>OX596030.1:93160913-95754500 GCA_951394125.1 Epistrophe eligans | reverse complement strand
AAAGAATCGAGCGATATAACATAGTTTTAAGTGTGTGTTTATATTAATTTGTTCATGGTTTTGGATAATGGCTAAATGAAATATTTAGGACAACAAAGAAGCCAAACGAGACACAAAACTGAATTCAACACGCTCAGGTACACACTTAATACAAAACTGTCACTTCAACTACACTTCGCTTCCATTTGAATTCAATCTTTCAATCCGGTATGGAATTTATATTTGGATTATAAATTCAATTCGAATTTTTATTCCACTCATAAAAAAAAGTTTAATATGAGAAAAATTGTTTATATTGGTCTATTCTTTTCTTTTAAATTGACGAAGAAAAATTTGTGAGTACTCAGAGTTGTAAACTGAACGAATATTTTTTACTACAATCGTTTTTCTTTCATTTTTCATTAACTTCTCTATTGTTTATAATATACCTTTATTTTAATATTAATAACTCTTAACAACAAGCCAATTCATACAACCTAATGGTATTGTTTATAGTTTTAGAATATTATTGTTAAAGAATTCAGAAGAAAACCGCAAATACTGTGTCGTCTTTAAATTACATGCACATTTCATTATCTTAATTATGAAGTTTCTATAGATTTTTCATAACTCCCTAGCAATATATAGGCATCTGAAAGTTTTGTAAAATGTTATAAATATAAATCATCATGAATCTTTCAAAGGTTGAAAACAAAAATCTGTCCATGCAAGTCTATATCAAACATTTATAGTTCGAAATCCCAAGATTTTGTTTAATATTTGGTTGGAAAAACAAACAAACAAAAAAAACTATGAATAGATTATTATTGAAAAGTCTTAATACGACTTGTTTTTGCCAATTTTTTTTTATTGTGTGAACTGACGTTTAAAATTGTTGGGGACATGTTTTTTGATGTTGTTTTTGAGTAGGTGTGTTTACAAATAATTTGGAATGTCAAGAAAATTGGTTATTATTTTAAGATTTCGCTCCTGAATTTTTATTAAACATAAACAAAAGTGAAGGAAAGTGAAAAAAAAGATAAAAGGAAATATAATATTTTGTTTTAAGAAGGAGATAATTTTAAAATTATGGTATTTTTGTTGATATTTGCATTGATACGCTCACACTTTTGGTACCTATTATACCCTCCATATACATCGCTCGTAATAAATATTTGATTTTACGGCTACCTAATTTGGAGTTAAATAAATTATTATTTGAATATTATTTATACGAAAATTTACTACATTCAAAAAGAACTCTGCTGTCGCCAAAGATTATTATGTAGGTACATATATAGTTATTTAGTATAAAGGTGTATTTATTAGAATTTTGACTAGTTATACAGTGTCTTGATAGTCCGAAATAGTTGGAAATACCTATGCCTTATTTTTTTTTAATAAAATGTTGCATTAGCTAAAATTTAGACTCAGTTGTCTAAGTTTAGATAAGTCTAAATCATCAACTAAAAATGTTTATCTATAACTTGGACGGCTTTCCAAAGCTAGTTATGAATACGACTTATAAACTCTCATTTGGGCTTGTTAATTACATACATAATTGTTTCACTAGCATTTGTTTTCTATATAACTACTGTAGTCGTTGGCAAAATTATCTTTTTAGGTATTTTAAACAAATGTTGTTCATTCATATACTTGGGTGAATTATAAGCTTATTAACACAAATAAACTTTTTGTTCATTTTATTGATAAGATTTTGCACTTCGCTGATTAAAAATAATTTATGTTTGATTTGGGTTTTTATTATAATAGGGTTATTAATCTTTACTGCCTGCACCAGTTATACGAAAAAGAGGACTGGTATTGTTTGAATGCAAAAGAAGCAATCATTATAACACGAAGATAAAAAAATTTCCCATACCGGGAATCGAACCCGGGCCTTCTGGGTGAAAGCCAGATATCCTAGCCACTAGACCATATGGGACACTGAAGATAAAATATCATACGAAATGCAAAATGCTACACAACACAAAAAGATTTACTCAACTCATCAGTCTTGTTGTGGTGAAATACAAAAATGTATTCTTATATTTTAAGCTCAACACTGAAGTTGTTTAAGTGGTGGTGTTTATAACTCTCTTTGTAATTAGAGTCAAGTAAAACAACACTCAACCTCTTTTGTGTTAACTTAAGAGACATCGATTCCAATCCGGTTTTCCTTTGCTGCTGTAGTAACTAGAGTGGAGAAAGTTTCAAAAGGTACAAACTCTATTAAAACCCACACACACACACCAACACTTACTTGCCCACCAAAAATAAATAATATGATTTGGTTCCAAGTTATTGATGGTGGTGGTTATGTTGATGCTGACGCACAATAATAAAAAACCCGTTGAGGACTACATGCTCTTTCGGAGCAATTTGAATATTATGCAGCGTTCGGTTTCGAACTTCCTAATGTTTGGAGGTCATTTCGTATTCTGAAGCATGATTACGTGACGTCATTCACGGAGGCTCGTTTCTCTTTAAACCAATCAGCTTGATGCAATGTATTTTTGGATTTGTGGTTGTGGTGAAACTCTTTCTATTCCATCGATGCGAACGTGACTAAAGGAATGATGAACAACGGGTACGTGAGGGAAGTGAAAGACCGGCATTTGTGCGGATTACCTAAACTATTTCAAATTGTAAATGATGTTGGTCACCCCTTTGCTGCTGCTGGTGCTGATTTGAGTTGGTTTCTTGTTTATATGGCGCCGTTTTGTCGCTTTCATTTCTAAGATTTGAAACGTGAGTAACATGGGACAAAAATACAGTGCTGCACACAACAGGTTTGTTTGGAGATCGTGAAGTAACATAATGAAGGGGGAGATTTGGGAAAAGAAGTGCTCAAAAAAAAAAAAAAAGCAATAACAACAATTAGAGTGGTGTAGAATATACATAAGTATAGTTAGAGCAGAATTTGAGACGTAAAATATACAAAACAAATGATGCAAGAGCGATAAATTATTTTGACAGGAATTATGGATATTCTATTTAATGTGTCTGAAAAAATAAATAAAACAAACAGGTTAACTTACAAAGTCATAACCAAGACCAAGGTCGTTTCGATAGGTATCTGGTGGTTAATAAACGTAATGACAACTTTTTCTTATTGTTTTTTTTTTTCTTATTTTTGAATGAATTTATTTTTGCTTTTTTCTTTTTCTTGACCTTTTCAAATTAATAATAATTGAAGCCCAGGTATAGGATTCAATTATTATGAAGTTCTTTTTGGAAATTTAATTTAAACTTTTTATTTTAATAGAACTGCAAATTTTAGAATTTTTGTTAAAGATGGTCTACTAATAGATGCCGTGAAATTTTCGCATGTTTGTTTCCTCTTCAAAATTTTATTCGAGTCTCATGAATCCCTTGTTTCTAACTTCACAAGATTCAAAACAGGAAACAGAGTAATCTAAAACCATCGTTAATCGATCAATAAATTGATAATAGGAGTCTATCAAATGTTAAGTGTACAAACAAAATTAAATAAGAACGGTAAACAATTTAACTTAAAAAAGTACTCATACGTCCGAGTGTACCATTGTTTCAAAAGTGTTTTTAATACAAAAATAAGTTTTTTTTTTTAATCTGCTGTTCGAATTGATTTGAATTTATATACGTATATATTGAAGGTACCTATACACTTTTTTAAATTATAATTTTTACATTTAAAGTTCATCGCTTTGCTTAGTTTTTTTGGTTTGGTTTTAATTGGTTTTGAGAAACTGCCAGTCTCTTAACTTTTTGTACATTACTTGAAAATAATTTTATAAATAAATTCACACAATAGAAATTAATTAAATCAAATTTGAATTATAAACTCAATCAAGTCCTTTGAATAAATCAGAATACTGGAATAAAAATAAAAATTGTTTGGCTATAGAATCTAATTTAGTTACGTTACTTGCAAGATACTACGTAAAATTGTTTCTTTGCAAAAATAAAAAATCAGTTGAAAAAAAAAAAAAAACAAATTTAGGTATTAAGATTTAAAAGTTACGGATATGACACATATTCTTTAAATTTAAAATTCGGGTTAAGTATAATTTTTAATTTAAATGAAATTTTGTCTCGCAATATCTTTCTTACTACAACATATTATTAGTTCGGTAGAAATTTAATTTTTGTATAGTATAATCAAATATTATGTACATATTTTTGTTACGTGTGTGACACTTGTTTTTTTTATGAAGCAACGGTGCACAAACTCAAATTTGTATTTGTTACAGATTAGCCAAATTATACGTAAACGCATTAAGTTTAAATAAAACTACGTCTTTTAATTCTACACACAATACATTTTTATTTTTAACTTAGGATGACAAAATATGACTTCTAGAGTTGCTAAATATTTAAGATTGAGAGATGAGTAATACGAAATTAAATAAAATCTCATAATTTATGTTGTACATTTTTAGTTTTAATATCACAGAATAAATTATTATTTTAATTAATTTATACATTATATTTTAGGAATGTTCAATACGACCGTTTGACCGTTTTGAAAAAGTCGAAATTTTTGTAAACAAAATCGTCAAAACAAAAATTCAGATTATTCCTGTAACAAATCACATGAAATTGCTCTAGCACGATGTACATCTTGTACGCACGTACAAACAGACTTACAGACAGACCGTCTCGCGGAAGTCTTGTTGGAAACTACTTCTTGAACTTTTCCATCATATCGTTAAGTTGGACAGCTCTTCAATTTTTTTTTTATACAACTTTTATTCCTGAGTTACATAATAAAAAAACCACCAGAACGTTCATTAATAAAACAATGAACTTGTATTTCAAGTTTTATTTTAATTGTTTATAATGTGAAATGAGTTTAAGTTACAAAAATAATAAGTATAGAAAAAAAAAAACAAATCTCGTCAATTAGAGATAAACTAAACTAGATCTGTTTGTTGTTGCTGTTATAAAACACTCAATTAACATTGCACTGCAATAACAACAACAACAAAAAGTTTTTAGTTGACATAAACAAAAAGCATTTATTAGAACGATAAGACCTAATCAGACGCTAATTGTAAACAAACCGACTAAATTAGTTTAACAACAAAATTCCTACTGGTTACATCAGCGCAAAAATAATAACCATACATGAAATGCAGGTACATATATAATATTTGACTTAATGATTATATAGGATTAAAACATAAATTGTCCAGCAATAAATAATTGGATTTTTTACTAGTAATAAAAATAAGTGTGACTTATCAGTTTGATATCAAATTATTTTTGTTGATTTATTATATTGGATGATCTAAAATCACTTAAGGGTAATTTATTATTGTTGTAGATAAAGAAAGTGTATTATTTACATATTAAATTAAAGAGAATGTTCAGTTTATGAATACATATGTATGTGTATGAGTAGAATTCGACAGGTATTTTGTCAATAGAAGTAGTTTTTCGCAACTTAATTAATTTTTCTATCCACTGTTTATTACCTACAAATGTTCATTCTAATTTTGTGTTACAAAATTATTCAGGGGTGAGTGGAGAGAGTTTTCAGTTTAGATGAATTCGTATCAAAATAAGAAAGTCAACAGGAACGGCCGGCGTCAAGAATTTCTTCAGGAACTTTAATTTTACATTTTACTGAATGATGTGAAAAAACAAAATAGATTAAATTGAGAGAGCACTTTTATAGAATAAGATAAGTAAGTTTTCAATGTTATAAGCTAACTCTAATAAAACCCAGCTTAAGCTGTTTTACGTTTTGCAAGGTTTTTAGCTCCAGGACATTGCCTTAAAATATTTCACGGATGTGCAACTGTAACTATATTTGATGTTTAAAAGGTTAATATATACAGTGTGCACACATTCACTAGAACAGCTGTTGACAATCAGTTGTTCAATCACCCATTTGGATTTTTTAGGAAGAAGAAAAAATGAGGAATGCACCAAAAAGTGATTATTTTTGTTGTAACTCTATTAATAACTTCAGGTCGAAATTAGATGACAAAAAATAATTCCACTTTAGAGAACATTAAATAAATTGTTATTCATCATTTACACTCACAGCATATTTTATATATATTTTTTTTTACGTGTATTTTTTTAAATAGCCACATAGTGTTGCTATCCTAATGCATTTACATCAGTTTTAAATTGTTATGGAAATTTTCCAAAATATACACCATTATAATAATAATATTATAATACGTATTAAGTCACAGAAACTGTGAGTGAATAAATTTTTTATTTACGAGTTTTCGTCATCGCAATATCCATATCCATATTCATACCATACCCTACCACACTAAAATAAAATAAAAAAAAAAATAAAAATAGAATAAAACTTGGAAATTGAGAATAATTTTTTTCTCTAAAAATTGTAATCATATTGGCTTTGAATTTGGTCTTAGAAATTAAATGCACCATCAGACGTTGTAAGTACTTGCTTTTTTTATTTAGTAGGGAAATTGAGGAAGCATAGACAATTTGATAGTTCGTTAATGACGATACGAGGACGATGTAGTCGCTTTTATAATAACTCAGGTAGAGATCATTTCGATGTTTTCTGCAGCTTTATTATAATTTTCGGAGTTTCTTTTTAAAGTTCTTTTATGAGAAAAGAATTATTAAAGAAAATTATGCGATCTTTCTTAAAGAAGTATTTACTTTACTTGCCGTATAGGTCAAGTATTGGTTTCGTATAAATGTAATAATTTGATCTTGAAATTTTCTCAAAGATTGCTCTAACGATTTTAATTAAATTTCTTACCTCTAATGACCATTAAATTATAAGGGCGTTTTTTGTGTGATAACACACTTGCAGTTAGGCTGCCAAGCTTTCGCACCATCATATTAATACTAAAGGTTTGAATGAAACAACAACACTTGGTAGTAGCTCACCCAAGTGTTGTTGTTTCATTCAAACCTTCAAAATAATTAAAATTTGCCAAAAAAATCAAATAACGGCAATAGAATTTGAAAATTTAGCTATTTTTGAGTTACTTACGTATAGCTTTTAATTATTGTCTTCACTTATTTTGTTTTAATTTCAAACCAGTGATTCTTTTAACTTTAAAAAAATATGGCATTTAAAAATTTATTTTGAAAATAGCCACTTTTGACTTTTTCAACATTTTATGTCAAAGATTTAATTACATTTTTAAATCATTAACTGGCTTCTTTAAAATTAAGCTGCATTATAGTTGTTAACCACAAGAGCTAGTTCATGCGATTAAGTCGTGTATTCGTCGCGACGACGCGTCGTCACAATTCTTTCTTAAATTCAATTTAAATAGAATCTGAACTACGTAGGTCCAAGTGATTTCTTTGAAGGAATTCATAAACAACCTTTAAATTTGATATACATACATATGTATGTATACAAAAGTTTAAAACTTTTATAGAGCTAAATTTTCGCTTCCTACTTTTGCACATTTCTCTCTTAGATATTGAGACAAAATTTTGAATTACTTTGCAAAATTTCATCATACATTACTTTTTGTTTTTAATTTTTACATCCAAGGCGCGACCGCGAAATTCCACACTCTTATTTTTTTTATTTCTTTTAATTTAGATAATGTTTTATCTTTAAAATTGATTGATAGAGGGTGTGTCAGCCAAAATAGTAATATGTATGTATATACAAAAAAAATTGTATTTATACTAAGATTGCTTATCTTTAGGTACCCAAATCCAAACAAAAAAAAACCGTGAGTCTTATTTCTAGGTATAATTGTCTAAAATATATTTGAATTGTATCTGCATGATGTGGCAGTTAAGTATTTTAATGAGTTGCAAAAGCTTCTTTTTGCGAGAAGCTCCAACACATACTTATACTTAAATATATTCAAATTTTCGCTCTCTCTTTCGATGCGTATATGTATACAAAATATTTAAACGCATACAATTTGAAGTTCACATGTGCGTTGAGGCAAGACACGTGAGACGTGAGAAAGCTTATTCAATTGTGGGGAAAAATAGAAGCGTACGGATACTGGGGGGCTGTCGCCGCCGGCACCGCTACCACCATCATCATAGTCGCACCAGTCATAAACGTCATCGTCACGCCAGTCAAATGAAATTCATATGCAAACAACTACATATGTATTTACATTATTAGGTACTATAACTGCTTTGCTGAATCGCTTATAAGTTGTTTTGACCTTTTTTTTGTGGCTGACGCGCACGCCGACATATCTTTTGAATTAATTTCTGATCAATTGGTTCAATTAACTTGCGACTATTTGTCAGATACAAAATAAGAAAGGCCGATCGGACTACTTTATCTTTAAGAGCTTGGAACAGTTGACTTTTACTAGTTTTAAGTTTACTTTTTTTTAAGGAACAAAGGTTTGTTGGCGGCTGTCATCGATCAAATAAAATTGAGCTTTGAAAGTGATTTGCGTAAGTATTATAGTTTGGCATACAGCATGCTAATAGCACTTTTGTATTTACTATTGTCGCGTCGTCATGTAATGCCAATATAATCATCATGAACTTGTCAAACCGATGTGCATGTTTGAAAATAAAACAAATCAGGAGTACCTACTTATTCCGTTACGATCAGCTGTCACAGTAGAATACGTGATTATATTCCTTAGGCTCTTTTCTGCTACAGTGCGGTCCACTGGGTTACACGCTTATCCTAAAGAAAACAAAACCTGTGACATCATGTAGAGTTAAAGCAAAATCCTCCAAAAAATTAACTTCGTATTCCACAAGAGTTTAATATTCTTAGACCAATTTTTCGAATCTGTTTAACTCGTGAAATATGTTTTTTAATCAATTTAATTCTCGTGATAACTCGCAGTTAATAACTAACCCATTAGACACATCAGGGCCTGTTTCACATATTACTGATTAAAGTTCTGATAATTTAAAATAAATAAAAATATTGGAAAATGGGTAATAAGTCCACAGGTAAAAAAATAAGTTTTCTTTTGACCGACCGAGGTAAAAAAAAAACATAAAATAATTTTTTTTGCATTTTGGTCCTATGACCCTGTTCCAATTTTTATGTGTTGATTAACTACAATCTAGAACTTTACTCAGAAATTTCGATTAACATTTAAATGTATCTACAAACTATAATCATTTTAATAAATAATAATTATTTAATAAGCTTCAATGGTTACAAACTACTGCTTAATTTTTCATTAATAAAATTAAAATAATCGAATTAACCGCACTGTTTGTGTACGACTTCTTCATTTACAGCCGAGTATTATACAGATCAATAATCTTCTTCATTGAGAATTTTCTATAGAAAAAGATGATTTAAGAAGACAAAAGTGCTACTTCTCACGTCTCCTAAATCAATATACAGCGCACATCAATTAAGGCCACTTGTTATTGTCAGTCAGCTGTTGCATTGTACATACGTATGTAGCATATATACACACATACTTAAATGGGACCATCTATATTGGAGAAGACGAAAGTAGTCCTTTATGATCTTTTTATATTTTTTTTTGTTCGATTTAATTTTGGAGTGGAAAATTTTCGAAAAGAAAGAATAATGAAAAATGAATTTTGATTCATTGGTGCAATGCGTGTTTTTATTGAAAGAGTTTTGGGGATTTTCCATACGCGCAGCCGGTTCAAGCGGATTGCACATGGTGTTTTTTTTTTTTGATGAAGGGTGAGATCGTATTACTTTCATATATTTATTTATTTTTTTCGGAGAAAAAAATGAGACTCTTTATCACATATACCGCCTTTCACTAAAAAAAATAAACAAATCAGTTCTGCCAAGATATTTTTTGAATGAACAAAAAATAACAATAATAAAAAGATATTAAACGGAAGAATAGGTATTGGTTACTTGATTCGGAGTGGGGAATGTCAGGTTAATACGACGATATTTTCTCTAATTACGCAGATACACATTAATTTTGAATTTTCATCCAAACTGGGTTCTAATTTTACCTTGCAAAAATAAACAACAATTTAATCTCCACTCCTGATTGACATTTTCTATTTTAGGATCCGTATTAATTATGGGATCGCAAATAAAAGCTAGATTTGAAAATGAAGGTGGAACCATAATATTGTCGGAAGGGCATTTAAGAGCGGTCATAAGAAGCGGTCAAAGTACCTGACGATGGATTATTATTTTTCGTCGAGTTTCGCTTACTTTTGCTTTTGGTAGAATAGGAATAAAAAAAAGAATTATGATTCCTTTCACTTAAGTGTATTATGGTGAACTTTTTCTTTTGACTTTTCCTTTGTTTATGACATCAGCATTAGTCAACTTCGGATTATTACAGTTCTACGACCTTAAACCTTCATTAGTAAGTATCTTCCTATACATACGTATTTCTTAAACTTTATAAAAAAAAATCAATGGAAGAGTCAAAACAAAGTCCAATTACTTGGTGATTTTTTTAGATAAATTAAAATAAAATACAGAAATAAAAAAAATTAAAAAAAATAAAAAAAGAGAAATAAACCCATTCTTTTTTTTTAAGCCTAAACTAAACTAATGAATCTTAAAGCTTTTTTATGCGTCACAAAAAGGAAATGCCAAACTGTCTTTTTAAAAGAGTTGTGGTGTAGGTATAGCTTATATATTTACTTGTATATGTCTCACAATTTATTAGCGGTATTTGATTTGTTTTTCAATAAATAATGCAAATTTATTCTTCAGCTTTTGAGTTAACTGCTATTTGCATAAGCGTAAATCAGGTTCGTTGTGCCATTTTTTTTCTTTTTGTTTAAGGTGATATTTTTTTTAGTTTGATCCAAAAATAAAACAAAATTTATAAAAAAAGCAGTTTTTTTGACTTTGGAATTCTCGAGACCGGAAATTTTTTCAGACAAAACATGTTTTGTGCAAAAAAAACCTAATATTCTTTCTTTTCGGAATATCTTGATTTGGATTGCTAAAATTCTGTATGTCTAAGTAAAATCTAATTAGGATAAATAAGCTATTTTCTTTGGAATTTTATTTTATTTAAAAGTATGCATGCGTATAAGTATATGCAACATATATCGGTTTATTAATTTCTCATTCTTGCACATTTACATTTATTAAATTTCCTCATAGGTTGCAAATTTATAGATAAACAAATCAAACAGATCCAAATTGGACAGCAATTGAATAAGAAGAACTTAATTTTTATATCAAATCTTTTAAGCTAAATAAGTTATAGGCAGGGCCAGCCTTAGCCAAACTTGCGCCCTGTGCAAAAATTGTAGAAAGCGCCCCTTTTTTTTATTTGCCCACATACATACACTGATAACATGACAAAGACCTTTCCACGTTGCCCAGGAGGTGGACTTTCAATGCTTTTTGTTTAATGAAGTATCCCCGGTAGGTGATTGAAGTTAGTGTGCAAGAAATAACTTAGCACAATTGTGGATAATTTGAACAAGTTTTATGGATATACATATTTGTTTGCGCAATATCAGATTACATTTTCTTGCTCCTCCTGGTAATGCGCCCCCAGAATTTTACGCCCTATGCATTTGCACATCTTGCACATATGGTTGGTCCGGCCTTGGTTATAGGAATACTCATCAGCCAAGAGGATCCCTTAGCACTACTTAATTGGACTCGTTGAATATTATTGATTCAAAATTGCTTTTAATGGCTTTTAGTCCACAAAAATTGGAGTTTCGTCCAATTGATCTTACTTGGATGTTGTCAATAGGCAATTTTTTTAAGTGCTTAAGTTTTGAGTTTAAATATATTTTTGGAGAAAACGTTATTAAAATAACTTGATTTAAAATTTTATTCAAGCACATTACCGATTCTTATAGCAAATTGTAGTGTTGAAATTGTTTTTTAAAAATCTGTTTTCCATTTTAAGTATATTTTTTTTTTTGCAAAAATGTTTAGGAATTTCTTCCAGGTTTGATATAATATTAGCAAATCAAAATGGCCATGAAGGACTTCTGATCTTTAAAATTTTGAGCTTACATTTTTAGATGTTTTTCCAGAGCCCCAAGCAATCAATTTGGCAAGGTATCAGAAGAATTTCAAATCAACTTTGTTTAATTTGACCAACCCTAATCTACACAGTATGTATAGATACATAAACATTAAAATTAAAACAACATGCGCTGTTTGTCTCACTTATTATATTGTTTTTATAAAATCAAATTGTCTCACTTCCTGTCTATTGACTTCTCTAGTGAATAATAATAACAAAATAGTCAAGAAGTAAATTCAACAATTTATGACATTTTAATGAAAAATCACTTAAGTATGGTCAACGTATGACATTTCGATTTGTGTCATCATTTCACTTAATTTTGTATACTCACTTGATCATGTGCGTTAGCGAAAAAAAAATAAACAAATAATTTTTATACAAAAAAAAATCAATTGATAGCGTGTAAACATTTCAATCAAATCCTAGGTATTTTACAAGGCACATGCGATCCATTAGAATTGTAAGTTAAACGCTTAACTATGTATATATATTATTACCTAATTAGAAACCGATTTCATTCAGTACAAACTGCAAACTTTGTTAACACATATAAGGAGTACAATATAGTTTATTACTTATTTGAGTATAGGTATATGTAATTTGTCCACTCAAAAAAATCATGTAAGACATTCGCTTTACGAGTGACACCGTCTTATATTATTTGCCATATTAATAACAATAATTTAATTCTACAATCTACGATTATTTCTCTGTTTACCCGTTTCTCAAAGCTATTACATATAAAAACCCACTCAGCGCTTACTCCAGATTATCTTTTAATAGTCGGGGATGTTTTTTTTTTTTGTTTTTCTTTAATCCCACGAGGTATATACGAGCTTGCTGATAGCATTATAGCTAGCTACTGAACTATCATGTCTTTTGAGTATGTATATATTTTGCTGAAAACCTTAACATTATACAAAGTCAAGTGGAAGATTGTAAACATTTGGATGAATAGCACACACAACATATCATGCAACCTTTAGTCAAGGTGGTAAGGTAAGGTTAAAGTTTTAACTGCACAAATTCAACTCGTGTCTATAAAAAACAATTTTTCGCTAATATTTCTATAATTGAATGTTAATTTTGAATGGAGGAATATATCTAATGTAAAACATCAATAAAGTACGTAATAGCTGCATAGATCAAATATAACATCAGATTTATTAATGGAACAGTCCTTGAAATAGTTGTAAGGTTGCGTGTTCTAACCAACTAGCTGTATACATACATACATATTCATATGTAGGACTAGGTAGTTGGCAGATAATTTTCTCCAAAGTCAATCTGAATTTATAATTTTAAAAGCAGACTATGAGACTACATGCAATCTGTTGTGTCGACAGTTTGGTTATAGTATTTCCTTAAACACAAATAAACTGCATCGGAAATTGAGTTTTATTAGCTATTCTAAAGTATTTATTTGAACTTGCTCACGATATGCAGTAAATTTATTAGTAGAGAGAACATCCATTTCCATTGTAAATATTCGTCTCAATTTTAAGATATTATAAGCACCAGGTGTATTTTTTTTTTTTGAAGAAAAGCTTTTTTAATTCATATGAATTTACAATAACTAGGTAATGAAAGTAGTTCTGAAAGCAAAGGTAAATATAAAATTAAGAACGTTAATTGAAGAAAATACACGAACGATCTTTCGTATATTTGGCCTAATACTACCATCCCTATAACATTATCAATTGATAAATTAAAAAATAATCAAGTTCAATATTTAAGAACTCAATTAGTATTATATTTACCTAAAAGATTTGATCATTAGAAATTACAAGAAAATTAATGATTGCGTAAAGGGGAAACTTAAAACGAAATAAAATGTTAGAACTTTTTGTATGACGATATATCAATAGTTTGTTTTTGGGCAGGAATTGGCAGTCTGAAAATTTTAGAGAAGTGGTTATCATACTACCTTAGAAAGATATAAACTGCAGAAATAGTATGGAATAGTTTGTTGGGAAACACTTCTGACACTTTTTAATCCCAAAATAAGAATCTACTAGGGTTGCCACAAATCGATGATAAATCACTATCAAAATTGAAAAAAAATATAGCCCAAACAAAAAAATTCTGTTTATTATAGTAATAATACAATTTTTTGAACATTAATTTATAAAACTAAAATTTAATTTAACGTCAAAGAACTTCTAAACAAAAAGCCGTTGCTAAGCTATTAAGATAAAAGAAAATGAATTGATTAATTTATAGATTGAATATAAAATAATAAAAAAAATCCTCACTTATAAAACTTAAATAAAAATGACACTAAGGCAACCCTTAGCCAACAGCTTCATTTGATTTTGTTTTTGTTATTCTAGTTCAAACCGACATTTTTTGACAATTTTTTCGCCGATTTCTGCCCAAAGAAATAACTTGGGCAGAAATTGTCAGGAACGGGAAATTGTTTACTCTCCCATAATCACTTTCCTGTGCCCAGAATCCCCCAATTTGTGAAGTGCGTGCAACAGGAATGCGGAACAAAATAAACACCGATTACCTAAGCGTGCTAAAAAAATAGAACTTAGATACTATGATGATTTCAGTGTCACTACCTATTTGGCATTTAGCCGACGTTTTAAAATTACTGAATTATTATTAAAAAAAAAATCTTATATTTCATTAATTTCTTAACAATCTTGTACAATGTACATATTAAAAGTGGCACTCAAGATAATTTAAAAAAAATTTCAAGTACATACTTTTTGCTGATCAAGACTGCAAACATAATTTGGATGAAATGTTTTTAGATAAGAAAATATTTAGAGTACATATACACTTAGTGAACATCAAGAGCAAAGCTTCTCAGGCTTGTCAACAATAAGAAAACAAAACAACAATAAGAAATGAAATCGGAATATATTTATGTACATATACAGGGCGGCGCAAAATTAATCATCAGGTACTAAAGTTTTTAGTTTTAGGAGTATAGTGATTTATATGTCGTGTTGACGAATACTTTGTGTCTATTTACTTCACAAATGTCAAAGTGGAATTCACAATTTTTGCACCCGGTGATTAATTTTGCGCCATCCTGTATATCTCCATTTGGTTAGAATTCTTTATTTAGAGCCAATTTCTAAATCATCAGTTAAACTTAGTTAACTCTCAGATGAATAAGTAGGAAATTTTATAGAAAATTGCCTAAATGTTCCATTTTTCTTCCAAAATAATAATATATGCCAGTTTTTTTCATAATTTTTTTTTTTGCTAAAAAAATCATTATTTAAGATCTCAAGTTGTAACTGTAAAGTTTTTCAAAATTTTGGCAACTTACCAAAAAAAGTTTTAAGAAAGAGCATTCGACAAAATTTTATTTTCACAATGAAATAACAACTTTTGAAGTTCTGTCTTTTCTATTCGTTTAATTGAAATGTTCAAATCTGAAGCCTGATTAAATCGTCGGAAACGACTTTGAATGCTCTAAATTCTGCAGAATATGTGAAAATATTGATAAGCCTGCCAGGCGTCTTTAAGGAGAAAAAATAACGTAGGTAAGTGTTATTATTTCGTGTAAACCTACGTGCCTTAAATATTGTCATCTCATCATAGCGCTGATACTATAATTCCATAGATATTGGAAGGAGAAAAAAAAATCACTTTATATCGTTGGTTGGAATAGTGCATTCCACTTTGATTAAATTCGAGTGAATCATTTGCTATATCAGATGTTAAAAGCGATAAAAATACACACAAACGCAGAGGCACACAATATGTAGTAGCTGCTATCGACCATCAGTAGTTTAATCAGCTGGTCGATTACATTTTTGAGGAAGAAGTCATAAGTGATGCAGCAAAAAAGTGATTTGTTTTTTACTACATGCAATGTCTATATGACTGCTTTTAAACGATGCAATTTTACCTTGTGATTTTTAACCCAGTATGTAGGGGACGTATAGTTATGTGATGGCCGGGGTAAACAAAATAGCTGAGGTTGGAAAAATTCCACTTATCGTTTCTTATTGTTCGAGACATAAGCGGAATAAAGTAAAATCGCAAAGTTTAAAACCATCTTCTGCAACCGAAAGCAAAACAAAAGAAAAACGAAGTTTAAAAATCGGGGTCTACTGCCTATGTAACTCTTTTATTAGCGGTTATATCGACATCATATTGCTCATTCCAATTCAATATCAACAAACAAATAAATTGCAAGTCATTCTCGAAAAATCTATCAATTTTTTATTGGCTATGTATGTACATATATGTACAATGTACATAGATACTGGGTTACGTTTAATATCTTATCTAATTTCAAAAACAAAAAATTTTCCATTTCTTTTTGAATTTCGTTATGCATCTTATAATACACTCTCATTGGGTGGTTCCATAATTACTTCCTCAATGGTTTAAAAAATGGGGAATGTTTCATTTAAATAAAAAACCAAAAATCTATAAAATTGCCGCGCAATTTATGACTAAACAAAAAAGTGAGATAGGTATGTTGTATATTACTATACATATACTGAAAGCGTGAATACTTATAAGATTCGATATTATATCTGTTGCACCTGTTCGGATAAATGCCAACTTTTCAGCTTAATTTGTGTAAAATAAAAATTACAAAACAAAAAAATGAAAAGAGAAAAATATTAAAATAATTCAACACAACACGTGACTTCAGAAAAGTTGTTATTGCTCCTTCCTAGTAGCTTGTTTTTGCACCATTTATAGGGTGGTCTCTACCTATACACCGGAACACAGGTTGTTTTCACTATATCCCATACATAAACATATTATTATTAGTCAAACAGATAAAAATATATCTTTAGTTACTGGTTTTTCTATGTATCAACATATAAATATATATTGTACATATACCGTAGGTATATGCATAGTTATATAACCCAGAAACGTATCGAAAGATAAAACTTTTTCTTTTTTTTAAATGCAAACCAACCAATCATTTTTAAATGAGTTGGTATTAGTGAGAACTTGGAGGCTCGTCTCACTATTAGTATACGGCAAACCCACTTACGGTTATGCTAGTAGTTGTTGTAGTTTAACCGCTTGGCTGGCTGACTGGGGCGATATGTAGTCAGTATAGTAGCGTGGCATTCGATTTTATAGATATATACATACATACATATATAAAAAAGAAAAGGGCATTTTTGCCATTTAATGTTGCTCTTTATGACGTTGGTGAGATAGGGAGGCAGGGGTAGGGGTAACTTGTTGAATTGTCTGCAAAAATGGTAGCAGTGTTGAAAGGAAGTCAATGACCTTGTCCAACAGAAATATACACCGCTTTGCTGTCAAATTAAACTAAACCAAACAATGAGATCTTCAGTGTGAAAATGAATTCATCGAATTCATTGAAAATAAATTGCTGATGTAACAACCATGGATTTTGGGTAATCAACGAATGATATATCTTTTTGTTTTTTTTTTTTTTTTTTTTTTTGCAAAAATGAATCAACACATGTGTTCAGTCCTATGTCCAGTGTACACCTACATAATATCCGATGGAATTTGGAATTTATGTTTCATTTCGGAAAAAGCTTTACCTTTTGCCGGAATTCCCAAAAAGTATAAATATAGAGGTACCTAACCTACACGGAGAATCTCTTAACAACACGTATAGAGATTTATATAAATAGGTATAATAAAAAAGGTAAGCGAGTGGTGGCGATAAAACTGTTTGATGGAGCTCGTTGTGACTAATTCATATGGCGATAATGAGTATGTAATATATTGCATTAGTCTGCCATTTTTCTGATTTTTTTTTTTTATTTTTACTGGTTTATTTTGGTTGAATTTATCATGATCTTTTTTTGTAGGACAATAATTTCAAGAGAATAGTGGGTAACTCATACGAGAGGTGTATTGAATTATATGCAGACCTTTAACCTTACTACTGGGGGAAGTTGTGGATTATTGTTTTCGTTAGTTATATATATAAAAGTTTGGGGATTGTTTGGGAATATTCCACTACATTTTTCAAGGTTGCGTAGGTAGGGGAATCAAAGGCACGTGAGGAAGAGGGTAAAGTTGGTTAAATATTTAAAGTTTTGCGTTTGGTGTATTAGATATGCAAATCATAATTTGTTGAGATTTTGGGATTTTTTCATTGATGCTTAATCGTAAATAGCATATTACAGGTAATCGATCTTGCTCATGACGTCATTCATGCACATACAAAATTTTTGTTTTAAAATGTCCAAAGGTTGCTAAAAAGATGAATACTTAGCTATCAAGAGGGAGAAATGTCCTCAAAACTTACAAATAAATTTGAATGTTTCTTGCAAAAAATGTTTTTTTTTTTGTTTATTAATTTGAGATGTTATATGAGGAGTCCGAGTGATCAGAAGGTTTTGAATTTGGGGAAATCTAGAATATTTTTTGCACTCACATTGATAATAAATTTATGAAATTCAAATTTAGGAGTTCAGAAATTTCATTACAAAGAAAATCAATAAGGCGGTATCCATATGTTCTCTAATTCATGGGGCACTTCACTGTAATACCATGAACGTATAGGTACATTCTTAGGAAAACAGCCGATAATTCAAGATTTTCTGTAATACTATTTTCTTGATAGGCTGTTAATTAATATTCTTCTTAAATAGTAAAAAGACAAAATCTACAAAGTTCTATGTATACAATGTTTATTAAGTTCATTCCTAACACTTCAAAAATATTATTTCTTTAGAAAATTATCAGTGGATTTACCTTTTAAATGCCTTACGTTATAAATGCTTTATTAAAAAGTGCAGGCGTTATGTGTACTTGCTCACATTTAACAGGTTGACCAATTACATATCTTGAAAGTTTTTAAAGGGTGATTCACATATAAGATGCGCCATTTCGTTTTTCGTACCAATATGACTATTTGAAAAGCAAAGGTATTTTAAGCCGGAAGTCTTTTTAAGTAGATACCATATGTACTGGTTTTTAGTTTTCACTTAATATATAATAATTTCATAATATTTCTTCATATAAAAATTATTAAAAAGTATTTCACCTAACTTAGATTTAGGGCCAATTAAGGTACCCTGAGATATTTATAGTATACCTGTCTCTTTATCTTAATAAGAATCACCCTGTTCAATGGTGACTATTATGAAGCATTTAATCAATCAATTAAAAACCTATGTAATGCACCTACGTAATCAGCAATAATCTTGATTAAAATGACATAATTACAAACAACAAAAAAATAAAAAAACAAACAAGTTTATTGTGTAGACAACATAGTTTTTAAGTGGTTCATCAAATATTGTAATTCTACATAAAATATAATCGACTATGACATAACCAGTGACAGGAATTTCGTAGTTTTTATTACTTTTTTTTACGATATACCCCCATATATGTACATTATGTATCTTTATGGAAAGTTATATCCATTTAGAAGTAATAAAGTTTTGAATTTACGTTTTTTGAAAGGTGGAACAAAACTGAACTATTCTTTCTGGTACCCTTATGTCAGTTTCTTAAACATACTGGCACCTTAAGCGATTAAGATTTTACAGCTTTTGTATAAAATAATGTTTTAACTTTTAAAAAGTGTCTAAATATATATCGGTTAAAAAAAGAAAATCGATACAAAAAATGAGTTTAATAGAAGAATTTAATAAAGAGTAAACTTAATTTGGTTTTTTTTTTAATAAAATTTTCGAACAGTTTTCGAAATAATCAAATATTTTTTAAGTTTAAAAATGACGGGAGGAACCTACTGTTAATTATTTTGATCCTAAAAAAAAAATTAAAAAAAAAAAGTCGGAGAAATGCCCAAAAAAAAACAATAATTGTTACCAAGTTAAAGGGAACTAAATCCAGCTGAATTTTGAATTTTTATTATCTTTATTTAATATCTACAAATATGTTTATATAAACATTTTAACTTTTCTTGAAAAAAAAAAGTTTCAAATCATGAAAAAAATATTTAATTCTGAAATGGTATAAATTGAAATATTTATTTTCAAAATACTTTTACCATAAAAAGAAGTTAAACATAAAACAAATGTCAATATTATTTTATTATCTTTCAATAAATTCAACGTAGATAGATATTCCCAAGACCTTCTAAGTCCGATCTTTTATTAACCGTATTTGCAGTGCACTTAGGAGGATTCAATTATTATGTACCTCACAAGTTACAAATAAAAAAAAATTATTGCTTGAATTTTGTTGACTTATAGCAGTTTCTAAGAAAAATCTTAAAGTATGGAAAATAAAATCCAATGAAATTATCTGTATCGTTAAGATTGTTACTCTCATGCATCCTTTAAGCTTGCCAAAACGTGATAAGTTTTTCTTAAAGTAAATAAAACAATAGAGTAAGAAATAAGATACATATGTAGGAAACTTCTATATTTTCAGTTTCTGTCATAAGACAAAAATTTATTTTTAGCAAAAACAAAAAATCACATGTTTTTTGTTGAATATTTTATCATAACATCATAGTTTCCACACAAAAAAAATAAATACCAAAAATTGAAGATTGTAAAAAAAAACAAACAGCTGAACTTAATTATTTCTTATTAAAAATGATTCACCTAAATTTAATACCAATACAAAATATATGTAGAAAAAAAAATCTGCTAATTATACACTCCATTGTATAAAAATAGATATTCCAACAGTAGATACATACATATATTTGGGTCAATAAGTAGGTACACAATAAAGGTAGAAAATTTGCAAAAAATAAACACCTATTCAAAAATAATATTAAAAAAAAAAACAACCAAATTTTCCCCTTTCCTATGAATTCTTCCATCCATCCATCCATCCAACAAACACTCTCCCCTCTATTTTTTTAAAAATGTATGTACATGGAAGACACCTTCTCTACACTCTGCAAATGCTATTTTAACAAACCGCCACCTTACCGCACTACTTCCCTTTCCTTCCAACAACCAACTCGATACGATCGACTCGAAGATTCCTCTTTTCTCATTCCGACCGAAAACAAAGATACCACAAGCTAAACAAAATACTGAATGAATTCGTTTTTATTTTATTTATTTTTTTTGACTATTTTTTAAGTGTTGGTGCAACAAATTTTATCTCACTCATACATTCATAAGAAATGTGTCCAAAAAGCTCTCAGCTGACTCGACTATATAAGTGACCCACGTTTGTATCTCGCGCTTTAGTTCAATTGTGGATATAAATTCAAAAAGGTTAAAAAGAAACTAGCTCTGTGAGTTAAACAGTTGTATAAGACAAAATAGAAAATAAGAGAATCATAGATACATTCGTGATAAACGTTAAACAAACATTTCGGAAAGCATATAAATATATCATTTATGCAATAATTGCATGTGATTTTTTGATTATTAATTTGACAGTTGAAAAAATAAATAAATATAACAATCGAAATCGATTTAGGACGAGAAATCCGGTTTTTTTTTCAAGTTTTAACAAAAATTTAAAAAAAGTAGCTCGCACATTTATGTAATATTCGCGAATTTTTGTTTAATTTATTTTTTTTTTCTCATTTGAATTTCGTGTGTGCAAAAATTTAAAAAAAAAATCTCGCCGAAGTTTAGACGTAGAAAAAATAAAACACAAATCGAATGTTTCTTTTTTAAGGCCGTGATCCAAAATTAGAATATGCCTGAACGGATTATTTTTGGCGGGCATAATAAACAACATCAACAGCATCAATACATTAACGGTGTTCTTGAAAATTTCACTTCTACACAGGAGCAAAAGCAATAGCAGCAAGCAACAACCTCGACTATATAGTTTGAGAAATGCAACAAGCGCAAACTATAAAATAAAACTACCTTGATGTATTAAGAGAGCTGCAAAATAGTGCAACATTAAAAAAAAACATAGAATACAAAAAAAAAAAAACAAAACAAAACTCTAAAGAGAGCAAAACAGAAGTTATTTTTGAAGGAATAAGAATAACGGTGAAAGAGTATATATTAGTTAAGACATAAACCACAAAACAAGAGTGGTGAATTTTTGAAAAAAAAAAAAAAAAATATAAACCAAAATACGTTTTAATAGATTTTTTTTGTTCGTGGTAATTAAATTTATTTTAATTAATTTTCACAACAACGACGACGCGAACGATTGACACAGTGAATTTACATATATACAAAAAAAAAATAAAGTAATTAATTCAAAATGAGTGGAAGAGACAATCGCCCAAGTGGGCAAATTACAAGTGCAATGGGGAAAATCAAGGATAAACTGAAGCGATCAGTTGGTGATACGGTAAGTAACAAACGAAATAAAAATCAAGGACATCAATGTTTTTGTTTTATTTTTAGAAATTTAAAATGAACAAAATTTTAAGAAATCAGTGCATTATTAATGAATTGTAATTTACGAGAGAATGAGAAATTGGAATTGTTTGTTTCAACATTCAAACCAGATGATGAACAATAATAAAAATATAAAATTTAATGTAGGTTTTAAATATTTTAATGGTTTTTTGGTTTAAAATGGAAAATTTTTTGCTAATAAACCTGTTTTATTTTTTTTTAAATTCAATCAAGGTAAAATCTCAACAGAAAAAATATTTTTAGATTTTTTAAAAAAAAGTTTGAAATATTTTTAAATAGGTGAATGTTTCGAAGACAATTTTTATTAATCTTGGGAAAAGGCGGTTTTTTAGAATACCCTAAAAGATTTTTAACAAACTTTAACGGTAAATACCATACATTCTGTTTAAACAAAAACAGACAAAAAAATAATATTCTCAAGAATTACTCCTACGATATTTTGATTACAAAGATTTTAAGTTTTTTCACTACTTGTTCAACCAATTTAAATTAAATTTTTTACAAGAAGTTTCTTGTAAGTTTGAATAAAATTGCGTATAATTTTTTTTTAATCCTTTTGATTTCTTTATGAAATATCAAAATCATTCTTTCAAAATATTAAAAAAAAAACTAATATTAATTTCTTTAATTCATTATTAATAAATAATTGAAACTTGGGTAACAAAATTATTTGGTTTAAAATCTAACCTACTTATGAAAAATTAAAAAAAAAATCGATCCAACGGAAACGATTTAAAAAAAATTGGCTCAAAATTTCAGATGATGAAGTACGATTGTGATTTTAAGTGATTTTAGTATGATACTGGGTTAAAAACATGATTTTCCAAATTTTAAACGAGTGAGCATCGTGCTATCTGTTTAACATTTTAATAAATTTGAAATAACCCAAATGCCAAATTTTTCTATTTAGTATCATATTGACTCCAAGGGTCATTTTGACAATTTAAAATGTGAAAATGGTTTGTTTGATTACTTTTTTTGGAAGTATCATTCTAATAGCTTAACACTAAGGCTGTTTAAAATTGGGCGCCAGATGGTGTGTATCGCTTTGGTGTCAAAGCAATTTCAAAAGTTCGACAACTCAATAATTTGAAAAATAATTTTTTTTTTTTTTGAATCTAGAGAATTCAAAAAGAAATCGTAATTTAAAATAATTCTTTCATACATCACAAAAGTAGCTACATCTATCCAAGGCTGTAGCAACGACCTTGATTATAAAACTCACCTTAAAAATTAAACTTCATAAAAACAAAATTGATGAAAACTTTATAACCTACTAAAATACCAACTTAAGATCTCGGCAGTATATATTTATATGCCTTCTTAACAAACTAAATTATGTTTAGTTTAATCAGAATTGAAGGAAAAAATTTTAATTTCCTATTTACTTTAATTGTATGGAAGAATCTAATCTAAACATATGGAAATTTTTATTTGTTTGTAATTGTTTATAGTCTTGTCAATTATAATGATCAAGTGATGAAACAAACAAACCTATTCATATAAAATAATTAACTCCAAAAATAGTGTGACAATTTTTGAACATAAATTAATTACCTTCTTAGGTGTCTTTGGAATTAGTTTATTAATTAATTGAGGCTAAGAAAACATTATTAACTAAATGATGGCTAGACACAATCATATGACATTAAATCATAAACAAAATTTATTTAAGATTTTTATATGATGGTGAGACTTTAAATCTTACAATTTGTGTTTTCACAAAACTTTCATACAATTTTATTGACTTTTCTACGATCTTTACTGATATTTGCTTAAAAAACAAATAAGTATTAAGTTGTTAAGTAATTATTCCTTTTTTGTGACCTTTTTATTTCAAAATAGTTGAATCCTAATTTTGTGGGCTTCAGGTCTTTCTTTTTTGTCTATATCCAAATATAATTAACAAAAAAGAAAGACCTGAAGCCCACAAAATTGGGATTCAACTATAAAGTTTTTAAGTTTTTTTTTCCCAAATAATAATTAATTTATTAGGAATAAAATATGTATTTAAAAAAAATATTGAGACGTTGACGTCACAAGACATTTAGAAAGAAGCATACATTTTTCCTTAAATTGCTTGTCAGAAGACTTCATTTAATTATTTTTAAAATTTCATAACGAATAATTATTCCTTTATTATTCTTTTTTCGTGAACTTTTAATTCAAAATAGTTGAATCCTAATTTTGTGGGCTTCAACTATTTCATAAGGAAGGTTTCACAATATGAAAACGTATGGCATTAAAAATTGGCAAAGATCTTAAATCTGTAAATAAAGTAAGATTGTGATATATGTACTAAGAATATGCTCCAGCACTCTCTAAAGTGTATTTTTTGACTAATAAATAAATAAATTTTAAATTGTGTTGTCACTTTTGACAGTTCTTTGACATTTACATGTACATAGGTATTCAGTATTTTTTTTTTTTAAAGAATTGATGTGCATTGACCAAGAGTTAAGGAGGAAGAGTTAGGGGTTTGGATTTTTGAGTAATCAATTTTTACAATGGCACTTTCTTTGAAATTTTATGGCGGAAATTGTGCTGTACCACTCTGTATAGCTGCAACGTACATACATTATTTTTTAGTTTTTTTTTCGAAAAATAATTTTAAATATAATTTTGGCAAAGATTGAAGATAAACAGAAAAAATCTTTACCAAAAACACTTTTCTCAATGTTGCAAACTATAAATTGTCTAAAAAGTTGCTTGACAATTCCTTATACCAAAGTGACAAGTGAGCAAGAATTTTCAAATTCTACCAGTTTGTATAGCTATTTTTATCACATTCTCTCAGCAATACGATTGCCAAAAAATTAAAAAAAAAAAAAAAAAAAAAAAACAGAAAAAAACGTAAAAGTAATTTATCAGGTTTATTTTTTTTTGTCGACTCGAACGATAAGAGCCAGACCACCAAAATGAGTGTTAGTAGGTATAGCACACAATTCTCTTAAAATTTGATAAGATCCGAAGAGGAGGTCAATATACATTTCTATATATCTCTCAATCGTGCGTTCGCATACATTGCTTTTAAGCCAGCCTAGAATAACATTTCCTGCTTTTCTCGATTGCGGAATTCGATTTTCAAGTGCAATAATACGATTGACTTGATTTAATTTCAATTAGACGTGTTAAATAAAAGATTTACATATTTATATTAATGTATGTAAGTCATTTAAAAAAAATAAAAACGTGTAGGATAGGTACATAATTTGTTTTTACAAAAAAGCAACTACATATACATATATATATAGGTACTATGTGTGCATATGTATTTGTATACAAATTCATCCAATTTTACAGAAGGAGATGGATTTTGTTGTGCAATGCAGATACTGCATTATCTTTATTTAATCGGCTGACTTGATAAATATTTACAATTTACACGGCAACGTTCACGAACAAGACCGACCGACCGATTGACGCGACGCGACGCTAAAAGTCAACAACACACATTATAACCGTTTACAAATAATTATTAGAGCTTTAAGTGGGTATTTCTAAGCAGAATATTATTAACACTCAAGATTTCGATTAGCATGCGTATATTAAATAACATTCAATAAATAAAATTTAATTTTATATACCTATATATTTTTTTTGTGTCTCAATTAGCATTTAAATTTGAAGAGCAAAGAATTCAGTAAAATTCTATTTTAGCTAATAAATCGGTCCACGTGCAGACACCAGTCCACACACAAACCTCATATTTGAATACGCCTAATAAAAGTGACGCCACAAGTTTGATGTATTATAAATACATGACCGTTTAAATCTATTTTTAAAGCATCTTGAATCATATCAATCGATTGCCCAAAATTTTAAAAAGCCTGATGTTACAATTTTCTATCATAAGAACTCGATACTAAAATGTTCCTAGTTTTATCATACTAACCCTTTTTTTTTAATAAACTCCAGCTGAACACACCTCAAACTCAAACAGTGACAGTTCATGCAAAAAATTAAGCAACATACCATTTTCACATTTGTAACTGTCAAAGTTACCTTTATTCGGAGTTTTCAATTTTAAACGAGAAACACCCATTTACTTTATTTTAATTTTTTTTTTGCAAAAACTTAAAATGCATTTTTATTACAATTAATTTTTTGATAATAAGTACGAAATTTAATCAAAATCGTTAAATTCGTTAAATTTGCAAAAAACTGAAATCTTTGTACTTCAACATGAACTAGTTTTAGATGAGCTAAAACATAAATTTGAATATCTTCTCTAGGAAATCACATACAAAATGCAAGAATGTACCAAATTTAAAGTGAATCGCTTCACTCGTCTTAGGCTTTAGCTCAAATAAAAGTGGACCCAAAGACGCACTGACGGACGGACGGTATAAAGATATCCAATTTTTCGGATTTCTCCATGATTGTAGATGTTCTAATTTTGATTAAAACGAAA
This sequence comes from Epistrophe eligans, assembly GCA_951394125.1. Lineage (NCBI taxonomy): Eukaryota > Metazoa > Arthropoda > Insecta > Diptera > Syrphidae > Epistrophe > Epistrophe eligans. Next base: position 95,727,936 of record OX596030.1, on the reverse strand, counting down.
CTAAAATGTTCTTTAATAAAGCAAGTAGGAAACAAAATTAATTTACTTATTTGAAACATCCTACCTTAACGGTGAATTCTTTGTGTTTATTATTTACATAAATTTTTGCTCAATAAAATTTAGTTTTTTTATTATTCAGAGAAAACTTTGCACACTTAAAATTAATTTTAATGCAGTAGGTAAAACATATGTAATGTATGTATGTATATATATGTATCTGTATGAAATTACCTTTTTACTGTTCTTCGGTTCCGTAATTAAAATAAAATTAAATAAAAAAAAAAACTTATAAGCACAAAATAATAGACCAGTGAATTTGAAACACATTTAGACGAATTAATAGTTTTACTAGATTTGGGTTTGCAATTTTTAAGTAAACCTCAATTTTATTCTTAAGGACGTGCAGCACACATAATGCGTGAATTGTGAAACGTAGCGCTGCGATAAAGCAAAGTTTATAAAGCAAAGTCATTGAATCAGCAAATTTTAGTGAGCACAACTCATGCCTTATTTGCAGTTGCAATATTCGCACAATTTTAATCTGAACCACTTATTCCTTGGAAACAATTAATCCTAAATGTGACTTCATTGCGCTAAATTTAATAACCCAGAGGGAAAAAAAATTTCATTTATTTCACAAATTTCATTGAAAACAAAAATCGATCCACTTGACGAAAAATTTCTCTCCCAAAATAATTATTATCTAATGAATGGTGTATCAAAACAAAAATTAAGTTGAAACAAGCAATTTATGGATACATCTATAGTCATACAAAATGTATGCCATAAATGTCATGCTACTTCATGAACAAAATTATGACAGTAGTATTTATTGAAAATGTATGTAGTTTTAAATATTGGCCAGACTATGTACAGATGTACCTACACGAGAATTAGAAATTACGATTTTATTGATTTTTTTAAAATACAAATTTGAAAAACCTCAAAATCACAAACCTCTGCTACTTCATCTTAATTTCTTCGGAGTGCTAACTGTTTACTTTTTTAATCCTAAACGCTGCTTAGTAATATGTCTTAACTCCAAATCGCCTTTGAACCTTGACTTTATTTAATAAGAAATGCCATTATGTTGAGATAAAGTAGAAAGGCAAGTCGGAGTTAAGACAATTTACCAAACAGTGTTTATCGTATGAAGCAGCAAAACTGCTATATCGAGAAAAGTAAAGTCTCGGTCTTAACTCAGGTAAACGAGACGTGACTTCATCAAAAATGTATAAATATCTGATATTTGGTATTTTAAGATACGTCTAATTTCTGTCAGACATAATTATTTGTTTGGAGTTGTTTCAGCTTTAAATTAAGAAGATGCGGAAATGTTTTTTTTGTTTTCATTTCATAATTTTCCATTTAATAATTTAAAAAATAATAATACTGGAACAATTAAGAAACAATTGGACCTATGATTATGATGTTATTGTTTGAATGTCATTGCTAGGTCCTAATTATATTCACAGACTACCTATTTATACGCTCACACGCGTACATATAGCAAACAATAAATTAATGCACGCAATTAATTAAAAAAAATGAGAAATATGATTCTATTTTAGTCGCACACATTTGACTCGTGGGGTAATTTAACTATGCGAATGATGGCAACTAAATTTTCGTGACGTGGGCGCATTCACAATGGGGCAGTTATATTAAGCTAAGTTATTAATACTTTACTACGCATTTTCATTCAGACTTACTTGATGGTTGAGTGGAAAGGCAAACGACAACACTTATAATTGAAATTGAATTTGTTTTGAAAACTATCGCAAGTTTTGAGTGTGAAATGGAAATGACACAAGATATTTAGCTTTCAATATCCTTTAATGGTTTTAAGAAAATGTTTGTAGGCGTGTTAAAAAATACCTCCAAGAGAAAATTTAAAGAACAATTGTTTTTTCCTTTTTTTCAAGGAGAAATAATCAGAATTAATAACAGAAACGACCTTATGACCAAAAGATTTTGAAAAGAAAATTTTAGAAAAGCCCGGGAAATTATTTATATAAATAAACTTAGTCTTTTCTTTTCTAAACATAAATATACGAATTTGTGTGAGAATTTGCCTTTCTTTGATTTAAACCTGATTAAGAAATGAACCATGAACATCAACTTGTACATTTGATGAATTTAAGTTCAAAGTTCATTAAATCATCAATTGTTATGGTGTTGCTGAACTTTCATATGAATAATGAATGCAGCTGCAAACTGCACAGGTTCTATTTCGAAACTGATATGATGATCTCAACATGCGTCGCCGCCGCGCCGGTCTGGATGTATTTAAGTACCGTCTCGGTTTATTTTTTTTGGATTACGTTTCCAGTCGTCCAGATAGGAGACAAAATTGTATTTTTTTTTTTTTTGTAATCTTAAGAGTGATTAGATGTTTTACTGATTTTATTCAAATTTTCGAAACGCAAAAGTTTTTATTGAATTTTTTTTTTTTAAATTTTAATCTGAAAATAAATTTTGCTGACCCCATTTAACAGGGGTCACACACAAAGCCACTCAATGTGTATAGTGCCAACGCAAATATTTGAGATGTCTTTGATGAAGCTTTTCAATTAACGCCTCGTCCAGAATGTAGTTATTCAATTGAAAGGAACGAAAATAAACCATGGCGTTGATAATGGCTGACAAAAGTGAATACAATTTTAGAATGCGCTTTTGAACAGATTTACTGCACCTTTTTTTAAAGATTAATCGGTATAAAAGATTCGCACAGGCATCATTTGTAATTTCTTGAATAATATACGAGTTTGTTTACATATATGTATGTATTAATGACTATGACTTATTAAGTTTTTTTTGTTGTTTCTATTCCAGGATGATCAATTCGCTGGATACGAACGTGTCCAAGGTGGTACACTATCGACATCAACAACAGCAACGAGCTTGGACACAATTTTGGTAGATGATACATTCTCATTCCAAGAACAAAGAAATAAAAGTCCAACGCTGCAATTTGCGCCGATTTTGGAAAGTGATGATATCAATGAGCCACCGAGGACGGGTCAGCAACAAAAGACTGGAAGTCAAAAGAAGCTGACAGGAAGTGCTACAGAACTCCAGCCACTACCACCTCCACCACAATCGACACATGGACATAGTCATCATTATCGTGGAGCTGTTTCCGATGCTGACTTGAATCGGAGTAAGACTTCACTGAAAGGTTCAAAGGTGTCCTTTGAGAAGAAGAACGAGAGCAGTGATGAGGATAGTTTCGAGGATAGACGGGATAAGTTCCAACAGCAAAAGACTATCAGTGTTGATCATAAGGGTATTTTGAAAGTAAGTTCATCAAACTCCATAATTCTTTTTTTTTTAACAATTCTTATCCTTTCATAAAGGATCTTAAAAACATCTTAGCCAATGACAATCGCAGACAATTTCAAGCCAAAAAACATGTCTCCTTGGATATCAGGGGAACGACATTCTTGGAAGATCTCCTGCGTGATTCTTCATCTGAAGAAGATTTCCGAAAAAACCGCAAAGACTTTCAAGGACGCAAACATCAAAGTCTTGATCCAAGAGTGAGTTTAAAGCTTAAAGGAAATTTGGCAAGCGGCTCAAGTACAGACAGTGAGGAGGAGAGTGCACCCGAACAGAAACGTCTTATCAAACGCTACAAGGATATCACAAAACCAGTGATTATTGATTTTAAGGATTTGGAAAGTGATGACGAAGATTATATTTCAGCGCGACAAGCTTTTCAAGCACAGCGAGCAGCTAGCGTTGATAGTAGAAAAAAGTAAATGATTATATACATAAAATTATTATTCGAAAGTTTATTAACTATAATTTTAAAAATTATTCCATTTAACAGTAGTTGCCGATTATATGAAATGGATGAAATGGGCAGCAAAAAAAGTGAAAATCTTAGGCATTCGGTACCTTTTGTGAGACAAATTACAGAAGATGGTAAACCAAAACTTGAAGTCTATCGGCCTACAACGAATCCCATTTATATTTGGACTCAGGTGAGTTTTTTATGTTTATTTTTTTTTACAATTTACATTTCACACATAAAGGTATACATAGTAGGTCAAAGAATGACAAACGAAAGCAAAACCAATATTATTGAAAGCAATATGAAGGCCATTTGGTCACAATGAACTGGCTGAATCATTAAAAATTCGATTATAGTTTTGCATAATTATTCAACATTTTAACAAATCACGTGGTTTTTTTTGTTGATGTAATTAATTTGGTCAAATATAGTGAGATATTTATGTATCTATCTCTTAGTAGGTCATAAATAAAATATGAGCTTTAACATTTAATGTTTGAAGAATTCTATTATTAGTTTTTTTTAAATTTTAACGTACAAGGTGCATCACAAAATTGAATGGAATCATAAATAAAATTAATAAAATATTTTTTGAAGTAGTTTTAGTTATTTTCAATTTTCTCAAAAACTAGAAGACATAAGATTTTTAACATTCGATTAAAAAATAATAAAACCATCTATAAGTAAAGCGAAATTAGTACTTATTAACATAAGTTTTTGTAAAAAAAAACAAGTTCTATTAACAATAAGTTTATGGGACATACTTTTATTTGCACTGCTATTTATATCTTATTCATTGCCATTATCTTAAAAAGTCCCAAATCCGCAATGGTTTTTGATTGATTCTTCATTAGAATACTTCAAGGTAAATTTAAAGCCTGATTTCAATATTTAACGAAGTCAAACTTCTTCTTTACGGAATAAAATATACGATTAACTAAGTCCCGAAAGTCATTTTTTTGACAAATGAAAAGTCTGCCCCAAAAATAAATTATCTCAAAAAATTTCAATTATTCTACTTACTCCTAGCAATAGATTCCATAATGATTTTTTTTTATCACAAAGCATACATATATAAATACAAAAGAAAAACAAAGTAAATCCCTCTTTTGGCACGCCAAAATTGCTGGTGCATGTGCTCTCTAAAAGCTTCTACTTTAGACGCATCAACTGAAGAAACGGTTGCCACCTATATAGCGGAATTAATCAGAAATTAAGCTCTTGTTATATTTAAACAACTTTGCATTAAAAAAAACAATTAATCAATATTTTTTTTAATAGTTTTGGCCACGTTTTTTTCGAAATTTTGCCTGTGTGTTGCGTTAGAAAGACTCGTAAACAAAGTTATCAGAAAATTACCGAATTTCCCATAAAACTTTAATTTTTTATTAGCTTTACATGATAATTTCACATAAAATCGTATCCATTGTTTATTCAAAATAAATTTCCCTAACAAAAAAAAAAGTCTTTAAAATAAAAGTAATAGTTTTAACTTATAAACTTATAACAAAAAAATTTTTACTTGCTCAGTAATGGTTAGCTATTTTGCAAAGCCTAACAGAAAAAAAATTCTTGAAAATTTAATGAATTATCAAAATTCGGTGAGAACAAAAAATTTATAAAAGTTATCATAAAAAAAAAAACTAGTGGAGAAATAAAATTAATTTGCATCTCGTGCTTACAATAAATAAATAGAAATACCGCTTTGGAGGTTTTGTTTTTATAAAATATAATTTTTTTTGACATTTATGAGAAGTTCTGTGTAAACATTAAAACTGTGAGTGATGTATTTATTTATTAACGCAGAACAGTTGTCGAACCGGGACTTAAAAGTGCTCGTTAAAAAACAAGCGACTACAAGGAAATTCATATGATAATATTATGACATTTTTCTCAAACTTTTGTTTTTTGTGATCTGACATTTACTAAAATACTACCAAGTCAAATAAAGAAAAAGGAGAGAGATAGATAATTCCTTCACTAAGTATATTGAAGGTGTCTTCTCCTTTTGAAGTTCTGTTAGTTTATGACATTAGCTTAAGTGAGCTTCCGAATATTAGAAATATAGTTATTCCATTATCGTTGCATTTTATTTTCATTCCTCCTGTTGTTTATTTCGTTAAATTTTGTTATTTCATTCATACGTTTGAGTTCGGTGCTGCCAAAAAAGAAATTTTTTTTTTTGCAAATGTGTACCTATTTGGTTCTAACCCCTCTTTTATTCAATTATTGACTAGTAGTTATTATTAACACGTTATATTTAAATCCTCAGTTTACATCTATTGTTTAAACAATAGAGTTCTACATCGCCTTTTTTTCAATCAAAGAATTAAACGAGCGTGTGGCAGTTACCTCATAGTATATTCAGCACTATCAAATTACATTTCCTTTCAGCTAGGTCAAGCAAATCACATCAATGGAGACAATGAAGGAAGAAATATAATACACTACACACAATGCAGCTCAAACTGCAATTCACTTTTACCATCAATTTAATTAATAGCTACTTCATCAAGCCATCCCCAAGCTAGTTGTTTATGACCAAAGCTTCTTTAATGTTTAATTAAAGCTATCAACAAACCACTAAGCATATAAGTTTCAAACACAACGATAACAACAACAACAACAAAAAGAACTTGCACCTGAAAATCTATATTTAAGTGTATTCTCCATCACACATGGACATCATACTTACTAGAGAAGACACACTTCATCAAGTTGTGCACGCCTATATTTATATTTTCCTATCGATAGGTAATATCAAAATTTATGTAGATACATATGTAGTTATCCTTTTTAGCACATTGAAGCAATTTAGTTCAGTTATCCTTTGTGTGCGGTTTGTGTTACACCTTTGACTTCGATACCTGTGTGAATTGGAATAATCTTCTGTAGATTTGTCTGAGAAATAAAAACACAACATCTATTGACTTCGTGATAGAATTTCTATTAGATTCTTATCGTATTAGCATTATCTTCTTTTTTTTTTAATTTAGAATATTTCAATTGACAGCCTTTGAACTTAAATTTGAATCAAATCACGTGTATAACTCAACAATAAAATTACATTTATGTAAATAGAAGTGATAAGTATTTCACTCTTAAATTCTCAGATAGAACAGTTATTCTCAAGGTGATCCTTTTCTCTTTCTGCGATTATATAGAGGAAACAAAACAAAAATAACAACAACTTCGCATAAAAACATGATAAGATGCTAGCTTGTGAAGATTTTAATCAATACAATAAATCTTTCCATAATTATTTCCAATACAAATTATAACTCGTATATTAAATCTGAAAGTGTTTTGATTTTTCAGTTCTTTGTGATCAGTCGGAGAAGTTAAATATTTTAAATTCCGTGCGCCAGACAAACAAAACTGTAAAATATCAAAAGTGAAAAAAAAAATAATAAAAAAAAAATACCTATAAATCAAGTCCTCCTTTTATTTTTGATTATAATATTAAATAAAAAGGAAATCACAGATAGTAAATATCTATGTAGTTGAAAGTGATTTTTTTTTTACCTAAAGCAATTAATTTTAGAATTTTTTTTTTAGATTTACGAAAAAATATTGTTAGAGCGTTTTAAACTTAAAGTTCAATTCCTTTAAATTTTACAAATTTGCATCATAAGAAAAAAATATATAAGACAAATTTTAAATATTAAAAATATATGTACATCGCGATAGACAATTGTTCGATCTTCAAAAAATTACAAAAAAACTCATTTATATTTCCTAAAACAAAAATAAACACTTTGCACAGGAACAACCGAAAAATAACTTCTTCTACTTTTCAAATTGTCGAATGGACTAATAGACCCCAAAGATTGTATGGCATAATGAAACTTGTAGTCTTTCTACTATGATTTTTTTCCTTTCAGATTTATATTCTATAATCCTACAAACAAAATTCACCTTCATTGCATCCAGATGACGTGTAATTTTTTATCTAATATTCAAAAAATGTATTCCCTAAAATATTAATAGGTGACAAAATTTACCACCAAATTTATTTTTGCACCGACAAAATTATTCCATCATTTTTATTCCCTATACCTATCTACATAAATATTATTTATTATTTTTGACAAATGATTGCAAAAATATAATATTTTTAAGATTATACTGTTGACATAAAAGAAACTTCATCACAAAAACTGTAAACATTTTTTTTTTATTTATCTGTCAGGAGGCAGAAACTGTGAAAAAAAAAATAATTGAGCGAATCTAAAATATTTTAGTCACAGCTTTATGATAGAATAAAGTTAGGAATTAGGGTGAGGGTAATTAAATGCGCATTCATAATCATTTAAAAACTGTTGCTAAGTAGGTACCTAAACATAAAGTAGTTTACTCTTAATTCTTGCTTACTTTGCTTAAAATACAAATTTTGTTTCTAAAAAAAATGATTATCTTTATCTACCTTATCTCTAAACCAATAATTGTTTGACATTTGCTTATCAACCATTCCATTTCCTTAGTTTCATTTCAAAAATAAAATTTAGTTTATGTAGCTCCAAACGAAACAGCCTTTTTTCGTAACTTTCCGAATATAAAAAGAAAGTTGTATAAAAATGATTATTAATTTAATATAAGTAATGTACGTCATAGGTACATATTATAACACACATATATACGTAGTTGGGTAAACACATAATATTGAACTTACACCTTGACTTGTGATTTTACATAAACCTTGAGCCATTTATAGTCAGTCATCGTAACTTAGATTAAGAAATACGAAGCAACGTCCTTGTGGGGACCTAGGCTGAGGTTAATATGGCAAGTAACAAAATGTATCATATTACTCTTGGAAATTCGAATACAGTATTTTTTTGAACAAGGTTCAAGCATGATAACCTCACATTGGTTATCCTTGAAATTTCTTTACTATCATCAGTGTATTTTGTTGAGAGAAGAAGCAATACCCTATTTATTATGGCGTTGGTGCTCTGACCGCTAATATATTGTGTTTAAAAGACGTAGATTGTAAGTTTCTGTCCTACGAACTCACAAACAATTCCAATTAGAATTGGTGAAAACTTCAAACTATCTACCACCATTTTGAAGTCGATTTCAATCAATTACCCTTAGAACTTTTGTTAACTCAAATTTATAATATTGATACGTCCGTAAGTGAACACATGCTTATTTATTTATGATTCTACACTTAGGTTTTTCCTAAAGCTAAATTCAAATTCTTCCACGTGCGACACAAAGATACAAGCATCCGCACTCATAATAAATGTGATCTTATAAATCTTACCCAATTAACCAATTAAAAATGTAAAAAAATTGCCATACATTAACAAAAGATCGAGATTTAGCTTTTTCATGTTAAGAGTAAAAGTGCTGCTTCAATTAAAAAAAAAATATATTAAAATCAGCAATTATTATTGTTCCGTATCAATTTCGTTGTGGAAATCAAGCATATAGTGTTTATCTCTGGAATAAATCCGCCTCTATCTAGAATATTTTGCTTCGATGCGATTAATATTTACGTATTTTTTGCCGTCCTCTTTAAATACACCATCCAGCAGTCATAACATTTTCGTATTATCTTGGACTGAGATAATGATGCTAAGGCAGCCATGGCCCATCGAAGTAAAAGTTATAGTTTTCTTTTGTATTTTAATGAAATCATCATTATCATTTTTCGATACACAAAGTCATGTTTAACCTTTGATTCTGATAAGAACGTTCTTCAACTACTCCTTCTCACACACACACACACACATACACGAGCAATAGGCAGCCTTTAAAATGTATATAAAGTACTTATTGCCTTCAATTTTAGTTCAAGTTCGGTGTCCTTTCTCTTTCGTCAAAATTCTAGCCTCATAGACATAGTAAAGATGGACTGAATTATGCAAATGAACTTTCAGTCTCATTGAAATAAGAATACAAAAAAAAGCTTTGTCCTTGTGACACACTAGTAGCTCCCTCAATTGTCATAATAATAGTCATCAACATCGTCATGACTATCCTAAAATCAGTCACAAGTCCTGAATGAAAATAATACTCCTCCTTAGTCAGTCATTCGTCAGGATATTTCTAATCGGTCGGTGGTGGTGCTCTGTGCTTAAGATTCTACAGCAAAGAAAAAAAAAAATCAAGAATTAAGGACTCCAGATGGTATGAATGGAAAAATACTGCTGAAAAAATCCTCTTTGCTGTCAGTTCCATTGTGATTGCACTATTGGTGATGGCTAATCCTTTCTCGGAGGAGCAATGCAATTTATCGCATTTGATTTTAATATTTTTGAAATTGTCATTTAAGTGACGATACGTTTTCTATAAAAGCATGACAAATCAAATGAGCGACTCGGCTAGGAACAGTGTCCTTTTGACAATTTTTGGAATTTTATTTGGTGATCTTAGCAGTGGTTTTGAAAATGAAGTAAGTTTTCTTTCCTTTTTTTAATTCCCTTGGCTGTTATGTGAGTTTTCTTATTTAATTTAAAACATTGAGGTCATTTGTAAGTGTGGGAGGATTCTGATGATTAAGTAAATGTAAAAGGGGGACTTGATGATTTGTTGACGCAAGCCGTCGTGACGCAGTTAATCAGAAAGATAATACTTTCGATAATATAGACCATAACAATCGAATCTATTATGTTTTTGATGATTTTTTATTTTAATTTTGAACATAAACAGGATACAAAACATAAACAATAATTGTGTGAAATACGGTTTCGCTAAGTGAGACAAGATGAAAATTCTTATGCGCGCTGACACTCATGTGTCATTCTCAGTGCCAGCTAGTGCTCCTCAGGCCAAGTGTACATACTCACAGGTTGTCTTTCGTTTGTTAAATTAAATTACACTTTTTTTTATAAATGCAAAACTTATTCCCACAAATATAATGTTTTTATTTTTGCTTACAGGTTCTCGCCGCTCTGACAGTGTCGTTGGGTTCTATGGTTGTTGGTTTTTCGTCAGCTTATACCTCGCCTGCTCTAGTCTCCATGAGAAATCAAACCCTTACAGATTTTGAAGTCACCCCACAAGCTGTAAGTTCAAACAAAATAAAATTATTTGTTGTTGGAACAAATAGTGAAGTGACAAATGATCCAAAAAATTTCTATGTATTCGTTGTTTGTTTATTCAAGGCAAATCACACATTTATCGCATCAAACGGATGTTATTGTTGTTATTCTGGGAATTTAATTTAAAAATCCTTTTTCACTTCGCTATCGATCAATATCCAAAATAAAACACATAAATCTTCTACATCTAATGAATTTCAATTTTAGGCATCATGGGTTGGTGGTGTGATGCCATTGGCTGGTCTAGCTGGAGGTATTGCTGGTGGACCGTTTATCGAATATGTTGGCCGCAGGAATACAATCCTTTTAACAGCTGTTCCCTTCATTATCGCATGGCTTCTGATTGCGTGCGCTACTAATGTCGGTATGGTTTTGGCCGGTCGTGCTTTATCAGGTTTTTGCGTTGGTGTTGCCTCCTTATCGTTGCCTGTCTATTTGGGAGAAACTGTTCAGCCAGAAGTTCGCGGTACTTTAGGTCTTTTGCCAACTGCGTTTGGTAATATTGGAATTTTAATATGCTTCGTTGCTGGCACTTACATAGAATGGTCGGGTTTGGCATTCCTTGGTGGAGCTCTGCCTATTCCGTTCCTTATCCTGATGTTCTTGATTCCGGAAACTCCACGTTGGTATGTGTCAAAGAACCGAGAAGAACGGGCTCGCAAGGCTCTTATCTGGTTGAGAGGCAAGAAAGCTGATGTCGAGCCAGAACTGAAAGGTCTTTTGAGGTCACAGGCTGATGCTGACCGATCAGCCGGACAGAATTCGATGTTTGAATTGCTAAAGAAGACTAATCTAAAACCATTGGGAATCTCACTTGGTCTTATGTTCTTCCAACAGTGGAGCGGTATCAATGCTGTCGTCTTCTATACAGTAATGATTTTCAAAAATGCCGGATCAACAATTGATGGAAATGTTTGCACAATTATTGTTGGTATTGTCAATTTCGCTGCGACTTTTGTTGCAACAATGTTGATTGACAGATTGGGTCGTAAGGTAAGATCAAATAAAGTTTTTTTTTTTCTTTAATTAAAACCTTATTAATTATGTACTTGAATTCTTTTCTTTTAGATTCTACTGTACATCTCTGACATTTGTATGATCGTCACTCTTTTCACACTTGGTGGCTTTTTCTATTGCAAATCGCATGGCATGGACGTTTCATCATACGGATGGTTGCCTTTGGCTAGTTTTGTAGTCTTTGTTGTTGGTTTCTCGCTCGGTTTCGGCCCTATTCCATGGCTGATGATGGGTGAGATCTTACCCTCTAAAATTCGTGGCTCGGCAGCTTCGGTGGCAACTGCTTTTAATTGGTCATGTACATTCGTTGTGACAAAGACCTTCCAGGACATGATAGGTGAGTTTTAACAGTAATCAAACAAAGATGCATGCTTTTTTTTTTGTTATAAAATGGGGATAACTTTGAAATGGATTAAAACAAACGAATTTTCCTTATCCAAACGTATAATAAGAGAATGGGAATTCCGACTTCTTATCCTATTTTATCCGGTTATAGAAAAGAACAAGTTCATCCGGTATCAATTGTGACTTTATTTTGAATTTTATTTTAAAATATGCGCGAATAACATCTTATTTTGCTGCGGATAATCGATTTTCACGAACTTTTGTTTTCGGTATAAAAATCATACATTGTAGTTCTGTTTTACATTTTCTCGGAAACTGTCCGCAAAAACAAAGAATTTTCTTAATTAACGTTTTAAATAAAGTAATACTCTAAAATATTTAAATGTTGGAGGTTCTATATTTAAAGCTTTTTATTTTCTAATAATTATTAAAAAATTGTTTACATGAATAAGAAAATTTTACTAAAAACTACATATATTCTTTTTTGTATCTCTTTACAGATTCAATAGGAGAAAGTGGTGCCTTCTGGCTATTCGGTTCAATTTGTTTTGTAGGTTTGTTCTTTGTGATATTTTACGTTCCTGAAACCCAAGGCAAGAGCCTTGAAGATATCGAAAGAAAGATGTGCGGAAGAGTGCGGCGAATGTCTTCAGTAGCCAATATTAAACCATTGTCATTCAACATGTAAACAAAACAAGGACAAGCTACAAAAGGAAAATTAAACAAGAATAACACTCCAAGTGCCTGTCAACAACACAAACAAATAAAGTGCCCAGCCAAAATAACTAACCAAAAATTATTTTTTAAGAAAATACAAAAAATTATATACTACTTTCCTCCTCTCCTAGAATTTTAAGAATATTTTTTGAGATCAATCTAGAAAAAGGAAAAAATAAGCTGATCCCGTTAAGTAGTGCCAGGCATATGAAAAGTAGGATTTTTTCTACTACGTATTGTGATATGAAAGAAAATAAAACAAGAATATTAACATAATCGAGAAATAAAACGATTTAACGTCATTTGTTTGTGCGCAGACATTAGAATTTTGTTTCTATGTAAATAGTTTAAACTTTTTTTTTTCATTAAATATTATTTTTTTTTTAGCTAGAGACTTACTTTTTTTAAATAAATTAAAAAAAAACACACATTTTTAACTATCCTAGTTTGTAATTTATAGAATGGTAGGATTTAAAATTAAAATAATTATTATTTGTTATTATAGAGAATGATTGCAAAATTCCTTTTAAATTTATAAATTATGTTAGAATGATTAGATGAGATATTACTCGTTTTTTAATTCTTATATTGATCGCAATCTTCTATTTGAAGAATTCGATTGATGATTGAGACATTTGTTTAAATGAATCGTGTTTTTAAATAATTATTAATATTATTTATGTGTATGTAGATTATTATAATGATGTTGAAAAAATGAATCCCTATTAGATTTAAGAAATTTAAAAAAAAATACAAAAAACATGCAACAATCATATTGTTGACCATATAAATCTTGAATATTTTTGATTAAAATATACATTGATATTATAAATGTTATGTTTGATTTTTTTATTGTTTTATTAATGGTGATGGAATTTCAGTTCGTAAATGTCGGTAAAATAGCAATATATTTTAGGGCTTTTTTTACTAAGTCAAAGTATTGATTCAATTTACCTACTTTATTATTATTGATGCTTTTATTCGATTGGAAGTGTGATTTCACTGACGTAAGCAAAGGATCAGTAGTAGACCGTGGCGTAATGCTAAAGGCCTGAGGATCGAATCCTAGCTTGTGCCACCTAAAAACAGACATTGTTTTTCACGGACACTCTGCGTTCAACACATGGCAATTAAATTATGCCAATTCAGATTTCTGAATTTTTCAAGCTTCTGATTGGTCAGCTGTAAGTCAGGACTGTCTCTTACCAGAAATTGAAAAATCCTTCAAGAAAACTCTTGTCATGAAAAAGTGAAGGAAGACCCAACATAGGTAGCGCGCACACAAATGACTAAACCAACTGGATGTGAGTGTGAGTGGCATCATCTTGCTAATAACCAGACTGTCTGCAGGGGTTTATTTTATTCCAACTCAGAAGTTCACGTCAGGCTTTTATTAAGGGTCTTTCTTTTGGCCTTACAAAATACTTTTTAGCATTTCTCAGTAGAAGATGATTAGAACGCTTTAATTTTGCAAAAGGAAAAATCTAACCTCAACGTAGATGTAATTTTTGTTTGTATTTGTGTTTTATTTCAGATAAAAAAAAACATCAACAATAATTTACTATGTAATTTCTTTTTACTGATGGTGTAGGTTTCTTGCGTGGATTCATTTCTTATATGAACAAAAATTAAAAATGGTATAACCAATGATTTCGCACTTTAAACTTTTTTTTCAAAATCCTTTTGTTTGGACTTTAGATCTACATGTGAACATGCCTTTGGATTTAGAAATAATAATTGCATACTAAAACCACCGGTTTGTTTAAATACTTGATAAATAGATGTCGCTAGTTGAGCTTTCGCCCAAACGAGCCTACCTGCCACTAGTAGCCGATTACTTGCTTTACTTTGCAAAAACATTTTTTTATTTAAACATTCACTAAACACAGAACTTACCCATTACTTGAACTCTGCAAATAGCACAAATATCACACTCAACATCCCAACTCCACATTGCAACCGCATTCCATTTTTTCAAAGTAAACATTTTTTCCTCCGGTTTGCTGGAAGTTTCAGGGGTCTCTTCTAATTTATCTGAAGGATTTTCATTTTCTTCCGCCATATTTTAATGGTTTTTATTTGGGAACTTTAAAAGGCATTCAATTATTTACTGAAAACACACAACAAATAGATAAAAGTACTCACTAATTAACACGCAAATCGCTGGAGAAATATTCCGTTTGAGTTTTAGGTTTTGTTGTCCGGTGTGTCACTCACAAAGGTGACAAGTGACAACAAAAAAAAATTGCAATTTGCCAGTTAACTGTCACAACTGCGGCGAAATGTCAAATTAAAATATTAGATTGTAGTAGAATGTCATTTCGAAATTGTTTCTGGTTTGTGAATTCGATTATTTCTGGTACAAAAATAATACGACATCTATCAGGCGATAGTAAATATCTAAATGTTGCAATTATTAGGTTCTGTTCGTACTTGGTATATTTCTATAGAATTTTGTTTTGTTTCATTTTATTACAATAATAGTAATAAAATACTATTTTTGTATCATTGAAATATATTCAGATATTTATTTATTTACGTTTTAAAATTTGATCCGGATCAGATCATGTGGTTGATAAAATCCAGCTAATTGTGCCAAATTTTACAAATTTAAATAAACATGCTTAAAAAAGTGACAGTTCTTGTATACAAGTAATCAAACATACCATATTCACAATTTTAATTGTCAAAGTGACACTTGGAGTTAGTATGATACTAAAAAGTTAAAATAGGCATTTTTGGTGATCTAAACTTTAATAAAATGCTTAAAAGATAGGGTGATGCTAACTCGTTTAAAATTTGGAAAATCCTGTGTTTAACCTAGTATCATACTAAAAATTAAAAATTCTTTAACATCGTACTTAATTATTGTCTAAATTTGTTTGCCTGTGTTTCAGTTCAACTAAAACGGGCGCTACCATACAACGATTTCTTTTTTTTTTTTTTTGATTTCTCGAAAACGCCTGAAACGATTTTGATTGAAATTATAAATTTATGAATTTTGAAAGTAATTTCTTGTTTATATGACAATCAGAATTGTTACCTTTTTTTAATTGTTTTACTCGTCGTTTTTGGGCTTGTTCAAGTCAAATCTTTAGGTGATGGAGTGAAGAACTTTTACCTTAAATCTATTTTTAAACTTTTTGCTCTGGGTAGAAACGGTGTTTAGATGTATTTAGGGCCAGTAAAAGTTAATTTAAGGTATTAGTTAATAATAGGTTTTATGTATGTATGTATGTATCTACATAATATTGCATATTGTTACTTACAAGATTTTGCTATAGTGCCTTAGAAGCTAGCAATATTCAGTTATAGGATACAGGTGGTCTGCTTCAAATGAAAACACAAAATTTCTTGTTTTCAATATTGACTTAGGTTAGGTTAGGTTACAGGAAGTAATTTTATATTCCATTTTGAAGAACAGTGGTGTATAGTAAAACTGCGTTCAAGAGACTTTACACTTATATAAATAAACAACTCAAATAACCTCAAACCACAGGTAACCGCAATGCATGACCCCGCTTGAACCAGGAAAACAACATAATGTACATATGTATCTACATATTATGTACATATGTATCTAGTTAGGTACATATTTATTTAAATACATACAGAAATAAAACTGCCCAGTATTAATATTCCAATGAAATTGACAATTTCGCTTTATTTCTAGAGAGATAGACCAAACCGAACCGCATATCCTAAACAAAATCCAATATGTTCTCGTATGGGGTTTTAACTTCTCTCATGTCTCCAGGTCCTAAATCGCCACCAAACTGTACCCATTATGACAAGAGTATAGGGGTTGTAGTTGTATGCATCAGGACGAATTTTGGGACTGAAGTACTTTGCTGAAATAATAATAATTTGTCTCATGCATTTATTATGAAATTGAAACAGCCACCACCGCACCGGATTCACCGCCATCATCGCCAACTTTATAGATAGATACACAAACCTACATACATACATACATATAATACACAAGCCGCAAAGCCCATACGATTCATATGTTGGAATTCATTTTGTGGATAGCGGCTGGCTGGGTGTGCTGCGGCATGAATCCTCATGAATCCTGGCAGGGATTCAGCAATGGATCGTATATAGCCACGTACATAGATATACAAGGAGAAAGCAAAAGCACCGTGTACTTTCAGGTGGATAAAGGATTTTCCTATACAGAGTAGGAGTCGACACAAGGTTAAAAATAAACATCTATGTATGTGGGTGAGGGAGTTTTTTTTTTTTTAATCTTATGTCATTTTCTCTCACATAAATATCAATAAATCAACAAAGCCAAACAGTATCCCATTATGTCAAATTAAATCATGATAATCGCTTTTAATGAAAAATAAAAAAAATATTTTCACTTTTTGGTAAATATTATGTGGGAGTATTTACCTACATATGTACATGTATAGGTAAAGCATTTAATAGGATTACATCAACGATTTTAAGCTGATGAAGGTCTTAATGGTTATGACCTAGTTAGATTAATTTAAAATGTTCCGAATTTATAGGTACCAGTGATGCAATCACGGGAGAAAAAAAATATTTTTGTTTTTGTTCGGTCTACTTGTTTGATCCTTAATTTAGGTAAGGCCCGGAGAGAATTAGACAAAAAAAATGACATAGGGAATTTTGGAAGCCATCGCAAAATATGTTGATGTTTTTATACAAACGATCGATATCAAAGGTAGTTAAGCTAAGTACAGACGATTGTCAGATCTTACAATATTGTCAGAACTGTCAATGGTCTGACAATAGCCGACAATTAGCTGACAATTGACATATGAAAAATTGTCCGTTCACACGGTTGGTAGTAGATTTCATCCAAAAGTCTGACAATTTGATTGTCAGCTCTTGTCTGACAATTTTCGGACAGTAATTGAAACTGAAAAAATTGTCAGCTTGAAAATTTTCTGTTCAAACGGTTGGCAGATCTATACAAATTTTGTTTGATTGTTTACATCTTTTGGGGGGAGGCATCATTACGTGGCGGATGTTCTGCAGCATTCTTATCGATTTCCTCTGCATTAAATAAGGAATCTTTTTCTTCTCTCCTTTTAATATAATATGTAATATTTTCGACCATTGATGCCTCCTCCATTGTTAGATTTTTTATCTATTTTTATTCAGAAATGCGACAAAAAATCAACAACATGCAAAAAAGAAATAATAAAAGACAAATGGCGGCCGAGCATGAGCACTTAATTTATTCCGAATAAAACTACACAACACAAGGAATTGATATAAAATGTAATTGAAGTGAACTGAATAAATAAACTCAAAAAGAAAATATTTATAAAGCAATATAGATATTTTCTTTTTGAGTTTATTTATTCAGTTGTGCAAAAACTAAAAATTTCCAACACAAATGCTTTTTTTATCTCTTATCTCATTGACATTTCGAACAATGAAGAAATTGTCAGCAATTGTAAGATGTTTTTAATGAAAACATCTGACAATGACCAATGAGTCTGACAATGTCCTAATCGTCTGACAATGATAAAATTGTGTGTTCAAACGATTGTAAGATACCTGACAATTTTTTGTCAGATTGTCGCCTGACAATGACCTGACAATGACGTTTCTGACAATATTGTCAGACAAAATTGTGTGTTCAGAGGATTGTAAGACATTTGGGACAGTTTTTTCACTGACAGATCTGACAATATTGTAAGATCTGACAATCGTCTGTACTTAGCTTTATTCAAAACCGTAGGATATTTTTCCTTCGGCATACAGTTGAGCCCCAAAAATGTGTAGTGCTGAATGTATCCTAAATTGCCTAAAATCTTTTCATAGCCAGCTTAATAATTCACCCAGAACACAATTCTGTCGGATCCTGCCATCACCGGCTGCGTCAAACCATCAATCTTTAGAAAAAGGACTAAATATATTTATAATTTTGGTCTAGGAATTTTAAGGACTTTTGATTTGGGAATTTTATCTTTGTGAATTATATTGGTTTGGGGATTTTGATTTTGGATTTGAGTTTTGGTGTTATTTGTGGATTTTCGTTCGGTTGATTTTGTATATACATATCTATAAGGGATTTTGGTTTTCTGATTACGGTGTAATTAAGCAAATCTTTGTCCTAAATGTTTTCTTATTTCGAAAATTAAAAAAAAATGTAAATAATTGAATTTTATTAGAAACATTTTTGATCATTAGGAAACCAATAGGTACCTACTTGTCCTCTACATCAAAATTGTAAATTTTTGTGTTGGAGATATTACCTTCATATATAGCAATCAGATGGACATATGATACTGGTACATATGTACATATATATCATGTATATTCTGTTAAAATCTGGAATAACTAAGCAAAAAGGGCAACATCAAAGAAGAGCCTAGCTTTCTAAGCTAGCTGCTACTTTTCTCCCCAGCAACTCATAAGCTCGAGGAAATATAAGTCATGTTTTATAGCCAGCTCAGCAAATCTTTACGCGCAAACAATATGGTTAAGTCGTATTTGTTTTTTAATTACTAAATTACCTACCTCTTAAGCCATAGACTCTTCTTCATCCGATTTAAGGTAAAATCTTACGAGTCGGGACCAAATTTCTCTTTAAACACAATTCCTCTGTATTTTTTTTAACGGACTATTTTTTAAGTTACAGGCATGTCTTCATATTTGAATGTGGTCACAGGGTTACCTCCAAGCTAAAGAAAATCTTACATCACTCCTTGAAAACTACTATCTTAACCTACGCATACCTGATAATAACATGTCTATTTCCTTATACATGAAGAACCTCACAGTAATACTCTGTCTATATACCCTAAGGCCCTCGACCCTCCCCTTCATTCTTGTTTAGTTCTAGAAACGAATATTGAAATGTTATTTATAGGACCTGTTTCTCAGAATCTTGACCTCACATTCTGATATCCAATAACTCGTCGTGTCCTTCGAAAACACGTTTTCAATACTAACGACTTACAACATAATAACCTTCTTCTCTTCGTATTCATTCATGCCTTTCAAATAAATCCTTTGAGCAGAAAATCGTGCTGTGATATAAATTCTATATACATATGTACGAAGTCACGTCAAACATTCATAACGTTTTATGTTCGTATACAGTTAATTATGATTCAGCCTGTATATTCCTCTTTGAGTGAGATATCATCGGTAATTAAAAGCTAAGATACACATGATTTCCTTTTTGGCACACATCTAACGCCAATTGGCAAATAGCCTTCAGTGTTATCTCTTGAATTTCAGAATAGAAACTACAAATTATCAAAGGGAAAAAGGGACATTCAAATGAAAGCCACTTTTTTTACCACGAAAAATGTTGGCTGCACTCTCAGTGTCCTGGAGAACACTAATTGCCCTTACACAAGGATTTGCATAATTAAAATGATGGAAATGGTCCACTCTTTTGGGATGCATTAAACCCTCGATGTGCCTTTTCATTTACATTCAGATCGCCAGGACATGATTGCAATTGCAATTTAATGAGATTCTAACAAGCTATATCTGGTGCTGCTTTTACTATGTTTGTAATCCTAACATGCTGCCGACATTTATCCTCGCTCCCTCACTACCCACTCCGAATTTATACACAAGCATCACACACCAAAACGATTCTAATGAAATGCAGCAAAAGGACCTTTATCGGGTTTCCGCAATCGCAGCCAACAGAAGAGATTACATTTAGAATCCTCCAAAGGACATTAGTTACAACTACAACAACTGGTTTCCAAAACAGAAGCAATGTGCTGCAAGTATAAAAAAAAAACAAAAAAAGAAAGAAGGACGACATCGGCAAACTCCACAAAAAAGGTCTTGAATTTAACAAGCATCCTTGACACCACTGAGAGTTGATAAAAGTGTTTGAAAGAAAGTTTTGCACTCGTGTTGGCACCTCTCCTTTTACCTATAGCTTGTCCGAAAGTCTCTTTTTTCACTGTGTTGAAAAGATGAGGACGATTCCTTTTCCGTTATACCTTATACCTAACCTCAAACCTCACCCTTCCTTCACTTAGATGTTGGCACAAGGACAAAACTTGTGAGTGATAAAGGAATACTACATAAATTTATATAATTTACAGTTTACTCTGAACTCCCAGTGGGGATTGTGGAAGGCTCGTGTATTTTTTCGTCCTTGATGCCCCAAGTGCGAGAGATGTGTGGAAATGTGGGAAAACCTTTAGGGGCCAACTTTCTTCAAGGATTATTTTTTTGCAAGAAACGAAGTGGTGAAAATTTGGGAGCTTTTGTGCGCATGTGACCATAAACTCAAACTCAGAGTAAATGAGATGGTTTGGAAAAATTGCGCATATAATACAGCAAACATTGAAGAACTCTGACAACAGAAGTTGGTCGAGTTAAGTTCCATGTTTTGGTTTTTAAATTAGTCCTTACACGACCGGCAATGAATTAATATTAATTTTCCTCATATATCTATAACTATTTGTTGTAAAGAAAGCGTAAATAATTATAATTCATATTCACTTAAAATTTCATTAACGATAAGAAAATTCAATTCCAATTTGGATTTACCAGGGACCGCCGCATAAACATAGGATATAATCAAAAATTTTATAAATTGACATTTCTTTGTTCACATCCATAAAAAAAAGATAAATAGAAAGAGATTTATGGTTAAGAAAGATTTATTTCAGTCGATGAAACCTATTTATGTATTGCCCTGGCCTTAGAGGCGGTTGCTTTATTGTATTCATTGTAATTTCATTCACCTTTGACTTAAGATCGATTTATATCGAGCTTTATATAATATAATAACACCGCATTGGGAACGTATGAACTTGCTCTTGTGGTTGCAGTTTATAACTTGGACAAGCAATAAAGATATAAAGTACATAGCTTTCAACAAAGCTTAATCAGTATTTATACAATCATATCCTAATTTATAAAAAAAACTATCTTCTATGTTCACGTTTAGTACCAGATCTTTATGAAAATTGATTATACCTAATGAACAAGAATTCTGTTGCCACTTGCATTAGGTTGTCCTATTAATAAAATATGTTTAACTCACCTTTAATCCACGAGTTTACTAAACCATTGAATAGTATCTAGTTAACGCGCGAGTTAAAATCTCCTATTAATAAAAACAAAACGTTCGTGGAATAGCAATGTAACGTTTATTAAAAATCATTTAATAAAATCTACTACAATGGACGGGTTCAATGCATTACGTATGTCATCTGAATTTTCAGAAATCTGAATTGATGTCGTTGAAAGAAAAAAACATCTGAAATTTCAGTAAAAAAAAACATTGTGTCAAATTCTTGCATTTACCTATAGGATTTGCATTGAATCGAAATCAAATAGAACTTTTATTACATTCGTAAATAAAGCATTCAGCGTGAGTATTTAGTTATGAGGATAAAAGTACATATGTATATGCAAAATGTAATTCAATCAGCAAACAATTTTATTAATTTCATGTGTTTGCATAGAATGCCATAAATTATTTTGTTTTGTTTTTCAAATATTATTATTGAGATGTATGACCAACAGAATAATGCAAAACTATCAATAAAAAATTGATCCACAATAATCGTCTGGGAAGATTTTTTTAAAAACTAACTAACCGATAAACAATATTCATTGATATAAATATTTAAGTTTCATGACCAAAGCTTAATAAATCAAACACCAACCACAGTGAAAATTATAAAGTTCAACTTTATGTGTAGTGCTTCAGATGCTTTGATATTTCCCCCACCACAAATAACTTTCATCTGAATTTTCAGATGAGAATTTCTTGTTCGAAAATTCAGATGAACATTAACTAAACGTAACTAAAAGTCATCTAAAATTTTATTACAGCTGGCCAATCAGAAGGTCTTAAAATTCAGAATTCTGAAAATTCAGATGACAGACATAATGGATTGAACGCCCCCAATAACTAGAAATTAGGCGTGTTCAGCAAATCTCGAAGATCTTAGCAATCTCAGTTACATGAACAGGATTCCTCAGTCAAATTTCTCATTTTTCCGAACGCGCACCCGATTAATTTGGAGACAACTTGAAATTTCAATCACTTTTCGCTTAGGTACTCTCGCGAGTAAAAATGGTTGTCACCGAACCCCCAGTGTATTATAATTTAAAGAAATTGCAAGAAATCTTTGCAACCCTAATTTCAAGATAGCAGCTGAATGCGAACATTTTCAACGTCAATTTAGTTTTGTATGGTCACACTGACCCCGCCACTGACCATTATAAAATTATCCCGTTCGAAATACAAGGTTCAGAGAAATATGAAAATTAAAAAATAAACAAATTTGACTCATTTTTGTTGCTTATTCCTTCACTATATTATCTTCTGCGTTAATTATGAATTTAAACATAACTCTTCGCTAACTTACGTTTATTAATATGGTTGTTGAAGAATATTAACTATGTAATCAGCTGAAGCAATATAATTAATCCGGACTAAGATTGTATGTACCTATATTAAAATTTGGTACACCATGGATGAAACTAAAATTAAGGAACACGCCTTTTATTAAAGGCTTATTATAAAAGGTTAACGAACGAAAAAACAAAAAAAGATGTGTAGGTATGTAGTACATACATTTATGAGGAAAAAAAATCAATACAAGTAGGTACATTTCCGTAATAAAAACAATTCTATGGCTTTTATGTAGGTGAACCGCCTATGAGATAATTCCTATTTGTTGATTAGCGATTATAAAGATAAATACGGCCTGAGTTTTTTTTTTATAAACCACTTTGTGTGTAGAACTCTTTTAATCCTATATGCACAATATGTGTTGTGTGCATTAAAGAACAACAATAACATGTTAGCGCACTATATACGATGTAGTAACTTCACCTAGCAAAGCCTCTAATAACTTCTAACAGCTCTTAACATCTTCATAAGTGAAGCATCCTTCTCCATATTTCTATACATACCAATTCCTATGTACATATTTTCCCCACAACATGAGAAGTAGAGTTATAAAAAATATTTATATGGACCTCTCCTGCAGATTTACAACTCGCATCGTTCAAGTAAGCGTTAAATTAAATAACAGGCTGTTAGGGAAACGCTCGTTCCATATCGTTTACTCGTTTTTTTATCCTCTCATATACTCACTTTGTTGCTCTAAGCCCATCGCATCGCATCGTCAAGAGTGCCTCCTGTACATACATATTTCCAGAAAGGAGTTTTCTGTGTGTGTACTTACTCGTAGTTTTTTTTACTTCTATCCTCTAAGTACTTTAGGATACACGCTGTTCAAGCAATAAACTCAAGTTGGGTGTAAAAAGTACAATAAAAAAGAGTGTAAGACTTACTCAAAAAAAAAAAAAATAAATAAAATAAATAAATAAATAAACAGGAATTCCATCGCCATCACCACCCCTGCTCCTGCTGACACAACATATAAAATCCCTGTGAGATGCCCCAAGTAGGCGCCTTGAAAACAGCTCTTCCCATAATGTTTCTGCTCTATACCCAGATATCCTCTAACAATGAACAAATAGAATAGAAAACACGAACTCTTTCCCTACCTCTGGCTTATTCTGCTTATTGTGTTGCTATTGCTATTGCAACCCAGCTCCTTTTATATCCTGGAATGCAATTACATTTTCATGGGCGAATTGTTGCGGAAAGCACTTGAAAAGATGATTGTTATTAATGTTTTCGACAAGATTTAGGGGCGTAGTTGTGAGCGGGATGATTGTTTTTTGAAATCCTAAATGGGCATGACCGAGTTTGTTAATTTTTTTTTTTTATTATTTATTTTTCTCCAAAGGGTTTATAAGAAAATTTCGGTTGAGGAACAAAGGAAACCCCATCCTGAACTGATTTCAGACAGACAATGCACCTTCTTTGCATAATTATCCCATTTTTTGGGTCTTTAAAACTTCGAGCCATGTTAAAGTTCATAAAATGTTTAACTTTATCGGAAGTAAACTACTCTACCCTCTTGGCTCTATCGTTTGCAATGTCTGTCCATTTTCATTGAAATTGTGTGGTGTTCGTGGTGTTCGTGTTGTTCGTTTTTATTATTTGGGAAAATAACTTTGACGTTGTCGCAGAGAATTGCAGCAAATGACCCGTGGAAGATGACACAACTTCGAAGAGGATATTATCTCTAAACGACTACAACACCCCCATTAAAAGACTCGAAATGAATTCGATGGATACTCTACTGACTCCTCGTATATATAGATATAGGTATAGTCAAGTCAAAGCACTGCGGATTGCGGATGCGGATGGAGTCTTACAACATCGATTTCCTCTTTTTATGTGACAGGACTTCCCTCTCTTTGTACTCACTCCCTGTGTGTATATATAGGTACTGTGTGTTTGCAGTGTTAGTTTTATTGGCCTTTTATCCACTAAACCCTAAGTATACATTCAGGAGTCACTATGGAACGATGTGGCGATGACAAGGACGAAGACGTGTCGGAGTCGGTGTCGTTGTTGCTTTACGACTTTGTGGGCAATAAAAGTTTTAGTGGGCAATATACAGCGACGTTAATTTACTTAATTTAGCGCAAATGGCTTAATTGCTTCAATGGAAAAAAGTGTGACACGAGTCTTGGTATTGGGTTTTTAGTGAGAAATAAGATGACATATGGCTTTCTTAATTAGGGCTTTTAAGTTTCATATTATACGATATATAAGATCGTAAAAGACATAATTTAGATATATGTATTTTATTACGAGAAGGGAATGGAGATTAAGATTTTTTTTCAAATGTCAGGCTAATATTGCGACGTTATACTATAAATCTTCCAATAAAATAACAAATTATGAATAACTATCTCGTTATAATAATATAATATGAACTTTAATGAGCCCTTAATCATGAGAAGTTATGAATAGCCGTTTGAATATATACATTCTAAGAGACAAAAGAAATAAAAGAAATGCCATCAGTAGCCTTTAAAAACATAGCAACTTAGTCCAACAACAGAATTTGTAACTTGTTTAGGGGCAGTTTTTCTGTGCCTGAGTTAATTATGAGTGAGTTAAACCTAAATTATTTAATCCAGCAAATCAATTGAATCTGATCAAAGGTATTGGATTATAATGATAATAATCTTAGCACCAATTTTAATTTGTCTACAAGCTACAACTGTCAGATTTAGGATAAGAAATGGGAAAGTATGTGTAAAAACATCATACATAGTGCCTGTTTACACTAGTCGTTGTACTGAAAGGCGCATCCAGTGCGACAGGTAGATTTATGTGTGCGTAGAAACGAGAAGGGCAGATTTTATCTCAAAATTCTTTGGCTTTCTACGCACATAAAATGTACCTATCTCACTGGATGCGCCTTTCAGTAAAACGACTGTGTAAACCGGCACATAAACAGTGGGGATCTACACACCCCCTTTTATATTGTTATGGATTTCACATCTATTAATAGACGAGAAATGAAATTGCAAATAGGTAAAACAATGAAAACAAATGGGTTTTGGAGGGTGAAACGTACGAAATATATCTTTATAATTCAGTATCTTTGTTTAGAAGAATACCTAGTGTAGGGCCAACTCTAACTTTCAGCTGTCAATCTATCGAAATCAAAGTGTAAGTTCCTTACCACATAGGTATAAAAGGTAGGTATAATTTGACTTATTTAAAAACCTCCATAAAAAAGCACTTTTCCAATGCTAATATGTATTTTATATTGCTAGTGTTTTTTTGCATCAACAAAAGGCAAACAAGACCTTCAACATCTCAATTTTACTCCATTTCTTCGTCGGCACAACAACATTATAATTTCAAAAACCCTGTGTATACATTATTCGAGAACTTTTTTTATTTGTTTGTATTGTTAAACAAAAGAACAACCACCCACCGAGTCGCCGAGAATAGTCCTGAACTGAACATAACATCAAACTCATTAAAAAAGTCTTGCCACATAAATTTCCATCATCATCATCACATCGCACTAAATTTTTGCATGAATTGAAAATATATCTCTCTATGTTTCCCACTTCAAATCCCTGCAAAAGCCTATGTCAAACAATTGGTTCGCTGATATACACATTCTTGTTCTATGGTTCTTGGATCTTGAGATACTGCGGAACGGGTAGATGCTGCTGAATAAAATTTGCAATTCAAACACACGATAACAAACACAATTCTTTAAAAGGAAACGAAGAAGCACGAGAGGGTGGTGAAAACAAAGAAATCAGCACAACCTTGTCTGAAAAGTCTTCAAAAAAGCTTGACAAAAAAAAAACACAAACAGTTTCATTTTTTTAAAAGTTCGAGAGGAGCCGGCTCATAAAATAAAGTGAACAAGAAAATTTTATTCACCTTGGGCAGCATTCACTTATTATAATGGAGTAGAAATAAGTCTCAAGGACGTAGAAAAGAAGATTTTTTAATGTTGCAGGTGCAGAGTATATACAACCTTTGTATATAAACTAAGGTGCAATACATACTTTTAATATCAATAAAAAAAACGGTATACCGTGGTGCCAAGCCAGCATAACTATTTTAAGGGGGGTGGGGGCGATTCACTTACTGAACGAATGATCGACAAAAAATATCAACTTTTTTAAAATACCAAATTTTTCTTGATCGGCTAGCCAAATGTCGGAATTTTGAAATCTTGACAAAAAGTTGCCTGATGGCCTTTAACAAAACTAAAGGAAATAATTGACTGGTCGATATTATTTTTGTCCAAAAGTTTTAGAGAAAAAGACTGATAAAATGTTAAATCTTAAAATTTTAATTATACTATCGACATTTTGAAAAATCGATGTAAGTTTTTGAGTTTTTCAGTCAGTCTTTTAACCAGTCGATTTTTTCGATTTTATAAAAATCGACATTGTGGAGTAGCGTATTCAAAAAAACGAGTGTGTAGCTGAACTTACCTATAAGTTTGAAATATTGCAGATATTATACCAACAACTAGAGCCCTGAGTTAGGAAAAAAACAAAGTTTATTGCATCAGAAGAATATAACTATTGCAGTTAGTTAAGTTATATAAATTATGTAGTATGTACGTATTCTTGCTTCAACCTTTGCTAATATTAAATACCTACCTTCAAAAGAAGACACCAGGGCACATCTTATTATTTATTCCATGCATAATCTAGAGTCGTTTAAAATTAAGAGATGACAATTTGCTGCCGTTTGTAAATTTTATTTTATTCGCACAGGGTGAAAGTAAAAATAAAAAAACAGAGTCAACTCCGCTAATGTGCACTTCAATTTATTTAAAAAAAGTACCTATATTTTTTCAAAACTATAAATTTATTTTGCTTAGCGGAAAACCAGTTAGTTAAAAATCACAGTTTTTTATAAATAATTTACACAGAAATAATATGTCCCATTTACCTACTTGCTCTTAAAGTTCAAGTAGCTTAATATTTTCAAGATTTTAAATTTAATTGACATAAAAACTGAATAAAATCTCATTTTCTGGAATAAACATACAACTGTACCTAATATATAAACAAAATTTCAAAGTAAAGATGAGTTTAAAAAAAAAAAAAAAAAAACAGAATGGTTGCTTTAGGTGATTTCAGTTAAGCGGGATCGATTGTAAATGCACGAAAGCAGTCCAATAATACAATTTTAAAACAACCCCTATAAGGAGCCGGAGACCTCTGAACCCTGCGGCATTATAATGTGCATGTTTTACAATATAATCGATCCCTTGTCGGTGTTTATCTCTTTGATGATTGTCTTTTGACTGGCACGTGTCTAGTCTGATCGTCCCTTCACTTCGAAAGCCCATCGAAATCATTAAATAGAACAAAAAATTACAATCTTATAAGAATCAAATTTCCTCGATTTTCTTTTTCTTCTTCAAGAGCCCTTGGCTGCCCTAGCGTTTTGAGTCATATTGCATTTCCAATTTTGATCCACTTGGTTTTCTTCCATTTTTGCACTCTCACTTACATATATAGCTAGCTAGCTTGCGTCATACAAAGTTACCTATTATATTATATTGTCCCTGTGACATTTTCATCATTGTCTTTCGTGTTATGATTTTTTTCTTTTGTTGTTGTTGTGTCTCAGCGATTTCATTCGTATATTCTTTTTTATTTGTGAAGTCTTTAGTCCTTTACAAACACCTTATCCATGCCACATCAACCGGTGTCACATTTATTTTCCATCATGACAAGGACACCTGTCACTGTTGGGTTTCCCGCGTTTTATTTTTTTTTTTCAAATTTTCGACGACCGCGGCAACGAGACGACAAGAACAAAGACGAAGCAAACAGGGATGGAAGGTAAAATGAAACACATTTTATGAATGAATGCTTTTGCAAAACGGAAATACCTCATTTTCTAACAAAATGTCCTTCTTGCCACATAGACGAAAAAGGAGCAAAGTTGGCTAGTCCTTTGGAGTGTCGTGTGCGAAAAAGTGGTAGGATAGTTGGTGTTCTGAGTGAATGATGGGAACCCCAACCCTTGAGGGTACTTGTCGATGGCCTCTATATGCTAGAGTCCAGGGAATGAATAATATTTTGAACAAAAATGTTAATTTTCCTGGTTTGTTGGAAGATAAATATGAATAAAAATACAAAGTACGTAGGTACTAGGTAGTACCAGTAGTTTTAATTAAACTTTGGTTTCACAGAAAGGTGCTTCTAAAAAGTTGAACTTCTTAGTTGTGAGGTTTTTTTTTCAACACGTAGAATGAAAACCAAAAGAGAAATTCAGTAGAAAAAAGAGAGTACCTACTTGTCAAATTCTCCATCCTCTTCTCTGAAGAAGAAAATGTAATGATTTTAACTCGTATTAACCAAAAATTACTTTTGCAAATTATTGGGTATCTTGAATTTAGTGTGCTTTTATGTTTGTGAAACGTGAACGGCAACTATGAGGGATATCTCAGAGAATAAAAGAGAATATTGGAAAAATGTAATTACAATTGAATTATAAAGACAAATATTAGTATTGGAATGTGGATATTTATTTACAATAATGTGTTAAAGACGGTTTCTTTTAAAATTGTCATTATAGACAAACAAAATTCGATGCGTTTGCTGATCAGTTAATGCGCATTGCTGACGTTTTGGATGCGTTTATAAACTCAGGACTATCAGCATTTTCTCTTTTGACTTTCAGAACACCTGACTTTAGATCAAATACGTATCTAATGTGTATATTGGAACTTAGCCTGTCCTGCTTACACCGGAAATGTTTCTTTAGAACCACGAAAAATTATTCTTTTTTTAAGTTTGCATTTATCAAGTTAAAACTGAAAATTAAATCTTTGAAAATGCAATTTCGGAAAAAGGTTTCTCATATTTTTAATCAGTTGTGGGATTAATTATAACTAACATATATATGTAGATATGTATCTAAAAGATATATAATATTCATGCTTATTTGTATTTCGTTTTCAAGATTGGGTTATCTTTCTTTTTTTTTTTCAACTTCGGGGGAATAAAATTCTCCATTTTAAATATTAATTTATTTAGTTAGTATTTGATAAGATATTTATTTAATCGAAGTTAATTTAAAAATCGAAAAGCAAGTTTCTATATATCTTGAAATGTTATCTACCTACAATATAGTGAGTGAGTGGAATTCAAATTTTTTCACATTTATATCTACGCAAATTTTTTTCAAGATAATTGTATTTATATCTTGAAAATCTTAACATATATAAAAATAAGCGATCACCTGTTCATAAGATTATAATATTTTTGTGTTTATGACCATTGACCAAGCGATAAATTAAAAACACTTTAATTCAACAAATCATTTATGCTTGAAATTAACGGTTAGATATGCCTTGACGTTTACAATCTTGTGAGTCATTATTATTTTTTTTTTTAAATTATTAAATAAGCTTTTTGTTTATTGGAAGTAGGTACAGTCAAACGTAAACGAATACAAAATGAAAATTTAAAGCAGACTAAACTTTGAGTTTTTATGTTCCTCAAAGTATTAAGCATAGAAATAAAAACTTGCGTAATCACCATTTATTATTTATTTAGAAAACCGACTGGTCTGGTAGCCTGAAGCACACAAACATTTTATTTAAAGTATGTAAGAGAAAAACTCTCTTAAATTTACTTATTTTTATTATCTGTGAATACTTACATTTCAATTAACATGTACATGGGTAAAAAGCGTCAGAGGTAATCGGAAAGAATGAATTTTATTATGTATAGGCATTAGGCATAATGAATTTTGTTTTCCTATACAAATGTGATGTGGTTCGGTGTATCATTTAAATTGATTAACAAACAATGTAAAGTTAGAAAATCTGAACATTTCTATCTCAAGGTAAAATCCATGTAATTGGTAATCGAAAAGATAGATGGCAGTTGTGTTCCTAAATTTCTGTTTCTTCAAAGCAAGTCAAATAGCAAGTTGTCAATAAGATAACTTTTTTTTTTGTATTTCAACTGTATCAATAATAATTGGATTAATTGTATCGCAACAAAGTTAATATAATTTAAAGACTAGCAAATTACCAAGTTTTGTTTGCATGTTTTTTCAAACATTAATCAAATTTATTGATCAAATTTCATTTATAACCTTCAAAAGATAATTGTATCATTTCTAAAATACACGATATGTAATAAGTTATGTATGCATTTAACAATCTTTTTTATAGATTACAATAGTTTAATTAGTTCTTTCATGATTTTATAAATAATAATGAGTTATTTAACAATCTTTTGTACAAAAAGATGCATTAAATCTATTGTTTCTTGACTTTTTGGGCTTTTGCATATTTCCAAGCAAAGAATTTCCTGAGCACAAATCGAGCTGGTATAGTTATTAACTTATAGACTAAGAAAGCCACCAACAGAAGAAAACCAATCACATCTATACTTAAAAGTTGGAAAGAATTCAAATACACTGCAGGACTTTGCATGTGATATGCTCCTTTATGTCTAATCACATATTCGATCCAAAATACAGCAGTTTCCCTGGCATTCATTGGTCTATCGCGGTAAAGAGTGGAGAATTCTTTAACATTGTTTCGATATTTCTCATTTTCCAGAACGTCCAAAATTGCAGCTTTCAAACTTTCCACAGTCATGGTCTTCTGGTCGACTTTTACTCCGAAACCACTTTTGCTTACTAGATCAGCATTACCTGCTTGATCGGCAAACATAGGAATGGCTACCATAGGCACTCCATGGAATTGGGATTCAGCGGTACTTCCTTTACCAGCATGTGTGATGAAAAGTTTTACATTGGGATTGGCCAAGAGATCATCTTGGGGCAGCCATTTGCGATAATGGATATTTGGAGCATCACCGGGAATCTGTTTGCCGTCCCATTTCCAGAGAACAGTCTGCTTTAGACTAGAAAGGGCTTTAAAAATGATTCCAAAAAGTTCGGGGTTAAGATCGTCACCTTTGATGTTCGAACCAAAACTGAGATAGATCACACCGTGTTCTGAGGAGGCGTTGAAAATTTTGTGCAGATCCTTTTACAATGAAGAAGATAGATAGATATTAAAAATGTTCTAAGAGATATAAATATTTTATTTTATTTGACTTACCTCTGGTAAGGGATCAGGCTTTTCCTTAATTTGGATTCCACCACATTCGATAACAGCAGGTACATTCGGACGGATAATTCCATCTGTGAAATGGTAGTTCAACAAAAGTAGTGAAACTTTCTTCTGGGCTTCTTCAAACAATGGATAGTCAGAAGGCGGAAATATATCACTGATATACAGGAATTCTTATTTAAAACAGGTTTTTTTTTCATTATAAATACCTTTATACTTACTTATATATTGTTGCCATTTGGTTGTCGAGTACTAATCCTAACAATTTGAATAAACCTTTTTGAAATATATTACTAAGACGTCCAGTGAATGTGGTTAAATCTGGTAAACCAAACATTGTCGATGCTGGGACATATGCTATTTCTGGTGGATTTCCAACAAATTTGTCTACCATGTCATATGAAGAAGATGTCCAACTTAAAATAATTGGGCACCTAAAATGAGCTCCAAGGCCAACGTGAAAATCATTGAAGAAATAACCCATAATCATTACATCGAATTTATTATCGGGGTTTCTCATGAACTCTTGGAAACGCTCGTCCTTTAAGGCATCACCCTGTATGTCTCCAAGCGACATTATACTCTTAATACCGCCTTGGAAGGCTTTTATAAAACCTTGCGGTTTATTCATTTCAGATTTCATATCACTTATCTCTTTGAGTCTGGCCTCACTTGGTGGAATAAGTAGATGGTGATACTTGGGATTTTTGTCTTTTAACGGTATTGTTGTTAGCACTGTCACATTGTGTCCACGTTCTATCAAAGCCTTGATGTAAGACATATGAACAATTTGATGCGAAGGACTATTACTGGTGAAGACACCAAGAATGTTTGCCGATTCGCTACCCGCGACGAAGATGGCAAGTACACACAACAAAGTAACGAATTTGTAGTTATCCCGCATGATGTCAACCTATTCGAACGCTTATTTAGAACTAACTAACCAAAATGAGTGAATTGTGAGTGTATATAAATAAATAACTATCCGAGCCGAGCTGCGTGCTCACCAAAGTTCGATTACAAAAAAAAAATGATTTGGCTGGGGTTGTTATCGTATCTGATCGTATCTTAAATTAATGAAAACACACAAAATAAAATCATTTATTATATCTCTACGAAGGTGGGGTAGAATATTTAATAAATGATTATAAGCTCTTTTTGTAGTTTACGTGCAAGCTGCGTACAAGATATGGGTAATACGATTAGATATTTTTAAAATCATTTTGTCTAAATAGTTTCAAGATCTAAAGCTATTTTAATATTGAAATCATTTTGTATTTAGCCATTGCTTAAACTGCGTAAACGTACAATTTGTTTCGAAAGCAAAATATTTTTAACTTACCAAAGTGCCATTGCTTATCGCTAATATCTATAATATTTTTAAGAGAACTTGTTGGGTATTATTTAACCATGTCACCAACAAAAGCTTTTTGAGCGGCAATTGAGTTTGAAGTCTATAGTAATGTTCATGGTCAATATTCATGACTAGAACTTCGTTCCAACATGATTTGACGAAATTATATTGTATAAGCTTGCATGCGTCATCATCTAAATTTTAGCTTTTAGAGATGAACCACCTCTCAATGAGTTTTCTGTTTTCCTTCTTCCGTGAAACAACAATAACATATGTTTTAGCTTTTTTTTTTTGGTGGTTCTGTTGATAGAAATCATTCTTCTTTATTCAAGTAAAGTATGGGCTTTATAGTGTATAATAAGTCATTTTAAAAGATATTGTTTAATTGCAAAGTTTATTCGAACATTTATTTTTATGTTCATTAGGCCTTTATTTTCAATAAAAAATATAAACATATAAAATAATACAATATACATATAGGTGAAAAACTGTATAATATGTACATTAGTTAGCCCCATATTTTGAAATGCCAAAAAAAGTCAAGTGTTTTAAAATTTTTTAACAGATTTAAGCAACTCACTTGCGATTTGAACCATATAAAGTAAGCATCATAACTTTCCAAAGAGCCGACTGAGCCCAGAAATTGAAACTTATTTAACCAAAAGTTAGTCACTTACATCTATGAATTTTCTTAATGATTTTTTTTTTTAATTTACATGACGACTCAACTGAATAGATACATTATAAGCTAAAGTCTTTGATTTACAGGCTCAGCTGAACATCACGTCATCGCTATCCTTCGGAAGATTAAATAATTAATAATGAATCATATAAATTATTAGATATTATATAGATTTCTAGGAAGCATTAGAATAACGGCTTTTATAAATGATATCATATTTAAAAACCATGAATAGTTAAAGGTAAACTTTATGTAGGTACACTTGACTGTACCAATTCAATTGAACGGGAGTGTAATATTTTGTATGTAATAACAAGTAAATTTTCCCTTTAGCAAAAATATAATCTTTGAATCTGAATCTATGAATATGAGTTCACAAACAGTTGAAAGTTCAATCAAGCTCTAGAGTATATAGTGTGTAGCTTGACTTTTAAAAGCTTCAACGTTCAACGTTCCAAGTTTTAAATTTAATTCAAACAATTAAAAACTCATGTTGATGTAGAAAGAGACATAATGATGACATCAGAATTAGATTGTTGATATCAACAAAACGTAGACAAAAATTATGAAGATAAAGAGTGCTGATATAATTTTAGTATGGTAGACACCTTCGAAGTGGCAGAACGAAAAACAGTGATTTGGCGTTATCATCGCTGAAAAATTTGCATTTTTAAAAGAGAAAAATAGTTTTTGAGATGAGAAAGTGACACTGTCTCTGCACTTGTTGTGACTCGGCATACAAATTGATTATTAATTGTACAATACAATACTTGGAGATTAAGAAGAACGAATCTTCATGAGCTTATGCGATAATGAGAAGTGTAAAAAATATTCCACAATATACAATTTAAAATTTGTATATTCCTTCTATCCTTAGTTAGGATTCATGGGACGTTTTAGTTGGACTATACTATTAGATATACTTACTCTCTTTCAAAATTTTCATATTTTTCTAAATGATTTTCAAACTATTTTAAAAATAACAGTCTCTATACAACATACAGCGTATACACATCGTATAAAACCGTTAAGCAAAAGCAAAAGTTTGAATGATAAGCCAAAAGCTAATTTTGGGTAAAAATTTAAAAATTTTTGTTGATAACGTAAATGACTTGCAAAATACAAAAAGAAGTACATAAAAGAACATTGACACAATGATTTTTAGTTTAGTAAACAAATTAACAACGACGAAGACTGATTGTTCACTCTACAACTATGGGTGAAAAATTCAAATTGTTCGCCTTATTGGGATTACTTGCCTTTATTTTGGATACCAGTGAATCAGCAAATATTCTTGGAATTTTTCCCAGCACGAGTCCATCGCATAATATAGTGCATATGTCATATGTGAACGCATTGATTGAACATGGACATAATTTAACAGTTGTAAGCGCAATTCCTCTTAAGGACAAGAATCCCAAATATCATCACATCCTGATTCCTCCCACTGAGGCTAGAAACCAACAAATGGCTGAAATGAAAGCTCAAGTTGCCGAAAAAAGCAGCATTTTGAAAACCATTCGGGCAAGTGTTGAAAATATTTTAACGTTCGGTCCAATGTTAGCTGATCCACTTAAGGATCAAAGGTTTCAGGATCTTTTGCATAATTCGGATAACAAATTCGACTTGGTGATAGTTGGTTATTTCTTTAATCCCTTCTACGTTGGAGTTGGGGCCCATTTTAGATGTCCTGTTGTTATAAGTTATGCCAATGCGCCAAATGGCTTTACCAATAGTTATATTGGTAATCCGTCCGAAGTATCCTATGTACCAGTTTCGCCACTATTTGGATTACCAGATTTTTCGACTTTTAGGGGAAGACTTAGTAATTTTATGATCAACTTACCTGTAAACTTATTCACCAGTCTCCTGGATATTCAAATGGAAGGAATATATAAGTAAGCTTTGTGTTTTTTCTTTCATTTAGAGATTTTCTAAGATAATGTCTTTGCAGTGAAATCTTCTCGCCAACTGATTATCCGTCATTCAAAGATGCCAAAAAGAAGATTTCGATGATTTTGTTTAATTATCACTTCACAGATGGTATAGTTCGCCCCAATGTACCAGCTGCTGTTGAATGCGGTGGTATTCAAGTCAAGGACAGGCCAGATCCTTTGCCAGAAGTGAGTAATAACATATATGCTTTGCAGTTTTTACTAACTGTTTTAACGAAATCAACTTTTTTTTTCAAAGAATTTTCAAAAACTTTTCAATGCTTCTTCCGAGCATGGTGTTATCTACGTCAGCTTCGGATCTAATTTAGGAATAAACGATATTAGTCCCACAGTTCTTAATGCAATTTTTAAGGCTCTTTCTGGTCTAAAACAAACAGTTCTCTGGAAATGGGCAGATTCGAAAACACCAGGCACTGCTTCGAATATCCACTATAGCAGTTGGCTACCACAAGATGACCTCTTGCAACATCCAAACCTGAAGCTTTTCGTCACCCATGCTGGCAAAGGTGGTTGCACTGAAGCAGCTCATCACGGTGTTCCAATGGTAGCTGTGCCAATGGTGGCTGACCAGATCGGAAATGCTGCTCAGATGGTAAAAGATGGATTTGGACTTCAAGTCGATAAGAAGACAATCAATGAGGATATATTTAAAGATGCAGTATTAGATGTTCTAAATAATCCAAAGTACGCAGAGAATGTAAAACGATTTTCAAGTCTAACTAAGGATAGACCAATGACTCCTAAACAAACAGCAGTCTTTTGGCTAGAGTATGTTATGAGACATAAAGGAGCTTATCATATGCAAAGTCCTGCAGTGCATTTAAATTCTCTGCAGCTTAATAGTTTGGATGTTATTGGCTTTTTGTTATTGATGGCATTCTTAGCTTATAAGCTAATAACTATTCCCTCAAAATTCGTCATCAGAAAAGTTATTGCTATGAAGAATTCTAAAGCTCAAAACATCAAGGACAATGAAAAGAAACAAAAATAAAAGTTTTTTTTTATTGTTTTTGTGATGTAAATTGATTTTATTATTAAATCTGAAGAATTTAATCATAAATTTATATTATTATAAATTTTTGGAATTGATTGCATGATAAGATATAGTAAAGCGTTAAAGCAGGTATCTTTAAAGGTAATCATATTCGATGATAAATTTTTTTTTTACAGACATGACTTTCGAAATTTAAAAAGCAAACGCATGATATGATAATGATTTTAAATGGTATTGAAATAGTTAATTAATATGTTACTTTTATTATTTTAATGCTTTATGTATGTATTTTTATTTTGTTTTTTCTGATAAAAAAAAAAACGATATCACTAGTTAAAGTACAAAATTGATCTCGGAGCATCTCAGGAATTATAATATAAGCTATTTTTAAAAATTTTCAAAATTAGCCGTCTAAAGGCATAGGAAAAAAAACAGTTTTGGGAATTTTTTTTAGAAAATAAAGAAGGCCTAAAGTTTAAGTAAAGTGAATGAGATTTGCTAAATCTTAAAAGTTAAAAGTATTTTGTCAGAAAATTCCCTTGAAAAAATATAATTTGAGAAGAATGTTTTTTTTTTTTAATAATAAAATATATTCGCTCTTTGAGAATTTTTAAAATATGTAATCTTGTTTCTTTTATTTTGATTTATGTCATTCACGTTACAAGCACAAGACAGAAAATTGATTTCAAATCACTGCTCAGGTTTTGAAAGAAATGCCAACATCATTCAAAAAAATTTAAAAAAATGTCTTAATCTTCGATATGTGCCACACATTGGAAAATTGCGGAAGTTATTGTTATTCCTAAGCAAAGTAAAGTAAGGTAAGTTTCTGAAAAACTTCTTCTGAAAAAGTTTAGCAAAATAATAGAAGAAATAATACTAACCCCAAACCATTAGTTTGGATTTAAAATAATTATTCCACGATAAACCAAGTACATCTAATAAGAAATGTTGTTGAAAAGGCACTTAAAGAAAATCAAGATTTATTTATAAATTTTGACAAGGTTTGGCATTTGGCACTTGAGTATGAAATGCATTGTGATCTTTTAAGTTAGTTCTACGAAATACTGAAATTATACATACATATGTAACCAACTGACTCTTTAAAGTACGGTACGAGCAACAGTGTTTGGATCCTATGAAAATCGAAGTTGGTATACCACAAGGAAGTGTACTAGGACCAACACTGTATGTAATATATACTAGAGATATTGCAATAGACAACAATGATATAATGACCACTTTTTCAGATGATCCTGCCGTATTAGCGCCTTATATATTCATTGTGAAGGATACAGAAAAATTGAAAAATGTAATAAAATGCCGATAAACTAAGAGGTACCAATACAAAAATTAACAAAAGTGGTTATAAAACACGGATTACATAATAAACGATTGTAAAGTCATAAGGTTCGGAGCCTAATAAGAACCAAGCCTCACGAGCTGATGGTCTATAAAAGCAATAGAAAAGTATTAAAACTAATTTCTGGATCCATAAAGGAAACCCCAAATGAAACCTAGATCCAAGATTGTTTTTGTATTACGTGTTAAAAGATAACCCAGACCCAGACTCGTAGATAATAAAACGCGGCTATTGTATAAGTTCAAGCGAAAAGAGTTATCTACCGTATTCTGATATATTTTCAGTATACTTATTCACTTTGATATCAAACTCTCTTTCAATAAACCTTGATAAGTAGATCCTTAATTGATTTGAAATGAAAAAAAAATGTAATCTAATCCTTATTTGGAGCATGATTTTAATATACCTTATCATAAACAAGAAAAGCAAAACATATTCTTGCTTTATCACTGGTTTGATACCTCAACGATTTAATTTCTGAGATAAGAGCAAGCAAAACATTGTGAAGGTGCATTGTTGCTGATAAAGCATGACCATAGAGAACAAAAATTTTATGTTCACTACTTGAAATTGTTGATTGTCATGAAATTCCGATTGAAGACTCGTCATGATTGTAATGAGTCCAAAAGTTGATAAAATGATTAATCAAAGTCTTCAGTAAAAAAAGATTAGAAATAAAAATAAGATAACGATATCATCGAAATATTAGAATAGAGATTTTGTTTTCGTTTAAAAGTTTATTCCTTCAAAAAGATAAAAGCTTCTATATAAATAAACCATCAACTACTAAAGATTTTTAGTTGCAAAACCACTTCAAGTAAGTTCAGTCTCGATAGTCATGGCTGGAATTTACCATTTCGTAGCCCTTGTTGGCCTATTGAGTTTTTTCGTTGGAACAGGTGATACTGCGAATATTCTTGGTGTCTTTACCACCACTAGTCCATCACATAATATTATTCATATGTCCTACATTAGGGCCATGGCCGAACGTGGTCACAATGTGACAGTTGTAACTGCACTCCCTTTAAAAGACAAAAACCCAAAATACCACCATATACACATTCCTCAAAGTGAACAAAGACTCAAGGAAAAAGCTGCTGCCAAGGAAAGGCAGGCAAAACCTCAAGGAATTATTGAATCGATTAAAAACGGACTTGGCGGTATATTTAATTT
This sequence comes from Epistrophe eligans, assembly GCA_951394125.1. Lineage (NCBI taxonomy): Eukaryota > Metazoa > Arthropoda > Insecta > Diptera > Syrphidae > Epistrophe > Epistrophe eligans. The sequence goes on along the minus strand of OX596030.1, from coordinate 95,688,025 downwards.
TGGAGAATTACAAGCAGACCCGCTCAAAGATCAACGCTTCCAAGATTTAATGCATAATACCGACAATAAATTCGACCTCGTAATAATTGGATACTTCTTCAATGATTTCCATCTTGGACTTGCTGCTCATTTTAAGTGCCCCATTGTCATAAGTTATATGAGTTCAACAAATAATTTTCTTGACACTTTTATTGGCAATCCGCCAGAAATAGCTTATGTTCCAGCTTCACCCTTGTTCGCGGCTCCAGATCCAATGAAATTCACTGGAAGATTAAAAAACTTCATCATCAATATTTTTTTCAGGTTATTGGGATATTTCTTGGACTGGCAATCATCGAATTTATACAGGTAAAATTAAGATATGCTTGTGAGATTTCGAGATAAAGATTGACTAATTCGTATCTTCTTTTTTTTTAGCAAAATCTTCCCCCCTTCAAAATATCCACCTTTTGAAGAAACGAAGAAGAAGGTGTCATTGGTGTTGTGCAACTATCACTTTACCGAAGGAATCATTCGTCCCAATGTGCCTGCTCTCGTTGATGTTGGTGGAATTCAGATCAAGCAGAAGCCTGATCCTTTGCCAGAGGTAAGCAAATAAATTCAATCATCAATTATCTCTTTACTATTCTTCTTTGATTTAGAATCTTCAAAAAATCTTCAACGCTTCCTCAGAACACGGAGTTATCTACCTTAGCTTCGGATCTAATATCAAAAGCGCAGACATGAATCCCAAACTTTATGAAATTATCTTCAAGGCCCTAGCTGGCCTTAAGCAAACGGTTCTCTGGAAATGGGATGCTGTTGAGAAGCCTGGTAATGCTCCCAATATTTTCTATGAAAAATGGCTACCTCAGGATGATCTACTGACCAATCCAAATGTGAAACTCTTCATCACTCATGCTGGCAAAGGCAGTGTAACTGAATCTCAATACCATGGAGTTCCAATGGTAGCCATTCCATTTGGTGCAGATCAAATTTCCAATGCTGCCACAGTCGAAAGAGAGGGATTTGGCTTACAACTCGATCAAAAGACAATGACAGCCGAAGACTTAAGAGCTGCAGTTTTAGAAGTACTGGAGAGTCCGAAGTATATTAAAAATGTTAAAGAATTTTCGACGCTCTACCGAGATAGGCCAATGCATGCTAAAGATACTGCAGTTTTTTGGTTGGAGTATGTCATAAGGCACAAAGGAGCTTATCACATGCAGAGTCCTCTAGTGCATTTAAATGGAATTCAGTATTTAAGTTTGGACGTAATAGGTTTTATATTGTTAGTTGTATTCTTAGTCTATAAGGCAATCACTATTCCAATGATGTTCGTTTACCGAAAAGTATTCTCTAGGAAACCTAAATCAAAAACACAATAAAAGAATATTAAAATAAAAATATCAAATATGGCTTGTCGCGTCAAATTGTTAGGTTGAAGAATGTTGTCTACTTTGGGGCCAAAATTTAGTAATCCTTCAGTTCTGCGCAGGAACAGTATATAATTAGTTTGTTTGGATATTTTTCATTTCACAATTTCATGTCTTGCGATTTATTTATTTCGCATTGAATTTTTTGGCAAGTTTTTAATTATAGTTTCACGAAATCATTGATATCGGTTATGGAATCCTTAAAACTGGATTCGCAGTGATTTGTAGAGCAGTGCTCTCTTTTCTCTTTAACTATTTGTCGCGAAAAGAAAAGGGAACACTGTACTGAGAATCACTGCGGCTCCAGTATTGCGGATTCCATAATCGACATGTTTTACTGATTACATCACATTTTATAACTTCACAGTTTACTATAGGATTGCGGGTTAATTTAAAGAACAAATGCAAATTCGGGAAACAATTGTTTGATAGTTCTGGAATAAGATTTGTGAAACTTTGCGCCATATTTTTTTTGTTAATTTCAAACCACGGCAGAAAAACTTGCAGTCTTTTAATCAGATTTTAATTTATTTTTGAAAATGAATGCCAACACCAACATGTAAATCAGTTTAAGGATTTTTCTCATGATAAACAAAAATAAAAACAAACTAATTCCCAAGAAAATTATGACGTCTAGACTATTTTTCTGGAAAAAGTTCAAATGAACAACTGGACTCTGCATGTGCTTAGCTCCCCGATGACGTATTACATACTCCGTCCAGTAGATCACGGTTTGTCTCGGTGTCAATGGTCTATCCCGGTAGGTTTTTGAAAATTTCGACACAGCTCCCATATACCTGGGATTTTCAAGAATTTCAAAGAAATCTTTCCGGAAACTTTCCTCTGTTAGATTTCGATGATTTAATATCAGTGCAAAGCCAATTTTTTCCATTTCTTCAGCATTTCCAAATTGATCTCCATAAATTGGAACGGCTAGCATTGGAACACCATGATATTGAGCCTCCACCGAGCTACCTTTCCCCGCATGGGTTATGAATAATTTAAGTTTTGGATGTGCAAGAATATCGTCTTGCGGAAACCACTTTCGAAACATGATATTGGGTGAAATTCCTGGAGGATCAATACTATCCCATTTCCATAGAATTTTATATTTTGATTGTGACAAGACTTTAAACATAGCTGAAGTAGCATTCGATGACAGATCTGTGCTCTTGAGGTTTGTGCCCAGGCTAAAGAAAATAAAACCATCATTGGCTGTATTGAGAAATTCCACAACGTCCTATGAAAAACATATAAATATATAAATGCTTTCAGTACTCAATGTATAGAATTCAATTTGTACCTTAGGTAGTGGGTGTGGTTTCTCTTTGACCTGAATTCCACCAATTTCTACAAAACCTGGAGTCAGTGGCCGTATTCTTCCTTCGCTAAAATGAGTAGCACAAAACACAAGGGATACATTTTTCTTCATTTCATCATACGATGGATATCTCTCTGCAGAAAAGTACTCTCTAAAATAGTTGAAAAATAAAATCTATTTAGCAAGTTTTTTTTGTATTAAAAAATATTATTCACTTATAGTATTGTGCCATTTTATATTCACCAAATTGCTCAAAGACCATCCAAATTAAATAGTCAAAAATATTATTCAATCTGTCGTTGAAATTCTGCAAATCATAGGATTTTCCAAATAAGGGAACACTAGGTAAAGAAAGGGGGCTACCAACGAAAGACAATGTTAAGCTGGTAGGATGGTTTATAAAGGTCACGATGACTGGACACTTAAAATGTGCAGCCACTCCAAGTTGAAATGTATTAAATACCCATCCTAAGATTACGACATCAAAATGGTTTTTCGGATTATCCAATAGTTCTTTGAATTGAGGACTCTTAAAAGCCTTATCTTGTATTCGAACCCGTTTTACATTCGCCCAAAACAGCTGCTTATAGGCAGCCCATTTATTAGTCTTTGCTGCTCCATCACTAAGTAATCTGTGATATTCAGCAAAATCTTTGTCTGTTGGGGGCAGAAAAATATGATTGTATTTCGGATTTTGGTCCTTCAGTGGCATGGTTGTTACAATTGTCACATTATGACCCCTTTCGACTAGTGTTCTGGCAATTGCCATATAAATAATAATATGCGACTGACCGGGACTGGTAAAGAGGCAAAGAATATTCGCCGCATTGCTACTACTGCTGCAAAGTAGTAGCAAAAATAAAGTTACAACCGCTATCGAAGTTCGCATTGCTTTGACGAGAAAACAACTTTTACTGATAATTATGTTTTTGAAAATTACTGTCGAAGTGTTTAAATAATCGAAAATTAACTTATCATTTTTTTGTTATAAAGTTGATAACACAAGAATATTTATAATTTTATTGAGAATAATGAAATGGAAGTGTGCTATAAAAGATAAAATTAGATCAGAATGAGTAGTTAAGCGAAACATTTGAAATCTTTAAGAATTTTTGTGATTTAAAACATAAAAGTCAACAAGTCCATCATTGGTTTTAGACAATGATTTATACATGTTTACTATTACGAATTCGTAGAAAATCGTGCAAACAATTTTGAATAAAACATACAAATTTGAATATAAAGTCGTAACCTGATTAGAACAGTCAGGATCCATTAATGAGGGAGTTCACTGTATAATCCTACAAACTATTAGCGTTGCCTTCGGTTAAAATATTACGGTTACCTTACTTAAGGTGGAACCACAAGATATGGTGATTGATGACATCGTTTTAAAAATTTTTAACTACATAGTTTCTTACTGAACCTATATTATTAATAAACTTCAGCTGAACACGCTTAAAACAGTGAGTGACAGTTAATGCAAAAATTAAGCAGACATACGATTGAAATTATTCAAAGTGGCACTTGGAGTTAGTATGATATCTTTCTCTAAAAAAATAAAATAGGCATGTGATGAATTTAACTTTTATAAAATTTTAAAAAGATAGTTCGATGTTAATTCGTTGAAAATTTGAAAAATCCTGTTGTTAACCTAGCATCATATTAAAAATGATTAAAAATCATACTAAATTTTCTAAAATTTTACGCCACAGTTATCAATGAGTGTACTAAAATTGTACAAATGTCCAGATAATTTAAATTCTATTTCTAAAAATAATTTATTGTTCATCAGTTGAAGGAATGTTGTCATTTTTATTGATATGAAAATGTATTTTATATTAATTTGTATATGAATTTATCAGTTGCAATGCAATTATGGGACAATGAACTTTTATTTTGTTTAAACCAAACAAAAAATCTAAAGTTAAATATTTAAATTTCTCAAATTTTCAATTAAGAAACGAGAAAACATTCAGCGATAGGAACAAAACAACAAAATAATATCAACAAAATGTTGCATGTAAAGCAACAATGGTGGAAATAAGCAATCACAAGATAAGATAATCTACTATATTTTTTCATATAAACAATATTCTTCGAGTTTAAGTCATATACAAGTAAATATATATTATTCCGTTAGCGTGGAATAATACTAAAAGTAATTAGTTATGTTTCTAAACCCGTTCAAGATGCATCAGCTGTCAATTTTAACTTCATCAATATTTTTGTTGGTATTTTGTTTTACTAAAATTTACTGTGCAAATATCCTTGGAATATTCACCAGTACCAGTCCATCACATATAATTATTCACATGGCAACTGTCAAAGCACTAACAGAAAAGGGCCATAATGTGACAGTTGTGACAATTCTTCCACTAAAAGAAACCAGACCCAAATACCATCATATTTACGTACCGCCATCCGAAGAGGATTATGCGGAATTTAAGGAAAAATTGAGTAATGCAGCAACAGGTGTTGGTATATTTGACTCGATGAAAAATTTGTTTGCCTCAAAAATACAAAGTGTTGTAATGCAAGACAAGGCCTTGAGGCATCCAGATTTTCAGGAACTCCTCAAAAACAAAGGAAATCATTTCGATGTTGTCATATTGGGATGGTCGGTTAATACTTTTCAATTGGGAGTTGCTGCACATTTTAAATGTCCGGTTATAGTGAGTGTGATAAACTATCCGCCAGAACATTTGTTATCAGCTATTGGCAACTCTGTGGATCCTACCAGTATTCCAATGCTTCTGGTTAACTCAATGGAATTGTTGTCCTTTAAGATGAGATTGCTTAACATGATGGTTTATGCGAGCTTAAATACAATTGATTGGTTCATCGATTACAAAATGGCGCAGTATTATGAGTAAGTTTTAAATAAATATCAAACTTTAGATTTTTAAAAAATGGTTTTAATTTTTTAGGGAGCATTTCCCGGGAGAGATTTCCTACGATGAAGTTAAACAAAATATCTCTTTGATATTTAGCACCACCCATTTTAGCGATGGTGTAATAAGACCTATGGTTCCTGGATTTGTAGAAATCGGAGGAATTCAGATTAAAGAACAACCAAACCCACTTCCGAGGGTTTGAAAATTCCTTCTGTTAAAAATGCCTTTAGTAAAATCTTTTATTTACAGGACATCAGTGTTTTCCTTCGAACTGCGGACAATGGTTTTATTCTATTCAGTTTGGGAACAAACGTCAAAACTACCGATTTATCGCCAAAAACAATTCAGATAATTTTCAAAGTTCTTTCTGAGATGGAATATAAAGTTCTTTGGAAATGGGACGGTACTAAGCCTCCAGGTCGGTCTCCAAATATCATGTTCCAAAAATGGCTTCCACAAGATGATCTCTTAATGCATCCTAAACTTCTATTGTTTATAACACATGCTGGAAAGGGTAGTGTTGATGAGGCCCAATATCATGGTATTCCAATGCTTGCAATTCCTCTCTATGGTGATCAATTAGGTATTGCAAGGAAGATTGAAAATCAAGGCTATGGTTTAGTTGTGGATCATCGGAAAGTAACAGAGGAAACCTTTCGAAAACACCTTTTGGAGGTTATTGACAATACTACGTACTTGGAAGCTGTTTTGAAGTATTCGATATTGTGTAGAGATCGACCAATATCACCAAAGCAAACTGCAATCTTTTGGACGGAGTATGTGATTCGTCATGGTGGTGCAAGACACATGCAGAGTCCAGTTGTGTTTATGAATTTTTGGCAGAAGAATTCTCTGGATGTCTTTGGGTTTTTGGGATTAATTTTGTTTTGTATTTATTTGTTTATCATGTTGTTTCTAAGAATCTTAACTAAGGGGAAAATAAAGACTGATTAAATTATATCTTACAGCTTTATAATCATTTCAATTTTTTTTAATTCATTCATTCTTAAACTAATCAAAGAACTGTATGTAGAATTTCATAATCATTCATAATTAATTAATATACTTCTTCCCAATTTTTTAAATAAATTTTGTTTGGCAATATTTAAGCATTTTTTCTTAAACTCTTAGGTAAAAAGGATTTCAGCAAACTTCTTGTACACTACTATTACTATTACAGTTGGCTTGCATAGTGAACAGTACCTAAACAAGTGACTTGCACTGATTGCTAAAGACTAAGCCGTTTCCACACAAGGAAAAACGTATATAGAACCGTTTCCATTTAGCTGAAAGCAGCTTGTCAATATAAACAGAAATAACTCTTTTAAAATCTGTTTTAAGGAATAGTTGTTTTGTTGGAATTTAGATAGCATATAGCATCTATTAACTAGTGCCTGATGGTGATATTTACATCATTTAAAATATCACATTGTATTCCTTATCTCTAATAAAGAGGCATAATTATTAAAAAAAAAAAAAAAAAAAAACAGTATATAAAAATGATCATAAAAAGTTAATTTAAAATACGTAAATCAAGTTGAAAATACTTAAAAGACTTACCACGTTGTCATTTCAATTCACATAATGCGACGACAACTGTCACAATTGTTCCTGAGATAAAATAAAAGTAGGTAAATAATCCCTGGCTTTCAGCGCAATGACAATGATCTCAGCTCTGAATATGATTATTCCCCACTATGCCATACGTATACATAGGTGGGTATAGATGTGCAGGTGAGGTTATTCTTCTTTCCCTCTATATCTCCATTCAACAAAACTGTGTATTGACTCCGCATATATGTATCTACTACACATCTATCTACTTTCATATAAATGTAGATACACTTCTCTCCTGGTACTGCGACAACATGAACCTGATAATCCTTGCAGATAAATTATTATCCTTAGAGATGATTAAATGGCAATTTCGAGAGCATATTCCCTTGTCACACGGCTTATACCACTATACGGCAGGGATCGACCCAAACCCAACCCAACCTAACCGAACCGAATGATAACGAGTATATATGACGACGACAACGACGTCACACAATAGCGGAGGACTTGCAAATTTTCCATGTCAAATTAAATATCCTTTAATCTCGCATTGTGTAAGAGCAGAACAATTCCTGCTCGCATAATATACAAAGAGGACGACCTCAACTCAAAATCCCAAAAGGTGAATTTTTTAAATGAAACTTCGTGGAGATGAAATTAAAAAAGAAAAAGAAAAGAGAAATCCTTCCCAATGCTCCCTATGCTGCTCTTCATTGTTTCCATGTAAATGTATGTCACCATCATTTTCTGAATGAGAATGTTGATTATGCAAATTCATCGCGAGGATGGAGAATTCAATGCCATGTGATGTGATGAGGGTATTTTAATTCATGAGTTAGATACCTATACCGCCCAGCACATACAAAATGTTAATGACCCAAAGTCCTAAAAACGAAACGAACCTGGCTCCTCGAATGTCCAGCATGGCTTAGATAGTTTAAATAACATGCTGAGTTGGTGTAGATAATGCTTTTACGATGACCATTACATGATAATGTTTGCAAAAAGGACTTTTTGTGTACCTATTTGGAATAGTGTGACCGTTAACTTGTTGGTTCGTTTTTATAGTTGTCAAACATTTTGTGAGAAGACTAGATTCTATATTTTATTGAATCCGTATTTCTTACAGTGTATTGTGTATACTTTTATCAATTTATACCAATTATCAAATCAAATGTAGTAAGTGGTCGCCAATTTCACAATATAAAGCGCAGCTTTGTACGAGGAATTAAATTAAATAACAGAAAATGCCGAATACACATATTTGCGACAAATTCTACAAGTAGCTAGTAAATTTAGATATCGTTTATATTATAGTCAGATTCAAATAGGAAATATAAAAGCAGTAAAACAAGTGTAATAATTAATAAATATTGTATTTAAATTTCAAAAACAGTTTACTGAAAAAATTACTGTAAGTTTTTGTTTTAATTTGAAGGAGAACGGTCACACTACCGTTACTTTATATGAAATGAACATTGAATTTCCAAAAAAAGCATTTCGCTTTTGCAAACAGGAACTGGAACAACGAACAAAACCAAAGAAACCAAATTTCTCCACTAAGATTGGTAAAACTCTACTGGCTGAAATCGATTAGTAATAAAATTTAATATTATATGGATTTTCAATTGTCCTCCAGGAACAACAATCCAAAATTATTTTGTATACTGAAGTTGGTAGGTACGTACTGTGCCACTGAACGAGTATTCTGGGTTCTATCTCTTTGGTGCAAGTAATAATTTGCTTTGCTATCTTTCATGTATAGAAAATTGAACGTTTGCATGCAATAATTCGGCCAGTTTATGGCTAAATGAAGTTCTGATTTAATTGGAACTAGATACTGCTGTGGACAGAAATGGTTTTTTTTACTTCTACTCCTGCATAGCAAAAGACTATAATATTTTCTAATTCTCATTCGATGAGAATTGCAGACAATTTTGCTATGATAATATTTAATTGATGGCTTTTGAGTATAAGAACTTTGCATAGTAGTGGTTTAGGAGCACACTAAACAAAAAACTTATGCTGAATATCTTTGAGTGTCTGAATAGGGTATTGGAAACATTTAAGGGTACTTATTAATTTTGAAATCGACAAAGAGTAACATTTATAAAATTCAATTACTTATAAGTTTTTTAGGTTTTGTTTCCAAATAAAAAAAAATAGACTAAATGTATAGAAATGACTTTTGGGTGGGAAAACAAAAGTAATATCCGTCGCATTACAGTTCAATAATATTGAGCCTTTAAAAATACAGAGCTGATGCAAATCAAATATATTTGAAAATATCAGCAAGTGCACATATAGTCATCAGAACAGCTTATAATTCACCTTTCGCACGTGGGAATCCACAGTTCTGCACATCTGTCAAAATCGAGGTATTATGGTGGGAAAATGGTGGATCCAGTGCCCCTTTACTTGTCTTGTTTCAATATTTTGTTGTTGTTTCTAATGCTGCGTGTTGAGTTCCTGTGGGCACTCGAACAGACATTTTTAATTTTTTGACACTTTCAACTTTTACAACCTGCACAATATATTACCAGATTTGTGTACTGTGCGAGGAAAGAAGTTGCTGGAGATTTTTTTTGACTTTTTCTTTTAATTTCCTTAAAAATCTCTTGTACCTGTCACACACGTGAAAACAAAATCGTAGAATTTTTGTGTAGTTTCCTTTTAAAGTAGATTCGTTGAACACACACTACTGTGTGTGTGAAGAGGAATGTTCAAAAAATCTTATCAAATCGTTGACCGGGAAGATTTCGTTTGCCCCTCTTACTTCGTGCCCTTCTTACCTAAAAATTGAAAGCTGCTGGAAATTCAGATTCCTCGTGTGAAAGGGGATTAAGGAAAAATTAAATATCGAATATCATCTGTTGCTCATTTCTCCCAACTTGTTGCAAATCCGGGCCTTTTATGTTGCACCCTTTTACTTTCTTGTTTTTAATGCTCAAACAGCCAGCAACAGCAACAACCAGCCTTGTTAAATAATCATTCTCAATAATAAGTATCTCTCTCTAACCTCTATAAAGCTCCATATATACTGTTTCCATCAGTTTTCCTTTAAAAATGCAATTCAATTCAAATTTTTGAATAATATTTATAAGCAAAACAAAAATAAATGTTGTTGAAAAATTCTTACTTTTATCGAAAAATGCCAGGATTTGAACATTTCGGACTTCAAAGACACTCCGTGAAAAATAACATTTTTTTTTTAAAAGTAGGGAAAGGTGCAAAATTTTAGAATTTTCTGATAAAACTAAGAATTTTTCAACAGAGTTCGAAATGTTTTTTTTTTACGCATTCGGACTCCGAAATGTGGAAATTCTAGATTTTACCAGTAAAGCGTAAAACTTTTTAGCAATGTTGTTGGAAAAATTCTTAACATTTTCCAGCAACATTAAAGTCTAAAATTTCATTCCAATCTTTTGTCTGGACAACAACATCTTATATGGCCTACTTACTAAATGAATGGTGGTTAAAGTCAGGAATGAAAAAAAAAAATATTTCGGACTTTAACTGCTGAAAAATTTTAAGTTTTATCGATAATTTCTATAATTTTTACATTTTGGGAGTTTCATGCAAACTAAGATCTCTTATATAATTATAATTACATACATTGACAAAGAATAATTCAGGTTATATTTAAATTCGTGTGGTTAAATAAACACTTCCTCCCTCAATCTTTTTTTTTTTTATGGCTCCCTATAAAGCCTACTCAGACCCATCGCTAATGACAGAAATCCTCTATAGAGCTCCAAACCATTTAACCCAAAAGAATTAAAATTAGAAATAATTCACCTTTTCCTAGATGTCCTAATTAAGTTTCATAAAAGAAGGCAGGTTATAAATAATAAGTGCCTCGTATACAAAAGTTTTTTTTTATACTATAATTCTTTTTAATAAATTAAGCTTAATTTGGAATTCTTTTGTCTCAACAAGATATTTTGTTTAATAAGAAATTTTCTTAGTAAAATTAAATATGCTGACCTCACTTTGCGGTAAACCTGATGGATTATTGTGCAACCAACTGTTAGTTCTTTCTACCAGCAAAAGGTATACAAGACTTGTTAAGTTCAAAAGGACCATCCAATCGAAGAAACTGTGAACTCAACACAAAGTAAAAAAAAAAAAAAAATTATATAAAACCCCACAAACTACTATGATGAAGTTGTACAGAAGTTGAAATCAGAAGAATTTCTCTGCTATAATAGCAAAGGCCACCCTCATTTTTCTTTGGCCAAAGAAAAGTTAGGAGAACAAATTAAAAATTTTAGTGTACTATATACGTTAACTTTAGCTGTGCATTCTAAAGTTATCCATATCTCCATCCACATTTTTCATCGCACAGCTTGACAAAGGATATAGCAAATATAGCTAAGAAAAGGATACAAATGCCAAGCACAGCACACGCTGTTTGATGATATTGAAAAGTCGATTCAGCAAAAGTTCATTGGCGTCCTCCTACGCCAACGTTTGACACACGAGAGCAGGAGCAGCGTTTATATATAAATATGTATATATTATTGCCACAGTCTAGTCGCCTTTTTTGAGCCAATTCTCCCTCCCGCTTCGCTATTTCACACAGCAGGAGAGCCCCCATCATCATCATCCATTCGTCGATGAAAATAAAACGAGGAAACGGTATTTTCGCAACAACCGTTTCCTTTGATGGTAGCAGTCAATCAAGTCGAGTTTTTCACGGTTCAGATGATTTTATTTTTCATATTATATACGTTTGGAGCAAAAGAAGAGGAGGACTCCTTGCTGTCCTCTCGTTGGGGTATAGTGGGATATGTAAGGTGACGGAAGCACGTCAGCTGATTGCCTGCTGCTGCTGCAGGTTTATGCGAGATGCCAAACAGATTTAAACGCACAATCAAAGTTTTGTCTCGTGTTGTGATGATATGCGGAAAAAGTTCTGTCGCAGGAAATTTAAGTTGCAATACCGTGAGATTGTTTGTGTTTTTTTTTATATATTGGTTTCGAAGTTCGCAAGGTCATTCATACCATGCCACAAAAACCATAATTTTGAAATTCTTCGCAGTGGTCTTTGGGGGCTGCATAAATTAAGGCATTAGTTACGAATTTTAAAAGTATGTGTGTTTGTTGTTGGGAAAAATAAAACCATTCTCAAATTCATAACAACCATTTTTAATCATGAAACAAATCATCATCAACTCGTTATGTTGCTACTCAGTTTTTAATTTCGTTTTTAAAATAATAATGAGCAACTTGTTAAATATCCTCAGTAATCCCCTTATGGCCACATAAACAAAATACAAAACTATTCCCAAAACTGCTATTACATCAAGACTATTTTTCTGGAAAAAGTTCATATGGACTACCGGACTCTGCATGTGCTTGGCACCACGATGGCGTATAATATACTCTGTCCAGTAAATCACACTCTGCCTTGCTGACAATGGTCGATCTCGGTAAAGTTTCGAAAATTTCGAAATAGCTCCAAAATATCTGGGATTTTCAAGAATTTCATAGAAATCTTTTCGGAAACTTTCTTCTGTTACATTTCGATGATTGACTATCAATCCATAGCCCATTTGTACCATTTCCTTTGCATTTCCAAACTGATCCGAATAAATGGGAATGGCTAACATTGGAACACCATGATATTGAGCTTCCACCGAGCTACCTTTTCCCGCATGGGTTATGAATAATTTTAGTTTTGGATGTGCAAGAAGGTCATCTTGCGGAAACCACTTTCGAAACATGATATTAGGTGATGCACCTGGATGATCAGCACTATCCCATTTCCAAAGAACTTTATATTTTGATTGCGATAAGACTTTAAACATAGCTGAAGTTGCATTTGATGACAAATCGTTGGTCTTAATATTCGTGCCTAAGCTAAAGAATATGAAACCCTCATTAGCTTTTTTTAGGAATTCTTCAATATCCTGAAATAATTCTGCTCGAAATTTAATAGATACAAAAGTGGAAAAATTATAGTAAAAATTACCTTTGAAAGTGGATTTGGTTTTTCTTTGACCTGAATTCCACCAATTTCTACAAAACCTGGTGTCAGTGGGCGCATTTTTCCCTCGCTAAAATGACAAGCACTAAAGACCAAAGATATGTTTTTCTTTATGTCATCAAACGAAGGATATCTGTTCGCAGGGAAGTGATCACTGAAATAAACATTATATACTCATTAGTTATTTTCTCATTCGAATTTTTTTTTTTTTTTATTATTAATTTAAAGTTTAAGAAATTATTCCTTTATCTTTAACTTACTCATAATACTGCGCCATTTTGTATTCAGAAAACTCCTCGATTGCAAAAATGATGGCAGCATTTAAAAAATTTCTCAATCTTTGTCCAAAATTCACAAGATCTGAAGACCGAATAAACAAAATGGGAACACTAGATATTGACCAGGGACTTCCAACGTAACCTAATAAATTTCGAGTGGGTTGATTTATCCAACTCAGGATGATCGGACAGTTAAAATGTGCTGCCACTCCAATCTGATAGGTATTAAATACCACTCCCAATATCACTACATCAAAATGGTTGCCCGGGTTGCTAAGAAGTTCTTGAAAACGGGCATTTTTAATTGCTTTCTCCTGTATACGTGCTCGTTCTACGTTGGCCCAGAAAAGTCGTTTACTTGATTCCCACCAACTGGTTCCCGTTACGGCTGTACTCAGCATTTTACGATATTTGGCAAATTCTTCCTCCTCAGGTGGCAGGTAAATATGATTGTATTTTGGATTTTCGTCCTTGAGTGGCAAAGTTGTTACAACCGTCACATTATGACCCCTATCGACTAGCGTTCTGGCAATAGCCATATGAATTATAAGATGCGATTGACCAGTACTGGTAAAAAGGCACAGAATATTTGATGCAAAAGTTGAACCTATGCAAATTAACGGAAACAAAACCACCGTCGTCGTAACTACGTTTGATGCTCCCATTGCAATTGATGACTCTCAAATTTTAAACTAAACACGATGGTCGAAGTCGATATCTAATGCGAGGCACTGAATTAACGTTATTTAAGTTATCTTATCTCTTACCTAATGAAAATAAATAATTTAAAATAACATTCTAAGGTTGTTGTTATTCATAATAAATTACTTACTTAATCTAAGAAGTTCAATGTATGTATGTTCTAACAGTGATAAGAGTTTTGTATTCAATCATATTAATAGCGATAATTTGAGTATCAATGAAATGGCCAAATCGGCTTTCACTTATCTTAATTACCTAACCCTTATCAACCATTTTTCTGAGGCTTTGGGTTTGAATACAAATACAAGATATACAAAACACACAGGTTTTTTCAAGCAATAATTGCAAGAATTCAAAACTATATTGAAGATTATAATGCACACACGCACACCAATTTACACTTGATTTTACCAGTGCCGTCGAAATATTATTAAAGTAATATTATTTTAAAGTTTCCATAAAATTCGCTCGAATCAAGTGCACGTTGTGTGTGTGCAGCATACTCTGTAGTAGGTATGTACGTCTGTAAGATTACACTATAAGCTTAAATGCCTAAAGTACAATTTGAGAAAAGTTTTTGAGTGCTCAAATTTTGAATAAAGTATTAAAAAGGATAAAGTACCTACACTTTGCGTCATGTTTAAGATTGTTCGGTTCCACCATCCTGAAAATACGACATTTATTTTTTTTCGATTTTGTCTCCTCCTGTGACTTTTTATGAAAAATATTGATACCTACTTTTTCAAATTTTAGCTTAGTACATAGTTATTATATTTAAAAAAAATAAAGGGTAATGGACGTAATGGTGATTAACTAGATGTGTGTTAATTTGAATCAAATTTGAATTTAATTTGAAAAAAATGAAATTCAAATGAAATCTTATAGGGATTTACTTTTTACTAAAACCATTAAATTAAAAATCCTTCCAATCCAACCTGTTATTGCATGACAAAAAAAAAACTTTACAATCATTCGTGATTTCAGAATGAACTGTTTGTAAAATAAAAACAGATAACTACCTACATATACATATGTAGGTATAACTTTAGTTACAAATCCGATAACTCATAATGCACTTCAATAAAAGTTGCAATTTTTTTTTTGTATTTCTAACACAATGCAAATTCAGTTGTAGTTTAAATTTTAATTCGAATGTTACAACATCACTACTGTCATTCTGGTGGGTGTGTTCACTGTGTATGTACCATAAAATGAAGGGACTCTGAACTCTGGAATCAGTTATCGAATTATCGATGCGATTAATTGGATATCCAATTTGTCCATCCAATTATCACAAATTTACATTTCACCGAACCCAAATTGGAAATCAATTGCATACTCGGAATTCTACCACCGACCGTCACCAGTCACCACCATCATCAGCAACATCAGTTTTACCATCAGAGTTATATAAACCCAGTGAGAGGAACACCAAAAGTTTCCTTGGTGAAGCTATACACCCATTTTGTTTCTTTTTTTTTTTTTCGTTTTGCGTTTCGGGTGTGACTCCATTTTGCTGGCTGTGAAAGATCAAAGTGTACATATATACAAAATGGGATTTGTGTATTTAAATTATAAAATAAATAAAGGCCGCATAGCAACTTCGTTTTTCTGTTTCGAATACAAAAAAAAAAACAAAAAAAAAAAGAATTTCAGAATCATCAAACGAACAACCAAATTATAAACACTGGATGCATGCAGCCGAAGTTGCCAATCAGTAGCCAGTTAGCAACGTAAACTTAGCTAAGAAGTTTTACTGGAGTTTCAGA
Source organism: Epistrophe eligans (assembly GCA_951394125.1). NCBI lineage: Eukaryota > Metazoa > Arthropoda > Insecta > Diptera > Syrphidae > Epistrophe > Epistrophe eligans. The sequence continues at coordinate 95,672,094 of OX596030.1, read as the reverse complement.
ATTTTTTTTTTAATTTGCTTCAAAGGTATTTACTGTTGGGTTTTTGGTATTACGGGATCCATAAAAACAGTTTTTGTCTGTTTATAAGTTAGGTGTATTTATAGTTCATTATTTTCTAGTTGTGTTTTTACTGGTTGTTTTTTATATTTAGTTCCCACACCAAACTTTCTTTATTATGTAGGTAGTTAAATTATTCCAATAGTAATATTCGATCGCTCCAAACCGCAAAGCATTGGGGTTGACTATTAAATCCAGCCTATTCCACCTAGGGGTACTGAGCAGCGTTGCCGAATTTTTTTGCAGAAAAATTTCATAGTGGCACGGTGGCATGGTGGCACGAAAATATTCAATATGGCACGCTCTGCTCTTATCCATTTATTACTCCAAATAAAGCGAATTTTAAAGAACTTTTAGGAAAATTGCTACAAATGGATTAAAAAACTGACAGAAACTCCTATTTTCTGATAACACATTACATACACAAATTATTTCTTGTAATTTTTTGTTGTATTTCACCCACAGTTGAATTATATTTCAATAATAATATAAAAACTTGCGTTTTTTTCATACGGAACGAAAACGGCACGTCTTTTAAGAAAATTTGGCACGGGCAAATTTTTGGGCGGCAATCTCCCAAAAGTATCCTTCGTCATGATAATGTGCCCCTCATTTAAACCCTTCGGATGTGATAGAAATTTGTAGGTCCATACCATTCCTTCTGAACACCCATATAGGAATGGAATAAGTCACTAATTATTTTATTTATTTATTTGACTGAAAAAAAGTTAATGTGTATTTTATAGAAAGCAAATGGTAACATATTGGTTATAAATTTCTCTGATTGTATGTAGCTACCTACGACCCATTTCGTTGCCTTAATATATTTCTTTGAAAAACACCTACACCTTGTTCAACTATATACTTTCTAACTTATCTTAAGAAGGAAATGGAAAATTATTTCACAAGAAACGATAAGTGGGAGCTTAGGAGTTAGCTCACCTCCAACAGTGTTTGCTGTTTTAAAAGCATTTCCGCTTGCTTGTTCAGGCATCAGGCCTTTCTTTCATATTTTCAACTATTTTATGTTTTTGATCCTTTTTTTTTCTCCGTTCTGTGACGTGTTTTCTTTTACAGATTATATTGCATGAGAGCACCTTGTCGTGAAAATTGAAAATCGCATAAAAGTTTTGTAAATAACAGAAATAACTACGAAGAAAGCAGAGAATATCATTATGAAAAGCTGCTAAGAAGTTTTAGCAAAAGATTCTTTCCAAAAAACAAAAAAGTTTCTTTGCTTTTTCTTATAGGGCAAGTAAATTTTTCTAGGATATTTGTAGAAAAGTTTTCAATGCGAATTATTATTTTTTATTATATTAAACAGGTGTTTCTATACGAAAAAGTTTGGGAAAAAACTAACTCTGGAAAAAGGATGTTATATAAAAGTTGTGATTTTATTAGGTTTATGATTTGCATTCATTAGGGAAATTTGAAACTTAGCATTATTAATTAAGGATTGTGTATTGTTATAAAATAAATAATAGAGCATACAAGAAACATACGAGAAATGGGTTATTCCTTGCAGAAATGAACTGAAGAAAACTAAAACAATATTTTGTTATAATATATAGTAAAATCTATTTTTTTTATTTTTGGTGTATAAACATCTTTGCTGGTGGAAGAGAAAACTAAAAATGAAGCTTACGTGTAATACGTTCCGTGTCACACATTACGTTGTAAATGGGTACGTTCAAGAACAAAACTCCGATACTTGGATGAACATTGATGTTAACACATCTTAACCATGAGTCCCAGAATCCACAAAATTTTGTTTCATGATTGATTTCAAAATTTCCGTAGAGAATTTCAAAATACATGGATCCTCCTGAAATTGTCATTTATATTACCACTTGGCGTAATTGTTAGTGCGTTATATTGGAACGTGCAGATTTTGACAGTTCATGGCAGCCATGTTGTTTTATTGGCCCTTAACTTTCATGTTATTTTTTATGTAAACATTTAAGCCCTCGTTATAGAAAAATTTAAATACATATATGTAGGTAAATTTAGCGGAAGTGGTCGTAAAAATGAGCAAAAATCTTAAGCGAAGGGAAAAATACTAGGTTATCGAATGCACGATCCGCATTCTAGACATCATTCGTTCGAGAGAAATATTTTAAAATATTTCAGTTGAAATTTAAATTTTATTTTCTTTGTGCGTTTTTGAAGTGTAAGCATCTTAGCTCTCTGTATAGGGAAAGAAAATGGAACGCTGCCGGTGCATGGGGATTCCTAATTTTTGCCATCCCGATTTTCACCTGTTCCCTAAGACAAAAACGGATGTTTATACTTCTTTACCGGGAGTCCCTTGTGAATATCTGGCACTCAATGTTTAAGTCAGCGTAATGTGGACTCGATCCATTGTGCTGACATTAGCACGTCAAAATGTGTGTGATTATTATTTTAAGTTTTTAATAAATAAATATCGATCTTTTATAAAAGTTCGATATTGAGGATCGTATAAACATATAAGACAATCCGAGAGATAGACACAGAACGTTTATCTACGTATGTACATGTTAGCCAGTGATCATAATTTATTGTTAGTCTTTTTAAGGTTATGCCGAAACACCATGTCTTAAATTTATTGTGTTTGCCCTACTAAATTTGCAAATACATATATTAAACTCGAGGAAATAGTTTTTTATTATTATTTAATTTACCATCATAGAAACCCTATTCCTGAATACTTATTTGCTAACCAATTAGCAAAACTTCACAACCAACCAACAACTGCATACCTAACAGAAGCAAGCACAGGTGCATTCGCAGACAACACAAACTGCATTAAGCTTATTTCTGTTCCACTGAACAACAACCTATACAGCACAGGTTCTGCCTCTGCTCAGCACAGCAAAGAGTAAACAATCTAATTGCTTCAGCAAACAGGAATCCATCATCAAAGGGCAAGCATATACCTTACATTCACACACATACAAATACGCGGCGGCGGCGGCGGCGCTAAATGAGAGTACTAAGTTTACTCCTGCTGATAGTGCAAGTACACCATCCGAACCCCATAAAGAACAAAATCACCCCCCCCCCCCCCACCTTGACCATTTCGCATGTACTACAACCACACTTGTACTGTACACAGGATGCATTATTATTAGGTTAAGCATTGGAGAACCAGAACTGAAGAGAGAAGACTGTGCGAGCTCGAGCGGCACTGCCATATAGTCATTAATTGCATTAAAATTGTCTGTGAAAAATGGAGGTTAAAATGCTTTCGAGGACGAAGTGCAGCGAAAAAAAGGGATATAATTCAATAAAACGGACCCTTTAATGTGTTCTCCTGATGATGGGTGCCTACATCTCCATTTAGCTTCATCTTCCAGAGACCATTATTTTTTTTTTTTGAATGGACGATAGATTGCATGCTGGTGATGAAGAGTGGGTAAAAGGACTTTTGCTTAAACTATTTCAATCACTTTAACTAGGAATATCAAAAGGACAAAGTGACTTTTAGTTGAGGGACAATCAGTCAATTGGAAAAATGAACAATTTGAGTAGGCGATATTTTAAATTGCTCTCAATAAAGGAGTAAGGCTATTTCATGTCAAACTTGTTAGTTGTTAGATAAAAAATGTATAGCGGCCATTAAAAGGGTTGACTAAAAGGTTTAAACGATTGACACCATTGAAAAATGGTGTGTGTGTGTATATTAGGGTGGGTAAAATAAAGTTTTGTTGTATTACAGAAAAATATAGTTTGCTTTGGGATTAAGCTTTTTAAAATAAAGGTCTGAACTCTTTTCATACTTTTCGAGGTAACGACGTTCATCTAGAACGGTTAGCTGCTGTATGAATCACATTTAAATATTTAAAAGTCCTCTATAAGAATAGCCTCATTAAGCCACTTGAACTTTAAAAGCAAGTTCGTGTGATCCAGGTCCTGCATTAAACATATAAAAAAAAATAGTATCAAGGGTATAAGCTTTTTTGATTCTTACCCAATATTTATGTATTAAAACAGTTATTATGTCTATGTATGTAGGCACAAGGGCGATATACATCTCGTCATGTTCCGTTAATTCGTGTCGTGTACCTTAATAAAAAATGAAAAAAAAATCATTGGAAAATAGCTTTTAATCAATCATATAATATGTGTATGTACATTTGACCAGCACAAATGTGAATTAATTATTTATCATGGATAGTCAAATATCGTTGACCAAATAACAAGCACAAAAGACACACCTCATTGCAACCACATTTCAAAAAATAAATTTTAAAACCAACTTTCATACAAAAAATATCAACAACACAAAACCAAAAAAAAAGGAAGCGAAATCCTAACCAAATTGCCAATTGAAGCTGAAAACCAACTCATGAACTCATTTCAAATTAACAAATACAATTTTTGACAGAAAATTACAGCAAAAGGATCACATTCGAATCACAGAGACATAAAAACAAATTAAAACTGACATTCACCAGAAAAAATAATAAACTCATAAAAATTATTTATTAAATAAAATAAAATATACCTACTCTCGTGTAAGTTGGGAACTTGCATTGCAACTGTTAAATTCAACCTCTGCCCACTCTCATCATCGTATGATTTTGGTCATCGTTCTGCTGTTTCTCATTTTCATTTATTTCGCTGCTCGACTTCATTGCATATTATGTTCAATCAACATGAAATAAATTCAAAAATTCAATTAAAAATTGAGTTTTCACAGTTAAAACTGAAAACTGATGAAAAAATAAAAAAACAAGGAGGAACAAACTGCAAATTGGTTGCAAGCATCAGATGCGTTGCAAATAAAAGGATATCTCTGGTACTGTGGCGTTTCCATCAGACTGTATATTATGTAATGCAAACAGTAACCGCATTGCAAGGGTCGTGAGGTCGAGATATGAATTCAAAAGGACTCTTATGATAGGAATATTATTCTTTTTGAGAGAGAATGTAGAAAAGTGTGGACAGGTTGTTTTTTTAAGAAAAAGGACATTTATTGTTTATACACTGGAAAAAAAACAATGTTTAAATTAAAATTGATACCTGTTTAAATTTTTCATATTCTGAAGCCTGAAAATATTAATTTAAAGCTTTAATGGAATAATGGTTTTTATATAATGAACTATAATAAGCTTAAAACTCAAGACATTCAATAATAATGTACGAAAAAGTTTTTTTTTTTAAGAGGTCATAGTCTTTAAATCAAACAGGGATCATTTTAAATATAGATAACTAAAATATAACCCATAATAATTATCATATCAAAGAATTTTGCCTACATTTTTCATCAGTGTACCTCTAGGAATATTTAATACAAAGCATGTTCATACAAATGAAGGGGGGTTCAACTCATACATGTGTATAAGGTTTTCTGCCGAGAATCCTTTTAATTGGTTTTGCAGAAATATTTCCTTATTTTAAATGTAAAACAGTACAAATGTCCAAAAAATAAGGAAAAATAAATTAAAAAAATAATATTAAATGAAATACAAACAAAAATAAACTCTTGGAAATCTTAATTCACAATTAGGTACTGAAAAGACTTGTGTGTAAGCATCCCCATAAAGGATATGAAATAACACTTATGGGCTAGCTTCACAGTGGTTGTTTAAACGTAAGTTTAGTTTGACGGCATTGTAGGATTTAAATTCAATTTTAGAATTTTTATTTTTTACGGGGATTAATTTTTAAGTTAAAATTAAATTCCCAAATGGTTCGCACAAACTAGCTTTTATGTTTTTAAATGTTTATGACCTTTTTTAAACAGACATTCAAACATTTTTCGATCCTATTAAAATGAAAAATACGTGCCGGGGTAGTGTACTTAAAACGCTAGGTTAGGTACCAAGTTTATAGAAAATACATCTATCCTTAATAGGCTGTAGCTGAACAAACAGATAGACAGAGAGACTTTCAGAATTTGATTTTAAAAACTAAGCGAAACAGAGCAAGCACTGTCCCCGATCTTATAAAAAACAACCCAACTAAACTACTAAAAGTTACAAATCAATAGCTTATACCTACCCTTGAAATAGGAAACTTGCAAATTAAGTAAAAAGGATTCAATTTTTTCAAACTTCAATTCTGTAATAAAATTAAGTCCTTAAAGATTAAATTTAAACATTATATCCACTAATATTTACAAAAAAAAAAAAAAACTCAAAGTGACTATATATAACTGTTTACCTTTCATTATCTTCGTTCATCATTGATGATGATGGCATTCCTCTTTCAGCTTTGTTGTCATCACAACATAATCTCCCAACAACGTTGGCCCAGCAAATTCAATTTGTGTGTTTTCATTAAAACTAGCAAACAACCAACTCAGGCTACAATTTCAACTTCATTCTCTTTCTCATACCAAATTCCAAAAACCAAACGCAGCATAGGGATTGAGAGATATTCCTTTTATCAACTATACATTCATGGCAGTTGTCTGTATGTATATAACTATATGTGTATGTACATAACCAAATAGGTACGTACATACATACTTCTATTTAAATGCAGAGTTAAACATCTATTCATGTCACATCGCCACTTTCCATCGTTTATTGTTGTTTTTAATTAACATAGCACGACCGTCAATTCAGAGTGTAAACAGTGATTTAGTTTGATAGTTAAAAATAAAAAAAAATAGAATCCCCAATTGGGTCGCATCTTCTTGTTCGTATATTTAATGGCTTTCTGCAGTGTCTTATAAATAAAAGTTGCTATATTCGCATTCCAATTTATATAACAGTTAATGTGTTTGGTATATGTAAGTACAATTTATGCGGCCCAACAGCACAGGACCCTCAACCATTTCGGCCTTCAATTTATAACGTTTATATAAGATAATAACTGTAAATCTTGAAGCGTGATTAGCTGTTATTACCTAGTACCAGTCTAGTCCTTCAAAAATATACGAGATAAGAGAAATGTCAATTTTAACAGTTATAACAGTTATAACAGTTTGTCACTTGTCTTAAAAAAAATCAAGCACACATAGAATTGTAAACTCATCTCATCTTCGTATCTGAAATGTCAAAGTTTAATTCTCGATTGTAAATTTTTTGCGAATGCATAACTTGCCTTTATATTTTTAATAAAAATACATTGCAATTAAAAGAAGGAAATCAATTTTAATGAACAAATGTTTTTGTTTTGCAGGAAAATTAAATAAAAAAAACAATTTAAATTATCATATTTATACCTAAAAAGATAGATACATACATACATATATAGAGACAGCTAATTTCTTTAAACATCAGTTTCATTGTGCGTTAAAATTTGATTGTTTTTCGGAAATTTTCGCCGTTTTCTTTTGAGTCAATATCTTAAAAGAATATGTTACAATTAATATTCAAAATTGTAAGCTCAATATTTTTTGAATACCCACATTTTCTCTTCAACCAATATAAATTGAAAATAATCGAGAAATCGACTTAAAAAATAAAATCGTCAAAATGAGTGTGGAGGCGAAATACATCAAATGCTTAGGTAAAGGGACTAAGAATTTGTTCAATTCAAAATCTTAAACCATAAGCTTTTATCTTTCAAGAAGTAATTATTTGGAATAAAAATAAATCTAGCACTGCAAACTATTTAAGAGCATTGCAAACTCAAAATGAAGTTCATAGAAAAAAAATATTTTTAATCAACATAGATAACTAGCTAAGCTTCAAGATCCACTTAACATCGCCACTTGCGGCAAAAAAAAGGCAAAGTGAAGTGCACACTGATGCACACCAGCATGAGCTAGCTATGCGTCGACGAAAACGATGAGAAAAGCCAAACTAGATCTCTTTGTTTCATCACCATCACCACCAACAGCTACCGGCTGAGCGGAAAGCCACACAAAAGCTTTTAAGTTAAGCTGCACAATATTTCATGCACCAGCCATCAGCCCACCGACTCAACCTCTTTCTTTCTTAGATAAATAAAAAAAAATTATCTTCGTGGTCCATTGTCTAGGGCACAACAACCAGCCCAACAAGTTTTTAATCCTTTTTCATGTTGCCCTAGGGCTGTACAAAATCATATCCCCACACTAACCCTCGCGATGGTTCTGAAATCTTTTCACGTTTTAATAGAACGTGACAATATCCGTTAACAGATTTCGCCTGATGGTAGAAATGTACACAATTTAGGACAGGATGGCCATTAAAAAGCACGTTCTCTCCATTTTGGAATGTCCTCCATGTGGATGTCCATGCGGATGGAGGGTGTCCTTTCATTTTTTTCTTCTTTCCTGGTTGTAGGTATTAATATCATAGCGTACCTTTTATTCATTGAAGCTGCAAATATTATCAAAGTAAATAGTCTCCCCGCGGGTAGCTGGTCCACCGCGCTCAAGAGATCCTTGATGAAGGACAATAGTGGTTCTATATGGCACATTATACCAACCTCACCTTATTCGTGTTCCATCATCTAAGTGGGAATCTAATTTCCAAGTGCAAATATACTCAATACTTACCTACATTTATATACATATAGTTAGGTTTACTATGCCATTTGAAATGATTGAGGTCCAGCTCCAGGAGAGTTCTAGTTTGCACTACACCTACATACGTGTGTACGCCCTACACCTACATACTAAAATGAATATATATGCCAAATTATACATATAGATATGAAGGTATACTGATGAAAAATGAGGATTTGAAAAATTAGAAGCAAGTATATAGACATAGATGGCTAAATACCTGATGGGGAGAATTTCCACGTGTTCATTAATAACAGTACATAAGCATTTTTTTAAAAATGTTACAAAATAGGTATACGAAAGAAGGATGTACTTTCGTTTATAAGCTAAGAGTTTTCAAAAATTGTGTTTGACTTAAATTTTGTAATGTAACGAAGCATTTCACTTTTACCTACGCAAACCAAACTGCCACCATCACCATCGTCCAACACACATAATCCAAGCAACAGCACCCTACATCAAAACCCAACCAACATTATACATATGTTTACCAGACACCCACTGAAATCACAATGCATCACGTTTAAATAATTCATTGAAGTCGACGTTATTACATCAATATTATTTTATTTTCATTTCATAACCTTTATAGTTCACATTATGTTAAAACAAAAAAATAATTTAAGAAGTTGTTGAGAAATTTCAACAAAAAAAAAATTTAAACACTTCGAACTTTGTTACTTATTGCCTCATGATTTTCTTGTTTTTGAATTAGAAAAGCAGATATTCAATTCAGTTTGCAAAACTCTTATAGCTTTAGGTTCCATATTTTTGGTGCATTCGTGTTATTAAAGAAACCTTAGCTATTGATATTTGGCTCCTATCTCTGATCTGTGAACTGGAATTAGATTCCTCTTAATTAAGTAAGCAGCAGACTCAATTGTTTTTTTTTTTTTTCTGATAAGCCCTGTGCTGGAATCAGATTCCTACATCCTAATCCTACCGTTTTTCCCCGGATCGCTTTTAAGTAAAGCTTATAAATAGTAAATTTATTTTTATCAACACAAATTTTCTTCAATAAACTTAAAAGGTGAAATTCAGCATTTTTTTTTTTTTTAAGTGTCCTAGTCCTACTGACAGAGAAGGACACATTCCATCTTGTGTTTGAACAAGCATGTTAGACTTTTTGAGTTTTGAAAATCAGGTTGGCTTAGGAATATAGACAAACTCTCCCATCATCATCATCAACATGTCGTCATCCAGGATCCTCTATTGACTTTTCCCTTCATTCAAGTGAATAACATAGAAAAGGAATAATATTTTTCTGTTACCAACGTTTTTTCTAAAAAAAGGGAAAGCTTTCTATACCTATGCTAGCGCCATATGTGTGTAGGTAAGATATAATTCTGGACAAAAAATAGAAAAAAAAAACACAATGGCAGGCTTCACTCGTGCAGATATCATGCTTCAAGGTACTGGAAAATTGTAAGGTTTTTTTTTCCTTCATATGCATGTAGATAGCTGTAGTAGTAAAAGCTAAAACACCATAGGTATATAAGAATTTGTTTTTACAAGTTTTACATTTTGGTTCTTTCTACTAATATACCCAAAGGTATATTTTTAGTTTGAAAGGTATACTTATCGATTGACTCCAATTGTTGACATTAGCATTTTCGAGGGATGTTAAAAAAGGCACTTGATTTTTGAATAACGTTCTTGTGATTTTTTCTGTTTTGATTTTTCAGGGATATTATGTCAGGAATGTGAGTTCTTTGGATTTGGATTTTATTTTGTGGGAAAGAATTTTAGATGAAAATTGAATTTTGACGAAATTTTTGTTCGAAAGGCAACGTAAAATTTTTCGAGTTAGCATTTTCGTTATATCAAGAGTTTAAAACTTTACCTGATGTTTTCTTTATTGATAACATATAACATGGCATATATAACATTCATAATTGGGGTAGGTATATACTCAGTATCTAAATTTGTTTGACCACATAATGATTTCTTGAGGTAGAGATAACAATCCACCATGACTGACATTGATTAATTGTTGCATTAAAAAATATTATAAATTAAATAAAAAGAACATTAATTCTACTCTGTCATATTGCAACCATCTAATTTAGTACATTTTCACATAAAGTCTAAGCTCAACTTAATTCAAAAAAAAAAAATAAATTCTTTTCTTACCCATCATTTCTGTGTGTTTCATTATCTTGATTGAAATTCAGACTTTAATGAACAAAACGGAAGGAATATTTTCTTCAGTATAATTAGGTGTCATAGCAAAATAAGATATCTCTTAAGATAAGCCCCCCAAAAAAGGAAGACAACCAGAAAACACACAACATCATTCGAGAAAAAGATCCTATTTTAATTTGCTGCTAGCGGCCGTTTGTCCTCTTAATTAGTCCACCGGAAAGTATACTATCATCCATCATCAACACAATATAAAAGTAGCATGGAGCAGTAGTAGTAGGAGCATTTGCCGAAGGATAAGGTTTCCGATTCCTTATTAAGAAGTGTCAACATTAGGGTATAATGATGTTGCAAGCAATACACCTACACACATTATAAATAGGGTTTTCATTACAAATTCATTGCCAGGGATTAAATTCCAAGATTTCCACTTGACCATCATGGACTATAATATTATCCTATGCTATGTGTAGCTGTAGGTAATGTATACATAATCTGATGGGAATCCATCTTGCTACCCAAAACATACGAAATATAAAGTTTTATCAGCAAACAAATCCGAAAATCCAACTCTTTTTAGCTTAACCAAGTTCACTTGGCTGAATTGGGGGTTAGAATTGGAATACGGCATTGCCATACTATAAATTAAGGAGATTTATTTAAGAAGAAAAAAATACCGAACTGTCAGTTTATAAGAAATTCTTTTTAAAGCCCTCTTATGAATCCGCGCTAAAATCTATCAATAATATTTTGTTCTTAGAAGGTGCAGTTTGACAATTCTGACATTGTGCTTTAGTGACAAACTATAAATATTAAATGGGTTTTTAATATGAACTAAAAAACTTTTGATCTTATTTATAAACGTTGTCTAACTTTAGACAACTGTCCAACTTTGGAAAATGTGTTCAAAATCTTGTTTATTATTGTCTTATAGCTGCCTAACTTAGACACAAGAGTAGATTGTCCTAACCGTGAATAATTTGATATTTATTTTTATTAAATAAAGTATATTTCCACCAATTTGAAAATAGTTAGACAGTGTCTAAGTAGACAAAAATCTAATAAATACGACTATTTGATTGTATGTTTTGTTTTATAAATTTTTACTAGTCCTGTATTTTCAGGTTTTTAACTAACTCCTCTTCTCCCTATAGCTCGGAGGACGTAGTTACAAATCTACTTCTCCACGATACATGCATTGGAAGAAATGAAGCTTAACGACGTGTGGTTCCCCCAGAGTAATTTTTTTCCTGTTGGGATACATCTAATCAATTACTTTTAATACCTTGGAAGCCCTAAAACATAACATTCGGACCAAAATTGCCAAAAATCAGGTCAATCCTCGAAAAAGTGCACCGAAACTTAAAAAAAAAAAAAAAAAAAAAAACAAGAAAATGTTTCGGCGCCATTTTCCAGAAAACGTACTATTTTTTTTTTTTAATTTCCGTCAAATTATTTTCTCATCTGGCAGCATCATAACCGGCTCCGAACAACAAGTCAAGCATCCAATGTCAGAACAACTCTTTCCCCCAGATGATGTTGTATACTGATTGCATAGGATGATGTTGATAAACTTCCGTTTCCAGTTCACCTCAAAAACAGTTCATAGTCGCCATTATTCTCTCCACCTTTGCTGGCAGGAAGGTGGCGCCCAATGTCGGAGATAGTCCAACATCCGTGGAATATACTTCCGTATAATTCTTCAGCATTATTGCTAAAACTTGACGCTGTGCTGCCGTGTTTGGGGATGAGAGTGAGACCTGGAACATTATTATCCATTGCCAAAGCTAGACGACCAACCGTATAGATGATAAAGTTCAAGGAGGCAAACTGAAGAAGGCGTATATAAAACGAAAAAAGGGTAACGGTTTGGGGAGCGAGGGTTTTTATTTTTTTTTTATGAAGAAACGGCTTGCCTTGGCATTAATGTAGATTGGCTCATTATATGGCAGACACTTGGAAATTTCTTCTCGACGAACTTTTGGCATTGCTTTTCAGCACGGTTCGTGTCGCTGTCGGGACGGTTTATCAGGCCATACATACATATATACGGAACGCAAAAACTAGAGTGATGCAGGATAATGCAGTTGTTACGTCTGGGGGGAAGTGCTGCCCTATTCTGGAATGATGATAGTAGGAAAGCTGGCAGAAAATTTCATGTGAATGTTTGTGAAATAAGTTTCTTTTCCATCTCATGTCTTGCTCCTCAGAGTCGTCGTCATCATCATCTTCGTATATATTTGCCACACTGTTTTTCCTTCTTTGCCGCATCATATAGACAAAACCGCTGAGCTAAGATGAAATTGCTTTTTCATTGTTTGTCAAATTAGGGAAATGCAAAGTCGTCGTCGTCGTCGTCGGTTTGTGTCGTTGTTGTCGGGTTGGGTCACGGTGATGGGGGCAAGTTGTTATACCATCATACACAGTGCTTAGATTATGGGGATCAGCGTCGTCGTCAGTGTTGAAAAGTTTTTTTTTTGTTTAGGAAAAGTCCAAACTCATGGGATTAAAGAAGCTAAGCCATTCTGTCGGGCTTCAGTCCACATAATGACAATTTAATTATCTGGAATGTCACTGTTTTCACTAGTATAAAAGGAGAATTGATTGATTGGAAGGCAAGGATTATGCGATAGCTGAGGTTAGATAAGGGTTGACATTTAAAGGGTTTCTTTATTATAAAATGATCTACATATTATATTGTTAGAAATTTGCGTGCCAATGGAGAACAGAGTCGTTTGTTTTGTTTTTTTTTGTTTTTTGATAAGACAAGGAGATTTTAAAGGAAAAAACCGTTTAATTTTCCACTTCTCACATTTTAGGGAGGGAAATGTAGGTCTCCATCAGGTTTTGTTTAAGAAGCCATACAACAAGCAATTGGATGACATTGAATCAAAATAGGAATAGATGGACCGGTTTTTCCAAAAAATTTAAGTTATGAACCCAATTAAGAGACATAATATGATGATGAAGAAGATAAAAAAATTATCAAAAATCATTTTTTTAAACGGTTTAGAGTTTGAAAATTCATACAATATGTTTTTTACATAATAACATCATTTATTTATGCACTCTTGACTCAAAACGACTTTGGGATTATTCTCAAAGAAAAAATCAGATAAAAATAACCAGAAACTAACAAATTATCAGGTTGTTATTTTTCAACACTGTTGATCGTATTTAATACTTGAAAGGATACCAGTTTATAACATCATGTTGAATTAACAGAAATTAACTATAAAATCTACATGATACCTTGTAACCCTATAATCCCATCTAAAATAAGTAATTCTATTAAGTCAACACGAAAATCTGGAGAAATAAGCTTTATTTAATAATAAACTGACAGTATTTGCTACTGCGCGACAGCTCGTGTAGAACCAGGGTCTAGTTACTTACAACTCTCAACCTTTCCTGTGTGCATGTTATTGGCAGAAATAGAAGGGAACCTACAATTTTCTGCCGAATCCGTACGGCTAGGGTGAGAAGCACTTTTTCATGACAAGATATATACAAGATATAATTCCTTACTAGAGGCAGTAACTCGTGAAAAACATTTCTGTTTTTTTTGGTGGCATAGGCTGGGAATCGAACCCAAGATCTTCGGCGGCATAAATTGAAGGAGCAATCCAACTCCTTCAGTTATGTTACTCAAATATCCTCAAATTCTCTAAATTAAAAACCTTTAAATAAACAAATTCATCAAAACTGAAAGACAGCATAAGAAGTAACTTACGCTATTAAGAATCCTATACATATGGAAGCCATTGCCATTTTCGAATTATAAACTAATGACAAAAATAACGCCCTTTACTGTCCCAATAATTTGCATAAAAGACCAATTTATTTTGCATAAGCAAAATTCTCAGACAGTTTTCTTTATAGTCCTTCTTTATCACAAAAAAAAAATAAAATCAACAACAACAAAAATAGAATATGAAAAGAAGAGAGACATTTCTTCTTAAAATTGCATACCAGTAAACTATAAACTTGCTTTCATATTTTTTTTTGTTTGTTTTCTCTATGGCCCACATAAATCTTTGAAGACTTTTGCGACGAAAAATAGACAAAGCAGGACTTCAAAAAAAAAAACAGCATAATGTACAGGCAATTGAGTGCAACACGTCCTTCTGGAGATATAACTCACTCAGGAAGGCACTTTAGCAAAGGAGGATAAGAAAGTTTACTTTATTTCTTCACTTTTTTATACTTTTTTTATGATTTTCATCCCGACAAGTATAGAGTCAATCAGATTCGTCCTTGAAGAAATTGCCTATACAGTAAGTACCGACAGGATGTTTTTGGGAGCTTCATTTTGGGAGGAAATTAATTTACTTCTATTGTTATCTAGTATGATGTAGGTAGGACTATACCTTAGGCAAGTAGAATTCATATCATATAGCGAACAGTAAATGCTTCCTTCATTATATTTATTACAAAGTTTCCGTCATCAACTTTATTAGACTCACCTCATGGCTGGATCAAAATTATCACAAGCTTGTAATTAAAATTTTCACCAAAAGAATTGGTCCATTAATAATATGTCCTTTGCTTTCTCTGTATAAATAAAGAGAAAGAGAGAGAGAGAGAGAAAAAGGATATTATTTATCCACAAACTATGCACCTTATAGCTGGTCATAGTTCCAACCACCACCTGAAATCTCATTAATTTCCCGCTTTGATTATAATTAGAGAGAAGTTGGTATAATATTATGTATACCTCTATCTGTATAGGTAGCTACCCCAAGGGACCAAAAAGAAATGATAGAGAACAGAATAAAGTCACCTAAAGCAGTTTATTATATATATATATATAGTGGAGGTGGTAACCATTTTTCTGAGGTTAAGGTTTTGAAACCTTTTCAACGTGAAGCAGAAATAATTACTTAGCCAGAGAGTAACACTAAAGTTTGAATAATCTTCCATCCTGTCATTTATTACAGAGAACTCTCACTGGCCTTTAGCAATATAAATTATGTAAGTCTGCTATATTTATGTATATATTATGTAAGTTGGTTTAATGTTACCTAGTATTACAAATTACGTTAGGAGAGATGAAATTTTAGTTGAGGGTGGATAAAATTAATTTAGAAAATATGCATTTAATGAAAATGAAGGTTAGGTTTCAAGAAAAAAAATCATAAAATTATAAAAGAGAGTCATGACACGAGACAGACAATAGCTATATGCATTTATTTCAGAGGGGAGCGAGCGTTACGATTGATTGAACAACAATAATAACGAATTCTCGTATTTTTTTTTAAATCCTGAATAATAAAATATCGCATTTTGAAAATCTTGCATTATCAAACTTCGCAATATCAAAATTTCACAGCATCAAAATCTCGCTCTTAAAAATAAAAATTTCTTTAGAAGAAAAAAATTTCGCATGGTAGAAATCTCGCATTATCAAAATCTGACGCTCTTATGATAAAAATCTCGCTAGTAGAAAAAATTCTCGCATTATAGAAATCTCGCATTATGAAAATTTCTAAATATCAAAATCTCGCTCTAAAAGATGAAAATTTGGGGAGTAAAAACAAGAAGTTGTTCAGGTTCGGCAGAAAATTGTAGGTCCCCTCCATTTCTGGCGATAACACCTACACTGGAAATGGTTGACAGTTGCAAGTCACTATAGGCCTATACGAATTATCACACTACCCAATTTATTTATTTATTTTAAGATCATAATTTGCGAAGTTTTGAAATGCGTTTGAAATTCATTTTAAATTAAGAACACAAAATATATACTTTCAACCAAAGCACGAAAAACCTTTAAGTATCTACGGATTCATTTTGTATGCTATGAACCTCGATGAGATAATTCAATTCCCCAGGACAAATGCTTATTTTTATAGCTGTAATTTATCTTCTCGCAACCTAATCCACTTATACACCATTTTTTATTGTCTTGTACTGAAAACGTGTGTCATGTGTGGTGCACCGTCCTTAGTTTGTTGTTACCTAAAACTCGTGCTGCATATAAGGTGAATTTATTGAATCTCGTTGCACCCTTTATAAAGTCATGCAGTATATTACGTATCGTATAACTATTGCATTCCTTTTAGTGTTATGTCTTATTTGTATATGTAAGATATTCATTTTTGTAAGTATTATGCAATTTTACAATTTTGGAAAGTAAGTTTTAAGACCCAATTGAATAAACTTTAATTTTGACAGCATAAATAATTGTGTTTATAACTTGTATTAAAAAAAAAAAACTTTCTTACCAGCGCGGCGGCGGCGGTCTTAAGAGCATGTAATTTTTTTAAAGGTTCCATCCATTTTAGTATTTTTAATAAGAAAAACGCATGTCCCTCCTTTATCAGATTAAATTCTTTAGTACAATTTATTTGCTGTTTTCTCACTCAAAAATATTGCCTGTATACATATATAGATAATAATAAAAGGGTTGTCTGCCAATAAAATTGCTTCAGTGATGGTATCGTAAATTAAAAAAGGCTAAAGTCCTTTGTATAACAAGAAATTGCTTTAGTAGATTTACGATGTAATGTTATATTCTCGGACAATAGAAAGCGACCCTACGACACCGATGCCATGCATGCATCCGTCTAAAAAAAAAATCACACACAAAGTTAAAAAAACATTGTAGGTTTTTGGATTTAACCAAAAAGGATTACATGGGGATATTTTAAGTTGTTTATTTTTGCGCAGACTAAAAAAACGTTTACACCAAAAAATACATTAAACAAAAAATAAGAGAAGATGTAAAGAGTTTTAAAGTGTTAATCATTTTGTGTTCGTTTTTTACCATGCCTGCGGTTTTTTTTTTTAACGCTGAGTTTTGAACACAATTCTGATAGGTATATTATCTAAAAAGCGATGTCACAATAAATCGAAAACCAACCAACAAAAGATACTGTTGTCCGGTTTGTGAATGCCATTTTTTAAGTCTGTAGCTGTTAGGACTAGTAAAGTAATGAATTACATTTTTCCTGTAATTGTTGAGAATGGTGTATATTGATATTTAAATGGGTGAGTTTTTTTTTATCACAACGCATTATTCCTAAAATTCAAGATGGTTTACCAAAGCAAAAGTATTCTTTTCCAGAACAATTGGGGAGCCTTTTTTAGAAAAAGTATCAAAATAATAATTTGTGTTCGACAGCACTGGCAAAATGAAGAGCAAGGTGTTTTGTCTGCTGTGTACATGCTTTCCAGAATGAAATATGGAAAAAAATGTAATTTTCAAATTTTTTTTTTCAATTTTCTTAGGAAGCATTGTTGGTTCAAACGGTCAATCCTAGAATTTCGACTAATCTGATTAAATTTTTAAATGCAATATTATTTGTACTTTTAACAAGCATCAGATTGCAAAATTGGCCAAAATCTATGATAACTTTAAAACGAGTCAATTTTCTCAAAAAAAGTCAAAATCCTATTTTGGTAATACGATTTTTTTTTACAAAAACCTAAAATGCAGTTTTCTATCCAGGGCCGGACCAAACATACGTGCAAGATATGCAAATGCACAGGGCGCATTATCAGGAACAAGAAAATGTTATCTGATCTTGCGCAGACAAATATGTACTGCTATTTGCATTTTAACCACAAAACATGTTCAAATAATCCCAAAACAACATCCATCACAACTGTGCTAAGATATTTCTTCCACTCTAACTAACATCACCTCCCGCGGATACCTCAATAAAAAAACGCTTTGAAAGTCTACCGCCTAGGTAATGAAAAAGTCTTATGTATGTATGTGCACCTATCAGTGTATGTATGTATGTATGTATGTATGTACGCATGTGTGCAAATATAAAAAAAGAAGCGCCTTCTACAAATCTTGCACAGGGCGCAAGTTTGGCTAGGGCCGGCCCTGTTTCTATCACTTGGGCCATTACAGATACGAAGTTTAAGTTTTTATTGCTGAAATAGTTAAAATTTCTTATAGGTACATAAAAAAAGCTAAAGTGACATGATAATAATTAAAACGCAAAAAAGGTAAATCTGCCTCATGCACAGTTCACACCATAAATAAACAAAACACCTCCTTTGATCTATTTGATAATTTTCTTCTATACCAAATTAATAAGGGCAAAGTGTGGAAAATTAAAATTTCACAGGTTTTTCATCTTATTTGTTTAACTAGGTTCGTGTTACAGGTTTTAACGCTTGATAATGTCGATGGACCAATGCTCAAAATTCTAATTAACACCTCCATCTACCAAGAACGTATATCCTTGGTACCTAATTGAATGTCGAATTTGTTTTATGTATTTTTTTTTCTAGGATTGTGTGTATATATTTTCCAGCCCTCCTTGATGTTGGTCCCTAATAGGATCAAGCGCATCAGATGAAAAAAAAAAAAAATTACAACGATGAAAAGAAATTTCCCCGAAAGTTATTTTTGTGTTTCGTTTCAGTAAAAAAAAAATATCAAGTCTTTTTTCTTCCCCATCCAGAATTCCTGACAAAAAAAAAATAATGAAATAGAAAAGACGTAAATATAAAAAAAGAAAATACTAAAAGAAAATTCTCATTAAAATTTGAAAATTACAAGCGACACTTTTAAAATTGGTGCGTTGCTAGCTATCGCCTTCATTGTTCCGTCGCGTCGCTATCGTCGCCATCGTCGTCGTCGCGTCGCTTTTGATGTCATCCTGAAATGTTAAAAGTATATAAAGCAAACTAGAAACATAAACTTTTAAATTAAATTATGACGCCCTTTTTCGTTATGGACACGATAAAGAAAATTTCATATAGGAATGGGGGAAATTTTGTAAACTGAAAATGCCCAAACAGTAATTAAATTTCATTTTCTTTTATGGGTATTTTTTTTTTTTGATTCGTATATTTTTCAATCAACTGGAGTGAGAGACGGATTTTTTTTTCTTTCAAAAGATATCAATTAAAAATTTGTAACTTTTGCTATAAAGGAGCTAAGGAGTGTATTTCGAACTTCAGACATAGAAATGAAGGCAGTTTTATTGGAAAACTTTTAACATTTTGTCAGATAAATACCTATATCGAGGAAATAAGGAGTCGTATATTAGTTACATTTTGACATTTTGCAATTACTTTTTTAAAGAAATACAAAGAGAAAGAATTTAGAAAATATAGAATAGATTTTAAAAATGTATCAGTAAATATTGATTTTTTAATTGATTCAATTTCTATTTGATATTTTGAGCTTAAAATGTATTAAATTGTGAAAAAATCAGCAAAATAATTATATGGAAAACAGTATTGTTTTTTCAAATACAAAAATCAGAAGTGGGATATTAAAGCTTTTGTAGCCTTTTCTTGAATTTTCTGATATTTCAATAAGCCTTTTCTTTGTCCGAAAGTCAGAACAGAGTTAAAACAGCTGTTTGCTTATTTTTACCATATACGGAAAAACAAAATGCTGAAAACTAAAAATAACTCAGAAAAGATTTTTCAAAATCAAAATGACAGAAGTGGAACGTTGTAATACAATATAACTTCTAATATTTTAACCTTATATTTTTAAATTATAGTTTTGGATCATAAAAAATTAAATAGATAATTTGAAAGGGAACTCTATAAACAAACGTTTAATTTTATCGTATTTTATGCAAAGAGTCAGAAGTCGGATACCGTCAATGAAAGTTAACAGCATTGTTTTTATAATACGTAAAGCATACGTAAAGTTCTAACACGTTTTCAATCTCACACCTTAAAATATTTTAAGTTCACGAACTTTTAAGATAACATGCAAGCGTATTTATTGCATACATTACTCAAACCAGAAGTCTACATCAGACGACGAAAATATGTAGACTAGATGCAAGCAATGTATCTGATAAACTAATAAATAACTACGAAGTTAATGTGGAGGAAGTGAAGGAAATTCCTGCTGTAAAATGTTGAATACCATTTAGGATAACAAAGGCTCTTACACCATCAAGCTCAAGTCTAAAGAAAATTTATTTCATGAACGTGCAGGCTATCTTTACACATATATACATTTTGGGGACACATTTACTTTAGTAACCTGATGCTATATTTGTGCCTTTAGGTGAAAATGCATTTTGACTTGAAAAACGAAGCATCCTAAATAAGGCTAAAATTTCACATTCACGAAGAGTAATTGCCATGACCATGGATTTATGCTGTGCTATGTAACTATAACATAACGAAAGCATTTTGCCGTGGGAGTAAATCATCAAAATTATATCTCGAGTAGGTGCGTAACCTACTGGTTAATTTATCATTTGAGATTATACCTATTCAAAAGAATTTGATCCTTACTGTGAATGTTAATTAATAACGAGCTTAAATTTATGATACGTTGTCCATTCAGACAATTCAAGGAAACCAAGTAATTTTTTTTCATGAATTTTGTGTGAAAATTAATCTTCCAGTATAAATAGAAACGTTTTAACATTGTTTCGACTTGATTTTATAGGTTCATGATTAAACAGTTTTTAATATAATAAGACTGGCAGTAGTTAAATCCTTTGTACGATAAATCTTAGATGCAAATTGCAATTTAATAATGGTCTTAATTATTTATGTCTGTATATGTAATTATAAAAATTGACTTACTATAGTAGGACTGTCAATTTAAATAAAGAGCTTTCAATTGACAGTTGTAGCAATACTCATAATAACAAGGGTAGCAGGCACATTGTTCCCATAATCTTAATTTGCAAAAACTTATTTCGAAAAGCAAGTGCAAGTATTCACACATTATTTAAATTTAAATCTAAATATACCTACATATTAATTTATTATTTCCGACAGTACAGGAATGTATTTTATTGAGTAGTCTTAAGGCCCAGTTTTTCACTTCAGGTTTCTGTATGCCAAGAAAGAAGTATTATTCCTTTTATTTTTTTACCTATCATCCTTTATCATTTGTTATCATTATGAAATAGTACCCCTATTTCGCAGCTTTATTTAATTTTTACTGTTTGGGCCGTTCTAATATAATTTCTTCAAAACGAAAGCTTAGAAATATCTAATAGTCCAGTCAGAATAAACGAAATAATGACGAAGAAAAGAAAAAAGTTATAGTTAAAAGCTGAAGCTTGGCTTGGATATTGATAATGTGACTTTAAGAGAGTGCTTCACCGTTTCGATTATCGTACCACCACCGTAGAGGTCAAGTGACAGATTCTTTTTTTATGCTTATTCCTAATAGGCCTATTCGGTATTGTCGATTGTGAAATCTTTAATAAATGTTTAAAAGGCCAAAGGACATTACTTTGTTTCTTATTTATGAGTTGGTTTCATAATATCCTATTCATTTGTTTCAATTTTAACAGAATCATGCATAAAGATTTTTCATCATGTTAACAAACAATAAACAAATTTAACCTCATAGTTTTTGACAACCACAGCCAGAACCAAAACTTTTACTACAATTACAACATATAGTTTATCAGCTGCTAGTTGGAGAAGAGTGGTTATAAAGACTCCAAAACAGTATTTCCATCATATTTCATAATGGTTACCTTATTTTAAAGTCAACACATACTGACAGATTTTTTTTTTCAAAATTATTTGAATTTATTTGTTTGAAAAAAAAAATAATTTGTACCTTACATCTTTCATATTTCTTACATCTTAATTTTTTTTAACATAAATTGCTCATGATTTAACTTTGCTTTTAGTATTGCAAAGAAAAATTTATAGTTTTTTGAAATAAAAAGTAGCCTAAATCACTCCTTGGATAGTTTTATTCCTTTATCTTAAGTCCCGTTAAATTCTGTTCGTTAGTTTCGAAGATTATCCCGGACAAATATAGACAAATATAAAATTTTAAAATGCATTGTTTAGCCACATTAAGCGTATATTTAAAAATGTACTTCAATTGAATTTCATTTCAATCTATCATAAGATAGCATCTGCGTATTTTGTGACAAAAACTATGGTAAATTGTAGGTTTTAAAAAACTGACAATAATCCGCGAATGAAAAGCATGTTACCTAAATAAAGAACTAGAACGGAATTTTTGTCTTTACCCTTCAAATGATATGGTTTTCTTATTTATAACAATTGCATTTGTTTTAAAGAAAATTGCCATTGAAAGTTACCTATCCCTCTGATGAGTTATTTTGTTTTGATCAAACTTTTAAGCGGATGTAAAATATAATTTCGTATCGTGGATTTATTTCTATTTTTTTTCGTGAAAAAAGAAAAACTTATTCTCATTCCGGATACAGATTGTTATTTCAAGGAAAAAAGCGCAAACATAAATATTTCCTCTTTTTTTCTCCTTGATTAAACTTTCGTATATGTTGTGCCTTGTGCAAAACTCAACTTATTTTTTTTTTTAATACAAGCTATCATAGTTGCTCTTACAAAAATATGTGTGTATTTTTGTTTTCAATAGTACATACATATATGTATGATGTTGATTTAGATTTCAAGCAAATTCTGATGATTATTTTGACGAAATTTTTGATGGATGCCATTTTTTAATTAAACACATTATTGTCTTTGAAGATGGGTTCTGGAATGCATATAAAATGAAAAAAAATGATTTATATACTTAGTTGCCTATAGCTTAGTATCTACATTATATTCATATTCACATTATGTAATTTTATCGATTCGAATGATTTTGTGGATAAATAATTAAAGAATCAAGAAGAGGATTTATACTTTTGTTAAGATAAATTTATAGGTTAGGTGCACGTTCCTACACTCATTAGGGTTAGTTTTTCAGTGCCTTATGAGTTAATTCTGAGTTAAACCAAAGCTAATTAATCATACAAAAGATGTCAATCTATCGAAATCAGCGAAATACTATTGAAATGCGCTTTCACTATTGAAACAGAGAGGGTCACACTGCGGCAGTATATGGAAAGGGCGATTTACATTGTGTTGCTTTCTCTATATTGACAGTGTTTTTACATAATATCTGTCAAAAATATTAAGTTAATCTGGAGTTAAATCAACAAATTCAATGAGAATAAGTTAACTTGGGATCTTACATATTTCAGCAGTTAATTCCAAAACTGGGATGATCTCGCACTGAGAACCTAAATGGTTCAAAGGTATAAATGGCCATTGATTTGTGAATGAAGGAGAGCTACATTTATGAAACACTTGTACAAAATCGGCGCCTAATATTAAGCGATACTTACAAATTTTCTAATTTTAAAAAATTTAAAAAAAAACTTAAAAATTTTCTAATTTTAAAGTATGTAATATCATATACATACATAAGTTGTTATTAGAATGCTTTGTACTAATATCACAACACATTCAAGAATTATTTTTGTCTCTTGTATATTTATGTTTAACTGTAAGTGATAGCCCACTCCACTCATCATTCTCGCAGGGTTATAAAAACATTCATTCCATATATTCAAGCTAACCAGACGGCTTTTTGTTCTCATTTACATAAGAACTGTCTGATTCTCGCATTGACTTGTCTATAATCGCAAGTGTCAAAGATAACTGTCAAACTGATTTGCAATTCAAATTATTTACGCTTCACAATTTAAGGTTTTGTGTTAAAGTATTATTTTATTTTTATTTCATCTATGTATTTTCTTTTCAATCTCTTGTCACCACAAGATGTGAGGCAAAAACCGACAATATGAAAATATCAACCACTCTCATTCCATGTATTTAACAAAAGTGACACTTCGGTTTACTCTTAGATTTGTCAAGATGTCACCATCATGCTCTGAACATGAAAAAAAGGTAACTTTGTCGTGATTGTCATTGTGATGATGATGATGAAAATGAGATTCACTTTCAAATACTGTTGTCATTTTTTTTTTTTTAACTATAAAAAATCAGTTTATTTTT
This sequence comes from Epistrophe eligans, assembly GCA_951394125.1. NCBI lineage: Eukaryota > Metazoa > Arthropoda > Insecta > Diptera > Syrphidae > Epistrophe > Epistrophe eligans. Next base: position 95,647,709 of record OX596030.1, on the reverse strand, counting down.
AACATGATATCATGATGTCAATTGAGCACTTTCGCTTTTGACAGAATACATTTTCAGTACATTTTTGTTTACTAAAAATAAATATAAAAAAATGGTGGGAAATACCGAGGGACACTTTTCCCTTAAGGAATTGTTAATATTATTAACTTTAATTGTAAATACAATTTAATCGATCACAACAGAAGACGAAAGTCATTGTTGGAATTTTGTTTAATGTTAACATAAATAACTTTAATTTAATAAGTCATTTTAAAAACAATTTTAAAGACATATCTGAATTTAATTTAAATCAAATAGAAATGTAAATACAAACAATACTACTTATTATCTTTTATACTTGCTAATAGGGCAAGCATTTTTTTCACACAAGGAATCAGGCCTCAATAGGATAAAATAATTCTTTAAAATTAATTTGACGCCCATTACCATGCCTACTTAAAAAAAAAAAAAACAAATTTATCTAATCGTCGAAATTGATAAATACTTAGTAAACCTTAGAAAAAATGTTCTTTTTAACCAATTTGGCTTCATATATATTTTTACCAAACCCACTTAGTAACTTGGCATCAGTCTTAGTTCAAATGGAATCTAAAACACTAAACCGATGTAGATGAAAGTGACAGGAAAAATAAATGATATTAGAAACGAGGAATGAATAAAAAATGGTTAGACCGCGATTTAAAACATTTTCGCTTTATACATTAAAAAAATAGATAGATGTAAAAATTTCATAAATAAATACAACCTTACCTAACTTTTTGTTTTCTCGTTCTTTCAATTTGTAACATTTAATAAAATTCTTTGATAAACTAAAAGAAACATTCAAAAATCGTTTAGAAATTTCCATAATTTTTTTAAATTGTTCATCAGCCTTCTTTATTGCACGAGACCCCATCCCATTTTTGTCGGTATAGGGAATCTTACTTTTTTTTTCAAATCCTTTCGCAAAATATTTATTGAACATGCAGGCAGGTAGAGGCGTTTTTGTTTTTGTTTTCGTTCTTGTTTAAATTTTTTTTTATTTTTTTTGGCATTTCTGGTAAAGCCTTTGCCAAAATTTGATAACATGAAAATAGAGCCTCCTGTGTCCAAATATATGTAGATATTTATATACATATACTGTACTGTTGTACCTTAAATAATTTCTAACCATAGCAACATTTGGTCGAACATTGCTGCAAAAATCGATGCCAATATTTAGGTACATATAGAGAACATGGTTTTGCTTCCCATTGAGGCTTTTCAATTTAATATTACGAGAAATTTTAGAGTATCCTGGTGATGCATTTATATAAAGAATGATATAATAAAGTAGAATTGTGGGACATACAGAATGAATGAGTGTTCTTGATAACAATATTCACAGCACATTGGCATGAGGAGTTATGTTATGTTATGAGTTTTGTTTATCGATTGTGAGTTAGGTATTCATATAGAACATGCATGGGCGTTTATAGCTTGTACAATGTTTTATATTGAATCACTAAGGTGAACTATTCTAAGAGGCTAACAACCTTTTTTTGGTTCAACAAGAAATACAAAATAATATGAAACTATATAGAAAACTGTCATCGTAAAATGTTAAATGTTAAAAAAGTGTAACAAACTATATGACCTTGTTTAGATTATGAATTCTCAGTATGCTATCCATGATAGTCATTGCGCTTTTCTATATACGGATTACAAGTTATTTTGATACTGATAGATTTTTCACCCTAAATATATGACAGAAACAGCATCAGGAATTTTTACAAAACAAATAATTTTATGCTTGCAAAACGTCTGGCAAATATTGTATAGAAAATTTATTTTGTCTTAATTTAAACATTTGCCCAATTTGCAATATCACCATTCACCAAAAAAATAAAGATTTATTACAATTTTATTTGTGTCTGCAATCACAATCAAGGCTAATTGCAAATATACGTTCTCAACATTCACACCATCCCTTAATCCTTTGATATTACCCCCAATGAATAGGACCTAATTGCAATAGCTATACCTACTCCATTCAATCATATCTATAATAAAAAAGGATATCGATGCGATATGGTGGGGAGGAATATTGTGTGAAATTGATTCGTGCAATCATCAAAATGCTTTTTAACGCAAATTCAAGCCTCTATAGGCATTAATATTTATTAAATTTGCAAAGAGAAGGAGCGATAATTATTATAGAATCCTTTTTTGCATTTGATGTTAAATCATTTTGTTGAAATTTAAAATGATAGGTTTGAATTCTAATTTTTCAGTTTGGCGTCACTGTAAGCTAATGTTAAATGTTATTTTGCTAGCAACACATTCACTAAATACATTTTTTTACCACCATGATGGCCGTTGGAATTTAAATTGTTAAATTATTTAACAGAAATAGAGAGAAAGCATAAAAATATACTAACATAGATTTGCATTTAGTATAGTTTTTCTGGGAAAGTTTTCAGAAAAGTTTTAAAAATAAGAATACTTTTATAGATTGCATTGCAACGTACTCTTTTCGAAATTTATCTTTGATACTTGGTATTTTTGCTGCTAGCACTGCCATCTTGAAAAATGGCGCCCAATTAATTTTATCATACACGGTTGCTCAAAAACTGTCATGATTGTATCGTTTAGTTTTCTTCATCGCTTTTTTATATATTGAAAATTTGTAAAATTGAATCATGTAGGTATAAAGCATTATTAAATGAATAGCTATAATGTTTTAAAATTTGTGAAAAGGCTTTTGGAAAAAAATTTGTAAAAAAAAAGTTAAATTCGCTCGACTTAAACTGTAGGAATCTATAGCTGGTCCGCCCAGCTTCTCACGGAATTTTTCATCAATTCAGTGAAAATAAATGTATATAGCAGCTTCAAACAAGTCCAATAATTCTTATATTCAAAATTTAGCTGTTGATGGAGATGTGAGAGTGTAACGCCATCTGTTGGATCTAGGGATGGACAAAATTAGCAGATTGTCAATGGCATAGTCTTTGTCGTTCCTTTATCCCCTTTCATAGGAGGAAACTGAGTTTTCAGCAACTTTCAGGTTTTAAATGAAAAAAGCACCAAGTAAGAGAAGTGAACAGTCTACGATTGGTGGAGATAAGAAATTAAAAGAAAACTTCAAAAAATCTCCATCAACTTGTTTCTTCTTGTGAAAGGGGACTTAGAATCAATATTTTCTCCTACCCATAAACAAAATCATATTCATTTTACTCCATCCAACCCTGAAAGTATGCAATTTCTGGTTTTCTGGATTTTTGCTAGAGGCAGTCGAAGAAAGTCGATGAAAAATCAACTTTACTGTTTAAAAATTATTTGTTTAATAAAATACTTTTAAAATTTTTAAAAGAAATGTTATTTGAACTTTAAAAAACCAACAGATTGCTAAATTATAATAAAATTTGTCAAGCTATTGGTGAATACTAATTATCATCAATATCCTTACGCCAATATTTGGGAAAAAAACCTGACAAATGTAATTTTCTTACAAGTATTTTGATCATTATAGATATGAAGTTTAATCAAAATCGTTATTCCAGTTTTGGAGAAAATTATGAAAAAAACAAAATCATTGCTTTTGAAGCATAACGGTTAACCTGTTTAGGCTCTAGCCTAAATTATATTAAGTTATGGTGAAACCTTCTTTCCCGATGTCAGTGTTAATTTTTCTACACGTACACAAAATGACAAAAAGCGTTCACCAAAGTATTTTGCTTTCCTTTGCAGTTTGTTCTTGTTTTCCAAATGATAATAAGGGCAAAAAACCAAGTTGTTTATCAAAAAAAAAAAAATCAATTTTTTCCTACCTATACCTATACTTTCTTATATAACTACAGTTAAAAATTTTCATATCACATAAATATATAGTTTTTCAATTCAGAAAGACTTTGTATATCGTGACAATCTAAGAAAGAAAAATAATTTTTGTTAGTGTCATGTCCTGTCCTTTTTGCTATTTGAACAGTTTTTCGTGTATATCCTTTATCGTCTAAGGGAACAGTTATACATAAATCATTTTCACTATCATTTTGACGTCACCATTCTACTTTTAGAAACTAGTTTACAGTTTGTTTCATTTTTGGTTGTCACCCAACATTAAAGAAGACAAATTATGGGTGTCAAAAATGTGCTACTTTAGCTGGACATAATATGTCATGCTTATGTTGTTTAAGTCGTTTTCATTGATTTAAGTAAAAAATAAAAAATGCATACAAATTTATTTCCCAGTATTGTGGATCAAAAAACTACTTACTTACTCTCCACATTAAAGCTAGAGCTTTGTTTATTTTTATGCTCAAATTAATATAAATTTTTTATTTGATATGAAAAGACTCATCTCTTATGGACCTATCTACATTTTGAGCTATGACTTAGCTATGTACTCAAATAAAATGTGTGTATTTGAATTCTTAACATCTGTACAATACAATACATAAATATCTCCTTTTGAAATCTAGGTAAAATCAAATGTTTGTTAGAAAACTCTTTTACTGTATGACAGGTACCCATGAAAGAGTTCGGATTAATATTTTGAATTCAAGTCGAAGTAATATCGGTTTCATAGCAACGAAAAATGTTGTCCTCATCCAGAATAGGAATTTCTATCTTGTATCATAACATTTATCCATAAATAGCAATACGAGACAATTTAGAAAAACTCGTATGTATCTATGGCAGCCAATTTGAATTCATTCTTGATGGCCTCATATGACAGCAAAAGTCAAATTTGGCAAACATCATAACGACGAGACGTCACGTTTTACCTTCATTTTCATTTCTCTGTCCGTGATGATGCTACTTTTCGAATGCTTTGAAATTTTTGTATGTAGTAGTTTTATGAATCGTATCAACAGAGCGAAAAAAGCTTTTTACCATCATATTACCATATTGTTGTTCCTTTGAATAATTTCTGAAAATTGCTTTCAAATGAGACACTTAAGGTGAAATTGGTGGCGGTTATTTTTATATTGTCTATACGTGGAAAATTGAATCAGCATACAATTGGCAGAAAAAAGCATTTTCAATATAAGTAGATGCATATGTACCTACATAATATTACGGGGTAAGTCACATGAGGTGTTAAGTATAACACTTCAAAATAATGTAGTTTTCTCATTTATAGAGTATTTAAATACATTTTTAAAGAATTTTGATAAAATATAGAAATTTTATAATTTATTGGGTTAGAAAATTTTTGTTTGGCATTGTTAAAGTACGTTTTTATGTCCGAAATTTCAACATTCTACTTCTTGCAGGATTGTAGCCATTTTGATTTAAAGAATGAACTCATTTCTAGAAATGAATTCTTTACGGAGGTATTTTTGAAAAATATTGTATCCATATTTGAGCAAACTTTGAGAAAGAGTTTTCGCTTTTAATTTTATTTTAGAACAGATGTGAGTTTGAAAATCCTAAAATTCGATTTTATTCGAACTTTGCTCCTATTTAAAGTTTTTAAGTCAATTTATTTCATCAAATTATTTTTGTTTTATCTCCAAAAATAACGTCATACAAGCAAACAACCTTTAACTGCAAGTTTATATAATAGCCCCATTGATTTTACTTAATGTCTGCGTTACAATTGTAAATGGTTTACATTTTGGTAAACAAACAAATTTTAACAATTTTTATAAACGGTGTCATAGAACTTATTTTTTTTTTCGTCTTTCTCTTCAAAAATAAAATCGGGAATTTATTTTAAAATTTGTTCTTAAGTGTGTATGATTAAAATTTAGAAACAAGTTGGCATTCCCGAAGTCCCGAAACCACTATAATTCCATTATCATGCATGCGCACTTATGTTGTTGCTGTTTCGTTGAAATAACGTCCTTGTTAATTGATGATAACTTTGTAACACAATGTAAATTGTACATTTTTTTTTTCATTTCAAAATCTCATACAACTGCAGACGGAAAAAAGAATCACGAACTTCAATCTACTGAACAATCATCTACTGATTAATAATTTTGAATTTAATAATGAAAGAATAAATCAAATTCAACGATAAATATATCAGATATCATTCCTAGATTAGATTAAATGTTTGAAAACCGTTGCGAGATTAGACAAGTTTATCTAATGGTTTTTCACTTCTCACTTCCATGTTCTTTATTTTGAATTCAGAGGAGATATGTATATGCGTGGATTTAATAAGTTTCTTATGAATTTAATTTATTTCACTTAAATATCACAAAAATAAAAATAATTAGGTAGCTTATAAACCTCACTGTTGTTTTAATTTACCATTTTTGGAACTGGACTTGATTTTTCGAAACACAAATTTCAGTGAAAGAGATATTGATTTAAAAACTATAAAGGCAATCAAAAGCAAGAATCCAATAATATCTAAGCTAAAGTATTGGAAACCATTTAAATGTACTGCAGGACTTTGCATGTGATAGGCTCCCTTGTGTCTGAGAACGTATTCCAGCCAAAATACGGCTGTTTGTTTGGCAGTCATTGGTCTGTCCCTGTAGAGTCTTGAAAATCTCTTTATATTTTCTGTGTATTTCGGATTCTCGAGAATTTCCAAAACAGACCATTTAATCGAACCCTCTGTCATGGTGTTTCTATCAAGCTGAAGACCGAAACCGTCATCGGTAAGTTTGTTGGCATTATTTGGTTGATCAGCGCCAAATGGTATGGCGAGCATTGGTACACCATTAAATTGAGCCTCAGCTACACCACCTTTGCCAGCATGAGTTATGAAAAGTTTTACATTTTGTTGAGCTAGCAGGTCATCCTGTGGAAGCCATTCAAGAAAATGAATATTTGTAGAGTTGCCTGGTTTCTCCGAGCTATCCCATTTCCAAATAACTGTTTGTTTGAGACTCGAGAGGGCCTTGTAGAGGTTCTGAACTGTTTGTGGACCGAGTTGTTTACTTCCTACATTGGATCCAAAGCTGAGGTAGATTACACCATCTTTTGAAGAGTTGATAATTTCTTGGAGATTCTTTAAAGAAATGATAAATTTATTATTCGTGGTAAAGTATTCAGATAGGTCTTAAAAAAAAAAAAAAAACAAGGGAATATTGTTGTTACCTTAGGCAAAGGATCTGGCTTTTCTTTGATTTGAATTCCACCAACTTCGATGGCAGCAGGAGCATATGGACGAGCGGTATATTCAGATAAATGAGTATTAAGGAAAAGCAGCGATAGTCTCTTGGCAGCTACATCCATTGGTGGGTATTTCGTGGGAGGGAAGAGATCACTGCAAAGAGAATGCACATAAATACTTCTATTCAGTAGTCAAAAGTTACAGCTAACTCACTTATAAAGTTCAGCAAAATGTTGGTCCGTCATGAAAAGCCACAATTGTGACAAAGCTCGGCTATAGAAAATTTCAAGCCTTCCCCAAAAAGTTTTCCAATCTAATTTTGGCTTTTTTAGGATACCCGGAATATAAGAAATCTCAGGTGGATTACCAATAAAACGGTCCAAAAACTCATTAGATGCCGACGGTGAACTAATAATTATGGGACAGTTAAAATGCTCTGCTAGACCAAAAAGATAATCATTGAAAAAGTATCCCAAAATAATTAGGTCGAATTTATTGTCAGGATTATTCATAAACTCCTGAAATTTTTGAGACTTAATTGCATCATATTGAACACCTCCGATGGCCAGTAATGATACAGTGGAAGACTTAACGAACTGCCAAATGTTTTGCTTGTGTGTGTCCTTTATTAAATGTTGTACTTCGGCAACCTTTTTGGTTCTGGCATCGGTTTGTGGTATAAGTATATGGTGGTAGCGCGGATTTATGTCTCTTAGGGCATGCGTTGTAACAACTGTAACATTATGTCCACGTTCAATCATAGCTTTAACATAGGCCATGTGAATGATTTGATGCGATGGACTGTTACTGGCGAAGATACCAAGAATATTTGCTGACTCAGTTGATACGACTAAGATGGCAAGGAGGCCTATTATTTTCAAAAAATTATATTCCCCACTCATGATGACTATATAAAAACAAAAAAAGATCCGAATCCAATGAAAGTTAACGTTAAACTACTAACCAAAGACTCTATTTTTCAGTTTAAATACATAAAGTTAAAAAAAACGCAAATCATTTCTTGATAAGATTATTATCAACCTATGTAGCGTTATTCAGATGTAAGGCCAATAACTTATCTATAGGTATGACGACTTTGGCCTTACAAATTTGGAAAAATAATTTTAAAATAGTAACTGGTGATCTGAGTGCAACTTCAAATTTTCTTTTTAATTTGACCAGATGGCATTTATGTTTATGTTTATTTATGAGTATATACAGTGGGTTGCCAAATTAATAGGGACAGTCATGGATTTTAAGAAAATTGTATGTTTCCTTATTAAATTAATGCTTAATAATTAATAATTTATGTAATTGATAAATAGATTTTTTATTAAGATTAGTTATTATTACATCAAAATAAGTTGTTAAATAATATTTTTTTAAATTAGAGTGTGTAAATTGAGAGTGTGAAGTATCTGAATGACCAAAACAACCAATTTTATGCTGGCCAGGCGATTCTCCTGGCATGAACCCCATTGAAGAAGTTATTACAACCAAAGTAAGTTATAGACAAAATAGTCTGGCACCACTGCCCTGCAATTATAGAGTGTGGTAAAAAGTGTATTGATAGCATGCCGAGACATATTCAAGTAGAAAACGTTAAAAAATATTGATTTTTTTTTTAAGTTTATTTTGATTAAGAGCTAGTTTTAAATATTATTAATTTAAAAAATACTATTTAACAACATATTTTGATGTAATAATAACTAATCTTAATAAAAAAATACATATTTATCAATATACACATAAGATTATTAATTTCATACGGAAACATACAATTCACTTAAAATCCATAACTGTCCCTATTAATTTGGCAACCCACTGTATTAGGATTGCCTTTATAATATTTTTAAAAATTTTATTGACTCTTCCAAATACATCGTAATTAAAATACAGGTAGAAGTATTTTAATTTTAATAGAAACCTTATCCCGAAGACGATGGAAAGTTTAAAAAAAAAAAAACTTTAAACACATGTTTGTCTTTTTTTTAATTAAATATTGAATTTTAAAAATTAAAATTAAGTTTATTTATTTGTTTTATTTTATTTTCAATTTAAAATAAAGAACATCTAGCGGAGAGGTTGAAAGAAATGGCAGTAAAGATAGAAATGCAAGAGAAAGAAAAAAGACGGCGTAGTAATTAAAAACTCGCAGATAAAAGGCACAATAAAAAAAACGGTACAAAGAATATTTGAAAGGATAGGAGTACGATCAAGGATAGTGGAAGCGAAGGAGGTCGGTAGGAGAGAAGCAGACAGGAATGAAGGTATGATAGCTATCAAGATGGAAACACTAGAGGGAAAAGCAGAGATGATGAGAAAAAAATGAACCTAAGGAAGGTGAGAGAGGATTGAAGAGGACCTAACATGGAAAGAAAGAAGAATGTAATGGCTGATAAAGGAGCGAGCAAAAGAAGAGAAGAGTAAAGGGAAGTGAGTCAGGAATGGGAAACTGATAGTTAATGGGGAAATATGGGTTTGGTATGAAAAAAGGAAGGTTTTAATGAAAATAATGGCTAGAGAGAGAGAACGGAAGCAACAATTACAGAGAGAAAGTAGAAGTAACGAAAATCAAGAAGGTGAAGGGGTAATAGAATAACAAACGGCGCCAAAAAAGTGATAAGGGAAGAAGAAATGACAGATAAAATAAGGAGAGAAGATTCAGAACACAGATGAAAAATTGGTATCTGAAATGTTGCGGGCCTAGAAAATAAAGAAAAAGAGTTCTTGGAAGGGATTAAAGAAACGTGGGTAGAGGAAAAGAACTAGGAAAAATGAAAAACAAAATTGCCAAAGGGGTATAAATGTGATAATAGGGGAGGACTTCAACGCGAGAACTGGACAAGTGCGTGGGAAAGTGAGGGTACGGAAGACCTTTGACTTACCGTTTACCTAATGAACTTATCCCGGTCCTGTGTTTAACTAGCACCGTATCTTATAATTTAAACATTTGTAACCAAATCATCTCGTTGGTGTATGGAATTATTCGTTGGACTTGTCTGCTTTTTATCTGATTCTATAGTTGATTTTCTCCTGCAATTGAATTATAGCAATCATGAAATCTTTTACCCAAATCTGGTACAGACTTTAGTTAGTCGTGCTTGAGATTATTTCAAACAGTAAATAAAAAAAAATATCAATTAAACACAATCATTCAAAAAAAGATACGAACAAAAAAATAGAAAAACCTAATAATGACTTAGCAAATTTAGTATGAACGTTGTACATATCCCACGAACTGACATAACTGCTTTTTTAATATCTTGGGAAAATACATACTTTTTTTTAATATCTTGGGAAAATACATACTTCAGCTATATAGTTCTTCCTTAAACCATTAATTCGATCATTAAACTTATAGTTAAAAATCCTATAATTAACAAAACAATGGGACGAAAAAAGTTTTAACAAGGGCCAGGCCCGGCACCTCTAAGAAGCATTTTTGTAAAATGTGAAAAAACAGTTACGTCATTTCTTGAGATATTTGCAAGAAAAAGAATGATCATTGTTTTGAAGTGGATTCGGATGAGGTTATGAAAGGGATTATATGGGATTATGGTTTAATATGGTGGGACATGAATATGAACATTGTGATTCTTTCAAAAATAAAAACAGTTAAAATATTTAATTTTATAAGGTAATTTTTATTTAAAAAAAAAAGAAAAAATATCAGCGGTAGAATCGGCTAAGCTGATATTTTCTGGGTATCTTTTTCTTTGTAGAATTTGTTTATCAACTATTAATCTTAACATGATGATAGTAAATTAATAAAATCCAAACATCATGTCTTGCGTGTCTATCATTATAATACTGTGAATTTGTGTGTATTTGCTTATTGTGAATTTCTTCTTTGCTTTTCAAAATTTGTCTGTGTTAATTTTCAGTGCACAAAGTAAAGGATCGGATATTAAAAATCCAAATAAAATGAAACAACGAAATCATAAACCAAAATTTTCGTTCTGCTTTTCGTATCGCAGTACCCTATTCTTATTCTACGAGCCAAATTGATTGTAATTGTAGTAGATTATTTGAAGAAATATTAAAATATTTTTTTCGCAAAGAACTAATTACCTGGACCTTCAAGCCTAGGAAATTATTCCTTGTGTCGTCAAGTGAACAATCGTTCGTAGCTCAAACTAAAAATTAATCTAAAATATATTTTACTTGCCTAAAAAAAATGTTTAGTTTTTCGAGTTTAAAAATAAATTAAAATTGGCACTCCAATTACCCATAAACTTTTTTTCGTGAAAAATTAATTAATTCCTTTCATTTTTTTGCTGGAATTGGTTTACCATGCTCCAATTTGTTCCTCCACTTAAAAAATTTAAATTTGAGTTTTATTCGAATTTGTTGTTTCTTTTATTTCAGATTCTTTTTATTAAAATAAGAAAAACAAATTTAATTTAAAGTTATAATAAAACAAAAATTAATTGAAGGCTATTAAAATTTATTATTATTACCTTTTGACTTATTTTATATAATCTCCATGTTAATAATAATCAAAATAATTGGTTTCTGTTCTTTAGTTTCTCGATAACGATCCAAAATGACAAAGCAAAATAATATTTTCTTTTCTTTGATCGTCTCCAATTATTGATCCGATGATAATGTCTAGATATACATACAATACAATACAAAAAAATTAAGCCTATCAAATACCATATTATTACTGTCGCTTTAGTTTTTCCTCCTTGGAACAGGACTTGCTGGAAATGATTTTCCGGAACACAAATTTCATTGAAAGAGATATTGATTTAAAAACTATAAAGGCAATCAAAAGCAAGAATCCAATAATATCTAAGCTAAAGTATTGGAAACCATTTAAATGTACTGCAGGACTTTGCATGTGATAGGCTCCCTTGTGTCTGAGAACGTATTCCAGCCAAAATACGGCTGTTTGTTTGGCAGTCATTGGTCTGTCCCTGTAGAGTCTTGAAAATCTCTTTATATTTTCTGTGTATTTCGGATTCTCGAGAATTTCCAAAACAGACCATTTAATCGAACCCTCTGTCATGGTGTTTCTGTCAAGCTGAAGACCGAAACCGTCATGGGTAAGTTTGTTGGCATTATTTGGTTGATCAGCGCCAAATGGTATGGCGAGCATTGGTACACCATTAAATTGAGCCTCAGCTACACCACCTTTGCCAGCATGAGTTATGAAAAGTTTTACATTTTGTTGAGCTAGAAGGTCACCTTGTGGAAGCCATGTAAGAAAGTGAACATTTGAAGAGTTGCCTGGTTTCTCCGAGTCATCCCATTTCCAAATAACTGTTTGTTTGAGACTCGAGAGGGCCTTGTAGAGGTTCTGAACTGTTTCTGGACCTAGTTCTTTACTTCCCAGATTCGATCCAAAGCTGAGGTAGATCACACCATCTTTTGAAGAGTTCACAATATCTTGGATGTTCTTTAAAGAAAAATAAGTATTGATGGAGTCCTGGGTCAAGAAGATAAGGGAATATAATTGATATATATGTACCTCAGACAAAGGATCTGGCTTTTCCTTAATTTGAATTCCACCAACTTCAATGACAGCAGGAGAAAACGGACGAGCGGTATATTCAGATAAATGACTATTTAGCAAAAGCAACGATATTCTCTTAGCGGCAACTTCAAGTGGTGGATATTTCGAGGGAGGGAAAAGATCTCTACAAAAAGAATTCACATATAACTACATATACCCTTTAGTCGAAGCTACAGATACAACTTACTTGTAAAGTTCAGCAAAATATTGGTCCATAGTGAATCGCCAATATAGCGACAAAACTCGGCTATAGAATAATTTAAACCTTCCCATAAATGTCCTTGGGTCTGGTTTTGACATTTCAAGGACACTGGGGACATAAGAAATCTCAGGAGGGTTTCCAACATAACGATCCAAAACCTCATTAGAATACGACGTTCCACTAAGGATTATGGGACAATTAAAATGTTCTCCTAGACCAAAATGAAAATCACTGAAGAAGTATCCCAAAATAATTAAGTCGAATTTATTTTCAGGATTATTCATAAACTCCTGAAATTTCTGAGACTTAATTGCATCATATTGAACACCTCCGATGGCCAGTAATGATGCAGTGAAAGACTTAACGAACTGCCAAATGTTTTTCTTGTGTGTGTCCTTTATTAAATTTAGTACTTCGGCAATCTTTTTGGTTCTGGCATCGGTTTGTGGTATAAGTATATGGTGGTAGCGCGGATTTATGTCTCTTAGGGCATGCGTTGTAACAACTGTAACATTATGCCCACGTTCTATCAAAGCTTTTACATAGGCCATGTGAACGATTTGATGCGATGGACTGTTACTGGTGAAGATACCAAGAATATTTGCCGATTCTGCTGTTACAACCAAGACGGCTATAAGTCCTATAATTTTCACAAAATTATACTCCCAACTCATAATGACTATACAAAAAAACGATCCGACTCCAATGAAACTTAAAGTAAAACTACAAACTAAAAACAAAAGTACTTTTTATGAAGGTAAACATATTCTTTATATTTCTTGATAAGATAATATTATCATATTATGATTAGCTTATAACTAAATGTGAGTTGATTGAACCGAATATCTGTTTTTGCCTGTTTTGACCTTGCTAACTTGATTTTCGTAGTTTTGAGAAAATTGCAAAAAACGTATTCACCTGTTGGTCAGACTCCTTTTTTTTCCTGAAAATACTGATAAAAATAAAAAATAGATGGCAGCAGGTCCAGAAAACTAGGTTATCTGCTTATTACAGTTAAAGCAAATCGATTCAACGAAGCAGAAAACCCAGATTTCTTAAAAATTAAAAAATCGAGTTAGCTGGTTCTTGCACTCAGGTGATGATATGATTATCAGAGAAAAGCTAAAGATTTTAATAGGTCTGAAATAAACTTAGTTTTTACTTGCTCTAAAGGGTTAAGTTTTGGATGTGTGTAGAAAATTTGAAACCCTTTTTAAAATCCAAAAAAAAAAAAAAATATTTTTTTGAAAATCTTAGTAGGTACTACATAATACTATTTTAATATTTCGAAACCCACTCTATAAAAAATCGATCAAAATCAGTTGAATACTTTTTGAGAAAAGCAAACATAAAAAAAATATTTTTGTATATTTCTTTTACTGAATGGTATAGCTTAAAATTAACTAAATTTATAAAAACCAACATAATCCAAAAACTATGAAAAAATCATGAAATCATGTCCTCTATAAAGGTTTTTAGACAAGCTACCCTGAGGAATACAAAATGAAAAGTAAAAAAAAACCTCAGGGTAGTCCAAAAAAAATATATGTCTAAAATGATTTAAAATATCATTTTAAGTCTTTTTAAATTTTTTTCATATCAATTTTGAAATTTTCATTAATTTTCAAAAAGTTATATACTTTTATTTTATATTCTACAAAAATAAAAAACCATGTCGAGAGAATATTCAGATTTGGTAGTTAAGAAGTTTAAAGAAAACCGACCCATCCCTTTTGGTTATAAATGGACCGAATGACAGGTGGACAGAAGGACAGTTTAATTAATTTTAAAATGAAGAGTATAATACGAAGTGAATACTTTGCAATTCTCCATTGTAAAATTAAAAGACTGAAATCTTTTAAGTTATCAATAACAACTCATATATATCTAATATCAATCATAAGAGCAAAAAAAAAAAAAACACTTCTTTCTTTTAACATTCCATTTGAACTCTATTTTCTACTTGCGCTGTTGTTGCAAACTTTGTTTATTTTATATGAAAGGATACCACTTCCTCGGGGATATCCTTTTTCATACTCTGCTATTCCCCCCGCAAATCATTTTAAATTTTTAAAATGGAAAACATATTCTTTTCTCATTTTAAAAAAGAAGAAGAAGAAGAACTTCTCAATCTTCAATTCTTATTCATGTTCGTCCTTTTTCTACTTTTTCTACGAACCATATCTATGCGACTTCTATGTATGTCTAGAGATTGTATGGTTCTTGCCGCATACATTTTAAAAATTCTCTCAGCGTGAGTGTGTTGAAATTGTTTTCCCTAGAGCGTGAAAATTTCATCTTTTACCGCAATAAAGTGAAAGTTAGATTGATGTATTCTATATTCAAGCAACAATTCCCCCCGCCCTTTATATTATTATTTTTTTTTTATTTGAAGACAGGGGGTTGATAAAACTTTTTCACATTGGATACAATAATAATATGTTTCCTCATGCAAAACAGGTGTACGTGGAACGTTTTGCATGTATTTGACTTTGATCATGTTGCTGATTGAATTATGATGAAGAGAAGTGATACCACAAAAAGCTACCGTGCGCTGTCACTGCTCTGATGCTTGCTATACCTATAAGCCGCAGCAAGCAACGAAACATCAAAACATTTACAATGCAATTACGTTGGGTAAATTGGCTTTTGTTCTACCACATTGAACCGCATCTCTTTGAGACAAATGTCCATAAATGGACTTATAATTGGGTGGCAAACTGCGAGTACATATATACTGGAAAGGAAGATGAAGACAAGAGAAAAGGGGGCGCTAGATATAAGGTCTTGAAAATGAATAACATGCCCGGATTGTTGATGCTGATGCATTATAATATATTTATGTAAAGGAAAGATAGTTGAGATGGTTGCTCTTAAGTGCTTTGGTCTCCTAAGTGGCTTGATGGAAGTTTCGTTTAATCAAATCAAGGAAAATAAACGGCAATATTTACGACCATAATTGAAAACCACCACCAGTATAATGCATATAAAGGAAGTTAAACTTCGAAAGGACAAGACATGAAAATATAGGAGATGAATGGTGTTGGCGAAAAAAATAATACGATGTAGAAAAAGTCATTGCAAATAATATTATATGGATTGGGTATACGATATATGGCGATTTTATAAATATTAACTTGAATTATATTGATTTTTATAAACAAAATAGCTTTCAACTAGATTTTTATAATTGATAAAAAATCGGCAATTTAACTGATACAAAAATTCGAAAAAAAATTTACAAATTTCGGTAGAGTGATGATCGCTATTTTAAGAATCGAGATTTCATATTGCTGATATTTTAGGATATGGAAATCGGTTTTTTTAAGTTAAATACAAAATAAAAGAATAGATTTAGAAGTAATTATAGTAACACCAACCCACTGCCAACAAGGATACTTTTCTTGTATCTTGGTTCCTCAGAAACGACTCTTAAGATTAAGATGGATGGAAGTTTGAATTTAGATAAATTGTAATTTTCCAGGTTCAATAAAAATCAGTAAAAAAAATATGTAATAATATTTAAATAAAATAAAAATAAAAAAGTACGTATACGTCAGAGTGTACCAAATTGCTTCACAAATTCACTTGCTTAAAAGTTGATAATTATTTTGGTCAAGAATTTTTATAACTTCTATATACTCAAATATAAATTGTTTGCCTTATAAACTTCTCATCAGAGTAGATGTTGTATTTTTAATGTATGTAAAATTCTTCTCAAACTTCGAAGTTTTTTTAAATACGGATAACTGATAAACATCCATTTCAGGGGCTAATTTAAATACAGTACTCTTGAACTGGCGACATGAATGTCTGTATAGTTAACAAAAAAAAAAACTATTTACTTAAAAATTCTATTATTTGTAACTAAGTTAGAAAAAATGTAAGAAAACAAGCTATAACTATGCTGTTATTGCCATTTTTAATTACTAAAATTACTTCGAACAAGTTTCTAGCACGCAAAACAACAAACTTTGGAAATTTATTTATACTCTTATTGCGTAAATTTCTTAATTTACCTCAACGAACAACCAACCGCAATCAACCAACGACAAAAAGGGAAAAGTGTTTTTATTTATAATAACAACTGATGAGGACATGATTTTCGTGCAGCTGCTAGCGACATAATGCTTCATATATTCGTTGTGTTTTTTTTGCTATTATTGTTGCCGATCGGGTGTTGGGATAGTATAGGTACATATAATCGGCGTCACCTCGTCTACATGCATATCCTTGATAGAATACATTGCAC
The DNA here is from genome assembly GCA_951394125.1 of Epistrophe eligans. Lineage (NCBI taxonomy): Eukaryota > Metazoa > Arthropoda > Insecta > Diptera > Syrphidae > Epistrophe > Epistrophe eligans. The sequence continues at coordinate 95,630,692 of OX596030.1, read as the reverse complement.
CTAAATCTGCCATACGACTTTCATGTCTTGGCGTCATAAAATCACAAAACTGAATTTAATCCAAACAATTTGCATAACTCAAGTGTTGAAGCACAAACTTAGGTGAGTTAACAACTCAATTACTACAAAGCAACAGCTCTGTAGACATGTATTTAGCCAACATAGGAAAATAATTGACTATATTCCACACGCTTAAAAGAACATGCAATCAAGGAAAGGTTAGGATTTAAATGAAAAAAATAATTTTTCTTCATTTGAATGGACTTTTTGCATAACTATGCAGTTGCTATAAAAATGCAGAAGTATTAAATAAAATTATTTTTTTAGGGTATTTCGTCGACATGTTTTTTTTTCATTATTTTTTTAGGACCAAAAATAACGGTATACATACCTGGTGTACAATTTTTTATCAATTAATGAAAATCTTATTGTTCTCAAAACTTGGAACCCAGATTTGGAATCAGGTTTTAAACAAAAAATAAAAATAATGGTTCCTACCATACAAGACGAGCTTAAAAAGTGTTGAAGACATTTTTTTATTGTAAAAACGACTCCTACGATTTTGATTAAATTTAAATTGTCTCAAAAAGTCAATATTGAGAAATATGTACTTAAAAAAATTTTTAAATTATAACTTTTTGTATTTTTGAATTTAGAAATTTGTTAGAAAACGTAGACATATAAACTTTTTTTTAATAATATAATATACCTATGTACATAAATTAAGGGTATTTTGCGAAGCAACGCAAGCCCGGGGTCTGCTAGTTAAGGATACTTAAAAAAAATTTAAATTTGATTTTTCGAAAGTTGGTAAATGATTTTTTTTTTTAATTTAATTTTTAACTTCGTATTAAAAGTAAGTAAGTAAAAAAAAATGGCTTACCAATTTTTTTCTTAAGAATGTCTATAAAATTTTATATGAAATTCTATTTTTTTTTTTTAAATCGCTCCAACGGTTTTAAATAAAGAAATCAGATGATATACATCAATTTATTTATCAATTTATTTATTTATTTGAAAGCTTCTTCAGGATTAGCCCATTTATTATAAGTATAAAATAACTTTTTAGATAATTCTTAAAAGCCATAAGGAAATTATGTGTCTTCAATTGATGTTAAAATACTTTAAAATACATTTTATGCTTATCATAAATCATACATACATATAACCATTATGGTTTTAACCCTTCGTGGTAGATAAATCTCCTTCTTTACTTAAATATTAACAAAATACCCACACTCGAATTTTCATAATTGAAATAAACAAACAAATTCATGCATGAATTCTAATTTTAAGTGTTTAGAAAATTTACGCAACAATGATTTTAATCTTAACACCACTCTCTCAACACCCTCAAGGGTCTTATTGCTCCAATGGCAAAGGTTATACGAGTTACGACTTATATGTGCCTACCTATTGTTTTTGAAGAACGAGAATTTCAATTGACAAAATAACAATAACAATGACAATAAACATTTTGAAAGCGAATAAATTTTAACATAATAAGGTAAAAGCACTGTATCCTAACCTCACTTTTTAATCAGATAAAATAAACGTAATGGTTGATGTTTTTACTTATATTGTTATTGGTTCCCTAATTTTTCAGTGAATTTGAATTTATTTTATTTATTACGCTCTGACCTCAAACTGCTCATAAACAACCTTTAAAAGGAAAATATATGTAGGTATACATTGAAATACCAACATATTACATATATATATTCTTTTAAGCTCAATGAAGTGAGTGTATTTATGGCCTCAAAGAATTTACAAGTCCTTTGAAAGAATTCACATATATAATTCTCGTTCAAGAAAATTTGTAGCATTTTACCCAAAAACCGTGCGGTCATAATTTGTATTGTTTTCCCCAATTCTCCAACTTTTATTTATTCATAAAGTCCGCATTTATATATGTATATGTATTCATGAAATACGCTAAACGTAACTAACGACGCTATTAACATCTTAGCTTGTGGTCCATTATCTGAGATTGTTCCTTATTTTTCCCAAGATTGCTTTTATATAATATGTATTCCCTTTTGAAAGGCTATAAAACGGTGCGGTAGCGGCGGCGGGCGTCCTTAGACAACAACAATATCCCTTAAGTAAATTGTATTTCTTCAAGTCCCTAATCGTCGTTTTCTCTTTTGTTTATTTCAGAGTCTCTGGGGCAATTTATCAGTCTAACACATATGAAATTCAATTAACTTACAACACATACGAGCTCTCTCATGAGATTGGCGCCCAACGTGGGAATAAGAACAGTGGCATTGCATGGAGTATTTACATGTATGTATATACGTAGCATCATGTTTATATTTATATTATACCAAAATTATCCAGAATTTTTTGTTTTTGCTATACGGAGCTACATATATAATGTAAGCGGATTGAACTGATGCTAATAAAGCCGTCTGGCGCCAAAATTATGATATCTTTGTATTTATGTAGTTTGTCTGATATGAATTTTTTGATTTTTAAATCCAACTCAAATTCACACATGTTCCTGGCTATATTATCATAGTCAAAAGTTTTTATAGGAAATTCCTTTTTTTAAAGAATTTCATTATGGCTCAATCGAGACTACAAAGTGAGGTTTAGGAGAAGCAGTATGAATTTGTAGTACAATGCCAAATGTCATTTCCGCACAAAGTGTTGGCGCATTATTATCTCCTTTGAACTTCATATTCCGGGATGTCTGAAAAAAAAAAAAAGAGTCAACATATTATTATTATTAACATATAAAAGAGGGTGTTTCGCTCCTGCAATTTTGTGCTGGAAAACTGCCAAAAAATGTTTACTTATATTTTTTTCCCTTTTTATATTATTTCTGTGTGTCAATTTGTTTCGATATATACGAATCGGGGCGTCGAAAATGACGTAAAAATTCAGTTTGATGGTTGTAAGTGCCACAGCTAATAGTCTGAAAAAGGGTATGTTTTTTTTGTTGTTTCCTGCCTTCTTTCTTGGTTCTTATTTATTTTTTGTATTCGTTTATTAGTAAAAGGAACGAAAACATAGCAAAGGATAAGAATAATAAAAATAAAAATCAGTAAACAACCAGACGGGGCCACATATTGGGTCTGCAAAGTTTGGCATTTAAGGAACATATTCGTTTGTCGGTTTTTAGAAAGTATTTTGATACCACTTATACTTTGCTGAACTTATAGCAGACGATATGGTTTAACGTGCGTTCAATTATGTGTGAGTGGAAGTTTATGGATCCTTCTCAGACCACGTTCTGTTTTTGTTTTGACAGAAGGCAGGATTATTTCAATGTTGGATTAAATGATGGGGGTTGACTATAGAATGGCGGAAGATGTAGGTTTAGAAACGTTTTCTTATTATTATTATTTTTTACTTTGAAACACAAAATTTAAATTTAAAATTTTTTTTTTCAGTTAGTTAATTTCAATTTAATTTAGAGGGTGTAGCTGCTGCTACTTACAAGTAGTATTGTATTGATTGAAGTGCAACTTCTTATGGTCTTATTTATAAACGTTGTCTAACTTTAGACAACTGTCCAACTTTGGAAAATGTGTTCAAAAACCTTGTTTCTTTTTGTCGTGTAGCTGCCTAACTAAGACACAAGAGTAGATTGTCTTAACCATGAATAATGTGATGTTTATTTTTATTAAGTAAAGCATATTTCCACCAATTTGAAAATAGTTAGACAGTGTCTAAGTAGACAAAAATCTAATAAATACGACTGTTAATGTTTAAGAATCAATATATGTACATTTGGGATTGAAGAGTGAATGATTAGGATTAATTTAATTAACAGCACTGGCCGTCAGCATTGATGAAGACGGAACGAATATATTAACGGACGAACTAAAGACATGGGAAAGGGAGAGTCCCTTCCTAAAGGAAACCAGTTTCTATTTAAAATATTAAATTATATTTTAAGGATCTGCAACTGGAGCTGCAGCTGAAATAGCTGTAAAAATATTAAATACACACAAATTCAATGTTAAGAACACAACACAACGCAACTGCAGTCGGTGCTGTAGACGGTGCTGCTAGAGATGACCAACCAAGAAAAAGAAAGACCAAGAAAAAAAGCAGGAAAAAAATACTGAAGCTTTTAAGGCTTAGGTATTTGTTTCGCGAAAATTATTATTAATTAAAAGAAAAATATCAGAAATAAAAAAGTGCAAAATAAGCTAGTGGTTGTTTTTTTTTTTAAATATACAAAAGCTGTACCTACAGCTGCATTGTGGGCACATAAAAACCAGCACGTACGACACATTTTCACAGCTGTTGCAGCTCCAGCTCCAGTTCCAGTTGCAGCATTCTATTGTGTTCAGTCAGTTAGTCTGCATAGAGTCTTCAAACTCATATTGTTAACACCAGTCGTTTTCGCGTTTATTAAAAATTAAAAATTTCTTTCGAAAAGAGACGGTTTACAAATTATAAGATCGGAACCAAACCCTACTTTAACATCGTACTAAATCGTTTAAAAGCAGCTGCAAAAGGATCTGCAGTCAGTGCTGCCAAAATTCACCAACTTTTCACGTGCAGGTGCAGCAAATTTGCCGTTTTTCGCGAAAAATTATTAATTGAAAGAAAAATATCAGAAATACAAAAAGTTATCTTTAAAGGCGAGGAACTACTACATCTCCCGTTGAATTAATATGTGTGCCTCATGTGAAACCATACGCATACATATATAGATATTTTTATTAATTTCAAATTTTGAGTTTAAAGACGAGTTAATTCTCAAATCAATAACAATAAAACAAACAGCTTCGAAAATATTTCAATTCATCTCTTTAATTTTAACCCTGAATGCAGTCTGCTTAATCACAACATTCAATAGTCATATAGTATCGTTTGCATAATCGTTATTATACAAAACCCCCGCTTCTCAAATACTCCCCAGAGATGCTGCTGTCGGTGGCTATATGCATATTGTTAATATGCTTACACTTATGTATGGATATACATATATCGATATATCGAAAACTGCATTAACGCGCGCTTAAAATGTTTAAAATGACACTTTTGAAGAGTTGTACATGTGTCATGTCATTCGCGTGTAGGTACATGGCACTCGGACGTAGTTGTATAGCTCTTTGTTGAAAGAGTACATTGTTAAGTGCGCTTTTAATTGGAATGCACTGTCTGATGCACACACGAATTGAATTTGAATTCTCATAGCTGGAACTGGCGTCATCCTCATTGTCGTCATCATCGTTGGACTTCGTGTCGATTCTCGATTCCCAGGCCTGAAACGGATACAATTTCCGATTCCATCGACACACAAAACAACCAATAACCAGCTATACCATCGGACGACATTGGCATTGCCACTGCCAGTCAGCCACTCGAAGTGAAACAATAGACTCGAACTTGATTCGAACCGAATTGAAATTGAAAAACTTGTCCTACAATGGACGATGACGATACGACGATGTAGCCAAATACAATATTCGCTCAGCGAACCCTATGTATATATACAATGAAGCGATAGTGGCGCCGCCGCCAAATCCATACGATACGAAGCGAAGCACTGACTGATGATGGTAGAAGCCACTGAGTGATTTATTGAATTTTAACAGTCAGCGTGAGTTGGTGAATCCAAATTGTCTACATATACGTAGTTTCACAAAATGTTGGATGAGAAATAGTTTTTTTTTTTTATGTATGTACATATGTATATATTTTCAATCAAACTCGAATGGGCAATAAAGAACAAGAATGGTTGTCAGAGAAAGATGAAACTTTGAACAACGTATTGTCATTTCCATCTCATTGTTCACTGTTATATTGCAACAATATTGATAGAAGTACAGAGTTGACGGAAACACCTTTAGTTTAAGCGGTGGCGGTCATTCGAAGAGTAATTTTGATATCAATTCAGTTTGACAATATTAAAGATTCACTAAATTATGCTTATGTACATTTTTTAAATTTCGTAAAAGTTCATAAACTTGAGCGTTAAAGTTCAACCTTCGTGCCACAAAGTCATTTGAATAAAGACAGTTCAGTTCAGTTTTCTTTATTGAGACTTAAATTCACAGATTTGGTTTTGATTACAGTGTATATTTATATGCTGCCGACTTCATAATTATGTCTGGCTTAAAATTAACATTTTAATTAACGAAAAATAATAATTTTGTTTTCTTACAATATAGTTACATAATTCAAAAATGTATCTTTACTATAAATTTCGTATGCTTGCTCCCGACATATGTTCATATAATGGCTCTTTAAGGCCAATCTTAAAACTAATATTGACTAAGACTTAAAAATAAAATAAAATTAAAAAGATGCATTTGATGCATAAATTCATTTATGAATTATTTTTTTTTGTTACAATGTTTTAAGAGTTTGATATAAATTTAAGAAAGCAAGTTACTTAATTCATAATATAATCAAATATATTGGAACAAGAAACTTATATTACCTACTTATATAAACTAATAAGGCTATTATATTTAGAATAATTACAATTTTTTTTTTTTAATGGTTATGAAACACAAAAATATTAATTTGTATGAATAAACATATATCATATAAATACATATGTATAAAATTAATATAGTATATACAATTATACATACAAACACACATATCCAAATATACTATATATATATATATATTTATAAATTAATATATCATATATTACATATTATATATTATATGTTATATAATATTACATATTATATATTATATATATTATATATTATATATTATATATTATATATTATATATTATATATTATATATTATATATTATATATTATATATTATATATTATATATTATATATTATATATTATATATTATATATTATATATTATATATTATATATTATATATTATATATTATATATTATATATTATATATTATATATTATATATTATATATTATATATTATATATTATATATTATATATTATATATTATATATTATATATTATATATTATATATTATATATTATATATTATATATTATATATTATATATTACATATTATATATTATATATATATATACCTACATACATCGATATATTTCACACTTACATATATTTTTTTTTTTTCAAAAACATTTTTCAAAATAATAGAAATTAAAAATTATCCTCTGAGCACATTCAATGGGGCTTTCTCATAAAAAGGTAAAGTTAATGTATTATTCAACTGCGGTTCTAGCAAAGTTTGGGATCTATTTTGTAAAAGATTGAAGGGCGATTGGTAGTACTGAAGGTCTGTACTTTCAGTAACATTTGCATCCCACAGTCCTTTGACAAGTGGATTTGGATGGTTAGCAATAGATTCTAATCTGGTTTTTAATAAAGTTGTCATATAAATCATTAAAGGTTTAACCTTTGTTAAATTATATAATGTGTAGTTAGAAAACCATTTTTTATTAGGTTTTCGATATTTACCACTGCAAAATCGTAAAATTGTTCTTTCAAACTTTTCGAGCTCTTTTGCTGCCGTTGGAGAAATGGTGAACCAAGTACTGAAACCATACGAAATGATAGGTCTTATAAGAGTTTTATATATAAGAATTTTCGTGTTTTGGGACAAATGCTTTGATGAAAGTAGTTTTTTCAGAAAAGATGTAGCTATTTTTGCTTTATTTAATACATTCCGTGCATGTTTATTGAACCTGAATTTATTCTGGTAATGAATACCTAGGTATTTTGGTTCTGTTTTTAATGGAACTACATTACCGCCAATATGTAAAGATAATTCCTTACTTTCTTTAACAGCTTTTCGATGACCTTTTCCATATGAGTTTCTGAAACAGGTAAGCCCGCATTTTGCAGTGTTTATTTTCAAGCCCCAAGAGTTCAAATACGAAAGTAATCTGGGTAAGGCATTTTGTAATTTTTCTAAAGCGTTGTGTGGCCTTATAGCCCCAGCTACCAGTTTTGTGTCGTCTGCGTACAAAAGTGCTTCAGGCTCAGATTCAGAGTTGCAAAATGGCATATCATGTAGAAATACATTAAATAATTTTGGTCCGAGTAATGTTCCTTGAGCAATTCCTGAGATTACTGGGAAAGATTCTGAATATTCAGAGCCAATGACAACAGACGCTGTTCTGGAATCAAGAAAACTGATTATCATTCTTATTAAGGACCTAGAGCAATTTAATCTTATTAGCTTAAAGATAAGCCCTTTATGCCAAATAGAGTCAAAGGCTGCCTCTAAATCAATGTCCAAAACAACAGTGCACTTCTTTTGTCTCAGATTCTGAATAATTATATTATTAAGGACTAAAAGGCAATGTTCTGTTGAGTGTTGTTTTTTAAAGCCAAACTGAGTGTTTGGAATAGCATTCGATTCATCAAAAAAAATATCAAGTGCTTCGGCAATAACTCTTTCGAATAATTTTCCTATGTTGGATAGTAGGGAGATTGGTCGAAAATCTTTTATATTTTTGGCATTATTTTTTTTTGCTATAGGCATTATTTTGGACTGTTTCCATGCAGTTGGAAAGTATCCATTGTTTATACATTGATTAAAAAGACAGGTAAGGGTTAGGTCAAGAGAATTCGGGCATTTTCTCAAGGCAAAGTTTGAAATTCTGTCAAGACCAAATGACTTTTTGTTATTCAAATTGTTTCTAAATATATTGACTTTTTCATGTGTAGTAAAAGGTAAAGAAACTTGGTTACATGCTGTGTTTAGTCGTGTAAATGTTGTAAGAGGATTATTTACGTGAGTACTACAAAACTCGTCTACTTTTGAAAATACTTCATGATTCAAATTTAAATCATAAGAAGGTGTTCGATCTGCAAAAACATTAGCATACAGAGCCCTAAATGCACTGAGTTTACCCTCAATATCAGTCAGCTCTTGTCCATCGTTATTCAAAACATCCTTGACAATATCTGCTCCGAATAATTTTCTTCCTGTTATTTTATCGATTTCTTTAAAGGCATTAGGAGAAGGTCTTATTTTATTTAGACGCGATCTGAACTCTTGATCAAGGTCCTGTTTGACTCTCTCTTTTATTATTTTACCAAGACACTGTATTTGAGAATGAAGTTGTTGGTACTCCGAGTTGCGCCTATTTAAATGACTATGAAAGATTCTCTTAAGTTTTCTTAACCAAATGCTGCGAATTTTCAATAGGTTTTTAGTAAAATCACTAATATTTTTGTATTTGATGTCTTTTGAATTGCGAATAGTTGAGTTATTTTCAACACAACAAACTATATTTTGGTTGACATTTTCTACAATTGAATCAATTTCTAAATTTGAAATATTTCTGTCCGTGGGTACAGTCAATCTGGATAGCATATTGTGAAGCTGCATTCTGAATACATTCCAATCAGTTTTCTCAAAGCTGATATAAGTTTGAGGTGGTGTCAATATAGGGTAGATATTGAAAATTTCAAGATTTATTTCTATACCATAATGATTTGAAAACGTTGGAAATGTTATGCAAAGTCTATTATTAACATTGTTTGGGATGTTTGATAATGAACTAGATATAATAAAATAGTCTAGTATTGATGAGGACTGTGGATAGGTTGGGCTAAAAGGAGATATGAAATCAAGGTGGAGGTATGGACCACTATAATACCATTTGTGTACAATGTTTCCATTTGCATTGCTCACCGAGTCTCCCCAAGTAGGATGACGTGCATTAAAGTCACCACCTATTATTGCTTCATCAAAAGTCTTAATTATATCATTGAGCCTATCCAATTCTATGAAAAGTCCTTGCCCTGCATTCGATGGTATATAAATACTTCCAACAAGTATACGTTTAGTAATCCCGGAGTTATTTTTACAAATCAAAATACCTAGACAGGCTGAAAATATGTTACTATGGAAAGGCAGCGTGTTAAACTTTAATTTTTCATCAATAACGATGGCAGTTCCCCTGCCATCGTCATTGCGTATTATGTTATAACCTTCAAATGAAGGTTTATGTCTATTATTCAGGACAGTTTCACATAAAAAACAAATTTGTGGTTTGTGACTTTTTAGAAGGCTTACTAACGCTAATCTTCTTTCATTAGATATTATTGAATTTATATTTATCGAAATTGTTTTAAGTTTTAGAGAAGAATCCATCATATAACGATTGATGCTACAAATTCAAGATATGCAAACATCTTGTCTTCTTTGTTTTGTAGTTTCTGGTATTTTGGCCAGAATTCTCTGATTTTGTACAAGAGATCTTTAAAAGAAATATTGAACAAACTCTTGGCTTCGTCAAGAAACTCAGTAATATTGTTTGGTTGCGAATTTTTTTCTCTGAGAGGAGGATTTGTCATTTCAGAAGATGACGGCTGTTTTTTAGGATTGCTCTTTGGATTTCTCGTTATGTCAGCGAAAGAGATATTTTTGTCTGTGAATGTGTTAATTGAGTTGATAACTTGATTTCTAGTTCTATTTGCTAAAAATTTTGCATGTTCAATATTTATTTGTTTCTTTTCTTTGTACCTCATATACGCTTCACACTCAAGAGAGTTTGCAGAATGTTCTTTAAAGCAATTGGCGCATTTAAGAGCTGGAGCTGGCTCATTTCTCTCTTTGAGATCTTTGAGAGATTTTATACAAACCTCAGAATCATGAAACTCGCTGCACAGAACACATCGACTATTGTAAGAACAGCAATCACCTGTGTGTCCAAATCGCTGGCAGCGATAACACCGAATTACTGATCTATTGAACTTTTTTTCCCAATAAACACGCTGGTGAAGGAGATACTTTATTTTCGTTAAATCTTTAAGAGACTCTCCAACTTCTAGTTGAACAACAAATATGTTTAATTTGAGACCTTGCTCTTTAGTTTTAGCAGTGGTAAATTGTGAGATTTTACTAAGTTTAACATTAGGTAAGATTTCGTTCAAAGCAATTCGAATGGAATCTGGATGTGTGTCACCGTCAATACCTTTTAGCAAAATAGATGCCCGCTTAGTTTCTTTTGGTGAGAAGGAGAATGCTCCAATGCCTGTTCCTCTAAGTTTTTCAATAACTAATTTATGTACATCTACGTTGTCTACATAAACTTTGGTTTTTCTATAACCTAAATTAATAAATTTATGTTTTATATTACTAACTTTACATTCGAGAGCAGCAACATTAAGTAAATCAGTAATTAAAGTACAATTTGCACCGAAAATAAATATGGGAGGGCAAAAATTTTTATTGCTTACAATAAGATTTGATGTGTCCGGGGAAGTCTCTGCTTCTGTTGATGAATTGTTGTTGTGGCTGACGCTTTTTGCTTCTATGACGTTTGTGTTCGCGCCTTTTTTTGATGTTTGTAGATCGGGGAGAACGGCAGATGCATGTTCCAAACCCGATAATGGATAGAAGGTGTTGTTTGAAAAATTTGGTAGATTAGAATATTCTACATTGTCATGATCTAGTTTTCTTTTTTTTCCAAAATGTTTGGCAGCATGCTTTAAATTTGTTAGCACTGTGGTCCAGTTGTTGTCAATGGGATCTTCATCATCGTTTTCCATTGCCGAGCTTGAGCCGGCAGGATTGTTTGCATTAATATTAGACATATTATTATTATTATTATTATTATTATTATTTATTAATCATAATATAAATATACAGATTAATTAAAATTAACAGCACTAGCTTTATGGCTTTTGGCTGTATTAGACATATTAATTTCATGCGAATGTTTAGACGATTTTAGATCAGAATAAGGGTGATGATGCTTACTTTGATTTTTGTCAAAATATAAATTATTAGTACCCGAAGGGGTACTACTTTCTTGTGCTAACACGTGCTCCAGAACTAGTCCTGGAGCACAAACTTTGTTTTTTATTGAATTTAATTCCACTTTAATATTTTATAAGAGTCACTGTCTCTAAATAGAAAATATTTTTTGGGGGCGATATGTGCCCCTGAATTAATGGGAATTATTTTTCAATTGTAAGATAGGTAATACACAGCAAACTATATTATATTAGATCACACATGTGTTCACCACGGCGGTCAAAGTCGCACTCTCATTTGAATAAAGACAAAATACCGGAATAGCTCCAGCAATTTAAAACAAAATTAATTGATAAAGAAATTGAACAACAAATTGGTTGACATATCATATAAATATCATAATTGGTATATTAACCATTTTTTGACAGCTCATATTTTTAAATAATTCTTAATTTTCGATTTAATTTGTTGAATTCCTTAAAAATTAAGGAAGTTCAACGATAAACCAAGAAAAAGTTTGAGTTGAATACTTATTGTGTGTTTCAATATTAGAACACCTTGCATATTTGGGCATGAAAAAAAAACAACCAAGTTTTAAATTTAAAATTCCTTACAAATATTAACGTTTAAAGTTCCAGAAGCTCATAAGTCTTTTTTACATATTTTTCAGATATATGTAAATGAAAAGCTACCAATATTTTAATGGCAATCTAAAGTCCGTACAGACTTGTTTTTTGGAATCAAGGTTTGGTTTTTCTTGTTGCTCTAAACTTGAAAATTTCCTAAACTGAACTCACAGGATAAAAGGGTTCGATTGTGATTCGACTGTCTGGATAAAGTCATGTGCTGTGAGGATCCTAACCCTCGAAAACTTAGTCCTACTTATCACTCTTATCAGTGCATTACAAGCTGCTGGTAATTATATTAGTTGAAGTTGTTGCCGCTTCAAGGATACTGTGCTTAATAACTTATCTCTGAGTTTAAGCATTGAAGTCTCTTATAAAAACTTACTTTAATATTACACTATAGACAAGCTAAATATTTAGGCTCCATCCAGAAGGTCGTAAAACGCTTCTTTGATAGTGTCTTTAGTTTCAACAGTTTTTGTAAAGTGGCTTTGATGTGGATCACTTTACTGCATTCATGTTATTATTTATAGGCTTTAAGTACTTAATAATTTTACATCTTCCATTTTTTTCAGCACCTAGCTAGGGCTATAGTCCCAAAAATGTTTACACACCTAAGCTATGTGTAGGATGTGATTAGAGTAACTAACAAACAATTATCAGTCTACCAAGCTATACCGTTTATTCGCTCTAAGGAATTCATCATCACCCAGCCCTACTGTTTTTCACAAACCTTCCATCATCTTAGATTTCTGATGACTTATAGAGTCAGTAATTTCCTACAGATAGTCTTGTTTTTTTTTTTCTGTTCAACACTCGACGTATAATTTAAGGAAGTTAATTTTGGGTGCCCGAGACTTATACTCAGTGGATACCCTAAGGAGATAAAATAAGGACAATTGGTGTGTACTTAATGCTGAGGGACATGACACTACCATGATAAAGCCACTCAGTACTTGTTAAGTTATCTTTATATATTTATATATTATATTTGGACAGTAGGAATGTATTGTAAATATAGTTTAAGATAAAAGTGGACGGCGACGCTGTGCCGCGATGACCTTTTCATAGAAACAGTTTATGGTGTTATTTTATGACATACATCTGTAAACATTATGTTTTATGAACAAGGGATGCGTCGCATCGTCGTTATCCACTTTACAACCCTAATGTTAGTTTAGTTTTATAGAAAACTAGAGATAAGATAGTTTAAGAAATGTAAATGTAAATGTAAATGTAGTTGTAAGCTAGGTATAAGATTTGTAAAATATTTTAATTTAATAAAGAGTTCAATTTTAGTCTTCGTAGAAGAAGGATGTTTTTTCTGCCCTTCTTCGGTCGGCTCTTGTTTTAAATTCGGTTCGCGTTTTAAATGGGTGTTCAGAGAACATTGTTCAGTACTTTTGCATTTCCTACACCAATAAGCATTTTATATATTAAATACAAAATACATATGTGGGTAAAAAAAACTACTTACTGAAGGTTACAAAAAGAAATCAGTTAAAAATTGCAGTTTTGATGTTTCCTTGAATTAACAAATTAAAAATGCAGATTTATTAGGCTAAGGTTAGTTCAACGATAAATAAATCTTTGAAGCTGAGTAAGTGACTTTTAACCGTTATTCCTTGTGTAGGCAGAGTTGTTTAGAATTCACATTTATTTGTTTAGTAATATTTGACCAAATTTCTTCCACAATCCTCGAATTTGTTTGGAAATTTTTATTTAGAATTTTATAATTCACACCCCCTTTGCACTATTAAAATGTCACAAATATTTAAAACCCACGTTAATCATAATATTTGTTTTCGTCTATTCAACAATTTTACTTTATGATTGTTTTTTTTTGTTTTCTCTTGAAGACATCGGCACCTTTTATTTTTCACATTCTGGTAAAAAGGATGTCTGGAAAAATGCTACAAGATTCAGTTGAATGATTAAATTCATTTGTACTGATGAAAGTCTATAGAGAGATAAGATAATATGTGCACATCTCATATATGTACACCAGAAAGGTACATGTAGAAATAGGACACATATGTATATGAGTATAGGTAAAGCCCCCAGTCTTATATAGTGCATCCGCCGGGAAAGTCCTTTATTCAAAAAGTGCAATGGTGCGGACATTGTTTCCGCTGGAAAGTGCTTCCATAAAAGCCTCTTTCGCTTGCCAAGGACGTGCGCTAATTTCATCCAGTACACCCCTCATTCCGCTGATTGTGTCTAGTTTTATATTCGCTTTTTTTGTTTTCTTTTTTTTTTTTGCATATTTTTCCTCATTCAGTCCGCATAATGAAATTTTGTTATCGCGTGTCTGACTTGCAAATTTATGCAATTGCAGAATTGCATAGGGACTGAGTTTCGTTCGAAGTTAGAGAGTTGGAGCTGCCACGCGATGGGATGGGGTATGAGCCGCCCGCCTGCATGTCATTTTTAGTTACTGGGACGCGGTGCAGATGCGGATGCTTGGATGACGGGTTGCGTCACGATGAGATCTATGTTTGGCGGATGAAATTCCGTTATGCAAATATTCAACACAATGAGATGGTATACGTAGAAGAATTAAATTCATGCAGCAGGAAGGTTTTTTGGTTTGATTCATGCGATGACTAACGACGACGAACGACCGACGACCGATAAGAACGAGGAAGAGGACGCAACGACGACGACAACGACAACGACGGAAGCAGTATGGATGGCGGATTTGAGGCGGAATAACGGGATACACCTACCTACTTTACTTTGTATGTTTTTGAATTGAAACATTGTGCTGCGGTGGATGTTCTTTTGTTGATTTTGAGAAACTAAAGCACTCATAGACAAACAAAAGCAGCGGGTGCTCGTCGCAAGGTTGCTCTTGCTTTTGCTTTCCTTTCCATCAACTTATATGCATGTTGTTGTAGTAGGTATAATGTACCCCTCACTTTTTGTTTCTCCAATCTCCGGTAGGGGCAATAGACTTGTTTTCAAAAATGGTAATTTTGTGTGTTTTTGACGGTGAGGTAGGTGCAGTGAAGGCGCGATCTCGGCGCGGCTTTTTATATACCTATACATATATTGTTTGCCTCTCGGATAGACCGCAAAATATGTAGGTGTATAAAATTTGCTGAATGCAGAGCTAAATGGATTGAATAAGGGAATTCTATTGTTATGATGGAGCAGAAGATTTATTTAGTGAAATTTCCATCCGTTTACCTTATAACTATGGGTTCTTGGATTTGTTTTTACTTTTGTACTTTTTATTTATGCAGATATGGAATGTATATTGTAGGTTTTAAGTGATATACGAAAATATGGGTTTTGAGAGGACGAGTTAAATGAAATTAAATTAGCATACAGTTGATGAGTCATTAGTCAATGTTATTTTGGAAAGGCTTTCTCTTACGCAGCTATTAGGTGTATAGGTACGGTATTTGTGGGAAGTGTGAATGCTCTTGATTTTAATTTTCAATGCAAAGGGTGTTCCAAAAATTACGTGAGATTTTAATTTCACGCCATTGTGTGTATTAAGATGTTGCAAACGATAAAAAAAATTAAGGTTTGGGGGAGATTTTGTATAAAATAATTTTCAGCGATTATGCTAATTTTCGGCTTGATGACTTCGTTAATCTTCAAAATTGTCGCATTTGGGGTTCAGAAATACACGAGTGATCCTGAACAAATGCATCCATTACGTTTCACTGCTTGGTGTGGAGGGGGGAAATTGTTTCAAGGATATTTAACTACATTTATGTCATGAAAAATGTCAACAGAAGTGCACATGTGCCATTAAAGCCGAAGAGGCCATTTACCTCCAGTATTCTATTCCATACATAACCCTATACATATTGTATAATATTTTATAAATAAACTAGCTGATCCGGCAAACGTTGTTCTGCTACATAAATCTAGTGAATATTTTGGTTGTTAAATAAAAAATAACGAATGTATTTAAGTGTGTTTGAATGTTTTAACGATCGATAAAATAGATCAATCGTTTATCGAAAAAATAGAACAAATAAAACGATTTGAAAGAAAGTGTGTTTCACGTTTATGCTGCTGGCAATGACGGTGTGCATTGTCACTCGATAAATAAACGAGAAAACATTCGTTCGTGACTCTAGTGTTCTATTGAAAAGAAAAATGTCGCAGCGCTATATCGCTGTGGAGCACTTCAGAAATATCGGATCGTTTGGACACCCAGCCTAATTTTTTTTTGCATAGTGACGCTCTAATTACCTAGCGCTATGAAATATACCTACTTTAAGACCTATTCTAATACCAACCAAATATACACAAACAAATTCATAAAAATCGGCCGAGTCGGAGAAGTACGTCCACAAACACCATGACACGAAATTTTTATACATACATAAGATAAAAATATAAAAAATAAATTAAACAAAATTTAATTAAAAACCCACGTTTTACTTATCAAAATGACTTCTTACTCGACTTTTAAGGCACCCTTTATTAAAAGTTAAAGTCTTTATTTTAGATATTCGAACAAAAAAGTTTTCAAATATAAGGCTGGGGAACTTGCTAATTAAATAGGACTATCATTTGATTTTTGAAATAAAACTAGAACACTGGTCACGTTACAATAATTTCTTTATTAGCGCGTTCGAACACATCGACTGATTCTTTTTTAACTCAATCGTATATCTTATAAATTAACTTGGTACAAATATACAGATACTTAGACATAGACAATATAGGGGAAATAAAGCACCGGCATGCCCATATAACTTAACAAAAATGAACTCTTACGAGTTTTACTCTTTTTTTCGCTTACACAAAGAACAATTCATCTTAAGTTCTAATCATCTGATCTTCTTACTTAATATTGAGGAATTGAGCATGGACAACCACCTGCTCTAAGCAAGTGCTCAATATCAAAAACTGAACAGGGTTTATAAAAATTCTAGTATTAAAGAACTTTATTCACACATATATCAAATGGAGAACCTGCTCTGAAAAGTAGAAGGGTTTCATACAACTTATAAATACATAGCATAAATTAAGGTTTTAATTAATTTAATTAAGGCAGGATTTTTACAACCGACTCCATTGTCTCAGTTATTCAATTTTCAAAATAAAAATCAAAAAAATTTGTTTTTAACTTTATTAAGTTGAATAACTCTTTAAAGTAAAACATGGCTTAAAGGTACATATATATGACTGATGACTTATATTTTCAAGGCAAAATATAATTTGCATTTTCGAAAATTATTCGCCCTGAAGGAAATTTCTTTGTCCTGAAATCGTAAACTTATTTCCAATAACTGAATCTCAGCTTCAGATAATATAATACAACGAAAATTTGTACAAGTATGAAATATATGTATGTACGTACGTTATTGAATTCATTTAATTTAAAATTGACGCTGAAGGCTTATTGCTTTCATACAACAGACTCCAAAATTTAATTAAAACTTGATTCAATTAAAATTCACCCTCCGAAATAATGTTTCAAGTTGTTGAAAATAATAATAAAAAAAAAACAACAAGATAGGTATATTTTTTTTTATTTTTTACTAAATGATGATACCATTCTTATACGGATATTGCGTTATTGCTAGTCCTCTGTTGTCCTTTGGGAATTATTTTTCTACAAACAACTTATGCAGCTACCACCCATTTTCACTTAAAAAAGTGTCACTGAAGGCGCAAAAATGTGACCACTTACCGAGAGAGAAACTTTCCAGCTGTGTCCAGAATAGGATTCCGGTCTGGACAAGGACAACCGTTTCGAAGTGCGGTATGGACGTATATAGACATATAAAAAAAGAACCATCCCATTGAAATGCTATTAATTGTGTTAAGCCAATATGCGTGGCAAAAAATAATTCGTTTTCTGTTTTTTTGTTGTTGTTATTGGAATCATCCTTTTAAATACACTTGCTGCACTATAAATTTTAAATGTTATTGTTTTTTCGAAATCAGGAGCTGGATGAGATAGCGCCATGATAGCGACACTATATACCAATGCAGTTTTAATTATCAGCTTAAATTGGCTATGCAACAGGACACGCGTAGCCGTGGATCATGCAAAAAGGTGCCAAGCTATAACTCTACCGTACCCGTACCGTGCGACCACGATGCAACAACGAGTCACAAAAAAAAAAACAAACAGGGATCCTGAAAACAAAATGAATTATTGCTTCACATGGGAGTATGATGGTGAAAGGTGGCAAAGGACCAGGAGGCAGTTATAACGATGATGTTTCCAATGTTTTCATATAAATGTATGCAACTTCCAACACTCCCGATGTTGTCACGTTGATTAAATATTTGCATATACGAGAGTGGGTGGCAATTTAATTTGTTTTTCAATGAAACTCAATATTTTCTCATAACAAAATAATAAATATTGAAGTTTGATTTTTGTCTGTGGTCCTTTTTTATTTTTATTTTAATAACTAACAGACAAACAAAAAAAACTGGTATTAAAATTATAACAAAAAACAAATCATGGTACAAGAGGTTTTGAATTGTTTCCCTTTTTTTAATTGGTGGATTAAATACTTTTGCAACTTTATTCATTTTTTTATGTTGTTTTTTTTTTTTGCATACTTAAATATTTAAATTTTTTCAAAACAAAATCCAATTTTAATAAAATCAATTTAATATTAATTTATTAAATTTTCATCACACTAGTTTGCGTAAAGGTACATACATACATATGTACATACATAAGTAGGCTTGTGTTTTTTTAAATTTAATTTTGTAATTTTTAATCAATTCGCTTTGATTTAATTTACACGTATGTATGTGTGCTGTATACATAGTATATTTTTTTAAATAATTTTTGAATTTGCGTATAAATTAAATATTGACTGTGACAGAAAATTTGCATTTTTTTTTATTGATTTTTTGTGTATTTCTATGAATTAGAATAAAGTGTTTATATAAAGAACTGTTTAAAGTTTTACATAAATGTTAATGGAAAACTCCGAAATGGGGAAAATCTGGAATTAAAGAGTTATTGGTAAAGTCAGAAATATTTTCTGGGAAAACAGTTTCTTGGGAGGCTAGAATAGCGGTGTTTTTTTCAAATATTTTTATTTCCAAATATCCAAGCTACTGGAACCAAGCAATCCCATACAGTTTTAGTTTAAATAATTTATCGACCTTCACGCCTTCCATAATTTATTTGTGATTCCATATAGTTGTTGTAGATTTTAATTTCAATTCTTCTTTTAACAATTTATCCCATGGTCCAGTTTTACTGACTATCGAATCAAAATTCAAAATTCCTTACAGTATATCTTCATACATATAACAATCTAATTTCTAAAAACATCAAACAAAGTTTTACTATCAACATATGTTGTTGATTTTTCATAGCTTAAACTAGAAAAACGTGTCAGTTTTCTCCAGAGAGTACTTATAAAGCTATATAACAGTTAACAGTTCGTCCAAACTTCATTCAGGATTTTTTTTTTAACTTAACGTGAGAACAATACTTCACTAAAAGTTGATAGGTAACTACTAACTACCTACTTTATTTGGATGGGTAAAATGTTAAATTTCATAAAGTTTTTTTTTTTCGTAAATTAGTGCGACTATCAGTTACTTGTAGGGTACATAACAAAAAGCTGCAACGGAGTTTACTCAAAAAAAAAAAAAAAAAAAAAAAACAAGATTATATGCAAACTTTTACGACAACAACAAAGGAGAGTGCAATTTTTGAAGCAAAGTTATAGTTTATGTGTTCTTGTTTGTTAAGTTTTAATAAGGTCGGATATATGTCCTGACAATAGTTATCTACATAAAACGGAAGAAGGTGCTGCTGATGGGATTAAGAACACATGTTTTCTGGATGTTGTTAGGTTTTAATTGTAACCACTTTTAAAATTCAAATTAAGTAAACGACACTGTCGTATTATTTTACTCATGTGCGTGAAGGTAGGTATGTACATATATGTTTATTCTGAATCTGAACACTAATTATAAGAAAACTGATTATTTAAACAAAATTAAAATGAAATACACGAATAGATGAACTTGCTTCTGTCTATCAATCCAATTAGCGCGTTCAGACATATTATTAATAATATTACATATTTTTTCCTCAGAGTTTTGACACCAAAACTGAGGAATATTGTTTTGCTGAGATCTCCTACATCTCATTTTCTTGAACACGCTTAATAATTGAAATAAATTCCAGAAGAATTTTCTGTCATTTTGACTGATTCAGATTCTGGATGTGAATTCGTTTTTTGTTTGTACGCAAATAGCTCAGCTTTATCTTATACCGATTTACACGGCGATTTTTTTGTTGCTTTCAGATTATTTTGTTTAAAGCTCAAGATTTTTTAGAAGGTTTTCTGAAATAGAGTTAGAAAACAGTATATTTGCCTTTATCCGGCATAAGTGTCACTCAGGTCAAAAATGCATTCTTTAAATGTAAGAATTTGTAGGCCTAAACCTTCCCTCTTATAGTTCTAAGAACATCGGTCCTTTAGTGTTTGTTTAAATTATTTTGTTTTGTTAGTTCCAGAATTTTATAAAATATTTTACATTGAATTGAATTTTTCTTCATAAATAAAAAATTTGATTCAGGCTCAATATGTATCCACCCAAAGTTATACTTCGTGGGAACAAATGTTCAAACATTTTATTTTGAAACCTACATATCCCTTATCATCTCCATTGAATTGTATAAATGAGTAGATATTGATTAACTTAACCCCACACCATACCATATTATGAAGTCCTTAATTATTATTTCGTATGTAACCACACCGCAAGTACATATTATAGATATACGTCAAGTTAAAAGTAGTAAAAGTAACAGTTGGCGTATATCTTTTGTTTGAAGTTGAATGAACATGAACAAGCCGCGAAAAACGGAAATTCTATAACACAATGACGTACAACTTTTCCGCAATGCCCCCATTTCAAAATTCTCCCAATTTAATATGTAACTTTCTTGAAACGTGTCCTCAAGGCTTTCACTTCCCTTGGGAGTCATTTCCATTTCCGTCTGCCTGTTACAGTATATATGTACATACCTACAGCAGACAAATGGCAGTGTATGTTAACTTAAAATGATGCGGAGGAAGGAGAAAATGGTGTTGCTCGATTTTGTGTTAGGTTAGGCATACATAAACTTTGTGTGATATAAGTTTTAAGGCGATATATCTAAAATGATGGCAAGAGGAATGAGGATAAACCTTCGTATATGAGTATCAGTATACTATACCTATAATGTATTTCATACCTACATACATATATTACTAAACAACTCAATGAACCGTTTCACCAAATTGTACTTTAATTTTCTTATGGTGATGGGAAGCAAAAAGCCAGATCATAACTTTTACAACGACAACACGATTTGAGCGATTAAGTAAAAGACAAGGGATATGGTTATATGCCGGAAGATAACGTTAGTTATGGCTTGAAGTCGAATATAAGAGTTTAGATAATAATATAACTTTGCAAAAAGTTTGAATATCTCAATCTCAGGGAAAAGTTTAAAAGTTATTGGTAAAGGTAGGTTTAACGTATGTAGGTACATTATAATGCGTTGGAATGGATGTAAAAGTTAAGAAGATTTAGGAAGAAACCAGTTTATCAGGGTTTCATTATAGAAAATGTTCAAAACATTAAAAGCGCTAAATGGCAAATAAATAAAATAATCACAATTGTAAGCGTTTTAGTTACATTGGTAGAGCTGTATTATATTTTAGAAGAAAATTGAGACTTAAATGCTATTATATTGGCGAATGTTTTTACTTAGCAACTGATCATATATGAAATCAAAAGGAGAAAATTTTCTCCATTGGAGCTCCATTTGAATCGAATCAGAAAATGATAACTAAAGTCTCTCAGATGTTTTATAAAACACTGATGCGCTAGCTTTTTAGCCGAATATTTATCAAGTGGATCGAACAAGAAAAATTCTTCATTTAATTTAATCTAACTTAATTTTAATTGAGGCCTTAACACAATGACGAAGCGACTGTGTTGTCTTGTTTCTCATTTCTTCCCTTTCAATGCTATCCAAGTGACCTAATCTTGTAGGTTTTTTCTTCATCATTGCAAACCTTGCAACTACAGCTATTTGGGAGCAACGGCGACGATCGATGATGATGATATTAGGTATGTATTACTAACAGTGTTGCCACCCCCAACTGGTTCAAAATGTACCATCGCAGATTTGAATAAAAATAAAAAAAAATATTGAATATGGTAACAATAATTTGAACTTTTAATTCAAAAACTTCAACAACAAAAATAAATAAATCAAAAATAATAATAATAAAGTACACATAGCATAGTCAAAAAGATAATCCTTTATTAAATTTAAGTTCGAAAAACTCCTTTCTGTAGTTGCGCTGCTATGAGGCAGACTGCATAAAATTAAAATATGTACATAATTGCAATAAATTTTCGAATGCTGTTTTTTTAACAAAATTTTTGCTGTCTTTAAATTAAGTCAGAATTGCACAAGATTTTCATGAATTTCTTATAATAGTTATTAAGCCCCAATTAGCAACCGAAACTCATCCTTTAAAATAACTTTATTTTGTTTGCAATAAAATGGAAAATATTTAAGTAAGAGCACAATAGTCGGAATCGCAACTTTCGCTATTTCAAAATCTTATAATCAAAAAAATGTAACAAAAACGTTACAATTGTAGTAGGGCGGCAACTTTGATTACTATGGCATTGTATGGCTTTTTGGCCTTATGTGATGGTATTGCTGTTGGTAATGCGTTTTGGTGATGCTGAAATAAACAAGTGAATTTGTAGGTTTTGCAATAAAAAGTCAATGATTTGCCAGTAGCAACAAAGACGTTGCTGGAAAAAAAAATAATTTAAAATTTAAATACCTATTTTAAAATTGTTTGTATCGTAAATTTTTAATTAGATAATATTAATAGCGTTCAAGAGAAGTTCCAGCTGATTTAAACAGTGTTATTAACTACCTGAAAGTTATAGATTTCTATGGTAATGATCTGTACGGGTACTGCCCCTTGCGAGGAATTGACAAATCCTCCATTTAAATCAAGAATAAATATAATATAAAGTAGGATCCTGGTCTAAGAATATAATCTGTTTTCATCAAGCTCTTTCAAAACAAAAAACCCAAAGAGTTACTGATATTCTTGTTATACCAAACCCATTTTAAATACAATAAAAAATACTTTTTAATGCAGAAATTGATTATAGCTACTCTTATAAAATTGAAAAATCGAAATATTTTCTACTTAAATAATCTTGGAACATATTTTAGATATTTACTCAGCTTATATAATTTTTTGACTAAGCTAAGTGATTAAACTGAAGTAGCTAGCTTGAATAAGAAAAGGTATGAAATAAAAGAAAAGTTTAAAAGTTCATTTACCACAACCCCATCATATATGTACGTTGAAATATAAAATTTGTTTTATCTCTCCATAGAACAAGAACTGGAAGAACTGCTTACTTTAACCGTCTAAGTGCTTTTAAATAGCTATGACCTAAAAGATTTATGAGATAAAATCAGTGCTTTAGACCCTGAACCTGAACCAAATAAACCTGAACCAAATAAAATTTAAGGATAAAGTACGTCAACAATGTTAAATAGATCGATGGATGGAAATTAACTTAATTTTTGATGAAATATTTAAGTTAATCGGATTATTTATATACAATATTAATGAAACTAGTTGACTTTTAATGACCATTTTCTGAATTTTCAAATGCTATGCTGTGCATTTTTTCAAATTCCACAAAATGACATTTACTTTTCTGAATTTGTATAAAACCCATAATTACTTTCAAATCCTTCTCTTTTTTTTATAAAATTCCACTTTAAATACATTATGTTAATAAATTTAAATTTTAAATAAAATACACAGCTGATGGAATTCTGTAATTTTAATTACGACGCAAACTTCTCTACTCTTCCAATAAAAATGAGTACATCCCGCGTCTAAAGCATGAGGAGGTAGGTATGTATTTACATATTCTTTGATCAAAAATTGTCTAACCTTTCATATTTATATAGAGTCATCTCAAAATTATTCCTTCCGCTCTAGTTAAAACAATTTTTATGTTTATTAAAGTATATGATTACGAAACAATGCTTATAGCTCTCAAAAATAATACCCGAATATGATATTATTATGAGCGCTCATCCATGTATAACTTTTGAATTAGACTGAGCGTTGGTACCTATATATTAAGAAGAACAACCCTCCTTCTCGTTGTCAAGTGTTTTATACAAAACAATTCAATTTACAAATTTACATACATAAATACACATTACACACTCAGCCATACTTATACATACACAAGTGTACATAGCATCTTTGATGGCGAAAAATGTCTTACTTATTTTTGAAAATTATTTTGTGTTCACGCGATTTCCTTTCACGCACAAAAGCTTAATTGAATGAAGGTCCTTTATTCTTATTCGTTACACCTTATAGCGTGTCATTATGAAATTTAATGGCATTTCTCATTTACAGTTCAGTGAGTTTTAAAGGAATTCTTACTTTTTTTTTAAACAAACACAAACATATACATATTTGCCAGTAAGACCCAGGGTCTTATAAATTAGGCAATGTTAGAAGGAATAGAAGGATAGGATAGATTTTTTTTATTTATTATAAAATAATGAGATATTAACCCGAGTCTTGTAAAATTTGTAAAGAAAGTCCTCACAAAAATATATAACTGAATACATTTTTAACGAAACAGTTTGTTTTGACACCTCACGCCTTGATAATGTTTTAAGGATTCAAATATATTTTTTTAATTAAAAGTTCTAGAGAAGCAAACAAAAAAAAAAACAATATTTATTTACCTCTCATGTGTTTAGGGTCACCTTTTTGGCAAATTAAATAAAGTTCACATAAGATTTCCAATATTTTTGACATTGGGCCTCCATAAATATACCTCATCCCACTGTGTATCGTGCTTTTTAAACTGTTTTGTCAAGACTTCGATTAGAATTATTAAGATGATAGTATCGAATCATTTTTTTTTTTTAATGTTCGTAAACATCGTAGGTATAAGATCAAGAAAAAAGAATTGTAATTTTAGGCAAAAAATCGAAATTGTATCAATTTTTTTTCTATGATTTTATCGGCCTTATAAAAGCTGCGAATCAATCATTTTTGTACGAATTTTTTTTTAATATTTATAAATTTTGAAGTTCTTTGGAAATGTCTTTTTTATGATTTTTAAAAGATTAGCGAATTATTCAAAACGTAATTTTAAGTATACAATTACAAACAGAGCGGAGCGGTAAAGAGTTAAGAACAAAGCGATGCAATCAAACACGTTGACTACGTGTGTCGCTGGACTGTGAGTGGTACCGTTTCATTACACGTATTTTATAGCACTATATTATAGCCCACAAAAAAGTCTTCCTTAAAATAATTTCACGCAAATAAAAATAATTGAGATAAAGTTAATGTTTATCAACTAACTAGTGGAAATAATTTTTTTATGTTTTTATCTGAATTGTCCGTACTCTATTTTTTACGTACTACATTTTTATTGCATTTGATTATTAAGTTAATATTTAAATACCCTGTTCAAAAATAAAGATTGAACTTTGCTTATCCACACTTCCACAACAAGTTATTACGGTATTACCGGCACCATATTATTTATCATTTTATCAAGCAAGTTTATCAGCAAAGAATAATTGTCTGTAAAGTTTGTGTTGTATAAAACGAACGTCACTCTCAATTGGCTCTCAGTTTTCATTAATTTTCAGACGACTGTAGAATGAGTAATTTGTGTTTTTTTTGTTTACTGTTTCTATTTGGGTCAACAACTTGGTTGTTTCAGGTTGAGGTTAGTATTTTACCAACTATATTTTGTTAAAATTGGAATTGTAAATTTTATTGAGTGTTTAGGTTAAGTAATTTTTTTTTATTTTGACAACAACCGTTTATTATAAGTTTATCGTGCAAGTAAAAGCAAAATGAAAATATCTACGAGTATATTATAACGAAGACGAATTATATAAACAAAAGCTTTAGACACAAACTATGGGCAACCAAAAGTCATAGCGACTATAAAACTAAAACAATATCAAATAGTTACAAAAATGTGTGGTGTTCAGGGGTTTGATATTATTTTAGATAATTTTAAACTACTTATAACAATTTTTATTTTACATACTGTTAGCAGAAAATCATACAATTTGCACTTTTATAACGTTTGATTAAAGTTTCTTTTTTCCAATTTATTATTGGATAAGTTCTCAAAAATATCCTATAATATATTCCTTAATAAATTTATTAACTATCTTATATGCTGTTTTTGATTTTTAAGGGTTCATCTCCAGTCGATTCATTTTATACAGCTGGTGTCGTTGAATTTCAGCCAGCCAAATACCAAGGATCTACTCTGGACCAACTTAACAACAACCTCCAAAATTACATAGAAATTATAAATTCAGATGAAGCTGCAAGTACAGACATAATTGTCTTTCCCGAATTAACTCTAAATAATGCCCAACACTTAACATACATCCCAGAACCTAATGATCAAATCGTTCCATGTAACAATACTAATTATGAAGCATTTCTTCGAGATCTTTCATGTACTGCCAAATATACCAGAAAATATATTGTAGTAAATTTATTGGAAAAAGAAAATTGCACTCCTGAATCTCAAGCAGTGAAAAATGATCCAAGACCATGTGCGAAGAATGGTCTAAATGAATTTAACACAAATGTTGTATTTAATCGTGACGGTATGGTAATAGCCCGATATAGAAAA
The DNA here is from genome assembly GCA_951394125.1 of Epistrophe eligans. Lineage (NCBI taxonomy): Eukaryota > Metazoa > Arthropoda > Insecta > Diptera > Syrphidae > Epistrophe > Epistrophe eligans. The sequence goes on along the minus strand of OX596030.1, from coordinate 95,603,698 downwards.
TACAATTCATACGGTGTGTCAAGAAATGTCACTTATTTACCTGAACTGTCAACTTTTAATACAGATTTTGGTGTCACATTTGGGATGTTTATTTGTTTCGATATAATTTTTCATTCACCAGCTAAAGAATTAGTGGAAATGGGTGTGAAGGATTTTGTGTTTAGTTCCTTTTGGTTTTCAGAATTGCCATTTTTGACAGGTTTGTAAAAAAATTTGTTATGTTGAGTTTAAAATAAAAGTGTTCTCTATTTTACAGGTGTACAACTCCAGCAGTCTTGGGCATATGCCAATAATGTGAATTTATTAGCTGCAGGAGCAAGTTCTCCTTCGGGAGGTAGCACAGGCTCTGGTATTTATTCTGGAAGACAAGGTGCTCTTGTATCAGTTATGGCAAAAACCCCTGAACGAAAATTGTACATTGCTAATGTGACCAAAAGTTCTCATTGGAAAACTTCAGTGCCTTTAGTTTCAAGAAGTGATAATAAGCAGCAGAAATTAGAAGAAAACAAACTTACCAGGGGAATTCGTCTGATGCGCGAATATCGCATGGATGGTTTTACATCGGAGCTTATAGATCCCAACAATGATAGTTTGACAATTGAAAAAAACATATGCCATGAGTCATTTTGTTGTCAATTTATTTTAACAGTGAAACAAAATTCGTCGCCACCAATTGTTGATGGTCCATCATCGTATAAATATCATATGGCTGTATTTGATGGAGATCGCAAATATAATGGCTTTGGATATTCAAAATATAAAATTTGTGCAATCTTCGCTTGCACTGATAATACTTTAGACTCATGTGGAAGAATTTTTGATGAAAATATTGAAGTTAAGCCCGAGTTAGTTTTTGAGAAGATATCAATTGAAGGTAATTTTCCAAATGCTAATTCAGTTTTGATTATGCCAAATAGCTTGGACCAAAATTTGATACCTTTGACAACGGACCGTTTTGAATTTAATATTACAAATGAAAAGTAAGTATATTAGAAATCATACGTATATTTTGTTTGAGTGAACCTTAATTTTTGTTAACTTCTTGCAACAAAATAGCTTTCTTGCAACAAAGCATTTCTTGATTTTTCCTTTATAACATGAAATAAATTCTCATGAATCGATTAACGCTGACATTTATTTTTTTTGTTTTTTGTTGTTGTTTTAGAAAAATACATCATGTCGAATACACACTTTCAACCGAATCAGACGATTTGCTGACCTTTGGTATATATGCAAACTATTACAATGGAGGAATGACGTCAAGGTTAAATAAAATTTGTTTAGCAATTTTTGTTATTCAAATTTTAACACAAATGCTTTTAAAATGAACCAAAAATCAAATAGGAAATAAAGAGAATTATTGTTTTATTGTTTGAAATAATAATAAAAACCAATATTTTAAAACTAAGATATATAAATAGTCTGTTGTTTTATTAAAAATGCAGCGAGGAAGATTTCAAATGTTGGAGGATTTGTGTACTTTTTCGACCATTATGATTAGAATTTGGGCGATTTCGATCCTGATCTTATGTCTTACAATTTTTCGCCACTGAAACTGAGGTAAACAAAAATTCCCAAGACTGTGCGGTAAAATTTAATAAGAAAACTGTTCCAATTCATTCCTGTTTCATTCCAATTTAAAACCAATGCAGTCTACTTCTACCAATATACTCCAATTTTAAAAATACCGAATTATGAATACCTGCAGCTGTACACTAACTTCAACTCATGCTTCACCAATTTATTTAATATGCCTCAATCATCGCACATTCCTTCTATGAATCAACTACCTATATTTATCAGGTAAAAACGTCCTGAAAAAAACACGCATTTCAAATAAGTTCAAGGATGAAATCGAATTTATTAAAATTAAATTCAATAAGCTAAGGTCTTTTCAAGATATGCTTTCTATGACATTCATTTATCCTATAAGAGATAGACGATTAGGTCAAGGAGCCATCTATTATCTACTTAAATACATACATACATATATAGAATACTGATAAAATCAATAAAAGCAAAATTGAAGAAATCCTCCCCGCAATTTACTTTAATAGCAATCCTAGCATAGAGCACACATACAAAAAAGTTCTTCCATTTATATATATGAAGTATACGTATGAAGTAAAGGTAAAGCTAGGAAAGTACCTTTATATTCATTCACCTAACTAAATGGGGCAATTCTATTCCATCGGGACAAATTGCCATTTTTATTGTAGAAATTTATCCTGGCCCTTGCTTGCTTATATGATGGGTAATCCACTTCTCAGCTTTTATTATTTGTCCTCAAGCACACTTATAAGAGTTGGTCATAGTCATGTTCGCTGCTGCCTTAAATAGTGGTTGCATCCTGGTTGTATGTGTTTTTGTGCAAAGTGAAATGTGCATCCTTTTCCTTTTTCCTTACTGAGTTTAGCTGCACACAACTTTGGTGTAATAAAGTTAATTTATTTGATTGCAGCTCGTAAAATGTTTTTTTTTTTTTCTGTTTCGTTAAGTGTATATCTACTTGAAAGTGTGTATAATATATTTTCTTAAGTTGTAACTACTAGAAAGAGGACGAACTGAAATTTTATTTATGGAAAAATAATTCAATAAACTTAGATTATTTTTGTCGTTAGATCCTCTGGTTTAATGTTTTTTTTTTTTCAATACAAAAAAAAATAAGAGAACAAGAAAGGAATATGCATAGGTAATTGATTTTGTAGTTTAGTGGTACAAAGTAAAATGTAAATTTTATTGAATTTTGACATAATTTTGAAAAAAGAAGAAATTAAAAATTAATAAGACGATATAAAACGACTGAAAGGAGAACATTTAGAAGAATGCTTTTTCTAGTTCCAGAGGAAATAATAGTTACAAGTAAACATTTCAAAAATTATTTCTTTGCGACATATATGCTTATAGTATACATATTACATCCACGTACATATACGTACATACATTAGAAGTACTATTTGACGAGTAATGGATTAGTAAACAAAATATAAATTAAGATTTTCATAAAAATTGATATGGAAAACTTGGGCATTCTCTTGACTTATTTTTTTCATGTAAAAGTTATTGAATAATTTTATTTAAAAAAAAATAAATTAGTTAATTTTTAATAATTTTTAATAAATGGTCATTATTATTTCATAGAACAATTTATTTTGATTTTCGATTTTATCGATCGTTTGATTTTGATCAAATTTTTAATGGAAAAGCTTTTAAAAGTCTCAATAAAAAATACTTTTTTATATAAAAAAAAGTTTCATTCAAAAATAATATTTTGAAAATGCAATATTTCAAAAATTAGAAGACGATTTTTTTCAAAATTAATTTTTAAATTTGCATTGATAAATCCTATAAATGGCATATATAAATTTTTTTCTTAATTTTCTAAATACAAGGTTAAAGTCTCTAAAAATCGTATTTTACTTTTTAAAATACTAAAAATTGATGAAAAATTCCCTGTGAAACTGGCTAGACCAAGTATTTCTATAAATAAAAAATATTTATTCAAAATAGCTTTTAACGGCTTTTAGTCCACAAAAATTTAGGCTTTTCGTCCCGGCGATCTCACTTGGACTCATCAAAAAATATTTTAAAAAACCGTTTCAAAAATATCTTAATTTTTTTCTAATAAATTAAGTTTTATTAAATAAATCAGATAATGTTAATCGCATTTGTATTAAAATAATTTCAGATAAGTTCTTTAATTAATTTTATTTCTAATTATTTGGATTGTTAACAAGTTTTCAGTTATTGAAGTTGTAAGTTCAAGACATGCATATGTGCAATAGGGTGCTGCATATAAATTGTAAATTTTTGTGTACTCTCATTATACCTATACTACCTTAAACTTATAACTACGTTCTTGGCAGGTGGCGTACAATATAGGCTCCCATTATTAATTATTTATTTTAAAACCAAAAAGGTTCATACATTTCAGACTTTAAAAACACAATGTGAACGTGCATAAGAGAAAGTGCAACCCAGTCCTACATTTTTTGTATTCTCGATTTTATGTTTAAATATGAATGCCGATTTCGATACTTATGTGTGCTAAAATAAACCCTCCGATCATTGACCCTAATGAATATCTAATAGCAAATAATTCCCCTCTTTACATATAACTGCAACAAAGAAATAGAAAAATAAATCATTGTTCTTATAAATTCATAATCTAAAAGTCCATATATGTATATTATTATAAAACAGATGGAAAACCGAACAAAACTCCCACACAACCTTCAATTATATTTCATTGAACTAAAATGCCAAGAATAATATAGCAAATTTCTGTCAAATGCACTCGACATTCACTATACATTTTAGGAATATAGGAAAGAGGATGTCACACTGTCACCCCTCAAATACTGTTACATAACGAGTAGGTAAGGTATGCTTTGTTTCAGATTTCTGCAAAAACAATAAACTCTCTTTAAAGAAATCCATCAATTATTTTAAAATGAGTTATTTGCAGGTAAACTTATTATATATGCAAATCTCAACAATATATTTTGAATATAACAACTTTTTAATAAATAAATTATGTAATATAAAATATTTTATTTTAATATTACGACGACGAGTTTCGGGTGTACTCCTTCTTTGGGCTTTAAGCTCTGCACTTGTATTTAGATACAGAGCTTAACGTCCGAAGATGGAGTACATTCCGAAATGCGTCGAGTAATATTAAAATAAAATAATTTACATATATTAATTTATTTACTAAAAAGTTGTATTACAATTAAAAAAAAAACAGTATTTATAACAAATAAATTTGTTTTAATCACAATTATATTTAAATTATATCACAACTCCAAGACAAAAACCAAAACAAAAAATGTATAATGTATGTTCGCAGAAATTAAACTATAATGTCACAAAAATGTGAAAAAATCAAACTTATTTCAAAAACTCTATTAAATATAATCCCATTAAAAGAATACAATTATCTAATTAGCTTCTCACGATTCAAATGAAGTTAGTAAAACAAGGCTGATCTTTTTACGTTTTTCATTAGTTTTGCCTAGAGACAGTTTTTCTGTCTCGAAAAGAAAAACAAAAAATTAAAACTATTTTTTTTTCCAACAAGCCCCAAATCCTATACTTAAAATGGTACCCACTCTTCTATACACTTACACACTATCAAGTGTAATTCCGGTTTAATTGTACCAAAAGCACTTGATCCTTTTTAAATGCAATTGCATAAAGCACGTACTATGGGGTGGCCCATATCCTCGAACTCGAACTCATAATGGAACTTTGGCACATCAGGAATGTGTAAAGTATACAAATGCAAACTGATTAAAAATTTTGGACACGTCCTGCGTCCTCAGCATAAATTGCTAACACATGAACTTATGAAATCCAGTCACATACATAGATTCTCATGTATTTAGCAATGATGGAGATGTTTGTAAAGTTTTTTTTTTTTGTTTGTGGTAGGTCGAGTTCTGATGGGAGAGCCTTACTCAAGTAGAGTATAATTCACCCATAATTTATTGTCACGCAAGGGTTTTGTGGTTTTTTGTGTTTAATTTAAAATGAATTTTGAATAATTTTTTTGTTTTGTCACTTACGAACGTGTTATTCACTCAGTTTTAAAATTTTAAGCATTATTATTTTTTAAGATTATGCATTTATAAATTCACACTTAAATAGTTAAAGCCGCATTCGGAAGATTATGATGATGACGAATTATAAACATCTGCCAGATTCAGTGGAAAATTCTGCCACTTCTGATGTTGTGGTTATTTTTGTATTCTTGGAAATTTGAAAGGAAAAATTATTTTAATTGAAAAAGCACTGGCATCGTTCATAAGTATCTAAGTATAGGTACTTATATATGAATTGAAATTTCCCGATTTGCATGGCGAATTGGAAATTTCGACTGAAAAATCCGAAAATTGTGAAAGACATAAATTGCATACTTTCAGAGGTCCTTTCATTTTGTATAGAAAGGAGAAAATATTGTAAGGAATGGGAAACACTACGGAATTTACAATCGGCTAGTTTCGTCCCTCACGAAAATGGGTGTTACGCTCTCAGGTTTCTACATTTGTGCGTATAAAAATGATTGGAGCGTGGCAAAATATTAATTATCAAAGGTTATTTGAAGCCCTTCTAATTTTTTTTTTTTTACTTTACTTTTGCTAAAATTGATGAAAAATTACGTTAAAATTACATTATTCTTCTTGTTTTTAACACGAGTGAATAATACAGCAAAAAAGCTAATATAAAATGATTTGTCTGTATACATTTTAAAATAAGTTATGCGGTTGATTAAGTATACTTGAATATTTGAATGAAGTGTCATGGTAAAATAGGGTAAATGTAGTTGAATTATTTTAATAAAATTAAATAATAAATTTATGAAACAGAGTTTAATTAATTTTTTATAATTCTAATTAAATAAAATCAAAAAAATTTCATTTTGTATTAATAATTGATATTTTGTTATATTCAATACACTTCAAAAATATTTTATACGTTGTTGTTCCCACCATAAAAAAGGAACCGATACGAATACGAAACATTTTGCTCTTTCTATCAGTAATTCAACTCCTTTTTTCTTATACTAAATATTATATATTATATATAAATCCTTTCGAACTGATTGGGATTGAAAGTAGAATGTTATTCGGCTAAAAAGTTCTTTTGCTTCGCTCTATTGCGGTTCTCAGCGAATGGGTGATGGTAGCAGGAGTGGTTTAAATTTTATGTTATATAGAATTTCATTGTTGGAATCTGTGTACAAAGTCGTATGAAAAGAAATCTACTTTTTGCTCGGCTGATTATAGCCTCCAACCAAAAGCTCTAACCTAGCAACCTATAGCAATTGACACAATGGAATGCAATTATAAATTTTAATTGTATACCCAACCACAAAATGAAATTGGTAGATTGTAGATTGCATTATGATAATGATTATGGTTGGCCCATCAGTTGTCTGTATATAGAAGTGTGCAAACCGAGCAGATAAAAATCACTCTTTAAAGAGCATAAAATATATATGTCAATCTTGTTATTAATTTTCCTTAATTATAATAATTGGGGTTTGCCTTATTGGGATTCAGCAAACTCTGGTTGACCTCTATAAAATATTCAAACAAAAGCATCGAGTTATGCTGATGGTGTACCTAGCACATATATAAATTATTAAATAGGTAATTAGAAAATTTAAGAACATTAAATAAAATCAATGATCCAAAAAACGTTAGGGACAAATATTTTATTTACAATCTAAAATAAAAAAAATGTTGAATGTAGTAGATTTTCCTTAAGATTTGCTACTAAACGTGAATTATAGCAGTGTTGATTGTTTCGTAATGAGATATTTTATTTCTTGAACTATTTATTGATCAATGTTTTACTTGACTATTGAATTAGAAGATAACTTACCATTTTTTTATTGATAAGGATGTACAAATTGATTTTTTTGTTAGTAACTGTTTATACTGAAGCTTTTAAAACGATAGTGAAATTCTTTATAAGAGAGCAACTACATGCAACCTAGTGGTCCACTTTATTTCTTTTATTTCCATTTACAAATTCCTATCAAAGGAAGAAACTATAATAAATATCTTTAACTAAGGCGCATTGCAACTATGTACTTTTTCTGATGCTCCTTCCAGGAAATAATGATGATGATGATATTTTATTCGATGCTTCTTATCTTCTGTTTCTTATTTAGATTCCAATATTCTAGTAAACAACCAATAGAAAAAAAAGAAGAAGCAATCAATAAAATACTCCTCAACTCAACGCGGATCAAATTTATTTCTTCTTCTTCAAAGGAAATGCCTAAAGGCACACAGGCAAAATTATAAAGAAGATGATATGTTTGTTTGTTTATTTATTTGTTAGTTGTAAACAGGATCCTTATTTGAAATATGTTTGTTCCTCTTATATCGATAGGTACATATAATATCCTTGAACTAGGAATTTCCAAAAGAAATCGTATATCCGTTTGTAAACAGGATGCAATGTTACACCATAAATGAATGATTTTCTTCATAAATATGCTGCTCGGGATGTGTGTTAAAGAGGGTGGATTATTATTGTTGAAGTCGTTTTTTTTTTCTACTTTTGTGTTATTATTATTATTTTTTTGTTGTTGTTGGTTCTCTTAAAGAATTCCAGGAACTATTAGAATATTATCATAGAGAAATTAATTCATCTTAGTTCAAAGTTCGAATTAATCACACACTTGACTGGATGACTAGCTTTTGTGTTCACTTCTTCATAAATAGGTCAACCAATATAAACGCTTACTAGCCGCCGCACGATGCCACCCCTATTGATTAAGGAGGATGTTCTATACTCGAAACTATATCAACACACATGTATACGAACCGATGACGATGAAGACAATGATAAATTACAATGGGCTGGCATTGAGCTCTCTGAGTCTATAAATTTGTCCTAGATTGCACAGTCGGGAAGCGAATGTGATTGATTGCCCTTTTGCCAAAGGAAGAAAAATCGAAAGGTGCCATCATGCATCTGGAGAATGTTATATGTGTATACGTATCTACTATAGGTACATATTATAACCTTGATGTTGTATATATAATTTTCTTATGGGATAGTGCTTTTGAAAATTAGGAACCCATCATATATGCTAAATCTTGGATTAAGTTTAAAGGTTTTGTAATCTAAAGTCGAATTGATTTTAAAATTCATGACCAATATTTTATCAGAACGTCTCATACCATAGGCACTCACTCAAATGCTCATCAGTTTACCCTTGAGACCAACTTCGGATGTACCGTTAAATGGGATTTCTCCTTCCACTGTACAACACGAATGTCTTCTATTAATCCATCCTTATTTGCTATTCAGAACATTAAAACCAATATGCGTCGGTAGCTTTTACCATCCTTTTGCTTCGAAGAGTATTTCTCTCATCTTAGCAGTTCAACTTCGACGGAAAATTGTAGGTCCACTTAATTGTTAAAATGTAAGTCACAAAATAGCCTTGCGAATAAAAAAATGATCTTACGTTTTCACTTGATTTTGGTAAGACAAGTTTTGTTATGCACTCGTTTTTTTATTTTTATCAAAATAAATGTATTCTCCATCCTAGGGTCAGTGTCCCCGGCTTAGGAGATTGATGGGCATGTCTGAATAAACTCCATTTTGTACAGAAGAAGCTGAGCTCTAGATTTATCCCATTCTGTCGTAGATCACAGCAGCGTTAGAATCTTTACTTTCGATGGAAGGATAAGGGATAGGTTTAGGATAAAATTAGCTCCCAATTATACATTTTATGCGAGAGTCTTTTTGAGTAAGGTTAGGAAAGTAAGCCCATGGCCGAATATATTGAGCCTTGGATTATAAATTTATTTCAATTTACTTCGAGTTTCAGTAATTTTTTGTTTTAACTTTCCCACACTCTAGCTAGCTTGGTTTCATTGTATATATCTTTGATCCCAAAGGATTTGTTGAAATCAAATAATGTACTCTTGATTGAATTAAATTTTGAATATTTCCAGGATATATATGTATTGTACATAAATATCCGATACCGTTACCAAAAGGAAAGGTGTATCAAGTCCATGTATATAGACATCGAACTCAATAAACGAAACCAATTAATTCATTGACAGTCCAATATAAAATTCAAAAGCAAAAGCAATATTCCTAGTGAATGACTTCACATCCGGTAAATTGATGTCAATATCAGAGAATCCATTTCTAGACCCAGAGTTTGGTAGATACATAATATGGATTTCTAACTCTTGTTTATACATATATATAAATGTTGAATAAACATTTATACCTAGAATACGACGACGACGAATATACGATGCTGTTGTTGCTTTGCTAAACCATTTAATTGCATATCTCACCTCATTGTTGTCTATGAAATGGGAAGTCCCGCAAAAGGATATCAAACACCACACAAACATCAATATAAACCAAGGAGGTTTGCGGAGAAGGGTGTGGCAGTAGCAGTAGTGGCAGAAAACTATGGAAACTTGCCACAAAGGAGACTTTTGCGGTTTCACACAATCAACTTGCGGTCGGGTCGATTTCAAAAACCAATCATTGTCAGGACAACGACAAAATTGAATCTTGGACGCGCACATCATGAGAGGCATTGAATGAAGGTATCGCATACATATTGCCGAAAGGTGATATCTCCAATTATTGTGGTTTAAGAGTTTTTTTTTTGTGTTTTTAATTTTGGATAGTGTGACAGCAAAGAGGTAAGGATATTATTTGTTTCTTGGTTTTCCCCTATCTTTTTCTTGTATCGTCGACGCACTAATTGGTTTTTTAATAATTTTTGTGGGTGGTAACTTTTTGTAATTCAATGATTAAGACTTTATAGTAAAATAATTTTAGATTAGTTAAGGATTTCCACTCATTTCCATTCATAACCAGCTATTATATATTCGGTTATGGTGTTGCCCTTGGCACTTGACACTTGAAACTTGACACTCCGCACTGGGGATTCCACACTTGGAACCTAGCACTTAGTACTTCCCACTTGGCACTCCGATGGCAATCCTCACTTGGAAATTCGCCTTGGCACTCCAAAACAAAAATCGATATTTCGATAGAACGAACATTACGGGAAAAATTTGTAAACATTTTTAAAAGTCTTTCTTGGAACCCAAAAAGTTGCGATATTATCCGTCATGTGTCTAGTTGCATGAATAAATTTCCTCTTTAATTAATTTCCCACAACTTTTTTTATTATTATAATTTATTACGAAAGATTGCTATGTGCAACATCATTTCCTCTTTGCCAAATTGATTCCGGTGGTATACTGACTGGCATAATATCGTATTTGTGTGTATTGCATTCATTATTAATCGTGGTTCTTTCGCACATCGTTAGATTTATAAAATAACTATGTATATATGAGCATCCATGTTCATTTCCGGGATAACACCGTATACTATACTAATGGCACAACAAAATTATATATATAAGATAATGTACGTACAATGATGTTAAATGCAATGAGTTGCCTATTTTAGCTTTATGATGCGGACCAAATAAAAACCAATTAGAAATCCCAAACTTGACTGTCAACGAAATATATAGGTACTGATGATGGGTAAAATTCCAAATCAAATGTTTTATGGTTAAGCGACCAAAGGATTATTGTGCTGCGTGTATATTTGTAGATATCAAATTAGTACATTATTATGGTCACTTAAATGAATTTTCGATTGGCATTAGAGGCTATATATAAGCTTTGCTATTTTATTGTGAATGGTTTTTGTTGCTAAAAATAATTATTTTGGTTAGAAATTCGGTGTTATGGAATTTAAGTTGATAAAATAATTTTATCATTCGTTGTTGAACGCTATATCCGTCCGTGGTGATTTAGTAAAAATAGACTGAATAAATGACAGCCAATTTGAAAGATGATCAATCCGAGAAAACTCTCTTAAATTTACTCAATACTAAAAAATCTCCCTAGATTAATATGCCCTTTATGAAAACTTAGGGTAAGTACGTCTGAAACTTTGGTCATAAATCCATCAAATCATAATTACTACATCGCTCTGCTGATTTTATCACTTGGCTTGTCTACCTAATCACATATTGCAATCTTAAACACTTGTGACTCAAATCATTTTAGATATCCTATAACTTTACTTTTACTCAAGATGTTTATAATACTATATACCTACACTAACATAACAACAACAACACTATTGTGCATCAGGTATAGATACCCATCCTTTTATCGTGAAGATTGCAATATGTTCCTAATCATATAAACTCGTACTTTGTATAACAATGTGCTTAATACATCCTTGCCCTGCATCTGACATCATGAGTGATTAATTGATTTTCACTTTTGCTACTCGCTGCTGCGCGCTTCCTGATGGTACACTAAGAATTGCTTTATGCACGGGGCGATATATATAAATTCTCAATTAGGTAACTGATTTTCAGCTCCATGTAATAAGAACGGACAAGCCATACCAGCTATCAGGCATCATCAACCTTCAGCCACCACAGACACCACACCAAGCCACATCGTATACCGCCAGCAAAGAAGCCCCACAAGCAATTTCCTGAGTTATGGCACCTGAGTAATCTTTGGAACGTCATTTTCATCTTCACCCTCGTCCTGGATCATCCAGCGTCATATCGTCTAGGTGAATAGTTTGCATACCAATGCATACATTCTGCAACAACTTCGATAATGTTATGCCTGGGATTTTCTTCTTCACTAAATCGCATCAGGTGTGCGCACGGTGCAATGATGGGGATTACATTTTCACAGCAGCTAGCATCATGCTCCTTATGTAGGTACATATACATTGATACTCCCGCTGCATATTTGAGATACCAAGTCTCATAAAATTATGCCAAGAATTTCAAAGAAGTTACACAGTATCTATATCTCTCCATATAGATTTTATGACTTCAGCTTTTGAAAATATGCACAGGGAAAATAATATTATCACCTGGAAGCTGGGAATTCGAGAGAACATCCTAATTGGGTGTTAAATTAAGCAAAACAGCAAATTGTTTGAGGAGAAAATAACTTGGAAGAACTATAAGTGAACCATTAACACAACAATAAGCTTTGATTTACCCATCATAAAGCTTAATGCGCTGTAGAAATATTATAAAAAAATACCTTGGAGCTCTTCAAAGTTGCTTCGATTTATTATTAACTTTAAGTCTTTCAATTCTCAGGTCAATCAATTTTCTTACCACAAAACCCATTATTAGAACCATTTTAACAAAAACCCATACAATTGCAATCAATACAACAATAACATCAATATTCCATCGTTTAATAAAATTCAAATGCACCAGAGGGCTCTGCATGTGAAGAGCACCACGATGCCTTATTACATATTCCAACCAAAAAGCTGCTGTTTCTCGGGCAGTGTTTGGTCGATCGCGAAAAAGTTCAGAAAATTGTTTAACTTTTCGAGCATAATATGGATTCTCCAGAACTCTCCTCAGTGACTCATTCAACGATTGTTCAGTTAGATTGTTTATATCCAATGAAGATCCAAATCCTTGATTTGTCATTTCGGCCACAGTATATAGTTCTTCGCCAAATAGGGATAAACCAAACATTGGAACTCCATGGTATGTGGCTTCTTGAATAGCTAATGGTCTTCCATCGGTGATGTAAAGTTTAAGATTTCGATGGGGTAGAATTGTATTGGGTATAATTGAAGAACAAAATAATATATTGGAGAAATTATTTGGCTGACCCTCATATCGTTCCCATTCCCAAACTATTCTCTGATCAAGTTTTGATAGCACGTTGAGGATTATCTTAAGTTGATCTGGCTTTAGGTCACTGCCCCTAGATAATGACCCAACTCTGAATAATATTGTTCCATTTTGTGATGCATCAAGAAATTCCTTGATATCCTGCAGAAAAAATATTTGCAATTTTAAGTTTAATAATATTGTCTTGGTTAAAATTAAAAACTTACTTGTGGTAGAAAATCTGATTGATCTTCGACTTGAATTCCTCCAATTTCAACGAGAGCTGGAACTAATGGGCGAATTGGCATTTCAGAAAAATGTCTGTTGTACAACACTAATGAGATGTTTGATATCATATCGGAATAAAGTGGATAGGAGTCATCTGTAAATAAGTTTCTATCAAGGTTTTCATTAAGTTTTTGAGGGAATTTTATTTTTATACAAAGATTGATAAATTTATTAAGAAGTACTTAGTCACTTTTTATATTCATAAGACAAATAAGAGAACCATGAAAGAAACGAGCAAACAAATTTAAAAATATTAACATTTCTATTAATAAACTCAAATCAAACATCAATAATTTTTTACCAGTGAAGTAAGTGGGAAACCTTATTAATAAAAAAAAAGTTAATTCATGTCAATTAGTTAATTCACCCAAGTAGATCGATTAACGAGGAATTAAGTTAAAAAGACCTAGGATATTTTTGTAAACGACTATGTGGTAAAAAGAATACAAAAGCTAGTTACGCATTTGTAATTTACAACACACTTTCTCATTTAAGCTTGTAAGTTACACATGTGTAAAAAAAATTCAAATTATGCTCTATGCAACACTCTTTGACGACTGCAGAGTTTTTGTTGAATGTAGTAGATTTTCGTTAACGAGATTTGCTGCTCAACGAGAACTAGCAGTTTTAAGTTTATTAATAAATACATATTTTAATACGTGAATTAATTTTTAATCAACGATTTAGTTGATTTGTGAATTAGAATATAATTAAGAGTTTTTTATTAATAGTGGTTTAAATCTTAAAGTGAGGAATTGTCTATAAAGTGAGGAATTGTGTTCAAAATTATGAAAGGTTAATAGCACAAACAATTGTATATTGTACTAATTTTAGGAATATTATTTTTCTTGTATTCTATGTTTAAATTATATTATTAAATAAATTAAATTCACCTGTATATATTTTCCATCATATATTCTGAGTAAATGTGTACCAAAGGCTCAATTGCATGCAAAAAAAAAATTTTGAAATCTTTCAAAAAAATTCATCAATTGACTTTTACCGGTAAAAGAAACTTGAACGTAAGAAGTTGCCGAAGGATTACCAATCCATCTATTTAATTTACTAAATCGAACACACAAACTTACAACAGCTATTGTACATTTATACTTCGCAGCAATGCCCACCATAAAATCATTGTAGAAATAACCCAGGAGCATAAGATCAAATTGATTGTTAGAATTGTGAAAAAATTGTTGAAAGTGCTCTTGTTTAATTGCATCTATCTGCATATTTGTAAAAATATTTCCAGCTGTGATAAAATTTAAAAATCCTGTTGTCCTTGGAACTGATTCATTAAACATTATAATATGCATATTTTTTAGTAATCGCATCTTTTTTATTGGAATCTCCAAATGAATGTGGTGAAATTTATTTTTAGGGAAAACTTGGAAAGGAATGGGAATCGATGTGACAATTGTTACGTTATGTCCACGGTCGATAAGAGTATTGGCTACAGCCATAAATACAATTAAATTTGGTTGAACACAATCTGTAAACATACACAATACGTTTGCCGAATAGTTCATCGAAAAAAGTCCCATTAAAACCAGAATACAGAGAGGCGAACGTATCCACATATTGATAATTACTTCGCGGCTTTCGAAGATAAACTAAATAAAGAAAGTGCTTGTTATAAAGTTTTTTTCAAAGTTAGATAGAGAACGTATAATCAACAAAGAAAAACTGATATCGTACTTCGTTATGCAACACATTTATATCAAACAATATTTTCAAAGCCTGACTAACATAATATCCCGCTGATCGAAATAAATTATCTACTCTTGTAAAGGCGATAAAAAAAATAGTCCATTTTCTCTGGGCTTATCGTAGCAACGAACTATTGGTTTTAAAGAAAACTTACAGGGAGAGGGATTTTTTCGGTTATTGTCTGCGTTTGAGGTAGAATTTCAGTCATTGACAGATTGTAGAAAAGTGAAAATAAGTTCCCAAACAATGAAACTCAATTTTTTATACACCTTTTATTTTTTAAATACTTAAGGATCGTAGAATGCTTACATATGTGACGATAGAAAGAAGCAACCCAAAATGTGAGAATTTTGAATATTAACGAAAATATCAAAATGAAAATGAGCCTCACCGCTGAACTTTCATTATTTTTTTTAAACTGTTGCTTAAAATAAAAAAGTGTGAGTACCGGGACTTCCGGTTAAGATGTGTAAACATCAAATTAAATACTCAAGTGCTGGTTTTACATTACAGAACGCGATGAGTTCGAACCGTCAACCAAATTTCAACCCAAACTCAACTCGACTTTTCGATTTATTTTGAGCTACACCAACGTATCGTAACGTGTAACCAATGCAATGTGCTAGAGAAATGTTCACGTTTTTAGTTTACCCTACCGCGGGCATACACATCAAAAACGCGTTGCTCTTTTGTGTAGCGCTTCATTTGTAAAAATAATCCTTAACTGTCAACTGACAAACTATCTTTTTTTATTGGAAACACTTTATGGCACAAATTTCGTGAAATTCAAATCTTGCATGAATTTTGGGATACCTTTCACATAGATAAAAAAATATAAGAATTATCGAGAGTATATTAGTTTAGTACCCACAATTTTATTAGTAAGCACTTAATTATTACATGGTTTAAATTATGCTTTTATACAAATAACCACCTCTTTTTGCATTATATAGGATCCACACCTGTTGAGCACACAATTAAACACGCAGAAGTGAGTTTTACGATATCAGAAGCACTTAAATTTTGAATTCATCAATATAAGATTATTTGTCATTAATTATTGTTATATACAAAAATTATTAATTTATTATCAAAAATTACCCATAAATTTGTTCCATTACAAGATCCACATAGATCTGCACCAAAGGCTCAACTCCTGACCAAAGAAAATTCTTTGCCCTCTCAACAAAACTCATCGGTTGACTTTTACCAAAAAATGGTATCTGTACATAAGAAGTCTCCGCTGGATTACCAACCATTCGATTTATTGATCCATAAGGTGCCGCTAGACTTATAACAGCCACAGGGCATCTAAATCTAGCAGCCACGCCAACCATAAAGTCATTATGAAAATAACCCAGCAACATTAAATCGAAGTGATTATCTTCTTTAAAAAATGCCTGAAATTGTTCTAATTCAAGAGCATTCTTTTGAGTAATCGTAAATGATTTGGTAGTAAGAATAACATTTTTCATGACTTTGAATTTTGATGAAGTTGCGTTATTTATTTCCATTATATAATCATTTAATGTTCTTATGGTTTGAGGATTTGATTTAAGGTGAATATGACGAAATGGTTTTTTAATCATCGATTGGTGTGGAATTGAGAGAGTTGTAACAATCGTTACATTGTGTCCTCTTTCAATGAGCGTTTTAGCTACTGCCATAAAAATGACAAGTTGATTATTAACCGGACTTGTGAACATACACAAAACATTTGCTGAATAATTAACTCGTACGAATGCAAGAAAAATTAATATTAATTGAAATAATGCAAAATACTTGGACATGGTGCACTTGCCACTGATTGTAGACCAACTGAATTTTAAATAAGCTCTTCATGTTTTGTTATTATTACTAATTATTATATGAATTATATACTTGAATAACAATTTTATCAATAAAGAGGTAACTGATAAAAGAAGAGATAACAAAACATGCGGTAGATATTAAGGGATTCTAATTTTTATGTTCAGAAATGTTTGCTTATATTGACAGATAAACAAAGTTAGGGACCGTGGGGTTGATACTTTCAAGTACTTCAAGATATAATTTAAAAGTTAATTATTCATGGAAGTGAAACAAAAGAAATATGTAGTTTTACTGTACCTACAGAATAAAGCCTTATCTATAAGTATAAGGGAACTCAATAAAATAAGATCATTGGATCAATGCATTTATTTTTACTGTGCCAATTGTTTTAACATAAGAAACTTTCTAAAATCAGAATTTACAAAAATTCTTCGATACTTTTATTAAAGCTTCTATGACTATACTATATTTAAACCACCCCACCTTATAACCAACCAAAGCACCCACCAAAGCATACCAATAATCATACTGTCATCCCGAAAGTATGTAACATTATCATCTTCAAATGAAAAATTTCTATGCATAGTTGGTTGATCTTAAAGTAAATGAAATAACATTTAACAAAAGAACCTAAAATTAATAACTATACTCTTATCCTGGAAGCCGGAAAGAAACTGTTTCAAAAGTTTAATTTCTAATTTGACCACAATCCAGACGACAGCATCCTTTCTTGATTTGTCTTTCATTTTGAAAACGTTTTTCCCTCCGAAACTAATAACAAAACTTATAAATGAAGTTAAATTGTTTTTCGAAACTTTATTTTTGTCTGGAAGTCTTTTCATGGAACAAAAGTGCCACACAGATTTGGAACGAAGGCACTCTGATATAATAATTGAGAACAGAGTTAGTTTAGGTATTATGGTGTGACAAAAAAAAAATACACAACCATTACACTTAGTTTCAATGTTTATTCATGTTAAAATTGCATACTTCAGGATGATAAAAAAAAAAAAAAAAAAAAAAAAAAAAAAAAAAACAAGTAAAATGGTTCACTGAAAGCTAGGGGATACAATTTGGCAGCAATAATTTTTTTTTATGCACACAGTGGATGGAAATTGATTCTATTTAGCTTTCACTCAAAGCACCAGCAAAACATCGAACTTTTCACACACACAAAGGAATGTTAACGTGAAATAATAAAAGCCTAAGCTTATACACTGAAAATCAATTTGCGCCAAATTCAAATAGGGTTGCTGCACGGTTTCTGTCTAAGCTGTCTCTGGCAGAAGTGTTTTCATATATGAAACCATGGCGGGAGAGTGTTAAATAAAAAAAAAATCTATATGCTTGTCAGTATGAAATGTGTTGATGGTGAATTAGTTTCCAAAAATATCCTTCACAAAAACCTGTATACCTAACCTACCTACTGGTACACACACACACACATGGTACATGAAATAAAAAAATCCATTTTGGACAATAACAAAAAAAAAAAAAATCAATTTCACTCCACCAAATCCGGGGGGTTAACTTTTTTGTTGTAAGCCTTGGCTCACAATAACGGCTTTTATGGCACATTGCTTCGAGCATCCCGCAGAGTATGCTTCATTATGCGAACAAGAAGGATATTCAACCGCATCACATCATCCAACTTGCTGTATATGTATGTCCGTAATACATACATACACACTTACATAAAGGAAGAACCGGACGACAGAAAATCTTCGTCAAGCAAATCCGATTTGGGGATGATAGGTCTTTAGGACACCTTTTCAGAGAACACGCAACAAGCAATGACCATCACCTTTTGCAGAAGCGCACAAAACACGTCTGACAAAGAAAGGAAATCCTGTTGAAGGATATTCCTAGACCTAGTACATACATATGTGAGGGACAGGGAGTTCTTACAAATTCAATTTGGTATTAATATTGAGGTTCATTGGTCAACGATAGAGTTGGAGTTAGACGTCTTAAGATAAGATAAATATTGACAATCTGTGGTTAATTCTAAATTGGATTTTTTTTTTGTTGAGAAATAGATACTCCTCATCGGCGGCGGCGTTCTGAGCTCTATAAGGGCAAGTATAATAATACATAGGTATTAGTTGAGCATGAAAATTGCATTTGGGTTAGAACTCTGCTGATCTCATATCTACTCCATTATAAAGCTCAGGACAAAAAGACCGCGTTCCGCAATAAATAATAAATACAAACATTAAGGCTGTTATTCCAATTGACAGAAGTGTTAAGCTACGATTAGACGGTCTTCGAAAATGATCAACGAGTTGACTCTCTGACGCCGAAATGAAATAAAATTCTACTGGCGTTGGCAAGAAAGAAAGAAAGAAAGGTCAAAGAGTTGATTTTTTTGTTTGACCGTGTAATCAACATTATATGTTTTGACGTAGATATATTGAATATTTTGATCTAAACGTCACCTAAAACCGCTATTGGGACAGCATTGACTGGCGTCATTGGCGTGATCGTCAACGTTTCCAGCTTGACAAATAATGGTCTTCTGTCATTAAGAAAAGCGACAAAAGGCCATATGTTTAAATATGGCCTCTTGTGACTTTGTGAAAGCTTTATATAGTCGTGTTTCATTATTTCGCAATCTGAAGTCTTCTCTGCTGCTTTGTCCATAAGGGCAACGGTAGGCTTGAAAATTCGTTGGACTTACATATCAATGATCAAATAATTGATCTTTGACAACCTTAATAGCGGTGTTAGTTAAATATGTCCTCATAATAATTTGTACACATTTAAAAAATCCAATACCACATTTAAAAAATCCAATACCACTGTTCGGCGCGACAGCTTGTGTAGAATCAGGACCTAGTGACTTACAACTCTCAACCAAGAGATACTCGGGGAGGATTTGTCAATTCCTCGCAAGAGGCAGTAACCCCTTAAAAACATTTATGTTTTTTTTTAGGTGGCATAGGCTGGGAATCGAATCCAAGACCTTCGGCGTAACAGTCCAACTTACTAAGCATTTGTTTATTTGAACTTAAATTGCTCATTTAATTTTAACCTGTTGAAGTTAAAGCTTGCATTTTCATTTTCAAAACTGTCCTTATAATATAATTAAGGCGAGCAAAAAGATTTCCTGGCATAATTCCATTTACCCCATTCTACACACAACACAAGAACAGAAAATCTGCACGGCCATAAAGCACATAATTGCTTGCAATTTGGATTTTAATTGTCACACTTAATGCCATAAACTTAGGTCGGCCTTACAACAATGCGCGCAGAGTCTGATTCGACACCCAAAACCCTCCAAACACCAACTCATATACTATATTTATTCCTTTTGCTACAATATAATTAAGTCATTAGCGATGATAAATTTATACGACTTTTGCCACTGAATTCAGCTGTGGGTTGCACAAAATTTATTAGAACCATAGAGACACAGTCAGTGAATAAGAATAAAAGAAAAAAAAATCTTTTCTTATTCGCCACAAGTTAAAAAAATAAAAAAGAAAATTCAACTCTTTTAGTGATGCTCATTTAAGCTGGTTAAAAAATTCCCTTAGATTGTACATACCTATGGAAGATAAGATCCAAGTAAAGCTTCCTTCAGATTGCCACATGAACATTGAACAATCTATCCCTCCTTCCCATATCATCGAAGGTGCACTGCACAAGGACTTTGGTAGTTTTTCTCGTCAAAAGATTTCCGCAGTAAATGTTCAAGTCGTGAAAAACTTTCAATAAATGTCTCGAGAGATAACGGGGTGATTGCATTTAAAAAGTCCATTGCCAATAGACAGTTTCATATTATCGCATTTGGTAAACCTTTATAGCTATATAAAGTGTGCATTTAATGAACCATTTTGCACACCGCAATCAGTGTGCGAGATTCACCAACTTTTAATTGCACACTAGAACTATACCCGTATAGGAATAAAGGTAGGTAAGTCTTGATGAACTTGCACGATATTGGCCATTTGGAAGTTCATAAAACGCAAGCTAAATGGTGTTATACCTAGTTTTCTGGGTTGATGTGCAATCTAAATGGGTTCATTTGCAACGTCTGGTCTGGTCTGGGAATAAACCAGGTCAACTGACGGCAAGTTCTTGTGTCTGAAATAAAACTCACGTGCATAGGTTATAAGAAGGTATCATCTATACCGTGTGGATTTTGTGTAAAAGGGCTGTAGTAATTGAAGAAATTCACCAGCGATATACTTTTGCATAAATGTACAGTACAATATTGCGTTTTGTTATAACGTTTTGAGAAAGTGAAATAAGGGCCTTGTTCTTTAAATCCGGTTTATCGAAATAATTTGGGAATTTCATTTTCTTATTTTATAGGTACGAGTACTCGAACTATATAGTATAAAGCAGGGCTCAGAAACTTCAGCGTTTCAAAAAAAAAAACTAGCATTAAAATCTTGGCACTTCCGTGCCTTTTGATAGCCTATAAAACATTTTATAAGTGTACTATTTCTCTGTCTATAGCTGTTTATTAAAAGAAAGGATTAAGGTTAACTTTATGCGTTAACTTTTTTCATCCACAAAGCTTCGTTTATTAAAATTCTTCCCTTTTGCAAAATTAAGTTGAAGTCAGTTTGTTAAACTATTTCTTTCCAATCTCTAGAGTCTAGGGAGAAGGACAATAAAAAGCTTAAAAGAATTACAAACATCAGTTAATAAAAGATATACATTTCAAAGAAAACGAAAACTCAATAAAATCAAGAAGAGTGCGCAATATCTACAAATTGCAAAACAGAATTCCTTGTTTTCTTCTTTTTTTTTTGGTCCAGGGAGACAAGACGTTTCTCTTTATACATAAGTGAACGACTTTTCTTTTCTGTAAGAAACCATCGGAACGTCAAAAGAAAAACACCAATGAAATAAATACAAAAAAAAATAACAACTAAATTGGAAATGCAATAGGACTCGGGAACAGGAATCTTGAGATCACAAAGGCGAAATAGAAATGGAAACAGAGAAACGAAACCGGATGCCGGGCTTTTGTTTCAAGGCGATATATTATGGCATAGGATTTAATCAGATAGGTTTAAGATGGCATCACTAACAAAGGAGTGGTTGAGGGTGAAGATATTTATTTATTTTTTTTCGCATTCGCGTCTTTGTCTATGAAACTAGAGAAACGCACGTGCCGTCAAGGGCAATCATCAAAGAGATAAACACCGACAAGGGACCGATTACACAGCAATTTATATTAATGCCTTAAGCAGAAGCTCCATCAAATTAGGGAATTACTTAAATTTTATTTTTATTTTTTGGGTTTTCATAAGAAATGGAATATTATCAATCCATGAACAACGATATTGTGTGAGTGCATGAATTAGTTTTTTTCATGATGCAGGTTGGTATAATATTAGATAAATAATCGCGCTGAACATCATACAATTTACATGAGAATTTTTTTGTGGATTCGTATTTAACCAGGTAAACACACTATGGAGCCAAAAATTGGAAAATTTCGACAGGAAACGTAGGAAAATTGATGAATGCCGGCGATCATGTCTGAAAATTCTATTTTGTTTATAAAGAATAAAATATTGTAATCTGAAATAAACTTTTATCACAATGGTATTATTCATTTTAGGTACGAAATTTAATTAAAATCGTTAAAGCCGTTTTCGTGAAAATTTGAAAAAACCGAAATTGCTGTATATAGATGAGCTGAAACAAAAAATCAAATTTTTTCTCAAAGGAATTTTCCCTATATTTGAAATTATATTGGATGCAGAGACTGACAGATTATATGACGAAACCCACTTTTTCGACTTCGGGACACAATTGATTACAGCTACATTTTTTTCTTAACTAAGCGAATTCCATAATTTGTAAGGTATCCTCTATCACAGACATGGAGAATGTGATTTAGACGTCATTGAAGCCAATTTCTTAAAAAAATAGAAAAATAAACTGGTCCTACACTTTTAACGACACAAAATTATTATCAATGAGAATGACAATATAAAAACCTCAATGGCAGGCATTTATAAGGAAAGCTATTAACCTAAATAATGCGCTCTACATATGAATGTCGAGGGATAAATCTTTAACTTATTATCATTTATCTTTATGTCAATATCTGTCATTCAGAATACTATTCAATTTTAAAGTTTAATGAACTTTCAAATCTTCTATTTTTTTTATTCAAACTAACTCATAAGAGTATACCTATGTATATGTTCACAAATTTAAATTGAAATTCCATCCTGTTAAATAGTCATCCTTTCTTGGGAAAAGCTCATTCTGCTGTCAGCACTCTTTACCAGAAAATATACAAAAATGAGACAGGTGTTTAAATGCAAAGTTTATCCTCTGACAGGTTAATTCTCAACAACAAAATCACAAAAAAATACATCTTCTTTTTTCTTTGTTTGTATACATATGTATCGGTATACCAATGTACGTATAGGCATCAGAGCAGCACTACCTACATAAGTATAACCTATACAAACAAATTTAAAGAGAAAATATTTTTCTGATTTAAAATATACAAATATATATTTTTTTATTTTATTTTAGAAATGTTTGTACCTACATATGTACAAATACATATACATATCCTTTGCTCGTATCCTTTTCAAAAATTCTATTTGGATACACATCGTTTTTTTACGTGCTTGCCTTCGTACATATATAAACGCCACCCTATTAAGCCTTTTTCGGGTTTGCTCTTTCATATTATTCTACATCCCTACTAACACCATATTCAATTTTCGTTTATATGTATATGTAGTTTTGGTTCATACGGAGAAAATACTTTTAAGCTTAGTGTAAGAATGAAACGTGAACAGGAATTTAAATGTTTAAGTTGATACAATCCAAATGGAAGCAGATTTACATTATTTCTTTTTTTTATTTATATTTATGCAGCTTTTTTTTTTTTCTTTATTTGTTCATATTTCTTCCATGACCTATGGCACTCTGATAATATTGCTACGGTGTCGCCGTAGGTACCATACAAAAAGAATCATTTTTTGAATTTATTTTTTAAAGATCAATTTTTTTTTTTCAAAAATTGACCGTAACTGCGGCTAATAAAATGGTACATTGTAAAGTTCAAGTTTTCGATGACGCGGTCGTGCATTTCGAGTGACCAATGACGAAAGTAAAGTGGTCTTCCGATTTCTTAGTCATAACTTTGGACTTTACGTATAGACCCAAAAGAAACATTTAAATTTAACATTTAAGGTAGAAAAGGATGTGTTATCTTGGTGTGATAACGGGTTCCATTCACGATTATTTTTCGCCCGGCTTCACTTTTAACTGCCTGAACACAATAGAATGCTGCAACTTGAACTGGAGCTGGAGATGCAGCAGCTGTGAGAAAGTGTCGTACATGCTAATTTTTATGTGTCCACAATGCAGCTGTACAGCATTTTGTATATTAAAAAAAAAAAAAAAACAATCACGGTCTCATTATTCACTTTTTTTTATTTCCGATAATTTTCTTTTAATTAATTATATATTTTGCGAAAAAAAATAACCACAATAAAGCTTCAATATTTTTTTCCAGCTCTTTTTTTCTTCATACAAATTGAAACGTCAAAAGTGCTGCACATGAAAAGTTAAAAGTTGGTGAACTCTTGCAGCACAGTCTGCAGCACCGACTGCAGCTGCCTTGTGTTATATTCGTAACATTGAATTTTTGTGTATTGAATATTTTGACAACTATTCCAGCTGCAGTTCCAGGTAGATCCGTATCCATTGTGTTCAGACAGTTAATGAAATATGCAACAATGATTTTAAAAAATCGCATAAACCATACCGAGCCGTTGTTTTGTCTTAACAAAGTTCAAGTCGAACATAGTGCATCTTATTCAGAGACATATACAACTTCAGAATGGACAATATTAGTAGCAGTTAGGGTCAACGTAAAAAATATAATTTCTTTAAAAATAAATGTGTTTCATAGTCAAAAAATTACATATATATTGAATTTTGTATCTATTTTTGAAAAAATACTTCAAAATGAATAACCCATTATATTTAATGTACATAAGTATCCTCAGATAATAAACTAATTAGGAAAAAACATTTTTATATAAATTCAAATATTTTTAAATTGTTTTGGGCTTTTGTATTATTATACATAATGTATCTATATGTATGCGTAGGTATTTTAATTGATAGTTAGTTATTAATTTATAGACAAATAAAAATGTGCCATTATATGAATTCGAAATCTTTAGATATTAATTTTTAATTTTTATTTAGTTTTATCTAAGACTCATGAAATAATCTTCTTGACGTACAGACTTCATTAGATTTCATTTATAATATTTTATTATATGAGAATATTTTAGAAAAATGTTATCAATCCTAAACAATAAATTTATTATGATTATTACCCGTGTTGGTTTACTTTCCAAAACTTCATATTTCTTATCCAATTTTATTCGGTTTGTATAAAAGAAATTGGTAGAATCATGGAACTTTTGGGAAGTAAACATACCGACCTATTATTTTAATAAAAGTGAATACATATATAAATTATATGTATGTTGATGTTTAATAATTGTAGATATAATGTCATACGCAGTTATTTATGTAAATAAATTAAATTCAATTGAGACAAAAAAAAAAGTTAAAAAAAGTCTACCACCCTAATTAATAAAATAAAATTAAACTTGAATTATTTTTAATCAATAATGTAAGTGCAAAATCTTATCAATAAAACAAAAGTTCATTCATGCTAACTAGCTAATTAATTAATTGGCTTGTTCAACCGATTAGATGGATTAATGAGCATCTACTTAAGTGAAAAATACGTTAAGATATTTTTGACATCGACTAAAGAGATAAAAATAATACAAGATCTAGTGACACAAGTGTAATTTAAAAGTATGTGTGCCAAAATTCACACTTCGTGAGAAAGTGTTTGTGCGCAGACTAAATAATGGTTTTTTGGTAACAATACAGTTCTTGTAGAATGTAGTAGATTTTCGTTAAAGTTTTCTACTTAACGTGAATTAGAAGTATTTATCTCATAAATTAAAAGAATACGAAATAAAAAGAATTAAAATTCCTAAAATTATTTATTTTGACGACAAGTTCTCTTACTTTACCAAAATTTGACGAATAGAATTTCCATTTACTGAAGAGATATTTTTTAAATACCAATCATGGACTTACGGCACGTTTTTATTAAAATGGCACTGTGTCGCTAAAAGATTTCATAACATGGTACTTTCACTTAAAATAAAAAATTTGTAAAAAAAATTGACGTGTTAAGATCATCTAAACCTTTTTTTTTTTCAAAATGAGATTACAAAACTAAAAATTTGCTCGTAACAGGTTTTAATGAAAACTACGTCAGCAAGTTTCGGGCCAATTTTATTTTTTTCTTGTTTGTTTTTTTCTTGATTCAACACAATAATTTTGTGATTGCTTGAAAAAAAAAAAATATAGTTAAAACTATTATTATAACATCAAATAATATCAAGATACTTCCATTGTTATTAAACAACCTATATTTAGAGGTTCATTTTATTTTTATATCAGAAATTCTTATCAATTTAAACATTACTATTGATTAAATCTTATGTTTTTACTATTAAAGTCACAAAATTTTGATAAAAGACTTTAATACGATTTTTACACGCTCATTTCGAATATCAGTGCTGGTTGAATCGCTTTGCTATAAAGACCTAAATAATGGACCTTTCCATTAAATTGACGTTCGGTTTGATATGTATCGCTTCAGTTTTAAGTGCATCAGATTCGGCAAGAATTCTCGGTTTGTTCCCAACACATTCTAGAAGTCATCACATAATTCACTGTGCAATAGCTGAAGCCTTAGTTGAAAGTGGTCATAATGTTACCGTCGTAGCAACACACCCACCGACTAAAAAGAACCTTCCATATCGTTATATTCACTTAGATGTCCCACCGATTGCAGCAGAAATTTTTACAGATGCTGTCAATAAACGACCGCCATTTTATAAAATAATAACCAATTTTATAAGAGCGACTTCGGAACTTTCAAATGCAAGTTTACATCATCCACTTATGCAGAAATTAATTGATGAAGAGTCTTTCGATTTGGTTCTCCATGGATATTTTTTGAATGATTTCTTATTTGGTGTAGCTGCACATTTTAAATGTCCCATTATTTTGTCATTTACAATGAGACCATTTTCGAGTGTGAACGACTTGGTTGGCAATCCACAGGAATTTGCTTATGTTCCACCTATAACTGGGAGAAGCAGTCCAAATAAGCGATTTGGATTTTTTGAAAGAGTTACAAATTTCATCAATAATGTAATAGGAAGAGAATTGGCTTATCGTCCTTATTTAAGATGGACCCAGGAGATGTATTACAGGTTAATTAAAACTCCTAAAAAGGGATTCGAGTCAAGAACTATGTATATACTTAATAGATTAATTTCCTTATTTTAGGTCAAATTTCCCATCAGATAAGTATCCATCGCTTGATGACATGATGAAAAATGTGTCACTTGTTTTTACGGCCCACCATTTTAGCCAGGGTCCAATTCGTCCAGATGTACCCGCTATGGTGGAAATCGGTGGCATTCAAATCAAGGAAAAGCCTCATCCTTTACCTGAGGTAAAAATAAACAGTTTTTGTTTTTTACTCACAATTAATATACTTTTATTTTAAGGATATAAAATCAATTTTGGATAATTCCACTCAAAACGGAGCTATTTACTTTAGTCTTGGAACAAATATTTACAAAAATCATTTAGATACCTCCAAGGTCAAGATTATTTTTGAAGTTCTCTCCAAATTGCCGCAAACTATTTTGTGCAAATGGAGTGATTCAGAACTCCCATTAGAATCTCCGAATATATTTTACAAAAACTGGTTACCACAAGATGACGTTCTCCACCATCCGAATGTCAAGCTTTTTATTACTCATGGAGGTTTGGGTGGCGTTGCTGAATCTCAATACCATGGTATTCCCATGGTGGGTATTCCACTTTTAAATGATCAATATTCAAATATGGAGAAGGTCCAACTTTCTGGCTTTGGCTTGAGCTTGGACTATGCAACTTTAACCGAGGAGAGTGTGCGCAGTACCATCGAAGAAGTATTGTCAAATCAGACATATACGGATAATGTAAGACGATTTGCTAAACTTTACAAGGATCGCCCTTTGACTGCTAAGCAGACTGCTGTCTTTTGGGTTGAGTATGTATTACGACATCATGGTGCTCCGCACTTGCAAAGTCCTGCAGTACACATGAATCATTTACAGCTGATGTCGCTAGATGTTATTGGATTTTTTATTGCTGTTGTTTTTATTGCATTTAAGATTTTGAAGATGTTCTATTTATTGCTTAAGCGAATTTGCAGTAGAAATAAATTGAAAAATGATTAAAATATGTAAAGAGATATAAAAAAAGTTAATTTTAAGACAGATTTACAATATTAATTATAATATAGAAATCCATAAAAGCCTTTAAAATAAAACTGCCTATAAAAAGTACAGTTTAAGGTAAACAGAAACTACTGAAATTTGTTCATTTCTCTTATTAATTGTTGGCCTTTAGAACTGAATAGATTTAAATTTTTGGATTAAACGATAGTTTTGTTAACTTTTTTTTTTAAATAAATAAAATATAGCTGTATATTTTTATACTTATAATATTAATGTTAGTATTTTTTTGTTTATTTTAATTTTTATTTTTCGGAAGCTTAGGAGATTTGTGTCAAAAAAAATTAAACTTTCTTTCAATTTTTAAATTCATTTTGGCTATTAAAAACAATAACGATGACGCGCACCGCTTTTGAGTAAAATCTCTTGAAAACTATTTTCAGAGAGCCTTTTTATATTCCAAAAAAATTGCATGCCATGTAAAGATTAATTATTATAAAAATTAATTATAACAAAATTTCATATACATATGTACATTGTACATACCTATGAACAATATAATTATATACATACACTGATGAACATACTATGTTCATATGTAATATATATTTCATATAATAATGAGTTCAAGCTAAAACAAAATGCCTATAATTATCTTTAGACACAATGAGAAGATAAGTTCCATCAAATTACGTATAGATATAGGAAGTTATTACCCAATAACTGTTCCACAAGAACTCTTACTTCGAATAATTCTCTACTA
This sequence comes from Epistrophe eligans, assembly GCA_951394125.1. Lineage (NCBI taxonomy): Eukaryota > Metazoa > Arthropoda > Insecta > Diptera > Syrphidae > Epistrophe > Epistrophe eligans. Next base: position 95,574,582 of record OX596030.1, on the reverse strand, counting down.
ATTAATAGTTCCCAGAACTGTCAATCCTATGAATATTGATCATATTCCGAATTGACAGCAAAAACCAAAAAATAAAAATAAATATCTTATCCATGTCACGTATACCACAAATTCATAAAAGTAAGAAAGAAAATATTCAATGGATAAAAGAAATATAAAGAGACTTCGATGTGACAGTATAAACAAACTAACTGATGAGAAAAGATTGAATTACTTTATCTACCAAACCTTCCCTATCTCCTCACTAACTATACTGCAAAGGCAAAAGAAGCCTTGAATATATAAAAGCTGAATATTTTATTCTCCACATATTATATCAGCAGTATAATTATTATGGAAATGAACTCAATTATGATACGAAAAGTAATCTGTTTGTGTGAGCTTATTTCAATTTCCAAAATTTCTTATGGATATGGATATTTGGTTTTTATTTTCTGAGGATAATAATAATTTAATATAATCGTCAAAATGAAACAAATTTAATACCCTTGAATAAATAAGAAAGCCTTATATGGAAATTAACTATTTCAATAAACAGAATTTTGAAAATTATTAAGAGACACAAAGATCTTTTAATTTATTAAATATAAAATTAATTTTAAATATAATTCTCAATAAGAAACTTTCTTCAAAGCCAATCATGGAATCTAAGCATAATGACGAACAATATTATTTTGGAATGCATCATGTAAAATCATAGGCGCAAAATTTTAAACGATTTAGTAAAATGTTAAAGCCATTTTAGTAAGTTATTAAGCTAAAAAAAAGATTTTGCTAATTTTAAACGATTTTAGGAACTTACTATCTCTAAACATTTTACTAAAGTTAAAATCCCAAAATGGCTACTTTAACTTTTAGTAACTTGCTAAATCCATATGAAATCTGTCATTGTCCTCGAAAAAAATTTGTTGGCAAAGAGTTAAATTGTGTTTTTTTTTCTGATTCGTGTGCTAATTGTTTCTCAAATAAAATAAAATAAAATGTTTTCGGAAGACATCAGGAGTTGCTGAAGCTAATGGAGGTGCTGATTCCAAAAAGATATCAACCATCTCTGTACGCCGCCGCCGCCGTACGGTTTATGGTTGGTTAGATACACTCCAAAATGTTTTTGATTTTTCATCATGATGGCAAAAATTAAGAAAATTGAAAAAGATTTTGGAGTGTATGTGGCCAACGGTAAATCAAATTATTAGGACGTTCCCTAGGTTTAGGTTTGTTTGCTTCGTTTTTCTTTCACGAACTGTCATTGTTTGGACGTGTTGAGATGCACCGTTTTTAATAAAAGGGAATTATTATTTTACTAGTTAGTAAAACGAAAAAAAAGGTTTAAAATTTCGGAAGAGCTAGTAAATTACTAAATGTTTAGCAAATTGCTAACTAGTAATATGCTAAGCCCTTAACAATAGGTTGTTTAAAATTTTGCGCCATACTATTTAACGGAAAGCAATAAAGCATGCATATTGAGTTTTCAACTGGATTAAAGTATTGAAGTGTTAATGCAAATGTAATGTAAAGTTTTTATTTAACAAGTGAATAATATGAAATTGAATTTATGTAATTATTGATTTAGGTTTTAATGTGGATTAATCGAGTAAATAATATGGCTGTAAGACTCATGTAAGTATTTGAAAAAAGAAATTTTAATAAAAATTTACCCGATTTGCCATTCCAGCATAGTTGAGGAACATTAGAAATGAAAAAAGCTTTATGTATTTATGTATGTACATTGAATGTCAAATTTAAATGTTGAGCAACTTTTCTGAACATAGGTACCAACATCATAACTTTCCTAAAAAGGGTCAAATACATGTGGTTTAAAAAATTATTGTTTTGTATTAAATTTTTGTTTCTATTAAATTCGCAATTTAATAAGGTTTTTCAAATAAGGTTTTTTTAATAAGGTTTTTATGTGACTGTGCAATGATATAATACAAAAAATGTAGTCCGATATTCTAGCTAAATTTTAAGACCTTAATGAACGGATTATTAGAACCGAAGTTATAAGCAAGCCAAACCAAACACAATGTATCTTTACAATTATTATACCGACTACAAATTTAGGTAGGTACATATGAACATTTAGCATTTTTTTTCCGACGCGAAGCAAATTTGCCACGATTGTGGTTTTTTATTGCACAAACTCCGCCGCCGCCGGCTTTAGAATACTATATTCCTCTCGCCAATTGGTGGTTGAAAGTATTTTAATGCTTTATTTTTAATCAACTTCCTCGTTGAATTAAATTATTTGTCCGATATTTATTTTCATGTTTTTAGTATAAAATTTTGAATTATTTTGAAAATTTCTTGCTCTAACACGCCAGTCATTTTTCCTTTAATTATATACCTTAATATTGAAAATCGGATAATTGGATCGAAAGATATAAGCATTTAAGTAAACGCAAATCGGGTATTTTTCAGATTTCGCAAAAATCATCATCAAAAACATACCCATTTTTTTCCTACGAACATTTCTCCTTTTTTTCAGTCCGTTTTATCATCTTCTTCGTTTTCTGTTTCCTCAAACTAGTAACAACAAAGCATGAACGAAATAATTTTGTTTATTTTGTTTAGTTTGTTTATTTTTTTTATTTTGTTGATTTTGTTTATTTTGTTTATTCCCCTCACGTTTCGCCCCCTTTGTCTACTAGGCGTTTCATATTTTTTGATTTTTTTATATTGTATGCTTCCGTTTAAACATTTCTAATGTTAAAATAAAATAAATTAAATAAAATTAATATATTTGAAATATTTTTTAAATAAAAAATAATGATAAAAATACTTTCAAATATATTCATTTTATTTTATTTATTTTATTTTTATTAAAATTTCTTTTGTTGAAAACCGCGCAACTCGAGACGAAAAACCAAAAAATGATAAGTATTGGAATAATTCATTAATTTTCGGTGATTTCAAAAGACAATTAAAGTAATAATGAATTGTCAAGAATGTTTCGAACTAATCACAATGGGCCAACCTATGGTCTAAGTGTGTCAAGCTTCTCTGCTGACAGCCACGTAGATCTTCGACAAATTAGTGAAGGTACCTCCTACCAGCGTTGCCGCCCCAAAAAACGTGCCATTATCGTTCCGTACGAAAAAAACGCAAGTTCCTTGTATTATTATAAAAATATAATTCAACTGTGGGTGAAATACAACAATATATTAGACGTGTTTTTTTGTAAGCCCAGAGGGAATTGGTCGAAAAAAACAACGTCGGTGCTAAACAATCACCATGTTAAATACAACAACAACTAATCCCCTACGGGCTAAGCTAAACCCAGATAATTCTCCGGGCTTAACTTAAGCACACAGAAAAACTGTGTTACTGGCATAAATTATATACTTGTTATCGATAGTTTGTATGAAAACTCCATTTTGTTTCTGTGTTGCTGTCACTAATCCCTGTGGTCGTTTTTTTCCTGCAATTCCCACCGGGCTTGCAAAAAAACACGCCTAATATAAGAAATAATTTGTGTATTATCAGAAAGTAAGAGTTTCTGTCAGTTTATTACTCCATTTGTAGCAATTTTCCTAAAAGTTCTTCAAAATTCGCTTTATTGGGATTTAAAAATGAAAATGAAAAGTGCGTGTCATATTGGATATGTTCATGCCACCGTGTCACAAAGAAATTTTTGTGTCAAAAAAGTACGACCTATGAAAAATGTGAGAAAAGTAGGTATCAAATCTGACAACTTATATTTGACAGTGACGAATTGTTTACATACACTATGCTAAAATTGTCATATATTTATATTTTATGTAAATTTTTCAGGAATTTGAAATTTTGTCAGGCAGAACAGTACGGCAAAGTAAGTACATACCTATTGAATTTCTCAATCACATCGTATGTTAATATTACATACAGGTAAATGTTTTCTGCCGAAATTTTAATAAAAATCGTCACTATGTTTAATGCATTCATAATATGTATATGCAGATAAATACAAATATATATCTATGCACACATAAATAATTCACTTTCCTGGATTGATGTACTACTAAAATTAAAACCAATTATTTAAATCGCCCATTCCATCCACACTTTTGATGTTGCAAGTTTGTCACTTTCTATTTATGAAAATTTGTCCGAAATGTGGCAATGATTAATATCCTGTCTAAAACTCATGCAAATTAAGGAATTACCTATATTATAGTCAAACACATTTATACAATAAAATTCTTATGCTAAATTCTGTTCATATATTATCGTGTTGCTAACAAAATTATTTTCATGTTTCTGAGCATCAGACAGGAATAAAAGGAACAATTTCACTTGCATTGTATATAATATGTATCTGTATAAGAATAAGTTCTATATCATAAAACACTCACTATGATGACTGCTCATCCATCAAATGCATGAAACGAATGCAAAGGCTTCTTCTCTATCCTTACACTTCCCTTAGTATTCTTGCGGTCCTTGATGTGCTAGCTATAGTATTTCATATCTTGGCATCAACAACAGCAGCGCCAGATGACTTAGTTTGTTCCCAAAAATGGACACAAGGACTGTAGAACATACTTGTACGATGTATGTAATACATGCACATGAGATAAGGTCCTTAGATGCATGGCTGGATTTACAATATTGAAAAATTTTAAAAATTTTAGCGAACTTTCTTGCACCATTAAAATTTTGCACATGAGTTGAGACCTGCGAATGGGAACATCAATATCAAGTTTTTTTTTTTCTTTCAGAAGTTTCTACTAATTTTAATGAGAGTTTAAAAATTTCCTGGTAAGTCTTAGTAAAGTAGGTACTTCGCCTTGAATTAAAAAATCTATTAGTGCGGCCATGCACATAACACGCTGTGTTACTATTGCTGCTCTTAATTCTTTGTGCGACATATTCTAACTGAGGTTCGCCTTAAGAGTTTATATGTACTTAAGCTGTGACCCAAGCATCTCCTAGAATTTATGCAACGAAAGAGTCTCACACTTTTGAACTGGCTTGTGTTTTGTACTCAAATTTTAGTCACAAACAATCTCACTATAGTATTAAAAGTAATTTTCATTTGACTGTGAGTTACGAGGAACAAATATTTAAAGTTGTGATCTTTATAAAGGCGTAAAACAAGCCTACCCAATATACAAGGGAGTTTATATGTATAATCTTCATACGACCAACACCACCCAAAGACTAGCCTTGATTTAGCGCCAAACAATATCGACATAAATGACAGAACATAAAAGTCAATCTTTTGTGGCGAAAATCGATTGAATGTCACCACCCCAGTTTCAGTTCATCCTGGTTTTTGACATCAGGCTCCCTCCTCTTCCCCTTCCACGATATATTGACGACAAAGGGAACCGAAAATTGCTCCAATAAAACCGAACAAACAAAAATAAAAACAATTTAAAACGATGATACAACATCATTACAGCTTCGACAAGACGTGGAGCAGACACCAACCAACAATTTCTATTGTATGGGGAGGGACGATGATGACGAACTGAAGGACTCAAGGAGGCAGCATCGACGGCGTGATGACGGCGGTGCGGCGTTCAATGTTGTAAAAGTTTAATGCGTGCCAATTCCATAAAAGCGTGCACAAACAAATAACGCGGAACAATTTGCCTTTTGTTTTTATTTCAGCTGGAGATACCTTGGGGGTAGGGGTTTAGTGATGTGGTTAGCAAAGACTATCGTCATGTTAAGGACCCCATTATGGAATAAAATAAATGTACTTCTCAATAAACCTCAGTTTTATTTAGAGTATTTCTGTTTGTTTGATTTGAATTTTTATTAAGTTTATGATTTTTTTTTTAACAAGTGTTTTGTTTTTGTTGTTGTTATTATTTTTTTTAAACAAGAAGGGTGGTTGACGAAGTCTTTTGTGAAATTCAATACTTTGTTGTGTTTATATCGGTGTGGTGTAAGCTGATGGTGTCTTATACTCAAACGTCCCTGGAGGCAAAATGCAACGGAACCCACTAGTACTAGTAGAACAAGAACAATCTAAAAGTTTGAGATAAACGTGTGCTGTGCATCAATTTCCAGTTCAACTAAGATGAAGATAGTTTGAACCTTTTAAGTTTTTTTATTTTGAGTTATAGATACTGGATATGTAGCTTAAGGCTCATTTTTATTACCGTTTGCTCCCAACTTTGATATACATACGTGGCGTTAACCGTATGGTGAAGTTTAATTGAATGCTGAAAGTGTTTTTTAAACTACCAGGGTGTTTCGATAAAATTAATTTTTGTATAACCAATAGCACGGCAATTTTTTTGTTTGTACGGAAATTATTCAGCAATTCCTGGGACTAAGTAAAATTATACTTTTTCGAATTTTGTCAAGCTAATTTTATACGGCTCGCTTATAAAGCCCTGAAACTAGATTCTGAGAAATGATTTAGTAAGTATAACCCTCAGGGTCCAAGGATAGATATGCGAATAAAACTAGTAGAAATTGTATCCTTCCAGTTAAGGGGATCGTTACAAGCACCTCCTCCTCATATATACAAATATAGCAACAATTCCTCTAAGCCTCACAACGGGTCTTGTCATAGATATAAAATTGATTAATTTTCAAGGGATTGCATATATTCTTGCAATGTTTCCGAAATTTCACTAAAATTTCTTGTTGGCAGTCACTTCTCTATTGGCTATGAAAAATGTCGAAAATGAAAAATTTTGCATTAAGTTTGATTTTAAGTGGTAAAAATTCATCTTGCGATTTTTTGTCTGTTTTTAATTTCGCAATGATTTTTTCGCAATTTGTGTTGTAATTGAATTTTTTTTTTTGTAATTTGTTAATTTTGCATTTAATTGTTCGGTAACAATTTTGGTTTACCAAGTTTTTATTTTACTATGTTATCATTTCGCAAAATAATCGTTTCGCATATTTCAATTTGTATTTTTCATTTCATCATTTCGCAATGTCACTGATTTTTAAAACCAAAAAATTCAAAAGATCAGCTTATTTTGACTTAGATTTGTGGCCAAAACAATTCTAATCGGGTTTGTTCTAAAACAAAAAGGAGGCTTTGTGATTAATAATGTAAAATCGGATTAACCACGAGTTAATGAATTAAAAAAAAAAAACTTAAAAGTATGGTGTAGTCTCGAATAAAAAGTATAACAAATAGCTTACATAAATTAAAACTACGTCTATGAAGTTAGATGGAAAGAAAACTAATTAAAAACCCGTTACCAAATTTATTAAACTACCACATTTTCTTCATATGTATATTGTATATAGTTACGATAACTGTGCTCAAATGTGCAGTGGCAGTCCTCTAAAAGTTTTCCCGTATAGTAGCTGTCTGTCGCTGAATTTGTAATATTTAAACGATGAAATTAGCTGCCAAAATTTTTACTCTTTAATTAATTGAAGAAATATTATAATAGTTTGCGCAACTGTTTCAAGCATCATCGTGTGTACATTTTTAGTTTTCAACTACAACTACTAATTTGCATGTCAAAATCTTTCTTTTTCCAATTCCACTTGGTAGTTGATTTTTCAACTTGACTCTAGCTAAAAAGTTTGAGTTTCTTTTTGTTTTTTTTTTTTTTTTTTATTGTCGAGGAACAAAAATAGCAGTCCGTATAGCCCAAACTAAACTATAAACCCAGATAAACAAAAACAAAGTGGATAACTTTCAACTGCAGTTTTTAATAAAAACAAATGCAAATCGAAATTGTTCTCGACACGCAAGAAGGGAGAAAAGTTTTTGCATTATTATTGCTAGGTATATATGTATGTATATCTGTAGAAGCGAAGCTGGGAGCTTGAACATCAGAGGATTCTCCATGATGCCCCATTCTTAATCGACTTTTAGCTTTCAGTGGGTATATGATAGAACAGAAATACAAAAGAGTGCGGTTGCATGTGGAAAATGGAAATGGAAATGGAAATAAAAGAGTTCCAAATGAGAAAATAAAATTGAAAAGGTTAATGGATATGGTTTTAAAGTTCTCAATGTCAATTGGAAGCCGCAGGGTGCTTGCAATGAGGTATCTAACTTTTTTTGTTTTTTTTTTTTTTTTTTGAATGAGAAAGGAATTTCAATAAAAATTTGTAAAATTGTATGTGGGTTTTTTTTTAAAAGAGAAAAGCGATATTTAAGAGGAAAATGCCACAAATAAATTTTACGTCGGATAGAAAAATGTTTTAAAATTCGTAAGTCCTTTATTTAAAGATTTAATTTCCTTTAAAAAGTTAGCATTAAATTTAGTTTTAAAAAGGATTTGTATTGAACTTTGATTAGAACTTTTGTTCTCAACATCCACCTATCTCGGTACTCGAAAAATAATGATTTTTAATAAATTTATATAAAATTTAATTTACCTACTACTGGGGCCTCCCTTAAATAATATAAACTTTTTACTTATCGTTGTAGGGCCAAAAAAAAATATTCGCAAGGATTAATGAAAACCCTTAACTGCCTCTTTTGCAAACTTTAAAAAAATCAACAGCTGATTTCTTCTTTTTTTCACTATTTCGTTTTCCAACTGCGCTGATATCATGCAATCAAACCTCCATAAATTGGTTCCCGTCGAAATGGCCACTCGAGTTAGTGGTGTTTCTTCACATACATACATATATCGGTTGCTAGAACTGTGATGATGGGCCGGGGTCCCCAGAAGTGCGATTAAACGTATTTCGTTCAGTTCAGGGAAACCGTTGTTCCATCGTTTGGAGAATATCTATGTCTGCAATTAAATTCACTGCTCTCTGGCACCTGAGAAACAGAAATCGACAAACTCCCATATCACATTGTCATTCCCCCCCCCCATCCCCTCCTCATAGCTCTTCATAAAACCCTGGATTTTTTTTTCAGTATAACTATACCTATTTTTGAATCGGATTTTCGCAATTTGCAGTCCTTTTTAATTGAAACTCGGATTTTAATTGAATTTTTGAATTTATTTCATGTTGATTGAGCATTTATGCAGTGAAGTGAAAACAGAAACATACAGTAGGCCGCTTCCTCCTGGTATACATAAAACCGGTGTTATGGTAGCACGGTCGGCAGTGGCATTGGCATATCGTGTCCAGGCATAACTTTTGCAGATAACATGACAATATTTGATTTGGAATTTATCTCCTGTTTGAAACTCTTTTTTTTTCTTTTCTTTTTTGTGTTTGGAAATCAGCAAAAGCCACATAGATTTTTTGTCATTTTTTTTGCTTTTGCTTATTGAATGGTGTAATCCAAACTGATCTGACGGGCATAGACTATAGGTTCAGATATATGTAATTTATTTTAATTAGAAAAACTATGCTGTGTGATTTCTAAGTAGTTTTTTTTTTTATTTGTCTGTTTGTTTGTTTTCTGTATGAATTGACATTCTTTTTGATTGAAATATTATTAATTTATATATGTTTTTTTGAAAACCTCTTTGTGGTCAACAGCAATTAGTTCGGCAATCATTTGATTGTGAATTGAACCGTGAATTGTTGCTATTTTAACCATCGTCTCTTCTCTTTTTTTTCTATATCAGCCAAATAGTTTTATAAATTTTGATCATACCTTTTTGATGTTTAGATTGATATGACAAGGACTGTTTTAAATACTAAGCATATGTACATATGTTATCTATGTTATCTAGAACTTTTATAAATATTTAGTCAAGGCCTATATGAGGTTTAATTTATAGAAAAAATCACTTTTAAGAGGGCTGAGGAAAAATTATATTTGAGGAAAAATTTTAAATGTATAGAGGAAGCTTTTTTTTTTTTTTTTTGGAGTTTTACATTATTTTGATCGAAACCAGTGTAAACGAGTAAGTTTTAAATTTTAACATTTTATTTTGTCAACTTCATTTTTACTTAATATATTTTTGATTTGAACTTTTTCGAAGATATTTCAACCGATAAAGCGTTACATTGTCATATGTTTAAATTAACAACAGAACATGTTAACTACACTAGTGGACATTGTTAAAGTTACAGTGTGGCATGTTAATTCATTAAAATTATGTATTTCAACAGAATTGATAATGTAAGGTAGTGTAAAGCATAAAAGTCTTTTGTAGATTTTCCAAAAACAAACACTTTTGTTGATTTAATATTTAATAATATTTAATATCTTATATAGTCGTGTTTTTGTAAAAGTGTATAGCAACTCAGCAAAATGTTTACACGCAAACAATAACAATTATTTTTTTGTTTTGTAAACAAACAAATAAAAAAATTTACCCGATTTGCCATTCCAGCATAGTTGAGGAACATTAGAAATGAAAAAAGCACATATGTATTTATGTATGTATGTACATTGAATGTCAAATTTAAATGTTGAGCAACTTTTCTGAACATAGGTACCAACATCATAACTTTCCTAAAAAGGGTCAAATACATGTGGTTTAAAAAATTATTGTTTTGTATTAAATTTTTGTTTCTATTAAATTCGCAATTTAATAAGGTTTTTCAAATAAGGTTTTTTTAATAAGGTTTTTATGTGACTGTGCAATGATATAATACAAAAAATGTAGTCCGATATTCTAGCTAAATTTTAAGACCTTAATGAACGGATTATTAGAACCGAAGTTATAAGCAAGCCAAACCAAACACAATGTATCTTTACAATTATTATACCGACTACAAATTTAGGTAGGTACATATGAACATTTAGCATTTTTTTTCCGACGCGAAGCAAATTTGCCACGATTGTGGTTTTTTATTGCACAAACTCCGCCGCCGCCGGCTTTAGAATACTATATTCCTCTCGCCAATTGGTGGTTGAAAGTATTTTAATGCTTTTTTTTGTTTTTATCAACTTCCTCATTGAATTAAATTATTTGTCTGATATTTATTTTCATGTTTTAGTATAAAGTTTTGAATGATTTTGAAAATTTTTGTTTGCTCTAACACGCCAGTCATTTTTCCTTTAATTATATACCTTAATATTGAAAATCGGATAATTGGATCGAAAGATATAAGCATTTAAGTAAACGCAAATCGGGTATTTTTCAGATTTCGCAAAAATCATAATCAGAAACATACCCATTTTTTTTCTACGAAAATTTCTCCTTTTTTTCTGTCTGTTTTATCATCTTCTTCGTATTTTCTTTGTATATAAACTTTATAGTAATCTCATGGAGTCGTTTTTTTTTACGAGACATTTGGACGGTGGCGGCGCTCGTGCTCGCTGATGTTGAAAATAAAATTTGCAACATTTTGGCAGGAAAACGGGCAACATTTTCTTATTTGAGAGTTATCCCTATGGGAGTATAATATCATAAACAAGTTTATATACAAAGACAATAGTTAAAAAAGGTTGCTTTAAAAATCACACAAAAATTGAAAAAAAAGAGGAATTTTCATCGGCAAACAGCGAGCTTCAGTGCCGATTTTTAGGAATTCTGAAAATTTGGGTTTACTTAAATGCTTATATCTTTCTACCCAGCTGTCCGAATTTCAATGTGAAGGTATATAATTAAAGGAAAAATGACAGGCGTGTTAGAGCAAAAATAAAATTTTCAAAATCATTCAAAATTTCATACTAAAAACATGAAAATAAATATGGGACAAATAATTTCATTCAACGAAGATGTTGATAAAAACAAAAAAAAAAACATTAAAATACTTACAAACACCAATTGGCGAGAGGGAGATAGTATTCTAAAGCAGGCGGTGGCGGCGGCGGGGTTTGTGCAATAAAAAACCACAATCGTGGCAAATTTGCTTCGGGTCGGAAAAAATGCTGTTTTTACATTTTTGTAGTCGGTATAATAATTGTAAAGGTACACTGTGGTTGGTTTGGTTTGCTTATAACTTCGGTTCTAATAATCCTATCGGTAACATTAAGGTCTTAAAATGTAGATAGAATATCGGACTACATTTTTTTTATAAAATCATTGCGCAGTCACATAAAACTATACATGAAAAACCTCATAAAATTGAATATTTAAAAGAAACAAAAAATTAATAAAAAAATTTTTTTAAACCACATGTACTTTAACCCTTTTTAGGAGAGTTTTATGATGTTGGTATGTATATGTTGCACATTTTTGTTGGTTGGTTTAGTGGGTAAAAACAGAAAAGGATCGATTTGCTTAGCTTATAGCTCCTGTTCTAATATTCCGATCATTAAGATTTAGGTGTTAAAATAAAGGTAAAATATCAGGATTTATTATCGAGTTAAAAAATAATTGCGATCACATAAAAGTGTATGTGAAAAACGTAGTGATTTGATTGTTTTTTCAATATAAACTAAGAATTTAATGGAAATGATAATAATAAACATACCTATGTAGGTAAACATATGTAGCTACATATAGTTTGTACATTTATGGAAAAGGGTTGATATCGTTGGTTTTGTTGGCTTATAATGCCTGTTCTAATACTCGGATCTTTAAGATTAAGGTCTTAAAATGAAGGTTAGATGTCAGGCTAAATTATTAAGTTGAAAAATCATTGCGATCACATAAAGTTGTATGTGAAAAACTTCATAATTTTGATTGTTTTTCAATTTAAACTGAAAATTTAATGAAAATGATATGTAGGTACATAATATGTATGTATGTACATACCTATGTACATTTATAGAAAAGGGTCGATTGGTTTGTTTGATTGACTTTTCTATAACTTCGGTTCTAATAATCAGATCTTTAAGATTAAGGTCTCAAAATTAAGGTATAATGTCAAGTTTATTAATTAAATTAAAAATTCATTGTGATTACATACAAGTGTAGGCAAAAAACGTGATTGTTTATATATTTATCGTTATAATAATTTAATTAAAATAAAATTTTAATAAAAAATTGAATACAAAATAAATAATTATACTTAGGTTAGGTAGGTACATTATGCGTCAGATCCTCAAGTTTAAGGTTAAGTTTAGGTAAATTATCAGACTAGAGGTAGAATTGTAAGTGATGTCAGACTAGAGGTAGAATTGTAAGTGATGTGACTAATTTCGGTCGATATTTGGGTTTTTTCAATTATGTGACCCAGTCCATATGGTAGGTTTTAGTGCTAAAAAAAATATCATGAAAGGAGATTTTATTTAAAAAATTTAAAATACGTGTTTTTTTTAAATCGGAATTTCAATATGGTAAATTAGGGCAAAAGAAGAGAAAGGTCTAGATTCTATTTTCTAAACGAAAAGTGATAGAGAGTTTTTTTCTTTTATCGATAGATCATGTAAATACAAGAAAGTCACATATATAAAAGAAAATTCCAGAAAATCTAAAATTCGAGATAAAAACCTTTTAAATTCAAAAAATAAAAAATGAAAAATGGACGTTGGAGAAAAAAAAATCACATAAAATCAGGGAAATGTTTTCTAGAAATATTTCTGAGAAGCCGATAAAAAATTAAAAGATCCGTGTTTGCAAAATTTTTGATTTAAGCTTTTTTTATGGCTAGGTGAATTTTTGGAAAATTTATATTTTTTAAATCAATTTTTCTTGGTTTTTGATTTTTTTTACCTTAATTAATATTTTCATTTAAAAAACAGTAACATAAAGAGAATTTTATTATCATTACGATGGTACTATGTTGTTTTTAAAACTGTTGGCTACTTTTAGAGTTGCCGAAATTTTAATAATCGACGTTTTTGAATTACTCATGGCTTTAAAGAATACAATTTTAATAGTCTCAGAGAGGGTTCAACAAATTCTGGGGCAGAAACTATGTATAACCAAAATGTGAGTATATGGGTAAATAGGTACAAGTGTCATGATCTTCTTTAGCTCTAATTTACCCTATTTAAATTCCGTATTTTAAAATAAAGTTTCCTTTCATATATTTTTTTTAGCACTGAACCCAACCACATAATTGAAAAAAAAACCAAAAATCGACCTTTAAAGCGTGGCAACCCAATGCCTTGACCATATTTCGCCAGGCAACACTTGAGCAAAATGTTAGTTAAAACATTATCTAAAAAACTGCATACCACCTAACTCGATGCGGGTAGGTCGTCCTATGGCGGGATCTTAGACTATATGGAAGTCTATCTCACCCGGAAATTTAGTTTTACATTTCACAATTTTGAGAAAAATTGATCCAAATATTTTGTTTGCGTTTTTTTTTATCAAAATTTTGAGTTTGAATGCAAACTATTGACACAAATAATATAATTTAAATGTAGGATTGAAGAACAGACTTCTGGCTTTTAAAACCGTTATTGTTTTGCATTTTAAGTATTGTCGTTGTTTTTTAATATTTGTTTTTCCATTTAAGTCGTTTTTTTTTCGAAAGTCGCCTTTACCTCCTAAACGGGGCCCCTCCCATAGTAAAAAATGCTTGTATTTGAACCCTTCTATAAAAATCCGTTACCAATTTTTAGCGCCCAAGTTATTGTACTCTCCCCGCATACAGATTTAAGACTTATAACTTGAGTTCTAATGGCTAGATTTTCAAGGTTAAGATCTTAAATAACTGTTGACATTAGCGCCTGCCTCGCGACTGAACATACCCTAAGCGGAGCAACGGAGTTGCGTGAGCGGGACAGGACCCGCAATCGATTTTTGTCTAATAAGCAAATACCTATTTGGTTTAGTTTTTTTAATTATTTTTAGTTAGATTTATAAATAACTTGAGTTCTAATGGTCAGATTTTAATGATTAATGTCTTAAAATAAAGATATATTATTACGTTATACTATAGCCGTGAAAGTGTATAGCAACTCAGCAAAATTTTTACACGCAAACAAAAAAATATTAAACGCAAAAATAACAAAATATTTATAAACTTATAATCAATTTTTGTTGTTATTGTTTACGTGTAAAAATTTTACTGAGCTGACTATTCACTTGCAAAAAACAGGGCTTATATAATATATACAAATAAAGATATATATACTATACTTTGCCTCTCCTGACATTTGTGATAGCAACACTTCTGTGGCATATTTAAACAAAAATGTATCACTTTTAAAATACCTACATAGTTGAAAAAAAACATCGAAAAGTTTTTTTTTAATAATATCTTACATACCTATCCTCTATGTAAAATTACAAAACACAAAACATACAGATTGCCATTTTTCACTTAAATTAATCAGTCATTTTTATAATGTAACCGATTTTGTGGTAAACACAATCCTTTTTTTTATTATTGTTTTTTTTTGTTTGTTTACGCATGTAATAATAAATACAAAAAAAAGCAAACACTAACCGCCTGGTAAACAAACGCGATCAGACTAAATGCAAATTAGCGATCGAAGAAGAAGAAAGGCAAAAGAAGTAAAATCGGCTAAACGGTCAGAGAATAAAAGAAAACGATGAGCGTGAATTTAAGTTGCGGTAGGTTTCTCATTTTAAGCTTCGGAATGAATTTTCTATGTTCTGAGTCGTAACTCAAGGAGGGTCTTTGGCAGGGTTTCCGTCGTGCGGATTTGGATCGGAATCCGAGCGTGCAGAGATTGGAAAAGCTTAAGCTCCGAGATTAGTTAATTTTAACTCGAGAGTTCAGTGATCCTGGAAGGAGGGGTATTTGCAGATATTCCCTTTGTTATTTAGCTGCGGATATGCGGGCAAACAAAGGGAAATCGAACAACGAATTTCAATAGCATTTAGAGAATTCAATAAAGTGCATCGTTGTCGTGCTTTTTAAGTTTACCATATATTTTTGATATATATATATATATATATATATACAAGTAAAAGCATAGCCATTTTGGCTTTGCATATCAGAAAAATTTTAGTTCTTTTTTGCTAATGTTTCTAAAGTCATAAAAACTAGTGACAAAACCAAAATTAATATATAAAAAAAAAAAAAAACAAGAAAAAAAGGATACCTAAAATAAAAAAAAAATAAATTGGTAAGAAAAAAAAAAAGAAATAATTTCATCGGCAACAGTTTTTTTGTACATAGTTTTTTTTTATATAGGTAAATTCGGCAGATCGTAACAGGTTACGACTGCCCGAGATAGAAAAGTCTCCTTTTGCTTCAACTTTTTCCGGGATAGCAATTCCCGCAACCATCTGGAATTTCCCTCAAACAGTACGCAGCAAAGAAAAAAAAGTAGGCAGTTTCATACCTACGTATATATACAGAAATCAGTACTATCAACAAGTAGCAGTGGCAACCCAGGCGAGGCACATACCAAATTAGTTGAAAAAAATTACAACGAGAGAATAGCCTAGGAGGTAAAACCACCAGCCAAAAGTGTGAATAGACTCGAACATCCCAGGTTCAAATCTCGCCCGAGCCAATTCAAATTTTTTTTATTTCAATTTTTTTATTTTCAAATTCAATTTTTATTTTTTTTAATTAACTTAATTTACGATCTTTTTTTATAATTTTTTTGTATCCGCCTCTAAGCGATCGGGATTAAAATCAATATTTTTGCTTAATTCTACCGCTACGCGAACCGTAGGAAAATTTTTAATTCGCGAAAGTGCGTGCGTTGTATATATATATAAAAATATAAAGTTCATTGCAACTAGCGATACAAAAAGTGTATCGAAGAAAACCTCCTTCACATCCCGCTGCAGTGGCCACTCCTCGAGGGAATTACAAGGGTGAGTTAAATTCTTTTTGAAAATTATATTGATACATATTTGAATTTTTATACGCATATATAACCACTGAAAACTTACGCGGATTAAAGGGGGTGTTTAAAGGGGGTGAAAATTTGATAAAAAAAAAAAAAAAAAAAATAAAAAAAATATACTTGAAGGAAAAGAGGATTGATAACTTCCCAAATTTGTTAATAAAATCGAAGACGTGGTTGTATTATTAAAGTAAAAATTTTGATTTCGGCCCCGCGTTGCCACAGAGCTAGTTTGCTTAGATAAAAACCTAAAAAGGAAAATTGTAATATTTAAATAAATTCACAAAGAAAATAATAAATTGTTTTAGTACCTTGAATTTTTTTTGTATTTCGAAATAAATTACATATACATATAAGGATTATTTAAATATAACGAGAAATGAAATTTAATAAAGTTTTCAATGATTTTTGAAAGTGATTCTAAAAATTTAAAATGAGTGACTAATTTTTTTATTAAAGAAAGGATGAGAGGGATGAGGAGAGAGGGATGAAGAGGTGAGGTAAGAGGAAGCCTAGCAAAGGGGTTGCTTTGGCGAGAAAGGCAACCAGGTAGGGAGGGAGATGTAAAGACAACTCGCGCACCGTGTCACCGAGGTGCATAAGCCTGGCAGAATAATTTAAAATTTTTGTAGTGATCAAAGGTCCAAGAACCACACCCACGCTGAGCTAGGGGTTCTTAATTTGCCAGCCTGGACCGATAGGCAACTAAGATCGTTACAATAAATACTATTCTGTTCTATTTTTTTTCTCCTCGAACTCCCATATATTTTGTATATAAACCTACATGTATACTGTATACTGTATAGTGTATAGTGTATAGTCTTCTTATTCTTGCCATTTTGCCTTTTATCTCAACTCTATCAATATTTGAACAAAGTTGCTCAACATTAAAAGTTGACATTCAATGTTGAGATGATAGAAAATGTTGAGAGTTAGTTAGACATTTGGACACCAATTGGCGCACCAATCGCCGATGCTGATGAGACTACTATAAAGTTTATATACAAAGGTATTTTGTTTCCTCAGACTAGTAAGAACAAAGCATGAACGAAATAATTTTGTTTATTTTGATTATTTTGTTTATTTTGTTTATTCCCCTCACGTTTCACCCCCCTTTGCCTACTAGGCGTTTCATATTTTTGAAATTCTGTTGATTTTTTTACATTGTATGCCTCCGTTTAAACAATTTATAATTCCTTTTTTGTTATTGTTTACGTCTGCGATCAATTGTTTTGCAAAATAGCAAACTGGTAACATGATGATTTCCCTGAGTGTTCATATTTTTTTTTAATAGAATTGTTTTTTTTTTTTAATTTTTGAAAATTTTGCAACGCCATTAACAAGATTTTGCGCACTGAATTAATTTCCTTTGAAGTTATGATTGCTTAAAAATTACTTGATGTGCAATTTTAATATTAAATATAACAGTTTTGCATATATCAGAATGCATTTTTAATATTTGCGGGATGTATTCCACCTGATGGTATTGAAATTATCCATTTTATTCAAACAAAAGGTATATGTTAAATAGTCAGGAACAAATTACAGATCATATTATAATCAGAACACCTGTCAGTGGTTGTGCTTTGTTAAGAGAATTTCTCACACTACACCAAATTACATCATTAACTACTGGCAGAATATAATATATGTGTATTGACATATAAAATTGAATTTCCTTTTTGGAAAAAAAAAGTCTTATAGATTTTATAATTTAATTTATTATTTTATTCATCATTATCTATCTAGATATATTTTTAATCAAGCTGAATTAACTCGAAAGCCCCAGGATTGATTTCGAGTTCGTCGAAGTATTTCTTTTCCCCCATCACTTTGAATAATTAAATCAAAACCCATGACTATTTATAGCCTAGCATAACGTTTCTCAATTATTGTGCAGATAAAAATTTTGTAAATCAATTCTGCTGCAACAGAACGGATGCAATGAATTCTAGTATACTGAAGAAAATTTAACAAATTTAATATCTTAAGCCATTTCCTGTCGAATGTCTACCTTTCATTAGATCACGATTAATATCGAAATAAAATAATGAAGAGAAAACCAACATATGCAATGTAAATCCCATACTTTAAGATTTTCGGAAATAGAAAATATCCTATCTGGAATCGATTTTTCGTGTTCATCAAGCTGTAGCATAAACATCAAGCTTATCTTCCCGCATCAGCATTTTACACATACTTATCAACGGATTCATGAAGCTCAAATTGTCAAACCAAACCACGCAACAGCACCAAGGGGAATTTTTAAAATTTATTTCACTGAAAATTGGCATTTTTTTGGTCAGCCCCGAAAAGCTGGCTAATGTCGATCACTCATCCCCATTTCGTCTGGATCAGCCCTCTGTGCTTTGCGCTTCTTTCTGATATATTGTTGTTTTGCACCATCATCATCGCAAAAAACACATCTAATTTTTTTGTTCTACCTATTTCATTTCATGCAGCTTCGTTGTCAAAATACAATGTGTGTCAGAAGAATCCTTTCCAGTTTGTTGTCTCTCTTTGCATATATATCCTTTTTGCTATATATACAATATACATATATAAGGGATGGATAATATTAGCCAACTTTGTTGGAGGGTGTCACCATGGAAGCACATCTCGCACACAGAAAAGCTGTCACTGATTTAAACTTTATTTGAATTTTTTTAAAGCAAACCATGGATGAATAAAATTCATTCGAAGGGCTGATGCAATGGATAGGAAGTTATCCACATCCGCATCTATACAAAATTGGCACTTTTACAACCGAAAAGATTTCTTCTTGTAATGGGGGGCGACAGGGATGTTATATGTCATGCCCCTCACAGTCTCACGTCCTCCCACATCATTCGAAAAAGGAGTGAATTATATTATTTGCATCATGTTCTGTGAGTTACTGAGTTTGACGCGAAGTGCTTAATGGTGGTTCTCGAAAATCTTCCTTGTAATCGGATTACTTTAATTAAATTTAGTTCTATAAGGGGACCTTTCACATCAACTCAACTGGGCATGTTTACAAGAATATTTTTTGCTCGTTTTTATTATTTTTTTTTTTTTTGTTCCTTTGTTTTCCATCAACATCATACAAATTGTGGAGCTTTATTGAATTTTAACTAATTCTGTCTATTAAAAAGCACTTAGGGTAATTTGAATTTAAAATTTATTTACACTCACTTCTTGTGTATATTTTGAAAATATAAAGTGGAAATGACATTGTTTGATATAAAGAGCTTTACAATTTCTTTTATTTGGGAAAATAAATAATAGAGTCAATGGATGGTCTGGGTCAAGAGATAAACTTTTACAATTGAAGTCGTTCAATAAAATGCTTAAAAAGATTGAGGAGATTATTACACACAGCAAACAGAACTTATTTGAAATCTTAAAAATATACAGCTCTTGTTTTTATATTAAGTATTCACGTTTCTAACATCTCAAAGATTTTGCTCCGCATTAATTTGACTGAATAAGAAAAAAAAAACTTATTAAGATTATTTACAAAATTATGAAAAATAAATAAAAACATAATTATGAAAAAAATCGAAAAAAAAAAAATTAAACGAACAAATTTTAGCTTCTTCTACAAGAACAAATTCCAATTTTTTCGCATAAGCAATAGATTTTGAGAAAAAACTTCCTTAAAACTCAAATCCAAACTCTTGCTAAGAACATTAGGCTCTCCATACCAAAATTAAGCTCTGCCAGATTTTTTTGTACTAATAGTCTTATTTTATTATAGACTTTTATTTTATTTTAAAGAGATTAAAGTTGAATTTGAGTAAACTCAATAAATTTAAATAGTTCACATGATTTTAACTCCTAAATTCGGATGATTTAAACCTAAAAAATTGGCACTTAAGCTTTTGAAATTTTTTTAGATTTTTTATTTTGATTATTAATAAAATTGCCTTACAATAACTCCTTTTCTATAATCTGCAAAATTAAATAACATACTATTCATTATGGGTAAAAGGCTTTTTCCATCTATACCAACAACCTCACATTGCCATTAAAAGTCCTTATAAAACATTTTTTGAAAGAAACCATTGAAATTCGATAAAAAATATGTGTATGTAATTTATTCACTCATTCTCCACTTCCCATGAATTCAAGAACACAAAATATTTTTTGTCCAAAAACAAAACAACAACCAAAAAAATATTAATTGAAAAAGTTTTAGAAGCCCCAAAAGAAGTACCCCCAAATTTAAAAACAATATTATCCTGAAATAACAAAATCAATTTAGTAAGCAAAAAAGGACTTAACGACTTATGACTTTCTTCTTCTTTTTTTCTTTGTTGTTTTTGTTTAGTTATACAGCTTCCGTTTTTGTTTGGTGTTGTTGCTTTTTTTGTTTATCTACATAAAAATAAATATAGACCATGAAATCTCTGGCTCTGCTCTGTGAAAGCCTAAAAGTAGAATAAGTTTTGGCTGGGTTTGGAGAGGGACACAAACGTTTTTCTGCTGTTTTCTAATCTTTGCTTAGCTACGTCATTTACTTAGATTAAAGTTTTTTATTTTGCCTGTTTCCTATTGAGATGTTGTCGGTTTAGGTACCTAGCTAAAGATTTTTATTAAGAAGCCACAGTTTAATATTCTACCAAATGAATCTATGCAAATAAAATTCAATTGAGAAGTTTATCGTTTTAAGGAGAGTTTGGTTTAAGTAGATATACGAAAATTTCATAAAAAAACAAAAAAAAAATTGAGTAAGGATTATCTTTTTAGAAAGACGATTAAGGGCCCATTAAGTGCAGTTTGTTATATACCCTTCTAAAATGTTGTCTATACTTTACCTGAATAAAATTAAGGATAAAGTTTATCGCTCACATAAAATTTATAAACCCTTATTATGAATGCATGTCTATAAATTGTTTTTAGTTCTTCATTATGTTCTTTGTTACGAGCAAACAAAAAAATTGCATGCATTTACCAAAAAAAAAAACACCCTTTTCGACAAACTATTAACACAAGATACGAGTATTTTTTCATTCATAATAAATTATTATTATTTTCTTTTTAATAATCAATCACGAGACACTTATTTCAAGTTCTTTTTCAAACTTTAATAAGTACCTACCTGTAATGTAGTAATGTTTTTAGTTAGACAATATTTTAACGATAACATAATTTTTCTTCATTTTGAGCAAGTTTCACAATTAAATACAATTACTTTTATGTTTTTACGAAATTATACGAACCTAAAAATAATAATTTAGAAGGCTTTGACAAATTGAAAATGCAAATCATTTTATGTTGTCAATTCAATTAAATCGGATTTTGCAATAACGTGTTACCGTGTCACCCAAAAATAAAGTAAAAATTTAACTCAAAACTAAGTTTTAAAGATTAACTTCACTGTCCATATAAATGTATGTGGGAAAATCAGTTATCAGTTAGCAATAAAAATAAAATAAATACAAAATAGAGATAAAATATTGCCTACAATCTTTTTATAAATTACTTTTCTCTTACATTGCCGTTTCAATTTTATTTGTATAAATTTTCTTTTAAAAGTGGTTTTTATATTAAAAATCAACATTTACACTACAACGCTTTGATCATTCCAAATTGACTGTATCAATTTTAGAATTTTGTTGGAATTTTTTCGTACCTGAATATTAATGTATTTTGACTGGACTTCTAGTCATTTTGCTTTATAGCATAAATTTCTTTTAGTTTTCTTTACTTTTTTTTTTTTTAATTAAACATTTTACTGACTCATTCACTTTCTATCAAGCTCGACAAAAAATTTACATTTCAATTTGCTATAAATCTTCTGCATATACTGTCGCCGGAAACACTTATGGAATTAGAAGGGTTACACTTACACTATAAAGTATAAACATACATTCAATGTAGAACTATCAACATGACAGTCATTGGACTGCAACAATATTACTGAAGGGAAGAAGTGAAATTCATGTTGGCGCCAAGACCTTTTTCTCCAATCAATGCAAATAAAAAAAAAAAAAAAAAAAAACACAACCCTGTGCTGTCACATGTGAACAATACTCTTTCTTTTGACAAGAATTTACATAAAAGTCCAATTTTTCTGGCAAACATAGACAAGCAGCACATTTTCTTGGAAAGAATAAAATAAATAAAAAAAACGGATACCAACTTCATTCACCCTTTTATGTAGGTTTTATTAACCATGTAGGCTAAGGCAAGTTTATTCCGTATTCGTTGTCTGTCGACTGTAAACAAAAATTATTTGATTCAAAAAAATAAAACAACTGAAAATCTTAAAAATAACCACGATCTCATAAAGACTTTTGGAAGTAAAATAATATATGTTTTCTTATTTTATAATATTTCGAAGGAACAATGTTTTTACTTAGAAATTATTGATTAATCCAATATTAAGATTCTATTTGGCATCCTCATTCCTCTATCATTAATAAGATAGGAAGACCAAGTTAGCTAGACAACTAAATTGATAAATATTACATGGATTTTGTAGACCGATGCATTACAAACTAAATCTCAATACTCTGTGCGGCTTTAGTATTCAATATCACGACTGATATTTTAGTTATACTTAAATTCCCTCCCAAAATTTACTGCCGGCTCGTGGTCTATCAAGATATATGAAGGTACAATAGTTTTTCTGAGCAGAAAACTTCAAGTGCCGGAAACTAGATTCCAAATATGCTTCTCACGCAGTAAACGTTATCATTTCTGTGCTCGAAAACATACAGGTAATATCGACGGCCGCAATAATACAAAAAATAGCTAAATCATTGGAAATAAAGGTTAAAACACTAAGAACCATCATCAATCAACATGTTTCTTAAATAATTTATTATTTTTTTTTATTTGAAAAAAGAACTAAACTCAAAACAATAATTAAAACGCTTTTACTTCTTTTTGTTATCTTCCATTTTTTGCACAAGGAGATTTTTCAATATCTTAGCACCTTCTCCATTGCATTTCTCATAATATGGCAACGCTGACATACGTTCAACCCATGCAAATAAATTGGGGAAATTCTTTTGATCAATAACAGCCACATCATTTGCAGTGGAAACCGAAGCAATGCAACAAAGATCTGCAATGGTCATATGCTCCCCACATACATATGGATGGCCAGTTAAACAATACTCCAAATTATCGTAAGCCTTTTGAATATATTCAATGGTTTCTTGAGGAATACAGTCACGTCCAAAGTATAAGACCGGCTCAACAGCCATTCGAACTCGTGGGAAGAGATGGCCACAATCGAAGAAGAGACGCGTCATGACGTTGTTGCGTGCAACCAGTTCTTTGGGGAAAAGATTGTCATTTTTAGAGTATTTGTCGGCGAGATATGCACAGATTACGTGGCTGTCTGTAATAACAACACCATTGTCATCTAGCACGGGAATTGTGTGTTGTGGATTAAGTTTCAAGAATTCCGGTGTTTTGTGTTCGCCTTTCATAAGATTCATCGGACTATAATTTTACAAAAAAAGATACTTTGTTTAAATAATTTAAAAGACACATAAGTTTTTTTTTTTCTTGCTCACCGAAGATCCAATTCTATGTCCATTTCTGCGGCAGCTAGCAATACAGCTCGGCATGGAGGGCTTCGAGCGGAATAGTATAAAATTGGCTTGGAAGACATTGTTCAACCGGTTTTATTTTTTGCTTAAAGTCACACACACAAAAATATATCTTTGCAGTAACTCCCAACCAAATATAGGTGCTGAAGGTTTGGAATTAGATTTCCTACTGAAGTTGATTTTATTACAAACTTGTGCGAGAGCTCAAAGCTGTTGCTTACCTCATTTGTTATTATGCGATATTTTATCAGCTGATGAGAAAAATAATAAAAGCTTTTTGTGCGTGCTTTGAAAAGTGAAAATTAATTTGTTGTTTGTAGATTTTATTACAGTATGATCAACGTTCTTGAGAAATAAAACTTATTCGATGTCTGGTTAGTAGGTATGTAGGCATAATTTTTTTGAACTCAGAGTTGTATGAATTATTACTTACATAATTTGAAATAAGACTGGCATACTGCAAGAAATTAAAACTTTGATAAAATTAATTGATTCAATTTAAAGTTCACAAAGCTTGTATTTTTAAGTTTGTCAAATTCTTATTCTAATTATTTTAAAGAAGGTAAGGTCATACATATTTCTTGAAAATTTTAAACATTTTTATACGTTCTTAAGCAATTGTACTTTAAGTACAAAATTAAAATTAAATCAATAAGTATGTATGTTTTTACATAACATATTGAAGTAACGTTGTGGTTGCAGCCTGAATATTGTTTTTTCGAAGTTGGAAGCTTTCTAAGTTTGTGAGTTTTTTTTAATAAGCTTTTTCAACATTTTTAGGCTGAAAAAACATTGCTCTTAAAAAAAAATTAAGTTTTCCAAATTATCAAGATACTAATGGCTTTTGCTGATCTCTTTTCAGGGAAAGCTTTTAAATTTTTCGTAGATTCAACTTTATTGAAAGATATTGAACAATTTAAATACAATTTGAATAAATATTTCCCAACTTTGTTTGTATTTAAAAAAGTAAAATAAAAACATCTCCACCTTATAAATAACCTCAGCCTTCAATGCTTTAACTTAAATTTTTGAATCGATTTAATTAAAATCCTGAACCATCGTTTTTCTCTAACAAATGTTCCATTTTTGCAGTTTCTTAATTACAGTAAAATTCATATACGATCCTTAAATTAATGTTGTATAAAGTTATGAATTATTAAGTAAAATATACCCAACTTAAAAAAAATACCTACTCTACAATAAGATCATTAAAATGCGCTCAAATTCGTTCTTTTTTTTCTGGTTATATAAGTGAATGCCTTCTCCATACAAAAATTAAATTTAAAAAAAAACCCAAACTCATTAACTCAACGATGCACCTGTTCATCTCTAATTTTGCAGAATTATCCTACTTAAAAACTTCATGCACTTGCACCCTGACAAAGGATAACAATTACAAAATAAATAAGCCTTATGAATCCAGACCAGCATACCATCAGATCTGCTTTTTTACCAGACCAGAGCAGAACCCATTATATCCCATTCATAAATTCACATATATGTTATTCTCTTGCTAGGGATCCGGAACGTGTCTAAAATTCAAATCAGATTCCATTAGCTCGTGTTCTCTCATTCAATATTATGAGCTGCCGTTGGTGGGTCGGTGGTCGTAGTTGGTTAATTTTGTTCTAAGCAAGTGGAGTGCATAAAAATCGAAAGAGAATGCAATCACATTTAAAAAGGATCAGGGTTTTTGCTTGTGTTATACAATTAAAATGGAATCACAATTTATATAAAGGAGCCCAGCATGGGCTGGACAGAATTAAATACAAAAATCTCAGGGTTGGTTTTAGATATAGGAGCCTTTTACTCAGGCAGTATATCAACTTTTTAAAACATCTTCAATTAAAACAACATTTGTTTTTCAGTAGGTAATAGTCTATAATTAAATTAACAAAAGGTGTTTTTCCAGTTGGTTTTTGGTCGTGGGAAAAGAAAATTCATTTATTTCAAAATTTCAAATTGATTGAAAAGATTGGCCATATTTTTGCGCATATTTACAATATAATTAACCCACTTGAATCACTTAACCATGTATTTTATTTAAATTCTGAAAAAAACATCATAGAAGACCAAGTTTTGTATTTCATTATAAATACCACCCGGGCGCCATTTAGTATGTAATTTCATCCTTGGCTTGTTATATAATGTCCATGTTTAAAAAGATCCGTACCAGTAGTTGTCCCAAATTAAATAAATTAAGGAGCGTTTGAGTGTGTTGCATACCTACATAGTTCCATTTTTGTGGTTATGACTTAAAAAATACAGAATTTGAATTAATTTTCTTCATGTTACTGATGCTCTTTTCTAACACACAAGAATTAATATACATAGTTAAGAACCGATTTCTAAGATAAGTCAACGTGATTGAAATACGAAAATTAATATTATGCAGAGACACCAGCCTTAAGGTTATAATGAAGAGAAATATAGCTTCAATCTGCAGTTGACAAGTTAATAATTTTGCTCAAAGCATTGTATCAAGTTTTTGGACAAAACTATATAATGTATCAACATTTGAGTGGAGTATAGTGATTCTATAGAAAATTCATACAACAAATATATTTGTGCCTAGGTATACATACCTTCATATATTGAAGGTATTACGTAATTGTTTCATATACATATACATATGTACAAAAGATATGTTTGTCTTTTGAAAGGATAACAATTTATGTTTTCGAATTGATTTATATGCTTATGACAGCAGTTTTCAATTATTTCTACACATCATTTCTGTATAAGAGAGTGTAGGTAAACTGGAATAATGCTTACTCGGAGAAATATGTTTACTTTATGAATATCGAAGAAAGATTATGATGTATATGTTGGAATGCAAAGGATGTGTTTTAGAGGTGGAAAACTTTATATTTAAATACAAAATGTTGGCTATATTTGACAGGTAATTTTATGGCATTAATGTTTTAATATGATTTCGGTTATAAACAACACTAAATCCGTCGCTGGTGAAGTGCATTGAAATGTTAGTTTTTCCATTTTTTCGTGTTCTCCGTCTTAAGTTTGTCGAATCCATTTATTGCCCTGCCCCTATTTTAATTCTGACATAAGTACATATATGAATGTACCTACAAATATATCGTGTACTAGTTAAAACAGAGAACAATTGAATCGCACAGAAAAAACTGTAATGGACAGAAAAAAAAGCAAATAGAAAAAGGTGGAAGAGAAAATGCAAAAATGCCGGAATGATGATGAAATGACGCAAAATAGTGACCCCCCGTTATTGGGATAGATTGAATTTCTAAATTCAAAAATACAAAAAGATGTAATTAAGAAAAGATTTGGGCTTAAAATTTACGTTTATAAATTTTGACTTTATGAAACAATTTATATTTTTGTAAAGTATCAAACAGGTTTTAAAGTATAAGGGAAAAAAGTGTATGATGATTTAACAAACAAATTAGACTAACAAAAAATAGCCTTATACCTGCTGAAACTAACTTCCCTTATTTTATTCTTGTATATCTTCTAGCAATTTGACCAATAAATATTTGCTTTTATTTTATTTCGACATCCTAAACAAACGTATTCTAAATTATTTCCATTAACAAATGTAATATATTTTTCCACAAAAATTTTAATGGCCTGAATGAAAACAGAAAAGGATTCCCTATATTTCAGCACCTCAACTCACTGTATCCCTTCTCATGGATAGTTCAAAATAAACAGCCTATAGTGTTTTCATAGTAAAATAGCTTGTTTGATACAGTGGTTATTAAGAAGATGGGTACTATTTGCCCAACAAAAAAAAAAAAACCTCATATCCTTAAATATTGCCATTATTATCTCCACATCACAGATTGCTTATACACAACAGCTGAAGATAGAACAACAACAAATTAGATAAAAGGACGACAAAAATTAATTTATTTTTACTGTGCGGCTGCAGATGCTATGATGTGGGAACTCATGTTGTGTTATTTTTGTAAACTTTTGTAGCCTATCCTTGAGGGCAATTGGTTCCCGAAAACATCATATATACATACATATGTACGAATATGATATGATGTGCAACCAGAAGCATAATAATAGTCTCTTCATCAAAATGAAAACGTTTTACCCGAAAGTCCGGACAGACGGGGAATCTGACTTTGGCCTACCACCACCGGGCGTGGCGCGACGCGACGTGGTCTGGTCAATGCTGTTGATGGTATATTTGCGAGGAATTGTTGTCATTGAGCTCTCGCTTTGGTTGCCCCTTGTGTTTTTTTGGCGTCGTCATCGTTGTCCTTTATGATGATGTTGCTGATGGTAATGCTGGTGCATATGTCGATGATGCTGAGATCGTTAGTGGTGAAGCTATTAAGGTTTGTTTTTATTTCATCGTGATTACATGCGAAATAAGGTCCTGAAGCTGTACAGATAAACATAATTTAACACCCGTGGGCTTGGGCGGACAAAGTCATGGGAAACAGCTTATATACCAGCGCGTCAACAAATTGGCTTGTGAGCAACAACATTGTTGGTAATAAAACGATAGTGGTCAGATGTCCTTTTTCGTGCAGTCTGGTCATAATTTAAATGGTTTCATGGTAATTCTTTTTAAGCGAGGGGGCTTGGAGCATGCTTTTGTTGTATCGGATGTTTTAATAGTTTGATGTTGTTATTGTGAACATACATTTGGACTTTATTGATTTTAAACAGCTTTCTATTGAAATATTTTGGAATATATCCTATCTCTCTCTTCCAAACTCATTCACTCATTGTTGCAAAGAATATTAATTGATATAGACGAATTACCTCAAATTCCAAAAATTCATTCCACATACATTCAATTGTAATGAACACATAGACAATTCAATCGTAAATCATATAGCAACTTGCCTAATTGATACAAATTGATATTTACTCTCTCTCTATGCTCTCAGTTATAATAACTGTTTGGTTGAGTGTGGAATTTGTTAAAGGCTGGTGCTGCTGTCAGTCGATGGTATTTCTGTAAATATCTTTTGTCTGGTGAAATGGAAAGTGATGGTTAAGCTCTGCATATGAAAGGTATGCAAATTATTTACAAATATGCACTCAGCTCATAGAATAAACACTAAGAGTCGATTCATTTATGTACGGAATATTATGTTCAAGGAACTGTGATAAGTTCCATAATAGATCAAATATAGTAAAAGGTAGGTTTTAAACACACATGACTTTGCACAATAATATAATACGTAATAATACTGTAGGTGCCTTAAATAATATATAAAGAACTAGTTAAGGTTATACATACTTAAATGAAGTACATTTTGTATTAGTTTCTTTAAAGGGATTCTTGTGGTAAAAAAGTCGGTACTTTAAAAAAAAATACTGCATTTTTTATTTCTTATTTCTCAGGTAAAAACCTGCTTAATACCAAAACTTGGTTTCGTGCAGAAAAAAGTTCCAAGGTTTTAATCATTTTACACGAAGTCCGAAAAATTGGGTTTTGCCATACCGTCCGTTTGGTCTGTGAGTCTATTCGCCCGTGCGTTTACTGTAACTTGAGCTTGAGCTGAGAATTGCTTCAAGCGTGATACCTAGCATTTTTATGTGATTTTCTAGAGCAAACATTTGAATTTTTGTTTTAGCTCATGTAAAACTGGTAAAGTTCAATTTTATACAATTTTTTCAAAAATAGCTAAAACGATTTTGCATAAACTTCGTATACCCGTAATAAACAAAATATAATTCTTAGAAAACTGTGTTTCAGCTTTTTGCCAAAAAAAATCGCATTTTTTTGTTATCAAATATGTTATCAAATATTTCCAACATTTTAACCTTTAAAAATTTGTAAAACATTTTTTTTTAAACAATAAAATCCTTTTTATTAATACTTTTGACTTTTTCTGAACACAAATTAAAATGTTAAGGTAACCACTTTTATGCGCGAAATTCTTTTTCTCGGCTTATACTAAATGTTTTGTTAAACACCATCAGATCAAGATGTGATTACCTACTGGTAAGACCCTATACGGCTGATTTTAAAGGGATTCAAACTTCACAGACTATGGTTTGGAAAGCTTCTGATCAATTTATGCCTTTATACTCTGTAGCCCAAGGTACACAAATCTAAGGTAATATCTTTCGCAGATGAAAGTGTCGAAAAAATTAAAAATGGCTGTTCGAGTGCCCAAAGGAACTCAATACACGTTATTACAAAGAAGAACAAAATATTAAAATAAGACAAGTAAAGCAGCACTGGATCCACCATTTTCCCACCATAATACCTCGATTTTGACAGATGCGCAGAACTGAACAAAAATGAAAACGCTAATGATACATATTACCTTTAGGATGTGTACTATGCTCTGAATCAGCCTTTAGAACTGTCAACGTAAAAAAAAAACATGGGGACTTCGGCTTTCTCTGTACTAAATCGGACATTCCGTTGTAAAAATAATTCACTTCCCATAAATTAAAACATCCATGTCCTTTTGAATTCTCTTACTTTGAAATCGCAATCCCATCGGCCACCTCAAGTTAATTTGATTTCATCTCATAATATCAAGATTCACATCTCTCTACCGCTTACACTCTAGATGTAAACACGTGATTTCAAAATTTACTTTGCCAACCCTCATTACTGTGTTCATTCATATACCTTAGCTACCTACCTATACACATCCGAATAGGTTACTTACTCAAAAGAAGGAGATATAAATGTCAGAGAGTGTTGTCTCCTCGTCACATTTAATTTCGCATTTTGAATCCTTACAGGTGTGTCTGTACCTACACCCAAGTGCATAACATAGATTAAGTCTTACTCTAGGTATAAATGACATCGTCGTCATCACTATATTATACTTGGTGACTTAATGCACCTTTACAGTTAGTTATATGAATGAGTCAGAGGAAGAATATTATGAGGATTCAGAGAGTGTGTATAGTTAGGGAATGTGTGAGTAAATGTGTATATATATATAGGAATGTGCTCCAGGTAAACATAGAAAATGCAATGTCAATAGAAATCCAATCAAGTTAGTTTGCCAAAAGACAACAGGATCCATTAAAACTTTTGCTGATTGTTTTAAAGTGCTTTTGCGCAAAATGCACCCGAGGATTGCCTTTATAGCCACCGCCACCGCACATATCCACATCTATTTTGTATATGTGTGTTTGTTATGTGTATATATGTGGATGAAGATCCTGTGTCCCGGGCTACCTGTTAAAGTTTGTGCATTATATCACACAACTGAATGTATTATGAGGAGGGGAGTGGGGCGGGGGAGGAAAGGCGATTGAACAGCGCCCCCAAAGCAATTAAAGTTTTCACAAACGTCAGAGAGATGCCTTTGAAGATAACTTTGGTATTTGACTAGAAGCAGTATTTTGAGAAGAAAAAATAGAAAACAGAGAAACTGAAGGGAGTTGATGTTTTTTACACACTTTTTAGTCCATCATCGTCCGCAACCGTCATACACATACATATATATAAAAAAGACGACAGAATGATTTCGGTATGTCTTTTCTGTGTGTCCTTGTTTTCATTTGACACCTTTGTAATTATACAAATCAACCGAGCGATATGTGAGATTTACTTTAAAAAAATTAGTTTTTAAGTTTTTTTTTTTTTTTATTTGAATTGTGGTGTTACTGTATAATAATTTTTATAATTTTTATAACTTTTGAAAATTGCTAATCAGCTTAAGCGCTTATTAGTAAGAAGATTTAAAAGCCATGGTACAGATTTAACCCACTGTGAAAAAACTGTCCTTTAATGTTAAAGAGTGTAAGATTATAAAATATTAATGTTGTAAGGACTTTCAATAAGAAGAAAACTTAAATATGATAAAAGAGGGACCAGCAGGACTTTACTTAAATAACTTTCTAAACTATTTTGATGCTAATAGGAACAAACTTTAAAAATTCAGCAAAATCAGTTCAGTAT
Source organism: Epistrophe eligans (assembly GCA_951394125.1). Taxonomy (NCBI): domain Eukaryota; kingdom Metazoa; phylum Arthropoda; class Insecta; order Diptera; family Syrphidae; genus Epistrophe; species Epistrophe eligans. The sequence goes on along the minus strand of OX596030.1, from coordinate 95,542,700 downwards.
AGTTGTCGAGTCTATAAGTATCATACTTACCATGAAACCCACTGTACAAATTTTGTTTCACTTTCATAAACACCAAGGATATGTATTGTCCAGGTTTATCGATGACCCAATTTTGACAAGTTCATCATGGTTGGGGAAGAAGTCCTAGGGCGTTAATATATTTTAAAAATTTAATTAAAAATCCCAGGAATTAGAAGCTGTTGCTTACACCAAAAGCGCAAAAAATTTGCTTTGAGAGCTGTAAGTGAGCTTATAGGAATATAACTTTCCATAAGTAGATAGGTACCTTTACATCGTAATCGTAACCCAACCAAACTATATCGATTTTTGAAGTGTAAATCCTTTGTATTTAATTTGACTTAAATCCTTTGAATAAAGTTGAAAAAAACTATAAAGTGACTTAAGCTTACTTCCTGTTTTACTCTTAACTCCAACACCTGACTGTAAAAAACAAAACAAAAATGAAAATAATATGATTAACTGAACTGAATGTGTTTCACAATTGGATTTTTATTTTTGAATCCTTATAACTCTGTGTGCTCCTGTCAATTGCCATTATTTTTTCCCGACAAACAGCAGAGAAATTCAATTTTAAGTTAAAAGGTTGTGAAAATGCGAATTCTCTTTTAGTTGAACTCAAAACAGACGCGGCTGTTCCGCTCTCTATATTATTCCTATATAGCGTCGTTATCACTTCACCGCGCCATCCATCCCGCACCGCAGGCCCATTGTTGTTCTTGCCATATTCGGAGTCAATCCTGTATATGTACATGTATATGTTTATATAGAGTTATTATGATGTGAATGTTTGTATCGTTCGGAAAAGTGTCGAAAATCCAGTTCTCACACACAAAAGAAATTAATTTCATGCACCGTAGAACTTAAATTGAAAATAATTGTTTGAAACTTCAACGAAGTGTATAATGGTTTAACTGCTTTTTTGGAGGTAGAGAGGTTTTGTGGTGAACGACACGTCGTCGTCGTCGTATAGTTGCCATCGTCGTCGTTGGTATGGATTTCGGCTTTAGAAAGTTCATGTACCTATACCTATTTTATCGTAGAGTCAAAGCTATAGCGCACCTATATTTAAGCAATTGAAATGAAGTCTACAAAAATGTACCTTCTTCTTTGCAAAGGTAAATTATGAATTAAACTCAAAAATTAAATTAAAGTAATAGTAGAAGGGGACGACTGTATAAAAGACCATATATTATTAGTTGCTTTATTTATATTTTCAATTTTAAAATCGAACAATAAATATCCATTTTAAAAGGGTTTTTTTTGCAGAATTAAATTATTTTGTTTTTCATTTGTTTGCTCATTATTCTTCATTTTACAAAATTTTTTTATGAATTTTATACAAATTTCAACCAATCCCAAAAAATGATCTTCGTTCCGAAATATTGTATTCTCATTTGCTTTAATTTTTAAAGAAAGTGAATTTGTTTTGCAATAAATCACTTAAATTTCGGACTAATAATTATATTGAATTGTGAGACACGACATCTCTTGTAGAATCAGGCCCTAGTGACTTAGAACTCTCAACCATTCCTATGTACGTGCTATTGGCAGGAATGGAGGGGACCTACAATTTTCTGCCGAATCCGAAACGCGTAGGTGAGTATCAGTTTTTCACAAGTGATACTCCTCGCAAGAGGCATAAGAATCCTAATGACATAGGATAAGAATCGAACCCAAGACCTTCGGCGTAACAGCCCTATGTACTGACTATTACGCCATCTGTACGCCACGGGCTACTAAACTTCGGAATGCTTATTTTATAATTACGTAGAGAAAATACAAATTTTATGTTATTGGTGCGAACAAATACCTCAGAATCCAACTCCTTAGGTTTGATCTTGAATACGAGTGTAGATTTTTTTTTACGCAACGGATAATGTTCTTGTAGATATACATATGTAGATATATGTACCAATTACCCTTACCTACATTTATAAGTTCTTGAACTATAACTAAAGCTTCTCTCTGACAAGCCACAAACCCAACCTCTTTTCCTTAATCGGTAAATCACGAGCATCCTTTGGAAAGTCTCACATATTCAATAGTGCAACCTCATAAATCTTTAATTCTCACATCGCTTTATTATTTAGCATCCTTTTTTTAGAACGGCCAGTATACATTATAGGTATGCTTCCTATATAGGACGCTTCGACTGAACTGAAACACGGAAAAGGATATACTCATGTATACAGTCTATTGAAATAGCTGCACCCACAAAAAATGTTAATTCATAATGAATTACCTTTTAAATCCTACCAAGTGATACCCAAATGCAAAGCTATATCCAAAAGCTAACTCTCTGTGGCAATTTATGAGGTTATATCCTTGGCGTGCATTCTTTTATTACCCACATTTTCCGTATCGAAAAAGTCAACCAATAGAGGCGAAGAACTATACGTATATATACAAACATACCTAAAGATATATAATTCGTAACTAAAAGGATATAAAAGCGACTCCTCCACATCATGGAGTCCTTTGAAGAGGCCCGCAATAACACAGAAAAAAGATCCTTCCTCTAAAGCAAAAGTAATAAAGACAGTTGTGATTTTTATGACATCCAGATCCAATCCGCAGAGATAGATATACAGTTTTTGGTTTTTGTCTCCAGCTATGTTGCAATTTTTCCGATGCGGTATAAAAGATGAGAAACGATTCTTTTGGGCAGGACGTTATTAAAACCAATAATACGCCTAATGAAATATGGACCTACGGCCAAGAATATAGTTTTCTCTCAGATTTTTGTTTGTATATAGATCCAATGGAAATTCTTTCGGAAGTTTTTTTTTTTTTTGGTCGAAATATAATGTCCTTGCTCCGGTGCACACTTTACTCATGAATAAATCCGCAATCCTTGAGAAGAAAAATACCAAAGACAAAAAAAAAGAATATATGAAGCATAAAAGTCCATTCTAGATATGTAGGTATACTAATGTGATTAAAAGAAAAAAAATTCCGATTTGCGGGAAAACAATAAACGAAAAGGATTTGTCTGGGCAAATTAATGATGGAACCTGTCAAAGGACATTTTTGTCCATCTAGCATAATTATTCAGTTTTTCCTCTAGAGGATTTTTATCTTGATTTTTTTTTTTTCTCGATTTGTGCGGAAAAGTTTAGCTCATAAACAGGATAATGGTCGACATCATTAATCAATGTAATCCTGTATATAACCAGTGAGCGCGCACTGATTATATGGGAAGGATAAAATAGTTTGTGCGGTAAATGCGGATTTTTTTTTTTTTTGAATACATCGTCTGTCTTGATTGGACACAAAGCAACTATTTAATTTAATCAGCACTAAAGAGATTTTTTTTTAAAGAACGAAATCTCGATGTAGACAGAAGTCAAGAAAGGAGAAGAGTTTTAAAAAAGGCAAGTCCTGACTTTTGATTTGAGAATAAAAAACCTAGAAGGATTTATTTTATACTTAAAGTAAATTTGAACCAACGAAAAGATTAAATTTTTGTACAAAGTAGGAGGAGTTATTTAAATCAAAAGATATAAGTGTCTCATTTATCTATGATTACCTTGTAGTTGATACATTGCCGAGATTTTCGAGGACTAAAGGCCGTTTAAGGTTATTGCTATTTTTTAAATGTTTTTAATAAGGTAAATCGTACTCAAATAGTTTTTAAAATAATAAATTTTGAGTTATAAGAAATTTAGTTTGACTTTACTTTGACTTGTAGGAGCGTGTTTTCAGGTAGGAGGAATACTATCATTAGAATATTATAAATAATTTCTAAAATTTAATTTAACATTAAATATTTTCAATAAGCTTGTCATTTTATTAAATATATTGATGAAATTTGTCAAGCTGTTGAAATTGACAGATCTACATACATATATTTACTATTTGGGTCAGAATCAGAAGTTATAAATATTTAAATTTTGTTCAAACATTAGGAACAAAGGTACAACAAGTTACAATTTATCATTTATTCATATGTGAATTCTAGTATGTATGGGAGTGATAACAAATACCTACCTAATAAATTTCTTAAGGCAAAAAAAAATGTTAATCTATTTTATTTTTATTTTTCCAGCACTGGCCTAATATAACTAAAAACATAACTTTTATAACTCGATAACTAATATAAATAACAGCCAATAAAAATCCAATAACATCAAGTGACAGCAACTGGAAGGTATTCATATCAACAGCAGGACTTTGCATATGTGGAGCACCATGATGTCTCAAGACATATTCCACCCAAAATACAGCTGTTTCCTTAGCTGTCATTGGCCGGTCTTTATAAATTTTTGCAAACTTTCGAATATTATCGGTATATTTTTTGTTTGATAAAACTTCATGAATTGCATTTCTAAAATCCTTCTCTGTTAGAGTTCGATAATCTACGGACAAACCAAAACCCTCCTTGACAACGTTTAGCATATTTGAAGATTGTTCACTGAACAAAGGAATCCCAACCATAGGTACTCCATGGTATTGGGACTCAACAACACTACCCTGACCACCGTGAGTGACAAAAAGTTTCACATTTTTATGATTGAGGATGTCATGCTGAGGCAACCAGCTTTTGTAAATAATATTTGATGAATTTCCGGGTAAATCTGAATCACCCCATTTCCATAGAACAGTTTGTGGGAGTTTTGATAGGACGTCGAACATTATTTTGACTTTTGAGTTATCCAGATAACTTCCTTGAACACTCGATCCAAGACTGAAGTAAACTACTCCGTGCTTGGGGGAATTGTCTAAAATGCTTTGTATGTCCTAAAAAAGATTAATTAAATCCAATTAGGTTGAGAAATTAAGTTTCTTATAGTAAAAAGTTTTTATTTACCTCAGGCAATGGATCAGGTTTTTCTTTAATTTGAATTCCACCAATTTCGACCATAGCTGGAACATTTGGACGAATCGGAGTTTGACTGAAATGATGATTTGTCAAAATCAGTGATACATTTTTCCTCACATCATCAAAAGGCGGATATTTGTCCGGAGGGAAATTTACTCTGAAAAAAAAGAACAGTGGTTCAGAAAAAAATAAGGACAGATTAATAAATAATACTTCAAAAATTTGTTAGATATTTATTATTCCAGTAAGAAAGCGTTAAATGTCATACTTGTTTTAAAACTAGTTAATCAATACATTAATTAGTTAAGATCCCGAAGTTATCAGTATTTAATTGCCCACAAAATGCGATTTGACATCACTCGATTTTATTTCTGATAATATTGTAGCATTCTAACAATAGGAGCCACTTAGGTATAGTTTTCTAAAAAATATCACTTTTTTCTCTCCGACCAATGGGAATCGAAATAAATCTAATAAAAACATTTTGAATTACCGATAACGATGACGGAAGGGGATACAATCATTAATTATTTTATGATTTCATTTTCATTTCATTTTTTCATTTTTTTATTAATTTTATTACTTACTTATAAACATCCGATTGATACCAATGGTAAAAGTACGTTAGCACCATTTCTTCTAAAAAGTTAATGTACATAAAATTTCTGAGTCTATCTATGAATCCCAAGGGTTGCTTTTCACCACTCAGCAAACTAGGAACATAAGCCACTTCCTGGGGATTTCCAATAATTCCATTTAAACTACCAAATGGCCGCACCACCATCGATATTATACCCGGACATTTAAAATGAGCTTGAAGACCCAATAAGAAATCATTAAATAGATAACCGTAAATAATCAAATCGAATGATTCTTCGTCCATTAATTTCCTCATTTGTGGGGTATTAATGCCGGCATTAGCATAATAAGTTACAAGCTTTACGTTATCGAGAATTTTCTGATACCATGGTGGAGGATCATTTATCAATTTAGTATACCAATTCGTCATCGACATTTCAACTTCGATCTGAATATGCCGGAAACGAGTATTGTTTGTTAACAATGGAATTGTTGTTACAATTGTGACATTATGGCCTTGTTCTGCCAATGCATTCATTATTGCAGTGTGAATTATAAGATGACTTTTGCCAGGCATGAAAAAAACTCCAAGGATGCGAGCCGAGTCACTGATAGTCAAATACGATGACAGTATAGCACACGCGAATACAATAGACTTGAAGGAAGGCGACATTGTCACGACTAAATATTCTTTCCAACTGGTTATAAGATTTGCTTTGAATTTCAATTTATTTATATTTTTCTTATGCTCATTTCGACTCATTTAATTTAATATTATTTTCTGATAAGAGAACTAATAGTAAAAATTAGGAATCAGATCGATAACATATAGACGAATTATCATAAATAGAATATAAAGTATCAATTGTTGAACCGAAAAAAGCGTTATCAAACTTAGATTCGTTGGTGGTAATATTATTATATATTTACCAATCTTTGTCGCCGGGATAAAATGCTATTGTATGCAATTATGTATTATGTTTTAAAATATGTTTGTGCATAAATACAAAATTCTGATAACTTGCTTCACAATTCAATCGGGAAGTGATTTATTTATAAGGTAACAGATAAGAAAAAAAAAGTTGTGGGCAAGTTTTTGGGAAAAATAAGATTTTAAATGAAGCTGAAGATCGCTGAATTCAAAGAAAAAAATATTAATACTGATAAGTTAGAGAGTTGAAATTTTAAACATAGATTGCCATATTGGATATAAGATTACGTTTGATTAATGTTTCAAGTCTCTGGCTCATCGATTTCATGTAATTTTCTTTTTACAAAAATGAACATTATTTGAGAATAGTCCAGCAGCCTTGTAGTCTTATAGGAAGTAGGCCTCTTGCATCAGATCCGTTTATGATGTTGGCCTCGATCGCTGAATAACAAAAAATCGGGAAATATCGGTAATAAGCATTAAACATAGTAAATGCTTTAACTAGAGAATTTCAAAGTATTTACTTTTTATGCTATGAATAAATATGCAATGAATATTAAAAATTTAGTGACTTTACTTTGGGCCATAGTGCTTACATTTTTTTTTAGTAAAAAATTTAATGCCTATGACATCGGGTGATATGCATAAAATGGAATTACTATAGAAGTATAATGTTAAAGTAAAAAAAACTAATATTTTTAGTAAAAGATAAGATTAATAGTATTTACTTCATTTCGTATAGTATAAAAATAAAATAGATACTAAATTCATCTAAGTAAATATTAAAATTCATTGGAAATTGTTGGCAAATACTTTTTTTGTACTATTTCGTGTCACAAACACAATTTTTCAAAAGAGTTACAATTGGTTATCAAAACTTGTAAAATATTAAATTGGATCACGTCATGTTGCTTGGATATTGATTCAATTAATGCATTTTTTCGATTGGAAAAACGGTTTCAATATTTCAACATGAGTGCTGATGTCCAAGCCCCAATCTTATCTATATAATGAGCAGCTGTGTTTACTTATCCAATCATCGTTTGTTGTTTTTAATAATTTTACGGAAATTTTATCAAATACCTTTATCTTTTATTAGTTTTGCAACAAACATTACTTTTATAAAAATAGTATACTTTGACTTCGCTTTTATATCTTCTCAAAAACTTTAATTCCAGGATCTCCAACGAACGATGGTTTGTTTTATTGAATTCTTTAAAATATATTTAATCATCAACTATTTGTACGAGTAAAACAATTTAATTAAGTAACAAAATGGAAACAAAGGTTTGAGCTAAAGTTATTTCAACAGTTTTGCCACTTACTTAATTAAGTACAACTGTTTGAGATTGAGATATGTTACTATTTTAAACATTTGTTTAACCATTTCCATATTTCAATATGTTCTAAATTTCTTTTTATTTTTTTTAATTTGTTATATTGCATTAATTTTGTATAATATTTACTATTTACCCTATAATTTTTATATTTTCTTAAATTTTCTAGTAGATCAACTATTAATATCTTTAAATTTTCTGTGTATATAGCTGTTAACTATTATGCTCTCTCTCTCCCTTAAAAATGTTAAGTGTTATACTTACTGTTTTTTCTCAAATCTAATTTGGATTGACCAATTGAATCTTAACCACGCTCAGGCTAATAACTTGAAATAAAATCTTATAACGTGGTGCCTTCGTTGTTTTTCTTAATTTCCCTTGTGTGCTAAATCTTTTTCATTTTCGTTCGTTTTCATACAAATAAAAAAAGTGAAATACTCAAGTCATATAAGCTATTAGGTTGTTTTATGAGGCTAATATTTATATATTATAACCAGGATTCGTTAAAAAAATTGAACGAGAGATTGCAATCGAACATGACATATGTGATAAAGAAAAAAAGAGGTGTATAAAAATTCGGTTTTTTATGTTGAACATGATAGGTTCATGTTAAAAAAAAAAAGTTAAGTACAAAAAGTTAATTTTTGAGTTTTAGCTTATTTTGATATTTTAGTGTTCAGCGAAATCTATCGAAAAACTGAAATCATTTCAACTCACGTCTAAATTCAACTGTTATGTTAAAAAATTTAAACACACCTACATCAAGTTTCGAATGAAACGAAAATAGAAAAAAAAAAACAAAGCAAACAACAAGCGAATTTGAAAGCCTGTCAGCTATAAAAAAAATTAACACACTTTTTCTGAAATGTTAAAACAATTTTCATTTACGAAATTCTGTAAATTATAAAAAAAAATTGTTTTTTGATAATGAAAAAAAGTGCGCTCTTTTTATACTATCCAAACATTTTTTTTTTAATTTACAGAATTTTTGGAATTCATAATTTTGGAATATAGAATTTTGAAAAACAAAATTACAGATTTTGGAATTCGGAATTTTATATTTACAGAATTTTTAAAATAAAAAATTTTCAACATCGAATTTCGGAAAATACAAAATACAACCCATTTCATACTTTAAATGGAAATTTTTACTCTATTTTACTTTTCCTTTTCCGGCACAGGCTAATTAAAAATGAAAACAAAAATTTGATAATCCTTAAACTAATGTACAAAACAGCCAACAAAAATCCTATAACATCAAGTGACAGCAATTGGAAGGTATTCATATGAACAGCAGGACTTTGCATATGTGGAGCACCATGATGTCTCAAGACATATTCCACCCAAAATACAGCTGTTTCCTTAGCTGTCATTGGCCGGTCTTTGTATAGCTTTGCAAACTTCCTAACATTGTCGGTGTATTTTTTATTTGATAAAACTTCATGAACAGCATTTTTGAAATCCTTCTCTGTTAGAGTTCGATAATCCACGGATAAGCCAAAACCCTCCTTGACAACGTTTTCCATATTTGAAGATTGTTCACCGAACAAAGGAATGCCAACCATAGGTACCCCATGGTATTGGGACTCAACAACGCTACCCTGACCACCGTGAGTGACAAAAAGTTTCACATTTTTATGATTGAGGATGTCATCCTGAGGTAACCAGCTTTTGTAGATGATATTTGAAGAATTTCCTGGCAAATCTGAATCACCCCATTTCCAGAGAACAGTTTGTGGGATTTTTGAAAGTACATCGAACATTATCTTGACTTTTGAGTTATCTAGAAAGCTTCCTTGAACATTCGTTCCAAGACTGAAATAAACAACTCCGTGTTTGGAGGAATTGTCTAAGATACTTTGTATGTCCTAAAAAAATAAATTAATTGGTGAAAAAAATTATTCCTTAATGAATGGCTTTTCTATATACCTCAGGCAATGGATCAGGCTTTTCTTTGATTTGAATTCCACCAATTTCAACCATAGCTGGAACATTTGGACGAATCGGAGTTTGACTGAAATGATGATTTGTCAAAACGAGTGATACATTCTTCTTCACTTCATCGAAAGACGGATACTTGTCCGCAGGGAAGTATGTTCTGAAATAGAGAACAATTGGTTTAGAATAAAAAAAAATACTGATAAGTGATTTGTTGCTTCAAAAATCTGAAGGATATACATCTAGAGATATAAGGACTTGATTAAACGACTATATAAAGGTGTAAGTAGATATATTCGAGATAATGCGGTTTGAAAAAGACCAATTTCTTATTACTTGAGAAAGATAAGTAGGTACTAAGCTTTAATTGTTAAACTTTATTCATATTACGTAAAACAAAAAAAAAATACTTACGTATAAAGATCCGATTGATACCAATGGTAAAAATGCGTGAACAACATTTCGTCTATTAAATTGACATACAAGAAATTCTTAAGTCTTCCTACGAATCCCAAGGGTTGTTTATCACCACCCATCAAACTAGGAACATAAGCCACTTCGTGAGGATTTCCAACAATTCCATTTATACTACCAAATGGCTGCACTACCATTGATGTTATAACCGGACATTTAAAATGAGCTTGAAGACCCAAAAGGAATTCATTAAAAAAATAACCATGAATTATCAGATCAAATGATTCTTCATCCATTAGCTTCCTCATTTGTGGAGTTTCGAAGGCGAACTTAGAGCAATTATTTGTCAACCCAATGTGATCAATAGCTCGTTTATACCATGGTGGAGGATCATTTATGTGATTGGCAATCAAATCTGGTGGCGGGCTTGGAATTTGGAGATGAATATGTCGGAAACGATTATTTTTTGTTAATAATGGAATTGTTGTAAGAACTGTTACATCATGACCGCGTTCTGTCAATGCATTTATTATTGCAGTGTGAATTATAAGATGACTTTTACTAGACGTGAAAAAAATGCCAAGAATGCGAGCTGAATCGCTTATGTTTAAATACGATGATAGAAGAACACACACGATTATAATAGACTTGAAGGAAAGCGACATGATCGATCACTACCGAATATTCTTTACAACTGATTGGCTATGAAAATTGAAGTTTTTCATCTCAACATATTTTAGTACATATTTAGTTTTTGATAAGTGAATTGCCATAAAATTACCAACCGCTCGATTAGAGTATCGATAAGATGGAGGAACGATTATCGATATAAAAGAGAAATCAAACTAAATTGTATTGTTATCTTGATCTTAAGTTATCCATAAAAAAATTGACGATCAATTTCATTAATTTAGAAAGTAAGATAAAATCCAAAAATGTTCTTTTCTACTTGCTCTATTGTGGGTCAAGTATTGGTTTCGATGTTACAGAGTATTTTTATGTGATTTCCTACAAGGAAAATTTTATATCCTAATCCACTTTTTGGAATGCCTTTTCTCCATTTTTCTTTCTATTTTTAATAGTACCTACATATTTACCTTTTCTGAAATTCAAAATAAATGTGCATCGGTATTCTATATAATCGTACAATATTTGTAACATTTAATTAAAGTTAAAATCACCAATTTCCTATTTTATATATTTTTAGTATCATATACTAACGCCAAATGTCACTTTGACAATTAGAAATGTGAAAATGGTATGTTTGATTACTTTTTTGCATGAAATGTTATTGTTTTACGTGTGTTCAGCTGGATTTTATTACGAAAATAGTTTTAGTATGATATTAGTTAAAAAAATGTTTAAAACTTGGAACATTTTAGTAAAGACCTTTAAACTTATAAAATTGTTTAATAGTATCATGCTATAATACCCTAACATAAGGCTGTCAAAAATATCTTCTACGAAAATCTATAATTCCAGATTTTTAATTCCGATAACATGAATAACCAATTTATTAATCAATTTACACACATATACATGTGCATATACAGTTAAATAATTAACAACTACAATGGTTATAATTAGGTATTATTGATTTACAATTTAAACATAATAATATCCCAATAAAAATTTTACTCACCTATAAGCATTTACTTGATACCAATGAAGTAATTTTCCTATCAGTAATTCTTCGATAACATGAACAAAGAAAAAATTTTTCAATCTATCCATAAATCTCATGGGCTGTTTGGCACCAAACAACAAACTCGGAACATAACTAACTTCCTGGGGATTCCCAACGAAATCATTGGTTAAACAAGTGCTTCGAACCATAAGTATTATAATAATGGGACATTTAAAATGTCCGGCAACACCCATCAGGAGATCATTCATAAAATACCCATGAAGAACAAGATCAAAAGACTCTTCATCCATTAGTTTTCTCAGTTTTGTTTGATTCAGGGTTTTCACGGTATAGTCCGTCGTAAATTCAGCAAAATTTGTAAATCTCTTATACCATGGTGGTGGATCGTTTATCTCGGTGGACAAAAAATTTTCCATATTATTGGAAACTTCCAATTGAATATGGCGAAATCGATGATTTTTCCTAATTAAGGGAATGGTTGAGACCACTGTGACGTCATGTCCGCGTTCTACCAATGCATCAGCAACTGCAGTGTGAATGATCAAATGACTTTTAGATAAGGTAGAGAATAGACCGAGAATGCGCGCGGAATCACTTACTACAATTAACGTAATTAATATGCTAAAAACGCATATAAACTGCGATAAGCACGACATGCTGCGGAGCAAGCTATAAACAACAGACGTGGCTCTTTGATGAATGTTTTGAAACTAAATTCAATTCTAGAGTTTTAATTGCGAATAATTGAAAGAACAAATTGCTAAGCAAATTGTTTTGAGAATGTATTGATGAGTATGACGAAATTTGATTTTAATAATATTGACTTCATAATTCTTATCGGCGCGGTGTTAGTGGGGGGGGGGGGGATAGGTACTTCATAATTACACTGCTTCACTTGCTGCTGAACAGATTTTTGATACAATTTTTATTTTTACATAGGTTATATAATATAAATTTATAACAGTAAACTAAGGTGACTACATTTATTACTATATTATATTCAGCTAGGGCAGTCAATTACTGATATTAAATACATAAATGTACTTGAAATAAATATAAATAGGTATTTATGTACCTTTTTTTTAAGATACTTATTTATTATTATCATGATTATTATTTTTTATTTTTTAATGCACTTTTATCATATTTTGAAATTGATATATTTTAATTGATATGGCTAGTTAATGGCGATAAAATTGGGTAATTTTGTGGTTTAGAGTTTTGAGTTGTTGTTTTTGGGTTATTCACTTATCCCTGATTGATAGCTTAGCCAAAATAAAAAATATTCCATTTAAAAATGTTTAAAATATTTTTTTAAGAAAAAATATGTAAAATAAGTTGAATCCTAATTATAATTAAACAATTTTGAATTAAAAGTAAACGAAAAGGGAATAATTAATATGTAAAAGAAAAAATAATTATTTTAATACTTAAATAATAATAAATATACTTATATTAAAAAAAACACGTACAAATTTAAACTAAAAAATTTTAAATTAATCATTTAAATTTGTTTTGTGAATTATTTTACTATTATTTACTATTTTAAGAAATGAAATCAATTTAATTTTGAGGAAGTACATTTTTTTTTGTTAAAAATGTAGTAGATCTACTTCAATTGCAGCAAAGTAGGAAAACTGATGATGCAACAAATTATAATTCAAACTTTAGATTCTTTCTTTTGGTTATTGATGTAAAATTTTATTATGTAGGCAATGATTTTGAAGGGATAGTTTTGAGTCTGTTTAATACCAGAAATTATTGCTGCTTGTTAAAAAAAAATAATGAAAAGTAAGATTAAAATAAAACTTTAACTTTTTAAATGATTTTTTATAAAAGTTAAAACAATATATCTGAAGAAAATGTTATAGGCATTGAAGTCTACTTTCTGATGGAATGGAATAAGATAAAAATACATACCTATGATTACTTTTTTAGCTTATCCATCCACAAGCTAAGACCCTTCTTGGATAAAATATCGGTTTTCTTAAAATTAATATATTTTCACCATTTCCTAGTTTATACATACAACATTCATTATGTAGGTACAAAAAGTTAAAGCCCCTTAGATACTTTAATATCTACGGATGCAAGGCATAAGCCTCTTTAAATGTTACAACGAAAAATATGATTAAAAAAAAACTTAATCAATTTAATAAAAATCATCTTAAAAATATATTTACGATACATGAATTATTTAAATCTGATTATAAATATCTTCCCTTTGTAAAGTGCTACTACAAATATTATTTCTCATTATATCTATCTGGTCTCCTTGTTCACATTTCAAGCATTCGTATATGTAGTATATCAGCAGTGTATAAAGTACATTTATATTGCATCCATATAATAAATTTTTGACTACATATATATGTATAGTACTACTGTACATGTACAACATGCACTCCTTTAAAACTCACTAAGTAGCCCCATGTGATTGTGATAACCACGATGATGTGCTGATGTTTATAACACTTATAAATTCTGTAATTATAGCCCCTAGCAGCGCATTGGGACTTTCAACTCCCAACTCAATTCAGATCGCATTCATTCCCATTCTCCCATCATATAACCATTTAAAAGCATAATAATGATTGTAATAGCGAATCGAGTTAATGCAACACATTTATTTTTTAACTGACGCACGTTGAAACTGACTGAACCAGTAGTAGTGTAAGCCCTCAAGGGATTAAAATGAGGGAAAAAAAATATAATTTTAATACATTGTTCATTATTATAAAAGCTTAAAAAAATATTGTGAATGAACTTCTCATATGTGTAATAAAACGGTGGTTTTGGAGTTCATTTTATGTGTAAATCTTTTGCTTTACCGCTTTTTATGTTTCAACATTGAATTTTGGCGAAATCTGTTTTGAAAATAATTATAATCCATGGTGAAATTAATCATTGATTCATGGATATGTTTTATTATTGCATTTTTTTAAAATACATAATTTCATTTGTTCATTAAAATTTTTTTTATTTCGCCGCCTTTTTTTTCGGAAGCCTATTTTTTTAGATTTGATGAAACACGTATGGCATGCTGTGTGTAAGAAATTCCATCAGAAACAGATTTGTAGAACATCAATAGATGATTCGTAGGGCTCGTTTTATTTATGGTTTCCTATATGCATCAAGAATATTATTATGATATCGTGAACCTACCAAAAGCAAATCCTACTTCAACGATACGGTGTAGGTACATATAATTACGAACATGAATGACGACACCCGACGACGACGATAGGAACTCTCTTATATAAATATAAATAAATATTTTTTTTTTTCCAAAAACCTAATAAGACCTTGAGTGTCCTCCTCGAATTTCCTCTTCCTGAATGGATGAGTTGATAAGTTCGTTTGTTTATTTGAGTATAAAGTGCACTCGGATAACATATCTCTATCTATTCCTCACTCTCTCTCTTTCTCTCTTACTGAGTAGAACATTGAATATTGCCACTTGAAGGCCAACTCTTAATCAATTTACCATTCGTTCGATTACTGTTGGTTCCATTGGCAACCTTATACGTACTTCAGGATTCGTAAAACAAGGCAGATAGGAGAATCAGATATTTCTACCATCATTCTGAATATTATGTATGTATATATGAACGAATGTGTTGATATTATGTGTGTTCAAGAATATAAAGACGACGATGATGATGATGATAAGTTGTTGATATGTGAAGAGAAAGCTCTTTTGGATATGAACTTCATTTAAAATGAGAGCCTCCTTGAAATTGGATATTATTCTTCTTGATGTGGAAAATTTAATTTTATATAGATATGTACCGATATGTGAATATATATGAATGTATTGTATATCTTTAAAATATTAAATTGATTGCTTCGTTAAGGATTTCATTTTGGAGTACCTTGTATTGTTTTTTTCTTTTTCCTTGAATTAATATTTAGTTATGTGTATGAAATTTCTCAAAATTATTTATTAATATTGAATTTTGTATATTGGATCCTGACCACTGACCATGCCTCAGATTATTTGTTTTGTATTTCAAAATATAATTGAAAGGATCTACAATAAAGTTGAATGTGCATTAAAAATTTAAATACAATAAACAAGAACTGGACGAGATGCACAATTCGTCACAGAAAACAAGAGATTAAATTAAATTTCTATTTATTTCAAGAACTTTGTAGTACCTATATGTACATATGTTTATTGTTTTCCTTTATGAATTTCAAAAATTAATAAGTTGACCAAAATTCTTTTCTCTCAAAACTTTTACAAACCTATTTGCAAATTGATTTTAAATACGAATTGTGATATTGCTAAGAAAAATTCAATAAAATAAATTAATTTTCTTCAAAAACAAATTCATATAAATTTAGAAAATCACAAGAAATTCTATGCCGCATTTATTAATAAATCAAATTATTTCTTAGTGAACACCTTTTGTTTTGATGTTATCTTGGTGAAAATAAACATGGCTACTGAGCGACAAAGAGTAACAATACGAAAACAATCTCGTTGATATACAGAGCTATTTTTTCAATCACTTCAACTACCAAAATTTACTTTGCTTTTTCTGATCACCTCAGGAAATTAAGTAAATAAAATTTCAAACAAACACTCTTATTCAAAAATATGCAAAATTTCTTAGACCGAAAATTTAATATTATTTTTTAACTTTCTTTAGAGGTGTTAAGACTTAAGGAGAATCAACTCAGCGCTTAAGCACTTAGCTTGAGAAACTTATTCTTCATTACTTTTGTTTTTCTCAATAATCATGTTTTAGTATTTATTTATTTTCACTTATTAAACTATTTTTATATTGTTCGTTACTTCCAAAATATTTGCGTTTTACTTATAATATCCAATAACAGGGATCTCGTTTCTGTGCAGAACTACGAATTTTTCAAGTGTGGGTACCACTTTTGTCTAAATTCACCACATGTGCACAGACAATCACCGAAAATTTAGGTTTTTGAGTCGTTGTTTTAAAACTTAATTGGAAACTTTTAACTCTTAAAATTTGTCAACATTTCTATGCGACAATTCATTAAATTTGATCTGAAAATCATATTCAAATAAAATAATATCAAAGCTTAATTGTAATCCCTTGGAAACACATTGCGCAAAATTTTGGAATTAACATTTAAGCATCAATTCGGTTAAATTTCTAAAAACAATTCTCTTTTCGAATTTTTAAATTTCGTACTAAACTTTGATCCACATTGTGAGGCCAGTTTTTGAATACAGAAAAATAGGCAGTTCCAATAAATTCAGTGTAGATACCTTTATTTGTTGTCCTAAAAAAAAAACAAAAAAAATGTGTTGGGAAAATGTCAAAAATGCAATATACCAAATTAAAAAAAAAACAAATCAACCCATCCATTTAGATTGCAGCTAAACAGACAGAAAAACAGAACTAAAAATGATTTTCCTTTCAGATATTAATCTCAAACAACTTTTTATATGAAATTGAAAGAAGTACCCCTCGTTTACAAAATCTTTCCAGCATCACATCACAATACTATTTCTTTGGTTTGTTTTGGCGAAAAACTCAGGTGAGGTTCTGGGTTTTTAAACATGAATTTGACAACGATACTATATTAATGCATTTCCATTCCATTTAACATGATAGCCATATATTCTACAATTCCTCCTCCTAGCTAATTGAATTTCAAAAAAAGAAAATATGTCCAAACCATAAGAGACTTCTTGCATTGCCATTATATACACATACATGTATAAAGAAAAACTCATTTCTCATTATTATTTTTGTTCTTACATTCTCACATCGAAAACTATACCTTAATTGCTGACGTCTTAATGAATTTGTTATGAGCATATAATTCAATTAAAAGGCATTCGTATATTTACGATTATTAATTGCTAGCTCTCTGAAGGATAACGTGCGTCGTCGGTCGTTCGTCGTGCTGAGGGAAATTAATGTGACTTGCAATTATTGTTTGCAATTAACAATGTTCTAGTCCATACAAACATATATGTGTATGTGAAAGCATTATGAGCAATTCAAGTTTAACTATAAATAAACCTACACATAATATTATGACGACAAGGCCAAGTTTGGTGTAGATGTATATCCAGATAATGCTTTAATAATGGAAAAAGGATTTTGGAGCAGAATAAACCAAGCAAGACATACATTTTTATATTATTTATTGCTTCATTCGATGAAATCAAGAGAATAACTTTTTATTTCTAGGGAATTTAAGGCACCATCAAGCGTTAACATATCCGATCAACTGGAATATTTCATTACTTTGGTATAATATTTTCCGGATGACGAATATATGTAATCTACCCTACAGAAATCAATTATTGTTTAAAGATGCAATAATAAGACAGGCTGTTCAATGTGACAAGGCAATTTTCAGCCTCTGTCTTTATTCTTTTTTATCCTTAGTCTTCGTCTTCCAAAGCTTCGCTTTCACAAACAAAAACATGAACTTATTAACTTTGAAAATAATATAAATACAAGCCAATAAGAATCCAATAACATCAAGGGACTGCAATTGGAAGAAATTCATATGCACTGCAGGACTCTGCATATGAGGAGCACCATGATGCCTGAGGACATACTCCGTCCAGTAAACAGCTGTTTCCTGGGCATTCATTGGTCGGTCCTTGTACAGTGTTGCGTAACTTTGAATGTTGTCTTTGTATTTTTTATTATTTATAACTTCATTTATCGAGTTACTTAGTTTCTCTTCGGTTAATGTAGAGTAATCTACTTGCAATCCAAAGCCTTTCTTGACAACACCATCCATATTCATTATTTGATCACCAAAGAAAGGTATCCCAACCATAGGCACACCATGGAAAGTTGATTCAACAACACTTCCCTGACCGCCGTGAGTAATGAAAAGCTTAACATTTGGATGGGGCAAAATATCATCTTGGGGCATCCAACTTTTGTAAATTATGTTTGGAGATTGTCCTGGAAATTTGGAATCATTCCATTTCCAGAGAACTTTTTGGGGAAGTTTTGAAAGAGCATTGAATATAGCTTGTAATTTGGTTGGTTCGAGACCGCTTGCTTGAATGTTTGATCCAAGACTGAAAAAAATAACTCCGTTCTCGGTGGCATTATCCAAAATTGACTTGATATCCTTAAAAATAAATTTTAAATTAAAAAAAGAATGCTGCTAACAAAAAAGGAGCTTACTTCTGGCAATGGATCTGGCTTGGGTTTGATCTGAATTCCACCAATTTCAACCATTCCAGGAACATTTGGACGAATTGGACCTTGGATAAAGTAATGGTTGGTAAAAATGAGAGAAACATTCTTGAGCATATCCTGAAAAGATGGATATTTATCGGCAGGGAAATTTTTACTGAAAGAAATATAAATGAAATACATTTTAGTATTATAGATCTATAAAAAATCAATGAAAAATAAATAGACTTATTCAGTATTACATAGTTAAAGTTTGGACATTAAATAAATTATAAACACCTTTAAATATAAATTATATTAATGAACAAAAATAACATAAACTCACTTGTATAAATCGGCCTGGTACCAAATTTTCAAATTTCTCGTTAGCAATTTTTCAACCAAATTTACCATCAGGAAATTTGAAACCCTATCAAAGAATCCCATTGGCTGTTTGCTTGTAGCTGATACACTTGGAACATAAGCGATCTCTTCTGGATTACCAATCATTTGATTTAAATCCGATACTGGACGGATCATAAATGAAAATATAACGGGACATTTGAAATGAGCCGGAACTCCCAATAAGAATTCATTAAAAAAATAACCCAGAATGACCAAATCAAAGGATTCTTCTGCCATGAGCTTTTGCATCTCTGGTTGGTTTAAACTGGTATTGGCATAGTGATTTAAGACATCGTTGAGAACAAAAAATCTCTTGTAAATTGGTGGTGGATCAGTAATAAACTTTGAGAATTCACTTTGTGAAAATCCGGGTACATTAACTTGAATATAACGGTAGGGAGGATTTTTGTGAATCGATTTGTGTGTTGAAACAACTGTGACATCATGTCCTTGATCAGCTAGGGCCTTTGCAACTGAACTATGGATGATGAGATGACTTTTTGATGGGGTTGGAAAGAAGCCAAGAATACGTGCTGATTCATTGGCTGCTATAAGCGTAGCTACTAAAAAATACACAAACACTAATTTTATTCCGGCAGACATGTTTAACGTATAAAAAACAACTACCGTTTCACGCGTTGAATTTGTCGAAACTGAGGATTAAATGTGAATTGCTCAGAGCTTTTATTTGAAAAAAAAAGATTGGCCATGGCCCATGGTGGAAGATAAATTAAACGATTTCCCTTATCTACTGTGTTTAATTTTTTAGTTTATCTCTATGGTATCTTATAAAATACAAAATCTTTCAATTTAATTCTTAATCAATCTAAGATTCAAGATTAATAATTATAATGAACAGTGGGCAAATTTTCACACAATCTTCGGTATATTTGTGAAGTTTAGTCAAAATCGTTCCAGCAGTTTACCAACAACTGAATTTGCTGTGAGATAACATGCATTTCTTTCTACTTTCGCATTTCTTTCTACTTTCGCATGCGACGAGAGACTAGGACTTTGGGTTGGGTCTAGGCAAGAAAAAAAATCGTAATGGAGGGGGGGTCTATTTCGCCTTTTAAAGGTAGTAAGGACAATTTTCTACACAAAATCGACTTGAAATGGAACAAATCTTTAAACATCTATTTTCAACTCCAATTTATTTAATGGAAACAAAATTAATTCAAACTCAAAATTTTGAAAAATAATAAAACCATTCGGCAAAAAAAATTACGAAAAATTGTTATTAATGGCACCTCCGATAGAACAATTATTTTTATTTTCACTTTTCTCGGTTAATATTTTTTTTTAATGGAACATATTTTTTATTTTTATAAAAGTTTAAATTTTTTTATCTCAATTTTTCAAAAATTTTTTTTAAACTTGGCACTAAGCGGTTTTTGAATATTGTCTAGCTGATTCAAAAAAAAATTTATTTTTATAGCCAAAATTAACGGAACCTTCCACACAAATGTTAAAAAACTTTAAAGGATATCTTATTTTTCACTCGTTTTTAATTAAATTTTTTGTGCTTCTATTAATACGGTCTGGCATTTCAAGGAATAAATTTAACACCTAGCCACATTCAACGAGTGAAACATCACTCATAATAAATAGATCATTTAAGTAAACTTTTCCGTCTTATTAATTGGTATTATTATTTCAGGTACTTATAGACTGCTCTAAGGTACAGTCTCCTCATTATCAACAGTTCCTCGAATTAAATCTTTTTTTTTTATTTTCAACTATGGCATAATAAAATATAGAGAAGAAGCCCAAATAACTAACTTATTTATTTTTTAAAATCAGATGATATTTAGATTTATTCAATATTACATACTTAGTTAAAGTTTGGACATGAAATTATAAACACATGCATTATTAATGAACAAAAAATAAAACAAAAGTTGTACACATAAACTTACTTGTATAAATCGGCCTGGTACCAAATTTTTAAATTTCTCATTATCAATTTTTCCACCACATTTACCATCACAAAATTTGAAACCCTGTCAAAGAATCCCATTGGCTGTTTGCTTGTAGCTAATAAAGTTGGAACATAAGCGATCTCTTCAGGATTACCAATCATTTGATTTAAATCCGATACTGGACGAATCATAAATGACAATATAACGGGACATTTGAAATGAGCCGCAATTCCTAATAAGAATTCATTAGAAAAATAACCCAGAATGACCAAATCAAAGGATTCTTCGGCCATGAGCTTTTGCATCTCTGGTTGGTTTAAACTGGTATTGGCATAGCCATTCATGACATTGTTGATCACAAAAAATCTCTTGTAAATTGGTGGTGGATCAGTAATAAACTTTGAGAATTCACTTTGTGAAAATCCGGGTACATTAACTTGAATATAACGGTAGGGAGGATTTTTGTGAATCGATTTGTGTGTTGAAACAACTGTGACATCATGTCCTTGATCAGCTAGGGCCTTTGCAACTGAACTATGGATGATGAGATGACTTTTTGATGGGGTTGGAAAGAAGCCAAGAATACGTGCTGATTCATTGGCTGCTATAAGCGTAGCTACTAAAAAATACACAAACACTAATTTTATACCGGCAGACATGTTTAACGTATAAAAAACAACTGCCGTTTCACGCGTTTAATTTGTCGATACTGAAGATTAAAATTTAATTGCTCAGAGCTTTTATTTAAAAAAAAATAATGGACATGACCCATGATGGATGATAATTTAAACGATTTTATTGGTTTTTTTAATTTTTTTTAGTTTATCTTAACTTAATTCTTAATCAATATAAAATTCAAGTTTAATAATGAACAGTGGGCAAATTTTCACACAATCCTCGGCATAATTGTATAAAGTTTAGTCAAAATCATTTCAGCAGTTTGCCAACAACTGAATTTGAAGTTTGACATTATGCATTTCTTTCTACATTTAATATGCGTCGCATGCGACGAGAGAATACGGTCAAGGTAAGAAAAAAAAATATTAAGGTATTGGGGGTCTATTTCAACCTTTTAAGGCAGTAGGGACAATTTTCTAAAAAATCGACGTGAAATAGAAAAAAATCATTAAAAAACCTCTTTACAACCCAAATCATTATTTTTAGTCAATATTTTTGGAAAAAATTAATTTTCAAAATTTTGTAAAAAACAAATAATACAAAATTATAACTCCAACCTCTTCCCTAAACCTTTATTAATCATAAGTTATTCTTAAGTAATATTTTTGTAAAACCTCAGCCAAAAGCCATAAAGCTAGTGCTGTTAACTCTAATTAATCTGTACATTTATGTTATGATTAATAAATAATAATAATAATAATAATAATAATAACTCCAACCTAAAAAAAATAAAATAAAAATAAAAAAATTATTTTGTTCAAAATTTTACGTAATTAAGTATATTAAAATTCTGCTAATGAAAAACATCCTGTATATTTAAATTTATATTGCAGGATATATGTAAATTCGTTAAAAAAAATCAAACTTGAGATTTTGTTCAAACGAGAAATTGGGTCTTGCAATTCTGCCAGACTATCTGTCAATTTGTCTACACTTTTAGGTGTACAGAAATACAATCAACGTTACCTGCCATATGACTTTTTGTTTTTAAACATTTTTGGAAAATCTTATATTTGTCAAAAATGGCTTCATTAATTTAAAAAAAAGTCAGTTGGCAAAAAAAAATAAATTTTTTTTTTATTTTTATAAAAGTTTAAATTTTTTGTATCTCAGTATTTCAAAAACTACTTCGTCGATTTTTATTAAAATTGGCACACAGTTATTAAACTATAGTATAAAATATAGAGCAAGTTCGTTCAACCTAGTCGTGCATTTTATTTTAAATAATTCAGCGTGATTTATTTTTTAAATCTTTATTAAAAATTCTTGTTACTGATTTTTTTCTTATACCCATTCATATGTACATAACGTTAATATTTATTTTAAAAATAAATAAATAAATTTGTCGGCGCGACAGCTCATGTAGAACCAGGGCCTAGTGATTTACAATTCTCAACCATTCCTGTGTGCGTGTTATTTGCAGGAATAGAGGGGACCTACAATTTTCTCCCGAATCCGAACGGCTAGGGTGAGAAGCACTTTTTCATGACAAGAGATACTCTTGGAGGATTTGTCAATTCCTCGCAAGAGGCAGTAACCTGTGAAAAACATTTCTGTTTATTTTTATTGAATATAATTATTTCTAAAACTATTTATTATATACATATGTATATAATATATGTATTTATTTGAAAAAATAGAAATAATATCTTAACTAAAAAAGCACAATCAATGACAAGACACTTTTTATTATTATCACAAATAAATCAACAAACTTTTTTTTGATTTTGATTTTAAGAAGATAAAATGTACATACATATCTCATAATATAAATTGTATTTCACAATTCCACACTTTTCGTAGAAATATGTACATACATATGTACAAGTACATGCGTAGAATTTCAAGTTTGATTGTCGATATCGTAAGCATGGCGTCATTGAAATACTTTGAAACTCTGTGATTTTTGCCCAAAACAACACAAAAACCTGTAAAAGTTCATATAAAAAAAAAATAAAATGTGTGGTTTTGGACAGAAAATCAAAAAAGGAACGCACATGTATGTATGTACATTATGTAGATAAAGTAATTGTTTTTTTTTTTTTAAAACAACATCTTTTTTGGGCTTGTCGCTTGTTCGATTTTTACATCAAACGAAATCCTATAGTTTATTGGGTTGTCAGTGATATGAACTGAACATGCAGTCAAATTCAAATTAAAACTGTCATACAAATTGAAGGTCCCCCCAATTCCTGCGCTGACCCACAACGCCACAAAGGATTAGTTGATAGTTGTGAGAGTATAGGTCACTGATTTTCCACAAGCGCCCTTCAGCTTTTTTTAAATACATACAATTAAATAACTGTAGTTAAAGTGATTAGTTTTTTTTTTATTTTGCTTTGTCATTAAATTTTATTTGCTATGTCATTCCTGTACATAAACAAAAACTCTTATCTTTGAATCAAGTCAATAAACCAAAATTAAATTATGTATAAAAAAAACCGGACCCTATATGCTAGTTAATTGATTATTCTGATAGAAATTAAGAAATATGAAATTGTAGATTAAACGATAAGAAAAAAAAATGAATAGTATAAATCTACAGTCAATTTTGTATCAGTGCAAAGTTCCATATCAATCAATCGTAAAAAATAAGTTGAACCCAACAGGCCATTACCATGTTGCTATCATTTAAGTTTGTGTTTTCGTGTATTTTATTGACGACTCTTTTGGTCGCCAGTTGTGATTGTAAGAGAATTCTTGGTTTCTTCCCCACTCCTTCAAAAAGTCATCTTATAATTCATAGTGCAATAGTCGAAGCATTAGCCGAAAATGGACATGACATAACACTTGTCACAAGCATTCCATGGAAAACAAAATCTCCTCAAATCCGTCATATTCAATTAAAAACAGTGCCAAAGTTTTCAGTTGAAGTCTTTACACAATCTGTTGAAAAACCATTGCCATGGTATAAAAAATTTACACAATTCATCGAATTGATGACCGATTATGCTGAGAATAGCTTAAAGGATCCTGATATGCAAAAATTAATGAAAGAAGAATCATTCGATATTGTAATATTGGGATATTTTACTAATGACTTTCTATTGGGTGTTGCGGCACATTTTAAATGTCCCATTGTGTTGTCATTTCAAGTGCGTCCAGTGGGACAGGTAAATGATTTATTGGGTAATCCTCAAGAGATAAGCTATGTTCCTAGTTTGATGGGTGGCGGAAAACAACCCATGGGATTTTTTGACAAACTTAAGAATTTTATCTTTGTTGGATTCGTAGAAAGTGTTGTGCTTAGTAATCTGATTAACTGGTTTCAAGCGGATCAATACAAGTGAGTTTTTTTTTTCATTCATATATTAAAGTGTCATAATATAAAGTAGTTATATAAAGTTATAACATTATAAGTCATTGTCTTCTATGTATTAAGCTATGGTTTTCCAAAAACGTTGAGCTAGAAGTTCTCAGCCTACTGAATTTTAAAAACCTTTATTTGTTCACTTCATACAGCTTTGAGGTAGGAAGGTCGTATACAGCTCGTGGTTGCAGCGACTCCGAAGTCGCCCCAAGGGACCAAAAAGTTAAGGGGCCTCTTTTTCTACATTAGAGCCAAAATTTCGAAATTAGTTTTAGAAATCATTTTTTTTTTGCAAAGGGATTATTGGTTAAACAAATATTGTATAGTATTAATTATTTCCCGTATTATTACTAATATTATTAATGAGTTTTAATCCAAAATTCAGTAATATCCACAACAACTTGTTTTTGACAAAACCCTATCTATCAACAAATAGACAACTAACAAAATGGCTGCCTTGATGTTAAGATGTTATAGAAGTCATTTGAATTGTGTGCCAGTTCTCATACGAATATTAAAATCAGACAACTACTGTAATGTAATGTCAGTTATGTAGTAAATTTGGTGTCATTGTAATGTCAGGTTTGATTGACAAATTTATTTAACTTGAATTCGTTAAACAAATTTTTCAATTAGCTTTAAGAACTAATAAATCTAAAAATGTTTATGATAACTAGATCAAGAATACAGCATACAAAAAATGGTTTTTAACAACAATTTTGGATTTTTGAAATTTTCTCAAAAAGCCTCTTACATTTTTAAATTAACTTTCTCTATAAAATATCCCGCACAGTGTTGCCCCCCTATTACAAATGTAGCGTTTTTACTACATTTTTTTGCCAAAGAAAATCACTACGTACAATCTGGAAATATTCGCAAAACACTACAATATCAAAATTTCAGAAAAAGTTTTGTTTGCATCAAAGATTATGTTTACGCCTTAAGCTCACAAACTTTTGACTGCCAGAAAATTTGACAACTCAACGAGCTCAAACAGCAGTTGTGGCTTTTCTTTACGTCTTTCTCTCTTATGCCCGTACATTACATATGAATACGAATACGAGATACGAAAAAAAATTACCGTTTTACCGAGATGAGATGTGTTTACTGTTTAGCTATGCTTCTTGAAATTTGAAAAAAAATATTCTCTTCAAAACGAATTCGGAATAAAAACAAAAATGAAAAGATATTTTAAAATAATTCCAAATAAAAGGTAATAAAAACTAAAGCCATAAGTCACGTATAACAAAAAAAAAGTTAAAAAATATTTTGTTTCCAGAAATTCAGACAATAATGAATCGGAGAATGATATTGCGACGAAAAAAACTGCAATTGAAGTGCTTATTGATGCAAAAGATAGTGAAATGTAATATATTTTCACTTGTTCAAACAAATCCAGGTTTTATTTACATATGTTTTTATTTATTTTACTATTTATTTTATTATTATAAAAAAAAATAGTAATTAAGATTATTTTCGTATGTTGAACATAAGATATTATATTCCGTTGTGTAAGACTTCTATGTATTTGTTTTGAATTAATAAAAAAACAAATTGTTTTTGTTATTTGAAAAATTTGTTAGTTTTATTTATATTTTCAAACAAAAATTGATTTGCTACATTTTAAATCGGCTTCACTACATTTTCTAACAGTTAGGGGGGCAACACTGATCCCACATCTCAGGTTCCTGAAAAACAAATTAGGTATATTACGAAAATCGAATTTCGAAGTTTTTTTAGAGAAGTTTTTTTTAGAAAATTCCCTTATGTTAGGGTTATTCTCGTATATCTATCTCTGCTTGACTAACTTTTCTACAATAGTACAATTTAGAAAACAGATACTGCTCCAAAGTAGAAAAATTAACATTCCATTTCAAAATTTTTAAGTAAAAAAGCTTCATTTTTGGGCAAATTTTCTCAAAAACGGCTTTAACGATCTGGATTTCACTTATAGCACCTGTTATCTTTAAACTGAACATAATAAATTGGTTTTCAGGTTTTTTTTTATTCACTTTTATGAAAATATGCAAAAATAATGGTATATATTTATCGTCATATTATTTAAGGTAATTAGACCGAAATTGATAGTCAAAGACTGTGAAAACTACGTGTGAGGCAAATTTCCACTTCACATGTTAGCTAAACAAAAAAAAAAAAAAATTTTAGATTCGATCGAAACGATAATAGATAATACAAAAAAGTAGGTCACGCAAAATCTGACTATCGATATGTCTATAGTTTGACTGCTTGACAACCACTAAAGGTATATTATATTCTTCAAAACTTGAGACTTGGGTTTTTAGGGGATTTTTGTTTGTGTTTGGTGCAAAAAAATAACGGTGCTTATATATCTCGAATACATAAAAATACATATATCGTCGCTATTAAAGAAAACTGGCATAACCCAAAAAACTTAAATCTTCAGAAAACTGATTTAAAGTTTTTTTTACTAAGCCAATTTCACACAAAATCAATTTTTTAATAATCCGTTTGTCGGGATTCTGAAGGGTTAGAGTTATGCCGACTTTACAGAAATAATAGAATTTTTTTTGTAGCCGATTGGCATCATTAACTAAACTATCGAGTTTTTTGAGTTATGCCAGTTTTCTTGAATAGCGACGATATGTACACTTTACCCAACACTTGTTCAGGTGTGATAAACATATACAATATGTAATTGTAGTGAAAATGATTCAGCAGATTTTTTTTTGTCTTTTAATTTAATTAGCAATGTCATTCCCATATATTTACACAACACATTATATTTTATGTATATAAATAATAATTTTAGTATAACATTATGTATCTTGGAATTAAATAAAATAAAATTTTTAAATAATTAATTTTAAAAATGTTGCTTTTTCAATGAAGTTTAAATAATATTAAATCATATAAAATTAAAGTCATACAAAATATTTTCTATTTAAATATTATGAATGCTGGAAACGCTGCTGTCAGTCGAACGTGAAAGTGAAAGTTATCATTGAATCCTTTCAGTCTTGGTAATTTTGTTTTAAGATACCCAGAATTATTTTTTAAGCATTTTGTTCTACAATATTTTTGTTCTACAATATTTAGCTGAGTTTAATGAATATTTTTGTGACTGTGATGAATACTTTAATTTACGTGGGTATAGATGTTTAAAAACTAATTTTTACAAAAATCGTTTAACATTGACTTTTTTGTCTGCCAGAATTAATAGACACAAACAATAGTTTTTTTTTTTCTTGAAAGCTACTTAAACAGTTGATTGAGTTTGACAATTGAATTGAATTGAATCCAGACTACTGGAACTTTCTTCTGTCATGAAACGGAGCAGTAAAGAAAATTTATGAAATAAATAAATAAACTAACTTCCTTCAATGATAATAAACTTAATTTTCAGAGTTCACAATATTAAAAGATCACAATCTGATTTTGACTTAATGTTAAGTCCTCAAATTGAAAATATTTCTTATTAAACTTCTTTGTATTCCAATTCCAACATACAAATAATATATTTGGCTGTCCAAAAAGTAGAGTAGAACTTATGATAGTAAACCAGCTTTCTAGAGAAATTATATAAAAATCAGAAAATTAAAAAAAAAAAACTTTGTCAGCGTCAAAAAGCAAATCGAATCTAAATTTTTCTAATCAATGCCAATGCGTGTCGACTTCGGCCGTTTTCAATATACAAAAATGATATAAAAAACATCAGCTGGTTAGATAATGAAAACTTAACATGCTCACATACATACCTAATTTTTATATTAAAAAAAATCCATCAAAGTCATATCGACATCAAGAATTGATAAGAAATGCGAGCTACCTATTGCGCAAAGCATATCAGTAAACCGCCAAACCTTTTTAAATAAAATGTTCTAGCCGTTCGATCAACATTATTAAACAAGTTTTCAAGTGAAACAGACGGATCTATAGCTACATATATAGTTAACTTAACTAGACACCTAACATCAAGTGCTAAAATGTTGTGCGGCACAAAAATAGTGTTAGTGTGTTTCTTAGCAGCAGCTTATCTGAAAGTAGCCAGTGATTCAGCACGTATTCTCGGTTTCTTTCCAACACCCTCAAAAAGTCATTTGATCATACATAGTGCCATTGCGAATGCCTTAGCTGAAAAAAGTCATGACGTCACAGTTGTTTCAACACACAAATTAATTCAAAAAAATACACCATACCGTTATATTCAACTCAGTATACCTGGGTTTTCTGAAAAAGGCTTCTCAAAAACTGTTACCAATTTACCGCCATGGTATTAACGTTATACCTTGTTAATGGACATGATGAATGACTATGCCAATTCGAGTTTAAATCATCTAGAGATGAAAAAGCTTATGGCAGAAGAATCCTTCGATATGGTTATTTTGGGATATTTTTTCAATGATTTTTTGTTGGGTGTTCCGGCACATTTCAAATGTCCAGTTGTGTTGTCCTTTATGACTCAATCTACTCCGATTATAAATGATATGGTGGGAAATCCTGATTATGACTATGTTGGAAATGAACAACCGATAGGATTCTTTGGAAGAGTTGTGAATTTTCTAAATTTAAATGTTTTACAGAAAACACTTCTGAAACGTATGATATCGTGGTACCAGACCGATTTGTACAAGTAAGTTTTATGTGATTTTTATAGTAACATTAAATTTAATGAAAGGTTTTTTTTAAATATTTTTTTCTTTAAAAAATCAATATGGAAGTAGTTATTTACCATAAGTGTTATTTATGAAGAGATTTAAGGGTAAAAGGACTGTTATATTGATATTTCAAATTAAAGACCCTTTACAACTGATAGAAAAGTGGGAGGTCTTATATTTTCATATGAAAGAAGGTTTGGTGATAATGATTAGTGACTTTATTGTCATGATATTTTGTTCAGCTATTTTTTCTTAAGCAGCTTTGGGTTATACGTATCTTTTTAATTATTTAATATGAATATTAATCTTTGTTACCTAAGCGATTTGACCATACGAAAAAATCATATTTTAATCAAATTTCAGTAAAAATTTCCCAGCTGATAAATATCCATCATTTGAAGATATGAAGAAAAATATTTCCCTTGTTTTGACTAACCATCATTTTAGTCAGGGTCCAATTCGTCCTAATATTCCTGCTTTAGTCGAAATTGGTGGAATTCAAATAAAAAATAAACCAGATCCATTGCCAGAGGTAAATTTGTTTGCTTTTATAAAAAAAAATATATATATATATAATTTTTTTGAGTAATTTTTAAATCTATTTTCAGGATATCAGATCAATTTTAGGCAATGCCACCGAACACGGAGCTATTTACTTCAGTCTTGGATCAAATGTCCAAGGAAGCACACTCGACAGTAATAAAGTCAAAGCCATATTCAATGTTCTCTCGAAATTACCACAAACTGTTCTATGGAAATGGGGTGATTCCGATTATCCAGGACAATCACCAAATATTTTCTTCAAAAGTTGGTTACCCCAAGATGATATTCTACCCCATCCAAATGTTAAGCTTTTCATTACTCACGGCGGCCAGGGAAGTGTTGTGGAATCTACATTTCATGGTGTTCCAATGGTTGGTATTCCACTATTTGCTGATCAGAATTCAAATATGGAAAATGTAGTCAGAGAAGGATTTGGTCTTACAGTCGAATACTCAGATTTAACCGAGAAGTCTCTAAGTCGCGCATTGAATGAAGTTCTGACCAATAAAAAATATAGAGATAATATTCAAAAATTCGCCAATCTCTATAAGGATCGACCAATGACTGCCAAAGAAACAGCTGTTTTCTGGATCGAATATGTCCTTAGGCATCATGGTGCTCCTCATATGCAGAGTCCTGCAGTGCATATGAATTTCTTCCAATTGCATTCACTCGATGTTATTGGATTCTTATTGGCTTGTATTTATATTGTGTTCAAAATTAATAAGTTCATATTTTTGTTTGTTAAATCGAAGCTCTTAAAGAAGAAAAACAAAATAGAATAAAGTGATTCTCTGAAATTTGTATTGATGTGATATTGTAAATGGTCATTATACTTATTGCTGCTTTATTGGGCATCAACAAAATTGTTGGTTTTTTATAATGACAATGTCAACTGTCAAAATGAATGGTAAAATTGTTAACTTTATAATTGTGACTTTCAATCTTGATTGACACAGAAGTGTAGGTACTGTCCTCATTTTTAGAAATAGTCCGAGTTTGACTATTTAAGTTGTTGGACTTGACAACTTCGTTCTTCAAATTAAAAACAAACAATTAAAAATTAAAGATAAAATTGAAAATTCCATATAGTAAGTGCTTGCAATCAGTTAAAGAAATCAAATTTATATTTTTTTAAATTAAAAATATGACAATTTTAATTTGCTTTGCAGAATATAATGTTTTGGTATCCTCAAATTTAGATTAGTTGATTCCGTCACATAAAGAAGAATAACAATGTTAAACCTAGCAATAAATTGCTCCTAAATTTATTTAAAAAAAACTTACTTAATTAATTTCTTAAAACAAATCAATTAAATAAAATGGTAGTCTCCAAAGAGTTATGACAAAAGAATAAATTGATAAGATTTGAAGAGTCGATTCTATTTTATTCTTGCTGCAGTCAACCTCTCACTGAATGTCAACCTAGTCGTCGTCGTTGTCAAGCGAGAGACTTCCTCTTGAAATTGATTGCATTCAATTAATTTTTTTCTTAAATTTTGTTTCTTTTATAATAAAGTCTCCTCATTCCACCCCACAGGCTTTCTGTATTAGTCATCAAGAATGATATCCGGGAACAAACAATTTCTGTTAGATTTTCAATTAAAAAATTTCAAAGCCACATACATATGTATGTATATGTGTAGGAAAACGCCAAAAGCAGAAAAGAAGACCAAATCCGAAGCAATTTTATTATTAGAAAACTTTCAATTGTCCATTTTATGGAACTCATGGATATCCATCCATCTCAGACAACATACTTCTACAGATATTTTCTATACGAACTAAAATAATTGAAGTTGAAGTATTTTGTCGGTGTGTGTGTGTGATGCATCAAACGAACCTATCTAACAAAAAATGACCATAAACGGAGAGAGATTGTTAGAAGACTAACCGAAAATATATTGAAATTATTTTGGCAGGAAGTTTTTTTCGAACAAAAAAAAGCTTTATATTGAAGGCAAGAAGTGTCAGCCTAAAGCTGTCAGGATTGAGTGACATATTTTCCATTTTGAAAACAACCAGCGAGTCTAATTGAAATTCCGTAAATTCTTTCTTTCTTTCATTCATTTTGATATCCCTTATGTATATACATTATACATACATACATACATTTAAAGATACATAGGTTAAGGTATATACTTTTTAAATGCCGTCCAAAAATAGGTATAGTCTAGTCAGAAGACAAAGACATCTTTTTGTTGTATATTTGTTTGAAATAAGATAAGTTTGTCATAAAGATTTATCTGAAATTTTAATTTGGTTATGACTTCTCGCATGATTGATTTATTAAAGTATCGTTGTCGATATATCTGGCGATCTAAAAGAATCCATATTTTATGATATGTTTATTTATTTTTCAATTTCTTAAGAATTTAATGTACAAGCATATTTAACGTGAACTTCAATATAAAACGAATATTAAGGCGAAACCACGCCTATTTTTAAAGTGAAAATATCTTGGAACTTATAGAGGGTCTAGTTTATTTTTTTGACAACTAACGGTACCAAGAAATTGTTACAATGTTTGACTTTTGATAAATAATATGTGTATCGACGATTAAAGTGCTGATTGCTGAACATATTTTTCAAAAATCAAAAATACACCTGCGAAGTTTTGTATGGCAATCTTTAATTAGAGGTTTTGAATTTTGCCTTTTTCTGTAAAAGGCCAAAGTCCGAAATGGATTTTTGAACCACTTAGGTGGGTTTAAAGTCCACAAATATATTGTGGATTTTTGTTCGTTAAAATTCCACAAATATACTGTAGATTTTTAACCCACCAATAGGTGGCCCTGAAATCCACAGCAAATTCTTGTGGACTTCTGGCCCATTGATTGTGGATTTCGACTCACATTCATTTAAGATTCGTCTTAAGCGTTCAATAGGAAATAATATTTGTTTGCTTAGATCCCAGAGAACCGTTTAAGGTCGATGTGCCCGGTTACCAATTTTTTTTGTGGACTTCTGGCTCAAAAGGGTGGGTTATAAGCCCACAACTGCTGATTTTTTGCATTAATATTATTATTTTTTTTTTTATTTTTTGACTACACTTTAAACGTTGATTAATAAAATGTAAATAATTATGTTTAAAACTTAACATATAATACAAAGTCGTACAATATCACAATTTAAGTCTTATACCCTTACAAAATTCTATCCAAAATTTAGCCAAACATTTAAGACGAGAGGTATTTACGCACCTATAGAGCTTGAAAAAGTTACATTTTTCTATTTACCTTTAGGTAGCACTTATGTGTCAAAATGTAGCGTAACAATAATTATTCGGAACATTTTATTCTCCAGTTAAATTTAGACAGATTTTGAAATGCTCTAATTTTTTTTTTTTTTTTTGAAAATAAAATTAACGATTTAACTTGGGCAAATAAAAGAATCAATTTTATTTGATTATTCACTGAAAATAATATTTACGGTTGAGAATAGAAATTTAATTTTTGTATTTTTTTACGCTAATTTGCAGCTATATAATTCAAATCGCAAGCATACCCAAAGACCATGTTCGGAAGCTTCCCTTACGCCATTTTTTTTGGTAAGTAGGTACAATGTAGAAAAACTAAATAACCCTCACAAACTTTCCATTTAATATATGAACCCATGGCAAGGTATTGACAATCTTCCCATTTCTAACATCCACATTTCCACATTTATGCTCGTAAAATCATTAAGTCCTTCGCAAAGAGAAAATCAACCAAATTACTATACTTTTACACATTTTATTGCCACGCCCCCATAACTTGACAAGTAAAAAATTAAATTTGTCACCATATTTAATTGCCAACTTATGATAAATGCACACAAAGGAATGAAAAACCCAAATGAACTCTCAAGTGACTCTTACAGAACGAGAAACTATACATACATAAATCGAGGAAGGTAGGCGTAGATACAGTACGTTACAGGAAAGGAAGGAAAATGCCTGAAACGGACAGATAAACCCTTAGGAGTGGTGTTAAGTTATCCATTTATTCGATTCAAAGGAGAATTTTGCACACAAAAGATTTGCTTTTTTTCCATTTCCATTACCCATATAACGAGTGTCTTCACTAATTCGACATTCTAGACAAATACGAAAAAAAAGTCAACTCAAACTCACCCTTAACTTAGTTTTTTTTTTTATTATTTATTTTTTAGCATGCACCACCCTTCGAAGTGAAATTTAATTGAATTTCAAGAATCTACTTTTCTCCAAGACCTGTGTGTGATACTAGTATAGCAGAACTTAGGAACAATTGTCCGGAATTGCGAATAGCTCAAGTGATGGTATATAAAATAAACCAAAGAACCAAACTTCGAATAGGTAGTAGGTATACTCTCAAGCTGAAGAATTGAAATAAACACATTGAACCCTCGTCACGTCCTTATTTGCATAAGGAGGACTTTATTCATTTTATGTGTGAGTGTCATCTTGAGTGGCAAAGATTACTGTCAAACTGTTCTGCAATTCGAATTATTCACACGTCAAGCCCAGCAGCCCATCCTCACCTCGATGTTTTTAGGATCATCAATAGAAAGGAGATGACGACGACGATGACTAGAGACATCCATCGGGGACAGGCGCTACCTACAACAGTGACATTTAGCTTATTTTCAGATTTGTCATCAAAAAGCAGCAAAAGATCTCAGCTCTTCGCAAAAAAAAAAAAAAAAAAAACAAGCTTGTTTTCGTGGTGGTGGCGGCGCATACTCGTATAATGGCATTCAGTCTATCGGAAACTAGGAGTAGGGACATTTTATTTAAATTATGTCGCCTTATCATACCTTTTTGGACCGACTTTTGTCGTGTTTTATTGAATTCTGTAAAATGTATCCGAAAACCACCACTGCTGCCACTGCTGCTGTTGCCGGCAAACAAAAAGGACTTAAGTATTCTTCTAGTCTTTTGAACACGTAAGAGCCTTAGGGACTTGTCAAGTTCAAATGTCAATGAATTCAACAAGAAAGCTACAAGAGAAACAAGAAAATAAAAAAAAATAAAAAACGAGAAAGGGACTTCGATATCCCAAAGGTCCCTAAGCACAAACTGGTTTCCACCTCTTGGTGTAACCATCATGCAGTTAAGTGGTTGTTGAGCAGTTCTCTGGAGGGTACTTTAAACTTATTGGAAAGAAGTGCCTTATGATTTTTTATTCGTAGGTCCGAAATGTATTAAATGTGTCATCGTCAATATGACTTTTAGGAACCAACAACCTGTTAGCGAAATACCTTGGTGATTTGTTAGAGTTGATATTAAGAAAATGCGGGAAGAACAAAAGTATAACCAATCATGCAATCAACTTCAAAATAAATTGGTTGTTTATTACCAACTTCATGATTTTCATATTGTAATCGACTATCGTTTCAATGGATTTAAGAAAAGAAAATTACTTGTAGTTATGCTTATCTGGATTAGTAAATGGGTAACAACATCAACGAGTCAAAGGCACTTGAACAAGTTCTAATATTCCCTTAAAACGAAATGCAAGAACTTGGCCAAGAAATATGATATAAGAATTAGAGGGAAATTTGTCCAAATTTCATTATTGCGCTTTCTACAGAAATACTTTGTTCTGGTTTTTGGAAGAACAAATTTGCCTTAATTGTCCTTGAGGTGAAATCTTTTTGTATACATACATCTATAGGTGGGGCTTCGTATGGAGAGCCTTATTTATATATAAAGGCAAATTTCTAAAGCCATTATATGATATTTTGTCATCACACTATATGTAATATCTTATTCACTGACACAAATTCTCTGGCAAATCCATTGTCAAATTCTTGAAAAAATAAAGTGGAACTCTATGAAAGCTTTCAAATAATCAACCGAATAAACACTTTAATCCCAGCACTGCGAACTCTGCACTTCGTACTTCGAACCTCGCAATGATAATTTCGCAATTCGCACTTCGTATACTAACTTTTCGTTCCGCATATTGAAATCTACACTTTTATGCATCATTCTTTACAATCCAAACTTCACATTTCGCATACCTAATACTCCCAGCTACTTAGTTTGCACTCCCTATAGTCTGCACTTTGCATTCTGTACTTTTCACTTCGCACACTGCACTTCACACTCGCTGCACTTCGTACTCTGTACTTCGCACTTACCACTTCGTACTATGTATACACTTTGCATTCCACACCTCGCATTCTGCACTTCATACTATTAAACTTCGCATTCAGTAATTCGCATTCTCTACTTCTGCACTTTACTTTCTGCACTTCTCACTCTGCAATTCGTATTCTGCACTTCGCATTCTGCACTTATCGCTCAACACAATAAACTTTTTATATCGCAATTTCAATCAGTACTTCGCACTACTCACTTTTCAACTCACCCGTCGCACTAAAAAAAAATAGGAAAAAAGTAGGATTTTCGATTCAGGC
Source organism: Epistrophe eligans (assembly GCA_951394125.1). Taxonomy (NCBI): domain Eukaryota; kingdom Metazoa; phylum Arthropoda; class Insecta; order Diptera; family Syrphidae; genus Epistrophe; species Epistrophe eligans. The sequence goes on along the minus strand of OX596030.1, from coordinate 95,505,983 downwards.
AGACAACGGCTCTAAAAATTCTATATAACTTCTTATACCTGTGATTTTTTAAGGAGTTGAGTTTCGTTAATACTGCATATCAGGTTTTTGCCAAAAAAATCTTTCCATTAAGCATATCTAACCAGCAACTCCCTTATATAAAGATAGCGAACTCTTCCAAATGAACCTTATAATGAATTCCATGATGCCTTCTTCTCCACCCTTCTTAGTAGCACAATCATATTGCAGCCTGTTTAGTCATACCTAACTATGAATGTAAGTATCTTTACGAATACATTAGGTTGGATGTAGTCTCCCAGCATTCATGTCCAGCCAAATGGTACAGTGGTTAAACATTATTTTCGGTCTGTACTTCCGAACTCTCTATATTTACTAGCCATGTTATCACGTTGCAATTTTTGGCAAATTTTGCACAAAATGATAAAATAATCCACCATACTATATAAAACCCAACTCACACAAAATTCCCCAGACAGAACCGGAGGCAGGATGAAACCCATCTGGATGTTTCCTGCGGTTTTTTTTAAGTGATGGAAATGATGGCCACATTTTTTTATGAATGTACCTATACCTATATAAGAGAACAAGGACGAAGGAGGCGGAAAGAAAAAAACTTATTTATGACGCCCCGACACAAATTTCAATCTCAAAAGGTTGATTTATTATTGCACTTTCAAAAGATGGAGTTTCGTCCTTTTGTCCTCATGATGCGAATGGAAAATGGACAAAATAATAAAAAAAAAACGACGAAAAAAAAAGAACTTCATCATGAATGGACCGCAGGAAATTCATAAAAAAAAAAAACAACTAAACGAAACGAGGCGAGCATCGGAGATATCTGGTGGTGCGTGAATTGATGAGTGTATTGTGTGTGTTGCGTGCGAAGAAAAGGCCATGTCTATACATTTGGTCATAAATCAAAGATTTCATACATGCCAAACAAACAGGAACTCTCCATTTGAACAGTGATACCAATAAACAATCGACCTGATTTTCGTCCTTCCCTATATACATATATACGGATATAATAGCATTTGTGTTTGTGTCCTTCCTATATCGATTGGTAATCAATTACAACCCACAAGACACTTTGTCCGAAATGGTCAATATGTATATACATTTATAATGTGTGTCTCTATATTTTAGTATCCCAAGTGATGTTGAATACATATATACAAAAACCAACATCTTTATCTTTGCGTCCTTTTGGATCTAAGTCATGGCCTATAGCAATGTCTATATGAATATTGTGAAGCCACAACTTGTTTGCTTTAAGAAGAAATTAATTGAAAAAGTTTTCTGTTAACAGCCGCAGAAGAAAAGCCGACGAATAGGAAAATTGTAGGCAAAAACAAAGAGCCTAAAGATTTAAAAAAAAAACACGGATCCGGAAAATACAAAACAAATCCAAAGAAAACTTACTAAGAAGAGATTGTTTGGTGTTTTTTTTTTTTTTTGTTATCTATTTATCGGGCTTAGTTGGGGATAAGTCTTCGCGCTTTAAGAAATACGGATGAGGGTAAAGATGGAAGACAAAGGAAATGATACAATGGTTGTAAAAAGGATTTTCCGTTTTCAAAGAGCTTGAGCTTTTTAATGTTGACAAATAGTCCCTAAGTGTAAAGCCATTTTTTTTTCAGGAAGATGATAATATATGAAGTTGGATATTTTCAGTATTGGTAAATAAGTATGTAAATTATGTTTATATAGCAAATAGCATTTATGTTAATAGCCTAGTTTTTTTTATAAAAGCAATCCTCAACTAAATGGCCTCTATTCTGTTTTCTGTATTAATTACATAGTTCAAGTTCAAGCAGTTGCGTTGGGGAGATGTTGTTTACGTATGTACCTACTTCATCTGTTTTCTCAAAATTTTCTCTAAATTTTTTATAATCCCGCTTTTGCAATCAAAACTAGTTATTTTATTTTGAGCGATTTTTAAAAATAAAACAATAAGAAACAGGATTATAAAAATTAGGATTAAAAGGTATGGTATTATAAAAAGCGGGTATTTAAAAAAAAAACCGGGATTATAAAAAAAAATGGATTATAAAATGCTGGATTTAAAAAACCGGAATTAAAGAAACGGGACTATAAAAAGCGGGATATCGAACCCTACTAGCTGATTCCGTCAGCCTCGCATATAATCTTTTATCATTTTTCGCATTTTTAAAACGTGAACATACAATTATTGCGGCTTCAAACAGACCTTTACAATGAATTTTTTGTGCTCCGTAGTAATTTAAGGCGAATCTGACAAAAAATCACATCGGATGATGTTCGCCATCCAAACAATTTTTTGGGTTGGTTTTTGAAATTGGTTCGAAATAGAAATTTGGACGTAAATAATTTGAGAAACGAACCACGTGGAAGATTTTTAGGTACTTACACGCGCGAATAGAGTTTTTAAATACCTTTCATTTTTGATGCATATTTCGATGGGTTTTGCAAACTTTTCATTTTTTGGATTAAAATTAGCAAAGCATTCTTTTTTCAAAAACTCGATAAAAATTTATCTGTCGAAATTTGCAAATTTTTACATTGACGGAAAGGTCTATGAACTCAGCGCTAAAAGCCACAACCACTTACGAGTCTCGATTGCGGAAATATCGCAATTCAAACATATTTTTTCGCGCGTACAAACAAAAAATTCATTAATTTTCTTAAATATTTAGCTTCAAAGTAATTATTTGGAAATTGTGATCATTCAAAAAAAAGTTTGATGTTTTTTTTTTTAATTTAATTTCTAAAAAAATTATATATACACAAAAATCAGTTTTTTTAAGATGCCTCTACTCTGTAACTATTTTCAATTTTTTTATCATTTGTTTAAAAAAAAAATATTTTTTTTTAAATCAATTTAAATTTTTTAGTTTAAAGTATCCGCAGTTTTCATTGAATTTTAATATTCTATTCTATTAATATTCTCTTTTTTATATTCAATATTATTTGTTAAAATACAGAACCTCTATCTATATTCATTCTTGAGGTGGCTTACCATTTCATACATAATAATTGTGCAACTTTTGTTTTAGTCTGCGTTAACTGAAGTTTAAATAATCTTCTTCATACAAATGTAGTTAAGGTACCTAATCAAAATTAACACATCACTTCTAACTAAATTACATATATACAAATACAAAACAACTAAAACCACAAACTTGCAACAATTTATTTCAAACCGAACCAATTAGTTCACATCTTGCCTTTCATTGTATAAAATTTCTCAAAACGAAACAACAAAAAAATCTACTTAAATCGTTTCGTTGATGCGTTTCTAAACGAAAACTAATTGGCAGAGTTGCGGGCGGGTTTCTACGGAAACACACGAAACATTTTTCACCACAAACTCATTCGACTTTTATGTCGGAGGAATACAAGTTTTGCAGTAATTAACACGTCTGCAACTACCGCATTCATAAATAAAATAAATTTTACCATCCTCCATTTTATATACTAAAATGAAAACAGTCGCACCGACGACGACGACGACAATACAAAACCATCAGAAATGTTGCTCCTTGTTCTGGGAGCCTTGAAATCATGTCTGAATGAAGTGGGGAGAGGGTGGATAGAATGGTTTTTTCTGCCAAGGACCACTTTTCAAGGAAATTTCATTTAAATGTCATTTTGCATCGGTCTTGGTCGTCAACACACAATATTGTCGCACTCAACTTAAACATTTTTTCCATCGTTATTTAGATGAAAATAACCAGTAGAACCACAGTTAGGAGACCATTTTTGTCACCAAATAAAGCTGCCCTCTCCTGCTCCCAATATAAAATACAACATCACAGAGCTAACTAGGGAAGGAGAATAATTATGTCGCTACTTTGCTCCGAGTGCTCGGTAAACAATATTCCATTTCCGGTTTTAATTAAAATTGAATTATTTATGCAAACAAAATCGGGAATTGTACACCCGAGGACAAACGAATGAACGAACGAAAAGCAGCGTGGCGATGGTGATGATGATAATGATGATGATGATGATGGCCAGGGTTTATAACGAAGTTTAATTGCGATGCGAACCCCGCGCTTTGTGCGAATCAATTTCCCAACACAACGACAACTTGACATCAATCCGAGTTTCGAGTCCTGGTTTTGTATATTTGCGCAGAGGGCAAAATAACAAGGATATCTCTGTTCGTTGTGCAATCATATTCCTCCACATCACATTACCCATAAATTTATTCCATTCCAATTCCAGGACATTATGTTACGTGCGTTTTAAAATGCTAAACAGGAAAATTATAAATTTTGGAACGTGACTGAAGCCCAATCTACCCTTAGCCTTATAACCCTTTCGTTCGTCTGATCCACCATGTTTGCATTTTTTTTTTTTTTTAAGAGATAACAACAATACAGGAGTGCGGGGACAACACACGGCCAGTCCTACAATTAAATTGGCCACCGCATATATAAATGCTTATAATCGTTTTTATCGTAACGGTATTTTTTGTTGTTATATTATTTGAAAACGTAAAAATGAATTTTCAACGCTTGTCTGCTGGGAGGGGTTTGTTTGGTTGCTCTATCTATATCCCAGGGTGGGTGGCATTATGGGGGATAACAACTTATGAAAGCGATGGCGTGTGCTGAGGCCATTTAATTAAATTAGTTTATGTTTTTTTTTTTTACAATTTCAACCTGGCAGTGATGAGATAAGGTGATTTAAATTTGTATGAATTTTTATTTAAAAAAAAAAAATAAAATAAAATTTTTGTCTGACTATAAATTAAATAATATGGGTATTAGTGAAATTGGATAATGGTTTATGTCGAGTTTTGAGGGAAAGTGTAATTATAATAATTTGTCTATTGCACTTTCTTTACACGTAGACGGAAATATTAGTTGTTGTTGCAAAGAAATGTAGATTTAAAAAATTACTTTGAAAGCAAAAAAACAGCATGAATGAGTTTTTTTTCTAGATAACTTTTTACTGCTAACTCAGCAAATTTTTACTCGTAAATGGAAATAATAAAACTGAAGGTAAAAATAATTCACGTCAGTCATCATGGAGGGAATATTTAGAATTTATAAAGTGGTTTCAAAATGTTGAAGCTGAAGCTGCATTAAGCTTTAGGAAAAGATTTATTTTGTAATTTAAAAAATATTTAGCAATGTTATGGAAAACATAAATTATTATAATACAATAAACCTGTTTTAAATTGTTTTTTTTTTTTTTTTAAACAAAATTTTAATTTTTAATGAACTATAATAAATAATTAAAAACCAAAATGGAAAGCTTCTCTAAAACATTCCGACAATAGGTGAATTTTTGTGAGAGATATTTATCTATTTAAAAAAAAGATTACAGTGATAATCTTTGAATATTATTATCGTACCTACTTATATTAAAATCGTAGGAGTGGAATTCGAGAAAAATTAATTTCTCCTTTACGGTTTTTTAGAGTTTTAAGAATTTTAGAGACAATTTTAAGAAACCGCTTGGTGCTAAGAATAATAAAAATCGACCGATTAGTTTATGAAATATTAATTTTATAATAAACACATTTTGAAAAATCCAAAAATTGTTTTTTTTTTTGAAAATGTTGGTAATAATAATAATAGGGAAATATGAAAAAAACTTATTTTGGGCATTAAATGACAATTTCAATTCAAGAAAATTGCAACGAATTCAAAAACAAAATTAAAAAAAAAAAAAACACAAAACAAAAAAATGCTCATGCATGTGAAAGACTTTTAATATGTCTTTCCTACCCTCAGCGGGACTTGGTGAGTTCAAATTTTACACACCAAATTCAAATAAATAATTTAAATCATTTCATTTCAGATTTTTAAACTCATACTCTTAAAAAAATTAACGTAAAAGAATATTAAAAATTGATTTAGAAAAAATGTATAATTACTCTAACAAAAAATGTCTAAACACAACACTTACTTCGTGTTATTTTTCATCAAAATGTAATGGTTAATTGTCGGCGGTTAGGTCTCAAAACCTGTGTCTATTTATGCACCGTATCGTATTTTCCTTTTAGAATACTTCCAATTCATTAATAGGTAACCGCATAAAGGTTATAATTTAGATGAAAATCCTAAATAATTTATTAACTACAAAATATATAAAGCTATTTGTTTAATAGTTTTAGTGACCTTTATTGTAAAGTAATTAATTATAATGAATTTATGTATTAAGGTTACCTTTTCTATATCGAAATATCATCTATTTTTTTAGCATTAACTTTTTCGATAAATTTTTAATGAATATACAAAAATATTGTTTGATATTATTATAAAAACTAACCATAAAATTTTTAGTAAGTTTTTTATTCAGTGACATCAGTATCAACTGAATCGCTTTACCTGTAAGACTTTAATATGAATTTCTCTATCAAACTGGTATTATTTGAATTTCTTTGCATCGCTTCAGTCTTGAGTGTAATTGATTCAGCAAGAATTCTCGGTCTATTTCCAACACATTCCAAAAGCCATTTAATAATTCATAGTGCTATTGCTGAAGCTTTAGCTGACCGTGGTCATAATGTAACTATTGTAACCACACATCCCCAAATTAAGAAGAATCTTCCATTGCGTTATTTATATTTGAATATTCCATCAATTTCAACAGACCTCATTTCGGAAGCTATCAAACAGCCACCATTTTACCAAGTCGCCTTTAACTTTATAAGAGTAGCTTCGGAACTTTCAAATGCAAGTTTTCATCATCCAATTATGAAGAAATTAATGGACGAAGAATCCTTTGATCTGGTTTTGCAAGGATATTTCTTGAATGATTTTCTATTTGGTGTAGCGGCACATTTTAAATGTCCTCTTGTTTTGTCATTCACAATGCCACCATTTTCGAATGTCAACGACTTGGTGGGAAATCCTCAGGAATTTGTTTATGCTTCAGCAGAGGCGGTGAACAGTGTAAAGCAAAGAACCGGATTTTTAGAAAGAGTTAAAAATTTCATAACTGTTGCAATAGCAAGGGAATGGATAGTAAGGCCTTACTTAAGATTAACACAGGAACTGTATTACAGGTAGGAAAAGCTTTTAAAGCTATTCATGTGTCACAATTTGTAACTATATGAGTTTTTTTTTTTCAAAATTTAAGGGCCAACTTCCCAGTGGATAAGTATCCCTCTTTAGATAGTATGATGAAAAATATTTCACTTATTTTAACAGCCCACCATTTTAGCCAGACTCCGATTCGGCCAAATGTTCCGGCTATGGTAGAAATCGGTGGAATTCAAATCAAGGATAAGCCTGATCCACTGCCTGAGGTAAGACCGCGCTCATTTAATTTGCCAATTAGTTTTGCTTACAAGTATCCGCATTTTTTTCAAGGATATTAAATCAATTTTAGATGATTCCATTCAAAATGGAGCTATATACTTTAGTCTTGGAACAAATATTTACAAAAACCATTTAAATGGTTCCAAAGTTAAAATCATATTTGAAGTTCTTTCCAAACTACCGCAGACGATTTTATGCAAATGGAGTGATAGAGAACTTCCTTTTGAATCTCCGAATATATTTTATAGAAAATGGCTACCTCAGGATGACGTTCTACGCCATCGCAGTGTAAAACTATTTATTACTCATGGAGGTTTGGGTAGCGTTGTCGAAGCTCAATACCATGCTGTACCAATGGTGGGTATTCCGTTTTACAATGATCAATATACAAATGTGCAGAATCTTCAAAATGCTGGCCTTGGCTTAATTTTGGACTATGGAACTCTTACAGAAAAGAGTGTTCGTGATAGAATCGTAGAAGTTTTAACAAATAAAACCTACGCGGATAATGTTAGACGATTCTCCAAACTGTATAGGGATCGACCATTGAGTGCTAAACAACTAGCAGTCTATTGGGTGGAATATGTACTGCGGCATCATGGTGCCCCGCATCTGCAAAGTTCAGCAATTCACCTGAACTACCTTCAGCGGTTATCGCTGGATGTTATTGGATTTTTGCTTGTTATTTCTTATATTACTTTTAAGACTTTAAAATATTTTTGTTTGCTGCTAACAGGAATGTTGTGGAGAAAAAAAGTTAAAGAAGAATAAAGTTCATACCTTTCAAAATATTGACACCCACCAACTGCATACCACCTAGGACCACATTTTCTTCGATTTGAGTACTATAAACCTCGTATTTGGGGGAATTCTGGAAATCGCTTTAAGACACCAGGAAGAACACACTCTAATCTCTGATCGCAATATTAGCCTTACATATATCGTTGAGAATAATGTTCAACAAACTCTAAAGCTTTTCAATTTCCTTAAACTTCAAAAGACATTGGGGTTGCATCAACTCATACAAAATTTGTCAAAAATGTATTGCACCATACACTTATAAGACTGTTTTTATAAAGATTGTAGATTCGGCAAGCCTGATTAACGAGAGGATTTTTATTTTTTCAAAAGTGAATCCCCTCTAGGCACACTTTTAAAATTGGAAAATGGTTATCGAAATTAACTCGGTTGTGATGGGGGGACCTAATAACTTGCATGAAATGAATATTAATTGAGGGGGGCTACATATATCTATCGAATTGAAGACAAGGGTTCTGACAAAATGTCATTCCTTCGAGGGTCGATGCATCGATTTCTGTATACGATTCGACTGTTAAAAAAAAAAAAAAAAAAATACAAATCGGAACGGTAAAATTGGAAAATTACCAATTTTCCAATGCTCGAGGGGTTGCTTTTCAAAAAAGAAATATACAAATACATATTACATATCTGTCTTCGTTTGAACTGTAGTTTGTTTCTTTAAATGACATCCGCTTTTGATTCAAAAATTAGGGTGATTTTTGTCAAGCAACAACCCTTATAGACAGCTGAATAAGCTCCAACACTTTTTCTCTCTCTCTCTAACTCCAGCCCCCACGTAAATATACAAGACTTAAAGTGACTTAAAAAGTGATTTCCAAGAATAATATTGATGACTAGATGTAGATTACAAAAGTACCAAGAACAATTTGCATTTTACTGTTTCGATACTATGACTTTAGTTCAACGGTCAAAGCTTACTTACATTATATCTACTCGTACATTTGAGGAGGGTTGGTTTTTCTTAAGTTTTTATTTCGGAATGTGTCATCGTTAAAGAATTAGTTTTGACTTTCATTGGTTGACATTTTATTGCAGTGTCAGAACTCAGAACCAAAGGAACAGTGTTTTCTTTTTGTTTTCAAGGAAAGGACTCATGTGTTTTTATAATAGCAAAGGAATATTATTTTTTTATGAAGAGAAAAAGAAGAAAAGAAAAACTATTGCGTTGCGTTTTGATATTACAAAAAAGCTGGAAAAGTTTTTATAGGGTTTCTGTCGTCGACGGACACATAAATCACTTCGATAACACTTCAAAGACGCCAGGGCCAAGAACCGCAAAATAGTCTCCCTCCTGACTAATTTTCTTACAAACTTCAATATTATTGTGGGATTTTAATGTAAATTTTGGAAATTCCAAATCTAATAAGAAGAGATGTTTGATAAGAGAGAAAAAAATATTCCCAATTGAATTATGTATGAAGCTTGGATAAATGCCACAATTTCTAAAATTAAATAAATGCATTTATTTGCCCTCAACTGAAAAATGACCACAAACAAAATAGTCCCTTAAATGGGCAAATTATTTTACCGCCATTTTCCAAACCAAAAATTTTGGTTCGTTTGCTCTGAATAAAGAACAAAGAATATGAGTGAGTTCTGATACGTCAAATAAAAAGTATTGAATCGTTAGCATTGCACTATTTATGCGCATCATGGAACACATCCCAGATGCTTTTCATACATTTTACTTTGCATCAGTTTGACAGTTTGGAAAGGATGAGTTTGTTAATCATAAATTTGTCACCTTTGGACTTTCGGAACTCATGACTTTTACTTTAGTTAACTCGGGTTAAACTACGAAAAGGGATGATCTGGACCTTACCAATATGCATTTAATACATCAAAACATTAATTCAACAAAGCCCAACTATAATAGGGAAGGTTTTTAAGTCTCAATTAAACAAACAAAAATAAATTAATTATTTATTTTGAGTTTATCAAAACATTTTGATATTTTTTGTCTCCTTGAAAATGTAGGTATACTTGAAACTAGTTTGCTTCTCATATTTAATTCTTATAAAGGAGCTAAAAACAGAATTCCCATTCAGCTTTCATCCTATACAGTATACAGAGCTTATAACGTTTAAATAAGTTCAAAAATCCACTCAAGTATATCTACGAAAATATGGAATTCAATTTAATCTCCTGTTGAAGCAGTAAACAAGATAAATGTTTGAATCTCCATTTCCATTCCATGTAGCTATATACTATAGGATAGGTCCACCTCCACCCGCATACAAAGGAATGCATCATCCCTTATATACCTATTTGAGTTAACTGTTGTAGCAAATTGACGATGTAACCAACGCAACCGCCAATATTGGGTGAAAGTTGCCGCTCAAGTGGCAATAACAAACATTTTAGCCCTGATCCTGAAGCTCAGAAGCAATTTAACCAGATAAACATATTTAACGATGGAAGGAAGACTGACTGACTATACTATATAAGAATAATTTTGTGTGCTATTGTTCTGTTATATAGGGACGAAGTAGGAGCACTTCATATGGAAAATGGAATACATACAAACTATACAGGGTTGCCGGAGAAATAGGAAGAGAAATGAAGAAAAATAGAGCTAGCAACTGAAATTAAAGGGAAACCTGGTTGCCTGATGTAAAAATCTTTTGATGGCAACCCTATATTTGAAATTCACCGAATTTCTCTTGTTCTTTGTATGTGCATATGTATACGAATATTTCAATTTTAGAAAATTATTTATTCCAGTAAGACGAAATGTTTAGAGAACGCTTAAGGGTTTTTCTTCCCTTTTATATACGATAAACATACTAGTATACGTCTGCATCTGTATTACATGCAGTCTCACTGATGAGTAAGTAACTAACTATACACATTTCCACATGAGGGATTTTCAATGTTTTAACTCCTTCGTATTTCATATGAAGCTGGAATATGAAACTTGTAGATATAAAAGATGGATGAATGGATCTTCTCCTTTATTCATCAACAACATTATCATCATCATTATCATCATCATTATCATCATCATCAGCAGCATCATCATCAACGTGAAATTATCGAATTTCGAAAAGCAATTGGGTTACTCAAGAGGGACTCGGAAAACGCTCATTCTTTTGGCCTCGGTGAATAATTAAACGTTACTTAAGAGCCAGTTTAGTGATGCCCTGATGATATAGCAATCCTTTCATTTCAAATGAAGTTTCTATGTTCATGTAAGTAATATAGTAGGGAAAATCGTATTACTTCAGGTTCGCTTGTACCTAGCTCATTTCAATGCACTTTCGCATATCGTGTATATAATGATTACGTGTGTACTGTGCTGGAAAATGGGATTTTCATGGAAACCACACAGAATATTTTCTATACATAAAATAAAGTAAAAGTTACCTTTTAGATAAATAATATAGTTGTAATACTTTTACATACGAAGAAGAAAAAACTAAAACAATAGAAAATATTGTTTTTACTTTAATATGAAAATAAAACATGATTGCAATTAAAATGTTTTTTGTTATAAATATAAAATTACTAAAATAGGAGAAAATGTTTCTGGATAATATTTTAGATTGGACATGACAAAATCACAGTACACAAATCAATGGTAAATCGCAGATTGTCAAAGTTGAAAGTGTCAGAAATCAAAATCTATACACACCAACATTATTAGCACAACAATAAAATTTGCTCTGCAACTGACAATTCCTTCGGTTTTGAAAGATGCGCAGATCGCAGAACTGATAAAAAATTGAAACACTAATTTTGTGAGTAGTGTTCGAAAACTCAAAAATAAAGGACAGGTAAGCGTTTTGATTTGATTTTAATCTGGTTGGTTCAACAATATAACTTCCGTGTAGTCTAGTGTTTACCTATGTAGCTTAATCCTAAATACTTGAATCCTAATTTTGTGGGCTTCAGGTTTTTATTTCTTGTTAATTATACCTATTTGAACAGACGACATTTCGTACGTGTTTACCTAGCTTTATTTGACCAAATATTTTTCTTTCCAATAAAAGATTTGAAGACGTTTAAAAGACAGCTTAAAATGCTCTGGAGCTGCACCTGGAATAGCTGTCAAAATATTTAATACACACAAATTCAATGTTATGAACACAACACAACACAACACAACTGCAATCAGTGCTGCAAAAATTCACCGACTTTAAACTTTTCACGTGCAGCATTTTTGACGTTTCAATTTGTATGAAGAAATAAGAAAAAAACAACCGGAAAAAATATTGAAGCTTTTTGTGCTTATTTTTTTCGCGAAAAATATTATAAATCATAAGAAAAATATTAGAAATACAAACAAGTGAAAAATAAGCATGTGTTTTTTTTTTCTTTAAAATATACAAAAATCTGTATACAGCTGTTGCAACTCCAGATCCAGTTGCACTTTTGCAGCATTCTATTGTGTTCAAGCAGTAAATACCTATCTACTCTTCGCACAAAATATTTGCTGCTTCGACTGCTTTTAAACGCTGCAAATATGCTGCAATTACCCCTGCAATTTTTAAGCATGTAGGCGGGGGACGTATGCGGTGTCCGGGGTAGACAAAGTTGCAGAGGTTGAAATAATTGCAGAGTTATCGCTTTTTCTTCTTTGTGCTTTTTCTTATTGTTTGACACATAAGCGGAGTAAAGAGTGAGGAGATATATTTTCTTCTCATTTAACAAAAATTGCAGGTATTAAAATTTGCAGCGTTTAAATGGATGCTGCAATCGGAAAGAAACTCAAAGGAGAATTGCGGATAGAAATTGCAGTCGTCTAAAAGCAGTCTTTGAATGTATCTGCTGCTTCAATTTCCTTTCGACAGATTTCGGTCGCAACAACCGTTCCTCAAGTGTTAACCAAAGAAGAATCCATATTCCCATGGCTCCAGTTATCTGTTTCGTTATTGCGCCTGCTAATTGATAGATCGGTAACTTGTGTGCCGCGTTCTGAGTCTGGTAATGTAGTTGTTGTTGTTTTCTTCGGATCGAGACGATGAAGATATTAACTACGTTTACATGGGGAATTAAATCCAAATCGAATCAGGATTTAGGTATTTGTAAACCTGCATCGAATCGAATCGGAATTACAGCGGCTTGTTGGATGTGTGTGTGTGCAATTGTGTATTTTGTTTCCAAACTGATTGCGGTATATGGCTTGTTTCTTGGCGTTAAATTTATCGTGGAATTTTTAATTAATTTTTTATTACTTTACTTACAAATAATTTTTTCTCTTTCCGTAGCCATATTTAAGTCGTCCACACAACACCGCACGCACACATAAAAGCAAGACTGTCACTTCGATTCCTTTTCAATTCTACCTTTCGATCCGGCATCGTCATATACCTGGATCGAAATTTCGATTCAGATTGAATCCGATCCGTGAATACGCTCATGTAAACGTAGTAATTGCTTGTTGCCGTTGCTGGTCTATGCTATAACTTTATCTTGACGTACATAATGTATAAAGTATTTCATTTGCTTTTCTCGAAAAAATTAATAGAATCTGTCGCTTTTTAAACCATCTGTATTATCGTTCCATAGTCTTTCGTTTATAATATGCATCTGAACCGTTTCACTTGTCTTTAATTCACAGGTGAATCCTTTCATTTTAATCCGGCATAACATAAGACGGCCACCTTAAGTAGATACCAGTTAACAGTTTTGACTGCCTTGAATTTCTTTTTTCAAAATATCATTTAATTACTCTTCAGTCCCTTGATTATTGTTTGCTTCACAAAAACAAAAAAAAAATACTCCTCAATAATTTCGAAAAAAAATAGCCCAACTTTGACAACATTTTACACGTTGTAAATCAAAGCTAAAACAAGTGAAAATTTACGTTTCATGCGGTTGTAAATAGAAGTTAGCTCTCCCAGAAGGCACTGAGGAAGAAAGAAATTCAATTGCAGAAAGGACATTTTTTGCTTTCATTTCTCTTATGCTTATTTACTTCCTCTTGTTGCTTAAACCAGAAACAAAAAAAAAAAGAAAACAAAACTTAACATAAACTTTTCCTAGAACTGTCGTCCTTTTACTTCTCTGTTTATATAATATGTACATTTATACCGAAATTTTTTTTTTATCACAAAATAAAATGTAGAGTAAAGGAAGAGGGAAAAAAAAGAAGAAAATATCACAAGACCCCCGTGGTGGTTGTAACGTTTTTCGAAAGGAAACAAACTTGGTGTTGAAATTAGCATCGTATATACTACTACAGAGCTGTGGTTGGGTGCGATACGGTGTGGCGGCGGTGGGGCATGGAATTTCAAAAGTCCATGAAAGGCAAATCATTTCCTTATTCAAGATTTCCGCTCGAACGATAGATGAAAAGAAATCACAGAGCCGCATCTCTCACCCATAAAGTTAAAAAAAAAAAAAGTTTGGTGTGTAACTGAATTTTGTTTCACAAGCTTTAACTTTATTTATGGTTTGGTGACTCTAAGGTCCTTGGAATTTGTCGTCCTTTTGCAAGTAATTTCTTTGTGTTTCTTTTTATTTTCTATATGCAAAAGAAATGTAAGGAAATGAGTGTTGATGTCTCTGCATACTATAATCGTGCTAATTTTTGAAATCTCAGTTAGCTGTATGTTTCTTATTTCTTTATAATTCGAGTAAATTTAGGTAGTTAAATATACATTATACAATTATACATATAAAAATTAATTTAAATATGCATGAAGTTTAAAGACTGGAAAACTACGGAAACGATTTCTGTTTATTTCTTCCTCTGAGCAACGAGATGGTTAGAAAGTGGTTTGAGTAAAAGCCGCCCACTGCCACACCCATTTTTATTATAATTTAGTTTTCTTTTTACATATCGAACGTCCTTAGCATATTATATTAAAATGTTTGTATTCTAGATCTCTTTAACTTAAAGCATGGCATGTATACTTTTTTCCGCCCACTACCACACCCATTTTGCTTACATTCGAATTTTATTTTATATCTAATCTTAAGATGAAGTGAAAATCATGAGATGTGTAGTTTTTTTTTTCGTAATCCTACTACCACGCCCACCTTTTTAATACTTATCTGACATTTCAACTTACTTTACATTTCTGAAACCACTTTTCTTATATTTGAGTTTTTCCTTTTACAGATAAAGTTTTATTTGAAAGTTGAAATTTTGTAGTTTATTTATGCACTTAAATAATTTAGATATTAATAAAAAATTGAACCTAAGATATAAAAGTTTTTAAAGCAATACTTTAACAGTTTAAATTTAAATTAATCAAAATATAATTTAACTCTAAAAAATTTCTCAATTTAATTATTTGAATCGTACATCAAAGGCCTTCAATTTTTTAGAGCGAACAAAAAATCTAATTACTAATTTTGATTTTGCTTTCAGAAAAATCCCCTTCCCAGTTTTGAGAACTCACAGCTCAAACACTGCTATTTTTGTTTAAAATTTCAATTTTTTTTTTTAGATTGTTGGTTGATTTTTGTTTGTTTATTTGTAAAGCATAAAACAAAGCCACCAAATTGTGCCTTTTCTATGGGAAAACCCAATTTCAGCTCCATTGACATATCCATTATAAAATTAATTTGAAAATCTCACTTGACGCAGTTTCCTCAACGTCCCGCAATATTTCAATTTAATGACAATGATGGTGATGATGTTGACGTTGTTGGGCTCCATCAAACTTTGTTTCGCACCATAACATCCGAGCCACACATACATACATATATACACAAAACCTCTGATGCCACCAGCATAACTCTGACACCCCCTTCTCGAAAGTGTCTGGTGATTGGGTGCTTTGCTTGCTGGAATACTGGCACTGGTATAGCTTTTGGGTATGTATGTGGGTGCCATTATGTCACACACTATAATAGACATATACAACAATACACACCTACATTCATAACATTTTACCATTGAAGAGAGGAAATTAATTTCTCGGTTGAAGGGATGTTAAGCGAAAATGAAATTTTAACACTTTTCCTTCCAAACCAACCGAGTGACATACAGCCCAGCTAGAGCTACCAAAAAAACCGTATGAAAATTGGTCCAGGACCTATGTTGTTGTAGTATACGTATATGAATGTATACGTAACTTTATATAGTCGAAATTTTGAAAATGATTTGGTTAGCAAAACGCACCGAGCGCCACCTTGTTCGCCTTTGTGATTTATAATTATGACAGCAGCAGAAGAGTTTTTGAACAATTTATTTCTACTCTTTTTTTATTTGGGTGTTTTGAGGCTTCTCTTTTCGTTACTATAAATTAATGATGGTAATTATTATTATGTTTCCCTTTCATAACAGAAATTCAGAGGCATTATTACAAAAATTGCAAAGCAGAGACAGTCAGAAAATAAATTTTCCAATTCCTTTGAAATTATTCAAAAAATAGAGAAGAAAACTTTTGGCTCATCAATCACGTTCTTCTCGAACGTCTTTTGAGGTGTAAAGATACATCTTAATTTAAATCTAAATCTAGTTAACATGCGGAGCTTCTTAAATACGACTTAGGAAAGGAGAATATTTTGTGTGGATAATTCTTTGATAATAATAATTATTATCAACCTATAACTTAGAAGTTTAGAACTACATATTTCACTTAGGGCTGTTTGGGGGCTCGTGCGGAGTGCGAAATATGGATTCGAAGTTTGAATTATAAAGTTTAGAGTGCGAAAAATGCGAAAAACGAAATGTGAATTTCGGAGTGCAAAGTACATACAATGTACAAAGTACGGATTGCGAAGTGTTTCGTGCGAAGAAGCGTGAATTGCAGAGTGTGAAGAGTAAAAACCGACATATGAATTGTAGAGTGCGAAGTGAGTTGAGAATACAAAATACGGTGTGCGAATTTTGGAGTCCAAAGTGTGGGTCGCGGGGGTTGGAGTGCGAAGTATAGAGTGTGAAGTGAGAATTTTGGAGTCCTAAGTGTAGACTGTGAAGTGCCTACAGCGTACTTCGAAGTGTAAAGTTCGATGTGCTAGGTCACTCAGGTGTAAAGTATGGACTATGGAGTGCGAAGTGGATTAAAATAAAATCTTCACACAAATAGAATAGGAAAAAAATTATTTTTTTCTATTCTGCTTCATTTTTTTTTTTTGTATTCCTGTAGTAGGTATTTATTTAGATTCCATTTTTAGAACTTTTTATTTAAAAGAACTTCAATTATCATTGATTCTTTAACTAGTCAGTGACCGCAATTAACTTGGATTGCGTTTATAGTACCTACTGATCCAGCTATCGACCGCATGGTCTCAAAGTTAAATATGGAGCAAAAACTGGGAACGTAAACTTATCCTTTAAAACTAGTTGTTTATTTTATATGTGGATTTTACTGGATTTTCCTTCAAACTAGTTAATATTGATTTCTTTACTTTATTATGTGCTTCTTTGTAGGTAAATGAAAACCGCTAAGTGCTTTGTAATTATAAAATTCCATCATAATTATACTCGACTTTGCAGACACAAAAGCACATAATAATAATAATATTTAATTGCATATATGCAAATTAGAAAATGATTGATCAAACGTGTGAATGTGATTATGAAAGAAAATTCCCTCTCGATCTTGGTTCCTGGATGGTTCATATAATAATAATTGTTCTAAAAGCTTTCATCTAGAATTTGATTAATTACATACATAGTATCGCTTTTGGCGATAAACTTAAACAAAAGTCTACATATTTCCATTACTCACTCTCCTTATACAAAATTTTCAAAAGTTGCATATTGTTCAAAACATTAATCACTGACATTGCTACACGACAATTCACTTTTCACGCAACGTAAAACCATCACAGAAGCTGCTTATACGTATAGCTTCTTTTTAAGTTTCCTTTAATTTCTTAATAAGCCCTAAGGACGTCCAGAAATTAACAAAAAAAGAGAGCTTGTCGTTGAGACAACAGCTTACACATTTGGCGTCACTATACGAGTATATGGTCTGCGTGCTCGACTGCGGATGTTGCATTTTAGTCCAGACCTTCATGTTGAGTGGTCATAACACAAAAGGAAATGATTTCCATACAAATGATAATTAGCATAAGTCAGGTGTCGAAGATGGGGGCAAAAAACGCTCCTATATCGCTGACTCCACCACTTTTACCGTCCACGATGAAGGCAGGCGCAGCTTACAACTTACAACTCAATTACCCGAAGCAAGTTCAATTTATACTCTGTTTATTTTTATTTATATTGCTTTTGAAAACTAAGCATCGAAAAGGTGTGGATTATGAGCTGAATAATTGAGCTGTTTGCACGCTACTTACATGGAATTTTTACCAAACCAAAAAAAAAAACTTTTCTTCAAGCTATATTATATGGAAAGAGGTTTCGAATTTCGACTTCTTGTGGATGCAGTATATTTTGTGTACGTTAAACAAACTCTTCTTTTTTTTGTCGTGAAGACGAGCAATATTGCTGCTATCATCATCACCATCAACATCAAGGCGAAAATTATGAAAAATGTTTCTTGCGAGTTATAAACTTTAGGGATGATTTTTCTTGTCTTGTCTTTAGACAAGATGTCCATCATTAAGTATATAAGGGTATTGTTCTTCGGATCGATGTGCAACTAAACAAGGACAATGGAAAGATGTGTCTAATATTACAAAGGAAAATAAAAGTAATGGTACTTCTATTACTTTATAGGAAAACTTACGATTTTTCAAGTTTTGTGGGCCAAAACTAAATTTAATTCATATAAAAATTCAGGTGACCTCAACTCCGAAATGAGTTTCGCTGAGATACGACAGTTGGGCTCATCTTCATGTAATTTAAATTATTCAGAAATCAGACAACATTTTTTTTCTGCAAAATGGTTATAATTCTTGAGCTTAGATCAAGATCTTTTAAACGCAAACTGCAAAAATGTCATAATTTAAATATCGCAGTTTGCTTCAGTCATAAGTTCTAAAACTTCATTAGCGGTGCAACTCTGCAGTAAACAGATTGAGCTGACGACAAAAATATTGAAAAACCAGCGAGTATATTATTATTATTATTATTACAATATGTCAAATGCGTTTGCAATAAATTGAATTTTTTTTTATTAGACTCTAAAATTTTGTATATATTTTAATTTTAAGTTTCTCCAAAAACTGCGTGCCAATGCACCATGTGATGCATATGCATTTTCTCTGCAAACACAAGTCATTGTTTACATTTTCTGCCCGTCCAATCTTATGTATTTATTTGATGAACGTTAAAAGCATTCAATGTTATAAAGCACCAAAGACAATGTCAACTCTGTCTACCCTTCGTCTTCATCGCCATCGAAAATAAAATTTATGGCGTAATATTTAGCTAAGGACGAAATATCCCTATTTGATGGAGAAGAGAACTTTACGGTCCCAGTATAGGACCTAATATGGCATCATAGACTTTTCCACTACCACACCGCATCCACAAGGATGATGATGGCAACGATACGATACGCCACCGACAACGTACATATAGATGGTCCTAATTCAAGATGCATGTGTACATTTTATTAAGTAACATCTATCAGAGCAGAAGTTTACGTAAACGGAAAATATAGCCGAAATAATGGGAAATTCCATCGAGCAAGAGACAAAAAAGCAAAAAAAAAACAAACTCTTTATACTCATTCATCGAATGGATGCCATTAATTAGAGACTCAGTGAGGGGTTTGGAAGTGACAGACAGTGTTGTTATACTGAGTTATTTGGATCCAATACGACAAAACCTAATAGGAAACAAAAATGACAAAAAAGAGTATGCAGGTAGTGTGTGTACATATAATTAAGCTACTATTAGACGTTCAACGGAAATGGTCAACGCAATGACTCTCTGACGTCAAATTCTATCCCAAAGTTGTCAAATCCTATGATTTGACTTCATATTGACATTTTGAGATTTTTGGAAAAAAACGTCAATACAAAAATTGTAGCTTAGTAAATTCTACACAATAGAAACTTCAACACTTTCTTCGTAAGACCAATACATTTGAGAAAAACGAGGAAAACACTCCCAGTAGTGTTACCAGATGGAAGAAAAAAAATGCTTACAGTTTTCTGTACACTGAATTGAAACAGCAATCAACCTTCTTCGTTTGTATCTACCTTCAATCGAATAACTTTGTCCAGTAAACATGCAAATTCTTTTAAAGAAATCGGCTCAAAAAGTTGTCCCCACACAGGCAACTAGTGCCCACAGTCCGTTATTGTGATATCATGTGTCTATTAGAGTGAGTTTTTTTTTCTTCGGGAACTTTATTCTTAAAGGAAAAGTAAGTATTTATTCAGATTTCTCCTTTTTCAAAAAAAAAAAAACTTTTTGTATATCTTAATATTTAGATAACAATTAGGGCAGGAAAAAATATGATTCCAGAGGGATGTTTTTTTTTTCGAATCCAGTGGTATTTTAAAAGTCTCATCTGGCATTACTGCCGCCTTACAAAGCCATGACAAATGATAATACAACGTTCTAATTAAAAAGTAATGCTTTTCGCGATAGGTATATACATACAAAAAAACGGAATTTCTCCTACCCCTTTAATCCACAAAATTAAAAGCATTAGTTCATTTTTAGGGTACTTCTTAGGATGTAGGTTTACCTACTTAAGACCTCAAAATAAAGCCCTGCGCCAAATTTCAGCTTTTCCTGAATATTTTTGTTTAAGTTTGCCCCTTTTTTTTCTTATTTTTTGGCCTGTCCCTATACGTTTTCCATATATAGAGCCCTAGCCCTGTATTTAAAATGAGTATTTTATATTATTCTAACAACCCTGTTCTTTAACAACAGCTCCAAGTAGCTAAGGATTCAAAATTGTGTTGCTCTGTATACTGTTTGGTGTATTTGATCCGCCACATACATATACTTTTCTCCCCCAGGGAGTGCATCAGTTCTGCCATCATATACATATAAAAATGTCCTAGTGCCTCAAAGAAAAAGAAAAAAACAAAAAGCAATGAAAAAAAAAGATGCTAAAAGTGCCTCACACAGTGGGATATTGTTATGGTTATATGTGGCGCGTTTTGAGCTCCATCCTGATGTTCAGAATTTAATGTCGAATGTTTCGCATAGTTAATTACACATTCTCATATAAATACGAGCAGAATATGCGAAGCGAATGGGTAATAATTTCTACTTGGGACTCATTGTGTGCCCTTGAAATACCCCATCATCATCATGCCAGAGTGGTTATATAATAAATAGAAGAGGGAAAGATGGAAATCCCGCATTGCAATTAATATCAATTAATTAAAACGATTTAATTGAATTAATAGGCTCATAACGAATTCATTAGGCTTTGCATGAAGTCACATTCTTGCTTCTACACACATATACATATATATATATATTTTGGCAGACTTGGCATTTTGCTGTCAAATAAGCAAGATGTCATTAAAATTTGCTGTAACAACCCTCTAAAATATTGTTATAGCTTTATGTCTCTATATATCCCTCAGTCCCAGGACATATACACTATACAGTACCTACAATACAATATAGACTTTGGCATTTAACTGAAATTGATGCAGTTCGGGGTTAAATGGAACGAAAAATGCACGTCACCCTTTGTGAATTGGCTTCGCTATACTCGTATTTACACTGTACAGTACACATTAAATTGCACGAAATGTTTGGATGGTTAATGTGCGATATAGGTTGCAACAAAAGAATCTCAAGTGTTTGACGGGGAGATTAACTCGAGTGGCTTATGTCCTGATGGCAAGTAGGTACAGTGGAAAAAAATATCAGAGTAGGTATTTTTTTTTTTGTGAACATAACTTTCATTCCTCGTGAAAGAGGATGCTACCTATTCAACGTTAATCCAAATGAAGTGGTCTTTCGTGTAAATTTACTGGAAGCTTGCTGAAAACAATTCTAAGGATGTGCCGTAATTGTAAAGAACTGTTACAAGTTGGGCCTGGGTAGGTAAATAGGTTTTTCATGAGGCAGTGGATACTCGAACTCTGAATGAGGATAATTTAGAGTGATTTCATTGAAAGTTATTGTGCATGGATAATCGAAGTCTTGTTTTAATTTTTTTGATTTGTAATAACAATAGATTTTAATTATACAAGACATCTAACTAAATAATATTAATGAACAATTTTACTTCACAGGTTCATTTCTGTAGTGAGTCTTATCATACTTTTGGATATTAAAGACTGAAACCAATATAATAATTTAGGTGGCCTTTAAAACATTCGAAACATTTGTTTCTCTATATTGCTATTCTTTTTTTTGTTTTGGAAAACTTAACAATGCAGTCATTTCAAATTTTTTTATTTATTTACTCTTTTTTATTTTTCAACTTCGGTGCACATTTGGAACAAATAAAAATTATAAGCATCTTAATAAGTTTAAAAACTAAGTAAATAACAAGTAATACAAAACCTATAACATCCAATGACATGAGTTGGAATTTATTCAAATGAACTGCTGGACTTTGCATATGAAGGGCACCTTGATGTCTCAAAACATACTCAACCCAAAAGACAGCAGTTTCTTTTGCACTCATCGGTCGATCTTTGTATAAATTGGCAAACTTACGAACATTATTACGATATTTCGTGTCCGTCAGGACATCATTAACAGCACTTCTAAAAGATTCCTCTGTCATGGTGGTAAATTCTACAAGTCGACCATAACCCTTCTTTTCAACATTCACCATATTAGCATGTTGCTCTCCAAACAACGGTACTCCAACCATTGGTATTCCATGATACAGTGACTCAACAACACTTCCCTGACCACCATGGGTGACAAAAAGTTTAACATTAGGATGGGCTAGCACATCATCTTGTGGTAGCCATGTTTTGTAGATGACATTTGCAGCCTGACCTGGTAGATCAGTTTTTCCCCATTTCCAGAGAATTGTATATGGAAGTTTCGATAGTATATCAAACATAATTTTAGCTTTGCTTTTATCCAAGACATCACCTTGAATGTTGGAGCCAAAACTGAAATAAATTATACCATTTTTAGCATTATCCATGATCGATTTGATGTCCTGAAAATATATTATTTTTTACTAGTGGAACATTTAATTGATAAAAGTTATTTAATTCTCACTTCTGGTAAGGGGTCAGGTTTTTCTTTGATTTGAATTCCACCAATTTCAACTAAACCAGGAACATTTGGTCGGATAGGTCCTTGGCTGAAATGATGATTAACTAAGACCAATGAAACATTCTTTTTCACTTCATCCAATGAAGGGAAGTTTTTAGATGGGAAATTATATCTGAAAATAGAAACAAATGAATTTGAAAACAATGATTTTTTTCAAAATTTCATTCCAAACTATATTACTTAAATAAACATATTTGATAACAACAAAAGAATAGAGTAGAACGATGAAAGATTTGAGTATTTTTAGAAGGTTTTTTTTTTTTTAATAATATCTTTCAAAACATGAGAATATTAGTCACTTGTATTGAAGCTCATTCATTTAAAATTAAAATAATATACATAAATGGTAAAGAACAAGAACAAAAATGGATCCGCAACTATCTCCTTCTATTTATCTAACCGCAAATTTCGATCTAAATAGTTGAACTGATATTTTCCTCCAATTTCATATTCATTACTCTCATATTATTTACCATCAGATTTTAGCACTATGGTCAAAAAGGATCTAGTTCTAAAATTCTAGAACCAATTTTAGAATATTCTAGGGCTGAAACGAAGAGTCAAGATGAATCAATTCACTCTAAAAAAAATTTAAATCTATGTCCATACTCGTATTAGGGTCTCCGAAAGTCTCACTAAAAAGCCTTATTCGTCATAGTTTTCATTAAAAACTATTTGTAAAAAAAAAAAAAACAACAATCTCATAACTTACTCGTATAGTGTTTTTTGCTGATCAGTCATAAACAATCTTATCATAATCGGTTCAATGACTTCAACTAGAATCAAATTCATCAATCTCTCCCAGAAATTCATTGGCTGATCAGATCCACTCAACAAATTCGGCACATAAGCTACTTCCAATGGATTACCAATAAATTGATTAATCGAACGAATTGGTTGAACCATAAAAGATATGACAATCGGACACTTGAAATGAGCTCCGAGTCCCAAATGAATGTCATTGAAAAAATATCCCACAATCACTAAATCAAAATTTTCTTCTGCCATTAGTTTCTTCATTTTTGGACGTTGCATTGAATCATTCGAACAGGTATTAACCATTTGGGTAATCGATACGAATTGTTGATAGAACGGATGACCTTTATTGATTGTCTTAATGAAATAATCTTTTGGAATCGAAATTCCTTCGAGCTGAATGTGACGATAACGTGGATTTTCTTTGATCAATGGAATAGTTGTTATCAAAGTGATGTTATGTCCACGCTCAGCCAATGCATCTGTGATGGCAGTGTGAATAATTAAATGACTTTTAACCGGCACAGGAAAGAATCCCAGAATTCGTGCACTTTCACCACATCGAAGTCGAAGAAGAAACAACAAAAGTACGGGAAACATCAATGACTTGACAATCATTGTTATTAAAGTATAACAATAATGAAATTTCTATCACGTCTAACGCGCTGAGAAATAAGTATTCAACTAAAATCTGTAACTTTAATATTATTAGAACCTAACGTTGTGAATTATATATGCGCATTTATTTGTATGTACCTTCGATAAAATAATTTACATCACAGAAATTAGATTTAGTTATTATTTCGTATGTACACTGTACAGTACTTTACGGTTATACAAAAAATTATTTCTTACATCGAAGTATCAACTTTCAGAAAAATCAATCATAGTCGTGTTTTGGTGAGAGTGTTTAGCCAGCTCAGCAATATTTTTTACACGTTAACAATAAGAAACAAAAAGTCATAAGAAAAAAATGTTGTTTTTGTTTTTACACAAAACAAAAAATGATTTATTGTTCTTTAAAAATTTTGATTACACAAAAACACATACATAATATTGAGTACTAATTTTTTATATTTTTACCTGAAAAATAAAATAATCAAATTTAAATACATATGTATATGCATAGTTCTCGAACAACAATTTATATATAAAAAAATATCGAATGAAAATGTTTTGTTTCATAATTCTATGGCTTTCTACCACGAAACTAGATTTAATCTTGAAAATCTAAAAGCTATATTTTTCTTAATTTAACTACTAATAGTTACTATTATTTTTTTTATTGTATTATAATTTTCAGATTAGTTTTTAAAATGACCTTTAGTCTTGCAGTCAGCAATTTAATTGCAACAAGTCACCACATATGCATACATATATACGATATGAGTATGTCCGGCCAGTTTATTCACGACACATCATTGATCATTCACGTCGAAACAGTGGAGCAAAAATTTTCAATTTATGTCATCTATTATTATTAACTTCGCATTGGAAGTTATTGTAATTGGTCCGATTTGCCTAAATGAAAATTTTGACATTCCTCGACGTTTAGAGGATCTCGACGTTTCGAGGTCCCAGGAATTTGAATCCATCATTTTTAGAGAGATGTCTGTATGTGTGTGTGTATGTACGTTCGTGCGTTCGTGAGCCTTTCTATAGTTCACTGTATTTCGAGAACGAATAGAGATATCGACCTCGAGTAAATTTTATTTTACAGAAAATAACATCACGAAGAATTAGCGGTTTTTTTACTACAGCAATTTAAAAAAAAAAGTTGTAAAAAATGTTTCATCTCATAATATTTCGAGAACAAAAAATGCCATCGACTTCAGGCTAATTTTATTCTGCACATAATGACGTAATAAAGAATTGAAAAGAATTTAAAAAAAATCAGCAGGCAGTTTTTTTAGATCAAAAAACATGCTAACATTTTGTGAAAAACATGTTTCGGTTGTAATATTTTCAGAACAAACAACGATATTAACTTCGGGATAATTTTATTCTATTTACGATGCCATATTTGATTACTGACATAAATTTAAAAAAATTCAATTGACGGTTTTTTTTTTAAGCAAAAAAACTACAAGAAAATACTAAAAATCGTTTAAAAACGTTTTTCGGCTCGAATATCTCGAAAACAAACAAAGCTATAATCGACTCCGGAATAATTTTATTTTACACACAATGCTGTAACTAACTATGAATTGGTGGGGTTTGTAAAAAAATTAAGTTGATCTTTTTTTTTAAAGCAAAAACATTTGCCAAAAATACAACTTAAACAGTTGGGTGTCCAGTTGCCACGGCCACCAATGGGAAGTTACCAGTGTGGGTCGCACCCAGCCTCTTTTTTATAAAGTAAAAATATTGCTATACATATATGGTTTGTGTTTTCATGACGAGGCTGTGATTACAAAAATTGATTTATCCCATTTGTTGACAAAATCTCTTATAATTCTTAGATTTCTTTATTAATATATCTTTCTAATATATCTTAGTTTTCTAAAAAGCCAACTGAAGTTCCAAAATAAAATGCATATTATTAAATTTTTCTTTAAATTCTAAATATTTATATTTATATATTAAAACTAATTTTTTTTTTTAAATTTTGATAAAACAAATATTGTTAATACTTATAAGAGTCTTTTATATACAAAATTAAATTTAAATTTATATATGTAAGTAAGACTTATTTAATTTCTTGCTTACTTATTATTATTATCAATTTATTAATATATTTCGTTTACCTTTATTTGTAATTTTCATTTTCAACTATTTATTTAAATATTTATTTATTAAGTTGTTCAAATATTTGTTTTTTATTTATCTACTATTTGTTAATTTATTTATTTATTTATAATAGATAGCTTATTCATTTATAATTTGTTAATTTTGTTTATTTATTTATTAAAATTTTTTAACTTACTTACGAACATCTGTGATATGGTATATTTAATCAATTTGTTTATCTTTATTTGTAAACTTTGTTTATTTATTTATATATTAATTTATTTATTTATATATAACTTGTTAATTTGTTTGTTAATTTTGTTTATTTACTTAAT
The DNA here is from genome assembly GCA_951394125.1 of Epistrophe eligans. NCBI lineage: Eukaryota > Metazoa > Arthropoda > Insecta > Diptera > Syrphidae > Epistrophe > Epistrophe eligans. The sequence continues at coordinate 95,479,041 of OX596030.1, read as the reverse complement.
AATTTATTTATTTATACAGTGTTATTTTAATTACCAACACCTGTGATTTATTTATATTTATTGTTATAATACAATTGTGAACAACATCTAAGGTTAATGCAGTTACCTGCACCCTACCTCTCTTTTCTCATGGAAACATACATATATGTATTTTTTTTTGTTATTGTTATTAAGTGAAGGTTTTTATAGTAGCTTTTCCTCCTGTGATATTATTTAAATACAAATTGTTAGTTATCAGTAGTAAGGTACTATACCATATCTCTGTAAATTTCCCGATCTAGTTTTAAAAAAAGAATGTTATAAAAATGTACCTACAATAAAATCTAATCTTATTATCAAATTTAAATCAGTTATAGCTGATTATGTAATTGTTGAAAATCGAAAAATTGGATAATACTGTTGTGAATGTAAAATTGAAGGTTTTTTTAATAGTACAAATTCTATATACTACTGAAATACATCAGCCAAAACAAATTAAAAAACACGATACGGTCAAGGGCAGTCCAAGTTCGTTTATATACTGAATTGTTTTTTCATAAATTAATATTTTAAAAATCGAAGGATAAAAAGCAAAAGACTGTTTCTAATTAAATTATCATGTTTAATTCTTTCGCAAAAATTTGTCAAACAAAGTAAAAAATTGAAAAACCATCTAATCTTTTATCATTGCACTTTTGACAGTAAAAAGAATAATAATAATGATCAACATTCTGGTTACTTTGACAGTAGATTCACAAAAATGTGAACTTCGACTGAATATGGTAGATATTGGAGATATCCCCAATTCCAGATTTGCACGATGAAATAAAATAAGGATGAACAACCGAACTGCCTTATAATGATCACCGATCTTGAACAAAAAACTGTATGTATACTTACTCGTATAGTGTTCTCTGCTGATCGGTCATAAACAATCGCAGCATAATCGGTTCAAAAGCCTCATTTAAAACAAAATTCTTCAACCTCTGCCAAAAGTTCATTGGCTGGTCAGTTCCACTAAACAAATTTGGAACATAAGCTACTTCCAATGGATTACCAACAAATTGATTAATCGAACGAATTGGTTGAACCATAAAAGATATGATAATTGGACACTTGAAATGTGCTGCAAGTCCCAAATGAAAGTCGTTAAAAAAATATCCCACAATCACCAAATCAAATTGTTCTTCTGCCATTAGTTTTCTCATTTTTGGATCTTGCAAAGTTACATTGGAACAGTTATTAATAATTTGGGTAAGCGATATGAATTGTTTATAAAACGGCTGAGCTTCATTGATCTTCTCATTGAAATAATCTTTTGGAATCGAACATTCATCGGTCTGAATGTGACGATAACGTGGATTTTCTTTGATCAATGGAATACTTGTTATCAAAGTGATGTTATGTCCACGCTCAGCTAATGCATTTGCAATGGCAGTGTGAATAATCAAATGACTTTTAACTGGAGCAGGAAAGAATGCAAGTATTCGAGAACTTTCACCACACTCAAGTTGAATAAGAAATACCACAAGAACCGGAAAGAACAATGTTTTGCGAATCATTCTATATGCACGTTCATTTACGTCTATCACCTTCCGAATCACGTTTTGAACTAATATTAAAATCTAACATAAATACTTTGCTTATCTTTGTAAATAATTTGAATTATGTATAAAATGACTGTACGATTGATATATGATTGCTTATTTAATACTATGAAGTAGGTTTACCTATACTTAACTTTGTATGTATTAGTAATTTATTTATTTTTTTCTTTTATTTAAATGTACCTAATCGTATGTTAGCGTATTATAAAATTATTTTGTGAATAACAATATGTCGATTCATAGGCACCCGTAGGAGGAGGCATTCGGTGCTACCTAACTTTAAAATCGAACTGACCCTTAAAATTTAGATAAGGAGTCCAGATTACAATAATATAAAATGTAGCTTCTTTAAAGAGGAGTTTTATTGTTTGCTGCACTTTTTTCCTAAGTGAAGATTAACTATTTTGTTGCTGCTTTAAGTCGTTAAATAAATGTGAATATTGTCAAAAATTATATAAGAAGAAACATTAAAGGTTATTTAAGTTCAAAACAGTGTCAGAATTTTTAAAACTAAATATAAAAATAAATTACGAATAAATTAAATAAACTATACATATCTATTCTAGTGTTAAAATTATAACTTTAATAGTAAACGTTTTCGAGATTTAATTTTCTCATCATCAGATTAGTGGAGCAACGGAATTGCGTGAGCAGTACAAAGACCTAAAAAGAGAATTAAAATTTCCCGTGAAGCGAGCCCACCCGATGAGCTGGTAGTTCAAGAAAACGCGTCGGGCACATCAACCAAGAGGTTTTATAAAAACAAAAAATATTTCCTATAGAACCCTACATTTTTTTCTTTCAAAAATAATAAACTGAATATTTTTGAAATCACTAAAGTGAACCATAACCAGTGAATTAGAAGTCCACAAGAATTTACTGTGACTTCCGGCCCACCAAGTTGTATTAAAAGTCCACTATAGATTTATGTAGTTTGAACCCACAATACATAAATAGGTCAAAATCCATTGTAGAGCTTTGAGTTGTTGACTTATTATCCTGTCCCGCTAACATCTCAGTAAATTTCAAAATCGTGTCGTGAGAACCCTTTTCCTTAAAATATGTAAATTCAATGCCCTTCTATGTGAATCACCTTACACACCTCCAACAACGAAGTTATGATGAACATCTCTTAACTAAACTAAACTTTTCTACCATTTGAATTTGAATTTCGATTTCCTTAAGATTTTTACCCGCAACTGTTCCTCTATATCTCGAGTTAAAATTAAAATCCTTCATTATTTTCTTACGCCTCCTAATAAAAGCTCAAAATAATTAGTCCATCTGATGTAATTTGCTAATTAAACTCCACTTTCATAAATTAGTCTGAAGCTGAACACATGCGTTGCCATCAGCCGCACACCACCAACCGCACAAAACATATCATATTATCGGCAGTAGCCAGCAGAAATTTTACGAAAATACCATGGAAAATTCTTTTCACAACTAAAACCACCCTCTGCCGTGAAAAGATTGAGGGAGCGGGACGCAGTAAAATATACATATATACAATTTGCCCCCCGTCAACAGGAATGAATTCCAAACACATGCATCACCAGCAAATGGCTCGCTCATCGGAACGGCGCGTCGGCGGCAGCGGTGGTGACCCGAACAGATGGGGGTTGTAAAATTCACTTGATAGTGTGGTAATTTTGTGCGGTTTAAGGGTTCATTAACACCCCCAACCACACGATATCTACACAGTTATAGAGAAAGCGATAAACGACGACAAACGAAGGCCAAAAATATTTTCATTGCTCTGCTGTATGTTGTATAGCGACGCGTTTATGATCCACTCGCTAGCTGAATGTAATCTCTAGGCTTAATGTTAGGGCTGCACTTGCACCATATAATATGTAGAGCTAGGTATATTATATACAATTGCCGGAATCACCCTTCACCACGACCACTATTGTCATTCAACAGTAATGGCGACAACAACGACGGCGTTAATTTCTCTGCGGGAACTAGAGTGTGATTTATGGATTTTGGTTTTAGGAAACGGGATAGTAATTATTATTCCTCTTCTCATTATTTTCATCAATAAAATTTCCATTAGACAAAGTAGGTATGCTATAGAAAATGCGAGAGGGCGACGATGACGACGTATATGTTCCCCCAAAAACCCCTTATGACATGACCAAACCCGGTTAAGGAGGAACGAGGAAGTATAATGACTTGGTGGTTTCTTTAAAGTAATATTGGGTGAAGTATGAAGATTGATTCATATGAAAGTTGGGGGCTATATTATATCTATGTATGGCTTCAAGAAGTTCAAGTATGTTTAACATAAATCCTCTATGCCGCAACTGTGTGTGATGGGCTTTGGGGACCTTTTTGGAAATTTATGATTTTGGAGGTTTTCATGACTATGAACTAGTTTTGCGTCGCATCATTTAATGATCATTTGTTTTTTGAGATGCTGGAGCTGTGTAGGTATCTACATATAATATATTATGCTGAAAATATGGGTAACGGAATATCACGTAACTCTGTAACACTAAGCTTTGATGTGCTACGTAAAAACGTCTTGCGAACGTTTTAAGTTGTAATAGAATCTTATTTTGTTATTTGTGTGTTGTTAAGAATAATTTAACAGTATATATTCGCTTATATCAACTATCCAACCAACTAGATTATCTTATTATCTTTTCTTATCTACTAAGACATCGCAAATAAAATTTTTATTATAAAATTTATTAAGGATAAATAAAAAAAAAAACGTTTGTTTTTGTTCAAAGTAATAACTTAAGACCTTAAATTATAATTTTCAAAACCTAAAAATAATGCATATTTATGGCCGGAAAAATACAAATAAAAACAAGTAGTAAGAACAACTGCTTATGAAATTTATACCTATACAGAAAATAGATGCAATCTTTATAGTTATTTTATTAAAAAATAAAAATAAAAATTTACATTTTGTTCGTAATACTTTTTAAGGATTTAAAATTTAATCTAGTTCAATTTTATTTACTCTTTCTTATTTTTCTTATTTTTTTTCGAACAACATTTTGAACAAATAAATAAAATTGCAATCTTTAAAATCTTAAAAATAATATAAATAACAGCAAGTAGAAATCCAATTACATCCAAAGATGCCAATTGGAAAATATTCATATGAACAGCTGGACTCTGCATATGTGGTGCACCATGATGTCTCAGGACATATTCCGTCCAGAAAACAACAGTTTGCTTTGCTGTCATTGGTCGATCCTTGTACAATTTGGAAAACCGTTGAACATTATTTCTATAGATATTATTTGATAGGACTTCATGAACAGCTTTGCCAAAAGTCTCAGCACTGATAGTGGCAAAATCGACGCCAACTCCGAAGCCAGCTTTCACCATTGTTCCTACATTGGTGTGTTGTTCGGCAAAGAGTGGTATTCCAATCATTGGCACACCATGATACTGTGATTCAACCACACTTCCAGCACCACCGTGAGTAATGAAGAGCCTCACATTCGGATGGGCTAAGATATCATCTTGTGGCAACCAAGTTTTGTAGAATATGTTCGATGATTTGCCAGGTGGTTCGGAATCATCCCATTTCCAGAGAACCGTTTGTTTTAGTTTCGATAGGGTGTCAAAAATTAGCTTGGCTTTTTGTTTATCAAGGTATTTTCCTTGAACGTTTGAACCGAAACTAAAGTAAACTACTCCATCCTTAGCATTGTCTAAGATGCTCTTTAAGTCCTGTAACAATTAAAAGAAAAACTCTTACTTTAATATTATAAGGGAATACAAAAATATGTTTTTTTCCTCTTTTTTTTACCTCAGGAAGTGGATCTGGTTTATCTTTTATTTGAATACCTCCAATTTCAACCATAGCTGGAACATTTGGTCGAATGGGTCCTTGACTGAAATGATGGTTAGCAAACACCAATGATACATTTCTCTTCATCTCATTCAGAGAAGGATATTTTTCTGCTGGGAAATTCTCACTGAAAAAAAAATATATTGTCATTAGAATAAAAATATTAAAAATAAAATGTTTTATACATTAAAAAATGATATTTAATCTTGTTGGTTAGCTTGAAAAATTATATACCCAGATTCGATTAAAAAGAATTTAAATGTATCTTAGAATAGATACAAATAAATTGGTACACCATTTTTTTAGAATTAATTTACACGAAGTTAAAAATTAATTTTGAAAAAAATCATCTATATACCCAATTTAGAAATATCGAATTGTTGAGCTTATAAGAAGCTCTTGTATAAAAAATTTCATTAACATCCGTTGAACACATAATGTAATGAGATATGTAATAGAAAACACCAAAAATGGTTCTATGAAAGATTATGTTAATAATGGATTAATGTTTAATAATATAGTAGATCGTATACTGGTATTAGCTCACACAAAAAAAATAATCAAAATCGTAGGAGTCGTTTACAAGTAAAATTAGATTTTCCCTTAACGTATTTTCAACAGTTGAATTAAAGGTTATTTTTAGTTGAAAAGTGATATATACCTAATGATAAAAAACTGTTGGGTGCCAAGTTTAATGAAATTGACCGAGTCATTTTCGAATTATTCGCTTCCAAAAAAATGTAAGGTTTTTTAAAAAATCAAAAAAAATGAAATTTTGTGTATACAATTCTTTAAAAACTAAATATTTAAAACATTCTTCATAAAAAATCAAAATCAGCTGGTCAGTTTTTCAGAAAATCTAAAGAGTAGCCTATATGTAAAAAGTTATGGACACGGTTTTGAGAAATATAAGATTTTTATTTTAATTACTTAAAAAATTATACGCCAGGCAGAGGTGATAATATTTTATACTCGTAGCTACTTACTTGTATAGAAGCGTTTGTTTCCGTTCGATAAGCACTGGTGTAATAACATAATCGAAAAACAAAGTAAACACAAAATTCTTCAATCGTGCCCAGAAGTTCATAGGTTGCACTCCACCAAGCATCAGACTTGGCACATAAGCCAATTCCTTTGGATTCCCAATGAAATTATTTATAAAAGTTACAGGCTGAGCCATAAATGAAACTATCACCGGACACTTAAAATGTGCCGCCACTCCTAATTGAAACTCGTTTACGAAATATCCCATAATAACCAAATCAAAAGTTTCATTTGCCATCAATGCTTGCATTCCAGGTTGATGAAGGCTTTCATTGGCACATATCGTAACATAATGTACCATTTTACCCACTTTCATGTAAAGTGGACTGGGATCCGAGATTAGTTTGGCTTGATAGTCAGGTGGAAAACCAGGAACATCAAGTTTGATGTGTCGGTAGTTGATGTTCTTTTTGAGAATTGGAGCTGTTGTAACGACAGTTAAATCATGGCCCTTCTCCACTAGGGCGTCAGCTATTCCCGTATGAATGAGCAAGTGGCTCTTGGATGGTGATGTGAACAGACCAAGAATTCTCGCAGAATCACATTGTGATGCGAGAAACACCGATATCAACAAGACAAGACCGAAGGTGTGCCCTGCCATTGTTGGGAATAAAAATACGTGCCAGAACACGGCAGTGTGGCAGACGACTAAAGAACGATTCTATATTGTTTGGATTTTTACGATTGTTCGCTTCGAAATCAAAAAGCTCATCAGATAAACTTTTTTTTTTTTACCACGATAAATTAAATTGGTATTTTTAAACATTTCTACCTTAATAAATATTCTCGGTGATTGTGTTTGTGATCGTTCGCTAGTTACAATCACAACATAATGAAGCATTTTTTTTTTTTTGTTATCAAAAATATAGTTCCGCAGTGTGTGCATGGAATGATGGAATGTTAATTTAAATAGATTGGGAATTGGACTTGGAACTTTTGTGAAAAGTATAATAATCAAAGCTTTTTAATTTTTTTTTTTGGCATCGTGGGCCCATCTGACGTTTCATGACAATTTATACAAATGAAAAATTTGTTATTGAACTAAGCAATTCGAGTTAAACGATTTTTTTATACATATCTAGATAAAACATGCATCTATTGTACAGTTTTTATGGAAACGAAAATTTGCTGTTCTTCTAAATATGTACATAGTAAGCTTTTTCAGCAATGAAACAAATTTTATTATAATCTTTTTTAACTAGTGTTAAAGCAAAACTGAAAATTTCATAACCAACAGTAAATCGAGTATGAAATGACTAGGTAATAAATAATTGTTGTCAAAACTGACGTTAAAGCTGTTTTCGATAAAACTTGAAAAAATAAAATCGTTGCATGTAGCGATTTTTTAAAATTAATTTTAACGATTTCAACGAAAATTCGAACATTTCTCATAGAAAAATATTCCGTATCGAATTGTGAAGCAAATTCTTCCACCCGCTCAACCTCTACCTCGATGTGAACCTGGATAACTGGGATTTGGTATCATAATTAAATAATTTTTGTAGTTATTATTGTTGCTCTACGGCATGAAGATTAGGAATCTTTATTCCATAATTACGAGTAAACCGCGCCGCATAAGGAAAAAAGCTTAATTCACAAAAGCTTAATTTAAATAATGCCTCTTAAAATAAGCGCGAGTATTGATCTTACTGTAGCGTCACATATGTACAAATTGAAGTAAAGGTTGAATCCATCGCGGTTCAGGCCCTTTAACTCTTACAGTAATTATTATTATTCTATTTTCTATTCAATACAAAATTGAAGAGCTTTTAGTTATTAAAAATATTTTGACGCAAACAAATGAAGAAATGTGCCTTTATCAATAATAACATTATGTGTATATATCTTTTGTTTAATATTTTTTTGTATAGCCTTTGGTGCAAAAAATAAATGAAAATAAATAGTAGAAAGATAAGTATCATGTAGGTATGTATGACATGTGTGTTCAGCAACAAAATACTCACTCATATAAAGCTTCCTGTTGTCGGCCTGATATCAAAGGATAACCAATTTCATCAAAAAATATTGTAGACAAAAAATTCTGCACTCTCGTAAAGAATCCCCATGTTGATGTTCCGCTAAGAAACAAATTCGGAACATAAGCGACCTCTCTTGGATTCCCTACCATGCCATTTAATGGTGTCATGGGCTGCGTCATAAAAGAAATTACGACGGGACATTTAAAATGTGCCGCTACTCCCAATTGAAATTCATTAAAGAAGTATCCTAGAATCACCAAATCGAAGTTTTCCTTCTCCATCAACTGTTTCATAGCCGGATGATTGACACTTGAATTAGCAACTCCAGTGACAGTCTTTATGAAACCCATAAAGTCTGTATAGGACGGCTTGCCTTTGTTCAAAGATTTCATCATGTGTTCGGGCGAGAAACCGGGTATATCGAGATTAATATGACGATAGTTTATGTTTTTCTTCATAATCGGCCCACTTGTTACAACAGTTGCCTCATGACCTCTCTCAACTAGTGCATCAATTATAGCCGTGTGAATGAGCAAATGACTTTTCGACGGAGCCGTGAAGAGACCAAGTATACGTGCGCCATTCGATTGAGATGTAAATATCAAAAATAATAATAGAAAGAAACAAAATATATATGAACGGATACCGGCCATGTCGGACAGAAGGCAACGGAACGTTTTGTGCGAGAACAAGTCCGATTGACAACTAAACTAATTAACACACATTTTTAAATAAAGCTTTCCGTGGCAGTGGAATTGTCTTTTTATTTTTTTTTTTTTAAATTGCTTAAATGCTTACGCTTGTCGGCTTTGTTTTGTTTATCTCACTCTAGGCGTTTGTTGTTGTTCTATTTTTGACCGTGGAATCGTTCAGTAGAATGACTCAACGGAGTGAATTGTGATGACACAAGATCAAGCTTTTTATTTTGAAAACAAAATAAATAGAATAGCGAGCAAAATAAAAATGAAAACAGAAAATTTTGCTTAAACTAAAGCTTTAATTTATTTAAATGGATTAAGAAGCTTCTTACGTGAATAAGGAAAAGCATTGAATAACATTATTGAAAATGATAAGTGAAAATGATAATCCGAGATTATCCTATGCTCCTCTCATTCCAACTGAGCACAGTATCAAATTGATGTGGTGCAACAATGTGATATGCCAATGCCATCACTATATATGTATGCCACTGCCAAATCCATAGTGCTTTTCTAGTGATGACAGGATAGGATAAGAATAAAGTGAAGAAGTGGAATTTTGTTGGTGGGTTTTAAATCACAGCGAGGATTGATAGAGTGAGTTATAAGGCCATTTTGTGTTTTATCTACATACATATTTCAATTTATTAAAAACTAACCGTGACCTTGATTTGGATGAAAAAAAGTTTACAAAAAAGTGAATTAAATGGGCTCTGAGATCTTAGACCCTTATATGTGGGATATTCGCAAACAAATTATACCATCTAAAAGTTCAGTAATTGGTCAGTAAAAGTCAACTACGTACTTTCACAAATTGGTCAGCCATAGAAATTTGTTAACAATGAGTTAAGTTACCTATTCAAAGTCTTAAGAGATTTTAAGCACCTTATTTGTGGGATATTTGCTTAAAGTAAAATGTCAATTAGATTAGCAGTTGCCCAGCCATAGATATCTTTTAACGAGGAAGTCCCAAGTCATTTGTGGGATATTCGAAAAAAAACATGAATTTCTAAAAGCTCAATTAATTTTCATAGAAGGTCAAGTTTGAAGTTTTAAGTAATTGGTCAGCCATGGATTTTATAATGATTTTTTTTTTTAAGGTAGTAAAGATTGCTTGTTCCACATTTGTGGGATATTCAAAACAAAATATACCACTTTAAAGGTACTTATCCTCATAAAGGATGAAATAAATTCAGGCATATATATTTTTAAAAGAAAGTTAAAGGTATATTGAAAATTTTTAGCCAATTATTTGCGGGATATTCGAAAAAAAAATACCTGAAAATGCATTTAATCCTCACAAAATGTCAACTTAACTGGTTTCAGTAAATCGTCAACCTTAGATTTCTCTACGAATGTGTAAAGATTTTTCAATGTCTCTCATTATTTTGTGGGATATTCCAAAAAAATATATTATCCGGAAATTCAGTTATTTGTCATAAAATTTCAAATAGTTTCAGTAAATAGTAACCCGCAACCTTTTCTACGAATATTTAAAATATTTAAATTTTTTTCAAAGTCGATATTGTAAAGAAAAAATATACTATCTATTAAATATCACTTTAATCCTCATAGAAGGTGAACTAGTTTGGGAAATTAGTCAGCCATAAACTTTTTCAATGATTTTGTGGGTTATTCGAAAATATAATATACCATCAGAAAGGTTAGATAAGATTTTGGATTAATATAAACACAATTTTGTTTGGCCGAAATTTTCCAAAAGAAGTAAAGTTCAATGCAGAGATCATTGCCCCTCCATCCCTTGTCAAAATATTGGAGCCACCACTGCAATATTTATTCGACAACAATATATTCTGATCTCTTCATTTACCTTTGTCCCTTTCCTTTGGTTATAGAAGAGTCCCCGAATTCGGAGTGCATTAGAAGGGCTTTTTCATGGTTTAATATTATGTAATTTTATTGAACTTTACTAAGAACCAAATACCAAACTGTTTTTTGAATTTCCATTACTTAAATTATTGGAAATAAATATAAAAATATTTTTCTTGTAAACAAACTTCCAGCTCTTAATAGTATATATCATTTCGAAGAGTAAGTACGTGCGACATTGACGTTCACTTAAGTTATTTCATTATGATTCTTTTATCAAACAAAATGTATCGTATGTAATTTCATTTTTGCAAAATATCCTTTTCAATTGAATTAAGTTAAAAGGATTTTTCAACGAAATAACAACATATCCACGATATTACCAGAATTTTATTTTTTTTCTATTTGATTCACTTTTTTCATATTGAATCATTCATACAAACGCAGACATTCGCAATCCCTGGATTTTTTTTCAACTTCGTTTTTTTTTTAACAGCATAGAACAGAAAATTTTATTGAATTATATATCAAGGATAAAATCCAATATTCAAATGATGTATGTTGACACCACCACTCCTAAGCTGACACCCACAGGCTCACACGAACGTGAATAAACAAACAACAGAATTACATATATGAGAGTATAAGGACGATGATTCCTATAGCTCACCCCACCCACCATGTGCATAGTATTATAGATCCCACAGAGAAACACATACATATATGTATATATGATGCCTTGCTTATTTTCCTAGATCAAACACCCGTCCGCCACTGCTGCCGCGTAAAGTGTCCTTATTTTTCAATAAAACATCGTTAGAGATACAAGATTTACTCTCCCATCGATACTTGATATTTATCGAGGCTTTTGCAATGGATGGATGCGCCGGAACTACTGCGACTGCCATCACTTTTTTAAAGGATATAAGAATATATTTTCTATAAATCCGTTTGAATGGGAATCAAATCCGATTTATTTATTTCTTTTTGTTATTATTATTTATCCTTTGTTCTATAGTTGTTACCTTTTATTCAACTTGTCATTTCTATATTTTATGTTTGAAATCAATGATATCCTGGAAGGTATTAAGAGTAGTATGAATAAGTTGAAGTATGAAGATTGACTCATATGAAAGTTGGGGGCTATATCCATGTATGGCTTCAAGAAGTTCAAGCATGTTTAACATAAATCCTATGTGCCGCAACTGTCTGTTATGGGCTATGTGGACTTTTTTGGAAATTTATGATTTTGTAGGTTTTCATGACTATGAACTGGTTTTGCGTCGCATCATTTAATGATACTTGAGCTAAGAAATCTATACCCATACAAAAAATAGATACAACTTATAGTATAATTTATTAAAAACAAAAATAAAAAATTACATTATTTTCTTAAAACTTTTTAAGAATTTAAAATTTAATCTAGCTCAATTTTATTTACTCTTTCTTACTTTTCGTATTTTTTTTCGAACAACATTTTGAACAAATAAATAAAATTGCAATCTTAAAAATCTTAAAAATAATATAAATAACAGCAAGTAGAAATCCAATTACATCCAAAGATATTATTTGATAGGACTTCATGAACAGCTTTGCCAAAAGTCTCAGCACTGATAGTGGCAAAATCGACACCAACTCCGTAGCCAGCTTTCACCATTGTTCCTACATTGGTGTGTTGTTTGGCAAAGAGTGGTATTCCAATCATTGGCACACCATGATACTGTGATTCAACCACACTTCCAGCACCACCGTGAGTAATGAAGAGCCTCACATTCGGATGGGCTAAGATATCATCTTGTGGCAACCAAGTCTAAAATATAATATAATTTTTGAACTTATAAATTTTACAAATTTACAAATTTTGTTTCAATCCGCCGAACACACAATAAGATATGTGGTCGAGAACGCAAAAAAACGGTATGGAGATATTTTAGTAATAGATTTATATAAAATTTGTTCCAATAATACTGATATTAGGTCCCAAAAAAATTTAATTATAGATTCGTTTACGTTAAAAATTTTCTTTTCCTTAACGATTTTTAAACATTTCAAACATAAATGATATTGTTGGTTAAAAACTGCAAAACAATGTAAAAAACTTCTTGGTGCCAAGTTTAATAAAAATCAGCCGAGTCATTTTCGAATTATTAAGGTAACGAAAAACATATTAAACTTTTCTTTTTTTTTTTAAATCAAAAAACAAAAAAACTTCTAACACTATTTAAAACATTCTATATAAAAACATTATTAAAAATCAGTTAAACCGTTTTTAAGAAAATCGAAAATCACACAAATGTTTCTATGGGAGGTACGATTTATAACCATTTTTGGGGACGGACAGAATTGCGAGACCTACTTTTTTTCCAACTATAATTTTGTTTATAGACCATTTAGAAGCACCAAAGTGCAAAATAATAACAAAATTAAATGGTCAAACTCTGGAAATATTTTATACTCGTATAGCTACTCACTTGTATAGAAGCGTTTGTTTCCGTCCGAGAAACAATGGTGTTATAACATTTTCCACTAACGAAGTTAATACAAAATTCTTCAATCGTGCCCAGAAGTTCATAGGTTGCACTCCACCAACCATTAGATTTGGCACATAAGCCAATTCCTTTGGATTCCCAATTAAATCATGTATAAGCGATATAGGCTGATTCATAAATGAAACTATACCGGACACTTAAAATGTGCCGCCACTCCTAATTGAAACTAGTTTACGAAATATCCCATAATAACCAAATCAAAAGTTTCATTTGCCATCAATGCTTGCATTCCAGGTTGATGAAGGCTTTCATTGGCACATGTCGTAACATAATGCACCATTTTACCCACTTTCATGTAAAGTGGACTGGGATCCGAGATTAGTTTGGCTTGATAGTCAGGTGGAAAACCAGGAACATCAAGTTTGATGTGTCGCTAGTTGATGTTCTTTTTGAGAATTGGAGCTGTTGTAACGACAGTTAAATCATGGCCCTTCCCCACTAGGGCGTCAGCTATTCCCGTATGAATGAGCAAGTGACTCTTGGATGGTGCTGTGAACAGACCAAGAATTCGCGCAGAATTACATTGTGATGCGCAAATAACCGATATCAACAAGACAAGACTGAAGGTGTATTCTGCCATTGTTGGGAATAAAAATACGTGCAAGAACACGGCAGTGTGGCAGACGACTAAAGAACGATTCTATATTGTTTGCATTTTTACGATTGTTTGCTTCGAAATCAAAAAGCTCTATAATACTGACATCAGATAAACTTTTTTATATTTTCCTCCACGATAAAGCCAATTTGATATTTTTAAACATTTCTACATTAATATTTTCGGTGATTGTTAGCCACAATCAAAACGCAATGATAAACTATTTTTTTGTCAAAAATATAGTTCCGCAGTATGTGCATGGACCGATGGAATGTTACTTAAAATAGATTGGTCATTGGACTTGATTTGTTTTTTTTTTTGATAAAATTTAATTCAAAGGGCCTCGCAAGCCCATCTGACGTTTCATGATAATTCTATAGGATTTTATACCTACATAATACATGCATCTGTTGTACAGTCGACGCCACTTAATTGAAACGAAAATTTGCTGCTATTTTTTGTACATAATTTCTAGTTACAGTTCTTCTAAATAATAAAATTTTGCATCAATGAAACAAATTTAATTTTTATCTTTTTTAACCATTCTAATAATCCAAAACTGCAAATTTCATAACCAACAGTAAATCGAGTACGAAATGACTAGATATTAAATAAATATTATGCTGCCAAAACTGACAGGTCAGCAAGACTATTATTTTATTTTTGGTTTTAGTTATAGAATTTCATCATTCAATATTCAACGTTTTCGTTCTCGATAAGAGCTTCAAAAGTATTTTAATTTTAACCATAAATATTTAAGTATGATATGTCCATATGGCGTGATTCTATTTATATGATGGAATATATGGTGAACAAAATACTAAACACAATTTCATCAACTGTCAAATTAGCTGTCACTAGAATCAGTGCTACCAATTTTAAAGATTAAACACCTTAAAAACATTAAAAAAAACATCCATCGATCATAAGAAAATCGAAGCAGCTCACTAATAACACATTTTTAGTAAACATCAGATAAGCTGATTTAACTGTAGGTATACAACATTAAATATTATTATATTTCACAGTTATAGCTATAACTTCATTAAACTTGTGTATAGGAAAGGAAAGTGTTTTCGATTTTATTTTATTTTCAAGGGTATGCATTTATTATTTTGATAATAAATATTATATGATCTTAGAAAAGTGTATTTCAGCCTTATGAAACATAGGTGCAATGAATTAAAACTTTATGACAAATTTGAATAACAAGTACCTATTCTTATTAATTCTGCTAGTTTATATGTATGAGATATATTTTCAAGTGAAAAAAAAACAATAATAAATTTAGTCGAACAATTTTTCAACTTAATTCTCGTTTACATAAAAAAATAACACAAAATTTCGAAGTATAAAAAAGATGTATATGGTATCAGTTTATTATCGATAATCTATCTATCTATAAGCCAAAAATACCAAGCAAGTACGTGACGTGAATTATTGATGATTAATTTTGTATCTTTTGTTTATTATTGTCAATTGCTATTTATAAGTTAGTTATTGTTTATTTTTACAAACCAAAATTGAAAATGAATATTGAAAAAATTAAAATTATTAGTAGGTACCAGTATTTTTTTTAATAATTAAATTTCCATACGGACAGTCCTATGTTCCCTATTTTAGTAGACAAAGTTACTATTGAGTTGAACTTGTTAAATTATTGATTCAAAACACATTGTTCTTAGTCAATTAGTCAACTAATGAATTAAGATCAAATCAGAAATATTTCGTATCGAATTTGAAGCAATCTTCCACCCGCTCAACTTCTACATCGATGTGCACCTGTGTAAAACTAGGTTTTACTTACATATTCAGAAGTGGGATATGGAATCTTAATTAAATAATTATTGTAATTGTTATTGTTATTGTAACTGCATCGCATGAAGATTGGGAATCTTTATTCCATAATTACGAGTAAACCACGCCGCATAAGAAAAAAAAAAAGTTTAATTTAATTAATGCCCCATCTTTCATTACCCATTGAAGGCCACGATCACCAAGAGCAAGTACAAAAAAAAATAATAACTATACCTTTTACCCATATTTATGCGTAGATATGTTTTTTCACCTACTCAGAAAGTCAGACAGCCGTCCGTTTCCTTTTGAACTAAAAAAAATACACACACATTTTTTCCCTAACCATGGCCGAATGAAAAAAAATTAAAAAAAAAAAAAACTGTTTTCTATTTTTTTTTTTTCATTTTTCCTTCATTATGTCCATCATCTTTATTCTTCTTTATTATCTTCGTTATTCTTTTTTTAAAAAAATTATTTTTTTCGTTCCCTCGCACTCTCAAAAATTTAGTATAAAGCTTTCCCGTTCTTCTTCCATTATTATGTTATTTTTCCAATATCCGATACTGATCAAATTTTAAACGAGAAAGTGTTGCGTGGATGATATAGATGTCGCTTTTTTTGCATCTAATCTTGATAGTATACATATACAAAGATTGCATTAAGTTAAAAGATAAAAAATAATATTTTAGCTAGTCATGATTAGCATATATATGAGCTATAGGAATGAATCAGCTAAGGTAGAATAATTTTCATATCTCGACATTCGAGATAAAGTAGGTAGGTAGGAGGGGAAATGAAATAAATTTAAAAAAAAAAGTCAAAAGTTTTGGCATTTTCATGCCAGTAAAATAAAGTAAAGACACACATTTTGGGTATATTTGGAATACCGAGAAATTCCCGCGGGCGAGTACATAAACTAACCTAATAATATATTGGATATATTATTTAAACTTATTAATTTTTCTATTTAAATTCAAATTTTTTAAGAAAATAAACCTACCCACCTAATTGGTAGTTTTAGATTCAAATCGCCCTATACATATACATCTACTTTAAATGTTATATAAGGGAAGTGGAGTGGAAGGGGGAATGTGAGGTCAAAAAATAAAATATAATCAATCCATTTTTATGAGCAAGAGACTTTGGTACTAAAAATTTACAAAACATACCCTTTTCTACAAAATTCTCAGCGAAAGTAAATATGTTTATTGTATAGGTATACATTTATAATGAAAAAAACAAGAGAGCCAATATATTCAAGCTTTAGGACAATTTTGACAAAAAGTGTTTTTAATTAAAAAAAAAAAAAAAAAAAAAAGTTATGATTTCCATTAAATTTGTAACTTTAAAAATGTTTCCTCGATCTTCAATATTAAAATCTTAAAATGGTGCCATATTAAAACAAATGTAATTTTGTCTTGTATCTTCTAAATTTTCACACCCCCCATCTTCTTAAAGTATTTCTTCAATGCAAAAAAAAACGATGCTTAACAACAACGCTACAATTAACTTCTTCGTTCGTACTCTCCCCGAAATTTCCTTCTCCCTGGTTTCCGATTAAAAATAAAAGCAATTAGACCTTGAGTCTTTAATTTTGCCCATTTTCCAAACCTAATGGCTTTTGGCAATTAGCCAATTTTCATTAAAATGCTAATAAAGTCAACACACGCTCGATTAGAATAGAAATTGATTAACTAACATTGGTATAACAATATACACAATACACATATATTTTCTTTATGTAAGCATAAAGGCTTGCACTCTTGTTTTGGGGTTTTTCTTATAGCTAGAGGCATGAAAACTTTTTTTTCTTTAACTAGAAATCTTCCTTCAACCCCAAAGAACAACAACTAAAGCCAAACTTCTGCCTCTGCTATTATGTCTTAACCTTAAAATTCAATACTTAATTAAAACTTACAATCTTAATACATCAGAACACCAACAACAACAAAAACAAAAACGAAAACCAATTACTCGCTTTGGATGAGCAAACAAACGGAAGAAAAAAAAATTAAAAAAAGCTATCCTGTCAGGATGTTTTCGGGAGGACGAACAGAGCTATACTCGTAGAAGGAGGGTATAATGCTCCCTTAGTTTAACTTCTAAGTACATATTATAATGGCAAATTCATTGCAGATCTCCGTGCCGCCATAGAACTCCACGTTTTCACTTCTGTTTTCGCACGACACGGTGACAACATCTCTCGTGTTTAATTAAAAATTTAAATGAACAAATTATGGTTGATAGAAAATTAGTGCGCGAACGCTCAGGAAACAGAAAATAAGAGACACACCATAATAAAAGGTATTTGGAAGAGTGAAAACATCATAAATGAAATAGACGTTATGTACAAGGTGAAGAGTCTCCATCCATCAGCATCCACTGCGGCACGGCGACGCATGGCACGGTCGGTAGTGTGACACGGTCTATGTTTCTATAATTGTGCCAGGGGCTCTAATCGAATAAGATGCTTTATATTCTTATTCCTTCGCTCTTTAGACAGCAAGTCACTTTTCATATTCACATCACATCACATCACCAACACTAACACATTTTGCTGATTGAGCTTTCCTAGGAGATTACATAAAATCACTTGTTATTCATTTTACTCGAAAACCAGATTCAATGTAATCCGAGATTATCCTATGCTCCTCTCATTCCAACTGAGCACAGCATCAAATTGATGTGGTGCAACAATGTGATATGCCAATGCCATCACTATATATGCCACTGCCAAATCCATAGTGCTTTTCTAGTGATGACAGGATAGGATAAGAATAAAGTGAAGAAGTGGAATTTTGTTGGTGGGTTTTAAATCACAGCGAGGATTGACAGAGTGAGCTATAAGGACATTTTGTGTTTTATCTACATACATATTTCAATTTATTAAAAACTAACCGTGACCTTGAGTTGGGTGCGAAAAAGTTTATAAATATTTGAATTAAATGGGCTCTGAGATCTTAGTCCCTAATATGTGGTATATTCGCAAAAAAATTATGCCATCTAGAAGTTCAGTATATTTGGTCAGTAAAAGTCATAAATTGATCAGCCATAGAAAATTTGTAATAAAGGAGTTAAGTTATTTAAAGTCTTAAGAGATTTTAAGCACCTAATTTGTGGGATATTTGCGTAAAGTAAACTGTCAATTAGGTTTAGCAGGTGCCCAGCTATAAATATTTTTTAACGAGGTAAGCACGTCATTTGGGGGATATTCGAAAAAAACATGCCTTGCTGAAAGCTCAATTAATTCACATAGAAGTTTTAAGTACTTGGGTCAGACATGGATTTTTATAATGATTTTTTTTTTCAAGGTAGTATAGATTGATTGTTACACAGTTGTGGGATATTCAAAACAAAGTATACCATTTGAAAAGTACTTCATCTTCATAAAAGATCAAATAAAATCAGAAATTGGTCAGGCATATATATTTAAAAAAAAATGTTTAAAGATTTATTCGAGAAAAAAAATAATATCTGAAAATGTATTTAATCCTCATAAAATGTCATCTCAACTAGTTTCAGTAAATCGTCAACCCTAGATTTCTCTACGAATGTGTAAAGATTTTTCAAAGTCTCTCATTATTTGTGGGATATTCTATCAAAAAATATATTATCCGGAAATTCAGTTAATTGTCATAATATTTCAAATGATTTCAGTAAGTAAGCCACAACATTTTCTACGAATATTTATATTTTTTTCAAAGTCGTACACTGTTAGGGCCTCAATTGTGGGATATTGGAAAGAAAAAATATACTATCTATGAAATCACTTAATCCTCATAAAAGGTGAACTAGTTTGAGAAATTAGTCAACCATAAACGTGTTCAATGATTTTTGAAGCTCTTTTCAGGCTTATAGAGATTGATGGCACCTCATTTGTGGGATATTCGAAAAATATACCATTAGACAAGATTATTTAAATTTTCCAGTTTTTTTAAAACGTGAATTAATAAAAACTTAATATAATTTCCGACGCTTTTCTTAAAATATTTTTTTTTTTGCCGAATATTTTCAAAAAAAGTAAAATTCAGTGCAGAGACCATTGTCTCCCCCCCCCCCCCCCCTCCCTCTTTGTCAAAATCCTTTCCTTTGGTTCTATAAGAGTCCCTGAATTCGGAGTGCATCAGAATGGCTTTTTCATGGCTAAATATAGTGTAATTTTATTGAACTTTACTAAGAACCAAACTAACATGTCCATTTCTGAATTCCCATTCGTTTCTATACGGAAATATTTAACGTCGCTTACTAAACGTTTTGTTTTATTTTCATGAAAATTTTGTGTATTTTTGTTTTAAAAAAAGCACACAACTAAACTTTAAGAAAGTCCACAATTTAAATTTTCCAATAATATATGTACCTATGTCTAAATTCTGATTGATTTATCGGACTTACAGCAGATTGGTATGTGGTCGATTTATAAGACCACCAGAATCCCATACCACCGCATTTATGTGTAGGTACATTTACCATTGTCACCTGCACGCATTTGCACTTAAGCCCGCACTCATATCAATAAATCAAAGGTGAAAACATATTACGATGGGACTGCGGTAACCCCAAATATGAGGCTACAGTACATATATACATACAAAGTTAAGCTCCACTTGACAATCGCCACAAACTCGCCCATCATCACCAAAACTCCATTACCTCCCAAAAACAAGTGCAAAGAGTATCAATCGCAAGAGGTCGAAATATTGTGACAAGGATATATGGATGGCATATATAGATTTTCATAGCCTCATGCTACCACAATAATACCACAGTCCTCTGTACATATCGAGCTCTATTTCTCCAACCAACACGCAAACGTATACATATATACATGTACGAAAACAGAGACTGAGAAGATAGCTTTGCCTAAAACCAACCACATCCTCCCATGATGATCCTCTAATGAAACCAACATCATCCCAATTTACATTCGTAATAAAACTTCAGCCTTTTAGCAAGGAATTACTTCGAGTCGAGCTAAACATCCTTGTTTATGGCCACCATAATCCACTTAGGTATAGTTTGCGTTATGTTATCCTGTCGACGACGACGACGACGACGATGACTATGGAGAAATAGCGAGAATCCTTTTTGGTGGAGAGTGCTAGCAAATCTCTGGGACAGAAGGTAAATGCTACCCCTTGAAAACAATACCCAGCCCCCTCCCCCTTCCACAGCCCTCGCAAACGACCATAAAGCGTACTTACATACACAGGTATAGGTTCCACCAACCAAAATATGTATCCTTGTTGTCGTTCAAATTGGTATGTAGGAATATGCGGTGTGCATTAGAAATTCATTTGTGGCTCACCTCGAGTCCCCTGGCACTGGCAGTGGCACAAAACAAAAAAACTGTGAAAACCAAAGAATTAAAACACTTTATGTGCGTTCTCACTGAATGTGTCGTTCCAAAGGTGTCATATTGAGAGTGTCTCAATGCAAGCTCATTCATTCTTTCCTAAGCTAGTTGAAAAGTTCCTATATAAGAAAATTATACCAAACGGTAATGGACACACTATAACTCTACACCTGAGCTGCCACCCAGCAGCGGGAAAACCAGTGTAAGTTTCTTCGTAAAAGAGACACAGTTACTTTATGGCGGTGATATAATTTGGTACCACAAAGTGAGTTGCACTGGGTGCAAGCTATGTGAATGCAGAATATTTCACCTAGGTATATGTACCTGTGGCATGGTAGACCACACAGCTAGGTGAAAAAGAGCTTAGAGGATAAGCTCTTTTGGAAAGTAGAGCAACCAGCTAATTTACATGCTTTCTTAGTGAGTGTTGTTTTTATATGATCGGTCGGTGTGTTAAATATGGTATCAGTATCACCAACATAGTATGACTAAGTGGGGCAAGTAGTTTGTTCTGATATAAGGATTTACCATAGCTTTGACGTTTCTCAGAAAAATGAATAATAAATAAATAGAGGCCATCGATTACCAACGTGAATTTTTAATTACATTATAACAATCCGTGGTGCCCGAAATAAATATTTTTATAAAATTCCATCAAAACTTACTAAAATTTGAAAAATTTAATGTCCAATTTAGAAAATTGGATAGGGCCATTAAGCTCAAGAAAATAATGTTTTTTTGATCTTATAGCAAGACGATGAAAAAAAATAAACTAGTCTATTATTAACTGTACCTCGCATAGGTTTTTGACTATCTCATTATCTGTTTAACCGATTTTAGTGAAACTTATACAAGAACTTTAAACAATTATAATATATATTGCATCTACAAATTAAAAAAAAAAATATATAAAAATAATTGTATGAAAATTCGATTATTAAATTTTTTTTCTCATACACTTAGATATGTTAAAAAAAATCAGACTGAGTACCTTAATAGCATTGGTGCCATATCAATTTAAGAAATTGTTTGATCAATTTATGTATATTGTTTTTTTTTTTTTTTTTTTTTTGATTTTTTACAATTTTTTAGTTTAAACTGTAAAATTCATGCAAAATTCATGCAACATGGTTCTATATTGTTCATTTTTTTGTACTCAATAATACTACCTTCAACTATTTTGGTTGTCATGGGTACCTACCTGCCTTGCCTTCAGACCTTTATAAATAAATTCAACTATATGCTTAGAACTATGGTCTTTTATTCAACTAATTAAAACACGTGAACGTGCATATATGTAGGTACTTCATGTTATTTCTTGTATTTAATTCAAATATTTAGTTAAACATATTCTCACAAAACCTTAACATGACATTTCCCCCAAATAGCCTAAAAATTTCAAGTTACCTTCTTTTATCTGAACTAAAATATATAAAAAAAAAAACTTAACTTACTTATCTGCCGAGTTAAATGAGCCCTATCATTGTTTATGGAAGCACTTTTCACTTCAAGGCAAAGCAAAGGCAAGGCAAGGTAAAAGTAAAAGTAATATATCTTTTGTCCACCTGTTAATTGAACGCATCGAATAGGAATGAGGATACAATTCTGTATTTCGTCCATAGCAATTATTTTACTCCTGAGAAAGTCTATGGTTACACTTGAAAGCTTTTATTTGTAACAGTACACTCACTGAAAGGCCAAAATTACAGAATTTACGAGGGGAATTGTTCTTATATTGGTCTAATGCTATAAATGGAATGTCTTGTAGCAATACTGCTTTTAGAAGTGAATTAATGAAGTGTATATATTTTTGGGAAAGTCAGAAACATAGAATTAATAGAAAATTCCAATCTAAATAGATATATGTATAGGTACTCGTAAATATAGCTAAAAGTTGTTTAAATAATTTCAAATATTTATCAAAAAGATTAAGCATAAAATCGAAGAACAAACAAAAAATACTCTTGGAAAAACTGGCAAGTGTATAAAGCCTCGTTAAGGAAGATGTTTCCATTTATAATATTGTTCCTGCCACCTTCCATTAAATCATATTAACTTTTTTTTTTTGAAGTATGAATGAAATATGAGAAATATAGGTAACCCTTCTTCTTTTATTTCCCAGCTGTATCCTTGATGTAATTCATTTGAATCCATCAACAACTAATACGTCAAAATGGATTGGAAGACGATAAAGTGTGAAAAAGGACCTCTTTATACACGACCATGAATATTCAAAGTTATCGATAGCATGTTTTTATCCTAAGTATATCGATTTACTTTACATTTAATTTTGTTTTTATTTTCTTCGTCTGTCTTAAGGATCTACTCGTCCTTTCGACCATTTTGGTATTTTGTTGTTTTTTTTTTTTTTTTTTTTTTATCCAATACACGCTTTTTGTAGAATGTTTAGAAATGAATTTGGTAACTCATAATAATTTCGATTGGTTTATTTCCCCAGGGATTCTCGGTGTTTGAAGTTGCTGTTTCCTTCCCATTTCTGCTTCTTGAAGCAGGAAGAAAATATTTCGCAAAACGTTAGCTATTCAAAGTTGCATATAAAATGTAGAAAATAGGAAACGAGAGAGAGAAAGGCAAAATATTAGTAAAAATAAAAAATGAAAGAAAAGTCTGCATACACATGAAAAAAAAAATAAAAACAAGAGTTGGGTAAAAATAAATAAGAAAAAAATCGTTTTCGCACTGCCCAAGGACATGAAGATGATGTTGATGGCAGGATGTAGAAATAAAAAGCGAATAAAAATAAGAGTCTTGGGTTGTGTACTTCTTGTACATGTACCTACATCAGTACAGTACATGGCATTTATAAATATATGGGGGAGAAGTTTTTTTTATTTTTATTTATATTTTTTTTATTTTACTTTAACTTTGCGGATGCAGATAATATTTGTTCCACGTCATCTTCGTTTGAAGAGACAAATTTTCTCATTTGGTTTGTTAAGGACAGTTATATTGGGTATGATTTCACATTTTACCCAGAGGATGTTTTTGAAATAAAGAAGAAAATATAAAAACAAAAATGAAATAAGAAAAAGCGAGATAAAGCGAGAAATACGAGTACATATTTATATCAACAAGGAAAGGAACACTGAATCAATAAATAAACAACGTTAAAGGATAAATAAAAATACAATTTCATTATTTCCGACTCTGTGTACATAGTGATGTTCATGTCTCTTTTTGTTGGTGGGAGTTCCGGATGTCCTTGCGGTTATTTTTATGTAAAAAATTTATTTTGGGTTTAATTTTACTTTTAAATCTGCAAAAATAAATAATAGTCTTATCCTCAACGTTATCCTTATACGTTTTATATTTTTTGAATAAATTAATTTAATTTTGTTTCTGTTTCTTCTTCGACATGACGAGTGGATAGAAATAATTAGGAAAAGTAATATTGTTAAAGCGATAAGAAATATTAGTTTTCAAAATAAATTTTGAAAATAATTTGCAAACGTTGCTCCAACTTGAATCTATTCATGATGAACTTTCAATTAACTTCAAAACAACTGATAACTGTCAAATTAGCTGTCACAGAAAACAATGTTGCCAATTTAAAGTTCTACACCTCTAAACAAAATATTCTTTATTTAATTCCGTTTTTTGGAGTCTTTTTGGTTATGAATATTGTCAGTTAAGAGGTAGGACACGAAGATTTAGACTCAAAAAAAAAAACTTTTAATTCCTTCTGCAAAGCTTCTTTATATGTCCATCATTCATCAATAGTTCAATAAAGTATTTAAATCGCATAGAACGCTAGATTTCTATCTTCAAAAAAAAAAACAATCATTAATCATGAATTTACACCAAAGAACAAGTGTGTCGATAAATCTAATTTAATGCGGCACTTAATGTACTTTAAAGTGAATATCTTACAAAATTCTGATTTATATTAGCAAATAATAAAAAAAAATCTTAGAATGTCTCCAAATATAATAGAACACCATCACAATTGACAATCATTTCCACAGTAAATATGAATTCTAGACCCGGATAGATAATAATGCCCAAAATGCCCTCACACACTTTATAAAAATAAAATGTTTTTTTTTTGGCTTCAAGTTGTGTTTTGCAGGGAGTGACTTGCTGTAGCTTTAGCATATACCGTCATCTACCGCCCGCCTTCTTATATTGACGGTAATAAAAATCATGTTCAAATTTTCATTTTGACGATGCCCTTAAGTTTGTGTTCAAAAAGATTTCAGGACTCTGTGTTCGTTTTTCTTGTTTTATTTTTTTTTTTTCCACAAACTTGATCGTTTTTATTGTGTGTACTTTTCATTCCATTCAGGGTGTCAACAATCGTCTGGAATTTACAGACTCACTCATGTATGCGCCGTATGAAAGTCAAAGCCATAAACAGCAAAAGTTATAACCGCATTTGTTCATCTTTTTCTATATAAGTATATAAATATAGGAATAACAACAAAAACAAGTGGTGAGGAGTGGTGTGATGGCAGTTGAGTTAAAATACACCCACAAGATTCTATATACGAGAAGTTTTCTAATGGAATTTGCAAATGTCATGAAACTGGCGCCAGACGGGTTTATTAGCATCAGTCAGAGGCGGCTGCTGGCATGACAGTGTGTTCAAATACTCTTCGGTCTTCGAGTTTTCAAAAGATGCACCATATATACACAAACACATATTGTGGAATATAGTATAATGTATCCTTAATAGAGTTGTGCAAAAGTGAATAAAGCACCACACACAACACATACACAAACAGCAGTAACATATAAAACCATTAACTTGGGCATGTTTGTTCATCATAAGAGAGTGTCGTTGTTGTCCCCACATTGGGCGCCATTCGCAGATGAGTATCAGTTAATTGAATTCCTTGGGCGTTATTCTGATGAATTGATGATGGAAAAATCGAAACAATTAGCAATAGGAATAGAATTATATATATGTATTGAATATAATAGATAAATGGACGATGGGTCATTCATTGGCTATCCCCTCTTCTTATAACCCAAACTTTATTGATTGGCATTGCATCAGCAACTCTGGGTTGATACAGCAATATCTAATTAAGATTTGGCAAGTGTAACGAGGTTTCTTGATAAGATCAAGTTACTTGTGGCAAGTAACGCTCTCCTTTCAACACAACAATGCTCTTACACAATATTCCCTGAGGGTATATGTATGATGATGTGAATCTGATATCTTCAGTCAGTCAATTCAGTTGACTCATTGCACCCTGACTGACACCACCCATCACATGCAATCATGCACATGAAATTAATCTGAAATTCTTATCACAGTTCGAAAATTTGTTTCCTTCTTATTAACGCGGGCTCAGAGTTGTCAATTAATTGTGTTATTTTATGGTGAGTCACCCTCGTCTATGTGCGAGTAACCAACCTCATTTCATATCGGTTTTTACATGAAAACTGTGTTATCGTTGCGATGAAAGAGAATCCATAAAACAAATTGAGTTCTAGACCAAAAAAAAAATAAAAAAAAAAAAAAACAGAAACAGAAACATGTTCGCTCCATACGGATGATGAAGGAATCAAATTACCAATGCCACCGTTCGCTCTATATACGAGTATAGAAATAAACCCTAGGGGCAGATAAGCGTCGTTATCCTGGGACATTTGGCAATGGCATTGAGTATATGACTGACGCTACAAATAGATATGCTTACATAGAGTTGCATAACAAGGATCGAACTAAAATTCGATACTCAAAATTTCTCCCTAATATACACCTCTTGCACTAAAGACCACCCCCACGTGGCTTTTTGACGTGACTATGAAAGAGATAAAATGGGGTCGGTCGTATATAGTATATTATGGATATACAGGAACAGAAAATACCACTCCTGCAACAATTCTGCGTGCATGACATGAATGCCCGATACTTGATAACTGACCCCCGTTTTGATGGAATTCATTCCACGCCACGCACTGACTAAATTTTGTGCGCCGAGCAAGTCAAATCCACAAGCACAACCAAACATCATCATTCTCATGTAATCAGCTCTATGACAAGCTGCTTGCCCCGGGGCTTTATTTTGAAATCGTTTGTTGTTGCAGTAGGTAAGGTATATACATACACTGAATTGTTGTAATCAGAGATATCGAAAAAAAAATATCGAAAAACAATTTCCTCATACATCAATGACCTTTGATTGGTATAATACCGAAGTCCGAGTGTTTGAGCTGCGATAAAGGTGTGGTTTTTCGTTCTGAGTGGCAAAGATAAGGAAAAATGGTTCAAGAGTATTGTTAAAGGTTTTTATAAATAAAACAACAAAATTCATACATATGGTCTTTTCTTTTTATCTCGATGTTTTTTTTTTTATTTGGGAATAAAGAAAAAACATATTCGTTGATCAGTAGTGTTGGAAATATTACTTTTTCTCCTATAGCAGCCCATTTGTTCGGACAATGAAGCCAATTTAAAGTTAAAAAGACGAAAGAAGTTGGTCAGAAATTCCATTTTTGGTAAATCTGTCCTTTCGTATCTTTATATCTGTGTATAAGCAGCCAAAGTTAAAACAGTGATCTAGATGGTCTAGGTGGTCTAGGTGATCTTGTTGCTCTAAGTGGTCTAAGTGGTCTAGGTGGTCCAGGTGGTCCAAGTGGTCCAGGTGGTCCAGGTGGTCCAGTTGATCCAGGTGGTCCAGGTGGTCCAGGTGGTTTAGGTGGTCCAGGTGGTCCAGGTGGTCCAGGTGGTCCAGGTGATATAGGTGATATAGGTGATATAGGTGATATAGGTGGTCTAAAACCTAGGTGATCTAGATCTATGTGTTCTAGATGGTCTAGGTAATTTCGGCAGAACAGATTAAAAATTTAAAAAAATGCATTTTAATTTTCAAGTTGAATTATTCATTGTTAATTTTTAGGAACTTCAAAATAAAGACTAAATATCGATATTTCTTCATCAAAAACACAAAAAAAAAAGTAACAAGACTTTCCGATTTTAATGACCAACACGAGTTTCACAAAATTCTCGTATTGTATTCCCTCGTGGTCATCCTAGTGAATCTAATGTAACTAAAGAAATTATTTAACAAATTTCAAATTAATGTAGGTTGTTTGTTAAATCAAATGAGTTCGTGTATAGATACCTAACCTACCCACAGAACATATGTTGAAGAATTTATCACGCAGCTCCTTAATAATATAAACTCAGCTCATTGAAAACGTAAGCTCATTTAAGAAGGTAAGTTTTAATCCCATCTAAGTAATTATTTGCGGAACAACACGCCCATTATACAACCTCTTGAGTTCCGGCATTTGTCCATGATTAAAATCCCTGGAAAACGCAAACAAAACAACAACAAAAATAAAACACTGCTTGCCCCCAAGGGACGTATACCCGTGAACTTGAACTTATACTGATTCATTGCCTCAATTTGTATTCAAATGTCGCCGTCCAGTGTATAAAGTACCTACTATATATTATATACTCCCCCAGGACAATCAGTCAACTAATTTAACTAAATCCACAAAAACAAACATAAAAAGTTTCATTGCCAAATTAAAATTAACACCATCATCCGGTCAAATACTTGGATATTGCCTCAAAGAACAAGTTAACACAAAAAACCAAGAACATCTTATGGAACATTTATTTAATGGTTCATTGGCTAATATACCAGCTGAGCGTTCGAGGATTTCCTTGGACAACCTAAATTCTGGTCAAATATAAAAATATCCTACATACTACATTTATGCCCAAAAAACAAGTCGCATTAGACCCTAAGATTTAGAAGAAGTATTCAATCATTTATAATCGTGGTCAGGGATAATTATCTTTTCGGTGCGGTGTTGGTTTGGTGTTGCAGTACCTAATACAAAGGCAGTTCCATGTTAAGGACTCGTTTAGTTTTAGGTTTGGCCATTCCGGTTTAATATTAAAGTTTCTTTATAGACCTATCAAGAGGGAAAATCTCTTGTTTGGGTAATCATTGAACACAGCTAAAGCTATTTCAATGTAAATAAAGCGAATTGGGTCATCGATTGGAGAGGAGAAAAAAATATATATGTACATATAAACAAGACACTCCCACCTTGACAAAGAATTTTAGATCAATCAGGGATATCTTTTAATGCTTTCATTCCATCGTGTCTCAAATGTGAGTTTTATGGACATGTTTGGCCTCAATAAAGAATTATTGATGATCACACAGACTAAAAAATTCTATAAAATCGGTTTTTGGGGCAAACTATACACAAACACATACATATATGTATCGCGATTGGTGAAAAGTGAAAATTTATGATGGCATGATGGCCTCTGTGGCAGAGCATACGGTGTGCTGTTTTAACTTCTTTTTTTTCGCTGTGCTGGTTTTTCTTTTTTGGGCCATCTGATAGCGACTGAAACTGCAAAAGTGATTTGGAATAGTGATACCGACTATATTTCAGCTGAATGGATGGAATGAGTGTCCATATATTGCTTGCATATTCTAAAAGTGTTTTATAGATGAGAGTCTTTTTTGAATTTATATAAAGGTACAACATACATCCTGCTGAACTCTTTTTTTATTTACTCATACATCATACTCAAAGGTAATTAAATTAAAATGAAATGTTCCACTTAGTTGCGAGTACTTTTTCTTAGGTACAATCATACTGATTAAGAATGAATGCATTTACATAAAAAAAAAAAAACAAATTTCGAAAAACGTTATGATGTTTAATTTAATATTTTTTTTATTATTTATTTATCAATGCATTAAAATCAAGAAAAAAAATTTACATTAAAAAATTACCATGGAAAATTAACGACCAATCTGGTTGTCACCAAAAGTGAAGCTTTTCAACAAGCAACAGTTTTGTCAAATCAAAGCCATCAGCGTTACCACTTTCCTGCAATTGCAATATATTTACTGTATTTTCCACTCAAAATAAATGTATTCCTACGAAATCTGCAAAGTGAAGTGAAAAGTGGCAACGCTACTCATGTCACCACATTGAAGATTTCTGTGGTGCTATGAATTGCAACGGTCCCATCTGTTATGCAAGATCATGGCAACGAATACACAAAAAAAAATACAAACAAATGATATAGGAAATATTAGTCGGAACATAGGGTAGTGCAAAAATGTTTGACAAAATATTTAAATTGAAATTAAATTTTTATAAACAAAAAATATAAAATAAATTATGTTTAAATTTTGTTAACTAATCAAATTGGGTGAGTTAACTCTGGATTTACATGATAGATATTTCTGACAGATACGGCAAAAAAAAAACACCATCGACACACCATAGTGCCGCCACTGTCTCTTTATTGCCAGTGACAGAATAATTCCATAGTTTTCCACTTTGAATTCGATAGATTTTTGACACCTGAAACCACTTTTGGTTGGCATAAGTTAACTCTGAGTTAAACCAGAGTTAATTGATCCTACAAATAAATGGAGCCCGAGTTAACTTTAAATCGGTGTTTAAGAGTAACATTGTCAAAAATCTATCAAATTTAAGGTTGCAAAACTAAAGAAATGCATTTTCACTATCAAAATTGAGATGGCAACAGTATGCGGAATATTGAAAGAGCGAAAAGTCTCGTCCTCTCTATTTCGATAGTGTTTTGTCACACATCTGTAAAAAAAGGTATGTATTCGGAGTTAATCCAGAGTTAACTCACCAAGTTCGATGAGTTAATTCAGCATCTAAAATGAAAAACAAAACACTTTCACTATCCAAACTCCAAACAAAGAATGCGACACTATGCGTCAATACGGAAAGAGACGATGTGTATACAGTGCCGCCCTCTTTATTTTTATATTTTTTATATATAAATCGGGTTTAACTCTAAAAGCTGGGATGATCTCCCACAGTTTAACTGTGTCAGAAAGTTAAAGTTAATCCTACACTAACTTAGGTAAATTTACTTACAATATTAATGATTAACAATATTTGGTTTAACTCCGAGTTAGCTCTATCACCGAAAAAATAGGCCATACTGCTATGTTATTCACTTAATTAATCCAGTTTAAAACTTCGATCCGGATGTAAATTAATATAAATTCAATGTAAATACATCCGGATTTAAGTGAATACTATGGCTAGTGTCAGATTTCCTAAAATTTTGGGAAAAGTTAAATTTTTTTAAAAACCTCAGTTGAAAATATTAAGTATAGTATTTGATTAATTTAATACTAAAAAAAAAAAAAAAATTCCAAATCATTAAAATACTTCACAGATTTTGTACATTTTTTCCCTTTTTTTAGAAATGTAAAAAAAAAAAATTCAAACGCACCCTTTAAATCAATTTATTCCATTGAACTCCACCCAATGATCCTTAATTAGATGCTAAATCTACCAAAATAGGGTTCACTCCCAAAAATTCCTTTCATCGTAGCGCAAAACATCGTAGTAAAACAACATCTTATCACAACAGGCTCAGAAAAAAAAAAGAGAAAAAGAAAACAACCCCATACCACCATCGTGCTATTAGTGATTTTATATTCAACATCACAAAAAAGGGACCCTTTGACGCGTACCATACGAACAGAGAATAAATTATACCAAATTACCGTTTGCTCAATTGACCTTTTCATGACAAATTTACTCCATGAAATTTTAATTTCCTGTTAAAATCTCTTTTCTTTGTTGTTGTTGTTGGTGTTCCTACTGCTCCTAAAAACAAAATCCAACCCTTGTATAAATTGAAAGTCCACCCTGTGGGTCCTTTTTTTTCTAGCTGTAATTAAGAAACTTTTAAATTCTTAATTGATTCCTGTCAATGCCAAAGATGCCCGCAACATCATTGGTGGGACATGGCGAACGATGATTTTTAGTCCCGAAAAGGCTCTCAGTGTATATGGAGAGAAAAAAAAATTATTTTGAAAGTTTTCATATTTCTTATATTCTCGTTCCAGTTGAATGAAAATTCAATTATCCTTTTAGGCCTTAAAACCAGAAAGAAGAAATAATGCAACCCTATTTAATTTAGTCCCTATTCTGAGTTAAATAAAAAAAAACACACATTTCAAGGACTCTCTGTCAACACAACCAACAACCGTCAATCAGTGTGACAGAAGGAAAGTAAAAAAAAATCTGTCACTTAAACTGTGGTTAAACAAAGTGACAAAAATCCCCGCCACGCGTGACAGAAAACTTAATTAATTCTGTCTGTCTGTCTTACCTTCGGTGATTCATCGGAGATATACATACCTTCCTATGCCACCACCAACTAATAGCAAGCACTTTGAACTAAAGTGGCAATGGTACGAAACGAAAGTCATTAAGATCCATTAATCCACCCCTAAGTACACACCCATCTTCATATATCCTGCCAACCAAATACCCACCTACCACCAAAACAAATCGACTGCAAATCCTTTTCTTCAACAAAACGCACATACGCTCCAAGTGCAATATTTCACACCAACCCTTAGTGAATAACGGTTTAAAAAAATCGAAGCCTTGTCACTTTATGGGCAAATATATAGAAAATCCCTGGCTCTTATCCAGTGTAAACAAATCGTCTTACAATTGCACGTGCTCGGAGTCCTTTGACCGGTTGGACGACAGACATCGATCGACCTTTTTTTTGAAACAGGCTCTAGGTCTTTTCAAAAACTAATCTGTGTATCCTTGTTCTTGGAGTGCTTCTTAGCCAGGGAGTGCCATTCAATCGTGTAAATCAAATAAAAAATGCACTCGAATGCGAACTAAATCGTGCAATAATCGTCTTTCTTCACACCCCACATACACACACAGACACACACTCTGATATAAAAGTACGCATCCTGTTCGCTAACGATAAGTTATTCAATGGGGGTTCGTATCGGGGTTGGTTGCGAAATGATTGACACTCATCCCAACGTTCAACGGAAATTAAAACTCTAGGAATGTTGGTCTTCTACTCAAAATGCAACAGTTGAATCCTGATGTGTAAGGACATTTGCGAGAGACTTTCCTCTCGCCCAAGGCCGAAGTCAAAATAGAGAGAGAAACCAACTCCACAGCGCATGTGACCTCACCGAAAAAAGGGGAAACACGGGCACTCCAATTCCAATATTGAGAACAATAGCGTGCGACCAAAAATATCAACTTAACGGTTTATCGTTATCCACCCAAGGTTTCAGGATTCAGTTTGTCGCGAATATCTGCTCAAAACGGTTGTACAGCGCCAATTAGTTCAAAAATAAAATATCACCCCTTAAATTATGTAGAACCCCCTTTTTCGACCCCTTAACAATCTCTAAGCCTTATTTTGAATGTCTGTGAAAGAAAAAAAACTGTCGTGCGATTACTTAACTTTTCAGTCCTGTTTCGTCCTTCGAAAACGTTTCACTCGTCAAATAATGTGTCTGACGTGAAAGTTGGCAATAACGCTTAAGACCATCAAGTGCAAAAGGAGTGTGTGCTACTTTGTGTTCGTCGTTTACAGTTCGTGTGTACTTACGCCAAAGTTACCAGCGAAGAAAAAAAAAAAAGTTATTAATTAAGGATATTCATGCTATCATTCGTCATCCGGTTACAATTGCCAGTATACAAACCACCAAAAAAAATAAAAAGGATTACGTTGTGTGTGTGTAGTATTTTGTCCTGGATTTAATT
Organism: Epistrophe eligans; assembly: GCA_951394125.1. Taxonomy (NCBI): domain Eukaryota; kingdom Metazoa; phylum Arthropoda; class Insecta; order Diptera; family Syrphidae; genus Epistrophe; species Epistrophe eligans. The sequence continues at coordinate 95,445,241 of OX596030.1, read as the reverse complement.
AAGTGGGTCTTTTATATGGAGTTAGTGTAATCCGAGATGGTATCCTTCTTGTTCGTGTGTTTAAAGATTGGTGATGAAAAATGATCCTTTAATGTAAAAGTAAAAGGGTGAAAAAAAATTATTATTATATTAAAAGGATACCCCAAAAATAAGGAGGCAGAAAAAAATAAAATCAAAGTGCGTGATATATATTTTGTCGGTGTCAAATTGAAAAGGGATAACGTTGTTGTTGTTGTTGTTGTTTGTGCTTTGTATCTTGGCAAAACAAACACATTTATATGCGAGCAAATATAAAAAGGATATAAAGGAGGTGGCAGTTAATGTGTAAGGATATTATACAAATGTTTTTCTCATTCTTTTTTTGAAACAGAAAAAGGATACCTACCCAAACGTTTGTCTTTATTTATATTTTTTGAAGGATATACTCTGACTAATGGTGTTAACCCACATCATATCGTTGTCCTTTTTAAGTTCTTTTGTTTTTTTAATAGGGACATGCATTGAGTTCGTGAACTCTGATTTGAATAAGATAAGGTTTAAATAAGAAGATAGGTGTTGTTCTTAGGAATTTGAATTTATATTCGAAGAAAATTAATCGAAATCAACTGAAGGTATATAAGTGGAAGGAAAAAATTCGACGTCAACAGGTGCTGTGTTAAGAACTCTGATATTCCTTTTGATGTACAAAAATATAAAGACTTCAACAATAGATGGACCTCCACACTGTTTTTGAGCTTTATGGAATTCGACAATTTAGGTTGTGTTTTTTTTTTTTTGGAGCTGCAAATAAAATGATCGCTCATTTTCTCGAAATTGATTAGTATAGAATGAATTTCTGGTTAATTTCCTTTTATGAGCTAAAAATAAATGATTAATCGCCGCTGTGGAGTGAAATCATGTACCTTTAAGATTTTAGTGGAATAATTTTGTATCAAAAAGAAACCTTAAGCTCACTAAGGGATCGAATTTTGTAAAGGAAGTACCAAGTTAAGCCTATAAAAGCTCTCCTTATACTTAGGTATTGTAGAAGCTGTTTGTATGGTATTTGATTATCTATATAAAAAAATCAGTCTGTATAGGTAATTTGAATCAAGAGCTATTTTATTTGCAGTTATTTTCATATGTAAATATTTTCTTCCATGTGACTTTAAAAAAAAAAATACTGACTAAAGACATATATATACAAATTTATAACATTTAAGTTTGTATATATAGGTACTGTTTATGCGGCTTGTGTGTGGTATTTATTAAAATGTAATACTTATAACAGCCAATTACTTCACAGAGTCCTAAAGTTTATATCGTAGATAGTATAGTACAAAAATTAATACTCAAATCGGTATCATCAAATTATTTCCTTACACAAGTACAAAAGGTCTTGAAAAAGTTCCTTTCAGCCCAACCGTTTGGATTCGGCAGAAATTTGTAGATCACCTCCATTTCTGCCAGTACAAAGGAATACAAGAATACAAGAATAATTAAAGCGAACGTTCTGTCAAATTGATATCGGGTATAAGTTCAGACTTAGTTCTAGTTAAGAATTCGAAATCTATAGTCTTACCGACATTATAAATAAACAATAAGGGACAGCGTTGCACACAAATGCCCCCATGGAAATCACAGCTTCAACTGAAAAGTGTTAAAAATCAATGTAATAAATTAGAAATAAATGTATTAAAAAAATTTTACTTGATCAGATTTATTTAACAAATCTTAGCTTAGCTGAGAATAAATTTGTAATAATCATAAAATTAAAAAAACTTAAATTAAATTAATTGTTTGTTTACCAAATTTTGTAAAAACCTTTAAAAAAAATGGGGTGCCTTTTTTTTTGTATTTTTTTTAATGTTGAGTTAAAAAATAAAATTCGAAAAAATCATCTTCCCATTTTTTAAATATCGAGTTTTCAAAAAAAAATTGATTTTTAAAAATTCAAAGATTAATTCAAATTGAAGCGCTATTTTTTTTGTTTTAATGTGAAGTTAAAAATAAATATTCGAAAAAAATCAAAATTTTCAAATATCGAATTTTCAAAAAATAAATAAATTTTTAAAACTTCAAAGATTATATTTTTTTTTTTAAAAAACTGCAATATTATTTAAAATTAGAAGCTTTTACATAAAAATTAAAATTAAATTTGGTTAAGCATATAATGAGGTAGTCGAAAATCGAAAAATACATAAATGGTATACTACTGTATAAACTACACTACTATATACTACGGTATGAAGTGTATACTACTGTTAATAATTTGCCTTAATTTTGAATGTTAAATTATACCACATAATATTAGCTTCCACAAATTTTTTTTTTTAACCAAAATCATAGGAGTCGTTTTCGAGAAAAATAAATTATTTATATAGTATTTATGGTCATAAGAAAAATTATTGTTTAAAGTTTTATAAATAGTAGATAGGTAATATTAAAATAAAACAATGTGTGCAATGCTTAAAACATCGACGATTTGTTTTTGAATTTTAAAAATTGTTAAAAAAAACAACATATGTAAGTGTAATTAAATTGACTATACAGCTTATTTTGAAATCAACTTGGTGTCTATCTGAAATTAAAAATGAGAATAAAATTTTTAAAATCGTTTGATTTTGTTTTTTAAACTATTTTTTTCATGTTTTTAATAATGCGAAGTAAAAAATTGTCTAACCATTTTTGGAATATCGAATTTTGAAAAAATAATTTTGGTTTTTATTATTTATTTTTTTAAATTGAAAAGTAGTTTTTTTTTAAATTATAATAGGCAATATTATTTCAGTTCATTAAAAGCTTTCATATACGAAATTAAATTTTAATCGAATAAAAATAAAATGTTCTAGAAGAGGTGTCGTTAATGAGGCTGTAAAATGTTTCCTGTTAAATGTTTACCTAATCGTACTAATATAAGCTTTTAGACAAATTTTGATCGAAACCAAAGAAGTCGTTTTCGAGTTTTTTATGAAAAGTACCGTTAATTTTAGCTAAAGGAATATTTTCTGTTTAAAAACTCTTAGATAATATTAAAACTTCTTGGGCCAAAGTTGAATTAAATTCTAACAAGTCGTCCACGAAATACATATTGAATTTAAAAAAAAAAGTATCTTTTATACTTGCCAAAACATTCTCCATAAAAAATAATCAAAATAAGGTTGAACCGTTATCGGGAAAACCGAAAATCGATGGAATGGTTTTATAGGATGTTCCATCATTGATAATTAATTTTCAAAATGTTGCCTATTTAAATCTATCTTAGAGAAAAATATAGGATTTTCAAAAAATAATTAAAAAAAAAAATTAGTGGCATCTACCTTTATGCTTTGTCCTAAAAAAAATAGCATAAAAACGTATCGGAGGAATTTGTAAAAACTGCATTTTTGTTTTCAAAATTCCATTAGAGTAAATGAGAAATTTTGAAAATCAAGCAAAATGTTTTACTTAAAAAAATTTAAAATACGAGAAAATATAAATATAAAAATATACAAAATCGTTACTTTTGTACGTTTGTATATTGGAGCTACCGTTGTTTTTGGATTTTTTGTTATTTAAAATTAGATGACAAAATTTAAAAAAAAACATCAATATTGTTGGTAAGTTTAAAGAAAATCAAATACGTTTATAAACAATTTAACTTTTAAATGTTTTTTTTTTTTTAATATTAATTTGTTTTCTAGCGTCGAAAAAAAATATCTGGCAAACATTTCTTAAATTGTTTTCCTTCCAAACTGTTCTAGTTGTTTATTTACAGAAAATTTTAACTGCCTCTGTATTTTGACTTGGCGAAATTTAGGTAAAGTTAAAGGAAGACCCAAAAAGGTCAATCGCGGTCGACAACGCAGTTTGCTTTTCATTTATTATAATAGGGCGTTTGCAAAATTATTAAAAAGGAATCTTTTTGATTTATTCTCACTTGTTATTTTATATTAATCCATAATATTATTCTGTACATAAGTTTCACTGAAATGGAAATTGAGCCTGCCCGCCATTTTCTATTTTTAATTTAATTTAGAAAACATGCTACAATGTTTGATATTTGATGTTTTAAAAAAGTTATTAGAAATATTGTTGTATAGCCACTTTTTCCACTTATTCGATGTACATACATACATGCATGCATACTTATATTATATGAATTTCATAATGAAATTTTTTTAAATTTTAAATCACTGGACAAAAATTAAAGCTTAAAAAACATGAAATTAATTTTAACCAATGTTTTGTATAAAATAAATGAAAATGAAAAATAAATTCTCAGTAAAAATAAAATGAGAACAGAAACAAGCAACCGATATTATGTGTTTCATTTTTTTTTAATATTCACGAATATACATATCTACGCTTTATCTTTTGGGGTCTCCATTGTGAAGGCTTGAATTTCATTTTAATAACCAAAGGCTATAAATCAAAATTATTATTGCATCTTTCCAGTGATATATTTATATTCTGGCGGGTGGCGTTAGGGGTCTGGCGGCTCTCTCTATAATATATGTACATATTTTTTAATGTATACATCTCTCCCGAAGAGGACGACACAAGGATAAATTTCGAGCCTCAAGTGAATGCTGCCGGTCGGTGTCTGCCGTGCCGTACCGTGCCGAGTCATGCCATACTCCACATTCACACTGTTGATTTGTATACCTTTTTGCTCCTGATGATGATGGCTGGGATCATCTTTCTCTTTAGGAAGGGACATTTTTTTCCTGCTTTCTGTTATGATTTATGTTTCCAACGAACACACACCTGTATATACACACATTTGTCCCTGTTTTACACACAGTTGCAAAGTCAATAGGGAGGATGATGATGATGATGATTTTTTTTTTTTCTCAAAATTTGTGGCAACAAAATGTCGATTTATTTTAGGACAACCAAGTATTGTTTAGGTTTGTGGGGGCGGGGTTGTGGCTTTAATAACATGATTTGGCTTTAAAATGATTTGCACATAAATATTCAGCTGGAGCCCCATACCAGGTAACATTTCATTGCGTTGTTTTTGTTATTTTATATTTGTGAGTTAAACCTGTGGATGGTTTTTCGGTTTTGTTGAAAGGCTGAAAGGATCGTTTTATTGGTTGGAGACACCCCCCGGAAATACTGAATGGTCGTTAGTTTTAATTTATGAAAAATTTATTGCATAATAATTTTATGGCTGAGAACTTACTGTTTCCTGGCTTTGTTATTCGTTTGTTCGGGTGCCACAATATTGGTCCCCTTTGCTTTGAGTTGCTTGTGCGTGTGACATTATGCACCTGGGGTTTTGCACCCCACTCAGTTCGAATATTAAAGTCGGAGTCTCCATCAATATTATGTTGGGGGTGGTGTTATAAATTTGTTCAAAATTAATTGAGATTAAACCGGAAGAGTGGGGTTTTTTAATGGGCCTTTATAATATGCACAAATATATGTACCTACTTTTTTGTACATATAAAATGTGTATGTATAGTTTGCCAAAGGACCATAACAGGTCCAGTCAGTCGTGAAATTGCCAGCGAATATATAAGCATTTTGGTGTCATTTTGCGAATGCTTTTCTGCCTGAATGGATGGAGGTATTTTTATGACATTTAATGTTCTCAATTTCAATTATAATGACCACCAACAGGATGGGGAAACTGGCAATGGGCATGCTTTATGGACAGTTTTTTTTTTTTTTTTTTTTTTTTTTTTTTTTTTTTTTATAAAAAACGGGATGTTTACAAAGTGCATTGCACATGAAAGCGCTTTCGGCATTCGATTCTTTGGGTAAATGGAATATGAAAAACCACTAATGGCTCATAATGGCACATCAATTTTTATTGGTGATTACTTTTTTTCTTAGAATATAGTAAAAATAAATTATTGGAAGAAAATACCTATAAATAAATGAAAAAATTAGGGAATTCGATTGTTGAAACAAATTTATAGGAACGTTAAATTATATTAAAGGTGACATATTAAAAGTAAATGGTTTCGTCATTTTGTATTGATATTTTACGGATATAATCGTATATAATATATAAGACGAACAATATTTCGAACTCAATTCACCACTAAGACAAACAACTGATTTATATTAATCAAGTGAAGCGGGGGGTTTTTCTTCCAAGTGAGGTGTACTTTAAAAAGTCTTTTCTCCAAATCAAACCTAGGTATACGCCTATATATTGAATAAGAATTGTTGCTTTATTTTTAGGTTTCACCAAAGGTTTTCGCGCCAATTGACACATCGCTCGGTTTTGAATTGTTCTACGATTTCCTATTGTAGCTTCTTGTACTACTAATTTTCAGCCCTGCCTTTTTTTCTTCTAAGTTATTATTTTGGATTAGTAATTAATATTTTTTTTTTAAAATGTCTTTAAAACAATACTTTTATAAGATAAAAGCTCAGAGATTTTTTTTATTCATAAATTCAGATTTTTTTAAGAAAACAAATAGAGGTGTAAAAACAATTTCAGAGGTGATTTAAATAATTTATTTCTAATCACATATATTTTTCAGTCAACACGGTATCATTTTGTTCATTTTATGTACTCACATACATAGCTAATACAGGCCTCCATAGCTAATTCTTTTTTTTTATCAGATGAATAATAAAACTTGAAACTCACAATAAGAGCAAGTTCATACGACCCAGTCTTATATTTTATTTTATAATGCAAAATATTTGAATAGAATTTCTTAAATATGTACATATTTCTTAAATATGTACATATATATATAAATATGTACATTTAAAATTATTTCCAAGAAAAATAAAAAAAAAACATTTTGTTTTATGTATACCTAGCCATCGACCGACCGACCGACTTTGAAGGACTCTTAAATATGAATAAGTAGATAACACTTTATTTATTTTCACAAACTTCAACAACCATAATTTTTCTTTCCAAATTTTTCACTCAAAACCTTAAAAAGTTATGTCACTTTAAAGAGTTTTCCTCATGAATTTAAAGAGAAAATTCTTTTATAAACGACCCACAAAAATAAAGTCTGTTCCACTTCCGAAAATCCTTTATCAAAATACTTTAAGTTTTCGATATGCATAATAATTTTAAAACTTCTTTTTTTAGCACGCAATCTAGGCAACTTTCAAATTTTCAAAACTTTCTCACTCAAACTATTTTCCAAACATGATGGCAAGTGGCAGGGCATTATTTGACTCTGACATACCTTTTTAATACAAAATAAGTACTTGTGGGTATATGTTCCTATTGTATTTCAAGGACCAGCCAAACGACGATGACTATGACGACAACCGACACGACAAGACGACGCGACGTGCCTAGAATTGAACAGCACCATTTAGACAATGGAATAATGCACCTTGCTTGCTACATTCAAAAAATGTCAGTATTGTTTGCATCTTTTATAAATGTATACCTATCGCAACACAAGAACAATAATTGTGGAATAAAAATAAAACAAAAACATAAAAGTTTTATTGTTCTAGGTGAATTGATGACATTTATGTGTTTATCCATTTCCACCCTCTCATGGTCTCAAAAAACAAATAGAATTCCGATGAAACTTCTCAGCTATAAAATCACAACTTTGTCCACAGCGAAATTCTAAAATTCAGACCCAAAAGTTTAACAAAAAATAAAAGGTTTTCCCACGACTGACCGACCGATGCACGAGACCGAGGGACAAAGGACAACTTACGGTACCGGCACAAACGAAAGTCAAAAACGATTTGTGAAGGTTGACAAGCGTTTTAAATAAACAAAACATTTTCCCTGAACTTTTTTTTTTGCTGAAAACACAGGAAATTTAAGTAATCGATCGGCCCACTTTAAAGAAGCTCCAAACATCCGGCCACCATGAATAGTTAAGGTTACGTCGTCCTTCCATTCGGCTGTGTGAATTTATTACATTGTTTTTCTTTGTGTCTGCTTCTCATCGTCGCCATCGTTGTCCTTGTCGTCGGTAGTCGGCAAATGTATTATTTGTACTGTTTTTTGCTGATTTAATGTTGAAACCGTTGTTTTCTCAGTTTGGCGGGGAATAAATCGCGAAAGTACCGTTCCTGAGGAACTAATTAAAAAAAATCATTCTTTTAGGACTTTTCTCTCGTTTTGTAGAAACTTTAGTGGCGATGGCCATGATGATGGCGACGAAGATGACGACGACGACGTCGACTAGGTATACTTGGTACGTGGGCAAATTATTTATTCGGCTTTTTGTTTGTAGTTCTTGTCCTTACACTTGGGGCCTTGTTGCCTCCTCGAACTTAGTGTAGAACATCTCCGGCCAGAAAAAACTCAACTTGTTATTGGAAAATGGTTGGACTAGACAAATGGGTTGCAGTATAGAACGAGATATCCCAATGGAGATGCTGATGATGATTTAAACCAAAAATAAAAAAAAAAAAAAACTTATTCTTCATTTCGGAAGCCGACCCTTGTATATAATATGGCCTCACTCATGTTGAAAGACGTAATTTATTTATGCTATAGCTATATCGAAGGAAGAATTATTTATTGCTCTGAGCCTTTGGAGTTTTCATTCATTCATTCCCCTTAACCGGAAGCGAAAAACTACCGAAGGACCAATGTATATACATATAGAAGAGTCTGGCCATCTGTGACTGAGGTTGTGCTATCAAGCAGGCCAGGATAATAAGTATCTGTGTGATGTCGCATAAACAACAATGAATCTATTTATTCATCGAGATGATGTATCTTTTGCTTGATATCTTAATATTGCTGTTTAAATATTTAGTGGGAGGGAGATAGAGAGGATGAATAGAAATGTGTAGACTAATAAAGTCTTTATGTATATATACAAAGAGGAAAACTTTGTCAATTTCAATTTGGAGTTGAGAAGTTTCGTGTATTTTGTTCGAGGGGAATGTTTTAAAATAAACATAAATGTCAGAGACTTAATTTCGATAAATTAAATGAAACAGCCACAGAGTTATAGGGTCTTTTGGATCATTTAGAAGTCAATTAAAGACTCATTGTGAAGTATATCCTGAAATTTAGAAGTGGTTTTGAATTTGAAAATTTCTGGATTTTTCTGGCTTGTATTGGAATTTCCAAAAAAGCTGAAATTTATAATTTTGTATCGAATAAAATTTTAAAGGACCTTCAACCAACCATTTAAAATAAATTTTGTCGCATGCTCTAGTAATTTGTATACAAAAATGTAGCAGTCTGAGAGCGTAAGGCCATCTGCTGGTGTTCCATTTTTCTGAAGGACAAAATAAGCCGATTGTCAGTTCCGTAGTGATTGCCATGCCTTGTGTTAAACTTAGCAGAATAAAACGAAAGTCCGTTTGTTAAGAGGATTGAACAGCAAGTAGTTGTAATTTATTAATCTATATAATTTGCTTCAGTTATTGATATACATATATTCATACAAGAGCGAGTATATAAAGAACTCCGAATGTTATATAGGTACCTACAAGAAGTGTAGAGTACAATGAGTACAAGAAAGTACTTTGCATAATAATACAATTTTAACACCTTGAAATAAATACACTTCATAAAAAATGGATTTTTCAGATATCGCCGCCACTAAACCCTGAGAATATGCAATTTCGGACTTCAAAACAAACTTGGTTATAAACGAATGAAATAATGTGATGCATAGTTGTAATATAATTCTTAAAGTGCTATATTGCAATTGAAAATATTTTTACTACGAAAACTCTTGAGAGTTATAAGTACTCTCGAGAGTCATAGGTACTCTCGGGTATATATCGAATTTTTGGAACCAAATATACGAATATAACCTCATACAAGTTCAAGTTTTTCAAATTTGTGTGAATCGTATATGTGTTGACTTTAACAACATACAGTCTCAAGGGTGTATGCACTTATGCAGAATGATTTGAGCCAGGGCGTATTTTTCCTCAAAACTCTATTTCCATCACGCAAAATTTTTGGCAAAAACCCCAAATGCACTTTTATTGAAATTGATGATAACGAGACTATTCAGAGACAAATTATTATTAATTGAAAAAATAAGAAATCACCTAAACAATCAAAAATATATAAAGCTATCATTAATATTCGAGACTTAAATATTCAATAAAACCCTATTCAAATACCATCAGTATGTATACATATTAATTAAAACCACCTTTTAAAACCTTTGGTTTAGGTTATAGACAAAATTAATTGAAATAAATCAGCGGATCTTGCTAATCAAATAAATCAGAAAAAAAATTCGATTTTGCCATTCCATAATAATCAGCATATTCCTTTATGACCCAAATTCACAAGCTTATGTATCATCAATTAGGAAATATTTCCCGCATCTTAATAACCCATTACCCCATTTATCTTGTCAAGTCATCCTTTTTTTTAACAAAACAAACAAAAAATAAAGAAACCCCAATGAATAATTCTATCATTTTACCAAGAAACAAAAGAAAAACCAACCCAAATAAAAAAAAAAACAAAATCTCAGTAAAATCTCTGCCTCATTTTTCCCCAAAGACAATTTTTCAGGATTGGATATTAGGATTGGGGATGGAAAGAAGCACGACTAAGAGAGGAAGAAAAAAAACAGAAACGAGATTCTCCTTAATCTACAAAAATGGCAGCAGACAGGGCCAATATGATTCAATTCAATCACGAGATATCACCATTCCATTGTTCAGAGCTTTTGCTTGCGATTGCGACACAAGGGGAGCTTGTTCTACCCCCATCCCCCTCCTAACTCACCATTAGACCCACAATCATTACACAATCGATCATCCTTGTCACACATACACATATATGTATATGAAAACATAGAAAGCCCCCAAAGAAAAATGAGAAAGAGGAAGCCTCACTCTGCAAAATTTCATTAATAATTCAAAAGACAAATTGCACAACCATCAGCAAGCAGGCAAGCAGACAGCCTTTATTCCCATCGATAATATCATCAGGAGCGAGCACAAATACCATCACAACGACGACGACGAACCGTGTGTCCTCAATTCACCGTTCAACGGTTTTAACTCCAATAAATTGCGGAACTTTACCAGCGAAGCTATTGATTAACCATTTAGGACAGCACTTGCAGTCTTTAATTATCTTCGCGCACAGTCTGCTTTCGTCGTTCTCCAAAAATTAAGGGATGGAATCGTACCGGCGGCGGTGGTATTGGTGGCGGGGTATGGGTCGGAGTAGAAAATTTCAATCCAATTTGGTTACTTTCAACATAACTGGTAGACTATAGATGGCTGTAGTGGGAATCTTGCAAAAAGGCCCTTGGGGTGATATTAAGCGTTTTGTGTGTGTAGGCTTAGTAGGCATGGTAGTGTATAACGCTCATTTATGCATGACAGTGGCTCATATGCATGAGCATGATATAGGAATACAAAACACAAGCGGGGGAGTCCTTGAAGTTTATCGCTTTAACAACTCAATGAACTGCTCGAAATTTGCTAAAATTACTTTGCCGGCACTTTTGGGAGCATCCAAGGGGGAAGCGCAACTATTATGGGGTGGCTTTAAAGTAAACGGTTGCTATAAAGACAAGGCCACAACCTTTAGACAAAAGAAGAGGATATTTCTTTACCCTTCAATGGCAGCAGTTCCTGGAATTGCGCAGGGAAATACGCTCAGGGAATCCTACCATCTCTGTTATTGCGCCAAGATCGGTTCTATTGTGTGGTGCAGGGAGCTGCGGCAAGGCCTTCGGGGTGTCTTTCATATTTCTTTAATAGGATGTGGCGCACCCTTGTATAGTTGTCCTGGGTTACTCCGTAGTGATAATTGTGATATCAACCCTGCGGTGTTTGCAGGTTACCTAAATGTTGCAAACCTAGCGGATTTATGACTGCGTTTTTGGGTGAAATTCTACCATTCATTTGGCACGGACGCAAACTGTGCCCCCAAGGACTTTCAAACGAGGACATGGTAGTGGGTGTGGAGTGAGTTCTGTTTGTAAGAAGGACTCCAGTTCTGTACTGTGCGTTCCTATTACAGCTGGACTAAATTATGTAAATTGTTGTTGATTGCAATGAAGAATGGTTGATGTATATATGTTTGTGTACTTTGCCAGGTCTCGTGTTTGGTTTTCGTGGACAGAAAGGACTCCAACCTACGTGGAAATCTTCTTTCTGTTGCTGAAGCATTTTATTTTTTTTTCTTCTCCTGCCCTCAGGGTTAATAATGATGATGATGAAGAAGAAGGTAACTTTCTCTCTGACCGTGTTCATTGCTCGGAAAAAAAAACAAGCAAACAAAAGCAAAGTGTAAAATGCCCTTTTGATTTTCCTGTTCAACAGTTAACTTATTGTTGTTACTTTTGATTTATTTTGTATTTTTTTTTTTGTGTATTAAGATGATTTCTCTTCTTCTTTGAGAAGTTTTTGGATTTCTGGGACACGGAGAAATCGCAAGTGCTTATTTTCAATTTAAATGTTTTCTTGCTTTTTTACTTTTTGTTTATATAGGTAGGTAGGTACTTTTAGTCTCTGTGTGTTTTTGTTGTATTTTGTGAAAAGTTCTGTTTATATTTGGAAAATTAATGTCAACGCATTTCCAAGACAATTATTCTTGGAAACAAATATTATTTTTGTTTTTTTTTTTGCAAATGTTTTGCGTGGGACAAAAGAAATGGGGGGCTATTTGTTGATTACTAAGATCTAGCTCTTGTTGTTAAATGTCAATATATACTCTGGAATAAAAGAAGATTCATCATTTTGATGATTTGCAAGTACTAATGGTTTAACATTACTTCAAAGAGAAAAAGTTCCAAGAAATTTAATTGGAAATTTTTAATTTTCGCTTTTATGTTGTTTCTTTTCGTAGAAGTTTGGATTGAGTTTTTAAGCGCAAAAAAAAATCAATCAATTTTTGAGCGCAAATTAATATTGAAGTAAAACGTTCAAAACAAAATCCAGCATTCTGAAATCAACAGGGTGATTCAATTTACTATGTTTGCAGCATTTGCAAATGAGACACGTGCTTCAAATGGATCTCTTTATTATGGATCGATACTGTTAGCTGTGACTGATTTTCAAAAGAAAATGTTCTTCTATTTTAAGGTTCATTTCTACATATTTATGTATCTAAATAAATTCATTCAAGATTCAAGTTAAAACTTAACAAAAATAGTTTTTCTATAATTGATGAATGATTCTTCCGTATGAGCTTTTTTTCACATAAAAGTTAATTTACCTAAAACAAAAACTTCGGGTAGTGAATGTTATTAGCTCACTCTTTTAGTATTAGCTCATATTTTTGTACTGTATTTGTAAGAAATACGTCGTGCAAGACAAATATCAAGCGAGAAATATATCATGCGAGAAAAATGTCATGTGGAAAATCGATTATGCGAGAAAAATATCATGAGGCAAATATGTATGTATATCATATGAGAAATATTTCATGTTAGATAAATATCATGATAGAAAAATATCATGCGATAGAAAATATACTTCATGGGAGAATTTTATAGTGCGATACATTTGTACAGGTATAATGCAAGAAATATTTCATACGAAATATCATGCGAGAAATAAATCAAGCGAAAAATATATCATCTGAAAAATATGTCACGCGAAGAATAAAAAAATCATTCAATCATTTCTCACGTTAGAAAAGTAATATGTGAAAAATACTATATCATTCGAAAAATATATAATGCCAGAAAAATATCATGCAAAAAATATAACATGCGATAAATAAATCAATAAATAAATATGTATATCATGTATTTTTTTTTTCTATTTTTGCCTTTTACAGATCGTCAACATCGCAACCATAAGAAAATCATTTAAATACAAGGAAAACTTTCGTCACAACGCTTTTCGAAAATGCAAAACCAAATAATCCCATTGCTCTCACTGACAGACGTGCCTTCTTTAAAAAACTTTATAAAAAACCAACAACTCAAACATAACAGACAGTAGAAACAACGACAGCAGCAAGCAGAGATGAAAAATTGCAAATATTTCAAAAAATCCCAGCGTGTCCAGTGGTCAGACAGACGGAAAGACTGCGGTTGTCATCCGTGTCAGTGAAGAAGATGAGGTGAACCTATACACAACTGCCATATCCAGGAGAGACAAATCGAGAAAAAAAAACGAAACAGAAACAAAAAAAAAAACAACAAAAAATCCATCCACTATACACACACAGTTTTACATATGATGTTTGCACGGACAAAATTCACAAACAAGCACCACCGACACCATATCCAGCCATTGCCGGATGGCCTGAGGATATTGCGAAATCAAACGGAACGAACCCAAAATTTAAACGAAAACGAGACATAGGCAGAAACAGAAACATCAGACTCAGAGGCGCAGTGCTGCACCAGGCAACCGAGTTTCGCATAAGGATCTACATACATACCAAAAGCTTGTGTGGGTCAATAAATCGCAAAAAGATATCCACTGCTGATGTGCATATCTGTTACTGTATTCCTCCTGCTAACCAGATAGGAGAGTGCAACAAAATCAAACGAACAACTTTGACAAAGAAATCAAACTGTTCCTAGAGCTTAACCACTACACAACCACCACTGGCTATCTGTAGCCCAGCTGTATCTATATCCTTGCAGACGAGATATGTAATTCCTAAGTTAATAAAGAACGATACTGACACACACACACAAACACATACATTCACCATAAGCCAGGTGGAAGTGAAACTCAAATAGCAGCAATCCTGCATCCTGCTAGAGTTTGTACAAAGTTTGAGTCAGGACAAGCGGAAGGATAAACAAAGGAAGAGCCTTATCGTAAACCGCACACATAAGCTCACACTATACCTATCCGGCGACAACGATACACATAAGGAATAAATTGGCTATAAAGTTCATAGGGCTGCGTCGTAGTCGTATAGCCGTTTATAGTCGTAGTCATCGTCGTCGTCATCGTCGATTAACTATCAGCAAAACCCTCCTTGCAACATGACCAAATTTTGGATTTACTTTTGGGGAACCATGGTAACGTGGTATCCATGCTTATCCAATGGATATCTTAACGTGTTCATTAGTCACAAGGAGGTCATGAAGCTTATGGGTAAGTTTTTTTGTTTTTTTTCTTTGTCGTTGTGGTTTGTTTGTATATTCTATTTCTATGAATTATTGGTGAACCTTTTATCAAAAACCTTGTATTTGTGCCTCAAGCTAAGCATTATTTATTTTAAAGTCTTCTTTTCTTTTACAAAAGAGTTCAATTTTCAAAATTAAAAACAATTTTTGTCTAATACTTGAAGAAAACAAAAAAATAGTACGTATACGCCACCCCTAACGCATCTGGACTTTTAATGTTTTTCAAAGAAAAGGAACAAATATGCACATCTGGATTGCAAAAATTTGCTGTTATGGTTTAAAGCTATGATACAACTTTATGATAATTATTTAATATTTAAATGATTGTAATCGGTATAGAGATATTGTGAAAATGTCAAAAGTAGTACAAAAATTCATTTTTTCTTTATTTTGTTTTTGTTTAAGAAAAATTATTTTAAAAATTTAATTTAAATGGAATATTATTTCAAAATCATAACAAAATCGGTCAAATCATTCAAATATATATATGTATATACATATATAGGAATAATATAAAAATAGGGCAATTTTCCCAAAAAAACGCCAAAACTCTTTTTCGGCTCTACGACTTTTTTTTCAAAAACCTAAAACGCACAATCATAATAATAATATAAAAATCATTTAGATGACATGTCTTAAGATTTCGTGTCTAAACATGGTGAACACATCCCAACAAATTGTTTATCTCTAATTTGAAGAGAATTAAGGTTAGGGTTGCCATTTAATGCCTTCCTTATTGTAATTTGAGCTTCTTTATTCGTGAATTTTAATCCAAAGTATGTTCTATCAGTAGAACACTTTAGATACATATGTATATCTAGAATTAAATAAATTAGTATTCCACATGTAAATCGGAAAAGTCAAATGCTAATCGATTTGGTTAAAAAGCAAAGTTTCATCAAACACCATCACAGCTCACTCCTCTTTTGATAAAGAGTTCTTTCAGCTCAACTTATTTTCCGATATCATTTGCAGATAAGTAGTTTTCCAAATCCCACATTTGACCCAATTTCTCCTTGTCCTTATAACGCAATCACTGGTCTTTTGTCACGTATCAGTAATTAGCTAATCACAGTTTGTATATAAGAATGAGATCAAACATACCTACTATATTCATGACTTCATGCTTAGGGTGTATAAATACATAGAGCATAAATAAATTAGTAGATAGATTTGGATTTGTTGGATTTAACTTTGTAAGTAAAAAAGGTTTTTCATTGTGGAAGCTTTGATGAAAAAAAAAATTATATGTTCATTACAACACTCACTATATAATATGTGGATTTACTTATTTTCGGTAACAAACTTTTCTTATAGGAAGAAAATTCTTAAGCAGATATAATTAGTGTAATCAGCAAAAGTTAAGAAAGTTACTTATCGCTATGGAGGATTAAGTTTCTGAATATACAGGATCACACTTGTGTTGCTATGACACCAACACTTGTTAAAACATCGTAGAAAACATTCGTGTATTTTTGACATGGTGGAGGTGGTAGCTATGCACATACGATATAAGGTGCTCTTCATTAAAGAA
This sequence comes from Epistrophe eligans, assembly GCA_951394125.1. Lineage (NCBI taxonomy): Eukaryota > Metazoa > Arthropoda > Insecta > Diptera > Syrphidae > Epistrophe > Epistrophe eligans. The sequence goes on along the minus strand of OX596030.1, from coordinate 95,428,738 downwards.
AATAATAAAAAAAAAAAGAAACAAAAACACTTTTACATAAAAGTTTTACTGACATGAAAAAGTTTTTTTAAAAACACCTTAGGGATTTATTGTGAGATAGTCTGATATTCGCTCATTATGAACAAAACAAAATTAAGTTGAAAAATTAAATGTATGACGATGCAAATGTACGTTATTGCTCTACATGTGTACCAATATGCCAATATAATGTGCTCCACACACACAAGACACAACCAATGATGCCACTTTGCTGGAATTACAAGTTTCATAAGAAAATTAAATCTACTCCCACTAAATAACATTTATTGCACTTTTTGGAAAACTTGTTGAAACAAAATTATATGAAAATAAATCCAGCAAGGAAGCTATTGTTTTCTCTCAACACGCCCAGTGCCCACTTAAAATAATGAAATAAGTGAAAAAGCTGCAAACAAAAAATTAAAAGAATATTCCACACAAAAAAATAAAAATACACATTTTATCAAGATTCGAAACAAAATTAAGTAGGTACAACACTTTTTTGTTTAGTTATAGCTGCAAAAACTATTGGTCCAAGAAAAACGTCGTATAAATGATTTGTTTAAAAAAACTGTAAAAAATAACAAAGATAACAAAATTTAGAAAACTAGTTCTGTTTAGGTGAAACGATTAATAAAATTTAATTGGATTATTTAAAGAAAAAAATATTTGTGTTTAAGTTATTTTTATTTTCGAAAATAAAGTTTTTTTTTTTTTAATGTAGTCTTTAAAGGTTTACTTTGTATTTTTTATTTATTTATTTTAATGCATATTTTTAAAGGATCTACTGCACTTATGGTGGCAACACAAGATGCAACATGCAGTTGTTATCTATTATACCAGTGCTGTCGCACAAACCTGAAAAAGAATTCAATAAAAATTACAAGAAAATGGTTCAAAATCTGCGCAGCGCAGTACAAAAAAAAATTTCTCAAAGAAATATCAATTTTGGGGTGTGAAAATTAGAAATTCGGGAAAATTGTTAGTTTCCACAACCAAATTGATCTTTCCTTGGGAAAATTGTCTTTCTACTAAGTTTTGCACGAACTCTAAAATATATTTTTCAAATTCTTATTTTTATTTTTAATTTATTAGTTTGGATTGAGTTCTTCAGAAAAGTACCAAAAACTTTAATCGGTGTTCGACAGCACTGGCCAATGAAGATGAATGTGCTGCACACTCGCTTTGGCTGTACAATCATGCTGAGATAAACGACTTTTATTGAGTATTACATGTATGGTGAAATTCCGGAATGTATTTATCCCACAGAAAAATTTGTATCCTCAAGTAGATTCATACATGTTGCAGTAATGCTATCTGTGGCAAATTGTTCTGCAAAAACACAATGCTCTTATTACCCAATTAATGAAACTTTAGTAAACATTTTTAGATCTTTAAGATAAGAAACCTACCTTTTTGAATTTTAAATTCCACAAACGAGGTGTTAAGACAACCTTAACCTCTTATATTTATACAAAAGCACAAATAAAAAACAATTTTCAATGAAAAAATATTAAAATTAAGGTGAATATGAATTTAAAACTCCTAAAAACTCTTACGATTACGATACAAGAAAAAAATAAACTTCTTTATAGTCCCATTAAATACACCTCATAACCCTTTAAAATCCACTCAATTAAAATTCACATAACGGTACATAGTATCTCTATATACATTCGCTCAAAAGGGATTCTTTTAATTCCTTTTCTTTTTTTAATCTCAAAGTGTTTCTTTACAGCCCATTATTTTCTTGGCCTAACAATAGCCTTGGAAACTTTTTCATTTTTCATTTACAAAAAATAACTGTTCACCTTTTTTTTAATTTTCACCGGAAAAAATATTTACCGTTGCAACACCTTACTTGATGTAGCTGTGGCTGTATGGAGACGCCTTCTGTTTGAGTATTTCGTTTGCCTTCTTTGAGATATTTTCGTGTGCCACACAAAAACATTTATTATTCATAATTATGTTTTCATAATTACTTCTTCATTTAATTTGTATAAAAAAGAAATTCTCCGGAAGTTAAGAGTAACAGAAGGGGGACAGTATAGAAGGGTTTATTTGGCCAGAATAGGTACAAGGTTCGCTTTTTGAGCTTTGTTTGGTATTTTACAATTTTTTTTATGTGTAATTTCCCTTGGGGCAAATTGCCTCCCTTTCTCTTTCTTTCTCTATTTCTCCCCCTGTGGATTGAAAACCAAAAAAAAAACGATTCTTTTTCGATACAGTTTGTATTTGTCCTCCATCTCCTTTGATATGGAAAGGGAGTAACATCAAAGAAATAGAAATGTGGCCTTACTTTCTAGGCAATGATTGTTGTAAATTATGGAATGAAACAAAAAAAAACTTTAAGGTGGCCGCCAACATCAAACATTCCTCATCAATATCGATCTGTTTTTTTCCGATTGGCAAATAATTACTTTGCAATCATTGCACAATTTTAATCCTGACGACACAACGACGAAGTCTCGAGATCATAGAAAAACTGCCTCCGCAAGAACTGCACAGGCACGTTTCATTGCTTTTCTTGCTCCTGTTTCCAATGACAAACTCCTCCCCATTCATTCTTTTTTTTTTTGTGCAAAGAAAAAAAGAGGAAATCGTTTGATTTTCCGCAATCTGCAAGTAGAGTTTGTTCTTTCCATACACACAACTTCCCTTCTATATTTAATGGGAAATTATTTCCTGCATCTCGGGACCACAGACTTCCGCATCCTTGAAGTGCGGCGCGCGCGTTTACTCAAACCCGCGACGCTAATGTGTCGTTTGCTTTCATGTCTTACACCGAGAACTTGTCTCTTGTTCTTGGGGTTTTTCTTCGCCTGATACCATTTTTTTTCTTTGCGGGTTTCTTGGAATTCTTCATATATAGATTCCTATATTCCTCCGCCCTTTGCATGTATTATGTCCTTATACCTACATACATATATATTTGAAGTAGGTACTTATGTGCAAAAGTTCTGAGGGTTTTAGGTTTTGAGTGGAAACAAGGAGCAACAAACACAATATTATATTCTATAAGAAGTAGAAGTAAACATATATGGGTATAGTCCCATTCCCATTTCAAATGAGCAGAGAAGTGGAAGAGTAAGTGTTATGGCAACATTATTGGTTTAAGCGGAAAATATTGAAAACATGTTTTTTGTGTCACGAAGGGAGGCACAGAATAGGACAACAAGGCTAGGGATGTTATGGCATGAATGCTTTGCTGTGTTGGGTAATTGGATTTTAAAATTCCACAAAAAAAAATGTTACAGTCGACACGAGCTAAGCGAAGTGAGTGTATGACAGTTGTACAGGATGTTTTTCTTTGTCAGGATTAGTTTATGATCCCAGGGAATGTGAATGCGCCTCACTTGATGACAAAATGTAAACAATACTTATATAAAAACAGGATTTTTTTTTTCGGTACAATTGAATAACATAATATATTGTTCGATGTTAAAGAAGAGAATATATTTTGCTGGGGAAAAATTGATGAGCATAGATTATAAAGCGAATATATAGCTACATATGTGTCAAAATTAAATTAAAAAAAAAAAAAACATTTTCGAGTAGAATAATCCAATTGCTGAGAGTTTTCTTTTTCAAACGAGTTGGATAAAATATTTAATTCTATTATAAATTTTATGAATCGTATTTGGCTTCTGTATGGCTTATTGCTTTGATACTTTTGGTTACATTTCAAAGAGAATTATTCATTTTTTTTAAATACCTAAATTTATCTTCAATTAAAGCCACCGACCTCAGCCAGTGTTATCCATACCTATCTATACTTTTTATTTGAATTTTGTGGGCTTCACGTTTTTCTTTCTTTTATTATATTTATATAGAAGACGTTTCGTACTTGTTTTCCTCTCTATGTGGTTGCAATATGGCTTGTATACACATCTGTCGCTCTGGAAACCCCTTGCAAATTCGTAGTTAAATTGTTGCAAATTTATTCATTCATCAAAAACTTCAAAAAAGTCCTACTGATTTATGTTGATAGTGATAGATCGCCTGCAATAAGCACTGTACTGATAATATAGCTACTTCGAGCTAGGTATACACACCATGTTTAAGATAGTAAGATTTTCTGCTATTGATATTGTCCATCATTGAAGACTAGTCATTCTTGTTCATTCCTCGCCATTGTCGATGCACTCTAATTTCCCCAGCGTTTCATTTTTTGCTTATCGATACTTTAAATTCTGTTACCCGGCGAGTTTGTTATTAAATATTCTCCTCCAAACTCTATCAAATAACAGCTATAGAGAAAAATACTCATAAAAATTTCATCAAATTTTTTTAGCGAACTTTTAATCCGTCTAACTTCATAACAGGCATCGATAAAACGGAGCACGTGCTCAGGAGCAAATGCTCAACATAAAAAGCTGAGCAGATGCTATGAAAATGATAGTATTTTAAAAAATTGTCTCATATCAACTGGAGAATATGCTCCGAAAAGTGAAGTTTTGAGCATGTGCTCTATTTTATTCATACCTACCACTTCATGTTTCTGTCTTACCTACTTAAGGTGGCGTTACAGTCCGGTGTATGGTCCCTAGTCAAATTTTTCCAGTTTTCCTCGCCAAGTTTATGGTTCAGGTCTTCTTCCATTCCAAATACACAGATAAAAATGCTTTTGAGTTTAAGCTTCTTCTTCAGAATAAAGTTAATGTTAAATAATCTTATTTTTACTAAAACCTTATTAAATATTTCCAATCAAAGATGTGAAAATCTGTGTGTTTGAAACAATTTAAATAAAAATATAACAGGATTAATGTGAAAAGGTCAAACATTCTTCACCTACCACGCTCTGCCATACTTTACTTGGAGTAACCTTGTTCTCTCTACATTGCACGCCCACATCTTAATTATCTATGCAATTCCTTTCGCTGAGGTTTTAAAATCTACTAAATCAATTAATCCCAGCTAGACTTTCTCACCTACACTTTTTGCCATACAAACACAATTCACTTCAACCCACCATTTCTCGAACGAAAAAAAAGAAGCAAAATCAAACAAGAAAAAACATAAAATGAATAGAAAAACTATAAAATGAGGGTTCGAAGAAAAATCCAGAACAAATTAATATGTCATATCCTTTCTCAGCAGGAGGACCAACTTATTGAACTAACCGCCCAGCCAGAGGATAATCGAAAAAACATTGCACAGTTCCGGGGATCAAAATAGACCTGGTGGGTGTTGCAGCTCGACGATCAACGGTGCGGCGAAGAATTACGGATTGAACTCTGCATGGGGGGCTTACATTATATAAACATAGGTTGAGTTAAGATAGGGGTGGATGGGTGGCGGTGGAAGGAATACTTAAAATTCGCTTAAGTCACAAAGTACAAAAAGAGTAAAGTCACGGAAAATCCATTAAACGATTTTCAAAGTACCTTCCTAATGGAACGAACCACACTGCTACCGACAACAACGCACTGAAAATGGACGGGGGTTCACCATCAGTTCGCCTTCGGTTTGGATTGAGCCAGCGATGAAGGAGGTTCCATCCACTTTACTCTATGTATAGTCATTGAAAAAAAAATAGAGAAAATAAGAGTGTACGTTATGCGTTCACATCACAGCAAGAGGAACGTTCAAAAACTTTTAGCCTTAATTTTGAGGATAATAGGATGCCACAAAAAAGCTTTTTCTTAAGTTTTTTTTTTTGTATTCTTCTTCTTCTCTGATGTGAACTTTACAATGCACTATACTCAACCTAACTCAGGCTTTATGGGATTCACTGAGAATAAAGAAGTAGAAAAAAAAGTCGAGCAAGAAGAAAAAACCTTTATCCAAGTTTATAATCAAATAAAGTTGAAAGGAAGGGAAAAAGGCAAAAAGGGTCCTTTAAAATAGCATCAACTTTGGCTAACGAATATATGTACTACGATATCCACCCAGTGTAGGTATATACGGTAAGAGTTTGATACATCGCATTTGGTCCAAAACAGATTGTGTCTTAACCTCTCAGCGTGAGAGCTCTATGGTAAAATAAAAATCAATTGTGTCTTGCACCATCATCCTTATCGTATGTCAGAACATAATAGGAAGAAGTCTTATGATTGAAACAGTCAGTAACAAGAGTTTGCTTAAACTTTTTGATCAGAATTTAAGTCTTTATGATCCAATATTGTAAGGGAATTTTTAAGTATCTAACTTTAAAGCTTAAATTAATATGGAGAACAAAAGCCAGGCAGCGAGGGACAGAAGACAGACCTATAAAGTCTTGAGTTTCTTGAGATCCAAGAGTATTCCTTGTCAAGAATAAGTGACTCTCATCTTAGTAGTTCGGATCCAGCAGAAAATTGTAGGTCCCCTCAATTCCTGCGCAACACGAACACAAGATTAGAACACAAGAGCTACAAGCTGTCACACCACCAAATATATTTATTAATTTTTTAAAAAGATACTCACGAAAATTTGTACAAAGGCTTATGATTTATAAATATCGCCCTTAAATATTGTCTGTCATAAATCCTTCAAAAGCCAAATAACTAATTTATTTTTGTACGAATTTTGTTCACATCGCCTGTAAACTCTTGCAAGGAATGTTCTATTTTATTTTACTCTTTTATAAGAATGCTTGAGAGATTTTTACTTAATGCACAAACACTCGTTGAGAGAAATTATACCAAATTGCAAAATAATGTTTTCATTTCATTTAATTTCACATGATAAAAATATATTTCTGCCATAGTTTTCTTATTCTTTTTTATCTCTGTTTCTTTCTCTCTCTCTGTCTCTCTCTCTCTCTCTCTCTCTTAACAGGCCTTGAAGCAGATTTATTTTATGTTCACGAGGGCGCTATAAACACATATGCGATGCAATTCACAGTACCTGTTCCGGCAGATGTGCACGACCTGGAATTCTCATGGCAGAGTCTAACAACATATCCGGTGAGTATTCGACCCAAAGAGCCTCCTTTCAACCCTTCCTCTTATCCATATGCACATAAATATGTATATTCAGAACGAGAAACAACAATAAAAAAAAAATAAACACACGGTATGCACTTGACAGGAACTACACAGAGAGCTACAGACACAAGTGCTCCGCATATGTCTTGTGTGAGTGTGCCAAATTAACCTGCTCTCAAATCCATTTGTACAATTCCTATCTTCCTGACGTCCGTCTCTCTGCAGCTATGCTGCTTTGCTGCTATACGTGAGAGAACACTCTTGTTTCATAACCTAATTTGCTTTCGTTCTTCCTGCAATCTCCCCCCTTTACGGCTTGGAACATCACTTAGCTGCCATACATAATCACCATTGAGTATAAATCCGACCTGGGGGCGCTGGCAGCGCCCACCCTCAGTATACCGCCCAAGGGCTATGTTCCACAAGCTATAGAAACATTCACCGTTCATCTACCGTGCACGGGAAATGCAACCGATCAAGTACCACTTAGCATCAATATGCATGTTCGGGGTCCGCCCAGGACCAATGACACTAAATTGGGTTTCAAGCGCAATAAAATTTGCCTAAAAGGTAAGGATATCTAAGGATGCTGCGGATCCCGGTGCTCCGGGGATTGACTTAATTCAATTTGTTTGTCTGTTTTATGTTTTTTTTGTTGTATCTTGTCTTTTTTCGTTTCTGCACATAGGTCTCTTTCCAGCGCCCAATCAGTCACCGGCTCCAGCTCAAGCCCCATCCCAAGGTCCGGCGTTGCTAGGTGCGGCAGCTTGTGCTCTCGGTTTGGTTCTGGTTGTTGGGTTGATTGCCAGTGCTATGTATGTTCGGGCGAGAAAACAAATTCGTCAGGATTCTTTGCAGTGAGTATTTTAATTGGCAAAAAGGTGTCTACGTTAGACTTATATATTTTTAGACAAGATGTTTCCTATAACAACGAGAACTTTTTAAGTGAACAGGAATTTCAGATATTTTTGTTTAATGGTTTTTGTTGCTTTAAAAAAAAAACGGGGTGATAAGGGAATTTATTCAGCTAGCTACTTTGTGAATAGAATTTAGGTAAATATATTTTATTTTGGAAAAAGTTGAATTATTAAGAAGTAAGTTGATATTAGCAATGAGATAGTTTGAGAAGTGAGGTTGAGAAAAATCCGCCCACCGCCCCTACCACTTCTATGATATTTTAATTTTCCCCTTATTAAATTTTGTAATTTTGTAATTTAGCTCTCTTCAACCTAAATCATGATAGTATGTATTATTTGTACCTATTACCACGCCCATCTTATTTTATTTTTAGAATTTTGTTCCTTTTTAGAATCCTTAGAAGAGTTTAAACTTTATAAAAAAAAAAACAAATGACGTGTAGGTATAGCTTTTGATACTCATCTGAGGTATACATTTTAATTTGGAAATTCTATTTCTCGAACTTTCATTGCACATAATTATAAGGGGTGCCTTAAGACACTCATTTAGGGCCTCTAGTATTTTATATTTTTTATTTTTTAATATATTCGGAATCAATTCAATGGAAAATGTTAGAAACTTTGGATTCACTTTGATCATACTTTATACTCCAGGGATATTGTTAATAAAATAACGATGTAGAAAAATTCTAACGACATGCATACAAAGACTTTTACGGATCCACCTGGCCTCTTTACTTTCATTTTGCTTTAGTTAGATCAATCTTAGAATATTGCGATGCTGTTTGGTGCCTTGCATTTCAACTAAAGTTTAATTTTATTAAACAAATCCAATAGAGATATACAGAATTCTTCGTTCCTAAAATTAGTTAAGGATTCTTATAGAGCTATGAAGTAAAAGTCTTATTTCTGGTCACATCTAAACTGGATACAAGCCGAAAAAACACATACAGTATCCCTCTTCTGATCACTGCCGATTAAAACAGTGGTGAGGATAGAGTACCAAGTTTTGAAGATGTTTTTTTTTTTCTGGAAAAATCTAACTGCGCTTTAAACAGGTATTAAATATTCTTAATAAAAGCAAATAATTCTATTCAAGACGAATTTGAAAACTCAGTTAATTCACTGGTGAAATGTATCTTTTTTTTTTGTTTAAAGTTAACTGCATTTGGTATTCATGATGTTGCTCTTCCTGTTACCGTTGTATAAATACCCTCAATTAAACCGGATTTCTTTCGCTCAGCTTCTTCTGCTGATAGTCACGACAACGACAACGAAAACGACAATGGATGGATGAGTCCACCTCCCGCTGTTGCCGGCAGGATATATATACGAAAACATGAAGGACGTGAGCGGAAATTTAAAATTCAAATGGAAAAGGCTTCATTTTGTTGGTTCAACCAACAACAAAAAAAAATATGTTACAGTTTTTAGCGAATTTTATTTTTTGTATATCTAGTATCTACAGTATACATATATACCGCTATGTAGTGCAGTACCAGTATCAAAAGAAACCATCCTTGACTTTTCGTTGTGACTATACAAAAAAAAAGGATTGAGAAAGTGCTAGTTGTAGGACATGTAATAAAGTGCGAAGATATCAGGATTTAAATTCCTTCTCTGACACCTTTACAATGTCTGACAGGTGTATTTTTGGGCAAAAAGATAAAAAGTTTTTTTTTTGTGGCTGACAGGCAATATACCAGGAAATAGATAGGACCAGGGCTTTTTTTATTGATATAACGAAGATTTTTTTTTCTTTACAAAGAAAAGTCATTTCATTTTCGGCTTATTTCTATTATTTTTTTTTTATAGTACAAGCTTTACAACTGCCGCCTACGGAAGCCACCAAAATGTGTTTATACGATTGGATCCTCTGGGACGGCCACCGAGTGTGAACAGCGGATCATATGCGACAATTGCCAGCCTAAATAAGTTCCCGCTGACAGAGTCAAAAAAGTCATGTAATATATTTGATAGTAGGTGGTCTTTTTTTTACAAAAAAAAAAATACAAAACACAAAATGAACAGCATGCGATGTTTTGGAGGAAATTGAATATTTTACTCTCCTCCATATCCGCGTGCCATTTGCAGGATATTCGAATGTGTCACTATAAGATGTGTGGTTTATTTTATAGGATTTCGTGGTTCGCCTACACCATCACCATATGCGACAGCTCTATTACCAATGGGTGACCAGATAGCAGAGACGATATACTCAAAACCTGAATCTGTGTGCCCCTCGAGGATTTCATATTATGCCTCATCGCAGCTTACTCAGGTGAGTTTTATATTTTTTTTTTTTTTTTATCATCCTTTAAAAAAATCTCATTTCTACTGGAGAGGATTTTTTACTTTGATGAGGCTGTTAGTTGGAAATTCATGAAATAAACTTTTGATGTAAAATTATATCGAATAGTTGCGATCCAGTTTTTTTTTGAATAAGTAGATAATGTAATATGGGTGATTCATTTGAAAGTACTTTTTTCGAATATAAAAAACAAAGGTAAAAAAATAAACAATTTTATCCGGTTATCATGTTAGGAACTTTGATCATAAAAAAGAACCATTTTTTACATTTATTTTCTGTTTAAGATTATTTCTTTCAATTATTGACCGACCATACAATCCAGTCAGAATGTAATTTTACTGTGAAAAAAAAGAGAAATCCATTTAAAGATGTTTAAACGCATTTATCTTCATTTTAGTATAAGTGTGAATAAATAGGAGCAGTTGATCCCAAATCCCATTTTCGAAGCAGGTCAATACTAGCATTTTCATAACGTCTACAAAAAAATAATTACTATGCCCCGTGTTTTTAGTTTTGTTTCAGGTGTCATATCAATTAACATCTTAAGAGCAAATCCCCATCTTCATAATACTTACTTTCAATTATATAAAAATCTACAAAACATCTAGATTCTTCTCAATAATTTTATTGAATCCTTTCTCCCTTAATTTTGATATCGTTTATATTGACTACTGTTTCAAATTTAAATTTAAGGGCTATCATTATATATTTCAACCAGTGGTTGTGGCTAACTCCTGAGGCATAATTCAATTAAGAAAACAACCACCCTGTATGTACTTTAATTTAAATCTACATATTATATACATATATATTACATTGTCTATTTAAGTTGTCCGATATATATTCTTTACATAATCTATATAAGTTGAGTGCAGCTTTTTGTCCAGTCCAAAGTATAGTCTGTGTAATTAAGTTAAATAAAACTACATATATTGAACAGTTTTCGAAAATAATAATATGTATATCTTAAGGTACATTCATTTATAAGGGCTACACAATTCGTAAATATATAATATCAAATGTGTTTAACAAGATCTATACAAGCTAAGGATTTTATTAAGGGTGAGTTTATATTAAAGGGATGATATGTACAGGTATATGCGAGAAAGGAGTATACGTATAATTGAACATTGAAATTGAATTAGTCTATCTAAAAGGTCCAAGTAATTCTGTATCTATATGAAATCAGTTTAAAGCCAATTCTTTTAGTATTTTTAAACAATGATTCTTGTACTTCATATACTTTAACGTCTTAGTGGAGGATGAAAATAAGGTAGATTCAAAGTTATATTTATTCATCGTGATGTAACGAAATTCAGTATCCTTAAAAATTTATAACTGCCTTCTTCGTCTTCATGGTGAAAATCCATATCGAATACGACCCATAAAGGGAAAATTTACAACACAGTGATAACCTCTATTAATAAACTTAAATAAAACATAAATTATTTTTAATCAGTGAAAGTAAGTTCGAAATCGTATCAGTAAAATAAAACAAAATTAATTTAGTAAAATATTTTTACCAACTATTTTAAATAAAAAAAAAAAAAAAAAACAATCTCCAGTGATACGAAATGTAATTAATAGCACAAATGAGCAAGTAATGTGTGTGCAAAAGTTAACACTTTGTGAAAAAGTTTTTGTTTGCAGACTAAATAATACTCTTTGGCGGCAACAGAGTACCAGTTAAATTCAGTAGATTTTTGTTAAGATTGGTTCTTTAACGTGAATTAGTGGATAATTGTTTATTAATAAATATTCCAATTCGTTAATTAATTCTTGATGAACTATTTAGTTGGTTTTGTGAATTAGATAACTTAGCATTATTAAAGCTGGTTAATTGAAGCTATCATAATCAATTTGTTGAAACTGATGAAATAAATCACAAACACGAAGTTTGATCAAAATCGTTAAAGCTGTTTTCGTAAAAATTTGAAAAAAAAAGCCTTTGCCCTTACACCTATACCTGGTCCTTGGTGAGCTAAAATATGAAGTCTCCTATAAATGGAATTATATAAAAATGCTTTGTATCAAATTTATATAAATAGCTCTTGCTACCATTATGGCATTTTCAAAACTTTTAATTTAAAACATAAATCCAAAAAAAATTAAAATTTTCTTCATTAAAACAAATGTTTAAAGTTAAGTTCTTCCATTAAGCTCACCATAAACCACCTTCCAAAGAAAAATATTAAGCAATACATACCTATTTAATGCCTATAGCTTTGCCTTAGGAGAAAAGAAACAAAATTAACTGTGTTATATATTTTGCTCAATAAATTGGTTTTCATTTTCTTTTTCCTTTATATAAAGAAACAAAATAAATAAATTTAAGAAGAATTAGGTATATTATTAGAATTTATCTAAATTCCAGTCAACCAAAAATTATTTCGTAATTGATTTTGCTTTTATAATTTTGTTGCTCCTTGTTTCCCATTATCATTTTTTACGCTTGAAGTAATTTTCCTTGGGAATAATACTGTGGTTCTTTTTTATGTGTCTATTCTTTATATACGCAGTATAAGCCTATGTTTTCCAAATGGAAATTCTAATTACAAAAACCCACAGAAACAGAGATAACAAAGAAAAATGGCCTACATTTCATTTTAACCTCAAATCCCCATCCCCATCCCCATCCCCATGCACAAGAAATAAGACACACGACTCACCAAAACCAAAACCAAATGGAACAAAGAAAAAAAAAAATATTATGCCGATTCATAACCCAAATAAACTGCGGCATCGCGCAAGCTTAGATCTTGCATAGCATTAGTCCTAATTCACTGAAGCAGCAGCGATTCCTTGGGAAATCCAATTAAATTGTTCCCATGGGTGGATGTGGATTGTGGGTGGTAGTATAGAGTTGAGTGCGGTACTGGAGATGACAAACACCCTTGCCTCACTTCTTTTATTTTATTCCGCACTTAAATGAATGAACAAACTCAAAAAACAAAAGAACTCTCTAGTTTATCGTCTATATGGAGGACTGGAGGCAACACGGTACTCCAGCATTGCATTGCATATCGCTATTTCATCAAGGTAAACCTCTCCGACACGCCGAGTTAGCTAGATAAAGGTATCCAAGGAAGGTGACATTACAAAACGAATATAAAAGACAGATAGCAGATACGAGTTCAAAGATAAATCCCGCGCAGGGGGAGATGCTTCTGGCTCAAGATCACATGTAGTATCTCATGTTATTCACTGTAACGGAACACCATGTGGTGAGAAGTAGGCTGTCTAGAACAGCAAAGCGGATAGAATATAGTATAGGAAGGAAATGAAATGAAATACGAGTACGGGGATGCTTGTTCCTTATTTCCATTAAATCTAACTTAACACAGAAGCAATTGTTTTAATGTACCAAGGTACACAAAAATTGTAAAGGTTGAAAAGGGTGAGCGCAATTGGGAAAGACGGCTATACCATGTTACCGGAGGACTTATTGTTTTCATGTTTGAATTGCCTTTTCCCCAATAGGGTATTGTAAGGTTTCGTAATGATTTTAAAACGCAAAGAAACATTTAACCAAAGCAGCCTTTTAGGAATGTATTTGTGTTGTTAACAGTTATACGACAATCTTAGATTTAAATACTTCTTTCGAATGATAAGTTTTCCTTCTAAATTGAGCATATGATTTTTCAGGCTGTTCAGCTAACGAATCATTTGCCTTCTAAAAATTTTAATCAAACTTGATATTACGATGAAGTATAGAAAAGAAAAACAAGTTCTTCTACATGTTTGTCTGGTCTTTTCGGATCACTGCTCGTGTTTTCTTCTAGTCCTTATAATAGCTCTTCTTTCATCTTGAGTAAAAGGATTCATTGCATGTCCCAGAGATGAATTTTCTCCTTGCCTTGGTTTGTTTGTTGTGATTAATCAACTGTATAACGATGTTTATAAATTTTGGCCTATACTCCACGGAATTTTTCGAGGACATCACTATTCAAAGTAGTTTGTAGCGTTTTTGTGATAAGGTCAATTTGCAGGTGTACGGATTTTACATTCGAGCGGAACAGTCTCGTCTTGGTTTACATCCACATCCATCTTTTGAGATAAATCAACAACAGTCCTATCGAACTCCATTATGTATATATCAAATTCTTTTTTGAAACCTATGCGTTATACAAGGTTTAGCAAATTGCACGCTCAAATGTAGCCTTAATAATAGCAATATGCTTCTAAGGTATACTTCAGACTATCCAAAGCCTTTTCGAAATCGATAAAGAGCAAATGAAGGCTATGATCGCAATTTAAAAGTAGTTGACGTTATCGATGTATGGTAACCTGCTGGGACCCTGCAGGGGTTCTTTAATTCTTTCCAAAATAATTTTTAGAATTTTCTTTAACTTCAGGGGGAGGACACAGATCCTTCTCCAATTGTCGTATTTAATAAAATTTCTCTTTTTTGATAGTTCCATGATCATCTCTATTTTTTTTATTCAACGGGTAAGCATGATTCAAATATTGAGTTACATTTGTTTTGAAAAATTTCCCTTTACAAATGTTTATTGCAGTTAAAAATAGGGTATTACGAAATTCATATTTCTGATGAATCCTTTTTTCCTTTTCCTTTTTGTTTTTTTTTTTTACATTAAAAGATAAATTCAAGGAAAGTATATATGGAGTCAACTCGCTTGGTTTAAATTTGAAGATAATAGAAGAACCACACCGAGTAACTTCGCCGCTAGGGGCATTAGATAAATTAATTTAACGAGGGATGAAACTCTCTGTTTGTCATCACATATAAGAAGGGTGGATTAGTTAGAAATAGGTGAAGTGGGGGTTGAGACTTGAGAGTTAGGTCTGAAGTTGGAATTGTATGAATATAGCCAGTATGGGTGCAATCCTTTTCACACCAACTTCGGCAACAACTTTTGCATCCGTTTGCCTTTGTCTACGTCGATCGTGAGTGTACATAAATGAGGATTTGAGCTTCTCTATAATACTATACAACTGTCTTTGGCTAGTCCCGATTTTCCGACCCTTAATAAAATGTGTTAAACCCTCTTCGCATATAGTCATGAGTTGGAGGAAACTTCATTTTTTATTTCTATATCCGTCTTTTGTCCAACTATACGACGATGACGACGACTATGAAGAGATACTTATATCGACGAGTGTGTGGTTCATTGTTTCTTCGAATCCTTTTTGGCATAGCGACTATTCCTGTCCCGCTCAAGTCAGTTCTATATTCTATATTCTTTAACTATAAGTATATAATAAGTGTACGTAGGAATTCGGAAGGGAAAATATTGGCCCATTATGGTCGAGATATATTTACGGAAACCATTAGATGGACATGAAGTAATTCTTCCTTATCCTCTGCTATACAAGTTATTGTGTCCAGAATCGGGACTCGGATACATGTATATTGTTTATGTAGGAGGTGGAGCCTTATGGGGACATGGATTTAATGGTCTGCCCTTGGTTTTTGTATTGTTGTGGCTTTTATTGTCACAGAGAGCTCTTCGTCTGGACATTTAGAAGCCGGCTTCTGGCTTCTATTGCAGTCGGTCATCCATGATGATGATGATGATAATGATTATGATGATGATGATGATGATGACGAAGAAGGACGACTATAGGACGATGATGGTGATGGTTTTCCTGTTTTGTGGTTTGTTGGTTGAAATTGAAGTGAGCGACACTTTTACGATTGACCCCAAACCATATCAACCTTACCGCCCTCACCCCAAAAAATTGACCCTTATTGTAGTTGTTTGTCAGCCAGATCTTCTTTATATGGATACGACATCAGCCAGGATATGTGTACGTGTAGATAGATTATACGATGATGTGGTGAATGTGTTTGTTTGGTGTTATTTTAGCTGCCGATGTCATTGTTATAACATGTAGACCGCAAAACTATGTGTTGTTAGTGAAAAACATGATTTTGAGGGCGACAAATCTGCTATTGCTGTTGCTGTTGTTGGTGCCATTTCTGGTTGCCAAGAGAGACAACACTTCAGGATGCAGAGATGACAAAGAGTCCTTCTTATAGACGTGCAAATATGTAGTAAGTTTGGATGTACAAAAGAAAAAAAATTGGGTCAGACAGAGGGTGGGATACCTATAATGCCGAGAGTTAGTTTTTTTTCTTTTTTTTGCTTTTCCTCGATTTGTTTCTTTTGACAAATGAACAATCAAGACGAGGAGAAAACGGATAAGGAGGTATTTTGAAAAGTCTCAAGTAGTTATGGTGATGGGTACTTAGCACACAAACTTATACCTTCCCACACGCACACCCCGACAATTATTTGACAAATTCAATCCAGTATATATAGGAGTGATGATTCTTAAGAGCAATTTTTTCAAGGAGTCTGATGGGTTTGATTGTTTGGATATATAGGTATGTTATGTATATATGGTGTCATCGAATCTCTGCTGAAATCTTTTTGTGAACACATTTCAAGGAGGAAATAATGTGTTCATTTTTTTTTCTTTTTTCCTTAATTCTGATTGTTAAAAGAAAAAGGATATTTTTATGCTAAAATTGATAAAGTGAGCAACCTTTAATCAGGAATTTGGGTATACTTAAGGGTAAGTGAAAAAGGAAAAAATGATTTGTTATTATATAGCAGTGAAGGTATTTCTTTTTATAGAATTAGTTAACTATGGGAAAGTAGAAAAATGTATGTTCGATTCTACTTTAGTAATAAGGAAAAACTAAAAATGGGTCCTTAATATAGACCACCACGTTTTTTATACCTATACAACAAGACTTCTTCCAAAAATCTTTAAAGTATATTTAGAGTAATATTTACAAATAAAATATTTTTAAATTAATTTTTTTAAGGTACCTGCTCAATTTTCACAAAAAAAAACGGAAAGTTATCAAAGCTATAGTCAAATTCTTACGTACTTTTACGTCAACAATTAAGTCTTATCTCTGTGGTAGTAAGGCACAAGACCATTTCCTGAAAGAAAAAAAATGTTATTGGGAGTTAGCAGTTTAACCGAAAATCGAACATCTCGCCGAAAAGATTTTTATTTAAGAAAACAAACTATTTGAACTGTTTGAATACGTCCAGAGAAGGAATTTTAGGAAATTTTAACTGACAACAGAAACTTCAAATTAATTTTTTGTTATAATGGCAAAGTCGCAGTTAATGGAAGGGAGGGTGGGTCAATTTCGACGCTAAATTATGCACAATCCGCATGAATCGAAAACTCGAAAATTATTAACGGTATCTCACATAGAACCATTTTTAAGTTTAAATATTACTGCATATCAAAATTTCAAAATTAATTAATCTTTGTGTTAATGAGTACTTGTTGTTGATGTACCAATTTTTTTAAACCGTTTTCAATTTTTTATATATAAAATGTTTTCGGGCCTTAAATTTAAAAAAATGAGGATTACAGAAAAATTATACCCCACTTGACCTAGTTCCAAAAGTTTATTTTTTGTATTTATTCGCCTCCCCTCACCGTCATACCCTCTCACACCTCCCTCAAAAAATTCTACTACTTTTTTATTTGGGGATTCAAAAAATCTTCATTTCTAGTCTTTAATTATTAATGTTAATTTCAATTTTTCCGTAACGCACACTCCAGTTGGAGCCCTTTTGTCAGAAGTGCTCTACTGATGACGTTATATAAAAAAAAACGCTGAAGGCCATGATAAAGTTATAACTGTGATTTTCGGATTCAATACCTTTTTTTTTATTTCGGGACGATCAAAATGTATTGTATATACCAAAATTTTGGGTTCAAGTCAGTTTTACCCACACTATTAGCAGGCAGGCTATACTTAAAGCTAATAACGCACTAAATTTTTAGCAAAAATAAGAGCACTTAACCTATTGTAGTTAAGTACTTCATTAAATATAAAATACATAGAATAAAAAAGGCGAGTCAAAATATAGAAAGAACCTGAATAAAAAGTGTGACATAAACAAAAGTTACCTTCCTAACTTATTTTATGAAGTTTCTTCTTCAATAGTTTGACAAATCCGTGCATACTCACTAATTATAAGCTCAATCATTTTTTCTTCTGACTACCCCATCGACTTTAATCTTTTCTTAATTAAAATTCTGTATCTCTTCAACAATATTCTTAAACAAAATTATAAGCAAAATACCGGCTTTTACTTCGGATAATCCAGAACACCTTCTTCATTCTATTATTCTTTGACACTCCTTCTTACCAAAATCGTTATTGTAGGTAGGTTAGTAGGCATTCCCTTCCATTCTTGACTTTGACTCACAAAAAAAAAAAAAAAAAAGAAATGAGGTTCCGTTAATAAATGCTATCCATTTATGCGTTAAGGTTCTTGAAATAATGTGCTTGATAGATATGGTTATATGTAAAAGCTAATATCCTTGCGAGGAGGTATAGGCATAGGTATATTACAAAACATTTTGCGCCTTCTTAACGAACCTAAAACTAAATATCCACCCAAAATAAGAGCACGTTTCCTTTCTGCAGGATTTCCTGTGCCTGTGCTCTACTAAATCAATTCAAATTTATTACAATCTTATCCCCGAAAATTAATCAATACAAACAGCAATAAATCACGGCGGGCGGCTTAAAATTACACTTTTCTCTTCCACCAAGGACGAGCCTTCTTCGTTGTTTTCTTTATATACTCGAATAACCACCTACTTTCGGGAATAGCGCTGTGGAAAGCCGTTCCCACGCCCGTTACAGTGACAAGCACTTATGCTATGGAATTAATTACATCGGGGCCTAGATCTCCTCCTCAACCAAAAACAAAGAAAACAAAAAAAAAAAAAAAAAACAAAAACAATGGGAAAAAAAAATCGAGGAGAAAACCTAAAGCGGAAGAAATAAGTCCAAAACATTGACAAGAGTTTAATTTATTAAACAGAGAACGCAACCACTATATGGAGATTTATTTGCGTTAAACCGCACCAAACAGTTGCGAGGGGAGGGGGCGGATGTGTGGGTTGCGTAGTATAGAAGAGGGAAGAGCTCTGGTTTAAGCGAAACAGTGAAACAGCTAAAAGCGGAAAGCGGAAACATCAAACAAAATTTTACCCAAAAGCAAAGAAATTTTCAATTAAAAGCGAAACGTCACTGCGCTGAACCAAAGCGATAAATCTTGTTCAGAACTAACATAACGGAGAGCATAGAGAATAATCCCACAGTGAGTATGGAGTGGCATTCACATTTACCCGTTGCACCAAAGTGAAGCTCATTTTTATGTATATACGTGTGGGTGTGTATGTGTGGGTCTAACAGGATGCTTTAGTGCTATTGCTGCTGCAGCGGAAGTGCATTTCCACGACGATGACGGGAAATTTGAAATTCCACCCATTTATACCGACCACACAGAAGGAGAACAACTATAGGGCAAGGACGGAACAGTACCGGGAACAAGTGACAATTAAAATTCAATAAATCACTTCTTTATATATAGGCAAACTGTGTATAGTCATCCAGTCATCTCTATCCAGCCATCCAGTCAGCTAGCTAGCTCAAAAAGCCCTGGCATTGTGTTACACGTTTTCAGCTTCCAAATGAATGTTTCCCTAGCGACCGGAACCAAGCCTTTTGTTTCAATTCGAGTAGCATGTCATGGGCGGTGCAATTTGACGACGATGACAACCAGTGACGATTATATGCGTGATGAACGTTACGAGAGCCTTGTTGTTTTCTATATGCAAAAGCAAATTGATCGGAGCATAAAGAAGGATATAAGCAATGCATCCGACGAGGACGACGACGCGACGGCGGCCATGATGACGACAAAATTCTCACGAGAGAGGCAATGCAAACGCAGCTTTTAAATAAGTCTGTTCAATGCATTTATAGCATCATGGTTGCCAAATGAAGGGGAACAGGCTTAATGAAGTTTTTGAATTAAAATAGAGCAAGTTTTAAACCTGCTTGATTAATTTGAAACTGAAAGTCTCTTTGATCTTAAACAATTTAAACCTTTTTCTAAGACACGATAGCAGATTTTCGAATTTTCTTATTAAATGTATTTCATAAGGCATAACATTATTTTTTGTTTATAACAGAAAAATAAGAGTATTTGGGCGTGAGAAATCTTGGTTTTTGACTTTAAATTACGTCTAGTTATTTCCCAAGAGATTATACCCTTAATATATAAAAAACGCTTTTCTTTTATTGTTAAATATTTAAATAACTCTATTTGGCAACCATATACCATACACTGCAACTGACAGTACATCCCAATTAAAGAGCACTTAAGAGCGTCAGTGTCCCATGTCCGATTTTGGTGTTAGAACATGGCATCACACATGTTGTAAGTACTTATACCTTGTTGAAAAGTTTCATTTCGAGTTGCGAAAAGATGACATACCACCTTAACCTAAACGGGTGGTTTTTCTGTTGTCATGTTTCTATACCATGAGTGCAATTTAATGTGTTGTGATGTTTTACGAGAACGCGACGGTGCGGTGTCACTTGCTCGCGTGCAGACTAAATATGTTTCCAAAAGAAACGAAAAGTATATAAAATCAAATTCCCTCAGGATAATTTAAGAGAGGATATAGAATTTTATTGAAAACAAGGAGGTGTTTTTTCCACTCTATGTAAGTCAATTATCACGTCCTTGTTTTTATCGAGGTTGTTCTTCTTCGTTCGTCTTATAAATATAAATAAAGAAAGTAATATGATGATAAAATCTTAAGAATTTGTTTGCCTCCCTTAATAGAAATAAAACGACGAAGACGGTGAAACGGACGGTGACGGTGGAGTTGGCGGCTGCATGACGAACGAATGCTGGAGAAACAAATAGTTGATCATTCTTTTCGTTGAGATTAGCTTAATGGACGCAATTAACTTCTCTTCCTCTAGTTGCTGAAGAGGGGGGCGGAGGGGGGGGGAGTTATGCCTAGAAGTTATGCGAAGTTCAGATGTTGAAGGAAAAATCATAGAAAAATACTTAGCTTTTTGAATTGAGTTAAGGTATATATAGGGAGGGATACGGCACGAAGGCAGTTTTGTCTACGAGTATTTGAATTCCAACAAGTTCTTGATGGAATAGCATTCAAAGATGTAAAGTATCTTGTGACGGGATAATAGTCCCTTAAAAAAGGGGACTAAGTCGTCGTGTCGGTCGTCTGTCTTCTATCACCCAATAGCCCTCTTTCTAATGTAGTTAGGTAGGTAATATAAAAAAAACAAGATGTTTGTTAAAAAATTTATAGAGTTGCCTTAATGAGCTGAAACATTGTGCTATGCATTTTAATTTTTTTCCTAAGACAACCAGATGTATATCTTGCTGGAAAGGTTGTTATAAGTATGCATAACTAAATAACTCCTTTTATTTTTATATTCAACACGTATTCAAATAATTCTTCTAAGAAGCTCTTGTATATATGTTTTTAAAGTTTACTCTTAAATAAAGTACAAAAAATGCTTAACAGTAAACCGTGTACGTCTGCATTTATTACATAATCGTGTTAATTAGCCAAAAATGTATGCTGTCCTACTTGTTTACGTTTGCTTTACTCCATCAATACAGAATTATGTCGTTCGGATTAAGTACAAAGCTTTTATATGTGATTCCCTCATCTTAAACATATATACCTATAGGTTGCTGCTGATTTTATGAGCTGAAAGGGGCGAAATAAGTTGTGCTGAAAATATTTCTTGTCTTGCCAAAAATTGAAGCTTGTTTGTAGGTATTCATATTATTCATAATTCTATGCACACAAAATTGTATATGTACCTTAAAATTAAAGGAAATTTTTGTACGCAAACCCTCCCAATTTTCAATAAATTTTTAAAACGGCCACGTTCTGGCTTAACCTTCCACATAAAATATTTTTTCAAATTTCAGTTCAATCAGTTTAATAATAATTTTAATAATAATTCTTTTAAATATTGAAGGCAGAATCAGAATGGTTTTTTTTTTTGCTAAAATTATAATTCAACTAAACTCTATTTGCGGTATAACAATTTAATTTGATTTTGCTTTTTAAAAATCAAAATATAAAATTAAAATATTCAATTATCCCCCTATAAGAGCTACAAAAATAACCCAATCTTATTTTATTGAAAGTTTTAATTTTTTATCTGAAATCTTTATTTTCTCAAAAATTCGCTCGATTCTTAAAATCAATTTTGAAACTTTGAAACTTTGAAACACTCATTTTCTCCTCGATAACGAATAACCTAGGGCAAAAAATTATTTCAACAAATTGTAAGCACTTTCAATCAACTGAATAAACTGACCCAAACAACACTAATACACTCAGAATATTGCCTTAGGGATGATCCTACGAAAATGTTGTCTTAAAAATCCTTTCCACTTCAAGTATTAACATACGACCCCCTAAATTCTATTTTTGTGGGGGAACCCAATTCTCCACTATATCCTACCCCAACGCCTAATACCCTTCCATTAAAATTACCAAATTAAACCATTCAATACCTCATTTACAGCGGTTCCATCTATGCAAGAGTTGTCTCTATATCTATATTTATCTGTTCCTTATGAATTATTCACATTTCTCCCTAAAAGGGACTTATGCTATGACAGACGAACAAACGAACCCAAAAAGAAAATTAAACAAACCCGCAGGATACAAATGTGAAAAGTCCCTTCCCATTACATGACCATTTTCCTGATTTTAAGAGTATATCGAAAACCCATCATTTCGAGTTCGAGCTTCAAGCTTTGAGGGCGCAAAACTGCAAATCAATGATAAAAATTTTCTAAAAAGGGATTATTCCATAAATCTCCCTTGACTAACCACTCTTCGTCTACTTTTGCAGAAATATCATTCCCAACAAAGAAAAAAAACGAACAAGACGAACAGATCCCTCGGGATTCGAATCGACATTCGGGGATTGTTCAACATTATAAAGACACCAAATAACGTTGAACTCTTTGTTGGAACGGGGAGAGTCAGAGTAGGTTAGGTATAGAGTGTATACAAATAAGAAGGTGTGAGAAACTAACATGTGTCAGGGGGAAATGAAGACGAGAAAAGATTCATATATAAATATAGTCTATTTTCACCCTCACTTGCATTTGTCACTACCTCGATTATCATAATTTTATTTGACAAGGGAATCCTCATCATCCTTATGGGGGTGCCAATAACATGAGCACCACACCCCCACACCACTTTTGGCTTCTATAATAATTTGACAATTCTCAACTTGTTCCAATTCTATTCCAGGTATATAGTATGTCGACACCGAAAAGTACTCGGGGTAGTGGAAACGATTCGAAGGAGAAACTTCGACGAATTCCTAGTGTTCAACCGGGAACTCTCCTTTGTCAACATTTGATCAAGGAGGGAACTTACGGCCGGATTTATGCTGGCAGAATAGGCGATTCCTGTGATATACTTATAAAAACTGTTGTAGATGGTGCTTCTTTGACACAGGTCGCATGTTTGCTGCAAGACGCATCGATGCTAATTGGTGTTAGCCATCAGAATATTCTGGCACCTATGATGGCTAATACTGAACTGCCAGGCCCACCTGAAATAGCTTATCCCAATCCAGCTAAGGGCAATTTAAAAATGTAAGTTATATGTTTAGATGTTGTTTTTGTTGTTTTTATTTTTTTTAATTAGTCTTACATTTCGAAGGCTTGAACATTCTTTTTCAAACTTTTGTATCTTCTTTTTTTCAAATTTTTGATTCTATTGCAGATTTCTTCAAAAATCGAGAGAAACAAACTCTCCGCTTAGTACGCGAACGCTTGTTGAGTTTGGACTGCATGTTACTAAGGGCTTGGCCCATTTACACTCTTTAGGAATCTTACATAAGGATATAGCTACCCGCAACTGCTAGTAAGTATACACATAATAAGAGCGAAATCACATTTCAAAACAATAGTGATGCAGTTTATCACGGAATTTTCCAACCTGTGCTACTTTTGTTATTTACTTGTGGTATCCCTCAGGGAAGCAAATACGGACCTCTATTATTTTATATTTTTAATATTTAAATAGTTACTTCGCTTTCTACTTGAATACAGATCCCTTAGAATTTAACACTCGTCTGATTTATTTTAATACACCTTCTTGGTTGTCGCAAGCTTCGGCTTTAGTTTATCTTTAGTTAGTTTAGCTAGATCTTTTTTACTTGTTCTATAGAGCAAGTATTGGTTTCTATGAGTGGTAAGGGTCGGTCTATGATGGGTACGTTGGTTCATTGTTAATTGAGTAAGAGTCTTAAGGAGAATACTAATTTAAATATGATTCCCTAAAAGAAATATTGGAATTTTTGTTTTTGCTACTTTAGAACGTGAGTAGCTGCCATACAAGCCATACGATGCGACAGTAGGTATTATCCAAATTGCTCGAAATTTATATATTTTTTTTTTTGGTAAAATTTCGAGGAGATAATTGTAGAGCTTATAAAATTGTACACAGCAAAGATTTTGACATTTATTCCGCCGAGTTTGTAGAATTTAAACATCATAAGATTTTTTTGTTTTGACATTTCTCAAAAAAAAAACTGGTAATTTTCGTGGAATTTACTAAAAAAAAAAAAAAAAAAAATTTTAACTCGACTCAAAAGAGTACCTACATTTAAGGACATTGAAAAAAAAACTTTCCATCAAAATTGAGCTAAGTGAGAATTTTATTAAAAATTGGATTTTTTTGTTTGATTTTTCTGAGCCAATAATACTTCCTTACTTACTTCATGTTGTGCTATATACAGTCCGGAGGGCCTCAGGCAACGAACTTCTTCCAGCCAGCCTATACCTATAATACCTATTCTCATTGTTCCTCCCTCTTTGACATCTTCGTAAAGTAAATTGAGTTTGGTATCAGTTTTCACTTCCTGGATGACAATGTGGCAAAATCTTGCTTCCAGGACTCGTGAGTAAGGATTATTCAAGTGCATATCAAATGCAGATTACTCTTCCGAAATTGAATTTGGTATTTACCTAGTTTTTCAATCCACCTTGTTAGTTTACCTTCTGCGTAAATTTTTTCATATTATTGCATTTCCTTTAATGTGATAATTTTGTTTTTTTATATTATTTTCATAATTAATTATACACACAAAAATTTGACCTTTAAAAATCAATCATTAAGCTATACAAACAAATGAGCTTAGAATGTTTATTGTAACTTCTATAAGGTATTAATGTAAATTGCTATAAAAGTAGAACTCCTACATTTTATTTGTATTGACGTATATGTATGTAGATATAATGTCAAATTTTCTATCGAAGAACTTTAACAATTAATCTTTACTGTATTATGGAAAGACAATGCATACATATATACAAGGACATATGGATAAAATTTCTTCGAAATACCTGTCCATGTAACTAATTACATACATATACATATGTAGATATAAAGACTTTCCATGTCCCAAAATTACAACCATTATTATATTGTATGGTACCAAGCTGTAGGAACCTATGTACATATCTTTAATAACAACCGTTTCCATGGGACCTTGTGATGTCTTCCCAAAATGACACTTAATTATCCCCGAATTCAATTAGTCGTTCTACAATATTGTTTATATAGGTATTTAGGTACTCCCATCTCTCTATCTCCTTCCTCTTGTATAAATATAGAACCTACTATACGAGCTACGACGACGACGACGAGTGTAAACAAATCGAAGACAATTTGGAAACATCAATCGCAGGATATTCACAGAGAAGTACCACTTCTCTTCATGTACGGACAATCAACTCTATACCTCTATATATGCATATACGAGTACACATATCAATTTAACTACCCTCAAACCATCACAATCAACTATTAAACCACCCTGAAGCCATTAAATGCCATTAAAATCATCAATCAACCGAAAATGTTAAATATCGAATAAAAAGAAGAAGAGAAAATTTATGTGCCCGTTGATATGTTCCAATGACTGACCATTCGCAATTTGCCTATCCGGTCTCTGTCTCTGTCCGAAATGGGCCTCGATTATCCCCAATATATAAATACAACACCCCGAATCGAACCCATTCCCAATAATGACCATTTATATCACCCATCAACCTACGCACCAATCAACCCTCTGAATCCTTTTTCTATACTATACATAAATATGTATGTATGTACATATGTGAGTTTGTGAAACACAGAGGCACTGAATGCCACAAATGGGTTATTATACCAGGATGTAGGGGTGGCAATGGTCGACTATTAGTGAAATCATTCGAACCGTGATGTCAGTTCCACACCATCAATAAAACTTTTGTCAATATTAAATTTTGTGTGGATACTAACTAACAAGCTATAAGTATAAACCGGGTTATTAATTGAGGAGACCTTCCTGCCCAAAATGTTAAAATTAGTTTGATCCACACATACAGTTTCGAACTTCACAAAAAAAAAGGATATTTTTGTTAATGCGCTTTGGGCAGATCAATAACACACGCACAGTGGTTCCAATTATTGTATTTAAGGGCCATCCTAAATTTGGCCGCACCGTACTGAAACACGCCCACTTTTATGAATAAAAAAAAAAAACAACCTTTTGTTCCTTTAAAATTTAGTTTAGAAAAATCTAATACGTTATTCAAAAGACGATACAGAGACCATACTGAAATATTTCGAGACCGAGACGAAACTTACAAAAGTTTTACGGTCTTGTCACTTCTCAAATTTGGAAGCTTTTCTGAACGTAAAAGTTTTTGTGATATTTTGTGCCTAATTCTATTTTTTTTTTCTTTTTAGTCTGGACTCGGAATCCTATGTGAAAATTTGTGATAGCGCGTTATCGCGTGACCTATTTCCCGATGACTACCACTGCCTGGGTGACAACGAAAATCGTCCCCTCAAATGGATGGCCCTAGAGACACTTCAGAAAAAATACTACTCCGGTACTAGTGACATTTGGAGTTTGGGTGTGCTTTTCTGGGAATTGGCAACACTGGCAACGATTCCATTTGAAGAAGTGGACATCTTTGAACTGACGCCATACCTAATGGATGGCTTTAGGCTTGGACAGCCTATCAATTGTCCGGATGAATTGTAAGTACTTTAAATAATATTGGGTTTTCTCATTCCAAAGTGTTCATTCTGCCTTTCGATTAGCTTCACTGTGATGTCGTGCTGTTGGCTAACCGATCCGAAGCAGAGGCCGTCATTTCCCCAGCTTTTGGCCTATTTGCAGGATTTTCACGAAGACTTGGGCAAATATATTTAGAAAATCTAGCATTGGTTTCTTTCCTTTTTTCGTTAAAGAAAAAAAAAGCTGTAGAGTGGTGTGCTCACAAAATGTTAATTTTAAAAAAATAATAATATTTCTATAAATGAAATGGACTGAACTGCAGACATTGAAAACAAAGAAATTCTGCACACTTATTTGTTATAAGAGAAATGTGAATTATTATTACATAATTAATAACGTCGTCGTGGAATATTAATTCAAAACTATGTAACAAAAGTTTAGTTAAAAAAAAATAAATTAACGTTCAATTTTATTACAAAAAAAAATAAATAGAAGAAAAATTGATCTTGATCAGCTATAATTAAGATGGAACAAACAAAAATATATATTTATTATAGATTATAAAGTTATTAATAAATAATTTTTTTTTAATTAGATAGACTTACTAGGAACGAAATAAAAAACAAAAACAAAAACTATATTTAATATATATAAATATAAAATAATTAAATTAAATGTAGTTACATTTTATACTTAAGATTGAGAGTAAATTCTGTAAAAAAAAATAAATAGTTTTTTGTAGAAAATTAAAAAAAAAAACGAACAATATTACGAAGATAAAGATTTAAAAACAAAAAATACAAATAATTAATTTATAATCAATTGCAAATGGTAGATAGGAGAAAATCAAAAATTAATTGTAATAAAAAATAATATTAAAAAAAAATTAATTCGGCTGTCAGACATTAAAATGTTTTTTAAAAACAAGGACATGTTTCTTGTCAGATTTATACATATTAAACAGATTTCTAGGTCATTAGTTCCTAAAAAATAGTTGTTTCTTTTTGTAACTTTTGTATGCAATTGTAGCTGAACAGGATATGAGGATTTTATGATTTGATGCTAGGAAGTTTCCATACTGGCAATAACTGCAATATACTTTTCAAAACTTCGGAAATTTCGAGAAACGGGGATCCAAACCCAATCATCCAACTCTTTTTAGTAGTGCTTATTTTTATATGCTCATTGTAATTAAGAAACTGCCAACTGGGATCGAACTTCAAACAAATCTCTTCAGAAGGGTAAGCCTAAGCCACATGATCAGCTCCGTACCATTCAACATTCGTGAGGTGCGGCTAAAGAAAGAATTTTTACAATTGATAGTGCATGCGATGAGAGCGATTGGAATAGAAGATATAACCACGAACTTTATGAGCTCTTCCAACATGTTGCGAACCAAGTTCGAGCCGACAAAGAAGACTGAACCTGCAGTTCTTAACATAACCTAAGCCATTACAAATGCAAGAGCGCTCGGTAACGATGACTAGAAGCAACAAGCTCAGGCTCGTAGAGTATAAAAAGTAACAGAACTTAAGAATTTTAAAACTTCAAAGATCTTTACTAAAATGTTCTTACTTTTAAACAGTTTTTAAATAGTATCATACTAAACCTATTTTCTAAGTAAACTCCAGCATGAACGAACCTTAAACTGTGACAAAACTAATCACACATACCTACCATTTGTTGACATTTCTAAATGTCAAAGTTGCATACGAAGCAAGTATATGATTTTAACTTTGATAAAGTTACAAAAAGTAAGTACGGCTATGATGTTAATCTCGTCTAATTTTTGAAAAATCCTCTTTCTGATCTCCTATCATACTGGAAATACTTTAACACAGTACTAAATTCACTCATTAAAAACTAAAACTTTTTGTCTAAATTTTTGCCAGAATTATTTAATTTACTTTGGGATTTATTTTTTCAATTTCTGAAATTATTAAGTGAAAAGCAATGTTTTTAACTAAGAATAAAATATTTCCAACCTGTTTAGCTCATACATTTTTTTTTCTCTTATGTGCAACCATTCCTCTTCTATATATAAAACTAATCTTCATCTACCTATACATATAAAAATGAAATGCAAAGTTAAATGAATTGAAAAAAATAAAAAATATTTTATAAATTCTTACACTAAATTTTCAACAAAGGACGAAACACAGGGTGACACTTATTTATTTTTTTATAAAATTTTCTATTGTAAATCGTAATGTAAATGTATTATTATAAAAAATATTTGTATAGAAAAAAAGTAAGCACTTCAAAAAGTACATGTTTTATGTATATGTTTATGTTTATGTTTTTTTATTAAGTTGTAATTATTGTTAAATGATTGTAGTACTTCATATTTAATTTTTTATTTAAATTTTTTTAATCTCATCAACGGATAAATTTGCAAAAACAAAAAAAAAACAGAAAAAGAAAAAGAACAGAGAAGAATGTTATAAAGGAAGAACAGTGTTGTCTGTGTATGTTTCAATGTCATTTTTACTATAAAACTAAATGTCTTTAAAACTGTTACTTATGTAGATGTTTTTCACCAAACCAATTTGAAAAAATTTAAAAACTTTAAACAACAAAAAAATAAATTCATGATAAATAACAAAAAAAAATTGACTACAATCCCAAAAATAAAAAAAAGAAGAAATAAATTTAAAAAAAAATACTTAAATCTGTAGCTAACTTTCTCTTATTCTCCTAAAAATACTACTACATAAAATACTTACTAACTAAACTATACATTCACTTACACACACTCTTATCCTACTCAATGTGCAATAGAGAACTCATAGTTTAATCGAGTACAAAACGAAAATAAAATAAAAATCAAACCCAAAAAAAATTAAATCATTTTAAACAAAAACCAAAAACAGAAAAAAACATATATTTTGTAAATAAAAAAACAAACAAGGAAAGGATGAAAAACAAAAACTAATAGAATATACGTATGTAAATGTGAAACTCAATTAATGTTTTTATTGTATTTTCTCTTACTAAAAAAAAAAAATTAAACAAAATAAAAAACTTTTAAACAAAATGGTTGCATGGAATTTGGCCAGAATATCAAACGATGAAAACAAACAAATTATTATTATTATTATACACATGTATGTATAATTGTATGTATATTGGTGACGATTTAGCATTAAAATGGTTCGAATGAATAAAGATTATATTATTTTGAAAAAAAATCTAAAAAAATAGTTTTTATTGTGATTTTAATTGTGGTTGATTGATAGCATTAAATACATTTTATATATATATTAAAATTAGAATTAGGTGAGAAGGTCGAAGTGAAACAACAAAAATCAATAACTCATATTATTTTAGTAGGATATTATAATACCTACATAATCCATAATTTGGAATAAAATTTCCTGAATACTTGTCGAATTACACTCAAACTTAATAAATAAAACGTGATGTTTTGTTGAATAGGGGCAATAAACGCGCCTTTTAAATATTAAATGTATGTCGGTTTGAAAGGAAGACCTCTGGCAACTCCCCCCTAGTCCAGTACCACTATACATACTATATATAGTGTCATTGTTATAGCACGTAGAAAAATAAAAAATGATCTTTTATTGAATCATACGCTTTTAATGCTAAACGAAAAATTCCATAAAAAAATTATAAAAAATTTTAATCCGCAGTATTTGTGCGTTTTTTTTTTACCAAAAGAATTTCTCTGTTTTTGTTTCTTATAACATCAGAATTTAGGACTGGAAATTTATATAGACAAAATTCCAGTGCACAGGTCCAAAAAAAAACGAATATCTATCAAAACATAATATTACTTTCATTTCAGTTTTGCAAAGCTCGATTTCTTGCAGATCTCTGTATACTTTCTCGAAAAGAATTCTGACCAAACCTTGGAGAAAATTTTAGGTCGGTATTCACCGAGCAGTCATTACCTTTGAGTCTCATAAACCTTAACCTATTCACCAAGCAATGTTAAGTGGATATTAATGAGCGCTCATAAAAGTTATGTTCTCCCGACCACTCATAACTTATAAGCGCTCTCTTCGAAAAATATTCCGATATTTTCGACACTACTTTCACAACTGTCATAGTTTTTTTTTTTCTTGCTTGTTTTCAATAGCGACTTTTCATTCGGGCAGCTGCTTTTATGTATTGAACTAAGAACAATCGAAGCAGCCGTAAAATTATGAGCGGTCTAATTAAAAAAATTTCTAATTTTAAACAATCATTAAATGTTTTTTATCCACTGACCACTACTATTTTTTTAATTATGGGATTAATTCACCATTTTGTATTTTATGATAAAAAAAAGGTTAGTATAGAATTGAAAACTGTCAAAATACCTAATATGACGTACCTACAACCTAATATGAAATACAACAACCATACAATCTTTTTTTAAATTATTGTAATACAGTACCTAATTGTAAATCATAATCATTTGCTGTTAATTGCAAAACAACCAAACATCACCCTACCTATAAATTCACTTGTTTCCTTTACCACCACCGAATCGCACAATACCAACTGCAATATAATCACATAAGGCCAAGGTCATCCAATGCACTTTGCATTAAAATCATCGACATCAGTCGCTCCCAAATAGCGGTAGTTGCGACTGAAAAATAGAAAACATTTGCACAAGTCAACATTATCAGCAACCGTCGTCGCTTCCGATTTGGATCGACTATAATCAATAGTTTTTGTTGTTGTTGTTGCTCCCAAATAGCTGTTGTTGCGACCGAAGAATACGAAACTATGAAAGTAGGTCATGTGCCATAAAAGGGAAGAAATGGGTAGCAAGAGAACACATACAGTTTATTATACATAGTTCGTCATCGTGTAAGACCTCATTTAAAATAAAGTTTAATTAAATTAAATATTGAATTTTTGCATTTTTCTTTTTTACGCTTTACTTGATAAATATATTTGGCCAAAAAGCTATAGCTGCATCAATTATTATTAGTCGTGTTTCGGTGAAAGTGTATAGCAACTCAGCAGCAATTTTAACAAGGGGCATGCGGCCCGCAAAAGCAGATATAAATTGGCATATCTTTAAAGTCAATTTCTTAAATAAAAAAAGACTCAAAGCTAACATTAAAGGAAGAAGAAGAAATAGACAAAGTTAAAAGACTGTCTTCATTTGTTTTTTTTTTCACAGTTAATGAAACCCTTAGACTGTCCCTGTGCATCACGCCAATTTACCTTTAAATATGAAACTTCTCTTAAATTGGCCTAAAAAAACAAATATTATTGTTTAACATGCATTGTGACAACTTTTCGAAAACATCCTTGAGCAAAACAAATACCAAAATAATACTATGCATGGATTGAGATCTTTCATTCCCCCATCATTGTCAGCCTCACATATTATGAAAGGCAACAACGTATATATGTAGTTATTGCAGCAATGAGTATAGCAACAGCGAATAAAAACAGCAGAATAAAAGTCGAACGATTTAATTAAACGGTCATTAAGTCGACAATTAACAGCAACAAAACATAGCTGCGAGCTATGAAAATACCAAATCTCACCCTTCTGCTTTTTTTTTTTTCTGCCTTTGAATCGAGATATTGTTCTCGAGCTATGAGAGTTGAGTATATATGTGTTCTGGGTTTTGAACACGACGCTACGTCCTTCGAATTAACGCAACGCGACACAATTGTTTTCGATTAATTTCACGCTGCAGTGTTGTGTCCTGATCCACTTTACCTTCCCCATGCCGTCATAAAGCATTCATTCCTCACGCAACAGGGGGTGGATTTGAGTATCAACTTATCGCCCCCGGAAGTAAAAAAACAAAAACACACACACAAAAGGCTAAGCCCCGCTAAAGGATGAAAAGGGAAATTGATTGAAATTGTTTTTTCCTTTTTTTTGTAATTCAAAAGAAAAAAGAAAAAAATCGCATGTTAAGCGTCGTGTCACTCCCAGTCGGGCATGATGTGGAGCAGCAGCAAAATCACAAGCAAGAAAAAGCTAAACACACTTTCAAGGAAACATATTTAACCCCAGAAGAAGGGTTGATTTTACTGTGTCACAAGTTGACATGTTGTTGCACCCTTATTGCTCTTTAATAATAAAAAAAGAAAAACAAAACTAGGAACGCCATCCAGCGACCCTTAACCATCAGCAAATAACCAAGCACAAATCCACCCCTCACTCCACTACCTCCGCCTGGCCGGCCGGCCGGTCGTGCGACCGATGCTCGTTTTTTTCGTCCATTCAGGCTGACATGTGTTCCATACTTTTAATTGGAAATATCGATAAAAGTAATAACGCTGCAGTTAAGTACATGTGGAGCAAGGGCAATCCTAAAGTAGCAACACAGGCACACAATCACGAAATGGTCCCTCTTGGTCGATGTCCCCATTTCAGTCCGATAGAGAACTTTAATGCTAACGAGACTTGCGAGGTGGTCACAATTTATATAATATATTGTATGGAGACAAGGTTTTGCCTCTTCCAATGAGCAGGACATGGGGGCCTTGGGCATTGAAGAAATTGAGGAAATTATGCCAGTCATAAAAGCCGCATGGGGCTTCTTTGGTTCTTTTCTTACACACCACTTTATACGGGTTCTTGGTTGTGTGGTTCTTAATGGTGTCTTTTGTGTTACCAGATGTGCTGAATTGTCAAAGCTTCTAGGATAAGAATCTTTATAATGTTCTTCTTCCCTTTGTGGTCGATGAAGTTGTTGCATTTGGGGACCCATTTTTTGAGGAAAGTCATTTAAGACATTCTATTACTAATATAGTAGTAAAGGGTAAATGTTGGTACATATGTTCTTACTCTTAAAAAATTGTTGTAGCTGTTAAACAAATTAAAGGCTTAGAACGACAAAATGGAATAATGAAAAGGTTTACATTTTTTTTATTTTCAATTAACCGATTAACATATTTTCTGGAATATTGTGGAATATTGTAGAGTTGGACAATTAAGTTAATTTAGTCAAAATGAAGTCAATTTTTTAAATCCTTTTTTATTGTTTTTGTATATAAAATCCCTTTCAACCCAATAAAGGAGTAAGATTCAGCTCGTGGAGAATTAGACTCAACGGTTGGATAAATAAACTCTCCAAACAAAAAATGAAAAACTCCCCAAATAGGGATTTTTCGCATTTTCAAATACGTCTCCAAATTATAAAATGATAAATATAATGAATTTTCAAAAAGTTTTATGCTTCAAAAAGAAAGCAATAAGTCTCAAAATCAATGTAACGTTGTCCACGAAAGCTATAGACATATAGGCACTTGCTTGACAGCAAAACTATAGGTATGCTAAGCAGAGCAACGGTGTTACGTGAGTGGGGCAGATTACAGAGGGCCCTGAAAGCGGGCCAAACAAAAAGTCAAAGATTGTTAAAATTGAAAAATAAACGATGTCTCCATTTTTAGTTAAATTAAAGGACTTATATCATTATACAATTAGTCCCCAAAAAGCCATGAAATGAATTCGAAATTGTAAGGAGTTTCTTCCCAAA
This sequence comes from Epistrophe eligans, assembly GCA_951394125.1. Classification (NCBI taxonomy): domain Eukaryota; kingdom Metazoa; phylum Arthropoda; class Insecta; order Diptera; family Syrphidae; genus Epistrophe; species Epistrophe eligans. Next base: position 95,394,212 of record OX596030.1, on the reverse strand, counting down.
TGCATATCAATTTTGGGGTGTTTTTTTCATTTATTGATGCGTTATTTTTATTGGAGAGTTATTTCACGGACACACTTTCAACCATTTCTGCATGCGGATTATTAAAGTCTACAAAAATTGAATGGTAAACGCCTCAACGGCATCATGACAAAGGATACTGTTGTAGTATCTGTCAATTCCTTGCAAGGAGCAGTAGGTAAAATTAACCCTAAAAAAAAAAAAAAAAAACTTTTTTTTAAGTGGAATAGTAAAGAATTTTGTTAAGTTAAATAACAAAAAGTCTACAGTAGGCTCCTATTGGCCCACGTTAATTTAAAGAAAAAATAACTCTAAAAGCTGCTGTTGAAACTTTTAGTTTGGATATCGAACACGATTATTTTTTTTTTTTACGAATTCATTGTTAGAATTCTCTAGATTTCTTTTAGAATTTATTTTCCTACTAAGCTGAAAATATTCTTTAAATCCTTAACTGAAAGCTTCGTTATACAGATTATGATACAATTATGATATCATTCTTATTGCTTCATTGGCACTTTGAACAACAGCAACAACAAAAAAATAAAAGAATTTGCAAATTTTCAAAAACCAACAAAAACGTCCAACGACATGATTGATTGTTATCTCTTTTAGTATACGTACCGTACTTTAAAGTAGCAATCATGACCAAACAGAAAAATCCTTCCATTATGTTTTCTATATGTACATATGTACTGTTCATACATAGAGGTATAAAATACGCAACACACCCCAAAAGCATAGATGTGTAATCTTTAAAATTGCCGCAATTTATTTAAATTCCCTTGTAAATTCATTGAGTAAAATACGGATGTTCGTCCTTTTTTTATTTTCATTTTTTTTTTTTTTTTTGTAAAAATCTCCAACATGAGACAATCTCGGATTATTCAACAGAAAGAGAGAGGGATAGACAAAAAATAAAAACCCATCAGAATATCCTATCCATGTCCATTTTGTTAGTATACATACATATATGGGAATTTGGGATCCATGGGAATGGGCTATTCAAAGGCGCCTACCAAGCATGTAAAATTTCCCTAAAATGGCCAAAATGGCAAATGAAACAACTCTTTGTCGCACACCAAACTAAATATACATTTCTATGGTAAAATGCCGCCGGTATATAGATAAACCCTCCCTCCGAACACCACCCCTTAATGGTTAACCCAGAAAAATCAGCAGCTCCTCAGAAAGCCATTTCATACATACTGACGACGACGACGACCCCTCGCATCTATAAACCAACATCCACATTTACACAATATCCATTCCATATGTATATGCATGCAATGAACGAGAGTTTCCTTTTGGACATTTATTTTTGAAGTTGTGTTACTTTCGTTTTGGAGCAATCGTGCTCCTTTTGCTCTGACTCTAGCTACATCATCATGGCTACAAGACCATTATCTCTAATCAAAGGTATTTCATCGCCGCAATTCTATACAATAATTCTCCTTCCATATAGCAGCAGAAATGAAGGAGCTCTGTGGATGTCAATGGCAAGGATTTCCGGAATTTTTCTCTCCGACACAATTCCATTGTGTGCTGGTGTGGTGTTGCTTCTCGGTTCGAATTCTATATGATGTTTCTTCTTGCTTTTTTTTTCTGCTCATCGACTACCGCTAACCAACATCGAATCAAGGATATGATCTAGAATTTTATCCACAAATTCAATGGTCAAGCAAAAGAAGGAGCAGCAGCAGCAGCAGTTTTATATAGCCATACACACACAGAGTTATTGGTTAGGCAGCGTTGTATGTAGGTATATCCTGTTTATGGCTATGATGTCTCCAGCAGAATAGGTACTGTTCAGTTATATGTAGGTGCGGTTGGTGTGGGTTGGGTTGGAAAAGGACGTGTAACAATAAAGAGACAAATTTCAATGGGTTACACTTGAATGATTTTTATTTTTCAATCGACCTTTCGTCTGTAAGTCTTTGATTCTTTAATTTTACACTCTGAAAAAAAAGGTTAGATTGATATATTTTTGTTAAACTTTTTGTTATTGTAAATTCATTTACCTAGTAACAATATTAATTTTTTTTTTATTTCTAAAGAAAATTCGATGAAACCAAGTTTAGATATAAAATATAATATATGCATTTTCCAAGGGGAGGGGCAACCCGGATTATCAGACTCTTGTTTATTTAACTGATTGCTTCCGTTACAAATAAATGATAGAAAAAATATGGATGATCAAGAAGCTCGGAGAAATCATTATCACATGAATCAGAAGACTTTCTCCCTTATATTACTCGTTAAACAATTAAGAGCTTCTAAATCAATATAGTCTCTACCATATGAATGTCAAGTTTGCGAAACAACATTCGCTGATCAAAAATTTTCCGTGCGAAGTTTTCTATGTTTTTTTTAGCAAAGCATCATCTCGAAAATGGGTTGAAACTCTTCATAATTCATCGTTAATTCGTCGTTAATTATTTATGACAATAACAATTATATGTAATGCTATGTTTTTTTTTAACAATACGTAAAAAATATTGTAAAAAGTAAATTTGTCAAATTTCAAAATTCAATTTTTAACTCCACATTATTAAATATTGTATTATTAAAGGAAAATTGTGAGCGCCAGGACTCACGTGGTGTTAAGATGTGTAAACATCAAATAAAATATTAAAGTGCTGTTTTTTTTACATCACTCAATGCGGCGAGTTCGAACTGGCAACCGAATTGCCAGCCAAACTCAACTCGACCTCTCGATTTTGCGTGATCTACGAACGTACCCAATATTGAACGAAACCAATATACATCAACGTATCGTAACGTTTAACATCACAACGTAATGTGCACAATTTCCACGTTTTTAGTTTACCCTACCGGCGCGCTGGCAAAGATGTTTAGGTACACATCAAAAATCAGATGGTGTTAAAAAAAAAACTAAAATTGAAATAGCACCTTTATAAATACTAGATACATAGACTACTTTTTTATACATGTTTTCTAAAACTATGTCATTATTTCGTAAAGGAATAATATTAAACCATATAATGGCGTAGGTACTTTTTTTAAATATGACCGATAAAGTTTTTTCTTAAAGTGTAGAAGCTCATTCTCATCAACACGTGTTTGTGTGTGGTATGTGACAGGACAAAAGAAATGTAAATTCCTACAATTTACGAGTAGAAAATATTTTCTTATACACAGGACGAAGAAGAATCTTCGTTTCTCTGAGATTTATAACTTAGTGTGGATATATTATGATTCCATAAGGCAAAACAGGGAAGGACAGACACACATTGACCTGAGAAAATATTATCCCACGTCTCCATCACCACCGGCTGGCCGTGTTGAATCCTTTTTTCTCGACAAAAAAAAAATGTTTATGTCCTTGAGCACCAGTCGCCAACATGAATACTGCGTCACTGGAATTGCTCAATTGTACGTGATGAGGCGTACAGAATGATCTGTTATTCCGATAAAATATAAACCTAGTATGATAACGGAAGAAAAAAACAGACACCCTGGTATGGTATACAAACAGAACTCTCTCTCTCCTTCATTGTAAACGATTAAAGGAACGCGATGCCAAGGATTTCTTTGCACATTTATTCTGTTCCCAAAACTCATCCCACACGCACTTTGTTTGCATTCAGATTGAATGATTCTGTCTGTGTCCATTAAAGCGAGAACAACAACCTCCAACCGAAACGAACAGAGCCAGAGATATAGGAATATATGTATATGTATGAGTATAGGTTGATGAAAAATCCCAACCATGGTATAGTTAATGCAAACAATGTGTTTGACAACATTTCGCTGTCGCAAAACATTGCCGATGATGATCCTATGGACCATGCTCAATGCTCGTCCCTCCTATATATATTCTCGTCATCAACTTGGCCATTCTCGACCGGCGAGCGGTGGTATGGCGTGGCGCGTCACATCACATGGCTATAGACTACATGCAACCCTTCTACCAAAGTCTCATCACACCCCCTTTATCAGAGACAGAATCGATTTTTAATAAATTTGTATAAGATGGACACAATGTCACTTGGAATGGGTATTTATGCTTCTCTCCTGTTGAAGCTATGCATTCTGGGACCCCCATATATTATTAAGAGAATGGTGATGGACGATGGAATTCCATATGCTTAGGTTGGTGGGTGGGTGTGTGTGTGATATTTTATGAAAAGGATGTCCTTTCCGGATGAGTTGGCTTATAAACCCCAACCACCATAATATCCTCATTAGGGAAAGTGGATTTTGATGCGAGTTGAATTGAAAACGTTATCTTCCTTCACCATCCTAATATCTAGTATTAAAAAGGTTTAGATTTTTAGGATAAAAAAAGAGCTGCTTTATGAAGACTTTTGTAACTAAATTAGTTAAAAAATCATTAGTAATTCTTTAAAATGAAAAACAAAGTTTTCAAAAATGAATTTCTTTGAGTTCAAACCGTATTATCAAATATTCGGACTTATCTGTACAGGACGAAAATAAGAAAAGCGTTATAGTTTCTTTTTTACAAAAAAAATCATAAATATTGCAACGTTAGTTTCTTCCTGTGATTGGCTGTTTAAGAATGGAAAAAATACAAATAATGTAATAACAACTATTTAAAACCTAAATAAACTAATCAGGACGTACCGGGAAGCAATAATGAATAACGGAATGTGTATATGTATGTCCATACATACATTTATAGTAATGGTGCTTAGAAGACGAGTAACAAAAACAAAAATTACTGTAAAATCTAAAATGTTAAAAACCAATGCGTTTGTGTGTAATGAATACGTTTTTTAAGTTGGAATTTGGATTACAGCGTACACAATTTGGAATAGATTCGGATTGTTAAGGAACATAGTGCAAAAAAAAAGATTCGAATTATATGTGTTAAAAAAAGCACAATATTCGGATGAAAGGTGGTTCGGATTAGCAAGACATTACTTTATTTCTCATCAGAAAATTTGAAAAAGAAAACAATTTAATACGGGATCGTGAATTTTTGAGGTAAAAACCTGTTTTGGAATCCGATTTCTAACGTTTATTTTGAGGTAAGACTCAATTTTAAAGCTTGTTTAGCAGCAGGATATGAAGAACGTAACTCCATACTTGCATTTGGTATAAAAAAAAGTAAAAACCGTCTAGGTACTATAGAAAATTCATCAAACAAAGTAAATTTTTGTCCTTAAGAAATTAAATTCATTCAATCTTGTATTATTTGATAAAATAAAATACTCATCTTAGGTCCTCATCTGCAAAATTTAATGAAATTTGCAAGAGTGTTTCATCATTGACGAGTACAAAAAGGCATATTTTAACAGCATAACCATTCATAAATGAACCGAAAAATATTGTAAGTTACAACAACAGCGTTAGATAAAAAAAACTGTAGAAAAAAGAATATAACCAAATACACACTGAATAAAATAAATAATTAATATTATTCCTACTCATACTTCTAGTTTAAAATTCAAAAATAACTGCTTGCATTTAGCCATTTCCGTTTGAAGTAAAGATTAATGGCTTCTAAAATTCATTTCCGACTGTACCAACCAACCATGTTCTACAAAATAATATACGCTGCCATCTAACGTTCAGCTTTGAATACATCGTGACATTTGTGAGGTTTTATGTCAGCACAGACAACAATCAACTGCAATAATTTTCTTGCAAAGTTTTCATTGCTTTAAATTTGGTTTGCGCAGTGGCTACGGAATTGATAGTCACATCTAGGGGTAAGTAGTATAACTAATTTTAGCTTCTTATATTACATACTAGATGAATTTCTTTTAAGGTAAATTAAAAATATTTCAAAAGTGTGACGTCATCATGACCATAGAGTACCTATATTATCTAGAGAACCGACTTCAGCGCTTTTTCTCTTTCACCCTACAAGCTGCACTGAGAGGATTTCCTCCACAAGGCTGAATATGTGTTAGTTGCCGAATGCATTTTTAATGGAATCGCACTAACATAGTGATAATTTAATGGATATTGGCTCAGTTTTGCTCAGTGCTCAGTTCTCCCACCAGATATGAAATACTTTTTTTAAAACTGCATTATAAACCATGTTCATACTTCTTGTAAAAAAAAGTCCATCGCTGGAATTTGATCTCTCTTTTACTGAGATGAAAACAAAACAGAAAAACCAACCCACCGACCCTCAGTCACATCGGAGCTGCGATGGTGGAAACAACGCATGCGTGCACGTCTTTCTTTTCTTTTTTTCAGCAATGTTCGTATTTTTGTGTGTATCTTTCAGAATTAAAAAGATGGGGAGAGAAATTTGAAGAGAGATGCGCTATATCTAAAATTCACACGAATTCACGGACAGGGAATTTAGGAGAGTGTTCTCTTACTGTGCTCAAATAAAATTTGCGGGTGTTTTAGGCAAGGGGGGTACGAGTCGGTTCTCTAGATAATATAGGTACTCTATGATCATGACGAAGTTATTGCTCGTGGAATTAAATGCTAGCAATTTAGTTTAATTTGCTCAGTTTTCTTTTTTAATTAGCTACTTTTTTAGAAAGAAATCAAACAAACTGCTTATTATGTAAAGCCTAGTAAAACCCTAGCTAAATTTTGACATACATATAGGTAGCGTTGTGAAGAATATGCCAAAGAAAACAGATATTCTCTGAAAGATTCAACCATTTCAATGATTTTTTTTTTCATTACTTCAACTTAATTTTATCAAATTAAGTGGATTCTTTTCTTTGGCTGGATAAATCGTTTATTCCAAAATATTCCTCCATTCCAATTTTTATTTTCACAAAAATTCACAAACAATTCAAGAAATATGTACATAATCTGTTTAAATTTAGCTTGAGAATTAATGTGCTGAACAAAACAATTATTTCGTTCGCAAAATTTTGAAAAATAAGCGATGTAGGTACAGTAAAACACAAACACTTAATTTTTTTTAAATTGGGCTAAAATGCTTTGCTTAATATTTTAGATTGGTTAAATTTTGGAGTGAATTTTGTATGGAATTTTGTATGTATTTATCGTGATCTGCGCTATAATTCCATGAAATAAATTTGATTTTGTTGGGTTAAGTCTTTAACTACATATGTAGTTATTTAATTAATATTATTATTATTTAAAACAATTTATTTTGATATGGAATTTAACTTACTTACATACTTTAGATCCTGAATGGATGGATGGATTTGCTTTAAATTTTATAGTGAGCATTTTTGTGTGATTCCTAGAGGAGAAATTTAAATTTTTGTTTTAGCTTATCTATTTTAGACGCTATACAACTATTTCGGTGTTTTAAAACTTTCTAGGAAACCGCTCTAACGTTTTTGATTAAACCTCGTACCCGTAATGACCCAAGTAATTACCAAGAAAACCGAGTTTCGATTTTTGCCAAAACATTCGCATGCCTTATTTATAGTTATTCACGTATCCTATAGCTTTTTAATACAGCTTCAACTATTTAGTTCCAATTCTGCATCAGATTGCTTTAATTGCGCTTCTAAATTTCTGAAAAAATACAAATACATATGTGTAAATTTTGAAGAAAAGGCTTAGAAGTCTTTCGAATACCTACTATCCCTTACTTTATGCAAAATATTAAAAATATTATTTTCATAAATAAACAAAGAACTCCAAGCACTTGAAAAAATGCTCAAAACAATTAGAAAAAACGGGAACAACTTTCAAAAACAACATAAGTATAAGTATTCAATAATTAGTAAATTAAAACAATATAAGTATAAATTAATAAATATTTCGTTTTATTTTTGGTGTTATTTTTAATAACTTTCACAACTTTTTTAATAATTTATAATAATAATTTTAAATATATTTTTTCGCGACGCGTTTCGGATTATAATTCCATCTTCGGGCGAATTACTCAATTTGACTTTGTTGTTATTTGTCATGTCAAAGCCAACGCTAATAATTGTGTGATTGTAAATTATATGTTTTTGTTTTTAATTTTAAGCTTGTTATTGATTATATAAGTATTCGAAAATAGGGATCTATAACTTCTCATTCTCATGATATCTGCGATTTATGGCCTCCTCAAGACCAAAAAAAAACAAGAGATAGGTACCTTTCAATGAGGAAAAGATTGTTCTCTTGAAAAAGGCTCCGAAATTCTGTTTTAAGAATCTATATCTTTCAATATAAAAACAATCTATTTTTATGTTGATAAATAAAACAAAATTTAAGCGACATAATATATCCAATAATTTTTTTGTTTAATTGAAAGATTTTATGGCATTAAATATAAAATATACATAACATCGTTTAAATCTCCGCCGCCAGAATGGCTTTACTTGGTATTCGGAAGGTCAAATTTAAGAAGACTTTTTCGCATAAATTTGGGTGAATTTCCTCTATGAAACTCGTGATTTTTACTTTGAGTAGGGCATCAAGAGTGTTTGGGAAATTCATTGAACTTTTTTTGAACGGAAATTTTATGATTTGCACACGTTTTTCCACGTGAATTGAATTCCAATGTTGAGTTGAGCAGAATAGGTACTACTGGATAATTCACAAAAAAATTCACAGATATTACTTTAAACATTATGACCGCAAATCAAACAAATTTCGATATAGCGATCCTATTAAAAGACCCTTTTCTGTAGCAATATCTTCAACTTGAACAAATTCTGGGTGGCGAAACGGACAAGAGAGAAAATAAGTTTTATATAAATAAATAGATACCTATCTATAAATAAAATAAATTAATTGGTATGGAGGAATCGCCCGTTGGAGAACTATGTATTACCTATAGTGACTCATTCACTTGTGAATAACGTTAGTTTGCAGAAATAGAGGAGCCCTGCAATTTTCGACTGGATACGAACAGTTAAGATGAACCATACCTAACAAAGATCTTCTCGGAGGATTTTTCTCACTTTCTCGCAAGAGGCAGTATCCTACCAATGAAAAAAATTGGTGTTTTACCTTAAAATGAATAAAATAATGCATGGTATGTCTGATCCATTAATGAATTAATGAAAACAATCGAAAAAGGCAAACATCAAACGAGATATTTACTTTATATTCTAACTATCAATTTCCCCCGATACCAGAAGACATTTCTATTGTTCACCATCACTGTCATTTAACAGAAAACAAAAAAATAATAAAATATCACACAACTAAGGTATAGTATAGTAAGGTATAGTAACATTTTTCTTAATGAGTTGCTGTCGAATTTATTATCTCTTGCTCGTCACACAAAAGACACCCTGAAGCGGAAAGAATGAACGCAAATATACCAAAGGCAACATTAAAATGAATAAACTACTTCAGAACCAACATTTTCATTTTCATTTTTTTTTTGTTCGTCCGCCTTTGTAGTCCGGAACGCGTAAAAGCCTCATTAGGGCGGAAATTCAACACTCATTTGCTTCACCCACCCCCTTTCAGCGAACAAATGATTTTTATATCAACTCAACTCTTAGGCTTGTACGTAGGTACGATGTGATACCAGCAAAAGAGGGTAGTTTTATATTTCGTGTCTGGATCTGGAGTGCACTCGTTTCGTTAGCTGATGGAGCTGGAGCATAAGTAATGGAAAATATACTTTTTAGCAATGCCATACATACAAGCCATATAAAAATCATCCCTGGTTGAAGAAAATAAGTATATTTTTTCATCCCTTATTCTGGCAATGAATACAAAAAGTATTAAAGCTGAAGCTGTGGAAAAAATAAAAAAGAAAAAAACGATCAAAGCGCCTTCTCATGGAAGGACTTTATTTTTTTCAGATTTTTGTTGGTTTATGGCCGGTTTAGCCCAAATCAGTTATCTGCAGGAAATTGCGACCCAAATGGAAAACTGGATGGGTGGACGTTTTTATTATTCTAGGCTTTGAAACTTTTTTCATATCGTTCCGTCTTTGTATAGATACCTTTCATACATTTAAATGAACATTAATGGGAAGATATTTATAGTCTTTTTTATGGATAATCTCAAAAATGTATTGTTGTTTGAAAAAAAAAAAAATGTTGCATAGATCGAGCGGGGATGTAACTTACTGGGTGTAAATTATCCATAATGACTGGAAACTTGGAAATTGACTTTATAATAAACAATTACCTACTCATGCAGATTGGCAATGATACTGGTGGATCTAATAGTGCTTGACATGCTTATACTTATGTAACGAACCGTTGGTGATGTCGGCATGAAATCTCAATTCTCAACTGGTTTCTATATAGCTCACCACTAAGAGGAAGCATACCAAGCACATAGTCCAGTTCAGAAGTTCGAGCCCCTCTCTGACCAACATTTGTTGCCATTATTATAGACATATGTTCCCCCAGCTTCAATTGGAATGATTTAAAAATTAATTTAACAAACACCTCTATTATAATTATTATACCCCTTGGCATATGGTTATAAAGCTTCGGACTATACCTCGCCGGAGGTTGAATCCAAGCTGATTTTCCACCTTTAAATTCATTTTTCGGAAGAAAACAAATTTTTTGAGAAAATCTTAATCATTCAAATTCGGCTGGAAATTTTACGTGCCTTACATTCATGCCGAACCACCAACACCACCCACACATAAATATAATAATAGTTAAAAGTCAGTAGCCCCGTGAACTATGCAATCAAAAATTTGCTTAATTAAAAGATACACATTTAATAAAAATTTGCGCACATTAAAATTTTCCGAAAACATATTTACTGTGGTTAAAAAAATAAATAAATACTAAAACCACTAAAATTTTAAAGGCAGGAAGAAAAAATCTTATTTGATATAACTAACCAACAATTCTTATGTGTGAGTTTAAATTAAGATTAAATAGCTTAATTTTAGAAAACTGGTTAACTTAAGCTCATATGGTAAAGTCAATCTGTAAAAAATATGTGGATCGATCTTATTGTTCCTTCCTAAAGTATACTTTGGATAACTCCCCCCCCCCCGCCACCCAATATATCAATTTTTTAATGAATACAAGAGCGTATAGCAAAACATCGATGGGATGGTGCTCTATCTCTGTTTTTAAAAATTGACTTGCTATTCAAAAAAAATTAAATCCTTATTTTAACATAAAGATTTAGATTTTTTCAAATCTTTAGGTTTTATTAAATCTTTAAAATCTTTTTAGTGGGTATTTTTTTTTAAATAGGACCAAAATCTTTATTTTTCAATATTTTAATTTATATGAATTCTTAGAAAAATTGGATTTCCGTTATTCGAAAAAAAATCATTTAATATAAGAAAAATTTTAAAAAATCTGTTTAAACATTTTTATATTAATAAAAATTCTTTTTAGCAAAATTTTAAGTTTGAAATAAATTAATTATAAAAACTGTTCACTAAAACAACTTAAATTAAAAATAAAATTAAATAAAATTTCTGGTTTAAAGTTTCCTATATTTTAAAAAACTGCACCTCCCGCCTAATTAGAGGGAAATATTTGTGTCTTGTTTTGTTGCATTCTAAAACACTCTGTACCTATAATTATAGATTTGAAACAACTTTTGGATTATTGATTTATAAAAAAGTGAGCTAATAGAGTTTTAAAAGGTTCAAATATTTAAAGACGCGTTTTTAAAAGTTCGTTTGATAAGCCTATGGTCCCTATGGTATAGGGACTAAATATTTTTTCATCAAATCAAATAAGCATTTTAAACGAAAGTTAAAAAAAAAAAATACAACCATAAGTTTTGAAATAAAATCAAAAGTAAATACAAAACAAAATTTCCAATTTATTTATAATTTCCATTTTTGAATAAAGGTCTGTATCTATAACATTTGTTTTGGGTCTAAAACCCCCATTTTGAATATTCCAACAAAAATATTTGGAACAGTTTTTGTTCAAAACTTACTTTACGCCCATATACATACCTACCGCTTTTTCTCAGTGCGAATTTCTTAAAGAAAATGGAAAATATGGAGCTTGAGGACGTGTGTTTCTACCAAGACTAAAATCCAAAACTGAGAGGATATGCATGGATTTTTCGTCATTGACCTAGTTTGGTTTTTTTCTCTAGGGCAACTTGAAATCCATATTTTTAGTTTAACCCTTTAACACTTTCTGTACACATCCATATAAACAATCTTTTTCATGTACCGTGGCGTCCTAAATTAAATATAATTTCCAGACCAAAATCACACAAATGTGGCGACATGAAAAAGGATTCGGGCACGCCACGGAGGGTGCCATTTGACAAAACGTCAATTATAAAAATGTAAAAATAAATTCCCAAAGTAGCAAAATTCAGAAAAAAAATAGATACCTATAGGTTAAACTCAATCGTACTTTTATTGAAATCTTTCTAACAAAACCATTTTCTGCAACTGTTTCATATAATACATGTCCTGCCATATAACCTTATTTTTACAAAAAAAAAAACTTGAAAATCATTTTAGATTTCAATTAAGATGTCATTTAGTCCATTTAACGACAGGGCTATTTAATGCTATAGGCCCATTATTTCGAATGAATTTTTTGTTATAAAACTTTAAATACACGTATTAGGTACCTACCTTACCTACATATATATCATCCATCACTGTAATGTTACATAATAACTTTTAAACATCGCATGCGCCTAACTCATGAAAATTTTATTTCACTTCCATCCACATGTCGATTTTTGAAACAGCTTAATCGATTGAGTCACGATATACCATATACACTTTATATATCCGAACCAAATTGAGGTCTATGCCGCCTGGTGTCGAATCAGCAATTCTTCATAAATATAAGATTTAATAAGCATATTTCCAAGACGCCTCTTTATGAATTACCCACTTTATCAATATTGAATATAGGTAGGTACTTCATTATTCAATTTGCATGCACTGGCATCATTATTTCAAGTCCATTCATAGGCCAAGATATCTTACTATTCTTTTATTTTATTTCCACTTGAATAGTGTTGAACTTAGTCATAACTTCAGAAGGTTTATAATGAGCACATTCTTCGGCCCAAATGAAACAGAACCGTAAATGGAAAAACCTCACTTCATGTCAGCGCAGCACAAGAACCCGAAGAGCCACTCACTAGGTATATGCTGGAGATTCTTGGTACAGATAGTTGGGGCCAAGAAATTCAACACCTTGTTCGAGATTGAAATGCGGAACCCCAAACTGCGTCCGCCATTCCCCCTCTCCTGATAATGCCAATGCACAGTGAAGTAAAGATACATAATTATATTACTGTCGGTTGGCATTGTGGACACGAAGAGAAGTCGAAGTCGACTTGAGCCAGAGAAATCGTTGAAAGGGACTTTGGCTCCGCTCGCCAAGCGCCTATAATCAGTGACCGGAACGGCTACAACGAAATATAGATACATATGTATGTGTATTATACCAAACTCACACACAGCAAAAAAAAAATGCGAATGCGATATCATTTATCTTAATTCTGGTTGTGTATCACTAATGAGATAAATGTTCGCTTGGTTTTTCGGATATTTTGTTCAAGTAGCTATAAGGGGAGCAATAACAAACGATAAGCGAAGACGACGCACAACGACGAGGGTGAAGCCGAAGGCATATTCTCGAACTATTTCAGGAAATTGAAATAACAGCTCCTCATACATAAACAGAAACACGTTCATATATAGCTAAAGCTATTAAAGAAATCTTGAATTAATTCCACTATTCCACAAGAAAAGGTTTCCGGGTTGGGGGGGAGGCGAAAACAAAATCCAAAGGGCAAACAAGAAATATGTATACTTCACACGCAATTAAGATGTTAACAATTAATAGAAACATGCTTACTAACTATTTTTCCCCATGGCCAACTACTGCTAATTCTAATGCTAATACAAACGAACAAAAGGAACATTTTGCTGAATGGATAATTAACACTTACCTATCTATACCTACCCAACCCACCTTGTGTGCTGTTGTGGAGTGGGTAATTGAAAGTTATGAAATTATGAGGCTTATATGTACATATTTAGCGAAATATTATATCAATTGTGGTTGACGATGTGCGATGCGGAACACTGGCAAATCACGTCCGTCGTCATTGTAAATAATTATTGTATAATAAGAAGGATGATGATGATTAGATAGATAAGTGGTGAGTTTATCTACTTAATTTATAGTCTTGGGTTATAGATTGTTAAATAAGTTTGGGATGTGAACGTGAAAAAAACGTGGCGAAAAATTCGTTTTAGTAAATCGCATCTAAAATGCTTTAATATAGGTAGTTAATGCATTTTAAGTATAGAAAAAAAGGGCAAGTTCATAGCATTATAATATCTATTCAATATTTTATTTAAGTTTAAATTACCAAATGCATATTTTATCTTGAAAGGATCCTACAAACTACTTATCAATTTAGACCATTTAAGCAGCTAATTAATAAGTAAGCAGCTGCACTTTCCAAAATCGGAGCAAAAAAGTAATGTATATGAACAGTTGCTAAAAACTGTTTTCAAAAGTTATATGAAAAGTGGAAGTAGATATATAAGTGTATACATTTAAGAATACCAATAGGTCCTACCTCTGTAAAATTCAAACATAATTTTTAGCGTAAGTAAAACGATTCTAAATAAATTAAAAAAAAAAAAAAAAAAATGATCTATTTTAGAACCAACCAGTGTTACCATGCACAGCCAAAATTATATTTATGAATCCCTCCAAATGAAAAAAAGAATCCTTTTAAAAATCAATGCAACAATTTTAAAAATGTCAAATTTTAAGAATTATCAAAACATTTTTATTTTATTAAACAGAAATTAAATACAAACATTTTTTTAATGTTCATAAAAAAACTTAATATCCTTTGAGTAAAAATGACTATGAAAAAATGTATCCTTTTTAAAAAAAATATATCCCCGAATCCCAACAAAAAGAAGGATCCCCGCCGGTATACAATTGTATCCCAGGGGTAACTAATAAACTAACTCTGGAATCAACCCATAGTAAAAGTAGAACCGTGATTTTCGCTTTTAAATAAGGAATGAGTCAACTTATATATTTCGACCCCTATAAGGAATTAATTTTGGGGACCCCATAAGAAAATAACTTCACTCATTTAGGCTGGCACTTTTTGATGGTATATCTGAATTTATAAAGTTTAAATGCTAATTTGTTGCGCTAACCAAAAATGTGTAGTTCGAATACTTTTCTGTAATTAAAGTTTCATCTAAAATAAGTCTTAAGTTAGTGAACAAATGTTTCATCTACAATAAGTCTGTAGTTAGTGAACAAAATCTAAAATAATTGAATAATATAATTCGAATTTTTTTATTGGTTTAAATTTGTATCATTTTTACTTGCGATATAGTTATATGTACAGGTGCCTATCTTACCTATGGCAAGTTATGCATTCGTAAAAAAATCTATAACTCGAGGTTTTGATCAAACTTAAGATTACTATAATAGTAAAGTCGAAAAAAATGGATCTTCCAATTCTGCCCATCTGTCTGTCTGTCCTTTCGACTGTAGGTATCTAGCGTTTTTTGAGCATTCCTCCGACAAGTTTTTTTTTATTTTTTCTTTAATGACCAAAACTAACGATACCTATCCTACCTGCCGTAGATACAATTGTTTTTAGCAATTAATGAACAGCTTAATTTTCTCAAAAACGTGCCCACAACTTTAGAAAGAAAATCACTATTTTTGTTTACTAAACAAAAATTCAGGAAAATGGTTCTTAATGGTACCTACCTCCCATAGAACCACTTTTTTTTTTAAATGATATTTGCATAGATATCAAAATTTTTTTTTTAAATCGAAATCATTTTTTGAAAATGTTGTTTAACTAATTTTTTAGCTCTGCATTTATAAATACTAAATTATGGCATGCCAATTTTTTTTTTATCTAAAAAAAGTTTTCAAAATAAAAAAATCAATTTTTATATAAAACCGTTACAACGATTTTTTTTCTCATAAATTGAGATTTGTTTAGGAATTCAGATGGTGTAGGTACATCGAATAAAAACTATTTCAGGGGTTTGTTTAATCAATTTATTTCTAATTATATTGATTTCTTAATAATTTTTCAGTCCAAACTGTAAGTTCCATGCATATGCATTGTATTAAATCGACCATAATCGGTTTAGGCTGCAGCCGAACAGACAGACAGAGAGTCATACAGAGTCAAGTTTAACCCTAATCTCAGGTTGCGATCAGGCTTGTCAGATTGTGCGATTTATCGCCAAACAGGCGATTTTAAAATTTATTTGGCGACATGGAAATTAGATGTTTTTAGTTTTTGGCAATTTTAATTTTTTGAATTAAAATTCTAATATTCTAATAATTTGGAATAACCCTGTGCTGAAATGCTTTCGGCATTTAATGCCTCAATGTATGAAAAAGATCCAATTGATACATACATTGAATTTATTGAAGAAGACTAGGTAAACAAAGGAGTATTCTTTTCTTGAATTCCAAGTTTTCGTTTAAATAATTGTTGTTTTTAAATTTGGCGATTTTTTGGCGATTTATATTTTCTGTTTGGCGATTCCGCTGACAACCCTAGTTCTGGTTGCGATTCCAAAATTTGCTATATTTAGTACCTACATATGTATATCTTAAGTAAAAATTGAATTGGTGTTATTTTTGATTTTGTCAACTTCAGATAGGTAGATATTTTTTGCGGTAACGAATCTGTAGTCTGTCTGTACAATGATATTTCCTTTGACTTTGTGGGCTTTAGATTTTGTTTGCGATTTCTTAATTCAGATTGGATGACTTTTCGATTTTTTAAACGTGGATGGTCGATACCTACATATGAGTTCAAAGTTTTGATTAATTAATTGAATTATCTTTTGCAAGATCTTTAATTATTAAAAGAATAATTTAATATGTAAATTAAATTAGTAGGTAGGACCTATACCTACCTATAGGTCCAGTGGGGTTCACTTGTTTAGAGATACCACCTAACCACTTAGGTATTTATCGATCGGGGTTAACGTAGAGCCATTGATAAAATACCTAGATAGGTACCTACCTAACTACTTATTGTATTTATTCAATAAACTCAATATCTAATACCTATGGGAAGGTTATGATGGTAGGTATATCTAAAATAAACTGGTAGGTATACGAATTCACTAGTTGCAACGACTTTTCTGATAAGTGGCCGGCCACTGGGGGGGGCTGCAATTAGGCTACTCTACCCTATAGGTAGGTACATATGCGTTGTTTTACTATATTAGGTAAGTAGGTATTACAAGTGTGATAGGTAAAAGGTAGGTATCTATTTAGACACGTGCCTAGGTTAGTTAGGTTATTAAGTTTAGTTATTTGGTATAACCAACTTCAACAAATTTTTTAACAGTTATTCTCAATTTTATTCTCTTTTTCCGTTTTCTCCAATGTCTATTGTCTAATCTAATGGATTTGTAATTGACATTCTATTGTCTTTGTCTGCTGTCCCTTTCCATTGCCTTATCCGTGTTTCGTGTTTATCAAGATTTTTCCTTTCGTTTTTCTCCACTTTTCCATTTACATCTATTTACATCTACAGCATACGTAACTCGTAAGGTACATACATAATTCTCTTTTATATTCCAGTTTACTCTCTCCCTCTCTCTCTCTCTTGCTCACTCTCTCTCCAGTCTCCACAATCCACCAGCTCTACAAAAAGTGTACGATACGACATACGACAAAATAAAATAACGCATGGCGGATGGAAAATGGAAAATGAAAAAGACGTAGATACAAAATACAATTTTACAAAAAAAAATATCTTTCCACTTCCAGTTTCTAGGTTCCACATTCCAAAATGAAGCGAGAAGCAACTATTCCACTTCGGGTAACTTCGTTTGGTTAACCAACAACATCTTAACCAATCACAAGCGAGTAACAAAACTTCGTCAATATTCGTTGATGATGGGCTGGCCGTAGTTTTTGCGAGGGGTGAGAATGAACCAATGCTATTAAAAGAGGGGAAATACGAAATTAAACGGGATAAAGAAACAGAGAAGTTGTTTTCTTCGATTGGCTTACATTTTTACAGTTAGTGTGTTGTCAGCCTGCCTGTAATAGGAACTGTACGATGACGAGTGCAGGAAGATGATGACGCTTGTAGGCTTGTACATATGTCGTTGTTTTTTTTTTGTGTAAAGTAATGAAGTTTACTCCATTTTTTTAAAGAAAACTTGAAATGATAAGAATTTTTTTTTAAATCATGTAGGTGAGGTAGGTACCTACCTATATTATTGTAAGGTAGGTAGTAAGGAATCTAGGTTTATTAGGTACCTTGATTCATGTAACAATTTCAGGCGTTTCGTTCGGTTCGGTTAGCCAAAGAAAAATAGATAAATGTCTGGTTCAGCTGGGAGAAAAGAAAGGTACCTACCTACCTACCTAGGAAATTAATTTCATTTAACCCTGGATGGTTATCCTTCGTCGAATCGACGAACAACTTTTTTATTTTGTAGGTATGATTTCTCTTTAATTTGATTGTTTTTTTCTATATTTTTACAACAAGTTGTCTACCTATTTCTTGTAACTTTAGAAAACTAATTGACATGCTAAATTCTAAATAAATAGTTTAGATATGTAGGTACCTACCTAGGTAGGCTTCATTTAAATAAGAAAATAATAAGTCCATACCTAGCAAGATACCTAACTTCCTACTAAGAGATGACATTGACGTCATATAAATGCCAATATGGCGGCTAAGGTGTTTACTATGAGCATAGGTATATGTAACTCGTATTTGTTTAGGTATCATAGCCTAGGCAAGCCTTATAAGAATAGTTTTGATAACAAAAGTAAATTAGCTTTTTAGGTTGTTGAGTGTAGGTACCTACCTACCTACCTACCACCTGGAGATATGAAAAAGTTTTCTAACACAACTTTGAAATAAGCTTTTTTAATAAGTAGACAAATCGAAAGACACGTATGTAGGTACCTACCTATTTAAAATAATAGCCCATCATCAAGATGAAATTTAGATCTATCTATAGGATAAACCCATCTAGGTATAGGTACCTATGTACCTACCTATAGGTTGGTTCATATAGGTATATTAAGTATTTTATTTTTATTTCATTATTTATTTTATTTATATTAAAATTTTCTCCATATCCAGATACAGTTGTAATTATTGAGAAATCAAGCGCATGCTCTCTATAAATAGACTCTTTATAAGTTGCACAAATCTATAGATATCTGTACATCTATATTTAGATAGATACACATAAACATTTTACATATTGTAGGTAGGTATGTACATAAAGATATAGGTACAGGTTATAGGTTATAGGTTATAGGCAGGTAGGTAGGTAGGTATAGCTTTCAATGCAAACAAAGTAAAGATTCTTTGATAATTATAGTAAACGAATAGGTAAAAGGTGTATTTAGACCATGTTAGGTAGGCACCTGGCTTAGGTACCTAGGTAGGTAGGTATACCTATAAAGATATGTAACATAGGTATAGGTAGGTATCTATGTAAAATAATTATGAGGGTCCTACCTATAGTTTCAGGATTTTGATATGATATGTAGGTACCTATATTGTATAGGTGGATATACCTAACAGGTCCAGGGGCAAGTTTGCCCCTAGGTATACCTACCCAGCATTTTATTCTTCCAAATCCAGCCGATGATCTACCTGCGGAAGGAATCGGATTCTAGTTTAGTTATGTATAGTAAAAATACCAATATTAAGAGTTATTCCCTTCGCAGGAATTTTAAATATTCTTATTATAATAAGCTGTCCTATAGACTGATTTTAATCCAACCTTGCAATTATTTAGTCCATATGGGCCGTGGATAAACAAAATTTCTGAGGTTGCAAGAATTTCAGATGCATCGCTCTTTCTTCATAGTGTGTTTTTTATAAGCTCAAGACATAAGCAGGATAGGTATAAAGAATCTGCAGAGGTGTTTCCTTTCCATTTCAACAAACATAGGTGCCTAGGGTAGGTACCTATACCTACCTTTATTACCAAAAGAAAACCGAAGCTATGTCAGAGGCCAGTTACAGCTTTCATTGAAAACGATTATTGAAAATTTTGTCTATCGATTTTGAGGCAGTTAAACAAAGAAAATTTATGGCATTTTGGTACCAAAATGTAGCTTATTACTTATAAAACTTGTTTTATCAAAAAAACTATTTCATTTAATTCACTATTTACTAATTAAATCAATTTTATTATTTCAATGATCGAAATCGTTTTCAATGAACAGCTGATGGTTTTCTTTTCAAAAAAGTGAAACACAATCGTTCCAATAAAATGTGTTCGATTTTCTTTCTGTTCTCATCTGTCATTATTTCGTTCAATGAACAACTCTAACCTCAAAATAATTTGTTGTGAGTTCAGAGTTGTTGTGTCTTGTATTGTATGCTATGCACTATTGAGAGCGTTGAATAATTGTGTTATTGTTTTTTGATGTTTTGTGTTCCAACAATTTATAAATTTAAATTTTCAAACCCTGAACCCATAAGTGCCGAGTATCCTTCCTTTTTGAATGACAAATCTTTTCAATGACAGTCGAGTTTCATAATGATCAATAGGTATACATAACCTACTGTTGAGAAAAAATTCCACAAATTCACTGTTTTGTGTTCCAAATTTCCAATGATGGTTTTCATTGAAAGCTATGTATAACTGGCCGCTAAGAATATAAACAATAGATGTTTTCTAAAAGCAGTTTCGGTTTTTTTTAGATACTAGGTACGTAGGCATAAAACATCAAAAAATTGGATACATTTCCTTTATGGTTGTTTCAAGCAAACAGGAAAAAATTTGTCAGTTGGCGAGCCCACCGCATAATTTTTCGTATTGAAATGCACTCGAAAATATTGTTCGTCCATAATTTTGCTAGTGGAATAAGTAGAAATCGGAATTCGAATGAAAAACCTAGTAAATATAACCTATTTGAAAGTTTTTCGTGTTTAGTTTCCTCCATCTCTATATCTATTACTACGTTCTGTAACTTTAACTCTACTTCTCGCATCGATAAAATTGGTCGAGAAACGATGAAAAATGGAACAAAACTCATAGGTACCATTTGTTTCCATTTGTATCGTTTCTTGCCTAATTTTATCGATGCGAGAGTTACAGAACGTAGGCACTGGCCCCTAAAAATACAAATTTTGAGTCGTTCTATTCAATAGGTAGTAGGTAGGGTTAGGGAGGGTTAGGCAGGTTTAGGTTAGGTAGGTAGGTACACATATTATATTGACTGAAAAAATTCGCCTGCTTAAATATTTATATTTAAATGTATAGGTATATATTTAAATTCAATTCTGGTGAGTTCAACTCTACAATTCGTAGACTGTGTGACTCATCAGTAAGATGATGCTGTACGGCTGTACCCTTCTAAAACTCAAATTATGATTGATGCTTATCGACTCTTCAATCACAAATCACAGCATGAACATTGAATTAATTAAAATGCTTATTCACTTTTAATAAATTGTTTATATTGCGCCAATAAACGCATTTATCAAAGTAAACAAAAATTATAGTTTTATAAAAATTTTTTGGCGAAATGTAACTATGAGTGAGTAGGTAGATACATATATTTCTTCATGCAAGCATCCGGTTATAATTTTCTAATTTTAATTTTCAATAAACGGATTTTAACTACGCCAACACATAGTTTATTGATTAGAAATTTTTAAAACAAAAAATGTTCCTACCTAATATCAATAAAAATTTTACGATTACGATTAAGATACAGTTTAGTTACAGATAGGAATACCGCATTGCGTTCAGCCAGTAAGTGTGCTGGGTATATTCGTCAAAATTATTGCTTTTACAGAGGGTCACAGACATTTTTCAGAAGTTATATAAGTATAGGTATACTACATAGGTAACTGGGAAGTTTATGAGACTGGTTAGAGAGATATTCAAAACCTAAGTGTAGCCATCTATTATTTATCTACCTAAGTACCTATACCTACCTAGGTATTAGTACATAGTTACCTAATTACGTAAATCTGTGTGAAAATATGTTTAGAAGTTAAGGTATATCTTTTAAGTAGGTATGTACCTACTTTATGTGTAAGTAAGGTATAGGTATCTTCGAATCTAACCATCAAGTCTTGTAATCAAACCTATCTCTATATAGGTACCTACCTATATAGGTACATTTATATAAATAAAATAAGTAGGTACCTATCTTCCAAAAGAAAAAAAATGTTCATGTAGGTATCTTATATGTAGGAAGTCTTAGGTATAATAGGAATATTCTTCTGGTACTGGTACCCACTTATGTCGAAGTTACTAAATAAGTTAGGTATAGTATAAGACGAAGTTTTGAAGGCATCTTTTTTCATTATTTTCTACCATTTTAAGCGCATGCCCGGTCATTTCATATTTTTTTTAAATATACATAGATACCTATAGGACCTACCTGGGTATTGTCTCCAATTGTTTTTCTTATCAATCGTCTTTTATATCTACTATTCTGTCTGTTATATCTACTATTGTTCATGTAGGAAAGCCAGGGTAGGTACCTACATATGCCCTATATCTAACGATATTTACTACCTACCTAAAGACCTTTCCCTTGGAAGGAAGGTTAGCACCTACCTATAGGTGCCTACTATATCAAACTAGTTACCTAGTTAAAATTAAGCTTTGTAGGTATCGCAACAGCCTATAGGTATAGGTAGGTACATAGATAGGCAGGAAGGAAAGTTTCCCCATTTTAAACATAATCTTAATACCTACCTATCTATACCTAATAGGTTGGGTAGGGCGTAGACACTTCATCGTTTTTGATAAAAAAAAGAAAACAAAACGAATAAAGATAGGTAGGTACCTACTCATCTAAAGATGGAGAACCTAGTTACCAAGGTATACTTAATTTGCCTGAATTGATGAATTGCCAGAACAGATGAAGTTAGGTAGGTACTTATTAGTAGGTACCTACGAAGATAAGCGCAGTTTGAAAAATAAAATAAGAAAAACACGCTTAAAAATTGAAACCAATAAAAAAAACTAGGTAGGTTTTGTACATAGGTAGATACCTATCCATACCACAAATTGGAATGAATCCAAAGAAAACAAAATAACAGAAGCAGAAGGAAAAGAAAACCTCTTCGGGTTTTCATTTATGTTCGGTTCTTTGTCGTGTTAAACCCGAACAACTATCGATTTGGAGAGATTTCACATCAAAATTGTTTTTGTTTCAGTCCGTTCACATTTTATCTAGTATCTTTTTGTTCCTCTCGTTCTCCTTATTATTTGTGTATTTGGATTTGGATTTGGATTCAGCGCGCTACTTGCGCTCCACTTTGCCGTATTTGGCAATCTCCATTTAAAAATGAGTTCACATACCTATAGGAGAATAGCAAATCTGCATTGGTGTTTGTGTACGTTGCGTAGAATATGTTTATTATACACAATATCACGTAACGTTTACGTATTACGTTATTCCAAACTAACACTCGCGCATACACACACAACTTGAGTATATGTTAGATTGATTGTGTTGGTTTCACTTCATACACACACACACACGCAAACACACATATAACACACACTCAAATTCGAATAAAGATAATAAGAAAGGAAAATTAAAAATATACATTTTTTTTCTTGTTCTCAAGGTAGCAACTAGCAACAACTGCAAACAGCGACGAATGTGCCCGTTCGACATTTTTGTTTTATTATTTTCATTTTTGTTTTTTTTTTGAGTTTTGTTTTTCTGTTCATGCAAGTTTATGTGAATTCTGTTTTGCCATTTTTTTTAATGGCTTTTGGGCATATTACGTGGTACGTTGCCAGATTTCGTATTATTTGTTTAAATAACGCCAACAGAAAAGATACATTATACTTTATATAGATTTGATTACGTAACGTTTTTTAGCTCGCTATGTATAAATATCTATACGAGTAATGTTAGGGTAATAGGTAGATATATTTTGTAGATATCTATTGAAGGTACACATAGTAATATGGAAGGTAATTTAGGCCAAAAATTCTATTAAACCTAATGCCTCTGATTTTTTAATTAGCACACAATTTTGTTGATTGAGATGGCTGATGGGCTTACTACATATAGCTACGGTGACCATATTTTCAAACTGCAAATAATGAACAAATGAAAAAAGAAACAAAATTCAATTCAATTTTTCCATTTAATTAAAAAATATTCACAGAAAAAAGTCTTAATTAAGTTTAAAAAGAAGGTACAGAAATTCAGCTTTTGCTTTCATAAAACTTAAAATTAAAAACGAAATAACTCTAAAATAAAAAATTCTTACAAACAAACATAAAAACTTACGGTCGTATTTATTAGATTTTTGTCTACTTAGACACTGTCTAACTATTTTCAAATTGGTGGAAATATGATTTATTTAATAAAAATAAATATCACATTTTTCACGGTTAAGACAATCTACTCTTGTGTCTAAGTTAGGCAGCTATAAGCCAACAATAAACAAGGTTTTTGAACACATTCTCCAAAGTTGGACAGTTGTCTAAAGTTAGAAAACGTTTATAAATAAGACCATTAAAGTTTATATTAACACAGTTGATTTTTAGGGATGTTGATATTTTTCTGAAAAGTAAATTTACTTCGTTAAATTCTGTTTTTTTTTTTTTAATATTCTTGGAACTCTGTGTTAATAATAATTGTATTTAGTTATCAAAATAGATTTTAGATTCTCGGTGGAATCAGGGATCGGGTTTACTTAAATAAATTTCAATATTTTTGTTTGCTTTTTATAAAAAATTTTAAGTAAAAGTTACCAATTTTAACAACGCAGGCAGGAGACAACCGATATGTTTTTTTTTTTTTTTATTTAAATAGTTTTTGGTGAGTACATAACAGAGGATATCAAAACCAATGGAGTGCCTTCAGGACACAACAGCCTGTGACCTTGTTAGCTCCCACCAGAAATTAACAAAAAGTTGTAAAAATAAATCTATTTCCAAAAAGTGAACGCTAATATTGAATAGAGTCGCCTAAAGCCGTATAATCTGTCAAAATTTTCCTTATATGAATATTTTCCTTAATGAATTTTTAAAATATGAATAACTGAGCAATAACTTACGTTAAAAATCAATAAAATCCAGGACCTGTTCGGAAATCTTTTAGCAAGGGGAAACATAGGGCTGAATATTGTAGATGAATAGATGATGTGTCCTAATTTCGGACATGACCCATGACATCAAAAAAAAAGGAATTCTTGTTTCGATTGGATAGGCTGAGTTCAGGAGCATCACTGGAAGAGATGACCTTTTTCATCAAAATCAATTATAAGAACAAGGTAGGTACCTATTAGGTATAAGGAAAACATTGAAAATTGCTAATTTTAAGTTTTATTTTCTAGAAAAAATCTGCCACTAACGGCCACTCTACCCTATATAGGTGTCTATATAGAGTAGAGTAATTAACCTTTCAGTATTAGTCCTGCTTCATGCAAGCATTTGTAACATTACACCACTTTTTCTCTTCAGCAGGTTTTTTAACCTTCATCATGGTACTGGAAATTATCAACTTGTCCGAGTTATCCTTTAGCGTATGCGGTTAGTTATTTTATTACTGAAACATATAGAAAGCCTAACACACTACTAAACACAACAAATATAACATAGAAAAAATATATACATAAATAACTACGAAGTTATGAATACAAAAGTAACTACAAGTCAAAATTTAATAACATTAGATAAACAAACAAACAGTGGCAACACTGTTGCAATACCTATAAAGTACAAAAATATCATCAAAATCGGTAAACGGCATGACGGAAATGAATACACAAGACGGTTTTCTATATTTGGGAAACATTATAGTTATAGTACCAAAATGCAACCATAATTTCCAGTTTTACTCTACGATATGAGATCAACGGCCAAAATTGTAGAAAATGTCTTTTCTCCTTTCTTTTTATATATCTATAAAGGGTGTTTTATTAGGGGCATATAACTTTAAGTGGCAGCACTGTTTTCATTGACAGCCATTTTGTCATCTGCCATATGTGAATGTGATTTATCTTTAATTCGGTTTGCCATTATATTTTTTAATAACAAAATATTCGCACCCTGAATTAGTTCCAAATATTCAAACAATAATTTTATTTCTATACCTACCTGTTCTATGCAGGAACTGTATCAATTCAAAGTTCTGGTAACTTGCTTTTAGAGCCTATCTTTTTGGGTTAATATCTTTGTTTATGTACCTATACTCCTTAATGGTTTAATTATAATAGGTGTTCCTAATTAATCAAAGTAGGTTAGGTGCATAAGTATAGCATTTCAAATAAAAATACTAATGAGGTATTTAAAAGCATAAGCAATATTGATTAAAAAAAAAAAAAAAAAAAATTTGCCATTGAAAATGTTAGTATACATAGGTATAGGTAGGTACTTTGTTGATCAAATAACGTCAACTACTTTCAGAAGTCAGCCAAGACAATTTTTCAAGATAATTAGAGGTTGACATTTTAAGCACCTCATTTGTGAGTACTGAATATCGCATTAAATATTAAATATTTTTTTTTTTAATCTACTGGAAAATTTGGCGATGGTGACATGTCATGGTTATTGGTTATATACATATCTTAACTAAATATCAGAAAATCAGAACAAATACGTGTATCTATTTGAAAAAAATACCATTCCATTTTTTTGTAGTGCTCGTAACGTTCTCCAATAGTATTGAAAAAAACTTAAAACAATTTTTCTATTATGCCTGAACAATTAAACTGAAACTAGTTGACCTTTTATGGCGATTTGGTGATCTTTCAAATGCTATACTTTTTTTGTCAATATCCCACAAATGAGGTCCTAAAAATTTCTAATGACCTTGCAAATCTTTAAAAATTTATTATGGCTAACCAATTTCTGAAAAAAATTACTGATCTTTTTTTGGGAATATTCCATACCTACATTAGGTGCTAAGATCATGGAGCCATACTTACAAATGAAAATAAAAATGGTCTACCAACTTACTGCTTAAACGTAATAGAATGCTACAACTGAAACTGGAGCTGAAATTGCAAGAGCTGTAAAAAACATTGTAGGCATAGGTACGTGCTATTTTTTTTACGGCCCAAAATGTTTCTGTACAGCTTTTTGTATATTTTAATGAAGAAAAAAACTATCACGGGGTTATTTTCACTTTTTAATTTTTGATATTTTTCTTTTAATATAATAATAATAATTTTTTCGCGAAACAAATAAGCACAAAAGCTTCGGCTCTTTTTTTCTTCATACAAATTAAAAACGACAAAAGTGCTGCACGTTTTAAAGTTGGCAAATCCGTTTGCAGCTGCGTTGCGTTGTGTTCGTAACATTTAATTTGTGTGTATTGAATATTTTGACAACTATTCCAGCTGCAGCTCCAATTGCAGCTCCGTCTTCAGACTCCATTGTGCTCAGACAGTTAGTTATTAAAAATATAGATAAAATAGAAATTTATCTGGTAATGACCCTCCTCATTTTATTCAAAAATACATTTAACAGAATTTATGTATGCTTCAAAAACAGGAGTTTTACATGATATTTTGTTATGACCAAAGAACAGAGAAAAAGAGTTAAATTTTGTTAGGTTGGTAGGTATTTAACATCTTATAGGTATTTCTATAAATAAAAAACATGAAACTCGTTTTTTAAATTGCAAAGACAACTTTTAAAAATATTTTATTGTCAAAATAAAGAACGACGTCTGAGTTCTTAAAAAAATTTGAATTTATGCAAACAAAATTTAAAAAATAGTTGGAGCGATTATTTTTTTTAAGTAATATTTTATTTAAAAAAATTCTATTTCTTTCTATTTAGCACTTTCAAAAACGAAAAAATTGATTTTTCAAAAAATTGTTTCTCAAAGTTTGTATGTTATATACCTACCTATGCACCTTTTACAAGAAATCATCAAAATATTTTTGCTAACACTGCTCATTTAAATTTAAAAGCTTGGGGTAGGGTTTTTTGAAATTTCAAAAATATACCGTTAATGATTCGTTATGGAAAATGTTACTAAATTAATGAGTCGCAAAATGAGATCGCCGCGACGAAACGCCAAATTTGTGTGGACTATCTTGAATCTATAGGTAGGTACTTAATCTAAATGAAAGCTCATCAGACATCACCATGACACATAAGCGCATTACAGCATACCCAATACCCAACCATCACAAATACTGTGGTGTGGTTGACACAATGTCTAAACACATTTTGTCTGCCAAGGACAATTATTACCCGTTAAACTCTAACAGCTTTATATGTATAATTGATTGCCAATCCCTGGGAGGGCGGAAATTGTTTAGTAAACCCTTATCCACGCGTATCAATTTCACATCCTACCAATTGCAAAAATTTACTGTACCGTACACACTTCATTTCATCTCTCTCTCCCTTGTACACTGTCATATAGGTACATAGTGGCTTTAATCTTAATCGAACTTCATTTCGATTTATCCAGATTGTCGCATTAGATGGGGTGAAAAAATAAACATCAACCCTTATGGGTTCCACCCCCTGAGACTATATGATTCATTGAACAAGACGTATTAACATCTAACATA
The DNA here is from genome assembly GCA_951394125.1 of Epistrophe eligans. Lineage (NCBI taxonomy): Eukaryota > Metazoa > Arthropoda > Insecta > Diptera > Syrphidae > Epistrophe > Epistrophe eligans. The sequence goes on along the minus strand of OX596030.1, from coordinate 95,365,841 downwards.
ACAACCTCTTTCTGTTTCTGGGTTCTATTCTTACTGTTCATGTCTCGAGCTTTGAGTTGTGTGCTTTTAATTTCATTTGACAACAAAAATATAGGTATAGATATCCTTGCAAGGAATAGGTACAGCTATCTCGGAGTGCTCTTAAAAGGCAAAATCATGATAAACTTTCTAAGCAACACGGGACAATGTTCCTATTGTATTCTTTTTCTCTCTTATCGAAAAGGATGTTTGAAAAAGCCTTTGGGTAAGCAATTTCGATGGGTTGTTGATTAGGAACGAAAAGGAGTGTAAGGGAAATGGAAACACCGGGTATCATCTGCTTATCAAATAAATTGCGCAGAGCAGCAGGACGAGTTTTTATATAGGAATATAGTTGATTGCTATCGTCTGCAGAATTCAGCATCAGCATATAGGCAAACGTAGTCTCGTGCCTATGCGATCCATTTTCGCCCTTTTGAAAAGCTATTCCTGTCGGCCTCTGTGGCTGTATGCCTATATAGTGTGTATCCTGGTTTTGTTTTTCACTTTGCTTTCCAGTTTCGCCAAAAGAAAATGAGAACACGAAGGCCAGAAAAGGAAACGAACAGCCACTCCATGACGTCGGTCGACTTGCTCTCCCACATGCAGGCAAACGAGATTCTGTTTGTGACTCTGGCTCCAACGATGCCCATGCCTTGCGAAACATGGATGAAGGATGATGGCCCGGGACCGAAACCGGGAGGAACTCTAACCTCATGTGAACCCTTCGTTCGTGTTTAATTTTTCATTGTTCCTTTTTTTTTCTTCATCGTGTGGTTTTGCGTTGTGTTTTGATATTGTTGTTGGATTTTATCGTAGTAGTGGTATTTTCTACCTTTATGCCGTGGCATTGCTTTTTGTGGAATCCTCGCTGGCGGCGGCATTTCGCTTTGACGTTGGTTGGGAATCAAAATTTTGTTGTACGGTTGGTCGTCGTGTTTTGCCGTCGTCGTCGCTGTCGATGGCCAACAAAATGGCCGTAGGTTTTTCAACGTCGCAAACAAACAACAATGCAAATGCTGTCGTATACACAACACAGCATATCACAATCGGAATTGTGGTTGGACAGTGAATGATTTTGCATAAATTCATTCAAAGGAATGCCGATGAAATAGGCAGTTATACACCTGTATAGATAGTTAGGTATATACCTAGCCAACAAATTGTATCAGTAAGTTATTTAGAGGAGAAGGTGAATGAGAATTTTGTGTAGGTATGGGTGGTAGGTAGGTATACCTATTCCACCTCACCTTCCTACGCTTTAAGCACTTTTGAAATTTTGTTGACAGCTGCATTAACTGAATTTTGACACTGCCTTTGTTAGATAAAGTTGTCAGTTTTTTGACAGCTTAAATCTGCCCCCTTGAGCAATTGAGCTTATTCATAGCTTAAGTTGTTTAAGGCAGTATAGGTTAGCATACAAATGTACCTACCATAGGTATACCGGTAGGTATCTACTATAATAGGTAAGTACCTACCTACGGTACCTATGTATATTTCAAGTCCATTTGTTACCTATAGGTAGGTAGATAGGTAGATAGGTACTACCTACATATTTATAAATTATAATTACAGCATAAGTATACCTATGCACAATGTTAGGTCATATCATTCAGGATAAAATAGATAACAACTACGCGATCTTTCTTATAATAAATATCTAGGTATCATACCTATCCTATGCTTCACGAATATAGAATAATCATTGTTTTGGATTATAGGTATATGCGATAAGGTTTATCTTTCAGGTTGGTTCGATGGTTTTAGTTATCAAATAATATTGTTTAAAAAATATTTAATCCATGATACGTTCTTTCAGAAAATTTTGAGAGGTATTAGCCTTATTCGATTAGTTCAGTTTTTTTTTAATAATTTCTATAAATTAATGATTTCCATTTCGTTGTTTTTTTTTTTGAGAGTCGTTGATTTCCCTTCCGCTCCATTCAAAAACCCTTCAAGCTTTGGTTTGTAGGTAGGTAAATGTGTTTATTGATTATCAAAGCTATAGTTTTCTTTGCAAGGCATATTTTTTTGTAAGGAATATCTTCAGGTACCTATGTATACTCAGATACCTACTTATATGATCATTTATTAAAATTAATTTTTTCATTAAAGTCGCGGAAGCTTGTAAAAAAACAGTTGTGCTGCGATGTGCCCTTGTGTTGCGATGTGCCCAACTTGTGCTGCGATGTGCCGTTTTTGAAAAAAATTAGTACCTACGACTTTTAGTTTTTAGAGGCTAGCCATATTTTTAGCGTGAAGTTAGCACCGCCATTTTCGATTTTCATAAAAAAAAGTTTAGCTGTATCTATTGTGCTTAACTTGTGCCGGTATGTACGAATAAAATTGTTTGCAAAATTGCGATTTTCAAAAAGAAATCAAAGGTGTGCTGTATAATGCTCAAAAAATGATACTAAGAACCGAAGAGATAAAAAAAAATTCGCATAGATGCAATTCGCATAATGAACGCAAATGTTGCGAAGCGCCTCAGCGTTAGCACCGCCATTTAGGTGAGATGCAGTTTCATAATAGGAAATTCAACTACAATGTGCATGTGATCCGAAAAAGTTTTTCATTGGACCTCAATTTTTTAATTAAATTGTCATCAGCACAGTTATTGTTTGAATCAGGATAAAATTTACCCTACCCTCCAACAAAGGTGTACTGGCTTAAATTTAATTCTGCATGGAATGACAAATTTTATTTAAAAATGTCCCAAAAACGCTATTTTTGCAACCAATCTTCGCATGCATTGTTTTGGAGAAAGTAAGATTATGAAATAGAAGGTTTTCGAGAGTACTCGTTTTGAAAAAAAGTAGCGCCATTTGCAGAGAATTTCAAACTCCTTATACCTATATTTAGTTCCTGGTTGATGTAGTTTAGTATAGCTATAGCTTAAAATTAAATACTATATATCTCATACAATACAGTAGGTATATCTATAATTACGGCTATAGGTATCTTATCAATGATCATTGAAATTAAAAAAAAAAAAAAAAAATAATTAAAAACTGGGCGGAAATGACAATTTCAAATTTTTAAGTGTCAAAAATTAAATTTTAAAATCTTATGATGATTTTCAATAAGCAATAGATGGTGCCTAACTGGTAGCTTATTCCCGATAAAAAAAAAACAGTATAAACGGCACGAATTATTTGATAAGATATTAGTATCACTTTTTTATTAAAAAAAATGGGTGACCCTTGCCTTAGAATTGAATTATTTTGCCGATCGGTAGCTTAAAATTAACTTTGTTTTACAAAACTTAACAAAGTAGATGATTTTATAATCAAAGCCCTTAAAATTAACAATTTCCTTGTTTTTTTCTTCAAATTAACGGTTAAAGTGCAGGATATTTTAAAGTAAAAAAATTCCAACAAATATAATTATGTTATGCAAGAAAATCTGAGGAATCAAACAATCAAAGCCATCTTTTGGCAGTTTCAGCATATAACAATTGTTTTGGAATCAAATCACGGATACATATTTTTGTATAACAAAATGTCAAACAATGTCCAACAATACCCTATTTTAAACAATTAAATTTCTCTTAACAACATTGTAAATCATAACTTATTTTTGCATTCTGTTTTGCCTTATTTTCGTTTATGCTAAATCCATTAGGAAAAGACTTAATTCTACACTTTTTATTTTGGACATCACAATTAATTATATTGTACCTACAAATAGGTACATTTTTAAATTAAACAATATTAAAATTTTTGGTTTTTCATTAATAATGACATTAAACGAAACTTAAACTAGACAACTAAGTAGGTACAACAAATTACAGACCACATAGGTACCTACAAAAAAAATAAAATTTAACACAATTAATACACAAAAACAATGTTGTTCTGAACATTTTAGAGTAAAAGGCAGAAATCAAAACCTCGTAGCTACTAACCCATACAGATCGCATACAAAAATTTGGCATGCACAAAAACGACTTACAAAGTTCTGCACCTTAACCGTGGAAATTTTATTTTATTTTATTTTAGTTACTTTCTATAGCTATAGCTAAAATACAATTTTAATTTTTCAGATTCTTGGCTTTTATGAACAAAGTTGATACATTCGATAACCGATCATGTCTTATAGAAGTTCTGAGATAACTTGGAATAAGTTTAACTATAGGAAAAACTGGAAGTGTCAAAAATAGGAATTATTATGCAGTGAAAATTGCCGGAAAACTAGAAGTAATGCTTTTAAAATCCAATCAGCAATACCTACTTCAGGAAGTTTCCTTATCGAAAGAATATTTTCAATTTTGTTTTAATGCAAAGAAATTGTAATAACATTTTATATACCTAATTGACCTACCTATATTTATCACAATGAAAATTTTCTTACACAAGTTGTGTCCTTTGGAATCTAGGGGCCTCGTATCGTATTGATAAAGGCTGATACTGAGTTGGTACGCTCCTGCTTGGCTGATTACTTTTTCCCTACTCTGACGTTTTATTATGGTGATGAGCTTTTTTGCTATATGATATCCCGATGACGTTTTTTTCGTCCAATTCTATCTGAACTTATAGGTACCTACATAAAACACGTCTACTATATCTAATCATTTACGTAAAATTCTTTGTAAATCGGCCCTCTATGTTTAGGTAGGTACATAAAAGGTCTATATATGATTCTAGGGAATTCACCAGAGATTCCAAGGCAAATCTTCGGGTAAAAATTGGGCTGGTTGGGCAAACGGTATTATTTTGGAACAAAGTCGCCCAAGGGCCAAAAATTCACAATGGACTTTAAAATTGATTTCTTGATAGCCCACGGAAAAATTAAGGAAAATCATATTATTTTTGCAGACATTTGATAAGTAGATAGACTTACCTATCGGTCATCCCACATACAAAACTAGTTTAAAATCGATTGATGAAAAATTCAATCAGTCTTATTTGAGTTTCACACGAAAAATATTTCACCTTAAAAATTTTTTTCGCCCGGAATTTTAAAAGCTATTGTTGGTTTCGCCCGAACTAAATTTTGTTCGCCTAGATACCTTACCTACTAAAAATTAGTGAAAATTTAGGCTGTCAGTCGCATTGCATGCCGACCAAAATGATATAGGTAGGTACCTACCTATTTTGAAGATGAAATTTATGGGGAAACTCACAATAGCCAAAAATTTAAATGTCAAATTTTCCGGGTGGAATGTTGTTCGGGTTAAACTCACAATAGCGCTGAATAATTTAGTTATATAGGTAGGTAGATACCTCTACATATGTAGCTAGGTACGTTACCCACACTTATTTCGGAGGGACATAAACTGAATGACAGAAATAGGATACCTAGGTAGGTGTATGAATACATATCTGCCTAATCTATCTATTCATAATGTGAAGTTTGTAAGTTCTATCTAGGTAGGTACCTACCTATTGACAGAAAACTTGTGCATTGTTTCATAACTGAATTTTTAACACAGAGTTTTTTTATGTCATCGCAAAACAGGCAAAAAATTGTTCATCGTAGGTATCCAAGCTCTCGATCTTAACAAGCAGTCACCGTCACCGTTGCCATTGTCGTTGGCGTTGCCACTGCTGTCGCTTTGAAAACTTGACACATTAATTAATTTCTAGTTCCCTCTTTCGCTCTTCCTGACGACAAACACCAACCACATCTTTCTCCAACCAAAGTCAAAACCAAACCACCCGCTCAACACAAAAAAAAAAACTTCCATAATCCAACAACAAAAACTGATAAGTATAGGAAGGTACCTACATACATTCGTTCAACCAACTTTCTGCTTTTTATTCGATTCGAACGCAGAGAAGCGCTTTCGCAATGAGAAACGAAGAAGGCAACGAAATATTGTGTTGTGATGAAAAAAAAATGAAAAAAAAACAGAAAGTTAACGTTGCAAACAAAAACAATTTCACCCAGAAAAACTTTTTTGCCAACAGTAAAAAGTTTGCCATCATCGTCGACCGTTGCTTTAGTCCCCAGGGGGGTATTGGGTGGCAGGGGGTGGGCCATGCCACCCAAATATAAAAAGCTACAGTCGTATTATTATTTCTCTATGCCTACACACACAGCATTACACCCACACAATCAAAATCATAAAAATATAAGTGCACGTTAACAGCGTCAAAATCAGTAATATAAGCAGAAACACAAAAACAACGAAGAAAATAATAATGTAACGCTGCCAGTTTTCAACAAAATAGTACAACACCATCAGCAATAGTGAATATTATTTGCAATTCATCTCACACACACTTTACTATTCAACCAAGTACATATGTAGGTATACCTATTCCAATTGGAATTGAAATTGAACACATCCAAAAAGTAATTTCTGCATTGTGTGTGTACGTACTCACGATGAATATATGTGAGTGAGTACGGTAATATATGTATATATGCATGTAGATATTTGCACAGTGTGGGTGTGAAGAGAGAAACACAACTAAACATCGTAATGAAAAAGGTCAAAGCGATGTTGCCAGATTTATCTCAACCTGAAATCAAAATATTGAAAACCCACACAACGAAAACCGACTGCTGGCGCACTTTACCACTTGATTTTTTTTTTCGCTCAGTGAATTAAGCTCTTTTTTTCAACTTAACGTTTGGCGCGCTGAAAATAAAAAAAAAATAGAAAAAAAAACAAATTAGAGAAAGTTTGAATTTAATTTTTCCATTTTTAGGTTATGCACGAAGTTGTAAGGGAAAAGTACCTATATGCAGATAGAGTAGGTAACCACAGTACGTAGGTATAGCAGAAAGCGAGTGTAATTATTGCAGATAAAATAAAATGTCTGTCTGTAATCTGTATATGTATCCAGTGGAATACTGGAACGTTTGGTATAAGATTGTTTTGCTTTTGAGGGCGCAGGGCATTCTCATGTTGAAAAAGTTTCCACTTTTTTATTCGTCTTTACATCACGTTTCTTCATACATACATACATACATATATATGTACATAGATACACATTTTGTGTAGAGATATTTTTTTTTTTTTGTCGTATTGATATTGATAGGTGGCATGAATTATGCATGGGCTGCGCAACGAGATGCGAGATGGGTCTTTACTTTACTGCCTATATCTAGATAGAGGTACTTATTATAGATGTTTGTGGTTGGCAGCATTTTTTTTCCTTTTGTGTATAGAGTGGCATTGATGAGATGTTGAATAGATAGCTAAGATATAAATTGCTATGACGGATTTGAATTTTTTTAAATTTGATTTTATTAATTATGCTTAACTTATAAAAAAATCATTCAAGCCACGCAATACACAGTACATACATATGTTTATTGATTAGGTAATTCTACAACAATAGGTACATACCTACTGGATATGATGTCTGGCTGAACATATCTACATACATAGGTACAGTTCAGAATCTTGGAAAGTAGGTACCTACCTATAGACCGGTTCAGATACCTGTGTGTTACCTAATTGCTCAGAAAGATGAACGAAACATTTTTTTTACCATTCAAGTGTTCCAAAAGATGAGCGGGTTTAAATTTGGGTACCTATCTACCTAAGTTAGGTTAGAATCGGTACCCCGCATCAACGGTTGCCTAAAATTAGCATGAGTGGTATTACGTCGCAGTTTCTAGTTTTAAGCCTATTAAGTATACCTACCTACGAAAAGCGTGCTTAAATATTACCTCCCCCTTACCTTTTCTCTTTAAACATCAGCTAAAAAAAAAATCCTTTTTTCATAAACACAGACGTAGAGAATAATGCTACAAAAAAAACTATTCTCCGAGAAGAAATTATAGGTATTTAACAATTTCAATGAATTTTTTTTTTCAATATTTCAACTGAATTTAATCAAATAAAATGGATTATTATCTTTGGCTTAGATAAATCGTTTCTTCCCTCCATTTCGATTTTTATTTTCATAAAAAAAAATATCATAAAATTCAAGAATTACTGTACCGACAATTATACCTATTTCGTGACTCTACCGAAAGCAACACCAATTTTTTTTTTAAACTGGTCCTAGAGCTGCGTAGATATAGGTACCACTCGGCTAAAATGTGATGGCCAAATTTTACCTGGGCTAAGTTTTTAGGGGAATTTCGTATGTATGCTAAAATTAAGCGTTATCTGCGTACTTATTCTAGCTTTAAGCATTTTTAGAGTTGTGGTCTCAAAAAAACCCATCGTAACTTTGTCTTCTAAAGGGTAGGGGAGAGGGGAGCACCTTTGAACACTTTTGGGTTAAGAGTCCCCAAAAACCCAGTGTAATGAAATTATTGGTCTGTAAATCATCGGCACTTCGAGAAATGTATTTAAATTTTAATTTAAACTTTTTTTTTCATTAAATTTAATAAAGATTTATATTTTATTTTTATAAATTACAAAATAGGTCCTTGTGTTCAAAGGTATCCCACATGTGGGACAGGTTTGAATTTATGTGGGGCACCTTTGAACGTAAGTATTTATAATTATTTTTAACAGTAAATAATGTGAGCATAAGAGCATATCTATTAAATGAATAAATTAATTATGTAGAACAAAAAACTTTAATGGGATATAAAATCTTTTTGAATGTGTAAATCATTAGTTAAAAAGTAGACTTTTTGAAATAAACAGATTAAAAAAAATTCTTGAAGCAAAAATTCTCTTTGAAGCTTCAGTTTTAATGCCCTTAACATTCCATCTGTCTTACAAAGAAAAAAATTACAAATATTTTTTATAAACCCTTTTTTAAACCGCTTCAAAGGTGCCCCAACAGTTTCATACAAAACTGCCACAACATGTTAAAAAACATAAAACTCGGCCATAGTTATTATATACCTAACATATTTATCAAGAACTTTACCTTTATGTTTATCAAAATGAAGGTGTGAATTTAATAAAAAAATTTCATAAACGAAAAACCTTAAAAAAAAAAATTAAATTCTTACAAAAAAAAAATATTACAAAAATAAAATTTACCTACGCATAAAAACTACATATCTGATACTGTCAGATGAACATAAGAGAGGTACCGCAAAATCTTTGACGTGTAAAAATATCGGTATTGCCATGTTTTATATTAAGTTTACGCTTTGAAATATTTATTTGTTAAAATTTTACTAGCCATTTTCAAAAGTACGCCACGTTCAAACGTGCCCCTCTCTCCCCTATCTCGAAATTAACGCAAAAAAAAGAAAATTTAACAGTTTGTAAAAATGGAGCCTTCCTCGAGCGACCAATGTGTTTTTATTGTTAAAGTTGAAGAATATTTAAAAAAAAATAATTAAAGTTTGAGGGTCATATTTCGCAATTTTCGTCCAAAAGTATGGTCGGACTATTGATTTAACTTCCTTAACAATGAAAAGAGTAATTATAAAATTCAGGAAGACTGGATCGTGTGATTTAAAACCATTAGATTTCTTTTTAAAGGATTCTTTTTTAAGTCAAAGGTCTATGACAACAAGCCCACAACCATCCGTAGGTACATTAAAGGAGAAAATTCAAAGCAAAATGGTAATGAAAAATTTCGACAAAAGAGTGCTTATGTGCCAGCAAAGCCGTAGAAGCCATTTGTCCGATATGCTTATTATAGTATTACCTAACCCTATTCTGTACTTTATATAATTCAATAAAAAAATAGAAAACTAAAATTTAAAAAAAAACTGCGTGTATTCTATTTAGATCACATCTTGCGTACATTTTGGGACACTCTTTCTAGCGAAAATTTTCAAGTTATCGTATTGACATACAAAAAGTTCAATCACTTGGCCGACAGCAAACAAAAATGGCTAAAATAAGGCCTGTTATGAAATATTCTCGCCAAGAAGTTTCATCAGTGTGTTGCTTTGTTCACGAAAAATTATCGGTTGATGAAGCCATGATAAATTATTTCGAACACAACTCTTCCAAACTGCTAATAAGGGGAAAACCCCTGATTGCGGCTATTTACACCTCTAACTTTGACACATATCAGCAATAAAACATTGTACACTTTTTTTTTAAAGTGGAATGACATATATCTATAATGGTATCGTCACTATGGGTCACTTACTGATTCCGGAAAGGATTTAATATCGTTTCAAAGAAGTATTGCACATCATTTTATTTGATAAGTCAAAAGGATTTCAACATCGAGACTTGACATTGAAGTGTTTCGTATGCCGAAGCACTCCGTTTTCCTCAAAGAATTGAGAATCCCCTGTGATGCAGGGCATGTCACACGAGAATACGAATCTTTTCTTCCTGGCGTTTAAAAAGCAATGGTTAAGAATATTTTTGATCCCTATTTAAAATACCATGGTGTGTTCATTTTCTTTAAAGCTCACCCAAGTTTGGTCTTGGCTACCGCCGACGCACGCTGACAATGATAGTTTATCTATATTTAATTAAAATTTCTAATGGAATTTAAGGTTATGTTTAAGATAAATTTCAAATTGTCACGCACCTACGTTCCTTATACCTATACCATATGTATATGTACAACTCACAATATAAATAAACAAAGTTTACCATCAGACTTGAACATGTACGAACAACATGCATAATCCATTTAAATAGAAGGCGTGGCAAGTGACTGTGAAATCGCCTTTAAAATGTCGGACGATGATGAATAGTATGCTACTTTTTTTTAAAACCTCAAAAGCAATTAATTATGGGTTGGGTTCTTTTTTGATGAAATGATAAAACTTGCACCAATGCACCTTGCAGAGGTGAATTAAATTTTTAAGATGATTGATATGAGGTGAATTTGACGTGTTTAATATATCGTCAAATTTTATACCTATATTTATAGATAAGATATAGGCTGGGTATATAATAAGTATTTAGTTAAAGTGTAGTTTAATTCTGTTTCTTGATGGATGACAAATTGAAGGTAATAGAAGGAATATTAGGTATTGGTACTTAGATGCAGTTTAAATAATAGCAATACATCTACATATGTACCCTCAGTTGATAAACGAAGAAGAAGGGCGAGATAGAACTCACATCATATGTCAACTTGTAATTGTTAGTAATAAATGTCTAATATGCCGAGTGACATGTGAAAGCGAGCAAATAACTTAAGGCCGTGTGTGAATTGTATTTAATTCGCATTAAATTTTTTCCAAAGTTTAATTTTTAATACTCATACCTAAGTGAAAATGTCAAAATTTAATCTCGGATAAAATTTAATCTAACTCACTTAACTTACGAAATTTGACGTTTAAGGGACGGATAACTTCTAAACACACTGATAGGTACATACATTTCATATAACCGTTTACTGTACTAAAATCATACCAGGCAATTATTCTAGGTCAAAAACAGGATTTTTAATATTTTAAACCAGTAAGCATTAGTTAAAATCAGCAAATGTTTTAACATTAGAAATGTTTAAACGGAGGCATACAATATAAAAAAATCAAAAAAATATGAAACGTCTAGTAGACAAAGGGGGCGAAACGTGAGGGGAATAAACAAAATAAACAAAATCAACAAAATAAAAAAAATAAAAAAAATAAACAAACTAAACAAAATAAACAAAATTATTTCGTTCATGCTTTGTTGTTACTAGTTTGAGGAAACAGAAAACGAAGAAGATGATAAAACGGACAGAAAAAAAGGAGAAATGTTCGTAGGAAAAAAATGGGTATGTTTTTGATGATGATTTTTGCGAAATCCGAAAAATATCCGATTTGCGTTTACTTAAATGCTTATATCTTTCGATCCAATTATCCGATTTACATTATTAAGGTATATAATTAAAGGAAAAATGACTGGCGTGTTAGAGCCAAAAATTTTCAAAATCATTCAAAATTTTATACTAAAAACATGAAAATAAATATCGGACAAATAATTTAATTCAACGAGGAAGTTGATTAAAAAAAAAAGCATTAAAATACTTTCAACCACCAATTGCCGAGAGGAATATAGTATTCTAAAGCCGGCGGCGGCGGAGTTTGTGCAATAAAAAACCACAATCGTGGCAAATTTGCTTCGCGTCGGAAAAAAAATGCTAAATGTTCATATGTACCCACCTAAATTTGTAGTCGGTATAATAATTGTAAAGATACATTGTGTTTGGTTTGGCTTGCTTATAACTTCGGTTCTAATAATCCGTTCATTAAGGTTTTAAAATTTAGCTAGAATATCGGACTACATTTTTTGTATTAAAATTTTGTATTAAATTGTATTAAATTGCGTATTTAATAGAAACAAAAATTTAATACAAAACAATAATTTTTTAAACCACATGTATTTGACCCTTTTTAGGAAAGTTATGATGTTGGTACCTATGTTCAGAAAAGTTGCTCAACATTTAAATTTGACATTCAATGTACATACATAAATACATAAAGCTTTTTTCATTTCATTTCTAATGTTCCTCAACTATGCTGGAATGGCAAATCGGGTAAATTTTTTTTTATATTTTTAGTACCATACTAATTCTGAATGTCACTTTGCCATTTACAAATGTTAAAATTTTATGTTTGCTTACTTTTTACATGAACTTTCACTGTTTTGAATGTGTTCAACTGGGGTTTATTAACCGCCATATTATTCACTTGGTACATCCAGACTAAAACTTAAATCCGAATGTATTAACATTGAATTTGTATAATTTACATCCGGATTAAAGTTTTAATCTGGATGAATTGAGTGAACAATATGGCCGTAAGAAAATAGGCTAAGGATTTGTTTCACAATGTCTAAGTAAAGATCTGATTAATTAGCTGACAATTAAATTATCCAAAAATGAAATCCTCCCATTAGAAATTTTGCATTTCACAATGATTAAAACCATAAAGAGAATTGCCCATTTCTGGCCAAGATTGAACACAAACGATTTTGGCATCAAATAAAAGGTGACACTGAGCTTCTTAGTATGGGTTCATGGAAAAGTCGAGATATTCATACATATGAGCTTGAAGTCGCCGATTGCAAAATTAAGATTTCAGTTTTTTTTATATCGTCAAATGTCCTATAGGCGACTTTCCTTAGTAGAAGATATTCTGTCTGGAAGGTCCAATTTTTGATGACTTTGTCGCATAAATTTATAATTTTGCTGGTTGGCGTTCGTGATGTATGTATGCTTCGAGAGCACTATTTTTTTGCAGCTTATTCGCAACAACCTTAATTTTAAAATAACACCAAAGGCAGTAGTCTGAAAACATTAAATCTTTAGGTTAGGTGGTCTGTTCTCAAGGCGCGGCGCGCGGCGACTAATCCCACGCCTGAGTAAGTCTCAATTCCTATCCTTTTTTCTACATTCAAGTTAAGATAAAGTTCCAATTAGCTCTATCAAGTATAATATTATATATAAAATACCTATACATATTTTACATAATGTAGGTTACCACGACTTTTCGAATATAAAAAATCGAATTCACAACTTTTAAGCGATCTAATTTATTCTCAATTAAAAAAAGTATCTCTGTCTAATGTGATTATGGTTCATAAGATTGTGTGCACAATGAATCCTCGGTCATAGTCAATCGATAAAAATTTATATCCAAGACACTTTAACTTGTGCCACATAGGTAAGTATATCTACTTTCTATACCATGGCAGTTTTTTTCTACCTATATATAGTTAATATCTCAATTTTTTCCAGCAGATAATCCTTATTGACGTTGAATTGTTTATTACTCTTAGATACTTTCTACCTTCCAATGTATAATACACTAGCAGATTTTACACACCTAAACCTATACTTGAAAACAAAGAGAATTTTATTTTTTCTCTGTCACCCCAATATATGTATACAATATATGTACATTTAACTATAGCGTGTTATAACAGTGTCTTAATCCTAAATTGATGTCACTTTTATATTGTCCTTTCTTTACCCTATAAATTGCTTGAAAAATTGATTCTCAAACCTTTCTGGGGCTACTTTAGGGATTAAGAGAAGAATGAATGAACCAAGGTGGACAATGAGCCAATTTCTGTAACTTTATTATTAATAACCACTAGGGAAATATAAATAAAATAAAAAAAAAAAAAAAAAAAGAAAAGAAAAAACGAAAGAGGAAAAAGCTTTAATGAAGTTATACACTTATTATATAAAGCGTTTCTATATACAAGGACTTAAAAGAAGGTACAAAAAACATTTGTTAAGAATTGTTGGCAATTTAAAGGATTTGAAAAAAACGCCATTTTCTATTTGCATGTTTTATTTTCGAAAGGCGCATTTTTACTTCTCATACATCATATTGGTAGGAGGAAAGCAAGAGATTTGACTAATGAAAATAGGAGACATGAACCGCTCACAGCATTTCACTCCGATTACACTTAAATTCTATAAGTACTTTTGTGTATACCAATACCTACATATATCACTCGAAATTTAGAATTTCTAGAATATTTTTTTTTTGTAATCATTCAAATTTATTTAAGCTTTTCATTTTACTTTTACTGACGGTATAATCACTTATTTTTCTTAAAAATGGCTAAGAAGGTTATACGATAGAATCAGTTAATATGTGTTTATGTACATTACACAAAATTCCCGCAAAATGGTTTTAAATTTGAACCATCTTTATAGAACCAATTTTAGATTTTTGGTTCCGAAAACAGTTCAACTGATTTTGATAATTTTTTTTACTGAAGAGTTTAGATATGCAAAAAATTGTAATAGTTTTTTTAATAAACAATTTTTTTAAATAAAAATAAAAACACAATAATTACATATTTCGAAATACGTAGCCGTTTTTACAGAGTATAGAAGAATTAAAAATAAAAAAGATCTTAAATGACCAAAAATAAATAACAAAAATAACGGCACCTACATGTCTTAAAACTAAAAACCGAAATCTTATTTTACTTTACTAATGGCCGATTTCACGAAGGGCTTTTAAACGTTTAACAGGTTTCTAAACCTTAAAATGGGATTTTTTGGTTTCACCAAGCACTTTTAAATTAAACAAGCTTTTAAACACCTCTATAAACTAAATTTTCAATTTTTGGAGATACAAAATGAATAGGTAAACAAATTTGTGTGGATCAGTTGTTGTTTGTTTGGTCGTGATTGAGAACCTATCGATGTGCGATTTTATGCCACAGGATTTTTCCGAATCTGCGTTGGAGATAATATTTAACATTTCAAAATAAACTGTTTGCCGTTTATTTTGCAATTTTCGCCATTTGTTTCAATACCTAATGCTTTCTCATTTTTTCTCATACATTTCGCTTATTAGAAAGAAAAAACCAATTTATTTTTCCAGGGATGTGAAGAGAACTCGATTTAAACAAAAAATTCCCTGAAATTTCCCTTTTATAGATTGGTGAAACTAAAAATATTTAAGGGCCTGATAAAATTTAAAAGGGTTTTTGATAAAAGCGCTTTTAGTGTTTGTTTATGAAATTGGACATTATTCTTTTACTTTCCTATGATTTCTTAAAAAATTGATGAATTTTACTAATGTCGTTATTAAGAGTAGATATAAAAACTCTCATAAAATCTTTTTCTATGTTTGACTCATTATTATTTAGCCATTTTAAATAAATTTTGTTTACATATACAGTACATATACAACATTCATGCCTATAAATACTTCTTAAAAGTCTTAATAATATTGAACACCAACATTTTCAAAAAATTATGTTTTGGAATGAAAAAAAAAAAAATGAACGACTGGGTCGCACGAACTTTCTTTCGGGGTTTGAGTGAGAATTTTAAAGATTCTATAATATACATTTATTACACATTTTAATAAATTATTAATAACAATAGGTAACATATAAGATATAATTAAATCTAAAATTAGATAACATGAAAACAAAGCAAGTCACTTTTTTTTAAATTATTCTTGAAAAATATATACCTACTTAATTTTTTTTTTGCAAAAACAATAAAATGTTTAAAGGTTTTTTTTTTTAAATAATTTTTTGTACACAAAATTTCATTAACATTTAAAGAAAATGATATGTCGTTTGTAAGAATTTAATAATAGCTATATTTTCACCTATAAACCTAATTTAAAAAAAATCACTAGCGTTTAAAATTGAATAAAAAATGAGAGTTCCCACTAGCAAACAAAGAGTTCTGATTTCAACTTCCCATATCTAGGGGAAACATTAACATTTCGTGGAACCCACTTTTGTGTTTTCCATCATCGTAATATAGGGAGTTCGATTTTTTTCACGAATCGAACTTGCCCTATAAAGGAACCTCTATTTTTGAATTTTGTAAAAATGGTATCTAAACTTAAACAACGGGTCAACAATATACATATACATATATGTATATATATTTTTTGAGAGCCCCCATTCAGATATAAAAAAAGCGTCTTCATGTTTCGTTTTGTTCCACGAAACGGTTGTTTATGTTTAACAATTAACTTTTCTGTACTTAAAAATATGTATACGTAATTAAATGCTTCATACTTAGATAGGCGACAAATCAGAATAAGAAAGAATTAATTTTTTGTTTTATTGCTTTGCTAGAAAATCACAATATGGTATCATTAATTTCCGTTTTGAATCCCATAAAGTGGAAAGAAAAAGATTAATAGCCCAGCAAAGTACCAAAGTACAAACATTTCGTCTGGCACATAACTTTCTGTCTGATGAGTTAATTTGCTCAAACAAAATAAATTGACTCAAAAATAAGAAACAAAAAAATCAGCACCACAAAAAAGTATCTACATACATACGATTACGCTTCAGTTGAACTAATTAACCATACGTTGTGAATCCGGCTTTGAATGCACGTTCACGTTCGACTTGTTCGTTGTTCCGTGCTGTGTTGTCGTTGTTCTCGTCGTCGTCGTCGTCGCGTCTGTCATTTGGTCTTGTCAGTCGGCAGTCTACAGTCCGCTTCCCCATCTATAAATTCCAAATCACGCGCACTGCATTCACAGCTCGCGCGCATTTCGAGCGAGAAAGAAAGAGATCTTATCGCCAGAATCGATCTGAAATATGGGCATTCCGATTCCGACGGACTTGGAAGTTCGGAGCGAGGAGCATTCATGCCCGCACATGAGTTATGTGTGCCCACGTCCGTGATTGCCCCAAGTATATCGACGACTCTGTACTGTACAGCAGCTATGACGGCGCGGTGGTGGGGTAGCGACGAACGATCGACGATCAACAATCAACGCTGTTGTCGTCGTCTTCGTCGTCGTTGTCGTTGTGGTTTTCGATTTGTGACAGCACAGAGCAACGAAACGAAACTGGTTCGCTTTCTGAATGACACGACAACCGACAACGACGACTTCGACGAGACGTCCTTGTGAGAGACGCGCTCATAAAATACTTAAATTATTGACTCTTTTTAGAATAAAATTTGTTTAAATAAACAAATGCATTCCACATTAACATTATTATCGGTCCCACAATCCCAAAAGTTACATATATATGACTACCATACTTGGATTTGGTCGTATAATATAATGGAGGGATTTATGCGATCATTGCATCCGCTTTTTGTCAGCTCAGAGGTTAAAAAGGTTGACACTTCCACCGAGAGGTTTACTGCCCTCACCAGGTAGCTGTCCAAAATCGAGCCAATTAGCTGCGACTCTCCTTGAATCCTATAAAGGTGTTCATTTTCGGTGAGGTCGGTTGTTTTTTTGACCGATTGATGGATCACCACAAGCGTGCATCGTCGTCGTAGTTGTCGATCGTCCATTGTTGTTCTCTTCTGAGTTCTGCAGAAGTAGGAGGACTAAATTGTGGTCCAGCTGAAAGATGCTGTGCACTGTGTGTGTTAAAAGAGAGTGGGTGTTGTTCATAAACACGACACAAAACACAGCACAGGTAGGTAGTTTCTCATTTGATTTTATACTACCCATAAAAATCATCGATTAAAATACCCCTACCGTATAACATCACTTGATTTGGTACCTATACAGCATTCAGTACCATTTAAAATATACTGCCTTTCCAAAAGCAGAACTTAATTTACATTATGAATTGGATAATTAAATACGATTTTTATAGGCATTTTGACTTGTTTTTTTTTTTCCTTTTTTTGCGGTTGATGGAGGTATTATGTTTATCTTTTGATTGAATCTAAATTGGGATTTTAAAATTAAATCCGAAACTTGCTATGTTAAAAGATGTAAAAGCTGTTAACACACGCTCATAACAAAACCATTTATCTGGCGGTGATTATTTTCCAAAAAAAGAAGAAAACTATGTAAGCTACATTCATTACTATGGAATTGAGTAATTCGGGCATTTTATTTCGATTTGTGTTTTTTTCGCTGTTGTTCCAATTTTTTTCCTAACAGATCGACAGACTTCTATACATTTCTAAATATATATACTAAGCGTGTATATATGTATATAAATTTATTAAAATTACAAAATTATACAAATGTATTATGAATTTTTTTAAAATATTTTATTTTATTTGAACATTCAATATAAATTAAAACATTACTTATCAAACTGATCAAATATTTTGTAATGCTATGATTCTTAGGACCAGTTTGTTCACAGCTGATCATCCTTAATCAAGGATTATTGCAACTGGTAAATCCTAGATTGTGCATGGCAACTGATGATTTGAGTTCTTAATGATGGAAATTTCTAATCAGCCGATTTGGGTTGATTAGTGGCATTTATGTAGTTCGAGCCTTTGGAAGTCATGGTGCAGATTTAACCCATTGTGAACAAATTTGAACAGATTTTAAAGAAATAGTGAAATGTCGCTTGTCACATTCCTCGGTGATATGTTGAAAGGATTTTTTAATTTAAACATGGCTCAGACGGTTTTTATAGATAAACGTTTTTTATGAATAAATGCATAAATTAATGGATCCAATAAATTTTAAACTGCAATTTATAGTAGAAAATGAGTATATCAAACAACAATTCTGTCAAATTTCTTGTGATTTGTATATACATATGTAATTAACAGTCTATATGGCATTTTACCAATTTACGTTGAACAACGTGATTTGGAAATTATTAATTTTTATTTTCAAAATCAGTATCCGTCTCAGAAAATGTATGCGGATTATGTGACTAAAAATTTAATTCGAGATTTTGATCAAATTTACTTGTCATATTTTATAATCACTTTTTTTTATTAATATTAGCCCTGTTTTTTTTAAAAGTGAATAGCCAGCTCAGAAAAACTTTTATACATAAACAAATAACAAACAAAGTGATTATAAATATTTTGTTATTGTTTGTTCACAAAACAAAAAATGATTTGTTATTGTTTGCGTGTACAAATTTTGCAGAGTTGCTATACACTTTCACCAAAACACGGCTATTGGCGTATAAAATTTGCTGAGCTGGACATTCACTTTTTCAAAAAAAAAAAAGAAGGCCACTAATACCTATAAAATATTGTAAGGTCTTGAAACGATTAAATTATATAGATATCAAATAGCTTCTTCTATTGTTTCAGCTATTTTAGCTGCTGAATAGATCTAAGGTAGCTAGGTGTAGGTACCTACTTATACCTGATCAATTTTCTTTTACCTACATATAGAGCCCAAGTATAATAACCTTAATGTTATAGGAATAGGTATATGTACCTCTGTTATAGATATCCTAGTATAAACCTACTGTATAACTAAGCTGTGAAAAAACGAGTGTTTTATAAAAAAAAATTTAAAAATGTTCAAAAAATAATTTTCCATCAAGTAGCTAAATATCGCTTTAGCATACAAAAGTTGAAGTCAAAACAAAGTGACAATCTTGCATATTGTAATAATATTAATTTGATTAGTAAGGTAATGAAAATGTTAGCTATTACTTGCTTAAAAGTATTAGTATAAATAGGTAAGGTACCTTTTTAAAATATGACCTTTATCAAACCAGTTTTTTATTTTAATAAATTCATTGAGGCAATTCAAATCAATAAGCCTACCCGTATTCACAGAAATTAACAAAACATTTGCTCACATTAAATAAATTAATTAACTGTTCACTGAAATCAAGTGGTTTCTCAATGCAAACAAAAAAACAAAAAACAATTTGTTATCAGCATAAAAAGCCAGATAATGATTTCAAAAAAAAAAAAAAAAAAAAGAAATCTCATTCAAATCCCAAACGAACAGCACAATCAACTCAATCCAACATACCTACATATTATAGCTAACACATACACACGAAACATCCATTCACTTCGCAATCATCATAAAAAGAAACCAGCGCCATTCGAGATTGGGATTAATGAAGGAATAATTTTCACCAATGTTCAGCTTCGTGTTATATTTTTGTTGTTGCCTTTTTTGTGTTTATTTTTTTTTTATTTTTTATTTCGGCAACGAAGAATGGTCCCACGTCCCACTGTAAACGTCTGGTGAACGTGATCAGCCGTCACAACTGCAACTGTTGGCTGGCTGGTACGGGTACGGGTCGATGCGTGAACTCCACGGGACGTCATTAATAACACTTAAGTCGCCTTCTATACCACTTCTCGTTTGCGTCCCTTCGCCCTGCACTCCGCACCCAGTACCATTTTCCGAGTTTTCTCGTTTTTGATTACCGACACACGCACCAGTGTATATAGATACATATATTTATCTTATAAACTGCCCCACAGGCGTTCGGGTTCGGGTTGGTAATCCTTTTGTGACGATTGCTTCGGGGTACAATGCCAGTGCCACCACTTTCCTCTTGTACGTCCTTTTCCGCTCTGTCGTCTGTTCGTGTCGTTGTCCTCATCACCGTTGTCTGCTATTATGTTGGTTTCGTCGAAGAAGTAAATTGCTTGGAAAATCTCTGGCACGTCATTGATTGCTTTTTCAAAAGGGAAAACTATTTCCCCGAAAACATTCTCATCAGTTCGCTTGTTTCTTAAATTGATGCCTTGGCGCAAACTTATGCTGGACCCTTTAATTTTTTTTTAATGAATTTAAATTTCTAAATCGAGTTTAAATGGTGATTTGAGAAAAATAATCAGATATGCTGGAAGAATCTCGAAGTCGTGCGGAGGCACCACCAAAAAGATTACCAAATTTCCTTCGAGCCGGATTTGAACCAGCGACCTATGGATATCCGCTCTATGTATTTTTCTCTTCTACAGTCCACCGCTCTACCAACTGAGCTATCGAAGGCAGTTGGAGGCTCTCCAATAGATTAACAACCGCCATATTTGGCTTTTCAATTTACCAGTAGGTAATCAACGATCAATTATGCACCTTTCACTGTTTTGTGTCTGCTTTATTGTTGTCTCTGGGTAAACAAAAAAAATTTTTGGTTCAAGTTTTTTTTTTGCCTTGCCAGTGAGAAAATATTCAACTGGAATAACGGTTTCCATCGCCTTCGATAGCTCAGTTGGTAGAGCGGTGGACTGTAGAAGTGAAAATTCATATAGAGCGGATATCCATAGGTCGCTGGTTCAAATCCGGCTCGAAGGAATGAGTATAATTTTTTTCTTTTAATTTAAAAATATTAAAATACGAGTACTTATATTGTAAACATGCCAAAAATGCCAAAAAATATGCATCGAATTATTTTTACAAAATATTAAAATTAAAATTTGTATTTTTAAAAACATGTTTAAATTTTATTGAAATTTTAGTAAGTATTTCAAAAACCAGGGTTGGGGTCATAATTCTGTATGTTCCAAAATTCGGTTTTTAAAATTTAATTTTCATTCCAAAATTCTGTGTTTCGAAATTCTATATATTTTAAGTTCCAAAATTGTGTTTATTCATAATTCTATAAAACTAAAATTCTGTATTAAAAAATTCTGAAAATCCGAAATCCGGTTTATCAATAATTCTTTAAAGTATTTGAAAAATTTTTAAATTTTAAAAGTAAAATTGTTTTTATAGTAAAAAAAAGTACGTAGGGGAGTGTATAACTCCGAAAGAACATGTAGAAATTCGTTGATTTTTTTATTATATGTTTTGCTACAGGTGTTCGTCCGAATTATTCGATTGTGTTAACTTTCAGTGAATCATAGTCGCGCTGCGATATCACATTAAGAAAAAACATTAAAAAGTAAATTTTACGTGTTGCAAAAAACATGTTTTATATATTGTGTAGGCAATACTTTCAACAATACAATTAATTTCGTTTTGTGGCATTTCGATACATTTTTTAAATTGTTTTAATTTAATTTACATATTTTCGACGAATTAACAACAGTGAGACAAAATCCGATTGCCTACAGTGAGACACTTTCTCACAGTTGCATGGTAAATCATTAAACTAATTTTTTGTTATTCTTCTAACTAGTCATGTCGCACTTTGGGTATGGAAAAATTTCGGATGAAGCAATGAAAAAGGCTGTTTCGTTAGAATGTTCACCTCAAGAAGTCAAGAGTTCTTTTTATACCATTTCTTTCTTTATTTATTTCCATTTATTTGTTTTTCACAGCAGGCTTTTTCTTTTACTTTTATTTTTTATATTAATTATTATATAAAGTTAATAAGACCTTAAGAATTTTATTTAAAATAAATTAACTCTTTATCAAATAAAAGATAATAAGATATTTTTTCTGGTGTTTCACTGTTGGGTAAGGACTGTCTCACTGTTGGAGTGGGTATACGTATACAAACAGTGAGAGAAATGAGGTACTCCAATAATTTAATTTATATTTTTTTTGGTTAAAATTAAATTAATTTTTTATTCGAAAAAAAAGAGCACAAATAATTAAGGTAACTAACGTAATTAACCATAACTAATTAATCGGAATATTTTTTTAGATATTGTCATTTGGAAAAGTGTCTCACTGTTGGGTACTCCATCCACTTTTTATTTTCGGCTAAACGAATTTTAATTTAATTTGTAAAAAATTGCTTTTAAAAAGTGGAGTTAAAAAAAATTTAAATTATTTTTTGAAAATCTGAAATACAAAAAGTTGATGATTTTTATTTTAAAATTTTATTTTTATAAGAATATCAATTAATACTTATAGTAAGCATACCAAAATGTTTTCTTAAAAATTAAAAAAAAACAATTATGCATATACCTATGCAAAATAATTTTTTTATGAATACCGCTTCAATGATTTTTTTTTATTTTTTGTCTCATAAATAAACTTTTATCAAAGAAATCAAATGGTGTACATTGCGTTTATGTTAAAACAATTTAAGATACTGATTCAAGCTAGCTTTTAACTCCCCTTAATTCACAAAAATGTTGGCGTTTTATCCGGCACGGTGATCTCACTTGGGCTCATCAGTTGTGTGAGGGCCTTCTCAATAACGAACATTTTTGTTTAGTCCAGTTCATCTTACATAGATTTCATATCGAATATCTAGTGTGACTAGATACGAATTTAAGATATTTTTAAGGTAATTTTTTACTATGTTTATTTTGTAAAATATTTTAGTTTAAACTGTTAGTTTCATACATGCAGATATTTTATATGCAACACGGTGTTTTGTTGTAAATTTTTATACACTCACATTACTCATATGTAATAATACAACTCAAAACTATAAAAAAAAAATGTTTGATAGATGTCCATAGTAATAGACAATCATACAAAAATAATATTTGTTTTAAAAATCATGCGTGTATTATATGCATACCTACTTTTGGGCTAAAACTTTAAAATCACAGTGTGATCGTACATAAGAATACGACTCACATCCAGTCATAAATTTTGTTTTAAATTTACTAAGAACTTCTTCCCCTAACACTGATCCTAAGGCTGGTATGGAATTCTGATGTATATATCTATATGAAAACTCAAGTTTGGTGTTGGGGCCCTTGTTTCTGTTTTCGCAAGGTTTATACTAAACTATAGCTCCAAGGCATAGAGGGTGTTTTTCTAGAAGCGGAGAAGTTTAAACTGACTTTATTTGACAGATAATTTTCTGGTATTAATATTTGAATGTGATTTTGGCATTTTTCAAACATTCTTATCAGTAAATCTGCTATATATTAAAAATAATGCGTTGAATGTTGTCTTCCAAGTGCTTAATAGATTTTGATTTATCTGCTCTACATACATAATTACAGAAAGAATAATCTAATGACTTCAAATGCAAATCACACAAACGAGACGGTTAATTCACAGGTCAATTTCATTAATTCATGAAATGTTTTTTGTCAGTAAATTAATTATGAATAGCGCGCACTGTGTTGAATTAGCGTCGTCGTCGTCCTGCTGAAACCACATGTCTGCAAAATGTATACCTTACAATTAAGGCAAAAAAAATTAGTAACCATGTCTCTGTACCGTTCACATATTTTTAAAGAAATTATGATTCCACTGGCCTATAAAGAGCACCAAACGGTGACTTTTTCTGAGATGTAATGACGTTTTTGACAATGGCTTATTGACTATATTATGATTGTGTTTAATATTTATTTTACCAAAAGTGTGCTTAATATTGAGCACCAAAAAATGAACGTAATGCCTAAACTAAACCATGTTTTCAAAATACATTTAAACAATTTGCAAACTTTGCAATAGTGTGAAACTTAAGTTTTTAATTAAAATAGCCGAGAACTGTCAAATCGGCTGTTGCCAATTGATATTTCTCTGACTCTAAAAAAAAACACATTTTTACTAAAATAGAGTGAATTATTTAAAAATATTAAAGGGGAGTTTTTCTTTATTAAATAAATTGAACTTTAAAAATCTGAAAGTTATAAAACGTACCTAATGGGTTTCTCATGTGCAAGGTAGATAGTATGTAGGTATGTAGAAGCTTCTACACGACTAGCGAACTACGAATTGCCAATGGGTAAACATTTTGACATTTCATTCACATGAGTGATCGCTGAAAGCTCCGAGTTGTCATAAAACAAAAAAAAAAAAAGAAAGTAAAACGAGTGTTTAAGGTTAAACTCGAACGAAATTTTCATTCACCAGTTTGTGGAATGCGTTCTGATATGGGTTACTGATTAACAGTTGAAAGAAATAAATTGTTATCCGCGTAGAAAATAAATATTAAAATACAAAATTTTCCAATTTAAACTTATTGTACGCAGTGTTTGCTATTTAAATTTTGTTGATTCAACAATTTCATTACAACACAATAGTTGACATTTGTTCCAGAATTTGCTTCAAAGACTTATTCGCAGTTACAGCTCATGTGCAAAAGAACTTTGATTATTTGTTTGTCATTCAACCAACTCAAATAAAATCGAGAATTTCCTTAACACATCCTCATCTCAATCCCTTTTTTGCCCAACTCTTAAATTTAACTTAAATCCGATTTATTTCACTTTAGAAGTTGTATACCTAAGATAAATTGAATATACGCACGACATTGCCTTGGTTATGTTTTAGATATAAATTCGATAATATTCTATTATGTCGTTTAGGATTTTCTTTCGTCACCATAAACCTGTGATAGAAATAAAAAAAAAATACCTAAGCCGTTTTGTTCCTGCATATAAAACAAGGGATTATTTTTTTTATAACAACGACCATTTTATTATATCTCGGGAATTAAAAATAAAACTGTAAACAAACTCATAACAGCCTTCACATTAGTCCCCTTTCGCCTAACACACATTATTATGACCTACAGTGTATTATCTTCATTCAAAGCAGATTAAAAATGAACCAAAAAACACCACCGCCATACGCCAGTCTTTATGACCACACCACAACCACAGCACAGCAGAAGCTAAAGGGCGACCCCACCAAACAAAGCCGGTGATAAAACAAATATTAAACAAAAAAAAAAAACTATAATAAAAAAAATATTTAAATTCTACTAAAAGTTCCTCGTTGACTTCCAATTACCTCATCGCGCGGGTTGACGATATATAAATATATGAGGCTATACGCCATCATACCATGTCATCCGGCTCCCCATGGTTTTGGTGGAGCCGAGCGGCGCAAATGGAGATAAAAACTAAGGCAAAGTTTGAGTGCTGCGCTACTGCCCTGCCCCCTATCTGTCCTCCACGTTGTCGACGACCCCTGTTGTAGTCGTTAGTTCCCCACAGTCCATATAAAGTTTTTGTGTCATATCGATTTATCTGGTTATTAGTAGCAGCATGGAATTCGCGGATAATGTTACTAAATGCCAGGAAAGGAAGTCGAATAGAAACAGAAAAGTAAAAAAAAAGAAAATTGAAGCAAACATCCTGTGTGTCGCTTTGTGTGATATCTAGCGTAGGGCATTTTATTAGGCAAACTTGGGGCCATGTAATCAATTTCAGGGCCGCTCTAGCCACAGCCAGGGACACACAATTCAATGTAGACTCGCTAATGGAAGTCCCCCTCCAATCGGGTTCAATCAGCAACCAAACCCAATTACAGCATTCAGGATGCATTAAATCGCAATACAACGTTCGGCGCGCAGTCGTAGTCTCTGTCGCATGAGCTGAGCTCAGCTCCCCCTTTCTGGAAATTGTCGCTCTCTCTTTGCGCACCACGGTTGCCATGTCATGCCATCAGACCCGCAGTATAAATATACATATGTATATAGGTAGAGGTACTTATAGTATGGTTTGTGGCAAAGTTATGTCAAGCGGTGACCATACAAGGAATTTTCTGGCGCAGACTCCTCGAACAATTTACAATCTTGTCGCTTGAGTGGCTTCGTTGATGGAACTAGTTTTATGCGGCACAAAAGACTCCAAGCTCTGTATATGTTGATGCACACACTGCGCCCGGTTTTGCATGCACGCGAGTACCCAAGATATCAATCTATTTGCTGCAAATCTAAAACGAATCCAATCCTCTCGCATGGATTCGCGTCGCGTATACCTACTTAATGCACGCATATCAGGCCTTTACATACAAATACAACAACTAAAAAAAAAAAAAAAATAACGCGGCCTTTGCATGTAAATTGACACATTTTGCACTTAAGAGCTTGCTACGAGTATAACGCTCTGTGCGCAGCTATATAGTGTAACTAGTTTTGGTATACCTATTGGAATGGAAGGAATGAGCGTGTTCGGGAATTTTTAGCTTAGCAATTTGCATTTTAAAAGATGATCAGCTATATGAGAAAGCTTGTCTGATGATGATCTTGGCTTGAAGTGTTTCGAAAATGTTGTGTTAATTGGATGACTAAAGATGATCAACACCTGATTATCTCATGTCGATTGATTGAAGTTGGCTTTGAAGGCCTCAATAAGGATGTAGGTTTTTTTTCTGTTGGCTGTTAACTGTGTAATCACGCATAAGTTTCGGGGAAGCACGATAAAGGATAACACTCTAGACTGTTGTGTAATCCTTAATTATTGGATCTTAAATTTACAGAACAAAAATGAAAACAATTTCTATAATTAAATGGAAAAATACTCCATAAAAGATTAAGGACCTACAAGAACTAACATTTTCTACAACAACATTTTTTATGCTTGATTTTGTGTTTAGCAATTTCATTATTATTACGTAGCTGGATATACATAAAATGATATATTTCTTGGACAAATTTTTTCAGTCGAGTATAGATCTATAGCATTTACCTTCATTTTTTATTCGATTTTTTGTATCGTGGACTTTTTATCTAGAGAATTCAAATTTATTAATTTTACCGGTAAAAATGCATACAAGACAAATATATTTCTTGAAGCTTTTTTTGACGTTTGACAGATTCAAAATTCTGTTCGTTTTGAAATTCTTTTTCAATTACTGGTATTGTTCGTTTTACTAATTTGAGTAATTTTTGTATTTTGATGTTATGATATAGGCAATTAATAAGGAATATCAAATAATTGCTTTGATTATGAATACAGGACAATCTCAGACAATGTATGAAAAACTTTACCGGACGTTCCCTGCACAGGCCAAAAATAGTGATAATCCAAATTTAGCTAGACCTATATTTTCAGCATTAAATCAATTATTGCTTTTTTTGCTTTAAAATTTTAAGAACTCCATCAACTGAAATTAAGATTTCGCAGACTATTACAGAGTGCCCCACAGTTACGCCAACGGAAGAAAATCATAGGTTGCTGAGGTCATTTTAATTCGAAAATCTTAAACCTTTCCATTCGATCAAGAACAGAATAGAATTTCAGATTTAAACACACAGTGCTGTCATTTCCTTTGACCTGATCTGGATAAAGAATTTTTGAATTTTCCAGTGTAGAAAAAAGGAGTAGATCTCAAAAAAGCGGAGTGGTGGAGTAGATTTATTTTCTTTCTTAAAATTGGAGTAAATTTACTCCGATTGAAGTAGGGTTCTAACGCTGCGCGCTAAAATTTAGCTTTGATACAAAATTCAAAAATTAAGCCAATCTAAAAGTTATCCAAGTATTTAAGCCAAGTGGCACCGAGTTCCAGCTTAAAAATCAAAAGTATGTTTTTTTAATGTAGGTACATCACTTATCTGTAAAAATTTGGCGCACGGAATAATTGCTCGGCAGATTAGGCAAGACCTGAAATTCTGAACGTGCCTATTAATTATGTGAAAATAAATATCTAAAGAAAAGAACCAATGGCGCAAAATTCTAAACAACCTATTGTTAAGGGCTTAGCATATTACTAGTTAGCAATTTGCTAAACATTAAGTAATGTACTAGCTCTTCGGAAATTTTAATCCTTTTTTTTCGTTTTACTAACTAGTAAAATACTAATTCCCTTTTATTAAAAATGCTGCATCTGAACACGTGCAAACAATGACAGTTCGTGATAGAAAAACAAAGCAAACAAATCTAAACCTAGGGAACGGACCTAATAATTTGATTTACCGTGGGCCAGACACACTCCAAAACTATTTCAAAATTCTTAATTTTTGCCATCATGAAGAAAAATTAAGAACATTTTGGAGTGTACCTGACCAACCATAAACCGTGCATGGATGGTTGATACCTTTTTGGAATCAGCACCTCCATTAGCTTCAGTAACTCTTGATGTCTTCCGAAAACATTTTATTTTATTTTATTTACTTTGAAAACAATTAGCACACGAATCATAAAAAAACACAATTTAACTCTTTGCCAACAAATTTTTTTCGAGGAAAATGGACAGATTTCATATGGATTTAGCAAGTTACTAAAAGTTAAAGTAACCATTTTGTGATTTTAACTTTAGTAAAATGTTAAGAGATAGTAAGTTGCTAAAATCGTTTAAAATTAGCAAAATCTTCTTTTTAACTTAGTAACTTACTAAAATGGCTTTAACATTTTACTAAATCGTTTAAAATTTTGCGCCAATGTTATTTGACTAAATTTTCTGAATTAAGAACACAAAATTATTGCAAATGGTTGAATACTATGTTTCTTTTTCAAAAAAATGGGGTGGAATCGTGTTAGGTCATTTGCGATAAGTGAGAGTCACAACCAACCAATTCATTTTGTGTAATATGATATCACATATGATAACTAAAGAGATATCACAAAAAAAATTTGTGATTGTCATTTCCAAAAAAATTGACGTTTCTGAGGCAGTACGACTAGAGTTACCACCAGCCTATAAAAAATATAGAACTATAAAGCAATTATAAACAAAAATTAACATTCCTGTGACCAAAACAGTTTCCAGAAGATGAAGAAAATATATTAATTTTATCGCAAGGACTTCATTTTAGTTCTATTATTTTGGACTTCGGTGGCTTATTACAAATATTTGAAAAATTCACTATGGCAACCATTATTTTGACAAATGTCAGTGGAAACTTTTTAATTGAATTGAATCAGCTTACCCAGACAGAAAACTCAATGACAATCACATTTGACTATGGTTGATGCGATAATCACTTAAGACCTTAGCCGATTCCACTCCAGCTGTTTTCTGTGACACAACGCTCTTATATGTCAAAGTCGGAGCTAGTTCTAGGCTTTACGAGGTATATATATAATTTATTGTAACAAGATAAAAATAATGGGAGGATCGTGAAGCTTAAGAAAGATAAGTCAAGTTGTAAAATATATTATGCATGTAACGTACATATATCTTGTTGATGCATTTAGTTTAATTGCATATTTTTAATTTGATTTCAAATAAAATACAATATTTTGGGGGAATCACCATTTTCTGGAGCCAGCTGTAGTTATATTAATTTTAAAAACAAAAGATTTTGAAAAAAGCCAAAAAGGGTTTACTTTGAAACCAATTTTGGAAGATATGACATTATATTTGGCCTTCATGTGTCAGTTTTTGGGTGTTTTGACATTTTTTGATTTGAGTTTGAACTTTATGACATTTTTTTGTTGAGTTTTTGGGCTATATGTCAATTGGTAAGAACTCTGAAATATAAACTGACCAAATGTTGTCTGACAATATAAATTATATTATGTATAAATTACCTAAAATAATTTTGAAAACAACTTTACAAACAAAGTCATTCACTTACACTTATTTATAGCAAAACTTTAATTCAATTTCGGTTCTATGATAAAACCACTTATTCCACCAAATTAATACCTACGAGAAACTCAAATTATTGGTTATACAATGTTTGCCGTTATTCTCACAGCAAAATTATTCGTTCAACCAACAACGATTGCAAACTTTTCTCTAGTAATGACTTTCTCGTGTATATAAAACTTGTGCTCTATTGTGCAAAGGGGAGAGAGTTTCTCTAATTAAATGCCTGAACATTTGTTACATATTCGACTTCAAAGCCAATGTAGTACACCTTACATATTATAAGCTACCCTCTGCATCCGACTTGAAATTAATTACAAATAATTATTTTGCTTAAGTGGCTTTCCCGCCAGGAAGTCGATATGTTCATTGTTCAATGATGAAATGGATTGACATCAGAAAATTTAAAGCCAGTTGCCGTTCCCCTTTGAAAATGGTTTTGCTTTTTTTATTTATTTTTTTTTTTATTTTTATTGCCATCAATCGTGACATGAAACTAAACGCCAGTGATGTTTCTGGTTACTCACTGTCACTCCGACTCATTCAAATCGATCAAGTTGCCAGTTCCGAACACTCCCACAACATATAGATAGACACCGCGCCAACGACAACCGACCACATCTCTGCTTCACTTCTCTATTGTAATGCAGTCTTTGGCATTTGGTGTCATTTGTGCATCACAATCAAACTGCGGAGAAAAATAAAAAAATAAAAATAAAAAAATATCTAGAGAGTTTTGAAGTTTCTAATTAAAATCCGATTGGGATACATATGATATAAGGACTCCATTTGGGAGGGAAGTTCCACTTCTTGTTTGCCCATTAATTACTTCCATCTCCTGTGTTTCTGAAGTTTGGCTCTTCGAGAAGATTGTAGGAAGTCACACGACGCAGAATCGAGAATTTGGAGAAACAACCAGAAGCAGCAGAAGTATGTAAGAGTAGATACCAGGCAACGACATTAATGTGTGCAGACATCAGGGTGGTGTGTGCTGCGAGGGGTATATTATATTCTCTCGCTGGCATTGCCAGCAGACGGTTTACTTGACGTTACTGAATTTTTTTTTTCTGGATATTGTGGGTGGGTTGGGTGCCCGAGTATAGTCAGGAGTTATAGAAAAACAGAACTTGCAGCCAACTGGCAGCAAGTGGGTGCCCATTGTTGAAAAGTTGGGACAAACAACGCGGCGCGACTGCGACATGACAAAACTTATTAAATACATCGGCGACGCTCTTTTGTCGTTGTCGTTATTGTCGGTTGGGTGGAATAGAGTGGAGTGGATATAAAAGAACAGGAACTCACTGAACTTCTTTCGAGGTTATTAAGTGGAAGTGATGGGGTGTCACATTCACCGTCATCCCACATTCTATAAGTATAAGTACATATATACATACATACTTTCGTTATACGAATGCGAAAATGAAAATTGTCTAGAAAGTTTGTTACAAAAGTCATGGGACGTTGGTTTTCGAAATAGAATCAATTTATTATAAATGTTTTAAAATATATACGAGATCTGTGGTCTGAGTTCTAAGGGTCCATCCAACACGGACCAAGTTTGTAGAACTTTCGCTTTTAGAAATTAATTTTGTGGTTACCTTCAATTCAGGTATAGAACAAATGTAAGAGAGTATGCGTTAGAACACAGTTAGATTATGAAAAATCGATTAAGAAATGGTTGAAACGTAGGGATAATATAAACTTCATATTAAAAGAAAAATTAATAAAAACGGCACTGTATTCATTTTGATTATTTGGGATGAAATCAACTGCCAGCTGTACATGCTAAGTAAAAAGTGTTTTTTCTTAAAAAGCTAATGAGGTAAAAACTATCAAAACAAATTTCGTCTAAACCAATTTTTTATGATATGTACTTGTTAAGAATAAGAATACTAAATTTCTGGCTGTTGAATTGTTATTTTTCTACTTTACGATGACACCAATTAAGATGGCACTAGTTATAACCCTGAAAATTCTCTAAATTTTTTATATATTTATTATTTTTAATCATAAAAAATATCAATAGAAAGCATGCATAGGTTAGATATCACATATCAATGATATAACAACTACGTATATCTGTACCCTCTCAGAAATCAGCGAAACTGCTATTAAATCTCTGGACTCTGACTCTATGAACTCATAAAAAAGCATCTAACTGACTCACGATCATATCTCATGGAGATGACGCGGGTAAATTTTTGAACTTAATTGAATTTTTGTTTATAGCCTTTTTCTGATAATATTGAAAGAACTGCTGAAATTTCCCATCGATATGAGGCCCAAAAACAATTATAGATGGTCAAAGGTCTCCAAACTAAGGTTGCTGCCCGTGCCAAATTTTCTAAAAAACCATGCTATTTTCGTGCCAAATGAAAAACAAAAACGCAAATTCTTCCATTAAAAAAAAAAATAATTCAATTGTTGAGTGAAATACAACAAACAATTAGAAGAAATAATTTGCTCTATTCGTGTATTGCCAAAAAAATAGGAGTTTCTGCAAGTTTTTACTTCATTTTCCAAAAATTTCCTCAAAATTCGTTTTATTTGAAGTAAAAAATAAGAAGACCTCGTGCCATATATTAAAAAATGTCATTGTAGGTGAAAACATCAATTTAGTTCTTTTCTTATGCTGATTGTACGCCCGTTAATAAAAAAAAACCGAGGGATAAATGCAGACGATTTATGGAACACAATTTTTAAAAGTGGAATTCATCCTATTCAGAAAAATAATACCCTTACCTCTATAAATGGAATTTATTCGAAAATCGTTATTTTTATGAAGAAAAGTATTAATACATTTCTTCTAGGAAATTTTCTAAGCTACAAATTAATCCTTAACATTTTTTCTGTACAAGTAACCATTAGGGAGATATTCTTCAAAAACCAATTTTTGAGGCCTGTAAACCCCCGGTAAATTATTAGCAGCTCTCATGGGGGCATTTTACAGATTCCTTTAGAAAATATGAGGAGGAATTTCTATATCAAAAACCAGCTTTCCGGTGATTTTTTCGGAGTTAAACGTCTTTAATGACTGGACTATTTACGTAATTGTATACAAATATTTTATATCAAATGTGAAGGAAATCGGTTCACCCGTTGAGGCTCTAGATCTATGTGTAGTATCCGGACGGGATGGAGTGACAAAACGCACTTTTTTGGACATTTTTGGCACGAAACCAATACTCTCCCAGAGCAAGTAAAAAATAAAACGCTATAACTTCAGCAATTCCATAAATATTTCTACGGGTTAATGATCTCGGAAAACAAATTTTAAGTTAATACATTTTTGTTTAGGACACAAACACTTTATTTATAATGGGATTGGAAAATAACCGACACCCTTATGTACATAAACATGACAAACATTTTTGTAGATTTAAAAACTTATTGTTTCGTTAAAGTGCATTTTCTCATCCTATAAATCGCTGACTAAGCAAGCACCAAATTGTCCCACTCTTCCATTCTTTGTGCGATGATTCTCATGTTCTACATCTCAATTGGGAAATTTAAAAAAAAGATCATCTTCTTCTTCATCGTTAAATAAAAAAATATTTTCACCCCAAATTCATTGAATACGACAGTACGTGCCTTTCATCTAAATAACTTAATATAAATGATGTGTCGAATTATATTTGATGACTTTTCACAATCAATTATGTTTTCGTCTATACAAATATTATTTCTGTTTTCATTATTTTTTATGACTTATGAATAATTATAAAAAAAGACAAAACTAGTTTTAAGCTGTTTAAATCAGCTTTAGATATTTATTTGTTTTTATGAGTTAAACTTTTTTTTTAAGATGTTGTTTTAATATTTTTAGTTTAAGATATTAAAACTTAAAATAAATGTTGACGATTTATTCAAAACTTGAAATTTGAAACCCCATTCGTACTGATTAAAAAAAAAAAAAACTTGTTTTAAAACGAATCACTATTATGGCGATAAAATCATTTGATTTCTCATTTGAAATCATCAGTTGGTTTATTAGGAGTTGTTTGCCAGATTGGCTGTCCCAACATAAAGGGTTCAGAAGTAATCAAAACTTGGACTTGGTGTGTTTGCAAAATTCATAAGTTTTGATTCATATGCAGTACCTACTGTGGATTCAGAAGGTAGGTATGCAATGCGTATTTTTTGTACAAAAATGTATGATAGGCGAGGCGTGCTTCACTGAATATATGCACAGGGTCTCATATGGGAAATCCATTGTTTTTTTAACTCTTGTTACAAATTTTTAATGATATTAAAAAAAGTGTAGGATTTAAAACCGGCACAAAATGTTCGACATCAAAGATCAAAATCATCACTGAAACATAAGCACGCGCACGATAAAACTACAATATTTGTTTTTTTTTCTCTTCTAACATTTTCATTTTAAGTGTAAACAAACGAAGTGATATTGTATGAGAACAACAAAACCAAGAACCATCAACATCAAATTGTACCTATACTATATCGTGTAGTGACGATTAATTGCATATCTAACCATAAACTTTGTCTAATAATGTCGTTGTGTCACGGAATTCTCGAACCATATTTTTGTCACTAACCACAAGACCTGTGTAACACATAAACAAACGCTTGTCATCATTCATTTGTCTATTCCGATTCAAAGACATTTGTACAACAAACCACAGAATGCAGTAAAATTACTCTCAATCTCGGTCTATCGTACAACATCGAGTCTCTGTTGCAAATACAATTTCCTATGCTAATTCGCAAAACACGTAAAGTTCAGAATCATCATCCCATCATCGCCATGCAGCCAGCCACACCCTGATGCCTTTTTCGGATGGAATTTGACTAAATGTGGTGCAAAATTGTATTCCTTTTGGATGCGCACGTTGTATAGATTTGATTTCCTCCATTTCTGTTTTCGATAAGAAGCAATTCGTATCCCGAGGAGGAATTAAATTTACAAAATATAATCCTTTTTTGACTTGAACGAACAACAAGAAGATGACGATATGACTTCTTCACCTCTCACGCTTTTCATCATTTTTCAATCAACGCCATAGCATCGTCTCGGCATCGGCATCGTCATAGTCATCGTCATCATCAACTTTGCCATCATCGTCATCATCATTATTCTACCCTTTCATCACCATCATTTTGCATCAACTTCATCAGAAGAACATCAGTGGTCGTCATCGTCATCGTCAACGTTGTTCGTTGTTCGTTATTTGGCCTGAAACTCACTCCTTAAGCTTTCGCTTTGGATCCGGCCACGGATCGGAAGAGCGACAGCCACTGCTGAACATGAAGCGAGATTTTTATTAGGATGCCAATGCCAATGCCGATGCCCAAGCTGATGTTCTATAAGGATGCTCTACTGCTGCGGTCCACCTCATTCTCTTCTCTCCCATCCGACCACTCTTTGCGTTGCGTCTCCACCAGAATGACAGAGATGGATGCCATTGGTGGATAATGCGATTCCCATGACAGCTCTAAACAACAATCATACCATGTAACCCACTCCCCCCTTTCACCGTTCTCTTCGTTGCAACAACAAGAACGACAACAACAAAATGACGATGAAGCGAACAGCAAAGATGCGATGACGACCGACCATCCAGGATCAGGAGGACTAGGATGGTGAAAAAGTGCTACTGCTTCTCTGTGCCAGATTTATGGATGTATGCAACTGAGTGAAGTATACCCTTGTCCCCTTTATCGCAGTTTTCATTGTGGATGCCAACAAATTTCAGCACAGCATATATATTTAAGGCATAAGCACCATAAGGTGAATTTCTTAAATACAATAATTTTGTTTAAAATGTTTTAAACAATATGATGGCAGAAAAATATAAAGCAGATAAAGTTGATAAATTTTGAACAATCGATATTTAATAATAATATTTATTTTATATGGATGGATTTGTTGATTTTTGATTACAAAACCTTTGAGAATATTGAAAAATTCAAAATGGCGAATGAAATTAAAATTGGAAAAGGCAACGTACACCTTTCCTGCTGATTTTAGAGAAAATTGTACCGAATAAGTTGCGCTACAGAAGCGATGCAAGATGTCATGGGATTTGCGAAGCGATGTAATGCGAGAAGGGATGCAATGCGAGAAGCGATGCAATGCGAGAAGCAATGCAATGCGAGAAGCGATGCAATGCGAGAAGCGATGCAATGCGAGAAGCAATGCAATGCGAGAAGCGATGCAATGCGAGAAGCGATGCAATGCGAGAAGCGATGCAATGCGAGAAGCAATGCAATGCGAGAAGCGATGCAATGCGAGAAGCGATGCAATGCGAGAAGCGATGCAATGCGAGAAGCGATGCAATGTGAGAAGCGATGCAATGCGAGAAGCGATGCAATGCGAGAAGCGATGCAATGCGAGAAGCGATGCAATGTGAGAAGCGATGCAATGCGAGAAGCGATGCAATGCGAGAAGCGATGCAATGCGAGAAGCGATGCAATGCGAGAAGCGATGCAATGCGAGAAGCGATGCAATGCGAGAAGCGATGCAATGCGAGAAGCGATGCAATGCGAGAAGCGATGTAATGCGAAAATCGATAAAATGCGAGAAGCGATGCGATGCGAAGAGCGATACGATGCGAAAAACTATGCGATACAAAAAGCTATGCGATACAAAAAGCTATGCGATGCGAAAAGCTATGTAATGCGAGAAGTGGTGCGATGCAAGAAGTGGTTGCATGTGAGAAAACTGTTCACATATTATATTCTTATGTAGCTGCATGTATTTAAGCGATATCTGTTGCAACAAATGCGAGCTTCTCGAACTCTTCTCACATGATTCTCGCAAACAAACTCTTATACATGCAATTATATTATGAGAACCCCGGTTGGTCCATGGAAGTTCGTATCTTTGTCATTTGCCATTTGATTTATGTTCTGCAAAAAATTTACAAATTCAACTTCCCTTCGAGCTATATGACTTTAGTTAATCAATTCTTAATATCTGCTTAGAGCTAGACACTTCTCTTCTAGCAGCTTTGCTCCTTCTAGTTTTTATGCCACCAATTAGCTCGAACCTAAACAAAAAAAAAAACAAACTCATCATGTCTTTGTTAAAGTTTTGTAAAATCCCCCCATTTAGAAATCGGCCAGTGAAAGCCAAAAACGGAGTGGCAGCACAAAAGTACAGCGCGCAGTACACTACACAACCGACCGACCGACCGACTGACAACCACGAGAAGGCAAAGTATGTATAGAAGAAACCAGCAGCAGCAGCAGCAGCAGTATAATCATACGTCTATCTGTTGGATACATCTAAGTGCGGTGGGGAGCTGGGTGGTAAAGCGAAATCGTGCATTAAATTTGCACAACGCAAATTCACTCCACTCTCTGTACAAAGAAAGAGATAGAAAATAAAGAGACAGAGAAAGAACATTCGGATTACATCGTGATGTTGGGATGCATGAGTAGAAGTCGGTAGATGTGTACAGGAGATAGTGCCACAGCGAGGAGCGGGATGAAGAGCCACAGAGTGCAGTGTAGTGTAGGTATAGTACCGAGTATACTTTATACTTAGCAACTGCAATTGTGCAATTGTTGTGTTGCATGCACTCAGAGAGTATATATGTATATGGATGAGATTACGATGCGCATAGATTTTTATGACCACAAGTAGTAGTGTTGTTGTAGTTTATGGGTCCTTGTAGGCAAAGAGGGAACTGAACTGAAAAAAACCAGCACTGACAAGAAACAGCAACGGATTCGGATTCGAAATCAGAGATCTCTACCCCGAGATGCATAGCACAAAGCAAAAAGCTAATGAGGATGATGACGATGCATTAGGTAGAAATGGCACGTCGTGCACTTATTTTGCGCGAAGTCATTTGGGAATGCTATGGCAAATGGAAATCACTTGTTTTTCCTTACTCAGCTGCTTATTTGACTCGAGGGATCGTTTGGGGAAGTTCTTTAGACACACAAAGCACTTTGAGACAATTGCTATCGAGTGTTGGAACTTCAATTGATGTTGATTTAATTTGATTTTGATTAAACGGGAATTATATAGAGATTGGAAATTTAAATAAAAATATTTCAAATATATGGAAATCCTAGAAACCCATAGGATGAATTTTGATGTAGAAAACAAATTTAAAAAATGTTTACTAAGCTGAAAAACAAGCCAATCCATTTTTGTTGCTAGTTAGTGATTTTGGGTTGAAAACAATAAATAAATCAATTTAGAAAAATAAGTTTTCTATACTTTATGTGAAACAATTGGATTGGAAAAAGTGCCCAGGTCAAAACTCAGCTTTACTTCTGTGTTCCACACAAAAATTCTGATTTCCAAAATTTAGCAACGAATGTCAACGGTTTTGCAAAATTCAGCTTTTAAAAATTATCGCAATTACATTTAGTAAAATAAAATTTGGATTTTTCTATATTTTTTTGTTATATAACATTTATTGACAAAATAAATAAAAAAAATTATTTCATATTTTTAAGTCAAAAAAACAATATCGCGTTAAATGCCAAAATGACGATTTGTCAGTCGTGTAAATACGGGACTTTTGTGAAACGTTTGTCGTATTACACTGTAAAAACGTCTTAAATAAAATATTTCCGCCGCCAAAATGAGACCGAACGAGTTTTTTTGTAAATCGAATAATTTAAGTATCCTCTCGGTAAAATTTTCGGTCCCGTTTATGTATCCTCTCGTACTCGTTGCGTTTTTTTATATTGTCTTTAAAGAAATATCAAAATTGACTTTTAATCTATAGAAGTTGCTAAATATTTTCTTTGTTTCCTTCTCGTATCTAGTGGTTTAATAGTTTGATTTCGAGACGCTTATTTTATTTTCTACGGATCTGGAACAGGATTGTCCCATGAAAATAAAACGATACGGATCATAATGACAACAGTGTTGTATGCTCATCTTTTTTTTTCTTATGTCTATTTATTTTTCATGTCGATACTATCTTTTTTCTTTATACATTACAGTTTGTACTCCCTATTGACTAAAGAGCCGTCTACCCGCCAGAGTGAAAACTTATTTTCGGATCCTTAAATTAGATCCAGATACAGAGCAGGATCCAAAGTTGTTGTATTACGTGTCAAAAGATGATCCCGATCCAGATCCGTAGATAAAAAAACGCGGCTATTGTCATGTGTTTGGTGCTCTCTGCAGCCTTACCAAAATTGGTACAAAAATGAAATCTATAATGGAATCTATAAATAATTTTACGGGCTTCAATTAATGTCTTTATTATTTTCAGGTAAAACTGATGGTATTATAATAAACTCGAACCGTTTCCACTTACCTAAATTTAAAATTTTGAAAACTTTTATCTTAATATTTTACACATTTTGAATTAAATTATGCAACAAAATTGGTTGGAAATATCTAAAATTTTTGTGAAAAAAACTTTGTTCCTAAAACCTATATAACCCTCTATAAATGACCCTTAATCACCCTTAAAATTCATTCAATTCAAGATGGCGGCCACTCCATGTGCAGCAGACAATGAAATGGGGTTGAAGCAATTTTTGCGAGTTTCGATAACACCTCAGCCTAGAGGTAAAATTTTACCTAAACATCTACGGCGTTTGTGCATTTCTTTTCTTTCCATTTCCTCCTTTTTATTTTTGTGCAAATATAAATAGTTACACAAAACAATAATATTTCTGAGGAAAAAAAATATTATTTTTTTACAAAAAAGTACGTATACGCCCAAGTGACCCTCAATTATATTTTGAGGAAAATAAAATATCGG
Source organism: Epistrophe eligans (assembly GCA_951394125.1). NCBI lineage: Eukaryota > Metazoa > Arthropoda > Insecta > Diptera > Syrphidae > Epistrophe > Epistrophe eligans. The sequence continues at coordinate 95,326,053 of OX596030.1, read as the reverse complement.
CTTTCTGTCAAAACCTCTAGGTCACAAAAATAAAAAAAAAACTATATAAGCCTTCTGCTGTAAGTGAAGTCTTATCTGTCAATTTGTGATACGATTTTGGTAATACTCTAAAAAAACATATGTTTAATATTATTTTTCAGAATAACTTCAAAAAATTCAACTGATATATAATGCATTTGTGTTGTATACGCACACATACATATATATATGTTAATATGTATCTGGTAGGATAGTACTTAGATTGGTGTTACTTGAAATTCCATGTTTGATTGCCATCAATAAATTGACTCTTAATAACAATTCGAAATAGAAAAATAAGAATTTTGTATTCTCGTACAAAAAAAACAACAAAAACAAATTAAAAAATTATGAATTTTGTTTTCGAAAATTGTTTTGGCACCAAATAATTTTTAGTAAAATTATGAAAAGAAAATTTGATTTAATTAGATCCTTAAACAAAATACACACATTTTTATATACCAAATTTCTCTTTCTAAGTTTTAGGAAAAAAAAATTGCCACGTGAATATTAAAAATGTACTTATTAATGTGTATATAAAAATTGATTTACAGAATAGTCATCAACCCATTTTCAAATATCGAAGTTTGAAAAAATAATTTTGAGCAGGCTGAAGTTATAGCTATTTCACGACTGCCATGCCGCCGATCATCAGACTCCTTTTAATCGTGCTTGATCATTTGATCATATTAATTTGAAGAACTTTTTGCCGTTTTTGAAAATTTTGTTACGTAATATTAATAAATAATATTAATGTATAATAATACATAATTTTAATTAATTTATCAGATAATGAAGATATTTAAAAAATATTTCATACCACGGACTTTTTCTAACGATTTTTGGTAAAATTATTTTCTAATAGTGCTTATTTTAGCAGTCAAGAGTTTGTACTTAAAATCAAAGGAGCCATTTTCAAGAAAAATCAAATTTTCCTAACGTTTTTTTTTTTGATAGTCATAGAATTAAAAAGCCACTAGGTTTAAATTTTCAAACAATAATTGTCTTAGTAGTTATTGAAGTAAGTAAGTAAATACATATTTGGAAATTTCAATTTTTTTAAAAATTTGTTATGTATGTACATTGTACTTATAGTACCTACAGTTTATCTTAAAGAAAATGAAGAACACATCAGATTAATTTGTTCAGACTAGACTTTCATAAAACAACATTTCGGTGCTATCTCCCTTGGCTCTTTTCAGCGCTTCCCTCTTGGTTTGCCCTTATTTTTTTAAATTAAATAATTTGTGTATCTAGACAACATTTATTCAGCTTTCAAATAATGAACATTTTCTTATCTCAGGTTCGACTTAATGTTGTTATTACCTAAAAAGTTGCAAAGTTTTCAAAAATCTCGAAAAGTCGAAACATAAAGAATATGTGAATGTTTGGAGAATTTTTAATTGAAAATATTTTTGTATTAATCACAAAACTCTAAAAAAGAACAATTTTTTAGTAGCAGTTTTTTTATAACTTTAAAGTTTGGATTTTCCAAGTGGTTCTCTTTACGAAACGAACAAAAAAACGGCATAGTACCTTTTGCTATTTACCAAAACGATTCTTCTATAATAACTGTCGTGTCGACTTCCGAAAATATTATCCTTATTTTTGAACCCTATGTGAAGTTTTGCCCCAAACGGTTCCAATTTTTTATTTCTATGCACTTTTTCATATTAAAAATGGAAACATTAATTTTTTATAATTATTTTACTTTAATTCCCACAACTTTTGTCACGAATGATAAAGCTTTGACAGACGCGATATGTCATTCCGTTACCCTTTGCCACGTGTTTGTTTGGAAAGTATTGCCATCGAATTTTTTTCCTCGTGTGTAGTTTTGCTCCCACTTCCGTTATCCAATATTTTCGAAAAAAGGAAAGAAATTGTTTTTTTTTTTTAAATTTACAATTTATTTTTTGTTTGGTGTATTTAATGGTTTGATGTCATGTTGTAGTTCACTTCTTTATACTATTATCAAATAACATGAATATCCAGTGCTGTAAATGAAGAAACAACATCTGTCACGAATGCATAACTTGTCCCTATTAAGCCTCTTAACAAATTGATAAAAAAAGAAATCTGGTACAATTTACATTAAAAATAACAACCATACCGAACCTTAAAAAACAACATTCTTCCCGCCTTTATATGCGGGACTCTCTACCTACTCAGAAAAATTACAAAAATATTTGTTGCAGTTTAATATCTGCTTCTGCCTGCACTGGCACTCAAATCTGACTGCAACTATATGCTCGTAAATGGGTGTGTGCTTTGTTTTGCAAGTAGGTACTGTCATTTAAACTCACAGTTCAAGCATGCTTCTATACGAGTACTTGAGTATATAGACAAAGCTTGTAGCCATATTCTGATGCTAAAACATGCCAAAAAAGATTCCAGATACATTCCCCAGATACCCGAGCGATACATCAACATGGAGTGGCTAATTAAAGCTTACATTCATTTCCAAGTGCTGCGGCTACCACATGCAATTTAATTGCATTTGCCACCATACACTGCCTGAATTACACGTTACCACGTACTTGCACTCCAACACTCGTGGTATTCCTGTTTCCTCCTTATTATATTTATTTTTATTTTTATTTTTCGTTTATAGCCCATCATGCCGAAGTGGATTTCCAAGAACCTAATAGCCATAATGCTGTGGCAAAGGCAAACTGCGCGCTTCACAATATCGCTTTGGCTAAGAAAAGATTCGCATGTGTTTCTCTCTACCAACAAAAAAGCCACAATGCGAATAAAACTCGAATTTCCTGCCCCATCAAGCGAGTGACTGCCTCCACTTTTTCATTCGTGCAACACCAAGCGCGGCCAAAGAACCGATAGCATTTTTTTTTATTTTGTATGTTGACTGTTGAGGCCTCTTGGATTTGTGTTTCTTTGGATCATGTTGTTCGCGTTTCTTGTTTTCTTTGCGAATATCGTCGGTCGGTCGGTTTGGATCGAAGGCCGAGGGAGCAAGAAGCAGGGACACGCTAAGTGAAGGTACATATTCTGTCCGCCTAATGAGCTCGCTGAGTAGGTACCTATACTCCATACTTTGCTGCTATCTCTCAAATGCCACATAATCTCATCATAAACATCATTATTATCCCCCGAGCAGGGCACCATTCCCCCAGTGCAAACAGGTTACCCTCCTCTCATCCTGGTCAAACTATAAGTATTTTTAGATCCAATCGCAAAATTTGTACTTGCTTTTTTTATTTATTTATTTTTTTTTTTACTCGGGTTCGTGAAAATCACGCGAAAAATCGCGCGTAAACTTCTTCGAAACCAAAATGAGATTTGCGCCAAAGAAGTATCTGCTTACTGCACAGAAAACCACACAGATATCAATTCGCATACATAGGCACATACGTCGACAATATCGATAGCTGCTATTTTTGGACATGACCACCACCGATGGGGTTGTTTGTTAGTGGGATTGACCACCACACACAACATACCATACAACATTACGGCTCTAGCGAGCCCGGTCCGCTGCTGCAAAGATTCGAAGAGTCTATAAATTATTTATAAAACGCTGCCACTGCCCTCGCCCCTGCCTCCGCCATCACTACCATCACCACTGCGTCGAGCTTCTTGCTACTTGTATCTGTGACCGCAATTGATTTATTTTTATTACCGCATGTCTTTATACTGATGTTTACTTTAAGTTTGGTTTCGTATTTGTGTAGTTGATTCCCGCCAAAAAAGAAAAAAATAATAAACGAAAAAAATAATGCTACCTATAAAATTGGTCCAAAGTTCAGTTAGAGACTGTTTCGTTTATTTTTTTGTTTGTTTGTTTTGTTTGTCGATCATAAAAATGTCAAATTAAATATTCAATTCGCTTTGATGATGTGATGTTGAGGAAAATGAAATATTTGCGGATAAAAGTTGAAATAAAGACGCTCCACACATATTCATTTGGGCGCCAGTTTTCTGCCAATAAAAACTCAATGCAAGAATTCGAAGTTAACAAAAGTTCGTAAAGGGTGCATGGACTTATTCTATCAAGGCTAACAATGACATTTTTAGCATTTTATTACCCGAAGAAGTGTAATTAATAAATAACTTGACTGTTTAATGAATTAAATTTAAACAGGAAAGGTTGTTCTTTCGCTTCAAAGTGTCTTTATACATTTTTGAAGCATCCAAAACAAAAGCAAAGTAGGCTTTGTTAATTGGGCCTTCCACTAGTCTCATAACTTTACAAAAATAATATAACAGAAATTGCAAAGTCAGTCTTTAGACTGAAAGGTGTTTTCCACTTTAAAAGCTACAGAATTATGAGAACGAGAATCCAAATCTATTCATGTGTTCAACTGGATTCGAAATATTGGTCTTGACTAAACAGCTGACCAGCAACTAACATACAAAGAAAGAAATAGCAAAAGAAATAAATTTAAGCTGCAAACTTCATAAATTCATTCATAACAGGTGATTGAGTATTTTATCTTTATTGAGAAAATCTTTAAAAAAAATCAAAAGGTACGAAATGAAAAAATTAATTTTTGTTTGATATTTGCTTGTTGTAGAAAATTTCCATACAAAAATGACACAATTATAAACGAAAAATTTCGTTCTGCCCCACGTTTTGCAGAATACGCTGTTCAACGACTGAAATTGATAATTATAGCAAATTATTTGGAGAATTCTCGGCTTCTTTTTTTATTTTATTTTTACCATTAATTGAGTGCGGAAAAATGAGACCACAAACAAGTTTCGTTACGAATCATCTTAATAAAACTCTCCATTAATATTTGTCCGTAGTCTTTTCGTTTATGTTTTCGCTGTTGATTTGGAGACCTTTCTTTTCGCTTCAGCTACGTACTAGGCTTAAAAAACACTTTAAATTTTTTAATTTTTTACAGCACTCTTTTCGAAATACAGTGTAGTAAAGATGAAATCAGATGTTTTTCTTCTCAAACACTCATTAAATTTCTAAAACATTCCTTGTAATGGTAAGTATGGGAACAAACACCATTTTTATTTTTACAAGTTTTACAGTTTGTAAAACATGCCTTGATCCTCGCAGTTAACAGTTTTTTTATTACAATCTGCACTTTAGATTTCTTACTTTGGACATTGAATTTACACTTACACTTTACACTTTACACTTTACACTTTACACTTTACACTTTACACTTTACACTTTACACTTTACACTTTACACTTTACGCTTTACACTTTACACTTTACGCTTTACACTTTACACTTTACACTTTACACTTTACACTTTCACTTTACACTTTACACTTTACACTCTACACTTTACACTTTACACTTTACGCTTTACGCTTTGCACTTTGCACTTTGCACTTTACACTTTATAGCATTTTACACTTTGAACTTCTCAATTTTTACTTCAATTTATGCGATTTGTGTCATATCTCCAGCTAAGTGGTGCACTGTTAAACTGGGTTTAAGGTCTTGTTTTGCAATGTTTGCGATAAATTATCCGACATCTTTTTTTATATTAGATTTTATATACGAAGCAGTCACTCATAAAAATAGCTGAGGTCCAGCAGAACAAAATTTCACCTGTTCCCTGTGACCTATCCATAAATTAATACTTTTAGCTTGTGGGCTTGCCGAAAATGTTTTGTCAAGAAGTTCGGTTTCTCTGATACCTACCCAAAAAAAAAATATTTCCGTTACTCATAATAAATATTATTAATAAATATTGTTGATTTCTTAGTCCGAAGAATTCTTTGTAATACTTTTTTTATACATACATACTGCTTACACCCCAGTCCGTGTTACTCACATATAAATTGAATTAACATTATTACAGTCATTCTTGTCATTAAATTTTTCAAGAATCCTTTTGAAATTAGTTGTAGTAAAATATTCATATTTTTCATTTGACGTGAATTTATTTAGTCATTCGATAAAGAAATTTTGTGTTTCAACTGAAAAACAATTCGTATTTAAGAACTTCAATAAAAATTGTCTCAGCACAAGGTTAGGGAGGAAATATAGCCCTTTTAAATTCGTTCTCGACACGACCCTGCCAACGCTAACGTTCTGCTATCCGTCGTATATCCCCCAACACCTCTCGTTTCTCACATTCAAACTCCGCTTCACAGTGCAGTGGCGGCAAATGAAATTAGAATATCATTCAAGATCGCAATCGATCTTCTCCAGACAGTGTGATCGGGGTATAGGCTCTCGAAAACCAAACCTCTATTCCGTACCCCATTCAATGCACCCATCCATGGGACGATCGCACACGACTCGAACGAATGTATATTTGTTGCACGGAAAGCGCTCTGTTGCGTTTTTTGATGTTGATTGACAGAATGGCGGCGAGAGTTGTTTCCATTTCATATCAGGATGATTGGGTTACATTACATATTGATATTATTACAATAGCAAGACCGAGCGAGACTACATCACCACACACCACATTCCGGGACAAGGGCAGCCCAGTCGAATGAAGTTTTCTTTGTATTATGAAGGCTGTATGATTCTTGTCTGGAATTTGAATGTGTGCCAAGTGAGGAGTAGAAGCGATTAAAATGAATGCATAGTCGACACAAATCACGTTTATGAATTTTTAACGACATTTTTGCGCATAATAAATCGGTTTGGGCTTTGTGTGTAATTTAGAGTTGTTGCGGCTTGGTCTGGCACTGGCGGCCACTATATACATATGTATATTGTATACCATTGCTGCCGTGTCGCCACAGTCAGGCAGCCACCACACAGTCAGAGAGCCCAGAGCCCCAGACCTATACTATAGAGCCAGCAGCCGACTGCCGATTGTTGTATAATATGATGGCCGATTCATGAGGTGTTCAATGGATTAGAAAATTTATTCAAAAGCGATTTCAAGGAGCGTGCGTCAGTTCGGGTGTGAAGCGAATTTTAAACGTTAACAAACTCTGGAATGTAAATTAACGAGCGCGCCAAGGAATAAAGACTGAAAAATTTGAATTTTAAAAGATCTAAGATATTATTTATATTTTTTTTCCAGCTGTGGAATAAACGATAAGATGACGTTGATTTTTGGGATAACTTTATTAAATGACGCACATTCAACTGCTGATAAATTTTATTGATCATTTTAAGAATTCGAGAGAACTGAAAAATTTATGAAACAAAATTTGTTGTTGAATTTAAAAAAAATAGTTGTACTCAAATTTATGTGGACCTAAGCAAAAACCAATTTTATCAGAAAAAAAATATCTATTTATCTTTTTTAGTCTAAAATTTAGTTTAAAGTAATTAGAATTATGCTGTACATGTATTACGAACATTCTACTCAATTTATGTCTTTTATATTAATATTGCCGTTGAATAAATAAATTTAACGTCCTGATGTTTCGGCCGTGCTAACGTACGATTTTAACAATCATAAAAATTATTAAAAATTGATATTTTGTTTTTAATTGTTTTGTCTTTTTGCAAATATTATTCTTATTGAAAGGACGATTCAAATTATTAAAATTATATTATTACCAAAAAACTCAGGATTAAATTTTTATAAATGAAATAAATTAAATTAAATTAAACAAATAAACATAATAAATGAAATACAAATACGAATACGAAATAAAATAAACAAAATAAATAAAAAAATTTACCCGATTTGCCATTCCAGCATAGTTGAAGAACATTAGAAATGAGAAAAATGTATTTATGTATGTACATTGAATGTCAAATTTAAATGTTGAGCAACTTTTCTGAACATAGGTACCAACATCATAACTTTCCTAAAAAGGGTCAAATACATGGGGTTTAAAAAATTATTGTTTTGTATTAAATTTTTGTTTCTATTAAATACGCAATTTAATAAGGTTTTTCATATATAGTTTTATGTGACTGTGCAATGATATAATACAAAAAATGTAGTCCGATATTCTAGCTAAATTTTAAGACCTTAATGAACGGATTATTAGAACCGAAGTTATAAGCAAGCCAAACCAAACACAATGTACATATCTTTACAATTATTATGCCGACTACAAATTATTATGCCGACTACAAATCTACGACTACATTTCGCATTTTTTTTCCGACGCGAAGCAAATTTGCCACGATTGTGGTTTTTTATTGCACAAACTCCGCCGACGCCGGCGGCCTTAGAATACTATCTCCCTCTCGCCAATTGGTGGTTGAAAGTATTTTAATGCTTTTTTTGTTTTTATCAACTTCCTCCTTGAATTAAATTATTTGTCCGATATTTATTTTCATGTTTTTAGTATAAAATTTTGAATGATTTTGAAAATTTTTGTTTGCTCTAACACGCCAGTCATTTTTCCTTTAATTATTATATACCTTAATATTGAAAATCGGATAATTGTATCGAAAGATATAAGCATTTAAGTAAACGCAAATCGGGTATTTTTCAGATTTCGCAAAAATCATCATCAAAAACATACCCATTTTTTTCCTACGAACATTTTTCCTTTTTTTTTGTCCGTTTTATCACCTTCTTCGTTTTCTGTTTCCTCAAACTAGTAACAACAAATCATGAACGAAATAATTTTGTTTATTTTGTTTAGTTTGTTTATTTTTTTTTATTTTTTTTATTCCCCTCACGTTTCGCCCCCTTTGTCTACTAGGCGTTTCATATTTTTGAAATTCTGTTGATTTTTTTATATAGTATGCCTCCGTTTAAACATTTCTAATGTTAAAAGTAAAATAAATAAAATAGATAAAACAAATAAAATAAATAAAATATGTAGATATGTATATAAAATAAATAAAATATATAAAATAAATAAAATAAATAAAACAAATTAAATAAATTAAATAAATAAGTTGTTAATATAAATATTGCCTGTTATTTAGTTTTTCAAAAGCAATATCTTGAGAAAAAAGGAAATAATATTTTTATTTTTCCCATGAAAATGAAACAATTAGGATCAGAGGGACAACAGCGTCATACCAATCTCTTCTTCCCTTGATTTTTTTGTAAAATGTGATGCATACCTTGTTCTGCTACCCACCAGAGGAAACAATAAATGTTTGGATCATAAAACGTGATCCCGATGAATAACTGCTGGATCTAGTGTTGTTGTTGTTGCATTGTTTTTGTTGATCTGCAATTTACATAATATATATGGATCAATTTTGTTAATAAATGGCGACTTATAATATCTAAAATTGAAAAGTCTTCTTTGGGGTTTTTATTGTTATTAGTATAACAGTTTATGTAACAGTTATAGTCGATAAGCAATAAAATTTTTCAGAAATGAGGGTTCAAGCTAAAAAAAAAATTTGAAAACCACTTCAATTTGTTGACCTTTTTTTATTAATTGTTTTCAACATTTCATTTTTGACATAAAACAGTTCTCAAAACCAGAACTGATCTTAATTAAAATTAAGATGCTGTAAGTATAGGAGAATATTTATGAACAAAAATTTCTTCGAACAATAAAAATACAAAATAGGCAAGTACGTACCTACATTTTTATTCATATATATTTTATAGAAATCATCATTTGACCACAAACAAAATAAAACACAAATTCTTGGAAGCAACCGCACTTGAAACCCAAACATGGATTGAATTATCTTAATAGACACGCTAATCAGCACGTAGTAACCATTTAATTTTATTACAAATTCACTTTGACTCAGACTTAATGGGAACAAACAAAAAAAAAATCGAAACAAAACAAAAACCTTCATTGTGAATTTTTGAAATAATATTAAGGAAGTGGTGTCTCATTACTGTTTGTCTTTTTGTAGCGTATGACAAAAGTAATAAAACATTTCGTAATAAAAAATATTTTTGTTATTATTATAATCTCGATGCCGAATTCTTTTTTTTATTACAGCAGCTTGCTGTGTTCCAAATCACCCACTAAATACGAGCATTATAATAAAAAGAGCCAATGTGGTAATAAACATTTTTATGGTTTGAATAGGGCTTCTTTGGATATATTTATATGAGTGCTACTTGTTGTGTTGTTCTTTTATTTCAAAGAAGACACATACAACCTCTGTATATAGGAAGAAAAATAGTAATTTTGGTTGCCAAAAAATCAAAATCCGACTTCTTTTCGTTATTGGTATTTTATTATTCTAGAATTCGGTTAAGAAAAACAAACAATATGATTTAGTATAAAGCTAAACCTTTTTTTTTTATCTATATCGCTTATGGAAAGCTGTTTCTTTAAATTTTTCACTCATTAGTGATAATGCGTAAACCAAACATATCATTTATATACGAAAATTAAAATCGCGTAGGTGTACTAATTTAACTAAACATATGGTTAATATCTTAAGTTATAAATCAGAACTTTATATCGATACCAAATTAAAATAACAAATAATGTTTAAGTATTTGTGCATTCAAATCTAAAATAACAGTTTCATTTGATTATATTAGTAATAAGTTAGTATGAGTTAGTAATTGAATTTTATTTTAACATCAATAGATTTGTAAAGTATTGTTTAAACATCATTTGTTCGTCTAATTCTTATAATAGATAACGGGAAAACGAATCCAACGTTATATCGCTTTGATAAAAGTTGTCTCAAATTTTCTATACAGAAATAGCAATATTTGAAACGATATCGTTTTATAGTTTATGGTGTTTATAATAAAGGTCTCCTCAGACGACTATTAGTAATAAGCTCTGAAAAAAAATGTCTTTCACAAGAAAAAAAAATCGTAAAATCGTAAACCTTTCGACATTTTCTTTTAAAATTGAATTCAATCAACTTACAAATTTTTGAATAAGCTGAATTTTGAAAAGATTTATTTGTGTCTCTTAAATTCACAAATTTTGAGTCACTTTTATTTTTTTTTGTAAATATCTGGAAAACTGAGTTTTTTCGTTAAAACAATAGATTTTAAGAAAAATCGTAAAAAAAGATTAAACGCCGTGATATGAGAAACAAACACGTTTTTTTTTTGTCAAAATTGATCCCTATTACAAAAAAAAAGATCTTTTAATTTTTGCTTTGACATTTTTCCAAAAACAAAAAAACTGATTGTTTCGACTAATTTACAAAAAAACTAAATTTTATCGAACACGAGATTTTGATCAAAATTTACATAACGATGATAGCAAAGTCGAAAAAAGTGGGTTGATTCTTTCCGTAATGTCATTTTGTCTGTATACCAATTAATTTTTTTCAAAAAAAAAATTGATTCTTAATTCTTAAAAAGTTTTAAAATGTATGTTTTAAAACTGAATATGTATTTCAAAAAACAACGCAATCAATTTTTACTAAACTCAGCACCATGCGGTTTTTAACACTCTATCTAACAGATTTCAAATAAAAATTATTCAAGCCCCGTCTAAGTGTTTTAAATTTATGAAAGTTAAAACAAATTTCGGTATTTCTCATTTAATTTAAAATTTTCATTCACGCACTTTAACAGATGATGTCAAAATAAAAAGACATCAAGTATTTATGCTATAATTATTGAATATATGACTTTGTATAGTGTAAGGTTCTATAAAACTCACGTTCCATCGAGCAGGTTGTTCATATTCAAAATAAAGAAAAAGAATAAAAACAAAGCCTATAAAATAAACTTTCATGCCCCAACTAAACTTGTTCTTCCCTAAACGTATATGCCATACCTATTTATTTACAAAAAAAAAAATTGCCTTTATGTATTTAACACCTCCACAGTCCATACATCACCCAGCAGGTAAGTCTCTAGTCATCCGCTTGCTTGAATTTCAATTAACTTTGTTACCTACCTTTTTCGTTTTCTCTACATTAACACCTACAATCCACTTGTGAAAGAAATATACTTAAAGACAGAGGAGGAAAAAAAAATTAATTAAAAGCAAAAGAAGTTTACGAACAAAAACAACAACGATGTAAAAATGGAAAATTAAATGCTGCCAATTAATTTCCATAAGCGATCCAATTACAATTCCGAGTGCTTCCAAATTACCGATAAAATTACTTTCTAAACTTTTCATGCCCTCGCATCATATATACTCAAAGCCGCATCACCCCATCATTTATATATTGAAGCTGAGACTGTTGGTTTTTGGAGCTCAGTCACGAGGGTAGACTGTGAGGACCCCCATTAACACAAGTTCGTAACTTTTTAACTGAGATTGAGAGAGGTTGGATGTATAGGTGTAGGTACACCAAAACGAATACAACAACAATAACATAAGTCGGTGAAGAGGGAGGTTTGTAGAATTTACTCTTAAGCTCTCGCCATTCATTTCAAACAAAACTTCAAAACAAAAATGTAGCTTTTCCTCGGAAATTAAAAAAAAAAACAAGAGGCAATTATTTTCATAACGAATTTATCGAGATAGCCACCCCCACCCATTCTCTTCCCACATCGAATTTCATATACATAATATTGGCATCAACCCCCTCTGGTGGTGAATTTGATGGAATTACAGTTTCGCTGTTATTTTTCTTGTTCGAAATTCGTTTTCGTTGTCGATGCCTGCCGTGAAATTGCATTCGTGGCGAGTCCTCGGGGGATTTATCCCGAACATATTTTCATTAGCGTCAAGCGTGAAAAATCTGATGATCAGTCATCTGTGCTGGGGTATAGCAGTGTAAATCATGCACTTAGCGATGAGGGTTGTAAACTCGACTTGACTCATCTATTTATTTATGAAAATTTTCCAAACACACACACATGCGGGGTTTTCTATACTCGTACTACATTTTGTGAAAGGGGTGCTGCTCTACTCTCTATACGACTTTCAGCCAGCACTTAACCTCGAACGGAACGAAGAAGGCTTTTGGCAACGTGGAAGAAAAAACTACCCTTGAATGGGCAATAGCATAGTCATAGAGCTGGATGAATACTATATGTGGTGTTGGTGGTAGTTGAAGTGATGGTTATTTGCACGGGACTTTCTTGTTAGCTAAGCCAAGTCGGGCCGAATAGGTCGACTTATAAGGTGGAACCAAATAACACAGTCCGGGTAGGGCATCATCAGAATACCTACTCAACTTCCCTTCCACGTGCTTAATTCGTTTTATGTTTCAACCCTCTTGTTGTTGTTGTTATTGTTGGTTTGGTACCTCTGCCAGACGATGATGATGATGATGAAAATAGAAACAAAGCAGACAAAAAATATGTGTTTTTCACCCCTCTGTTGATATTTCTTTTTTTTTTGTAAATGGAAAATGTTTCTATTTGCCGTTTCGATTTATTTTTATTTTGTACTTTGTTCAGTTTTGTGCTTCATCCTATACTCATTGTACTATGAGTGAGTGTAGGTAGGTATATCGTGTGCCCACCCTTTTGAAGGGTAGTTTGGGCTTCCTATACATTCTGGTGGGGCTCTGTTTTTTTCTGTGTTTTTTTTTGCTATCCCAGCGGATTTTATGGGGTTCGATTTTTTATTTTTTATTTTATGTTTACAGTGAAGGTACTCATATTTTGGGTTGACTTGTTGACTGCGGTAACAACTTGCAATTCAATAATCGTTTGATTGCGACCCCAAAAGCAATATTGGGAAAAAGGTTGTCAACGGCAACTGCAGGATGATTTGTGTACGGGTATGAGAAAGAGGGCTTCAAGTTGTTATTCCTTTATATACATATAGGAAAAAAATGTCTATAGATGTAGGTACATCGTTGTCGTTTCCGATGATTGGCTTTAAGAGTGTTTGTTTAAGGTATTAGAATGTTAAAGCTTTAAAAATAAATATCATACCTAAGTTTAAGAGTTGTTTGTTGAAATCAGATGTTTTTTTTAAACTGTAATCATTCTTGTAGTCATGTGAGTTCATTTAATTCATTAAGAACGTTGTAGATGCCATTCAACGTTTTTGGTTTTATTGAATTTCTTGAAAATATAGGTTTAACGATTATGATTAAACTTCGTTCATAGGATGCCTGAAGCTATAAATACCTATAATATTGCGTTAGCTTTTTTTTTTGGTTTCTCACGTTTATATTTATATATTTTTTATGGCTGGGTCAGTTTCGCTGTAACTTGGCAATCTTTTATTGTAATTAAAAATTACGTAACAATGCTCTATATCGAATGGAAAGCAAATCGATCTAGCTCGATTTACAGTTGACATACCTTTGCAGGTACAAAGACACAGAGCGATGGACGGACCACTTCTGCATTCATTTTTAAGTTAGATTTTGTTGTAACCTTGCATTTTTTTGGAAATTTTTACTCTATAGAGAACAAGTTTATGTTTGGTAATAACCAGTTAAATCCCCTTAAAACCCTTAGCATAGAAAATTTAACAAAGAATTTGAAATATCGTTAAACGTTTTCTCTGATTCCAAGTCCGTTGAAAAAATGTTATAGGTACCACATAATAATTAAGGTATACTAAGCGTTTTATTTTTTGTTCATTTCTGCGCATCTGTCAAAATTGAGGAAAATGGTGATCCAGTGCCCATTCTCTTGTTTAATTTCAATATTTTCTTATTGTTTCTAATGATGCGGTAAGTACTTACCTAGTTCTTGTGGGCACTTTAACCGCCATTTTTTATTTCTAACACTTTCAAGTTTGACAACCTGCACAATATATTGCCTTAGATTTGTGTACTGTCATAGTATACTGTGATAGTACTGCGATGTACTGTGACTGTACCTAATAAATATTAGAAACTCATTGCCCGATTATACTCAAAATCCAGAAAATCGAAATTTTCTTCCAGTTATACCTTTGAATTTACATCACAAGGAATCATTCTTAATTCATTCGTATTCAGCGAAACAGAATTTATCGATTTCATAATATATGCAGATTGTGTTTCAATAGTCTGTCTTTCAAAACTCAAACTCAAATCAAATCATATCCATTTGCTTTAATATATGTATTTATTTTTAGAATTTATGAATCACGTTTTTTGATTTGAATAAAGTCTAATTCAAAATGCTACGAGAAAACGAGATGAAAACAAAAAACGCAAACTTACGACGAGAAATACTTTATTAGGCATAATTCGTTTCTACGAGAGAACAACTTCAAGGAGATCTCATCAAGCTGACGTCTCGTTGTTTCATCGAATTGTGAAACAGCCCATCATTTTAATCACGACAATGAAAAGTACTTAATCAAAATGTGAATCATCAGCCATAGACAATAAATCATATGGGTTGTCTTGTTAACCTCTTTCGATTCATTGAGCAATTTGCCCCAAGAGCTTTATAGAATGAATATAGGAAGTTCATCGAGAAATGGTTCTCCTCAGAATCCATTAATAAAATTGTGTACCTACAGAATTAAATACGCATTGACTTCAATTTTAGCTAACATTAATAAATGTTCAGGCTTGCAGTTATAGAAAACAATACAGGGATAAATATCGAACCTTGAGGGACTCCGATTAAAGTTACCTAAAAGTTGACAATTTTTGTATTTAGTTTGTACAGATTTTATGAAAAATCTAGGTTCAGAGAGTCTGTATATGCTTGCTTGTATATGAATTTCGATGCGAGTTATGTTAAATAAGTGCACAAAAAAAGGGAACAATCTCCGCTGTTTCCTTAAGCTTTATAGGAACGTGTAAGTAATATGTAAAGCACTTTCTTAAAGAACCAAATAAGTTCTACATCCCTTCGAATAATAAGCAGCCTCATCTAACTTATTGTGTGCTTTACTAAAGGAAGCTTATAACTAGGCTCTTAGGTATAGCATCCATTTTTTTACATCCTATCCCGTAAAGAGGTTAAATAAATGTCGTTCAATATTTTGTTGTTATATATAAAAAAAATTTGAATTTCTCTAACCCCTCACGATCAAAAAAAAGATAAGTTATTTGAGAAAAAAAATTAAAAAGCTTATTAAATATGTTTTTTTCTTTTATAACTTTAATTTTTTATAACATTTCGACGAGAACGAAAAATTGAGTATTATGAAAAATTGCCTCTTGAATATTTTTTGTTTATAAAATGAGGGGTATCACTTCCTGCTTCCGCTGAGCTATATTTATTTTTTTGAATAATAAAAATAAATAAATATGGTATCATTTTATTTACGCTTTATGAACGCAATCATATCCAAAATACAAGTTACTTTCCGCATTCCTTTTTATGGCCATCAGAACTATTCGAGTTTCTTGTCATTTAAATGATCATCATGCTATCGCATTAATTTATCTTTAACTCTAACAACGACTTTCTTGAATTTTGCGTATACCATTCGAGCGAACAACTGCCCTGTCAGATACAATCGACGGCGGCGGCAGCGCAACTCCAGTAGCCAGACCATAAAAATGGCGGGTGGGCAGCAAATCTCTCTGTTAGATCATCACCTCGCCCAAGAAAGGAACGCGCTACATCAGCCAGCCAGTTTAGCCAGCCAGCCAGTTAGCCACGGCAAGTTACAAAAACAAAAATCAACCACTGCCTCGACAGGTAAAACAGTAACACTGCACACAGGTAGCACCACATCAGGTAACAACAGAAAAGTCGTTTGACCAGCGAGAGATACAAAGATATAAAATGTATCTGGTGGCCAGAGAGACCGCAAAGCATTAAACAGCATGATCAACCAAAAGGTCCCGAATTGTGGGTGGATCCATAATGAGAACCAGCGCATATAGCAATAAATCGAGGCAGATCAGAAAGATTATCTCCACGGATGTTGTTTTTTTTCTTTCTTTTTCTTATTTCTATTTTTAATTTGAACACGAAGAGGATTAGGTTTAAGCTTTTTCATGGATTTTTGTTTCACTTTTGTCATCAAGCTGGGAGGGCGGTCATTTTAATCGGATGCATGTCATTCCGATAAAAAGGTATACATATTTAACACCAAAAACCGATAAAAAAAGAACAATCTTCAAAAGGGGGAATGATGGTGGAATCCAATTAAGGCTTTTAGCAGCACCAACCAGGCGTGACTAATCGTCGCGTCGACTGTTTGAATCAACTTCGCATTCATCTCCTCTCTGGGAAAATGTACTGTACATATAATCCAATTGACTGCGGAACTGAAGTTTTGCCACTTCCATGCTTAACCGTACCGCATCACCATCGAAGGACCTTTTAACAATCGATTTAGAGCAGAGGGGTTAGAATTTTTTTCGATACAAAAAACTCGCACCAAAAGGACATCCTTTATGCAATAACAACAACACGTTTATCATTGCCAATTTTTTTCCACTGGACTGAATGTGACTGCATTTATATGGGTAGGGATGATGTTACATGGTGGTATATAGAAGACTTCGCCTTCACCATACGATGGAATTGCAAAAACAAAACAAAAAATATAAAAACGACCACTGCAAGTGTCAAAACAGGTGACACATGACAAATGGCCAGTAGACACGAGAACCGTAGTGTGTATATTTAACTTATATAGATTTCACAATCAATGAGGGTAGGACTGCGTGGTCTTTCGCGTGCAGTTCAGGATTGTTAATCTTTTGACAATGCCCTGATATTTGATTTGGTTACTTGGGTAAAATTTGTTGTAAAAACACACATAAATTGGGATATCCATAAAAAGTGGTAGTGTAGGTGTATTGCTGTAACCTTTCGGTTTGATTTAATCTTTTAAGTGAGTACCTTTGCATATATAGTTATGATGGCTAGACCGGTGGATAAGATTCGAAAAGAGATATTGATGTGAAAAAATTTTTCTATGAAAAATAAAGATGAAATTGCTAACTTCACTGTGAAATTAAGGAATTCACGGGTAAGCTCAAAATTTTTAGTTCAAGAAAATGTTCGGTCCAAATTTTAAATTTGTAATTAAAAAAATCACAACTCATGAGCTCTAACTTCTAAGTGCGAAACATAATTGCTTGAGTGATTGCTGATAAAAAAGGACAGTCATCCTTACTTCACTTTTAATATAAACTAGCTGGTCCGCCCAGCTTCGCACGAAATTTTTCATCAATTTTAGCATTTTAAAAAGTAAAAATAAAATGTATTATATAGAGGTTTGGAATGCTTCAATATTTTTTTTTTTACATTAATTTAATAGTTTGAGAACGTAACGCCATCTGTTGTCGATATCCAATTTTTACTCGATTGTTAATTCCGTATTGTTTGTTATTTCTTCCATTCAATATTTTCTCCATCCCATACAAAATGGAGCTTGGAAATATTACTACCATCTACCCCCGAATGTATGCAATTTTGGATTTTCACAACTTTACCAGTCAAAATTTCCATAGTGTGTTTATACCGTGATTCAATACGAATTCAACAACAATTGGATGATTTTGGATGTTCAGCCGGGCGTTTACAAACATTTAGATAAGATACCTACCTTGCCTATAAAACCTACCTACATATATAATTCTTAAAATAAAGCTAATAACAATACCTAAATCCCAGATCATAAGATAACACGTCAGATGTCTCATATACAATTAACATGTGTTTCGTGTCAAAAGCTTGTCCATCCATGAAAATTTCACACTCACGTCGCGTCGAGTATCTACCTTACCTTCAAAACAAAAGTTGTTTTTTATTCGCTACATTGAATCCAGAATGGTGTTTCTCAGCCTTGTCACATTTTCACTTTTACACGATTTGTACAAAAAGTACGAATAACTTCCTCCTTCAGATTTGGTGTTCGTGTCAATGTCAACATAATAAAGGAAGTCTTTCAACTTTCATATATTTTTAAGATAGAAAACATGTATAAGGAAGTTAAAACTGAAGATTTTATTTTTTTTTGTGAAATAAAAGAGAAAACCCATGAGATTCGATTTCAAAAAAACCCAAAATGAAATTGTAATTCTTTATCAAATCCACTTCGGAGTCAAAAACTTTTGAGCGAAAAGAAAAAAAAAATAAAACAAAATGTCAAATATACCATATACTTTGTACATATCAACTTTGTTACAAAACTTTGTCAATCTGTTCCCCTTTCTTTCTTTTTTATTAAATTTTATTAGGCTCCATTCACCATCTCATTCCTAGAATGACAACTTTTGATCCTTATACTTTTTATAGAATTTTGTGGGGGTGTTGAGCATTGAACACTGAATAGCCTCTATATCCTCACCGAAGCCTTTTAAGAACGGAAAAATGACGTGAATGTGATCGGCATTCTGGTGTGCGTTTGCGGTTACAATTTATATCAGAAGTAAAGTTTTTTTTCTCTGCAAAACCTTTTCTAGCTGCAAACTTTTCAAATTTCAGAACTTTCCACTTCGTTTCGTTGTTCTTCGATGAAGTGAGTTGAAAAAAGTTTTTCATACAGCCTGATGGTTATTGTATAATTTGTTACCCTATATTATATGACACTCCCACACTCCATCATGAACGCTATAGTAAACTATTGTCTCTTTTGATTTTGTATCCCATATACCCAACCCTCATCTCATATTTCTCTTTGTGAAAAATCCAATAAAGATATAACATAGCTACATAGCTTTTTGATTAAAATGAAGGGTTAGATTGGGTTGGTTAGCTTCCCTTCTTTTCACCGTACTATTTCACACTTGGAAGAATGTAAATTTCCAACTAGCAAGCACACTATAATAAAATATGTTAGACTTAAATTCAGTTTTAACACAATTTTAGGCAGCACAAATTTTCCTTGAGACAAACGCACAGCTATTCATTTTCTGACACAGATTTTGACATGAGTAATGGTGTGGAGTAATACAACTGACAAATTGTCAAAAAAACTGACAAATTTTATCTTTTGCCAATTTTTTGAAAGAAATGTACTGTCAGTCGTGTAAATTCAGCATAACTATCATTGAAAGTAAAAATTTGGGGGTATAGATTAAGAAAAAAAAGAACTCTCGCAGTCGGTAGGATTCGAACCTACGCTCCCAGAGGGAATCTGATTTCTAGTCAGACGCCTTAACCGCTCGGCCACGACTGCTTCTTGAAAATTGATGGTAAAATTACAATCTATTAATATGACCCTTCACCGTATTATTTTTGTTTTAGTCTCGTATTCTTACAGTCTTATTTTTTAGATTTTTGTCTACTTAGACACTGTCTAACTATTTTCAGATTGGTGTAAATATACTTTATTTAATAAAAATAAATATCACATTATTCACGGTTAAGACAAACTACTCTTGTGTCTAAGTAAGGCAGCTATAAGACAAAAATTAACAAGGTTATTGAAGTTGGACAGTTGTCTAAAGTTAGACAACGTTTATAAATAATTATTTTTAATATTATAGCGGGCTAAGACGGGATAAATTTTAACAATTATAACGCGTAATTGACAGCATGCAAATTTTTAAAAAGGTAGGTACTTTGGATGTTGGATACCAACCGATACTTAAGCGGGTTAGGTATCACTTATGCGATAGGCACCTATCTGGGTTTAACTGTAACTGTATTTATATTTTAAAATGCAAGAGATTTTATATGTTTTTCTCTTTAGTCTTACCCATGTATCCAGGGTTGTCAGGTTTGAAAAAGCGGAATTGCCAAACAGAAAATTTAAATCGACATACATTGATGCATTAAATACCGAAAGCATTTCAGCACAGTGTTCAAAATTGT
This sequence comes from Epistrophe eligans, assembly GCA_951394125.1. Classification (NCBI taxonomy): domain Eukaryota; kingdom Metazoa; phylum Arthropoda; class Insecta; order Diptera; family Syrphidae; genus Epistrophe; species Epistrophe eligans. Next base: position 95,305,667 of record OX596030.1, on the reverse strand, counting down.
TAGAATATTAGATTTTTAATTCAAAAAATTTAAATCGCCGAAAACTAAAAATATCGCCTTTTTGGGAGTACATCGCCAAACTGACTTTCGTGTCGCCAAATAAAATTTCAAATCGCCTTTTTGATGATAAATCGCACAATCTGACAAGCCTGCATGTAACCACAGTAACACCTTGTCCCCATTCCCAATATTTAAAATCAATCATTTTCTTCGCCCCCTGCCATTATTGGCTTGAAATTTTCCAACGGACATGTAAGGTATACCGCAATAGAAAAAATCCTGTTCACACACATAAACTGATCATGCCTTAATGAAAAATCATTACGCTATCAAACAATAATCTACAATCCAATCACAATACGATATTTTGTTTGATCGGCAGTGATGGTTCATTTTGTGAAATCAGAATTTAAACAAGTAAACACATCGCTTCTGATAATATAGTTTTTACTGCTTCAAAAAACATATTCGTAAAGTAAATACATATTATTTTTATCAAAATATTAATAATTGATCGCCTGTCAAAAAATATCAATATCAATAAGTTACCGCACAATCATTTGTCAATATAAACATTTTAACAATAGAAACAGGTACATGTACAATACATATATGTATAGATATTTATAATATACTTTATTAGTACTTACTATTTATTAGGAACGATGAAATCAAGTGTTTATTGATTGTGTTCCTGACTGAACAAACTTGCCCAACAACTAGGTAAATGTATTTGCGCTCATGAAATCAATTTATAAGTAATAAAGATAAGAAAAACAAAACAAAAAATGTCGCCTCAAGCAAATGTATTTCATTTAAGTGATTATTTACAGTTAAATCTCTCTTGGCAGGTTATATCTTCGTCTATACCCTTATCGATATATGTACTTCTTCGATGGTTACGGAGACATCCCGTTTTGTCCACTGAGAAACATTTTTAAACTCATCCAGAATTCAGGGAGGCACCCTATACATAAAATCTACTAGCCCCTTTCCCCACCCTTACATTTTTACTCTTTTTACGCTTGTTACCTTCATCCTTGGGAGCACAATGGATCCATTGCATTCCGAGTGAGGTAATACGGCTCCCCGGGTTCTATAGTTCCCGGGAATTATTTCATTGCATCATAGTTGTTAGACGTTATAAGATTTTTCAGTGATTAAACTTAAATCCGAGTTAACCACACACAATTTGGTGAGTTAACTCTGAATTTATTGAACAGAAGCTTACCTCCGAGTGATGTTGATCCCCATTCTCTTTTAAAAATCCGCACTTTGAGTGAAGTGTGAATAAATGTATATGTTCGAGTTAACTTTAATTTCATTGAATTGGTGTGAATTATTTTTTTAGTAAAAAAAAAATAATTCCGGCCCAAAAATCCTCATTTATATTTTCCAAAGAACATTAATAAGGAGAGTCGAGGAATATAAGTAGGAACTTTTCGCTTTATGTAAAGAATAAGTAGTACTATGTGTGATATTTAACTGACTTTATTAAAATTGGCCATAAATAGATTTTATGAAAGTAGGTTGTATTGGAATTAATTTTATTTATTTTTGTATCAAAATAATTTATTAATTAAAATTTTATGGTTTTCAATAATAAATGTATGAAGAATATTCAAAACAAAGTTTAATAACATAGTTTTTAGCGTACCGACTGTCTATCAGTACTTATGAATGCAGATGTTCATTTTGCATCCATGCATGTGTATTATCGAGCTAAAATCTAAATGTAAAGATGAATTTGCTTCATATATTATACATATGTATGTACATGCTGGTACATTGTATATAGCTGTTTGATGAGAATTTGGAGTAGAAGTTCGATTTGTGGTTTTTGTTTATTAAGAACGGGTATAACAGCCACCCTACATTATGAGTAAAGAATACCTATGATTTTTTTCTGATTTATCTAGAGTATTTGCTTAAGGGAGCTTTTACTGTATCACACAATGTTATATATTCTATTAATTTTGTTCTTATATTAAACAAAAACAAATACGCTTTAAAACTTTTAATTTAACTATACCTATAACTTGATAAAACTAACTTCTTCATGAGTTACCTACACACATACATATTTATCATTCCATTACCAATCCTCATTTTATTGGGTACGGCGAGCGGCACGAAGCAACGAATCATCTAAGAACTTAAAATTAATAACAAAAACACGTTCTATATAAAATTTAGAGAACAAGTTTTTATTTCTCACCTTAAATATCACTAAAAGCATTTTAATTTATTTTGAACTAATTGGTCATAATATTATCGTTCATAATAATAACAAAAAAAAAAACAAAAAAACAGTTACCACAGCAATTTATTATTATCATTGCATTAACTTCATATAGTTTTCTAATGAGCTATTTCAGAGCACACTTTATAGCACAAGTTCATCTATTATCTGTCAGATACACATTGTGTCATTCTCATTACAATTCAACGAACCTGAATGGCGGCAGCGCATGGGTTGGGTATAATTTTATTGCAAACGAGTGCAATTTGCATTTCTATGTCATGTTAAGTGCAAATAATTGAGATCTGATGTGATACGGCATATAGAGATGATGTTAAGCAAGAAAAGTGCGCCAACTTAAGTCAAGATTATTTCATTATTATAGATTTTCTATATATTTATATTTGCAATGATAAAAGGTATGTTGGTTAAGTTGATTGTCTGTCTTACATTAAAAATAAGTCGGACGATTATGTCTGTTAGAATATAATTAAGAATGTATATGTCAGTGGACACATTTTTTTTTAAACCTATACCATATTTCTCAGGGCCAGCGCACATATTGCGCTAGATATTTTAAAATGAAGTACATATGTATGTAAATGTCTTCAAATTTCTTTAACTAAATGTGTTAAGTACATATTTTCTAATGCATATAATTATGTAACTCAAAATGCTGCCTAAAAATATGAAATTGGAAGAAAATATAAAAGTTAGTAGAAGCAAATGATTTTAAAGTCGATTTATTATCACAATTGATAAAAAGATTCAGAATTGTACAGCACGATTACCAAGAAGTTACCTTCTAGATGATCTTCTTCTAAAATGGACGAGATAAGCTCTTAAAAAAATGTATGAAGTAAGTAACTGCCGTTAAAGCTGTTATTTATAAAGAGAGAGAATTTAAGTTATGTACATAGGAATCATAACATAATTTAGAAATAGGACTTTAGGAGTTTAAAAGGTACAATGATTCAGTGAATTATTCATGGAGAAATTCAAAATATTAATGAACACTTTTTAAGAAAAGTTAATTAATTGATATAAAATGAAATATTAATAATTAGTCCGGAACAAAACTGGTTTCACAAAAAGACAGACCAAATCTTAAAAACTTATAAAGAAAGGTAACAACTTTAGTTTTCCCCGCCCACTATCACGCCCATATATCTGTTTTATTTCAATTTTCATATATGTATAGGTACTGATGGTTTCTGAGAAACGGCTTAAACGATTTAGAGGAAATTTTCAGAGTTTTCTGTTGTTGTAATTTCTGTTATTTAAGAATTTGAATTATAAGCCATGCTTTATTTTCTACGGATCTGTATAAGGATCATTAGACAAGTTGTTTTTGTATTACGTGATGTTGAAAAATTATCGTGATCTAGATGGATCTTCGTGGATAATAAAACGGGGCTACTGAAACAGAAATAAAATTTCCCATATAAATACTTACATGGAATCCATTTTGAAAAAATGCACCCAGTGTGTTTCTGAAAGATGAACATACAAAAAGGCAGAAACTCGATGAACCTGGACAACGGTAATATAGAATCGAACTTGTTCTCTCGAATTATATAATACCACCAACAACACCTCAAGATGACAATTCAAAAGCACACACGACACACCGCATTTCTTGATTTATAGTCATGATGCTGAAGATGGAATATTAACATTCCGAAATGCATTCAAGGTACCTACTCCCTTTTTAAACTTTTTTTTTATCTCGTGTTCGTCAAGTAAAATTATGTTTAAAAGTACAAAATTTGTGAAATCATTAAAGAGTTGTTATACGTATAACTTATGAAATACTCGTTTTGAGTTCAATTTTTGTTCAGAATTATTTTGAAAAAAAAAACAAGTTAAAAATTACTTAATAATTTTATGATAATAATTTTAGAAATTGCAAAATAAAAAAAAAATTCCCATACCGGGAATCGAACCCGGGCCTTCTGGGTGAAAGCCAGATATCCTAGCCACTAGACCATATGGGATACACAAAATGTCTGGACCAAATAAACAATACAAAATAAATTGAATTGTATTTATATAAATCGTCGGTATGGAAAGATTTAAAATTTATGGAAGATGAAAAAATGATTAAGATTTAAGGGCCAGTTTGTTCGCAGATAATCATCTTTAATGAAGGGTTATTGCAATTGATAAATTAATGCAATGTGCATGTTAGCCAAATTTTCTATTAAAGAATCAAAAATTTGATGCGTTAATCATCTTAATCGCTAATTATCCGATTTCCGACGATGGAACCGCCATTTAATTAGAACCTATTAAAGTCATGGTGCAGATTTAACCCATTGTGAACAAACTGGCCCTAAGTAGTTTCGATCTTATTATTGATACTAGAATGTATTACCTACCTACATAGGTACCTTACTAAATATTTATATGTACATATATATGTACGTATTTAAGTTACTGCTTATATAGTAAGATAAAACTAAAAGTTTTTGTTTACTTTCATTTTATTTTATTTATGTAACTTTCATCAAAAAGTGGGTTTAAGAAATTTTTGCAGCACATCGAAGATAATGTTCTAAAAAAAATACTTAGATGGAACTACTGCACGAATTTATAAAAAAAAAAATAATGAAAAACTTCTCATTCTTGTACCATAATGATAATTTTTTTAATTTATCCATAACAAATTTTGAATAGTTAAAAATATGAAATAAAACAATTTTAATTAAAACAACACAAGCCGCAAGCACAAGCCGTTTACGACTACGCGAGTTTGTGTATAAAAGACCTTAGTATACGCTTCCACATTTTATTTTCGTTTAGCAAAGATACTCTGCTTAAAGTTTGTAGACAAAACAAATAGTGGTGAATTTCGATTAATTGTTTTAAAAAGTTCATTGAACAATTTATACTCTTTATTAATATACTCTTTATTAATATACAACTCTTTATTAATATACAACGACTGTTTGTCAAATTACGTATACATATATTACCTACTGTTGGTTATTTTTAAATTAAAGTTTTTGTTTTTCTTCTTCCTATATTTTAGTTTTAGTTTATTTCATCAATCAGATTATACAATCTTCATAGACTAGATTACTTAGAATTTTTAAATTTATATTTATGCATATATCTCTCGAAACATCTATATTTTAATCAGTCCTATTGCAAATTAAATTCACTTCTCTTATACGACGGGAGATGGGTTCATTTCGATCATACTTTGTACGATGAAGCTGCTCATAAAAAAGAATCATGGAATTAGGTGATAAAAAAATAAGTGGACCCTCTACTTGCAATGCAATAGTCCTCAGCTACATCCACTTGATCTTGCGACGATGGCGAGAAGACGATGTAAAATAAAATAATGAAAACGGTTGTCTAGTATAGATTTTAAGATTCCCACACTGACTGGGAGTTATTATTCATCTGTTTCTTCAATTAGATTGGTGATAAAATCTTAATTGTTTTTTTTTTATTTTCATACATATGTTTTGTGTTAAGACTTTTTTAATATTGTTTTTCAGGATTAAGAATTGTTTGCCATTTGCAATTCAGAAAAATATATCGTGCGAAAGGAGGAAAAATAATAAATAAATAAATAAATTTACAGACAGCTTCTGAAGTTGTTTTGACGCCAATAGCGCAGCTCATAGCCACTTTGAATTCTTTAACAAATCTTAGTCTATATGAGAAAAAAAGGAAATTCACCTTGGTTGTTACCTACCTAAGTTTAAAAGTTGAAATGTTGTAAGTTCAAAAACAAATAGGTTTTCCAATAGTTTCTTTGAATAAATTCTAAAAATTTTAAGCGTCAAACTAATCCTGAAAATTAACACCAAAAGTAGGTATGGCTCGGTCTTTGTCTTCATTTCAAAAAACAATTTTTATTCTTATAAGATAAATCATATAAAACAAAATGAATATGATGAAAAAAGCTATGTGATACCAAATTGTTGAGGCCAACATTCATAGTAATGCCTAACCATTGTTAGGTTTGAACTCTGTTCCGCTGAATTGCCCTTTAATTCATTTATGTATTTCCATCCAATGTTATTCATAGGAAAGCAAACCAAAGCACCAATTAAGAGTGGCATCACATCCAATAAATGCGACGGAACTTCGAAACAGCAAAAGAAACAAAATTCTATACCCAAGCACCACCGCAGAGATACAAGAGACACCAGACCCCCGTCCAGAACCGAAGCCTGGACTGGATGCTAATTTGCGTTTTATTGCACCGCATCACCAATTAAAGAGCCGAGATCTCCGGCCACCATCTCTTCTCCATTTGCCACCGATACAATACGCCGCAGCAATGCCCCAACGCGCTGGATGTGTGTATACTGATGGGGCCATCTATAGGGTACCCAAATCGTGGTTCTGTCGTTGTCGGTGCTGCAGCTGCCGCCTTTGTTTTGGGCTGCGACTCTTGCTGGATGGGCTATTGCTTCTGCTGTTGCCTCTGCCTCCGACTCTGACTCTGACTCTGCTGGCTGTTGCTGTTGCTGTCGAGATTTATGGCCCTGGCATGGATTTCACATCAAATGAAATGTTCCGCCCACAACGCAAAGGAAACAATAAAAACGTACAAACATGCATGTAAAGTGTACGCACGTCACGGCTGAGCTGGAAATCGAACAAAGTGCCGTGTGGAACAACTATGACGTTGTTGTCCATACCCGGCACTATGTTGGACCTGGTTATATTATGTGGTGCCCTTTCGGCGGCGCGGCTGGCGTTCCGTGTCTTTTACGTTGTTTTATTACCACTATAACTCGACTTTAAGTTCAGGTAGGGTGATGGTGGCATTTCACGCAATTCCCCAAGTGGTGTGGTCCTATATAAGTAACTTGAATGCCGTCAGGACTTAATGTACATACATATATAAACGAAGATAAAACAAAAGGAAAGGTAAAACATTGTTAAAGCTTTCAAAACAAAGTCGACTCACAATGCCCATAATATTTACTTCAAATAATTTTGTTTGTCTATTTTCATCAGTCCTTTCTCAAGAAGTGTGAGGAGGGTTGAATCAACCACAACCTAATTGGGGTGGAAAAAACTACCTTTCCTGATGTTAGATGAACGCTCACATTTATGCTGCACGTGACTCGTTCCCATCGACATGTTAAGCAGAATATTGTGTATTGTATAGATAGATAGATAGAGGGTGGCTTTGAATTAAGTGAAACACGAATATATGGTGGCCGACATCATCATCATGTGGTGTATTAAAAAGCTATTTTAACAAATGGAAGAAAAAAAATTATTCCACGGCGGTTATCAGTTTTTTATATCTGCAATAAAGCCATCATCTTTAAAATATGACGACGCCAATGCGATCAATTATCATTTGATAACGAAATCGACAACCACATTGCACGCACTTGATTTATAAAAATGTCTAATTGGTTTAAGGATTATTAAAATTGTGAAAAATTTGTGATAACACGCAAAAATGGCAATATAGTCTATGAAGAGAGCTATACAAAATTTTCAAATGATTCTTTCAGTTGAAAATGCACCTAGAGTATATTTTCCAGATAAAGAACTTCATATAACAGAGATAGGTTAAGGTATATGTATGTTCGAAGATTCCAGCAATCTGCAAAAGTTGACTCTGTTTTAACTGATGTAACGCAAGACACAGCTACTATTGAACAATTACCCGCACAAAATTTCTGCCACATGCTTTATACGCCCATTTTGCCGACCATTCTTTGAATCATGCTATATCTATTACCATCAGCAGCTATCGAAAAATCTGATGAAATTTCAAGAACAAAAAGATATTAAATCAGTTGATGATTTTTGTGAATTATTTTCGTTTGTTTACAAAATTCTGGATTAAATGAGAGCCCCAGAAAGTGTGGTTAAAAATTTAAAAATTAATATAGACTTAGAATATTTGATTAATTTATAGGTACCAATATGGTTTACCAACATTTGTTGCCTTTAAGGCACGAGTTTCAAAAGGTTATATTAGAGTTTGCACAATAATGGATCTCGCCGAAGATTTAGGCGATGAACTTAAAAGGATTCGAGCAGAAGAAGAGTCGTTTTCTGGAATTTATGAAACTCTGTTAAATTGCTGAAACTGTTTACATTGGGACCGAACGAACACAAAAAAATAGTGGACAGACAGAAGAATCAAAAAGAAAGATAAAAATTCCGCAGGTAACTTTCATTTCATGGTTTTCAATCCATTTCTGGAATTTTATATCCTGTAACTCCGAACTTGTAGAGAGATTTACTAATCATGAAAAATACTAAAAGTATTTTCGATTCCCTTCGCGCATATTTCATTTGAAAATAACAAAGCAGCTTATAAATTTATTATTTTTATCAAACATTTTTTGCTGTCGGGGCATCTGCTGTTCTCGTCCAGTTAAAAACGTTGAAGACTTCTGTGTTTCATCCGTATAAGTTGATATTAAGCCTAAAAATTCGGAAGAAAATTTCGCGAACCTCAATATGTTGCTAAGGATATAAGCTATACCATAGCCGTATCAACGCTTCTTATGTCGAACAAACGTTTTCTATAGTCTTAAACAAAAAAGAAGTGAGTTTGTTTCTTTCCGATAACATGACTTTCAGTGTGGAACAGAGTGAAATCAAGTTTGTTTTGTTTTGTTTTGTTTAAGAACTGCTAGAATGGTTTAGCTGGTAATTCATCATGACATTGGAATCACAGCGGACTAAATAATATAAAAGAAGAATGTAAATAATTTTTGAACTTGAAGTTGTTACACAAATTCCCCCCCCCCCCCCCCCCCCCATCACGAAAAGCTATCTAAGCCACTATATTTCTGCACTTATAACGCCACTTCCTTTCTTAAGATAGGGAATATTTACCCATTTGTTGTGGACTCATCATGGTGGGTTATAAGTTCCAAAAATGATTTGTCGAATAGTGGGTCAAAAGCCTATTGTGGAATTTTGGCCTGCGGACTTATGACCCTGTGCCGCAAAAAACCGACAATTTTAACTGTTGATCAAAAACAAAAACAGCAATATCCGACCTTGATATGAAAATAAATATTATTTTTAGCAGTACTGCTTTTCACGAGGATGTTACAACACTGACAAATCCACCAATAGTATCTCTTGTAATGAAAAAGTGCTTCTCACTTCAACGTTCGGATTCAGTAGAAAATTGTAGATCACCACTATTTCTGCAAACTTACAACACACTCACTAAAATAAGCGGTTATTGTACCTTAACCTTAGTCACTATAAGGCCCTGGTTCTCTGCAAGCAATCTAGATTTTTCAATAGGCCTGTCCTCATCTGGTCACCCTTAGACTTTTTTGACACCTTTTCATCTAAATATTCAATTCATCAAATTAAAGTAATATACATAAATCAATAGTGGATAGAAATTACTCAACGCGTGTTATGAAAATTCGATTTCTGCATTTCGTAAAATCAAAACGAAGTTTCTATAATTAAGTTGGCTTTTAGGTTCTGACAGTTTTAATTTGATGATGTTGTGATGTTGATGTTATGGGGCCTTCTATAAATTTTTACAAATATTCCAAGATAGCTAACGGGTGATTTTTTAGCTGGTTTGGTTTTGGCAACACTGGTTTTGACAGCTGACGTGTGTTTAGTACCTTGTGTCACTGTCAAACAACTTCAGTTTGGTTTGCAATTTAACCATGGATCGTCTTACAAATGAACAACGCTTGCAAATTATTGAATTTTACTATCAAAATTCGTGCTCGGTTCGAAATGTTCATCGCGCGCTGCTTCCATTTTATGGTCGGATCATTTTTGGTTGAATGGGTACGTAAATAAGCAAAATTGCCGCATTGGGAGTGAAGATCAGCCAGAAGCATTGCAACAGCTACCAATGCATCCCGAAAAAGCCACTGTTTGGTGCGGTTTATGGGCCGGCGGCATTATTGGGCCATATTTCTTCAAAGATGATGCGAATCGCAGCGTTACTGTCAATGGTGAACGCTACCGAGCGATGATAACAAACTTTTTTTTGCCCGAAATGGAATTTCTTGACTTGCATGATATGTGGTTTCAACAAGACGGTGCCACATGCCACACAGCACGCGAAACAATGGCGCAATTGCGAGGCGAGTTTGGTGAACAGTTAATTTCACGTTTCGGGCCGGTCAATTGGCCGCCTAGATCGTGCGATTTGACACCATTAGATTATTTTTTGTGGGGGTATGTCAAGGCTAATGTCTATAGGGACAAGCCCGCTTCGATTGACGCACTGGAAGCCAACATCCATGCATTCATTCGTGAGATACCGGCCGATATGTGTGAAAGAGTATGCCAAAATTGGACTCAGCGGATGGGCTACCTGAGACGCAGCCGCGGTCAACATTTGCATGAAATTATCTTTAAACATTAAATTGCAAGGTTCAAACTATCGATTCAAATAAATATTTCATTCATTTTTTCGAATTTTGTGTGTTTTTTTTTTAAAAGTTCTAAACCTCTTAAAAAATCACCCATTATAAGAAAAATCAAAATCAAACCGCCAACCCGCGGTTATTTGCAAAACTTTTCCAAAAAATTATTGGTGAATCTCAAAATAATTTAAGCAAAAATTAAAGAGTTAAAGATTAATTTAGGTATCTATGAATATCTTTTCTTTAACCTGCATATGTAGGTATGTATACATATAAATTAAACCTGTAGGTTAGATAAAAACATAGAGGTTCTTTTCTTTGAGGTGAAATAAATATAACAACTCAGAGTATCGACCCTTCTTTCTTTAAAAAAAACTTCCAAATATTTTCTTATTATTTCGAGCCCTTCTCAGTGGTTTCGATTTACGTGCATTATGGGGAATGGTGCAGTCTGTTTTCAGTAGCTTGTTTTGTTGTTGTTGCTGAAGAATAAAATCACTGAGACAGACAATATTAAAGCAACAGGAGGTTCCCCTGGGAATTTCACTTGTGTATGCCATTCGCATAAAGCTGCAATTTCAGCAGAATTCCTTAAGGTTGGATAAAAAAGACAATTTCCATTTTTTCGCTTTGCTTATTCTTATTTTATTTTTATCAGATATTTTATTGGCTTGGTGTAAAAAGAAGAAATGGAAAAAAAAATACCTATACAGTAGAATCAACTGAATGGATTGATGTACGTACGTTTTGAAGATGGATTGGCATAATACCTAAACATAAATATATATGTATGCTATGACGACGAAAGACGTCATCAATGTTATATGGAGACGTAAGCGCGGAGCGATGAGAAAACGTATAGATAGGAATAGGATATATTTTTGTGTGTGGTGAAGGATACTTTTTTTATGATGTGCGAGACATGGATGCGAGAGGCTAACACGTGACTGCTGAAAGATTAGCATATGTTCGTTGGCAAAATTGGAAATAAATCTCCGTGAAGTTATCCAATTAAAGAGGAAACAATTCGACATTCTTGTGGAGTTTTTTTATTTTTATCTTGCTTTTGTTGGTGGCTTTTTTGTGCTGAGCACGTCTATTTTCTTTTATAAATGAAATAAATCCGTGGGATCAAGTACGTTTTACGTGCGTATAGATAGACTATAATTATGGTTATGTAAGAATAATGTGTTTTTAATATGAAATTCTTTGAGGCAGCTTTTAGAATTTTTACATGAGTTAAGTAGGTCCCTATGAGATAGATAACCAGTCCTAATGAAAAAGTTATAGGTACCTATTTACTTTGCGAAAAGTTGAATAATCCTAGGTAAGGTATAATACCATCATGATAATACTGTCAGTGTGTGCATTGCAAAACTGAAACAAGAAAATATTTTTCCCGGCTGCTTTAGGTAATTAGTGTTACAAGGTACTTACCTATTTATACCTATGATCCTAATAGGTAGGTAGTTCTGCGATCAAAGACTTGCACACATTAAATGAACCAAAGGAAAAGGGGGAAAACGTGCCAATTTTTTGCGTTAGGTTTATGCTTTAGGCTGCGCGTACAGTAGTGCGAGAAAGCGATGCGATGCGAGAAGCGTGAAAATGTAATGTACATGTAATCTTATCCACGTGCGTACAGTGAAGCGATATTTGATGCCACTCTTGCGAGTCTGTCGCATAGTTCTCGCAAGCTTCTCGCACAAAAACTCTTTTGACGACTTTTTCAAGCGACCGACGTTTGTTTTGACGTTTAAAGAAAAAAAAAATCAAACCAAAAATCAGTGCGTGGTGCAATTTTTTTATTATTTTAGTGGTAATAATAAAGAAATAAATTTAAATAAAGTTATAAATAAATTATTTTGTTTTAATTGGAAGTAAATATGATGAAATTCTCCAAAATCTTTTCTCATCAAGTAAATTTGGTTGGTTAACCTTTTACTTCCTCTTAACATCTTTAAAAATAAATTTTCATTTAAAAATTCATCTTCAGATAACGAATCCATATTATTTCGACACAAACCAATTGAGCAACACAACCGCACAAAATTGCTTTTACTGTGAACTGTGCGCACTTTGTCACATCTAATTATCGCATCTCGAATCGCTTGGTGCATCGCATCGCTTTCTCACAACACTGTAGATACGCGCAGCTTTAGGCTTTGATAAAAAATCATATGCAAAGCCCAGGGTGTAACAAACTATTGTGAATCGTCATAAAAATTAGTTTTCAGTTTCTTATGTTCAAAGGCGGTAGCCAGGAAAATTTGTTTGAGTTACAAATTTTAAAAATAAGTTTCCATTCATCTGACTTTAATGCATTGTTTAAGAATCTTTAAAGATCCTATTTCAATAAACAAAATTTTATACAAAATAGCTACGTTATCCACTTTCTCGTTTGTAATCTTTATAAGAAACACATGATTGTGGGTAGGTACCTACCTACAATATCTTCATATTATGAAATGCTCCTAACACTAAATAACACATGAATTCGTAGCCTTACAAATTCATATATTATTAAGCAACACAAACCTAAAGCTCTGTTATTGTTAAAGAGATTTCCTTTGTTAGCTTAAGTTCATTGTTTGCAGCAACTGCAACCGCAAACACGTATGTACAATGTACATATCATAGACAGGAGCACGATTTAAATTCTATTACCAGAATGTTGTTCGTATATGTAAGGTACGGGTACTTATCTTTAGCAATCGAAATTGTGTACCAGGAACACAAATACCTATACACATGTACAGTACATCACCTCTTTTGTTTAATGTAGATGTATATGTATGTATATAGAGATACTTCTGTATAGTAAATATGTGCAATGAATTAATAGCTCTGAACAAAATGTCACTTCGTAAATAATGAATGAAGGCGAACACAATAAAACCGATTGACACAACATGACCACTTAATTAAAATTTAATATCATAACCCAACCCATATTTTTTTTTTTTTTTGTATTTCGTTGTTATGGAAATCACAATTTTTAATAATCCCACCTATAGACATGTTTTATTGTTAGTTAAATATTGCTACATCAATTAAGAAACTTAAGATTAAATTATATTTGATTAATTAGGTAAATTTTAATTGATTACCTATGATTATTTGTGAAATTTAATACATATTATAAAAAAAAATGATTTATAGCAATCTTTTCAAATACAACAAGAAATAATTTTTAAATCCCGCAGTATGGGTTTTATGTCTTTCTTAATTATACTTTGTATATAAATAAGACGAACGTTTCGTACTTCTTTAGGTGTCTTGAAAATTTAAACTAATATTTGTTTTTATTATATTTTAATAATCCTAAAACAAAAAAGAAAAATTAACGTTGTGATTGAAAAATCCAATATATCGGGTGATTCAAGAGTCTTTTTTTTTAATTATTTGAATAAAAAATATTGTAAAATGGAATCTTATTATGACCCGAAAGAACAATCTCTGACATTTATACCTAAGTACTTTTTGAAGATATTTTTCATTCAAATGTTGAACGCTCCTACGCCGATATGGTCGATATGGCCGATTTGGAAGGTCTAATTTTGAATCGCTCATTTCAGCATTCCGATCAGTATCTGTCAAATTACGCAAGTAATGTTGGCATCCGAATCCTGAATCGTAGCCGTCTTATCAGCGAAGACTTTTGACTTCGTATAACCCCAAAGGAAAAATACAGGACTGAAATACGAAATAAGCTGCTCACCAAAATTATTTCTCAGTAAATTTCACAGTCGCCGAAATCTTGAGCAACCCAAAGAGAGTCTCGAACTGCCGTAGCATCCACAAATATGCATTTTTTGGTGTGATTTATGGATTTTTGTTTAAAGTTTAAACACAAAAATCTGAAATACTGTAAATTTTGCGCTCTTTTTTTTCAAAATATATTACTATTACGAAAAAAGTGACAAAAACTTTTTTGTGATGAATTTTTTAAGCTACGCTTTAAGCCCTACATTTTTTTCGAAAAAAAACTAAAAGTTCTTGTGATTTTGTGTCAGACTTTTGGAGCTATTATGCCATCAACATAAAGGGTTTTCAAATAAGGGCTGGCCGATGTTAAAATTGATTAAAAAACGTTGTTTGTAAGGTATTTTTTTTTTCTTTTTGAAAGAGCGCTCCATGCTTTTTTGTATGAAATAAGACAGCGTTAAATTTGTCTGCCGCGGTGGTACAGATCCGTGAAGTCCAATTTTCAATGACTTTTTCGCAAAGATCCCACTGAATTTGAGTGATATATGTATGTATAGCTCGAATATTTGGACTTTGAGGGCATCAATGGATTGCGACTTATTGGTCCTGCCTGATGCGACAATTACATCAGCAGGTCAAAGTACTAAAGCAAAACTCACGGTAGTTTGACATCAGTAATTTATTATTAAATAACAGATTTGACAAACGCCAACAAAAGAAGATGGCCGCCTTAGACTGTCAACGACCCGTCTAGTGAGGTTGCAGTGAGCTTCTAAATTTACACTCAATCAACCTATAGTTATGTTTAAATTTTATAAAAAAATTAATATTCTGTATTATTATAACATTAATTAAATGAAATATATGTAGGTACATACCTACTCGTAAAATTTGTTTACTAAAGCTTTGACCAGATGCGTCTGATGGTGAAGGGAATTTCGGTATCAAAATAAAGTGAAATAGGTATAGGTATTGTAGTTACATACATATATAGATACAACAGATATAACAAAAGCTGATATTATACCTATCTATATACCACGCTGACATTTTTGGCAACTGTCCAAAATGGACAACCTAATTGGTTGACAGACATATAAATACCTATAGCATTTTATTGATGACACAACAATTTAAGACTAACGCCTAATTAGATTTGTGTCTCTAATATTATGTGAAAATTAATTCTGAAGTATGAAAAGATACATATCCTCGTAAATCCACGAATATAATAAATTAGATTCAAGTCCTCTTTTCAAGCGTCATGTAAGGTTAGGTATAGTGCCCATAGGAAGGTACATACCATATTATGGTGACGGTCCTCCTGATCCAAGTGCTGAGTTTGTGTCGCCATTCATCATGTCACCGCGCAACGTCAATTAATCGTGCGACGAAGGAACTACTTGTCATCGTCGGTGTTGCTCCCCATAGTCATATACGACCCACAGATGCGATGTATCCAGACCAGATGCTAGCTTAGATATAGATACTCTCAACATATATTACGTTAACGTTAATGTCGCCGTCGTCATCGTTGAATCTAAAAAAAAAAAAACTCCTGTCGATTGTTTGTTTTGTGGACGAATGCAAGAAAAGTTCCCACTTTTCAAGCATTCAACCAGAGCTACAATCCACTCTATATTCGTTGAGTCTCATATTATAAAGTGGAGTGTTTCTCTCATGGAATTATTCATGAGACACGATACAGTGCCGAAGCTCTCTATACAGCACAACCACGAATGCAACGACGAAACGATACAATCACGTGAACGTTGACTATACCTACTCTAGCTTCTGGGCTGCCTTTTCCGTTGACAATGATGTTGCCTTAGCAATACCATGCTGGTGGTGCTCAAGTCGCTCATTAAATTCTTATAATGAAGGTAATTAACTCTGTCTTTCCCGTTCTTTCTTAAGCATAGACTATGGTGATTGTTTTTTTTTCCTTTTTTGAAAAAAAATATACAAAAAGAGTCCAATGGAACCGGACCGTAACGACCAACTACGGACTTTGGTACTGGGACTATAGTTGGACAATTTGTTGCTGCCGGCAAGTTATACTCGGGTCGGGGTCGATTTGAGTGTAATTATCGTGCATTATGCCGAGTAATTGAGAGGTGTATACAGTATATATACGGTATACCCTGTAATTGTGTACGCACATGAACCTAAATGTCTCGCCATGGCCCCTTGTTCCATATGAGGGGAAAGTCAACTTTTGCTGGGAAACACATCAGACAATAAAAAAGAAATAAATAAAAAGAAAAATAAATCTCATCGTTCAGTCAATGATCAATCAGTATAGTGAATGTTTACCATGTATAATTCATAAATACGCCTTTGGATGGCGCTTTTATAAAAATAAAATAATTTCTTTTTTTTTAAAGACAGCGTATAATATTTTTACCTGGAAAATATACTTAGTAACAGGAGTTAACTCTTCCAGAATAAATTTTAATTTATGTTTGTTTAAACAACGGTCAAGGATTTTTTCCACCTAGGTACATCAGATGTGATCACTAAAAACTGAAATAAAATATAAATTATCCTACAAATAGTTCAAAATAAATGAAAATTATTAAAAAAAGAACTTATCAAAAATCACTTGAATATTTTTAGAAATCAAATTAGTTTTGTTGTTATTTGACAACAAAACTCGCTTTCATCTCCGCCTGTTTGTCTGTTGGGTAAAAATATTACAATCGAATTTAAACTAACTTTCTGATGAGCTAGGAACCTGAAATTTCAAGATTAGTTTAGAACTGGATGACAATATATTTATTTAAAGTCGAAGACACAAAACTGAAAAGCAGAAAATAATTATTTAAAGAATTTAAAAGTACTACTTAAATTTTAAGGAACAGAACAATAAAAATTCACAACCTGTATTGTATATTTCCAAGCAGAGACATTACAGTAGGGTAGGGTGGGGCTAGTTGCACCACTTTTTACTTGAAGTCTCATAATTATCAAACTATATCTACGTAGTAAAACTATGGAACTGGCGTTAAAAGAAAGAATGGATTTCTGGATGAAAATATGTAGCCGCAGAAGAATAATAGTTCTTTAAATGAAACAAGTCAAAGTGGTCCAACTAACCCCTATAGCGGGGCAAGTTGGACCAGTGTGTGGGGTTAGTTGGACCCAGCCCAGAAAAGTGGAAAAACAAGTTCCATAAAAGACAAAAAATCCAAAATGTTAAAAAGAATTTTATTTAATACGGTCAAACTGAGAAAATAACAAACAACACTTCATTTAGTAGTTATCTAATAACAAAAAATAAATATATTAAGTATTAACCACGGTTTAAAGTAACTTAGGAATTGTATAATCGCTGTTGTAATTGACACATACAAAGAAGGCCCCATCTCCGGCTACTGTACATTTTGTATACACTTTCGGCAAGTTTTTTTCGGGCTTTTTTACTATTAAAATAAAAAACTGTCTTATATGCACGTATTTTTTTTACTTTTTCTCCAAAAAGCCCCGCCATACCCTACATATGAAACGCCGCCATAAAATTATATATTTTTTTTTGTTAAAAAATTAGATTTTTATAAAAACCTGTTTTATTTACTACTGCTTTTGAGGAAAACATAGTTTTAAAAACCGATTTCCAAAAAAAAATAGATACATTATGTCCTTTTTTAAAATTATTTAAAATTTTTCAAAAATTTTATTTCAAAAACATTGAAAAGAAGATCTTGCGCTTTTTATAATTTTACAAAATATTTTGTATCCGACTCCAAGGTCCTTGGCCCAGGTACACCTATATGCTTCCTTGAGACATAATTTTCTAACACTTAAAACTTGTATTGTAGGTGGGTTAGAGGCATAGTATTTTTGAAAAATTATATATTTAAAAATATAAAATCTGGAATCATGTTCCACTTGAATGGGACACAAGGATTATAATAAGCTTATGGATTTTTGTCAACCTTATAGCAGAAAACTAACGGAATATATAGTGAAAACGTTATTTTGTATGTTTATTTTGTATACTTAATCTAGGTTAGGATCGTTATATGATTGAACCAAGAAGCATTTTAAAAAAATATTTTTTGCGATGGACTGTATGAAAGTTTACATCAGATAAATTTCTGTCCTGTCCTGTCGATTATATCGAAAAATTATGTTTGAAGTTTGATTTTATCGCGCTTAGCGCTTATAATGAACATGCAAGTTTTTTTTTTATAAACAAATATTGTGATTTTTTTTATGTATAGGTATTATAAACAGAGTTTGCCGTAGGTATAATGAATATTCTATATGACTTCATTCCTGTGGTTGTCTGTATAGTGGGTTTTCCTAATATACCCATAAGAGGATTGGTTTTTTTTCCATGAATTAGAATATGCATATGACGAGGGAATATAACCTAAAATAAATAAAAATATTTTACGAAAAGTATTTAAATGTGTAATCATTCTAAAATGTCAATTACATGCTGAAACACTAAATCGTCTCATGCCCATGAGGCTATCATGTTTCGAGCTTTAATAAATCGACCGCTCGATAGAAAAAAAAACAACTGCTTATGATGGGCCAAATAATTAAGACGGCCTTCTTTTGGCCATCAGTTTGGTTTCAAGGAACAACCATTTAAAAAGGGATACAAGCACATTTCTCGGCTCCTTTCCAAACTTTCTATACTATAAAGTCTAGCACAATATGCTGAATTTTAAATAAAGTTAAGTTTTTCTGAATATTTTGCTACCGGATCTTAATAATAACTTGTTGCATCATCTTTGAGTTCAAAGAATGAGGTCTTTCAATTAAGCCTAATAGGTAAAACGGTATAGACTCTAAATTGTGGTATATACATATATATGAGACGTTCCCCCACGATTAAGAATATTTTGTTTTCATTTATCAAATTACATATAATAAACCTGTTTTATCGATATTTTTGCATTTCAACAATAGAGAGAAGAAGAAACAAGATTTAATAGAAATGCCTATGCAATAAAATTAAGATATTTTAAAGAAAAATGGTTAAAACGGGTGTTGCAGAATCTTTTGTCTAAATAAGCTGTTTGGTTTATAGGATAGGTACACAATAATATAAATTTAAAAAAACAACTAAAGTTAACGTTTAAAAAAACAGCAGGATATCGATGAATTGATTTGATCGAAAGTCCAAAACAGTGAGAGAAAAATTTAACGATAATTTAAACCCTTCAGGCGTTGACGCAAACAATTAAATATACCTACGTTTTTTTCTATTAGAATCAAAACATTTCTTAATCCTGTGAATAAATAAGTTTTAGGTACTTCTTATTGTGTGATTAGGTACACTTAAAAATGTACAACTTTCAAGTTTACCTACGTACTTCCAGACTATCCTTCAAATTTGTCTATAGTTTACCTCAGAGAATGGTTTTGACAAAAACTTTTGTTAAATCTTCATAACCTAAGTAGGTTTGTAGGTAATACCAATTTTATTTTATCAATGCAGTCAGAAAGTTATGTCAAATAAAAATAAAAATGTCTGTCTTATTTCATTTTTGTTTATCTCCGTTTCATATATCACTATGTAGCTCTCGAAATACGTCACCTCCTTTCTTCATACAATATTTCATACATACACCAATCTCTAATGAAAGCTATTTTGCGCCCATAAAGTTAAGAAAAAAAAATATAATATTTCATTCGTCCATGAAATATGTGTTTGTTTACGAACGATATGCTCTGTTTCAAATGCAAACCGGCTGTTCATACATTTGCATGCATTGAAATTTATTATGAAGTTTCGTACTGTATGGTGCTGACCAAACGTTAATAATAATTTGTATCTATGTATGTACATTTATATCTGTATCAGTATCTGTAACGAAACAGAAACAAAAAAAAACAGGCATCAAAATTCAAAAGCAATCGAATGAGTCAGCCAGCTGAATTTGTTTCTATAGTGAAAATAGAAATAGCAAGCACATTTTTATAGACGAGAGATTAGCTAAAAAAAAACATCTGTTGTTTTTGTTATTTATATGCGCGGATTCAGGATACGAAGAATTCGTAAAATCATGTTGCTCACATGATTGATTTACGATCAACGGAAATTATATGCTGAAGTGTGTGTCTGATGTTTTTTAAATTTAACATGTTTTGTTTTTCAATTACACTCCTATAGTTAGATTTGCATTTAATTATTATATTCTGCGGAATAGATATAAATACAAAAATAAAAAGACGACACATGTTTTTATTTGCAATCAAGAGAAGATGTTTTTCAACAGAAATGGAAAAGATATAGGTACCTACTGTACAAACAGGAAATGGTATTTTGTTTCCTAAAACAACTCCGAAGGTTTTTGATTATTTTAAAAACATTTCCATACATGTAGAATTTGTGCACACAAATATATTGAAATTATTTAGAATTTTGAATCGGGTTTCATTATATGTGTATAGAAATGAATTTGCAGACGGGGAAGCTTTAATAGACCAGGCTCTGTCGGTTTCTTGGTTAAATCTTATTAGCCAAAGGTTAAGGGTATAAAGTTAAATGCCAAACTTGTTGATAATTTGCAAAAGAACCAGTAGATAATTAATGCACATATCTATATACACACTTCTTTTTTAAATTTTGAGATAAACAATATTTTTTTCAAAAATTATTCTTTTAACTAAGTAAATAACTTGATTTAAACAATAAAGGCAAACCATAGTTTTTTGGCTTTAAAAAAATTTGTTATAAAATAATATTTAAATATGGTTCTTTAGTTGTCGTTGTTTTTTTTATTTTTTTTTTCCAAGATAATGTTATAGAAATGTGGCCCTCACACATAGAGGGGGGAAGAATTCATTTAGTTTTTCTTATAGGCCTGATTTGTGTTTTTGTTGCCGGTGAGGTTAAGTTTAGGGGGAAAGATCCCCCCCATTCCGGCGAGCTAAGCTGAGCTTTACAAGCAGGCCGCGTTTCCCGGAACTTAGCACTAGTACCCCTATCCGAACTATTCCTTTCCCAATTTCCTAACCTTTCCTTATTTTTCCTACCCTTGTTGTTGATTAAAAACAAAGTGCAGCTGTTTCTTTTGGAATATAAACATTTAGTTATAGTGTCTCCTGCAATATAATTCCTCATTTTTCATTTTAAATTCATTTTTATTTTTTCCAAAAAACTTACAACTAACTTAAAGCTAGACAAAAATTCATAAAAACTAGCCTACTTATCAATAACTTACAACTAACTTACTGGCCCCATCCGGGCGCTCTAAGTTAAACTAAATATAATTCCTGTTTAAGCAAAAATGGTTTTTGCTATGTATTTTATTTATTTATTATATGTATGTACCTCCGTTTCTATAACAGACCATCAGAGTTTCCTAGTCGTCTACTTTGTACTATTGAGTATAGATAGTATATATCTATTAGATATGCAATATTAACCAGCCAACAATTACTTTAATATTCAATAAATTTTCTAGGCTCATAAGTCGTCATAACTTTAAAATATTAACTTACAGCAACAAAATTTATATCCCATATGGTCTAGTGGCTAGGATATCTGGCTTTCACCCAGAAGGCCCGGGTTCGATTCCCGGTATGGGAAGTTTTTTTTTTTTTTTTCTTTAACAAAATAAAGTTAACCTCATCTCACGATCGTGAATTAAACAAAATACGTGAATACATTGAACAAAAACATATTGTATTTCAATGGCATCATCTTAAGACACCTTCGTTACAATTTTTGTTTATAAAATCTTTTAGTTTCAGCAAACTTTGACTATGAACGTTTCCCTACTTCACCATAGGTATTCATGTTATTTCGGAACTTTTTTATTTCTTTCATAAACCAAAATATCGCCATTTTGCGCGTCGTCGTCGTTTGTCGTTGTGTGCGTGATTTTACGCGAACATAAACTTAAAACTTTTCATCTCAGAGAAAGAAAAACTTTAACAACCATATCGACAAACTTTATCCGTCGAAGAGCATTTAGGTACCTACAAAATAAACTTTGGGTGTCATAATAAAGACTTCTAGGGAATAGAAATTGTTTATTATTATTCTTTTTTTTTTTCTTTGGATATTAATGTTTATTTTATTTTTTCTAACGTTGTTATGGTTTGGACTTTATGGGTAAACAGTTTGCGAGGTGAGTTAAGACTTCCTATATTTTTATAGTTATTTTAGAAGATTAAATAAATTACGGTTGATATTTTGAAATCGAAAAGCTTACGGACCTAATAGAAATGAGAGTCGCAATAAGAGTAGTTTTATGATTTTTAATATTATTTAAATTGTATGCGAATATCTAAGGGTTATTAATTATTATAAAACATGTAATTAAATTATGCCTGCTTGAAATTACCATATTTTTTATCATTTTATAAGTAGGCTGAGTTCATATAATAATTGCAAGATTTGTTGCCCATGCGTAAAATATGCTTCAAATACATTAAGATATGAAAAGAATTATAAACAGGATGCTTGGATTAAAATGATTTCGTAAGAATTTTTTGTTTCCGATTTAGCAAACATAAAAAGTAGATAACAGAAATATAAACTTTATTATTTAAGTGTTTCTGACTTCTGAGACATTGTAAATAAAAAATATATCATGGACTTACCAGGATTGTTAAATTTTTAATCACATACAAAATTGACTGCCCAGAAAAATATAATTGGCCATATAATTAACAAATACACAAATGTACGGGAATACCTCAAAAATGAGAAATTTTTTCAGAAAACTTTGAACTCACTATTTCTGTTATTTGTATTTTTTGTTAAAAACATGAAACTCAGTTTTATTGACACCATGTTAGAAATAACATGTTTCTACCTACGAAGTTAAATCAAAATCGTTAAAGCAGATATTGGGCCCTATCGGGAATCTCCCGGGGAATTTTAGTTCCCACGGAAAGTTTCATTCCCAAGAAATATTTCTAGTTATCGTGAACTTCCCTCGGAATAAATTTTTCCCAGGGAAAAAACTACCAACATTCAAAAAACAAAATTATTTTCGGAGATCAATTTCGAATTGTGTGCAGTGTTATCAAAGGATCATAATTAAAAAAAATAAAATTTAAGTTGAAATTCCCTTTACAATAAAACAAAATATCCCAAACAAATTCCCCATCCATGTGAAGAAAGAAATATTGGGTGCGATCATTTCAACTGAATTGTATAAAATTGCATAAAATTGTCCTCTTCGATACCTTGCTAAGGTACAACAAACAAAATAATTGAATTTTTCATGTTGCCAATTATATTTTTCCGTTTGAACGAGGTGTTAAATTTCGCAGAAGAACAAAATTCCTCTATCTGAAAACACTGTCCAGTGTCCACACATCGTCAGGCTTAGTGCAAGTCTGCGTTTTTTTTGCTGAAGGTGGGTACCAAAGAGGAGTCGGCAAGGAACACGATGGAGGGCTTGCCCAGTCAACATTCTGTGAAGTTTTGTCGAACTTCCTTAACATTTTCGAGGAAAAGCTTTGTCCAGAATAGATCAAAATTCAAACCGCGGAAGAGCAAAGAAAGAAAAATTTATATTTTTTTCGAAAAATATAAACTGAGTGATCTTTTTCTTGGTTTTGCATTTTTCATTTTTTGCTGCAAGAAGGTAATCAAAATGAAGATGCATTTCGGCCAAATTTTGCCAAATCTTATTTACCCTGTAGGTAGTAAATCCAGTCTCTATAGTATTCTTTTCCATAATACTGGTTCTATTTTGATTTGATTTGTTGAGTTCGTCCCATAATAAAATTAAAAAATTGTGTTTATTTATCAAAAAAGTTTCAATTCCTCCGTCTCGCCTTAATTTCTCCACCAAAATAAATGGGAAAAAATTCCAGAGAAATTACAACAAATTTCCCATGGAAATATTGTTCACGATAGCAATAAATTCCGAGGGGAATTTCGAACACCATTCACGATACGAATTTTTCAAACGTGGGAAATATTTCCCGGGAAATGTCGTTCGCGATAGGGCCCAATGTCTGTTCGCGTATTGGCTAAAACTGCGAATTTCTAGAAAATTATTAAAGTTAAAGTTCATATCAAAAATAAAAGATTAAAAAAAAAATTTATAGAACTACAAAAATGGTGCTCTCAATGCCTATATAACTATAAAAAAAAATTAACAGAAGTCATATTTTAAGGAAAAACGACTCAAACAATTTCTATACAATTTTTTGTTAGCCCTGAAATTATAATCGCATATAATTTATACGATCTATGTATTATTTATTAGCTAACTTTTTTACCAAAAACCTATAGTAACAGTATGTGTCTCTTACTGAACCGTTTGATGGATTTTCGTTTTTCAATAATTTTTTTTATTGCTGAAACCGTCAAGGTAACTGTTTAAGGAAATCTAATTATTGTATAAACACAAACCTTGCAGATATTTTGTTTAATACTTACAACAAACTGATATTGTTTTAAGCTCCATTTTACTCGATATCAATGATGATCTTCACTTGATCTTTTGTGAAAAATAATTGAATTTCCAACCCATCGATGATCTTTAAACTTTTCAAATAAGAACACAGTTTTATTTTTAATATTTTATTTTTTTTTTTTTGCTAAATGACATTTATTTTTATTTTAATATTCCATTACAGGTATAATATCATTATTTTGCTTTGATTATATTATTTTAAAAGATTACTTTCATTTTTTTTATTTTCAATCTTAAAACATATCTACTAATTTAATATTTTTTTTTGTTTATAAATAAAATCTTTTAAGGAAAAAACAGAACCAATATACAATCGAGAGATATTTTTTTTAAATATTTTAATCTAAAATAATTTGTTTTTCTTCTTTTTTTTAAATTTCAAAAAAAACTTTGTTTTAATTTAAATAAAATGAATACATATATGTAGAAGAGAATATAATATTCGGAAATATAATTTGTTTTATAATATAATTATTTTTTTAGGAAATTGCAAGCCCGTCATACATACATATACAATATAATTTTATTTTTATTTTAAACTAAAATTAAAATAATTAAAAACAACCTAAGAGTAATCCTATATAAATTAACAAAAAAAAATTAAAACATATTATTTAATTAAATTATGTAGTTAAGTAATAAATATACATGATATAGGTACAAGGTTTGTGTTTTTATTTCTAAATTGTTATAACATTTATGTGTATTACTTTATTAAATTACTAGCTATTAATATATATAATTATGTAATTACTAAAAAAAGATTCTTTATCTTAACTCATTTTTTTTTCTGTTACTTCCAATCAAATTAATTTATTATTCATTCGTTGCCATCTTTCATTCTTTCTGTATGTTATAATAATATCAACTAACTGACACTTGAAACAAATCACATGGCTGAGAGCGATAACAAATTATACAAAATAGCATAACTAATCTATTTTATATGCGCGCCAGAATTGTATAGTTTTTTGTTTTTTTTTTGAATTTTCCTGCCAAAGTTGAGTGGTTTATTTAAATATTTATAAGTGTGTCAGTAGGAGAACTTTATTTATATTAACATTTAGATAGATATCAACGACAAACAACACTGGGTGTTAAAATGTATCTCTCGAGTTCATATTTGTATCTTTTTATATTTTTATTGTATCTCACACTTTCACTATAACTCTATTCCGTTTTGAATCTGCTAAAATGCTAAACTATAACTACATACATATATATACCTATTCTAATTTACACATTTCTTTTTTTTTTCTTATTTAATTTTGTTTTGTTTTTTTTTTAAGAGGGTTGTGCCAGTACATTTGATGTGCTACACATCACATTTTTTAGTAATTTAAAAAAAAAAAAAAAAAAATCTACGCAAAAAAAAAACTTATGAGTTTAATGAATATTTTTGTTATGTTTATATTTATATTTATATATTTATGCTTAGAGTGTAGATAACTAGATAACAGATCATATAATATGGGGCGTAGTTGTTGAAAAATAAAAAGTAGGTAAAATCGATAGATAAAATATATTTTTTGGGAAGAAAATATGTAACAAAAAAATATAAAAGTCAAAACGAACGCGGAGATATATTTATATGAAGAGGAAAAACATGTACAAAAAATAACAATAAAATACCCTTGTGCCACTACACATTTTTTTGTGTGTATCCTTTCGGGCATACGGCAAACCACAATTTTTATACTTTAGTTTTTTTTCTGTATAAAAAATGCATACAACATTGTTGTGTGTGTGTAAAATACATACATATACAATAGGCCGCCTGCTGTTGCTGATACTTTGTGAGTCCTTGAAGAAATTATTGTGAATCCACAACTAAACGGCTCGTCCTCCCCCACAAAGCCTCCTTTTATCGACGCGAACAAGGCAAAAAAAAACTCTACATATATGGGTTGGCTCTTGGTGAGGATATAGCCGAAAGCAGGATAACTTCAAATGCAAACATGTATTTGTATATGATGGTTGGTCATGGGGGTGTGCACGACGATGGACGTGTGTAGTAGGTCTGTGTATGTGGGTGTCCTTTATCCATGTCAAGTGATTCTGACTTTCTCTCCTTTATAGCTAGAATATTCCTTCCATTCGTTTATTCAAATGGAAACAAAAAAATTATGATAATATGTATGCCTCTTTTGTATTGCGGAAAAGGATCTCTACAATGCAGTGTATCCTGTAATTAGGAAGAGACAAGAAACAAAAAAAAAATATATAAGAATATGTAGGCATTAGATTTATTAGATATTTATTTGGTGAAAAGAGGGAAAACTCTTCGAAGAGGAGATATAAGTAGTATAGGAATAAAGAAGTAGCAACAAATATACCGAAGTGATGAATAATTCATGGCGGCAAAATTTGAACAAGGTTTTTAGAAGAAAAGTATTGAGTTTATAATGTTAAGGCTTATACCTACATACGTAACTATCTATATTTGTGTGTGGTTTATGGGGTTAGGATTTAGACAGTCTCATTAAATCATACTCTTTATCACAAACAAAATCAATTTGCTAGATTTTTGTAAATTTTCATATGTAAGCCTCATATGCCTTAAATGTTTGTATAGCTCTACATAGTAGATATGGAAAGTAGGAGTGAAAAAAAACGTTCTCGTCAAAAGTGTATTTGTATTTTTAAAAATTCTTCCCTTTCAGAATTTGTTTTTTTTTTTTGTAATTCCTGCAAATAAGAAAGGAAAAAAATGTGTGAGTGCCGGGGCTCACGATTAAGATGTGTAAACATCAAATTAAATATTCAAGTGCTGATTTTATCACAGAACGCGGTGAGTTCGAACTGTCAACCAAATTTCAACCCAAAACTCAACTCGGCCTTTCGATTTAGTTTGAGCTACTAAGGAACGTACCCAATATTGAATGTATGCAATATGCATCAACGTATCGTAGAGTGTAACAGCACCAGTGCCACAGGTATAGATGTTTACACATCAAAAATGTGTAGGTATTCACCTAATTTCTCATATCTTCAACTTTAATTTCAAAACGAAGCAAGTCATTCAAAAACGCGGAGAAACCATCTTGAGAAAGGTGAAACTTCAAAATTGATTGCCTCAGAGATTGAAATCATATTCTGCCATATTCTTGCCTTGGCAATATTCAAGGCTATTGCAATGAGTCAAGCAATTTAATTCCTCAAATATTGCCAATGGAACCGCTGGGTAAAAATCGCATTCGTCTAAAAGCGGTCTTAGTTCTTTTGTTGTTCATTCAAACATTCAATTTAAATCAAAATCGTTGCACCGTTTTCGGGAAAATATGAAAAAAAAACAAAACCTTTGTATTGCATTTGCTACCAATTCTATTTAAATGAGCAAAAACCAAAAATTCGAATTTCTCGTCTATGGAACTACATATAAATACTTCTAATCGGTATAAAGGGGCCCTAAAATTAAAAAGATAAAAGAAAAAAATCTGTGGAGACTATGGATTCTTGAGTTTCTTTTTGAAATTAGGTCGTTCTGCCCAACAGGATATATAGTTTGTTTTCGTGACATTTGTCGAGCAAACAAGGACATCTATAAGAACTCAGAGGTTCATGGTATCCTGATGGCCTATATTACCCAGGTACTCGAATTTTATTGCCGGTTTGGAATATCTTTATATACAAAATTCAAACAACTTTTGACCTCTCATTTCTGATACAAGGAAGATAAGGAAATTTCGTCGATATTTCGGAAAGAATTAGTGCCTTTTAGAGTAGGTATTCAAAATTCTACACAGATCTTATTCTATAATATAATTAGCGACAGCATTTTGTTTTTGTTTTTTAATTGAACTTTGAAGAAGATTCTTAAGTACATATCTATTAACTACTTATATAATTTCTGACTAATATGGACAATTTTTATTTTGTATATGAACACTTTTTTACCTAGCTTGTAAGTTAGTACCTACATATGTTTAATTTATAGAACCCATATAACTTCTCAATTCAAAGACAAAAAGTCCTTTAGCTACAGCCGAACTCATTTTTGTTCACGGCCAAAGATTATAATGAAAGAGAAAAATTAAAAAAAAAAAAAAGAATTCTACTTAGGTACATACATGTTTGTGTCTAAAACTACATATATATATTTATAACATCTTGCGCCCTTTCAAGCTTATAAAAAGTAGCTACCTTAACTCTGAGTAAACTCTTTTACTATTCAACTTTTATTTACTCCTTGAATTCCGTCCGATGATGTTCTATTCTCTATTTTTTTTTTGTTAAGTCTATATCCTTTGAATCACGACGCCTACTTACATCCTTCAAGCTTTTAACTAGGACGAACCCCCTTCCTGACTTTTATCTATAAACTTTTTTACAAAACTATACTCTCTACCAACAATATTCCCCCCACCACCCCAAACAAGCTACTATACGAACAACGAGGTCGCATCACGACGACGATGACTACGATAACCAACGAATAGCAACAGCAAACCCACGTGAAGGTAAAAGTGCAGAAAAACTGTTAAAAGCAAGGATTCCATCCATCCCATCATATTGCCGAAGGGATTTTAACTAAGTATTAAAATGGAGTATAGAAAAAAAAAATAACAACTCTTACACTCGAGAAAATTCTACCTCAATTCATACCCCAAAGTCTAACCCATCAACACCCTTTTTGCAAAAACCAAACAGAGGGGTACATATATTTATTTATATAGAGTAAGGTATTTTCACTGAATTACTACGAATTCATATAATATCTCTATATATAGGCAAGAACGAGGCAATGCGGAATTGTAAAAGTACAAAATCTTCTCTCGCTGGGATTCATTATAAAATATTTATGATACGATAGAAACCCCGGAGGCCGGAAAGAATGCATATAGCATTAGATTTTTTCGGATAGAAATAGATTGCAGTGATTTTATTTTGTATTTGTATTTATGTTTAATTTTTAATTTTTCAGTTGTATATCTATGTACATACATATGTATTTATATATATATAGTGCTTTCTTTTGATGTCATAAGCATTTTTCTAAAACACGGCAAAAGTTGTTAGGAAGGGGGTGTTGAAATCCAGATTCTTGTAAAAATCGAAGTCTATGAGTTTTGTTTTTGATAAAAAATATAAAGTTAAAATTGTAGCTTATAAAATTCTAGAAACAAAAAAGATTCTATGATACTTTATTTTTGTAAAAAAAAATAGATTTTGAGATAAACGTACGCCAAGGTGCTCAGTACTTTACACTGACACTAAAAAAAATGATATTGTAAAGTTTGCGCACGTTTTACTTAAAATATTGTATCTTAGAATCTTTTGAAAGTAAAATTCAATATGGTCGGTACTTGCCTATTTTTACCCTGACATTTATTTAAAAAAATGATATTTTTCATGCCTTGAAAATTCTTCGAAAAAAAAATAAAAAACTCCTATTAATAAATTTATATCAAATAATATCAATTATTTTTAATCAGTAAAATCTTGTCGATAAAAGAAACAAAAATTAATAATTCACCCAAGTATAGATGGATTAAATAGTAATTAAGTTAAAATTAAGATATTTTTGCCAGCGATTATATAGAAATTAAAAAGTTGTGACAAATATGTAACTAATTTACAATCTGTGTATATAAAAAAGGTCAGACTTTGTATGAAAGTGTATGCGGGCAGACTAAATAATAAATACTCGTTAAAATTTGCTTTAATTGATGTTTTAATAAGCAGTGAATTATTATTTATTAATAAAATATTTTAATTGGATGAATTAATTTGATTAACATTTAAGTTGATTTGTGAATTAGAAGATAACTTAACATTTTTTAACTAAAGGGGTGAAATAGTTTTCGAGAGATTTATAAAACAAAATCTATTGTGTTTAGATCAAGTGATTCTCATTCATCTTAAAGAGCAAGTATGTGCAACCGAGTTGTGCTATTTATTTTTTTATTTAGATATAGAAAGGTATTTCTCTTGTTTTTGTGAAGATAAAAGAATGAAACTTGAACTTTTTTTCTGTCTGGTCAGCTGTACCTACCTACATATATGAATATTTTGTTTCTTCATATTTTGTTCATAAATTTTATGGGCTCATATTTCATGAGGCTGTCTCCAAAAATAATAACTAAAAGCTTCAAAATTTTCAAAAACACACAAAGTCCCAATTGACGTCATTGCCGTCATATCATTCGGAGAAGACTATTATAATATGAAAGAAACAGAATAGCGAACATCATCGTCGTCGTTGTCGGCAGCGGCGGCGGCGGCGGCGGTCGGCACCCAAAGCGATTATTTGCTCGACTTCATGACGTTGACATTTTAATTTGCACCTTGTGCCAGTTTGTTAATCCATTGAAGCTATCCAGCAACAACAAAAAAGTTATACATATCTGCACAAAAACCTACAAGAAACGTAGATATAAAATAAAAATGAAAATAAAAAAAAAGAGAAATCGACGATGGCGACGATGACGCTAAAAAGTAACGAAAACAAATCAAAGTGCAAAAGAATGAAAGAGGGCTCCCACTTTGGTGATTAATAATGAACAAAAATTGAATGTCATTCAGTCAAAAATAAAGCAGTTCAAGTTTTTAAATTTTACAATTTTACACTAAACGTTTAATGGTACCTACTTACAAAAATTGATTCCTAAAGTATATACTATGTGGCCAAGATTCCAATGATTGAAAGAAAATACTGTACACGCATATATGTTCATCAATTTCAATTAAAATTTAACATTTTTTAATGAAACAACAACTTAAGTGAGCTACCACCATTTTGAGGTAGGTAGGAGTTATAGATATTCCAGAGTTGTCAACCCGATTACCAGAATACATTTTGAAGTAGTTAGTCTAAATTATGTATGTTCGTTGTTAAGAGAAAAACTTTTGTCCACTCGACTTGAACGGGGACTAGAACTAATAAGTTCATGGGTAAAGCATCAGCTTTTCACATCTAGAGGCTTCAATTCAAGACTTCGTCAGGCAGTGCAGCGAGTTACGTCCAAATATTGTCATAGAAGATTTTTAACAAAATCATTTAAGATATAGTCAGTGTGAAAATGTTAAAGTGGTATCTCTGCAAAATGTCGTCCGAAAGTGTACGAAATTAAAAAAAAAAGGAGTTCAAATGGCGCGAATAAAAGCCGCAGAAAGAAGCGATCAAAGTAGATACACACTATAATATGGGATCAAAGAAGACCAAAAAAGACAAGGAGTACCTATACACACATATACATATAAGTAATATGTAGGTGCATGCCAATCCAAGTCTTGTCTCCCAAATGTCCCCACATTTCTTTTTCTAGTCGTATAGTCCGGATTGGAGTCGTAAATCCGTTTGATGGCGACCAACATACATATATGTATATTACACACAAATTCATCGTTGGTTGTCTCTTATGCATATCCACTTGCCATTGATAGACAGGGATATCTACAACTTACGCTACCACCACCACAATTGTGTGCATCAAGACTAAAGAGTAGATATGTGCTCGGGACACAGGGAGTAAGTATAGTGCCCCTCTATATAATATGATGAACGCTGGACTTTGGAGCGCACAAGCACAACAAACAACCAGCCTCCAAGAATTGCTCCATAAATCATTGGATTTCACTCGAGCACCACAGCAAAGTATATTTTTATAAAGACTACTATAAGACTATAACACTCTGGTGTCTGGCCAGTTCCATTGCCAAGTGGGACATGCTTATGAGCGCGTGCGCGCCTTCGTTTCGCTTGTATTTTCTGCGGGCTTTGGTATCCTATATAGAGAGTTGACAGCCGAAAGGCGCAACGAGGTGGAGATTAAGAGTTCTTTCAGCCCGCTCTTTGCTGTCTGTATACCATTTGAATGGGAGACTTGACTACTTGAGGCCTTTCGCAGGGGGGCTAGTCGTGGTGTGACTACAATAATTGTTAGTGCTGTAAGTTAAGGCTTCAAGCAGCCTCATTGCATTAACGCCCGGTTTCTCATTTTTTGTGTCTTTTTTCGTTCTTATTTTAATAATTTTTGTGCGGAAGAAAAAAGCGATACAAGAGTGCGGAAATGTCTTGCGAGGTTTGCACTTTAAATGGAAAAGTTAGTTGATGTCTTCAGAAGGTATATAAGCGGTTTCTTTGTTGCTAGAGTTATCCACTTAAAGACCAGAGTGGAAAGTTGTGATTGACGGAAGATGGGATGGGTTACTTATAAATTAAAGCAAAAATGATGATGCTCCGAAAACGGTATCTAGTCAGAGGATGGGGTTTTTGAAATATATTAAGGCAACTAAGTTTATTTGAAGAAGATGGAGTAGGTGATTTGGAACAGCTTTAGTTTTTACTGGGCAAATAGCGAAATTAATAGATGCAGGGCTTAATAAAGATAATGTTGTGGGGAAAACACAAGAAGACCGTTTCGATCAATACTTCTTTATAATAAAGATCGGACCATGATTCCTTAGAAAGGAAGGATTTGATCAATAAGAAACTAGGGTTCTCAAACTTGTTCAGATAATTCACTTCGCGTCTTTAAACTTGGTTTGAATTATTATAAACATAAAATAACTTACCTTAAATCTAAGCTGTTCCAGCACTAACTGTCGAACTTGACGAAGATGGTGCGACCAATGATGAAATACTTTTAAATGAAGTCTTCGGTTGGGTGGGTGCAACTGCAGCAGATTCTCGACTTGATACAGCACTAATGCCTGATGAAGCCGATGATGATGAAGAAACCACATTAGACGATGTTGCTGGACGACTTGTAGAATTCGTAACACTTGTCGTGGAAACACCGGACGCAACTGAACCAGCAGCAGCTGTTGCTAAAGCCTCAGATTTATCTGCAGCCGCAGCTGCTCTTAGATTGAGATTAGCGGCAACTTGTTCAATGTTCAAGTTCTTCTTTTGCCTCGGTGGTGATCCAGGGTTTGTACTGCTGGAAGGGCTGTTATTTGGTGGAGTTGGGGCTTTGAATTCGGGTTTTGGTGGAACAGCAGTGGGGGATGTCGGAGTGGAGGATGGTTTGCTGCTAATACTGTTGAGCATAGGAATCTGGGGTTGATTTCGGAAGGCCAGTGCTGATGGATTCGGAATGTTCCGAACTGAAGCGTTTTGCTGACGAACCGGAGTTTGTGCGGCACGAACTTTGGAGATCTCATTTAATTTTGGGAGAGTTTTGATGGCGATTTTTTCCCGATTTGTTGCTGATTCGGAGAGCAAATGAAGATTTTGAAGATCATCGGTTGAATTCTCCATTTTTGAAGATTTATTTGCCGAAGCAGCAATGCTGTCGGGAACTGTGCTTGAAGTCATGTTTTGTTTGATTTTATTGAGGGCTGCTTCTAGACTGTTGCCAGCTGTTGGTGTTGGAGGAGTAGGGGGTTTGGAATGGGTTGGATGTTTACCAGAGAGGTCCAGAATTTCCACACTGTTATCTCTGGATGAAGGTCTGCGATCCTTTAAGGATGAGCACGAAGAGGAAGATGTCGAAGATAATTTTTCCTTACATGACTTTCCATTAGTTTCTGATGAAGGCTTTTCAGGTTGCTTGGGAGCGTTTTCGGCACTGGTAGCTGCAGATTTACTTGCCACGATAGCGGGAATGATGCTTCGCATGCTAATAAGTCCTGGTGGCGAGGCTTGTGAATGGCCAGTTGTGCTCTTTGTGCTAACTGTAAGGGCGGGCGATCTCACTGCGGGAGAACTTTGGGACTTTTTAATCTTCACCAACGGTATAGGCGGTGGAGGTGGTCGAGTTGCTTTAGGTGGACTGGACTTCACAGAAGATGGTTTCTGTTGCTGTTCTGCTGGACCTGTGGGAACCCTCAAAATTTCCAAAGCCGGTTTTTGGCTAATCTGACTGGTACTTTGACTTGTATAGGATTTCTTCTGACTTGTAATGGTGACAGCAGAATTACTTGAGGAATGTGTAATCTTTCCGTTTGGACTTTCGGTCATTTTTGTGACGCTAATCGAAGAAGGTGGCATCAGCATTGCCAATGGTTTTGGTTTGCTTATTTCATGAGTGTAGCTAGAGGCAATGGAAGAGGTATAGAAAGGCTTGTCTTGTGATTTAGTTGGTGCCGATGAGGTCGATGGGTTCGACGGCTTAATAGGGCGTTGATGGTGTTGGAACATAGGACCATAAGCTGATTTGCGCATCAAGCGATCCTGTTCGGTCTTCTGTTGCTTTGTCAACAGAGCTGTCGGATGAGGTCCGTCCAAGCTTGCCGACCTTTTAAGCTGAGCTGCATGTTTGTGCGCCGAACTTGCTATCGAAGAGATGGGACTTAGCTTATGGGAGTTCGGCATTATTTTTGGTGGAGCTTGAGGCACTGCAAATTGGGCCTTTGATGATGGAGTTGTCACAGGCAGTTTAGGAGGAGGACGGTTGGGTTGTTGGACTGGGAGGGTTGGAGTTGGAGTTGGTGCAGGTGTAGTCACAGGATTCCGCGGCACTGGTTTAAGCGGGGGAGTTGCGGGTTTTGTTAATGTGGGAGTTATGGTTGGAATGGTAAGCGGGGTAGTTTTGAATAGACTAGGAGGAAGCGGTGGCGAGGCCGGTATTTTCATTTCTTGAATATTGCTGAGAGATTTTGAAATGGGCACGGGTGACTTTGTAGCAGTTGTAGATGTCACTTGCGGCGAGGGTTTCGAAGGAATTCTCGCGTGTATTGTGGTCATAATTTGTGGAGCGTTGCTTGATTTAGGTTTAGCTTCCTTAGAGCATGCATCCCTAAAACTGACCTCCTTAGAAGTGACCTCCTTAGAACTGGCCTCCTTAGAGCTGGCCTCCTTAGAACTACCCTCCTTTGTTGTGTGGCCCTCTTTTGATTTTGAGTCTTTCGACTTAGATTCTTTTGTCTTAGCATCTTTGGACTTACCGTCTTTCAATTTCATGTCTTTTGATTTTGACTCTTTCTTCGAACCTTCAGAGTCTTTGTGGCTTGTTTGAATGGTTTTTTTCGATGATTCTAAGGATCGAATTGGGTTCGATATGTTTAAGGTAGTAGTTGTTACATTTGGAATCAGATTGGGAATTGGCGTTGTCGACGATGGTGGAGAATATGAAAGCTTGGGTTTCTTTGAATGGTGTTTTCCATTCAATGTTGACTCCGGCAATGGAACAGGAAGTTTCAAACTTGTCGGCGTTGTGACAATAACATCATCACTACTGCTACTCGATTTTCTGCTTTCAACCTTGTGTGCTCGATGATTTCCGGTAATTTTAACTTTCATCTTGAGACTTTCATTTTCGGGCTGAGATGATATCTCTGCATGCAGCTTCCGGCGTTTGCCATTGGAATCTTTTGGTTCTTTTGAATGCTTCTTCTTTCGTTTTTTATGCGAAGACGAAGAGAATGAAGGATATTCATCTCTCCCAGAAAACGAGAATGTTCCATTTGATGTAGATGAACTGGCAGATGATGAAGTCGACATTGGTGAAGCATCAGGACTGGTCTTTGGCTTGGGCAATTCCAAAGGATCCTTTGGCTTATCCGTTTCAATTGGTTTCAAACCGATATTCTTGGCATATGTCTTCAAGTCTAACTTATCCGATAGTGGTTGCTCATCAACCGAAAGCTTTCGCTTAGATATCTTCTTCGGTTCTTGCCGTACTTCAGCTGACATCGGCTTCGGAATGGCTATTTTAGTCTTTGGGCTATTTAACTCAATTTTGAGTTTAGGAACGTTCTTGAGTTTAGGTGGACTGTTCGAAGGTGATGGTTTCTTGCCGGCAGTTTTCAATTCAGCCAAAGAAAGATTCTCCAAACTTTCATCGGAAGAATTTGGCGAACGATTTATCTGCGATTGTGGAATACTAACCACAATATCACACTTTGACACCACTGATGAGGGCTTTGGCTCTTCTTTAGGTGCCTTCGTTAGATTACTGCCACTGGTGGAGTTCGAAGTCACTGTATAGTCACTATAACGCATATCATTACTTCGAAGACTCTTAAAATCATTGGTGATATTGTACACGGACTCTTCGGAACTGGAACGTTTGGGACTTTGTTTGCGGGCTATAATCATTTTCATAGCTCCAGTGCTTTCGTTTTTTTCTCGTTCCATCTCATTGTTGTTATTATTATTATTATAACCACTCGAGGAATCTTTCATATCTAGCGACTTGGATTTGTAGACCGAATAGGTAACCTGTCTGCTATTTTCTCCATTTTTGTCAACTTTTCTTAAGGGCTCCACGAACCTCACTGATTTTATTGGCACTGCTGGTGCCATCATCATCTCACTATCAGTGGGTGACTTTTTGACACGTTTAGCCTCTGGACTGCCCGATTCATTTTGATTATTCTCCCCTAATACCTTCGTTGTGGAGAGAGGAGTGGTGGCCGTCTTGGAAATTGGAGGCGCTGGTGTGTTGCTATGCAAAAGAATTCTATAACAGAATCTCATTGGAGCCACCTATACCAGGCGCGATTTAGAAGGAAAAAAGAAAGCAAGCAGAAACAAAAGAACAATAAATTTTCTTTATCGGTGTTTTTTTTTTTTTTTATTATGTCACAAGGATTTCTTTTGTCCATTGGATAAGTTGAAAAGGAAAATTAATAAAAAAAAAAGGCCAACTCACCCTTTTCCAGTTATAGCAATAGCCAACATCCATGAGACTAAAATCTTCTGGCAAAATTTCATCCTCATAGATGATGTCAATGTCCACTCGTTGGTTATCTGGATCGATATCGTACTTGGAGCAAAGGAATCGTTTCAAATGATGAACTGTCACTCCAGCAGGACATTGCAGATATCTCACTGGTGGGATTTGAGATTTGTTGCAAGACACCAGCAATGCTGGATGGTATTCCAACGAAAGGCTATCGAAAAAAAGAAAATAAAAGAAAAACGAGACAAAAGAATGAATAATTGTTTTTTTATTTTCGGCACCAGAACAAAAAAAAGAAGACACAACCTTCAGAGTAAAAAGGTTTTATCGAGGAAGCCATTGAATTCTTTGTTTACCTTATTGGTTCTGCAGGATAAATGAATTCTTCTTCCATCATTAACATATCACAGTCAGATGTTGAATCTAAGGATTTCCAGAAATTCAACTGGCGTTCTCTTTCTTGTTGTATAAGACCCGGTACAAGCTTGTATACCAAGGTACGCAGGATATCATCAGATCTATAAGTTCAAGAGTTCAGTTATATGTGGTATAGAATTATTATGCTTAACTTTAACTAACCTTAAGTTACTAAGAGTGATGAATCGAAGTTGTGGTTTGCAATTTGGACAATTGCTATCAGTTTCAAGGTACTTGACAATGCATGATCGACAATCTGTGGAAAAGGTTGGCGTAAGTTCAAACAATATATCTTAAAGTCTATGGCTGAGTCTTTAATATTTATATTTATATTTTAAATTCACTAAACTCGAGTTAAGTCTTCAACTTAGTGCGTTAAATGAAGTTTAACTTTAATCTCGAGCTGAAAAACTTGATTATGATAAAACTCTTCTCCACCCAACTTACATGAATGCTCGCATATATCCACCGAAGTTGCATTTATCAAATATCCACGACATAAATTGCACACAATAGCATCATTGAATTCTTTAACTTTCAGCTTCTGACGTTTTTGATGTTGCAAGTGTCTTTGATGCTCTGATGATGATGATGATGATGATGGAGGCTTCATTGTTGTTTCAACAACAGCATCAGCATCACCTGAAGCAGAAGCAGAAGCAACAGCCGTAACAACTGATTTGTCCATTGTCGATTGAGTGAACGTAGTTAAAGCTCTTGCATTTGGACTACTCGACGAAGACGAAGTGGACTGATGATGCAGTTGTAGATTTGTTGTGATGCTGCCATCTGAAGTTGCTTGATGTGAAACAGAAGTAGACTCTCTAATATCTTCACGTTTGCAAATATTACTTTTGTGATAGTCGGCTATCATATCTAGCATGATAAGGCACCACCACCGTGAAGAGGAATTGTTTTCTTTCTTAACTTCGTCTTCTTCTACGAAAATAACGGTCTAGTTGCCTTAGTTATATGCTGGCCTATCTGAAAAAAAATAGAAAATAAAATATGAAAATACTCGTTAAGAATATGGAACCAGGGTAAAAGAGATGGTTAATAATAATATGTTATTTGAAAACAATCAAACATTCATGCATACAAATATTTAACTAAAGATTCAAAGGTATCATTTTTATCCAGATATTTGTACCCAGAACGAGTTTAGTACCTACCTACTTTTAAGCTAAAAATTTGTAAATCACATCTATTAAAAAGCCCTGTTCCAATTTTAGGGTACAAAAAAATGACTCAACTCACAAAAAATTTAATGACAGCCTAAGAACTTTTTTTCTTTTTTAGTTAGTTCGCTGGCCATTTGTTCTTTGCCATTAACTTCGAATGAGATTGCTTTTCCCATTTTTACTCAATACTCAATCTGATACTTTATTGTTTTTTTTTTTTTTTTTGAAACTTCCCTTGACCATTAAATTCAGATGGTCGATTCTATGCAAAGTGTGTACTGCTCAGTAATATGCCAAGGACAGTGCCGGATTCGTCATAATTGAGCAACATGTTTATGGCCCATGTGGCCTGAGAAGGAATATTAATTAGTGCTAAGCAATTAGGTAAAAAAAAAATCATTAATCATATAAGGGTAGTATATTTTTGGCATTTTCCTGAATATTCGTTTACCTTCTGTCGCGAAAAAAACGCATTTACACTGAGCAATTTGTTTCCAAAAGTTCGAAATGTTAGCAACAAACATTAACTGGCAATTTGTTGCTTAGAGTTGCATTGAGCTGCTTTAGAAGCAACAAACCAAATTTGGCTATTTTTTCCCCCACAGCACCGCAGAACAACAAAAACTGTTTTTAATAATTGCCAAAGGGTTAAATTTGTTTTTTTGCAACTAACGAAAATCAAATTTGACAACACGGACTGCGAAAAAGACAGAGATAACATTGACTAAGCTTTTTTGTTTTGGTATATGGGCCACCATCTTGTTTTTTTAAAGTTCGTTTATCGCCTGAGCAAGCTTATTTTGTTTGACAGCTGAGATTCAGTTAAAATATTCACGAATGAAATTTAAATAGTTTGGTTTTTAAAATATTCTAAAATCACCTTATTTTAAAAGCCAATGTTTGAAAAAATTGAAAAATTAAATATATACGAGCATTGCATACTCGTACATATATATTCTTTAAAAGGCATCTTCATTGCTTAGTCTTGCCCTGTTGATAACTATGGAACAAATTCTGAAGATTGTTCTAAAATTTATCGTTTTGCCATTTGCATAACAGCAGGGCTGCACCAGACTATAATACGACGCAAATCCACAGCCACATTGAAGAATCTTTAAGCAAGAAAACAAAAAAGTCGACGCCTTATAGCCACTGCAAATAGACACACACAGAGATCTTTAATCTGCAACTGGCACTGTTCACTGCAATGAATATACCTATATACTCAGAGCGTCAGAGCCCACAATCAATGACAGAAAAACAAATAGAAGTGGCTTAAGTGACAGAAGCTGTACAGTATAGCTTGGGGAAATGACAGAAGCAGCAACTGACCCAGCCACACAGTAGTAGTTCTGCTATTAATGACTTCATAATTAACGATCCAATAAAATCCGTTATATGACAGCAAGAGTTAAGATGAGATATTGCGGCTGTTGAATGTTGATGCCACGATGCTGATGATTATCGCATGAAAATGACCGAAACGATGGTGTTGGTGATGCTGATGATGCAACGCACAGATGATAGTCAACCAAACACGTCTCTATAGGTAGATACATACGTGAGAGGTGCGAGAGAAGACAAGTTGACGTCAAAGATTTGAAGTATCGACGACTACGACGACGACCAACGATGTACCGACGACGACGACACGGTCGATGGAGTAGAGATGAAAGGAATCGGAAACAAGAAAAACCGAAGAAGCAGCAACGTAATTTGCATTTAAGTATATTTGAATTTTGAAAGTGTCGGCAGCGACGCGATTCGACGCGACGGCGATGGTGGCTGCAAAACATCTTCGTAATAATCTCTCTGGCTCTGATGCTGAAAGCTGTCGTATATAGCGAAGGAAATGAACAAACGGTCTTTTGGGATCAGCAAAAGATTTGTGAACCGAAAGTGTCTGCCATATGTATGTTATAGTTAGCTGGAAATGCAATTTAAACGAAAAATAAAGTTCATAGGAAATAAATTTACATTGACCGAGTTTTGGGGAACATTTTCTAACAAATTTATGACCAAAACAATTCATTTGCATATTATTTCGGTCTTTGGACGTTCGGCGAAGATGGGCACAAAGCTATATAAAAGCTATAGGTATTTTTATGTTCATCATATACTTAACTGGAACTTGCTAATTTCAGCAAACTTATAGCAAAAAAAAAAAAAATTGAATTCATCAACACAGACCTTGAAGATTCTCCTATAGAAATAAAATTTAGTTGTGATGACACTACTGGTTATACGATTAAGCGTGGGTTTATGTTAAATACCTATCTATACTGAAATTGAAAGCTTTTAGCACACCTCCATATACACACATAGATAGATACAGATCTTAATTAAATAAGTTTTACAATAGTTTAGGTATAATTTGTTGTACGTAGATTGTGCTAAATTTAAGCACTCACTTTCAAACATTAGCTAAGACCCAAACTATATTTTTACATAAGAGCGTTGTGAAGAATATGTCTATAGAAAACAGCTGTTCTCTGAGAAGAAATTATATCTGTTCATTTACTTCCCAAATCTAACATTTTCTAACAATTTTAGCCCAAATGTAAAGTTTATGTATATAAAAAAAAATTAAACTAAAATCGGTAGAAACTGGCAGTTTTGGGAAGTAAACAATATTCACTAATTTAAAAGAATTTGCTTTCTTATAAATATTTTAACTGAATTTAATAAAATAAATTTTTTTAAAATGATTCATTTATTATACGAAACAAGTTTTCTTTGTACAAAATAAACATACACTTTCTTAAACTGAGCCCCTGCCCTGAACTATGGCAACAAATTAAGTAGGTATGTGATTATTATAACTCAAAGCTTTCAAGCATACTACTTAGGAATTTCTTTGTAAAAAGGAATGAATATGGATTTGTTTTTTTTTTAAGGTAAGGTACTAATGCTTTTTTGCATATGAGCATATACTTAAAACGCTCTCATTTTTGTAAAAAGGAAATTTCTGTTCTATATAACGAATGCATAAGTAGACTAGACAAGACAGTAGACTAAAATGTCACACCTGGACCCTAATCAATATATAGTCAAGTCGCTTAGTATCTTATCATGAATCTTTAATAAATACTCATGATAGGTTGCTAAGTGATAAGTAATAAGTTGTTGCTTCAACAGAAGTCTGAATTAACTTCGAAACTTCTGGACAAGTTAGTCGGAAAAAAACATATTTATATTTTTTTTCAAAAAAAAAAGTTTTATTCTATTTCATTTAATGAAAAAAAATATTTTTTTCTTTTTGAAATTTATAAAGGCTTATTTAAATTTGTTCTTAATATTTTTTTTTAAATAACGTCATCAGTTAGCAATAGCTTACCCTCTTTTTGTAACCAATACTTGCTATATACTTATCTATGCCTTTTGTTGCTTTATTTCGTTAAGCACAATTGAAAGTCACCCAGTTAAGCTCATATTTTCTTTTAATAAAAGTCAAATGTGTCCTCAAATTTCAAACACAAAATAAAAAAAAAAATAAAAAAAAAAAAAATTAAAAAAAAACAAATCATCATCTTTACGTATAAACAACCACAATAATCTGTGACACATATTCATTTGGATATAGAATTTGATAGTATTTTACAATCTTATCAGTGTCCTTGTGCCAACGACGACGACGACGTCGTCATGTGACACAACACACAACACCCTTAATATACCCTTATCATCATTTCATCTCACACAATATATTATTTTATTTTTTTTTTTTTCATAATTTCCTAAAAAAAAAACCCTTGATAAAATGTATTCCTGGTGCGATGGTGATACCACACATCAGGGACAGGGGTGACTTCAAACTTCAGATATTGATAATCAAATTACGTAGATTCGAATGCAGGACCACACGTTCCTTACCAGCAACATGTATAGAAGCTATATTATGCCTATATAGTCTCAAATGGGCTTGGATTAGGTATAAAAGGGTAGGTGGGTATGACAACCGAAAAGAAGAGGCATCACTTCTGCATCCCTTCTGATTTTATTTTTTTTTGTTCATACTTCTATCACATCCTTAATCCTCATGGCTCTATAAATTGAGTTGATTCCATTTCGAAATTAAAAGTTCCTATTTATGTATCTGTACATAACACGTACATTTATATGTATGTGAACATACACGTATATACATATTTATAAATGTATGCGAGTATGTCGTGTGTTGTTACAAGTGGAATTTTTAATATCCTCCCGAGGGTGTAGTGCAGGATAATTTTCATGCAACGTAAATATTTCGGTTTATACATTGTTGTTGCTGTTGTTGGTTCATATTATTACTTTTCCTGCATGGAATATCTATATGACAGTCACAGATGACGGCAAACCAACGATGACGATATTTTAAAGAGGGTTGAAGTATTATTTCTATCATTCAATGGTGAACAAGGGGTCCTTCAGTTCCGTTCCGTTCAGTTTTTTTTTTGTCTTCTGAATTAGTGGAATTTACTTAATTGCAGGCTTTGAAATTCTTGTTTACATACTAATGCGATTGCAAAAAAATGTATATTATGGTCCCTTTTATAGTACTCGATGCTTATTAATTTTGGTTTGATTTAAAATTTGAGGGGTGGAGAAGAGAATGGGTGCAATTTTTATTTGTATTCTTTTTTTTTTTTTTGTAATTTTAGTAATAAGCTTTTAAATTCAGTAAAATAGGGTATCATTTGTTGGTGGAAGAACATACGAGTATGGTTTAATTGCTGTCCCATGTGAATTAATGTTGATGGAATTAGAAAACATCAGAGATCATAGAGCCGTGCAACACCTTTTTTAAGTTATCTCATTTCAAATGAAAGCCCACCCTACCACCTAACCAATCTTGGACTTAAGTAATCCACCGTTTAAGCAAAGCGAAATCTGTGCTCAAAATTCTTTCACTTTCCTGATGTGAAAGTAAAGGATGAATACATTTTCCCAGATGTCTTAAGTGCTTTCAATTTATTTTTTAATTAAGGGAATTTTGTTAATTACGCAGATAACAAAAAATAAAGATTAAGAGACTGGCGCAAAATTTTAAACAGCCTAATGTTAAGGTATTATAGCACTATATATACAGACTGCGTGTATCTATTTTTTTACTTTTAAGCTGTTTATTT
Source organism: Epistrophe eligans (assembly GCA_951394125.1). NCBI lineage: Eukaryota > Metazoa > Arthropoda > Insecta > Diptera > Syrphidae > Epistrophe > Epistrophe eligans. The sequence continues at coordinate 95,261,664 of OX596030.1, read as the reverse complement.
AAGTGTTCTTATTTTTAAGGAGTATCTTATAGTAAACCTTTTTTCTTAATAAATTAGAGCTGAACACGCCTTAAAAATTGCCAGTTTGTGCAAACACACTCTTTTTGACATTTTTTAATGTCCAATCTGTCGAAACGACGTTTGGGTCACCTTTATTTTTCCAGGCCAAAGTTCTAAACATCTAAATATTTATAAAAAAAATACAGAAGCCTGCCACAAAATTGTTAAGAAATTAGCTTATTTATCTAGAAATCGAATTTGATGGAAATTTGTCTGTATAAACAAAATTCCTTTTTCTGTAGGGCAGTTTTTTAAACAAACAGTTTGGTAAACAAAATTTAGCAGAAACTTCTATATTAATGGTAGCAACCATAAAACTGTATTTTCTTAATGGCTACAAAGATTTCGATACAAAATTGTTCTAAAATATTACTTTTTTAATTAAAAAAAATTAATTAAATTTAAACTCAAAATTTTAAAAAACAATCAAACTAATTTGATTTAAAAATTTTACTTAATTATTATAATTTTCTTATTCATATATGTACATATATATTTTTGCAAAACAAGATACTTTTAATAATTTATTAATTATAAAGGCAGTATCCAAAAAGTCAAACATTTTTTTTTTCGAATTAAAGAATGAAGTCAAAACTAACAGATTTGGTTTTATTATTTGGTACCAAAAATATAATAGCTTTAAAATTTATAAATACAATTTGAAAAATGTTGAAACCATTAGATACTCCACTTAGAGAGCTATAAATGTGAGAAAAACAAAGTGCGCAACTATATTTTCTTCATAAAATAAAAAAAAAAAATACACTCGATTTAAGTAACTTCTTGTGTTTAAGATTCATTCAGTCATCTGACACCCTTCTTCATTAAGACATTTTTAAAGTTCACATTTCTCGTGACGAAAATTGTGTAGGTAAGTATTATACCTACATACTTGTCTAGCACTCCATCACTATAAAGCAGGAAATGACAGAACTCCAACTGGAATACCAATTTCAAAAGAAGACTCATAAAAGTGTCATAAGATAATGACCATAATTTTATATTGAACTGAAAAAAAAAAGTTGCCACTATTGGTAGATGTGGTTTTATATAATTAAGAATATTCGGTACTTCAGATTCTATACGAATACTTAAACATCAGACGTGAAATCCATTGAAATATGAGAAGATTGAATTTTTGTTTGTTTTTGTATAATGAGTGTGCTATTTAACAGTTTTTTTTTTTTTTGTTCTGAAATTTTTGTTCATATTAATAAACGTTTAAAAGTGATTTCACTATTTACATTGTTAAAAAAAGATTCTATAATGTAGGTATGTATTTATGTAGATCTCTTGACTTGATACTAAAGATTATAAGAAGGTTTAATAACACACTCTGTGAGATACTCGTGAATTAGTTAGCTAAAAGTCTTCGATTTTAAGGGAACTCGTAGAAGGACACTGCTTCATCGATATGTTTTTAAATAATATTCTCGTTCAGTGTTTTGATTGCACTCAGGTACCTTAGGCTGGGGATGTGATGCTACGGTTGGATATTCTTAGTCATTAGTGGCTTAAGCTTATTAGTGATGTTTGCTACTAGCTTCTTTTCCAAAAGCATTAGGAACTTGTCCCAGTATTATAATCTAAGAGATAGTTGTCCCTCAAGTGCTTATACGCCGCCGCCGTGTAGTTATATTTTTACTATATGTGAAATTTCGATAGCTCTTAGAAATATGAAGCTCATCATGGGGAAGCAGGGCTAATAGTGACTTACAGATTTTTTACTGTGTGTGTGTTTTCAGTAGATTGGAATGGAGGCGACCTACAATTTTTGATTACATTATATTCTTTTGAAAGATTTGACACTTCTTCGCAAGATGCAGTATTTAATTTAAAGTGTGGAATAAGCTGGGACTTTTTCACAAAAAAATAGAATTTTAGCTTGACAATTAAACGCAGTATATTTACTAAGTTTGAAATAAACTGGGATACTTTAACAATAGAATTCTAGCTTGACAGTTGAAAGCACGGTTATAACCTTTACGCCATAGGTTAGGTACTACAATCATAAGACTTTGTGACCTTTATATTAATTATAAAGAATATAAAGAGGTGATGAACCTAATTTAAAAAAAATAAAATATCATAAACTGACTTAACTAAAAAAACTCTTTTCTTTGTTTACATTATTGCTCCAATATCTCCAACCACCTATTTAATGAAAAACTCATATCAATATATTTCAATCATCGTTGGGGATTTATTAACTTTGTTGGACCATCAAACATAAACAAACAAAGTCATCTAAGTTCAAAAATAAAACCGCCTCCTAATATAATGTATGTAGCTCTCTAATGTGCCTTAGCCTCACATTTGATTCCTACATTTATTAATCCAAAACAAATAGGCCGCCGCCGCCGCCACCGGGCCGCATCGTGCTATCCCGTGCATATATTTCATAGTATGGCTTTAAAGATAACACACGAGTTATATATGAAGGTATGTACGTACATTTGTATATGAATGGAGAAATAAATACAAAAAAAAAAGGGGAACACAAGGCCAATCTAATAATAGTTCCTATAGCTCATACAATGGGAGGGTTTGACGTTTGAGTTTGACTATATGTGATGCGATTCAACGGCGCGGCGGCTGCCGTGCGATGATGATGTGATGCGATGAAATGACGTATAGAGAATAAACCAACTTGCCACCTTTCTTCTGCCGGCCTTTTTTTCTATTTTTTTGGGGGGCCTTTGGGGAATTGATATATCTTTCGGTATTATTATAGCTTTTGGGTTACGTTTTCATTCTTCTCATTTTTTTTCTTTTCTTTTCACTTCCCGTTTCGTTTATGGGATTTTTTTTTCTTTTTATAGCGGTTGGACTTTGAGGGCCCTTCTCTTCTATGTATATTCTTAGATATTTAAGTGTATATATAGTCAGGTGGCCCCTTCGCTTTATGTTGATGACGCCGTTGTTGGTGCGCCGCATTTGATGTTTCATCACTTGGCTATTAGTGAGTGGTATTAGTTGAGAGAAATTGGTGCAATGAAGATTGGGGGCTTTGTTTGAAGGCATTTCAATGGCGGCGGTGGTGTTGGCGGCTGCGAAGCATTGATTACGACCTACAGATCCGCATCATCAAGATAGAAAAATTATGGAGCATGGATTTTTTTTAAGAGGTATTTACTTAATAATAGTAGCTACCTATACATATGTATGTATATAACGGTGAGTGTTAAATGAAATGTAAGTAGGTACCTAATTTATACTTATACAACTTGACTGTATCTAATGAATTCTAATTGAACAATTTTTATATATATTTTCATTAATTAAAATCCACAAACAAATGTCTCTTAACTTAACAAGAAATCTTTGGTTAGAATCGCAAAAGAATATCATGAAAAATAATCAATAAAACGTTTTTCGGAGATTTGGCATAAATAACGGTATTTCTCCACTGAAGATCATCGTCAGCAAACGATCCAAGAGCCAAGTTTTTTTTGCACTCATAGTACTTGCGCCTGGATCGGTTTTTCTTTCTTAACACTCAACCTTAGCCTGGAAATTGTTTTAAGAATATTTACCGACTTCAAAAACCATTTTCTCTTAATACATTCGATGCTATAAATGCAATTCCAAAGCTAAGTGCGCAAGAAATTCAGATAATTGCGATAATATTAAAAAAAAAAATTAATGAATGAAATTTTTTCACACGCAATCTCAATTCGTCAATTTGTGTCAGTGGATCATTGAAATAAATTAAATAAAATCAGCTATACTCTTAAAACGCAAGTGTGGATAGCGTGCGAATCTTTCTATATTTATAACATAATCCATTCGCATGCGAGGTGAAATCCGCGAAGTGTTAATGATCCATTTCGAGGTTCCGACGACAACGTGTGTCCATTTCTAGTTTTTGACTTCAAATAAACACACAAAAAACACATGTTTATGGACCATCCATCATTCGTTACGGTGTCATAGGCACAAAGCGCTTCGCCCGTCGTCAGTGGCTATCTCTATCTTCTTCACCTCGGAAAACCAAAAAACAAAACAAAAATACATATTCAAATAAATAAACAGATGATGTTTGGTTGTCGGCCGGCGTCATATTCCTCGAATAGACGACATGGAGACAATCAAAATATAAACAGACGGACAAACTATGTAGCTAGATATATGTATGTCTTGGCATATTATGCATCAAGTTGAAAAGGAACTTCATGCATTCAGCTGGTTCAACATTTTCTTTGTTTTTCTTTTATTTTAAATTTTCTTTTCCTTAAACATCGTTTTGTGGAACTTTAACATATTTTTTTTTTCTTTTATTCGGATTCTATATTTATCCAGGGACGATCTTACAGCAAGGCAAACAGATAATTCAAAAGGGCCCGAAAATTATGCCTACGAAAAAGTTTAACACTATAATTAAGTATTTTTTTTTTTTTGAAGTGAATAAAAAAAATTCCGAATTATAACAATTTGTTATACCTATATACTATTAATTCGGCCCGCAAGGCCAGGGCCCTTCAAAAGTGGGTATTTTTGGGCACCTTTTACAATTATAAAAGAAGGTAATGAAAAAAAAGCGATTATAAAAACACATTTTTAACAAGTTTGTTTAAAATTTAAAGCAAATTATGTCACAAGCAACATATTATAGCCACCACCGGGCGCCATTTAATATTCAGCCGTCTCTGAATTCATCTCTTACTAATGACTACTTTTCTATTTTCATTGATGTCGATCTTAGTCAGTGTAATGTGAGGTAAATGAGTTTTTTTTTTTTTTTCTGATATTTTTTTCCGAAGGTAAACGGCACTGTTCGGCGGCAGCGGTATGCATGCCGCCCGCATTCCTAAATATTGTCTTTCCTCATTCATCTAAATACAATAAACGTGTATCTTGAAGATTTGAGAGATGTTTATTATTACATGCGGTGTGTGTGCGCTTGTCTAAATGTGTCTCTTTTTATGCAGTTTGTTTAGATATGTGTACATATTCCTACACGATCGACGCACGGCACGAGCTATTTTTATGATACAAATAACATAGGTTAGGTAGGTAGGTGGCTATTTTGTAGGTACCTACTCGTACAGGCACAACAACAACAAAACAGCTACACTACGAAGCGAGACGACAACAATATTGTCTATGGGGTTTGCTTCTCGGATTATACAAAAATATGAAAACAAAATGATAATAAAATAATGGGAGAGTCGTTTTGGAATCAAGAAGAGATAAAAATTGCTTCTGGAGATAGGAAAGAAAATAGGTGTTCACCTGGGTTTACTTAATGTATGTAGGTACTTTGGTCGTCCGTTTTCTATTTGGTCCGTTGTTTGTCGTTGTTTGATGATCTGTGTCTGCGCCTTTTGCCTTTTTTTATCTAATAGGTTGAGGTAATTTTCGATGACTTCCTATTTCAATTTATGAGGTTAATTTTTTGTTGAAAAGGGTTAACATTGCGGTTGGGAAAAAGTTTTTTTTTTTTTGTTTGTTTGTTTGTTATCAATGCTATTTTATTTATTTAATCGCTACTGTTTTGATTAAAAGTAATGTAAATCTGTTTTGTAAATATTGGCTTTTATCAACAATAGGTTTAATTTAATTTTGAAAATCTCTACGAAACTTGTGACCGTGCTAACCCGACAATCTCAATGATTCCTTTCACCCCTAACTCTAGCTAAGCCACTGTTTATTTTGATAAGATTATTATTTCTAATACAATCACTTTCTAAAAGTTCGAACTATCATTTTCACTTTCACTAAAAACTAACAGTCGTATTTATTTGATTTTTGTCTACTTAGACACAGTATTACTATTTTCAAATTGGTGGAAATATGCTTTATTTAATAAAAATAAATATCACATTATTCACGGTTAAGACGATCTATTCTTTTGTCTAAGTTAAGCAGCTATAAGACAACAATAAACAATGTTTTTGAACACATTTTCCAAAGTTGGACAGTTGTCTAAAGTTAGGTAGCGTTTATAAATAAGACCATAAATATTTAAAACTTAATTCTTGAATAAAATTTTAAGTATTCAAATGCAGTAAATAACAAACCGGTTAAAATATAATAAAACAAAAACAAATTATTTTATTTTCAATGAACTTGAGTATCAATAAATATTATTCTTATTCGCCGTTAATGATGCTTACCAAACCTATTGCCATTCAAAAAGGAATAAGAATTTCTTTAAACTCGTACCTATATACGAGCATACCCTCTCTGCATGACACCTTGCTTTTTAAAAAAGTGTGAAACTACATTTCAAATTATTCTAAAATCGGCAGAAAAGTTCAAGTGTCATAGGAATTTCACTTCAAAAATGAATTCACTATTAAAATTTGACAAACAAAAATATACCTATTCACTCACATTCGGGTACAAAAAAATTGCGGAAATGTTAACACGTAAGCAAAAAAATTAAGGAAACATTCCAGGGGGAAATCCTTAAATAAAAAGGGTCAAGCAGATGATGTCAAAAACATTTGGAAAATACTTTGACGACTATATGTTTTTTTTTTTTCAGAGCAATATATTGTGACGTGGCCTTTATGAAGGGTTGGTTGGTGGCACGGAGCAATATGTTCCCTTGTCAATACATACTAGAAATAATCTTCATTTTGAAAACTTATGTATACATAGCATGGTATAATGATTTATGAATGCTGTTAAATGGATTAAAAATGAATTTCTATGTACTTGAGTACACAGGTTATAAGTACATAGATTTTCAAAGATCGATGAGAAAAAATCGACAATTTTTTTTGGTTTTTAGGTAAATCAAAAAAATTTACGAGTACCTATATCTACCTATTTCTATAAATAATATTGTTATACCACAAGTTCCAAAATAGTTTTACTTGTTTTTCCTTTTTTATTATCTTGCTACACTGTTTTTGTTTCCCAATAATTTGTGCCTATAATTTTTGAATTAAATGGCTTTAGTTTACATTTTAACAAACAGACTTATCTGATATCTTTTGCTTTTTATTTCGACGCTATAACAAAATGACTTGTTCACGATTTTATGCACCTATGCTTTCCAAAATATACATAGGTATTATGTATCTCCACTCTATAGATATTTATTTTACAATCAGGAGAATCAAGATGCATTTATTGCAAATCGATAAATATATACCTATGTGACCGTTAATTCGATTTGGAATCAAATTGGAAAAACCAACTTCATTAATACGCCCTTGACCTAAATACATGCAGATTCTCTATATATATTTTATACATATTAGATAATATGTATTTACAGGGAAATTTGCTTTGGTTTTCTGTTATTTGAAATGTTGTTAATATTGTATATTAAGTGTGAATACAATCAGTGTTTGATTTAAACAAAAATTTAAACAATTATAAAGTACCTACAACAAAAAAAATCACAATTCCACTCATAAGAAGTTTGTCTTGAAAAGATATATCCAAATTAATAAAATAAATATTTGTTTGCCTGTTTTTAAACGATGAAGTTTCATCTTGCGATTTTTAAACACCATGGCGAGGGGAGGGATATAAATATGTGGTGGCGGGGGTATACAAAATGGTTGAGTTTGCTGAAATTGCAGAGTTACCGCTCTTTATGCTTTGTGCCTTTTCTTATAGTTGGGAAATAACAGAGTAAGGAGTGTGGAGAGATGATTCCTTTTCATTTAATAAAAGTTAACATCTAATAAAAATCCAAGTGTTTAAAAGCATCTTTACAACCGAAAAAAAACCAAAAGAGAAGCAAAACTTTCGTCTTAAAGCAGTCTTAGCATTTTTGGCAGATCTTATTTCATAAACGAATATTTTTTGTCAAATCAATCTAGAGGTATGAATATTATAGCGTAACCCTTGAAATTTTTGAGAATTTTTATGCTCGCACATATTCAAAGCCTTATTGGAAATAATTTTTAAAAAAATGTCTCCATGTTTCGAAATTAGCTTTATTTTTTTTTGAAATATCCTTCATGAAGATCAATACACTATTTCCACTTTAATTGAGGTTGATGCATTTAAAATTCATGTTTTGGAAATACAAAACATGAATTTTAAATGCATCAACCTCTTCTTCACGCGTTGAAAATTATTGACTTCGCATTTTATACATGTAGGTACCATAATTCTTCGCCTTGCTGACGGCCAAAAGTTAATGAAATATTGAATGTATGCGAGTTAAACTAATACCCAGGCATGTTCTGAAGTACTATTAAAGTCGTTATCATTCCCTATTTAAAAAAAAAAAAAACATTAATGATATATGTTTTGGATTTCTAAGAACTTCATTAATAACTTCCGGGCGCCATTTTCAATATCCTCCACAGTAATCAAAATTTCACGGTTGCGCTAAGGACCAGTATTCGTTAATAATACACAGTAAGATATCCTTTTAATTGGATGATAAAGCCTTTTTAAAAATATATATTTACATATATCATTTCCTTTAAAACTTTCTATCGTTATCCAGTTTTGATTTTTCCCGCTTTTTTTGTGGAGGAAGGACAGACAAAAGGCTCCTTCGTAATAGTCCTTAAGATCAAGAAATACACCCTGTTATCCGGTTTTTGAACTATTGCGCGATTTGTTACAAGCTATTTACAAATATATTTACAAATTATACTGCCTGGCATGTTTTTGTGCACGAAAGCGTAGGAAATTTTCAAATAATTGGTCCATACCAAAAGTCATCATCCTTTTACTGTGTAAATAATTGTAGTGAATTTATTTTTTGCAGACGTAAACCACCCAACGTTTTATGCTTTCAACTATTTTGTACCAAAGGCTGTTTGTTCGAGCAGATTTTTTAATCCTTGACCGGAAATCAAAGGTCACTTTAAAAATTATTTAATTTTTTTTAAACCTACCCCTTATTACGAATAGGTTGAATACAGTTTTGTTACCTATCCAGCAGCTGGTCATCATCACTTGTGTACCAATATACTGCTCTCGGATAGGCAAAAAGTTATAGGTACTAATGGGATGATGATAAAGTGGGTTGATGCACGCCAAGTGGTTGGTTACAACAACTGGTTACAGCAACACGTTTTTTATTCAATTTTTTGTTAGAAATTTATGCAAAAATCAGGATTTTGTGTCCTATTTCGATCTTATGACATCTGCTTTTTTTTTAATATATGAAAACTGTACCAATTTAACTCAGCATCACTATAACATGTTTCTGTATCCGGGACGAAGCGGAAAAAGGTGTTTTTTTTTTTATAAACATACCAGCGTTCATAATGAAAACTTATTTTGAATTGAGGGGATGGTCAAAATGAAATCTTTGCGACCTTTTGTAACTAACTACTTAAACTACAATTAATCGATTTCAACTTTCACCTTAACATTTTAACCTTTTTGTTGAAAAATTTTCAGGCCCGAAACGGAATGCGTTGTGTAAAAAATTTAGGTAGTTAGTACATTCGACTGTCACGCCACCGCACCGCTTTCGGAGGTCTGGGGATCGAAGTCTGTTAAGTAGTAGTTAAGAAGCAACATATCCTTCAAGAAAAAGTGCCTCTTATATTAGCGACAGAAAATTGTAGATCGCCTCCATTCCTGCCGACCACGAACACCCTTCCCTCAGGAGAACTAAAATATCAATAGGTAAGGGAAACTCAGATGGATATTTTGTTAGAAAAACTGGTTTTCATAAATGTAGCACGATCCTTCAGTGACGAGTTCATCAAATATTGGGGTTACCTGTTTTTCTAGCTTGTTTTAACAAATTCAAGTTTTTCGCATCGGGTTTGGCTTTGTTACTTCATTATCCCTTATAGGTTCTTTATTTAGGGAAAAAGTTCTCCAAGCTTCGGTCAAAGCATATTTTATGTGCCTGTCGAAATATAAATAGTCATCCAACTAGATGCAGATTACAATGGACAGTTGGCATAACACTTTTAAAAGTCAGTGGATGTCCTTGTGGATTGACGATTATTACCTTGCATCAGTTCCTTTTTAGTGCGGGTCATAAACAAAAAAAAATATAGTGATTTCTGAAACTTAATTTTTAACTTCCAATCGTCACAATATTACAAAATCTTTTCGAAGTCACGATTCAGAATACCTTTAAGATCCGATTGTTCTGTTTATTCAACGAGATTAGCTTTGCAAATCTTGGCTTATTCAAGAACGAAGCTCAGTCTTAATGCGCTTAATACTCAGGGTGAGTTCTGTAAGTAAGTAAATCCATTTATTGCGATACAATTTTTCACTATACGTAGTATGATTTACAAATGAATTTTAAGCGCTTTTACAATTACAAAATATTATCAAAAATACTCAGTGATAATAAGATTTTTGAATTTTTACTGTAAGTGTTTTTTTCCAAAATGTGCAAGTTTTTGATGTTTTAAAACTGGGCAAATGCTTATAAATTAGAATACGTCTTCCTTTGCATCCATATTACGGAGTGTACAGAATTGATTGAAACTGCCGTTGTATTGGGTACCATTTAAGTGTAGTAGCTCGCATCTAGTTTTGAATAGGAACGAGATTTCCTGATAACATAAATAATCACAGTAATTTTTGCTTGGAAGTTTATGACTGAGCTGCGAGTAGATAATTCTGCTTTCGGATTCACGGGCTTCAACAATAAGGTATTTTCGAGTTGTATCTCATTTCAACATCTACCAGTCCTGGTTTCTTCTTTGTTACTCAATTATATGGGTGTGCGGCGATTTTTAATATAAAATAAGCTTGAAGCTTTAGGGTGTATGTGAATATTTTTGGCAAACCAGTTTCCAAATATAAAGCGTAGTTTGGCGTATTTAGTGGCAAATTATAAAGTTTTTTTAAGAAAGTTTCTTGAAATTTCTCCACTTTTTCAAATTCATCTATTCCCCAAATCTGGGCAGCATAGCACAACGTTGATCTCACGACATTATCAAAAATTTTATATTTGGTTGATAGTATTATGTTTTCATTGGTAAAAACCTTGCGCCACGTCATGTTGATCAAACTCAGTGAAGTTTTGGTTTTTTCTTCGATGTGTTCCTTGAATTCGCAGGTAAAATTTATTTTAACTCCCAAATACTTGAATTCTTTAACAGCGTCAATTCTTCTTCCATTAGAGAACCAATCGCCCGCTGTACTTCGTAAATTTTGGTGGAAATTCATAATCATTTTTCTGTTTTTAATATCCATGGTTTTTGGGTTAAAATATTGAATTTGGGACACAAACAAACCTGTACTACTCAAAAGGTCTTCAACAAGTTGTAGTTGTGTGCGCAAATTTTTAATACAAGTTCCCAGATACATATAGTCTAATGTATCAAGTATCGATAGATAAATCGAGCATTTTCTTGAATGTGGAGATCATCAGAATTGTTTCAAATTTCAAAAAAAGGAATTCATTTATGCCTTATTCGCTCGAAAATATTGAACTTAAGATCGTTAAGTAGGTAGGTATTTAAGCCGAATAAAAACTTTGCCTAATTGCAAATTGTCTTATTCGGTTTGATTTTCCGCTTGAAAATCCATTTTGTAACTAAAAATAATAGGTAGGACTTATGTAGGTACTTACCTTTAAATAATATTCTCGAAGAATTCTTTGAAGAATGAATACTGTCGAAATGTGTATTCCGTTCGAATTTCTCATAACAAGTTTAAAGAGACTTTAACAGCTTGTTTTTTAGGGCCTTTATGGTTATTTAAAAAGAAAGAATGTAGGTACCTACCTACTTTAATAAACCTACTTGTATTTACATTTATAAATAGGCAAATACATACATATATATAAACATTATGTAGGTAGTAAAAAATCAATCAATTCAACAGGTATTTATACTCATTCAGGCATAGGTATACCTATAGATAGTTATTACGATGTCAATGTCATGTGCCACTTAATTAAGTATAATGTATGTATGTCCAAAGTGATACAAAACTTTAAAAGCTTCCAAAGAATACCTATATTAACGTCTGCTCCAAAATGCAAACCTCAACAAAAAAAACTTCCGCACATATATTTTAACATTTTATCACTTTTTCATTGCAAAATTCAAATATGTGTATATTCGCTCTATTATACCTAATAAAATAAAATACAAAATTAGCATGTTTGACAGTAAAAAAAAAATGAAATTGCACAGCAGCAGCAGAACTAAAAATAAAATTCAAATGCAAAGAAGCACTCCATTTTAAAATTAAAAAAAAAAAAAAAAAAAAAACTTAAAACGTAGTAAGATATGTATTGTAAGTATATATACATAATATTGCATACCCATATAGGTATCTATACCTACATAACCTACCGACTCAAATAAAGCTCACCATTACCATAAAATTCAACAAAAAAAAGCTCAAGCACATTGCACATAAGGACACTTGCCAGTACATGGACTCTTCTACTCCATATGCTTCCTCTATCTTTATCCTTAGCAAACATCGCAATTTTTTTTTTCAATTCTGTGACTTTAAAGCGCAGGTTTTCAAACAAAATATACAAGTCGAAACTTCGTCGATCTTTTTGCTGACAGGGGGAGAAGGGTCGCAAAATGGGGCCAAATAAAATTTTATAGAAACTTTATCAACAATAGATACCAACAAAAAAGGGTCGATGGCATTTCAACAAAAAAAAAACTAATCTTTAACTCAAGCTTTAATAAGTGAGTAGTTAGGAAAGTAGGATAGGTATGGAAAAAAATGTTTGTTTTTGTTTACTTCTAAGCTTTTTTTTATGCTAAAATGAAAAGAAAACAACATAAAAATGAAGCAAAATGTTTTAATCATATTCATCATCATCAAAAACCAATTAGAAGAAAAACAACAAAAACAGCACAACACGAACAAAAAAAAATCGGAAAGAAAACGTGTCACACACCGAGTTAAAAGAGAAATAAGAATAGAAAAATAATATTCAAGAAAGTACACAAAAAGAAAAAGAAACAACAAAAGCCAACAAGAAAAGAGAAAAAAGTAATCAACATCTTTTCATGCTGATGCCCTCTTCTTTACAAACACGACACACACACTCATCAGACACTTGCCAACACACATACACCACCAGACGCATTAACAATTTTAAACATAATACTAATATCTAATACGTAAATCTAGTAGAAAATCGAAAATCTAAAATCTACTACAACAAAATATACGAAAAATGTCACAAAAGAGAACACAATAAAACCGCATATGTATCATAATATTTTATTTTCACCAAATAACACACACACCAACAAATACTTACATCTAAAATCCACTAAAGCATCCATCCATGAATTAATTTTCTTTCGTATTCCTCTTTAGAGCCAGTTTCTGTAAATTTTTGTGCGGTCTTCTTCCTCCTATCAGCCCGATTTATTATTATTAAAATTTTTTAAATGTGTGCTGCTGTTTTGGTTCACAGATGTATTATCTGCGAGCATGTATGCTCAACACATACATACCACACAGAACGCGTAATCCAAAAAAAAGCGAGTATAGTGAACGGACGTAACAGCAGAAAAAAACACACTAACACACCCTTTGAGAAAAAAAGGTGACTGGAAGGGGCAAAGTAATAAAATAAACACACGCTACTCTAATCCACAAAAGGCCCGTAAAATATTGTAATAAATTCTGACGTATAAGACCGTCAATTATAAACACAAAACACACACATACGCCGAACGGAATACGCACTTCGATTCAAATCACACACAACCGTACTAAGGGCAATCTTAGCATCGCGAAGTACGGGAGAACGACAGACAAAAAAATTGTGTGTATCTCGTAAATGTTTTCTGCTTCGTTGGTTGGTTGGTTGGTTGGCGCGGTACGGTACTATGAGGCGATGATGAAGAAACTTCGAATACACGATGCGGACGACCTCTGGCGGCGAATGCAGACGCAGTTCTGAATCCGTATCCGATAGATACACTCGATGGAAGCAAAAGACGACGAACAACGTCTACGACGACGATGGAAATTGCGCAATCTCTCCAACTCAACTACACACTATAGCAACAGCACATCATCAAAGAAAGTCACGTGTTTGTGTGTTAGATTTTCTCACAAACACAACATTGACAGTTCGAGAATTCCACCACTTTCTGCTCCTGCTGCTGCTGTTGTCAAACACACCCGATACACGGCGACAAGGAGAACAACAGAGATAGCAGAAATGAAAATTGGAGACAGAGAGAGAGCGAGCTGAATTCGTATTAGATTTTCTTCTTCGTCGTCTTTTGATATTTTTTTTTCTATAAAAATTTATATTTTTTCACTTAGTTTTCTTTTCTCAATTTAATTTTATCAGTTTTTGTCAGAACAATATGTCAACTTTTAACTCAAACAAATCACTTAACTGTTGGTCAAGTGACAGAAAGATTTTCTTAAATTCCAGCTGTTTTCTTTTATTTTTTTTTACAAATTGGCCTTAAAATTTTCACTTTAAATTGATTTTTTTCTTTTTTTTTATTTTTCACCGGCACCAATTTTTTTCTTTTTCTCAACGCGACCACCGTAGCAATTCCACCTATAAAATGTCTTTAATTGTTTGTCACAATGTAGAATTATCGTCAGAATAGTTTAATTTTGATGAGGTTTCCTTGAAAAATATTTTTTAATTGAATTTATTTTTTATTTTTTTTTATCTCAGAGAAGGTTTTTGGCGAGGACGATAACGGTACTTTACACCACGAACACTATCACTCGACTAAAGTACATCGGACATGGCGCACACGATACAGGTCATTGTTTCTGTAAAAATCATTGGTTGGAGAGAGATAGAAAACAATGAAACATACAAAATTGCCCTACTAACTCCGCCCATAATTTGAGTAAACCTCTTGGCGATTGGTAGACGAGGGGTGACGTCAATCCGACTTTAGCCGAACACAACCGAGCAAAGCCGATTTTGTCCATTTTGTTTGTGTAACGAAGGGAAACTGGTTTGTTGTTGCAGCAAAAGTACGTTAATGATACGTTGTGGCGCTAGTATCGCCATCAGATAGATACACAGAAAGTGTATCTGCTGGTGGATTTTTCAATAAAAAAAAAAGAAAAAAAAATTATTTGTGCAGGGTGTGTTGGCAGAGCGAAAGGGCTGTATTCGAAATTCAAGAGGTGAGAATGAGAGACGAAGTGACGCTTACCCCGACCACTTTGTGTGTGTCGTACTCGTATGTTGGGTTTGTTTCGTTCGTTGTTCGGTGTGGAGATTTCAGGTTCATGCGATTCAATGGAGGCGATTTTTTTGTTTGATTTTCATGTTGGTGGTGTTTTTGTTTTTTTTTTTTTTAATTTTTTTTTACTTATTCGATTATTTCACATCGTTCGTTTGGATGTTTCTATTTTATTTTTAAGTATGAAGGCTGTTTGTAGAATTGTGGATGGAGGGACATAAAGTGAATTTCCGAGAATTTTATTAAGAACGATGAAATTAACTATAAAAAGCCAAAAATTAGTTTATTGGTTTATTGATTTTGGTATTTCGTAGAATTGAAACTTGACGATGAGTGATTAAACTTACCTACCTTATACCATACCTAACCCGCATAGCCCTATGAGTTTTAAAGCACGAAAACATATGTATCTATACATATCTAGGTAATTACAACCAACAAGATTTCCACTGGAAATCAATGCCGCTTTAAAAATTCTATTTTCAAAAAGGTGTCCGTCATATCGGTTCGGTAGTTAGGTCTATCTATCTATAGAGGTTAGATATGGATTTGGGTTTCATTTTCACCCATAAATGTAGGATTTTTTGATGAAACAATCTTTAATAAATACTTACATAGGTATACATTATACCATTATACAACATACATACATAGATACTATAGTAGATGGTTATAATAGGTATGGATAGAGTAAGTGCCACCCCACCCATCCTTAACTTTTTTTAAACATAAAACAGCGACATTCACTTGAAATATAGGTATCTACCTAAGTTCATTATTTTTTTAATAGTCCTAGAATATATTTTTAATTCCAGTGTGGTAGGTACCTTTATTAACTAATATAATTAATAGATAGTCATACAAAACTGAATCAACCCCAAAATAGAATTTTTCAAAAATTAATCGCTATTTCATGGTCCACCAATGCTTGCTGTGGCTGTTCAAGTTTTAAGTAGGTATAGGTACCTACCTAGTTTTGCGTTTAGTAGTTTGAATTTGTTTTAGTCTAGTCGCAGGAGTCGTAAGTTTTACATAAAATTAAAAAAAAATAATATTGAGACCAAGTTTTTTTTAATTCTTCTTGGTAAAAAATAAAACCAAAATTATTTTGTTAGTAATATAGGTACCAACCTACCTAGTTTTTAGGCCGAAATTATGTAGGGATAGTTCAACTAAAAGCGCCCACATGGGGCCAGTAGGTTAGTTGTAAGTTATTTTATAAGTAGGTAAGGCTAGTTAAGTTTAGTTACCTACCCATAAGTTTAATGAAAAATAAAAATTTATTAAAAAAAAATTAATCAGGGTGGCCCATATCCAATATTTTACCTGTGGTGGGTCATATAATACGCACAGTTTTTGTATTAAATTTAACCTATACTTTAAAATAGCTATATTTCGATTTATTTTTAAATAAAAGTAATAAGTCTACTCTCCAAACATAGTCTCAAAAAAATATAACCTTTACGCAAAATTTAATGTTAAAAATTAAAATACTAATTACAAGAATATGGCACCAGAATCTTCAATTCAAAATACCTACCTTAAAACTTAATGACTATTTTTTTTTATTTTTCAAAGAAATATACACAACTGAAAGTTTTGACCAGAAAAGTCTTAAAATCGCGAAAGCCCGAAATTGCATACTTTCAGGGATGGAAGTAGGTGTCTATATCTGAAATTCCATTTTGTTCTAAGGAATAACAAACACTACGAAATTGACAAAATCAGATAATTTTGTGAAAAATTCAAAAAATTCAATTTCCCGCATAGGTACATTTAGAAATAACATAAATGTTTAAAATGACCACTCGATTTATGAAAAACAGGGAGATAAAACAACAAAAAAAAACAAAATATTAAAGGAAAATAATTCGAATTCAAAATTGAATGAGCAAACAAGATTTAAAAAATTTTGGATGAAAACTCTTTGTATGAATCTGTCAAAATCACGTCAGTTCGGCTGAAACCATTTAAATTATTTCAATGGTTCAAACAATCATTATTATTATCGAAGTGAATTAAAAAAGACGTCGACTTAATCCAGTATCAAATGATTTAATTCTTTAACAACTCTACGCAGACTCACGCGAGTACCTCCAAACAATCAAATCCAAGGTAGGTATATGCAATATTTTAATCTTTAATTGGAGACATAATCGTTTGATGGAGTTCAATACAAATCGTATTAGACCGCATTCATAATCATTTTTAAACTTTTGCTGAGTTAAAAGTAAGCTCGATTGAATTTTATGATATTTATTTTAATCTTTATGATAATTTGTCATTCAAAATATTGTAGAATAATTCAATAAACTTCTATTTGGATTAATACGAAATGGAATTTTGTTTATATAGAAAGGCGCCTATATTCATTATCCCAATAGATTTTAAACTGCGTTTAGTAAAACAGGAGTTTAGCAAACGACTCTGATCGCACGCGGCAATACGTAGGTAATAAACAAATAAAACAGTTTATAAATTAAAAGGCAGTTAAATTATAAACATATCTATTTTTAATATCTTAATATTGCATCGACTTTTGAAGAACTTAATGACTTAATATACAACGAGCACATAAACGAGTACATGGCGCCACCTTTTAGGAATAGATGTTACTGCTTTGATATAAGGTATGTATAACATGGGGTAGATGTCACTTTCAATTCGCTATCATACTATTTCAATATGCGATATATTAAGGCATATATCTACCTACTATAAATGGAAAGTTTTGGATTCATTAAAAACCATCGAACTCAACATTTAAATCAGACCTTATATGACGATGATTATACAGATAACCAAAAAAATTGGATCACAAACAAATTTCGGTCTGTGTGCACCATGGATAATTATACAGCCTAAACTACTGAAGCCATTTTTTTCAAACTTGGAACTTAGGTTTTTAAGTGATTTCCTAGAGGGAATCGGAAACGGTTCTAAATTCACATTTGTGTTTATTTTTTTGTGTGTATCTATTATTGATGTAAATAGTTATAGGTGTGTTCTAAATTTTGTTGAAAAAAAAATTTGAAGAACGGTTTTTATCAGTACCTACCTCCCATAGATCTGTTTTCGACTTAACTAATTTTTATACAAAATATACTTTTAAGTTAAAATGATATTGCATATAGAAATTAAAAAAATATTTCTTGAATTTAAAAAAAAATTATATTTTTTATATCAATTTTTTTCAAAAAAAAAGGTTTATGTATGAATTTTTTGTTGGTTTTTCATTATTAAATACTTAAAAATAGCATACCAATTATTGTTTTTTTTAATGTTAAAGAAATTTTATAGAACGTACAAGAAAAGTTTGAGTGTCTCACGGTGTGTAAACATCAAATTAAATATTCAAGTGCTGGTTCTGCATCACAGAACGCGGCGATTTAGAATTGTCAACCAAATTTCAACCCAAACTCAACTCAGTCGACCAAAAATTGAACGTATCCAATATGCATTAACGTATCGTAACGTGTAACAGCACAACGTAATGTGCTACAGACATTTCCACGTTTTTAATTTACCCTTCCATATAGATGTTTACACTCCAAAAATATTTTTGCATAAATTCATATTTTGTTTTAAAAAATTCTGATTGATTTTTATTTTGAAATTAAGTTTTATGGTTTCATGATTCTGCATTTTCTTCTCTAAGTTCGTGCGATCCATTCGTGCATTTTATTTTTATTATGTTTATCAGCAATCTTTCCGTTTTGCAATGTGGACTTTTTAGGTTGTTTCCAAAAACATATAAGAAAAACTTTGGAATACTGTGCGTGCTACGAATAACATCTGCCTTTAAGGCGATTCTCAGATGACATTCTTCTCCGTATAACTAATACTTGTGTTAAAATATAATATATTAAAATAATATAATACAAATAATTGAAATGTACACCTATAGTGTGCCGTTGTCTATTAAAACACTCAAGAGCTTCACACAAGCCGCAAGCAATCATAGTACGCGTCTATAACGAGACACTTCGTGTGAAGAAGGCCTTAGTATGCCGTACCTACAAATTTAAAAAGAGATGTGCTATATTTAATTTCGTTAAAGTAAAAAAAATTATAAATTAATTTAATTTTTATATTAGAAGCCATCATCAGACATGCCTTTAAGAGTCAGCCACTGTATTTAGACGTAAAATTACACAAAAATAGCGTTAACTTTTCAATACACTGCTAAAAGAAAAAAGAAAAATCTAATAGGTAAGCGGTTTCTATGCATTTGCATTGAAATTTGCCTGTATGCTGAATTGGAATATAATACCTTTTAGCAGCAATTTTTTCATTAAACGTTACTAAAAGTATACCTCCATGTACATTATATAGAACCATTTTTTTATTGCATTTATGCATTAGCCAATTTTAATTAATTTATTATTAAATCAAAAAGTAATGTTTTGAAATTTTGATTTTCTCAAAAACTAGAAGACATTACCTATTATATTATAGGGATTTGGTTTTTAACGTTTGACTAAAAAATGATAAGATCATTGAATATTAAAAACAAAAATACTTACTAATATCGTAAAATTTTGAAAAAAAAATTATTTTATTTTTTTCATAATTTTTAGTTTGAAAATTAATTTTTCAAAAACTATTGAATAAAATAATTTTATTTTAAAACGTAATTAAAAATGGACTTATGACTTTTAAAAAAGTATAACAAGACTTTGTAAGTGCTCCCGCTGATTTGTAATAATTGTTTATGTTTTCAAACTTCTTCTCCGCCCCCTACTGGAGGAAATAAACCCTCCCTTCGTCCTTATCCTTTTTTTCCATTACCCTGTAGGTATATACCTACTTAAAAAACTGGTTATTGATTTTTTTTTTTTAATGTTATTTTTCGTATCAAACTCAATGAATTGAAATTAACTCGTATAATCTTTATAATCAACAAGCTTAACAATCACTCCATTTTTAACAACCAGAAAAGCTGTACCTTACCTTACGTCAATACTAAAATATCTTGAAAGGGGTTTGGTTGCAAAGCTTAAGTGGAAAGAGAACATCAAGAAAAAAAGAGAAGACTTAAAATTGAATAAGAGAACAATTTACTGATTACTCTGGGCCTTTCAATGTAATGTTATAGGTACTTACAACTTATGGTATCCAACTATGTGTCTGTTTAAAGAAAACAAACGCTAAAACTAATCAAAAATTCCTTAACCATTTGTGAAATAATAAACATCCCTTTTGGTATGTAAGAAAGAGCGTGATCTATGTACAAACAGAATTGCTAACAGAAGTGGTTAGAAAACACGAAGTATCTGCACATAATCAGCGACTGTCCAAAAAGGAGACCATTTAAAATGTACGAAACTATACTCAGATATTTGGATGAAACTGATGTCCAAAATCATTTTGTCCTTAAAATGTTATAAATTTCATAACTTGAGCTTAGACTTAATAGCACTGGACTTTATTACATAGCACCTTCTAAAACTTGTTGTTTCAGTAAAAATATTCAGAAGATTTCTGGGCTACATATGTATATATTTCCTAACATTTGGGATTGGGCATTATTTCGTTATCTTGTAGTTGTTTTAGACAATTTTTTTATTTTATAAAAGTAAACGAAAGAAGGAAGTTACGCCCAATGTGGAAATAAAAACAATAATTGGCTTTTTGGACGCTATTACTTTGAGCGTTATTTCCTAGCGCCTATTACAAATTTTATTATTATAACCTACTACTAGATACTACTACAACTATTTACTACTGAAAATCGTATTCCTGTGAATAATCGAATCATTTTATTGGTGGAAACATATGATACCTTAAAATTGGAGATATGGAAATCGTTAGGGAAATCATCGTGGGCACCACCGTTGAACCGAGAGTTTTAAAATAGTTCAAGGTATGTAGGTCCGTTATTTAAAAACAATGTTTTTGATTTCATCTGTCAATGACATGCTCTGCCCAGATTGAGAGCACTTTTTTCTACTTTTTTAACTAATTTTTCGAACTGCAGTTTAAGGTCTTGATTTCTTTTCTCAACGCAACTACTCTGAGACCAATTTCTTCTTCTTTATTGTCCGTCAAATTATAAACGACCACGAGGAATTGAACCAAGGGTTTTGGAATGGTCTACCAATTGGCTGAATGTTCACATTAATTTCGCTTCAGTACATAGCAGCAACAAGCTGCTTGGTATAAAAAGTGAAGTGATATAGATTGTAATGGTGCGGATGGTAATCCAATTGAGAGAGTGCTTTATCATAAGCAGTTATAGTGAGGGAGATTTCCATTAGTGGTCTCGCATGACATATGCGAAAAGAGCAGATATTGGAATGGCACATCACAAACATATGTATAGCATAATTGTTGTTATCGAGCAATTAAGATAATATTATTGTTCAATAGGGAGTAGAACCTAGGATCCCTCATTTCAAACCCATTATCTTTCACAGGTGTAATGAACCACTTCACTTGGTTAAACCATCTATGGTTTTTAATAAGGCTCTATATAGAAACTTTTATACATATGTACCTAGATAGGTACTAATATGGGCCTAGCAAAGGTTACTATCGGAACGAGCTAAGCCCTCACCGATTATGTAGGTACCACTTTGTCTTGAGAGACAAGAAACAATAAAAATAAAAAAATCGGTTTATTTTAGATTCAAACCTTATAAATGAATAACTAGATGATAATAAAGATTTTTTTTTTTGGTATAGGTACCTACACAGTTTATTTTTGATGGAATAACAAAACTTGCCTAAGAAATTTTTATTAGTAAGGGCCTTACGATTATTTAACAAGTTTTCTTCGATTTTCCATGCTGACAATTTTTAGGAGTTATTGTATCTATCTAGGTATTATCCCTATAATGCTTATTTAAAAAAAAATCGATATGCCTACTTTTATCTTATTATTTTGTTGAATTTAATATTAACATCATTTAAGAATCTTTTGAATATTTATAGCTTTTCAAATAAGTGACATAACACATAACCATTTTGAAAATAGGTTTATGTGCAAAGATAACCTATACCTACCTATACATACCGACTCTTATTTGGATCGATTTAAAACAAACTAGGTATAAAATCACAAAAAAAAACTTGGTTACAGGACTTTTGCACTCAAAACCTCATACATACATATGTAGCTACCTATAGGTTATGTTGATATACCTAGGTAGGTACCAACTATTTCTTTTTATCTAGACATTTTTTGGTAAATTATGTAGTTGAATAGCTGAAAATTTTTGTTCAATTAAAAAGTTATTTGGTTGGCCAATTACAACATCTTAGGAGATTTATCAAATTAAGTAAAAAAAAAAACGTTACAAAGTTTTTTTTTTTAAATAAGTAGGTACCATCTTACTTAATAAAAACCTAACCCTTAGGTAGGTATATAGATATTCTTACTTAGCCTGTATATACCTACATTGGCTACCTAAATATATCGATTTCACTAAAAATCGTGTGAACATGTCGTCTGGACCGTATTGAAATCGCTCATAATTACAACACCAAAGAAAAATTTGAAAAATCAACCGATGTAAAAATAATTAGAATCACAAAAATTTAATCATTCAGCTAACATCCCAAGCGATAAAAACACTTTTCACTTACTTCATTCAATACCAAATTAGGATAAGTCGGGCAGTTATTGTGCAGGAGGTTATGTTTATTATTTCCAGCACCAACAATTCCAATAAGAAATTCTTTCCACCATTTTGCAAAGCCGAACCATTAGGGAAGAGTAAAAAAAACTCAAAGTCGGCAATGCAGTGGCTCACATTGCATTAAACACAATCATGTAAACGAAAAAAGAACATGGCATTGGGCCAGGAGAAGTTGAGATATAAAAATATCGAATAGGGAATAAAGAAAAAAAGAAACAAAAGAAATAAAGAACATCACAGGAAAACATGTAGGAAGGTATATTTGTATGACTAAGAAGTATTTATATACATGTACACTGTACAGTTAATATATGAGCTTATGTAGGTATGAAAAATAAAATTACCTATAGTTAGTTGGGCTTTATGTCGAAGGTACCAATACTTACTCAGTAATTAGTTATTTGCATAACTTACCTTGCCTATCAAACAGTATAATTTGAATTCACTTTCTCTGATTAAATAAATTAAAGTCTAATATGTAGTAACCTATATGTATCTATCTGCCTACCTAATTTAATAATATAATTATTCAAAAAAGCTTCCTACCTACCTAACTCTTAAATAATTTCGAATAGAATTTAAATTAACTATAACTAAAGCTACATACTATTCCTAAAATAACACATAACTGAATCTTTTAACCATGAATTCATTTGTTTGTTTGCTCGTTAAACACACAAAAATTTAAACAATTTAATCTTTGGAACGACGCACGTAGATATTTATACTAATATGAACAAAAAAAATAAACATTAAATTAATTGAAATGTGAATAACGAAATACAAACACACTCATACTTTCAAACACGTTTAATTAAAATAAATTTCATTTCTGTATGCGTATTGAAAACCCTATATCTTCTTTGTAGTTAGTTATACATAAGAACTGATAATGGTTTTTATAGTGTGCGTGAGTTATGTGATACAATTCAACACAGGCATACAAATTGTATGTACATATGTATGTATGTACATACCATTGAATCTCCTTACTCCCCATTATGGATTGACTATTTTGTTTGAATTTTTAACTTGAGTGACAAGTACAGGGTGATACAAAGAAAAATTTATTAAAAAAAAACAGAAACTTAAAAAAATTGAAAGAGACCTCACGGGATTTTTTTCTTACACTAAGTATAAAAATAAAAAATTGCGTTGATGAATTAAAACAAAACAAACAATATTTTATTCAAGTAATAATCACCAATTAATTATTAATAACTTCTACCTTTCGTAAATTTTTCCACAAAATAGCCAACATTTTATTATCAAGTCACCATGGCAACATTTTCCCCAAAAAATCTTGCATACTGTGATGCCTGATGCCAATGCGACGAGAAAGCGAGACATCGACCTGACGAGATCTCTTCACAGTTTTGCTTAGTTTTTGTATAAGCTCATGGCGTAATGGTTAGTGGATCAAATCCGAGCCTCGGCCACCTAAAAACAAAAAACTATTTACTGGTATACTGAATTGTGAGCAATCGACAAATTCTCCAAAAGTATCTCTTGTTATGAAAAGTGCATTTCCACTTTTTCGTTTGGTTTCGGTAGAATATTATTGTAGGTCCCCTTAGTTCCTTCCAATAACATGCACACGATACTAGGTCTTGGTTCTTCATGATTTGGCGCTATTTTTAGTATGTATTTTGATTTTGACGTTACCTACATATATGTCAATTATAACAGTATCGTTTCTAAAAGTATTACGATTACGATTGGTTTATAAAATTGATTATTTTAAATCAAGTGAGTTTTTATTTAATAATATTAAAACCCATTATATGGTTGTATATATTTTTATAGGTATAGTAAGAAAAAAGGAACAACTCAATTAAGCTATAATCAGGTTAGTAAAAATTATAAAATTACAAGTGACACTAACAAACGTAAGCACAAACGAAATTTTGACTAAAAGAAAAAAAAAGTGCGCATACGCCCAAGTGAACTATTATTTCACGAAATTGTTTTTGATCAGAAATAATTAAAAATGTTGGTTTTATTTTTTCTCTTGAAGCAATTGTTATAAATAAGGTTACGTATAGACTGTAAGTCTACAGAACATACTGAATGAATTATATCATAAAATCTTAGTAAATATGGCGCAACCAAATTTACATAAAGTAACCAAAAAAAAAAAAATTTGGTTTCCCGTTATCTTTTGCGAATATTTTGCGGAAAATTTAACGGTTGACAACACTTTTTTTAACTTTTAGTAGTCAAAACTTTAACACATAACAATTTAAAAACAATGGCGCAAAATTTTAAACAATTTAGTATTATGTTAATGCATTTTTAATATGATAAAAAGGCTTAAACATCTTACTAAATCGTTTAAAATTTTGCGCCAATCACTTTAAAAACATCCAAGAAAATCGAGTAAGCAAATAAATCGGGAAGTTTTAAATAAATTTGAAACCCCAAGAAATTATAAGTCACGGATTTAAGGGGGGCAGCGGGCAGCTGAGAAAGAGGGTTTTTTATGACATCTCTCTTCTTTTTATTTGTTGAGTTCAAAACATGACACAACTGATTTTTGAAAATTTTCCAGAGCTCAATTTTTTTGGAGAATCGAACTGATGTATGTCATCAAAGTTAAAAGTTTTATGCTGCTGAATATCCTTTGATAAACCTTTTCTTATCGATTAAAATTTTAATTGAAATACAAAATAAATCGATTTAAAAGTTAAAAGTATGAAAATAGAGGGGAAGTGCAAATTTAGATTTCCCCGATAAATCGCAAATTTCCCACTTAATCTTAGGTTTTTCTAGTAAATGATAACTTTCCATGGTAAATACAAAATTTCTTACTTAAATCTCTAGATTGTTTGTTAAATAACATATTTCTCTGGTAAATCACTGGTTTTCATGATAAATTGCAGCATTTTTGCTTTAATCTCGGATCAAACATTTTATTTCAAACCTTTATGTAACACCCTGTGCTGTAAACATCAGCATTGTAGGTAATCCAAAAGCAATCTTAAAAACGAAATTCAACATAACGAATACACAAACATAGATATGTAAATACATACATATACAATATACATACTAATCAACCTCACATTCGACAATAACTTCACCCGACTTGTTTCCATCATTATCATCAAACATCGTGCACTTCAATTGACTTAACCTTTTCCCCTTCCAAGCTGAGTTTTTTTAGATACATAACTTATCACTATATAAATGTATACAGTTCAAATCCCGGCCACGTATTCACACACCCAAAGGATGAAGTTTGTATGGGTTTTTGTATAGGTACATATATTTCATTTCAAATAGAAACAACAAGCCGAGTGAACGATGCAGCAAAAGAAAAAAAAAATGAAATTAAATACTTCAAGGGAACATGAACATTTTTGTTCGTTTGTTCCAAAAAGGGATGGCAATGATGGCATTCCAAGACCGAGTCGTATTGCGATCGAACAGACCGTCTCGTCGTTGTCGACGAGCTGTTTTCGTTTCTTTGGTGGTAACCTCTGGGTACTGGTTCTGGTTTGGTGTTTCCATCACAGAGAAAAATTGTAGGTATTTCAAATTCGTATCTGCAAAAGCAAACTCTCTCTAGCTGTGCTTTGGTTGGCAATTTTTCCCTTCAGCCTTGCGGCAAAGGGGTTTCGATGAACGACAAACATCCGTTTTGCACCGATGAGTGCTGGTTGCTGCTGTTTTTGTCTTGTTGTTGTTGCTGCCATCGCCGTTGTTGTTGCTTTGCCGTCAGTCATCATCATCATCATCGTTTGCTTACTATGTTTCTGCTTCGTGTTTGGTATTCGTTTGAGTATAACTAGGTATCTGCAGTTCTTTATTGTATGTTTGTTTGTATGTAGATACATTTATGCGTACCTCTTGTATCTATCTATCTATACCCTGTACTTCTGATGTGTACATAAAACCAAATGGGGTTGTTATTGCTTTTGCTTGCCCACTCGTACGGGCTTGCTGACTTTGTATACCTATGTATTTTCCTCAGTCCGCTTAGCTACCTTTCCATGGTGCTTGGATCTGCTTCGCTGTTAAATTTATGTACTGGCTTCGCCGCTGCTTCCACCACCATAGGTTTATGTGAAACTCGATTATTGTTCGTTTATATACTTCGCAGACGTTTTATGTTAATGTACGAGTATAGATTGTGGTGGTTTTGAAGCTAGCTCTACCTTGCCAGCACCCTGACGTTTACCAACAACTGTGACAAAAACAAGACCAACAATTTGCGCTTCAAAGGTTTGCCAATAGATGGAGCGGTATCCGAAGTTATGATTAACAGCTGGAATTAATGTAGAAATTGCCGGCGGACGGAGTATTTAGATATGTAGTAAGTAGGTAGGATAGGTAAAAGATAATTAAGATGTTGAATGAGAATGTCGTTTTGATGATGAAAATATGGATGTTTATAATAACACAGGTAAAGGGATTTGAAAAATTGAGCAGTAAGAGTTTAACATGATTGGAAGCATAGCATAGACTTAAATACTTGCACAAATTAAAAAGAAAAAGGATTAGGAACAACCAGAACCGCCATTGTAGGTATGTATGTATGTGAATCATACTACGTTACGTAGGTATTCATATAGCGACATACAATATGTAGATAGGTAATGTAGGTAGGTCTAATTAAGGTAAGGCAGTTTGAATTTATTACTAAACAGAGCTTTATAAGGAGTATAACTACCAAACCTACCTTAGTTTTAATGAGTAATGACTGTGATTGTAACTTTTTAAACAATGTATGTATACCTAGTTTAGTTTCAAATTAAGTACCTATGTATACCTATGTAGGTATTAAATTATAGTTTTGAACGACGAGAAATCCGATAACAACTAAAATAATTTTGAGTTGACACCTTAACTGATTTCACAAAATTTGTGAAATATATAAATATATTAGGTATACCTATGTATGTTAAAAATAAATCATCCCAGGAACCTAGAAGCACTTAAAGAAAACCGAAAACCACCAAATTCCAATCACAAAGACTTCGCGGAAATGTTGGAACTTACTTACGGAATTCATCACAGTGAAAAAGCTGATCATAGTTTTTTTTCAAAATGACATCACTACCTTTTTAATCAATAAGCCATTAAAATAAAAACAAACTCACAGATATACAAAATTAGTCCGCTTAATGAAATAAAATCATATAACTTAATTTTAAGTCACTGATAGACCAAACAAACAAAATTCCATGAAATTGATCACTCATTTTGTTTGCATAAACAAAAAAGATTTTTTTGATGAATAAGGTAATTGGACTTTTCCGTATAAAAACTATCGATATGACGATATAGCAAAATGATAATTAGTGCGGGTAATATTTTTTTTTACCAATATTGTTTTTTTCGTTTAATCTACCTTTGTCACCAAAGTACTTAACATTAAATTAAATTAAATGTTTTTTAAGTTGTTGTAGGTAGGTAATATATATTTGGATTTTGTTTTGGCTTAACACCATTTAAATGGCTGCTAGGCTTATAGGTACAACAAACTAGGAGAAGCGAGCATTTAACTTTCGCAAATTTTTACGACTACAGAATCTTTGAATTCAAGGATACAAATATTATTTTCCTTTCACATTAATTAATTTTTTATTCTCGACTATGATATGTTACACGATTTCGGAATATGTACATATATAATGATTCTGGATCTAATGAAAGCAAAATCAAAAAAATATAGCACTTTAAAAACTTGTTTTGTCAGGAAGACTGTATTTTTAGAAAAAAGAGAAAACTTTTTTTTAAGTATAGCGTGTTGATAAAATGAAGAATCAAAAGATTCCATACAAATATTAATGCATTCGATTCTTGATCGTCATAGTCATTTGGAATATTTTAGGCTCAAATTTCACCACTTTATTTTTTTGTCATGTTTCTTTTTGGTAATAAGTTCCCTTCCCCATAAAAAATCCTTTCCTCACTTATATTTTTATGAACTCTTTTAATTATTGATTCTCATTATATAAATTAAACGTTTTTGTCAAGAGTACCTAAGTAGGTACATACATACAACATCCAGTTTTGTTAGTGTATTTAGTTTCTAATGAAAATATTTTTTTTATTTATTTATCCAATAGCGGAAAATTAAGTACGATGTTAAATCATTTTTAGTATGATGCTGGGATTTTCCAAATTTTAAACGAGTTAGCATCGTAATATCTTTTAAACATTTTTATTAAAGTTAATATCACGAGTTGCCTATTAAAACTTTTTAGTATCACTAACTTCAAATGTCCATGATGTGTAATGGTTAGTGCGTTGGACTGTTATGCCGAAGGTCTTGGGTTCGATTCCCAGTCTTTGCCACCTAAAAACAGAAATGTTTTTCACTGGTTACTACCTCTTGCGAGGAATTGACAAATCCTCAAAGAGTATCTCTTGTCATGAAAAAGTGCTTCTCACCCTTGCCGTTCGGATTCGGCAGAAAATTGTAGGTCCCCTCTATTCCTACCAATAACAGGCACACAGGAATGGTTGAGAGTTGTAAGTCACTAGGTCCTGATTTTACACGAGCTGTCGCGCTAATTTATTTATTTTTATTGTTTTTAACTCCAAATGTCACTTTGACAATTAAAAATGTGACAGTGGTATGTTTGCTTTCTTATTTGCATGAACTGTCACTTTTTTGATACTAGTTAAAAAATATTTAAAACTAAGAACATTCAAGTAAAGAGCTTTACATTAACATCAGGTTGTTTAAAATTTTCCGCCAATAATACCTTCTACCTTTAATTCTCAAGAGACGACACTTATAAGTTATAACGTTATAACGACTTGACTCTTTAATATCACTTGGCGAAATATAAAAGTTGATAAATGGGTTAAATCTCCTTGTATATACTAACTCGCATGATACTGGGCTAAAAACGCTTAGTTCTTTTTACCGACACCGTACAGCCTACATTCAGTCTAATATACATAATTTAGATACCTACGCAATTATTACGTCAACAAAAGCAGCTATAAATTTCCATTCTCAAAATTGATGTACTGTTTTTATTAAAGGATTTACCAGTAAATGTATAAATGTGTACACACATTTTTCTGCATGGAAAATATAAAAAAATCTCATAAACATTTATCTCTCAAATGTTATAACTTTTTCATAATTTTTCACCAAAACAATTTATGTCGGTTTTGAAATATACAATCTGACGAAGTGTTATATTTATGCTGTCGTTTTGTCTGATGAAATAAATATTTATGTCTACGAGTACGAGAGCTATATAAACCAAAACAGCAAACAGCGTTTGTTCCAAATAAATATAATGTATAGCTTAGCTAGCTACAAGGGCAATACTTTGGTTCATCTGAAATCTCTCGTAAAATAAATTTTATAGACTTACACTGTGTTTGATGCCAAAAGAGAAGAGTGTATACGTATTTTACAAAATCCCATTTGATGTGCAAAAATGCTTTATATAATCTACATCTATTTTTAATCGTATAGCGTCTGCGACTGTATACGTCCGTCCGTCCTTCGTCTTTGTTTTCCGAACGCAGAAGAAGAGTCTTTTTTTACACGAGCTTAGTGTTTTATTGCATTACGTGTAGATGATGTCTATTAAAGGTATAATTTTATTCAAACACGCAATCAATGTTAACATAGGGAATTAAAATTACGTGGGGAACCACCCCTGCATAGGTAGATATATACCATTTAAAAGTTGATTTGGTTTACCTATACAAATTGCTCCCACTGTAATTGGACAAAATTGTCCAATGTGTTTTCTCATGCTTGACATTATTTTTATCGTTGTTGGATTTAATTGGTAGAAGTTTTTTTCTTTTTTAATTTACCTCCCTTACTTGGGCTTTGTTTATTTTTGTTGTGAAATGTTTGTTACAACTCAACGTCTGGCGCACGTAAGGCTTTATTTTTGTTTCAAGCAAAGAACAACAAAAATAATTGTTTTCTCATATTAAATAAGTTGTGAAAGTAGAAAAAAGAAATAAATTGTGTCTCAGCAGGAGGTTTTTATATGATGTAAAAAAAGGTGTGTATCTCAAAACAACTACCTGTAGGTAGTACAGAATAAGTAAATCTCCAGATAGAAAAAGAAGAAACAAAACAACTTTACTATTGAGCTAACTTAGAAAATCCATTATTTAATTCCATTTAAAAATGAAAATACATGCGGTACACTTTTTAAAAATTAATATCCTAAATCTTAGTTAAAGTTATTAAAGTTAAATAAAATCTGTGAGGGTACATGCAGTTTCAGTATATAGGTAACACTTGCTTTTGTTTTCAAGTGGATTAGAATTTTGAAATTGTAAATAATACATAAAAACATGTTTTTGAAGAAAAATGTTCAAGAGCATGAAACTCAGTCCTTAAAATGGCTTAAAAAAATCTCTAAAAAAAATTTTTTGAAATAGTTATTTAAATAATTAAATTATACAAAATGTATATTCATACACCTATGTACGTACATAATGTAGGTTGGTATATCTTCCAAAAAGTTTCAAACAGTTTGAAGAAATAAATTTTATACGCCAATTTTAAGTTTTTTATACATATGTAATGTAGGTATCACATTTAAAAAAAAAAATATTTTTGTAATTTTTTTTACAAATCTAACGCTATTTTTATTAACATTAGAAATGTTTAAACGGAGGCATACAATGTAAAAAAATCAAAAATATGAAACGCCTAGTAGGCAAAGGGGGGTGAAACGTGAGGGGAATAAACAAAATAATCAAAATAAACAAAATTATTTCGTTCATGCTTTGTTCTTACTAGTCTGAGAAAACAAAATACGAAGAAGATGATAAAACGGACAGAAAAAAAGGAGAAATGTTCGTAGAAAAAAAATGGGTATGCTTCTTATTATGATTTTTGCGAAATCTGAAAAATACCCGATTTGCGTTTACTTAAATGCTTATATCTTTCGATCCAATTATCCGATTTTATTAGGGTATATAATTAAAGGAAAAATGACTGGCGTGTTAGAGCAAACAAAAATTTTCAAAGTCATTCAAAATTTTATATAATTTAATTCAATGAGGAAGTTGATAAAAACAAAAAAGCATTAAAATACTTTCAACCACCAATTGGCAAGAGGAATATAGTATTCTATAGCCGGCGGCGGCGAGTTTGTGCAATAAAAAACCAAAATCGTGGCAAATTTGCTTCGCGTCGGAAAAAAATGCTAAATGTTCATATGTATGTACTTAAATTTGTAGTCGGTATAATAATTGTAACCCCAATTTTTTAAACCACATGTATTTGACCCTTTTTAGGAAAGTTATGATGTTGGTACCTACATATGTTCAGAAAAGTTGCTCAACATTTAAATTTGACATTCAATGTACATACATAAATACATAAATGCTTTTTTCATTTCTAATGTTCCTCAACTATGCTGGAATGGCAAATCGGGTAAATTTTTAACATTATTTCAACTTTTATGAAGTTTTTGAATGGAAAATAAAATGCACGAGTAGATCACACGAACTTGCCTTCATTTAGCTTGGAGGAGCAATATTTCTAAAAAATTGACTTAAAACAAAAAACAAAAATATTAAAAAACACTTGCAACGCTATGCTATACCCTTTTGTAAAGGAAGAAATCTCTTCCGTTATTTTATTTTTATATAAAGTTGTTTTAGTGAACAATTTTTGAGAAATTTTAATTTTTAAACTCAAAATTTAAAAAAAAAACAAAATTCAAACATTTTTTTAGTACTATTTTTGTTTTTAAAATTCAATGGTCTTATTATTTTTTAATCAAAAACAGAAAAACGAATGCTGAAATGTCTTCTAATTTTAAGAAAATTGAAAATAACAAAAATAAGTTTCCCTTAATTTGACTTCAATCCGTTGTTTAAGTTGCTAAGTGCATCACTAAAAATTAGATGCACAGGTATATGTACGTAATACATAAAATTAATAAAATTTGAATTAAATTGATTAGTCAATTTCTGAGATTGTATTGACACCAATGCAATGTGCACTATCTGAATTCTTTAACGAATCTTAATTTATGAGAAATTTTTTAAACTGATGGAGCGTTTTTTTTTTAATTTTGTTTTTAATTGGCCTACGTACGCTATTTTACCTATATATTTTAAAAATTTTATATTTTCAAAAAAAACTTAGAAAATTTTGATATGGAATATTTTTTAAATTTATTAGAAGCTCTTGCAAAAATAATTTAATTAAAATTGGTTGAACAGAAAATAAAATAAATGATTTTATGTACAATTTCTTTATAAGATGGTAAAACGTAACTAGTAAAATCGAAGTAACATGTTTTTGAGAAAAATGAGATTTTGTTATATGGTTTTTAAACAGTCGTATGAAAGGTATCACTAATTTGGCTGTATTTTTGTTAAAAATATTGACTATGTCAAAAAACTAAATCGTTTTCGAAATATTGAGATCTCCGAAATACTTTTTTTTTAAATCACAAAAATGTTTTTGAAAACATTTTGGTACACGATACTATTTAATGGACATTTATGCAGGTCGCAAAAAAGTTTCCAGTTGATTTTCATTCAATATAGTCCACTTAATACAAAAACAAAAACAATTTTTCTATTTTTTTGGTTTTTCTTCATCGTATAATACAATTATCAAAATCAGTCAAATCGTTTTCCAGAAAATTGAAAATTAAAAAAATGGTTTAATGGGAAGGTGCCTATTATAATCATTTTTCGGAAAAAAATTTCACCGCAAAAGGTAACCTTTTTTTATTAAAATTATCTGTGTTTTGTTTAGAATAATCTGTGGAACCATTTTTGAGAAATATATTTCGCAGACACCGTAATTTTTGGTCCTAAAAAAATAAAAAAAAGTGTCACGAGAATACCCACAAAACACTAGGTACCAAGTTTGACCAAAATCTCAAGTTGTATTTTTGTATAAATCCAAAACTTGCCATATTTGTATATAAAAGCTATTTCGTAAATTAAAATGTTTCAATAATAAGAAAGTCAAAATTCAAAATATATTTTTCATTGTTAATAATTTAGTAACTATAATAATAATTGTTTTTATTGTTTTTTTTTTTAAAACGGTCTTGTTATTTGTTTTAAACTTAATATTTCGAAAACTTGTTGAAAATTTTTGGAACATACCTTTTTTAAAAGTTTAGATACTTAAGAATCCAAAAACAGTTTCTAAAATCATTAAATTGATGCAATTAAAATGAAGAAATAAGACAAAAGTAACTAATTTTTATAAAAATAAGGGAAGTGGTGTAAACTTCTGCAGCACTCACTGTAGCAATTCATAATTATACAAAAAACGAAAATTCAAGTAACGGTTATTAGATTTAAAAAAAAAAAGCTTTAAAAGCTATTGTAAGTGTGTTTTTATTTTAAGATTTTTTTTTAGAAAGTTACTATAGTTATAAAAATATTTTAAAAAATACAAAATTAAAATTATACAACACTTTTTATATTTTCTAGAAGCGCAAAAAAAATATGGACAAAATCGGTTTCTTTTATAAAAATCATTCTTATAGTTTTTGGGAAAAATAATAAGGAGGAATAATAATAAGAGGCTGTAAAGCTTTTCCCACCATCACATGAATATACATAGTTTTAAATAAAAAAATATAAATATCCCATCGTTTGTAAATAAATACGAACTTATAAAAACCTACAGCAATACAGTTTAAGACACGACGCAAAATCTAAAAATTTCAAAGTCAAAAATCTAAAAACAAACCTCAATCACAATAAAAAAATATAATCTTTTAATCTGTAAAACTTGGTATCTTCTTCACACTGGTAAAAGATAAGTTAAAAAATATGTCCGTACCGTGTTACCTTATTCGGGTGATTAAATTTAATCTATCCACATGGCTTGGTAATTATATGGTAGATTATTTTAATATAATCATACATGCTGTCTTTTTGACCTTTTACATCCGAAATTCTATCCCCACATATATAATCATAAGGTATAATCTTTTCATAACGATACCTTCGTCATACTTTCATGAAAAGTCCTTTTATCAATTTTTTTTTTACAATATTTACATTTTAACACTCTAAAAAGTCCAACAATTAAAACTGAACCAAACATAGGTATGAAGTTATACAAGTACGAGTATTCAAACTCCATATATGGTGACCTACCCCCAAGAGAATTTCCAAAGTGATTGCTTGTTGGTTCTTTTTAAGTGGACACGAGCGCGCACACACAAGGCAAAGGCACATCAATGATGGCCAACAAGGGAACAACGCTGACGAAAAACGATTGAAGCGATTTTAATGAATCACGTGTCATCCGCACTCACACAACAAATTGCCATGTGAGAATATAAAAGGGTGCCAACTATAGTACTCGTATATACACCAACTACATTGAGTAGTGATTTAGGTTTTGAACAAACCCCAATCGGAAGAACTGTCTATATATAGTCTATAGTTCACCCCCTCTCGTTGAAATGATTAACCTTTTTGCAGCAGTCAAGGCTGCTCAACCAGCATCAGCCACAATCTTTAACAACAACAGTCTGGTTGATTTAATGTGAATTTATTCAGTTCGCTAGAAGTCTGAAGTTAAATGATTTGAAGGAAACATTTTATAACCCAGATTTAAAAAAAATTAAAATCCAAGTCCGAATGGTTCTACAGTTTTGGTAAAATTTTATAAATTTATCGTAGTTTATGAAATGAAATTAAACTTAGGACGCCTTATACCTACCTATACCTTTTAATATGTGCTACGGGAAACAAACCTTGGGTAGTATCTAAAGTTGTTATTTTCGCTTGTACGTATTTTTATGAATACAACTTCAAAAACAGAGCATTGCACACACAGATCGTTTTTGGAAAAATTGATTGATGTTAAAGTTTAGTACCTAATTTCCTCTAAAGTTTGCCAAAGACAAACAAATAAAAATATTCGTATTTATTTTAAACGTGAACCGAAACAAATTATAGGAGAAGAAGCTCCTGGCCTAAGATAGAAAAAACGGTAGCGAATAAATATTGACTCCTTTCAACATATGACTACCAATTTTTTTTTTATCGCAAACAATTTGTTTTGTGAAATTCATCTTTACAGAAGGGCGTTAACGTCTCTTCACTACAGATTTTCTGCTATATTCAAGTCAGCCACACGGTCACAGAGTGCAAATGACTTCAGCTCAGTGGCATATCAGTTTCGCTCATGGGTTTCAGATTACCCAGGGAAAGTTTTGATTCAAATTTCGTTCGGTTCGGGCTTTTAGCTATGGGCGGTTGATGGCTGAAGCTAAAGACAAACACTTCACTGCACAACACTAACTGAGCAACAGAGATGTGCATCACTGTTTCTGTGTCTATATAAACCATTGACCCTCATACCAAAGATTTTAAGTTCCAGAAAGATTTATTTCTAAAAGAATTCCCCATCATAGTTGTTAAACCTTCTTACTCTATAAAGATTGAGTGGGTGGCACAATGGAAATGAGGAGAAAGAGTCAATAAATCTGTGTACTCTTTATACTTTAATTACTTGAAACAAAAGTTAAAACTGAAACAAACAAAAAAAAAACTATAAAAGGTTAAAGTTATGTTAATTAAAGCAAAGTTAAACCTCAGACCAACATACGACTGACTCTATGGTTAAAAGGAAGACGGTTGTATAGAAGAGTTAAAAATTCAAATTTATTCATTTGAAACAGAGAATTTATCATAAATGAAAACCACAATCGAGTAAAGGTAGAAGTCTGTGAGTTTGGCTTCTTTATAAACGTTAGACGATGCCTGAAGAACTTCAATTTAATTGGGCAATTTAACTCAGATTTATTCGATTGTAAATTGAGAATATTGATGGATAAACTTTTGATATAAGCGGTAATATAGTTACATCGAGATAATTTATGGTATTTGATTTCAATAAGGGAGAACTTACATACATTCATATTCTAGAAACTTGCAATTTTAGACATACAAAAATATTTAAAATTTTATTTGAAAAAACCTTTTCGAATTTGAATTGCTAAAATGAGAGGATCGTCTTATAGTATAATCCTGATAAGATATACTCTTGAAGAATTTGTCATTTTCTCGCAAAAGGTACTGACCCTGTAAAAACATTAAATTTGTCAAAGTATATGCTCAGACCTCCGACATGACAGTCCAAAGCACTAATATTTTTTTTTATAATTTATTTATTCAGTTCATAACAAAACTGCTAATTATTAGGTCTGTTTCTGTATCCCAAATCTACTCGAAATGTGTTTCTTTACTTTTTTTTTCTGACACGAAAATGCCACAGCTTTTGACTTTTTAAACATTTATTTCATTTCCCCTCTATATAAGCAAGAATCTATCCAAACATTTTGCCTACTGCCTTTTCTTGCTTGTCAAAGAACTATTGATAATTTCTTATGTCAAATGTGACGTTTACCGGGAAACAAATCAGAAACATCCTAAATGTGTTTCCTTACTTTTCATTTCTAGTCAAAAATTACAACAACAACATCAAAAAGCTCCAGCTTAAACTTTTTCCCGAACTTTTTCCTATACTTTTCCGAAACAGAAAAGAAACAGACCATTTATTAAATAAGCTTAGATCTAGTTTGTATAATTCATAAATAAAATAAGATAAATTAACATTTTGAAAGAACATTTAAACCAACAAAAATTATAGCATCTTCTGATCTCCTTGTACGTATGTAGATTTCGCAAGCTTTAGACGTTTTGCTGCCAGTAATTTGTGATATTAATACTCGCAGTATTAAGAAAATTGACGCATTCAACATTTCTCAGTTTTGCTGTCAAAACTCTAAGGGAAAAAAAGAAAGAAATGACAAAGGCTTGATTTTTTAATTTTTTAAAAATTTGTAAATTTTGTTTAAACGTTTTCTTTTGTAGATCTGTTTCCTCTAACTGTACTTTTGCACTTTAAAACTATACAAAAATAATTTATTTTCATGTAGAAACATAATTTTTTAATAAAATATTAATTTTATGATTAATTTAATCTATATTTAATCCTTTAACGAATCCGGATTTGTGTTCTATGTTAACGACAGCTGAACGTCAGAGTGGGTTGCTGTCGCTGGTATTCACATATAAGTTTGTGTTTGAAAAATTTATGTCGAATTCACGTCAAAAAAAAGTCGGAGTATAAAATCCAATGTGAACACCGTCATTAGGTATAGGCCTAATTTACACGAGTGCCTAAATGTCATTATTTCTGTGATTTTATACCAATTGCTTGTCACAATATTGATTATATGTAGGTATTAACAAACGATTGGTATAAAATGAAATTTCATCACCCATTTTATACTTGTGTTTACTGTGTTAAATGTCATAAAAGAGGTGGGCACAGATTTGTGTTTCCTATAACGGATGTCAATTAACAAAACTGTGATGATTTACTTGTAAATTAGTTTTGGGCACATTGGAAACAACAAAAAATGTTATTAAAAATGTATTGTACTTTGTTATTCTTTTATGCATCAGGATTCGAAAGCGAAAAAAGTATACTCGTATCAAAATTGTGTGTAGATTAAATCTCATAGATTTCTCACTTTAAATTTCCTCAAACTGTTTCATGTCACGCAATATTATTTATGTAAATTAAAATAATTTAGATTTTCCCCGATTGATTATAATCACACATTGTACCTACCTACAAGTATGTCGTATATTTCAAGTATAAAACATTACTGCACTGAAACGTAACAAGTAATATTTCAATTAATTTATCGATCAACAGAAACAAAAATAAATCTCTATCAACACACACACACAAAAACATATTACACACAATAACTCACGTGTCCCTTTTGTGCAAAAATACCATTGTTGATTAATTCGTGTGGCACGAAAATTTATCGCAACAAAAGTATCTCTCATTCCACATCGAATGTCAATAGAAATTAACAACTTTTCTTGGTCGACAATAAATTAATCAGCCACGGTTGAAAATTATTGTAGAACGAAATTAAGTGTACAACTTGGTCGCATACACCTGCTCTTTTATATGACTCAATATAATAGCTAATTAATAAAAGTTTTATTTAGGGTAGGGACCTTGAATTTGTTAAGGATAAATGAAGGACGAAGGTACAAAAAAGTTAAATAAAACTTTGATATTTGAGATGAAAATTGAAATGTTCATTTGGGACTACCTATCTTTGAAAATCGATATTTATAGATAAATATTTATATATTTTTTTGAATCCATGAATCGCACTTCACTCGTAGATAATTTCAATACCGCAAGTAAAAAAAGTAATATTACCTTATTTTATAGAATAATAAACACACTACCTCAACTACAGATTATCGAAGTGGCCGTCGAATTTGGCTCTGGTCTTGAAGAGGGCAGTTAAAGCCTGTTACTTCTGCTGCATAGGATTACATTTTATATCACGCACATAATTCTTTCTCTCATTACATAAAATTGCACTGTGTGTTCGAATCTCGAATGCTTCATTCCAATGAATTTTTCAAGCTGTAAACAAAATAAACATATAAAAATTGTCTTGTCTATATCTATAGAATGCAGCCGAAACACACTCCACTTTGTAGGTAGGTATAGGTATTTTCCCCAAAAACTGGTTATTCTATATATGTGTCCCAATGGCATGCTTGGGACAACAACGTTATTTATGACCATGTTTATTAGGATGTACCGCGCCAGGGATGACAAGTCAAACGCACGATGTATAACGCAGTTAAAAAAAAAAATAAAATAAACCGAACAAAAAATAAAATAAGTATCTAGATATAAAATATGTATAAATTTCGTAAATGCTGTCCAGATCTTGAGCCAATTGACACTATATTGTGATTTATTTTTATTCAATAACATGTCACATGATACGCGAATGTAACATTCGAGCCGACAGTTTGTGTGGTGAGATCAAAGAGCTTTTATTTTATATGTAGGAATTTGTAGCGTATATTAATGAAGTTGGGAATATGGAATACTTTAGGGACTTTTCAAATAAGCTTTCTGAACTTTTAAGAATTTAACGCAATTCAATGCAATGGACATGTTTTAGTGAGAATTACATATACGTAAAGCAAAATAAAACTTCCTCACCAAGACGTTTCAAAGTCAGACTAAATTCAAAGTTGTTTTATTTATTAAGACGAAACGAAATTCACTAAAATCAGGGATAAAATGGTAGGAATATGGTGATTGCCATATTTATACAGGGCGGATAATTTTAATCCTGGTACGCCAATATTTCACCGATGTCGAAAAGAGGCCAATCGGAAGACAAAGAGACCAACCGGAAGGAATATTCAAATTTAAAAAACAAATGATTGTTTAGGGGGCATTGTTATTTTGGCCTCCCATTTTTCAAGATCCATTTTTTCGGTAACTGTCTTTTACTTTATTTGTTTTGAGTATTGATGTTAATTTCATGGGGAAGGTCGGTATGAGGCAACGATTGTTCGAATTTGCCTAGTTGTGCATTTAATGTATACATATATCATTTTTATAAGGTTTATAATTTATTGCATGTTAAAAAATATCGCACAGCTTTGCTAAAGAGGTATCTATAGATGTATGTGCTGTGATGTGATGAATTTCGAACTTAAATTTCGATTTAAAGTAAGTGTCTACAATCTTTCACTCTTTTTTTTTACAAAACAAGGTAGAAAACCTTCATCAAAAATAAAGTATATTTTCTAACAAAGAGTTATCCCACTTCATTCATAAACTCACCAAACAAAATAATAGCATATACCTACCTACTACGACCCAACATCGCTTATATAATATTACTTATCAAGCCGGAAGGTAATCATGTACACGACCATAACTCAATTAGACATTTCCAATTAGCGTGTGCGCTCTCAGTATCTCTTCCTGCATTTTCTACCGCTATAGGTATATGTATATAAAAGCCACAAAAGATTCACTCCGCCATCTACATCATATCGCGTCCTCATGATGATATTGCTTTTTCCAACAATTGGATCTAAATGGAAATTTTAATTACCTCGAGACTTTTAAAACTGATGATGATGGCATCATGAGTGGAGCGGTGCAGTGGCGGCAGTGGTTGCGGTATCGAGTAAAAGTTTCGCGTGACATTAAGAAATTCCCTCATGAGACCTTGTCAAAGGCATAATTTTTACTCTCCGCCGCCGCCGCCGCCACAGTCGCTTTACAAAAGTCCTAGCTCCTAGGGCATTTTTAACCGCAGACCAAAATAAATATTAATTTCCTGTGCGCCAAAGTGTCCTGCTTTCTTAAAGAGCAATAAATTAAGTGGAAAATTTAAATGACGCCAATTATGATTACAACGCGAAAAAAAATAAGAAAGAAAAATGTAGATTTTTTTTTGCTGTGCAGTCCACCCCTTTGTACGAAGGTCCACGTAAAGAGGATTTTTGTTTTCTTCTTGAATAGAGAGATATAGACCAAGGCTTGTGTACCTACCTTTAAAATAAAGCAAATAAAGCTTTAATGTTCACATTCAAAAAATAAAAAAAATACCATCAGAATCTCTGAAATTGGGGAGAGGGATTTTTTTTTATTTTTTATTTTGTTATTTATTTCAGAAAATTCCCAACAGAGCACAAAATTGGAATAAAAATCCATTTGAAATGTGTGACAGACAGAAGGGGGTAATCCGTTCCATATGTGTGCACTGCACATGATGGCAGGCGTATAATAACAGAGATAGATACTCGTATCTCCCTATCATACATGCATGTACCTATACTACATACATATATCTGATGGATATTTGGAAATGTCTTCCGAGTCGTTTGACTTGAAGTACATACTCGCATTCGAGTGAAAGGCGACAATTTGAATCCTTTTTGTGTATAGATATGCTTCACTTCCGTCTGTCGATAAAACTCTAAAAAAAATAAAACGTGGGCGATAAAATCCAATCGGATTTGGTGGACACGTTGGAGCAATAACACCAAAACCAAATGGCCATGGTATTTCTCTCTATAGGTTTAAACAGCGTTGTTATATAATATATTTTCCTTTAAGTATGAATCTCTAACAAGGCATTTCTTGCGTTGTGAGGGCTCACAAGTCACAAGCTCTTGTCGCTATTGTGAGGTTTATTTCTTGTGAGGAGATTACAATTTTTGATTTCGATAGTTCTTGTGATGGTTACAAGTTGTGACGGTGCTACTAGAATACGTAAGTCGAAAACCTCACAAAATCAACCTTGTGAGGTTGTTTTGATTTGTGAGGTATCAACGAGCTTTGCCAAAATAGGTCTGTAAGATAACAGTCAGACATTCTATTGGTTTTATTGATGCATTGTTTTTTAATTGGAATGTGAATCTCAGCGCTGCTCAAAATTTTAAAAATTTCGGTCTTATATTTTCTCCTACAACATAATGTGTACCATAAAGACGGCGAACAAATTATATATACATATTTTGAATTATGACATCCTTGGGTGATAGGTGGCTGGTATAATGTTAGCTGGATGTTGATGATAGGTGCCAATGCATGTGTGTTAGATGTTAATGTAGGGACAAGTATATTCTGAGATTTTTCGAGGTATTATCAAAAAAACTAACTATCTATATGCCCCTTTTATCTAATAAAACTAAAAGTTGTTATTCAGGGCTCTCTATATCTATACACCAACATCCAGCTTTGTTGGAATGGTTTTGAAGTCAAAGCCTAATTTAACAGGGTTATACCAATCACATTTATAAACTTTTCTCATTCCTTAATACATATGTATAACAACACTGACTCAATACTTTAAGATTGAATTTATATTTTTTTATGCATATTTCTTTTGCACATAGTGATTGGGACAACATGTCCTTGTTTTATGGTTAACATTGTATGCAGAAGCAACTGTACCAAAACAGACCCTTCAAAGAGGCAATCCTCTGTGTATAATGGAGGGCCCTACCGTCTGCGGTGTTAGTGGCAGATCTAATAATCCCACAGAAACTGCATCTCAACAGGTGTATCGTTGTATGTAGATTGTACATATGTATAGTATTTATACAGGAAGGTTGTGTGGGGACATAATGATAAAACGAAGGAAAAGGCTACAGAGTCGAGATTGAGACAGCAACAAACTGAAGCAAACTCTTTCCCTATCTCTTACAAATATATATGTATATAGGTAGTTACGTTCCTGTACAGTGTACACCATCATGCAATCTCATCTTGTCCCTCCGGCTTGAGTGCGGCATTGTTCTCCGATTTGTCGACGTCATGTTTGGTCCTATTGTGGCAGCGTGCTGGGTTGGCTCAGCGCTAACAAATCCTTTTTCATCATCATCGTGTCGTCTTAGCGGTGGAGTATATAGGGTGTCACCTCATGCTGAAACGAAAGCACATTTGGTTTAGTATACTTTATCCCCCAAAAAAAGCAAAGGTACGAACGCAAACTTTTCGGTATGGATTTAATGAAGTTTCCTCGGGCACTTTTGTGAGAGAGTTCATAAGATGAGACAGATGGAATTCACAGAACTTAATACCTACCTATCACTACACCTACCTTCGTTGTTACGGATTGTCGTCGCTCGGTCGTTTACCGTTTTGTTTCTGACGACAACGATAGAGAAATTAGAGTTAGAGTTACAATTTCATTCACTTTGGTATTGGTATATACATTGTCCTTTCGTCAGGTATATACCTATCTTCCTATGGAACACGATGGGTGATATATCCATGTCGTCGTGTATTTTATTAATTTTTTTTTATTTTATACGTACTCTGAATTCTGATGAAAAATCCTGAGCTTCAGCGGCGCGACGGGGCATAATGGTTTCTGCTTTTAAAAATTCCTGGAATGAGTTTAAAACATTTATTTATTATTTTCATTTTAATTTCCATTGCGGACACATTTTATGCTCTGTTGAATGCTGCAGCTTTGCCGTGGAATTCTTTGCAAGTGATTGTTAATGGAATAGGTAAGGTATAGGTATGTACCTAGACTTATCCCAGCGCACATTCATAACCGAAATAAACCACTCTGAGTGCTAAAAGATTTTTATAAAAATAATTCCAGCTTAATAATTTAAAGCTCTAGGGTGGTAAATAATTTTTTTTAAATAATTAAAATGTAAATATAGTTGGTTGCGGGTGTTCCAAAATAAATACTTTTATTTAAAAAGGTATGATGTAGGTAGTTGGTATTTTAAATTTGTATACCTATACAATTCGTGTACCAAGTATGTAGGTACTTATTACAATCCTTAATGGAATGCTATTAAGCAATTTTGTTTTCGTATAGGTAGGTACCTACTAAGAGTGATACAAAAATATGTATTTACAGATCAATGTATATTGTACCTATATGTACATTCGAATTTGTAATTTCATCTAAATGGAATCATTCAAAGTGCCTATATTGATTTAATTTAATAATTTAAATAATTAAAAATCAATTCATTCTTTACAAACTTTGATCAGAGACGTTCCTCAAAATACCCAGCAATAATTCGATTCGAGTGTAAGTCTTCATTTTCCTTTCATATATCTAAAGTGCCACCGCACTTTAGATAGATACCTAATAGTAAAAATCCCAAAATTAAAGTTTTATTCTTTCAACTTTACTTTTATAACTCCACATATCTATACAGTCACAGTTGAGGGTTTGAAAAAGCAGGTGCTTTTCTAACTTCCGCGACCTCTATGGCTAAGGTAGACATGTTAAATTAAAAAAACTAATAACTTGGGTAAAGAAAACTTTACCTCCGATTGATTTAGGTAATTCTTTTTATTTAATA
Source organism: Epistrophe eligans (assembly GCA_951394125.1). Taxonomy (NCBI): domain Eukaryota; kingdom Metazoa; phylum Arthropoda; class Insecta; order Diptera; family Syrphidae; genus Epistrophe; species Epistrophe eligans. The sequence continues at coordinate 95,217,239 of OX596030.1, read as the reverse complement.
TAAGTACCTATATAAGTTTGGTGCAGGATGAAGTTAGCGCCAGACACGGTGCGAGATACAGGATGAATATTATGTATCTGCTTCATGAAATTATCTTGTGGTCTACAAACTGGCACTGAATTCGAACTTAGGAGAAAACGAAAAAAAAAATTATTAACGACAAGCTTTGTTGGGAAAGTCCCGTTATTTTTACAAAGTCATTCCCCGCCTTTGAAGCTCATAACTTGAATTCTTTTATTTATTTCATCATTTTAAATTGTACTTGGATACCTACAGTGTTTCAAAATAGAAATGTGGAAATGACAAAAAACATATGTATAAGTAAGTGATTAAATAGAGAATGATGGGGGTGAGAATAATGTGGGTGTATCTGAAAACGTGTATGTTTGTGCATCGGCCATCATTGATAGTAAACTTTACAAGCGTTTGTAAAGGTTAATGGATGCCACTCCAATTTAACATATATACATATATAGGTACTGTCGGGATTCTTAAATTTTTAATTCCTAGCGTGATGTACCTATTTTTTGTAAAGGGAATGGAAAAAATACATATTTAGGTTCAGGATTTTTGGAATTAATAAAACATTTTTTTTTCAAAAATGCTTCCACAGAAATAAAAAAACGAATACGTTAATTTAAATTGTTATAGGTTGAAAAAATGGTTATTAATGGCACCTACCATATTACCATTTTTCTGATTTTGTATTTTCTAGAAAACAGTTCAACTGATTTTGATAATTTTTTAATGAAAAGTGTTTTGAAAAATTTAAAAAGTATTCTGTACTTAAATTTTAAAACAAAATATTTTTGAATTTCTAAAAAAATGTTTGTTTTTAAAATTAGAATATGTACAACAAGTTTTTTTTAAAGGTTTTTAAATTTTTTTAAGTAGGTAGGTATTACAAAAAGTTTAAAACCGTTATTTTATTGTTCTCGAAAACGACTGTAGGTACATACTACGATTTTGATTAAAAATGTTTGTATGCAAACATTCTAGGTAGTATCTATTTAATACCTAGAAACAAATTTTCCAAAAACTAAAAAATTCAAAATATCTTAAATGTGTATCGAAAATTAAAATGGGATTAATTTCTAGATCTATACGGCTGACAAAATGTCATTATTTCAGTGATATTTTAACCACTTATTTCCGTTTTTTGACAAAAATTGTAAAGAAATTCTAGAAAGTATTTTTTTTAATTTTTCATTTGTGATATAAGCATAAGTCTGTAAATTCGATGTCTACTAAAGCTGGTATTTTTATATTAAAGAAGTATTTTCAGAGATTTCTGTTAATACGAAGGTAATAACAGATTATGTATTTAAAAATTTAACATTCCGATTCAATCACAATGTGAACTGTTTCTTGTTTATTATCTTGCAACACTATAGGACCACTCTCAAAAAGATTAAAAGGGTTGAGGTTGTCGTTTGGAACGGAAATGGTCATAACTTTAATTTCAAAAATCCATTTCGTCCGTTAAAACTAGGCGACTATTCCGTAACCCACTTGGCTACCATTAACATCATATAGAATATACACAATTCGTTACACTGGGCTAATTCCATATCCTTTGCTTGCACTCCGGATATAAATTACAATTCCAAAGAAAAAGCTATTTCAAATAAATTACCCCGTGCAGAACAAAATACATATATAACTACATTTACACAAATCTGGTCTTTTTGTTGTCAGTTGCCATAAATTTAGTTGAACAACAACAGCGGCGGCGGCGGTGTAGCATCGGCCAAACACGAAATGGCATTATCCGAGATGGCTACAACAGACATAACTTAGAATTTTAATCCCTCGTTGCCGCCAGTCCGTCCGTTGTCCAGAACCTATATAACTAACAATATACATACCTATATAACTTTTCAACTTCTGTTCAAGCTCGAACTTATGTATATGCAACCATCTCCTGACTTAGACGACCCCATCTGGCGGCAAAATAGCAATGGATTACATTAATTGTCTGCCACCGTTTTCATAGACGCTGGAATTCAAAAATTCCTCCAGAAGTATTTGCATTCAGGAGATGTTATAAAGTACGAGTATATGCAGATGTTATTGTCCTCTTCGACCATACTGATGCTGATTGCCAAATAAGTTGACACCGTATACCTATACTTGCACGGCGGCGTTGCTCTACAGATACATACATATGTAGATTGAATTTCAGCTACACACGTTTTAAGCGGCTCTGCCAAAAACCCCATCGACAAAACTAATGCCACCGCCGAACCATCTCAAATTACACTTTCCGTTTGAACGCTGGGCAACAGGTCGTGATGGAACAAATCCAAGTGCCTCAGGCCAGAATTTTGGCCCAATGTTGGAAACAAAATAAAAAAACAACTAAAAAACATCGTGCACCCTATCTTCTCTTGTGCATGTGCATCGCATGCGATTTAATTAGCTGAACAATAAAAAGCCACAAACACAGTACTACACTACAGCCCCTGCCTTGGTCCCATCACTCCATGGCCAGAATAGTCCGCTACAGCCGCGCCACAATGGCAGCAACCCCGTTCGTCATCTACCACATCGAGTCATTTATACAATATTAAACGAAGCACAGGCACAGTAATACACAGTGCCCAATCTGGTATCACATTAACTGCGGCAATTTAATTGGTAAACGACGACGACGCGCGGGCTTTCATTATAAGCCGGCCGAATCGGAATGGCAGGGGCGACCACAGCCCATAAAAATGAAGAAAAATTGCAAAGTGCACCACCACACTATACACTGGTTAGGCGATCCGTCCAGGAACTTAATAGTCACGGCTTTTTGCTTTGTTTTAACAATTTTTGTTTTTTTTTTTACCAATACCTACGAATCCATGTCGATGTCGGCTCTCACTGGTGCTAGTTCGGCACGTCAGCGCAGCGCCATCCAGTGTGAATAAAAATGGATTTTGCGATAGCAAAAGCAATACAAGGAGCAAAGGAAAGAAGGGATTTAGTAAAAAACAAAAAACAATAAGTAAAAAGTGGAAATAAGTAATGCCCCATAAGGTCGCAGGGGCCTGCTCATATCCAAACAACGGAACTATCTAACTATGACTTCGGCCCATTTCGCACACATACCCGGTGACCGGTCACTGGCTAGGGAATAAGCGGTCATTTGTATTATTTTAAATATTATGGTAACTGATCAAAACCGGGCCCGTTTAACTGGCAGCGGAAATGTCACTGACTTCTCCCACAACAAGACACACACATATATGAGGCTGCTGAAACCAGGCCCATTTAGCCAGCAGCCGGATGCCGAAATGCTGCAAGCTACAAGGTTTGCTCACTATAATAGTCGGCTACCAAAACTGGTAACCGGAATAAAAAAATCGATGAAATTACGAAATTACAAATTAGACTGGTGGCGGTGGCGATCACAGAACTCAATAAATTCACATAAATTACCAGTTACCGGACTCATTTTATAAGAAACCGGGCAACCGGTCCCGGCTGACCAGTCGCCGGGTATGTGTGAAATGCTCCTTTTACAAATAATTCACACCTTTTAAAATCAAAATCATTACTTGCAGGCATTACGTTTATTACCTTCAAGTTTGAGGAAATATAAGTAGATACAATGAGCATAAACATCAATTAAAGCATAATACCGCACTTACTTGCAATGGTATTCTTTAAATCTAATTATCTTCCAACACATCATCACTCAAAGTAAGAAAAGTCTTCTTTAGGAAATTTTCTCAGCTACTAAATTAATTATGGATGTTTTTTTCTTTGCAGGTTATGGTTAATAAGATATTCACCTAAAAGCTTTTTAGAAAATGTTTACCCTCCTTGACAATTTAACTGAATTATGCAATAATTAAACATTCCTAGAAAAGAAAATGAATATCGCCCTAGCAGAATAATATGTACAATGCAATCGAAATTTTTCCTCCAATCCAATAATTTTCCACAAAGACATAATGAATGAAAAAATAAAAAAATAAAATGCAACTCAAAAAGGCTGCAACTTCACGTCAACGGATTTCAAGGAATACAGTCGTACATAAGGTCGCTTTGGCGCAAAAACGTGAGAGTGCACAGCAAGAGTCAGAACAACTGTTGAATAGCCAAAGATTTCGCAGTGCAGGGCGATTTTATTACCATTACCACATCGAACTAAGCAAAAACAGGTGATTATGGACATTATTATGCTCCAAGTGGTGTTCATGGCGATGCCGGGACGGGAGTTTCCTTCGATTCCCCCGTTTTGATGCGATGTGGCCGCGCAGGCAGTATGATGGTGGATCGAAGGCTTGCAGTTATGGCCATGGGATGGGTTGATGGTTGTTGGGTTTTTGGTGATTTCGTGCTGGATATAGAGGTTCTTCGACTTGCCTTGCCAATACTGATTGCTGTTGCTGCTGCTGATGTTTTGTTTTGATGATTGTTCGGAGCAGTGTGTTGTGTGTGTGTGTTTTTTTGCCTGCCGCTGTTGTAGCTGCTGCTGTTCCTGGTGAGAAACGTGAGAACAAACTGGCCACATTGAATTGTGATTTATCTCCACGTAAATACATATTGACGACTGGAGCTCCGAACAAAGGTACAGGAAGCGATTGCAGTTTTGTGAGATTATTTTGTGCTGATGGTACATATATAAGAATCGATGCTCCTGATGGCCTGGCCTTAAAGTGCCTTTAGCATTTTCCGATTGTTCGCTTTGGCTTTTCGACAAGGACGAAACTGATTTTTTTTTTTTTGAAATTTAATCGCGTTAATTGTGGGAATCATGATGATGATAGAAGCTACTGAATGTAAGTCCAGTAGATTCAGTCTTTCCTTTAGACTCATGAATATTAACAAATTGGGAAAGCTGATTATCAGTATACAGAATATTGAGGACATTTTTTTATTATAAAAAGCTTAATGGAACTTAAAACAAATCTGGATTTTGGTATATAGCCTCTTTATAATGTTCTTAAAAACCTGTGAATAGTTCCCATCGATATATGAGCGCCGCCGCTAAAAATGTTACGGGATTAAAGGCCCCCAAAATGTTTTTTTGTTTTTTTTTTCGGAAATATCTCCCTATAAAGGACTAATTTGTAGCTTAGAAAATTCCCTTCAAAAAATATATTATCTATAGGTACATATATAAACATAACTACTTTCTTTTCTTTATAAACCCCTAAGTTGCTAAACACTTTCACCAAAACACGATCAAAAATAATAAATGTTTATAATTTTAACAACTTCGAAAAATTATTTTGCAAGCAAATATAAAAATATCAGTTCATCTTTTTGAAAGATTTATGAGATCTTAATTATTCTAAGAAACCTGAAATGACTAATTAAAAAAACAAAAACATAACATATCTGAAAAGTGACAAATAATGGATAGATAACTTGTTCGTTTTTGATGTGTAAACATCTATGCCGGCGCGGCGGTAGGGTAAACTAAACACGTGGAAATTTCTTAAGCACATTACGCTGTGCTGTTACACGTTACGACACGTTAATGTATAGATGGATAGATAGATAGATAGATAAAATTCTTTATTTCAATAGATTCGTATGCAATATATTAAAAACTTAGATTAAGACTTAGATGTATATTGGATACATTCAATATTCGGTACGTTCCTTCGTAGCTCAAACTAAATCGAAAGGTCGAGTTGAGTTTGGATTGAAATTTGGTTGACAGTTCGAAATCGCCGCGTCCTGTGATGCAAAACCAGCACTTGAAAATTTAATTTTATGTTTACACATCTTAACCGTAAAGCACTCTCACTTTTTTTGAAGTGTAGAAAATAAATTCATATATGAACATATTTACCTAATTAAAAAATATAAAATTAAGAAACATCAATACAAGATAGGGAATATACTTACGCACTAAAACCATAAAACCCGAATACACATTGCACAAACAGACTTTTGTTTTTTTATCAATGAATTAAGTGATATAATGTAGGTACACAACGCTATGTTACTTACGACTTTGGCTTTTTTATTTGCGCAAATATAGACGTCAAACTGAAGTTTATACTTGTTCATCCTGGTTGTAGCTGCATGACAAAGTCGTAATCACGTAAAACAATAAAAAGGTTTTACTGTGATGCCATTTTTTGTTTATGATAACTGCCTTCTTTAAATACGTTGTAGTTTGATTAATACATACAATATACATGCATAGAGCCCGACATCGTTCGTTTGCGTGGCTTAAATTATTAAGAAAGCAAGATGGAATGGTCTTGCGTGATTTATACCTATATTGAAGCCAACAAAAAATTCAAGCTGTTATGCATTCAAAAGAAAAAAAAGTATTTCGAAGATGAAGCTGAAAGTGTGGCAAGCTGCAGGACTGCATCTGAATTTTGGAAAAAAAAAATAAGGAATCTAAATGGAGCTAGGTATGTTATTGGCACAGAACTGAAATCCAACTTGCTAAAAGATTATTTTGAAAAACTGTTTAATCCAGCATCAGCTGGTTCTGACAGAATTCCTGTGGAGTTCTACAAATATGGTACAAGCGAGCTTATTGGTAAACTTAGTGACCTGTTTAATAACATTCTGGAAACTGGAAATGTCCCGCTGCGATTTAAAGAAACCTTGATTTTTCCCATCCATAAAAAAGGTGTTACATCTGATCCACAAAACTATCGTAGAATCTCGTTTCTTAACGCATCACATAAAGTGTTTACTGGTATTCTATAGCGGCGGCTAAACAATTGGAAAAACTTATAAAGCTGAGCCCCCAGTTCTAGTTATTATACCGGCCTCCAAAAAAATTTGACGTGCCATTGTTTTTATTCATCATTCGCGTCGTAAAAAAGAAGCTGATGTCTAGTTTTTACTAGCTCCAAATGGCACTTGTTTCGTAGTAAAAATAAAATTTTGAGCTTTTAATCAGAATTAAAACTGGATGATGGAGAAGTCCGAGTTCGTAAGTCGCTGTTGGTAGATATGCCCGTCCACTGTGAGTCGAGCTAGATCCTAAATGGGTTGCCCGATTTGCTTCAAACTTGTTAGAGCATTTTCATGGGAAATCCTAAAAGAAAAATTCGATTTCTTGTTTTAGCTCATCTAAAACGGATAGCCATACAACGTTTAGCTGGATTTTTTTCAAATCATCTCGAAAATGGCTTTAACGATTTTTATCACACTTTGTATAGCTGCAATGAAAGTAATTAAAAAAAACTGAATTTCATTTTTTTTGGAAAAGAAAAATTGTTTAATTTTATTTTATTCTTCTACTGATTATATTTTAAATTTTCTATGCGAAAATTTAGCTCGCATATTTATTAAACTGCTTTAAAACTTCTGCCAAATAAAAAAAAAAAAACAAACAAATTAATAAATAATATACATATGTATCTCAAGTGTTTTATACATTTCGAACACTTGCCAATTAAATAAAAACAATATAGAGCGCTATTCTAAAACACATGATACTTGAATTATGAACAATAGTCCTCGATCAACCCTTAAAACGCTATCTGTTCTGTCTATGGCTACAAAACTTATACACATAACTCACCAACATTGCCTATTCTATATAAAGCAAAAACAGTAGGGGAAGAGTATAATTGAAGTATCTCTTCAAATTGTAATAATGTCCTTCATACAGTACGTTTTTTATTACTGATGGGGATATGCGGGGGAATGGGTTTCCGCTTTGGCTTGAGCTTCAGAAACTACTGGTCTAGGAAATTCGTTATTTTAAATGAATGCCATAAATTCCATTGGAACATGCCTTTTAGTTTAATGGAAAACAAGGCTGTTTAAAGATCTATACATATATACAAATAACACACAGATGCAAAAGTCTCCTCTTCGCTATAGAAACTCAAATATACTTCAGAGTGGTTGGTGTGTATAATATGTGAGTGTTTTTTTTATTATCCAATGATTTTAAGGGATGCGATTTTAGAGATTAAATTTTGTACCTACGAGTAGGTATTTCATTTAATTTTCAAGAGCTTTTCAAGTGCCCGCATATAAAATCGTATAGGTACGGAAGAAACCCTTTTTCCACTCAATATATCTTCCAGCTGCCCTCTTGCCTTTACTTTCAACTTTTTCGGGTGATGATTCAATGAAATGAATGAAGTGCGAAAAACACCCAATGAAACGATTTTACGAGGCTAAAGCTATGTGTATCAATCGCTATATCCAATTTGCACCTCAATTGTTTATAAATAATTGAATAATTTCGAATTCGAATGCAGGGGGGAATTCAATTTGAAAATTATGCCCCCTCTATATCCATTTCAAAATCTACCTAACCATCAGCATTCAGCTATATACCCACAAATCTAATCAGGTTCAAAGCAGCTCATTCGATTATGCGGATTCCTCTCAACAACATTTCAGATGCACGGACGCACGGACAGATGGATGGACGGTCTATAGTTCAGCTCGGCTTCACCCACGTAGAGGTCCACTTCTATATAGGTATACGTCCCCGTCATCGTCCCCCGCATTTATGTTTCAAAAACCAAATAAACAGCAAAACATGAGGTTTGCATATTTATTATCGCGTTAGCATAAACAATGAGCTATCCGGAGAGGTATAGAATAATGTAGAACCCACAGCTACTACGGCCGGCACCGGGCACAGCGATGGTGGTCTTGAAAATTTCAAATTCGCTTGAATAATTCACAAAATATCTAAAAATTTTCGGCGCCAAAGAACCGTTCTTTCGTTCGTTCATTTGTTGGTTCTGGTTCTGTATCGGTTTCGGTTTCGGTCAGTTCTATTCCAGTTCTGGGATATACTTTTTTTTACTTTAACGACCCTCTGCTCTGCCTCTGTGTATACCTTCGTATAGCTTTAATGTGAAAACCATTTTTTTTCGTTTTTGTTTGTTGTTTGTAAGTTGACCGTGTGCTTTCAGCGTGGAGTGCATTTTAAAATTCAACATCAGTCTAGCTTATACAATATACAACACATTCGCAACACATTTTTTCTGTCTTCTGGCTTTGCTGTATTTAACGTTTGTGTAGGAAAGATAGGTATAGGTGTACGTGGTACCGCTCCCGAGTTTAGCAAAAATAAAAAATCGTTAGCACGTGACGTATGAAGTATCAGTAGATAATACCAAGTATCTATTCCACCTAAATACTTATGTATTCACATAGAGTCTGTCTGTAGATATACGTAGTTACGTCGCACATAATATTAACTTCAAGTGGAGGCGGTAAAGTTGGGGACTGTTATTAGGAAGGCATGATGGGGCAACCCCTGGATCGGTGTTATTTAAAGAGCTATATATTAGACATATATCCAGTCTCTTTTGTTTTGTGAATTTCACAAGTTAGAAGCTTAAATTATTTTTCTACTTACATAATATCAGTATTAGGCCTTTGATAAGCCGGTTAAAAGCTGTTGATAAGCCCTTTAAAAGCTATTATATGCCAGGTAAAAGCCGAGCTAAAATGTCTAAAGTCGTTGATAAGCCAGTTAGAAGTCGTTAATCATCCGGTTAAAATCCGTTGATAAAGCGGTTAAAAGCTATGATATGTCGGTTAGAAACCTTAGATAAGCTGGTTAAAATCCAGTGATAATCCCGGTTGAAAGAAGTAGTTATTCCGGTTAAAAGCCATTTATAAGCCGGTTAGAAGATTTTGATAAGTCGGTTAAAAGTCGTTGATACGTTCCTCAGCCATCATAAACGTGGCAAAAGAGCGGGAAGTAAAGACACAAATAGCGGAACCCTGACTGTTGCTTCGATTTCAAGACTTTCCTGTCTCCTTCAATAATATTTATTAAATTCGACATAAAATCATCAAATCCCGCGATGGTGAAATACACCTTTCATCCCTTCTCCTGCCGTTGATTAGAATTCGATTGAAAAATGACCTTTAGTCGGGTGTTCAAATTCTCATAAACAATAAAGATACCGAGTGCTTGTCTGAACTTTAAACACTGTATTTGTGTACATATCCATCATATAGATATTGGCTTGAAAGAGGATAACAATTTGAAATATGTGTATTGTTTTAAGAGGTTATTTCATCCGACAAAGGACTTTAATTATATGACAAGCTAATCAGCTGGACTTCTAGTTCTAAGTCTGAAACAAGATTATATAGTAGAATATTGTCAGTCGTAATGTTATAAGATATCTGATGCGGTCAAAATTCTGTTTCTGACCTTCCCTTTAAATTGCATATACATACATACCATATACTATCAAGAAAGTAGAATACATATAATATGTACGAGTATGTGTAGGTATGTATATGTATTGATAAAATGTTGCAAGGAGGCACGACTGAAGAATGGACTTCGTTATATATTATGTATTTGTGTTGCACAAAAACGTTTTGTGTCCAAAGACGTGTTTGGATGTTGTATAGGTATATTGAAGTTAATTATGCATTCAAAGCACATACCTTCACTCTTGTCATTTACATTGCGTTGAAGAAAACTTTGTATAGCTAAGTTTTGCTCTTTCCTTAGGGGTTATAGGTATAAGTGTCTGGAGATTGCAAACTTCTTAGGTTTTAGTTTCAGCTTTGCTTGTCTTCGTTGGAATAAAATATTCAAAGAAATGTGTGAAACAATAGATAAAACATATAAACTTAGCAGGTTAAACAGGTTTTAAATATTACAAGAGATTATAGTTGCTTTTAAGTTAGAGGAAGAGTATTTTATTTTTATATAAACTACCTATTTGAAAATAAAGTTTTCTCTAGTTTTACAAAGTTAATATTGGATTCAAGGTAAAATTTATATTTGAATGTCAAGAACAAATGTGTTTTCGTTGAAAACTTTTGGAAACATTTACAGAAGTTTTTGATTAAATTAAATACATATTTTGTTTTAATATGATGATTCCGACAATATAAAATCACAATAGACTTGCACGGAATCTGCCAAGAAAGGATAACGTTGTCTACAATTCTCTTTTATAGCCAGGAACGGAAATTGTCTTTAAAATAAAACTTTTGTTATTATATAAATATTTGTTTTGCTAGTGAATTATTCCTCAAAGTTTGCATTTTGACAATATCAAACTCGAGAATTTGATCAAACTTGACATTTTGATGATGGAGAATTCAATAAAAAGTGGGTCTCGCAATTCTGTCCGTCTGTATGTCTGTCCGTTCGGCTATCGACTAAATAGAATCGACGGGTTAATTTTCTTTAAACTTGGTATACCTTGCATGTTTTTGGCGCACCCCAAAAAAATTTTAAAACAATTTTCTTACAACCTAAAATTTTTTTTAGCAATTATTGAAAATCTTATTTTTTAAAAAAACGTGTCAACAACCACAAGTTTTCTTAAAGAAATTCAGTATTTTTTTTTGAAAGATAAAATTTCTGAAAAATGGTTATTAATGGCACCTCTCATATATGTATAACCATTTTTTTAATTTTCCATTTCCTCGGAAATTGATTTTAATAAATTTTTTTTCATGGAGTTCGAAGGAAGTTAATTGCTTTTTTGCAAACTCAATAATTCGAAGAAAATTGGTCGATTTTTATCTATTTTGGTACCCAGATTTTAAACAAAAATTATTCAAAAAACCAAAAAAAAAAAAAAAACGTAGGTACTTTCAATACAATTTTTTCTTAAATTGTTAAGGAAAATCTTATTTTTCTCAAAACCGACTCCTACGATTATGATTAAAATTTTGTTTAAGCTAATATTAGACCGATCTACCATATTATTAAAACAAGTTTAACAGTAGGTAAGACATTATTAACGGAACCTCTCATAGGACCATTTTTTTATTTTAGAATATCTCATCAAATTGGTTGAACAACCAATTTGAATAAAATTTTGTTTGTACTATGTAAAAGCTTCTAATAAGTTTTTGTATAATATCGCATATCAAAATTTTAAAAACAAAAAAAAATAGTTTAAAAGAAATTAATTTTTGAAAATTCGATTTTCAAAATCGTTTAACAATTGGCGTGCCAACATTTTATTTCTTTTCATTTTATTGACTTGACATTTTTCGGCTCACAAAATCTAGTTTTCAAATAAAACTACCTATATGTCATAGTGGATTTTCTTATCAAATTCAAAGATCACATTTGAATGGATGACGTATAGCAGAATATCTATATTTATATCGATTATTTAAGGAAATGAATTTCGATAACTTTTAAAATAGACCGGCTCTATGTTCGAAAAAAATAAATATTAAATAAATACCCGAACCTTCCTGCAAACCAATCAATTATATCCATGGAATTTATTTGTCAATGAAAAATTAACAAATCAATTTCCTCTAACCTCATTAATTCTTGCTAAATATATTTAAAAAAAACACTTATAATATGTTCATTCAAACTTCAATACCTATATTGCTATTGCATTGCATATAGGTACAAACGTCCACCATTGTATACGGTCACTTCTTGTATACCTTCCTTTGCTCTTCTCATCACTAAGCTACTGAAATCGAAATCATTAACACAAATTCATTAATCATATTGCCTGTCAATTCGTGCCATTACCACGCCTACCTCCAGGGAATTGATTTATTTCTTCCTTTTTATTTGGTATTAAAAGTGGATTAAAGAAGGTGGATTTTTGTATTATATTTGGGCAGGTAATGGAAAAAGGGGAAACCTTCTCAAAAACCCATTTGTTGCAAGAGCCAGCGGAGAGGTCGACCGGCCAGCGGCGGCGGTGTTCATCGGCGGGCAATGTATAGTCGTATAGTATTTATATATTAATAATGTGTTTCCAATTAGGTATTATATGTGGATCAGTGGTTTTTGATTGTCTGCACGAAAAGGAGGAAAATGAACTCCATTTAAGAAATGAAAGGTGTATCACAATTAATTCTTCAATCAGGTGAAAGTGTAAGAGTAAGAGGGAAACTGATTTTTAAGTTTATATCTTTTTCGAAGAAAATAAGGTTGAAAATTATAATTCTTCAATTATTTTGCTATTCGCTAAAACTATATTTTTTCATTAAAAATATAAAATAAACCAAAATGCTTAAATGATTAAAATGAATATACCTAATGAAAAACACTGCTTTTAGACGACTGCAATTTTTAACGGAGTTTCTCTTTTGAGTTTCTTTCGGATTGCAGCATCCATTTAAACGCTGCAAATTTTAATAGCTGCAACTTTTGTTAAATGAGAAGCAAACATCTCTTCACACTCTTTACTCCGCTTATGTTTCAAACAATAAGAAAAAGCACAAAGAAGAAAGAAAAAAGAAAAAAGAGCGATAACTCTGCAATTATTTCAACCTCTAAAACTTTGTCTACCCCGGCCACCGCATACGTCCCTCGCCTACGTGCTTAAGAATCGCAGGGGGTAATTGCAGCGTTTAAAAGTAGTCAAAGGACTCTATTTCATCCGATTCCCTCCAATTTACAGGGTGTTCTTAAAATAATTTGTTTTCCATTTTAAGTCAATTTATTATTCTGTATGATTTGTTTTTTTTTTTTTTTTTTTCTAGCGTTCTAGCCCTTTCCTGCATCTTATACCAAACACTCATAGTTGGCTTTCGTTCGTAAAGGATTCGGAAAAACTTCAACAAAAATACCCCCATCTAATCTAAAGACCCCCTTTATGTCGCTGACAAACAGAAAATGCAGATAATTTTGTCGTCTTGCACTTTACACTTTCAATTCGCTTTACAAAGCTAATTAGTTTCCAATTATATAATACTTGGGTACCTTTAATTTTTTTATTAAAGCGAATTAAATCATTTAATGACACCAACGAACTTATAAATGTTATAACTTACTTAAATTTAATGTGCTAAAAATAACCTCAATTTTATATTAGGTTTACATTATCCTCATATATATTTGTTGTATCTACTCGTTTAAAAGCTCCCCCTATACATATATGTAGATGGTCTATATGGCCGATGCTGGCAGACAAATGTCATTATTAATTTAATGCACTGGACTCATCTATAATGCATTCGATGAGTTTATATGGCCATTAACTATGTTTTATAATGCACTAACCCCGTAGTACATATATTTATATTTTTACTAAGGGTTCAGCATCATCATAGAACAAAATCGATTTCAGTACAGCTTCGAGCAATCGTATAATATAACGGAATTATACGTTAATAGCGTTAAATCCATAACTGCTAGTATTATTTTCATATATTTATTTTGTATTGATTTAGTGCATTATGCGTGGACATAAACTGCAATGTTTAGTAATTTCCAGGAAAATTTAGTTACGGTTGGTTCAGTGGATTATCCAGAATTGACAGATAAAATATATAGATATCATAAAAATGAATGATTTAAAGATCATGACTCGAAAACTGGAGAGAAATATATGACACTGGTGTTGCCTTTACCTTTACCTTTATGGTAAAACTAAATGGCTTCAAAATTCTTTTGTGATGCCGTTAAGTATTTGAACAATAAATTAAATACGCGACTGGATTGCAGGAACTTACACTTGATGTTCAAAATTTTGTGGTTTTATAACTTTATATTATAACAGAAATTTTTGCGTAATTAGAACCCTGAATGACTCCCACATATCTCCTTATGTTGAACTTGAAAATGCAGTAAGATTCGCTTATTCAAACTATAAGTTACCTATACCTTAATTCGAACCAAGAAGGTTTTCAAGTTACCGGAAAATTTTCGTCTCGCGAAAATTCCTGAAATGTGACAAATGTAATTTATTAATATATCAAATCGTTCAAAAAAACAGTTAATAGAAAAATACTTACTGCACGTAAACTTTCAATATTATTGTCTCAGCAAAAAATCAACAAAATGACATGGGCTCCCGGATTGCCTTTATCGAAACAATGTACCTATTCTTTAAATATTTCTAGAAAAATACTTTTTAGAACGGTAAACATTTGTGTTCGAATTACAAGATATCTTTGAATAAAAATAAATACCGCGAATTACCGCGAGTGTTCGAATTAGAGAGGTAGTAGCTACTTGCCTTAGTTTCGTTTTACAGCAACTGAACATTACAGCGTACTAAATTTAAAATCAAATTAATACTTGTGTAACCCTGGTCGACATTTATGTATATATTTGAATTCAACTGACAAATTCTATTATTTGACAGAAGGCAACCTGGCATTTGACAACCAGTCATAAATAGACAGAAAATGTTTTACTCTCTAGTGAGCGCTCTCTTGGACCAAAAATTATTAAATCTGGCGCTACGGTCGGAGAATGTTTGAATCTAAGTGTGGAACAGAGCTTATGTGAACGAACACAATATACCAACTCTGATGCCTGAAGCCTGATTCACAATGCGATGAGACAACGAGACTTCGACGTGATCTTTTGCAGATATTTTCTCTTATTCACGAATTTAAAACAAACGAAATAATACATAATAAAGCATTTCTCGTCGTCACGTCGCGTCGAAAGTTCGGCGGGGTTACGATGAGAATTGCTTCATTAGATTATGTATTATTTCATTGTTTTTAGTTCGTCAAAGAGAGGAAATCATGCCTGATTTACAATGCGACATTGCGAGACATCGACGTGACGACAAGATCTCTTCACTGTTTTCCTCTCTTAATGACGAACTTAAAACAATGAAATAATACACAATTTAACATTTCTCGTGGTTTCGTCCGTCGTGTCAAAAGTTCGAAAAATTGAAAAAGCAGTCGAGAAACTTATCTTATTTTTTTTATATGAACTTTGAAAGACTTTTTTGCAGTTTTGGACAGAAAACCACAGAATTTAAAAGTAAATGAACGCACCTAATGTTTCAAAAATAAGAAAATCCTGCCTATATTGGCAATCTCTTTCTCATCATGCAAATGCCATCTCCACATCAAGAACTAATAACCTACATTTACATAAAATGTGTGACATATCTCATGTTTTATTGTATCTACCTTCCTATATTTAGGTAATATACCTAAATGTGTACCTAATCCAATACTGTACACATATTCGTTCGCCATAAAAAGCTAAAGTTGCATTCAATATATGTATGTACCTATGTAGTTTATGTACATTATATATATGTATCTTATTCAATTTAAAATTCTCAAATCCTTTAAAAATGTCAAAATATGAATGAAGAAAATTCAATAACCTATAGAATTTCAAAAGCAAGACAAACAATTTGCATTTACTTTACATACCTACTTCACATGCGCAAACATTAAAATCCAATATGAAATTGAAAAAAAAGAAAAAGAAAAAATGCAAACCTCCACGCCTTGTCATTTATATTAAAAGTAAAAATAAAAATCAAATTGCATGCCAATGCGACTTTAAAAACAAGCAGTAGTCCAATAAATCATCATCTACTTTAAATGCCCTGTCCAGTGTCCGTTCACTTCACATTCTCTTATTTCGTATAGTTACGCACAGCCATCACAATCTGTCATGATTTATGAAAAAGGACACATAAATCGATGATTTACAGCCGCCGAAGATAAATCTTTACACATTTGTTTTTTTTTTTTTTGTGTGTCACCTTTTGTGTCTTGTGTTTGTATACCTATGAGACTTTCAAGCAAAGGCACTTGGCGCCTATATTTATATGAATAATATTTACAAAAATAAAAACACCCAAAAGGAGTTATTAGTGAAACTAAAAAAAGCAATTTGAGTAAAAAGCATATAGACAGGTATACAAAAAATCATTCATTTCTATCTATCTTTTCGCCTTAGCCGTCTTTATAATCTAAATACAAGTCCTTAAATCCACGCAAAACAACGCGCATTAATGCGCTAACAAGTGTTTGTTCTTGTTCTTTATACAAAGTAGGTATGGTGGATGTGAATGTGTATATTCAATCACATTACACTCTCTTCTTTTGCTAATGCATTTTTTTCTTCTTCTTGTAAAGTTTTCAAAAAAAAAAAAAACAAAAAAAAGCATTTCGTTGGGAGGGGGGTTAAGAGTGAAAGGAGAAAAGCATTCGAATCTTCTGCAGCGGAAGCTCGCACCTTTTAGCTCCAAACACAGTGCTCCCTTTTTTCCACAACACAAATGCGTCAGTCAGTTGCATGGGGTGTAGTGGTAGGTGGAGCATTGTTAAACACGCGATTTATTCGTTTTTTGCTGTCTGCTGTATTTAGCTACCCATCATTCTCATACTACATTCTCTTTCACTTCAGCCAAAATGTTTTATTTAAGTTTACTCCTCTGTGCTTCGTGTCGTTTTTATGCTGAAACAGCGAGTACCTACGGTTTTCTGTTTTTCGAACAAAAACCAAAGCACATAAGCTTCCCATTATGCTCCCGGCTCCCCTCTCGCTTGGTGAATTCATGGTTGGTACATATACTCTCCGAATTGCGGATATAACTTTAATATTAAAGAGCACGTTATCCTTCGGAATACCTATTTATAACACGGCGGCGGCGGTTCTCTGAGAGTGGGAGTTTTGAGAGTGTGAGTGAGTGGGTGTCGGAGTCGGTGTAGTAAGGTGAGGTTAGTGAGAGAAATGTGGGGTTTTCGCTCTGCAACACCACACCAAGAAAAACAAAAAACACGTTTGCAACACAAAAGGTCCTCGACAGTTCTCATCGGGAGGGAGTCATCGCCCATATCGGAGTCCTTGTTTATTTATTTTTTTTCGAAACGAGACGAAGAGAGCAAAACGGAATGATCCCATTGTTTTGTGATGTTTTGTGTAAATAGATGCGAAAAGGATTGTGCCAAGGACAAAACAAAATCCATCCAACAAAATCGAGATAAACAACAAAACAACGGAGAGGTGGATTAATATAAATAATTGTGATTGTGAGTGGGCGAGATTCAGGGAGAGAGAGATGAACGGTTCGGTAAGGTAGGTTTGTTTTTGTGTTGCTCTTGCTATAGTTGATGCCTTGATGGTTAGCGTTGGACTTTGAATTCAAATGGAACGTGCCTTGCCTCACTTGTTGAGTTGATGTGTTGCAGTGCAGTGTTTTGCTATGAAGAAGAGAGAGGGAAATAAAGGGCGAAGATAACTTTTGTCCGTTCGACCAAAGGTGAAGTCATCAGTGATGATGATGTGGTAATCTTTGCTTTTTTTATATATTCCTATTTTTATGGACACACACACTCTCTACTTTAATGGGATAACTTATACTGGCGTGGCGGCGGATGGCCAGTTTTTGTGTTACCTGTGCTGGTGTACGTTTGATTGGCTTCCTTTTTTTGCTGATGCTTTTTTTTGTGTACAAAAATAACATGTAAATATTTTGACGCGCTTCGAGTGGATGTGATGGCAAACGCCGAACAGTTTGACGTGATTGACAAATGATGACAGTGATTGTTGAAGCCGAAGAGATAATTACGGCATAAGTGGCGGCAGGTAGGTAGGTATATAAAAAGTTATTAATTAATGATGAAGGATAGATCCTTTTTTGATTCTTATTAACAGATATGTAGGTAGGTAGATTGGTATGAGATATGTACATGCCTATGAGGTCTTAATAATATTAATAAATTAACTGTAGATTATGCAGAGGCTATAATTGTTGTTCATTTAATTTTTAATGAGTGGCCATGACATTGTAATTTATTATTATAGTCTTCAAATGAATGATGTACAAAAGTGCACTTTTAATATTACCAACCTATGGATGTTTGTGTTAGTAGGTAGCACAGAAGTCGAAAATATCTACATTTAATTTAGATTCAGTGTAAAAATAACCGCATTATATAAAAATTAAATTGTATACTTATTTAAAAACAAGGGAAATCCACCTTCGATATTTGTGTTGAATTAAACCAGAATTTTTAAACTTATACCCAAGAAAATTCACGTTCATAATTATTTATTATGGTTGATTCATTGCATAGCAGCTCATAAGGGTCAGAATCTAATTTAAAGCATTTTGACAGGACTATAAGAGTTTGTAAGGAGTAACTGCGCTGAGCAGCCCAGCCAAACGATATAGTTAAGGCAGCTTTGTGAGCCATTTTTGATGCGGAGTAACCCTAAAAAAAAAAATAAAGAAAACATATTAAAATATATTTACATAGGTAAATTAAATAAATGAAGGAGTACGATTAAAATAGTGACATTTTTTAAACATGTTTTGATTTCACTTTTTATTTTGGTCAAATTTGAGTGTTTTTTGTTAAACCATACCTAAGGAAGTTGACCATATATGTCTGATATAATTTTTTCTATCTTAAAAATTCTCTAAAGTTAAGTGATAGATAAGATTTATTTTTAAAATGTGTTTTTTTTTATTAAATTGTACTTGCTCTATAGGGCAAGTATTGGCTTCGTGTAAAAAAAATATAGGTTAAAATTAACATTTACACTTCGATAATGCAGAAGCCCGAAAAACTAGGCTTCGACATATTGTCGTTCGGCCTTTGCATCCACTTTAATTTGAAGCAGATCCTAAATGGATTCGTTTCATATTTGGTACAGACTATAACAGAGTATTTTTATCTGATTCCCTCTTAAGGAAGAAATTCGATTTTTTGTCTAAAACAGGTAACTGCTATACAACTACACGTTTTTTTTTAATGTTCTCAAATATTGCTCTGATAATTTTTATTAAATTTCGTATCTGTAAATAGGCATTCAAGTTTTTGCCAAAAAATTTTTGAATTTTGACGTTTTTTTAAGAAAATTGAATATAGCATAGAATTTTAATGGCTTTTGAATAGTTAAAACAATAATGAATTAAAAAAAAAAACTATTTTTTTAACAAAATAAAATGCAGCTTAATTTATCATTTTGTTTATTTGGCAACATCTCAAATTCTATATTCATATCATTAATGATCATTAAAATTTATATGTATCCACTCTCTAGTTTTTAAGATTATTAAATAAAGTTAGTCATGTATTACCTATCGAACCACCCACGTCCAGCGTTGCCACAATGTTACAAGTGTAACAAAAGTGTTACACTTTTCTTAATTTTTTTGTATTTGTTACTATGTTACTTTTTTTTTCTTTTTGTTACACTTTTTTCTCCAATTTTTTTTTTTTCTTTAAAATTTTACTTTATTATTTTTTTAATCAGTGTGAAGTGCGCTTAAACAACACTTCCACCTATTTGTACACCTACGTCCTAAATTGAGTTGAAATCACCTTCATTCGACTCGATCAACCGCGTTCAGTTACAGTTTAGTCGAAATCTTGCTATCTTTCACTTCAAATTCAAACTCGATCTCTCGATCCAGCATATAAACATGGTTTAAACTTATGTTGCTATTAAAAATAAAAAATTGAGTTCAAGAGCATTCTTTGCGTTTAAATCATTTTTTCAATTTGTTACATTTTTTTCGGTTTTGTTACGTTTTTTAAAAAAATGTGTTACACTTTCGTGAAGCCAAGCGGCAACGCTGCCCACGTCTTTCATTGTCCTTATAATACATAACATTAAACAAAAAAACAAGTAAGTGTGGCCTAGTGCTTGCATATTTTTTTATTTACATAAGTTTTTAGGTGAAAAACAAACAATTTTGTCAGTTCATTTTAAAACCTTGTTTTCCAGTAACATTGGTAAAAGCCCGAAATTTGTTGTTTTCATAAATTTACCAACATGCCATGGTAAGAAAAGACCCATAAAAGAGGGATTTAAAACCAGCGGGCAAGGCGGGCCACCCAGTATACTGTTGTCCAAGAAAAAAATAAATTTTAAAAAGGTCCGGAATGAATTTTTTAAACAAAACATTTCAAACTTTTACCAATTTTGTTTAAAAAAAAATTAGTACATATAAGTAAAAATTGGTATTAAATTGTTTGTTTAAATGAAAACAACTTTAATCACATCTTATATCACAAAATCACTTTAGAGAAAATTCAAAGTCGAGCAATCCATGTAATATTTAGTATATTAAATTAAATGCAGTTTTACTTAATCGTCAAGGGGTTTTGACCTACCTTCTCCCTGGTTTTATTTATTTTTATTTTTGTTTTTAAGCCCTCAATGGTCTTTCTTATTATTAAAAATACAGTTATCACAAAAACTGTTTTTTTTTCTTCAGAGCATAGTTATTTATAGAAAGGTACATATATATTGTACAAGTATAAACAAAACAAAAGAAAAACAATTTTATCTCGATTCCATTTCCAGTTATTTTTTTTTAATGATGTGATTTTTTCTTCTCACAACAAAAATATATTTTAATTTCTTACCGCCATATTATCCACTTGATACATTCAGACTAAACCTTAAATATTGAATTTATATAATTTACATCTGGCTTTAAATTTTAATCTCGATAAATCGAGTGAATAAAATGGGAGTTAGAGATAATCTGAAATTTGAAACTATTTTATGTTCCTTTGTGTTAATTTGGATTTATTTTATTTTATTTCATTTTCAACTTTCTGATTAATTTTTGTTTGTAGCGTGTGCCGTGCAGTGTTGAAGCGAACTTAAACCTTGCTTGAACTATCCTGGGATTCTTTATACTTCACACAGGCTGAGATGAATGTGATTTTCCTAGGATGGTGGGCAATAAGTTTTTGAGGATGGGCGCTGCCAATGTTAAATTTTTCAGAAATAAACAGTTAAAAATAAAATTTCAATAAATATTCTTTGATTAAAATCGTTTTAGCCAATGGGTAAATGAGAACGTCGAAAATATAAAAACCGTTCTATGGGAGGTTTTATTTGTTATAAAATTGTTTTAAAAATCCAAAAAAATATATTTCTAAAAATTTCAGTATAAATGCATTACTATAAAAAAAAATAAGTTTCTCCAAAAATAAAGTGATCAAAATCAGTGGAGTTTGTTTTGAGAAAAGCGAACATTTTTAAATTGTTTCAATGATCGGAGATGCCATCAATAGGCATTTTTGTGAAATTTTATTTACCTTAAAAATACACCAATATTATATTATATTATATTATATAATAACATAATTATCTTATACTATAATTCATTTTTTTTTTAAATTCTGGTTAAACCGCTTTTGAGGAAAATAAGACTGTTTTTAACGTTTGGCGAAATTGTTGTGAAAGGTATATTACCGTTGTTTTTGGAACTGTCCAAAAAACCATATAGGTATCAACTTTAAATAATCGATAATCGAGCCAACCGTTTAGGTTGCAATTGAACTGGAAACAGTCAAATGCACAAATTCGTTAGATCCATTTTTTCGTTTTCCTTATATATCAACTTAATATCAAGATAAATCATTGATCAAAATCTTGAATTTAATTTGTCATAAGTACTAGATATCGCAGGTAAACATTTTTGTTTTTACAGTATAGTTATTGTGATAGTTACATTTAAAAAAAAATAAAAACTCACCTGATTCTAAAACATTTTTAAATAAAAGTTAAGTAAAGTACTTTGTATTTTAGGTCAAGGAAATAGATTTTTTAAAACACTCTTGGTTGTCTGTCTGTATAGACACCTATGTGTGTATGTGTTTTTAAAATCAATTTAATCAAAGCTTATAATTGAATGAATTATTCAGTCGCAAAATAACACAAAGTATACAAAGTAAAAATGATTCAAGGCTTTGTAACAACAAAGTCAACTGCTCCAAAAAAACCTAAAGTACATTCTTTTAAAGTATTTTAATTATGAAATGGTATAGATATGTGGTTTTTATATACATTTCCTAGATATATGTATGAATGCTACTTTGAAATTAAAAGGAATGTTAAAAAGCGCAAACGTTGATATCAGAACTGATAAAAAAAAATTTAATTTACCGACATGATTTTGAGAATGAAAACAAGCTTGTTTTTTTGCGATAAAAAAAATTATATATACACAACTGGAGGAATCATTTTTTCATTTTTCTCTCATTAAGTCTAAACAATTGACTTAAAATGAAGAAGTTGACTTAAAGTAAAATAATGTAAAACACAAATTGCAACACTATATGCTTTATATATTTTAAATCAAGTTATTTTAATTTATTATTTTTAAAGAATTATTATTTTATCAAATTCGAAATTAAGAAAAAAATATGAAAAATTATTTATACATGCGTATTTTTTACTTGTGTAATATTAAATACAACAAGTATATTATGCATTTTAAATTATAAATCGAGCTTGTGAGAACCAAAATTGACATTTCGCTGATACGAAGTACGAAAAGTTAGTTTATTGTTATTTGATGAAGCCTAAACGAGCTTTGTGGGCATTTTTTTAGTTTTATATTTATTTTCTTTGTTAAAAGACCAAA
Source organism: Epistrophe eligans (assembly GCA_951394125.1). Classification (NCBI taxonomy): domain Eukaryota; kingdom Metazoa; phylum Arthropoda; class Insecta; order Diptera; family Syrphidae; genus Epistrophe; species Epistrophe eligans. The sequence goes on along the minus strand of OX596030.1, from coordinate 95,194,212 downwards.
CATAACCGTACCTGGCATACAATTATTATGAATTAGGTTGTTTATCTCTAAAATAGCTTGAATGATTTTGATAAAAAATAATGTGTAGGTATATATGTGTACCTTGGTTCTTAATGGGCCAATGACTATTTTTTTTAAATATTGGCTTGACAACACCATTCAACTCAGCAGCGTAAGATAATTAAAAAAATTCAGAATGCTTTATTTTTAAGGAAAACAATCTATTTTTATTGAAAAACCTTTTAGAAAGACTAATTATGTATTTAAAAGTTTTAGGCATTCCTATAGGTAGGTATAGAAATTAAAAACCGAAATTTTTGATTTCCCAAAAATGAAGAAATTGTACATTGGTCCTTTTATAGAACCAAGGTACAGATATTATTTTAGGTATTTTCTGAATTTTGGTCAAATTTTTTTAAATTTTTTTATCAATAGGTATCTACCCCCAATAGAACCATTTTTTCTACTTTATTGTTAACGTCTTAACTGATTTTTGAGCAAGAGCTCTTTTTAAGGCATTTTTCTTTTTATCCCGCCATTAATGAACTTATTCAATGTTCATTCATTTACTTGTGGCAATAGCCTATGTTATGGAAGTGACTGAAGAAATGCCAATTTAAAACAGATGTGACTTCTCAGGGTCTAGGATCCTTAGTCGCCGGTGGACATACTTCGAGTGCCCACAGTTTAGTATTGTTTCAACTTTCAAGTCGCGCGAAGTTCATTGTATAATATACACCCACTTTTAATAAATAAAATCTGTTAAAACTGTTATAAATTAGCATTTCTTTATTCAATTCCTTTTTTCCTAACTATCTACCTATATTCTGTTTTAAAACCCGTTTCAATTTATAATAATACTCCAAATTGATTAAACGATACCATAAACAATAAATAATCAATTTATTTTATTCACAAAGAAGACATATTGTAAAAGTCTCCTAACCTTCTAACCGCTATATATAGTGGGCGGTAAAATGTCACGTTTCACTTACTCTTACTTTCAACGTAAAATTAGAAATTACTATGTATGCATGTATGATATGTATTTTGACTTCTTTAGCGGCCTTATCGTTCCACAAATTAAGCATTAAAGCAGTTTTTGGTCATTATGTTGGTGGTAATTTGACTAATTTCAATTTAACGCTCGCCCCCTTTACAAACGTGTCCTTATATTCATTATTTAGATACGGCGGCGACCGACCGACGACGACGACGTTGTGTCTCTGTGTGTGGAAAATGTTTTGCCATAACAAACATTAACCGCAAATAATTATAAACCTTCGTCCGTCTCCCACATCATAGCACCACGTTATTATATTGGATAAACCATCATCAACCTCTCTTCGAGCTGTTGGTCTTTGTTTATTTAGGATTTATGAGACCTACACACAAAGCACACTCACACAACCTATACCTACCTACAAAATAAATCTATGCGAAACGCATCTTTATACCTCTTCGTATTTCTGTACATATCTTTTCTATACGATTTGTCGGTGTTAGATTATAGCTGGCTGATATGTTGATGTGTCACACAAATTTCGAAGGTCTAAAAGATTACTATCTTTAAAGGAACTTTTGTTTAGAAGGGTTGGTACACATTTTTCACGATTCATTAACATTTTGTAAGTCTCAGAGTTTTCGGCGGCTTTATATTTATACATATACAAACCAAAACCAGATGCCTTTCTTTTGCAAAAAAAAAAAAAAAACGACAATATCTTAAATCGTAATGTTGTGTTTGGTAAGTACAAAGATTCGCATCAATTTATCATTTTTTTGTTTTATTGCGTATAAAAGGTTTTGTTTTGAAAGATGTTGTTAAACCATTGAGAATGTTTATAAAAGATTGCGAAAACCAATTGAATGGAATGATAAATGAAAAGAAGAAAAATGTTGACTAAATGCTACGTATTGTAGTATTTCCAACATGTTTTCTAACTGAAAAAACAGTGAAGAATTTAAGATTACCTTAGTGCACGTGCTTACTCAATGCATATATTAAGGCAAAAGGTGATAGTATAGGTACCTTTAATTGAAGATGGATGTATAATTGTATAGGTTAGGTAGTTATACCTCCAACGCAACGGGTTGATTTTAGAAAATTTGCTGACACTTTTTAACAAAGATATAAAATCAAATACTACCTAAATTGTATCAAACCAAGCTTCTTCTCATGAGATTTCTCAAGGAAGGACGGAAGGAAGGAAGTGGAACTGGAATTTGTATGAAATTGTATCTCCAGTTTTGATATTCTTTGGAATGACACGACTGATAACTTCGCCAAAAATTTTCGAACGAAGAGATTAGTACACTATTTAATAATAGTGAGTAGGCGAAGCGGTGAATAACACTCGGTGAATAACACTCTCACCTGATGATAATAACTGTCTTAGAAAAGATACCTCAGTATCCTTTAAGCTTATAGTGAGCTGTGCAACTTGCAGATTCTTCAATATTCATTGTGCATCAAAGACACATAATATGTAGGTAGGTATAGGTACTTCAGACTTCACCAAAGAGAAAATACAACTATGCTGTCAAAGTACCGAAATACAAATATCTAGGCCTATTTCAAATATTTGCAAAGGACAAATAGGCGTGTTTAGGAAAATTGAGATCTCATGAACAGGATTCCTCAGCAAAATTTCTCAGTTTTGCAGTCTCTTAGGAGAAAAAATCTTGGATTCGCTTGTTCACCTATTAAGTGGCAAAAATCTCTAAGATATCATTTTTTCTGAACGTACCAAATGTAGGCGAAGAGCTTTAATAAGAGCAATCTTATCCTGCTATATATGTATGTATATTCCTAGGGAAGGGGCACAATAATTATTAAACCTAAATCTTTAGGTCGTACTCGTAATGCTCTCAATCTCAACCCCATTATTATTCATTCATTCATTCATCAAAAGCTAACTCCTTGCTTTTATCTGATAAGAATAAAAATAAAATCAATAATGGGCAATTGTGCCTTGCAGTTTTTTATTTTGTTAAATTAAGTTTGAAGGGTCTTTAGTTTTTACAGCATTTTTTCAAATGTTTTGCAACCTTTTACTTTTAATGTTTAGGTTCCCTAGGTAAGTAAAGTAGGTATACCTTAGTCATTGAATATAGTTGGTAGGATGACTGACCAAATATCATTACCGAAATAGGTAGAAGAACCAATGTGTAGGATATATAAGTTGGAAGAAGTGATCCACTGCTCCATGTTATGGTAGGTTATATTCTATTTGCAGCTTGAATGGAAATCAACTGCCACAAAAAATCAACAAAGTTTATCAATTTAAAAATTGGTGCAACAAAAAAACAGACAAAATATCTTCCTTGTCGCAGGCACCAAGATAAAGTTTAGAAAAAACTCAGATTTAAAGTGTAAAATCTCCAAAGTTAAATCTTTAATAGGTATCTAACTTAACCTACCTCTGCTTCCTATCTATACCTACATAGGTATCTACTTGTCTTCCTTTCAACATTATTTCACTTCGTTGGTAGGTAGCTAGGTAGGTAGGTATTTGCTTTCATTACTCAATCCAAGCGAGCTTAACTTAGCATAACAAAAGCCCTTGGGAATCTGCAGATGTAAATTGAAGATGAGAATGAAATTAAAGAGAAAACATGGATTTAAAAAAATTATTTCCAAAAGGTTGTTATGTAGTAGGTTATCTAGAGTTTTTGGCTCTTTTTTTCGTTGCTCAACAGTATACATACATAAATCTACCTAAGTAGGTATATTTTTTTTACTAAAATTCTGCCATGAATGGATGGATACTTTTGCTCTGAACTAAAGTAGACTTTCAGCTTTTACATAACTGCGCATAACCATTTTCTTATAGATTAGTAGGTATGCTCTCAACTCTGAAACTCTGAGTAATATAATCTTTTAACTGGTGGCATGCTCTCACCGAAAGAATCAGAGGAGAATGGAAGAAATGACTGATAACTAACGACCATTTGGCCTCTTCTTTTTTTCTTTCTTTGAATTTGCGTTTTTACTTTATTTTGCAATCGAAATTTGAAACGAAACAAAGCGACCCTTTTTTTTGTGATATACCTACCTATTATACCTATGTATAGCAGCACTGAAATAAAACCGAAGGTGAGCAGGGACTCGTTCGTGAAGTGGATACTTAAATCAACTACTATAACAGTGCTGCCACCTTACTACCTTACTAGAACATTGTAGCTTAAACCAACTACCTATTACATTTTTTTTTGAGAGAAAGTAGCTATGTACCTTACCTAGCTAAATTTTTTTAAGATAAAAACAATTTTTTTAATAATGGATTTTTTTTATTACTCAGTTAAGAACCTTTACTTACCTTAAAGTTTAAATTTCCAAAAATGTGTAAGTACCGATTTTTATTTCTCAACAACTTGTTGTTGTTTCCCTAAATGCCTAAGTGACCTGGGGCCCAGATGAGGGTGACTGAGATTCACGTTGAGGCTAGTGAGTGAGCTCATCTCGGCATTGCTGAACCAGTTTGGAGGATGACGTAGCCATTTATGGAATTAATGGTTTTAATATCATGCCTGACTGTCTGTAAGGAAGCTGAATTTCGGTTTTGGTTAGGGTATTGTTTGAGTAACTTGCATGCTTCCCTTATTGCCATGCCAGTACTTCAAAAACACTAGCAAGTTGGGTAGCCAAAAAGATCTTGAGATATTTAAAGACTCAGAAAATATTCTTGAACCAACACCACAATCCATTTTTGAACCATCAGTAAAAATAATTGTGTCGAAGTCTCTCGTCACGACGGACGTTATCTTCCTAGTCCTTTCTGGATGGAAACACGACTACCTTCCTTCCAATGTATTTTCTTAAATCGAAAAAATTTAATACTAATTATTGTATCATGTTGTTACTACTTTTCTTAAAGCAACTTTATTAAAGAGCCAGCTCTGGCTCATATCCATTTAAATGCTTCAAGTTTATTTTTTTCGGTATAAGTAGGTAGGTACATAAGGTACTTTAAGTAGAAATTTGTTGAAAATTGGAACATGTTGGTTGATATAGGTGCATACATAAGCAAGTAATACACCACCGTACACCTATAGATGTTATTTATACATTTATTTTACCTCGAGTAGTAATAGTAGGTATATAAGAAAGTATTTAATAATTGTGAGAATAAATGGAATGATGTTGAAAAATCGAGAGACCTAATTCCTGTTGCTTTCTGCTACGCTACCTAGGTAACTGACGGACAATAGCAATAGGTAGTTTAGATCTCAGACTCATAGAACGAGTAAGACCAGACGATTATGTATCTATGTTAGATAGATATAGGTATATGTATTTCGACGCTACTGCTGTGGGAATACCAATTTATGACAGACGTTATGTTTTTTTTTAACTTGTCATTTTAAATGTGGAATGTCATTGGGTTTGGGATGAACAGCAACGTTATGCTGAGCTCGGGATTTGTGGGTTGATTTATGTATTAGGTATTGACTGGGAGACTGATGGCATTTTAAATTGAAAAAAGGATGTTTTGCAATAGGTAGGTAGGTACTTACCTTGTAGATTTTTTTGTTTGTTTTATTTATGTGTTTTACGGTTCTTTAGCTCCGCATCTATAACACACTTGTCTTTTTTTCAACCAACTAGGTATAGGTATCTATGTATGTAAGTACAAAAATAAATTCATTCATACCTACGTGGGTAATTGGGTACATATCTGGATAATCAGATTTTACCTACATAAACGTAACCTACCTTAATCCTTGAAATCATTAGATTTTTTTGCACACAAAGCATCTCATCAATAGACTGAATTTGTTCAAGTTTGTCATGGATGCAGTGAAGATTCCTCTTCGCCTTTAAGTATCCTTTTGCAAACGAAATGTTTGGTCGCGTACGAAACACAAAAGCCGGAGGTTTCGAGACTATGGGCTGCTGGCTTTAAGACCGGAACGCAGACTCTGATGTGAAAGAGCGAAGGTATAATAACTTAGTCACTGACAAACAGGGAATAATACCTAGATCTACATGTATCTAACTTTTCTATTCAAACAGAATTTTCTAGCAGCTGATAAATGAGATTCATAATGAGAGTGAATGATAAGGCAAGAAGAGTGGCTGGATTGAAAGCAAAATGAGGATACATGATGCTAAATCCTAGCAGCTAAATTCTAGTGGATACATTCTAGCGGCTTAGGATCTGGCAGCTGGATTCTACCGAGCAAAACTAGGCGCGAATATATGCTAACGGCTAGATTTTAGCGGTTCGATGCTAATGTATGGCTAGATTCTAGAGGCTAAAGTCTAGGGGATAAATTCTAGTGGATAGCTTCTAGTATCCAGTTGACGGCTCGATTTTAAGGGAAGATAAAATAAATATAAACAAGTTGGGTAGCGCGACAGAACCAGGGCCTATACTCTGTCCAACAAAAATAGGCAGTACACGTCTTATGGGAAAGCTTTTTCAAAATCAGTAGCGTGCCATATTTTTGCACCATATTAAATTGAAATAACTCCTCCACAAAAAGTGTTTGCCCGCCCGTGAATTTTCAATAGCCATCTGACACAGACCCAAAATCCTATTCAAGGCACATCTGAGTGTGCACTGAATTGCTGTGGCCAATGGCGATTGGCTGCAACAACCCTGTGAAAGCTTTAATGAAGGACAGATTTATGCAATCCACTGTAGCCAGAATGAGAGGCAAACGTCCTATCTTGCCTACACTGCCAATTTTTGTTGGACAGAGTATAGTGACTTACAAATCTCAACCATTTCTGTGTGCGTGTTTTTGGCAGAAATAGAGACCAACAATTTCTGCTGAATACGAGCGGCTTAGGTCCAAAGATTTTTTTAATGATAAGATCTACTCTTGGAGGATTTGTCAATTCCTCGCAAGAGGCAGTAACCCGTGAAAAATATTCCTATTTGTTTTTTTAAGTGGCATATAGGCTGGGAATCCAGCGTAAGACCTTTGGCGTAACTTTCCTATGCAACGCGCTAACCATTACCACACAAGCTACTACAAGGGAGGATGCTAACTACTAAATGCTAGCAGCTATGATTCTAGTGGCTAAAATCAAGCAGCTAAATCTCAGTAATTATATGCTTGCGGCCGGATTCTTGTGGCTTGATGATAGCGATCGAATCTGAGGCAATATCTCAGGTAACATAATATCACTGCAATAGCGCTAAAAGGTTCTTTCAAAGATGGGTGTTGTTATGGAAAAAAAATTTAACATCTGAAGCGTGTCTTGACACATATGAACCTTAATCGATCAAAGATTCTACTCAAGGAATAAAAGACTTCAGTAGATAATTTTTCTAAATTGGAACGTGTTCTTTTTCAAATGAAATTCTCGGAGCTCTTATTGAACATAAAATAATTCCTGGGCATGTTGCAATGTTTTGCCGCATCGATGCAATTAAAAAGGATCTTTGAAAAAATCGACATCTTGTTGTTCACAGAATTTAGGACCTACCTACTGTTGATACCATTATGGAATTCAGGAAGATTAGTTCACCGGCTTTTATTGAAAAATCGTACATATGTTTACGTTCCTATTGAGACAATCAAGTTTTGCATTATCATCAGATGAAAAGAAGTTTACATAATTACATAGATACCTGCCTATATATTATTTTTTTTTTTTTTACATCTACCTACTTCTTATTTTTATTTATTAAGACCAACTTGCCGACCAAAAACTACTACTTGGTATCTATAATTAATTCTCCACATATCTAACAGTTCTTTTAGCTTGAAGAAGGGTTAACGATTTCCAAGCAGCGATTTTTTCTCAAATGAGCCGTCTCAGAAGCCTATGTCTACCTTAAATTTTGTACCTATCTCTCTTTTAAAAGGAGTGGCACGAAACTTTTCAACGAAAGTGTTGCATGTGCATTGCATAGCGGTTGAATTTTTTTTATCGTACCAGCTACCAGCAGACCGAGCTAAACCTATTTATCAAAGACACATATTATCCTATGCTATAGGTAGCTACCTAATTTACATATAAAACGATCTCAGGTCGCAGATAAGCCATGCTAAGGATTAACTTGCACTGTTTGCACGTTTAATCAGATTCAAAGACAGAAATTTAACTGAAACTCTGAAGCTCAAGAAAACTGGCTAGGACATGTGGTGGATAAACACCCAGATACAAAAATATCTACACAAAAAAAACAATACTCCAATTTTCAAGTCCAATTTGTGGTGTCTGGTATTGGATTTAATATGTAGGTTGGTTTGCGTATGGTATGTCATCGTCGTTGTCAAACAATGGGGATTATAGGTAGATTGGATTGGATTTTAGTTGGACTGTTGGAGATGTCATTGAAATCTCTCTCCTCAAAGTACGGCAAGAGAGCAAGAAGAGCTAACCGAAAACGAGATTGTATTTCTCGTAATTTGATATCTACATTCTACCTACGACCTACCTATCGACAAATTTATCACTCAAGGGGAATAACGGGAACAATGAATGTAAATTTATATACAACTCACTCACACAATGAAGCCAGAAGCATATGTATGTATCGATAATTACATAAATTGAATTGATAATGCAGGGAAGTGAAGTTGGAAAGCATTTTTGTTATATACCTACCTACCTATCTGCATGTATACTGAACAGAGAACGAAGGGTGAAGTAGAGCGAAAAATGTATTAAAAAAGTAGAAGTAATAGGTAATGTATGCATGCGATGTGCTATTTTACAAATATCACTAAATACCTACACAATATGTATAGGTACACAACATTATGCAAACACATTCAGAGTGTTTCACTAAATTGAGAGAAAAAAGTGTACCTTCCTTCCAGTAGAATATACTCTCTCCATGTGCATTGCGCAGAGCAGCAGTATTTTATCTCTTTCCCCCCTCTTTACTACCAACGACCCTGGCCCACGTTTTGTTTTATTAATTCCTTATTTTTGTTGGTGTTCCTTTCCAACTTTGTTCGTCATAAAGTTGTTCCATATTTTTATTGGAACAAAACAAAAAATTGAGCCAAACTACACTACAATCATACAAAGAGAACAACTTGCCTTGCCAGCTAGCTAACTGATACGGGGATTGAGCGCATGCTACGCGCTGACGTCACGACAGATGTTACTGTGCGATAGTTTTGTTATTGGATTTTGCTTTCTTTTTTGGGTTTTGGCATTTGTTTTCGTATTCTTATATCGTTCGTCAATTGTGATCGTCATCGCGTCGTCATTCGCTTCACATGGGTCTTGCTTGGTTCGCATTGGTACCTAACCAATGTTTTGATGAGCGCTATAGTGTAATGTTGAATTTTACCAACCCATGTAGATACCTAGGTACACACATAATTCTTATTTGATTTATGGATAGCTGCCTGAATATAGATTTGCAAAAAAAACCGTGGCGTCAACAATTTTAATTTTTATTTTTCGTTCCCTTTATCTCTCGCAGCAATCCTACCACCATCATCAAATGCCGAGGACCTGTGGAAATGCTGCAAATATTGTAATCAAAAGTGTCCCTACCAGTGTACCACTGGTTCGATGAAGAGTTCCGGCTGGATGGCGTATGCAGCCAATTACGACTCATACCATCAGACCAGCCAATGCGGATAGAACCTGAGCTGACGAGAATACAACTTAGTTATCTGAACATGAACCATAACGACATCACATCAGCACCTATTTCAATATGCAAACACTTAAAATAAATGAAGGTACATCGTTATCTCCTACTCAAACTTGCCTTCGCTTCCTAAACGCTCGCACTGTATTAACGAATAACATTTTAAAGGAAGTCAATAGCCCCTTGAGTGCGCGAAAATTATAACAAAATCGACTTTTCACTCAAAATTTATGTACATACAGTATTATGACGTATTTCTACGAATTTTTTTAATACGAAAAATAAACTCTTCCTCCCGAGAGTCCGTGGTATTCATCTTTTATATGATTTGATTAGTTCCGGACTTTTGTTCTTTAGGATGGAGACCTACATAATCCCACATTAAGTCATATCCGTGTTAAGTAAATTTTTAATTCTTTTAATGGACTGTAAACATCAACATTATTGCTTCAGCATTTATTAGAATAATTTTCACGCCTTGTCTTCTTGTCTAAATGAATCTTTCTTTTCCAATAAAGAAGAGTGACCAATACCAAGCCCAAGAGGTCTAGCCTGTATACGAGCACGAGCACGTGTCCAACTGAACAAGCTATTATAATGTGGTACTTTTAGTACTTATATATTAATTGTAGTCTGGTTTGGTTTTCTATATACGCAACACTCGAGATAATCGATATTTTTATTACGCAAGACACGTGCATATAAATTTTAAAAAAATTGTAAAAGTGTAAATAGTCTATTTCAGTTAATCTTGAGTTTTATATCTGAAAATAAAATTTAAAAAAGAAAGAAAGATAGACAAAAAAAAAGATTACCCCGACCTTTTATACATTAGGGTGGTCCTTATGAAGTTCATTGCCTAAATTTGATCAATTTCGTGCAAAATTTTAAAATTTTTTATAAACTTTGTAGGTGCATACCTATTATCATAAGTTATAAAAATTCAAAGTTGGAAATTTAAATGGATGCGTGCATCAATTCGCACTTTTCAATTTTCACGACTAGAAAAAAACTCTGGGTCCCAGAAATATAGAAGTGTCTGCAGAAATGTTTGAAAATTTATTTTGAAAAAAAGTTCGCTTTTGAGAAATTCATCGATCATTGTGTGTATTTTATGGTACCTACTCATAATGAAGCACAAGTTTGTTAAATGGCTATGTCAATTAACAGAATACTCGCATTTGGCGCCATGAAAATCCACAAGACATTGTAAAAACATCATAACATCCAGAAAAAGTCACTATTTGGTCCACTTTAATGACCATAGGAATCATTGGCCCATATTATGTTTTCAAAAATGATTATGGTTAAAACGTTATACAGCCAACGGTGAGCGGTACCTACAAGGGCATGATTACTAACAATTGAAAGGCCTACTTCATACTTATTTTAGCAGAAACTTAAATTACAGAACAAAAATTGGAGCTACAAAGTGTTTGATTTGGCACAACAGATCACCAGTTGCAAAAATTCAAAATAAGAATAAAAAATAGGTATAGGTACCTACCTATAATTATATCTACCTATAGCAACAATGCGAAAATCAGAGCGTTTATAATCAAACAACCTGATCAATTCCACTACGTATCTGCCTATATAATACTATAGGTATAATAGTTAGAAAATATTTATTATTTATGTGTATATTTGGTCGTTCTTTGTTTCCATTATTATCCCCACATTTTTGGAATAATTAAAAATCAACTACGAAAATACGCACACCTTACCCATAGACAGACATCATGCAGGTACCAATTGTTTATGAAATTCCACATCAAAGGAATTAACTCTCGTCAGAACTCGTGATTTTAAACCCACCAACCGTAAATTAGGTCAATAATATTTTGTAGGTAAAATATTCTAGGTAGGTAGGTACTATAGGTTTAACCTAAATTCAGATCCGTATGTTTTGATTCTATCATTCCATGGTACCTATATTTTTTGCTGACCTAAAAAAAAATATTATGACATGGTTCCTATACAGAGGCAGGTGATGTTTGGTTTTTCATTTATATCTTTGAACCTGATATGTAGTTATATATTATGTATTTCAGTTTGTATGGATGTACATATTATATAGAAGTGGAAAGCTTTATTTTCAAAAATTGTAAATACCAAATAAATATACCTTTAGTAGACGTACATCTATATAGGTATACACACACCAATACCTTTTTCAACATAGGAATAAACTTTTTTTTTTTAATTTGGTTTGCAACATAGGTATAAAGAGCCAATCGATTTTAATACGTGCGAGCACAGGTATGTGTTTGTAAATAAAAATTCTGTAGTCGAATTGAATATATTTATTAGAACGTATATTCTCAAACTGCTTATAGGTAGGAGGTATAGGAACCGACAAAAAAGTAGTTTAAACAAAACATTCTCAAATACAATCTATCGTAAGTTTTTGACATTGGCCACCGCATCTATCAGGCGAATGAAAGAACCTGAGCGGAGCAACGGAGTTTCCTGAGCGGAACGGAATTACATGAGCCAAACAGAGGACATTCAGAGTGAGATAAAATCCTTGAAATTCAAGGAAGGCGACCACCCAAGGTACCTACTGTTGAACAAGAAAACAATAATTTCAAACTTTTACCGAAGTTCTCAGTTTTACTGTTGAATTCTGGAATTTCCACATAATATCTACGGCTGTTAATTTCAATACACAAAATATTTGCTTTAGGTACCTACCTATTTCTGCGTTCATTGGGATATTTTTTTCTGCTTGTTTAAGTTGGTAACAGTGGAAAAATACTCATATAAAATTATATACTTGATGAATTTGCATTTTTGTAGACAACCTTACCAATTTTTGTATTATTTTCATTATCCGGACCAGTGGCATATGTGACGGGAGGATCAAGGGGATCAATTCCCTTCCTCATGAGTCTTCAGCTTACCCAAAAGTTACCTAATCACATAAGGAATGAAAAATTCCACATCAATATAGCTAAGCGTACACTTTGTTCCATCAACTTTGTTCACTTACTTGGATTCTCAAATCATTGGCTTTTCTCTATCTGGCCAGTGCCCGACAAGTACGAAGCTTTCAACGCTATAGAAAGTAGTGCACAGATTCACGAATTTGTGATATAAATTGGGTTCTCTGTGTTATTGGGGCTTTTTCGAAAAAGAGCAAATACCATAAATGCATCCCTTCATTAACTAAAAGAATATCAATTCTGAAAAAAAACACTATCGAAGAATCTGATGGAACTTGAAGAACAAAAACTAAAAAGATTTGAGCTGAAGAAGATGCGTTTTCTGAAATCTATGAAAAATGATGTCTGAAAATGTTGACTTATAAGACCACAAAAGAATTATGGGCAGACAGAAGAATCGTCCGAATCTTGAAGTTAAAACAGAAGATTAGTTTCGTGTGACGGTGCTCAATCCGTTTCTGGAACTCTATATAATGGAACTTGGAGAGAAATTTACAATTCATGAACATATTAGAACTACCTATAAGGTTTTTTTGTATTCTTCAAGCATACTTCATTCAGAATTGACAAAGCAGCTGATAAATATATCAAACATTTTTTGCTGCTGGCCATCGACTCTGGTCTCGTCGAGTTGAAATATGAAAGTGGTATTTGATTCATAGAGGCGATATCAAGCCTAAAAATTCAATTAAAGCGATGGATGGACAATCATTCAGATTTTTGATACATTGCCAACGTGTGTCAAACGAAAAGGAATTTATACTTGTTTTTATGACACTAAATAAAAATATAGGTAGGTAGGTACATAGGTATTATACAAATATGGAATGTATGAAATTTAATAATAAGTCATCCCCTCCCATCGTAAAATCTATCTACGCCGGACACCAATGGTCTTATTTATAAACGTTGTCTTATTTTAGACAACTGTCCAACTTTGGAAAAATGTGTTCAAAAACCTTATTTATTGTTGTCTGCCTAACTTGCTGCCTAACTTAGACACAAGAGTAGAATGTCTTAACCGTGAATAATGACATATTTATTTTTATTAAATAAAGCATATTTCCATCAATTTGAAAAAAATTAGACAGTGTCTAAGTACCCAAAAATCTAATAAATATGACTGCAAATATTTTGGAAACAAAATAAGTTTATTTTATGCCTTAGTAATTATACCTACTTTATTTAAAAGAAAACAAGATTAAAATATTGCGTAAAATATTTTAATCTTGAAAATGTACCTAGGTAAGTAGGTAGGTACACACTATTTTTTTTATACTCAAATGGTCATTTTAATCGTTTTCTAAGATATCAAAAGCCGAAAGGACGAATAACATTTACAATACATTGCCAATTTACTTGAAATGTAGGTAGATAGTGTGTATGTATTTTTGGAACACATAAAGGATTGTACCTATTTTAATTTTTATTTGAGACTATTAAATGTGAGATATGATTATTTTCTTCATATAGGTAAACGCCGCCGTCCGAATACTAGTGCTATTACCCTAGCTACATACCTAGGTCCTCAGGCTTCAATCTACCTATGTATGTACATAGTACATATGTTCATATAGGTATCATATGTATTTACCTAAAACTCAGAATAACAGGGCCCCCAATAGGCCTACCTAAGCGCAAAATAAAATAAAAGGGCTTCAAAATGATTAGGTATATATATGTATATAGGTATGTAGGTACCTATAACTTATAGCTCCCATTTCTTTCGTTATTTTTATTTACTAGAATAAGTATGAACTAGTGTTGGTCCATTGACCATTACATCGCAACACATGAAAGGTAACCAAACAAATGAGGTTACTACCTACCTTTTCTGCTTTATGATAATTTGTCGAATTCTTAAAAACAAGTAAATAATTTTTCTAGCTATGTATGTACATACAAAGGTATTTAAATATGTAAGAATATTGTATATATCATATACATATGTTCATATGTATATACGTACAATGTACATATATAATGAAGATAGGTATACAATTCAAAAAAATAAATGGTGAGAACATTTTTTCTGACGAAAGAAGAAAGGTAAAAAAACACAAACAAAAGAATTTATATACAAACTCATATATGTACCTACTTATCTATCTCATCTCTAACACATCCAACTTCATAAAATATTTATTTACCTTTCTGGTTTTTGAATTTCCTCCTACCTACCTATTTCTCACCACGTTTCCAGATCGAATTAAGACAATTAGCAAATATGTACCTACCTATATGTATGTAGCTGTAGATACAAAGAAAAATCTAATTTCAAACTTTGGTGGTAGCAAATAGATACACAGATAAAAAAAACAACTGGAAAAATAAGAGGAGGGAAAATGGAAAAAGAAAAATACATAAGTGGCACTAATTCATTGGCAGCGACAAGCAAATAAAGAAAAACACACATAAAAAAATAAACCATACATGACACACCACCCCAGGCCCCACAATTCTCTCGTGAAACACATCACGATGAAAAAGAGTGTTGAATTGCAGCTTGTTGAGATTTTTGATGAGATGCAGATGAAGAGCACTTCATTGCATTCTCTCACTTTGTTTCAAAATCTCCTTTTCGTTGGTATATAAATATATACCGAGATGTGACTATGTGAGACTTCTACAAACACATGCAAAAATAAACAGAACATATTAGTTATTATATTATATACTTTTTTGCCTCTAGATTTATATACATTCTCATTTTGTTTGCTCTCTTTTTCATTAGTTTTCTAGTCACTCTGCCTTTTGGTCTCCTTCGTATATTCAGTTCAGTTTTGACGTTCGCAGTGATAGGTCGGTAAAGTTAAATTTTAGCCAGTTATCAAACAGTTTGTTTCATTATTTTTAATATTCTTCCTTATTTCTGCATTTAACCGGAATTATTTATGATATCAATTGAAACAGTTAATTCAGTTAAAAAATACAACAATCTAAAATAAAAAAAATGTTTTAATTTAATTCACTTCTGACATCCGTGTGTGTAAGAAGAAAAAAACCACCGATATCTCAAAATTGAGCTAGATAGTGTTTCTCTCCTTTTTTTTGTTATCGTTTTGAGTGAGCGTGAGAGAGAACGAAATCCCCCTTCGCGAAGTATATAAAAGATCAATGAACGATTATGAAAGGAACGGTAGAGTGAGAAAGAAAAGCAACATAACCGACAGATGGTAAATAAGTTTTGCCATCGTGTCGTTCTTATATACTTTGTGTGTTTGAGTATGTGTAGTTTTTGATTCATATGAGCTAAACTAGACGACCGTTAGAGACGGCCAGACATTATACGACCAACAGTCGTACGGAAAGGAGTTGTCGCGTTTTAGTGATTTTGATAAGCCCGTTGTCCGCCGGATCTTGGATATATAAATAGAGAGAGGGAGAGAGAATTCACTTTTCCAAAGAAGCCATTCAATCTAATCTAATGCACCGTGCCGGTTCTCTATAAAAGTGTTTGTGTGTGTTTTTTTAGTGCGAAGAGAATTAAATTTTTATACATTTTGCCTTCGAGTTGTTATTCGCTGGATAAATTACCGTCGCGTCGTCTTTTAAGGCCAACGCGCAGTAAAAGAAACAAAAAAATAATTTTAAAATAATTATTTAAATGCATAATTAATAAGAATTTTAGTCATACAGTGAAAGTGAAATTTTTAGTGAAAATTTAAAAGAAAACTGGATTGGAGTTTTCGTTTTTTGAAATAAAATTCAAAATTTATTGTCATCGTCGCTTGAGCTTAGCCTCCCCTTCTCAAATGTGGATTATTAGGTACCCCCCATCGAGAATTTTACTCCGAATGGACCAAATGCTTCGATAAATTCAGAGTGGATTAAATGATTTATCAAGCAGACCAAAGGTATTTTCTATTCTTTCGATTTTTTTTTCATGTATCTTCTCTTGAATTCCTTTTTGTTCTTCTCTTTCTCCCTTCCTTTGAAAAAAAAATAATTACCTTGGTTTTTATTTTTCGAAAATCCCTTTCTATTTCCCTTTCACTGATTCGGGTTTTTTTCTTGATTGTTTATTTTTTTTTTTTCTTTTTGGTATGTTGCCCTCCTGTCACGGGTCGTACTGTGTTGGTCGTACTACAGATGTTTATTGTCACACACAGAAGTTTTTGTTGTTTCTTGTGTTATTTTTTTTTTTTTTGTATAATATGGTTTATTTTTCGAGTTTCTTGTTTTCTTATTTCTCTTTCCCTTTCACATTTTTTTCTACTCTGGCGCACATGCACATTATATATATTTTTTTTTCCTTTTTTGTTCGTTTAAAATAGCGCCTGAATCGAATTCAGTTTTTTTTTTTTTTTTTTGTAAGTGATTAAGTTAGCATGCGTGCCGTACTGTTTTGGGACGATTCTAGTCTAGTGTCATTTTGTATGCATGCATTTAGACAGCCATGTTGGTTTTCTTGTCAGTTGTGACAGGTGTGTTGAATATGGTGATAAATTAGAAGTTGAACTGGTTGATATAATTATTATTATCGTGAATAACTAAGTATGTATATAGATTTTGCCGGTAACGTTGTAAATAAAAAAAAATATACATAATGCGCTATGGACCCCTAATTTCGTATTTCCTTTATTCGAACTGGAGGGGAGAAATGAGGTGGTGGATTTATTGTGATTTTATTAGGTATTGAAATGACTGAAAAAAATAATGTGTATACCTATGTACTGATGTACATACACACATATATGTAAATACAGGGCGACCTAAAAGCCCTTTCCTATCTCATATAAAATTTTAATAACTTTTTAACAAAAAAGAACTTTAAATTGCAAATCCTACCTACTTATTTTATGGAAACTTTTTACATAAAGTGTGTAAAATTAAGTGACAGGGTCTTTTGATAACATTTTTCATGTCTGTGGTTTGGTTAGTGGAAGAGTTTTGCGTTGACATAAATGAGGCTTTCGCATCAAGGTCATTGTTTCACGACTAAAGGACGTTGTGAGGAGTTGCATTGTATTGCGAAAATAAATTTTATCTCCTTAAAATATGATTAAATAACAAAGTGTTAAAACTATCGTAACAACTGGGTAGGTAATCTCTGGTTGTTTTTATCGTTAAAGAAATTAATGAATTTCCGTCGGCAAAACAGTTTTTCAATATTTATTGATTTTATAGACGTGCAATTGCTGGGACAATAGCTACCTACTTATTAAACGTAGAGAAAATAATTGTAATCGTATCTTTCATTTCGTAGGTAGGTAGGTACTTGCTGGAAAATCGAAGACAGTAATTTGTTGAAAGAAACAAGCATAAGTCGTTGCTCCTGGGGAATTTGACAAATATCAACAAGAAACATAGAGAGAAACTAAGTAGGTACCTACATTTGTATGTATGTACACAGGTATAGGCGAATTTAAATAATTTTTATAAAAAAAATAAAATAACTTTGTTGAGTCAAATATTTATAAATGCATCAAAACAGCATCAGTTTTTGTGTAATGCGTTCACTATTGCAAAATTGCGCCAATGGCATTAAACAACAATCAAGAAAGAGAAGTTGCGGATGCATGGTGTGAGTCCAAAATTTAACATCTATTAAACTTTGTATTATAGTTTGCAAAATTAAGCTTTTCAAAGTTCATACGTCAATTTGACACATGATTATCTAGTTAGTTAGATAACAGATTGAAAGACACGGACCTTCTAAAGTCTGTCAAAGTACGTATAAAAAAAATGTGTAGGTTTGGGCAGAAAATACAGTTTCAAAGTAAAGGACTACACCTAATACCTCTGTTCGTTAATTTCCCAAAACTGTCAATTTCTATACATTTTAGTCAAAATTTCTGTCGAAGTTTAAATATAAAATTGAAAATTAAAAATTTATATACCTAAATTAGCAGTTTCGGGAAGTAAACGAACGAATTACATATGTACAATGTACATAGATTAAAATTAATAAAATTACAATACTTGCGTTTTAATTTCCCACGTATCTTATCTAGATCAGATCATAAAAATAAAACAACCTAGGATCACAGTGACAACATTGTACCCATCTCTTTTTTTTGTTTTTTCTGTATACCTACATGCACATAATATGTACCTACCCGTTTCCTCTTTTTTTAACACTACCGGGTCATTTTCAAATTAAAAGTGTGTATTCAAAATGGATTTGGAAATCCGAATTCAAAATATAGTTGGATCCTGTATTTTTTTTGTAATACAGGTTACATATCTTCGTAGGCAAATCCAATCTAGTTCAGATTTGAGGGAAGTAAAAACAGGTCAAAAGCCGTAACTCAACATTCGCACGCCCATTTAATTCAAAAACAAATGTCACACTGACTTTAATTTCACACAGACAATAAATATAATATATACCTAAGTACTTGCCACTGATAGAAGTGAAAATCGATAATATTTCTTGTTGACAGGATGTGTCAAAGTGACTTTCACATTACATTAACTCAATCACAACAGCACTGGATTGACAACCTTATAAATCGAATTGAATTATTATTATTTAAATTTATATTTCTAGTATTTCGATTTTATTTTTTTTTATTTGAAATGATTTGAAAATGTAAACTTTTATAGCGTTTTTGTTGAAGTAAGTTCAAGGTCCCCACTGTTGGTTGGGAAAAATTATTGATGGCATCGCGATAATGTTTTATGGAATTTATTTCATTAAAGTTAAAATTTGTAGGTTTCTGAGGTCCTGTTTTTCAGTACGAGATCATACAAGTTTCGGAGTAACCCCCGAGTTAACTTAGTCAATTTATACCCCGAGTTAACTTCGTCAGAAATATCTAAACAGTTTATCCATAGAGATGGCGACACTGTGCAAATCACCCTTTAAGTAGTTTATGTTTCGATAGTTGACGTGCATTTATTGCACTTTGAGATCAATAGGCTTTTGACTGCTTCTGAGTTAACTCGGATTTAGTTTATTTGCAGGATTAACTTACTCTGGTTTAACTTATAGTTAACTCATGCACTGAAAAACTGGCCCAAAAGAAAAATAAAAAGGACGGGAATGGAATAAATTTGCCACTTTATTGTCGTTGTCAAAAATATATGTATTTTATAATGACATTTTAGGTTGCATTTTCGGAGTATTTCATTCCTATTGAATATGGAAATTTTATTCACTCTCACTTTCCATTTTCGATAGGAATGGAACATTCCTGAAATCTAAACGAAAACGACATAAGAATGTAAAACCTTGACATTCTTGGTGTTCCTCTTTCGAACAAAATAAAACGCTTTGAATTATCCGTTCTGTTTTCAATCTAAGTACCTACCTACCTAAAATGGTGAAGTTTTGAATGAAACAACAACCATTTGGGTGAGCTAATATTAATTTGAATACATAGAATATTTCTTTAATGCATTTTAGAAGCATTTAGTTATACTGAAAACACACCACCAAAAAACACACCCTTTCTTTTTAAAAACCAAAAAAAAACTGCATTCTCATCTTAAACTATTGTGGGTTGACGTCAATTTACCCACATCAAATAGTTAATTAACAGAATGGATACCTACCTAATTTGTCCCAAAAACCAATCGAGTTAAGTGGTCATTAACTGGCTCTTTTACACATATACGCATACATATATAAATATTGGAATGTTGGTATAGGTAGTTTGTTCAAATAAAAAGCGATGATGGGGGGGGGGGAATATTTATTTAATGTGGTAGTGATGAAGCATGGTAAATAGTTAATTGTTTTTCTATGGCAGGTTCATGGTTGTACGGTTAATTGATAGTTTAATATATTTTCTTTATAAAGGACGTATCTACCAACCTAAAACTTGTTATGGAAAAGTTTTTACATTTATCGACTTGTTGTAAAGTTTTGTCATCCAACTAACCAGACCATGGCTTAATTAAATTTGCAAATTGTTTTTGCAGAGGTTTTAAGTCCAGAAAATTAAAAGTAAAAGACTCAAGTTTGACAAAAGAACGTTTACAGTTTTGGCTCATAGGGGTTGTAAAATTGCAGGATTTTTTATGGTAGGTACCTTTGGAACAATATGATACAAAGGAAGTTTAACTTTAAGACATTTATTTCTAACGACTTACACTCACTTATTGCCGGGACTTGATGCCTACTTGCCTAGGTACATGATCGTTTTACTAAAATATGTTATGCTATAGCCGTGAATAAAAAAACATTTTCCCCTCCAAATTTAATCTTTTTATGTTTATATTTTTTTGTATGTAGACGCTCTAGTGGAAATTTTTAAGCCAAAGTTCCTCGTGGGTTTATCAAATTTTTACTCCACAGCTCGTATTTCGTATTAGAAAAATGTTAATCGATTTCAATATTTTTTTAAAACTTTTTCTGATTTATTTTTGGTCACAAAGAGCGATGTAAAAATTCTAGTGTGAAAAAGACTGTGAAACCTATACCTATGCAATTTTCATTTCACGGGCGGTAAAGATGCTAGATTCAAACGATAAATTCACAACTATTAATCGAAACCTAAAATGACTCACAATGGATTAAAGAAAAGAGAAATGATTGCTCTTCTCTGTTTCCTTATTGACAAATTATTCTTTTTCTCATACCTAAAAATCTAAAAACAACAAACATCTTTTCTATCCTCTTAAAATAGGTATTTTCTCTTCATTTTGTGGAAAATCCTTGAAAAACTGCACTAAAGGTATCAAATTAACTTGAAGCACATTTATTAGGCGGTACAAATAAAAATAGGTATACTTGATCCC
The DNA here is from genome assembly GCA_951394125.1 of Epistrophe eligans. Taxonomy (NCBI): domain Eukaryota; kingdom Metazoa; phylum Arthropoda; class Insecta; order Diptera; family Syrphidae; genus Epistrophe; species Epistrophe eligans. The sequence goes on along the minus strand of OX596030.1, from coordinate 95,172,995 downwards.
ATTTATGGGATGGCTCACCCTTACCTTTATCAGCATCTTGCCCAGGTAGAAGAAAAACAAAAATTAATTGTTTGAAATTGCGCAGCTTATTGAAATTTCGTTGCACCCTAAACTAATTAAATGGCTACAAGCTATACACATTTCTCTTAATTCTCACCATGAAATATGCCTGCATAGCATTCCATCATTGGAAAAAAAATTGACAACAATAATAATTGTATATTGGGGTTTATTCTGTGTCAGATGCCATATAACGTTATGTATGTATTATGTACAAAGTATGGTTCAAGGACTATCAACCTAACCAACCCCAGTTGATGTGTCAAACGATTGTGTTTGGTGATAGAGAGAGTGAGATACAGAGGTGAGAGTAGAGAGACATTAAGAAGGGTCGCTAAGACGACTGATACTGACGCACACGACTTCCTTTTTTATCCTTACAGCATATACATATGTCTGTACATACGTAGGTACATAGGTATCTACGTAGCGTAAATGTGCTATTTTCCGATTTCCTTTTCTTTTCTTTTTTTTTTGTGACGGTTGTTCTTTTGTTTGTCGAATTGCATTTAACTAGATGATGCCTAGGATTTAACACGGTTGAATGGATCATTTTACTCTTATCTTGCTCCCTCTTTCGATGTTTTTTTTTTTTTTTTGTTTATTGTCATAGGTATTACATTTTCTTAGGAACCATTATTAATTTTCTTATTGTTGTTTACATTATCATTTTTATGTTTTAATTTCTTTTCAGGTTGCATGAAGCGAAGATGTCGCCAATGCCACTGCCAGGAGCTACAACCATAATGGCGCCAACTGAAACTCCAGCACATTCCATGCCAACAACAACAGTTGCGGCATCTGTCACTTATAATAAGCAAATAAACACTAACACAATGACAGACAAAAAAACACAAGAAAAAGAAAAAGACAAACAACAACAAGAAAATCAACCGGTTGATAGTAATGACATCACCAAGAGTAATAAAATAAACCAAAATGACTTTTTAACAATCAAAGACAATAAAGACCCATCATCTACTGATTGGCCCCCACAATTATGTACATCATCATCATCTTCTTCGTCATCATCTTCATCGTCCTCATCATCATCGTCTTCCTCGTCATCATCATCATCTTCATCGTCCTCATCATCTTCGCCGTCCTCATCTTCGTCAGTATCTTCTTCGGCAACAACAGCTAAATGTGATAGTAGCAATATACAAATCAAAACCGAATGTAGTGAAGAAGGAGAAGCTGTTCAAGTTGAGAGTTCCAGTTCTGCGGGAATTGATACAAAAACAAAATGTACTACATTACCGACGACTGAAACGACTACTCCGATAACTGTGATGGTTGACAGCAGCACTAATGGAGATTCTGCAACTGCTGCTCCTGCTGTCGATGATGTTGATGCTGCTGCTGCTGATGACGTCCCTGAATCGACAAGTCAAGAAGAAGAGACTGAAAAGGATGATGAAGAGGATTGGGAGAATTTCGGCAAACCCCGACGGCTTTTGTTAACAGATCTGAATTCACATATCATATGTAATTTATGTAAGGGTTATCTGATAGATGCCACTACTATTGTCGAATGTTTACATTCATGTAAGTATAACAAAAGTATTTAAACTTAGTAAACTTAAAAAAAAAAAAAAAACATAACTACCTAAAAAAGAGACAAAGTACATAAATTTATACATCGTATCGATCCAAATATAAAAAAGGAAATTCCTAAACAAACAAACCTCCAACGTTCTTCCAAAAATCAATTGTCATAAAATTAATGGCGGATTTATTCGTTTCTCTTGCCTGTACCAGCAATAGGTGATGTGCTTGCATGTGTCACATTAATACAAAGGGACCACACCACCATATAAATACTATCGTTAAAATTTATGAATCTCAATCGAAATGAATATATTCAGAGAGCTTATAGGCAGGGGTAAAAGATTAAAATGTAATAAAACTTTTAGCGACTTCTTGGGTGTTATTGATTCGAATTACATCAGTTTGAAGAAGAAAAACAATAAAATGAATATAAAAACAAATAAGAGTACCCAAATAAAAGATGATAATGAGGAAAGTCTTTGGCATTTGAAAGATGCTCTCTCTTATGTCCTCATACATAATATGTATTAAATTTGCATATGTTATTATTATTTTACTGGTAGAAGGCTTTTATAAGTTTCAATTTGAATAAGTTACCGACGATTTTCTTTGAGAGTTTGTAGGAAGTGACAGGAGGTGAATATTTGAATTTTACTGTAGTTAACAGATATCAATGAACCAAGGCTTACGTAAATACAACAATTTTATTAGAATTTTAGTCGATGCTGGACTTTGTTAGTTTAATGATTGGAGTCATTATTAAGCGTTTATGAACTTGTTCACTAAACAATGAATTTTCATCAAATCAATTAAATTATTTCATTAGTGAATGTAAAAGCAAATCTTTCATTAATGATTTTTTTTTTGTTGATTTCCATAAACTTAATACATTTATCAACGCATAATAACGCACTCTTTGATCAATGATTTTTTAGTTGGGTTATATATTTAGAAGATTGTCAAAATTGCTTAAAAAAGCAAGACAGTTGTTTTCCTGCAATTATACAATTTTTTCAGAGAAGCCAATCAAACATGAAGGCTCATAAAATTATAGGAATCCGCTAATATTATAGCTTCTCAAAATCAACTACCTACTCCATCTTAAATTCTTATCCTCATTTTTTCTCTGTCTCTTCCTTTATTTCCTGTAGACACGTACATTGGTATTATATCATTTTTTTGTTTTTAGAATCCCTCTAAAAGTTTGTCGAACATATCTGACCTGTTCTTCATTGAATTCCTTTTCTCTCCCATAGTTAAGTTCACTAACTTTGTCTAGGCTTCAGTGTGGTAGGTATAGAAAAAAAAGGAACCGAAACTTTCCGGAGAGTTACATAAAAAACACTTGACTTTTTGAAAAGGGCACAAACTATAGATATAGCCCCACATTTATAACACAATGCTCTCGTTCATATTTGCATATCTCTTCAGAAAAACTCAGTTTGAATATTTCACATTATAAATGTTTCGTTTCCTCTTAATACACGGTCTACACTCTGGTCGAAATTTTGAAATTCAAATATGTACTCAAAAAGAGAGTGTGAGAGACAGATTGAGAGAGAGAGAGAGAGAGAGGGAGGGAGACTTGAATATCTTTTCAAACTTTTTTTTTTTTTATTTTTAAAGTTCCTGTTTTGTCAGAGAGAAGAAAGATAGTCCCCGGATCTGCTCACATGAACGTTCTTCTTGATTTATTATTCCAGCAGAATCCCAAAACATAAAAGTACCTACATATAGCAGCCTCTAATATAGGTAGGTTTATACTATACTACCTGATACAGGTTCATATATCAAATTAAGCCCAACACAGAATAGGAAATTCATTGCCAATTCCATTTGCTTCGCTGCACTTGAATTGAAAATTTCCAAATTGCAGTTGTATCTGTACGTATATGTGTGCCTATATATAGTTCACAAAATAATGATTACACAAAGACACATACAGTGTCAAAAGATAGGATACAAAAAAGAGCTCAATTGCTCTCTAGCTGCGGGTATATTGTTTGTTATGTTGTGTCCATTGTTCAATTCCGGACGTTTGTCAGACAGAAAATTCTTAAGGTAAGCGTAGGTACAATTTTTGTTATTTTTTTTTTACTAAACTTTTGGGTTTCTTACAAATTTTTTTCTTCGTCAATCTTTTTGTCCGTCTAAAAGGATGATTATAAAAAAATAAAAGTTTCTAATGGATAAAAAAGTAGATAATGTACAGTACATCCACTGGAACAAGCATTGCCCTTGAAAATCATCCCGTTGTCGTGCTAGAAATATAGGAAAGAAGTATACAAAAAAAACTTCAGCCTTAATTTTCTCCCTCTGGTATATGAATCCTGTCGTAAATGACACAGCGGGTAAAAGCGAGAAAAAAAAAAAAACAGCCCCAATATCATCAGGCACAGCGACATCAGTAGCAACGGGCAACAGCAACAGCAACGGCATGGCACCATTAGAAAATACATCCCTTTCAAACTATACACAATCCAGTACCCAGGGGTGTTGGGAAGCATTCTGGTTGGCATGGGGTTGTTGTTCTCTTTTCATCATCCCAACTCCTCTCACGTCTCACCATTGCCATTCCATTATTCACCAACACCACCACCTACACTGCCGCTGCCACCGCGCCGCCACCCCACACCAGCATCGTTCTCCTGTCATTCTGTTGCTGGCATTGACATTAAAGCAGAACTGCTACGATAAGGCCTACTGGTTTTCCAATTTTAGGGGATGAACATTGAACTCCATATTAAAGTCGTTCATGGTTGTGTATTCGATGTTATTGCAGCCTTTGCTCCTCTCATAGAGCTTATCATCAGACGGATGGATGGATGGTGGTGAATTTTGGGCAACATTGTGAATTTGAACCTCATTGGGCCACTGGAGTTTTGATGTTTTTTTCATATGTAATAGGGGCTTTATTACAGGTATATCTGGTGTCTTCTTGGAGCTTCATTTTGTTTGTTCTTTCTTTTAGCAAATTTCCTTTGTGGGACTTACTTACAGTTACAATAAAAACCAACAAGTCTCTATAAACAAAAAAAAGGGGCTAACAAAGGATTGCGGAAGTAAAAGGAAAACGACGGTTTAGCTTTATCGCGGTTTTTCCTTTAAGCCCTTTGTGGTTTTTGTCGGTTAAAATGCTCCCCCAACGCACATCATACATAAATATACACATTGTTTTTAATATTCCTCCTTGGGGCAACCACACAAAGTCTACTCTGTTGCGCGTTCCGCAACAAAATTTGTTTGGTAACGCAATTGTTTGTATATGTGTGTACCTACATACCTACCTACTTACTTACCTCCTTACTACCTATATTGTATATAAATCACGTAACGTGTTTTTCGGTCTTACTTACAAATTTGCTACGACTAATTTTTGTATTTGTTTTTCCCCTTTTTTTCTCCCTCCATCCCTTCCACTTACCATTGATGTTTTAAATTTGGAAAGTTATTTTTATGTGCGAATTTGCGCATTATTTATTTACTACCGGAGGAGACAAGAACGAATTTTCAATGCGTGTCTAGATGGGGGGGCTTACTCACACCATTTCGAGGACTCTCATTCAGGGGACATTTTTTTTCGAAAGGATAAATAAAGAGAACAACTTAACCGAAAATGACTAGAACAGCGACAACGTCGTCGACGACGATGCCACCAGATCGAAGAACAGAGCAGAGTTATAAAGTCTGAAAAACGAGAACTTCCACTCCCGTCACCATGCCAAAACTTTGTGTGTGGGGTGCATTTAACGTAAGGAAAGTGAAGCTGTAAAGTGCTAAAACGTCTAAAACTTTTCTACTACCACTTGTCTTCTTTTACAAATTCCTCTTACTCCTTTGCCCATATATACCTTTTGGTTTTTTGAGAAAACTCTATATTCGGTGTCAGAATTGTCGTCAGCACAAAAACAAGACGTATCTACGTCTCCTCCTTTGAGCTTGTTTTTAACATTATAAAAGAGCAAAAGTTTAGAAATTCTACTGAGAAAGTATAGATTTTAGTGTGGCCAATTTTCTTTTTTAATTAATACTACGTTTTCTTCCTAATAAAATTAAGATACATATATAGAATTTAACAAGCTGTTTATCGATCAGAATTTATCAAAAACAACTCATTTTTGAATTTACAAACGCCAACAAATGCGAAGAATAATAGTTTAAAAGCTGAATTGTTTTTATCTCACCATGTGCAGAATGAAACAAAAGTTTTCATTATTTTTTTTTACGAAAAATGTCTTCCTTATTTTTCGGGTCAAAGGACCAAAATATTTGTTTCTTTACGAAGGTCACGAACAATTGAATACAAAGACCACATTATGACAGTTCTGTCAGTTTGAAATTTAAATTTATTTGTATATTCGATGCATTCAACTTTTGGTATGGTCACACTTATGTCACATCAAGTGCTAAAGCGATATGAAAACTTCTTTCATGTCCATCGGCTTATTGCCCCTACTCTTGTTATCTATTGAGCCCTTATACACAGCTTTTTTGGTAAAAAGTTTTCGTTTGCATATTTACACAAAGAGAATTCATGACTGCAACGACCGACGACAACGACGATGATGACGGCTACTTCAAAAGCAAACTAACATAAGGGAGAATGAAACCAAAGCTAAAAAAATAAAAAATAAATTAAATTGAAACTTTGTAGTAACCAATCACGAGACCAATAAACCCTGCCTATTCCTCCGTCTCCAGACGTTGCATTTTCTCTGTAAGTGGCTCTGCCTAGTTGTAATATGCTTCCAACCACAAACGTCCAATGTTTTGACCACCCTTAATTATACCATACCTATTTACATATATACAGATATTTACATTTATATAAGAATCTACATACATTTATATGAAATTGAATTGGCAATTTATATGGTGGTGTATGCCGGAAGTTAATGAAATTCATGAAACGCACTGAAGGTACTTGTTAGTAATTCATTAACTGAGTGTGGATGCATCCTAGGGTTCCACACACATAACACCATCTCAATGACCCCACGACCGACCGACCGACCGACCAGTCGATAATGTCATCCAATTTTCAACTTCACCACAGAGTGTAAACGACGTGTGTGCTTCTATTGTATTAGTGTGAGTAAACAACAGCTATTCGAGTGATGAATTAACTTGGGATACCTATGCTCCCGGGAGTATAAGGACAAAAACCACGTACCTAGAGATATATAGAGGCAAAAGTTCAAAACCTCCAGTGTTGCTGCCACCATTCGCCATTGCCACCCACTACAGAATACCGAACTGAGCACGGAGGCAATATAGACACCCAACTATACATACATACAATATGCATACCATGGACCACCGGGACAATTAATCACTCGACAAGTAATCGGCTTAAATGGAAATTAGCTCCACAGGCAGTCCGCTGCTCGCTGTAAGCTAGCCCAGCTCTTGCTATAGAAACAGCTCTAGGTATAACATCAATAGCCTCAATCCCAACATTGCTCCGGACCAGGGAACAGAACATACATACATACGTTCGTCATCCTTAATGAGACGACTGGTGGTGTGAACGGGGCTTTAGAGACTCCGAGTCCGTCACAAGTTCAAGTTTGAGTGGTGTTTTTGTAATCAGAACCTGTTTAGGCAGCCCCACGAGTCGGTCGTGATGTCTCGTGTGTGTTTACGAAACGTTGCGTTGACGACGACACAGCAACAGCGGCACTGGCACTATGGTGAAAATTGTAAAGCCGTCGCGTCGATGGCGGTGGCAGCAGCAGCAGCAGCAGCAGTGGCAGGGGTGGGTTAGGTGTGATATGTAAAATTTACAAAAGCTGGGAGCGGCATCACATTTATACCACTCGTCCATATTGTTTGAATTATAAAACTCAGCTTGATTCTGAAAATTAAATTTGTGTTGGTGTCACATATGTATATATATAAAGTATAGAATTATTCTGTGATTATGCCCGGACAGGAATGCGAATGTCAAATATGCTTTTTCAAATCAAAGTATACCAGTTAAGGGGTTGATAATGTGATTTAAATAGCTTTTAAATGGCAACCAGCTGTTTTTGAATTAATTAATTGCTATATGTACATACAATCATGTTCAGAATTTTATAGCATTGGCCAACTATTAAAACAAGCATCAAGAATTTTATAATGGTATGCGGTTTCGGCAACGTCATTAGGTGAGGGTAAAAAAAATTTATTTTCAAACACTCGATTGTTCGAAAAGCTAATCATTTTAACAGCATATTTCCGTGCGATAAAAAAAAAGCGTCAAGAGAAACTGATTTTCTCTTTAAAAGTAGGTACAAATCCTGATTTGAGTATAAATGATTTCTATTTATAGTAAAGCGACCAAACACCACCGCAGGCAAATAAAGTATGTACACACCGACTCCCTTTCCTTCGTTGAAAAGTCGCTCATGTGCCATTAGCCCATCACGATAAAATTATAGATCATTAAAACATGATCACATTCACAACTGTCACTTTGACAGAAACAAAATAGAATGTAAGGAAATTTGTTTTGGGTTGTTAGTTCTGTTATTCCATTAATATTTACTTACATAAATAAAAGATTACCTGATATCAAAACAGCCAAAGTAAACTTATTTCATGTGTCAATCAAAATCGTGTTCATCTAAACATACATATGAACCTACATATTATTTTGTATAAAAACCAAAACAAAGAATAATACTCAAACATTCCTCTCTCATTGTGCCGAAAGAGAGAGAGAAAAAAAAGCTGTTAGAAAAAGCAAGCATATACATATATATATTTGTTGACAGCTGTCATTCACTGTCAGATCTAATATCTATTTATTCAAATTTTGTAGGGGTGTTTTTTTCAACAGATAGCCATGATTACTTCTTAAAAAATAATTACATATGTGTTTATTTATGTATTTATAATATTCGGACTTAAAATATTCACTTCAAAGTGTCAGACGATAGACTCGATGTGTCGGTCTGTCAAAATTATTTAAAAGTTCATATTAAAATTTCAATACATGATCCTAAATTAAAATTGAAACCTTTTGTTTTTTATTTCTTTCAGTTTGTCATAGTTGCATCATGAAACATCTACATACGGAACAATACTGCCCTCGGTGTGAAATGATGATTAACACTGCCAAACCAAATATAAAGTGAGTACAAATTATACTTTTATTTTTATAAAATTATGGTAGCTGACAAATATTTAATGAATACCTATAATTTTCACTGTCAAATTATTGTAGGTACCTAACCTACTGTACCTACATCAAGTTAATTCATCCTATTAATTTTCTTCTTTTTTTTTTTAAACAAATGTCGAATAAATTTTAAAGCTTAAAGCAAGTACATAGGTAGATAGGTAGTTACAAAAAAAAGATTCTCGTGATAAAAAAAATTATTTTCTATCCTTTGGGGCATAATAAATTTCCAAAGTTAACCCAACTGTCAACAGCACTAGTGATTTACCTCAAACCATTAATTTAATATACTTAACATCTTCTCTTATTTTTTTTCCTCATCTGGCAATGCTGTCAAGTGACGTTGTCCTCTTCTGAGGTTAATACCGCCATTTAAATAATATCGATTGACTGTACGGTATAGGTACTCAGAAATTCCTCTATAATCTCAACACGTAGGTAGGTATAGTCTTCATAGGCACTTATGTATATGCATAAAACTCTGAATGGATAATGACAAAAAAATAAAAGAAGAAAAAAAAATAAAACAGAAGGGTTATAATAGGAATAAACAAATATATAAACATAGATACATATAATCCTGTACCTACATCGAGAATCTGTCCCCGTGGTTTTTTTTTCTCATTATACCTACCAAGCTTACATATTTTTTAAGGATTTTTTTTGTTGGTTCTATACCTACCCATATTTTTTTTATTTTTTTTTTAGAGGTAGGAGCATCACAGATAGAATCATGGTAACAAAAAAACTACGATTGCTTGAAAATGTAATCCATGAAACCATTCGTTGGTTCAAAAATGGTCACTGAGATGAATTTAATGACTCCCCCGGGCGATATACAAAAAAATAAAGAGTCAAGACGATTTTCCAGAGCATTTGAGGGTTTTCATGTTCCCAACTACGAGCTACGAATACAAAAAAAAAAAAGAAGGAACATATTTTCCACCCCATTTTGTTTCCGATTCAAGTCTCTAGGCTATAAAAACCGTTTATCAGTCGATGGCCAAACGGAAGTCCAATCCGAAGAACCAACTAGAAAAGTCGTCTTCTTGTTCTTCGTCTTGTTGATATCAGATTGGTAATCGAATGTCTTATGTGATGTGCGGTCAGGACGCAAGTAAATCTAATTTTGGTCCTTTGTATTACCTATACAAGGTTAGATAGATAGGTAGGTACATAATAACCTCACTCAAGAAAAGGAAGGAAAAGTAGCTATTTTTTTCTGACTTCGGATAGGGCCAAAGGACAAGTGGTAAAAACAAGTCGTTAAAAGACCGAATCAGAGGAAGTATAGAGAGGATTTTGTCTGGGGCAGGCTTTAACTGCCATTATTTTTGTCTCGCGTATATCCTTGCTCATGAGATAACAATTCTGGTTAGAGCTAGGTAGAAAAAGTTGTTTTGTGATAAATAAGGAACTAAAGACATGACGAGGATGCCAATTCATTCAAGAGGAACTAAATACAAAAAGGGATATAAGATACAAACAAAAAAAAAAAAAACAATAAAAGAAAAGAAAAGACAAAAATCCCAACATCAAGGAGGGTGCGCTTGTAAAGTATTTGTTGCTTGATTGAGAACCCCCAAGGCCCAAGGCATCATGCATTTCATATAGTTACATAGAGAGAATCAAAGTCTGAGAATAAATACAACAACAACAACAAAAAAGAAGGAAAATTCATTCGATTTGATTTGTCGTGCACATTATTATTATCACCCCAGGAACAGGAACACAACAACATGATGCCATCATCAGGAAAATCTGCGGTACGTGGTTCAGAGATAAAGAGAGGGTGCACTATACTTCTACATATACTCGTATAGGACCATTACCGGCAAGTATGGTGATGTTTAATGGATGTGCGACAATTTCCGGGGTTTATTTTTTTTCTTTGCTCAGGATCAAGCAATTTCAGAAATAGATTGCATATACACCTAAACGAACACGCCCCAACTCCACGTTATAAAGATTTTCTGCTTCGATAAGCGCGTTGCTTTTTCGAACATACTCGTATACCTATTCGTATAGGGGAGCCTAATGTATGTTCTGATGTGCGATATACTGGAATAAAGATGAAAAAATAAAATAAAAAATTGTATAGAATCAAAAAGGGCACCGACAACAATTAGAATGGAGTGCGAACAATAAACACATATCCTAAAGTTATTCACACTTCCCTGGACGTAGACTTACTCGCAGACTCTTTTTATTATTCTGACCTGACTTCATCATTGCGGGATGTACATATAAGAGCTATATATGTATGTAATGTATGTACCTAGTTAGAGTATAGTTCAGCATCTACAAGAGCAAACCGCTAAGTGCTAATTAAACCGTTTTCAAATGGAATGGCAAACAAATTAGAAGGCGAGTGTGTATAACCTTACCATACCTTAGCATCCGAACAGACCGAAATGTGGCCGCTGCGCTCAATTCTGGGAATTCTCTTCTTTGCATCAGAGCATACGATACAAGATTCAGCCATAGGTACATACCTATATTTCTTATGTCTAGGTGTGTGTGTTTGTATATTCTATATAGTTTGATTGCTACACAAACAGCAGCAGTAATAAAATGCTCACGAACCAAAAAAGGTAGAATATTTTGTAAAAGAACACCACGGAAAAGTGTTGCCAATTGCGCATGTTTTTGGAAAAACTTGAACATAGAACTTAAGAATTTGACAGTTCTTTGACAGTTAATTCATTAGGTCAGTTCAGAAAACTGAGATCTAACAAACTTGACTCTGTCAAAAATTGGACAAGCTTTTTTAAAATTATTTTCCATAGCATCAGCTGAACTTAGAAATTTTAAAGAGTACAAAACATATTTGAAAATAAGCAGCTGCGAAAGATAAAGCTAATATCGTTTTGACACTTCAAAGTTAGCATCTGACAGTTCTTCGGTCATTTATCTATTTTCTGTGCGTTTTTTTTTCTCATAAATGTAAATATTTGTCAGAAAATTAGAACTCAAAGATTGAGCAAGCGAATTCAAATTTTTTTCTTCAGTACCTATTTTGACAGCAAAACTAAGAAATTTTTGCTGGGGAATCCTGTTAATGTAATTTAGATTGCTGAGTTCTCTGAAAATGTTTTACTCTCTCGCTAGCGTTCTCTTTCATGAATAGCTTAATTTTTTGAGTAGGTACGGGAACGGTAGTGTTGTGAAATTCACACAAATGCACAGAAAAACACAGAGTAAAGGAACGCTGACTTTTTTAATATTCAAGCGATCATTTTTCTTCAATATTCAATTGCACAACGAAAATTTATAGAAATGAAATGTCATTTTATAAAATCAAAATTTTTTGGCTCTATTCTGAAACAAAGGCGCATTCAAATTAGCTGAAGGACAATGGGTGCATTCACAGCAAAAGATTTTTGTTTACTTATCTTAAACTGAATTTTGTAGGTTAAAAGAGGAAACTATGTTTAAAGAATTAACCTAATTACACTATGTGAACGGCAACACTGCTATGTTAAGATGATGACACGATGAAGAGAAGCATAGCAGCAAGCAAACTTGTGAAATCTAAAAAAAAAAATTAAATAAAAAAAGAGCTCCAAAGGAAGTCGAGGGGAGGGTAAGGAAAAAAAGGTCGAAATGTGAGAGATGGAGAAACGAAGGTTGACGGAATAAACTGAACAGTAGGTACACAAACCAAGCAGTAGCAGCAGAGCTACATAGACAAAACCTGGAAAGAGGTGGTGGTGCTGCTGCCAGAGTCATGTTTGTCGGTGTGCCGGTGTTTTGTGTATGCTATTGGGAATTTTTAATGCGCGTCTGGTTCTCGTTTGTCTTGTTTGCTTGTCAGTCAAAGCCAGGGCTTAACCTATGGCCGCCGGAACCGTACCAAGTTGAGAACCGCCTGGCAAAAGCAATCGACGACGACGACGACATAAGAGCAGCGGCGATGACGATGACGGTGGCGAATGGTCTTGGTTGGTTGGAGAATATATTATTTTGTGTCGTTTGCTCCATTGGGGAGCAGCACCACACCTGAGCGAAAGACTCCACGTTTTCCATGGTGGCGGTGGGTCGTCCTCTATTCAGCTCCACCATCGATATTGGTTGAGAAGATGTTTTTTTTTTTTTTTTGAATTCTTTTCTACTTCGCCTGTCTCTGTTTTTCGTTCTGTTCATTCGAAGTTTCGATCTACCAGTCGTCGAGTTGAGAAGGCCAACGTTGTAAACATTAATGCCCGCGTTAGCGATGCTCTTTTATGTGCAGAGCTTTTATGATTCCAAGGGCGACAGGTCTGTCATTAAATTGAAATGAATCGAAATAGGTATATGTATTGTTTTTTGTGTCTGTGTGTCTGCGTGTACAAGAGACGACGCGACGCACGTCACTATGCGGTGTCATAATTCCCCCGTCTTATTAAGATGTCATTATGCCGACGGCACGACAACGACACACCACACCGCACCATTCTGGGCCAAAGATGAGAAAATCATTTGTCATCTCCGTTCGTGCAGTGATGAGCTTAACCCACCTTTTCCGTGTTATCTGTGTTTTCTCATCTCATCTCCTCGTATACCTACTCATCATCGTCTCATCTTCATCGTTAATATCAGAATGAAAATCCTTCCAGGATTTGATTTATGAATAACATTTCTTCTTCTTTGTTTGTTTTTTTTTTTTTTTTTCCTTCTTTTTCTTCCATTTATTTCTTTATATTCATTCAGGTAAAGTCCTTGAATTTCCCGCTTATTTTTGCGTCACAATAAGACCCATATGATTTCTATTTCATAAAATTTCCCAAAAGTGTCCTTCTCTCGTAAATATACCAACATACCTTCCGAAGATTTCTCTTTTAAGAATTTATAATTCCTTCAGTTGAAGGAGGATCCCCAACGAACCATGAAAGAAAGACTGAGTGCTTAATGGGAACACAAACGAGATATGATAATAATCCAAAGTAAATGATAAATCCTTATTCCTTTCCTTTTTTTTTGTGTTGTTTAGAACCGTTGCTGCTGTTTGTTAGCTGGGACTTCTTTCATATCGCACTGGGACAATCATTGTTGAATCAATGAATTGTAAAAATCATGATAACGAGTATTGATTTTGGGAATACCTTGTTTTTTTTTTGTTGGTGGAAGATAAAATATTCCAGAAAAGGAAGAACTGTGCTACACAATTTTTCTTAATATAATTTTTGTAAGTATGTATAAGTATATAAGGGGATGATGTACGTACATACATATGTACATATTTATCTAGAGTGTCGAGCTGGTTTGTCGAAATATGTATATAAGGTATAAGGAAAGCCTATCTACTTTTGGAGTGGATTGATTGGCAGGAAGTACATTATATAGGTATGTTTCACCTAGACAACAGCGCGCCAGTGTGCTTTTTGCAATATTAATGACGTTTTTTGTGTCGTCAATGAGTTGCTTGTCAAATTCAAGTGACAGATTAAATGGAATAACTTTATGAATTGAAAAGAAATAGGTATAGGTAAAGGAAGGCTCTCTGCCTTTAATGGTATTTGTAATAAACTTTTTTAATTAACTTAATGCAGGATGGGGATTATCTGAATCTTGAAGGGGATTAAATGGTTAAAAAAAAAGCTACTCAGCTTGGACTTTTAAAAATTTTGTGTTTGTTTAAGAAGGGAGTTGACATCAGAACAAAAAAAAAAAAACAATTTTTTTTTTGACTTTATCTTGCTTTTACAAAAATCTGTCCCTAACCAGCTTGGGTATAGCCCTGAGGGTGGTTGCCATTTTTGATTTATTTAATTTTTTTTCCTAGTAAATAAAAGAACTTTATGCCTTTATTGACAGGACAATTCTTATAAGATCCCTTCCAAGGAGTTTTAAAGCTGGCAATGCTTGGAAATGATATGACAAGCTTAATTAAAATACGTTTAAACCGGTTGTATAGAATTAAGTTCTGTTTAAACTTGTTTTTAAACCTATCGTAAACCTTATATACGTGATTTGAATTTTCAAATAGCTTGACATTTGCAAGCATGACCAGACCATGTTCATATTATGTATATTATATTTTAATAGTTGTTTCTATCTTGTTGTTTATCTTGTGGTTTAAAAATTATTTGAAAGTGAGACACAAAATTTATTATTTGTGTGTACCTAACCTGCCTTTATGAATGTGATGTTATTTTGTTTATGATTCATAATCTTCAGCTTTTTACTTTTTATCATCTTTGTATGTTTTATTTCTTTAAGTTTCTGCGATTGAAAATAATTGTTAAATTTTGAATTAAAAAAAGCTTTTTTAAATGATGATTAAAATATTTATAAATAATGGTCCGTCCATTGAACGATTAGCCGATATAAATAGATATGCAGAACTGTTTTAATATTTTTCAAACGACGACGATCATTTAATTGACTTAGTCTTACAATTTTATTATCAGCTGACCAAAGTACCTATATTTCATATGATAAATTGAAATATTTCCGTATGTTTATATTTGATTACTGTAGATATACACAAATCGGAAGTAGTGTTTTACATTAGAAATATTTACAGAAATGGAGCAACTGACCGGAAACGGGTTTTCTCAAATTGCAATAAATTCGATGTAATATCCTGGGTAAACCTACCAATCATAACCTATTTCCTGTCCGAAAGTTTTGCGTCAAATCTTATAGTTTATATAAATTTTCCATATCAACACAAAATAAAAAAAATTCTTTTTCTTTTTAGAAGTTTCTCTGAGATCTTATTTGCTAAACATCCTCTATGGGAAAACTTATAAGTTCTACCTATACAGAACTATTTATAAATCTCCTCTTATTCTTTTCACCTTTGTCTTCTGCGTATCTAGGTACTACCTAATACTTTTCTTGATTGGCATACGTTAGATGACTTTTCTTAGGGTAAGCCGTTCAAACAGGAAAAGTGGTCAATTTCCTTCTAGAAAAGTTACCCATAACTCTTATACAATTCGACCATCATTCGACCAATATATTTCCAAGAAACTTTCTTTGCCAACTTCTTGTATAGTAAGTAGGTAGGTATAGAGTTTTCTTATGAAAATGTCAAGAAGAAAATCTTGTGATGTTCGTTCACTCCCACTTGATATATTAATTTTGTTTTTCCCTAAAAATATACTCATGTATACACATAGTTAAAAGATTGTTATCCTTGCACAAAATCGTTTGTATAATGTAATTTTATTTGTGAGATATATTATATAAGATTCTGATGTATATTTATGCCCTTAAGGGAAAATTAAATTTCCAAGCAAACTAATAGCAAGCAAGCAAGAAAGGATGGCATGTCAAATTGATGTCCAATTACCTATAAGCAGAAAGGCATAGGTACTTAACTATAAACTTTTGACAACAAAGTTATAAGGGTTAAGAGATTATCAGCTATAGCAACCTGTTTATTATCAGAAGAAACTATAACCTCCTTCTATACCTACTTACTCTATCCCTTATTCTATATCTAATATCTATACACCCCGTCATGTGTTATAGGTAGATATATTCGTAGGTAAATGTTTAATATAGTTTTTGTTTGTATTTCTGTTATAGAAATTTAAAAGATTATGTGTTTATGTGGACATGCGTCATTATCGAATTTATAACTGACCGGAAGGTATAAACTTAATTTCGTGCTTTGTATAGTTTGGGGTTTTTCAAAATATACGGATGGGAGAAGAATAAGAAAGTGTAAAGATTCCTGTCAACGACAAGGTATTTTTGAAAGTTATTTAGAGAAGTTGTACAAGAAGAACAAGGGTGATAGAAAGAAATAAGGGATTGTATTTCTTGAAGAAATTATATATAAGAAGGGTCAATTTTAAAGCCAGAAAGAATAGTACTTTAAATAAAGAGTAAAAAAACACTACATACATATACCTACCATTTATTTGTATATAACTTAAGACAAATAAGGGGTTTTACGTATGTATAGTATATTATGTACTTTTTATGGTAAATAAGTATAACTTGAGATGGACATTATAATCTGGTTCTCCTTTTGTCTATTTTAACATTTCTTATAGTAATTTAGAAGGCCTTGAGGATATGGACATTTAATGAATGGTTTTCTTCTCTTAATCACGTCCCTTTTACTTTTAGTCTTTTGAAATGGAAATGTTCTTCTTGTGGTTTTGCATGAATGCCAATTAGATAGCTTTTGTCTTCTTAAATTATTATCACCTATACTCTACAGTCCCATTCGAAGAAGTATAGACATCCTTCAATACAAAAGATGTTTTATACACCCTTCACTTAATTCATTATAACTCTGTTCTCTAGAGCAATTTAGTTTTTTATACTGGTAAAAAGCTTTGAAGTTTTATAAAATTATAGTACCGATGTACATATGTCGATATTGATTGTTCTGCGACTCTAAGAAATTTCTAACCAGATATATGTATATGTTATCAAAACCTTCAAATTTCAATTGAAGGATAGGTATGTAATTATGTATTTAATCTATCTTCTTTTTCACACCTTGTCCTATTCATAATATGGACTAGTTTTATCGAATCTCAAGTTCATTATTTCTGTTTGTTCTGATACCTATGTATGTACAAATTTTATACAATTACCTACAAGGTGGCGCATTAATTGTCTCCGGGCGTCAAAAGTTGTCACCTGTTGCAAAGGGTGCAAATATCGGTTCTACTTTGACATTTGTAAAGTAAACAAATACAAAACACAAACTTTTACGGCACCTTGCCTGTTTTCAATAAATGTTGCTATTAAAGCAAATTCGTGTTTCTTCCTTTTTATAAAGACTCATTATCTTATCTCTTGTATCAATTCAAAAACTCGGTTCTTTTTTAATTAAAACAATCTTAAAACGTTTAGCAAATCAAAGCTGTAAAAACTCGAAATTAGTCTTTTTATTCAATTAACCCCATTCACTGCACATGTATACCTACCTAGATGTACATTGTACATACATACATATCTGTGTAGGCGATGTAAGAACATAATTTTATACTCTTTGATACTTCTTGCAAAGAAGCAGAAGAAATCTTTTTCCCGGTAGGTAACTTATTCTGGTAAACCTATACTTTCCTAGGTTATGTCAAAGAATACCTACAAAGGTGTTCACTTAGTAGCTCCGCCTGACTGAAGCTGTATACCTATTTACCTTATAACGCCTTAGAACATAAAAAGTCTTATCCACTTAGGTACCTACCAACCTACATCGAAATGTCTTATTGCCCACACCCTCATCAGTTAGGTAGGTATTAGGTACCCACCAACAAAAGTATACCTAGATACATACATACATATGTCAGTATATCCGAGATTCACCATCCTCAAGGCAATAAGACAGAATATCTAGAAAGTGGAAATGCTTCTGTCACCACATAATCGCTCTGTCTAACCTT
Source organism: Epistrophe eligans (assembly GCA_951394125.1). Lineage (NCBI taxonomy): Eukaryota > Metazoa > Arthropoda > Insecta > Diptera > Syrphidae > Epistrophe > Epistrophe eligans. The sequence continues at coordinate 95,154,875 of OX596030.1, read as the reverse complement.
TTGACATCACATTCAATTAAAAATTACATAACGCCATCAAGAGTTCATCCTTTATATCAAGTGGTTTACTCTGAATCTTAAAAAAAAAATAACCCCTTTGCTAATTCATTTCTTCACGACAACGTAGACCGACTTCTTTTCTGCATTCAACCTAGGAAGATATTATTTAACTGCCATACAAGATGCGATGCCATCCCACTGTTACTTATAGGTATCATCATAAAAAAAAAACTTCCTTTTTATGTCTTAATATAATGCAACACACAGTCCTTGTCGTCGTGATTTTCCGCTTTTTTTTTATTTAGTAGATACCTACCTACTTACAACAGACATACGCTGTCTTATTAGCCTCTATAAAAAAAAAAAACCTTTTTTTTTAATAAAACCTTCAGATTATCTCACATTTACTCTTCTTTTAAGGAATTTAAACGAACATTTCCATGAATACGTACCTACCTACCAACGGCGAAGTTTAGTTCATATCTACATACATTCCAACCCTTCTGTCATGATATAACGAATACAAAAACAAAAATCCTGTAAAAAATGTCAACAATTTCATTCAGCGCGCTGAGATTTAATTTCACCAACAACGGTACAGAATAGGAAAATAAAAATGCAGAAACCATTTCATCTTCACACAGGAAGTGTATAGAGAATGAATGGTGGAGTAGGGGAACACTACACGATGATGGTGTTGTGCTGCTACTACCGTCGCGCCGCGCCGTCGGGAAAGGGGGGAGAATAAAAGTGGGTTTTATGTTTTATGTACATACATATTATATTATATAATATATGTTCCATGATGTAGGCGGGTAAAATATGTGTAGATACTAACTTAGATTGTCGTCGTCGTCGTCACATGCTGCTTCAGATTTTTCTTTTTGTGCATTTTCCATTCATCGGCATCATCATGACGTTTCTTTGCTGCTGCTGTTGAAGCTGATGCTTACATAAAAACTGTACAACTGAACATACAGAAAACTCGCGCACCCCAGGGAATCGTTACAGAACTTTTTACTCAGAAGTCAGCAAAACCCGAATAGAAACGAAACCAACAACGCACCACTCTGAATCTTCTTTCTCTGCTTCCCTCGTCAGTTGCCCTTATATTCCTTATATTATGTACTTAGGTATGTAGGTAGGTATATACTATTCGGGTTGTTTTTTGTTTGTCCCAATCCGGAATACACACAAAAATTATGGGAAAACTTCTTCTATATTCTATGCTCCCTGCTACCCATTGCCATCTTTCTATTTAATTTAATTCCCGTATCTATTTTCGGGATCAGCAGTTTGTTTTCCATCCATCTTCTGATATTCTCCCTGTTGCCTGTTTTTTTTTTTCATTCCTCTTGCTTTTCAAAATTCTAATACATATCTCTCCTTCCTCAGTTTTGTGTATCTTGACAGAATAAACAAACAATCCGCCCGTGTGCCGACTGCCGGCAGTGTCGGCAAATTGAAGAACCAAAGAAGAAGAAAACCTTAAAGAAATAAACAATTTTTCTTCTTCGTTGATTCCTTCCTTTTGGTATTTTTGTTCTTCTTCGTAGTACGCAGTGTATTTACAAGACAAAATTGCACAGCTGTTGTTTGAGCTGGTGTGCTTCTACTACTTCTACTTCCACTACTACTACTGAATACTGATTCAACGCTGAATTTTGTTTTCTTCATGATTTTCTTTTAGTAGTTCAGTTAGGTATATATACAGTTTTTTTGTCATTTTTCTTATTCTTATTCATCATCTTATTCTACTTCGTTTGCATGTTTGTGCGCGCTTATAAACTTAGAGGTTTTGTATCTTTTGCTTTGTTATTCAATTCGTCACGATACACATTTCAGATAAGGTATTTGAAATAATATTATGATGACGTGCTTGCGAAGAAGAAGAAGCACAGATGAACGATATTCAATAGAGTAAAACCGTGATAAATGCTCCTGAGTTTTTTTTTTCAAAATTCGTTTTGTATAATAGCAAGAAGAGGAATAAATACAAGAATGAAAAGAAATAAAAAGACGCTTCTTCCACTGTGTTCGTTGGTAGGAACCACACGCATGCTTCGCCATTATGTACTTCACCTCCAGTGCCAGTTAGGTACACATATAACCAACTCAAACCTCTTTCCATTTTGGACTTCTTTTTTTTTAATTTTCCTTGGCGTTGGAGTGTACATAATTCATGTGGAGCAGGGTGTAGATTCCGAGCAGCAGCAGCAGCAGGGGTGGGTGTGTTCGAAAAGTATGAAAACACATAATTATCATTCTCAAAGAGAACGAAAAATTAAAAAAAAAAAAAGAATTATTTTCCGTGTTTCTTGTATCTACCTACCTTTATTATGTACCTAACCTACAGTGAGTTTAATATTCTTTTTTGTTTGCTCGAATTTCATACGAATAGTGAAAAGAGATTTCGCTTCGCCCTTGTTTTTTTTTTTTTTCTACCTCGCGATAATTCTGCAGCAACACAATGTTTTCTGGTTGCTGGCATGCTCTTTGTGTTGTTTGCCATGTGAAGAAATATTATGCTGTAATTATAGAGTGCGGTGGTGGAGGATTTTATTTAAGGGTTAATGCATCTATTATTATTATTTTTTTTTGTAGGTAGGGAGGATATGATGTGTTAAAGTATACTTTTTGAAAATTTAATTCCATATATTGTGTACCTACGAACTGCACCTACAAAAGGAACACATCATGGCTGTATGGGCGCCATTTTTGTATAAAATGTAGAAAGGTAGGAACGTATACATACATATTTACATACATACATACATAGGAAGGTATTTCCATGACATTTTCCCTGCATCTTACATATACACAGTTAGGTAGGTACCTATACTTGGGTTCTTAAAATATTGATAAAATGTTAAATGTCATTTATTTAGGCACATGAATTGAATAGGTACCTATTGCTACTAGGTTATTGGTGCATTTCTTAGGAACGTCTCTAATATAAACTTCATGTCGCATGTCAAAATAAAATACGTATAGGTAGGTACATAGGTAGGTACATAGGTAGGTTTGTAGGTGGATAGAACCTAAACAAAAGAAATTATGTAAATAATCCTTGGAAAATAGGCTATCGAATTTAGCTGTCAGTTTTTCAAGAAAATGTGGTGAAAATAGGCAAAGACAATGCCTCCATAATTTAGCTAGGAATGGTACAATAAGTAGGTATACCTACCTATAAATACTACGGTACTTAACTATTTGCCGTTCTTTTTAATCAAAATGTTGGTAGGTATACCTATCACCCTACCTAGCTAGGTATGTAGGTACCTAAATGGCAAAAAGCGAAAAACTTTTAATAGTGACTTTTCGTTATAGGTACCTACCTACCTAGTTATAAGTTTTATATTTTTGTATGAAGAAAAACTCAGATATGCAGCTGAGCATCTATTAAGTCTCTTTGGCTTCAACTACCAAAATGCAAGAGAGAGAGAGAGAGAGAGAAAATAAGCATCCTTCATGTATATCCAAATATACCTATACCTACTTACCTAAGAATGGCGATGACATTTTGCTTCACATACCTTCTTACATCCATACAACTTGAAGAATTGAAAAATTAAGCTATATTCATCTGTCAAATATAGATACCTACCTACTTAGTCATAATGTAAACAAAAATATTGTTAGCCATTATGAAAGAAATATGGTAAAAGAATAACCCTCTCAACCGAAATGTATGTACAAACACTTTAATGCTGAAGAACCCATTCTGATGGTGCTCCTTGTGTGTCTGATGGGTTTATTTTTTTTCTTCTTCGGCCTCTCTTTTATCTTGTCCACCACTCAATTAAGGCAATCATCCATCATTGAAAAACGAACAAAAAACGAAAAAAGATCCAATGCATCCATTCAATAAAAAAAAAATCCATGGACTGAGAGGACCAATCTGCGGGTCTTCTTTGGTCCACCATATAATATACACACACGTTTCTTGTATCGAACTCGAAACGAAGACCCACACTTGAGTTGGTTTTCATGCGTTCTATGTTTCTTCGTTTCGTTTTCAACACTGATGGAAATATCTTGTCGCTTTGACAACCATGACACACAATGTAGATTAAATCACTTTTGGGATCCAGTTACTCGAATTCATCTTAAACACTATTCATTTAATGATTAGGCTCTTCTTATATCTACCTTGGTATAGACAGAATTTGTGCAACTTGATTTAACAACCAAAACTAACGTAATTTCATTTATTTTTTTTTTTCTCATTTTAGACCTGATACGACGTTACAAGCAATTGTATACAAATTGGTACCGGAATTATATGAAAAGGAACTCAAACGAAAACGTGCCTTCTACAAGAATCGGCCTGAAGATGCTGCATTAGTAACCCCCGAACAGAGGGGTGAAGACACCGAACATTTGATATTTAGTCCGAAGGAGTATATGTCGTTGTCATTGGAATACGCTGACATGGAGTAAGTTATAAGATTTCTATATTACATTTTCTATTTCTCTCTTTCTATTCCTTTACAATATTTTGACAGACAGATCTTTGAACTGTCAGTATATTATTATCTTTCCATGTTAACACACACAAATACAGTTATAGGTATATAAATGTATTTGTACTTCTGTGGGTGGTTGGGTAAACTTTGTGGGATAATCCCGCTGTCCCACAGAAGATTAAAATGAAAAAGCAAAGTTTATATTGAAAGGGATCGGGAATAGATTCTGCCGTAGGTACACAGTGATGTTTGATGAAAAGCCCCTGCATGTCGCGTTAGCATAGAAACAAACAAAGCTTTAAGTAAATAGTTCCCATTAAATCCCGCACAAGAATGCTTTAATATAAAGAGTTATGTATATGTATGAATATACCTTTGTTGAGAATCTTGTACATAATATACAATTTCCTTTAAAAAACGCGAACCTTTTAAAGAGAATTTATTTTTTTAACACAGAGTGACATCTCCAATATCTTTAAAAATTAATGTCAAACTTAAGGGTTTTTTTGTTAAGATTCTGGACATTTTGTCTGACGTAAATTACAAATGTCAGATGTAAAAAAAAAAAATTGACAAGAAAATTTGGTTAGCGAAACGAAGGTTTTATTGATTTTGTTTTCATTTAAAATGTTATCCAGTAAAGTAAATGAGAATGTTTAACGCACAAAGCGAAATAAACCGGCATTGAGCATTTTATGTTTTTATTGTATTCTAATTTAGACTCTCAGTTTCTCATTACACCTTTTTAACTTCACTTTATTTAATCGTAGGTACTTAAATTCTAATCCATATCTTAAATTCTTTTCTTTGCAGTGAACACGTGAATGTCAATGACGAAATGATGACACCACTCTTAAAGCCTAAATACCTTCAGTGTCCAGCGATATTTACCGTTAGTCATTTAAAGAAATTTGTCTATGGTAAATTTGATATCGATACGAGTCTCTTTAGCGTCGATATAATGTACAAAGTGAAGACAATAGTGCTCCTAGACCACTATACCTTAATGGATGTAGCATATATTTACACATGGAAGCGGGATGCTCCTATGAGGTTTTACTTCCGAGTGAAACAAAGATTGAGGAGGATCAAACCGAAAGTGAAAAATAACTCTAATAAATTAGTTGTTGTACCTAAGGAAGAAATTCCTGTAGTTGAGAAATTGGTCTTGAATTTGCCACCTGTGGGTATGACAGTTGTTCACAATGAGCCAGAACCTGCCCCGATTTCAGATCTTTTGAAAATCGCAACCGAAATTAAACAGGAAATTAATAAAAGCCCAGTTAAAGAGGCACCAGTTTTAGAAAAAGAAGTGCAGCAAATACCTTTCAAGGAAGTTCAAGCTCCTTTGAAAGAAATTCAAATTCCTGTGAAGGAACCATCGACTGAGAGCGAATCCCAAAAGACTAATAAACTAAAAATAACCCTTGTGAGTAAGCCCAGTAAGCAATCGAAGTCACTTTCATCACCGAGTAGTGAAACTCCCGGAAAGAGTTTGAATAAGTCGCATAAACAAAAGGATAATTCTCCGCAAGAAAAAGATGAAAGAAAAGTCGAGAACATTAAGCTTAAAATAGACTTGTCTAAGCAAAATAGTGTAACCATCATTAATATGTCTGATCCTAATCGAAAAGAAATTGTTAAACCTGTGAAACCAGAAAAAGAGTGGAAAGTCAAGAACAAGAAAGACAAGAGTCTGAGCAATGCTGCAAAGGTGTTAAGAGATTTTAGAAAAGGACGTGCTTCTTCACCATTGACAGTTCCCCCATTAACAATTAAAGCTGGAAGAGTCAGTCCTGCCAGTTCAAAATCTTCAAAATCTCCTAAGTCCCCAAAATCTCCCAAATCTCCAAAATCTCCATCTCCACCAGCTGTACTAGAAGACCCACAATCACAATTTCTTAAATCGTTTGCTCTCACACCGAAAAAAGATCTTCCACCATCTCCTCCCAAAAAGGAAGTTAAGAAACTTGAACCCTTGACTTTGAGCTTCTCGCCTGTTCCGAAGCCCGTTGTGCCTTTTCCACCCGTAACTTCCTTGATGGGTCCACCTCTGAATCTACCCTCGAAACGTAAAAGCAAGGATGTAATCAAGAGCGCTCCAAAGAAGCAAAAGTGTGTCTTTGAACCAACGCTAACTCCGGATAATTTCAAAATCAAGTTGCCCCTACTTCCAGCTGAAATGAAGAAAGAAGAAAAACTTGGAAAATCAAAAGAAAAAGATTCCAGGAAGAAGGAGAGTGAAAAAGCTGACGAGAAGCTAATGCCCCCACCTGTGTCTGTTACGCCCATGTCTATTACACTATCACCACCAAAGTTAGTTCCTAACCTTCCTCCACCGGCCCCACCAAAGAATGGCATGAAACCGCCAAGTGACACAGTGAAGAAATCCAATAAGCTCCCTGTCAAATTTGCGCCGCCTGGATCTCTAACACCACATCCAATGAATGCTCCACACAAGGCTTCACCCGGAAATCGTACTCCTGTGGCGAAACGATTCCAACCCATCCTACCCAAAGGAGGCAGACCCAATCCATTTGCAAACATTCCCAACGACATGAATAAGATCTTAAAAGAAGCCGGAACTGAAATCAAGTCGATTTCATCCAATGAGGGTTCAAAGAAAAAGATTTATGGCCCGAAAACGCCTACACCTGGATCTGCTCAGCCAGCAGGCAATAAGACTCCAACTCCGATTGCGGGTAATTCAACTCCAAATGTTAAGAATGGAAACATTTCGAATTACCTTAACTTTGCTCTGTTCAATGCGAGTAAATCGCGGGGTAATGAGGTTCCTCCAGGCTGTCGGACTCCAATGTATACTCCGAATTCGCCCATTTACTCGCCCAATTCGCCTCAATATGTGCCCAACTACAACATTCCAACTCAACCCACCTATAAATATACCCCGAAACCGAACACGAATTCCAACTATTTGCAGAGTGTTCTAGGTGGAAGCAATAACCAGCTGTCTAGTTTGTTCCCAGCGCCACCTACAAAGAAACCCGAACTCACCGGTAATAATCGATCTTCGCCGCCAGCCCAGACACCATCTCCACAAAAGGGGGATGAAAGCATTTTGGAGCAGCACTTGAAACGAAGCTATCCATTTTCGAAGAGTCCAAGTCCTATCGAAGATCCCCCAGAGAAGCAGCTGAAAGTTAAATCCCTGCTGAACTCTTGCAACATCAGTATTCCATCCTCACTGTCAATCACAATAACACGTGAAGACGGTGAACTGCCCGCGAATAGTTCATTTAATCCAAAGCATAAGAGTCCTGTGAATAACTACATCGAAATTTTAAAACTTCCCGATACACCAGCGGCCGGGGATGACAATAACAAACAGCGACAGCCTCAGCCGCCAAAACCTCCACAGCAACAAACCATTAACCAATCGCTGACCATCCACAGTATTATGACTCCCAAGTCGCCGCAATCTGTAAGAAGTAATATGTCATCAATAACAACCACCACCCCAACCATGACAATGACAATAACACCTGCTGCCAAGCAACTTCCTCCTTTGAATCCGATCGAAAAGAAAAATAATAACAAAGCCGTTTCGAGTACGACATCGCCTGGTGATGGTAAAAAGACTCCAAGTCCTGATAAACGTTCTACCGGATCTGCACCGAACTCTGCCGAAAAAAGATCGGGCTCCGAGTCTGGTTCACCAAAAAGTTCATCGGAAATTCCAGCTTCAAAGAAATTCCGTCATATTTTACCACGGACAACACCAGATCAAAAGGCAACTGAGATGCTAAGTGCATTTCTGCAAAATAACCCGCCTTCACCCGTTAATCAAAAATCTGTCCAAAAAAAGCCTTCAACATTAAAGAAATCTCCTACCCTGCCGAATTTTAATATACCCCCTATGAACAGCAACCCCGCGAAGAAATCTCCTCCATTAAATCTAGGAGTTAAGGCTTCAACTCCAAATACATCTCCAGTTAACTTGCCCAACAACAACCCAAACAATAACAACAACAATGTTAAAAACAAGACCTCTCCGAAATTGCAACAACCAATGGGACCAGAGTTTCCACTTCTGTCTGTTAAAAAGCTGCCACAACAGATTCCAAATGTCGTCATGCCACCTCTAGGAGTACCACAACCCTCTCAAGCTGAACTTAATAAGTTCATCAATGAAACCATTCTCCGAGCGAAAGCCCAAACAGCAGCAGCAGCCCACCAAAGTGGTTCTAATATAGGACACAATGTTTCTCCTCCGAATATATTCTTCCCTTATCAACAACCCCAATTTGCTTCGATTTACAGTTACCCTCAGGCATACATCATGGAACATTTTTCACGTATGCGTCGCGCTGGAAATGAAGCCCTCGAACAATACATGCTTAAGTTAAAAAATTTGGATGCTAAAAATAGCGAACAACCTGTTCCGATGAACGATCAAAAAAGTCCGACATCTACCAAGTCTACTCCTGTTGTTTCAAGTCCTACATCCGAAGCCAGAGCATCATCCAAATAGGAATATAATTCCTTTAACCCAGAGCTCCCTACGATTCCAAACTAAAACGTTCCTTTAACAATTTTTTTTGTTCTTTGTAAAATAAAATAAAAAAAAATCCAGGGCCGGCCTGGGCCCGCCTTTGTAAATAAAAAAAAAAAATAATTTAAGACCAAGTAAAAGAATGATAATATTAAGTTACAAAAACAAAAAAAATTAAATCATAAAAATGCCATTTAGTTAATTTTTAATTTCACTTGTTAAATTAGTTTTTAAAAAATATTATTTTAATTTAAAGAATTTATTTCCCTAATAAATAAATGACAAACAAAATAAATTATGTTAAAAGATAATTAAGTTACAGCTTTTTAAAAGATTAATCTAGTATTAGTAGGTATTACTCATAGCATGCTCAGTAGTTATTGTGTTCAAACACGTTTTTCTATATTTCGATATTTTAATGTCACAATATTGTGCTTTTTTTATTGTTTTGTTATATATTTTAAATATAGTAAGTAAGAAATGAAATGTAAATAAATTATTAAGTATTGTATTATGTATTAGCACCCTTTCTAAATTATTATTTATATAATATTGCATAATTAAATAAACATATAAAACAGTGTAAAAATTAATTTTAAGATGTGTATACGCTTCTGTATAAGTATCTATATTTATGTTTACAATGAAATAAACAAAAATATTTTTTATCGAAAAAGTTTATGAAATCAAAAATGTTTTGTTTTTTTTTTTTTTGTTTTCTAATGGGGAAGTTGATTCACGGATTTTTGTTTTTAGATTGAAGATCAAATGGGTAAGCTTTTTATTCGATTATGACGCCGCCGCGCCGCCGCTGACCCGCTGGCTTCGAAAGTTAAATCATTGAAAAAAAACGTGGTGTGAAACCACTAAACACGTCAAAATCGCATTTAAGGTTACACGATTTTTTAGACAAAGGCCTTTAGGAGTATAGTGATTTATGTCTTGTTGACGTGTTGATGCAGGGCGTGAACTGATTTTGCGTCATAGTCCGTCATGTAGGTAACATACATTAATTATAATTTGACAATCCCTCAAAAATAGGCTTGTATCGATTAGAAAGAAGAAATTTAAAAAAGTCAAATAACGGTGTTTAAAAAGACACCTATAAAATCTTGACAGGCGACGAATGACGAATCATGCATGGATCAATGCATAACATGCGGGGCCAACGTTTTCGATCCCTGAAAAGAAGAGGTTGATGCATTCAAAATGTATGTTTTGGGGGTAACTCAAAAATTAAGCAGCAACCCTCGTGTACCTATCAAAACAAGTGAAATGAGAAAATAAAATTCCGAAAATACCAGGAAGATCAAGAGAAGAAGTAGCACTTTCTTAATAATTTTCTTGAAATTCGCAAGTTTGAGGCTTCTTCAACTTCAACACGTTCGGCATATGTGTATAAAAAACCTTGTAGAATTAATTTTTAATAGATATAAATAATATTTTAATTATTTAATATATTATGTAAGTTAATGACAACAAATTGTGTTTGCACTTCGCACAAAGATTTTAATTTAAAAAAAAAAAACAAAAAATACCTGGAAAGCTGTCAATTATCTGGAAATCTTGGAAGTATAATTTACGACTCGCTTCGTATTCGATAGTTGATCAAATCGAGGCGAGTCGAAAAGGAGATATCGAATTGAAAACGATTCGATTTTTCGTATTCCCTAATCAGGCCGCAGAAAACCAATATCTACCTATGTAGGTCCAGAGAAACATTGCAGCGACATTCGACAGATACGCACGCGCGCATTTAGTTGCCTTCAATTACAAAACGATTAAAAACGGGAATATTTAGCTTGTGTCCTGCCAAGGTAAATCGACCAACTTACAAGCGGAACTCGCAAGTGCGAAACCACATAACTTAAAAAGGGTTGCCACTGACCCTTGTATCTGTGCAGGTCGAAATATTTTCAAAATAAGAATTTTAAAATTAATAAAAATCTTGTTTTCACTGTTTCTTCATACAATTGATATGGCATTGGCATAGGAATAGACTTTTTCTCACAGAAACTTGAACCTTAGTGTCATTAACGATTCTGATCTCTTGCTTGAGTTGAGTATATGAAACTTGGTCACAAATCAAATAAGCATCTTTTTCATTCTATTCCACATCACATTTTGTTTGCCTTTCGAAACTCATCTCAAACCAACAAAATATATAGATATAGATGGGTACATACATAGGTATATCTAGACCTTTAGATCTTTCTATACTTATAGGAATATCCTTTATTAAATTAACATTACAATAAAGTCATGCCAAGCAAAACCTGTATAAATTATAATTTCAGCATCAGTTCTCACCAAGGGGATCGCGTACCTATGTATCTCTTTTTCAGAAATACCTATACGCTGAATATTAGACTGATGTTTTTTTACGCCGTACTTATGCCAAATACAAAAAACACATCACATTTCTTTGAACTTATATATGTATGTACCACATATAGAAGATAATCGGCGGCGTAGACTTGGGTATCTAGATATATGTATACATACATACCTAAACAAATTCGAAAAGAAAACCTAAAAAAAAATCATTAATTATCAAGCGTGGTTAATTGGTTTAAATATTTCACCATGAACCTCAAATAGATAACCCTTCTATAACCAAAACCATTGTAAAACGATAAAAACTTCCAAGTGTTTTCTTAAGCTTTCTATTTTTGCGTACAAATTGCTGTTCCCTTTGTCGGATGTTAAAACTGGACAGACCATTACAAAAATTCCGGTCTCGAATTTTATTTGCCTTCAACTATAGCAAAAAATATAAAAAGAAATCTTCCGTCCTTTTTTTAAATTTTTTTTTTTCATTTCAAAAAAAATAAAAACAAAAAAAAAACATAAAAATTCATGAGAGGATTTCGGTAAAATCCGCTAACAACCCTTCAGAGAGCAATTTCATTTAAAAAAAATACCTAGCCCCTTTTAGCTTCAGGAGATTCTCCTACATTTTCACAACCATGAACAAATTCAAGAAAATAAAATAATAAAACACGTAAAATATACAACCAAAAGCGAAAAACCCGTTGAAAGGTGTAGAAAATATAGGTAAGCACCAGAACGTGGGGTTGAACAAACCGCACCGTTCACAAAAGTTTCCCGCAACAAAACACCAACAACAACGATATGTGTATAGAATGTCGATTGCTCAACAACGATGTACGTTAAAAAGGACGTTAAGGATGATGACGACGACGACGCACGGTGGCGACGAGAACGACAAGCAAACACACAACACTCACCTTCCATAAGTACATAGGTACATACCTATTCGAAAAACACTTTACATAGCCATCACTTATATGGAACAATAATCCACGCCATGGACAATTGCCCATAGCACCGTTTTTGGTCCCGTTTCCAATGTGCGTTTGCTTTAGACATATTGCTCGATGTCCTCGAACTCCTCCACACTACCTACATACATAATATCGACGTATGGGGGTGAAAATGAAAAACCCTTTGAAAAAATAACATTATACTCGTATACACTCTTACTAAGGACGAAGAAAGAACAAATAAAAAATGTAGGAATATAATTTAACATAAATATGACAGGTAATCATTCAATTAAATTGCTAAGCTCGCAAAGCATCAGTTGGTGGTGCTTAGACTTGGTTTGGTTGGTGCTTGTGCGGAATTGAAGCAGGTCAATCGGCTTCCTCTTTTTCTTTCTTCTTCATCCATCAACCGGCCTACTCCAGCTTTGACGTTAAGCGCCCACGTTTCGACTTCGGTTTACCACTTAAGGATTTCTCTTTTTCTTCATCTTCGTCTTCTTTTATATATGGATGTTGGGTAGATGTAGATGCTCTCCATTTATTCCGTCTTGGGTCCCCAACGCATATTTGAGTAGGATTTGTGCCACCACACTCACTCTTCGGCTTATTTTATAGTTTCACCATCAGCTGAACCGGCTTAAAGACGCAACTTTTGGTCGGTCTTTGGGTATAATGTATATAAATACATAGGTAGGTTTCATATTCCCATTCCTGAACCCAACATTTTGTGGCTGGAGAGATTTTCATTTATTCGTCGTTTGGTCGTTGGTCGTTGGTCGTTGGTCGTTGGTCGTCGTCGTCATCGTCATCGTAATCATCATCGTTGTCGTCCAGATTACGCCACAAAAAGAAAACGGAGCAACAAAAAATCCCCCTCAAGACAAGAAGGCAAAACCGGAACAGAAGTTATTATGCATCCAAAAGGAAAAGACAGCATGGCGTAAGGTGACAAGACCACTATAGACAGGGCCGTATTTGTATTGATTATGGTTACATACTAGATTATTTGTAAAGTAGAAATTTTATGAAGATGCGATTTAAAACTTGTCTAATGGAATTGTGATTTTGGAAGCATTGACCTATTCAAGAGATTTTTGTTAGATATACCTACATATAATCATATTGAGCAAAACTTCCTTAGGTAGCTATATGATAAAATTTTCAAAAAGTAAATACTTTCATTTTTGGTTTTAAAAACCTGGCTCAAGGCCGAAGATATATAGATAGATATTATGCTGTTAGGTGGAAACTAAATCTGGCGAAGCGCATAAGCTTGAAGTTGCAAATTTTGCGGTTAAAACAATATTTTAGAATTTCAATTTACTCAAAACCAAAAGTTGTGTTGTTTTGTGCTTAGCTTGGTTTGCCAAGTTCAAAGGAGATACAAAATAAGAAAAATAAATTTCGCGAAGTAAGCACATTATATTTTTGTAAAAAAAAAAATGCATGCCTAAAATTAGCAGGTTTTCGAATTTTCGTTTAATTTTCATGGCAACACAAGTTAAACTTTTTTTGAAAATCGCAAATTACGCCAAAGTGTTTCGCAGTTTATTTTCGTAGTCCGTTTAAGCTTGCAAGTACATATTCGATTTTCTTTTCACATCCTCACTTCTAAGTAGCGTAATTTGAACACAGTACGACACAATTAAATTTTTTAAGAAAATAGTTTCGAAAATTTGCGAATTTACGTGCAACGGGTCAATATCTACTTAGTGCAATGTCCCCATGCTTTGCTTCATCCAAGTATCCTACCTTCATGTGTTTTTGGTGTTGTAAATTGTCAGTAGCAAAATTATGGAGGGAAAAAAATAATTCCTGCACTGTGGGTGGTGCTCCGTATAATTGCAGCGGTGACGGTGGGGGCGTGGGCGCCTTTTCTCTTTCAAGTAAGAATACGGTCCTGGGTGCTTCAACTGTGGCTGCAAGTTTTCAATGAGACTTCCACTTTGGATTTAAATAAAAAGGAAGTTTTACACTTTGCCTAGTAAGAAATGAGGATTCACCCGCTCAAGTGATGATGCTGTCGGGCGACTTTATTCATTCGACTAAATTTGTGCAGACAGAAACTTTTGCGTTTATCTGACTGGTCCACCACCGCTACCGCTACCGCCACCGCACAGCCACAACAGTATCACGACTTGTAAATCTGTTTTTTTTTTAAATTATTTATTATTATATAGGCATCACAGTGCAGCGAGCGTTGTCTATATGGACAACTGATGTGTTCCCTGCTACTGAATCTGATGGAATCTCGGTTGCATTTCGTTGGATCTACCACAATTCATACAATTTCTGTTCAATGGTGCACATAGCTAGCTCTAGACTCTAAGATTCTTTTCTCTGCTTCTCTGTGTACCACGAGTAATTTTTGAACCGAAACTTGAAACCCAAAGACGGTGGCGTAGCGGCGGCGGCGACGGTGACGGAGGTGGCAAGAAGATCAAAGCTATTTTCCATTTATCATTCATCTTGACTCCCGGTTTGTATCCATTCTAGAGATATACAGCAGAGATATGATGCGTAAGGGTAGAAGCAAAGTCTAAGCGAGGAGTAATTAAAAGGATACTCCATGTAGATTGCGTGTTGCTGCCGGACAAACTCATAGAGAAGATTTAAATACAAAATAATGTTGAAACAGAGATAGAGATACAACATAGAGAAAGCCATCAAGTGTGCAAATACAGTGTGAAATGAATTAAGAGGGCGTGATGTATCTTCCAGACATATAAAGATACAAATCCCTATATTAATAAAGTTCATTATAAATATAGATAGAACTCAATTCTGGTCTGTGTATGAATATCTAACTGTTTATTGGCACGCCAGGCTTAATTAAATTTTTGGAAATAATAAAGGCAGATAATAATAATAATAAATTGTTTTCTAAAGAAATGTTTTTCTTCCAATACCGGACGGGGGGTATTTTTTTAGGGTAGGTGGGTTAGGTATATGTATTTATATTTGTATATGTCCTGGGGGAACGACCGGAATGAAGTTTCTTCATTTGTTCATATCCAATCCACCAACAACGGGTCTGTCTTGAATATTTAATTCATGTCGAAAAGAACATTTTCTCTAGGAATAGGTATGTATATAGGTCTCTATCTCTATATATACTAAAGCAAAAGCAAAATCGTAGCGCAAAACAAGTTCTTGATGATTGGAAGTTGTTGCGGCTTCGGGTTTTATCTTCAAAGTGTAGCCGGGCATAGCTCTGTGTCCGCATGGGGTAAGTTATAAGAGCTCTTTTGCAAAAGATATAAATTCAACAAACCTGTGAAATAGAACACGACGGATTTGTTTTGGTTTCGGTGTGTTGGTAAAATTATACTTATTTGTATATAGCTGAGTGTATATTCAACACATACACATAGATAGATACTTTTATGTCAAAACAATTGTTTGTATCTTTTGGTACGTGGTTAATTTATAAGCACATAGACATCAAATTCATGGACTGGCACGGGAAATTTAAATTTTGCAAAGCTATTTTATGGTGAAACTGAAGATATGTATACCTATGTATATATACACTGGCTTTGGTTATATGATAGCACATTAAATGCTACATACACAGCTATATATAGGAACATTACATATTTCTATCTCTTCTTTATGTAGATAAATTCAAGCTTTTAATTTAATGAATGCACACGAATGCGTATAATGTGAAGAATAGATGATGCTTTATGCTTCGTTCTATATATGTATATATGCTGGGGAAACATTAACAGCAGGCTTTTAGCTTCATATATATGAAAGTACGAATGTGTAATTAAATAGCTCTTTCAAAGAAATAAACTTCATCTACATCTTGGTATGGGATGGAGTTGAGCACACATGCGGCGAGGAATATGTTAGCAGCAGGCTTGATATAAGAAGAAGAAGAAGTCAAGAGGGGGGTTGCTTGTGAAATGGAAAAACATAATTTACATATATGTACATAGGTACCTTGCTTATAGGACATCAGAGTTAAATATATTTTCAAAGTTTTTGAAGAGGTGAACTCTTTTGTTTTTGCATTTTATTTTAGGTTGTTGCTCCTTACTCCACCATAGTAGGTAGGTAGATATTGTAGGTTGGGTATCTATTACAATTGGCGATTGGTGACATTTTAACTTCAAAAACTTCCATTTCATCGTATAGGTAACTACCTATCTATACAACCAATGTCCTTTGAATATATGAATTTTATTTTTTACTTGAACTTTCTGGCTGCAAAAAATGTTGTAGGTATAGCTGAAGCAAGTAGCACTGTCAAAGTTTAAATGAATGTCAAGTTAGCAAAGCAATATTTGCGGATCAAAAATTGGGTAGTTGGATAAATTGTTGTTAGTTAGTCGTTAAATAATTTATAATTTATATACGTAGGTATTTGTGATTATTTCAAATTTGTCGTTCAATGTTTTCTATGTTTTTTTGCTGAATTTCTAAGTTGATATTAAATTAGCGAAGCACCACCCAAAAAGCGACAAAAACTTCTTAAATTAAATGGTGTAAGTATTGTTTATTAATTTGCAGTTAGCTATTTTCTATACCTTATTCGTTGCGAGAATTCAAATTTCGTCGATCAATATTTTCTTAGTTTTTTTTTGTTTAGTTTTTCAGTTCTTAAATATGAAGTTAGCAATGTACCCGCTTCGCAGGCGTTAAAACATGTGTTTTCGTTTTTGCTGCGTCTTATTTCAACCATTCTAAAGATTAAATAAAGTATCGCAAGCTGCAATCATGTAAACATACTTTTTTTTAATTATTGACACATCCTTTAGTATAGATATACACGCTACCCAAAACCTGTATAACCAGAACGTGCCAGGCATCAGGGAATAATCACTCAACCGATATTCCAAACCCTTTGTATTTCTATAGTCTTTTATAACATTTGTTGACTGATACAGTATAGGTATTAAATTTTAATGCAAAAAAGTGGACAATATTCCAAACTCGGACCCTCAAATTGTAATCAAAGACATTTGCAATTGTAGTCTGAGTGGGTCAAAGATCGCTACAGCATCACATGCTGTAACTATGGCACACTCTATAAGTGTATAAGGGTCCATTTTCAGTTTCCTTTGAAAAATATAAACAAAGTGTATTTATGTTCATATATGCTACCCCTTTTCTAACCTCAATTATCTGGCTATGAGCCGATACCGAGATAAAAAGGTGGTCAGAGATTTGAAAAGAAATTATTTTAATATTACCTGTATAACGAGTTATTTCTTTACTATAAATAAAATCTTTGAATGTCAAAAATATAAAATATGTACCTAAAAAATGTTTAAAGTTTATATTGCTTTTCGGCAAATAGCATGAGGCACTTATCAATGTCTTGCAAATAAAATTACGAATGTTTTTTTAGAAATATTAGCTTAAGTTATATAAAGCTAAACAAAATATGGGAGGAGATTTTGCATAGAAAAAAAAACTCGAAATTAAACGAAAATTAAAAAATAATTTACTAGCTGTTTTGAAACTGCGAATTCGTCTTGCTTGTAAGATTGGAGAAAACTGCCCCTTCCTATTACAAAAATTGAAATGAATGTTGACTTTTCATTCAGTAAAAATTTTTAATAAAAGTTTTCAATTTTAACACCCAATATTTCAAAAACGAGTCGGTCAATTTTTTTTAATTTATTAAAATACAATCCAAAAGATTTTTAAAAGCCAATTAATATTATATAACTTCAAATAACGATACCTATTATAAAACTCTAAATTTCAGTAAAAATTTTGTATGTGCTCTAATTAGTATGGTTCAAGTTTAGCAAATAATTTTACCATATAAGTCGCTAGTGATTAATACTAATGCTTATTTAGAGATTCAAAAGAAATCTTAATTCGAATGACTAGATTTATTCGTTCGAATGAAATTTGTTTATTTTGACATTCGGATGAAAAATTTATATGCAGAAAATGAAACTAAATTACCTTATTTTGAAGAACAAAATTTGCTTAGTTTTCGAAAATAAATCATGCTTGTCTGGAGAAGCGCTTTCGGTCGAAAGTTAGTAGAATTCTAAAAAACTATACATTTTGAGATTCAATCGTTTCGAAAGTTCACCGAATCAATCGAAAATTCATTTATTTTCGAAAATAAGGTTCATTTAGGTTCATTTTCCATATTAAATCATAAATAATTTAACGAAAAATCATAATTTTCCGAAAAAAAGATAGAATTTATTTTTAAGTTGTATATGTATATTTACATATATGTATATGAAATGTTTTTTTTACTTAAAAAGAAATTCTATATAAACTTTTTTATCGAAATCGGTTAAGCCATTAACGAAAAAGTCGAAAATCAAAAATATGGTTTTATGACAGGTAATTTTTTAATGTTTTTTTATTTTTTTTGTAACAAAAAAAAACATTATGTGCCTAACCTACAATATAATACACACGAAAATTTCTATCAAAATCGTTAGAGCCGTTTCCGAGACAAAAAAAGAACCGTTTGTATGATGAAAGGTACCGTTTATGTTTGTATCACAGCCAATGTAAGCCATCAAATGAATTTTTTTTGCGTTGAATGGTATAAGTGAATACAATCATCCCTTAAAATTTCAAAATTTTAATCACATTGCTGCGAATAAAATATTTTTCTATTAGTACATTTCCAACAATGCAACATTCACTATTTTCAAAGATCATTCTGATTAATTGCAAATTATATATCTAAAGTATCTTATTTATAGTTTTTGGATTTTAAACGTGATATCTTGATTCTTAGATGCGTCGGACTTTTTTATATTTTAAAAACCTATCGATTAGAACAAAAAAAATCTCTCCTCCTTCCATTACAAAAATGGCGAAATAAAAGTTGAATAAAGATGGTGGAAACCCGACAAGGGGTTGATGGTCGAAAATTCGTATTTAAGCTTCCTTTGTAACGAGTTTTAACGATAGCAAGAAAAATAACATCATCCCCATTGAAATATTAAAATCCCATAGGACTAGTTAGAAAAGTAACAAACATAAAATGTGAATGAACGACTGGATCGCACGAACTTGCTCTTTTATAGTTAAAAGTTATAATGCAGCTTTTATCTTAAAATCTATATATATTTAGAAAGTGGCTACACACTACACACTCTCACTCTCGATGAGAATTTTTTTTAACACGTGAACAATAACAAAACAAAAATGATTATAAATTCTTTGTTAAAGTTTGAATAACAAAACAAAAATTATTTGTCATTGTTTGCTGGTAAAAATTGCTGAGTAGCTATACAATAAAACGGCTAATGTTATAATATTGGCGCAAAATTGTAAACAGTAGATGTTTGAATGATACTACAATTTTCTTACTCGCTACTAAAATGTTCTTAGTTGTAAATATTTTTTTACTGAACACGCAGTTTAAAATACAATAAAAAGTTAAAAATATATTATGATGAATTAATGAATCGTTTTGAGCGGTATTTTTAAATAATTTAAATATATTCTAATCTTCAAAAAAAAAATTCGTTTGTTTTAATTTATCCCGAATTATTTTCAAGTTAATTCATTAACTCGTTATCAAGATTGATTTTTCCAAAAAATTAATTTAATTTAAAAGGAACTACATATATATAAAAATTGTATTCATTATTACTTTATTTTGATCGAAGTTGGTTAGGCCATTAACGAGAAAGTTTAAAATAAAAAAATAACGATTTTACGGTAGATAAATTTAAACATAGCTTTTTCTCAAATTTGTTTTAGGTACCAAAATCTATAAAACAGTACACACACATTTTTATTAATCAAAATCATTGAAGCCGTTCCCGAGATAAGTAACCTCTTTCAAACCGGTTTCATAACAGGTAGGTGCCGTTATTTAAAAAAAAATTGCTTGGTGGCTTCGGCTTTTTGTGGTAGGTCAAGGTACTTCCAAACAAACATACATATATACATACATACATACATAACATACACACATACATATATAGACAGAAAAAGTAGTGAGACCCACTTTTCGTGTTCCCTATGTCATGAAAATGTCAAGTTTGATTTAAAACCCGAGTTGTTTTTTTTCCCGAATCCAAAACTTACCCTAGCTAAAATCACAACTTAAAAATTGAAACATTAAGCGACCAAATTGAAACATTCACTGCTTAATCACGACAATAATTAACGCAAATTACCCAACTAATGGCTTTTAAATCTACGCTGTATGTTTTACGAGCCAGATTCTTTTTTCTCCATATGTGACTTAGATTAACAGCCCATTTTTTGCCACCACATTTGTTTGATATAAAAGATCACGAAAAATTTTTATAATATTTTAACTTTGAAAATTATAAGGAATTAGCGTGAGGCGTGGTAACAGAAGCTGAGAATTTCTATACAAATAAAATAAAAAATTTGGATTTATTTTTTTTAGAAATTATTATTTGTATATTTTTAATTTACGACGGCAACTCCGAAGGTCTTTTACATGCAACTCGATTTCTAGATTGCTCTTTGTGTTCAGTGAGCAGGAGTTATGTTATATATTATATAGGTATCAAGTATTGGACCCACTGGACTAAGAACTCGGTACAATTTGTGTCTCATGAAATACCTCGGGTGTAATTGCAATATAGAAAAATGTGATGTCTATACAGAGTTGGTTCATAATTGATATTGAAATAACCAAAAAAATCATGAATTCAGATGGTGGTTTGTGCTCAAAAGCAATTTCAATCGATTTTCCAAACCACTCTTCTATTATCACACTTATGTATATCCGGATACCAACCCTTTGTATTTGTACTTTTTTACTTTTAAAGCTATTACTCCATCTAAAGAACCTTTATGTAGTATGTACATACATAAGTAATCTTTTATATCGCCCGGAATCTTCGGATATATAAGAACCAGATTGAAAATATTTTGAATTAAATAAAAAATAAATGCCAGTGTTGAAAGCGCGTAGACGAAATCAATATTTTAAAATTTGAAGTAGAATAGTATAAGATCTACCATCGTTATGCAAGGTTCTCTATATCATACCATCAGGCACGGTATTTATTTACTATTTTATATTATGCTACTGTAAGATTTATTGCATTATATATGCATACGTACATACATAAATATGCTGCAACGGTAATCGGAAATGTACTTCAAAGGCACAGAACAGCACAGCACGATAAATCTTTGTTTACATGCTTCTATATTCATCCTCGCGTTGCTGTAAGTAGGTACTTCATGTATCTCTTGTTTTCATTTCATTCTCTGGAGAGTTCAAGTTAAATATGGGAGCGTGAAAAAAATATTGTCACCGTCAAGGCGTCAACATTATCCGCCTGATGAGGAAGCTTTCACTCCATAATTTGAAAAACAGCTCTACGTAGGTACGATTAATAAATTCATATACCTATGTAGGTACCTATATTCAAAAAATCTAACTGAATTTTTGTTGTTTACTTTAGAAATTTTATACTAAAAATATACAGCTACCTATATATATGTGTATATGTTAGATACCAAACCTATGTATAAATATGTTCTATTTACAAAAATTGTATTGGATATGGTCAATATTTATGTACAAACATATCTATTACCTATTTCTAAAATTTGTGTTTCTTTTCACAAATTTTTCAAATCCAATTTTGCCCTTATTAAAAAATACCATTTCTTGGTTTTTATTTTTCCGGTGGCGGCGTGGCAAGCGCTGTCGGCTCACAGTGGTGCGCTTTGTATGTGAAAGCAGACAAATTCCATAACCACCAAAACGATTTTAATGAAATTTTCATGCGATACTTATAATTAATGAGATACCTACGTATTCAGAACAATAAATTTCCACCCACTGCCACACCCACTTAAAAATAAAATGCGATTGATTAAAAAATTAAATTTTTCAAGTTCGGAAAAAAATTCCAACGTTTTGAGACCTGTATTTAGAGATTTTAACTTCAGTGTCAGCCCAGATGTTTATTTTTAGTGTACCTACCCAGATTCTCTATAGCTGTTTAAGACAGTGAATGACATGAATCAGCTAAAAAAATTCAGCACTTATGGCAAATCGACTTTTTTTTACATCGACCCCACTGTGCGTCGCGCCGATGGAAAAGATAAACCAGTACATATTTTTGAATTTTTCTTCTTTAACTGTTGCCAGTGTTTTTTTTTTCTTATTTCATCGCTACAACCACATAATGATTACCTAGTTAGTTATTTATACGAAGATTTATCTTATTTTGTCTTTTCTTATATTCGTATCTTCTTTTCCAAAGTAAAGATTATGCTGAAGTGGCCAATCGAAATCGAAACCTATTATTATCTTTATCCAAAAGGTTTTTTCTTCGCCTGCGAGAACAAAATAGATATATACGTAGTTACCAACAAAAATATCGATGTAAAACGTATCTCATGGTAAATAATAATGTGTAAGCATTTAAGGTTGTATGTATGTAGAGCAGAAACAAGCCTCGGTATGCCATCATACACAATACACAAAGTATTTATTAGCATTTCGACCCCCAATGTAGATATAGTTTTATTCTAGGAAATACTTTTACACAATTTGGTTACTTGAAAGAAAAAAAAAGTAAGTAATGTAACGCCTTTAACATGTACAGTACCTAACCTACATACATACATATTATGTAGGCATCAACATGTCCTTCGACACTTAATATCTTTTTTGAAACGTTTTCAATTCTTGTTTGTTCTTTTTATTTTGTCATTTTTTGTATAAATGCCTGTTTCTTCTACAAACGGAGGTTTTTACAGACTAATGGTTCCTTATATTTATTGTCACTTCCAGCCTGACAAAATCGTATATAAGCGAACCCAAAAGCAAAAAGACCTTTATAGTCATCACATCATCATCATTGTGACGCAGCGGGTGACATTCCATATTAGGTTTCCAATCCCAGTCATTCACTCAATGCATGCGTCATTTATTTACTTTTTCATATTGCAGCCCTGAAAAAAAAATAAAAATAAAATTCTTGAACTTATACTTTTTGTATCGAAAATAAAGATTTTAAATTTAAATTTACTTCAACAAAAAAAAATAAGTTCTGTTAAAAAGGCACAAGTTCTCCTCTACCAAAATTGCTTTAAACATGTCTTGTGTACTTACGGCAAGATCTACTGGTATTGTTTTTTGCGGAAAACTTGTTCAAAACTTATTTTTTAAAGAAGAGGAACCTCTAACATTTGTGACAATTAAGATTAAGTAGAGTTTTTTTTTTTTCTTAAACACCTACTTACTCAAAAATCTCTATCTTTGTTTCTTTTGCTCAACAATTTATTTAGGAAAAATAAAACTTTCCGGTAAAGTGAATGGCATTTTGCCACATTTCGCAAAATTACATTAGCGGCGAAATAACAGATCAGCGAGATCACAAAACGGTGAAATAACAAACGGGAATAAACAGAAAGCTTAATAAAATCTCGGATCAGGGTGATTATTTTTTTAATTCAATTTTTTACTTGACTCTTGTTCGAACATTGTTCCAGAAGCAAACCAATGATGAAATTTACCTACTTGAAAATGACATTTTCAATCGTTCGAACATATTTTTGCATATTTTACTATTGATGCACATGGATGTGCACATCTTGGTTTATTGAACATATATTTTTTAATTATAAATGAATATTTTAAAAATTAAAAACAAAAAAATTTTAAAAATGTGCATACCTACGCACCTTCAAAAATTTTTTGTTGCAACTTTCATGGAAGGACTTTACAAAATTGAATTCCTAATTAATATTTACTGACTTTTCCCTTGAAATTTATAATATTGAAGATGGCGGCCACCCTCTGTTGAAATTGAGAAGGAAATGAAAAATTGTATAGAGTATTTGGTTGTTAGCCGCTATCTACCCTTGAAATTTTAATTTATTCCGATTTTAAATAAAGTCGCAAATTTTAATGTAGGTTCTATTAATTTACTGGCTATAGAAAACTAGGTACTAAATTAGTAAAATTTATTCGTTCAAACACTAATTTTCAATGTACATAGGTATATAATGTATTTATACAAACTTATTTTTGATGTGTAAACATCTATGCCGTGGGTAGGGTACAATAAAAACGTGTGCCTTACGTGTAGATAATACGTTACTTTTCATACGTAAATGTTAGGATATTTAAACCGAAATCTGTCACTCGGGCGAACGTTTATGTTTACACATTTTAACCGTGAGTCCCGGTATTCCCAGATTTTTTTTTAAATCTAAAGCCGTGTTTTGATCTATAAAAATTTACGTTGTGACGCAAATATTTCCGGAAAAAATTTGAAATTATTTTAAAATAAATTTTTGCCTATAGGGTGTCGTACACTAAAGAAAAGTAACTAATGGATTTGGACAGAGAGGGAACAAATTATGCCTTTTGAATTCAGGAATATAAAAATTTGGGATATTTATTTTCTTATTAAAAAAAATAAATTTAACAATTATTAAGCTTCGTACATGAGTTTAAATGTTTTATGGCGTCCGCATCAAAACACTTCTTCATCACAAACTTTCTCATCTAAATGTTGGTGTAATTTGGTACCTATACAAAACCCAAGCCGCTATATTGGAAAAGTGAGTGTAAATAGTTTATATTCACGATATACATACCCTTAGAACCCTTAGTCTGACAATCAAAGTTTTAGTACGTTTTTGAAAAAAAAATTGATTTTTCTACAATTTTGATTAAAATATATTTTACCGATAATTTGAAAATAAAAAAGTTGTAATTAAAAATAGAAGAACATTTAAAAAAAATATTATTCAAAGGTTTTTTACGTTCGTCATCTATTATTAATGACAATTATACTAAATATAAAAAGTTATTTTCAATTTCTCGGTTTAAAAAAATATCTATCTATTTTTTACACAAAATACCTATTTAAATATACATATTACACGACCAATTTTTTTTTATTTTTTTATATTGTCTTTATTTATGCAGGCCTCAATTGTACACCCTCATTTCGAAGATAGCGGTTAATGAAAGGGATTTCAAGAGATTTTAACTCCTTTTGTATGCTTACACTGACATAATAAACTACAACTGACAGTAAAAAAAAAAACATCTTATCCTGTCAAAAATTCAAGATTTACCCATATCTGTTGCTTATAATCTTTCGCTAAACCACTTTTTTTCGGTTATTAATTAACGTGAATTAGCAGAAATTTTGATTTATTAACATTACGTGTCGCTAACTCGTCTTTATTAATATAGGTTGTGATTTTGTGAAGTTTACAAATCAAAATAACTGTCGTTTTATTAAAATGAAAATATAGTTAATCTAGTTAATCGCTCTAATACTTAAAAGGCAATAAAGGTAAATATTCCAATAATATTGGAATATAATCTCTTATAACACTTTATAATAGAATCATATAATAAATAAGATATGCACAGTGGATTGCTATACGAAAAAAAACTTTAACCCTTACCCAGCTCATTTCTTACGTCTTTCTGAAATTGTTAAGTTCTTACAATTAACACACACGAGTAATCATTATAATTAGCCATTTATAAGCAACCACCACCCACTTATGACTTTCAAAACTATAATAAATGCAAATCCTTTGTCATTTCATTCAATGTTACAAATTATTTTTGTCACGATATTTTTGTATTTTTGGGGAAGTTTAGAACACAATTCAACTAATTGTATTCCTTAATTTAGGCTTCGTTATCGGAGACATTTCATCGGCATTATATCTACACAGTATACACCTATCTACTTTTTCAAAAGAAACTATAATTGAACCCCAAAATTCACACATTTCTTTTATCATTAATTAACCTCTAAACAAAGTTCACAAAATGTCATCACAGTCTTGAACATTTACCCCGTTAAGATTGAAATTGATATTATATTCTGTCGGGCCCGCCGCCGCGCCGCCGTTATACAATATAAGGTTCACCTTCAAAACCCTTTATACAAAAGTTCCTTCATAGGTCATAAATTGTTACTTTAATTCAAATTCACAAGCATTCACAATAAATTCTTAACCAAAAGTACAATTTTGATTTCATCAGCAGCGCAACATTGAGAAAATGGTCCATGGTCCTTTATTAGGATACAATAGGAATTTCTATATTCTCTATCTTTATGATGCCGTTACTCGTGACCTTATATAGGACCTAAGTTTAAGGGTTACTCTTACAATTTGTCCTTAAAACAGAATGTGCGGCCAGTCATGATCTTATCTAAAAAATTTCATTGGTCCATCGTCCATCGTCGTCGTCGTCCATGCGACGCACCTCAGGTTTTGGGAAGCTGTATAATCCCTGTTTTGTATATTTTATGCATAAGAAAAGACGTAAATTTAATTTCGTTCTCTTGGAAGGCCCATCGCATGCTATAAGTTTAAGGGTTGAAAGAGTTCAAAGGCTATCATGGCAGCAGATATTTTATTCAACCCTTCTATAGTTTAAAGTTACAAGATGGATACATAGTGCGTTATCGTTGATCTCGTATGCATAATAATTTGCATTATTGTCCGATTCTAGTCGCTGAAAAAATACAGAATTTCACTTTATTTTTGACAGAAAATATGTAGTAACATTTTAAGAAAATCGAACTGGTACTTTCCAAGTGTAGATGTTTTTCAATCTTTAATGCTTAAAAATATAGTTGACCGAAGTTAATAAATATTGTTTAAAATAATTAAGTTAAATAATAAACGAAACATAAATTGAAATTGAAATAAACGTGAACGGTTTAATGAATTTTGATTAAATCTTTTATAGACAATGTTTTTGAAAGTTTGAATACCTATATAGAAAGTTTCAAAAAAATCACATGATCACGCACTGATTTAAATTAGTCAGTTAGTTGAATAAAATATGCTAAACATGAATAAAAAGTCTAAAGCTCTTCCTGTCGAGAATGGTTTTTTTTATTGAATATAATAACAAATATAAAAAACAATTCACGAAAAAAAAATTCCACTTAAATTATAATAGCGGCAACCCTGCAAGGATTACAATTCAAACATTTATGTGCCACTATAACGAAAGCAACAAAAAAAATATCTTGTTATCAATAATATTAAAAAAAAAAACCTAACTGCAATAGTTCAAATTAAGAAAATATTACGAACATATTCGGCGTTTTTAAGTTGGAAAACGATTTCAATCAATTTCATGCAACTATTATTTAAAAATTCTGAGCTTAGCAGCTGAATATTATTATGTACATACATATATCGAGATCGAATTTTTTTTTTTTTTTTCAATTTTACATTTTATTTTATTTTCTCCCTCAGTGAATGGACATACTTTAAGTCAATGAGGCCAATAAAAAAACCACCAAAAATATTACTCAATTTCCTTCGAGCCGGATTTGAACCAGCGACCTATGGATATCCGCTTTATGAATTCTTTTCTTCTACAGTCCACCGCTCTACCAACTGAGCTATCGAAGGCAGTTGTAGGCTTCCTAACAGATTAACAATCGCCATATTTGGCTTCGATTATCAGAAGGTAATCATCAACAACCAATTAAGCACCTTTCACTTTTTGTGCGTCTACGTTTGTTGTCTCTGGGTAAACAAAAATGTGGTTAAAGTTTCTTTTATATATTTTCTTTTGCTGGTGAGAAAATCTTCAATTGGAATAACGGTTTCTATCGCCTTCGATAGCTCAGTTGGTAGAGCGGTGGACTGTAGAAGTGAAAATTCAAATAGCGGACATCCATAGGTCGCTGGTTCAAATCCGGCTCGAAGGAATGAGTATAATTTTTTGTTTCGAAATTAAAAACATGTAGTATACAATACGAGTAAGTAGGTATATGTACATATATAAAAATAGCAAGACAATCGCACAAACTTACTGTTTTGGTTAAAACTTATAATTTAGCTACTGATTTAAGATGTATAGGTATTTAAATGATTCAATAATCGTTTGATATCTTTTCAAAAAAAAAAATTTTAAAAAAGTAATAATACAAAAAAAAATATTACATATAAGAAGTTTAGTCAAAATCGTAAGAGTTATTTTTGAGACAGTTGGAAAAAAAACAAATCTTCATCGTTATGTGGCAGGTACTATTTCTTAATGAGTTGAAACAAAAATTCGAATTTATCCTCTGGGGATCACATTTAGGTGCTCTGTACCAACACGCAAATCTGACCATCGCTTTTGGCTATAGCTTGATGTACCTACATCTGGACAAAGGGAAGTAAAGACGGACCAAATGCACAGACAAACAGACCAACCGATGCGAACGGTCGAAAGCCACTTTAATGTATTTTTTATTTTTTTAACATGAAACCAATACTTGCCCCATACTCACTCGCAAAACAAGTAAAAATATTCATCGAAAAGAGTATTTTAATCTTTTATTTTATTGACCTTATGGCCCTTCCAAAAAGATATAGCCGGTAGAACAATATACAATCACGTGGTACAGAGAACTTTTTTGTGATTTCCTAAAGGAATACATTTGGATTTTAATTTCATCTCATCTAGACCGAGTAGCTGCCGTGCAGTGATTTCTGTTTTTTACAATTATTAACGATTTTGGTTAAACTTCGTATACGTGTATATCAATTTTAATAATACTGCATTTCAAATGAGGATAATTAAGGTAAGATTTTTCCATTGTAGTTTGTTGTAGTTTTGCAAACCGATGTTTTCAAGCAATATTATTTAAAAACAAAAATAAAAAATAAGTCTTTTTAGTAACAAAACATCCAGTATTATTTTATTATAAAGAAATTCCTAATTCAAATCTTAAAAGACCTTATCAGGTGTTCAATATGCGATCAAGTTAAAATCAAAGTTGGGGCATATTATATTTTTTAACTATTTTAGAAGTATTTTCGGCAGATTTTTTTTGCTTTAAAAAAAAAAACTGTGAAAAAAAAAACTGTGAATTGAATTTTTTTAAAGACCCAATACAATTCCTATAGTAACAACATTGTTAGTTAAATTAAATTATTCCGAAGTCAATAGCATTGTTTCATTGTTTGTTTTCGAGATATTCAAGGCGAAAGATTTTTACAACTTTTTTTTTATAAAAAAAGTGAAATAACCATAATTGAATTTTTTTGAAAACTTTTTTTGCACTTTATGAAGTTATTATCTGTAAAATAAAATTTATTCGAAGTCAATATCTTACCTTCGTTCTTGAGATACTGTGAACTGTGTGCGTACACACACATACAGGCATCTCTCTAAAAACAATGGATTTGGATCCATGGTACCTCGAAATGTCAAAATTTTCGATTCGACAAATCGGATCAATTACAATAACTTCCAATGTGAAGTTAAAAATTGAATTTCTAGCAAGAAGTATTATTCTAAAAGCCTTATAAAGCTTAACTTGAATACCGTATCTACCGTATTGGGTGACGATAAGACAAGCTGCACCTATTGTTCATCCACAATTGCGACGCGAAATAAAACGTCCGACAAATAAAGTTTTAGAAATGTTACATTGACCTCGCATTTATTTTAGGACAAGGTTTTTGTCTTTAAATGTTAAGAGTGGGTCGGGGGGGGGGGGTATAAGTTTATTCGCTATATTTAAAGAATCAAAAATAAAATAGTTGCACACTTTTACCAAGAAATCAAAAATAAAAAGTTCTAGTTAAAAATATACACACTTTTTATATTTTTTTATTTATTTTTTTTTTTTTTTTAAACTTTGGTCGATTTTTAGCCGTAACTTTTTTATTTCTGATTTCTCGGTAAAACTTTGTATTCTTCTTTGTTTTCGTTCACAAGATATGGCGAATAAACTTTTACCCCCACCCCCAAGCCGCCAAATGAAGGGTTTACAGCCCCGAAAATCATCTCGTACGTGCACACTGAGGCAGCCCTATAAACATTTCAAGAAAAAAATCTTGTCCTATATGTAGATACTAAATGCGAGGTTCGGGCAAAATTTTGTTACATTCAATGGACTATAATAATAACACATTGTTTTCACTTTCTTAATTTTCTGACAATACTCTCAGGATTTAATTAATTAATCCAAAACGATTATTTTCATTTACATACATATATGTACTTAAGAAAAACCTAAATATTCCACTCTTGTTTGCTATGTAAGTTAATAAATACTTATTCAGAAATCTTTTCTGAAATGGTTATATCCTCACAATTAACACGCACGCATAATCCTTATGTAATCAGCGATTTGTAAACTTCCACCCACTTATGACTAATGAATGCAAATCCTTTATACAGTTTCATTCAGTGTTACTAATTATTTTTGACACGACATACATACATATGATAGTTCTTGGGGAAGCCTTGGACCTGGGTCTGATTCACTTGGGACTTTACATAAGGTTTATCCTAATCCGCGAGAAATTGTTCAAAATTGGTTTTATTTATTAAGGAAGAAAATTTCAAGGGTGATAGATTTTTTTTGGTGTAAGCGAGAAATATAGCAAATAATGGTTTTAAAGTATTTTTTAATGCTATATGGATGGACAGCAAAACCAGTCCGTAAGCAAGCTATACCTATCATATCACCAGTTTACATGTATTATGAATTTCGAGTTAGACAAGGAATATTCAGCGGTCGAAAAGCGATTAAGTTAAAATCACATTTCGAGGGTTAAAGTGCAGTAAGTCTTTTTTGTACCTTTTTTTTAGAAATTACAAAAAAGTGCTACATTTTGTATGCGATTTATAACACGAGGTTTAGAATTCTTTTACTGTAAAATGTTCAGAAAAACATTGATACGCTGAAATTATCAAAAGGTGGCTGATTTTTCTAATTTATTTATTTTTCGACTTCCCGCCCGTATGATAAGTATGCGTTATAATCGCGATAAAATCGTTTTTAAAATCTAAAGGTCTTAAAAAATTCTTTGACACAGAACTAGGAATCTTACAATCCTTAAGCTCTTTTTGCAATGGACTCTAAAGTCATGTAATTAATCTTTTATCATTCATTTATTAGGTATCCTGCGTACCTACTTTATTGTAAAACAGAATGGTCTTTTATAGAGCCAAAGAAATAATTTAAATTCCTGCCCAACAAACTAATACCTACCTATATAGGAACTATACATATGTAGATACATAAAACCTTTAAAAGTCGAAAACCCCCAGTTTCAACTGATTGAACATGAAATTTCAATTCTCAAATCTAACAAAGTGCTCAGCAGATTAATGTGATATCCCAAATCAACAGTAATACATTTTACAGGATACTTAAATCGAAATATTGTTGCTTCCCTACCCCCACCAACGAGAAAAAAAAGAAGATCAGCCTAAACACACAAAACATTTGTCATATCTACAAAAAAAAGAGGACTCATGGGATTGAAAATTTAGCCCCAAGAGCTCATAGCTAATCCATTTTGAAAATTGTTCCCTCTGTTTGTGTGTGTGTGTCTGTGTCTCCCTACAATATAAAGTTATTCATGCTAGGATTTCAATTATCCTAACACCAGCCCCATCTAAAAATACCGCCCATCCAAACCAAAGTCGAGCGAGGACATCAGTGCTTGCAGAGAGGCGCCCTATATAATCACAACCAACGCAAAGTCGTCGTCGTTATAAAAGACAAAGCAATGCATTTCACATCAATTCAAATGTGAAATAAATCAAAATAAAAACATCACGTTTGTCCCTTTCGCCTGCGGTGATTTCTATAAAAATGTAGACATAAACGTTTGGTACTGTGTTCAGTGTTCAGCGTTCATCTATCACATATTTCACATGTGAGAAACCATCATAGAGAGAGAGAATGAATTCAGTTCGTGATATGTGTAATGCATAAGGACACTCGAAAGTCCTGCGGAAAAAAGAGCAATCATCAACAAGAAGGCATATAGGAAATAATACACACGATATACGGACGCAGCTTAAGCGATAAATAAATGGCTACCGTTCTCATTCTCACATCACACGTTAAACCAGTCGCACATGCAGCATAACAGCAACAGCATCCACAGTTAGTTGAAGCATCAGCAATCAAAGGGAGTGTAGGTAGGTATGAAAAAGCACTTCACATCAGACCGAACCGAGTGAGTATATAGAGTCAGAAACTCAGGACTCAAAAACAGTTTTCTGCTGCTATCATCATTTAGAGGATTTCCAAAGGTTGGATAGATAGGTAGGTATATCCTTGTTCCGTTGTCTTCGTCGTCTTTGCTTTCACGCTGTCATTATAGTGAACGGTGTCTTCCACTATATGATGTTCTCTTACCCATCAGCCAGCGCAACACAACGAGACGAGCGCGCCCAACACCACACAAGCGAAGCGTCAGTCACACAGTTCACCTTGAGTTATTGCTCCATATATTTTTGTTTTCATTGGATTCGCTCTGTGTCCTTTTTTTGAATTCTTGCCACGAGAAGCTAAAGCTATCCCATGCCTTCAGCCTTATCCCAAACTTGGCCTCATACCTATACCCATATATCCATGCCCATTCAACGAAGACCGAGGGAAGCTCTCTATGGGATACTGCCAGTCTTCCACATGAATTCGTTCGTGCTTGGTGGTGCTGCGAAAGAACGGTGGCAACCAGCCAACCTGTATACCAGATTGTCTACTCAATCCTTAATGTATATAGAAAAAGGACCCTTTTTTATGTACCCAGGACCTGTCACGGGGAATAGGGATAAAGAGACATGACACGTGGGGGGAATCAATCACATAAATTGTTTCGTCGTTTTTGCTCTATTCCGTTGGACGAATGGGTGTGAGTTGAGTGAGTTCGGCCGGATGGTAGTTTCAGAACTTATATATTTTTTTATTTCTTTCAGCTGAACGCTATGGCAAAGGAGCCGTGAAATGAAGCCTTTAAGGAGCTCGAATGCTGGTCTTTTAATTTATATACTACATTCCTATCGAAAAGCAGAAATTCTTGTGTCGGAGCGGAGCGGTGTCGTATCTCTTATTATGCTTCTTGTATTTAAAGCTATACCTATATATATACTATTTTGGGATCCTTTAAAGTTGGCTTTATCTCTATGGCTTGTTCGAGATTATTACGCTCCTTTTGTGAGGGAAGATGTGCGATGTAACTATTTTGGAGAATTGATTGGATGATATGTCAGGCGGATAGCAAATTGAATAGATTCACCCCATTTGATGAGAAAATTGTTATTTAGACGATTTAAGATGCTTCTGATGTCTTATACCTACTGTCCTTTAATTTTAAATCGCACAAAATCTAAGTTTCCTCTCTTTAATTAAAATTGTACTTTGGACAAGGTATTCCTATACCCTATACCCTATTCCTATCTACCTACCTACCTAAACCCATTCTGCGGGAATTAGAAAATCTTTCCTTTTGAAGAAAGATATTTCTTTGTTGTCCTTTGACTTTGTTTTATATATCCACGGAGTTGAGTTGGCTAATTAACGTTGATGTCGCTCTGAAGATATACCTTTTGTCAGCAGGCGATCTGCGAGAGTTTTGTATTTTTCTGTGGATGTGTGTGTGTGTGTTTATTTTTTTAGAGGTTTTGGACATTTCAAAGAAAAAGTATTTCATTTAAATATTCTTGTCTGGCTTTGGTTTTAGCAATAAAAAAAATATTAATCCACGACTATGAGTTATATGAAACAGCTCATGTTTTTATGAACATTTTCATTAAGCTAAGCATTTCAATTGAATCTTTAGCGGGAATATTTACAGGCAAAAAAAGAACTATTTTACCTGAGGTAGATTGAGATTATGTGTTTGGATCTTATTTCATATCTGCATATTCTTTGGGGAAGCTTAGTGGCGGGCTGCAACCACCTCCACCCCCTTCTACCAATTTAAGGATTTTTTAAAGAGCAACACAACATTATATCATTGGGTTCTTTCCAATTTTTTAAAATTAAAAACCAATAATGTAAGCTGAGACTATTAGATCCACAAACTAAATACATCAGCTAACCCTTACTTAGGACATTATTTTCAAGAAAGTTCAGATATTACAAATTATTATTAGTCTTCGGCACAACACTAATGGCGGCTTATCCTCTCATCCCGAACCCAACTCAAATTTAGTCAAATGCTAGGGAAATTACATCTTGCCCTCTAT
This sequence comes from Epistrophe eligans, assembly GCA_951394125.1. Classification (NCBI taxonomy): domain Eukaryota; kingdom Metazoa; phylum Arthropoda; class Insecta; order Diptera; family Syrphidae; genus Epistrophe; species Epistrophe eligans. The sequence goes on along the minus strand of OX596030.1, from coordinate 95,120,657 downwards.
AAAATCAATGTCCATCACAAGCTATATTACCTACTACATCTTCTAATGGAATCTCTCTTATATTCATTATTATAACAAGGGTACATTTTAACCATCCCTTAAAATGCGCGAAAACTTATTTTCAAGTAACACAGAAGTATACCTACATAAATATTTGGCAATACTAATGTTTGGAAATTCATGAAAATGAATATCTTTGTGGATGTAATAAATAAGGGTAGCAAACTAATAATAATAGCTTTCGAGTACGAGTTGGAAAAAAGAAATTACAAAATGGCCGTCAAACGGATCTAACTAAGGGATTATTTAAATTATTACAAGGCATATTCATTATGCTATAGCTTTGTATTTGTTCGCAGTGTCCTTCATAGTTAGTTGCGATAAATTTTTGAACGACATATTAGCACTTCAATTTTTGATAGATTTTAAGTTCGAACCTATAGTATTTTGTATAATATGTATATTTCTGTTCTTTACTCTCTCACATAACAATGAATTAACATTCAAAAAACATAAAATCGATAACACTGTGTATTTAAAATTTTGAGGCAGGGTTGCCATAAATACTGAATATTTTTGCATTCTCAAAGGAGTGACACAATATAGTTAGTAAATTTTAATCATATTTATTTTGAAAAAAATTAAGAATTTGTGTTAATACCTAAATCCTTAACGGTTTAACACACAAAAACATTTTTACAAAAGTGAAACGTTAAAATTTGAAATTGTGCTATTTTGAATCCTTAATTAAAGTGACAACACTCCAAATGACAGCTCTCAAAAAATACACTACCTAAACAAATTCAAGGTTTGTACCTATATGTATATAATACCTACATATTTGTTTAAATTCATTCAAAATATTTAATTTTATTGTATTGAATTAATCAAAAATTATGTTTTAATATAACCACAGACATTTTTAAAATGAACCCAAAAGTATAAAATAATACATTTAATCGAAAAACATGGGACGTATGCAAAAGATAATAGTGAGGAGTGTATAAAGAGGAGCAACATGCCTGCGCCCCACGTTTTTATGTTTTAAATGTATGGAACTAGGAGAAATCTTTCTATTTTTTTCTATTCGGTTTACACTTTGCAATCGATTTTAAATTTATTTCTCCATAACTTTAAACATTTTGCAATCGATTTTAAATTTACTCCTCGATAACTTCAAACAAAAGAGTTGTCAATCGTGTTTAGTCGATAAAAAGAATTTTATGTGAAGACACCAAAGAAAGCGATTTAATAAAAACGTTTTAAATTACCAATCATTTTGTTTGACCGTAATTACTCCAGTCGCGTGTGTGAACTGTCAAATGACATTTGTTTACATGAGAAAAAAATAAAAGATTCTCAGACGATCGAAAAGCAATTAGGTGGAAAGTTAATTTGCCTTTCATTATACAGTCGTTTAATATTTCTATGTTTTATTGCTTCTTTGTTAAGTTGATATGTATTAAATTTTTGACTTATTTGCCGTAAGTTATTCGTTAATTAGTTCTTAAAAATGTTTATTTCGTCGTTCTATGTTTTCTATGTATTTTTCGATGTTTTTCTAACTATGTCATATTTATTTATTTTTTAATTTTGCAGTCAAATTAACCTTATACTAATGTCGAACTGTGGATCAAGTAAGCAAAACACAACCCAAAAATCATAGAAAATATAGGTTGACAAAACTGAACTGTCACCTTAAAGCAATATAGCGAATTATTAACGACAAATTATGATTTAAATAGGTTTATAAATATAAATATTTTAAACTATAGTTTTTTGGAAAGGTGCTTTAACTAGGTATGTCAATATCACATCAGAAAACTAATTAAATAAAAAAAAACATAGAACGAATAAATTAAAACTGTCATAACTATTTATTGAAAAATTAACGGAAAAATATGAAGAAAACTAATATTAAAATTTAAAGTTTTAACCGCACAGATTTCTGGGACAGAAATTTATCATAGGTGAAATGTTGCTTAAAAACAAAATAGAGCTTACGGTACTATTTTGTTTTAAGTAATTACAATTTTTGGAATATGGGAACGCACTCGGACTAAAATAAGAAAATTCTAGAATACATGATTACGCTAATGTGTTTTTTTAAAGGTTCTCAACTTAATTTTGTATCTTTTTTAAATCGGACACCTCTCATAAGTCATAACCGGACAAATTTCTGGGTACCGTCAGTGTCCGGCTTTGATAGGGAACACTGTATATTTACTACTTTATATTAAGGGAGAAAAGCACTTAAAAGGAGAACACATAGAATAAGAACGACAAATTTTATACCAAGTTGGCGCAATGCAGCGAAAACCATAAAAAATTAATGATAAAACTAGTAATTAACGGCTCTTAACTGCTTTTATTGTTGTACTACAGTCTAATTGATTTGTAGAAGGAAAACTATTAAATTTGACATTATTTTGATTTATTAAGTAGTACAGTGAAACCTCCATTTGCGGATAACTACCTTAAGCGGATAATCCCTTTGAGCGAACAAATTCTCACGACCGTGGATCTTGGATTTAAATTCCATATATTTTATGGTCCCTTAACTGAAGATTCTCTTACACGGACGCGGACAAAAATATAGACGGACAAAAGTGTTGCGACGGGCGGACAAATTTTAGCCCTTTCGACATTGAATCTACATATAAAATGCTATTTTTGAACAATAGGTAGGTATAGAGGAACGAAAGTGTTTTGATTTTACGCAAAAGCGGAAGCGAAAGAAAGCTTAATTAATTTGCAGCAATCACAACTTTTTTTGGGACGCAAAGTTCTGACAATAACAGTTTAAATTTATTAAAAACAAAAAAGAAAAAAATTATTTCCTAAATTAAATTACTTGTTTAAAAGTATCTAAAAGTAAAACAAACACCAAAGTAAACTGAACTTAACGAATCGACATGAATACCCTTGTTTTGTTTGCATATAAATAGAAATTTCCAATCTTGAAGTGTATAGTGTAATAATGGACATTCATCATACGTATATACCTACCGATTTCCCAAATATAAAAGATTTCCCTTTTTCCTTTTAAGAATCCATCCATTTCCGCATAAATTTAAGATTAATGAAATGTTCGAGAGATTACAAATTTTCGTTGAATACAATATTTATCCTTCAGAAAGTATAACTTGAAAAAAAAAAATAAAATAAAATAAGGCCGGATAAAAGGTCCACCACCCAACCAACTTAAATCTCGTCGCATTCGCAGAAAACAGCATATTTTAATATTCCGTGATATTTTCATATTTTTGTCCTTTCAACTCTGAATGATGGAAATAGATTTTTGATACAAAAACACAACAAAAAAAAATGAAAAAATATATCCACCCCCAGGGCACTTTGTCTGAGCGTAGAATAAATATAAAAAAGGAAGGGAAAGCGGAAAAGGCAAGGGATCGTCATGGACGACCCCATACGTGTTGAAAATATTCGCTACCTATCCCTATCCTGGGGCTCTATCCTCTATAGTATCAGTGATGGTAGAGTGAACTGAATTAATTGAAGATTTTTTCGTCGTTGATATTTCGTTGGGTCTAACTTGATATGCGTATGGGTATATCGTATGTCCTTGTTTTTATTTTTGTTGTTGTTGTTGTTGTTATTTTTTTATTTTATTGACAACGGTATTTAATTTCATAATTATTTTCAATACGAATATATTCAGATGGATACCCTTAAATTCACCTGTTTGTCCTTTTTTTGTTATGTATTTATTTTTCATTGAAGTGTGATCATTATTGGAAATATTTATTATGTTTGTTTTTTTTTTATTCGGTTGGACTTCACCCTTTTTATACATACGAAAGGAATGTGTTTGAATGTTTTAATCTAAAATTGTAGGCAATCGCTGAATTGAGAGTCACTTGATTTCCCATGTTTATGTAGGTATGTAGGTTATGTGATGTGGTGCATTGATTTTTTAAATTTTAAAGTTTAAATTTAGTTTGCCATTTTTGGCAATATTAAATTTTAAACATAAGAAACCTATTGCCAGCATAATCTACAAAGTTTATTTTCAGTCAAAACTAAATCATATCAGGCTGCACGTTTTGGTACTTAATTTTACATATATCTACTTTAAAATTACTGGCTGTTAATTTTTGTTTTTGGAATCGTATGGTATAAAGGAAAAACAAACTAATTTTAAATGTCTAAATAATTTTATTTTTGAATTTGAATTTCAATTAATAATTTTCAAAAAATTCCCATAAAAGTTAAAAAATTGATGTTTCTTCAAAATAAGACTTAAGAAACTGTTTTGAATTTAAATTTTGTTTGCTATTTTTCTGACACACCTATTTTGAATAAATAAAATTATAATAGTTATAAAAATGCATTTAAAAAATCTAAAATTTTGGACAAAAAAAAATTAGTTTCGTCCGTCAACTTCGGTGTTAATTTAGCAAACATTTGAATGTTAAAAAAACCCAGCTACAAAAATCGGTTTGCGCAACAAAGGAGCATTTAATTAGTTAAAAATTAGGATAACATACATTCGTAGCTCAGCTACATCACATAGATATATCAAAATTATGTGATTACGTCAAAAAGTGCCGCAAAAATAAGAATCTCCTCTATAGAGCTTCTCAAACAAACCTTCGCTTTAGGTACCATATCTTTTAATTCTCTTATTCCGATCCCGTACAAATGTAAGCTCTTTTTCTTATTCTTACAAACACTCTTCCTTTTCAAGCAGTCGCAACACAACGAGTTCTAACAAATCTGTCTTTTGAAAAGTTTTTATAATAAAAATTCAATTTTCCAATTACCTACTTACCAAACTCGTAACCGCATAATGCGATTCAGTAAAAAAAAAAAAAAAAAAACAAGCCATCTTAACCAAACATTGTGAAAGAAAATTGAAACCTTACACCCGGGTACAGTTGAGTAGTCGCGCCCACAATCTGTATAGCCACTAGGATGACCAAGCCGCTACCCCACCACCATCGACCACCACTCATAGTCTTCTATATGAATCAATTTTTTCACCGCTAATGAGGTTAAAATTGCCACCCAACTCCCACCCATCATGATGGCTTAACGCGAAATGAAGTGAACGCTGGCTCGCGCGCCTACGTCCACACCTTCCGCCGGTAACTAACTGAATAATAATCAGTGTAAACGTAAAGGTGAATACAGAAGCAGTCCGGTCCGTTGGTCGACTGTCCTGTTTTCGTGAAGTGTGGAGCCGTGGGGTGCGGACGCGGACGTGGATCGCAGAAAAAACGGAATAACCAACAAAGAAAAAAAACCGGCAAAGTCGCGTTCGTGTTCGGGAATCTAATAAATCAACTTTGTACTTGAACCTGTGCTTCATTTGTATGTACATCCAGATGCTGGAACTGTAAAAGGGGATACCCTCAACCCAGAGTCAACAATGCTGAACGCTAAGCGCGGGCGTCCAACGGGACAGGGGAGAAGATACTGATCCCAGCCCAGCATCTCGTCCAGCTTGCAGTTTATTTTCATTTTTATTGGTTTTTCTTTTTTAATGCTATGCTCCTTTTTTCCTTTTTTTTACCGTTTTCTTCTTTTTTTTTCTGTGCCTCAATTCAGTGGCCGTTATTCAAGCAAACTTAATATCCTTTTCAAATATTTTTCTTTGCCGGACGGAACACTAAGCATTTTTCATCTTCTTTGGAGTTGAGTTTACTTTTACAACTTTCTTTGTTCCTCGTCCTTTTTGTTCTTGTTTTTGTGTCTTGTAATTGCACTGCGATTGGATTGCTTTTTGTCTTCGTTTAGTTAGAAGAAACTGCCGACGCACGGAGATGGAGATGGAGAATCATGGCGATGATGGCGATTAAATAATATAAAATTAGCGTCGTTAGTTGGAAGCTATATGAATTTAATTGGAGCAACTACTTAAAATGTGCTTCAAACGGTTTCCAAGGATACCTATACCTTTTGTTCAAAAGGAATAGAGCATGATGAATATATATTATATAAAAGGCGTATTATGATACGATACGTAGAATTTTGAAGAAAAATAGGAATTTGGAAAGAAGACGACAGGTACCGCTAGCAAAGTCAGGTATAATGGGTGTTAAATTAAAATGTATGATTTGTTAATTACATTCATTTATCTTTCATTCAATTTTTATTCATCAGAAAGATAATAAACATTATTATGATGAACATTCATATTTTTTTTTTAAACGAGCGAAGTGCGTCAAATAGTTCATTATTTTTATCCCTAAGTTAATTTGTGGTAGGTATGAAGCGATAAATATGAATCGCTTATCACTATTACAAAGGATCCTTAGAAATATCAAGTTTGGAAATCGCAATTATGGGGGAAAATAAGTAGGTAAATGCATAATATCACTCGAAGAACTTTCCTCTTAAAGCAACCAATCAAGTTTTTATTCGAACTTGAAACTTCTAGCGGGTATGGAATCATTAGGGTCTTGTAGGTATATAGTCTCTTTGGATGTCTGTTGAATGTGGTTGTTTTACTTAAATGCCTTCTTTCTTAAACACGTTTCCGTCGCCTAGCTAGAATTCCTTTAAACGCGTCACTGACAGTTCGCTTCATTCTCCCGACAAGAAAGAAACATTTTAAAGAGTTTTCATTATAAGTATTGCGTTGTCTTGTTTTCTCGACATAAAGGGGTTCGGTGGTGTTCGTGTCATTGATCCCAATGAAATAGCTATACCTATGACTCCAGTTCAAAAATCTTGCACACACAGCGACCAATATAGGTAGCTAGTAACAATTTTGGAAAAATACTTCGAAAAACTACTCATAAAAAGGCTTTGCTTGGATTTAGAAATATGTAACTAACTAACTGTAGAGAGACCTACCTTATAGACAGGCAATACACTGAAGTATTAAAATCGAGTATTTCAGCCCAAGTTCAGTACAAAGAAGAATATTCAGAATAAATGAAATTGAAGCGCAGTGTACCACAAGGAGTAGAACCAATTCTTTATTTATAGCAATTTAGATTTACATTGTAAACTTTAAATAAAAATGGTTACATCATAATGTTGTTTAAAAAAGAGCGAATTAACAGATTACTCCGAATTATTATTTATTTAAATTTTCGTAAAATAATTTAACAATTTATCAATCTTTATTTTTACTTGTATAACTTAATTTAGTCTATAAAACAAAAACTTTTAAATCCTAGCTTAATTTTGTCAAATTTTGTCCAAAACTTCAACGCACACAATAAATAATAAGTCTTAACCCTTTCGTTCTCGTTATCTTTATAATATGTAATATAAATTAGTTTCAATTAAGCTAAAATTCTATTACATATATCTATGTATATCTACATATGGGACAGAGCTGAGCATGTGCGATATCACAATCAGAAATAGGAACAAACTCACTCAGTCAGAGACAAAAAATGAAAATTATATGAGCACGTACATATAAGTTTACCCCCTTTATATATGAAATATAAGTTTTAGGTTATGGTTTGCATATTCTTATAAGTATAGTTTTGTTAGACCCTTTTCTTATTACAAGTTCCTTCAAAATTTTAAGATATTCATTTAGATGGGGTGAAAATTATTTGTGAGTCATGCGGATTAGCATAATTGAAACTTGAATGTCTAGTTTGTTGTGAAAGGCTTTTGCTTGCGAAACAACCCTCATATTTTTATATACATATATTTTTTTTTTTTGTGAAAAAGAACTTTATCGTAATTTATTCAACGATACTTTGAAGACAATTTCAAAAAGAATATCTTTTTTTTTAAACTAAAATCAAAGAAATACAAGGCAAAAGGTTAAATTAACTTTCAAAATAAATATGAACTAAAAGATATAAAGCTAAAGTCAAGTTCATAATTCAAAGCAAAATCAGGGTTTCATGGGACCCATATTATACGTATCAAATGTTTTTCTAATACTCTTCAAGGCTCATTCGACCCTCATAAGATCAAAAAACACAAAAATTGATGACCGAACCAAGATCACAATATCACCTTTTATAAACCTCAACCCTTTTATGAAGAATCTCTCGTCCCAGGACCATTAACTTGAAATATGCCTTCTTTTACTCAAAAAATTAACTAAACTCGACCGACACGTGCGTTTATCAGCTTCTTTGAGAAAGATGTCTTTTGAGCTTGGACCATCGCAGATCGGATCAGATCTTTGACCTAGACAAGATTATTTTATAGGTAATTTTTGTAAGTACTTTATTTAAAGAAGCATCTTAAAATAGGAATCTTGCGATGAAAAGGGTAATTTCTTTATAAGGACAGTGAGAAATGTTGTTTTTTATACATATTTACAATACTAAGAGTATAAGTTTTGATTTCCTAACAAGTCTATTCAAAACCGGGTCTAATTAAAAGATCAAAATATTGGGGTTGCCATAAATAACTTTAGAACTTTTAGAATAGTTAAGGGGTTAACATTCTAAATTCCAGTTCTACAAACGTGGTTCATCTTTGGATCAAGATTTCAACTCGTTTAAGTGAGAGAAAGCATTTACAAAAAGAAACATTTTCCATCACGCTTTGAACTCTGGATGAACCTGAGTATAAATCCGCTGAAATTAGTGGGGTAAATCTTGATCCGAGGATGAAGCGTTTATAAATCAACTGGACCTGAAAGTCTTTGAAAGTCATGATAAAAAGAATAAAATGAGTGAAGGTCGAAGGCTGATTTGGCTTTTTGGTTATTATGGCTAAAAAATACAAGGAAGTAGATTAAGGAAATGCCAATGTATAACAGCTTTTTTTATAAAAGTACCAGGACCCGACGCCGCCCGCCGGAATACTTCGAGCATTTAACTTTTTTAAATTCCCGTGAAGCTCCTTAATATACAATCACTTTTAATAGAGATAAACTGTTATAACTGTCATAAATTAGGACTTCTCTAATCTCATCCAATAAATAAACCTTGGAAATAGTCAGCCATAGCGGTGACAACCACCAAAAGAAATGATCTTTTGATCAATTTTTATGTTTAACTTAATGCAAAACTTGCGGTTTTTTTTAAACAAGAAAATTGAAGTTGTAACTTTCCTTAATGGGAGTTTCTACCTTTTAATTTTAAAACAGAAGCTCATAAAAACATAGATGAAAAATAAAATTCATCTATATGGTTCTTACCTACCTACGTTTTGATTTCACTCAAAAGTTAAGTGATACATGTAGTATCAGTAAACAAGCTGAGATACAAAGCACGAAGGACTTATGAACTGAAAGGAAAGAGACCCCCATGTCGCAAATATAACACTTAGTTAGATTGATTTTTTTCATTGATTTATGCTTCAAACTCCAAGTGTGAAAAATTGATAACACTTACATATGTATGTATATGTATATCGATGGATAAAATATGAATATGATTGGGGATATGGTCCTTACTACCAGGCGAATATCTGTACTTCTATTATATGCAGGTTTTAATCTACCTATAGATATAAAAGGATTCGGTGACTAAAAATAACTTCATGCTGTTGAGAAGCTTTCGTTTGAGAAAACTCTTAGGTGTTGCGTTAAATAAAAGATTGAATATTTTTCAATTCGTATATATGTACATCGACCATTTGTGTATATATAAATGTGATTTAACTCATACTTTTTAATTTTTATTTTTTTATGATTTTTATTTTTAATGATTTTACATACATCTTTGTTTTAAGAGTTAAGAAAAATTATTCTTTTAGATGAGATCAATTTATTTAAAATCGAGGATGACAACAAAATGTTTTCCTAGATACATAACCTTCTTAAATCTATTTAAAAAATTATCGATTGCAAAAAAACAACATTCTCTACCACCCCCTATTGTTAATAGCGAAGAATAAGTTAAACTTTTAATCAAAATGGCGTAAAACTGTCAAGGGGTTGATGGTCAAAAACTCGGAATTAAGCTTAGGTACATAAATGTATACCCCTACGATGACAACAAATCTTATCCATTGAAAAAAAGGAAACTAACTAACTTCAGGTGATTTTACGTATGGACAAAATAACCAATTTTCTGCGTGCCTTGAATTGTTCGTAATTTTTTTGATCATAAAAACGTTCATATCAATAAGGAAAGAAAATAAAAACAAAACAATAACAAGTAGGTACAACAATAAACGGTTGTTGTTTTATTCCAACTGTTTTCCGACTTGAGCAGAAACGTCTGAAAAGAAATTATATTGATTAGATCCATGGTCTTGAAATAGGCAAGTGGTGTGATAAAAGCTATAAACATGTGTCAGAAAAACTGTGTGTTTTCAAAACTTCTTGATTGAAAACAAAGAACACAAAAAATAACTATGCGCAATGCGAATTCATTCACGAAATAGTTTGTATGTGATTAAATAAAAATAAACTATATCTACCTCCCTCTGAATTGAATAAGCTCTCTTAAGGTTAACGGGCTATGTGGCTGGGCTACATTGTTGACAGAAAATTGTTAAAGAAGTACCTTTATTTAAAAAATCCTTTTAATTTTTGTTTGGCTTAACAATTTTTTTTTTTGTAAAATTTAGGAATTTATAGTTGAACTTTTGGGAAGGACTTTTTTGCTTGGCTGCAAAATTGGAACAAAATTGATTAAGCTAAAATCATCAAATAACCGTATTTTCCTTACTTGAGTTTTTCGATTTATTTCGACATGTGCATAATTTTATAGTTAAATTCGAATATAACCTCTAATGAAAGTAATGTGTGACAGTCCATGTGAAAAACATTTAAATAGGAATTATACTTTCATTTAGTTTTTGCTTTTAAATTTAAATTTTCATTTCCTCATAAAGTCATAACTCATAATATAACTTAATTTACCGAATTTTTTGCACCCACATTGTACATTGAAATAAAATTATCCGTAGGATCAAAATGTAACCTGATGGTTTTAAAACGAAACACACCACATCATCCACCTAGAAAAGGCAACAATGTACTTTGTAGATATATGACGATGAAGTTAATAAGAAAATTCAACCATTTGAAATGCTCCCCACATACAAAAGAACGACAGCTACATTGATTTGAATATTTGAAAGAGAAGCCAATTCGATTTGAAATTTGTAAGAGCTAATAGGATATTTGGGATGTAACATGTAAGTATATTTATTTCACGACGACATGTTATTGCTTACCCATAGACAGTGGTGGGGTGTGGCGCATCTCCTTGAGAAAACTGATTGTCTTATATTCCGTCAATAGAAGGAGATTTTCTTTTGATACCTGTGTGGGGGCATAGTTGGTTCTGCGATTCTGTTCATCCTTGGGTATACGGTATACATATGCATATATGTAATGTATGTGTATGGAGAGGTGAACTGATTTTATTCAAACATTGTACCTAGATTAGTTTAAAGAGGCTGATGGCAGCAAAAATCAAATCGTATCGTATCGTTCAACAAGAAGAAGAATATTCTGATTGCGATGTGGTGATTATATGTTTAGATAATTTAATTGGGACATTTGAGACTTTAATGCTTGTGAAGTGTAGATGATGATTTATCGTGTTATGGCGAACTAATCGATGCTTAAATATTAGAGATTCTTTGGTTGATTGATAACCAAGTTATTAATGAAAAATAAGTTTAAGAAAAAGTTGGCTTCTATAAAATTCTTCAGTCCATATAAGCCGTAATAAGCTTTATTAGCTTGTATAGAGAAAGTTCTTTAAAACATATTCCAAAAAAAAATCTTGTTCTGCTACTTTAAAGTCACGGACGCAAACTGTGGCCATAAATTTATCTTATCATAAAATACCTTCTATAGATTTAAAATCTTCTATAGGCATGTGTCATGTATGTATGTATGTATGTACATATATTACAGAAAGCTTCATTAAAATACCTTTAAATCTGGTTGAATAAAGATAATTTTTTTTTAATGTGTTGACGATCTGATAAATCCATCGACAACAAGCTCATTGAATGGGTCCTTAATAGCAACCCTCCTTAATTCTAAAGAAGAACTAATAAATTAAATGCATTCTCTTTGCATTAAATCATTCCCCTACAAGTTCGTCATTTTGGCTATATAAACAAAGACTTTAAAAGTGCATTTTATTTATTACAATATGGACACGTGCACTTTTTCGCAACCAACCAAACACCTTCAATGTTGTTTGCCAAAGAGATCAAATCTGCAGATGAAATACAAATCCCAACACTTATAGCTCAGTTTCGCCCCTTATCAAGTTGCAGAAAGGTTTTTTTTAAAGAAAAGTATTTACAAAAAAGGGGTTGAAACTTGTGCATTCATTAGTTCCGTTGCGTTTTGTCGTTTGTCGATTTCAAAATTATTTTTGGGTTTTCTAATTTTCATTCAAAGAATTGAAAAAGAATATAACAAAACCGCAAAAACCACAGAAGACAAATTGTCTATACCTATCACGGAATGATAAATCGTCAAATTATGTCACTCGACATAAAGGAAAGCAAAAGCGTTAAAATTTGATTATCGACTTTCCATTGAATACCAAAACAACCATCAACCGACCGATTGCTTGATAGATTGACTAACGAGTTGGGTGCTTTGTATGTTTATTTTTGGTCAGGATGACTTTCACTTTTCTTCTCATTTAAGGACTCCCAAGAATTTCTTTATACATATATGTACATATATTTTCCATCATAGACGCTCGCTGGAAATATATGTATACTTTTGTATGTGTGTTGAATCCACTTATAGAGCTGGCACTCGAAAAGCGACAAATACTTCGACTCATGTGTGCTGTGTACTCAGCTACTGTAAGCCCAAATATCTAGGAAATGTTTATATGGAGTTAGGAGGCGAACCTCCTTTTATTTATCTACGGTTCGGCTGGCATGTTTACACAAATGACTTCGGAAAATCAGCTTGACTCCCCTAATTGTTGCGACAAGGCTAAGGGCATTACGTTGCATAAAAACTTTTTTCGACGGTCGTCGCATATAGGTGGTACTCGACGTTTATATATATACCTACATACTCTTGTAGATAGGTATATGGTTGAATTTGTATCTACAAGATACAGCTGTGTGTAGGGTAGGGTGTTGTTGTCATGTTTTGATGGAGGACAACGATGTTGTAAACAAATAAATGAGCTGTGTAGCTCTATGCTACCATACACGTTGAGTGTATACGATGGTTGCGGTGGTTGCCGCGTTGGTAGACAGTGCGCTACCGACCACTTATAGTCAGCCAACGCTGATTATATCCAATTATAGTCGTAAATCTATGCGACTACTTCATATCCTAGATGAGGGTGGTGTCTTCAAAGAAAGACAATTTCTCAATGGTGAATTTCACAAGTTATATACAGGAATTACTTATTACCTACACAGTGGAAAATAGTGGTGCTTACTTCATTCACATAATACCTAGAGTATTTTATTCTGAAACCCTCCTGGGGCATGTTCCAAACAACTACTTGTTTACAATTATTCTACAATCATTTTAATTTTTTGGAACTGCAATATATAGAAAGGTGATTTTCATATAAATAGTAACGCGCTCTCTTTATATAGTGAGTTATCTGAGATAGAGAAAGTGGAGAAATTCACAAATGTTTATTGATGCAGAACAAGCTCATGAATTCATAAATAGTGTTCATTACGAGTAAGTGTGCAGTGCGTACTTTAACAGCTACATATAGGCATTCGTACTACATAGTGCATTGTAATCGAAAATGTTATTCTTGATTCCCAAATGCAATCAAAATTACGGCGTATATGAAGGTAGGCAGAGGCAGATACAAAAACATTTCTGATCCTGCGGAAGTACATAATAATGCGTACATCCCTGTGCCTCGAAATGAATGATTGATTTTATTATGGGCATTCACTATATTCATTTGGTGAGTTAACTCGTTGTTTCAAGCAATATTTTTCCTGACAAAAACAAAACAAAGGGAATTTTAAAAAAGTCTTGGGTTTAGTATCAAACAAAACTAGAAAAATTGAAAAAAAATGTAATTTATACTTTAAAACTTAAATAATAAACAATAATAATTTTGCATGAGAACAATTAAAAGGTTTGTTTCTTTATTTAAACAAAATTGCAAACAAATAGCCCAATTAGTGGGGATAAAAAAAAAATTTTCAAACTACGGAAATGTACCTGTACCTACGCTGTATGGAATTAATACACTGACAGTATTCCCTTATTGCTTTGTATGAAATAAAAATTTAAATATGTATCATAAAAAGGTGAAACTTTTTTTTTAATAAATAAAAATATAAATGTGTTTTTGTTCAAAATCTTAAATCTGCAAAAATTTTAATTTTAAAACATGTAAGTGTTTTTATTATACTTTTTGAAAAACAGCTCCATCTATTGGACGTTAAAGCAACATACATTATACTACAGTTTTGGAACAAGATTCCTCAGTTTTGTTCTTATTATACTATTTGAATCGATTGCTCAGAGCTTAACTATTTATTAAAGAGTAAAATGGGGAAAAACAAAAAATTGCATTTGATTAATTCAAAATAGCTTTTTACGGCCTTTAGTCCACAAAAATTTAGGCGTTTCGTCCCGGCGATCTCACTTGGACTCATCATTGCATTTGATTAATTGTTTTTTATTTTTATGTTACTTAAGAGATGACCATATATGCGCTTCATATTTTTAAAATCTATCCATTTATAACCTATGTAGAATACCTACTTCTTGTTTTTGAAAGGTTACATACCTAGGAGTATATTTTTTTTTTATTTATAGGCCGTTGAAATAGAAAAAAAAAAAACAATAAATAGTAGGTATCTCAATTAATTTTTCAATATCAGATGCATGAACAGGATTCCTTCACAAAATTTCTAAATCAAATTTGAACTTTCAATAAAAAAAAGGTTTTTTTTTTTAATTAAAATCTCATCTATAGATTTGCTTTTCAATCAAAGGAAAAGCTTTAAATCTGGCCAAAACTAACAGTTTTGTTGGGTTTTTGGTAATACATATATATATTTCGAAAGGTTGTAGGTTTTTATTTACAGTTTTTAGTGTGATGAAGATTATAAGAAATGACTGCCAGGGAATGTTACTTAAAATGTGGGGTCCAACAGGCCTTAAAGATTAAAATGGACGCTAACACTGTTTTCATCACAAACATAAATTTGATTATGCTATGATAAATTTATAAGGACCTTATTATAATCTGGCGCATCCTTTAAAATATATGAACGTATAACCACACTTTCCTTGTTCTCGTTATTTTGCTCTTCTTTTTCTTCTCGAATCGTTTTATTTATTAATAAAACAAGCGAATATAAACTTGTTGGACAAACAAAAAAAATGTTAAAAGAAGAAGAAAAAACAACGCTAAAATCACCCTCACATAAATTTAACACTTTGTTCCATGAAATTCCCTTAAATCTGTTTTGTTAAAAAGCACACAGAGATGGCTTATAATTAAAAAATAAAATTATCAAGTTAAATTGAATATTAATCCATTTTTTAAATGAAAAGGATGCTCCTGTCGATGATGTTGTGCTAAAGTAATTAATGAAAAAAGAAAGTTAATAAGAAATAAGAAAAAAGAAAATATTTACATAAAAACACGTGGAGGTAAAATATAAAATTAAATATATATCTAATAATGTAGATACAGAGTATATACATACACAACTAAATACACGTGACGTAACATAATTTTGAAGCGAGAGAGAATTATTGATTTTATGCATTTATCATTTTTTTTGTCTCTCTTTTTGTATCTCTCTCTTTGATTTGATTGGATTGAACTTCTCTGCGCCACTTTAATACTCACCTTAATAATTATAATTAATATGAAAAACAAAAATATGTAGGCCAGTCAAATCATATTTATTGCATTGCATCCCATATAAACCAACTTAAAGCCAAAAGAGTTTTTGGCTGATTATTTACATTGATTTTGAACTTTTTAAATTGACCCAGTAGAGGTGTAGGTCTGGTCGAATAAATCGAGATAACTTTACAAAAATATAATTTCTATATCCCCAAATTTGAAATTTATTGTTCAAAAATCGTTTTTTCCGCTTCAATTATTTTTACTAACACATACGATCCCTAATTTGTGAGCCTTTTGAAGGATAAATTGCTGTGTTGGTTGAATTTTTGTATTTTAAAATGCTCTTATTACTTATTTTTACTGCCTGCACAAATTATATAGTGCTGCAACTGGAATTGGAGCTGGAATAGCAGTCAAAAAATGTCATAATTGCGGTTTTATAATATGTGCTCACAAGCCACAATGTAGCTCTTTACAGCTTTTTTGTATTTTAAAGAAAGTAGGTAGTTACCAAGCACGGGTTTAGTATCCTATTTTTTTAATTCCAAAACGTTTTTTTTTTTTTAATTTAAATTAACACTGGGAGCTACAGTATTTGTTGTCGGTTCTTTTTTTCTTATTTTAATTTGAAACGTCAAAAGTACTGTGTAAGTAAAAAGTTAAAAATTCGCGAACTCATCCACCTCCGTCTGCAGCTTCAATCGCAGCTATATGTAGCGTTATCTCTATGCAATATTTTTGACAGTGATATTCCGGCTTTAGTTTCAATTGCAGCTCTGTTTCTATTGATGTTCAGGCATAGTTAAAAAGTTTTAGCTCATTGAAATCGTTAGAAATTTTAAATCAAAAAGTTATATTAGTCGTGTTTTTTTGTGAAAACTATTCACAGTACAGTAGATTTTTACACGAGTTACATTTACAACATCCACAGTAGAATTACTGCCAATAAAAGCAGAAGTAGAATCCTACGGCGGATGGGCTTGTGACGTTAATTCGGGTATCGAATGGAGTTATCCATTGTATGAAACTAAAATTAATTTTTGGTTGGTTATTTTTTGTTTTGCTTTTCAATTTGCAGCAAACTTTTTTTATTTGTGTTTTTTTTTCTAATTATTCTGACAGCTGTTACATACACATGTACATACACATCAAATTTTGCAATTGCCCAAGAATAAGGTGCAAATTTTTTGACAGATATTCATAGGTACATATGTACATAGGTAATATGTATGCAAGTAAGTGTACTATACCTACACAGATGAGCAAATTTATTTCCGCTTATTTTCGGCGTGAATAGAAAGAATGTACACGGAAAATTATTCAGATTTATTGCGGAATTGCCACCTGATGTCGTTTGGCCGCCATCTTGTTTTAAACAGTTGTTTTAATTTTCACACGTACATAGCTTCTGAATTTTTGTTCCTAAAATAAAAATTTTTATTACAAACTTGTAGCAAATTTAAAAGCGCTTAACGCTCTGATAGTAGGAATAACGGGCTTGTTTCTGTTTATGTGGCGGGAAATGTACGATTATAAACATTGACATTTATTTTATACCTACTTGCTTAACAAAAATTAATTAAAGCTTGATATCCCGGATGCATATGCTGCTGCCATTATAATATGACTAAAGCGTCGCTTATTCAAACTTTTTCAAACATTTGTTCTTGGCTACAATCTATAGCTATATTGCTTTTGGCTTTTATGCTACATACATAGTTATAGCTTTTGCTATATGCGCACTATACAATAAGGCAGGTAGACGACCAAACCATCCTATGTATGTAAAAAAAAAAAAAACTGTTCAAAAAGGAAGAGACGGATTTGAAATAATTTGGGTAGAACGTGTCCTTTTTTTATGCATTCGGTTTTAGATTTGTATCTAGTTATATATTGTAAATTGTATTGTAACCCCTCATTAAAAAGACATTATAAAAAGAAATACAAAATTTAAGTCACTCAAAGGATCAGGTTCACTCAAATATTATTTAGGTAGATGAGTAAAATATGGTATTTTTAAATTGAAAAAAAGGAAGGTGAAGTGTGTGTGTTTGGTTGTTTCTTTTTTATAAGCTGCATGTAAGGGAGTTATTGGAACCGCAACCCATACCTTAGTCCTTAAGTATCAAAGCGATACATTATGGACATACATACATATAGGTATACCTATCGCTTTGAAAAATAAATTTGTTTTGTTACGTCTTTAGATAATGTTAGTGTAAATGAATTATTAATTTTTAAAAATTACTTCAGAATTAACCCACCGCAGAAAAACTTCATGAATTTATTTATAAGGGGTCAATATTACATACTTTATCATCATGAAGCCACGACTAAACCCTCTGGCTATAATCATCCTTGGTATTTTTTTTTCGATCGGTTGTTTTTTTGGCATTAAACAAAAAAAAACTTTCTTTTTAGATCACAAAAATAAAATGCTCGATTGGGTCCTACTAAATTGCGATTTTTTTATGAATCTCAGACTTGTCCTGTATTGCAAGTAAAAATAATTGATAACTGATAGGGTTCGATGTAATAATTATAACAGAAACAGTTTTGTAGGTAAATTTAGTAGTTAAGTAATATGTGTTTTTACTATATCTTTACGTAAATTTTTTTTTTTAATTTCACAGAAAAGCATTGACTAAATTGCCGTCAGCCGATAGGTAAGTACATATATTGCTATAGGTATCTATATTAAATTTATTTAAGGAGGGCAGTAAAATAACAATAGCAAAAACAATCTCAGCGCTGTGAGCTGATTAAAAGCAGCCTGATTCTATAGTTAATTTGACTTTTTTCCTTGAGACTTGAGATATCTATAACAATTTTCACAATCCTTATTTGTCTGTGAAAAAAAAATCACTAGTCTCAGAAGAAGAAATGAAAATTAAATAATACAAAATTGCTTCTCTTTTACACTTTAACTTTTAGAAATAGGATAAGGAAAGTTTTTAACATAGAATATAAAACAAGCTCGAAATTAGCATCACCGCCTATTATATGGACTAAAATTTAGAAATCAAAAAGGACATAACGAAATTCTTAGGTAATTTTTTAATAAGAAATTTGGATTTCAAATTATTTTAAATCCAATTCAAATCCACAGTGTATAATATGGCCGTAAGTCTTGTTTTGTGGAGGAAATATCGACTTATACCATATTCTTTGGAGTCTGATTAGAAAAATATCAGTTCAGAGAATTGATGCAGTGGACTTTGTTGACTATTTCCTTTTTTTATGAGTAGAAAAAAACAGAATTTAACATAAAAGACTTTATTAACCAACTGGTCAGACATTAAAAAAAAAACAGGTGTTCTATGGTGTTTCAAAAAATATTAAGCAACTGGCAGTCAATGAACTTGTTCAGAATGTGTGTTGGAACTTTAGGTTTTACTTAGTAATTCTTCCTATAATTTAAATTGAATTTAAATACTTATACACGTTTATATGGGTATTGATTGTGACAAAACCATTTCAATAATTTGGTTCCATTGACCATTAATTTATCAGTGCTATTCTTTGTGGCTATAGTCTGTCCGAACAATTTAAAAGCATCAAGGGGGAAAAATAAGTATAGAACCGTATCGTATAAGCCTCCTCACTTTGACATTATTTCTCTGATGATATCGAAAATAAAGAAGGGTGGGAGGTTGAAATGAGTCCCTTTACAAGGGTTGATAAATATTTTTCACTCACACTATTTAAAATCTATTATAATAGAAGTTTGGCAAACACAAGTTCCTTATAGTTTGATAGAATGCGGTAACTTGACCAATGTAATAAAATCAAAACACAAAAAATGGCTTCGTATTAAGGTTGAAAAAAAAACATAATGGAAGTTCAAATTGAAAAATGGAGTCTTTCTCTGTCTATCTCTGCTTCTTCATTAAATTCCAAGACCAAGTATTGGTTTAATTTAACAAAATTATGAAGCTTTAATTAATTACAAGAGAAATCCCAATTTATTAGAGTAATAACACTTTTTCTTTTGACATTAAAACCTAAAGTGTGCATACATTACCTTACGACTAATTTATTATTCAAATGTAATTTTAATAAAACTGCGTTTCGGGTTTGGGATAAAAATCTAATTGAAAAATAGATATATCTACTTAAATAATGTTATTTTTTTTTATTTAACAAAGAATTTTCGTGAAACCTCTTGAGTTAATTAAAAGTTTAAACCAAATTGGTTTTCTCACTTATACACAATGCATTATAAGTATTTTGATCGTATATAGAGCAGAAAATTTAATAGAAGCATAACGAACGACGATCAACGAGCAACGAGTAAAGCAATCGTGTTCAGAATATACTTGAGCAATATTAGCTCTCAGCTGTCGCTGTCATCGGAGAAGTCATTTCAATTGCTTCTGTTTCTGTAAACATTAATTTTATCTTCTTCCAGTAGATAAGTGTGTTCAAAACATTCTGTCAATTCTCGTCTATATAATATTTCAATGACCCAGATATAACGATTCTTTTTCCTCTTCGCTTCTTCATAAATTTGTTGTTTTGACATATAAGATGCATAAAGAGACAACAAAATAACGATAGAAGTAATTAATTTTTTTCAGATTTTATTTTTGGTTAATCTTTGGCATTTCTAGTTTGACAACCGAGGAAAAATTGTGACTTCTGAGATTTAAAATAAAAATTGTAAATTGTAGGGTTAATTGTTTTTTTCTTTTTGTAATAAAATAAGCTTTATATGTAGACAAGATGAGAAATATGTGGTTATAATAGTTCATTATTTTATTTATATTATGTACATATGTACCTACTAACTTTTATATATTTCAACCAAACAATCGCCATCGTGCATACAAAATTTTACTTAATTTACCGACAATGCTCTTCAAAATCGAAATGTTTCAGCACACAAAAACTTTCCTCTTGGTTTTGCCTTTGATTCGTGTCAAAAAGTTGCCGTCCCATACCATACCATATCGGCATGGTGGCTCAAAAAACTATGTTTCATAAAAAATATTAAATCAAAGCGTATAATTTGCTTTATTATGATGCGGTAAAGCGTATCTTCGAATGATAACCTATACTCGTTTGTGTCAAACGAATAAACGACCCACAAGCGGGCTGATTGTAACTTTTTCTTTTACAGTTTGCGCACTATAAAGTCGTTTCAGTTTATTTTTTATTTTTTTTGTTTTGTGACTTTGTTTTTGTTCCCTGTAGGTAACCTTTGTTGATATAAACCTTGGTTTCAATTCAAAGGAATTCTATCCCTTTGGCAATCCAACCAACTTAAATTTACAAATAAAATCCTTGGAGTTCCATAAAGCGTCAGAAGCTCCAAGAATACTCCAATTTATAGCAAAAAATAAAAAAAAAATGAATTGAAACGCACAACAATAGAAAAAGGTAAGTGGAACGAAGCCTTTTGTTCTGAAATAATAGACAGCATAAAA
Source organism: Epistrophe eligans (assembly GCA_951394125.1). Lineage (NCBI taxonomy): Eukaryota > Metazoa > Arthropoda > Insecta > Diptera > Syrphidae > Epistrophe > Epistrophe eligans. Next base: position 95,099,530 of record OX596030.1, on the reverse strand, counting down.
GTTTATTTCTGAGTACACATATATTTTGTGTGCAACCCGGATAACATGTTATGCCATTTCAATTCGAGTTTGAGTTTCCATGACAATTTTCACTATAACCTTAGATAATATTCTCGAGAATGACTCTATATGTGTATATAATTATTCTAGGTAGTTATAGTATTGGTCTTAGGTACGTGCCTGTCTGGGATAGGTACATGAACTTCTATATAAACTATTGTATTCTAAGGGGATAATGTGAATGGCCTTCACGTGCTTGGTTTGAATACAACTTACTTCAGCCTCTAACCCCTGAAATATTCATCATCATAAGAAATGCTTTCATTAATTTAGATGACAATAATGGTTTGTATATCTTTCGATATAGTTTAGCACGTTTTTCTAATTGGACATTCCGTTCCACTTGAATGCCGCTGATAATTATTATTTGTAACTTGAAAATAGCCTCCATGTGTCCTACACTCGTAAACCTATATATGACTAAAGTCTTTTTATAAATTTCGATTATCTTTAGAAACAATATGATAGCCAGGGTTCGGAATTCGGATCTTATTTGATTAGTTGGTTGACACCTCTCCCCATTTATTTCAAAATGCCCTCCATCATAATATGTGCCAATTCTATAGCCAAAATTTTATAAATATTTCAAAATTCTGGTTATTTCAAATTTCGTGTTTTCGAAATAAATAATTTTGGTCAACATATTATGTAGGTACCTTTAAAAAATTACCAAAAAAAACTAAATGTATCTGCCAGATTAGCATAAATTATACAAGCTCTGATTACGAAAAATCAATTTGTATGCCCGATCGTATCAAATAGATACTTCTTAAGCTTACGTAAAGAAATTTTCAAGAACTACAAAGGTATAAGACTTGAACAATAAATAACTTACTTATCAATAGGTATCTATTAACTTAGCAAGTAATAAAATTAAACAGCGGTAATGGGTCATTTTTAACCGCGATCACGGTTACTTATAACCAACTTCAAGATCTAAACTGAAATGCATCACATCCCCCTATACTTTCCTTAATTTTCCTTATTTTTTTCAAAAATAGATTCCTAAAGTCCGAACCCTGGGTATAAAAACTCTTTTCATATTCTTCATCCCCAACGTCCAAAACCTCTCTGTATAAGTTCATAGGCGATCGTTAAATTCATTTGCACTTCTCAAAATTATGTTTATTCTTCAGCTCTTGAAAACGCTGTCCCAAATGCGGTCGGGCCCTCACCGTATATACCCCGTCTTGTCCGTTACTTCGAGTGGATTTGGTATTTTTATATTTATTTCGTTTGGTTAGTGTATTTTTTTTTCTTTCCTCTTTTTTAACGACAAAAATTTATTAGAGCTACGTTGAAATATGACTAAAGCCATAAACGTGACCGACCCTCACTTTATAGTTATATATATGCGAGGCGGTGATGATGATGATTACGATGACGTTGTACGCCACCACAATTATTGGTTACGGATCGAATTCAATGAGATTCAATTTAGAGATACATTATTATGGTTTCCTCCCTGACTGATTGGAACTTCGAACCATGAGGAGTATTCGAATATACGACCGACGATGACGAAGTCAATGATAATGATGATGATAGTAATAATGATTGTAGGTATATACTTTGTTACATTTGAGACACAAAGTCCGATCACTAACTACCAGGCATTTCATAATATCGTATAAAGGTTTTTTTTAGAAATGGAATTGTTGATGTTAGAATTTTGCCATTTATGTATAAGGTGTTCGCTTTGGTCGCTAATAGTTGCTCTTGACTGTCAACTCTTTCAAAATATAGGATTTAATTTCGGAACAAACTTCTAACAGTCAAGGATATTATTGACCTAAAGAAATAAAAAAAATTCAAAATGGAACATTAAAAAAGAAACATTTATTAAAAAAACATTTTCAAATTTTCGCCATAGTTGTCCCTCTATTTGAGCAACAACTCGTAGAGCTTAATTATTTAAAGACTCGACATCACTTTTATAATTTAATATTTTGAGTAGTTGGAATTTTCGAAGCTACATATAACTTGGTGTGCTAAACTGGAGACAGCTAAAGCTATGGACCGAATTGGCAAGAGAAGCTTGTTGGTTAGAGCGCCACCTTAAGTAAGTACATATATGATTTGAAAGCTTCAAATTAATTTTTGTTTATGAACACATGGGCTCTTTTTAATATCATACAAAATTAATACAGCTGAACAAGAATAGCACTATGTCAATTTGCAAATATGGGTAGGTAAGTCATTATTAAACTCATGGTGGCAAATATTTATTTTATTTTGAAAACAGAAATGTAACATTAAATGACATTTATATGGGGTTTCACACCTTTTATCGTATGAGCAAAAGAATTTGAGAAAAGCCTTGACACTTCGTCGAAAAATCCGATATTTTTCGAGACAATAGCGAAGATGAAGAATATTAGAAATAATTACTTTTGTTTAGTTGAAGCGATTGGTTAATAATCTATTTAAAAGTTAAAGTGAACTCAACTAGAAATGATTGAATTGCCCATGGACCATGTTATGACCGGCGATTTCAGCAGTTAGAAGGGTAGGTACGACAGCATATTACTGATGAGCCCACATCTTGATGAGATAATTTCTGGGATTTGTGGCAAAAGATCACCTATATCCACTGAAGCTTCTCTCGTTGGTATACGACTTTGGTGAAGTTAAATAGGTATTAATAATATCTAGATACTTCACTTCTAGGTATAGGCACAAGGTTATTTCATCCCGTCTGATTTTTGTTTAAAGATAATAGGTACAAACAAATATTCATCCTATTTCTCACACTGTTTCTGCAGCTGCAGCTAACTACATTAAGTTTCTTTAAAAATGTTCACAATCAAGCCTCAACGAGCTTAAAGAAGTACATATATATTTAAATGTAATTTAGGTAAGGTACTTATACATAGTTGACTTGGAAATGGAATAAATTTTATTTCATTTATACCTAGAGGAAATAACAAATTATACTATAAGAACTTTACAAGCAATCTCTTTTTAGCGGTAGATAACTTATGGGTATAGATTGAAATCACCAAAGATTAAACAATCTCTATTGATACGGTACCTATATCTATATTGATTTATGAACATTTTACAATAAACTTTCCAGCTTTCCCTTTCAATCATTCACATTCCAGCCATATCAAGTGTGTTTTAAAATTCAATTTATCTCTGTCTCAGTATAGTCAGTCCTTATCGCTCAGTTAAACTCTTCACAAAGTATTAGATCATTTGAAATAATCACAGTAATTTTCAACTGTTACCAATAGGTATACCTCCCTACATATATATTATCTGCCATAAAATATGTGTATAAATGGTGTATCTACATACCTATATGTTTATAAACTGAGATTCCCTCAACTTGTCATTGCCAAAAGATTTCAGCAAGAAATTCTATAAACAAAAAACGACAAACACATGTTAACCGCTGCCACCTCTACCACCGCCATGCCACACCATCAACGCCATAACGTTCTACCTATCTGTCAAGTCAAGTCAACCCTCGAGATACCGCTATCAGGCGGATTACATCTTTTGGAATTCTTGCGGAAAAATATCAGTCAAAAAGATACATTTTGTTGTTTTTTGTTTCTATTTTATTTCTTGTAAATTTGTAGGTAATCTCTTTTCGTCTTTTCTTCTTGGAATCTCCAAAGCGATAGAAAATGCTGATTATATCGATTTTTATTTCGACAGTTTATCTAGTTCTTCTTTATTCTTGGCTGAAAAATTCAATTTTAAAGGCAAAAATAAGAAAAAAGTTAAGGAGCTTTCACTTTTTCGACGAGTTATTAAGTGACAGTCATTAGCCGTCATGAAGACCCGAAGTTGGAGTGGCAACAGTGATAGCAATCCGAACGTACGTTAGGTACGTACCTATATAAAACGATGAAACAAACTGGAAACATATACCTTCCTACTTTATATTATGTATGTTATGTGTGGAGAGATAACAACTTGGTCTTGTGGTGGGTTACGAGTTGATAATTATACACATAAAGTGTTGGGGCTGGGCAGAGTGATAGATGACAAAAGATAACCCTTGAAACTGCTCACATAACCTTTGCCACCATAATGTAGATTGTATTGGTATTGATGTACATACTTACATACATTATAGATATGTATCTATGTATAAAATGTTGTATAGAAACAGTTATTATCTCTTGCTGCTACTTTCCGAAACATCTAAGCTAATAACTTTGGCGTAACACACTCATTAAATCATTTAAAGAGTTTCAGAGCGTGTAGTAGGTAGCTCTGTGGTTTGGTTTTGTCTTCACATTTAATATAGGCGGATATGCAACCATGAAAGGTTTTTTTTTTTTGCAAATTTCAGTGGTGTTAAACATTTCAAATTGTTTTTATGGGTTAAAAGTATGGTTTGCTGATCTTAGTCTTTAATACTTACGCTAAGCTGGTGGTTTACCAGAGGGTCTTGTATTTATGAGAAGGAAATAGGTTAATGTTGGTAAGACGTTAAAAGTAAAGAATATTACCTACCTACATATAAAATACAATTTGATTTTTTTTTTAACTTTTACGGACTAGGTATAGGTAGGTATATCCCATTATATATTGTGGCTTCCGGCCAAGATTTGTAAAATTTGTTCGCCAAAGCTCTGAAAGTCTCTCCAACTTTTTCGATTCTAACTGCAAATACTTTGACTAGAAATATTAAGAAAAAATATGATTCGAGAATACCTATGTATGTTTATATGATATATTTCGAGCAAAATGTCATGCAAGATAAAAAGCATGCGAGAAAAATACCATTAGAGAAATAAAGATATAATGAAAAAAATGTGTCATGAGAGAAATACATCACACAAAAAAAAAAACATGTACATAGATAAGAATAATATCATGAGAAAAAAAAAATGTTGGGAAAAATATCTACATACATAGGTATGTAGGTACCTACACTACATATGTACATATGTATATCATGACAGAAATTTATCATACCAACAAAATATTTTGTGAAAAAATGATCATGCTAGAAGTAGATCACTCGAGAATGACATAATATGTATGTTCTTCATACGAGAAATATGTATGTATGTCATGGGAGAAATAAATCATGTGAAAATATATATCATGCGAAAAATATATCATGCGAGAAATAATGATACATATATACATAGGTAATAGTTAATTCTCATTTCTCTCATGATAATTTCCTCGCATGATACCTACTTGTACCATGAAAAAAAAACATGTTTGAAAAATAGGTAGATATGTAAGGTAGGTACCTACCGTGTGAAATATATTATCATGCGAGAAATGGGAATATTTCTCATGTTGATAAAAATACCTTAACCAATCATGCGATAAATATGAATGACTGTTGAATGTAGGTAGACATGTACTGTTCATGGGTACCTATATGAAGTTTATACCGAATCACAAGCTGGTAACAAACTTTTTTGGTACATACCCACCTACCCACCTAGTTAAAGAAACGAGATTTAGGTACTTTCAAGTTAAAACTTAATTCGTCGAAAAAACAAAAAAGATAGGTATGCTGGGAAAAATGTAGATACAAATGTTAAACAATAATACGAGTATACCTAGGTACCTACCTATAATTAGAACTGGTCGCTGACATGAAAATTTGGAGTCTGGATATACATATGTACATACCTACCTATACCTACCTGAGTAAGTTCGTATCCTATATCGTATACCTACCTAGACCTATAATCTGCATTACTTTTTCCTGCATAACTTACCTACTTTCTTACCTTCTTCTCCCGAGTCAAACATATCTGTTCTAGAAATTAAACCTGGAAGTAGTTGGTAGATACCTTCTTTCTTTAAGCAGAAAATTTAGTTATTCCTTCCCAAGTTACATTTCTCAACTCAAACCAACAATAACTTAGCCTTTAAAATCTTGAATTACTTTTACCCTTATTGTCATATTATTTCGTTGTTAGGGTATTACCTACCTACCTATAAATTTCTAACACATTGTTGGCTTCCCACTCCATGCTTTAAAGTCAGACTTTCTTGTTAAAATACCTATCTAGGTCCACAAATGTTTAGTTAAATATACGAAATGTATGGGGGTCATAACTACCTAGAAGTAAAACTGACCAAACCTTTCGCCCTGTGTCTGACCTTAGGCCAATAAACTCTCAAAATGTGTCCTTTTGTTGGTTTACATCCATTTCCAAACTTATAATTGGCCGTAATACCTCAAGCTGTTCAATAATGCGCTCGATAAGACATTTTTGGTTCATTGCTTTTGCAAATTAACCCTCAAGTTCCTATACGGTCCATTTAAGCTATCGCAAGTAAATAATTTCTAGGTAGGTATACACTATACATAGGTAAATAGGCATGGCTGTAACGCAAAGTGTCTAAGACATTTTATAATTCTATCAGGAAACGGGGAAAGCTCTTTACGAATACAAAATGCCTCCCTCACTCATTTACCTATACCTACGTAGTTATGTAGGTAGTTTAGGTTCACATACATATCTACATTTATAAATAAACGAAGAACGCTAAAGATTTGTGTAAATTTCTTCTTCTCTGTGTACACCAATTCCAATCCAATCCAATTCAACCTAGGTCCTACCTACCTACTAAACAGCCAAAATGCATCCCTTCCGATTTCAGCTCATTCAGCCATTCATTCACTCATTAAAAAATATGAAAATCAAATTATAAAATCATAAGAATTTGCATTATTTATCCAATTTCGAAACCCTCTTGCCTACTTCGACTTATTGCACAGACGATGACGATGACGACAACGACGACGAACGATGGCCACATTAAGCGTCCTTCTTTATCCTGACTGAACGTGTTCACCTACCTCACTCACTCGTATACTCAATGAAGCCATCTAGTTTCCAGCAAATAATGTGGAATAACAAGGATGTTCTAACCTTGTAAGGCTATACCTACTAAATATATGACAACGACGATACGACTGATGACGGTGGTACTGCAGGTCTGCAGGCACAAATTCTAAAATGAAAAAAAAAAAAAAACACACTGAACCCTTCAGCGACCTTCTGCTTCCATCCGTTCTCGGCTTTTTTAGCAACGTGTTCGCAAATTAAACCTTAATAAAAAAAGGACCCTCTTCCAATACATTTCTCTGAACGAACGACCAAAGCAGCGAGAACGAGGGTATACTGTTTTTTATGCTTTGCTACCCAGAAAAGATACAAAAAAAAAAATGTGCCAAGGGAGCATGCAACTGTGTACTTTCTGGGCTGCAACCAATCTCAATGACGGACGAGGACGATGTTCATCTCAACCACATCCATTCATTGCATCGCATCGTTTTCAAGTGAAACTCAACTTACTCGGTTGTACAAAAAAGCGAAGCTGTAAGGAGGAAGCCCTGCGTGCCACCTCAGCTCTTGGGCTTCGGCACCTTTGTATTTGTCCAGAAGAAACACAGAAATCCCACTCTGCTCTCTATGTAACCATCGTTGATTGATGCCGGGCCGGTTGCGTTTACACTTTGAGACAGCGGTGGGGGGGGGTTCCATATACCTACCCACATGCCAAGTTTGAGGGACAAAAAGCGAATGAAAAAGCGAAAACATACGACGAAACACTCGCTTGCAGGCAAACAGTTGGTGCGTGTCTGTAAATACATATGTACATATGTAAATATATGGCCCTGGCTTTATATACATGCTTCTGTAGTCTCTCTTCTTCTTCTGTTCCATTCTGTCAAGCTATTGATATGAAACACACTCTCTGCTCTGGTATATAATAATGGAGCTTCCTGATAGAACCGATGTTATATGAGAGCGTCGCTAGTGTGCTTTCAACACAAATGTATATTGTATCAGCGAAAGCAGGGCAAAGCGAAAATACAACGAACAAAAAGTATTTACTAAACTGATACGAACTAACGGATGGCGAATGGTGGTGGAAAAAGGCGACAGCGACATACAGAATGCGATACAACGAACGACAGCGGGAGCGACAACGTCGTCATCATCATCGGACGGATCGGATGGATTATTTCGACATAGTGTGTACTGTGTGGCTGTGGCGGTGTTTGTTCGTTTTTTGCTTTTGTAAAGTATTTTTTTTTATATTTCTTTTAATATGGTTTTTCTGTAGTTATATACCGCGCAGTTGCTGGTTGCTGCTTCTGCATTCCTCTTGGTATTTCTATCTATAATGCTGATGCGGGGTTTTCGTAAACTGTAGATGAAGTTAGCTATGTTTTTGCCCTGTGCTGTTCTGTTGTGTGCTGTGCCGTGCCACACATAGTAATTGAACACGCTCGAAGGGTAGAAGAGTCGGTATTTGGTAGAATGTGTTGTGTTGGTTGCTTATATTTTAGGAGTTGTACGCGATGGTTGGACTTTATTTCTCTGGGAGTATGTACTTACATAATGTCCAATGCAACAAACTGTTTCGCTTTGTATTTAGGAGAGAAAAATGTATTTTTTTTTTTTTTATTTTGATGATTGCTTGTCGAGTTGCGTGGGTGGCCATTGGTAAACTAGTAATTAAACTATTAAGGTAGTTGCGGTAGGAATTCCATGAGCTACCTACAAAAAACTAGCAAATTTTTTGTAAGGAAATAAAATATTGGAATTATTCACAACGAATTTTCGAGAAGGAGATTAGTATTTTCGGGTTTCGCAACCAGTTTTGTGGAGAAAAATAATTTCGCTATGTACCTACCTATAACATAGCTTGAAACATAGGTACCTACCTACTTAAAAAATGATAGGTACATAGGTATGTACATATTTTCTTCACTTTTAGATTAGGTATAACTATCTGGTTTTCCAGCTGATTAAGGAACTCGGATAAGAATTGTTCCTTTGGGCCTTGCAAAGTAGGTACCTATCAGTATTCCCAGTAGATGATGAATGGAACGCTAACCTCAATATACTGGATGTAATTTTTGTTGTTTGTGTACCTATTTGTATTTTATTTTTGATTAGAGAAACATTAACCACTAATTTATTATGTTTTTTGTTTTAAATATTTTCCACGTTTAACTCTGTCGTCAAGTGGAGAGATTAAAAAACTAATTAAAGAGAAATGAATATGACACGGACTGAACTCTACTATACTAATATTAAACGTAAACTCCACTTTACTGAAGTTTTAATTTATCACAACTTATTTTTCAGCTATAGCTGGGATAGCTGAATAAATATTCGTTTAGCTGGAGCTCGGATCAAACCACGATATAATTTGGTTAACTCTTAATCTACTTCAAAAAGTGTTGCCCTTTGTACATACTAACATTATGTGACTCTTCTTTGGGGACCAACAACTTTACAAATCAAACTTACCTACCTATCTATATCGTGTTGAAGGCAATCATTCGAAAATGTAAACACGGAAATGATTCACATACTCAAACCTTTTTCATTTACATACTTACGTTCAACATGAAGTATGAGCCGAAGACAACAATGTCTTCCTTTTCAACCAAACTATGGTAAGAAAAAACGAATGTTTATGGTACCTACATAGTTACATATACCATTCTCATTTCGTGTTCCATATGGAGCAAATACTTTGATAAAATTGAAAATGCCTAATCTTTCGTTTACTTTGAGTTAAATTCTCTTCGGATGGCTGAGGCTATGACTGTGACTGTGGAGAGGATTAAAACAATAAGTAAAAGAAGAAATATTGTAATTTTTTATTTTTTTTAATGTTCGGTTTTCGGTGCCAGCAGAGTTGATATGTCGATATTGGCTTTACGGAAATTTCAAGAAAAATGTTAGGTCACAAAATACCATTGGCTTTATGGAAGTGAAAACGTCTTGATACATCTACCTTGACGTCAATCTTAATGAATAATGCAAAAGAATTGGTGAAAATGAGTTACTGTCTACCCACTTTGCTTTAGTACGGGACGGTCCCTGCAAATATATATTTTGTATAACTACCCATTTTTTCATAGGATTTAACCAGAGGAAGGTTATTTTGCACATACATACATTTATTTATAATTAATTAAAAAAAAGTTTTTCAATGTAAAGAACCTAATAATCTCAAAGAATAAAAAATCAAAACCATCTTTTAAGTAAATTCATAGTTAAACTCGGGTTTTAATTTAATCTCACACTGAAAAACTGCTCATCAGTGTTTTTTCTCTCGTTTTTTTTTTTAATTTTTGACGAAATAGGAATGAAAGAAAGAGAACTATTGAGTTTGTAAGTTAGTGCTAAACTGATGGTAAGTTTTACATACGTTTGTAAATTTTATAAATTCAATAATTATTGTTTGTAAAGTTCTTAAAAAATTGTATTGACTTCGTGATGCTAAATTGCGAAGTTCATCTCCGAACTTTGTTTTTCTCCCCAAATAACACCACATAAACCAATTTCCTTATAGAATCAGTTCGTTCTTTTCTAGCCCAGGGGCGATTTAAGTATATGAATGTTAAGCGCTGCCAAAGTGAAGCCCCTTTTTGGAATCACATTAGCTAGTTGCTTTTGCTGTTCCCAGTTTTTGTCCTTCTGCAAAATCGTAACCTCATCTCTCATCCTCGTCATCCTTTGCCATTGCCACTAGATTAAACCTTCAGAGTCCTCTTTTTTTTCCCTTTGTGAACTCATTTCATTACTTTTTGCTTGAATCTTCTTTTTCCCTATGGCAGAGGCAGAGGCCAGAGCCTTGCCTTGCTATGTGATGTGTGTTTTTGTTGTAACTATAGTTGGCTTGCTATACCTATTTCTGCAGAAGAGAAGTGAAGTTTCTCTAGTAAATTCCAAATTTCTGAAATTCCCATTGTTCAATTCGGTTTCGGTTCGGTAGACTGTTTTTGCGTAGGAATATACCTAAACCCTGGTGCGTGCAGAGCAGACAGTAAAACCCAATCTAAGAACAATAGGAACAACTGCGCCAACACCAACAACTACTATCACTTGATTATATTTATATTTACCCCTGTTTTTTTTGGGATAAATAGAGAACTGCAAAAAATATAGAGGATAACGCTGAATAAGGGTTGCACAACCACATACGCCACCAGAGACTCCTTTAGAAGAAAAAATAAAATAAAATCGAAAAATTTGGGAAATGGAATTTTTTAATAAAAACTACCACCAGGAGTAGATAGATATATTCGGCATTTTTTATACCCTTGTCGCGTCGTTATACATAACTCCAAATTCTTCTAGGGGGTTGTTTTTGAAAGCCCCTTGGCTTCGCCGGATATATGATATTATGTACACAACCAAAAAAGCGGTAGATACATAGGCAGTTATAATTGATTGGTATATAGGTAGATACATGACACGTTCTTTTGAACTTTTTCTTTTGGCAGAGTTGAGAGACTGAGAGTAGCAGTAGGTATGTACAATGTACAATGTACAATGTACATGTCCTTTTGTACATAATCCATGCCTCCGAGGCCGAAGTGGAAAAACTTCATTTCCATGGTTAAATATATTCGTTTTTCATTTTCATTCCACTTAGATATTTCAGGGGTAAGGGGTAGCTGAGGGATTTTCTTTTTCATTCAACTCGACTTCCCTTTGCTAATGGGAAATTTCTGTTTACACGGACAATGTGTGTCCTGATAGACGACCCATCGGATATGACGAGGATGACGGCGGCGACGGCGGAGGGCCTAGACTGAAACCTAAGCTTCGAGGGTGGATTTTCAAATTTTGCCTTGCAATTTTGTATGGCTATAGAATTGGAATGGATACAAAAAATCATTGTCCTGGGGATGATAGATAGATAGAAGAAAACTTCAATATAAAAACCCTGGACGACCGGAGCTCTACAATATAACGACGGACGACTAGGTAGGTGGATAGGTATACAAATTCTGACGAATGGATGTGGATTTCGTATGTAATTTATAATGCAACGTTCAACGATGATTTGCTTGCGACAATGATGGAAGGAACTTGGGCTCCTGACTTCTCTGCCGTCGGCAACAGATGGTGTCTCATTTTATGTTGTTGTTTTTAAATGTGTTGTTTATACTTTGCATATTGGGTCCGGAGAGAGGATGTGTGTGAATTTTATTTTATGTTTTTTAACATTTTTGAGGGTGAATGATGCATACAAATAAGGACTCTATATGTACCTAACCTAGGTTTTGTAATATGCGATAGCATTATAGGTGGGTATTAATGGATTAGGACGGACAGCGACCGTCGTCGTCGTCCATCGGACGAACCAATATATTAAAACTAGCTAGGTACATATTAGGTAGGTAGTTATATACAAAAAAAAAGGTGGTGGTAATTTGGGTTTTGTTTTATGTAGGCAAATTTGAACAGTTAAAGATAGCTAGCTATAAATGAAATGGGATTTGGTTGGCTTAATGAAATAAAAGATAGAGCCATTTTTTAATAAATGGAGTTAGGTACTACCCACTTTAGATTTTGGGTAGGAAGGATTTAAACAGGTTTTTAGGTATAGGTATAAAAGAGAGAAACAAACTTTTCATGGAAAGCTTTATATGGAAGCTTATACGCCTTTCAGTTTTTTTTTTCAATTTGTACAAAGAATTAGAAAAAATGGATGCCTTTTTATATTGTTCGTAGGTAGGTAACTGTTTAGTAATTTAGTTATAGAATCCATTTCAGTACCAATAGCATAACTATAGTTACCTACCGGATGTCACGCTAGGAAACTGCTTATTTTTGATTGCGGAATATCGGAACCCTACGTTCTTTGGATTTAAAATAGGTAAATCAGTTTACCGCGTTTGGATTGAGATTCATGAAAATTGAAACAATTTACCTAGGTACAGATTCTAGGTATAGATTCCTAGCTTCTATTATAAATAAACGAAGGTACATATGTATGTATAGCTAGGTAAACACCTACATATGTATATATACAAACTGCACCATTTATAGGTAAGACGTGTAGGTACATATGTATTTATATATAGGTTGTATTCAATTTCCGAACAACAACATCTTCACCACGGCATACAGCCCTCATGATTAGATTGTCTCATGTTTCTTAAGTAAGTAGGTATTAAAATAAAGAAGGATGGACGCTTGTCAGATCAATTTTCACCTCTTTCTGTCTTTCTGATTGATTCGCACTCCTGGGAAAATATTTATTTATTTATGTTTCTATATTCCATTTTCCATTTCCATCCCATCTCATATCTGCACAGCATATCCATATCCACATCCTCCATCCATCCATCCATGGCTAAACAAAAAATGGGTGAAAACATAGACATCATTATAACTTTCAGCAATAATTGACACTTTGTTGGTTTTTCAACTGTGCTGAGTTTGCAAATCTACCTGTTCAATTATTGTATAGGTTTGCTTTGGTAGTTTCCCATAGGACATCTAGCAATCAACAACTGCAGGTGGCCAATTTTAATCCTTTTATGTGAATCAGTTTGAATTTTGAAATCTTGATGATAAGTGTGTCGTTTTTGATGAGCTGATATAAACATCATCAATTATATTGACGAGGATCGAAATGATGCGAGAGCCATAACGTTTATACGATGCCGTTTTGGTAGGTACCAATATAAATCGCAGATGTTTTTTAGCTTTTGGTTGAGAATGGTTGAATTTTTCAAACTAATTTTTTTTTAATTTTTACTATTGCTATCTAACGGGTGGGCCATCTAGTGGTTTCTTCTTAAATCCTAGGTCATTTTGACACTGACGGCTGTTTCCCGCTCGAAATCTTGACAGCAAGTCAGTATATCATATCTCCGCGGAATGAAGTGAGTCGCTTTACCCTTGAACAACATTGGAAAATATTGAAAACTTTTTTCCAAAGTGAGTGCTGTGTAGCCCAAACAGTGCGTTTTTTGAAATGAAGCACCCACCGCGCAAGTTTATGCAAAAAGTTCGTGAGACTGATTTGCTAGTGGACAACACTCATGGTCCCCGTCGTCGTACGGTGCGCACAGACGAGAATTTGGCTGCTGTAGCCGAGAGTGTGAATTTAATTCACGAACATCAACTCGCCAACGGTCAACGGTGGGCGTTACAGAGCCATGTTAACCGATTTTTTTTTTACTGAAATTGAAGACATGGATTTGGACGGCCTCTGGTTCATGCAGGTTGGCGCGCCATGCCACACAGCCCATGCCACAATCGCTCTTTTGCGCTTCAAATTCCCAAATCGTGTTATCAGCCGTCTTGGCGAATTCAATTGGCCTTAAGGAATTTAATTTTGTTAATTTTATTGATTTTTAAAGTGAAACTTGTATTTGTCCCACCCCGTATAAATTGAAAAGTATTTAATGTGGTTTTTTATAAACAGTAGCACAAACAGAGAAAACAAAAAAAAAATATTTTTAAGATAACGGGAACAGAAGGTTTAGAAGTCATATTCGATCTTCCAATCCCAAGCTAAATATGCGCAGTATAAAAACTCGATATCGAATATTAAAGAATTTATTGCTAATTTGCTATACGTACATAGGTACCTACCTGCTTATAAATTGTATCATTGTTATATTATAACTATTTTTTTAGTAGGCGCGTTGAGAAAAAACTGACTGCATTTACAATTTAAGAATACCTAACTCGCTTTTAATATCATAATCATATTTCAAAATATTTTCAATAAAGTGCCGTAGGTTTAATTTATTTATTAATTTTGTACCTACCTAGATTTATTTTATTTTTCATCTACTGAAATTGAAATTATTTTATAATTATTTGCGTATTGTGTCACAATTGATTTCTTTAAAGGTTGAAAAACCTCCTCAATTGTTGTTTTTTTTTTTTTGTATTATTAATATTTGAATAGGTACTTACCTACCTATTTTTTATTAAAATTAGAAAGTTATTTCGTTCGAAACTGCGTTTTAGATATCAACTACCTACCTTTACCTAGGTATACCTACGTGTACCTAGTAACTTACTTATATTTAGGTATAGGTAGGCAGATACCTACGTACCAAAGATCTCAAATAAGGTAAGGTTTTTAAAAGTACCAACCTACCTAAGTAGGTACCTACCAACCCTCTTAAAAACACCGCAGATATAATTAGGTATACCTACCTAATTCAATTATTTTATTAAGGAAGGTTACATTGTACATTTCACTTTTCCGACGGGAAATCAAAAATCAATTATAGTACCTATAAGGTACCTACAGGAATCTACTTGCATCAAAAGTTGTTGAAAATTACTTATTTATACCTTGGTAGGTAGGTATACCTACCTTCTTAATCTCTTTTTAAACTTCAGATGGGTTACAAAATTGATTCAACGATAAACCACGTTTGTATACCTATGTACCTACAAATGGCCCTTAAATGAATGACTAAGGTACCTACCTACTGGTAACTTCGTGCAACACATAGATTTACATTTTTTGTGTGTCACTTAAAGTGGTAACGTTCTGTTAAGTAAATTTCAATTGAAATTTTATCATTTCATAATTTTCTTTGAAATAAATTTTAAATTTCAAAATGAAAAATTGAAAGAATACAATTGTTATCAATGCTTCTTGTTTAAATTAAGTTTGGCTGTGTAATTTTTGAAATTTTTTATAAAACGTTCTGTTAAGTAAATTCAAAATTTTCCACAAAATAGGCGTCTACTACCTATCTACCTATCTACATATATAAGTAGGTACCTAAAGAGCATGTGGTTTTGGAAACAAAATGTTTTTAGTTAAAATGATCAAAATTAGGTGCATAGTTCATAGGTAAATTGGTACCTATCTAATAGATAACCTTGGTGGTTTAATAGAAAGTAATTTAAAATACCTAGGTACCTACCTATACCTACTGAAAATAAATGTTTATCAGTGAGGTGTCAATCATACACAGATTCCTTATTAAATGAGCAGGTAACTACATTATCTATCCAAAGCACAATGTCAAGAAATCCATTAAAGTTTAAATTTCTAAACGAAAACGGAAAAAACAACGCCTAAAGCTCAAAAGAAAAAACTATACACACACACCTTCTTATATAAAGCAAGAGAATGTAGTTGTCTTATTTTTTAATTGAATAAGAAATTTACAAACAAAAAAAAATCAAAAGAAAAATCATAGCTCCACCCATGATTCAATTATTAAAGTAGGTTGACTCCACCTTTTTTCGACTTCTCTTTTACTTTTTATGTATCTAATTTTCTTTCATCCCCTTGTTCTTTGAGGAGTAAATGAAATGGAAGAGAGAGTATATTGTAAGTGATTCATTTGAGAAGAAACGAAGATGTCCGGGGGGCGGACGGGCAGCTGAATTTTTATAATTAAAAAAAATATCGATCTGGTTAAATTTACTTAACAGAACGTTGAGACCTTCATTTTGCCATATTTAAAACTTAAAAATTAAATTCTTTTTGTTAATTAAAATTTAAATCCATTGTTAATGAGATAACACAATTAGTTAAAGCATTAGTTATTGGTTTTGACGACATTTAGAGTTTTTTGAAAAATAAGTTTACTTAACAGAACTTTTTAAAGTCATCATTTTGCCGTCGCATTTTGTGTTTTTTTTTACCTTTGAGGGTCGATAAGTACCTACCTACTCATGATTCAAGAGAATATGAGATTTGTAGGGAAATCCATTTTATTACCTATGGAGGTAAGTAGGTAGGACGTAGACGTAGGTACTTTTTTCTTTTTGTTGTGATCAAAGCTGAAGCTTCGTTTAGGGAAGTAAGATAAGTAGTTAGGAGATTAAGTATGAGTAAATATGGACCAACCTTAACTTTTTTAGAAAAAAAAACTGCGTTTTTTACTTGACTGAGGAAGTTCATCATTTAGTAATTAATCGTTACAACACCTAAGTAGGTACATCATTTATAAGTACCCATACAATTATAGGTACATAGATACATATATATCCATAAGACCGCATTTTGAAACAGACTTGAAAAGCCAATTTAAATTTTTGTTAGATATAAAAATAAAAATTTGTCTAGGACATTAGCTAGCTAGAGTAGGGCTAAGATTATTGGTATTATGTTGTGACTTATTATTATTTTCGATAAGAATTTAACGCGCTCATTGGATAAGTTTCTCTTTCTGGAGTTTTGATTCTGACCGTTTGATACTTAAGCAACCCAATACATACCACATTTGTGCCGATGCTTCTGTTGGTGTATTCGATAGTGAAATGTGTGTGGATTAATGTCTGCACCAAGTTCTCTGTCGAACAGGGTGTCAAGCAAATCAAAATTTTTAGTTTTGTTCAGTGACGAAAAAGTTAGAACCTAAGCTGTCAGTAAAAGACAATATCATTTTTCGTGCATGTAGGTAGGTATGCTGTTTTCAAACTTACAAACATAGGTATAGGTAGAGATACCTACGCCTAAAAAATAAAATAATTTCATTAGGTATAGCTAATAGAATCAGATCTGATTAAAATGCACCTTTATAAGACCTAGTCTGAAAAAATCCATCAAAATATCAAACTATTTTCCTTGAATAAATTACAACAGCTGATTTTGACAGTTTTCACAAATCTGTTCTTACTGCGTCATAGTTCTTTCTATCTACAAACCTATAACCTACAAAGCAAGTGCAGAAAATACTGTTCAAAAGTGTTCCGAACTGTTCCAAACAGACTCATTAAACAGTATAGGTAATCCAGAAAAATTTAATACAGAGAATTTCTCATTGAACAGCAATAACTTGTACTTTTCTGTTATAAAATGTTTCAAACTGTTCCGAACAGCCTCGTTGTACACGACCTTTGCATGTTTTGTGTCGGTATTTCTGTATGTGGAATAGATTGTTTGTGATATAACTACTCCAGTACACTTGTGTGGGTGTCATGGGCCGCTTTAGATTTCGTACTTAGGACAGGATTTCCGATAAGGAAATTAGCTCCTCATGGCACTTTTTATTATAAAATTAAATTTTTTTTCAATGTGTAACTACCTAACTTTATTTAAAACTTACACAGTAACATAACAATGCATATTATTATAATAAACTAAAGTAGGTAGGTAGAAACTTTTGAAATATTTTAAAACTTTCTACCTATCCTACCTGCTTTATTTTATTTTTAAATATATAAAATAGGTAGGTACCTACATATCTTAAAACTTTTTAATGTAGGTAGGTATTTTGTACAAGAAAAACATTTTGACGCGTCAATAAGGCAGACGGAAACGCCATTGCACATTTATTTTATTGTATTTCTTGTTAGGTAGGTAGGTAGGCATTTGATATTAATAATTTAAAAAATTGTTGAATTATACAAATAAAATAATATAATCTAAAAAGACAAATCCTACGCCTTAGGATATTAATAAATAAACAGAAACAAACTTAGACTGCACTTAGACGACTGTAATTTTTAAAGGTGTTTCTCTTTTGAGTTTCTTTCAGATTTGCAGCATCCATTTAAAAGCTGCAAATTTTAATAGCTGCAATTTTTTGTTAAATGAGAAGGAAATATCTCTTCACACTCTTTACTCCACTTATGTGTAAAACAATAGGAAAAAGCACAAAGTAGAATGAGTAATAACTCTGCAATTATTTCAACCTCTGCAACTTTGTTTACCCCAGCCACCGCATACGTCCCCCGCCAACGTGCTTAAAAATCGCAGGGGGTAATTGCAGAGTTTAAAAGCAGTCTTATTTGCATATAAAGATGAACGAGACTAAAGAAATTCCAATTTATAAGTTACCTATAGGTATACATATAAAAATATAACTGGTTATCGCTATAGTTTGTGTCTGAACCGAATCTGAAATAGGTAAGTATGCGCGCCGCCGCCGCCGCCATTGCAGCTTCTTCTTGGCAGCAACATTTATATGATTTAAAAAAGAAACGGAATCAAGACCAGAGACTATGAATTATAAAGATTGGAAAGCTCGGCTATCATTCTGGCTTGTCTACAAGCTAAACACGGTGGTAAGTTTATATTTTTGCACTAGTGTCCATGTTTTAACGCACACTAGTGCAAAAATATGAACTCACCTCTGCATAAATTGTTTTTGCAATTCACATCTATTCATCGACACGAGATAAAATTACAAAAACAACAATGTAAACAAATGGGTTTTGGAGGGTGGAACGTACGAAAGATTCCTATCTTTATAATTCATAATCTCTGATCAAGACATAATTATGTAGATAGGTACCTACATAGGTACATACAAATTTATAGCACTTTTGTTTATAAAATTATGTATTACCTACCTACTGTTTATGCTGTGCTGCCTCGTAGGGTCTGGGCCCTCCACCACGCCGCCGCCGTCGCCGCCGCCGGTGGTTATAGGTTACCTAAATATATAAAATCCATTTTTAATAAAATAGCACAGTGACGGCCATATTATTCATTCGATTCATCCAGATTAAAACTTAAATCCGGATGTAAATTATACAAATTCAATGTATGTAAATACATCCGGATTTAAGTTTTAATCTGGATGATACATCCAGATTAATAATAATATTGTGTTAGTTTCATCAACAGTGTTTTTGAAAAAATTTGGAGACTTTACTTAACAGAACTTTTCAAAATCATTTTTGCCGACGCATTTTGTGTTATATGTATTTATAATACTACCTATTCAAGTATTTTTGGTATCAAGTGAGTGAAGTTTGTGTGTATGTACAACAGATCTATGTACCTACTGGGTAGTACATTCTATACAAAGTAAGTACATACCTATAACAATTGTTTTGGCTCCAATTGAAGATGTCATTTGCGAAGGCAGCTTCAACTTTTTACATCATCTGCCACCACAAACAAAAATCAGCTTCAAGTAGGTAGTGTATGTAGGTATTATAACAATACCTGTATTCATTGTGAACCCGGCACCATTTTTGTAATAAAAAAAAATATCGATATGGTTAAATTTACTTAACAGAACGTTACTATACCTTAATTTTGTCACGTTTTAAAAGTAAAAATCGGTAGATATACCTACCTATAACCTTATTATTTTGGTAAATAAAAATTTGAATCCATTTTTAATAAAATAACGCAATCAATTTTGGGAATACCTACTGATGTTCTTATAGAATTAAAAAAAAATTAGGTACTTATCAGAACTTTTTAAAGTCATCATTTTGCCGTCGCTTTTCGCGTTATTTCAAACCATTTAACATTTTTATAGGGAGGTTGAAGGCACCTACCGTTTAAGACTTCGCATGTTTCAAAGATATTATTCGAATAGACAAAAACTCTTGTCACGTATTCGACGTATGTATACCAATACCTTACCTACCTACATAGTTTTACATGAATTGTAGATAGGTATATATTTAAACAAAGGATACCTATAGGTACATACTTTCTTAAATAATAATTATTTGAAGTTAGTTAGTTTACTAATTTGTTAAAATTTTTGCGAAACAGTAGATACAGAGTGAAAGCGCATTCTTTTTATTCTTATCTTTAAAATTCGATTTTAAAAATATGAAAGAGACTAAAGAAATGCCAATTTACATCGGTATAACAGTTTTGTTTATTCACCCCCAAAGTTTTTTTTTTTCAAGTCGTAAAGCACGTTAATGCACACCCACTTTTAATGCCAATAAACTGTTATAACTGTTATAAATTGGTATTTAGGTATCAAGTCTCTTCCTAAAGATAAATGTCCACATGGTACATACCTACTAAATACCTATACAAAAACTGGTATGTTTGACGAGTCGAACTTCCATTTACAGCCCGATCCTGCCCTTGTGATGAGTCACAAGACACAAGTCACAAAAGATCTTGTGACTATTCTTTACGGTGAGGATTTTTTTGATTCGATAACATTTTTCGAATTCATCCGCTATACTGAAAACGAAACTCACCAAACGAAAGTTGAATTTTGTAGTGTCACTAGCTGTATTTATATACGTGTTAAAATTTGATCTGGATCAGATCGTGTGGATCATAAAAACAAATTTATTTAAAACTGAAATAATAGAAGGTTACAAATAGGTTTTAGCAATAAAGTGAGTATGTCTATGTACCTAGGTATAAATAAAAAGTTTATCTAAAAAAAACTACATACATAGGTATAGATACTGTTTTGAAGCATGAATTGAAGTTCTCTACAGCCGTCGGCGTTGCAATCTTACCAATATGATTTGATTAGTTTATTAATAAAATATGAGACATTGTGAAAATCTTATTTTTCATGTTTGGAGGAAGGGTATTCAATACGATGAACCACAATCAAATCAAATGCACTTCCATTTTTTCTTTAAGCCTAATAGCTAGATATAGGTACAGTTCTTTTCAACGAAAAAGAAAATGGTGGTGAATTTTTTGTTTCCGCAAGAAAAATGTGTGTGGTGAAACAAACAGGTCGAAAAAAAACGACCGACAAGCCAAACAATCAAAATCTTACACTCAGGTGACGATATAATCTACTCCGTACCTACAGACTACAGATATCAAAGTTGTATAAAATACAATATTCTAACCATATAAGGTCTCTTTAGGAAACATCAAAGGTATTATATCTAGGTAAGTATTATCTGACTGATGTACTCCACAAAAACTTATGCGCGACTATAGCCACAGACGATATAAGTTAGGCTGAATGTAGGTTACTCAAAGGTACTATAACCTGCAGTACACATATTGAAGATAATAACCTATTCCAAGTCTACGCATGTTTGAAAGAGACCTCCAAAAGGGGCAATTTACAATAACAATATACCTACATGTTATTGTAAATTGTGGCAGTGGGTCACCGAGATCCTTAAACTTTATTTAGCTTTTGTTTTTGTAAATTCTTCTACAGAAGATCACCGAGGTTTTTAAAAGATGAGCAATATTTTTATTGTATCACCTTAGTTATGCGATGTGTATCCACCTACCTGTGACTATAAGGCGACCACCTAATAGTAGTGTGTATTGGAGAGAGCTAGACCCTCCTTAACTGCCAAGAGTTGCTTTAATAATATGTTCAACAAAAATTGTCAGTACAAGGCTTATGGGAGAGATTTTTCCATTACAGTTGTGCCTCTGTATACTATCAAGCTTCTGAATTGTAAAAAAAAAAATAGCCACTGAAAAAATATACTAACCCACTGAATTACGTACAGGAATTTTTTAAATAAATAAAATAATAAAAATTAAACATTTCCAACAGCAAAGTTATTTAAAATTTGTTTTAAATAAATGTCTTCTAAAAATGAAGTCCATCGTGTCGCAAACAGTATTTACACC
Source organism: Epistrophe eligans (assembly GCA_951394125.1). Classification (NCBI taxonomy): domain Eukaryota; kingdom Metazoa; phylum Arthropoda; class Insecta; order Diptera; family Syrphidae; genus Epistrophe; species Epistrophe eligans. The sequence goes on along the minus strand of OX596030.1, from coordinate 95,077,435 downwards.
TGGATAATGGTTCATTGGCGACAAAGACACAAAATTTTAAACGATTGTTAAAGCATTTTTATTAGGTATATTAAAAATGCTTTAACATCGTAGTAAATCGTTTAAAATTTGCGCGATTCTCATTATACATTAAATAAAATCATCTAAATTGAAGTCATTTGATGTTTAAAGAGAGTTTTCAACACATCTTTTACATTTTAAAATACAACTTATGGCAACATGATGTACTGAATTCTTCAACAATGGAGATTCAACTTTAGAAATTTTATAATCAATGCTGTTTTCTCGTATAAAAACCAAATCAAGAAATTTGTAATTTTTATTATGTACATGATTAATTTGGAAAACATCCATAGAATATATGGAGCGTATAAAATTACGTTGAAAACCTTTTGTCTTAAACTTAGGACTAGGAGTTTTTCTTTCATTTTCAGAAACAATCCATGTTACTTCATGTAAATTAAAGTCTCCAACTATAAATAGATTTTGATTCTCCAATAAATTTTGTTTAATGTGCTTTAAATTCAAAATATGGAGTTCATATAATTTCTTTGAACTTTTAGGGGGTATGTAGCTGGCTATAAACACAATTTCTTCTCTTAAAAATGCCACTTTGACGCATATTTGCTCAATATTATTTTCCTTATAAAGCAATGGCAAACATTTACTAGAGTAAATTGTTTTCACGGCAATTAATATACCGCCTCCCCTTTTTACTTTTTCATCATAGTTGCGATCCAAACGATGAACGGTATAAGAAGAAGGATCAAAAATCGCAGAAGATTCCAAGTCTGGTGTTAACCACGATTCGGTAATTATAATAACATCATATTTATGTACTGAACTAGAATTAAGTAGCTGTTTTGTTTTTGTTCGAAGGCCACCAGCATTTTGGTAATACACATTTAAATCGGTTGGTTTTGCAGTTGTAATGAAGGGTAATTCTTTCTGATTCGACGATCCACCTTCTTGCCAATTTGATATTAAGTTTGTGTTCATGTTCATTTTAAGTCGCAATTTTTTTTTTACTATCTTATATTCTTTTCATTTTCAAGTCAAATTAGCCTCCACATGAAAATCATTGGAAATCATTGCACGACCGACATTCCCCATACAATTGACGTAAAAGAACATACAAATTGGAATACAAATCAATACGTACCTACCTACATTTAATACGATAAGTACCAAGTGCACGGCACTAGTTATAAGAAATAAATATAGGTAGGTATCTATAGGGTAGAATTTTAATTTCAATATCTTATAGATACTATACTTATTCTTTTCATCTTCAGCTCAAATTAGATTCCCCGGGAAAATCACAGCAAATCATTCATTGTAGGTAGGTACGTTCCCCATACAATTAACGTAAAACAACATACAAATTGGAATAGGTACAAATCAAATACCTACCTACATATTATGTATTTTCATTTTGCCAAATGTTTACAATACATTTTCTATTTCACATGTATCTATGTACCTACCATAATTGCACGCGCTAGTTAGAAGCAATAAATGAATAAGATAGAATTTTTATTTTAGTATGTATCTTATATTCTTTTCATTTTCAGCACCAGGCTAGGTATCGCAAATATGTATACAAACAACCTATACCTAAAAACTTCTAGGTATATCATCGACACAAAAGTAGGTATACCCATATTGACCTACTAGGTAGTAGGTACCCGTCTTGATGTCTAAATGTAGCTTTGGGATTTTTTATGAATTCTACATTTTGGATTCTGTAAACGGTATAGGTATCTACTTCCTCTACAGAGTACCTATAAATCTTTTTCTTTTCCTTATACCTACCTATCATCTATTCCTATTCCTACAGAAAAATTAGAGATTTTTCATCATCCTTATATTATTCATTAAATAGGCCGGATATTGTTCTGTTGCTGTTGCCTGTTAGGGTAGCTCAACTTGCTTAGCACTTTATTTAATGTTTCGTTTTCCAGTGTTCCGTTTTCAAGTTTGCTCTCCTATACATTTTTTTGTCGCATGCGCACTCTCCGTCCCCCACGCAATACTCAAAACACAATACCTAGGCAGACATGTTACATCATCATGCTTAATCCAACACAAATACAAGCCCACTCGCTCAGTTAATTTAAATTTTTATATTAAGATATTGCGAGTGCCAGAATAAAAATATTGAGAGAGCTTCATTTAATATCAATATGTATGACTGATTGACTGAAGAGGTTTACACAAAAATAAATAGATATAAAAGATAATATATTTACTTCATCCAGTCTTCACATTCAAGCCAGATGAGAGCTATCGCTATGTAGGTATGTTATATGGTAACCTATAGTCCTGTGAAGATAGCAAAAGAATTGTTTAAAGTTGAATAAAAAATGAGAGTTCCCGGTAGCAAACAAAGAGTTCTATAGAGTTCCTCATACTTTTTCTTCAATAGTTCTGGCGGAAGTAAAATTCGAAAAAAGTTTTTTTTGCTAACTTCACGCAGCAACGAGTTCCCGATGGATTTTAGAAAGAGTTCTGTAAAATTGGAAAAGTCAGGGCAAATTAAGGTGCCCATTAACTTTATCAAAAAAAATAAAAAGAGTTCTGATTAAAGTTCCCGATAGCAAACAAAGAGTTGTGAACATTAACTTAACTTTTTTTTCTAAAACTAATTTTTCAAAAGTTATTCACAAATTTAGGTGCCCATTGACCCATTGACCCATAATAATAATATGGGTCTACCACGAAATCTAGAAAACAAAAATCTGGAAAGACGAAATCACGAAAGACATAATCTCGAATGCCAAAATCTCGAATTGAAAAAATCGTGACAACCAAAATATCGAACGCCGTTATCTAGAATAAAAAATAACGAAAGTCAAAATCTAGAATGACAAAAATCTCGAAAAACCATTCACTGTGAGACAATTTTCTTACGCAAATCTTAAGCATTGTCTAGAAAGTGAATGGTTTTTCGAGTTAATAATTTCAATTTATTAATAGAGAATGAAATGTTCATGAAATAAATTAATCCATGCAAACTGCCTACTTGTACTTACCAAAACATTACGCTCTATATATCCAACTTATCTAGTAGGTAGGTACTTACTATTAGGTAGATATTTACCAAAAATTTACAAAGGGGGTGAACTGAAACTAAAGACCAATTTGCAGTGGAATCGGGTCACTTGTCCATGACACAGCAACTCACTAGAAAGAAGGTTCCTCGATTTTATCACAGAACTGGAATAGCAACCTAGAAGAAGTATTTTATAGAATGTCGCGTCAATTATTTTTTAAATTCTTTAGCAAATATGTCACTGAGCAGGGAGGGACCAGGGACGGGCACATGCTTTTTTTAAAAAATTGTTTTGCTGCATGTTGATAGTCAAAGTCAAGTCTTTTGCAGTGAGACTATCCACTCCATCAAATAATTAAATATACCATATGCATTAAAATGAATTGTTTGCACGCTCTGGAATACATAAAATGAACCATTTAATAATTATTTATTCCATTGGCTAAATTTTGCCCAATCACAGAACTACTAATGGAACGAAACATCAGAAAGAGGGGTACGTCTGTTACACGTATAGTTGGATAAATGCGTATGCAAGTGTGTAAGAACAATGTTATGTAGAATATAAAGGTTTAATATTTATTTCAGATGGTGTAGGTATGTGTAAATCGAAGTCGACTAACACTACTACACTCTGCAACCAAATGTCCAAACTACTCTTTTTCGGAGAGGTTCAATGCCTACACGTTCTACAATGTCGAGAATATGAAAAATTGAAATACATAGGTGTGTTTGTTTCAATTTTCATCGTTTCTCGACGGATTTTATCAATGTGAGAGAGAGTTACAGAACATACAATGTAGATAGATACATACATAGGTATAGGCACTGAATTTTTTATTGAACATTTTGATATTTACAATTTGCTGAACGCTAGTTATGTTAAAGATAAGACTATTGTAATTATATTTTGTTTCTAAATTTATATTATTTTAATTATCATTGTATTTCAATCTTTATCCAGACAGGTAAGTAGGTACCTAGGTATATGGCCTTCTTCACATAAAATATTGTTCAGTCCCGATTTTCATTGTGGTAGTTGGGACTGATTTGAAACGAAAAATTGTAATGGCAGAGATTTCTTTTCATGTATGTAGGTGTATCTACATATGTATGTACATATGCAGACATCCATTTGTGAAGTAAATTAAAAATCTTTTATCAAGCAATCGCTTTATTTCTAAATAAGAAGGTAGGTAACTAGGTATACCTAGGTATATTAGGTAGCCAGCGAAAAGGCTCGAGATATTATGTTTTTTGTGGTTTTTCTTTCCATTTCTCGATTTCATTTGTTAATTTCGTTTCATTCCATTTCCTTCTCTTTAAATTCTAATTCAACTCGTTTTGCTATTTGCTTACATATTAGTTCATCTAATAAACATCAGATGGCGCTGTATTGTAGGCGGCGGCGTTGGATTTTAATTGCCAATTTTGCTTAAATTTAAACACTGAGTAATTTTTATTTTCCTATGCATTGAAGAAGAAAATTTTATTTTAATTATAAAAAAAAACATATACCTATGTACATATGTTGTTAGATAAGGATAGTTAGGTATGCAAATTAAGCTACCTACAAATAAGTATTAAGGTACCTAGGTAAAAAAGGCAGATCCATTGTTTAAAAGAAAACTAATTTATATTTTTTGGCATACCTACCTACCTATCGCTGATTTTCTGTCAACTGTAATTTTTTATGTCCAGTACGATACAATGTTGAAGAAAAAAAATGTCTTTCAAAGTTTAAAACGTCGAAACATAAGAGGGAATGAAGAAGCTCATCAAAAATATTGTCAAAAAGAATATTGTTATAATATAAAATTCAATACCATGTCTTCTAGATTTATAATTTTTCACTATATTTTTTGTTCTTTAAAAGTTGTAATAAAATGCCCTTACAAATTTTATACCATGTCAAGTCTATAATATGTAAAGAATCGCAAAGAAAAAAAATTCACCGAGTTTTAATTTTTTCAAAATGTTATTTAAAAAAAAATCACAGTTGACAGAGAATCACCCATATTACAATACGAGTATAGAACATTAATTGGTAAATGCGAGCACGTCAGAAATTTTCAGTTTTGGTTAGCTGCTTTTTTTTTGTTATGACGAACTCGCTACATAGGAAATACTTTGTCAACGTTTTCTCATTCGGGGTTCAAATTTCGTAATTTTGCATCAAATACGAATCTTATATGCATTTTGGAACTCAGCCATATGTTGAGAATACACGTTTTTTTATCCGCGGTTATGAAAAACGAGGAAAATAATTGAAGAAATATTATAAATGAATAAGACATTAGCATTATTAGCTTTTATTCACCTACCCTACATAGGTTAGGTACGTAGAGGTACTAGGTAGGTATATAGATATATATTATATTATATTATTTTTAGAAAGTTAAATTAATTCTTTTGAATTTATTTGCATTCTTAAGTTAGCAACCAGAGTTTTTTTTGTTTACCCAAAGTAGTATAGGTCTTGTATAGAAACTTTATGACCATTTGACGAAAAAGTTTATGAATTTTTCTTATCTAAATATGTAAATACTTATATTCTGTATTCATAAAATATTTTTAACTTAACATCCAAAAAAAAAAAAAGAAGATTATTTTGTTTACCTACCCTCAAACTAGTTCAAGAGTCGAGTAAATTCTGGAAATATCTTATCTTTTCAGCGAATTCGTGTTGATCAAAGTGAAAAAGTCTCTTCAAATGGAAAATTGAAAACCAAAGAGATAATTTTGAAGCATTTAATCAAAACTTTATTTAAAAAAAAAAAAAATATCAATACAAAATTAATTTTACTATTTAAATAAATTTTTATATTTTTTAATATCTCCAATCAAATTTTCTTCATCTACACAGTTTTACTCTAAGATCTGACCAGCACTTCGTAGTCATGAAGTCTAACTTCCTGTCCACCGAAGGGAATATACAAGCAGTGATGAGATGGTTGAATTTTGCCAGGTGTATGACTTCCACAGTGATGTCCACGTCCAATATACAAAGGTTCGCCTTCAGAAGTGTGTCCGCAAATAACAGCACCTGGTGCAATACTTCCACCAGAACCATGTACCCATCCGTATCCATAGCCAGTTAAAACCTCAAAGTCATATTTGACATGTTCTTGACCACCCCACGCAACATAGGCGCAGCCCTTACCGGGGACCACTTTAGCGGGTAATAGATCTCCCTCATGATATGCACGTCCAACATAAATGGCATCACCATCGGCATCTTGCCCGGCATGAACTGTTCCCGGAACAACACAGCCTCCTGAAGATGAGACCCATGTTTCTGGTTGCACTAGCACCTCGTAATTCTCCAATCTGTGCTCCCTTCCACCGTATGGTATGTAGAGGCAGTGATGAGAAGGATGTACCTTACCTGGGGTTAAACTGCCTTCAAAGTGTCCACGGCCAATGTAGAGTGGTTCACCGGTGTTGGTTGGTCCAACTGATACGGCATGTGGGGGAACTGATCCACAGCTTGATGGCATCCAAACGTAATGGCTTCCTGTAAGGACTTCAATATCGTGCTTATTGATTTCTTCCCCACCCCATGCAACATATGCTTGATTTTTATTTGGAACAAATTTAGCTGGGAGAAAATCGCCATTGTGGTAAGCACGACCTACAAATATCGCATCACCATCGCTGTCATGACCGGCTTGAACGGCCATTGGAGGAACTCCGGAGTAAACATTTGTTGGCACCCAAGATTGATCTGGAATTACAAAAGAAATAATTAAAATTTTAAATATTTATTCGATTTTGTGAAACAATTTTTCGATCCCTAAGTAACTATAGACTATACATTTTCAAAACAGTCAACTTGTGTGCAGCGGGCATCATAACAGTTTAAAGCTGTCTGAGTCATGAAATTGCACCTAAAAAAAAATAGTTTAATAACTAAAAAACAAACAAATTGAAGTGTTTGTTATTGAATCACCTATTGTATATCTTAAATTACATATTGTGACTTCCCACCTGTCTTTCCTTTCATACAAATTTTATCGCAATTCTCAGAAAACAAAGCTAACGAATTCGAATGAAAACAACTTTATAAACATGGTTCGAAAAGATTATGATAACATTTTGTATTGTTTTATCAGTTTTCAGAAAAAAAATGACTTCGTGTTCATAATAGCGATTTATCAGTATATTCGTCTTCCGATTAATATAATAAAATTAATGGATTATTATTTTATTTAAATAGGTAGATAGGTGTATTTAATGCCGATATCGCACCTGAATAACAATCAATTAATTGTTTAATTTTGTTTTATAAAGAAAACAAAAATAATACTTAACTTAAAGTCTTAAGGTCATGATATTCTATATAGTCTAAAAAACATTGTTCTGTTTTTAGCTTTTATCATTTAAATCAAACTTTGCCTCTTGATAAGATAAAACTTAAATACCTACAACGATATTATTTAAAAAAAAAAAAAATGTGACTGTGAGATAACCTCCCACCCTTAGTTATCTGATTATTTTTAGAACATGACTTTATGTATTTATAGTCCCATGTTGCAACTACATACATCCATATATACAAATTGGGGCATCGTTATACACAGGTATATTTAAACTTACTGCTCTAAAAACTTTAATTTCTGTTGTGTTGTTTCGTGTTTTATTGGAACAGTACATGCATAGTTTTACTTTGAAATACATTAGGAAAATGTTAGGTTACAAAAAAAAATATCAAACTGTCTGAGTGAAAAATTTTGCACATTTGACACAATTGAAGAGTGATGATTTAACCTTTCCTTTGGCACATTTAACATTTTGTATGACTTGAATCCAAAAAGTATGCACAATTTGTGTTGGAGTAGCATGATAATTCAGAAGGTCTACGATAACAATGAAAGAATATCTTGCCGTTTGAATTCTGATGCTACTTATACGCCCTCATTTTAATTTTCAGTGTTAAGTTTTAAACTTTGTTTTTTGTGTGAAAATTGGAATTTATATAAAATTGATTCCACTGAAATCACAGATTTATGACATTTTGTTTTGTTTGATTTCCTTTAAAATAGTCACGGTTAAATTTAAAAATTTTAAAAATTTTGACATTAAATACAAAAATTTAAAAAAAATATTTTTTTTTTCAAATTATACAATTTCGACACCAAACATAAAAAATGCACTTCACTTATAAGTATTTACTATTAAAATAAAACTGTGTTAAATTTTTAATGTAATTCATTTAAATAAATTAATTTAATAAGTATAGATTTTTAATTTTATATATTTTTTGTTTAAAAACTTTACACTGATATACTTACTCATTTTTTTAATTTAAAATTTAAAAAAAAAATCAAAAGAAATAGTATTTCAAAATTAATTAAATATTAAACGAAATTCAATCCGTAACTTAATGAAAAAATATTAAGACTAAACTTATGGCTATAATTTCTGTTGGTTTTATTAAATAAGAAGAAAATGATAACAATATCTACCTTATATGACAGGTTGTATATCTTTGTATAAAATATGAGAAGGGGCTCTATATAGCTGGTGAAAAATAAAACTTTTATCTTATCGCAAAATTGTCACTTAAGCTGATAAAATTATTTTTTTTTTATTTTACCGTCGTCGTTGTTGTCGATGAAAGACATATACACGTATAGTTTTCCCAATAAGTCAGTCATAATTGCAATCACTACATAAGTATGTAGGAGTTATTAATTAAGTATATACATATGTGTCCTATATACTTTTGTTTTATTAATTAATATATTCATTCTTTCTCTCATCAATTTTGCAATGGTTAATATGGGGGTATTTTCATTGTCAAAAATGGGATCACCGTTGCCACTCTTTAAATATTTGCTTAACAAATCGATTAGATTAAAAAATGAGTGATGCATCCGATGAATATATCTACTTGTACTGGCAGTAATATCTAGTAAACATAAAAATTTTACCAAGCAGGTTTCAGGCTGGCTTTTGTACTGGTTATTTAACAATACAGGTTATTAAACAATAACAATTCGCTCATGGAGAAGTTGTACTTCAGGCAAATATGCCCTAAAAAGTATTCTATATTTTACGCATAAGTTTTTTTTGTAAAGGAGATAAAAGGAATAGAAAGAATGGTTTGTTTATTCATTTTCTAGGGAATAGGTTCAAAAGGGGATTTTTTTAAATAATCTCAACAAATAGATAAGTTGTTTTGTGTTTTTTGAATTATGTTTATATTTTATTATAAACTAATATCTTATCTCCGTATGTGGCTTATCTATAGTTAAATTTAGATATGATTTAAATATTTTAATGGATCATTCTAAATTGAGAATAATATACCAATAATTAAATTAACAGTAACATCTTAAACACGAAATGTCACTTTAAAATTTAAAGTGAAGGAGCTTCAGCTACTAAAAACTAACAAAATTTGTTGTAAAAGTATCTATTTATTTAGATTAATTACGAGTTTATGAGTCGTTGACATAAAAATTAGTTGAGAACTTTTAATTGTCAAAATTGTTAGTCAAATTTGTTCTAAAAATCATAAAAATCATTTTCAATAAAAGAAAATCAAAATTAGTTCTAATCTCTTGAAAAACATTGCACAGTATTTTGGATTGCTTTTCTTAATTAACATAAATAAACAAATATGCATTGGAACCCCTTTAACATGGAAATACATATTCAAGCAAAGATTTTACAGCATTCAACATAAAATTTGACTTAATTCCAGACTTTAACAATGCTTTTTTTTAAACTTGGAAATATACTTATACTTATACTTATACTATACTTATACTATACTTATACTATACGTATATGTACATATACATACTTGCATCTCAAAAGCAGTACAGAAAGTATGCATTATATTTTATTTTATGTGTAAAATCTGAAAATAGGTGTATATTTAAAGGATCATTTAACGGTTTGATTTGATAAAGTAGTCACTTTTGCATTGAGATTTAAATTTATAATATCGACAAGAGATACAAAATTTAAACTATTCCATAATTAAATTAACAGTAACATCTTAAACACGAAATGTCACTTTAAAATTTAAAGTGAAGGAGCTTCAGCTACTAAAAACTAACAAAATTTGTTGTAAAAGTATCTATTTATTTAGATTAATTACGAGTTTATGAGTCGTTGACATAAAAATTAGTTGAGAACTTTTAATTGTCAAAATTGTTAGTCAAATTTGTTCTAAAAATCATAAAAATCATTTTCAATAAAAGAAAATCAAAATTAGTTCTAATCTCTTGAAAAACATTGCACAGTATTTTGGATTGCTTTTCTTAATTAACATAAATAAACAAATATGCATTGGAACCCCTTTAACATGGAAATACATATTCAAGCAAAGATTTTACAGCATTCAACATAAAATTTGACTTAATTCCAGACTTTAACAATGCTTTTTTTTAAACTTGGAAATATACTTATACTTATACTTATACTATACTTATACTATACTTATACTATACGTATATGTACATATACATACTTGCATCTCAAAAGCAGTACAGAAAGTATGCATTATATTTTATTTTATGTGTAAAATCTGAAAATAGGTGTATATTTAAAGGATCATTTAACGGTTTGATTTGATAAAGTAGTCACTTTTGCATTGAGATTTAAATTTATAATATCGACAAGAGATACAAAATTTAAACTATTCCATAATTAAATTAACAGTAACATCTTAAACACGAAATGTCACTTTAAAATTTAAAGTGAAGGAGCTTCAGCTACTAAAAACTAACAAAATTTGTTGTAAAAGTATCTATTTATTTAGATTAATTACGAGTTTATGAGTCGTTGACATAAAAATTAGTTGAGAACTTTTAATTGTCAAAATTGTTAGTCAAATTTGTTCTAAAAATCATAAAAATCATTTTCAATAAAAGAAAATCAAAATTAGTTCTAATCTCTTGAAAAACATTGCACAGTATTTTGGATTGCTTTTCTTAATTAACATAAATAAACAAATATGCATTGGAACCCCTTTAACATGGAAATACATATTCAAGCAAAGATTTTACAGCATTCAACATAAAATTTGACTTAATTCCAGACTTTAACAATGCTTTTTTTTAAACTTGGAAATATACTTATACTTATACTTATACTATACTTATACTATACTTATACTATACGTATATGTACATATACATACTTGCATCTCAAAAGCAGTACAGAAAGTATGCATTATATTTTATTTTATGTGTAAAATCTGAAAATAGGTGTATATTTAAAGGATCATTTAACGGTTTGATTTGATAAAGTAGTCACTTTTGCATTGAGATTTAAATTTATAATATCGACAAGAGATACAAAATTTAAACTATTCGTGGCAGCTTTCTGATAATACCGCATAGTTACCCTTGAAAGTATCAATAGTCTTTTAACTCCAAACAACAACTACTATTTTCGCACAAAACGGGTTTGCAATTAATTTTTGATAATTTGTTGAGATTTCCATCGAGATTAAATTAGATTTATCCTTTTCTTTCTACAAATCTCGAAGACTTACCATACATAATATTTATTTCATTAATCTAATATATTAGTCTTGTTAACCGCTATCTTATTCACTCCATAAAACTAGATTAAAACAATTAAATCTGGATGTAAATTAATTTAAATTCAATTTACATCCGGATTTAAGTTTTAATCTGGATTAATCGAGTGAATAATATGGTGCTAGATCTTAATAGGGTCAATAGTTTTAAAAATTGAGCTAATCTAAACACAATATTCATTGAAAAATCGAACTTTGTTTGGTTCTTTTGACATAATATAAAACTATATCTGTCTCACTTTCAACTTTCATGAGGAAAATTGAAAATGGAAGGTTATTTACTTTTTAATCTTTTTGTGCAGTGAAAATACTACGTAGATTTATTTAATCTTAAAGACTATATCTTTTCAGATAAAGATTTGATTTTGATGGCAACAAAGCATAAAAAACAAGTTTTTGATTAATCCTCTCAAAACTCAGTTGCAATTTAAAGATGAATTAAGCAAAGAGAATATTTAAAATATTCAGCGCTCAATAAAATGCCAAAAAATTATAACCTGACGGGATGCTGTCAAAAGATGAGTTGGAAGATATTTTTCGTACTTTAAATACCGAAAAAATATAAATATTTTGTTAGCAGTAATTTTGTACTTGCAATATGGCACGTACGTATGGTTTTGTGAGAAAAAATTTAAGGTTGGAATTAAAATTAATACTACGATAATGGAGAATTCGGAAAAAGTAGGTTTCGTCATAACGTCCGTCGTCCGTCAGCTTGTGCGTCTACTATAATTTGGATCGATTTGCTTCAAATTTGGTACAGAGCATTTTATTGTGATTTTCTCAGGAAAATTTGAATTTATGTTGTAGCTCATCTCGGCTGCAAGGATTTCGATTAAACTCCATATCTGTAGCGACGAAAATAATTCTAGAAAAACTGAATTTCAAGTTGTGCCCAAGAAATTCGTATTAGGTACGGAAATAGGGTTTTGAGAAAATTGCCTTATTTTTTTAAGCTATTCACGTATATAGCTTTAGGCAGTTAGATGTTTTTGATTAGTTCAAACAATATTGCATTTAAAATTTTTGAAAAAAAAAACTTCTTAACAAAAAAAATTCCACCCTAACCCAGCGTGTTGATGCAACTTATACAAATCACCCTGTATATAGGGAAACACAAACATTTTTTATAATCATCATATATGTATATTAAATATTATTAATTCATCTTATTTCTATTGTAATATCACGATTTTTCATGACGCATTTTTATGACAAATACTTTTTTTTATCAAATTCTAAAATTTGTGAAAGTACATTAGGTACTTTATTTTATTTTAAAATATTATTTAGACATGATTACAACTGAAATGGATAGCGTTTGCAAGATTTGATTTTAGTTTTATTCTTTTAAACTTCATGACCAAAGGGCATAATAAGTTCAAAATTTTTTTTTTTAGATTTTAAATGCAGTTAGATCTTTTAAAATTGTTTCATTAAACTTCATTTAATTTTTAATTTAAAAAAATTTGAATAGTTAAACTTTGTTTGATTAAAATTAACAAAAAAAAATACACTCTCATCGATGACGCAAATTTTGTGAAAAATTTTGTTATGGTAGTAAATAATGTCTGCTTTATTTTACACACATAGAGGGTGTTTATGAAAAAAGGGTTTCCAAAAATAATTTTAAAATTCTTTTCTACAATTGACCTCAACGATCGTTTGATATTACCTACACCTCTTGTGAAGTCGATAGTCTACGTCGATAAACCTGAGAAATTCGACTGGATGGAGGAAAATACAAGCAGAGTTTTTGCAGATATGCGTTCTCAATTATTCGAAAAATTTAATTTATTTTTAAATAATCTATTCAAACATGAATTTAATGCAATAATTTGTCTAATAAAATCATTCCCATGATTTTAATGTGTTTTATTTCATTTCAGAATTCTGATTCTAAAATAAAACAATTTTTACACTATTGTTTATCCTTATTACAAGCTTCTTAATTTAAGTTGGGTAAACTGATAATGAGAAAGTCGGAAATAAAAAACACATTTCTAAAATATTTATTTTAAATGACACAAGAAATGAAGTCACCCTGTTGATGCACAGAAATATAAAAAAAAAAACACAATATGAAAATTATATCAAAATTCTCGATTTTTTCTTATTTCGAGAAAATGAAGTCAGTCACTTAGTTCACTCCTCCATTAAAGACACACAATTTTGTACTTACAAAATTCAGTACAAATTATAATTAATAAATCTTTGATTTCAAAGTTCGTTCTTGTTTTAATATTCGCTTTTAAAAATTCCATCATGGTGGCCAACACTAAATATATCTGGCTTTGTATGGATATTTTTGATGTTTCCAAAGCAATTGGATCCTTAGGTGCCGTTTTTTCTTTTCTTCAATCTTTATTGTGTGTGATGATGTTAGTCAGTATGGATTTAAAAAAAATTAATTATAATAATATTTCTGGTAAAAGAAGTTTTTTTTTTTTTAATATTAATCTAAAATAATGTACTATAATTTTTAAGGTGATGAACTCATAACGTTTTTGAAGTTAGCTGCTTTCGTTGTTAACTTTACTGTGTGCATTTTACTTATAATTGGAGTTTTTCGGGTTAGTATTGGTAACTTTAATCGTTTTCTTTTTGTTTTGTTTATTAAAATGAGAATCATTTTTCTTTTCTAGCTAAACCGAAATATGATGTTGCCTTGGTTGATTTACAAAGCGATTGTTCTAGTTTTTATATTTCCGTATTCCATTTATTTATTGAAATATGAAATAGTAAATGGTGAACCTAAGACAATTTTTGAAGCTGTAGTTTTTTGTATCTTAATTAGTAAGAATTGTTTAAAAAAAAAAACATCTAATACTTATTCAAACTTAATTTTCTTACACAGTTATCGCATGTTGGGCTTGGATTACTATTTTTTTAATATTTAAAATATTTAATTCGGAACTGAGAAAATGTGAAGTAAAAGTGGTAAGGCCGTTATCGGAGGAAATCCGAGCATGTATGGTATATAAATATTTGAAATTAAATTTTCGATAACATTTAATATTTGTATACATATGTATGTACATATATTAGCAGAATAAAAATTGGTAATTTAAATTAAAAAAAAAAAGAATTAATATTTATTTTTTGTAAACATTAAATTATATTTATAAATAAATTTACCTATTTCGATCGAATTAATAATTGTTTGACATAATTTATTTCATAAATAAATAAATACATAACTAAGTCCCCATGAGGCTGCATTTAACACTCGTAGGTCATATTAATTAATGAAAATAGTTTTTTTTTTGTTAATTATTTTACAGGAAATACTAGAAGAATTACATTTTTTTAGAATCGAAAAAGTTTTCACTTAAAAAGAACCATACTTATACGTCAACAAAATATCTTCAGTATTACCCGATTAATTTCACCGGCTATTGAATCTGATTTTTTTACCAATAAACGAAATTTTCAATTAATAAAAATCTGCTTTATTTAGTTTCTAAATTGAATAAATTAAAAGTTAAAATATTCTTAATTATTTATTTAAACCTTAAGAAATTTCAGAGTTAACTTAGAAAGAAACAGACATTTTTTTAATCAATTTTAGTTTTATTGTCAAAATTACCGTAATTATTCATTTTAGCACCCTTCTTGCAAGTATACGTATAAATACATTAAAAAAGAATGTGAGCTCTTAAGAGAAAAGGGCAAAATTTAATGTTATTTCTTTCGTCATCTTTTCAGCATACATACATTATTTTTGTGAAGCAAACTTTATTGAATTCATATTTAAGACCATTTGGAGGCTTTTCCTGTTTGTGCTGATTAATTTTTAGTTTTGCTATTCCCCAAGAATGAAGTGTAAATTTGCTGTACAGATAACGTGTAGACAGATAAAATTCACGGATAATTTGAGCGGTGAAAAGAAAGTGTATCTACAGAAAAAATTATTAACGGGAGCGAAATAATATATTAAAGATGAATCAATCTTTCGACGGAAAGATCGGCGTTTACAAAGAAGAATAGGAAAACATAAACTTACCTACTTTGAATGCCAAACCCGAACAGTTGAGATGCATTTGAAAATGGAAAAACTTTTGGAGGATTTGCTACCAAGTCTTAAGGAGCAGTACCTCCGCAACAAAAATAACATTTCCAAAATTGTGTGATTTAAAAATGTTTTAAATTCAATCGTTTTACCTAAACAGAAGTAGTTTTAAAATTTTCTTGAATTTCGTTATTATTAAAAATGTTTGATTCCGATATTTCCGAAAAAATAGTAATTTTTACTATGAACTTTGTTTTCAACTTGTAATTGTCATATTATTTATTAATCTATTATTCTTTTCTATTAGGTACTTTTAAATTTTTATATCATATTAACTTTTAATAAGCATTTCATAATCCTTGATCTTGACTTCTTTTCCACCGTATGGTATGTAAATGCAGTATTCTCCCGGATAAACTTTACCTGGAGTTGATGAGCCACGATAATAACCACGCCCAATATAGACTGGCACACCGTTTCCAGTTTTTCCCGTTGATACAGCTCCTATTGGAATATTATCTCCAGAATGCGTACCACCTACCCAGCAATATCCATCACCTACCAAGACCTCGAATTCATCTTTGAATATATCGCGCCCTGCGTGGCTAACGTAAGCACTTTGAATGTTGGGGATTACCTTGGCTGGAAGTTGTTCATTTTCGTGGTAGGCGCGACCGACATATATAGTTGATTTATCACTGTCTTCGCCAGCGACAACTGCATTTGGTGGAACGTGATGCAAAGATCCAGGTACCCAAATGTGTATTGGGTCACGAACCAACACCTCATACGTATCCAAACGATGTTCTTCTCCACCGAAGGGAATATACAGACAATGATGGGAAGGATGTATTTTTCCAACTGTCTCACTTCTATCCCATATACCACGCCCTACATAAAGAGGTTCACCATCTACCGTGTTTCCAGCTCGAACAGCACTTAAGGGTACCATGTGAGAGGAACATTTAATAAATCTATAGTGCTCACCAACTAAAATTTCATATTCGGTCTTAGTGATTTCGCGGCCACCCCAGCTGACATAAGCGCAGTGTTTGTTGGGAACTACTTTAGCTGGCAGTTGTTCGCCTTCGTGAAAACAACGTCCAACATAAATTGGTGATCCATCGCAATCGTGTCCTCCAAGAACAGCATACGGTGGTATTGGTGAGTCTGATGTTGTATGTACCCAATGGTGTTCTGAAAAATATTAAAGAAAAAAAAATAGAATGTGACTTTGGGATTTATTACTTTTTTTTTGTCAGCTGAAGAAGTATTAACCAATTTATTGGAGTCATCAGTGTTTTATTTTTTTAATATATTGTTTTTTATTCTTACCCATTTTGTTTGTTTGGTTAAAAAAATACTCTGTCTAAGTTCTTTTCTATATTCTCGTTTGGTGCAAACTTTACAAAATCTAGCTTAACACTGTTGATTTTAAAAAATTGATGATCGATATAAAGCTAAAACTTGAGGTGTTAAGAGGTTGCATGCTGATAAGAGTAGATATTAAAATATAACCCTGATTGATTATTATTATTTTGGTATGAAAAAATTAAAAGCTAAGCTAAAATGAAATCATGACTGAACAACATAAACATAAAAGTTATATAGGTTCGAATATTAGAAGTCCAAATAAGATAACTTAAAATTGTTTATCAACATATACATTTTGGAATATCATATTTTCAGAAATTTATATCATAAATATAATAACCATATAAATGACACATAAGACTTTAGATTAAGCAAAAAAGGGAAAACAAATTGAGTTGCTTCATAATAAATAAGAAAATAATCCTATTCTGGGAAAAGTATACATGCTTATTTTATTAATAGAATGAATGTATTTTGAATGTACCTATAGTTACCAACTCAATAACTTTTATTTGCCTTAAAAAAAATTCTTTCAACATATTGCCACTTTTACCATAGAAAATATAAGGTCTGTTCGTGTATTTCCCAAAGCTGCCAATTTCTATGAATTTTATTCCAATTTTATTTTTAATATGAATTTTGACAGATCTTTGGACTTAAAATTGGTAGACATTAACAGTTTTGGAAAATAAACGAACAGAGATATGTATTTAGTTACATGGTGTACACATTGCATTAGGGATTTTTGGAATCTTTAAATAATTAAATCACAATCTGTTTGCCACAAAGTATTCTATATTTTTCGCTTTTAAATTTTTGATGTCACTAACACTTTCCATATTTAGTAAGATATATTTAAAAAAAAAAACCGAAATTAATAAACAAACTCAAAATAACAACAAAATAGACAGTTGCGCAATGGGATAAATTTGAATGACGTTGTCAATTTTGATATTGACAGCAAGATTTAGGCGTGTTCAGATAAATTCGTAAAATGGAACACTAAGGCAGAATCAAAGTGTGTTTGCTATTAGTTTATATGTTGCAAGAAAAAAGATTAATTAATCCAATTGATACATATATAATATATATGTAGTACTATTGCGTACTATATGTATATTTCTTCAACAGTAAACCTATATAGTAGGCAGATGCAAAGTATAGTTCAGTAATATGTAATATGTTGGAAACCTAAGACTTTCCTGTAGACCTTTATTTAAAAAAAAAAATTAATATTCAGAATTTTTCACAACTTAAAGCGAGTTTCTTCTGATTCCCATTTTCTAGCTAACAGCTGAGCACGCTTAAAACAGTGAGAGGTCATGAAAAAGAGTGAAAAAACATTCCATTATCACATTTAGAGTTATTTATGATACTAAAAAGAAAAAAAGCATTTGGTAATTTTACATTTAATAAAATGTTGAAAAAGTATACGATGCTAATTCTTTTTTTAACCTATAAATGCTAAGATGATAGGTACTCAATCGTCTAAAATTTCACTCTTTTTGACATACAGCAGAAGAATAATTAAAAAATGTTCTCATTGAAGAAAAAAAAAACTATAAATTCTGGACACAATAATTATCAAATTTAAAATTTTGAAAATTGAAAATTTCAAAAATATCGAAAGATAGTACCTAAATATATCTTAAAGTTAAAAGTAAAGTAGCGACCTTTCCCATTTCCAATGTATGTGTGTCACATATTTGCAATTACTTCCTCAATAATTTTAATTGATCATTAGAAAAAAAAAATTGTTTTTCTGTTTTTGCGTAAGAAATGCAGGGAAAGTCTTTATTGACATTGATTGATTAAAGTATGATACAAAATGTTTGGACTTTCTTATCATGGCTAGATTCAATTCCACTAAAAAAATATTTTTCTAGGTATTTTGTTTTCTATAAATCATATTCTTATTTTAACTCAATCGGTGATTTACCCTCATTGTTATCAGATTCGATATAATTGATATACACTTATCAGTATTTTTTTCAAGCAGTACTAGGAACGGCATTCTGTTTTTATAATGCGTTGGCATTCAGCCAAACCTTTATTCAAAAACAAGATCTGATCGACGAAGCATAGTAATCAAATAGCTCAAGACACCAATTAAGTGAAATAGTGAATCAAAGTATTCGAATTAGTTTTTTGTAGTTGATATTATAGAAATTTTATTTAAATCAAATTAATTAACAAAATGGGTAAGAATTCATTTTTGTTTTATCATTTTTGCCAAAATTATATTTTGGAGGAAAGAATTCCAAAATCTAAAGCAATTGTTTTTGCGTTTCTTTTCTAGATCACAAATGGATTCACTTGGCAGCATTTTCACCAATTCCACCATTTGCCGTTGTTGGCGGACACGATTGTGATGGTTCACCAATTTATGTAGGACGTGCCTTCCACGAAGGTGATAATCTCCCAGCTAAAGTGGTTCCTAGCAAACATAATGCATATGTGTGCTGGGGTGGCCGAGAAATCACAAAAAGTCACTATGAAGTCCTCACTGGCAACCATTATAGATGGATTCCATGCGCTGCTGGTTCGGTGCCACCAAATGCTGTCCTTGCTGGCAACACCGTCACTGGTGAGCCACTCTACGTTGGACGTGGTCATTGGCAAGGAAGTTTGACAGTTGGAAAAATTCATCCCTCACATCATTGTCTGTATATACCGTTTGGTGGCGAAGAATGCCGTTTAGACTGCTATGAAGTTTTAACCTACGATATGTCACATGGTTTTGGTCATCATCACGTTCAATCAGAGCCAGTTGTAGTTTGCCCTTCTGGTTTTAGTGGTCATACCTGGTTACCGGGTTCGATGAATCAAACTCCACCAGGTGCAGTTGTTGCTGGCCATGACTCTGACGGATGCACTATTTACGTTGGACGTGCTTACCATGATGGTGAAAATCTACCAGCTAAAGTAATTCCCTCCAAACAAAGTGTTTATGTTAGCTGGGGTGGTCGAGAAATATTTAAAGACAATTTTGAGGTTTTAGTTGGCAGTGGCTATAATTGGATAACAGGACATCATAGTGGTGAAATTCCAGCGGCAGCTGTGTCAACTGGACGAACTCGAAATGGCATGCCAGTTTATGTGGGACGTGGTCATTATCATAAGTCTCTGACTCCGGGCAAGGTCCATCCATATGAATACTGTGTTTATATTTCATACTCAGGAAAAGAAATTAAAGTTAATAATTATGAAATTCTTGTTAAGAGCGGTTAATGAAATGTAGACTTTTAAATAATTTGTGTGTAAATAATACCATAAATTCAAACACTTTTAATGTGATCAAACGTTACATCAGTTTAAAATTTAAATAATAAAATTCAAACTTATAAATTAATATAATATTATTTAATTTTTTTTTAGTAGAAAAGCACAAGATAATGCAATTATATATTAATTAATATTAATACTTAACATTTAATGTATGTACAACGTACATACTCAGATATTCGAAGACAAAATTAGTATTAACTCGTTTTATCAATAAAATATTTCATCTTCATCTAAAAAATTTCAGATCGCAAATTTATCTTCGTTTGGGTTGATTTATTTTTTTACTTCCTTTTGTGCAAATTTTTTAATATAATTTTTTTTTTTAAATGCTTTGACGGCACTGGCATAATGCAATGCATGCTCATGTGTATATGTATGTGTACTGGTTATGTGTAGACCCGGAATAGAATATGGAATATTTAGATATTATGGACTTTGCCATTATCGCTTATAAATACACTTGTTTTATCGGTTCAACTCAAGTTCTGGACCAATGCGGGGGTTTACATAATTCATATCCTACACATGCTATGGCTTCAATGTTTAAAATAGCAAAATTATTCAAGTTTTTGTTTGACATTGTAGATCTTATAAAGCTCTTAATCTGTTAAAGATATTATATAGAAAAATGTGTGTTATTCAAAAATTCTCTATACGAAAAATAAAAAAAACATTAATTGAAAATTCCTCAAACATTGCTAAAATATTTTTATTACTTTTCCATAAATATGAAATTTAATACCATCAAAAATCAACCTGATTTATAGAAAATTAATTTCTTAAACATTTACTTTCTCGTTTTTGACCGTCTCGTTCACATCCCGATTTCTAGATTTTTCCAAAATTTTTGTTATATCCACGAGTTTTTATAATTGCAAAATCAAGTATAATTAAAAAATTTCTACCTCCTCTCTCTTCCTGTGTGGAAAATAGCGAAAGCTGACTTTACTTTTTGAATCACGTTTGCGGAAACCCTTCAAGGGTTTTAGTTTGATGATTGAAAATTTGAATTTTAGCTCTCTTGACAATATTTCTTTCTCATATCCAATTACCTATATTAATATTCCCATACGAATCATGAGTTAATATTATACACATGGACTATATGAGAAATAAATACAAATAAAATAGTAATCATACGCCTGAGTGTACGCTCAAATTTTCCTGCATTTATGTACAGTACACATTTAAAATAAAATAAACGGATTTATTGTATGAACTTGTTTGAAAAAAAAGAATAGATCATAATAGTAAAATGCATGGTTTCAAGAATTTAAGCGGGAAAACAAAATTTTAAAATAACAAATCATCTAGTCAAAGATTTTTAATTTAAATTTAAATTGTTCATAATTTGTTTTGAATCAAAAAAAAATGTGTAGGAAAAGCAAAGTGGTGCAGTAGATTTTAAAACTTGGAAAAAATCCATTCCAATCTAATTCAACTCCGAAGGCTATATTGGAATTGAGTTCTTAACTTAAAGAGTATCAAGTAGTATTATTATTAAGAATATGTTATTTATGTACGTATACTAAGTAGATATAAGTCCATACACGTCTTGTACTTAAAGATTAATTTAAAGAGACCAATTGAGTGTTTTTATCAAATTAATTCCTTCCACATTCCACCTGCTTCACTTATTTTTGAATGAATCATGTTTGAATTCCAATATTTCTGATGAATAAATCTAGCAATACAAAAAAAAATAACATTATATCAAATCCATTTGCTTATCATTTTTTTTTTATCTGTAGCGCAAGAAGATATAAGTTACACTTTTATATCAAGTTTTATTTAAACGAACTTTCAGTGACAAAACACAATTACTGGAGGAAGCACAACGAAAAATTCATCCCTCACCTCAGAGAAAAATTTATAGAGGGGCGTGTAACTACGACGAAGATATATCATAAAACTCAAACTTTGAAATCATCACACAAAATGGGTAAGGATATATAAAATTTAATAAATTTTAATTTTTGCTCTCGGCTTCTGTAAATTTTGTACTAATTTTTTACGTTTAAAATGATTTTTTTGTTTTCATTTTTTTTTAATTATGACTACCTTTATACAAAAAAAATCATGTTATCAGGTGTTGTGACTTCAATTAAATGACTAAATTGTGATAAGATAAAAATATGACTACACTTGTATGGATCAATATTATTTTTGTTTTTCTTTTACGTTTTGCAAAAGAAAATGATTCATAGCTAATTAAAGAAAAAAAAAACCACTGCCTAAATCATTTTTTTGCAAATTTATTTGCTATTTATATTTTTAGAAAATAGTTTCACAATATACAACAACAGTTAGGCTCGAGTATTACTATGATTTTAAATAGACTTTGAAGAAAAATAACTCTTGAAATTATACCATCACAAACTAAGCTACAGTTATCGTTAGTCTGTAGATCTCGTTCAAAGATTTTAGCTTTTAAAATTTCTAAGCCTGGTAAAAAAAAGTATTTCGTTTAAGTTAACTTTAAGTCTTAATCAATATCCATTTTGTATACAGGCTAGGGACATAAGTCATGATAAATTAAGAGATTCTAATCAAGTTGAGTTGTTGTTGTTTTTTTTAGAAATGCAGTTTTTGTCTAAGCCTATGTATATAACTTAGCAAAAAACAAAAAAAAAGCCTGAATTTATATTCGATCTTTTTACAGGAGCTGAAATTTCATTACAAAGACCAGGACGTGTTCTTCAACCAAGTAGGTTTCTTTTTTAGCTATATGGAATTATAATTTCATTTTGAAATAACATTTAAGACCAGTTAAGTCCAAATAAATTAGAACTGATTTTGTTCTCGATCTAATCAACCTACACGCTCTATAAGTCTTCGTCACATCTTACGCAGCACATCCTGTATAGCTCGATTTCAGGCTATGTCAACAGATATTTTTTCCTAAAAGTCTACTTTGGTTTTTCTTGTTTTGAATCATGTGCCTTCTTTAACTGAGCTTTAAATGTCAATAAATTTTCGTGAACAATCCAAAATTGTAGATTTCTCCACCCGCAGGTCCAGGCAAAATACACAAAATAGAAGTGCGCAGCTACAATAAGCTTAAGTTTAAATACTTTTTTTGTTGTTCCCACATGCTTCTCGCCTCACTTCCAGTAAAGCGATATTTGGTGCCACAATTAGGACCAGCGAATGGGATTTTTTCTCGCATATTTCTCACGAATCATCTCATTGATCACTTTTTCATATGATTGTGTTTTCATCAAAAATGTTTACTTGGTAGCAGAACTGCATCAAAAAGCTTCCATGCTACGCACTATTTTCTATCTGCTACTTGCTTATCAGAACTACAAAATTTTAAAATGTTGTTAATTTGTTTTTTGTGACTTCATTTTGATCGCCGGACATTTTTCGAATTACGAGAAAATGCTAAACACCTCATCACTGTAATAGTTTAAATTCGCGTGTAAATTTCAAGTCAAATGTTTATTTTGCGAATTTTGTCGTGTATACATTTCCAAAATGACGCATTCATTTTAAATTGATGACAGGGAGTCTTAGGACTGGTTATTTATCATTCTTTTTTCTTTTTTTTTTAATTTTGCAACTTTTTATTTATCAAAAACTAATTCATGAAATATTTTTTTTTATTTTTTTTTAGAACACAGTTGGGTTCATTCATCACCCCACGCCCCACTTCCAGCATTTGCAGTTGTGGGAGGACACGATTGTGATGGTTCACCAATCTATGTTGGACGTTCATTTCACGAAGGTGACAATTTGCCAGCAAAAGTAGTTCCCAGCAAACATACTGCTTATGTGTGCTGGGGTGGCCGAGAAATCACAAAAAGCCACTATGAAGTCCTCACTGGCAACCATTATAGATGGATTCCATGCGCTGCTGGTTCGGTGCCACCAAATGCTGTCCTTGCTGGCAACACCGTCACTGGTGAGCCACTTTACATTGGACGTGGACACTGGCAAGGAAGTTTGACAGTTGGTAAAATTCATCCCTCTCATCACTGTCTTTATATACCGTTCGGTGGTGAAGAGCATCGTTTGGATTGCTATGAAGTCCTAACCTACGAGACATCACATTCGTGGTCACATGGTTCGGTGAATTATATTCCGCCAAGCGCAGTAGTTGCTGGCCATGACACCGATGGATCAACAATCTATGTCGGACGAGCTTTTAATGACGGTGAGGTCCTTCCAGCGAAAGTCATTCCCAACATAGGTAGTGCATACGTTAGCTGGGGTGGATATGAGATATTTAAGAGTGAATTCGAGGTCTTGACTGGTCCTGGGTACTCCTGGATATCAGTTTACCCTGGAGATATTCCATCGAATGCTGTTTCGACGGGTAGAACTCGAAATGGTGAGCTTGTATATGTAGGACGTGCACACTATCATGGCTCCTTGACTCCGGGCAAAGTACATCCATATGAAAAGTGCATTTACATTCCTTACGGTGGAAAAGAGCATATCATTTATGAGCCGTATGAGATGTTGGTCAAGAATTGGTAGTAGTGGTAGTGCCAAGACGTAAAAAATTGGAATTTTAGATCTTGAAAGGAACCAAGCCAAATGTCAATCCTTGAATAAACTTAATATGAAACTTAGGATACGTGTTTGTTTTGTTTTATAGACCAGCTGTATGCGCTACCAATGTTAAGAGTGAACGATCAAAAGACGTGGATTTTTTTACAAAATATTCTTCCATTTCAGGTCAAAGCTGGGTCTCAACTTCAGCACACGCACCTTTGCCACCACTCGCTGTTGTTGGTGGTCATGATGTCGATGGGTCCACCATTTATGTTGGTCGATCATTCCATGAAGGGGAAATGTTGACTGCAAAAGTGATACCTTCTAAGAGAACAGCATACGTCAGCTGGCACGGTCAAGAAATTCCCAAGACACAATTTGAAGTTCTTTGTGGAAGCCATTATATATGGCGTCCATGTTATGACCATGTAATACCACCCAATGCCGTCGAATGCGGTCGAACCCATTCCGGACAGAGGATCATTGTTGGGCGGGGACATTTTGAAGGCAGTTTGACTGTAGGTAAGGTGATGTCTGTCCATAGAGCTTTGTTCATACCATTCGGAGGAATAGAACGCCGATTGGAAAGCTATGAAATTTTGGTGAGACAGACAGCACCTCCAGGACCAACTTGGGTTTCATCAACTGGATGTAGTATTCCTGCACATGCTGTTCATGCTGGCAATGATACTGACATGGCGACCATTTATGTTGGACGAGCTTTCCACAATGGAGACCTTATCCCGGCCAAAGTCATCCCGAATAAGGCTTGCGCATACATATGCCATGGTGGTTGTGAAATTGTTAAAGATCACTTCGAAGTACTCACTGGCTTTGGCTATCGATGGGTTTCCGCAGCCGATGGATATGTTCCACCAGGAGCTGTAGAAGGTGGCCGAACAGCTCAGGGTGAACCATTGTTCATAGGAAGAGCTAACTATTGCGGAAGTTTGACGCCGGGAAAAATACAAAAATCCCATGGTTGCTTGTATATCCCATTTGCTGGACAAGAGAGACGTGTTGTTTCTTATGAGGTACTCGTTAGCAATGATACACCACCAATGCCAGGAGCTTATCCTGTTCTTCCACCACCATATTCAAAACCTGACGGAGATGGTTTTCATGGCCATCATCACCACCACCATCATCATTCACCTTCCCCACCGCCACCATACAATCCAGCTTATGGGTTTAAGGGTGAATTTTAAATGGCAACTTGACTAAATATAATAAATAACCTTTTTTACGATATATAATTAATTATTGTTAAAATTATTTTAATCTTTAAGTAAATAGTAAAGATATATTTTTTTACAATTATTCAAAATGCGAACAAATATACAAAAAAAAATATTAGTATATTGTGCTCAACTTGTCTCGGCATGTGTCGTAAATATTTTTTTTAAATTCGCAAATTTTCAAATTTTACGGATGAATTCTTTTGCAAAATTGAGACTTTCAAAATAATATTTATGGCACATGCCAGCACATGTTGAGCACAATACAGCACAACTTTATTTTTGAAAATCTAAAATGGCCGTGCTAACTTCACGCTAAAAAAATGGCTAGCCTCTAAAAACCATACGCTTGGAACAATTTTTTTTAAATACAGCACAAACGTTTTTTTTACAAAAATCAAAAATGGCATTATTTTTTAATTTTTTAAATTATAAAGTTTAGCCTTGAAGGGACTAAATCACGAAAACGAGCAAGAACATCGTGTGGTGTGCAGACGGCCTAACTGATTTTATAGAATACACAACACTACAACACATAAAAAAAAATATTAATAGACACATAATAATAATTCTGCCTTAGAAGATTTTTCGTGTTGCATTTCTTTGACTCACGAATTAGTAAAAATTCTGAAAAAAAACTACATATAAAGGTATTCCTAACTTAACTAGTAACCAAGTTGTAAATATAATTGATTTGCAATAAATAATTTAATTAGTTGGTCGATGGAGATGCATTCACATCGGTTTACTGGATCGTTAGATTGATTTTTTTTTTTCAATTTTAACTCGAAACTTTTTTATAAAAAAAAAACTTTCTGCGTAATTTTGACTGATCTGAGTTAATAAACAATTGATTTTGTTAAATATTTTAAAACTTGTTTTATCATAAACAAAATTATAAATTCATAAAAAAGTAATTTGTTACTTCATTGGAATCACGACTTTGATAGCTCTAGGTACATATTTACATTTTTACCATTGTGTTTCTGTTCATTGGCGTTATAATACAGATAAGAAAGTGTTTCTATTATTTTATTTCTATAATGAATAAATAAAAAACTTAATACATATGTGGCAATAATTTTATTAAAAAAATTATTATTATTATTATTATTATTATTATTATTTATTAATCTTACATTAATGTATAGAATAATAATCATAAAACTACAGCGCTAGCATACAAAGGCTTTCTGCTGCGATTGATAAATATTATGTTGGTATATGTTTTATGATAAATAATTGGATTATTATTATTATTAAAAAAATAAAAATAAGTGTAGATACAATTATAATTATGATTATGATTGATGTTAAAATTAAAGTCTAAAATATTCTTGCTAAATGACGTAAAGACAGCAATTTTTCAAAATTTTGTTTTAGTTTAATGCAACAAAACCAAAATTAATCATCATATAGGCTTACCATATAATTTGAGAGCCTGTTATAAAATCTATATTTTTTAATAGTTATGTTGCTGCAAAGAAACTGAAATGACTTTTCTAAGCTTTTTTTGTGCATTTTAATTCACTTTTTATACGGGTACAAAAAAAAAAAACATTATTAATGTGTTCCACATTTTAACTAGCTTAATTTTTTGCGGATCTTGGATCATCCATTAATAATTATATTAGTAACATTCTCTATTTTCGAACAAAATAACACTTGAACAAATAAATTTTTTTCTTTTTTTTATTTTTTGAATTAGGTTTCTAATTCAAATTTTTTTTTTTTCAGTAACGGAATGGAAAAATATGACGCCCTAGTTTATCATGTCTAAATAAATATCTTCAAATGAAAATTCATCCAATTGATCAATTTGAGAATGCTCAGAGTCGAACTTATATTTGAAATTTGTTTTCATTATCTATTTAAAAATGTAACATTCCGTTTAAATGTATAGGGTTTTTAAATTTTATTTCAACAAAACATTTTGTTAGTTAATTTCAGTGCCCTAAGTGTTAATCTGATTCGTCTATTTAGACAGACTGTCCCTGTCTCTACTTGAATACAGTTTAGAATTTTATTAACTACGTTAGACGTACCTTTGTATCAAATAAAAATTTTTTCTTTACTTGTTCTTAAGATCATCAAGTGAAATCATATGTACTTTTTTAGTATTGGTTTTTATTAAAAATTTATTGAAACAGCTTCTATAAAAAAAAGATTTAACGTGTTAAATAAAATATAAGTGGAAGATCTTATCACTAAAACCAAATTTAAATATTCTGTACACTAGATGACTGCAAAAAAATATGATATTAAGCTTACTGAAAAGAGGAATCAAATTAAAACGAAAGTTGATTTGCATAGAAAATTTGAAGATGAACTATCGAATGAATGGTAAAGCATTTGGTTCTTATATAGCATGCATATTAATATGATCTTTATGGAATTACATACATATATTGTATATAACAGCACAGGAAACAAAAACCCCAAAGAAGACAAGGCCAGGAGTCTGAACTATTTTCAGTTGGTAAGTTAACAATGATTTATCCTTTCAAATATACATATATAATTTAAAACTTATGAATTAAGAAATTCGGGTTAAGATTCTGGTTAATTTCGTAAACAAAAATAAATATCCGTAGTACGCTATTATTTCACTAGGAAATAAATAATCTAGCCAGATGGTCCCAAATATAGAAAATATGTGATTGAATAAACAGCACGACAGATGTGGCGTGTATACCCATTTAAGTTTTTTTTTTGTTTATTTAATCAGTTTTTTTTTGGTTTATCTACATCAAATCGATCTTGAAAAATTAGATGAAAAAAATAATACCACATATTAAAATAACATTATTTCTGTCACTTTATATAAATTCTAATCGTTATTTCTGACAAACTTATTAGTGTGTAAAATGACAGAAATAATAACTTTTTGTTACTTGTGTTGTAAAGGGTAAATTTTAAAAATGTTTTCAAATATTCCAAAATACTAAGACCATTTTACACCAATTAGAATATAAATGTTCTAATATTGTTAATGTTTTCGTCTATTATTTGCTAGATTTTTCAACAATAATCGGCAACTTTGATCGCTGTGTTTGACGTTCTACTAAATTGTCTCCGCATTTAATTCTTTATGTTGACTAAAACTAAATCGTGATACCTAAATTGTTATTTTTTGTTTATTGTGATGAGTTAAACACCTGTGCCATTTTAAAATAATTGAATTATGTGTTAAATTAATTAATTTTCTTGCTTATAACTAAGGATGAGTGTGAATTGACTTAAAATTGCATTGAATTTAGATTACGTTAAATATTATCGAGAGTTTAATTTATGACAATTTAATGAGGTGAATCTTTAATGAAAATCGAAATTTTAATCCAAATCACACATGGCGGCGGCGGCGGTGGCGTTAGGTTGGTCTTGAGTGTTAGAAAATTAAGCTTGTTTAGACCACACGAAAACCCAATCATACATAAAGCCTAGTGCGCTGCTGATGCAAAACGAAATTTTTCGTTGGTCTTCAACACGACAGCGAAATGCTTGGAAACCGACAACGAAAAATTACCCACTCAAAGTGTCACCAAAACTGCAATTGCAAAAAAAACAAAATATAAAAACACAACGCATAAAAATCACAGAGAGGCACGCTGATATGATTTCGTTGTGTCATTTTTGTATGGGATTTTTCGTTTCGCATTAGCAGCGTACTAGTCTTAAGCTTGTATTCTTATCCGCTTATATACTATTGCATACTTTTAGACGTTTAATTTGTATTTTTAAATCGACCAAAAAACTCAACTGTTTAAAATAACTTTGAAATTTTAAAATAAAGTACTCTCCAGTTTTCTTATAACATTTTATATTTTAAGACTGAAAAACTCAATTGAACAAATTTATCACCTTTATACGCAAGTGTTGTTGATAATAGAATAGCACATTGCTGATAGTTATTTCTTTTGAAAGTGCTAATCATTTTGTTGATCCTATAACCGTTACAGTTTTTTTATAAAGAAAGAAATTTTATAAAAATAAAATTATTAAATAAAAGTCTTTTATAGTATCGATTTTCTACGACTGGCGAGAAGTTTCTAATTGCTTTTGCCTTAATTATATCTACAATTTCTTCCTTTGGAATTCCATATTCTGTGCTATATAGTGGGGAATTCCATACGCTATTAATTGAAAGACACACCGGCATTGGAAAATCATCGGATACATCGATATTAAAACTATTCGGAGGAGGAAGAATATTGTAGGATTTTTAATCAGAAAAACGTTTATTTATAATTTTTAATTTTAGAACAAATGCGAGTAAAGAAGATAACATGGCAGCACTTAAAGACGATGCTTTAGCATTTGGTATAGCAAGTCTTATTGGGGCCATAGTGGAATGGATTTTACTAGCAGCTTCAGTTGATATTTTTAATCGGGTGGCAATTAAACAAGTAAATTTTAATGTATTCTATTTAGATATATGAGATTGTATTTTTCCCCTAACCAAGCTACATATGTTCCCTCTAAGAAAATACTTTTTAAAACACATTTTAAATTTAATCTGATTTTTAATTATTTTATTTAGATCAACCGCATAAGAAAACAATTTCTTGGCTCACTTCTTCGTCAGGACATGTCATGGTATGATACAGCTTCCGATAGTAATTTTTCCAGCAAAATGACAGAGTAAGAGATGATTATATAAGTTTATTCCGAAAATATATTGAAATACTTCAATTACATCATTTTTTGTCATCTTAAGAGAGCTTTCCCAACTGAATGAAGGAATTGGAGAAAAGGTTGCAATATTTACAAATCTCTTAATGAGTTTCGTCAGCACCATGATGCTGTCCTTCTTTTTCGGATGGATTGTAACTCTTATTATATTGATATGCTGTCCCATAATTATCTTTTCAACAATTTTTGTTTGCAAAATTCAAAGTTCATTCACAGAACAAGAATTAAAAAGCTATTGCATTGCAAGTTCAGTTGCGGAAGAGGTTATCGGTGGAATTCGAACTGTTTATGCATTCAGTGGAGAACAAAAGGAAACTGAACGCTTTAAAAGATTATTGGATTCAGCAGCTACAGTTGGACACCGTAAAGGTCTCTTATGTGGTATTTGCACTGGAACGATGTGGATTATAATTTACTCCTGTTTCGCTATGGCTTTATTCTATGCAGCAAAGTTGGCAATGTCCAAAGATACAAATAGCCCTCCAGCAATTTTAATTACTTTGTTGATGGGCATTATTATAGAGGCTCAAAGTGTTGGCTTAGCATTGCCATATCTGGAATCATTTGGAGCTGCAAAAAGTGCAGCTAAATCTATATTTTCGATAATCGATCGCAAGACTGATGTTGATCCATGCAGTGAAGATGGCTTGAAACCTGAACAGTTCAGTGGACATATTGAATACGGCAATGTTCATTTTAAATATCTATCACGCCCGGATGTGGCAATCTTAAGAGGACTCAATATATCAATTAAAGCCGGTCAAACAGTAGCTTTAGTTGGGCCATCCGGTTGTGGTAAGACCACTTGCCTGCAACTTCTTCAAAGGTTCTACGATCCGGAACAAGGGTGTGTTGAATTCGATGGAAAGGATATCAGAGAATTGAATGTTGGCTGGCTGAGGTCTCAGATAGGGGTTGTAGGACAAGAACCAGTTTTATTTTCTACCACCATAGAAGAAAATATACGCTATGGAAACCCAACGATTACACAGGAGGAAATCGAAGAGGCTTGCAAGCTGGCGTACTGCCATGATTTTATAACTCAACTTCCTGATGGATATAAGACAATGGTAGGGGAAATGGGCTCCAATATGTCAGGAGGTCAAAAACAAAGAATAGCCATAGCTAGAGCTTTAGTTAAGAATCCTAAAATACTACTACTCGATGAAGCTACTTCCGCACTGGATCAAAATAATGAAAAACTGGTGCATAAGGCCCTAGAAACTGCTCGTAAGGGCAGAACCACTATTATGGTGGCCCATAGATTGTCAACAGTTAGAGATGCAGATGTGATAGTTTTTATAAAGGATGGAATTGTGATGGAACAAGGAAATCACGACAAATTGATGAAATTGAAAGGCTATTACTATGGATTGATGAATGCTTCTGAACGGGAATATAAAACTTGGAAACCTCGTCTAAAGAAGACGTCATCGTTTATGAAAAAACCTGATATTGATGGTTTAAAAAAAGATCAGACGCCTAAAGAGGGAAATAAAGCTCAGAGTAAAAAATACCTTCGAAAGTTTATGAAGCTCCATTCCCCTGAATGGATATATCTATTGCTTGGATGCACAGCCGCTGTACTCCAAGGATCTATAAGAATAATTTTTACGTTTTACTTTGGAGAATTTATCGGTGTAAGATCTTTAACTTTAATCAGAACTATTATATCGAATTTAAGCATTTACCTTCTTATGTATACATATCCTGAACTCCTTTTTAATCTTTGGGCTAACTGCCAATGTCATTATTGAACCGTTAAAATTTATATATGTATTTCCAGTTTATGTCTGATATAAATAATGGCTTTGAAGAAAAAGTCAACATCATCGTGATGATTTCGGCAGGAATTGGAATCGTCTTTGGTTTAGCGTGCTTTACCCAAACCTATATGCTGAATGTTGCTGGGACAAATCTTTCATTAAGACTACGGCAGATGGCATTCAAGTCGATAATCTCACAGGATATAGGATATTTTGATGATCAAAATAATTCAGTTGGAGCTTTATGTTCTCGTTTGAGTGGCGATTGTTCCAATGTCCACGGTGTAAGTCTTAAAAACGGAGTTCAAAAATATTTCACTGTATTGTTTTTATTTTTTAAACAAAATCTAAGGCAACTGGATCACGACTTGGTATTATGATTCAATCAGTTTCAACATTAATAATTGCTATTGTTGTATCAATGGTACTGTCTTGGAATCTAACCCTAGTAACTCTGGTAATGTTTCCATTTGCGGTTGGCTCAATCTTACTTGAATCTAACTACACAGAAAAAAGTTCCGAGGAAGTGAGATTAGCTACTGAGAAAGCTGCCCAGATTGCTGTTGAATCTTTAGCTAATATAAGAACTATAAATAGTTTGGGACAGGAGAAATATGTTTTAGAACGATATTCCAAGCAGATTGATTTAGCTGATGAAGCTTCAAAGGAGAAAAACCGTTTTCGAGGAATAGTCTTTGGTTTTGGAGAGGCATCGCATTGTATAGTTTTCGGATTATCATTGTTTTATGGAGGTTTGCTTGTTGCAGATGGTCAAATAGAATATAAGAACATAATCATGTGAGGAAAAATGTTGATTTAATTTTTTTTTTTATTTATCTTTTAAAATTATATTAAAGAATTTCTGAAGCTTTGCAATTAGGGACGTGGATGATCGGCCAGGTATTTGCTTACGTGCCAAATTTTAATGCAGCAATTATTTCAATGAGGAGACTTATAACACTCTTCGACCGAAGTCCAACTATGTTGAGCTGCCCGAAACAAAGCAGTATTGAAAATTGCGTAATAGTTTCCTTCAAGTTCAGTTTTTAAATCTCCTTTTGATTTAAATTTTCTTTTTCTTTTGTTTCAGAGCAACCACTGCGATATAAATTATACCAATGTCGGATTTCACTATCCAACTCGAAAAACTAATTCAATTCTCCAGAACTTCAATCTCAAAATTTCCAACGGCTCGACCGTTGCATTAGTTGGCTCATCAGGTTGTGGAAAATCAACATGCATCCAACTGTTACTGCGCTACTACGATCCTACATCTGGAATTCTGAGCTTAAATAAGATTCCTACACACGAATACCAGTTTGAAACACTGCGATCACAAATTGCTCTTGTATCACAAGAACCAGTTCTTTTTGAACGAACCATAGCTGAAAACATTGCATATGGTGATAATTCCCGCGAGACCATACCAATTAGTGAAATCATTGAATCAGCAAAGAAATCCAATATTCATGATTTTATTGTAAATCTACCACAGGGCTATAACACTCACATAAGCAGTAAGGGATCACAGCTTTCGTGTGGACAAAAGCAACGAATAGCTATAGCAAGGGCATTCATAAGAAATCCCAAGATATTGATACTGGACGAAGCAACATCTGCATTAGATATGCAAAGTGAAAAGCTTGTTCAACAGGCACTGGAAACTGCTAGCAGTGGAAGGACTTGTATTATGATTGCTCAAAGATTGGCAACCATTAGAAATGCAGATATGATTTGTGTGATTGAAAATGGACATATTACTGAGCAAGGAACACATGATGAACTAATTCAATTGAAAGGAGTTTATACAGAGCTATTGGGCATGCAAAAATAATCATGATCAATAAAGTAAAATTGATATTATTATCTTTATTATCAAGTTAATTATTTAAAAATGACAATAGGTAATTTATATAAAATCTAGCTGCCAAAGACTATCAGCTAATGAAAAATATAATATAAAAAAGCGAAAAATAATTACATAATTAATCCTACTAGTTTATTTATTAAAATCTTATTTATGGCCAATAAACTTTTATTATTCTTGAAATATTGTTGAATATAATGAAAACAAATTGTTCACTCGTTAAATGCTCCCTTTTTAATAGCTATCAGCTGTCAAATTGTTTCTTTTTTAAGGGTTGTCAACACTTAACTACCCAAAATCGTTGCAAATTCAAGTTATGTGTTAATTTTGGGACAGACTTAAGGGTAAGGGACATAAATCTAAGGATGTTATTCATATACTTTAATTTAAGATAGCGACAACTCTGAAACGTTTTTCAAAAACACACATATCGACACAATGTTGGAAATTTGTGTTCTACAATAGCGAGGCCTTATGTCTTATTTTATGTTTATTAGTGTCATGTATGTACATATGTACATACATTCGTATGCATGTAATAATGTACAATGAACAAATTATTTCTTTTTTTTTAAATTAATAATGATAAATAAATACCCATGAACCATTAATTACGATTGAAAAACCCAAAACCAGCTACAAACAAAACAAGGATAAAACATATTTTTGAACGAAAATAATATAACAATAACCAGTAGGTAGCTCCGAATTGACTTACACAAATCAAGACAATTACTTCCTTAGATTGAATTTTATTTTAAATTTTCGAAAGTACATAATTTTGAAATTAAATGTCTTCGAGCCTTAAAAAGATTCACTTATTACGTATCACAGCCAACCATTGATGGTTCTTTAATCTTAAATCCTTTTTAATCACTGATGTGTTAAGATAAGATACATATGTGCTATAAAGTGGTACTTCATCTTACAGCGATTTTATTATCAATGTAATATTATTAGCCTTGTTGAGTGCATTGTTCGGAACAAACTGCTAAGTGATCGAAATATGAATTTTGATCAGATATTGATACCGAGGACAATCTTATCTGGTAAAAAAAAAATAAATTAGCCTTAGCCATGACGACGACGCGACCGACGCACGGAGACGAGATAAACATCTCTCGATAAGAATCAAATGGATGTCTGTCCATAACAGTGCAAGCACGTGTTGTTATGTTTTTTTTTTTTGTTTTTTGATTTAATCGATGATAACTTATGGAGGAGGTATTTTGGTCTCCATATTAAGTAGAAAACGAAATTTTTAAAAATAATTGTAAAATTTTATCACTTAGGTAAACGCTTTGTTTATAAAAGTAGAGTTTATTTGCAGAAATTATAATTTTTAGAATGTTTAGTAATACCATTTAGTTGTAGGTATTGTAAGGCACCTAAGTAACATATCATAAAAAAATGTAGAAGTGACTATAATAATTGAAACTGACTGACCTTTCATGACAACTACAATTACTGACCTTTTAGATGGAACTTCTCCTCTTCTATGTATTCGCGTTTTTTTTATTATTAATACATCTTTAATATACATATGTTCTGGGAGTCACTCAAGACATGGCAATTTTTAACAGTTATTATTACATGGGATGTATGCGCCCCCACCGCGGCCCTTTATAAAGAGGCCCTCAATTCTTTTTCTAACCGCGCGCATATTTTTAATCACGATAAACCTTCAAAAGTTATAATTGCTATAAACAAACATGTCTCTAGTCTCTAATCTCTAGCATAATTTAAAAAACCTTTCTCTAACCTTTATAGTTAATCTTATCAGGCAAATACTTATACCTATAATTTGTGTTCTCTATATTTTTAAGTAAATCGCATTCCAAAATAAAAAATATAACTAACACCTTTCTTGAGAATTCTCAAAATTTCATTCACACTATAATAAAAGTCAGTCATAAACTTGTTCCAATAAGTTTCATTAATTCAAATCATGCACGAACAAGGGAACTCCCCATCTATGCATATACTAGGTATGTATATGCCTTATGACTCTATACGTCTTTTTATTTTCAGCAAAGTAGATATAATTATGTAAATCAAGATTTTATAGGTCTAACCACTTTAAACTTTGCTCAGGTAATTTTAAATGCACTGCAGTTGGACACCAAACGCGAGGGTTTCCCACAAAACCGTGACTCAATAAACCAAACACGTGCTGCATATTTTTTTGGTTTGATTTGATGTCTTGTCCCCCGGTTAGGTTGTAATCTACAGACATATATATGATGTTTTCGATGGAATTTACTTTTTTATTATTATGAATAGTCAATATAAAAAGTTTTCTTTTTAATAACACATCTATACATTTATATATTGCAGTTTTTTCTATTTTAAAATCTTAAAATATTCCACTTTCATAAAAAAAAAAAAAAAAACTATCTTAGTCTTGATATATACCGCTTAAAATAAAATAATAATGAAATATATAAACCTAGGGTGACCATATGTTCTCTTTTTTAAGTTCAAGATCAAGATTAAGTTTAAGAGATGAGCCCATATGTAAAGAATAATGTATAGGTAAGTTTAGGATACAATTTGGCTAAATCAAAGGTCCTTAATATTGTCCCTTTGCTACCTTCCCCTAAAATTGGAATTGTTGTTTGGTGATTTTTCGATATTAGTGTCACTGCGGTAAAAATTCATTTTGTTCATTTTGAGGAATGAATATATAAAACAGCGATCGAAAAATGGAATAAGACAATGCAGTATTATTTTATTTCCCAAATCGTGACTATACATACTACAATTTTTTAAAAATTAATAATAACGTCGTATATAAACAGGAATAATTAAGAATTAGTAAGTTAATATAGGCTCTGGTTCTCCATGAGCTGTTGCACCACCAGTCTATTACTAAGCTCGAAGAATATAGGAATGCAAAATTAATAGTTGTTCATTTTAGAGAGGAAGTAGGTAATTTATTTTGGCAATTATTGTGTCAGGATATGAAGATTTTATCTGTAATTGGCATACTGGTTTTTTTGTTTTTACTTTGCCCATGTGAACTTAAAAATAAGCTTAAGAAAATAAATTGGTGAAATACATTTTTGGAAGGTAGGTACATATGTCATTTAAGTTGTAAATGGAAAGAAAACCATTGTTAGATTCTTGCCAAACTATAAATGTGATTATTTAAGATCACCAATAATAAAATTTTAAACTCATTATTTCATTTCTATTTCTTAAAATTAAGATCATTTTTCAAAAAAAATAAAATAATAAAAAGAAAAAAAGAATATGGTGACCCTATTTATTATACATAATATTATAAATAAACTAGTCTTCTTCGTTAAACTTTCGCACAAATCACTTAATTTCTTATCTTCATGAACAAATGAATTTTTATTCTAATTCTGACAATAAAATTAATTCAAAACATGTTTTTGTCAAATTGCAGGTGAAATACATATTTGTCACAATAGCAACAATATATTTTGGTTGCGTCAGAATAATATAATATACAAACAAAATTTTGTATAGGAGTAATGGAAAATTGTTTTATTCTTATATAAACATTGTTCTTGCTTTCAGATAAACATGTATGTGTATAGCTTTGTTTTATTATATTGTTATACATATAATAATAATTAGATGTTCTAAAGCCCGAAAATAAACTATAAACCATTTACTTTGAACAACTTAAAACACACACCTTGTTTTTTTTTTGTTTTAATTGTTGTGGTTAAGTAAACACCAGATGTTTATTTTTAAGAAAAGATGACTGTTATATTTCCATAATATACCTAAGGTATATAAAATACATAGACAAAACTTTATAATCAAAATAGTAAACGACAGTAAACCACCTAAAAGTTCTCAACATTATTGGTGTTATTAAAACATTAAATTACCCATGACAGTGTGGTCTGGAAAATTATAATTATAGTCCAATAGATAGATTAATTGTTTATGATATTGATTTAGCTAACATTATTGACTCTAGACTCTAGAGTATGAACGATCTGAATTTTCAGGCTGATTTTGAGTTTTTTTTTTTTTTATTTGTACTGTAACACTTTTCACAGAAAAAAAAAAACAAGTGGCGAAATGCAAAAAAGGAACAATAAAAACCCAGTTATAGATGAAATGATGAAAACTATAAGAATCAGATGATTGACTCTATGGATTTTCAATGATACTTAATTTTTGATTAGCCCAAAATTCTCTGTCTTCCTATCTGGCTTTGAAATTTGAACAATATTTCAAATGCTCATTGCGTAAGGATTAGATATGTTTGTATAGAAAGATTGAACAATTTTTATATGTTAAGCGTTGGTTATAGTTAAGAAGGGGAAAATAATTTACTCACTCATGAAATATCTCTTCTGCCTGAAAGTACACAAAATGTGCATACGAGAAAATGTTTGGTCTCAATCTGTTAGAAAATGGTAGTTTTGGGTAGTTTCGGATAAGTACGCGAATGATCCTCTTTGATGGTAATGTCGTTTTCAGTTGTTAGTTCGGACGAAGATTTCAATACCTAAATACGTTTTTATTTTCAGAATTCGCATTTATTTTCAGAAAAAGAACTATCATTATTCGATAACCAATTTAAAAGGCCATAATTTACAGTGAAAGTAAAACATTGGTTACGCTCATTGGATAGTCAAAGCTATCATTTTTGACATTTCTTAAACTATTCACTGACAAATTGTAACCGACAGCTTTTTTGAAGAAAAATTGTAATAATTGTAAGCTGTCTTCAACCAAAGCATGACTTGATGTGTAAATTTTTCCAATATTTGAAAATTTTCCTGACGATTAGATACACTCGATTAACTTGTCTTTAAGCTATTACTAGAATTATTAAATTTAAGTTTTGATTCAGCTTCATATATGTGTTTCTATAAGAGTGCGTTTATGTTGGATATTCAACTAAAAACAAACATTGAGGCTACCCCCTATATTTTATAAAAATCTGTATAAATTCTGATAATTTCATTTAAAAGTCTTATTTGTCACATCCTTGTCTTGAAAATGACTATGGTGGGAAATAATCATTTTCCTCTCTTTTCACTACACTGGAATATATATTTCATTCATTCATCAATAGCTCCCGACAACCAAAACCTCTACAAACCAAGACTTAAATGTATAGTAACAAACACGTTTCACTTATTCAAAATTACTTATTCAAAATTAATCATGTCATAAATCTTATAGCTCTGCCTAGTATAATGGCGTTGTGAGGGGTGTAATATTATAATTATAATAATTGCAATAAATCAATGCAGGAACCATAATTAAAACTATTGAGCAAATCAAATTCATTAAATTAAAAGAATTCGATTTCTTAAATATCTAAAAAGAGTGAATCGTATAATTTATATTTTAATTTTTAATTGCTTGTATGTTCTCGCACGCTTAGTAGCGCAAGTCACAAACAAACATAGCTTATAGAACAAACTAACTTGCTCTCAATCAAGCGATCCTCATTTTAAATGATGCAATACTAAATTTCTATGGTCTTCAATTAAATATTATGATGAATGTTTTTTTAAAGTAATTCAATAATCAAATTCAGTTACCTTACTAACATTAACATTTTAATGTATGGATTTCATTTTTTAAATATTTACAAAGTGGGATTTCCCTTTCGTTAAAAATGATAAACATTTTTTTTTATAAATTGCATTTGAGTAATTTATAATTGTAACACAGAAGACATGGATATTTAATTCCCAACATTTTTCCATATAAAAACGGTTTTTCTGCATTATAATAAGTGCAGACGGAGAGAGAAAGAATGTGTGGGATTTTCTATACTGTCTTATAAAACTTGTTTGGAGAAAACCATCATTATCTATACCTATTTTTTTTAAGAACTGTATTAGAAAATTAATATCAGCTTGACATTATGTACTTGGCGAGAGAATGATCAACCTATAAGCTGCGTTTATTAAGCTTTTAAAGCTTTGGACAATTGAGCAGTGTTCTCATCTAAAATCGTGTTTGAATCATCTTATTTGAATTGGTTTGCTAAAGCGAATCATAACATGAAATGTAAAAAAAAATTAAACCGCCCTGGGGTAACTGTGTGCACTGAGTAAATGTGGCACATCATGAGCAAATCCACAAGTGATGGGGTTTTTGAACCTAATCGAAGTCAGTAGTTACGAATTATGTGAAGTTATAACTGATATTTTTCATTTTCCTAAAAAAAAGTTACGTTGGCCATCTTTTTATTTACTTGGTATACTTGGCACAAACTCCGCACTTTTTTTAAAATCTAGTTTTCATCTAAATTTCATCCGTAAAATTTGGGATTTTTGTTTTATAATAAATCAAAAATGAGATTGCTGTGCTAAGTTCACGCTAAGACGGTCTTAAGAGTTGAAAATAAATTTGGTACTACATATTTATGATAATTTTTTATAAGACAGCTTTTCTGAAAATAAAAAGTGGTATGGTGTTAACTTGACGATAATGTGTTTCGAAAAATTAATTTCCTCTCGTAAAAGTTGCAAATATGCAATTTTTTATATTTCTTTATTTCTTCGCCACTTGGTAGCACAAAACTGCAAAATTTAGTCTTTTTTTTAATAAAATCGAACAAAAATCTTACATTCAAAAAAGATGCAAACAAAATAATTAAACTACAAATAATTAAAAAAAAAATGGAATTAATATGCTTTCTTGTGAAAATCCTGGTAGATTTTATTTAGAAGGAAATCTTACTTCCTAATT
The DNA here is from genome assembly GCA_951394125.1 of Epistrophe eligans. Taxonomy (NCBI): domain Eukaryota; kingdom Metazoa; phylum Arthropoda; class Insecta; order Diptera; family Syrphidae; genus Epistrophe; species Epistrophe eligans. Next base: position 95,036,372 of record OX596030.1, on the reverse strand, counting down.
TTGAAATGTATACAATACCTAACCTATATTCCATAATATTTGCGGTGAATAAGTTAATTCTTTCGAACAGCTCATTGACATTATATCTTATTCCCAATTCAATTGCTAAACGTGAACACACCTTCTATAATTATTATATATTTCAGCTGTTGTTGTGAAAAGCTTATACATACATATACTCAACTTCATGCGAAACATTACCTGCTGGAGGTATTTTATTTATTTTTCTATTTCGTGCTTTGTTTAATTTATTTTTTTTTAGTCATATTCGCTGAAATAGACAAATCGGTAGTTGTGTGAAAAGTGGGAGAATTAAAAAAAAACTTCAGAAAATTTAAAGTGAATTAAATCAATTTGTTTTAAAATAAAGCTGAATGAATTTCAATGCTAGACCAAAATTATAATCATTCATCATAACCGTTAACTTGGGCCAAAACTTCATGATGAAATAAATAAATTATAATTATTTTACCTAAACTCCATTCTTCGGAAAACATCACTTCAAGTCAAATAAGTGTTTTTGGAATAGTTTTGAAATTTTTGTCAAGTATAAATTTATTTTTTTTTCTTATTTTTTTTTTTTCTTAGAACCAATTTTTTAGTGCCAGATTAAAGTTATACTTATTCAGTTCGCCAAATTGTAATGGTAACTCCAATACTCCAATCTAATCTAGGACTTAAATACAGGCCCTTACAACTATTTAATTAAAATAGATTCAAAGGAAAATAAAAGAACTAATAGAAATAAAAATAAATTAAAAAACACAATTTTTTAGTTGATGATGGTCACCATAGAATATTTTTTTTTTATCTTTTAATTGCCCAAACAAACCCACAACATCCACCTCTTCGTTGTTTACTCTTATGAAAGTAAATTAAATATAAAAAGTACCAAACTACATACGTAAATGTACATCTGTTGGAAAAAGCTTTTTTTATGATTATCTGAGCGATCAGCAACCGATCGAAATGAATTTATTTTTTTTTTTGCAAAATGAACACAAATATCGATTGAGAATTCATTTGTACAATGAATAACGACTGAATAATTCATTCTGATGATGATTTAAATTCACCACACCGGATAAGAGAGCATTTAAATTGATCGTGACCGTTGACGGTACAAGTAGTTCTAGAATTGCTGTCTGACTTCCTTCGTGTTTCGATTTCGTCATGGTGTTGTGTCTTCTTATTTGTGGATCAAAAGAGACCAAGAATATTCTTTCGTAATTAAAAAGTGTGATTTTGTGAATTTCTATATTTGTATATCTATTAATTAATTTTTTTAAATAAATTATTTGTAAGAAGATTTGATTTTTGCCTGGTGATGTTTTTAAATAAATATTGTGCGTGAATATATTGAAAATTTTGTTAATATTATCATAAGACATTCCATAAAGAAAAATTGATAAAAAAAAATTGGTATACCTGAAAGATTATTATTATATTTATAAAGGTAAGTGGATTGGTCTCCTGATATTAAAAAAAAAAAAACAATAAAATGTGAAATGTTTAAATTTTCGAGAATTTCGGTTAACCTCATGTCGAAGTTAAATTAAACTTACTTTGTTTTTGTTATTATAATTTCGCCGAATTTTAATAAAACCAGATCTCTTGTAGGAATTAATAAAAAGGTATGCCTGTTTAATCGAGAATAAATTAAATTCTTCGCAGTTTCAAGCCTTGAACTCAGATACGAGTTTTTCTTTATAAAAAATAGTGCAAAACTCTCAAAATATATTAATTAAAAAGAATGTGTGTTTCCGCCTTCTTCATCTTCAAACATTGTGTGATGCTTTATGAATTTGTATCAAAAATGATATAAATAATAAGTAATTTCGGACAAATTATAACCTTACAAAGAAAGCATGCTTTAAAACCTTGAGTCATCAGGAGTTTAATATATTATTTATAAATTCATAAAAATAGAATTGAACATTTGTTTATACTTTTATTGTATGAATTATAAATTTTATGTCCGAGGAAGATGAATAAAGGGTAGCGATAAATAATGTGTATGTAATTTGGAATTTTACATTCCTATAGAGACAAAAAGAATTTTGAATTTTGCAAAAAACTTTTAATATTTGTGAACAAACCCTACAGACCACATTCTTTAGTAAGAGTTTTAATTTTTTCTTGTGACATACAGGAAACTGTATTGTAGCTTATGCATTCATAATAAAAACAAATCTAACTCGAGATTTTGATTAAACACGACATAATTAGATGAAAAAACCCGATATACAGAATTTTCAAGTCGTTGATGAAAATGTTAATTTTCTCAAAATTGTTACCCAGGTTTTTATAAAAAAAAAATAGGTAACATTTTAAGTTAAAAAAAAATGTTTTTCTATTTTAGATTTTTTCAAAAAGGATTCAACTTAAAAGTTAAAATATTTTTGAATAAAAAAATAAAAAAAAAAACATTTTTTCTACAATAAATGCCAGGTATTTACTATTATTTCATTAACTTATATTAATAAATCTTCAAAGTTTAAATTTTTGGTAAAATCAGGTCTTTATCATGACTAACAGAATGGCTGAATAAATAAATTTTTATTTTCTATAATCACATTGTCAGGTTTGATTAAATTTTTTTAAATCGCAACTAAAAAACTTATGATAACATTAAGCAATTTTATGAGCAATAAAAATATTTAGAAATATATATAAGAAACTGTTGTTATCTATGTATCTATATAAACAGATTCCTCGCAGATTTCTTTGAGGTTATAAAATTCGGTGCAATCGAAAAATCAACTTTTCGGCAACAGGTTTGTTAATTTTTTTTTTAAATCAGGTATTTCCATCTACCCCAAGTATCACATATTGAATATCAATAAAAACAAATCGAACTACTCAGTTTTTTTTTTTTATTTTGTCTGCTTTGCAGATGGCTTTGCAGTTTAAATGCAAATATGAGTAGATAGTGAGCAATATAAAAACAATGACGACTATATTGAATACAAATCAGCTTCTGGGGTCTAGGCCGGTCAATTTTAAAAGAAAAGGAAATAGTCACCAGAGATATTATTAATATAAAAAAAATACAGAATTTTGTTCTCATCAACCCTTGATTGGTTCATGGTTACCATTTAACACCAAATGGGTGAACAAAATATTTCTTGTTTTACAATTTACATGTGCAGGTGCCATCTCAATGAATCTGAATTTCTTGAAATCATTTCATATCATTTCTAAAAATTCACATCCATCAGTTTGAGCATCAATCGGCTGTCCATATTATAAATGCACATATTTTTTTTTTTTTTATTTGACCCGCATAAATTTGAAAAATCAGGATTTTTGTAGATACTTTTTTACCTGACATCTTTCTAAAAGTGAAATCATTATTTAAAGATTATTTTTCTATATCTATCGCCTTTGTTTAAACTAATGTGCAGGTGAACCTTTATATATATTAGTCTTTAGGGACAGATACTGTTACCTGATTTATTAGAATTCCTATCCGCAGGTAAATTTTATCAGTGTGATGTGGTCATGTGATATCAATGGAAAATTTAACCTACAGTATATCTTTTTTTCTTTAAATTTACCTGAAGCCAGGTTTGAAGCAAGCAACTATAGATTTTTCTTTCGATATTTTATTATAAATTTCTTACGCATTTATAAATTCTTATAGATCTGGTTTTTTTTTTATATTTTGAATGTTGAATGTGTCCACATATTTCAGCCCAATTTCAGTTTTAAGAAAATAAAATAATGCCCAATAGGAAAAACAATTTAGTTTTTAGAATGACATCGAAGAAAAATTCTAACAGAGAACAATAGCAAAGGTTTCTATCGAAATTAACAAGGCCCTGTAATTTTAATGAAATAGACAAACTTTCTTAAAAAGTTTTTACTAACAAGGGCCATACGAGTATTTGACATGTTTTCGTCGTCTATATTTTTCCTAACGAAAACTTTACCAGAACTTGACTAAACTTGGAAAAAACCTTACAATTTTTTTGAAGCGATTGCTATTGAGATAGTTCTAGATAATTCTTTGGGAAAAAAGAAAATTATTAACAAGGAAACTTTAATCAACTTTGGAAAGATTTTGTTCAACACGTTACCCTAACGTGTAGCTTTCTTATTTTTTCATCAAAATTTGATGTTAAAAAATTACGCTTCAAATAAATAACTTTAAGTGTTAAATGCAATCAAAGAATTCCTTCCGACTAACATCACAAGAATGTAAGTCACTATATAGCCCCTGGAGTTCTCCACGAAATGTAGCGTCAGTAATTTATTTATTTATTTATTTTTTTATTAAAAACAAGTATATGAACTGAAATAAATGGAGATGCGTAACACAGCTTATTTATTTATAAAGCTACCTTTTTTATTCTCGAAACTACCATGCATAAATATTTTTATAAACACTCGGGTATTCCCAGGCATTGATGCGGGGTATTGGTCACTTCTTGAGAAATCGCAATTAAATTGTTCGCACTTTTTTTCTTTGCTATTTTATGTTATAAATGCAAGTGAGGTTATGAGTATGACTAGACTAGACTTCGTCAAGATATACTTACAAACTGGGTTTCCCCCTATAACATCATGGATGCAAAAGCTTCATTCTTAGTTCTTGCACTTTGCCTTTTGCTTTTTATTTAAAGTTTTCCAAATGCAATATACATAGTTACAGAATGACACATAATTACCGGGAATAACAGTGCTGTGAAAAAATAGCTATCAGTTACTAAATTGGTTTTATTTTCTTCTATTCAATTTCAAGGGATTAATCTTTGTCTTTAGGTAGAAAGATATAAGCAAAGTTTTTTCATTAATTAAAACTTACAATGAAAAAAAACTTTGTCTGTGACGCTGAGAAGAAAAAATCAGAACGAAAATTGAATTTCTTAACGACAGTATCTGTTTAGATTCAAAATGAGTTTAGCCTTATTCAGTTAGCTGTCATGATTGTTGTAGAGGGTGACACTGGACGGTGAAAGTAGAACTCCAATAAAAGAAATGTCAGAAAATTTAGAAATAAAGAAAAGAGTTTTAAAAAAAATGTTCACATATCTAAAGGCCTTTACATAATCTATAATTTTTCATAGCCTATATATACAAGTTATTAAGAACTGCCCTTAACTCATGTAATAAACTTAGTGCGAATGTTTGAAAAACAGTAAAGATTAATATTGACTTCATTAAATATTTAATATGACTTCATATTTCTTAAAACAGTATAGGGATTAAGTGATAGGTTAAGGTCAATGACGATGAACAATGAACATGCATTATTTATATTCGTGTAGTACGGTTAAAGAAAATCAATCGTTCTTAATCCAACTAAATGCTGAGTTAAAACCCGCACAGGCTTTTGAATTAAATATCACGGCGCATATACCATAAAAAACAAAGTACCTAATCATATATTACATTACATCCCCCCTTGTAATTTACTGTCAGTTTAGAATAAAATATATACAAGTAGGTACGGTACATAAACAATCTGTTGAATATAAAATTCTTGTTTTCCTGAACTTATGGTTTTTATTTAATAAAAAAAATGTTAATATTCATTTATACTAAAATAAAAACAGTGATAGAATTTATAGGGATGAGTTGTTTATTTTATTATTATGATTTCATAAGAAAAATAAATAATTAATCATGGGATTTAATGCAATTTTATGTAAAATACAGAATATTGTCTGTGTCTTTTCTGAATAAAATTACAAATGCTAGAGTAATATTAATTTAAATGCTGGAACTAAAAATTCTTGAAATGTTTGTTCTTGAGCACGCTCAACAAAATGTTTCTAATGATTTGTTAGTTTCATTGTAATGATATAGCAGTATATTGGATTTTAAAAAAAATAATAATAAAAATTGGCAAAAAATGTTAATCTTATCTCATTTCACTGTATAATATCGTATTGAATATTGAGTTATAATTCATATTTTATTAATTTATTTGAGTGTTGATTTCAGCTGTATGTATATAATAAATACATTTTTCCGTATATAAAAACAACAATGGATCTATTTGTTTTTCTGTATTAAAAAAAATGATTGTGTTGTGAATATCTACACGTGCTTCTTAAAAAATTGCAAGTCAATATATTTTGGAATATCTATTTCTTTTATTGTTGATTTTATAAAGATATGAAATTTATATAGGAAATTGGCATACCTTCAGCTTCTTTAAGCAATTTAAAAAAAAAATAGATTGGTATCCGAAGGTTTTATTATACTAAAATTGTATATATCTTTAATCTGTTATAAATCATAGAGACCAATAGAAAGACTTAGCACTATTTAATTGGACTCTTATATTGATTCATAGTATTTAGATAAGTTTTTATGGCCTCAAGTCCATTAGTCCAGACGTTTCATCTTGGTCGTCTGACTTAAAATCAATAGGAATTTTATAAAAATGCAATCATTTTTTTCTGTTCCAGTTCAGAGAAAAATCAGGTTGCCTCAAGTGAAGTCTAAGCAATCGAAAATACCAGATTGTCTTCATTTCTGAAGGTTTTAATTTTATATTAATTGTCTCCTTCTATAAGCTAGATGAGGGTGGTGTGGTGGCGCTTAATTTTTTTGTTTTTTAATGAAGTCATTAAACTTTGCAAGATTCAAGATTTTGAATGGTCATCATTCTCAACAAAACACTGACATTAATGTTCCCACACTTATTTATTTTCGACAACTTTATGAATAATATTAAAAAAAGAACAAACGAACTGCGGAACTATTACTGTGAAGAGCTCTTTGATACATGTTTTGTGTGATGCTAAATTCTTTTAGAAAATATCGAGATGTTAGCAGTTGGCACTGAATTATTATTAACGCGTGCCTAAGGCATTAAAGCATTATTTAGGATCTTTTGTGGGCAAGAGAAGTGCTTGTCATGATTAAAAAAAATTGAATGACTCTAAAAATACTAAATAATGATTCAGTATATTCAATTTATTTTGTAGATACTTATACTTAAATTGCTTAAAAAAATAAAATAAAAAAATTTAACAAAATAAATTGTGAATAGAATAAATTTGACTTTATATATAAAAATTCAGTTTTGCATTAATTGATTGATTACAAGTCATTAAAAAAAAACACTCGGTAATTTTTTTTTAGAATAGAATAAAATAGATTAGACTTTGTTATTTCCCTTAATTTTTCAGGGAATTTCATTTTCACTCTTCGAAATTTGAAAAGGGTAAATGAACAAGCCTACACTTATTTTTCCCATTTTAATTTAAAATCTGTTCAATTGTATACCAGGTGGGTAAATTAGGTAGGTTTCATTTATTTCTTTATATGACTCACAACCAGATTCAGTTAAAATCATTTCAATTATAAATTTAAACATTTTCAAAGAAATGATCCCATTTGTCATCTGATACTTCAAACGGAAACGTATAATACTTCTACCTTTCAGCTGATTGGAATGTTTCAATTGTTAACTCATAAACGAATACCAAAACAATAAACACAAATTAACAAGAGTAAACAAAACAATTCTGCTTCATTCAAAGAAAAAGAAGAAAATACTTTGAATCCAAACCATTGATGACCGCATATAATTTTGGGGCAAAAAAAAATAAACTTCCTTATGATTTTATTAAGTTTTGATAAACAATCATTTAGAGCAATAATATGTATACAATTGTATACAGTACAGATATTAACTGCGCTAAACGGGTTGCTAGGCTTAACTTAGAATTTACAATTATATACTAGATTTGCTTTTTTTATAGCTTTATTTAAATTTATTTATATTTATAACAACGCTATCGTACATTGTGATTTGAATTAATAAAGAGTTCTAGTAAATGTAGCTTAATCTTATCAAATAATCTAAGGAAGAACTAATCATTCATTGACCATTACCTATACCCACGTATAAGTGTAAAATTTAATGCAAACAAATCTTATTAACTTGCTTGTTTTTACATTTGTAACTTGCTTAGTGAAAAATTCCATATAATTAAATATTTGAAGATTACCTGCTTCAATTTATAGTTGTAAAGTCAATTAAAATACGAAAAAACCATGTATGGTTTATTGCTTAACAATGTCAGGGTACCTACCTATGTACTTACAAACATACGTCATAAAAAGATTTGTTATCATTTTCGTCAAATGAGTCTGCTAATTTAATTGCTTTGATTGTGAATTTGATTTCGAACATAATGATAAATAAATAGTGGCGATCAGCTATCAGTTTAATGAATCAATTTTTTTCTAATTGAATACTATGTACCTACCTACGTACTTACAAACATAGTTCATAAGGTTCATTTTTGAAGAAGTGTAGATAAACATGAGAAATGAGAAGTACTCAGCTCTAGACTTGAATTGATTAACTCAATTGTGACATTGTTTTTGTCAATATAGGAACTATGTTCGACAAGAGAGTTTGATAAAGAGTTATATCTTGTTAGCTAGAACAAAGAATGAGCATTGATTTAACATTTCTATAGATATACAATTGTGTTTTTTTGTCTCAAAGTTTATTTATTATAGCCAGACACAACAAAATCTATTTTTGATCATGGCTTGCGAGAAGAAAGAAGTGACAAATTCTTAAAAAAATAAACTATAGTCAGCCACATAATTTAAAGTGGCCAGTGGCTCCACAAAATAATTAATAGCAATAACAAAATGAACAACAAATTAGATTTTTGTTTTTATTATTATTCAATTTGATTTTATAATCTTGTTCTCCTGAAGAAAGCAGCAGCCCCTTCCCGAAATTGAACATAAGAAGGAAAGCAGATAATAATTTGATTGTTTCATTGCCATATCTATTGTGATAGAGCCGATATATATATGTACATAATTTTTTGATCTTTTCCGCACATATTTTAATTGAACATTAAATTGGTCAATCAAACATCTACAGCGCATTGTTTTGGAAAATTTTCCAAAACAAAACGTAAATTTTTGTGGGTTTTTTAGCCTATGACCGATTTTATAATCAAAATTAAATTCTATTTATTGGGGTTTTTTCCATCAATAAGCATTAAATTTATCTGAAGATTTGAATGCTCGATAATCGAATTTATTGTTTATGATGGGTTAGCGTTAGGTACCTTTATAGTTAATTTTTGATTGTGGTAGTAGACAAATTTTTAAATTCCGTTTATTACTAAAAATAAATTATGTGATGTATAAAAATATAATATATAACACGTCACGATTTGACAATCAAATAATTTTAATAATATTTTTTATACAAATTTATACAAACTGATAAAAATTTAATTTAAATTCCAATTGATTTCACAAGACATAACTCTTGCTATTATTAAAATGTTGTTCGTTGTATCTTGTTTGTATCAAAAAAAAAATCATGTTAAGCATTGTTTTTATCTGCTTCTAAAATTATTGAATTTTTTTTTTATCATCATAAAATGAAAATGACAACAAACAAAAAAAAACAGCAGCTGATTACATTTACGCGCTGGCAATTAATATCTGGTAAGATGTCTGTTTATTGATCTCTCTCTTCTCTAATCAAAAAACATTAATAAAGGAAAATACCTACAACTTGAATTTTTTGATGTGTAAACATCTATGACTGCTTTTAAACGCTGCAAATATGCTGCAATTACCCTTGCAATTTTTAAGCATGTAGGCGGGGGACGTATGCGGTGTCCGGGGTAGACAAAGTTGCAGAGGTTGAAATAATTGCAGAGTTATCGCTCTTTCTTCTTTGTGCTTTTTCTTATTGTTTGAGACATAAGCGGAGTAAAGAGTGAGGAGATATTATTTCCTTCTCATTTAACAAAAATTGCAGGTATTAAAATTTGCAGCGTTTAAATGGATGCTGCAATCGGAAAGAAACTCAAAAGGGAATTGCGGATAGAAATTGCAGTCGTCTAAAAGCAGTCTATGCCGGCGTCGGTCGGTGGCGCGGCGGTAAAAACGTGGAAATTACGTTGTGCTGTTAAACGTTACAATACGTTGATGTATATTTTGGATACGTTCAAAAAAAGGGTACGTTCCTTCGTATATCTCAAACTAAATCGAAAGATCGATTTAAGTTTGGCTTGAAATTTGGTTGACACTTCGAACTCACCGCGTTCTGTGATTTAAAATCAGCACTTGTATATTTAAATTGATGTTTACACATCTTAACCGTGAGTCCCGGCACTCACACTTTTTTTTATTATTATCATTCTTTATTTTTATTGAGAAGAGAAGACAATTCGATTTGCCAATAATCTTCAAAGAAATATTATGCAGTCACCGTATATAATGTGTTTTTTGGGTTTGAGAGTGTGAGTAGGTATTAAATTCGGAAATAAAATCTGGTGTTCCACAAGGTAGCGTTTTTAAGCCGATACTATTCGTTATTTACGCTATCACGATATCGTATATATATAAAGTTTCTTCAAGACGAAGATAGCTTCTTAAATTGTGAATGACATGTACTGTACACGACTATGCGATTCAATTAAAATGGCAATTGGAAAGCTCCAACGAGTTTTCAAAATAAAATATCTAAATGTTTGCAAATTAAAAATTGTTGAAAAAAAGAAATAAGCTCAAAAACAAATTTATAAGAGAAATTAGCTGGCTATATTTTCTTAGAATCGTGAAAGATTCTCTAAACTAATCATCTATAGGTACTTATCTAAAAGAAGCTTAGGAATAATTTTGCTGAGCCATAAACTATAGATAAACATTGCAGTCTTGCAATCAAAACAACCTTCTATAGGAGCGATCGTATATATTCTGAAGTATAATAAAAACAATGATATCTGCGGAGAAATACATATATGTAGGTATCTATGAAAATAAAGCAAATGTTTTACTTTAAAAATTAAAACAGCTGCATAAACAGCTAATAGGTTTAAACAAACAAATAAAAATTTAAATAAGTACTTTTTCACTTAATACAAATTTCAATGTTTTTTTAATTTTTAATCAAGACAATAATGTCTTGTTTCACTATTAAAAATTGTAACATTTCTTCGTAAATAACCTTCGGGACTTACTTTTTAAGACTGATCTTCTATATGAAGCATGAGCATTAATCAAATCATACAGAACTTCATCGTTTCGTTATTGAGCTATAAAAGAGAGAGAATTAATTGTGACCTATTCCTTTGATCTAGGATGTTTAAAACAATCGAATCAAATATAAGAGTTTCAAGACTTCTAAAAACTATCAGAATTGTGATTTCTATCTTTTTATAAAGAGTACTAGGAAACAAAAAATTATAAGCATAATTTTGTTACTTTGTTTTTGACTGGCTATTATTATTTTTTTTGTAAACAACAAATTAATTAGTAATAAGTTATAGATCTAAAAATTGATAATCAATATGCGAAGCCATTGTTTTGTATTACTGGATACTTTCATTTATAAAATCGTCTGAAGCTATGATAAAAGTCATGGTTTTTTTTGCCACACTTCAGTAGTTTTTGTAAGGAAATAAAATTACCTATAAGATTAAAATCAGTGGCGCAAAATTTTAGACGATTAAGTACGATGTTAAAGCCATTTTATCATACTAAAAATGCTTTAACATCGTACTTAATCGTTAAAAATTTTGCGCTAGTTTTTTTTTTTTAAATACTCTGATTAATTCTTAGGGACGGGCAAATTAAGTACTATATGTAACTCTTTAAATCAAGTTGAGGATTTAATTTAATCTAGAAAAGTTATTTTACTTGCTCCGTACCTATTTGTTTTTGGCTTGTCTAAATAATAGCACTCACGCATATAACATAGTAAAATGTAGACGCAAACAGTATGAATGTTTTTTTGTTTATTAATTCGCCCATTTGTTGCAAATAAAGTACATATTTGAAGAATTTGTTATTTTGGATTTTCAGATATTTTTTTCTTATTTGGAATTTTTGTTAATGACTTATGAGAAATTTATAAAATTTAGTATATCAGGCTAAATAAAAAATATCTACATTTTATAACAAATTTCAATTCGAGCACTTAATGAATCATTAGTTCATGAGTTTCATAGTCTTCATCTTACTAGCATCTTTAATGATTATTCAAAAATATGTTAACCAGTTTAGATCCATTCTAATACATATTTATATTTATATCTTTGAGTTAGTTGTATAAACAAATTAATATTTAATTTTATTTTTATATTCATCGGTAGATATTTATTTAACATTTCAAAATAATATAATTTGATTTATTGATTTTTGTATCTTATATTATATGCAAAACAAAAACTACACCTCTGAAATTGTTTAAATGCAAATGATTGGCCTAAGTAATCAATACCTTATTCTTCATATAAATACATTTGTGATAGATTAGATTTATACATAAGTGAATTTGCGACAGTTGAAGTGAAAAGCTATCATTTTACTCTATAAATAAATTGCGTAAGTATTTTGAATGCAAATAAATCTATTTAATATAATTTTAACAGTGCCGCTTTTAAGCTTAGGTTGGCCTTAATTTATACGAAAAACATTTTAAATAATAAAATACATATTATTGAAGCAGGATTTTTTTTATGTACAACATTCTTATTATACTATTTAATTGAAATCATTTATAGTACTGATATGGATAGGTAGGTACCTAAAATAGAAGTTTTTATTTCCATTTATTTTCATTTTTTGTAAATTATTATTTTGTGAATGTCAAAATGTCATTGAGATTTTTAGCCAATGTTTTGGACGCTTTTATGACCAAGTGAGGACATAAAACCGAAAGAAACGCAGACAGGCGCCAAGTTGTCTTAAGAACGACTCTGTTTTATTTTATATTGATGACACTAAGGTGAAGCTGCCGCCAATCAAAGATATGTATAACAGACGACAAATCAGAAAAATGATTGTAACGAAACGATGATAACCTTTTTAATATTCTATGTGTGATTAATAAATATAATGGATTTTAAGGTGTGAACGACTGCAATAATGTAAAACCCTGATTTAAAATTGTTTTTCAAAAAACATAAAATTCAAGTTTTCTATGTATACATACATATATATACATTTTTGAAGCGTTTTTAAAATATTAATAAAAATTCACACAACGGCTTTTTCGTAAATGGCTTTGTGTATTTATATTCTCTGCTCTCGTATTGAACGTTTACATAGCTGGACTGATTGTGTTTAATTTTTTTTTTAATTAAGTACTTTTATTGTAGATTCAATTGAGTTTTTTCAAAATGTTTCCATTATTTATATTAATAAACAAATGTGCAACTTAAAATAATAGAATGCTTTGCCAGTTTCAAACCTTGAAGCATAAGAGCAACAAGGTGCATGTTATCTTAAATTGTGAGAAGCTCATTTATGCATACCTATACTTGTTATGCCGGTTGCCAGAAGAAAACACCAGAATAACGTGATTCACGACTGAAACTTAAATTAGTTAAAAGACTGGAGAAAACGCCTCATCTGGCTTTTCTGTGTTCTTCCTTTACTTTCTCTTCTTACTATACTTACTTTACTTACTTTACTTACTTTACTTACTTTACTTACTTTACTTACTTTACTTACTTTACTTACTTTACTTACTTTACTTACTTTACTTACTTTACTTACTTTACTTACTTTACTTACTTTACTTACTTTACTTACTTTACTTACTTTACTTACTTTACTTACTTTACTTACTTTACTTACTTTACTTACTTTACTTACTTTACTTACTTTACTTACTTTACTTACTTTACTTACTTTACTTACTTTACTTACTTTACTTACTTTACTTACTTTACTTACTTTACTTACTTTACTTACTTTACTTACTTTACTTACTTTACTTACTTTACTTACTTTACTTACTTTACTTACTTTACTTACTTTACTTACTTTACTTACTTTACTTACTTTACTTACTTTACTTACTTTACTTACTTTACTTACTTTACTTACTTTACTTACTTTACTTACTTTACTTACTTTACTTACTTTACTTACTTTACTTACTTTACTTACTTTACTTACTTTACTTACTTTACTTACTTTACTTACTTTACTTACTTTACTTACTTTACTTACTTTACTTACTTTACTTACTTTACTTACTTTACTTACTTTACTTACTTTACTTACTTTACTTACTTTACTTACTTTACTTACTTTACTTACTTTACTTACTTTACTTACTTTACTTACTTTAATTTTCTTTACTTGAGTACAATTTTAACGTAGATACTTAAATATTCAAATTTAGTAATAGCAAAGGTAATTCTTTTTTACAGTTTCTAAATAGTTGAGAGTAATTCCGTTTGCATTTAAAAGACCGTATATACCTATAGTTAAAATTAATATATGTATTATATCTTTGCGTCAATTTGCACATCGATTAACTTCATAAATTATTTGCATGGTTTTGTTTTTTAATGTGTACTTAAGTTTTATTAAAGCCACACAGTCTTATTGTGGAGGAGTTTTATTAGCTCATGAGACTTAAGAAATATCTACGAATCTTCTAATTATTTTATTAAATTGTTTGTTTGAAATGTAATTTTATTTATTATGTTGAAGAACTATTTATACGCTAAAGTAACCATATCCATTAATCTCAACGAGACTTATAAAAATATCTGGTAACGAAAATGAGTTCTATTTATTTTTCCCATTAAGATTACTCATATCATTCGAGAACAATAACTTTAATTCCATCGCATCGTCCGCAAATATTAAACTGCTCCTGGCATGTTATTGTTAAATGTTGTGAAATACTGATTTTAATTATAAAATAATTTCCTCGATAAACTTTCGCATTTTATTTTGTTACTTTATTATTTCATCATATCTAGGTTATAATAAATTGTATTTCATGTTACTAACAGATTAGATATTATATTTTTCTCATTTCAGCACCTAATATTAAATCTACATATACACATATAAACATTTTTATCTTCGCTGTGCTGGAGTTTTAACCTGTAGCTACAATAATAAACCTCGCCTACTACAAAATTACAAAACAACAACAACTCATTTTATAGATTTAAATATTATATACCTACCTGACTGAGCTTGAGTGACAAGTAATTTATTTTAAGAATTAGTAAGTAGAATTTACAAAATAGAAGAATTAGAATGACACGGAGAAGTATCGAAATTCAACAACCGCCATCAAGCAAGACAAATGTCCTACCAGCCCAAATTGATTTCTATAGGAAATGCGAAGATGACTCCCCGGAACGAAGGTGAGTTTTGAGAATTATTCCTTTTTTTTTAAATTTAAATTAATGTGTTTTTTATTCGATTTTTTTCAGTTCAACGAGTAAAGATACAATTCAGCAGAAAGAGGAGACTGTTTCATATTTTTCATTGGTAAGTTAAATTCTAGAAATCTTTCTGATGAAGTCCTTGAAGTTTTTACAAATTTAACCATTGAAATATTTATGTAGTTCCGTTACTCAACTATTGGTGAAAGACTTCTTGTGCTTTTTGGTATAATATTGGCTTCACTTGGATCGGTTGGAATACCATACTCTGTGGTGATTTATGGAGAATTTACATCGCTGTTGATAGACAGAACTACAGGTCTTGGGACATCATCACCGACTTTTATATTGAAATTATTCGGGGGTGGGAAAGTATTGTAAGTACAATAATTATAAAAAAAAAACAATCAACATTTTTCTAAATAAAATTGTTGATATTTTTTGTTCAGAACGAATGCGAGCAGAGAGGAAAATATTCAAGCGTTGAAAGATGACTCATTGGCATTTGGTATCGGAAGTATTGCAGGAGGAGTTGCTGAGTGGATTTTACTTGCTATTGCTGTGGATATAATGAATGCCGTTGCTATTAAACAGGTAGGTTAAAGTCAAGTATGGGGTGGGTAAATGGCGCCCGTGCAAGGACAATAGTACTTTAAGGAGATTTGGGTTTTACATTTTAAGTTGATAACTTCCAACTTCTACAAAGCCCAACCAATAAACCAATTCAATTTGATGTTTAGCACAAGCTCTTTCATGCTATTTCCTTTTATTGTGAACTTCTATTAACTTAAAGTAATTCACAATAATTAATTAATTAATGTTTTTCGTATAATTTTAGATCCGCCGTATTAGAACTCTTTTCTTGGAATCAATACTTCGACAAGATATGTCGTGGTATGACACAAGTTCTGGAAATAATTTTTCCAGTAAAATGACAGAGTAAGAAAACTTTAAGAACCATTCAAGCTCAAAGCAGTCTAATCGATTTTTTTAACACCTTTCAGAGATCTCGAAAAACTTAAAGAAGGAATCGCGGAAAAAGTGGCCATATTCGCCTTCCTTATTATGACTTTCATAACTTCGATTTTAGCATCATTTTTATACGGTTGGAAATTGACCCTTGTTGTAATCACTTGCTGTCCCTTTATTATAATATCGACTGCATTAGTGGCGAAAATTCAAAGCAGCCTCACGGTTAAGGAACTGAAAGCCTATTCGGTTGCTGGAGCAGTAGCGGAAGAAGTTTTCAGTGGAATTCGTACCGTCCTGGCATTCAGTGGAGAACGCAAGGAATCGGTTCGTTATAATGCACTTCTGCAACCGGCAGAGAATACAGGACGAAGGAAGGGATTTTACTCCGGTCTTGGCGCTGGAGTTTCGTGGTTTATTATCTACTGTAGTTATGCCATTGCCATGTGGTATGGTGTCCAATTGATTATTGATGACCGGGATAAGGAAGTTCGTGGCTATACACCAGCTGTCTTGATCATTGTGCTGTTTGGTGTAATAATGGGGGCGCAAAATCTTGGACTCTCATCACCGCATTTGGAGGCATTTGCCATTGCCAAAGGTGCAGCTAAATCAATTTTTGCAACCATTGATCGCAAGACTGCCATCGATCCCATGGGTGAAGAAGGACTCAGACCGGAAACGGTTAGTGGTGACATTGAATTTGAAAATCTGCACTTTAGATATCCATCAAGGCAAGATGTAAAAGTCTTGAATGGGCTGAGTGTGTCGATAAAAACTGGTCAGACAGTGGCTTTTGTCGGACCATCGGGATGTGGCAAGTCTACTAGTCTGCAGCTTCTCCAAAGAATGTACGATCCAGAAAGTGGTGTTGTGCGGTTCGATGGACGAAATATCAAGGATTTGAACGTAGCCTGGCTGAGATCACAAATTGGAGTTGTCGGACAGGAACCAGTTCTATTTGCGACTACAATCGAAGAGAATATCCGATTTGGAAAACCTTCGGTGACGCAGGAAGAAATCGAAAATGCTTGCAAAATGGCCAATTGTCATAACTTCATTATGCAATTGCCAGAAGGCTACAAAACTATGGTTGGAGAAAAAGGATCACAAATGTCTGGAGGACAAAAGCAGAGAATTGCCATTGCTAGGGCACTGGTAAGAAATCCAAAGATACTGCTTCTTGATGAAGCCACTTCGGCACTAGATCCGACTTCCGAGAGACGTGTACAGGATGCCCTCGAAGTTGCTAGCAAGGGAAGAACAACTCTTGTGGTCTCACATCGCTTGTCAACGGTTACAAATGCCGATAAGATAGTTTTTGTTAGAGATGGAACTGTCATGGAACAAGGAACTCACGAGGAGCTTATGGCTAACAAGGGATTCTATTATGGCTTGGTTAACTCGACAAAACGACATGAAGAAGTCATAGATGATCAAGAGCCAAGGCTGCGTAAGATGGCGTCATTTAAGAATAAGTCAGACGGAAGTGTAATAGATGAAGACAGCGAAAGTGAAGACGAAGACTCCCCACAAAAGAAGGAAAAGAAAGAAAAATACAAGGTGTCCTTTACTAAGCTGATGAAACTCAATGCACCCGAAAAATGGTTCATAATTGCTGGATGTATTGCGGCTGCCCTACATGGTTCAACGTTTACTGTTTGGGCTGTATATTTTGGTGACTTTTTCGGGGTAAGTTTTGTAAATTAGGTTTTCGTTAAGCACACAGATAGTAACTATTATTAATTTTTAGATCATGTCAAACCCCGATGACGCTTACGTTCAGGCCCAAGCAAATATGTTTGCTATTTTCTTCCTTATTATCGGTTTGATTGCTGGCTTGGGAACTTTAACTCAGACTTATATGTTTAATGTTGCTGGTGTAAAGCTGACAACTAGATTGCGAAAGATGGCATTCAAGGCGATTGTCTCTCAGGAGATTGGGTATTTTGATGATCCGAGGAATTCAATAGGTGCTTTGTGTTCTCGTCTAGCTGGAGACTGTTCAAACGTTCAAGGGGTAATTGAAAATGACTTTTTCAACAACTTAAAAGATACATTTTTACGAGTTTTCTTTCCATAATCTTAGGCTACTGGCTCTCGAATTGGTATAATGGTTCAGTCTGTTTCAACTCTACTTCTTGGCATAATAATGTCATTTGTATACTCCTGGAATTTGACACTCGTGACATTGGTGACAGTTCCGTTTGTGATAGGATCGATTATGATTGAAGGCCGCTACATGGAGGCAAGCTCACTGGTTGAAAGACAAGCTATTGAAAATGCATCTCAAGTTGCTGTCGAGGCTATTGCGAATATTCGAACGATTAACAGTCTTGGCCAGGAAAAGAATGTCTTAGAGCGATATGTCATTCAAACTAATCACGCTGATAAGGCTTCAAAGAAGAAGAACAGATTCCGTGGAACAGTCTATGGGTTGGGACAGGCTTCTCCCTTTATTGCTTATGGAGTGTCATTATACTATGGAGGTATGCTTGTCGCAGCTGGCAATATTCAGTATGAAAACATTATCAAGTAAGTTCGACATTTATTAAATATACTTGTTCAAACAAAATACTTATATGGAATCCCATTTTAGAGTATCTGAAGCTTTACTTTTTGGTTCTTGGATGTTGGGACAAGCCTTGGCTTATGCTCCAAATGTCGGTGCAGCAATGACATCTGCCGGACGATTAATGAGACTTTTTGACAGAGTTCCAGCTACACACAATCCTGCCGAACAGCCCTTCAACACTGTTGAAGTAAGCTTCATAACCTTTTATCTTGAAAAGGAAATAGAAGTTTTAATTATTCTTATGTTCTATTTTTAGAAAACTGATGGTGATATTTGCTACAAAAAGGTCGAGTTTCACTATCCAACACGCAAGGAAACCCCAGTACTTCAAGGCCTTGACCTTACAATCAAAAAAGGAACTACAGTTGCTCTTGTAGGTCCGTCGGGATGTGGAAAATCAACCTGCATTCAATTACTTCTTCGCTATTATGATCCAATTTCTGGATCTCTCAATCTCAGCGACACACCATCCACCGAATTTCCCCTAGACACCCTTCGATCACAACTGGGTCTTGTGTCGCAAGAACCTGTTCTCTTCGATCGTACGATAGCAGAAAACATTGCCTATGGCAATAACTTCCGCGAAAACATACCAATGAGCGAAATCATTGAATCTGCCAAAAAGTCCAACATCCACGACTTCATTGTTGGCCTTCCTCAGGGCTATGAAACATCGCTTGGTAGTAAAGGTGCTCAGCTGTCCGGAGGACAGAAACAGCGAATAGCCATTGCCAGAGCACTTGTTAGAGATCCAAAGATTTTAATCCTAGATGAGGCAACTTCTGCCTTAGATATGCACAGTGAAAAAGTAGTTCAAGCCGCGCTGGATGCTGCCCGAAGTGGGCGAACTTGTATAACAATAGCCCATCGACTTACTACGATACGAGACGCAGATATGATATGCGTTCTTCAAAAAGGTATCGTCGTGGAGAAAGGCACGCATGAAGAGCTTATGCGATTGAATGCTATTTATGCTGAGCTCTATAAAATGCAGTTAGTAACGTAAGGTAGACAAAATAGTAAAAATAAAAAAATTTAAAAAATATTTGATTGTTTTATTTAAACGACTCAACATGGCTATAGGTTTAGAGAAAAATGATTTGAACATTTTCTAATGGATTTTACTCTAAGTAAAATTGAAGGGTTATCCAGTTAGATTAAATAGTGCTGGAATGGAATACTGTAAATTAGACAGAAGTCAAAGGATCTATAGTTTCGAAGTTTTAAATTAGAAGAAAAAATGCTTGTTGGCAACAACACATAAAGAACGTGTGGCATTAGCCTCAATGAAGTTCCGATTATTATAGTTCCGCTTCGACAACCAACCAACTATTTAAGTTTTTATTTTCATCCTTTGAAGTATGCAACATAATATGCCCAGCCCACCTTGAATACATTGTTGCATATCTAAAAGGCGCAAACTTGAAATTCTGTGATCTAGATTAAGGGTGCTTTCATAAATACATGGTTGCTTTGTTTACATGCGATCAATTGCAATCATATTAACGTCATACAAAATATTTGCGAATGTGTTTTACTCTGTATTTATGAACACTTTTTCTGATTTGCGTCATGTGTCAAAAACAATAAAGAAACAATAAAGGAAAGGAAATCGTTTATACTATACCTGTCTCTTTCTTTAAGAAAGAAATTCAGATTGCATGTGAGTTCTTATAGTTGCACATTTGCGCTGCAAATATTTGCGTTTTGCTTTTATGAAAATCTGACATTTATCACTTGCATTTATGAAAGTTATGCATTCGTCAGACTTTCGCAACCATGCATTTATGAAAACACCCTAACTGTATAGAGATATGTATTTCTGACAAATGCATGTCGAAAGGCTATAGAAATAGATGGGGTGACGTTATTTGAAATAAACCTTTCTATAGTGCTGCATCTCTGCTTCAATAGTAAAATTTTGTTTCCACTTTGATTACCAAAGATTTTTGGCATCAGAAAGTAATAGTAATCCTATACGCTGATGAAAAACCGCTTCTGAGTTACTTCGGGTTCAATTTATTTGCAGGATTAACAAACTCTGGCTTAACTAAATGTCAACTTCAGCTCTTCAAAACTGACCCACAGAGTAAAACTTCAGAGACATTAAATTTTGTACCACTATTTTAGTTAGAAAAACCACCAATCTGGGATAATTGCTTCTGTGAAGCCAAAGTGTACTGATTTCATTCGGCTGAAATAGCTTTTTTCGGCTATTTTTCATCTGTGATGACGTCATTTTTTTATTTTAGTTGAATTTAAATTACAGTTGTAACAAACTAATTAATTAATTAATCATTTTATACAAAAACACAAATAATATTAAAATTCTTATTTTTAAATTGATTGAGTTGTGAGTAATTATAGAAAAATTCATAAAACAAAATTAATCAAATATTCTTTTCTTTCTTGGTACTAATTTAGTAGTAGTTGGTTGGCATTCGCAGAGTTAACGCGTTTATAAACAAAGAAATAACCGAAAATATCCATTTAATCCTTCAATTTAAGGAAGATCTCATTAAAAATAAAATATTTAAATTACTATGGCCCTAACTGTAAATGGATGCTGTTGCGTGAGCCTTCGTACAGCTGTTAGTCTTCAACGTGTCTTTTGCTTTTTATTGATATTTATTGGGCTTCGAACTTATTTTGATTATTTTCTTGTAATTGTCGATAATGAGAAAAAGGGTTTTATATACGACATTCTAATAAGAAATAAATATTATGCGATTACTTATTGGATAATTGCATTATTGGAGCTTTTTACTACAGTTTGTACTGAAGTCGGAATTAAAGCAGTAAGTAATACGTATACATATTTTTTATGTTCATAGCGTGGAATAAAATATTTTATAGAAATACACAACTCTAATTGAGTTAAAACTGAATAAAGATGTTTCCAGTTTGACAGGGCAGAAGAGGATTCAATTCTGTTTACATTTTTGAGTGAATGCAGATCAAATCCCCAAATCTTGAAAGAGTCATAGCTGCTGTTGACATGTTTATGAAAAATCAGCAATTTAGAGTTACAATAACTGTGATGTGACTCAACGATTCAGATGGGACAAAGTCAACATGCTTACATTCAGAATGCAACTCAGTACGTCAAAGCTGAGTACTGTTTTAAAAGAAAAGAATTTGAAACTTAATCACTAGCGACTCATGATACGTTAAGATGAATTAATTGAAAAAAAAAAATTCTTTTAATCGCCGCTGCTTAGAGTCAAGTTGCTTCAATTATAAGATGCTCCGCTTCTGTAATCGACTTTTTATCATAAATGCAACCAGTATTGAAGGAAACAAAAAACAACTTAAATAAGCTCTTTTCGTTGGTGGCCCATGTGGATTAAGCTTTCGAGCTAAGCTGTCCTACATTGGAATGTTCACATATTTAGCCGAAGACTTTTGAACAAATTGGGGTGCTCCCTACCAATATAGAATTTTGGGTTAACTTAATATTGTTGAAATTTATCATAAAAAAAAATTATTATATTGTTTATTTATTAGTTCAATGCTAAAATATACTGATTTAACTTATTTTGTATTTATTACTCACATTTTTTTTTTTTTTAGAATAATGATTATTTGTTATTGCCTTCGCTGATCTTAAGAGCTTTTTGGATATTGGCAATAATTGCTGGTTCTGTATTATTTTTGATTTTGTCATCAGTTTTAAGTACATC
Organism: Epistrophe eligans; assembly: GCA_951394125.1. Lineage (NCBI taxonomy): Eukaryota > Metazoa > Arthropoda > Insecta > Diptera > Syrphidae > Epistrophe > Epistrophe eligans. The sequence continues at coordinate 95,013,990 of OX596030.1, read as the reverse complement.
ATCTTTAATATTGACTATTTCGGTTGTTTTACCCATAATTGGTGAGTTTAGAAAATCCTGCTTGTAAAGTAACTTCGTGGAGGTGAATAATTTTTTCCATTTTCTTTAAATAGGTTTACTCTTTTGGTACTGGATTGTTATTTATTCGCTTTACAAAGAATTAGGAGATCGCTACTATAGAGAAATGGAAAGAGCATATCTGACTGAGATTTAACTACCCGATTTTGGATAGTTGTATATAAACCAAAACTATTTTTATTATATATTAATTTTTTTAAATTATTAATTTATAGAAATATTTATTATATGTCTTCAACTCTATTAATAAATTTAAATCAAACATGAATTATTTTGAATCTATTAAGTAAGTGTAAAATCTTTTTTATAAAACAAACAAAAAGTTAACTCGTGTTAATTACCGAATTCATCCAAATAGAATTAACCAGTACATAACTAAGTTAAAAATAAATGATATTTTTTGCAGCTACTACAGATACAAAAAAACAAACGTTAGTGGCACATACCTCGAGCTCAAATGTGATAGTGTGTGTGAATAAGTTCATCCTTTGCGAGAAAGTATATGTGTATAGACTCAGTAGATTTTCGTTAAGATTTGCTTCTTGACGTAAATTAGCATTTCATTGTTTATTATATTTTAACTTTTGAATTAGTTTTTAATCAACGTTTTAGTTGATTTATGAATTAGAACATAATTAAGCATTTTTTATTAATAGGGATGTACATATATCATTAAATTCAGGTAAGCCAAAACATAAATGAGCACATTAGAAATTGTTAATTTCAGCATGTCTTCAGGTAAATATCGATGTATAATAATTTTTTCAAAACTAAGAGATTAAAAAGTCTAAAATGATTTTTGTTTTATTTATGATATTTGAAAAATTTTAAAATGAAAGCATAGACAAGTTTAAGTTTATTATTTTATAACCGACTATCTTGAATTGGTCCTGGATTAGCTAGGGCGTTGCGTCGTTCTTGAATGGCGAAAGTAAGTTTTCTAAATGGTCCTAGAGGAAGTCCAAGAGACTTAAGATCTGCCTCAGTTAAAAGCATCAACGTGTCCAAATCGATTTGTTGTTTATGAAACCTATAAATATTTATAAAAAAAAAAATTAGTTTTAGATTTCTATGATTTATTTGTTTTAATTTTATTTATTTTAGGGCAATAAATTAAGTAAATTTTTTTATCCTAGTACCATACCGAAACATAGTTTCCATATATAATCTGAGGTTTTGTACTTACACAGCCAAATATTCATCCAATCCCCAAACAGCTAGAAATCTCTGAATTGGACTACCGGAGTCCTCTTGATCATCATCATCACTAAAGCAAGCCCCTTCGGAATCAGAGTCTGATATATTTAAGAACGAACGTGACTTAACTAATCGTGACTTCCCAAGTTGTCCAACCTTCCGAGATGTGTTCGCTGAATTCGATGAATCAATAGATGAAGCTTCAGGGTGAAGTTGACTCAAAGCTGCTGTAACGGATCGTCTAAAAGCAATACTTCCCAACATTGGTCTATCGAATAGTCCAGTTGGTCTCTGAAGAAGCATATCATTGCATGTTTCATCATCTTGCTGTGCAGCAAGGAAATCGGGTTGAGAAAATGATCTTGATAATGTTCCATAACCAATGCGTGGAGTTTCTCTTTCGGTGTCACTATTTGCTTCCATATCAAAGACATCAGTGAGTTTACCTCTCTTACCGGAATCTTCGTTTGAGCTGAATGTTCCAACATAAAGAACTTCTGAATCACGCTGAAGTCCGGTTAAGGAGGTTATGGTTCTCTTACCATCCGACTCGATTTCTCCAATTTTGAAGCCGGTATCATTTTCTCGGTCCCGTTCTCGATTTTGATTTTTCATCTTCGAGACCAAAACTTTCTTTTGTACAGCTCCAGCTCCAACTCTACTCGATAAACTAGATCCCCCCACTAGATCACTGAATTTAGCACCGTTGATTTGTTCTTTAGAAGGTTTATTCAGGTTACCCTGACTAGACCAAATTTTGTGTTTAAGAGCTGCCAACATTGTCGAAGGTTTCGGTTTCATATTTTCGTATTCTTGTTCTGTTTTTTGTTGACGTTTCATATATTCCTTGATACGCTTTTCACAATTCTTTTCAGCAATGTCTTTCAATGTTTTGGCCTTTTTTCTGAAATAAAGAAAAATTCAAAAGCTTAATAAAATGTTGGTGAGAAAAATAACAATTCGAAAACTTACTTATCAGCTGCTTCCAAATTGGCCGTAGCTGCATCTAGAAATCTCAAAATTTCATCTCTATTATTAATGGCAGCAAGATCCTTAGCACTATGTTTGTCAATATCCAAGGCATAAATATTTACGCCAAATTTTAAAAGAAAATCAACACAATGCATATGACCTTTTGCAGAGGCCAAATGTAGGGCAGTATTTCCAAATTGATCACATTTATCTGGATCACCACTAAGGGAAAGATTACAAAATTTTATTAAAAATTATTTCAAAATAATAAAATGACCTACCCTCTTCCAGCTAATAACCGTAGGGCATCTAATCGGCCCTCAAAAGCTGCCCATAGCACCGGTGTCATTCCATCGTCATCCTTTGTATTTGCATCTTTACGAGTTGCGTCTTTAAGTAAGTCGATAAGCCCATCCTTTGCAGCTCTGAAAATATAATTTTAAAAAAAGGTTTTTTTACCAATTTTTTTTTTATTTTATTTGTAAATTATAATTAATTACAATTTAAAATGATGACCTTTAAAAATGTTTTTAATTTTACGTTTCAACCTAATGAAGCTTAAAACAAAATAATTGCATCATTAATAAATATCCAGTCATAAATATATGGAAATTTTGAATAAAAACTACAATAATTACTGAAAAAAACAGGTAATTGTATATTTGCAGTGAATGACTACGACTTGAGCTTCCTTTTTTAATTAGAATCTATTTTTATATTAAATTCTGGTTTATGAAATCAAATAAAATACCGAAGTATATGAGTATCGCCACATTTATGATAAACAAAATAGCTCACAAACCTGAGAGAAAAAGTTTCAAGATGCGTTTGTCTAAACTTCGACCTTAATATTCTAAACGAAAAGGTAGATTTTCTTTAAATTTAGTGCAAAGAATAGAAAAACAAAAAGATTTTCAATGCAGTATTACTCATAATTTTCTTCGCAATTAAACGATAAAATTTAACTTAAATACTATCAAAAAAAAAAAACAAGTTGTATATTTGGTTTTATTTTAAATACTTGAAAATTACTGTGGGCTCTTAATGCCAGTTTGTTCACAGCTGATCAACTTTAATCAAGGATTACTGCAATTGGTAAATCATCGAATGTGCATGATAATCCATAATTTGAATTCTTAATCAAGGAAATCGCTAATCACCTGATTTTGGCTGGTTAGCTCCATTTAGTAAAAAGCTTTGAAAGTCATGGTACAGATTTAACGAACATGTGAACAAAGTGAAGCTTAATTCAGGTTGCATATTCCTTTATTAATTTTAATCACAATGGCGCAAAATTTTAAACGATTTAGTACGATGTTAAAGCCATTTTATCATACTAAAAAAGGCTTTAACATCGTACTAAATCGTTTAAAATTTTGCGCTAATATTTTTAATAACTCTACCTTAAGTCCTTAATAAAAATTAAACTCCTAGTTAAATCAGTTTTTTATTGGAGATTAATTTTAGCTTAGGCCTTGTGTGAATAACATCAACAAATCGCGTTAAATTTTCGAAAATGTAATCTAGTTTACAATTTAATCGAAATTTTATTCCAATTCAAATAAGAAAAAAAGTTATGAAAATCGAGGTGTGGCACTATGGACATTGCCCTTTTGAAATGCGATGATTCCGATGCATAATGCAGCATCTGTCCGAAATTTCAATTAATCCTGAGTTAAGTCACCAAATTTGTTGAGCTAACTTGGTAAAATTGTCTCTAAAACAGGTTTCAAAGAGTTAACTCGGGTTTAACCATGAAAGAGGATTTGCCGTAGAAAAATTGGACCTTAGGAATATTACTAAATTTTAAAATACTTTTAAAGACAATACAAAATTTAAATTTGATTTTATAAATCATAAATCATTAATCAGAATGCTATCATGGATATTCTTAATTTTTTCACTTTTGACTAATTTTTGAACTTATCATCTCCATAACAAATAGTTTAATAGAAAATTCTTTTGACTAAGTTTTGATATGAGATATCATCTACATAACAACTAGTTTAATACAAAATTCAAAAGAAAACCTATTTTTACTGGAATAACATTAAACTCATTTATAAGAAAAATAACTAACAGTAACAGAACATGCAATTTAGTTTTTAGTATATCTTAGGGAAATCCCCAGCTTCGTCATCGAATAAAGAACGGGTTAAAACTTCTTTCTTATATCACAATAGTTTGTTATAAGTAATCACCAATCAGGGTTGCCTTGCATCTTATCTACATATTCCTTTATTGGATTATGTATGCATTTAAAGATTTCATTAAATGATTTAAATACTTTTGATTGTTTTTTTAAAACCAGGGTTAATGTGGCGGATTTTTTAAAAGTTATTTTCATTTCGCAATGGTAATTTCGCAATTTTGTTTTGTGTTCTTGCAATTTAATCATTTTACGTTAAGCTTTCGTTTCAAAAAATCATTATTTCACATTGCAAATTTTTTTCTTGCATGTTTCTAAATAATATTTCGTATCATGAATTTTATTATTTTGTACAGTAGATATTATGATTTTAATGTACCTTAAATATAGAAGGGATACAACAATTTAAAAACTGTGCGAACTAGGTATGCAAAAAATTAAAATGCTTAGTAATATAATTAGCAAATTATTATACTGTGAAATAAAACAAATGACAAAAAAACAACATTGCAATGTTAAAAATATGCGAAGTGATGATTTTGCGAAACAATAAAATAATGAAATAAAAACAAAAATCCAAATAAAAACAATTAAAATTGCGAAATGAAAAGTAAGCAAACAAAATCTGCCAAACATCCACTGTATAAAATCCATCGAGAAATGAATAACTGTCAAAATATAAATGAAAGGATTATTTTTGTTTTCGAAAGCTTTAAGTCAGACGAAATAGCAAAACAAAATAGCTCACAAACCTGAGAGAAGAAATTTCAAGATGCGTTTAAAAACTAAACTTCGACCTAAATATTCTAAACGAAAAGGAAGATTTTCTTTAAATTTAGTGCAAAGAAATTAGAAGAACAAAAAGATTTTCAATGCAGTATTACTCATAATTTTCTTCGCAATTAAACGATAAAATTTAAAATTTAACTTAAATACTATATATTCGATTTTATTTTGAATACCCGAAAATTAGTGTGGGCTCTTAATGCCAGTTTGTTCAAAGCTGATCAACTTTAATCAAGGATAACTGCAATTGGTAAATCATCGAATGTGCATGATAATCCATAATTTGAATTCTTAATCAAGTAAATCGCTAATCACCTGATTTTGGCTGGTTAGCTCCATTTAGTAAAAAGCTTTGAAAGTCATGGTACAGATTTAACGAACATGTGAACAAAGTGAAGCTTAATTCAGGTTGCATATTCCTTTATTAATTTTAATCACAATGGCGCAAAATTTTAAACGATTAAGTACGATGTTAAAGCCATTTTATCATACTAAAAAAGGCTTTAACATCGTACTAAATCGTTTAAAATTTTGCGCTAATATTTTTAATAACTCTACCTTAAGTCCTTAATAAAAATTAAACTCCTAGTTAAATCAGTTTTTTATTGGAGATTAATTTTAGCTTAGGCCTTGTGTGAATAACATCAACAAATCGCGTTAAATTTTCGAAAATGTAATCTAGTTTACAATTTAATCGAAATTTTATTCCAATTCAAATAAGAAAAAAAGTTATGAAAATCGAGGTGTGGCACTATGGAAATTGCCCTTTTGAAATGCGATGATTCCGATGCATAATGCAGCATCTGTCCGAAATTTCAATTAATCCTGAGTTAAGTCACCAAATTTGTTGAGCTAACTTGGTAAAATTGTCTCTAAAACAGGTTTCAAAGACTTAACTCGGGTTTAACCATGAAAGAGGATTTGCCGTAGAAAAACTGGACCTTAGGAATATTACTAAATTTTAAAATACTTTTAAAGACAATACAAAATTTAAATTTGATTTTATAAATCATAAATCATTAATCAGAATGCTATCATGGATATTCTTAATTTTTTCACTTTTGACTAATTTTTGAACTTATCATCTCCATAACAACTAGTTTAATAGAAAAACATTTTGACTAAGTTTGGATATGAGATATCATCTACATAACAACTAGTTTAATACAAAATTCAAAAGAAAACCTATTTTTACTGGAATAACATTAAACTCATTTATAAGAAAAATAACTAACAGTAACAGAACATGCAATTTAGTTTTTAGTATCTCTTAGGGAAATCCCCAGCTTCGTCATCGAATAAAGAACGGGTTAAAACTTCTTTCTTATATCACAATAGTTTGTTATAAGTAATCACCAATCAGGGTTGCCTTGCATCTTATCTACATATTCCTTTATTGGATTATGTATGCATTTAAAGATTTCATTAAATGATTTAAATACTTTTGATTGTTTTTTTAAAACCAGGGTTAATGTGGCGGATTTTTTAAAAGTTATTTTCATTTCGCAATGGTAATTTCGCAATTTTGTTTTGTGTTCTTGCAATTTAATCATTTTACGTTAAGCTTTCGTTTCAAAAAATCATTATTTCACATTGCAAATTTTTTTCTTGCATGTTTCTAAATAATATTTCGTATCATGAATTTTATTATTTTGTACAGTAGATATTATGATTTTAATGTACCTTAAATATAGAAGGGATACAACAATTTAAAAACTGTGCGAACTAGGTATGCAAAAAATTAAAATGCTTAGTAATATAATTAGCAAATTATTATACTGTGAAATAAAACAAATGACAAAAAAACAACATTGCAATGTTAAAAATATGCGAAGTGATGATTTTGCGAAACAATAAAATAATGAAATAAAAACAAAAATCCAAATAAAAACAATTAAAATTGCGAAATGAAAAGTAAGCAAACAAAATCTGCCAAACATCCACTGTATAAAATCCATCGAGAAATGAATAACTGTCAAAATATAAATGAAAGGATTATTTTTGTTTTCGAAAGCTTTAAGTCAGACGAAATTTTGCGAAGAAGGTTTGAAAATTTTAAATAATTTTTTTTTTTAAATTTCCCACTCTTTGTTCTTTATATTATTCGTTTGCAAAACTTTGTATCTTTCATATTGTAAGACTTAGAACATTTTGTGAATTGAATTAAAATGTCCATTAAATTTCTTCCGAGATTAAATGTTGACGTTTCCAAGTATGGATTCACCTCATTAGTGTCAAAAACTATAAACGTTGGATACAACTTAATGCGATTTTATCCTAATTCAGACACGGCCTTATTTTTTTTCAGTTGAAGTAAATTTTTGCAGTAATTACCAGTTTTAAATATTGACTATGAGAACCCTGTTTCATACAACTCGCATCAACACATCAAATAAATTGTTAAGATGGTACCTCTTCAAAGCTCAGTTATCCACATTAGTTGTTGTTTAGCCTTTCATTCGATCGATTGATTTGGTTCAACATTATTCTTGTCGTTTCTCAGTAACGTCAATACGTAATACTCAACTCCTTCAATTTATAAATAATTTTCTGTAAAATCATATATTTTTGAATACCATGGGTCTGAGAGTAAATGGATGTTGTTGCTGTACCCTCCGTACCGCAGGTATAATTCATGGCTGGATTGGCATTGTGATTTTTATTTGGACAATTATTAATGGAACAAATCGAATCATTAACTACGATCCTAATGAAAGGCCAATAGATCCTTACTCCCATAAACCACGTATGTTTAATAGAAATTATAATTTCTTTTTCTTGTAATATTTTTAACAACATTTCTTCAATATAGAAACTCCAAATCAAGAAATAATTTATTTGGTGCTTTCTTTTTGCGATGTTCTTATTTCTGGATTACTTATAATTGGTATAACAAAAGTAAGTACATATTATTTATATATCTATATATTAATGTGATGGTAAAAATAGTGTTCAAATTTATCTTAATTAATTACTTAAAATGGAAATAACGATTCTCATCTTATGTAAAATGTGTCTATTTTAAACAAGGTACACGGAGGAACACTATTCAAATATTACCTGAAAAAAATAGTATTTAAATAAAGCGCAATTTGCAAAGCCATGAAAATACTACAGAAAAATCGGTAGATGAATTCCTTCAAATAATTTAAATTTGATAAAATTTTTAAATCATTTACAAAAAAAGTTAAATGTCGTTGAAAAAAAAAATAATTTCCCAGAAATGTTTCTTATGATGGTGAAACTAAAAAATACGGATATTTTTAGACTTGCCCATGAATCACTAATCAGGTTCTTTACATTTAAATACAAAATTAATTTTAAAAATGGTGTTTAGAAGTGTGGGATTAAAATAAGAACGCGTATACAAAATATACTCCTTTTTACTTGCAAGTTATGGATTCGTAATAAAATCGAACTCATGATTTTGATCAAAGTATCACATTACGATGATAACGAAGTCGAAAAAAGTGGGTCTCACAATTCTGTCTGTCTGTCTGTCTTTCCTTTCGGCTGTAGCCTAGGCGGCTGGATCGATTTTCTTTAAACTGCGTTCTTTGTGCATTTCTCCCACACGATTTTTTTTATTTTTGTTAAGACAATTTTTTTCAGCAAAAAATGAAAATATTATTTTTCTCAAAAACGTGCCCACAATTTTTTTTTTTCAATTCTGTATTTATTTTTACAAAAAGGCTACCATTTATAAAAAAAAATCCGAGTAATAGTTATAAATGGTTCCTACTATGGAACCATTTTTTTAATCTTTGATTTTCTCAAAAATGGTTCAATTGATTTTGATAATTTTTTTTATGGAGAATGCTTTCAATTAATTCTATAATTAATATTGCATATCAAAATTTTCAAAAAAACAAATTTTGGATTTAAAAAAAAAATATATTTATATATATCGATATTTTGGTGGATGATTTTTTTTGTAAATAAATTTTTTTTACTCCGCATTAATAAGTACTAAAAATTGGCGTACCAATTTTTTTTCTTAAAAATATGTTCAAAATTTTATATACGTATACAAAATTATTTTAAAAAAACCGCTCCAACGATTTAAAAAAAAATTTCTCATATATTGAGATTTGTGTTCTTACATCACTTGGTGTAAATTGCGATGGTGTCAAATCAATTTCAGATATTTTTTTAATCAATTTGTTTCTAATTTTATTGATTTTTTAACAATTCTTTCAGTCTAAACTGTTGTGCAAAGTGCAACACGGTGTTATATTGTTCATATTTATGTACTCACAAAATACTACCTTAAACTAGACTATGTTTTTAGCAGGTGGCATCACAAATAGGCTCCAATAACTAATTTATTTCTTTTATCATATAATAAATTTTTAAAATATTAAGACTTCAAAACCACAGTGTGATCGTACATAAGAGCAAGTTCCAGCGACCCAGTCGTGCATTTATTTTTTTTTTTTTGGTAGAATCCGGGTTTGCTGTGTTTGGGGGTATTCCCCTAAAACTAGGGAATTCAACAGCTTTATATACATATGAACTTACAAGCTTATTTCAAAATCTAGGTACATTTAAATGTACTTATTCATATTTATTTTAATTAGCTTAACTTGAATTTTAATTCAGAATCAAAACACGAAACTTCAACACTTAAATAAAATTGTTTTTTTTTTTTTTTTTTTTTGTAATTCGCAACTCATTGATTTTCTAATAAAAATAAATAAAAGAATATGCATATTTTTATGATAAATTGATGCAAAAAAATAGTTTAACTCAAATGAAATCAAGTGCTTATAAATTCTTTTTGCAGTTTTTATATTTTTAAATTTGGAAAAATCTAAAAGTTTCTTACAAAATTTCGTACAAAAGTTTTGTACAAAATTAAAAAAAACAGTTAAACTAGGCGAATCAGTAGAAAAACTATGAATACAATCCCGCTGAAATTGAAAAAAAAACCACAGTGCCTATTTTAAACAAGCGATCCTTCTATAAAACGTAAGGATATAGATAGTTGATTTTTATAAACATTTGCCTGTTATGCGCAAAAGCTTAAACAGTTTTTTTTATTTAGAATTTAATTAGAATTTAATAAATAAATTTTCTATTACTATATTTTATATTTTTGTTCTTTACTATTTTTCATTTTAGAATAAACACTATATGTTATTACCTTGGCTGATATTAAGAGCTATTGGACTTATGACAGCTTTTGCAGCTGGTATTATTATTTTCTTTTTAACATCACTTTTCGCAAGTTCAGGAATGATTATCGTAGTTTTGATTTATTCATCCATTGTTGGTAAGTTATATTTATATGAATTTTCTAATTGTTTAGTATATACCTATACATAAAATGGAGTTAAATAAATCTGATTTATTTATTTTACAGCTTTGTTCGTGTGGTCCTGGATTGTTATTTATTCACTTTATTTAGAAATACGTGATACAGTGAATAAGCCATTGCCAATGCCAGTAGGATTACCATATTATGAAAGCCAAAGTGGGCCAGTTTATCCAGCACCACCATACCAAGAAATTGAAAATAAAATATATAATATTCCAAATTAATTCTCTAGATTAAGAAAAAAAGTTAATTTCTATGTATGAATAAATACTTTATTTATTAATTATAAAATTAATTATGTTGACAAGCATGCAAAATGAAACCTTTTATATTTGGAATCGTAATTCGCGAAAGCCGACGGGAGGCTAGGAATGAACTCAATTATCTATAGACTCCCTCTACTATTCTGTGTTGTATTTTATTAGTCATCAGGTAAAATGAGATCTACAATTTTCCACCGAATTTTGAAAGCCTTAGATGAGAAGTAAATATTATAAAGACATTTTCGGACTCTTCTTGTAAATTTTCACATCTCCAGAAAATTCTGAAGAAAATCCAAAAAATTCAAATTGATATACTTACCATCTTTTTATCGATTTTAAAGCTACAGATTTGTGGAAAATTATATGGCACTGCTTTTTTCAATGTCAAAAATATTAAACTAACTAAAACATGTCTAAATGCACTCGTTGAAAAAATAAACTGAATAATATTTTTTAACATAAATAAAATTCACTTCAGCAATTTAACTACAAGGACCTTAATTTCGAAGGAGTTGAACTTGCAAGAAAGTGCATTAAACTGTTTGTTTCTTGCGAAAGTGTTAAGATAAAAATTGAAACAATTCTGTAGAAAAAATATTTTAAGAATTTTTTAGTAGGAGAAAACAATAAACATTAAAATGCTAAATGAGAAAGAAATGGAAATATTTATCAGAGTTACCACTCCGATACAAAAGTATCCCGAGGGATTCATTTTTTTTTACTGGGATTCCGGGATACATTTTTTAAAACCATTTTAACTCCACAAAATGTTAAATTTGTTTAAAAATAAAAAACGAAAACGAAACAATGGAAGGAATCATGTTTGCCGAAGATCTTTGATCTGAATCTTATTCAGGAAAAGTTTGGTCTCCAATTCAAAATTAGGTATGTCTCCATATTAAACACGTCTATTTTTTTTTTTTTTAAATGTGAAACTTAAATTCGTAAATTTTTAAAATTTTATCCATTTATTTTTAAAAGGACACATTTCCAAAAGGACACATTTTTTTATTCATTAAATTAATTTTATCGCAAAAACGTACCGCAAAAGGTATCACTTTTTTGGTAAAAATGTAAAATCAAAAAGCACTAGATTTTAATTTATTTTATATAATTTTATAAACAATTTACAATTTCTATTTCAACATTTCTTCCAAAACAATATAATGATAATTGAAATAGCTCTAACTCCAGCCTTAACTTGATGGTGCCATTATGAAAGTTGTTATTGCTATTTATTTAAAATGTTGAATGTTAATTTATATTTACTTCATACATACATACCATACAAAAACCACATTTAAATAATGATTATATTTTTAAGCGATTCGCAAAACAAAATCGCCCCTATTACGTTCCACGTGATAAAATTTATAGCTCTGGTCCGAATTTGTGGTGTACTTAATACATAAAACTAAAGCTCTTCACGACTCCACCGGAACTAGGAACTATGGAAACAATTACAAAAAATAACGTTTATCATCTATCGTTTCTTGAAAGACTTTGTCAGGTCGCCAATTATTATTTGTGAGAATTTATTTTTTATTTTAAATTTAACAGACCGCGGACCCTTAAAAAAATTAGGACCCTCCATTTCTTATGGTTGCGCTCAAAATAAGTTAAGGCAAAAAATTGCAAAATAACAAACTTGAAGCTTTAAAATTTTTCACAAAAATAAAATAATTTTCTGACATAATGTTTACCATAAAGTCGATGTTTAAATCTTAAAATTACAACCACTGACTGTATTTTAATACTCATCTTCATCAGCCTTTGAAAATATTTAAAAAATGTACGCATTGATGCCAAACAGTGAAGAACTAACATAATATTAACAAAAAAAAAACTTAATAATATGTACATATATTGCAGGTACTAAAGGTGAGAAAATTAGAAAACAAATGTAATTTTTAAAAATGTAAAAATGCCATAAAATACTTTGAATATTTGAATACATTTTTAAAAACATAAAATTCATAATGTTAAACGTGAGATATTTATTGTTGCATGCCAATAGGAAATAAGCGTGTCTAAAGAGCACGATCGCACCACTTCGGCAACGCTGCATCAGATCAGTAGTTGTTTGTTATTCGTTACATCTTCAAGGTAAATAGAAACTTGCTTTCTGTCGCAGTTTTCCACATCTACAACAGAATCACTTACACATAACAACTCAGTTGCTCGTGAGCATTCGATCGAAGTGCATTATTTATATAAACGGTCTGCCTTTTTTTTAAATAAAAATAAAAAAGGATATTTCTTGGTTTTTTTTTCTTTAAATTGAACACTATGACTCTAACAGGATGCTGTTGCATGAGCCTCCGTACCGCAGGTTTAGTTCTTGGTTGGTTGGGCTTAGCGGCATCAGCTATAACAATAAGTAGCGTAATGAACCGTCTCACAAGATATAATCCAGATCCAGAAGACCATTATGTTGATTATAAAAGCCAAAGTAAGATTTAAAATAAATTTTACTTTTATTTTATTAATAACGATTTTTAATTAAGGAACTGTGGAAAGTGATGTCATTCTTTTATCATTTTCAATTTTAAATGTACTTATTACTGGCTTGCTTATTAATGGAATTACTGTGGTAAGTATATGTGCATAAAGTACATAAAAATGGTGTGCTTTTTTCAAGTCTTAAGCATATACATGCATATTTAAATTACAAGCAGCATTCTCGTATCTCGTGTATCTTTTGTATTGTGTTTTGAGTTGTGACGCATTGGTGAAGGAGTGAGATTTCTTTTTATTTGTTTTGTTTTTTTTTTTTTTATTACTGGTTTATCGTTAGTTGTTGTTCGTTTTTTATTTAATTCACTTCGGGTTTCAAACAAAACAAAAAGAAGAACTGGTTCCAAGAGGCTGATTATAAACCGATCGGTTGTAGCGTTGCCGTTGAATTTTTTTTAAATATCGCAAATTAAATTTGTTGTGGGTATTTGAAACAAAATTTAAACCTCAAGCTTGAGTAAAGTAATAAAACAAATTAGCATATTTTCTTATCTGTCAAAATTTAGAAAATATTTAATTTTAGAATGAAAATAAAAATAGTATCAGTTTAAAAATTTGTTTAAGCATAATTTACGAAAAAAAATCATTAACCCGTTTTGAATTAATTCATTTTCAAAAAAAATATATGAAATATTATATTTTTCCCGTTGAATTGAGTTGAAATTAATTTATATTTTAACAGGAGATTCTTTCACCTCATCTTAAACTTTTATTAAAATCGATTGATTCGGTAACGAGAAAATTCGAAATAAAAAAAAGGTTCTATGGTAGGTATTTCTGTTTTTGGAGGTAACAAAAATTTCGATTTCCTTAAAAGGTAATCAGTAATCACTATAAAAACTTAAGTTCAAAATTTTAAGAAAAACGCCTCCGTAGTTTAGACTACATGTCAGAGTTCGGACCCACTTTTTTATCATGTTCTCTATCATTGTAATGTTAGGTTTGATTAAAATTCCGAGGTAATTTGTTTTTAACGAATCAGAAACTTTCCCTTTCGTATCTATTTCTATCGGAAGTAAAAAATAAAAACTGGTAGAAATGCTATCTTTATGTAAACTTAGCACGCTCACGTTTTTGTAATTATATATCCACAGATTTATTTTAATTTATTAATTACTGCACGTTGCATGTCTTTTGCACGATTTTGTATAAAACAAAGGTGTTACATACTTATTATTACTTATTTTTTTTTATTAAATTCTTAAAGCTTTTTCTTCAATTATATTAAATTATATTAAATAATTAAATTGACGATCTTCAGTTCGCAATTTTGAACATTTTCTTGTCAACAATCTGATAAAGCGGACCCAGCAATCAGTTGATTCCAAAAGTTGGCAAAATCAACATTTCCGTGGTTTGACCTCGAAATTTAATAAAATCAATGGAATTCATGGCATTTATATGTTAAAATTTTAGATGTAAAGAAAAAATAAATTTTATGTCACAGATTACCTTCTCCTTGAATAAAAACCAACACCTAAACCCTCTGCTGCTGAACGTTTTGACCAAAAGGAATCGAAATAAATAGAATTTGTTTTAGAAAAAGTGTCATTATTTTTAAGGATTCTCAAGGATTATAGTCACTTTCAGAACTAAAACCACATGATTTTTAGCGTTCAACTTAAATTTAATGAGCCATGAAACATTATGTCAGTTCTTAACCATATGATAACCCCAAAATAATTTGCTTTCATTGCACAATTTATAAACAAAGCTGGCGGAAAATTATGTATGCTAAATGTTTAGTCGTTTATCTCAGCGTAATCGTATACAGCTAAAAAGAATGTGCTGTACACATATACCCAAATGCTGCTCTTCATTGTGCCAGTGCTGTCGAACATAAATTAAAATTGTTGGCACTTTTTTGAAAAAGACTCCCTAAATTTGAAAAAGAATAATTAAAATTTAAAATTTGGGTTTAGCCTAATGGAATTAAAATTATATAATAATATTATATAATTAAATAATAATTATTTTTTCTAATTTTCATTTTAAGAATAACCATCGTTTGTTATTGCCTTGGCTAATAATTAAAGGCTTTGCCCTAGTGCTTATCATCCCGATTGGATTTTTTATTCTGGCTGGATCAACAATGTCTGGTGAACCATTTCAAATAGTAGCATCTATTCTTCTTATGTTAATTATTGGTAAGTTTAAAAGATTTATAATTTCAGTGTTTTTTTTTTTTTTTTTTTTTTAATTTATATATTTAATCCTATTTTACAGGTTTTTGTTGCTGGTGTTGGATAGCAATTTATTCGCTTTTCAAGGAAATTAAATCACCTGCAAACAAACCCTTAACATTTTATCAAAGTGCATCTATAAACACTGGAACTGTTCCTTATCAATTATTTGAGAAATATTAAAAAATACACCCGGATCAACAACGGGTTCATTTTCAATAATATTTTATATGAAAAGTTTAAATAAAGCCTTTACAAAAAAAAAAATATAAAAATCTAAACAGACTGATTTTAATGCAAAAAGCGCTTATAGTGGTGATATTTAAGAAATCAATTTACAAATTTATAACTTTTGATGTTTTCGTGGGATTATAATGAAATGACGATGTTGGGGGATTCCTCCTTTGAATCTCAGTTTAATCAATTATAATATAAACTGTATTATATGTTCTGCTGCTGTGGGTTGCCAGCTTATAGGATAGCGCTATGGATAGGCGGCTAAACAACGAAAATAAAAAAACAGTTTTGTGTTTTTTACATTTAGTTTTAATTTATAACCACTCTCTTCAAAATTTACTTAATAACTAACAAGGTTTGACCAAAATTTAATAGCACCGAACAAATGCATTTGCATTTGCGCAAGAAAACAAAAATCTGCTACATTCTGGGACAATCTGCTTTGCAGGGATGTTTATGTTTGCATTTTGAAACTGTCTGCTTAGCATAATTTGCGCAAGTTTTGCGTTTAGGAATTCAGCCAAACATTTATACAATAACTAAGTTTATTATGTATCAATCAATTTAATATCTTTACTTAATTTATCGCAAGGCGCCTAAAGGTAGGCAATTTAATTTATCGTTTTACAACTTCGTAATATTGTGTATTATATATTGTGACGTAAACCCACGATTTATTTTTTGTAAAAAAATTTTGTTTTTCTGCCCGAAATTTTTTTTGTTAAGTTTTGTTGACGTTTCAACAAGGCATTATTTGTATTTATGGTTTCGGAGTTAAACCCGAGTTAAAAAGATTAAATATTATTTTTTAAAATATAAATTTTTTTTAATACCTATTTTCGTGCTTGCCGCCCCAGTCATTCCGAGTGCTTTTTGTTCGTATATGATTATCAGTTCAGAAAAAAAAAACTCAGACCGCGATGACGGTACGTCTTTTTATTTCATTGCAACCAATACCTTCTCTATTTTTTGCAAAGCACTTTTTATGTTTACTTCTTTTTTATTTTAGTAAATTTTTATTCATTCAGACTTAGCATCGCAAAACGGATAATTCAGTGAAAGTGATTTTGTCATTCTCATTTTTGTAAGTTTCTTTTTAATTCTGTTTTTTTTTTTATTTATCGTACGAGAACAATTATTTTTATTTATTATTTTTCTCAGAACTGAAGTTTGTGTGATTATTTAAAACATTTTTAAACATAGAAATGAGATAAGTGGTGATAATCACACAATTTTGAAATTATTATTTGTGGTATGTATAGGTATTTCGCATGAAAAAAAAAAAAAAAAACAAATTTAAATAAGAATCAAAATGTAACTGGATCCCATGAATTTTCTCTTGTGGTTAAAAAGATGTATGTTAATCGTTCAATAAGTTTATGATATCTTTAACAAAAAAAATAATGATAAAACAAATGTTGGAATCATTTTTGAGAAAATTGACTGAAATCGTTGCTAGCTAGCCGTTTTGGACGAACTAAAAGAAAAATTTTGATTTTTTCCGCTATGAAATCACATAAAAGTGTTTTGTACCAAATTAAAAAAAAAATCCGTTCACTAATTCAGTATAATTTTTATTTTTTAGTTTTGATTTATTGCAGATAAATATTAGAACATGACCTTCACTATAAGACTACTTGACCGCTCATGGATGCCACGTGTTGCAATTCTCGTCGGAGGGTTACATATTCTTAGAAGCCTGTGGATTATCTTTGTTGCAGTTAACTATTTGAATACACCAGAATATTATTTTGAGGAAATTGACTATTATAAAGTTATCACAAGAATTACTTTTCAGTTAGTGTTTGCGTTTTCATGTTGTCTTCTAATAATTGGAACTTACAAGGTTTGTATTCAAAATTCACTAACTATTATAAAGTTATTATAAATATAAGATCAGAGAAATGCATATTTATAGCAGTTATAACATTGTATCGACATTGTGCTTTAAAAAAATCATAAAAACTTCGTTTATAAACAAATCTGTTATAAATTGGCATTTCTTTATAAATATCATTTCTTCAAAATTACGTACAAATATACATATTTCTACTAATTTTAAAATTTCTGTATTGAATTTTTTTAGTATGTACTAAAATCATAGAAATGCGCATTTTTTGTACACTACACTCGCAGACATTATTATTTTATTATTTGACATGTCAAGTGATGAGTCGTATGAAGTAGATTAAAATATCGATTAAATTTTATCTGGGATTAAATTATGAAGTTTCCACACATAGTTTCACCTCATTATAATGTCAAAAATTAAACTTTGTATAAAATTTGACATGATTTTAATTAATTTAATTTTTATATTAATAGAACTTAATATACCTATACTCTACTTCTGCTATCGTTTTATTTGATAGGAATCACATATGATGTTATTACCATGGCTGGTTTTAGATAACTCCTTAATTATTGGGATTGTTTGGAATGCGGTATCTAATTATAGCTTTGAAAACATTAGGGAAACATTAGTAGGATTTTCCATAATTGGTAAAAAAGAATATTTTTATTTAAATAATTGTTTTTATATTCATAATATATTTGTCATTTGTTTTTGTTTATTTATGTATAGCCCTTGAAGTTTTAGCATGGATTGTTATTTTTTCATTCTATATGATTATTGAAAATGACGAAGAAAAACTTGTTGCTCATCCTAATCCGGTTCAAGCTTGCGTAGAAAAACGTGTTGCTCAGTCTAATCCGGTTGAAGTTTGCGAAGAAAAACCATATCACCTTTGTTATGTTATGATGGAAAACGAATTTCCTCTCCTAAATAACAAACTTTCAGTTGAATCATAACTAAATAAATAATTGGACATTATAAACTTATTTATAATTTAAGATTGTGGAAGATAATGTATAAAATCGAAAGTAATGTATATATATTTGGATTTGGACCGAGAAGACAAACAATAGCAAAACTATGAACTACTTCTTTCTCCTTCTTTGAAAGAGCAATAAAATATTTCCTTAAAAACCTAAAGAAACAAGAACTTAAAAGAGTGAAGTGAAGGTAGTCTCCCTCCAGGTAATTTATAATAATGACCATAGTCAAGTATAATTGTGTGTAAGGAATACAAAAGTTTGTATAATTAAAAATTGATTATACTACCCCTGCGCGAATTCTCGCAATTACATAAAACTAAAAGAAGCACAATATATTTTTAAATAAACGGACCTAATAAATTGCACCGACCTTATGTCACATATAAATAATAGATAATATTTAACAAAAAATGGAGTTTTTGAATAAATGTTTAACATTAACTAAAATATAATATACAATTTTTAAAAAAGCGTAGTTTTTAATATATTATTTTACAATCGAGAAAAAAACGATTTAACTGAAAGAAAGCATTTTTTGAGGCACCGTATTTTTCCAATAGGTCTGTTTGTTTACTTTCCCAAACCTAACATTTCTACAATTTTATTGATATTTAATAGAACTTTGTACTAAAATTTGGAAGATAATGGCAAATTTATATTCTTCATCTCGGAGTCAAGCAATTTAATTACTGTTACCATATCGTCTTGTTGATGAAGAAAATAAATGTGTGGATTTAAACGGGCAAAATAAAACCAGTGGTTTGATGCGAAAAAATATTTTCTCACACAAGTTGAAAATGTGGAAAATTTTTAAATGTATAAAAATTTTTTTCTGTGAGCTCAAATATTTTTTTGGCGAGTTAAGCTTACCCTAGCGTATAGCTAGCTGCCTACGGCAGTGGTTCAAACTCATTTATTTTTATTTTTACCTCAGCGTTTCGACTGATAAATTTGAATAACATCATATAAGATTGTTTTCGGACAAAAAATAAAAAAGAAACAACAAGATTGTGTCACATACGTACACGGTTTTTGAATTTAAATTGATTAGAATTCATATAAGTATAGGATTGTTATAAATACAAAGAGTGTTCCAAATTTACGCAAGAATTAATTTTAATAGAAAAATTTGTTTTTTAGTTTTTTATTTATTTATTTATTTCAAACATACACATTATAAAATTAAACTCTTATAGTTAACGATGTTTTACATTTTTAATAGAGATTTGTAATTTTTCTATTATAATTTATAAAGTATATAAATATAGAGTTATCTATGGAAAGAATACTGGAAACAGGAATGGAAGGAGGAAATTGGGCACTGATGTATTAACGTCTCAAATATATTCAGCCACATTTACGCGGAACGGCATAGGGACTATAAATTTTTCTATAAACAGTAACCCTATACTGTTTTATTTATTTTATGAATCAATACAAACATAACTTTTCATTTAAGAAGCAAAGTTTTTTGTTGTCAAAACTACTTCTTGCATCAATTTTTGGGACACGATGCATATGCTCATATCAGTAGATTGTTATTCCGTTTAAATTTTTATTCAGCTCAGAAAAACAAAATGTTTTGTTTATAAATACAATTTTATTATTTTTACACAAAACAATGAAAATTGATTTGTTACTGTTTGCCTGTAAACATTTTACTGAGTTCGCTATACACTCCCACCAAAGCACTGAAACTGCTAGGAATTATTATTATTTATATTATTATTATTATTATGTATTTATAATATGTATTCACACAACAATTTTGTTTTGAAATCGCCAGAAAATTGTAGTAGCTTCGATAAAAAATAATAATTAGCCAGTTCACGTTTCTGAGATCTCAATGAGCAAACTTCTGTCAGCTTCACTAAGGAGAAAAAGAAATTTGAACAAGATTTCTCCGCAAAAAGTCAAAAGCACTCTCCATTTTCTTTTGTGAATTGATCAACTGCGACAAAAAATAATTAAGCAAGCGAATCCAAAAAAATATCAGTGTCAGTTTTTTGAGAGCAAAAGTGAGGGATCGATCTCACTGAGGTATTAAGTTGAGATGTCTGAGATTGTTGAGATCTCAGTGAGCAGGTTTCTGAGATTGTTAAGATCTCATTGATCCTGAGAAAACTGTACTGCCTAATTTTATTTTCATATCATTAGGTAGGTCTGTTTATTTACTGTTCGGGAAAAGTTTGGGAAAAAGTTTCATAATAAAATAATTTCATGCTTATATTTTCTTTAACATCACACTGTTCAAAAGTTGCGCCTATTTATTTTCATTTTAAAAGAAATTTGTCATGGAAGTCTTAATTTTATGCCTAGAAATAACCTAAACTAAAACTAACATAAAATAAAATAAATATATACATATATGTGGTGCCGTGTTTGAAATAAATATTATTTTCATTAACGGTTAAAAAATTGTGTTTCTGTGTAGGTAGGTACCGTTACATTTGGTTCTAAAAATATGCGTTTTGGCTAAAGATGACAAGACAGTAAGGCAGACTGCAATTGCAAAGCAGAAGAATTACATACATCAGCGAACGTCGTCATCGTCTGAGTACTTAAAATAGAAATAAAAATCGCTACTTTGTTCGTATTTATATCAATCGCTTATGTGCGAATTAAAAATCAAATACTTAAGGTCTTATTAATAAACGTTGTCTAACTTTAGACAACTGTCCAACTTTTGAAAATGTGTTCAAAAACCTTGTTTATTGTTGTCTTATAGCTGCCTAACTAAGACACAAGAGTAGATCGTCTTAACCGTGAATAATGTGATATTTATTTTTATTAAATAAAGCATATTTCCACCAACTTGAAAATAGTTAGACAGTGTCTAAGTAGACAAAAAACTAATAAATATAACTGTTATTGTTTAGTATAAGCAATTTTTATTTATGTAAACTTTTTTTTTGCAATCCTTAATTAACCTTTAGATAAGAGATGGTGTGTTAGTGCAAATGTCTCAAGTATAGGTTGTGTGTCTGCTTTAAGCTTTTCGATTTTTACTTACCCACTCTCCCATGCATGAAGAGTTTGTGAACTGTGTACATGTCGCTTAAAGAATATATGTATATATTTTTATTTATTTTTTCCGGGCATGAAGCTAATGTCTTTTTTAAATAAATTTCAATTTCAGTTGGACTCGGTTTTTAAATCGAGCAAGATTAATTTCAGTATTTATCAATCAAATGATTCATTTAAGTTAATGTTAATTCGTAAATCGTCATAACAACCGGCCGGACGTTTTGCTTTGATTTTTTTTTTCCTTGCAACAAGATATATGTAAGTGATTATTTTGTTTTCTCATCAAACTTAAGTGAATCTATTTTCTAAGCGGTATGCCTTTAAATAGAAAAGATAAAGAGACCTGCTACTAAGTTAAAGCTTGTTTGAATTCATTTTTATACATACATTAAATATTACATATATGTATACAAGTCATCTCTTTTCCAACTAAGTAATTAAATTAATTATAAATCTGTTGGAACTCGTTCGTTCTCTTCTCTTTAGTTTAAATTTTAACTGCCTGATTTCCAAGAAATGCAAATATATAATTTCCTAGAAATTACACTTTAAAATAAACATTGTTTTTGAATTAAATTAAAAATAGCAATCACGTATACTCAATAATTAAGCAGTACTTTTAATAAGGACGAGAATAGAGAAATGCAAATTAATAACAATTATAACAGTTTTTCCTTATTAAATACAAGTGTGCGTGCATTACTGCCTGAACACAATAGAATGCTGCAACTGGAGCTGTAACAGCTGTGAATGAGTGTCGTACGTGGTACTTTTTACGTGCCTATAAGGCAGATGTACAGTGGACAGCTTTTTGTTTATTTTAAAGAAACAAAAAAAAAAAACAATAACTAAATCGAAAGTTCGATTTGAGTTTGGTTTGAAATTTAGTTGACAGTCCGAGCCCGCCGCCGCGTTCTGTGATGTATAACCAGTCCTTAAATATTTAATTTGATGTTTACACATCTTAATCGTGAGCAGGGTTGTTAATTTTTTAATTAAAAAAACGTTAAGCCATAAGCTCTTTTTGGACTTGTGAATTAAAAAAGATTTAATTCAGAAGCTCTTTTTGATTTGTGAGCTTAAAGATATTCAATTCACAAGCAATTTTTGATTTGGGAATTGAATGAATTTCAATTCGCAAGCTCTTTTAGATTTCTGAATTGAGAAATATTTAATTCACAAGCTAGTTGGGATTTGTGATTTGAAAATTTTTTAATTCACATGCTAGTTGGTATTTGTAAAACCAGTCCTTAAATATTTAATTTGATGTTTACACATCTGAATCGTGACGTGAGTCCCGACTCTCACACTTTTTTTCTTATTTCCGATATTTTTTATTTTAATTTATAATTTTCTTAGCGAATAAGCACTAAAAGCTTCAAAATTTTTTTTTTCCGGCTCTTTATGAAGTATGTATGAAGCAATACAAATTGAAACGTCAAAAGAGTGCTGTATGTGAAAATTTAGAAGTTGGTGAACTCTTACATAACATAACATTGAATTTGTGTGTAAGCGTTGAATATTTTGACAGCTATTGCAGCTGTAGTTCCTGTTGGAGCGTTGTCTCCTTTGTCTTCAGGCAGATAATGCGCTTTTATGAAAACTTTGGGGAACCGAAGTATACCCACCGACACCCACCCACTTTGGCCCTGCGGGGCCGCATAAACAGTACTTTTAATCTGGTTATGAATTTGCATGCCTAGGGTTACTTCCTTTTAATTAACAACACGATTGGGTCACACATACAATAAGGTACCTAATTACACCCCTTTTAATACAAAAAATGATTGTCTTCTTATTCACAAATCAACTAATAAAATTATCAAACATTAATTCAAGAATTAAAATATCTTATTAATAAACAATTAACTCACTTTAAGTTGAAAATCCTTACCAAAATCTACTACCTATATTCAAAAAATCTGTTGTCGTAGTATTCTGTAGTTTTAATACATTCACTTTCTCACAAACTCTGTGAACTTATACACACACACTTTCTCATTAACGTAAATTTTCTTTTATTGATAAATCCCGCTTGATTTAAGATAATTTATGTTTAATTTGTGTTTATTAATAGGGGTATTGGTCTTTTAGCTCTCTCATGTCATCTCAACCTGTAGGTGTAGTGCAGCTAACATATGCACACACCTTAAATATTGTCATGCACAATTATTGCACATGGGCCTTAAGATATTTGTATATGATTGTCGATTGAATATTAACTGTCTGTCTGGTTTTAGCTATTGCGCATAAAAGTTATCTTGTGAATAAATCTTATCTTAAATCTTGAATAAGTAATTGTTTGATTTCATTTGTGCACTCTTGGCACAATACTACATGGTGGCAGCGGTAAAAAACCATTAAAAAAAAGAGGAAAGAAAATTTCAATAAAAGAAAAAAAAATAAGAAAAATGCCTCCCAAGGAAGACAAAATGGAGAACATTTTTGTCGCTAACATCGCTCCTCCAGAATCTTTTGATTTCGCACAACCAGAAAATTGGGCTAAGTGGCGAAAAAGGTTCGAGCGATACATAAATGTTTCTGGACAGTCAACAAAATCACAAGGAGACCAGATAGATCTATTGTTTTATGTGATGGGTGAAAAAAGCGAAGAGGTTTGGTTACAGCTAGGGGCTACACCAACAACTTTGTCGGATGCTTTGGATAGGTTCGACAAATACTTCAACCCACAAAAAAACATAATCTTTGAAAGATTCAAGTTCAACTCACGAGTTCAGAGGCAAGGTGAACCGGTGGATAGTTTTATTACCGAACTACATGCCTCCGCCGAAAAATGCGATTACGGCAACTTAAAAGAGGAACTTATTCGTGACCGAATTGTAGTGGGCATGCTGAACACGAAAGTCAGTGAGCAGATGCAGCTTAAATCGGATTTAACACTCAAAATGGCAATGGATACAGCTCGTCAGGCAGAGATCCAGATAAAACAATCAAAGATAATTAAGGAAGAAACGAATGTCTACAGCATCCAGGCGGTCAAACCCAGTGGTGGTCAGCGAAGTCATGGTGGTCAACGAGGTGTTCCGGGTATAAATATGTATGGTAAGAGTTGTAATTATAGTAGTTTTAAGAACAAATGTAATTACTGTGGCAATAGACCACACAATAGAAAAGATTGTCCAGCTAAAGAAAAAAATTGTAATTTTTGTAATGTTCGAGGGCATTTCTCAAATGTATGTACAAAGAAAAACGAAAGTAAAAAGTCAAGTAAAAATAATAAAATAAATTCAGTTCAAGTTAAAAAATTCAGTGTCAAAGATAAAACCTATCAATTCTGAGAATCACGAGAATGTTGACTATGGTATTGGAGAAATAAAAGAGTTTTTCACGGGTAATATTAAAAAATCAGGTGTAGAATCCTGGTACGTACAGTGTACGATTGCCGAATTAAAAATAACATTAAAATTTCTTATAGATACGGGGGCAGACTGTGTCTGTATTCCAAACAATTCTTTGGAAATAGATAATTTATCTATTTTTCAATCAAAAGCTACTTTAAAGGGACCAGATGGTAATCCACTTAAAGTTTTAGGGTTTGCTAAATTAACTTTAATTTGCAATGATAGGGAATATATGGATGACGTATACATAGTTGAAGGACTTAAAACTCCTATTTTAAGTCGTAGAGCTATAGTTAAATTGAATATTCTCCAGCCCCCAATATTTGACAACTTTTTCCTTTCAAAAAATGAAAGCGAAAATAAAGCTTTAAAAATAATTGAAAATTTTCCCAGACTTTTTCGGGACATTGGAGAGTTTAAAGGTGAAATAAAGATAAAATTAAAAAACGATGTAACTCCTTTTGTACAAACGGTACCAAGAAGAGTACCAATTCCGTTATTGTCAAAATTGAAATGTGAAATTGAAAGATTAATAAGTATGGACATAATTGAACGAATGGAGGACGTGACTGAGTGGGTCAGTCCCATAGTAGTTGTTCCAAAGCCAAATAATGAAATAAGACTATGTGTTGATTACACTCAACTAAATAAAGCTGTGATAAGGCCGTATTTTCCAATGCCAAAAATAGAATTATCACTAGCCAAAATTAAAGAAGCTAAATATTTTTCAAAAATTGATGCCAATAAAGGATTTTACCAGATTAAACTCAGTCGTGAAAGTCAGTTTCTCACTTGTTTTATATGTCCATTCGGACGATTTATTTTTAAAAGATTACCTTTTGGTATTTCATGTGCGCCTGAATATTTTGTTTCAAAATTCTATAAAGTTCTAGATGGAATTAATAATTGCATTTCACATGTTGATGATATTTTGATTTTTGGAAACGATCGCAACGAACATGACGCAGCACTTGAAAAAGTTTTAAATCGTCTTGAGGAAGAAGGCATAACCATTAACAAAGATAAATCATGTTTCGGCGTAAATCAAGTAACGTATTTAGGTTATATCCTCTCGGAGAATGGCATTTCTATAGATCCTGAACGAATAAAAGCAATTATTAATTACCCAAGACCAGAAAACAAAACAGAAGTCCAACGATTTCTAGGTATGGTTAATTTTGTAGCAAAGTTTGTCCAATATCGCTCAACAATATTAGAGCCTATCAATGTTTTAACGGGTAAAGTTGATTTTGTTTGGGACAAAGTTCAAGAAGAAGCATTTTTGGAGATTAAAAAAAGTTTAACGAAAACTCCAACTTTGGCTTTCTATGACCCAACAAAACAAATTATCATTAGCTCAGACGCATCTTGCTATGGTATTGGAGCATGTCTTTTTCAAGTGGATGAAAAAGATAACAGACAGGTAGTTTCATATATTTCTAGAACTATGACTAATACAGAGAAATATTACGCTCAAATTGAGCGTGAGGCCTTAGGCATAACTTGGGCAGCGGAAAAGTTGGCTGAATATATAACTGGGATTCAAGTTATATTTGAAACCGACCATAAACCATTGGTTCAGATTTTACAATCAAAAAGTTTAGATACGTTAACACCGAGACTTCAGCGGTTTAGAATGCGCCTCATGCGTTATGACTACTCAGTAGTTTATGTACCAGGGAAGAATTTAAAAATAGCTGACGCTTTGTCTCGTAGCCCTGTTCCTTGTAGAGAGAACGAACCACAGGAATTAGAAATGGAAACTGAAGCTTTTGTACACTTCGTAGTAAAGAATCTTCCAGTGAAAGATTATTACATGGAAAAAATAATAAATGTTCAAAAACGAGATCCTGTATGTAACCTATTAGTCCAGTATGCATCGGACGGTTGGCCATCTCGGGATAAATTACCTGATTTTATGGTGCCATATTATCAATATCGTTTTGACATTTCTTTTACGGAAAATTTAGTGTTGAAAGATACTCGAATTGTTATTCCTCCCGATTTACAAAAAGAAATTCTTGATTTCATTCATTCTGGACATCAAGGCATTACAAAATGTCGTAGGTTGGCCCAGACTTCGGTTTGGTGGCTAGGTCTTAGTTCTCAGTTAGAGGAATTGGTAAAAAAATGTCCAAATTGTATTGAAGAACGAATTAATAATAAGGAAACTTTTCAATATGAAGATCCCCCAACACGACCTATGGAAAAAATAGGTTTAGACCTTTTCAAATGGAATAAGTGGTATCTCATAATAACTGATTACTACTCACGTTACTTCGAATTTTTTCCACTTACTTCTATGACTGAAGAAGATATAATAGAAAAAGTAAAAGAATTTTTTTCACGTTTCGGTATTTGTTCTACATGTAGAAGTGACAATGGTCCTCAATTTCAATCAAAATTTAAAAAATTCTCCTTTGATTATCATTTTAAACATGTAACAAGTAGCCCGTATTACAGTCAATCAAATGGCGCTGCAGAAGCAGCAGTCAAAATGGCAAAAAAAATAATCAAAAAATGTACTAACATTCAAGAAGGTCTCTTAAACTATCGTTCAACTCCATTGGCAAACGGGTTTTCACCCGCAGAATTAATGATGGGAAGAAAATTTAAATCTTTGGTACCAGTTTTGGACAGTCTATTAGAAATAGAAAATAATAAAAAAGTAATGGAAAAAGAACGAAAAATAAAAGGAAAGCAAATTGAAAATTATAATAAAAGACATAGGACTAAAGAACTTTCAGAATTAAAAAACGGAGATGTAGTATGGATAACAGATTTACATAAATACGGTAGAGTTTTAGAAAAATTGGATACGCCACGGTCGTATTTGATTCAAGCTGACAGAGAAAAGTATAGGCGAAATAGATGGCATCTAATTGCAGCTCCAAATATCGATACCAGTAGTTTTCGTGATTCTGAAGAATTGTATAGTCCAACAGATGATTTTGTAGTTCAAAATGAAAGTAATGAAAATAACCACATTGTACCAATAAATACACCGGGACTACCATCTGTAGAAAATGAAGAAATTCCAGATGTTAGTTCCTCAACAAGAACCGGTCGAAAAATAAATGCACCTTCATGGATGAAGGATTATGTACAGTATTAAAAAAAAAAAAAAAACACAAAAACAACAATGTATGTATTAAAAATCTATATATTTACTAAACAAAATAAAATATATATATATATACATATCCACATAAAAATAAATGTATATGTATAAAAAAAAAAAAAAAAAAAAAAAATTAAAGCTAAGTTTACATACAAAAATTTAAATTAAATGAAGTATAATAATTATTATTTTGTAAGATGAATGAAATATAAAAATAATTATTTTAAGTTGAATTGGTAAAACTTTAAGAAAAAAATGTAACTAAAAAAAGGGGATGTAGTGCAGCTAACATATGCACACACCTTAAATATTGTCATGCACATTTATTGCACATGGGCCTTAAGATATTTGTATATGATTGTCGATTGAATATTAACTGTCTGTCTGGTTTTAGCTATTGCGCATAAAAGTTATCTTGTGAATAAATCTTATCTTAAATCTTGAATAAGTAATTGTTTGATTTCATTTGTGCACTCTTGGCACAATACTACAGTAGGATGAAAGAAAACACCTTAAGTCGGTTCTCTAGATAATAAATTATTTATGGTAGGTACTCGCTATGATTTTTTAATTGTTAAGATGAATAAATACAAACATCAAAAAATATCATCTGGCGAAAAACTTTAAACAGGTACTGGCATTTTAATAGATACGATGGCTAACATGCTTAAAATTTGGAAAATCCTGTTTTTAACTTAAAATGCTTTAACATCGTACTTAATAGTCTAAAATTTTGTGCCATAATATTTTGTAGAAATTTTTGTTTAATCTAATTTCTTAAGAAATCGTATTATGTGAGTTTTTCTATATTGAAACAACTGAAGATAATATTTATAAAGCAAAAATATAAAATAATACACACGATAATATTTACATATACATAATATTTCATTTTAATTTATTGCAGATAAATTTACAATCATGACCTCTACAAAGCACTTTGATCGCAAAAGCCTTGCACTTGTTGCTATTACTGTTGGATTTATACATATTTTTGGAAGTTTATGGAATACTTTTGGTGCGGTAATTGAGTTGACTTCAACAGATCCTGAATTTGACGAAAATTATTGTAACGACGCTATCATGCAAATTAGTATTGCATTTCTGTTTGCATTTTCAGGTTTTTTTCTAATATTTGGAACTTACAAGGTTTGTTTATTCAAAGTCACTGAATGATAACTATCTACTAATATTACTATAATGGGTGAATTATTTAGAGGAACTGTTTTTGAAAAAGTATATTATCTGAGAGGCGCTAGTTATAGCTAGCATTGAAACTCATAATTGAGAATTCTTATTTTGGGAATTTCAGAAACTATAACCAATTTTTATTTTGATGCCAAAAAGCTTTTCCCTATTATTTCTAGGGAAAAAAAATTTAATTCTCACCCAATCTTCATGAAATAACGTTTATTTTTGTTTCAATGATCATTGGATTAAAATAATAAAAGTCATTTTATGCGAAGGTTGAGTCAAAATAAAAAAAAAAAATTATTTGGCTAGAATAATAATTATTCATAAAGCTTTGTTTTTGCATTAAAATTAAAAAAAAAATTAAATAAACAAAATAAAAAAGATTAAATTGGGAGGCGAGACAGCTTGTATAGAATCAGAGTCTACTGAGTTACAATTCTCAACCATTCCTGTGTGCTACTATTTCAATTTCAAGCTATAACATATCGTTAAATTATTTTGACAAGTCAAGCGATGCTGTTAGTAGTAAAATGTGTGTTCCTTTACTTTGAAACTCTGTTTTTCTATCCAAAAGTACACATTTTATTTTTGTTTATATGAACTTTGACAGATTGTTTGTAGCTGTGGGCAGAAAATCACAGAGTTTCAAAGTAATGGAACGCACCTAAAATTGCACTGATCATTATTTATGTTTATTAGCTTGCTGATTTCGTTTAAGCTAGCTTTTACACCAGCTTAAATGAGACAACATAGCGAATAACTTATTTTTAAATATTTTTTTTTTTTATTTTATGTTTTTTTTTTGTTAAGGAATCACATCTGATGCTTTTGCCATGGCTGGTTTTAGAAGCATTTGGCTTAATATTATATTTTTTATACTACGCAATAAATTTAATTGATCCTTCCCTTCTAAACTGGCAAACATTCGCTTTGACAATGTTCAATTTTGTCATAATTGGTAAGAATTATTATTATTATTATTATTTAAATGTTTTTTTTTTTTTTTTTTTGAAAAAAATGTTTAATTTCTTTTATTTTCTTTTACGTGTAGGTCTTTGTGTTTATGTTTGGTTTGGAATGTTATCATTATATCAGATTTTTCGAGAAGAAAACCAATACCCAAATCATGATGATGAGGAAATTCTATGTTCTGATTCTAATTCAAATCAAGTTCTTGACAAAAAACCATATTTTATTTCAATGGAATATACCAAACTTAATTTACCACCTTCACAGTTAAAATATTAAGTATATAGACATTATTTTTTGTTGGTTAAAAAACTTAGCTTGCATTTAAAAAAGAAAAAAAATATATGTATCTATATATGTATAATATATCGTTATTGGTACTTGGATTCTTATACCATTTTACATTGTTAACGAAACAGTCTAAAAAAAAGGACCAAAACAAGTGATTTGTTTTTTATTTTTTTTTAGTTATAAACCCTTTTTTTTGAAAAATATTGGAATGTTATTTTATTTATACTTTTTAGAAGTACATACCTACCTATAAAATTGATATACACGAATAATCCAAAAATGCTCAAGCAATATTCTCAGATTCAGCATGAAAGACTTTTTATGTGCGTGAGTAAGAGATACACGGATCTTAAGGGCGTGAGATAGAGAAGAGTAGATTGAACTGAAAGGGTTTTTTTGCGTATACACGGTTTCAGTAAAACGATTGTGTAAACAGGCACTAAGAAATCAAAAAAAGAAAAAAACACAGTTAAACGTTTGTGTTGACTTGGGATTTGATATGGAATATGATCCATGGATAGAATACGCGGAGTGAGGCAATTGTTAAGATTAATACAAAAATTAAAATTTCCTTTTTTTATAAAAAAATTGATGTTCCACATGTATTGTTCATACTTATTATGTATATACTCATAATGTCCTGGCACTTAAATAACCCAAATAATAATTTTATTTGCATGGGGCAATTGACCGAAAATTGTTTCGCTTGAGAGACAATTTTCATGATATGTATGTTCATTCATTCAAGCACGTTATGCGTTGCTTACGCCCAGACAATCAATTTTGGGCTTGCATATTTTACAGTAAGTGGAAACTAGGCTTTAAACGAAATTGACACGATACCTAAAGTAGTTCATTTGTGAACTACCGAACAAGAACAATTCACAATAAATTTGACAGGTATTGCTTTAATAACAGTACACAAATCTAAGTTCAAAATGTCAGTTCGAGTGCACCCAAAAGATGACACACCACATTTTTTGGAAAGTAAAAGAATAGATCTTCTGATATTTGACAGTTGAAGTGACACCGAATATGTCATTTTCTTTTGATTACCACAAATGCACAGAACTGAACAAAAATAAAAAAACGAAAATGAATTGTTTTTCAGCATAATTTTGGTTGCATGAAAGATGAAGACTATTTTCTAGTTATAAATTAAATTATAATACAAAATTGAAATAAGTTTCTCTTTAAAACCAATGCCGACCCCTTATATGCAATCATTAAAATCAGGTTATCTATAGGTTCTTATTCGATGAATTTTTTGGATTGTTAAATTGAAATTTGCGACTGGAATTCCTTGTGATATATTTCTCATCATCAGTTAAATTTAGATGTGTTTTGTGAAAACACCATTCGGTTGTTGTTCATTTCATTTACATATTTTTTGTTGCACAAACCATTAACTATACTACGTAAATTGCGCTTAAGGTATTTTGTTTTATTTAAATGCATTTTTATTTATTTCTGTTTTTAATTTATCTATCTAAATTGAACTTAGTATGTACATTGTACATGTTCAAATTTATGAAAATATAAAGTTATTCAAAATTAAAGCTTTGTATAAATGTGCATTGCAACGTAAGCACCGCAATATAAATATTTAGAAATGTAGGTTTATAAAATTCCACATAAAAAAGATATTGATTTTTTTTTTTTTTGATATTTGTTTGTTGTTGTGTCAAAAAATGGTAAAATGCCATTTTTAAAAGTGTTATACTTAGGAACGATTAATGTTAAAAATATTGTTGATCTGTCAATCTAAAGGCGTCGAACAAAAATGGAAATACACAGAATGAATAATAAAAGAAATTTTTTGATTGTATTAAATTTTATTCAAAAAAATATTTCTATCACATTAACTTCATTTTCGACATAATCGAATCATTAACGAAATGTACAGAATTTTCTTTTCATTCATAATGGACAAAAATTACTTTGTAAAAAATCTACCGAATCGAATGATTAAAATATAAAAAAAGAAGAAATTATATTAATCAAAAAATAACAGAACACAATTCCAAAACTCAAAATCGACAAAAAAAAATCAATTATATTGAAGAGAAATTCAAAAATTAAAATTATTCCAAATCAAAAGAAAGAAAAGTAAACAAAATTCAGTTGCTTTTGACAGGTCAACATTTCAATTCATATCGACGAGATGAGTTGGAAATTGTTACAAAATGTAAAACTCTGACACACTTCAACATTGAATTTAGGAACGATTTAATGACGTTATAATGTTACACAATATTACAATTTTCCAGTTTAGGAACGATCAGAGTTAACAAAATAAATAGTTCACATTTTAGAGAAAAAGAACGCACCACTTAGATTTGTATACTGTGTTCCATTCCAGCGTTCGTTTTTCTCATTGATTTCTGTGGCTGTTGAGTGTGTATGAAAGAGAAGAGAATTTTCTCACATTGAAAGATTGTTTGGTAACTTTTTTTTTCAACAAATTTCTCAAAACTGAGTTTTTTTGTCTATGGATTTTAACAGCGAAAGGGAAAGGGAAACATATTTATGTAGTTATTCATATTTATTTGTCTTTAATTAGTTTATATGCACACTAGTTTAAGTAAATAAACTTACTTATCCATTCTTTTGAATGCCTTTAAATTAAAAAAATATGAATAACCGAATGCAATTAATAAAGGTATTCATGCGTCATGGCGAAATGAACTTTCCAACGTCGTAAAATCTTAAAATCCGATGGCGTCGTTTCATGAAGGCCCCATCTTGCGTACATTTATGATAAAGTAATCAGCTGATTTAGCCATAATGTCATTAAAAAAAAAAGTTTTATACGTCTACCATTTTCATTACGACACAAATTCTTAACTGAAAGTTTATGATTTGTTGGAAAATATTTCCCATACAAATTTTGACAATTCGTTCACGATGTTTTTTTCTTGACGATAACCACGTTTACCATGATTTCTGACGTTAAATGATTACTTTTTATAATAGGACTGTTTGATTTGCGAATTTGCACACTTTTTCACAATTTTTTGTTTCGCTTGAGAGACAATTTTCATGATATGTATGTTAATTCATTCAAGCACGTTATGCGTTGCTTACGCCCAGACAATCAATTTTGGGCTTGCATATTTTACAGTAAGTGGAAACTAGGCTTTAAACGAAATTGACACGATACCTAAAGTAGTTCATTTGTGAACTACCGAACAAGAACAATTCACAATAAATTTGACAGGTATTGCTTTAATAACAGTACACAAATCTAAGTTCAAAATGTCAGTTCGAGTGCACCCAAAAGATGACACACCACATTTTTTGGAAAGTAAAAGAATAGATCTTCTGATATTTGACAGTTGAAGTGACACCGAATATGTCATTTTCTTTTGATTACCACAAATGCACAGAACTGAACAAAAATAAAAAAACGAAAATGAATTGTTTTTCAGCATAATTTTGGTTGCATGAAAGATGAAGACTATTTTCTAGTTATAAATTAAATTATAATACAAAATTGAAATAAGTTTCTCTTTAAAACCAATGCCGACCCCTTATATGCAATCATTAAAATCAGGTTATCTATAGGTTCTTATTCGATGAATTTTTTGGATTGTTAAATTGAAATTTGCGACTGGAATTCCTTGTGATATATTTCTCATCATCAGTTAAATTTAGATGTGTTTTGTGAAAACACCATTCGGTTGTTGTTCATTTCATTTACATATTTTTTGTTGCACAAACCATTAACTATACTACGTAAATTGCGCTTAAGGTATTTTGTTTTATTTAAATGCATTTTTATTTATTTCTGTTTTTAATTTATCTATCTAAATTGAACTTAGTATGTACATTGTACATGTTCAAATTTATGAAAATATAAAGTTATTCAAAATTAAAGCTTTGTATAAATGTGCATTGCAACGTAAGCACCGCAATATAAATATTTAGAAATGTAGGTTTATAAAATTCCACATAAAAAAGATATTGATTTTTTTTTTTTTTGATATTTGTTTGTTGTTGTGTCAAAAAATGGTAAAATGCCATTTTTAAAAGTGTTATACTTAGGAACGATTAATGTTAAAAATATTGTTGATCTGTCAATCTAAAGGCGTCGAACAAAAATGGAAATACACAGAATGAATAATAAAAGAAATTTTTTGATTGTATTAAATTTTATTCAAAAAAATATTTCTATCACATTAACTTCATTTTCGACATAATCGAATCATTAACGAAATGTACAGAATTTTCTTTTCATTCATAATGGACAAAAATTACTTTGTAAAAAATCTACCGAATCGAATGATTAAAATATAAAAAAAGAAGAAATTATATTAATCAAAAAATAACAGAACACAATTCCAAAACTCAAAATCGACAAAAAAAAATCAATTATATTGAAGAGAAATTCAAAAATTAAAATTATTCCAAATCAAAAGAAAGAAAAGTAAACAAAATTCAGTTGCTTTTGACAGGTCAACATTTCAATTCATATCGACGAGATGAGTTGGAAATTGTTACAAAATGTAAAACTCTGACACACTTCAACATTGAATTTAGGAACGATTTAATGACGTTATAATGTTACACAATATTACAATTTTCCAGTTTAGGAACGATCAGAGTTAACAAAATAAATAGTTCACATTTTAGAGAAAAAGAACGCACCACTTAGATTTGTATACTGTGTTCCATTCCAGCGTTCGTTTTTCTCATTGATTTCTGTGGCTGTTGAGTGTGTATGAAAGAGAAGAGAATTTTCTCTTGAAAGATTGTTTGGTAACTTTTTTTTTCAACAAATTTCTCAAAACTGAGTTTTTTTGTCTATGGATTTTAACAGCGAAAGGGAAAGGGAAACATATTTATGTAGTTATTCATATTTATTTGTCTTTAATTAGTTTATATGCACACTAGTTTAAGTAAATAAACTTACTTATCCATTCTTTTGAATGCCTTTAAATTAAAAAAATATGAATAACCGAATGCAATTAATAAAGGTATTCATGCGTCATGGCGAAATGAACTTTCCAACGTCGTAAAATCTTAAAATCCGATGGCGTCGTTTCATGAAGGCCCCATCTTGCGTACATTTATGATAAAGTAATCAGCTGATTTAGCCATAATGTCATTAAAAAAAAAAGTTTTATACGTCTACCATTTTCATTACGACACAAATTCTTAACTGAAAGTTTATGATTTGTTGGAAAATATTTCCCATACAAATTTTGACAATTCGTTCACGATGTTTTTTTCTTGACGATAACCACGTTTACCATGATTTCTGACGTTAAATGATTACTTTTTATAATAGGACTGTTTGATTTGCGAATTTGCACACTTTTTCACAATTTTCTGTCAAAACCCATAGGAAAATTTATTCAAAAAAGAAATTACTTACTACATATTTGGGTCTGTCAACTCAAATGAAAAATCGATAAATAGAAATGAGTGCATTCAGACAACGATAATAGGTTTACAAAATCAGTTGATGCAATAATTATAGTCTCCGGTTATATGTGTAGGTACTTTTATTTGGAAACTATTAAGATTTTTGTCAGCTATTTTGTTTTCAACACGATCTTTACATTGAAACATGATTGATGGGTCCACAACAAGCGGTATTTTGCAGTCTTCGATTAGCGGATTTTCATAATACTTTATGAGAATTCCAGTGATAATATAGCAAAATGATATTTTTCAAAATACATAAAATTAATTTACATAAATCACAACATTAATGTTGGGGTAATGTTTCATTGGAGCTTATTGTTTTGTATCTATAGTTTTAATTTTTTGTGGGGCCTAATTTCATGCAGATTTGTTCATATTATGTCTTTTTTTTTGTAAACCAAGTATAGACGTATACTTTTTTTTTGATATAGATATACTCTCAGGCACTAGGCTCTCCGAAATACGTGTACCATGGAAAAATTAAGAGTTGAAAGATTGTGCTGCCTTAAACTTTCACATGCTGGTTTGGCTGTTGGTTTTTTAACCTCAATTGTAGGGTTTTTGAATATCGTTGATCTTATTAGTGTTTTTATTGCATTTGACGGTCAAGAACCTAGCTTTCACATAAGTATGAGTTAATGTATTTTTAAAATAAATTCAATTTATATAATATGTTTTTACCAAATTTTGCTATATATGTAGATTCTTATGAAAGCCAGGAAATAATTGGATTGGAAATTTTTGGTTATTTTCTGGTTTTATTGTCGGGCTGGCTACTTATCCAAGGAACCCTGAAGGTTTGAACTTATAAACAAATCAAAACCAGTTTTGATGAAAATAATTTTTTTTTTATTCATATATTATTTTTTTTGATTTTATTTTATTTTAAGAAATCACATCGTATGATCTTACCATGGCTGATTTTAATCGGTTGTGGAATTTTATTTGGATTTGGTTTCGCTTTTTTATTACTAATTTTTGGCGTCATTGTAAAATGGAATAAAGATTTTGGAGAACTATATATAATGATGTTTTTAGGAACGCTGTTTTTACCTGGTAAGGATAAGAAATTGTATTTTTTCTCAGTGTTTTAAAATGTTGCAGAATTAGAAAGTATTTTAATATTTTTTTTTCTTTTTTTTTTTAATTATAGCTCTTGGCATTTATATTTGGTTTGGAATTTTTTCATTGTATCGAAATATTAAAGAAAAGAAGCAAGAAGCATTAGCTCAAATTGAGGCGAAAAGATTATGTGCTCCTCCACATTGTAATCCTCAAATCCTCATATCTCCAAAGTACTACTAAATATAAATGGATAAAATCAATGAGATATCTACGAAATTATTTTAATATCACAACAAAATTTGAAGACGAGAATTTATTTTTATACCTACTTTCGATAAGAATAGAAATTAATTTAATTTTAAGTAAATACCAATACAAATTATTTTTGTTTTCATTTTCACTTAGGTATAACAAGTTAAACACATTTTATGTACATAGATTCCTACCCATATTTAAATATTTACTAACGTTCCCTTTTTATTTTTCCTACCACTAATCGTTTGTGTACAACACGAACGAAAGTGAAACATTACAATTTGAAGGTCGAACGAACAGCTGGTTTTTGTTGAGCAAAAAAAATTGGGAAATTTTTCATCTCAGAAATCCGACAATACTTGAAAAATGTCGAAGTGATCAGAATTTTCGATGCGTGATATGCGGGTAATGCAAGTTGGAATCGTTTTGTAGGTATGCCAGCGATGAATGTACAGACGTCTAATGAAACTCTGCACACCTACTTTTGTCTAGGTAAGTTCAATGTCAAACATACTCCTTACTCCATATTCCCGGCGAGTTCACAAAAAATAATAACATTACACACACGAGTATACTCTCGACCAAAAGGAAATCGACATGGTCGCACGAACTAACTTACCAAACGGTTATGAAATATGAAGGAACTACCCCACCATGCATGGGCAAGCAGATGTACTGGCTCGTGCAACTTTTCGTTTAATTTTTCATCAAGCTGTGTGTACGAATTCCTATAGCCTAACATTTCTATTTGAAGCAAAATATTAATTGATTAACCGATTTGAAAATATTTTTCATGATACATTAGGTTTTTACTCTTTTTCAAAATCTAAACCACTTATTACGAGTGTCGATACAGAGAACACATGAATGCGAAGCTTTTGACTTGATGTTCATTTAACTACAGCAGAAGTCATTCGAGAGTCAAGCCTGTTCCAAGATGCGACACAGATCTTTCTACCTACCCTCGCTTTAATTGTTTGAAAACGTGCACATCCAAACAAAGTTGCCATTCCAAATTAAATGCAAATATTTATTAGGGTTTTTTCAGTGGTTGTTATGAAAAAGCTTTCGGATTTTGTAGCTTTTTGATTTTCAACAATTTATGATGCAAACTACGAAAACGCCATGTATAGATCTCTAATGAGAGCCAGACTTGTTTTATTTTTCGGAGGACACGAGACAGACAAACAGTGTTTATCATTAAAACCAATACCTTGCCCTTACAAGGGTGGGTATTGGGTATCTCAGATTGAGAATTGCATATTTTATATAGTACTTTGAAGGAATTATTTGTATTCTTTAAGAAAAGCAAGGTTTATACATGTTTTGCTCTGTGAACGTCATCAGACCATAATACAAAATTCATTTTAATTCAGTCCGACAAATCTTAACTCGTCAGTCAGTCGCTAGCTGCCGTTGCTGCTACCACTGGTTATTCGATTTGCATATAATTCTTCGGAAATAAAAGAAGAATATCGAATATATTTTTCGGTTGTGAAACGGTCATTAATATTTATTAAAATTTTTAAGCTGTTTAATATTATTTTGTTGTCAATTCGCAAACAATTAAACTTGTTTGTTTATACTGCAGAATTTGTCATCTTTCGCCGGTATTATATGTGTACATTTTTATAAATATGTAGGTATATTATGTGAAGTAATACAAAACCGAAATGCGTAGTTTGTTCTTTTGAAGAGTGTATCATTTTTTTAGCTGTATCATTGTGAAATTTCTATTTGTCACATATAAGTAATATTATTGGAAATTCTGTGAAATAGATCTGAATACGGTGTATTTTTTTTTAAGCTGTCGTCTTCTATAGAATATTATTATTTTAAATAAAAAATTTAAATAAATTAAAGGGATCATTAGAATTACACTTACTTCAATTAAATTCAAGTTATTACGATTAAAGTTTCCTGTACATTCGAGATTTTATCTTTAAGCTTCAATTGGTCGACCTATAACTATTTTATTTTAAGTACAATCAATTTACTTTTCATATTTATTTATTTATTCAAATCTACAATAATATATCCACAGATTTTGCTTATTGCTTATAATTCAATAATTCATTAGGGGGTATGTAGTTGGATAGGTGGCCATTGTGTATTTTAATTCTCACGCATTATAGATATATTCATTTACAATTTCGATGTTTGTTAGCCGATAATCATCAACCATAACAAGAGAGCTTTTAAAAGTCACATACCTACATAAATGAATTTTGGTGAATTTGCAAGACCAAACCAAATTTCAATTCAAAAATTTTATTAATTTTCTTGTGTAAATGTTATAATAAGATTTGCCGGCCGGTAACTTTGAAATATGTATATTTATAAATATATACAAATAACTTCCTGAACAACTGAACTTTAATATTCCCATTGTACTGGTAAAGTGTGAATGTTGCGCTGACATCATCTGACTTCAGCGTGACGAAATGTCTGCGAAGTTGTACGTTATTAAATAATGATGTAATGAGACGACGAGAAATTTGTTATTATGTATTATTTCATTGTTTAAATTCGTTTTTAAGAGCGGACAATTAAAAAAAA
Organism: Epistrophe eligans; assembly: GCA_951394125.1. Taxonomy (NCBI): domain Eukaryota; kingdom Metazoa; phylum Arthropoda; class Insecta; order Diptera; family Syrphidae; genus Epistrophe; species Epistrophe eligans. The sequence goes on along the minus strand of OX596030.1, from coordinate 94,974,174 downwards.
AAGTCTCATTTACTCTTCGCATTGTGAAACAAACTTAAAAGTTCGGAAACACTGCCACATTTAAGTCCAATTTCTCAAAACAAATATACTGAGCGTTTTAGAAGAGTGTTTATATTTTCTCTCAGCAATGAAATTAAATTTTTCCCAAAATTGTTTTAAATTCTGTCTCTAAGAGAGGATAACAATGAAGACTAACGGCTTGTTTTCTCTTCGCATTGTGAATTAGGCTTAAGGCTTAAATCAAGCCATGAAATTTTTATTTGGCTAAAAATAATCATTAATTCATCAGCTTTTTATTTTCCATCGAAATAACCACTGATTTAGCTTTTTTAATTTCAGAAAAAGTAATTAAAATTTCAAGTTTCAAGAAAAAGTTATAAATAGCGCCTACTTCCTCTTAAAGAGAACAGGTTTAGAGATAAAAGTTTAAATACAAACGATATAATAACTTTAAAAAAATATTTCCACATGCTTTTATAAATATAATTTTTTTTATTAAAAAAAATATCTAAATTTAGTGAACTAAAAAAAGGAACTATAAAGAACTTTTCGAAATGGCCGTTATTATAAAGCGATTATTATGCTTGGATCTTCCAACTGCTGGTCTGGTTATAGGATATCTCGGAGTTTTTGGCGGAATATGGGAATTAATTGAGATACTTTTAAGTATTTTCTATTTCGACGAATATTATGACGAACAATTAAAAGAACAACCATCTGGCGTAGAATTAAAACCAAGTAAGAAAATATTAATAAAATTAATTTTATTTAAACAAAAAAAATTTAATATATTACATTTGATTTTACTTAAAAAAGTTATACAAGCTGTCTTGTTCCTGATATTTGTTATATGCTTGTTGGACTTGTTAACATCGGTCTTGTTGATTCGAGGAACAAATAAGGTTTGTATTATTGACATTTTTTCTATGAATTAATGCAGGAAAGGTATAAATAATGCTAATTTTTTGAATTGTCTAGTTTATATTAGAAGAACATAGAATTTGTATATAATAAAATGTTTTTTTTTTTTCTAATATTTTACACAGAATTCACATAGAATGCTTCTGCCTTGGTTAATCATCAAGGGAATTGCACTAACAATTTTGATTCCTATTACCTCAGTGTGTATTTTAGCTGGAATTTATGCGATTTTTAATAATCAAGGAAGTATAATTTTAATTCATTCGATTTTGTTGGCAATTATAGCATGTAAGTTTATATTTGTATTTGCTTTATTGAAAGAAAAAAAATGACTATCTTGATTTTTCATCTACAGGCATATACAGCTACTTATATATGGTAATATTTTCACTTTATTATTTTATTCGAGATGAATTACAGAAACCGAAAAATATTGATTCAGAAGCTTTGTACGCGTCATCAAATGTACAATATAGTAAAACTTAAAATTGTACTATTTACATATATAACCAACAAAAATTTTACGAATATATTTCTATATGCTTAGAGGAGTATTATTCCATATTTTTTTATATGTATCTATTTATTGAATTTATATGTATACCTACATTTTATTATTTTTTTAAATAATATTTATACAGTTGTTCTTTAAGGCTTTCTCAATTCTCACTAAAGACATAACTTACTAAAAGAAAAATAAACTTTAACTTTATTAAATGCAAAAGTATTACATGATTATAAATATAATGTAAAAATGCATTTAAAAAAAATATATAAAATAATAAATGAAATCTGTGTTTATCAACGTATTTACAAATGTATTATTCCTGAAGAACACAATAGTCAACATGCCGTATATAAAAGTGGAATATGAAAAAAACAAGTAGGTACTTGCAGGCTGAATACTTGATACGCTTATAAGGTAAATTGTAATCAGAAAGTTAAAATTTTAAGATATTGGTCCCAAGCAATAACAACAATTAAGAGATGACTTAAATATTTAATTAAAATGGACCGTAATGGTATTTACTTTATAAATAACCAAACATGGTATGACTTAAATGTTAAAGTAGACCCAAAATAATGAATATTACATGGTACGGGCTCTTAAATATGAAACATGTGATGTATGGTTCATTATTTATAGTCTTTACCATTATGGGTCAGTTTACTTGAATATTTAAGTCGTTTTTAAATTTGATTATTGGTAAGGCCCATTGCATCTCCATAAAAAAAAAAAAACTTAAATTAAAAATTTAATGCAAAATTAGTAAGCCCTTAAATGTTAAGCATTAAAAGGCAAGGTACATACTTTCAAATTTTATTTCAACTATTCGACACAGCAAAAAATTTTAATTATTTTAACTAAGCAGACTTTTCACTTGAGCAAACCTTGTGTAACTGACTAAAAGTTTCAAACATAGATAAGTGGACCTGAGATAACTGAAAAGTAAAAGTTTAATGAACATCGAATAGCAAAATATAAAACAAGTCTGTCAATGCCAAATTAGTTAGAAATTATGAAGCTGAATATTAAAATGGATGTATTCAAAGCCACTACTTTAGTTCGATTTGTATAAGTGTTTCCATGTTTTTTTTTTGTTTGGGTATGGTATGTAAATAAACGCTTATTAGTTAAGCGGGTTTATCTGTTTTATATAAATAAAAAAAAAGTAGATGCTGTTTTTGCAAAAGATAACAATGAATTACACCGAGGAAAAAATAATTTGCCAAAGTAAATTGAAGATAAGCCGAAAATTCTTGGAAAAATATTAAATAAAAAAGTAAATTGAAGATAAGCCGAAATTTCTTGGAAAAATATTCAATGAAACCGTTATGAATTAAAGTTATTAAGGTAAATGTACAAAAGATGCACCATTTAGCGTTTTGAACACGAATAAAGCACAAAGAATAAAAATAATTTAATGTCAATTGCAGCGTCTTCGGTCGGTAGCGTTCTCTATTGACTTTTCTTCTATGTTGTCGTCTTTAAAGAAAAATAAACCAATAATAATGCCACTACACCACACCAAACAGTACAACGCGTTTAAGATGCGCATAAAACCAAAACGAGAATATGTTCGATTAACCATAAACGAGCAGCCAGTCTCACGAACTTCCGGACAGTAGCTGCATTTAATATAAAAATGTATGGCTCTTTCTAATAAGTTCTTAATAATTAAATTTCGTTTTATCTTTTTCATTAAAATAAAACATTTGTCAATAACTGAAACCACATGAGTCCGTTTGAGTAGGGTTAACATTCTACCACTAAAAACATTCTACAATTAAAAATAGTGTATTTTATTAATCTTTTTCTAAGTGTTTCGATTCTTTTGCACTAAACCAAGTAACTTTGACATTGTTAGTAAAATATTACTCAATTATTAGGATTTACATACATATATATGTAGGTGAAAATGCCATTTATTTACATACATATTATATACATAATATATTTACAAAAGACATCTAATCTTTTTTTTTAAACTCATACTTTTTATCTTAGTTTTGTTTCAGTCTCTTAGACTCTGCAAACTGAAAGTGAGAACTCTTTTTAAATGATGTACATATATACAGTAAAACCAGCTTTTATCTGATATCATAAAGTTAGTTTTTCAGACAAAAAAAAAGAAAAGAAAAACGATTGAATGTCAAAAAACAAAAATTAAACAAGAGTTGGGTTTCTTTGAAATACAATGAAGTGTGATACAAAAGCGAAAAATCCCACACAAAACAAAAATGAAAAATGTTGTTTTTACTTTTTTTTCTACAGTTCTGCTATTCAATGATCGAAACTAATAATTGTAGCAGATTTTTTGGACAAGTCTCCACTCTTGTTTCGGACTTCAGCGTTCTAAGCTTAAAATTAAAGATAAATATTTGTAAAAAAAAATCAAATGACACAGTGAGAAGAAGCTTATTTATTACCACAACTATAATAAATAAGAATTGTCAAAAATGTATCGATAAAAGATAAATAAGTTTTGTGATTTTAAGCAGGTTTTACTGTTTCTATTTCTTTTGTTTCTCCAAAAGTTTTATTAGATGCTTTAAATTTACTCGTTGATCAGTTCTTTTTCTAATGACCTGAAATAAAGTTATCCCGTTTGACACAGAAAAAATAAAAGTAAATTATCAAACTTTTTTAGTTTTTGAAAGTACAAAATTTTGTGAAGAAAAATAATAAATCTTGTGAAATAACATGAGGATGTAAATATTTTTTTTTGTTGATGAAAAAAATATATTTCTTTTCATCTTAAGACAAATTAAAATAATTAAAATGTAGGTATACATATAGCTATTAGTTAAAAAAACAAAAAAAAACTAAACATGCCTAGATGAAATACCTACTGTAAAAAAAGGGTAAAAAAGGCCTTTTTAGTGAGACCCAACAAAAAATATAAGAGTGAATTATATTAAAGGTTAAAACTCTCCATAAGTTTTATTTACTTTTATCTTATTAATCATATTCATAATAATGGGGGAGATGTTTTGGCTAAAAACTAGATAACACATTTTTTCGACTTGTAAACTGATAAAAAAAATAAAAATGATTGACTCTCGCAACGTTATTTTTTTGACGTCATTATGCTTGGTTGTACAAAGAGTAGTTACAAAATATTCTTTAACTCAATATAACAAGCGGACACTGTGATTCAAACAGCGGCTATACAATATGCCCACCCATAACTTAGTCTTAGTCTTAATCTAATTCTAAATCTAATTAGATATAAATTATTATAATGACGTATCTGTTTAAGAAATTAATTTTTCCTATAGTCAACTCACATCTTTATATGTATGTACATATTTGTTCAGTAATAAAACAACACAGTGTATCTAATTCTTTTTTATCTCGAAGATTTGAGCTTTTCTTTTCGTCCTCGCGAAAATAAAAACGAAAATAATCGAAGTCCTTCTAAGTTCTTCTAATGAAAGAATTTGACGTTTTTAAGTTAAGTTTCAGTGCAAACTCTTGGGTTCCGATTAATAACTTTGCCTTAATATTAATATATTGATTGATTGATTTTGTCATGAATTAAATAATGCATTTGTATCTATTAAAAAAAATAAAAGCTTGTAACATAAAAAATCAATTACAGTGAACTGACGATTTTTCCGAAATGGGCGTTATTGTAAGACGGTTACTATGCTTGGATCTTCTAACTGCTGCTCTGGTCATAGGATATCTTGAAGTTTTTGGTGGACTATGGGAAATTATTGAGATCCTTTTAAATATTGTTTATTTTGAGGATTACTATGATGCAAATAAGACCGAAGAACCTTCTGATCGAGAAATGAAATCGAGTAAGGAAATAAAATAATAAAATAAAATTATTGAGAAAATTAAAAAAATGTATTCCTTTTATTTTTTATTTTTTTGTATAAAAGTTCATCATACTATATTGTTGTTAATATTTGTTGTATCCCTTTTGGACCTGTTATCATCGATAATGTTAATTCAAGGAACTTATAAGGTTTGTGTTTTTATTTTTATTTTTATTTATATTTATTTATTTTTTATTTTGCATATTATATTTGTTTATAAATATTTTTTTATATACAGAAATCACATAGAATGCTTTTACCTTGGTTAATCATAAAAGGAATTGCATTAATAATTTTGATTCCTGTAAACACATTGATTGTTTTAATTACTGTTGTTTTAATTTTTACTGGTAATGGCAGTATATTTCTGGTGAATTCTATTTTGCTTATGACTTTAGTAGGTAAGTTTGATTTTTGTTTAAACTTTTGTTTTATGCAAATATGTAATATAATATTGATTTTTTTCGTTACAGGGCTATATAGCTACATATATATGGTAATCTATTCACTTTATTGTTTTATTCGAGATGATTTACAAAATTCACATCAGATTGATTCAGAATCTCAACAATATATCAACATACCTCAGTGTAATAAAACTTAAAATTATACTTGACTTTATTAAATAACATTTAACTTTTCTACCTATACCAGTTTTATATTAACTGAATTTACACAATGATTTTTTTTTAATAAAGTTTTCGAACAAATGTTAAATTGGTGGTCAAAATTTAAGAAAAACAAAAGCTACAGAGATGATGGGATGGGATCATTTGCAAGTTTCATAAAATTTCTTCAAAATTCGATTTGTTTTATATAAAACAATGGAAATAATACAAACGTAAAATATTGAATTTGACGTTTCAAGAAAGTACGATCGTTCGCCGCTATTTAAGGCCAAACTACACATAATGCCCATCATAGGCAAATCCCAAAAAGCTAACGAAAATTTTTTTATGTAAATTCACACATGTTCAAAGCAGCGGATGAATCCAAAAGCACTCAGATTCTTTGAGCATGGGTTAATAATTAATATTCAACTTTTGACCCTCACTTCCACGGTTTCCACATTGTCATTTATTTTATTTTTTGTTTTTTGACAGTTTGATAATTTTTGAACATGAGCACCAACGTGTAAATATGTACTGCCTTTCTATTATTCAGTGTTGCATTCCACTGAATAATAGAAATAGAAAAATAATTAATAGTTTCAAATAATAATATTATGTTGACTAAGACATAAGAAAAATGAAAACTATTTGATCAGGAAAATTATTTTTTTACAATAACTTAAAACAAGTTTTTTTTGTTAGTTTTACTATGTTAATTTTAACTCCTTAAAGACTTACAGTCGTATTTATTAGATTTTTGCCTACTTAGACACTGTCTAACTATTTTAAAATTCGTTGAAATATGTTTTATTTAATAAAAATAAATATCACATTATTCACGGTTAACGTAATCTACTATTGTGTCTAAGTTAGGCAGCTTTAAGACATCAATAAACAAGGTTTTAGAACACATTTTCCAAAGTTGGACAGTTGTCTAAAGTTGGAAAACGTTTATAAATAAGACCATTAAAGTTCCCACTGGCATAACATTGTAAATTGAACTTAAAAATGTATTTTAAATTAAAAACACTAAGAGCCTATTTCACAATGTCTGAGTAAAGTCCTGGTAAGTTAATGGACACATAAATATTGAAACAGGGTCATAAGTCCAAAATTCAAAAATAATTATTTATGGATTTATAACCTTTTCAAGTAGGTAGGTCAGTCAAGATGGCTACTTTTTTTGCCAGTGGACTCATGACCCTGTGGTGAGTAACTAATCAGAACTTTACTTAATTTAAATTTAAAATAAACACTTTTCTGGGGAGCTAAAATTTTAGAATAAAAATCATGAATTGTACTGTTTCTTTTCCATGAAGATTATAATTATGCATATTTCTACTGCCATGAAGTTAAAATTTATATTATGCTCGTAAATAAAAGAAAAGTCTCATGATAGTAATTGAAGAAGCATATCATTATACTCATTGTGAAGTCGGTTACATACAAAAATAATCTTTTGTCTCTTTTTCGTGTTAATAAACGTTTTCAGAGTTTTGACAATTTTTTTTTTTCAATTTTGAATGCAATTTTGATTGATAAGTAGTAACCGTGTTTACTTCTTTCCCTAGATACGGAGCTACGGGCTAGGACAAAATTTTGCTGTTGTAGAAATATCTAGGTAATTATTTATTTTATTTCTCCAAAAATTGTTTTAGTATGTATATGTGTCACGAAAAGTTTAAGTCATCTTTCAGAAGCTTTATCATTTAAATATCATCTTCAACTTAAGTTATTAAGTTGTGAATTTAGGAATTTTACCGACTACGATGTACTAAACCCCACACACGTAACACCCCACAGAATCTAATAATTTTATTTTCTTAAAGTTTTTATATATTAATTAAGAAAAATTAAAGAGAAAATTTTTAATATGTGCCTAAAGTGTTTTTTTTTTATTTAACCTCCGACACTTTTTAAACCAAAACAAGTCAGTTATTCCTCGAAGGGCGAAAATATCGCAAAAAAACTGGTTGTCCACGATGTAAATTTACAGCGAGAAAACTGCTCCCAATGAGAACTAGAGACGAGGATCCGAAAAAAAAATACCACTGTTCACTGGAAGTTTTTGAACAGTTAGTTGAGTTGCAATTAAATTGTCTTCATTTTTGTTGGAAATCTTAAAATTTGGTTGGCAGAAGTGGAAGCAAAATTTTTCAAAACAAATGTCTCAAAGTTCAACAATGTTTGTTGCTGCCATCGAAATCAGTGCCATTAGAGGTTTCTTAAAAATTAAACTTCTTTAGTACATGTATGTAACTTATATTAAAAGTTTATTAAGGTTAAAGAATCACCAAACGCCTTTCTTGTTTTTAGTATCATACTAACTAATTATAAATATCACTTATGACAGTTACAAATGTGTAAATGGTATGTTAGTTAACTTGTTTGCATGAAGTGTCAATGTTTAATGCGTATTCAGCTAAAGTTTTTTAAGAAAATAGGTTTAATTTTATATTAGTTATTTTTTTTTTTAACTTAGAATATTTTAGTAAAGAGCTTTAAAGTTCGAAAATTGTTAAGCAATATCTTGATAAATACCTAAACATCAAGCCGTTTAAAATTTTGCACAACTTTAATAATATAATAATAGAATATAGTGTCAACTTTTTGTATTTTGCAAAAATGACCAAATTTGATTTTTCTTCCATCAGTATTTATTAATTTCTCATTATTTTCATTGTATTAATGAACGAGTTTCTTTCATTTTGAATTCTCAGACTTTTTTTTTACCAAAATAGCAAGTTCGTACGATCTAATCGTCCTTTAATTATATATTTCTGTGTTGCTGCAATTTCTTGTCTGTATATTTTGTCTTTGCAATGTTTTTCTCTTAAAATTGCTTCCATTTTAATTTTTAATACAAGAACAAGACAATGAGAAAACTCATATTATTATTTCAGTCTTCTATGAGCATTCAGAGAATGCACAATAGCCAGTGAAGTAAATTAAAAGTCCCCGTCAATTTTATTTTTATTTAAAAAAAAAAACCGTAAAGCCACTTTCAAGAAGTCTGATTTTTGTTTGTCTGTTTATTATCTAAATTGAACATGAACTTAGTGCTTCGTAAGCACCTTTAATTTTCAATAAAAATGTACATAAAAAAGGAAACAAAAATTGTTTCTCATTTTACAATAAACATATGTATAGAAACATTTAACATGTCATCTTCTCTGGATAGTGGAATTGTTGGTGTTGTTGGTTGCCCGCATAGTCATTTAATTATTTTCTCTTGAAAAACGACTAACGAGAGAGAAACCACCTGTCGGAGCTCTGAGCCACCGCCAAACACCACATCCACATGGCGTAAAAATCACCGTTTTTCATTCAACTTGCAACTTGCACCACCATTCACTCCACCTTCACGACAATAAACGATTCGTTGCACAGTTGATATTTTCATGTAAAACATGATCAGAATAATTGGTTTTGCTTAAATGTTTACTTTATTATAAGAGAAAGGTTTTTTGGTGTGATTTGTTTTATTTGTATTAAAAAATGATATCGATGTGAAAAAGTTAATATTCAGCTTATAACATAAACAAAATATACCTTAATAGCCATTTTGTTGTGTTATTTTTATTTACACATTTTCTATGTATTTTGTGTAAGCAAAAAAGTATTCACTGTGTGTGAATCTTCCTTCAAAACTTTATCCCACTTACAGAAATCTTAAGCTGAAATTATTATATCGCATATCTAGTTAATGATTTTTGAAAGAGGAAAGATTTTAAATATGGATTTCTAAGGGAGTTTATAAATATTTTGCTACTTAAACCAAGTTTTAAGAATTTCTAAATAAATGTATACCATCAAAAAGTTTTTCTGCACAAACTTAGCAAATGGAACAATTGCCATTGGCTGGTTTTTCATTGTCCATTCAATCATCACTGCTGTTGTATGCATGTTACAAGCCATTTTAAACGCTTTAATTTGGTACACCAATCTGGGAGTGGGGACTGGTTTTTTACTGATACTAGCAGTAAAACATGTGAGTAATTTGTAACTACTCGTATATTCTCAATCTTCAACTATTTATATGGAAAAATAAAAGTTAAAAAACAAAATTTATAAATTTTTGTCTGCTCTAGAGATCAGATATCTTGCTACTACCATGGCTAATTGTAAATGCTTTTCATATTGTTATTGCAATCCCAATTTTACTAATTTTTCTCATATGGAATTATATAAGTGAACCTGGTCTTTTATTTGGAGCTTTAATATGTTTAACTTTACTCACACGTAAGTGCAACAAAAAAAAAAAAAACATTTTTAAATCATTTCAAATTTTTATCACATTTTTTTGTTAAATAGTTTTGATCGCTTACGGATGGGTTGGTGTTTATTCACTTTATCGTTTATATAAAAACGAGGAACAATATGGAACATCATCAAGAACTTACCGAAAAGTTTAAGGATAAAATTTAAAGAAAATGCATGTATTGGATTATGTTTAAACAAAAAAAGAATTTGTATTATTATTCACTTATGTATTAATAGGTACCTATTTAATAGTATTTAAATTAACAAAACTATAAGAAAATAAAATGTTTGATCTCCTTTAAAGCATTATATTGCAAAATAATAACAAAATCGGTTAATTCATTAACCATAACCAGAAAATAAGTCAATTTTCTCAAAACAAACATCAGAACCCTGCTTCAGGTTACGTGCACAGATGTTCGGGAAGCCTTGTGATGGAATAAAGGCGTTTACGTCTGAAAAAAGTAATTGTACACAATGTTTTTGCTTCAAAATAAATCAAATAAATCAAAAAAAAAAAAATAATGAGAAACTCGCAGTTGCGCACCAAATATCTCTTCACTGTGAGCAGCTCAGATTCATAAGAATATAGGTACTTCATGTGAAAACTTTCCTCGCATAGCATCATTTCTCGCAAAACTCCTCCCGCAACCTAAGACTACCCCAATAATCAATCAGCAAAAAATTAGCCGCATGTGGTTTTGTTTTTTACAAACCAAATCAAATTAAACAATCTCGTGCATACGGCAAAAAGGCCTGCTCTCTTTCTCTGCGCGTTTGTTGCTTAGCAAATAAACAAATAAATAACACATAAATATGTTTTAGACGTAAAAGCATGTACATTGTACATACATATATATAAACTCTTTCATTGACAATGCGTGAACTTAAGAATAGATAAACAAACCACCTGTTTAGTTGAATCGAAACAGAACAAACTACTCAGAAATGTTGTCGTCGCTCGTTAATTGTTACTGTTTTCTTCAAAGCTTTTTGGCACCTCCAATGAAAATTAAAATGAAAAGAAAATCAAAACAAAACTTAACTTAAATATAAAGGATGGCGCAAAATTAATTACCGGGTGCTAAAGTTTTCAGTTTTGAAAATCGCGGCAAATGTCAAATTCAAAACAATTACTCCGCGTTTTTTAGGAGTACCTATAGCGATACACGTCTTGTTGACGAATATTTTTTGTTTATTTACTTCACAAATGTCAAAGTAAAAATAACATTTGCCACCATTTGCAACCGGTTACAATTTTTAAACCCATGTGATATAATTTGCGATACCCTGTATAATAATTAAATATCTACACAATAACTGGAAACTGAATGCATTATCTATCTGTACATATGTATGTATACTTCTTCATCCCAGAATAACTTGTTTTCTGTTTACAATGTCCAACTCGCTCTTTTTTAGGTGTTCTATATTATAAGCTTTATTATTCAAAAAAAAGCTTCTTGTTAAAAGTTATAGGACGTTCCCGAATTACTAAAGTAAACAAATATGAAAATGTCACCAGATAACACAGCTTATTATAAAGATATAATACTGCTCTTAATCACTCTTCCTTATTTAAGCTTTTTGTTATTGTTTGTGTTTGTTTCAATCAATTAGTTTTTTTATTAAAAATAAACAAAATAAAGAGTGTGAGATGACTCAATTTTACAACAAACCACAACGTTGATAATTTTCAAATGTATTCTTTGTAAGAAGGTGGTACACTTCGGCGTATACGTACTCTTTTATTTTTTATTATTTTTTATTTGATTAATAATGCAGCATTTTCGTGAAATGGATTGAAATGCTTTACATTATTTCTGCCTGTTAGAAGAAAAGCGTAGAATTTTTAAAGGTTTTTATCTTGAGCTTGGAAATTATATAGGGGTGATGGCTATTAATAATCTATTAATTAAAATTTTATTGTGAATTGCAGTTATTTGGCATTCAAATATCATATATCCAAATTAAAAGCTCTTTTTTTTTATTTGCACCCACATATTAATAAAATTATATTTTTTCTTTATTTTATTAAAATGTAAATATTATTAGGTAAGTACAAAAATAGTACATACTATTTACATTATAAAAAATCAACGTATTTAAAAAAAAATCATTATTGTACAAATCTAGTTGTTTCAATTGTATATTTAAACTTGTCCAAGTTGGCTTGCTGGTATTCCATTTCTATTCTCGTTTTTAAATGAAAGATAAAATGAGTAAACTCCAATCCATCCGTAACCGATTACAACTATTTTGATAACAACAAATGTATTAAAACTTTGAAATAATTTAAAAAGCAATTTTTGTATACTTACGTGTGAGTAGAATTAAATATATTAAAGCACCAATTAAAATACCAGGTTCACTTATATGATTCCATAAGAGTAATACCAATGCAATTGGGGTCAAAATAACAAGCTGAAAAGCATTAACACCCAGCCATGGTAGAAGCAAGATTTTTGAATTCTAAAGCAGAACAAATTTACAAATTAATTTTTATTTTAACTTTTATTTTTCAACGATGTATATTTTTGATAAATGTATGTAAATACGTGATGTATATGTATTTATTTCAAATAACTAACCTTTTTAACTGCTATTATCATTAAAACACCAGTGCCTACTCCTAAAAATGTGTAAAAAAATATAGAGCCTATTTCGGCTTTGAAAATGCATACAACAGCAGTGATGATTGAATAGATAATAGAAAAACAGCCAAAGGCAATTGTTCCATTTGGTAAGCTCGCACAGAAAAACTTGTCGATTGTATACATTTTTCCAGAAATTAAGGAAACTTTAAGTCAAAAAGAAAAAAATAATTAATTAAATTAATGTGCGCGTATATTTTTTTTTAGCAGCAAAACTATTAACCTTGAGTCTTTTAAAACGAACGGTAACCAATGTTTTATCAAGTTCACAGCAATTCACAGATATTCTTTCTAGATTTTTTGAAAAAAAAAAGATTGAAAACAAAAAAGTATTAAGTAGTTAATTATTTTTTTGATTTTTAATTAGATTAAGCCAGTTCAGGTTAAGAATAATATGTTTAGATATTTGCAATTTTCGCTTGTAGAGATGGGGAGTGCTTTTAACTTTTAAAGGAGATATCTTGTTCAGATTTCTCCTCACACAGAAGTTTGCTAAGTGAGATCTCAGAAGCGTGAACTGGTTAATTATTATAATTTCCTCTATATAAAACTCTTTATGGCTTTTAAGGCCGATTTTATTTTATCGAAGTTTAATACGACTTATGGGTATTTATTTTTATAATCAACATCAACCAATAATATTCAAAGCTCATTTCTGAACATTTCAACTATAAATTTCTCTGAGAGGGATAAAAATTATAAGAAAATTGATTGTGAAGAGAATGGTTTTGGATAGAGATTATAAGTGCTTATATTATTTTTTTTATTCTTAACTATTATCTTCCAGTGACCGAAATTAGACCGTTCAAACTAGCACAGTAGAGTGCATATCGAAAGGGGCTAACAATTAATAAAAGTCATACCATAACACGATATGAGCACAAAACAGCTGACACATACACACTATAAATCTCTATGACACCATTCCACTCGATGTATTCTATTTTTGTCTGTCAAACTCATACTGATGATAAAGTGTCAGATGTTGTATTGCAATCATCATCATAATTATAATATACCAAAAATGTTATTACATTTTAGCCCCTACGTTATTCGTCCACTGAACGGTAAAAGCTTGAAGCTGAACGTGAACCTTGTAGTTTGTATGAAATAGAAATAGTTTTTCCCGTTGAATGCATTTCGTTGCGTTCATTGGTACAAAAAATATGTTGCGCGCCATTTTCATTTCAAAAATGCTTTAAATTATTACCCTCTCAAAATATGTATAGGTATAAAGGGTTTTCCAATAAGAGGTTTCATTTTCAATAGCCCCCTATTTGGGCAGCTGTCACTTTTGAAGATGTCATCTTTTGACATTTGACAAGTAAAAACTATGCCATTACTAAAAATGGAACGATACACGCTTCAACAATGCACTGAAATTGTTAAAATGCCACACAAGCAACAAAACAATCGCAATTTTGCAAGAAAAGTTTTCTGACCTTGTTCTTTTTCGAAGAGGTGAACACAATTGGCCACCGAGATCTTGTGATTTAACATTTTTAGACTTTGGGGCCATGTGAAAGATAAGATCTATCCCAATGCTCCACAATCGATTCAAGACCTTAAAAATGGAATTCGTGAAGTTATCGAGGACATACAGCCACAAATGTCTGAATTGGTCATAGCGGCCATTTGACTGATATCGTTTTCCATTGTTAATGGCATACCTTCCTCTTTACAATGAAATAAACATACATTGAATTCTCTTAAAAAATACTCGTTTTTTTAATATCAAAATGAAACCTCTTTTTGGAAAACCCTTTATATATCTTTTTGTTGTTGTTTAAAAATGTCTCCCATATGAAAAACATTACCGTGACACTACATTTGTTTCTCTTTGTTAATACTATGTAAATAAAACTATAGCAGTTCAAATAAATTAGTGCTAAAGTGTGAGTGTGTACGAATACGAAATAACCCCATTAATGTAAAAATGTCGCAAAAAATAATTATTCAAAGCTAAATGTTAAGCTTAAAGATTTTAACTATTGTTATTCGCTACTTGTTCTCCTCTTATACACACTACACTATATATGTTTTGTACTAATTTTATTGAACTCCATTAATTTAAATTTAATTAAGCATTTTAATTATCTTTTATTGATTGTGCTTTGTTATTTATACACATACCAATAAATAATATCGTCATCCTTAATCAACTTAATTTCAAGAGAATAAGCTTAGAGACATACAACAGCTAAAGGTAATGAGATGAGATATAGCGTTTGCAATGAGATACATATGTTAATCTTAAATTGGAATGTATGAGATCTATAAAACTTTCTTGTCTCAAACTTGATTCACAAGAACTGACAAGAAAACGAGATTTCAGTGAAACGAGATCTCTTCGTAGTGGTCCTCTCTTAGAATTGACTTTTAAACAATTAAAATATACACAATAATACGTTTCTTGTCGTCTCATCACTTTAATTTTTGGAAGAATTGAAATACTGACTAATTTGCAGTATCAACATTTTCGTGTAGGTGTAGCTTAACTTCGTTTAACTGAGATTTTTGTTCATTTTTATTAGATATAGGTATGAGAATGTATTAAATAAGGTAGATAATCTGTTTTCTAGGATATGTGTCCCTTAATCATTACGCACACACCAAACTTAGCTTTAGCTCAGAAAAATGAGTTTTGAGACTGAGTTTTTTTTTTTTTACAACACTTTCTATTTTTTAATAAATCTTTTCGTAAGCGTTTGCTTTGACTTTCACGCACAGTTTTAAAAACTTTTAGGAAAGGTGAAACTAAATAAGTAATATTTTTTTTTTCTTGAAATTTATTTACATTTCTTAGGAAATAAAAATAAACCACCGCCAATTTGTGCTATTCCGCTGTCAGTCGTCGTCGTCGTGCAAAACGCGATTACTGCACTTCAGGTCTTAAGAAAGAGAACTAAAATACGATCAAGTTAAAAAAAAACAGTAGAACTTTAAGAGATATGAAAAGGTATCTTCTGCTTACTTGTAAATTCTAATACAGAGTAGTAAATAAAACAAAAATGAGTATTACCTTTACTTATTTCACTACTCTGTATGAGAATTTACAAGTGAGCAGGAGAGGTACCTTTTAATATCTCTTAAAGTTCTACTGTACATCTACATACCTACTAGAAATATAACCACGCCACAAATTTGAGGAGGAAGGGATTTTATTTCCAAACCAGGATTGCGTTCTTAATTAGCGTTTAATTCCTACATCATTAGTTTTTCATTTAACAAACTTCCTCGTCTGTGGAATAATTGAATAGAATTATAAAACATATGTACAAGAAATTTTTTGTATAACAGTTTCTTGCTCTATTGATATCTTTTTAGCGCCAACAAAGTTGAAGGTGAAGAGAGAACCAAAACAAAATTCAACAAAAACACAAATTTGAATACATAACTTAAAACAGAATTCATTATGCACCAACCACCAAGTACTACCCCAACTCACGATACAAAAAAAACCTGTTTTTTGTTTTCGTTGTCGTGATGCTCCCTGGATTTTTGTTTGTTGCTCTATGAAGCATGTCATTTAAAAGAGCTTTCGGTTATAAGCAGTCATGTTATAGAAAACATAGGATAATTGTGATAATAAAAAATAAACAAAAATGACAAAAGCAACAGACGAAAAAGCTTCGATACTAATTAAAAAAAAAAAACACTATTCCTATAAGTCTTTTTGAAGACCGCAGAATCAAAAGTTCATTGAAAAATTGAACTTAAACCACAAAAAGCCCTTAAATAAAATGAGTACTTGGGTCGCATGTACTGGCAGTTCTTATCGCCAGTTTAAAAAAAATGGGTTGGGCAAATAACGGAAATGATGGTTATTTTCGCTTTAATCCATGAACACTATACTTTCGTAATGTATGTATGTTTGGCACATGAAAGAAGTTTATTCTCACCGAATTCAAACATTATATTATGTACAAACAAAAGACAGGGGGTGATATTCTGCAAGCGTGTGTTTTTTTTTTGCGCGCATACATCCGATTTTATTATTCCGAATCTAAGTAAGAATATGAGTCATAGATCAGACATTTTATATTGAAGAGATGATTACCTTAGTTTGAGTGAGTGATAAAATTTCAAATTTATAAAAAGATCCAAATACCAAAAATAAGCAAAAGGAATCACAATCAAAGAATAATATTACTCACGTACACAATATGATATACCGATGACGATGTTGGTTCATTCAACGTTGTGCGCACAAGGTATGCTGTTGGCCTCATCGTGATATAATGGATTTTTCTATTTAGTTAGCTATTTGTTATGATTTCTAAAATTTACAAAATTTCCTCCAGAATTATATCAGGAAAGTGTATTACACAGAAATTGAAAAAATTTCTAGCAAAATACAGTTTTTTTTTAGGGATAAAAAAGAGTCCAATTTTTTAAAGGAGAAACTGTTTTCTAGGTCCCACTTGATCGGGTTAACATATTTACATAAAGAAGCGTTTTGGAGTCATTTCGAAAAAAAATCATTAAACAATATCTCGGTGACGGCAAAGTGCTATTTAAGTCTGATGATTGGCGTAGCAGTCATGAAATAGCTATAACTCTAGCAATTAAAAACTTGGTGGTAGTTCACCTAAGTGTTGTTCAAAGCCTTCAATATTGATATGATAGTGGAGAAGCTTGACAGTTTTACTGATCCAATTAAAATAAATTCTGTATCTTTCGAAAAGTTGGATTGTCTACTTTTAAATAAATCGCACGTTGGTAATGATTACGTCAGAACTAAAAGAAAATGCGTCGGGACTAACGGTTAATATGTGTAAACATAAACGTTCGGCCGAGTACCAGATTTCGATTTACATGTCGAACAATTTATTACACATAACATGCTACACGTAAGGCATACATTTTTAATTTACCCTACCCCCGGCAAAGATGGATGCACATTAAAAACAACCGTTTAGGTTTGGGTTAACGGACATGGCCAAAGTAAATAAATATGAACCCCCATTTCTTAATGTTCCAGCTACATCCCTGCTAAATTCAGTAAGTCTAAAAAAAAGCTTCAAAAAAAAGCTATTTGTTATAAAGGCTTTCTTCTGTGTCAAATTAAACAAAAAAAAACCCTCATTGGCAGCTTGTATTTTATATTTTTCTTCAATGCGGTTTTGCATTTTGTTTTCCAATAATTTAAAGCAATGTATCGGTTGTAAAGTTTATATTTTTTATTAGTGCTAATACTCAAATCTTTTCCGGATCAAAAATTTAAAACAATCACTAAGCAATTTTAGCTTGAAAAGGAAAAACAAATTAAAAAAAAAAACAAAATCCCAAAAATCTTCCTATACGAAATGGCCTTAACAATAAATAAGTGCTGCTGCATCAGCCTCCCTACTGCTTGTATCATCATAGGCGTCTTAGGAGGTGTATTTTCTTTATTAAAATCTATCGAATGTTTTACGCATCTATATCATTTGAAAGAAATTGAAGAAGTCGATGGCAACTATGACCAATTCAGAATTGGTAAATGATTTCAAGAAAAATTTAATCGTGTACATTTTGGTTATTTTTTTTTTTATTTAATGAAGATATTTATTATGTTCTGGTCCCTAATATTATTTATGCGATAACATCTGTTTTGCTCATCATTGGAATAAGAATGGTAATTTGTTATGGTTGTTTTTATTTTACACAAACATATAATATGTACTTGACATATGGGTGTCACTCTGACAGATTCATCTGGATCTCATCTGGCATTTTCAATTCAAATAATAATTGGAAGCTTTGAGTTATAGGTATGATTTAATTCAAGATACTGTGGATATGGTTTCTGCAAATTTAACTATTTTGTACTTAAATGTATGACAGGGCGAAAAGGCTTATAATAAAATGTATGACAGCAGATTGTGGTAAAGGTATATTTTGTAAGGCATCGAGTTTCAAATGAAGTAAAAAAAAAAAAACAAAGTGTTTATTTTATGACGATTTATTAAGAACAGAGGTTAAACACGAAAGTGTTTATTTTATGAGGATTTATTAGGAACGGAAGTTAAACACGAAAGTTTTTTATCTTATCTTATTTTACCATTATTATAAAATTTTGTATGTTTATTTTGCTGTTTGTCCTTATTCAATCAAGCTCAAATCGCTGGAAGGAAGGAGGACAGCGAAGTGAGTAACAGCTATTTAAACATAAAGCATAATTTGGGATAGTATTTTCTTTGAAGGGCAAGGAAATCATACAAATCAAACAAAAGAATCCTAATGTCTTTTACACGGTATTCCTTGAATAAATTATTGCCTCATCCTTAAAAATCAATATGAAACATACATATATCAGTGAACGATGAGTATAGTAGAAGAGTGATGCCCTTTCAAGATTTTAATTTGATTAATAAAGACAAAAACCATAAAAACTTTTATTTTAAATGATATTTTCGCCCTTAGAATTCACATCTGATGTTACTACCTTGGCTTATTATCAACGTGATTGCGCTACTCTTATCTGTTCCTATTGTTTTGTTTTTCTTCCATTATGCTGGTTCGCGAGGTTCGACAAGGCTTCTTCTTCAAATAATTGCAATTATTTGTTTATTTCTCGGTAAGTTTGACACAAATAAAAACAAAATATTCTCTTATAGTTATTAGATTTTCAAATAATTCGTTTTTATTTAAATGAGCAGTCATGATGTGAAAGGATATTTTTCACGTCCATAATTATAATTTCACGATCATTTTTAAACTTATTAATTTTAGGTGTCAGCTGTTGGATATGGATAGCAGTTTACTCGCTCTTCCAAGACATTCGAACAAAGAGAAATGAACAATTACCGGAAAATGAAAAAACCTTGATGAATTTATATCCTCGTTATGAAATCGTTCAATTGAACGTTTAAGTTTTTTTTTTCTATTTAAATATTTATAATCATTAACAACAAATTTATTGACTCCATCAAAGACTTAAGAATGAAAATATATCGAACAAAATTTAAATTAACAATAAAAAATAGTGTGTTGTTGTTTTTTTTTTCTAAAATTCTAGATAAATGTATACATTTTCTTGTTAAAAATTATAATAAATTAATTTAAAGTCAACAAAAAAAAAACACTGCTTTTCAATAAATTAAAAGACAAGTTCACAAGTTACACTGTTGCTAGGGTATATTCAGTCTTCAGGCATGCGTAAAAAATGTCAACAGTTTTTTTTTTTTTAAATGAGATGGACCAAATTTGTAAAATTACTTTAAATAAATTTTCAAAAAGTTATTTTAAAAAAATTTAATTTGGTTTTTAAAAAATTAACCTTTAAATAAGGTTTTGAATCCAAGTAATTTAAAAAAAAATATTATTTAAAATTTTCTGTTAAGTAAAAGCAAATCTTGATTTGGAACGCACTTCATATAGAATTAATAATCCCCTTCAAGTTTCTGAAATCTTAAAATATTTGTTCGTCAAAAATTTAACAAATACAATTAAATGTCTTTATTTGAAAGAATTATTGCGTGAGTTGAACCTATTAGGTACCTATGAATTCATAAAAATAAATACATATAATAAAAATCAGATCGGAAAAAGGGAACATACATATGTACATATACATGTAGGTAATATCATACCATAATACCTTTAAGAAAAAAAAAAACAAAGAAAGTAGGTAAATCCAGGCAATAAGTCGGAAATGCCTTAAAACATTTCTCTAAGCAATTAAAATTAATTCACTCGCTAACCTAAATTGTTCTAATAAACCAGTTAATGTAATTATATAGACAAACAATAAAACTGACAGTTTTAAAATTTTACCATATAAAAATAAATACCATAACCATACAAAGAACTTTTGCTTACTTGTGATATCTATCGCACGACATTGTGTCTGGCATATGTGAAGAGTTGGTAGCTAAAAAAGCTAAAAAAAAAAATTATTGAAGCACAAAAAATGCTTCTAAATGGAAGGTCATCTGCTGTAGAAGGTCTTTAACTAACTTTGAACTTTCTTTTCTTTCACTATTATCACTGTTTACAATGACAGCTGTTGTTTAAGTGCAATAGTTCTACTAAATTGGCACATCACACAACAAAAATTTTCTCTTGTTCTCTAAACAGGATTTCACTTTAACCACTACCATAATGTGCTTGTGCACCTTGCCGGTTTTATTTTATGTAAAACTCGTTTTATAGCAATTTTTTGAGTAAAATCAAGCACAATTTTGTATGAATGAACTGTCAAATTAAAATGCACAAAATTAAAATTTTCAATTTTAAATGTTGCTAATGAAATGAAATAAAAATAAACAAAACCAGTCACGAACACGATAACTGCACGCTTCGCCACGATGATGATGGGATGTTGAGACAAAAAAGAGAACAAAAAGAACCAACGCACAATAAACAACTAAACAAAAACAAATATAACGAACGAGTAACAAAAAAATGCAGGTACGAGTTCAATCAACCTAAAACTTTATTAAACGAGGACCGCGACTTTAATTGAATTGTTTTAATTTAACGTCGGCGTTTTACCGTCCGTATTTGTGCCTTTTCATTGCGGAGTAATCGAGCAAACTGTTTTACAAGTTACAACTTTACAAAGTATGAAGCTAGGCTTCCACTCCACCGGTGGTGTACGTGCACGTACATGTATGTATTTATGAATTTAAATCTTTTATGTGTCATCATCATCAAACATTAGAGGAGAGACAACGGGCACTTAGTTGAGGCAGACAAAAGAGATTAAACCTAGTTTTTAAATTGTTTTACTCCAAGCTTCACTTCAACTTTGAAAAATTAAAATCTTATAAAACATACAGAAAAGCTAAAAATCTTATTATAAAATTATGTATTTCTTTAAGTTGTGCTTCTTTTCTTAAACTGGTTTAACTATAATGAACGATTAATGTTAAACTATAATAGTTGGAAGAGCTTACTAACGCTAATGTCGTAAAGCCATAAAAAGTTGTTTTCCGAATTTACAATATCAGAAGTCCCGATAGTGATATTAAGTGAATGAAATCATCTATATCTCTCTTTCAATTTCTTATTTTATTTACTTTAAAATGGTTAAAAAATTTTATATACATCATATATTAGAAATTCACATTTAAAAATGTTCCAAAAATTAAGATTTAAAGAAACATCAGGTTGGTTTCAAAATAATTTCAAGCGTTTTTTAAGCAATTTATTTCTAATTACAGTTAATTATAAATAATTTTTCAGTATAAACCAGTTTTTTTTGTGTCGGGACCCTTTTCATGACCCCTTTTATCAGTGGCAACATGCCTTAAATATACTATGTATGTACTGTGACTTTAGTACAGTTTAGTTTTATTTAATTTTATCAGTCTTAAGTGTTCCTTTAAGATATAAATATCGTGCCTTGTCCGCATGAACATTGAAAAATAACACAACACAACACAACACAACACAACAAAAATAATCCACTCATAATTTTGTTTGATTATTTCTTTCTTAATCTGGTTTCAAACATCCGTTTAACAAAATGATTTGCTGTTTTACTGTGAATAGTTTTTTAGACATGAGCTTACCAACGGCTGGCATGTTCATCGGCTGGCTTTCTTCAATTATCAGTTTAATCGTATGTGGGATTTGCATTCAATCCCATAAAATAATAGAATTTTCACGCATTCGTATATTTTTCATTTCTCTTCTTATTGGTGGTTTGTGAGATAAAAATTAACGATACAATTACGATACTGATTTCAATTTATTATTCTTCCAAGGATCTTCCGGGGCGAATTTTATTCCAGTGATCTTATCTCTTCTGGATTTAATTGCATCTGTTTTGCTTATCATTGGAGTTAATAAGGTTCGTTAATTAATATTCTCGTTTTGATTGGAATGTTCTCCGTAACAATCATCCTTTCTTGTTTTTAAAGAGAAATCATTTGTTTCTGGTGCCCTGGTTGATCAATAGCGGCTTATTTTTGGCTACTAAAATTAGCTCCTCGATTTCAGATACGCTGCTAGTTTTAAGTAACAGTTCTGTTTCTCCAGGACCTTTGGTTGCCATTCAAACTCTTTTCATCGCATGTAAGTTTTTGTATATTTTTTCGTTTTTTCGAATGTTATAATTTTTTACGTTTTTTAAGTGTTCTTTGGTATGGTGTGGAATGCAATCTACTCACTTTTTCAGAGTATTCGGAAACAAGAGCAAGAAATATTGGGCGCAGAGAGATTTGTATGAAAGTCTTACTGTTGCAGTTATGAGTTAAAAAAAAAAAAAACTCATAGCATAATATTATATTACAGCATGAATTTTAATAATCTCGTTTAATATTTTGGTAATTTTTTCTGTATTTTATTTTTTTTTTTTGCTTTGTATTCAATGAAAACTTTTTCTTTTTTTAAACATATAGATAATAAAACTTTTATTTTAAAACTAAGGGCCTAGTTTTATCCATACATATATTTACAAATTTTGCTGGTCGCGTTAATCGATTTTATTTCAAATAAACATTGAAAAAGTTATCCATAAATTATTTTTGAATAAAAATTTTAGAAAAAAGATACGTTTTTACAGAAAATTTCAGTGGCATTTGTGCAAGTATTTAATTCAAGTATTCCAAATTAATCAATATTGAAATGCAACAAATTTCAACATAAAATTAAAATAAAACTAAACAAAATTTTAAGCAAATCGGTGCCCCCGTTTAAATTAAAATTAAATTACATTGGAATATTCAAAGTCTTTTGCTGAACTGATATTTTACTAAACTGCAGTTTAAGATTCATTGAATTAATAAATATACCTAAGAAAAAGGTGCTATTTGTAACCGAAATCCGTTCTTTATTTATAGAAATAGAAGATTATTAAATTATTAGAATTCAAATATTGTTGGAATAACAAACTATGTAGATATACAAAATAAAGTTAATTTCAAAAAATCCAATTAAACCTTCTTTTAACTTAGAGTTTAAAAATGACTATGAATACGGTCCCTTATTAAAGAAACTATTTATAAAGAATGACAAAACTTTTCTGAAAAACTCTTGCGTTCCTATAAACAAGCTCCCAACATACTACTACAACATACAACATACTACATACATACAAATGTATGTATGTAAGTAGGTATAAATATAATTTTCCTTGCATTTTTTTAAATAAAAACTCAATGAATTTATTTTATTAATACATATACAAAATGTCACTTCTGCGCATTAAATTTTATGAGAAGCGAGAAGGGTTCCCCCCTTTAAAATGACCATTTGTCCAGTTATGTATAGCAGGAATGCGATATAATAAACTTTTGTATCGTTTTTCATCAGCTTTGGTACCTATATCGTCTTATGTTAAGGTTTTATGTATCGAGTTAAATAAACAAATTGAATTTAAATAAACAAAACATAATATAACTTCTTCCACAATGAACACACCATGGTTACCGCATACTAAATATGCCCCAGTTAGAAGCTTTAAATTAAAATCTTCATAATTAAAATCGTTTAACCAGCTTTAATAAAAATCCAAAAGAAAATGATGGGTTGATATTGATTTGAGCTCTAAAGACGCTATAGTAGTGAACTAATACAAATTCTATGAAGCAAACTAATGAGAAATCCGTAGTAAATTTAAACAATAGAGTTCCACAGAAAACATATACAGTCATATTTATTAGATTTTTGTCTACTTAGACAATGTCTAACTATTTTCAAATTGATGGAAATATGCTTTATTTAATAAAAATAAATATCACATTATTCACGGTTAAGACAATCTACTCTTGTGTCTTAATATGGCAGCTATAAGACAACAATAAACAAGGTTTTTGAACACATTTTTCATTTTTATAAATAAGACCTATAAAGTATAACCTTAGGGGTTTTCTTTTTAATATTCAGTTCTACGAATTTGTCAAAATTGAAGAAAATGTCGGATGCAATGTCCAATCATATGTCTAATATCAATATTTCGATGTTGTTTTTAATAATACGATGTGACGTTTTTGTGGGCAATGGAACAAGCATTTTTAATTTCTGACACTTTCAGCTTTAACAACCTGCGCAATATATTCCCATGCATTGGATTGAACGACCAAACTATAGGGTCAATTTGTTTTAATTGTTCGGCAGTAGGTACATATACTCTTAAAAAAAAGAATCGTTATTTTATCTCCAAATCTCTGACGTAACCCTTATTATTTTTACGGAATTCTAGCCATTTATTCCTTAAAATATATTTTTAGTTACAAAGATTGAGTGCATTGAGGCAAAAAATAGCGTTTTGTCAGTCATTTAAATCCATTATTATGGAATATCTTCAGTCATTAATAGACATACATATAATATTCATAAATAATATAAAAATATATATAATATTTTCATATATAACAAAAACCTAGTTCCATCTTATTGAACCGCATTGGACTATAATAGGTGTACGGAAACCCTGACATTTGAATAAACAATTGAAATAAAAAATAAAATGTAAGAAGAGACATTTCGGAGAAGCGGGACTTTTGCATAGAATAGCAATAGCACAGTTTGATTTTTGGTTATAGTTGTTTATTCAGTTACACTTGCAGTTGGAGTTCAGTCTAAAGAGTTAGTTCAAGAAATAAATATCGTGCCTTGCTCGCATAAACAATAGCAGCTTAGAAAAAAAATAATCATCAAAAAATAATTTTGTTTGATTCTTTCTTAATCTACAATCCACATAGTTTCAAACATTCATTTTGCAACATGATTTGCTGTTTTACTGTGAAAAGTTTTTTAAACATGAGCCTACCAACGGCTGGCATGGTCATCGGTTGGGTTTGTATTGTTTTCACACTTTTTCGATCTGTGATTTTGATTAAAGCTGATGAAATAATAGAATTCGCAAACATTCGTGGCAATAACATGCCAGAGCTTAATGGTTCGTGAGATGAGAATGTTGTACCAATACCATACGATTAACATTTATTTTAGTTATCTTGCAAGGTTCTTCTGCGGGGATTTTAATTGCTGTGGCTTTATCTCTTCTGGATTTTATTGCATCCGTTTTGCTGATCATTGGAGTCAATAAGGTTTGTCAATGAAAATTGTCGTTTTGATTGGAATGATGTCCTTATAACAATCATTTTTCAATTCATTTATTTTTAAAGAGAAACCATTTGTTTTTGGTGCCATGGTTGATCAATTACGGCATATCCTTGACTATAAAATTTTTCGTCGGGATTTTATTAATAGTATTCGTAACGGTGGATTCTTATTCTAATTCTGCAAAACCTTGGATTGTCGTAATAATTCTTTCAATCTTAGGTAAGTTTTGTAGTTGAAGAGCCGTCAGCAAATTTGTACCTGTACGTAAATAAAACCAAAATATGACGCATGCACTAACTAACTTATATTTAAATTTCACATATTAAGCATTCAAAATTTGCTTACGGCTCTTTTCCCTACTATTAGTGTTATGTTATAGGTATGATTTTATTTCGTTTTTTTTTTCTTTTAAGTGTTCATCGGCATGGTATGGAATGCAATCTACTCACTTTTTCAGAGTATTCGAAAAGCAAATGAAAATACAATATTAGACACTGAAAAACTTGTTGGAAACCCTAACTCCTTCAGTTACGAACTTTTTAAAACCTCAGAATAATACTTTATTGCATTATGAATTTCAATATTTTCGTTTATTATATTGAAAATATTCTTTACTGTAATTTTGTTCTTCTTTTTTAAACAAATAATAAAATATTTTTTTATTAAATTAAGGGTCTTGATTTATTTATAATAATACTCACTAATTTTTTTAAATTTTCATAAAAATGAATATTTCAAAAGTCTTCCAGAAATTGGTTGGATAGTATTGTTTTTTTGTAAAAATATATGAAGGGTGATTCACATACGTTATGACAGAATGCAAGAGCGTGTAGGTCGAGACAAGAAAAAAATCGTATTAAAGGAGGGTTTTTTTGCTACCGTTTAGCCGAGGGGGGTAATCTTCCTCCAATACGTATTTTCTCTTGCCTCGACATATACTGTAGCTTTTTTTCACACCGTATGCCAATCAGCCTGTATAATGTATATATGTACGAAGAACTTTTTTATAATCCCGGAGGCAATTGGATGAAAAAAAGATGTCGGTACTAAACAATTTACAAGTGAAATACAACGACAGGCGTGTTTTTTTTTAACCCGAAAGGATTTAGATAAAGAAATTACTCGGGACTAAATATAAGAACAACTGATCACCAACGGGTTTAACTTAACGCAAATTTTGTTACTGGCGTGAATCACATACATCTTATTATTGATAGTTTGTATGTAAATGGAAACTCCATTTTTTTCTGTGATGTTGTCACTAATACTCGATGTCATTTTTTCAACCAATTCCAATTTTCAAAGGCATGTTATATTGCTCGTGGAGAGACCAAGTTAGAAAAACAGAAAATTAATTAAATTTGGCTTCACTTAACCACACTCGACGAAAATCTTCTGCATTACTGTACTAGCCCCCAAAAAATATTTAATTTTATTCAACGTCAAATAAGTAGTTGGCTAGCCTGTACTACTTGCAATTTTCTTGTGTTTTCATTTTTTTACATTCAATTGTAATTTTATTACAAAAAATTCTGTCTCCTTGGCCGTATGGCAGTATTGTGCTTAATTCTATAAATTGCC
Organism: Epistrophe eligans; assembly: GCA_951394125.1. Taxonomy (NCBI): domain Eukaryota; kingdom Metazoa; phylum Arthropoda; class Insecta; order Diptera; family Syrphidae; genus Epistrophe; species Epistrophe eligans. The sequence goes on along the minus strand of OX596030.1, from coordinate 94,946,810 downwards.
CAGACTGAACAGAAGAGTATTTATTTTAAATTAAACAAACAATTATCAATGGAAGATTGCAGCTAATAAACAATTTAAGTGCGTTCGCGGAGCCAGAGTCTATTAATGTTTGTGTGTGTGTTGACCAATTGCAGTTGCCCCCCTCAGTAAAATCCCCCGCAAAACACAAGTATCGTATCAAGTGCAAAGCAAAAGCAACAGAAGTTTAATTATGCCCCCAAAGGTGCTCCGTTCGATGGAGAAGACACCCTGCAAAGTTCACTTGGAAACATGGAAATATTAGATATTGATTGTAACAATGTAAGCGAAGTACCTTGTATAAAAAAAGTGTGAAATGTTTAAAAAATAGTCTGAGAATGGAGACACTTCCGAATTGTATGTTTTCTTTTACATGGGGAACCTTGATTTTTAGTTAGTTTAACATTCTATGGACATAAATTATGCGTTTTTAATTTTATTATCCTAGTTTCTTTGTTCCATTCGTTCAAGTTTGAGGTCAATCATAATATCAACCTGGGCTTATTTCTAGCTGCGAACTTTTTGTTGGTCCACTTTGTGAATTCTTGTCTCGCACATCTTTTCTTGTTGGAACTGTTATTTCTCTTTTTTTACGACTTTATCGTCACCAATTAGACTCATTGTCACTTTTGTCAGTCATGACTCGTGAGAAGCGTACGGGTACATAAAAAGCACCAAATTGAATTATTGTGTGCAGACGACGAGAGGTGAGTGACCCTGTTAATTTTGTTTTCTTTTGTTTAACGTAGTTGTTGAAATCCTTAAAGTTATTAACAATAATTTTCATTTTATTCTTTGGTCCCATTGAAATTGAATACGTTTTTTTAACTTTCCCCAATAGGGTATTGCTAATGGCCACAATGATACCCCTTATATTATTTACTTAATATTGAAAAGTTCATATTTAAGCAGTAAGTCCAATCGCTTCTGAGCCGGCGACCGATTAATGATTCGAAAATAAATTTCTTTATTTTAAAAACTTCGTCAATAGGCTCACGGTGGGGGTAATTGTCAATGTGGGTGACTTATATAGGTAAAGCATGAGCACTGTGAAACTGGTTCAAAATCTTCAATCCTTAACTACTTAGAGCTGTAGATCACAATACTTAGATTGTGCAGTCCAATTGTTAAAATACCTAAATTATTAAAAAACCTAAAAATTAATGAATAATTTTGTGGTTTTAATTGCACATTTAGAGCTGGATATAGGTACTTTAGTGCTTGGATTAAATTTAGAGCGTGCAGGATGTGAAACGTTCTTGGTTATCTCTTAGCTCAGCTTTTGGATTTCATTCCAGATCTTTAATCTTTCGGCGTCTTCTCCTGTTCTGCTTTTGTTCATAATCACATCTTCTCCTATTCCGCAATAGGACTCTAGACCCAACAAAAAGGTTTGTAACTGTGGACCTTCAAATTGAGTTTCTTTCTTCAAGACCAACATATATGTATGTCACCTTCAAGTGAATCAAAAATTCAGTGTTTTGTTTGAGTGAAGCGAAAACACTGTGAAATGAATTTCTTAATTATTCTAGGTAAAATATTATTTTATATATTGTTAAGACCTTCGTAAAATTAAAATACCAAGAATTAAAGTACCAAAGCGCAAGGCACTTTGCCGTTAAGAAAATTTTTCTTTCTATTCAAGTGACTTGCAGTGTATATTTTTTTTAACTTATTTCATAAATTTTTTTCAGCTTCAAGTGTTTGTATGTCCATCATAAGCTGTTTCTTAACACCAGTGCCAACTTTACATAGCTACTTAATTTTTAAGCACATTTGCTGCCTCTGAATTTTCAACATTGATAAAGCAATATTTTTGGGCCAATAAACCTATAAACCTCAACACATCCGTCTTTCTCATAAGAGGCAATTAGATGATCTCTTTCCAATTGAGGAATAAAAACGCACTATATTTTTAAAAACTTACTTGTGTGATAAAAAAGCAGAGCACACAGTTATGTGGATAAAGCGCAAAGTAATTCAGTTTATAAAAATACAATCTAAATCCTTTTTCATGGAGTATAGCTTCGAATACTTTGGATTTCTGGGTTAAATAAATACCAGAAGAAACAAAATAGGAACAACTCAAACACACCAACTCTACAAATTCCCGAACAAAAAAAAATAAATCATTAAACAGAAAGGAACTTTCTGTTTTTTTTATTTCTCGACAAAAATTTACCATTGGCTGTATATTATGGGTAATTGCCTACAATGTTTCCAATCATCTGATCATACGGGCTCGGCGATAGTTACGCAGTCTGCGCATTGCCCAATGACAAATATTGACAGTTGTGGACGGGCCGCGGGAAGTGCAATCGATCGCAGTACATACAGTGATCGTCCAGGAGGTGAATATTGTCAAATGAATAGTTTATTTATCGATAAAATATTCTTTCTTCTTTTCATTTAGAAACAGATGAATTGTTGTCTCCTAGCCCTTTAATGGCCAACAACAGTGATACCAAGCGAAGTAGTTTTAAGAAATCGATAGTTTTGTTAAATGGAAATGCCAACAACATAGGTGATATTATAACAACAGGTAAGTTTCACAAACTATAGAATTTAATTTACAAAACTATTAAACACCAGTGCTTCAGATAAAGCTACGATAAAGCTTTTTACGAGAACAATAGCAAATCACTGCACTCTGAATTTAAATAAATATATCAGGATACCAATATTTAGTCGTCAATACCCTTTTTTTTTATGTGTAACTTTGTATAGTTTAAATAAATTATCGATCTTACTAAAATCATACCGTTAATTGAATTTCAGTTCTTCCCCTTGCAGTAAAAGAATCGCATGAAGTCTCAGACAACACGCTTAATCTATTATTCGAAGAGTACAAAGACCCCTATGAAGATGCCATCCTATCAGATGGAATTGAACGACTCTGTAAGGATCTAAGCTATCAGCCAGATGAATTTCCGATTTTAGTTCTGGCCTGGTGTTTAGACGCATCACAGATGTGCCGTTTTACAAAAATGGAATTCATTGAAGGATTACATAAAATGTCGGCCGACACGATCGACACAATTCGTTTAAGACTGGAACAAACAATTGAATTGATGAAAACCGATTCGGAGATGTTCAAACAACTCTATCGTTTTACCTTTCGGTTAGTTCACATAAATATAACATGAGTAAATAATTTATACACATATGAAAAATATTTTTTTTGTATAGATTTGGTTTAGAACCGGACCATCGTATTCTGTCCCTCGACATGGCAATCATTTTATGGCGTTTAGTATTTACTCTGCACAAGCCCGAGCTGCTCGATCGCTGGTTGTATTTTCTGGAACAGCATCCCAACATCAGAGGCATCCCCAAAGATACATGGAATATGTTCCTCAATTTTTCCGAACAATGTGATATTAACAACTACGACGACACAGAGGCATGGCCCAGTCTCTTTGATGATTTTGTTGACTACGAAAAATCCCGGCTGAGTGCGGTTTCCGACACAAGCAATAAACCCAAGGACGACGACAATGCCAACAATAATAATGACTTGAGCCATCGTAAGACATCCATCGATGTTTCATAGTACTTTAATGAGTATGATTCTCAGTGCCGCCATTTCTAACATAAGTTAAATTCAATATTTTATTTGTTAACGATTTAAACTCTACAATCAAAGTCGATATACATATATTGCATATTTAAGATTTGTCGCGTTTGCTCTTACTACTTAGAGTGTTTTTTTTATTTTTCGGATAATGATGCAGACTGCTTAGACTTATTCACTACCAAAGCGTTAACATTCCCAAGAGTTATTGCCCGTCGATATTTTTGTTTCGCATATAATAAAATTAGTCAGAAGGTTGGAATAACAAAAAAAAAAAAACACAAAAATGCCTTAAAAGTAAAAAAAAAAAATTAGAACAGAAAAAACAAAAATATTCTACAGCATCATGTATTTTCGAAAAAAAATCATAAATATAGTAACTCCTTTTTAATAAAAAAAAAAAAAAAACAAAGAGATTCACAGACGACACGTTAACATGACACAATTTTTGCGCAAACAAAATATTGATTTTATTTTTTTAATGATTGTTGTGATACTGATATATAAAAAAACGAAAGAATAACCTCTTAATATTTTATTAAAATTAATTCTATAATCCTATCTCGAAGAATATAAACAAAAATAAAAATAGAGCGACTCCATAAAGCAGAGAAGCGCGCTCATTCATACACGAAATATCTCAGCCACACTCATGCTACGCTCTTACAACTCCTCATAAATTAAAAGATATTTATATTTGTATTTATTTAAACAAAATAACATAGATAGTAGTTTGTCCGTTAAAATGTAGGGAACACAATTACGAACTACGAAAACGCGAACAAACTATGAACTAAAATGAAAATCTTTTTCATAGAAAATCCATAATTTCAATTGAAAGGATTTTTCGATAAAAAAAATATAAAAAATAAATTGCTTAGTGAATTTTTTTGTTTAGTGTCTAAACTTATATTTAATATTTTCGTTGTTGTAATATTGGAAAAAAATAAATTAGAGTTAACAATATGTGTAAAAGAAAAAAAACAAAAGCAAACTACACAAGACTTGTAATATAAAATAAAAAATAATTAAAGAAATAGTTCGAAGTTCATTTAAAGAAAAGAAGTAACAAACAATTATTGTAACAAACGATTCTAATTTTGTTTTCATTTCGGTGCAGATAAATTAAGTTTAATTTAAATTAAGTAAAATAAAAATGAGGAAACTAGCAATGAACATTTATTTGGATACATTTATGATTAACTATCTAAATTATATACATATAATGAAAATATATTTAATTGTAAATATACAAACAAATATATATTAGGTTATACAAAAATAATTTGAACGAAAAATTAAAAGGAAAATATTCAACAAAAAAGAATTCGTAAATACATTTTTTTCAAACAAAACTTTTGTTTCACTATATAAAATATAAACTTAGATTTGCATGGTCGGATAACTAGCTATGTATTAGGTCAAATATCTATTTAAGCGTCTCAATTAACATGGCCTTTGGTAAGTAAGAATAAGAACTATGGTTTAAAAAAACAAGAATTGAATATTATATTGGACCCTGTTTAGATTGTGACTTTTCACTACGACATGACCATTATTTTGTGGGTGAGACGTGAGGGCGGTAAAGCTGAAGAGTTCTGTTCCCTTGAATTTGAATGGTAAAAAAGTAGTAACTTACTACAAAAATACACTGAAAACAACAACAGTAAAATAAATATGTGTCGAGGAAGTTGTGTCCTTGTTTTCAACCAATTCTCTCCGGGATTAATAAAAAAACACCTACCGCCACATTTTATCACTCGATACATTTAAAACTTAAATCCCGAAGTATTTGCATTGAATTTGTATAATTTACATACATCCATATTTAAGTATTAATCTGGGTGTATCGAATGAATAATATGGCCACTAGTGTTTTTTTTCAAACTCTTTCTCTTATCGCCATATTACACCCAGATTAATACTTAAATACGGATGAATGTAAATTATACAAATTCAATGCAAATACTTCCGGATTTAAGTTTTAAATGTAGTTTGTTTAAAAGCAGTCAATTACCATTTGCAAACTGAAAAGCAATATCCCCACCAATATAAATATTAATAGGCGTGTTTTTTGTAAGCCGGAAATTCACGACACAAAATTTAGCGACAGCATCACAGAAAAAAAATGGAGTTTTCATACAAACTATCGATAACAAGTATATAATTTACGCCGGTAACACAGTTTTTCTGTGTGCTTAAGTTAAGCCCGGAAAATTCTCTGGGTTTAACTTAGTTGTTGTTGTATTTAACATGGTGATTGTTTAGCACCGACGTCGTTTTTTTCGACCAATTCTCTCCGGGCTTACAAAAAAACACGCCTAATGTTTGGATCTTTTAACTGTAACCGTCATTTTATTTAGTCGATTAATGCAGATTAAAACTTAAATCCAGATGTAAATTAATAGAATTTAAGTAAAATAACATCTGGATTTACTTTTTAATCCGAATGAAACGAGTGAATGATATGGCGGTAAATCTCGCATCGACAAAATTAGTGGAGAAACGATGAAAATTGTATCAAATGAAATGGTTTTTCTCCATTTTCAACGTTTCTCGACCATTTTTATCGATGCGAGAGTTACATAACGTAGGCTACTGTTGTTTTTGTATTACTTAAAAAAAAAAAAAAAAAAAAAAAAAAAAAAGCCCGACCCAAACCCGTAGATAATAATACACAGCTCTCTCTACACTCCTTATCCACTCGATTGCATCGTTTAAAAGTAATCTATTCGAAACCAAAACAGAATCGTGAAATGCCTTATTTTGAAAATATTAAGGGTATTCATGCAACGTCGGAAACTTTACGACGTCGTAAAATCTTAAAGTTTCCGACACACGTTTCATGAACGCCCCTTTAAACATCTTGCGAAAATGTTGTGATAAACCAATCAGCTGACTCAACCATAAGTCATAATACCATTAAACAAAATTTTACTATTTTCATTTAGGACACAAATTCTTGTCGGAAAAGATTTCCTATACAAAATTTTACAGTTCGTTTACGACATCGACTTTCCGACGTTTACCACGTTTACGATGGTTTTCCGACGTTTCATGAATACCCTTATTATCAAATACTTCCCGAATTGGATCTTATCGTAATCTCTGGATTTGAATTTATTTTAAAACAAACGGAATTTCTGTCCATATTTTATTTTAATCTATTTTCGTTTACTTCGCCTTTAAAAAAATCATTCTCCGTCTCTATTCACAATTCACATTCTTCAGTGTTTCTGTTCAGTTCAGTTTGTTTCAGTCAATTCTTTGTGTCCAATCGAGCAAGTTTGGGTTGTTTCTATTTCGTATGTTTAATTGAATTTTTCTTTGTCCTTTATCAAAATAGAATTATTTTTTACGCAATTATTGAATTTAAATTTTTTTTCTTAGAAATACTTTTCCCAAATATGTTTACTGTAAAACGTTTATGTTGTTTGCGATTGAATACGGCCGGTGTAGTTGTCGGCTGGGTATGCGGTATTTTGTCCTTGTTTTATTGCGTGCTCTATGCACTGATCTTGTCGAATTTAGATGAAATCATTAAATACATAGCCGAACAGGGTGGTTCGGCTGCGGAAAAACTTGACCCGAACACCGTTAGAAGTGGTAAGTTGTCGAGTTTTGCAATAATTCAATAAAAGTAAGACGCATTTTATTTTAAACATAAATTATATCAAATTACAGTTGTAATTGCTGTTGTTGCCATTGCTTTAACTATTTGTGTGGTTAACCTGATATCTTCGGTCCTATTGGTTGCCGGCACCATCCAGGTATGATTAAATTTATATGTATTTATTTTTATTGTAAATAAAATAGGTACAAAAAATTATCTGAATGCACACAAGAGACAACGCAGATAAGTAAGTGTTGTTTGTGTGACTAATACACTATCTCCAGAGCAAGGGATTCACCTCTCAATCATACTTGATCAATTTTTCCGTCCGCAGGAACGTCATATGATGCTAGTTCCATGGCTGCTTAATAATGGAATCGCTCTCTCTTTGGCTGTTGCGAATTTGGTATATTTTATTGTAAACTGCATCCATGTGGGAAAGAGTTTCGGATTAATCTTTGGAATGACATTGGGTCTAATGATTCCTCTTGGTAAGATTTTTTTGTTTACAAGCACGTAATCATTCACTATCCCTTACTATTCCAGGAATACAATTCTACATCTGGACTGCAATATATTCATTGTTCCGAGTTATTCGCTCATCCAGGGAGCGCCAACAGTTGATTCCCCCAACTACTGGAGCAGCTGGAACAGCTTACCCATCCTACACAAGGATCTAAGGATAATCTTTTTTTTTGTTTGACTAATAATATTTGCTCCCGTTATTATACATATGTATCATAGCAATCGTATAAATAATGTACTTATTACTGTACACATAAATATTCTTCGATAAGCTGTTGATTTTTTTTTTGTTCTTATGTAGTTTTTTTCTCATTCGAAAGCAAACGATAATAGGTCATTTCATTTTAAATTTACTAACTTATATGGATGATTCATTGATCCAATGAATCTTCGATTTCAAATGCGAAATGCTATTCACATTCGACGAATTTAGTGCAATTAATATGTTTACACATACATATGTATGTAGGTACTTCCCTTTACGCATTATGTTTATTTGAAAGAAATGATTTCATCAATTTTAAAAAAGTAGTACAATTGAATTAAATTTAATGGGGATGCGATAGTGAAGAGGTTATCAACCATTTCTTGGCTGACCTCTAAATAATTGTTTGCTTGGGACATATTTGCTTAGTCGCTGAGCCATAGACTATCGATACCGTCGAGTTCTTCATTTACACGTTATATTATCATTTATAAAAAAATCATAACAACTGATAGTGAAGGAATTACTTATTTATTTGTCGCTTTATTTATTGATTTAAATTAAAAACAGAATTTTTCTTCTCGATGGATCACTAAATATTTTATAATTCTATTTTTTTCTGCTTTCATAATTGCCAAAAAAACTATCAGAATCCTTTTATAATTTTTAAGAGATTTTCCACTAAGATTGATATTTTTTGGATTCGTTTGCTCATTATTTTTTGTCGCAGTTGATCAGGTTATAGGATACATTTGTTCTGAATTCGAATTCAGTGGTATTCCTGATAAGTTTGGAAAACGTCATCAAAAATATGTGCGAATGCGTCTGAATTTCAATTTATGAACAAGTTTTTACGATTTACGTCATCTTAATGTTGGAGTTCGCTGGAATCGTTCTTCGCAGCTCCAAAATAAACACACCCGTACATACCTATGTACGTACTTTGAGGCGCCATTGAAACAACAATTTAAACATTTTATACAACAATGAATTACTAACTTAATGAAATGGTTTGAGCGGGACATTAATGTGAATCTAGTAGAGAAAAGTTAGACAACTGCAATTAAGTTAAAAAAAAGTTAATTAGTGTCAGGCTTAAATAAGGGTGTCAATAATTTTGCTCCAGGAAGTTTGTTTTTGATTTCTCGTTTACGTTTCGGCATATGTAGGTACATAAGTAATCGAAATAAATAAGTTTGCAAATATCTTAAATGAGGTGAAAGCAGTTGATTGATGTTATACCATTTGAGGGTATTTAACGTACATATGTTCCCAAAAAATGGTCGCTGGATGTGGTGGGCCCTGGCTCTGGTTTCTGTAATGTAAAAAAAAAATGCACGACGCGGTCGCACGAAAAAAATTAAAAATCGTTAGAAACAATTTATTTTTTATATATAAAATTTTAAAAAGCTTCTGGATGCCAAGTTTAATAAAAATCGACCGAGTCTTTTTCGAATTGTTAAATTGTTAGACATTTTTTAAGAATCCAAAATCAGTTATTTTCCGCTTAAACAAAAAATTTAAAAAAACCCTAGAATCCAAGTACAAAGGAAATCGACTCACCTGTTAAGACTGCAGACGAACGGACAGACGGTTATAGGTACATTATGTAATGTATATCGCAAGTAAAAAGTTACAAATACATGAGTAACAAATATTTTTGTTGTAGTTCAGAGAAGTCAGTAGGAACTTGAATAAATCGGTATCGAACATGGGATTCCGTTGTCCAATATTCTTCCAAACAAAAAACCTACATAAAACAAGAATTCATTTTCTGTCTGGCTGAGAATTATAGTTTCTATGTTGGCCATTCTCGTCGTAATACCTTAATACAACATACACAAGGTTATTATGTATTTAACTTTTTATTTAATTTTATAATTTATATATAATATACATACTGAGAAATTATTATTTTATTTTTTATAATTAAACAAACCGCTTCTCTTTTATTATGGAGGGGAAGGAAATAAATTTCTATTCAATAATATTAGTAAAAATATTTTAATTTCTTAAATCAATTTGTTTGTGTCTGTCTTCTTACTTTTTCCGTACAGTAATTTTTTGTAAGTATGCATATGCATAAATTCTGATTCTGCAAACTAGCTCTTAATGTATAGTTAGGTAGCCAGCTATTTTGATTTGTTTGATTTACATGATGAACAAATAAAAATAAAAAAAAAAAAACAAATTAACAAATATCATTGACAAAGTATTTACAAAAAAAATGAAATCTAACACACAATAGTGAGTTGCGAATTGACAAGAGACAAGATAAAAATAATTGATTTAAATTTCAACGGGTCAGTATAGCTTCATTTAATAGCGCCAGAAAAAAAGCAGCAAACGCAAGAGAAGCAGCAAAATACACCGATCTTATATCACAATATTTAAACAGAGAACAAAAAAATGATCCTTAAACATTTACAGCTGGTTAAAATCTTCATTCGGGTTAAACGTAGAACGGGAAGTTTGAAGTTGTTGATTTGTTGGCAATTGCATCTGCGTTGTTTAGATTATGGGTTGTGTAGCTGGTGACTGATGGCTTTCACCTTGGCGTCGTACTTGTCGGCATTTTTTCAAGGAAATCCTTTGCTAGAATTTCTTCAATCTCCGCCAAGCAGCTGGATACCTCTTTGCCAGTGTCAGCGAAGTTCCTCGGTGTTGGGCATGTAACACTCAGAGTGGAGAAAAATCCATATAAATCTTGCAGAGAAACTATCTGCTGGCAAGTCAGTACAAGATGTGTTCCACGTTTACAATCTGCTTTCTAAAAAAAAAAAAAAAAAAAAAAAAAAAATCTTATTCCAGTAACATAATAGTCACAAATAAAACATACTGGCGAGTGAATTGAATACTTCTGATCCATTAGGCGGGCTATACGACGTATGTGCGGGACATACTGAGAACTATTTGGAAGCATATCATCTAAATCACCATTTGAAATAGAGCTCTCAGATGTATTGAATTCAGTGCCGACAAACGCCCACCGATACATCTGGAAATGAGGTAAGTTGGTCGCTGGGAGAACACATCCTAATTCAAGTAATTTTGCAGTTTCCAACTGAACAGCTCGCCAGTGATAAAGATGATTTTGTGAAGCTATTCCATTGCTTGAATTGGCTGTCCATGACATTTGTTGGCTGTGAATGGCAATTTAGATTTATAAATACAAATAAATATGTAGGTATACGAAAGCAACATTAGAATATTTGTGTGAAGTTAGATTATATGGCATGTTTCAATCATCTGCTGATATGTACATGTATAGACTTATTTTAACAAATTCTTGAAAACCCCAACACTGTAATTTTCTTAAAAAGATTTTTTTGCTCTGTCACGAGTCATACTGTTAATAAGAAGGTTGGTCCAATTAAATTCTTAAAAAAAACAATTTTATATACCCATACCCATGACTTTTTGTGCCCACGTCATTATTATTCAAGCAAGTTAATTGCTAGAAAAAAGATGAAAAACATTCAATGTAAACATATAATATTATCTCTGCCTCTTATCAATACCAACCAAAAATATAATTATAATTTTGAAACCCTCAACTAAACTGTTGACCCTTTGTTATAACTTAATCTAAATAATTAATTGATATCATTTGTCAAATGTACATAAAAATTATTTTATTGAGTCAGAGAGTCTGACTCATTTTTTGCTGATGATATTTCGACACAATTTTTGTTTGTAGGTATGTTAGGCGAAAAACAGAATTATTTTGTGGTAGATTTTAGAAAAATATTTTCATTTGGATTTCTAAGTTTTAAGATTTGCCCAGTCCATATGTTCACTAGGAATTTTAAACCCCTCTAAAATCCATTTCTTGTCGTTAAAACTTGTTTGTTATCCCATCGTCATTTATATTTTAAATTAGGAACAGCGGCGAAGATTTTTACTTTCATTTCATTTATTAATCTATACATGTACATAGTTCTAAGGAATATTTGAGGAAACAAAATTGGAAACGTATACATTGATTCCAAAAACATGAAACATATGAAATGTCTTATCTTATATTTTTAAACCCTATTTAAATTTCTTTATTTATGTGGTAAGTCAGATATTCATGTATTTTATTAAAAAAAAAAAAAAAATGTTCCATGTGAAATGGTGAATTTTTCCTCGAAACTTTTATATTAAAATGCTTTCATTTCAAAAAGTGTCTAGTGTATAGTGGAAATAGTTTTTTAAAGGGGTTTTTACTACCCATAAGATAATTGAACACAGTGTGAGCGTTAGGAACATAGATGTCTTAAACGAGATACCGATGCATATTAGTACTGAATAAAACGAAAAGCGGGGTACAGCTTTTCACATCCGCGTTGAGCGACTAAAGAAAGACTCAATTTTAAACTAGAAGTAGGTATCATGGTGGAATTATTAAAGGGCGGGAGGAATGACAACAAAATTTTTACCTACAACCTGATTGGTGCCTATCAGTGTGGTTTGAGGTCAGGAAAGTCAATTTCCGATGTCGCTCACACACGATAGTCATAATAAACAAATTTAAAAAGTTATATGTACAAAGGTCGTAAAAGATTATTTGACAAAATTAATAATTAATAAATAACTTTGGTCGATGAACGCAAATCCGTTATCAATTTTCTTCCATCAGCTCGGTTTTTTTGGAGATAATGAAGAAAATGAAGAAGTCGTTTTTTTTTTTTTTTTTTTGAATGTGATTAAAAACCGCGAGATTATTTTTTCCAATAAAATTTTCCTGATTCCTGAAAACACTAAACTTTGTCCTTAAAATCCAATTTATTTTTTAAATATCTCTTTTTGATTTAGATTACTCTCTGAGAAATCCGTAAGAGCAAATTGTATCGCTGGTACTGTTGAGCGATGTAGTTCTAAAAAATATATGTCATGCCAAAAAAAAACAAGGATAACATGTGTTTTAAATTAATTAAATATTTTGTTGTTGTTTTTATAGTAAAATTTTAAATTAATTAAGGAAAAAACATTAAAAACTAACTTCACGCAAATCATTGATGGAACATAAAAAAAAACCTGTTGCTGTTGTGGAAATTATTGTTACTAGCATTTGGTCTATAATTAGCATACAATGAAAGGAAGGGGAAACATATGTAAACATAGTACATATATATGTATATACAAGTACGTTAAGCATAACGACAAAATTTTAATGGAGCACTTTATCTTACCTCAAGTCGTCTGTGGTCGATTTAAGTTCTTGTTCGATTGCAAGGAACACTTGAACCATTTCGGCAATTATTGTGGGCCACAGAGATGTCACATGATCAGGTGACATTCTTAATAATAAAACACGAAAACATAGGAACACTGCTGATTGTACAGATGGAATCACTGGCAGTAGTCTCAAACTATTCGCCAGTTGTTCTAAATACAAACAATAAGTTAATATAGCAAAATCATCTTTCTAATCAATAAATAAAAAAGCTCACCTTGAATCTCCGGCATATATTTATGATATTGATCAAGTTCACTGCAGAATATTACGAATGCCAAGCGTTTCAAGAACATTGCTCGCTGTTCGTATTCTTGTTCGCGAGATGCAAATATATACAAGCTCCCGCCTTGAGCCGGAGAGACACGACTCATCAACTCACGAAAAGTAGTGCTATCATATGTCATCAAACTGTCCATTATTTGTTTCCAAAAGGGCAGACACGAAATGTCCATTTGGAAAAAGGAATTATCCAAGAGCAGGTCCAACATGTCCTTGCGCCAAGCTTTCCGGGTATATTGATATCCACTGAGGCTGGCAAGCAGGCTAGATGAGGCATAAAAAGATGGTATGTTGCGCGCTGTATGATTTTTCAGGTAAGGCATAATAGTGTACATCAAGTTGGTAACTATTGTCACAACTTTGTCCTTCTCCTGAGAGCCGTAGGCGACGTCCAAGAGATTGGCTAGCGTTGCAGCTAGAACGGAATGCGCTTGAATACAATACTGTTGAGTTCCCGTGAGATCTTTTAGGGTTCCATCAGGAGTAACTGGCGATGTATCTTCTTTTACTGCCAGGTTTCGGCGCAACCATGTTGTTGGCTCAAGACATGCACCAGCAACAGTTGTAAGAGCTTCTATTAGACGCGAAGTAATATCATGAACATCACGGATGTCTTTTTTATCTTGAAAAGGCATTTGCGGACACCGCTGTACGAACTCACTTAGTAACATTAGTAATGTAAATTGCGCTGGGGGACTTAGATTGAGACCGTCACGCAGTAAGACAAGAAGTGAACTCCAAGAATCGCCCAATTGTGGGGCTGGTGCTGACTTCATGTAGAAATAAAATAACTCTAATGCAGAAACTTCAATTGTTAATCCGGCAGGAGGACGATGAATTGGTGGTGGTGACTTTACCACCTGATGGAGAGTTTGAACAAATGAATCCATTGGCATCACTCGGATACTGGAAACCAATTTAACTAGGCTAAGCTGTTCGGGGCATGCCTGAGGGGTGGAATTACGTAGGAATTGCTCGACGATTGTAAGTTTTGCCTCATTTCGTTCCGCAGCAGTACGCTTTCGATATGCCTCTCCACGTTCTTGCCAAGTGACCGCAACTGCAGCCAGAAAGTTAGCTCCATGATGCAACGATACGGGACTGAGAAACTCCATCAGCTGTTGCTTAACTTGCCTTACTTGACCTAACTCACTGTCCCAAATGGCTGCAACGCTTGTCACAATCCGCGACAGATGGCTAAGCACTGCGTTTCTCGCTGCCATATGCTGTGCAGTCCGGCTCTGTGCGTCAGTGGAGTTCTGAGAAGATAAAAACGAATGTACAATATTGTTTAACAACTGGCCGGTATTGGAACTTTGAACAGCGGCGCTAGTTTGGGGGTATGCTTGATTGAAAAGATGCGACAGCGTCGTTTGCTGGGTGTTGTCCAACAAGCAGTAATGGCAAAGAATTGTAATTGCTTCCAGCTGCGAGACTACATAGTCGGGAGGGAAATTACACTGTTGTTTTAGAGAAAATTTCGCTATCTTATCCAGATTGTTGCACAGCTGATGGACCACACTGATCACAATGTTCGTAAGTGAGCCAAAGGTGAAACAATTCAATGATGAAGTTACCAGATCCGTCCAGTTCCGATGAACGTGCCTCAAATGGTCTGCCTGCAGAGCACTTAGAACAGCTGAAAGGAACATATGCTGCTGACTGATAAGGCAGTTCGGCAGATATTTAACATTGGTAACTGGACCCTCAGCAGATAGACGAGTTGGCGAGTTAGAACTTGTCGTGTCACCTCCTTTTCCCACTTCCACAGAACCAGTCTCGTTTTGAAGCAATGTAACTTCGTACTCGAGTTTTATCACAGCCATCAGCAAACGTAGCAATTGAATTTGGAATGATTCAGCATGAAGATGCTCATCGCCAGCATTGTTAAAGTTCAAGATCTCTTCCGATAGAGTATGATCACGGATTTGATTAAATGACACTACCGACGAATTGATGCAGTGCAAAATAATCTTCTGCAGTTTACATCGTGCCATTAAGTCAGCAATGTAACAAGCAAGTCCTTTGCCCATTCCTTTCACAATGTCAATAAGTTCACTGCAAATCAGTGTTAGTAGCTCAACACTCTGCAACTGCACTTTGTAGTTGCCTACAATGTCATCCTTTCGTGGGATATCATTGCCTTCCGTAGACTCCTTGTGGAAGAAACCTCGTGCATAGTACAAACAAATTGTGACTAGAACTTCCAAATGCATGCACCCACGATAACTTTGACTAAATTCGGTGTTTGTTATGCTGCCGGCGAAACCCTTTCCCAGTATAGTCTTACGATGTCGGATGAGGAGTTGTTTCATTGAACCACTCGAGAATGACGTGGTAATCGAAAGGCACAAAAATGTTCGTGTATCGCAAGCAATGATGTTGCGAAGTGTTTGAAACGCATATAGAGTTTGTTTGGTGTCATAGACCCCAAAGTACAGCAGCATATGCGTATGAAAGGGATGGATCTATAAAAAATATTAAACGTAGGAAAATTTAGTTGAGAATTAGGTAATTAAAAACACTGTTACCTTATCAAAATTTCGTTTGAAATCCTTTGAATTCTTCTTTTTGTGTCCATGTTTCTTGCCTGCTTCTAGAGCAACATTCTGCCTCAGTATCTCAAGGTTGTGTTTGCTCTTTTCTAGGGTCTCCTTGGCTAGATCCCACTCGATTTTATGTCCTGTGCCACCTGTTTCAAGGCTCAAACTTCTTCTTTTGTCCTCGACGTTTATCGTGGCACTAGAACCCGTTGATTGTTTTTCACTACGCGATGACGGTTCCTCTTCAACGAAAACATCCTCATCACTACCACCTTCTGAATCGGTCACAGTGCCCTTCTCTTCATTAGAACTACGACCACCTAATAGACTGTTATTGCTGTCTGTCGATGTCTTCGAAATACAACTCATTCGCTTCTTATCTTTACCCGAACCTACACTTACTGATTTCTTTACAGACTTCTGATCCCTCATTGCATCCACTCGTTTCAATTTCTTCCTCGGTGAAGAGATTGACTTAGGCTGATCACAGGTCTTACTCACTGTATCCATCAAATCACCGACAAATGTTTCCACTATGTCTGCTGACGAGCCAAAGTACTCATCAGCAACGTGGACAGAATCTCCACCCTCCACTGCATGTCCATCAACCACAACTGATGACATAGCATTCTCTAGCTTCTCCATGACTTCACTGCCAGCGCGAGTCAATTTGTATGTCTTGCGATTTTTTGTGCGATCGTGCTCGGTAAGTTTTTCACTGACTCTTTCACAGTCGCCCACATAGCGTTTAATATTGCCCAAAGATCCAGTTCCCCCTCTCATTGGAATGTCCTTCTCAACACTCGTCTCTCGGTTCTCAGATTCTGTTTCGAATGTACTGCATTCAGAATCATCTGTTGAAGAAGAGTCAAACATTGCTGGTCCATCGTCGTCCTCGTCATCCACATCAACTATTTTTTCTTCCTTGTCACTATTTCCACTACTCTTTCGTGATGTTTCCATTTTATTTGGAGCACTGCTACTCAAGGAAGGGATTTCTTCAGAACCCACAGAATCAAGCTCGTTTTCTAGCGGATTGATGGTAAGCCCGATATTTGTGTCACTTTCTGTTATACTGCTGGTGGTTTTGTCGCTAACAAATATTGATGTTTTGTTCTTGCTGCCCAGAGTAACGCCGAAAATCTTCTTTTGAAAAGACCTTATCGGACTGCGTTTCTTAGTCAACGATGAATCAATATGATATTTTAGGTTTCCATCTTCATGGCTTATAGCAAATACGCCACGATCAGTAACACTGTCACATTTGTCCTCGACTTCTTTGGCATCGGCAGCCATTGCTTCTTCACCGTCCTTCTTCATTAAATGAAAGTGAACAATACCAATGCGTCGAGAGTTTGATGAAAGAAGTATTTTGTGCAATGGCTTCAAAAGACGTGAAAGATCTCCACGCAATAAGGATTCTTGAAGCCATTTGGTTACGAAAGTTCTAATTGGCATGTAGTAAGGAAGACCCAATGTGTCCAAAACACGCAAAAGTGTTTTCTCAAATCCCTTCGATGGTTGTTTATCGCGCCCCAAATGCCATAGTAGTTCAAACTTTTTGAAACTCTGCGATTCACTCTCTTTTAAATGGTCCGTATGTTCAATTGGCTGCACTGGTGATACACACATCATCTTAATTTCAGATGCCCTATCGGTTTTATAATTGGAAAGTGCCTTCATATCGCCGGTACGAAGTTTCAAAAGCTGAGCATCGTAATGGCTAGACATACGATTGCCTATTACTGTCTCAACTATGCCACTTTCGAGGCAATTGTGTAATTGGTACAGTAAGGATGTAATCTGCATAGGATCGATGGTGGATTCGCCAAGGTAATTCCAGAGTACCGATGTGATTAGTTGGAAAATTCTTGTTTTATTTTCAATATAGCTAACATGACCGAATTTCAGAAGGGGCAGCATTACAACGAATGTCACACCTGGACTGGTTATGTGTTCGATTTGCGACTTCAGAAGACTGCAAGGGAAGAGAGAATTTATTAATTTTATTTTAGAAATTAATACAGTTTTACTACTGACCTTATTAAATCAAAGAGCGTTGTAATTGCGGCTAACTGCAATTCTTTGTCACTTTGAGTGTACGACGCTACCAGCGTAAGAACCTTCAGCCAACTTGGAAGTTCATTTTCTGCAAGAAGAAGAAAGGAGTTATAGAGAAAGACTGAATTGAGTCATGTGTATCAGGAGAATTCAAAGTAGAAGCGCGCTTTTCGTCAACAAATAACTTAAGTATGCCAAGAAAATGAATTAAAAGACAAAAATGATTAACTAACCTGTTTTATCTAGCACAAGGTTCTTATTGCAATTTGGGAACGTGGACATCTCCACCAGTAAATTTGCAGCAAGTCTTATAGCGTTCCTAAGCGATTCGGAAAGTTGTAATTCCATTAGTTTGTTGATGTTTCTTTCAGTTTTTTCATCGAACATTTGCAATTTCTCCAAATGCTCCGCACTCGACAGGCAATCTTTAAATTCAGCATCACTTATATCACTAGCTGAATCTAAAGTGCTAATCAAGGATCGACTAAGCAATTGATGTAGTTGCTTCGAACGGCACATCATATTTACTTGAAGCGTCTCAAAGTAGCGATCGATTTCAAGCATACGTTCAACACAGACATCCTCGTAGACTTCTTCGTTTTTAAAAATATTCTCAACGTTCGGTGGTGTATTGGATTCAGGATCCGTTTCTACTTTAACAGTGACGGTGCAAGCTGTGCGTTGCACATTGATTTGAAGAACTTTCCTTGCTAGGTAAACTTCGAAGAAAACCTCATATTGTCTAATGCACTTCTCCAATATGGAAAATTCATCTGAACTACATTCTTGATTGTCACACATGAATTGGGCCTCTTTTGTGGATTTTTGTATCTTTATCGTGTCTTCAACTGTATCCTTGCTCTCAAGAGCTGACAGCAGAACAGAATCCGACATATCACGATCGGAAACCGGCAGCTCTTGTGGTCGCGATTTTTTTGTTTTGAGTCGTAATTGTGGGGAAATCTTCTTGTTTTTCAGCTTTTTTATACTAAGTGGTGTATCCTGGTCTGATGAGGATTGCGGTGTCATTAATTGACCTGTATCTGGGCAGATCTAAAAATTGAAAATTTTAATGTACATTGAACTGCATTCAAACAAGAAATAAAACAACATCAAACAATTAACAGCATTTAAATCTAGCGTCTCCTAAATACCTCTTTGTCCAGTTCGGAAAGTTTCGAAAAGGATTTAGCTTTTTTAGTCTTTTTTGGACTCGTATTGGGCCTTCGATCGATATTTTGATTTGAATTCGAACGACGTATCGGCTCATCAGAACTACTTAGACTGTCCTTATTTGTGTCTACATCGAAAGCGGCTGCCGATTGATTAAGCTTAGAATCGGATTTACTTTTTTCTAGCGTACTACCAGGCAATGCAGTGCTACTACCACTTACAGCATTTGCGCTTTGAACGCTTTCTCCTCCCATAGATTGGTCATCTTGTCCTGCTACTTGTGATTTCGTATAAAGTTTTACGGGGCTTCTGTAAAAAAAAAAGGAAATGATTCCATAGTTACCATAGAAGAAAATAAATTGAATTTACGTTATCATAGGTTGAACTCTAGAAACGATCTTCATGCATAACTTTAGTGATGCAATGATGTCATCGCTGCTCAGGTATTCCGAATGAATGGTGAGCATTTGAGTAATCGCTAGGAACACCTTGGGCAAGTAAATACGCGTTGTCTCGTTGTACATCTCTAGCGAAATTGTCTCGAGGAGGAATTCGGTCAGGTAGCAGATTTCCACTAACGATGGTTCACCTGATCCCACCTGACATTGGAACTTTTCACCTTTAGATGCCGATGATGAATGTCGGAGGTTTCGTGTTAGGTGTGACGATTCATTCCGCTGGAAAAACAACTCGCACTTAATAAAAAATCATTTATTTTAATTATCGACTAACCTTTTTGCATGATTTCTCGTAGATGATAGTCATAAAACTCCAAATATAGGCCGGGTCAAATGTGGCAAAGAGCAGATTAGCCGATTTAACAACTTCCACATTTCCGCTGGACAGTGACATTGTCCGAATAATATCACAGAGTACATAATCGAGTACGGCACTGCCAATTTCCGCCTTGTCTAGCAATGATACCATAATTCGATAGGGCTTTAGGTCTACGGGTGTGCTCTCTAAGCTAAACTTAAGTGTGCATATTATAGATTGAATTAGAATATGTTTGGAATGTTTATCAAAGTTAGACTCTGTAGTCTCATCATTGTCGTCCAGAGACTGGTCGAGTTTTGATGGCTTAGTAACTTCTGTACCTAGAAGCCAGGAATAGAGACGACGATTGAGGGACATATCTCTTCGAAGAATAGTGTTTAAGCCGTTGGTAACTAACTTAACTAGGTCAGCTTCACTTAGATAATGCGTGTGCATTGGGAAACCAAGAAGAAGAAATTCCAGAGTGTTTCTTTGAACTAGAATTAAAGAATCATTAAGGCAAGCACACAGGCCAGACATCATGACATCCCGGTTGTGTCCCATTATAAAGACCTGTTGCTGCATTCCCAGTCTTTTGTTGAAATGGTCCAAGAGGTAGGAGATAGCTGGCAATCGAATTGAAGCATTTGTTGCTACACATTCCCACATAACTGTGTAGAAATATTTGGGATTAACTGCAACACACACTTGCGTCAACAGCGAATTAGTTCTATCATAGTGATCTAGGCCATTCTCGTAGCCAGGGAGAACACCACTTAGAAATCCACTTAGAGCTGGTCTGAGCTTGTCTCCCAAAGGCACAAAATATTTTTCATAAACACCCAAAAGGGCCGGACGCACGTTCATGGCAGCATACCCGAGTAGTGGAAAGAGACCCGCACTGAAAAAATATAAAATACAAAAAAAAAAAAGAAATAAAATTATTTAAGTTGCCGTAACAAGCAAATAAAAATTACCTGTAAATAAAGAGTTCGGTGGCCAAGCGCTCTGGTCCGGTTTTGCTGAATATCACATCGTATGTCTCTAATGCCTTGAGATGTACACCTGATGGTAGGGCGGGATGCATACATTGCGCCAAACGCTTGGAAATCTTTATCCGTCTTGGTATTATTTGATACTGTGTGTTGCTAGAAATCGCCTATGAATTAAAAAAATTTTAAATTAATAAAAATTCACATACAAAATTCGATAATACAACAAATACATATTTATATGTATGTTTGTCTTTGAAAAATTAAAATCAAACTCCAAGAAGCTAAAACTGTTTTTATGTTTCAAGTTGGGAAAACTCTTGGAAAATTGCTGAAACTAAAATGAGTTCCATCCGACAAATATATGAAATGATAATAATGTCATCTATAGACGTAAAAATACATCAAAACGCAAAAACTAAGTTAACACATTTTGTACCAAGTTAAAAAAAAAAGTCCAAACAAAGGAATATAAATTAATCAATGTTCACTGGAAGAGCTGCGGTCACAGTATGAACTAAATGTAGATGCAGGGTTATTTCAAGCTATATAAGCTGTAACGGGATAATGCAAATCAAATTTTGGCTCCAACAAAAGATATGTTCTTATTTTATTACTATAACGGAACCTATCCTGAGCAAGTCAAGTACTCTAAAAAAAAAACATAGATTATCTTCGTAAGGGGGATACGTTATAACTTTAGCCCCTGTAAACCTTCATAAACTATGCATGCGCCACCAATAGGTATTACCCACAGATCCATCCTAGCAGCGGGAGCGAAGGTAATTCTTAGCTTTAATTTCTCGGCATTTTGGTTTAAGCTCGGCTTCTCAATTGTCATGGATGAGTTCTTGCAATTGTAAAAAACTTTATATACCATAATCTTGCCATGTTCCGGCCAGAGTAACTACTAATTTCGGATCTTTGAAATAGATCCAGATAGAAATCAGGAACTCATGCTGTTTTTGCATTACATATTAAAAAAAAAACCTGATCCATATCGTAGACAATAAAACACGGCTTTCTGTCACCATTAAAAAAAATACGTTATATTGAAGAATCAGAAAGCCGCTTAAAAATTCCTTATCTATCAACATTTTGAGTTCAAATTAAATTTCTTTATTTATTAATGTCGCCAATGAAAGTACACAATTAAAAAATTAAAAATTTTTTTTTTTGCACACAAATTAATTTGCTTCGCAAGAGAATATTATTCAATAATATTCTATTATATTATAATATTAATATATAATATTATTTTCAAACTAAAAATTAGTTTTAATGTGAACTTAACTACATATATGTATAGTCTTTCTCATTAATATATAAATATTTACCTACATACATGCAACATACTTCTAATATAGTTCCCTAGATTACTTCCGTGTGTTCTTCATTTCTCCTGCCTGCTGAAAGAAATACAATTTCCTGCAAAACGATTTAAAGTCAATGCACAAGCGTTTCCAGAGGTATATGTGTACTTACTATAAGAATCATGCATTATATACATATTATTTAACATTGACCTATATTCTGTCTCTTTCAGACATACTTACTTATGATTATGTGTGTAGGTATAACTTATAATTACAATGCACAAATAAAATATTATGAGTACCTTAAGGAGATGTTTAGATAATCATCTTTTGATGTTTTGATTTTATTTTTCCTCTCACCTTCTTCCTGTGCCACGCTTACGGGTGTCGGGCACTTTAAGTGTACCTATAATACCTAACACGAACATTTTATTTTTACTTTATGTTGCAACAAGCCTACTTAACTCACTCTTCAGAGGCAGTGACGCGGTTGAAGAAAAAAAAATAATTAAGAAAAGAATTCCATTAAAACATAAGATCACAGAGGGATACTTAGTACTTTATTAGCGTAATTGATTTTCTCAGTGTCTGTCTACCTTCACTATCAGAGCAAATATACAGGGTGATTCGCATATGATGCAATAAAAGCTGAAGCCTGTATGTTAGATCAAGGCAATCAAAATCTACGATCGAATTATACAGGGTGTTTTCGTAAGATGTGATAAAAAGGCAACCTACACTTGGGTCGAAAAAAGAAAAAAAATTATTTGGGAGGGGAAGGTCGTTTTCCTCTGTTAAGCGGATGCACATTTTCCATAAAAAATCGACTTGAATTAGGGAAAATTATAAAAACCATATAAATATATATATGTATAATAATAACCAAAAAGGCAAAAACCAACCAAACAAAATTCCTTTTTTTGAAGCCGGAAATTCATCCATTGATTCGGGTTTTAAATTAAATTGTTTTAGTAAATAGTTTTGGAATAATTTATTTTCAAACTCAAAATTTTGAAGTGTTGCCGTTGATTTTTAATACTTTTCTTTACTAATTCAAGTCAATTTTTTTTCCAAAAATTGCTCTTCCCGCCTAACAAAACTCCGCGTATTGGGGTTATAAGGATTATGGCGAGTAAAATGTCCCTCGAAATATTTCCCGTATTATTTAATAGGTATTAAAAAACATGAAATTTCCTACAATTTCATCAAATCCGAACCCAAACCCGAACCGCTACTTGAAAAGAAGGACCGGGGGTGAGTGTGGGTTTTTTAAATTAAAATTTCATTTTAATGCAATTGGGGTATTTTTAAATATTTATTAGTTATAGGTACGTATGTATATCGTCTTTGTTTTGCTTTCTAAAGTTTCAGCATTTAAAAAGACTCATAAAAACATTATGTCTTCTAGTTTTTGAGAAAATTGAAAATAACTGATCCTACTACTTTCTTGAGACATCAAATTTTCATTACTTCGAACCTCGCACAACCCCAAATCCTATAGTGAGCCCAAGCAGGGGGGTTGCAGGAGACAGGATCCCCCCCCCCACCTGGCAGTGCCAGGTAATTAAAAAAGTTGTATCAGTAATTTTCAATTTTCTCAAAAACTAGAAGACATAAAAGCTTTGATATGAGCATTGACCACAAAAAGAAAACTTCATTTTCCGTTTCACAATTTTGAGAAAAATTGATCCAAACATTTTTTTTTTCGTTTTTTGAGGTTGAATGCAATTTTTTTTAAAACTATTGACACAAATAATATAATTTAAATGTAGGATTAAAGAACAGACTCCTTGCTTTTAAAACCGTTATTGTTTTTCATTTTAAGTAGTGCCGTTGTTTTTTAATATTTTTATTTTTCCATTTAATCCGTTTTTTTTTTTTTTTTTTTTTTTTTTTGAAAATTGCCCCTACCTCCTAAACGGGGCGAGATAGACCCCCCTTTCCGTAGTAAAAAATGTTTGTATTTGACCCCTCTACAAAAATCCGTTATTAATTTTCGGCGCCCAAGTTATCGTACTCGTGCCCTGACTCACTCCCTAGCTCATTCATCGGATTCAGTAACCAGAGCCATATTCTTTCTTGCATAAAAAGGACCATAATTTTTTTAACGATGGCATTAAAAATCCCACTTCTCACTTTAAACAAAAACATCAATCCATCTTATAGATATTTTATTTTTAAACTCATATGGCCAACGAAACCGCTTGTTCAATTTCTGACGGAGCAAAATTAGTGAGAACTCTGAAATACTGGATAATTATTTCGAGAAAGTCGAAAGACAAAATTAACGGTTTTATAGTAGATTAATAACATTAAAATAGTGGTTATTGGGATAAATAATATTTTTCTAAACGTTTGTATGGCAGGTATTGGTAGTTATAAGTACGTGTTGGGTATTTCCAAAAGATACCGCTGCATTACTCGAAAGCTAGCTGCGGACGAGACAGAAATATTTGAGATGTTAAACTTCATCCTATGTGTCAAATACCCATTGGGGTTCTCTTGATTACAGTATAAAGCATCAGATGACTTCATTATTATTTCTTACCAAACTCAACATTTCACCTGAAATGATTTTTAAGATTTTATTTCGACTCAACCTTTCACATGAAATGATTTTTGGATTTCAATGGTCAATGGTAAGATAGTTCAATAATAAAAATGTGGAAGGTTGGGCCAAAACGAGTTTTTTTTTAGCAAGAATTATTAACTGAGTCATAAGCTTTATATTGGCACTAAAATAATCACGGATTTTGTTTTTTAAGTGCCTAAAAATTAACAATTAAAATCCTTTATGATCATTTTCAATGAAAGCTATAACCAGCACCTTATTTAGACTTGAATTTTATGTATATATTTATATTGGATTTTTATTTCACTGGAAACCTTGATATCCAACAGTATCGTTACTTTTTGCATCTTAAGACAAATTTCAATATCACCTCTAGGGGGTAGGTTGCAGCCACGTGAGCGACAAGCGACATTTTTAAGCGACAGAGCTACGTCACTCTGTTTTTTTTTTTTAATCTTGAGCGACTAAGTACCTATTAAACATTGTGTCCAGAACGATTACAATGTTGGCGAACGTTACCTAGCAACGGAATTTTCACAAATAGTTTCTCAAGAGTATTGTCGCTCTAAGAAATGGCTAGTTGTCGCTTGAATATCTCACTCAGTTGCTCTGTCGCTCAATGCTTGGCCGAGCCCTAAGTCACAAGTTTTAAAGGCTTATATATCCCGAGGCATATACATACAGAATTATAGCACTTAATTTTTTTATGTGTTCTCTATCACTAATGTATAGCGAATATAATCATTTAAATGAAGAACTTTATGGGGAAGCATCCTTCCTTTAAAAATTATTTAAATCGATTTTGTATAAATTAAGCTTTCATTTTCTTCGCATGACACAATAGAAGTACATACCTGTACCTATTTAAATTATGTTTAAATATACATATAGTTGAAATAATATGTATGTATGTAGGTATGAATGTATCTGTGTCATTTATTGCGAATAATGATAGAAAATACGTAGAAGTATATGCTCTTGTTGACGACACACAGACAATAGACGCCTTATCTCTTTGTTATTAAATAAAAAGCCGTCATAAATAACCTTCAACTAATGCACCAGGGGCTGTTGGAACTTAGTTGGTACTTACTTACATTTACATAATACCTATATAATGTGTGTATATATAATATGTTATATTGAAAGTTTGGAGATTCAACTAACCATGAAACATAATAGATTGCAATTGAAAGTTTATTTTGAGTTTTTGAAATGGACAACAAACATGATGGCTTGGAAAAAAACAACTTAACAATCATAACAACTTAAAATTTAATTAAGTTTTCCACCATCACTAGTCAAATGAAATATAATAAGCCGGAATAAATTTAATTTATCTAAAAATTTTATGGAAGGTCGAAAGTGAAAAACAACTGTTTTTGACAAGAGAGCAAATTTTAAAGGTCAAAATAATTTACATATATGATATGTATTTATACAGGGTGATTCGTATAAGGTGTGAGCGTGTAGGTTGGGTCGAGAAAAGAAAACATTTTATGGGAGGGGGTATATTCCCCCCCCTGTTTTTGACTTAAAACTGAAAAAATGATTTAAAAACCACGGTAACACTTACAATGCCATGCTATAACTTTTGTGTGGAGCCAAAAATCTCTTTATATTTTCTTTTTAAGTCAAGTTGTTTTAGTGGAGAATTTTCGATAAATTCATTTTCAAACTCAAAATTTTGAATAACTTTTGCCGAGCGCATTTCTTTGGGATAAGAAAGCAATTGGGTATATCAAAGCCCTCCCTCAACAACTAGTGTCCTTTTATACAACACTAATCACCTTGCTTTTATAAGGTGCCTTTGTCTTTCACTTTAAAATATAGAAGTAAAAGTTTAACTGTCTAGAATTAAAGTCATAAAAATGTCACAACTTCTCACGCCTTTATACCTACTCTAAGAAAAGTCACTTCAATAGAAAAGTCTCTACATTTTCGCAATAAATTTCAAAAACTTGAAAAAGTGATTTTCTTTAATTATTTCATAAAATTAACATTGAAAGAGATAGGTACATGTACCTTACCTACATATTATAAAGTAACTACTAAAACCTGTTTTTTTTTTCTTTGATATTCAATGCACATTTACATTTACTGAAAATAATAATGTTAATATTTCAGATGCCAATATATTTAGCTCTTCATGAAATCAAATCTGTAAACAAAAACAATAATTTATTATAACTGCTTAACATTTTTAACTTACCTTATTTAGTTTCCCCAGTGCAGATATAAGATCCGCCCATTCACTGGAGTACTCAAAGTTGCGCAATGCTTTGTCAATGTTCGACATGTAGTTTCGATATTTAGCTTCATTTAGAAGCTTCTTCTCCTCTTCCAATGCATCGGCCGACTCCATGACGGCTCAGATTGCTGCGGTTGTTGCTTTATGATTTGTTTTTTTTTTTTTTCTCTAGAATTGTATTTCAGTTCGGAGGAATATTTTGTAGTATGTGTGTGGGGTTCAGCTGAAAATAAAAATAAAGATAACCAAACAAAAATGTTTAAAGATAAAATTGGTAGTTGTGATTTTGTTTAGGTTTGAAAATTTGTATTTTTGCAAAGTATCGAGATAAAGAAAAAAATGAGTAAGGGAAAAAGGCGAAACAGGAAAAAGATTACACATGGGGGTAATTTAGTACATTTTCATATGTCATTTACGAGTAATAACGGAAGTTTGAAGAAATTAATTGAGAGACAATCATTTTTCTTAAATTGAGGTTCGGTCACCCAATCTCATATCTTTCATTTGGCAAAATGGAAAGTTGGTGGAATATTTTCGTTTAAGTTACTAACAGGGCTTACGAGAGTTTGAAAATGAATATCAAGTAAGATTTTGTAGACTTTCGGCAGAAAATACTATTTCAAAACAATCCACAAAGATGAACACTGAATTGAAATTCTTGTTTTTTTAATTTTAAGTATACAAATTTGTCGATATATATTGACTGCAATTTTCATATGACTATAAGCCGACAGACACTGAGCAGAAATCGTCGATTTGGCTTTCAAAAATCCAATTTTTAAAGTGTTAAAATCACCAAAATTCAATTTAAAAGCGTTAGAAAAATATTTATACAAAATATACATAATATATGAGTTTGTTTTCGTCTAATTATGTAAGACAACAATAAACAAGGTTTTTGAACACATTTTCCAAAATTGGACAGTTGTCTAAAGTTAGACAACGTTTATAAATAAGACCACTTGATTTTAATATGAAATAAGAAAATAGGTTTCTGGCTTAATAAAAACGTAGTTTAATATTTTGACTGTTTATGTTCTTTTTAAATAATTCTATATCCATTTTAAATCAAGAATGACCCTTCCCGAATGAAGAGGAGAGTAAAAAAGACACCCACTCATACAACTTTGTTCTTTGAACATAATCAGAAATCATTTTCCAAAGTATTGGTCATTTACTTAATAACACCATGAAGGCTTATTCTTTATTTTAAAATTAAAACAACACATATTCGATATTATATTTATTATTAATTTTTAGTAAAATCTTAAGGGGTTTTAAAGTTATGGATTTTTGACCACTAAGATGACGACTTCTGCCCACTGTGTGGCGATCGATACTCCTATGCATGATAGTTATTTGAAAACAGTAAAGGCCCTTCCACACTACCTAGACGGCGTTTTCGATTCCGTAAGAGGAAATGCCAATAGAACATTCGAAACCGCTAAAGTGTGTGTATCGGTGTATTTGTAAAATGTGAAAAACAGAACGAACAACAAACTATGTGAAGCACGTTATTGTATTCAACTGGTCACTATTTGGAAATGTGAATGTGAGTGGTTCTGGTAGTGGCGAATTCGGAATCGTTTTATAAGAAGAACCGTCATTTTGTAGGGTTAAGAAGACATCTGAACAACCAAACGAAAATGACATGATCATTATAAAACATATTAACAAATTGAATAAAAACATGATTTTCATACATAGGTAGGTATATTATGTATTCACTTTTACAGTAGCATCGAAAAAATCTTATTTTCCATAACCTCACTCAAGTGTTATAAATTGGTATATAATTCTCTAGCGAACATGTAGCGCCATTCTTCGGGAACAACATCTATTCCATAACCATGGCATTCTATGTCAGGGAACTAGAAAGCCATTAAACATGGCTTTGTAGCGTCATGTAATGTAATCTAATAAGTAATGACAAATCAACAAGAAACTAAACTCGCTCACCTGATGGAACTAGCCAGTAAAGAAAAGAACTATTACTTGCGATAGGTACTACACTACTACATTGTATGTATGTATGTATATACTACTCGAGATTTTGATCAAAGTTGACATTACGATGGTAGCGAAGTCGAAAAAAGTGGGTCTCGAAATTCTGTCTGTCTGTCTGTCCTTTCGACTTTAGTCTAAATGGGTGGATCGATTTTCTTTAAACTTGGTACCTAGCGTTTTTGGGCATTCCCCGCACACGTCTTTTTTTCATTTTGTTTAAGACCAAAAACAACGGTACCGTACAATTTTTTTCAAACTAAAAATGAAAATCTTATTTTTCTCAAAAACGTGCCCACGTGAATTTGATCAATTTTTGTATAGATAATTTTTCAAAAAGTTTTAAAAGTATTGTATACCAAAATATTCATTTTTTTTTTTGATTTAAAAAAAAATTCCATTTTTTTTTTTTTGAGAACTTAATAATTCGAAAACGACTTCGTCGATTTTTATTAAACTTGGCATCCAACAATTTATTGTTATAGTCAAAAATAACGGTACCTCCCATACAAATGTTATAAAACCGTTATGGAATATATCATTTTTCTCAAAAACGACTCTTACAATTTTGGTTAAAATTTTTATGTGAACTAATATCAGTACAATCAATCCTATTATTCAAAGGAAAATTTTATCTATCGTCTAAAAACGGTACCATTTTTTTGGTTTTCGACTATCTCATTACCTGTTCACACAATTTTAATGAAATTTTGCACACATGAGCTTCTGATAAGATCAAATAATACTGCATTTTAAAATTTTCAAAAAAACAAATTTTGAATTAAAAAAAAATTCAAAATTAATTTTAAAAATTTCGATATTTCAAAAATGGGTGGTTATTTTTTTTTTTCAAAATTAATTTTTTAATTCCGCATTAAATAAGTTCTAAAAAATGGCTTACCAATCTTTTTTCTTAAAAATGTTTTCAAAATTTTATACATACAAAATTATTTTTTTTAAAAAACCGCTCCAATGATTTTTCAAGTATTTTTTTCATAAATTGAGATTTTTGTTAAATTTTTTTCAAATTTTTGAGTTTTGGTGAGAAATTTTAATTTTATATAGTTTCTTATTATTTATTTAGAAAATTAATTATTGTAACGCAATTTTTAGTTTTTTTTTGTTTATAACAAAAAAGTAAGCGTGTACAGAAAAAAAACCTCAAGGGATCTGGAACTTAGTGTTGACTTAAAATTACGTCTAGTTAAACCGAAAACGCAGTTTAGTGACCAAACACCTGTCTCAAACTTCATTTTTTGCTTCAACTTGTTTAATCAATATTTAAAAAAAAAAAAAAACAATATTAACGTGATGGAGAAATAACTCATATTATAGGTACTACACAGGTCCATCAAAATGCATATATTTAGAACTATCTTCTTAAAAATTTCATAACCTGTTTTTGAAATATCACATTTTATTTTTAATTTAGAAAAACCTCTACTTTGATTTAGTTTTTGGTTCACCCTGTCCCAAATTGATTTTTTTATTATTTTTTTTCCATTTTTATTGACACTACTCAATAGTTAGGCAAACATTTTATTATGAAATACATATTTGTCCATTACCTTCACCATGAAGCTACAAATAAACTGATAACCCTTAATGGCGGTCAAAATTAATTTGTATTTGAAACAGCACCCTGTATACTGTATAAATATTCTACTGCTCGTTAAATGTTTGTACTTTTTCCTTGGTTCTGCAGTTTCTTAAAAGAAAAACTAATCACAACTCATCTTATATCAAAAATTATGAGCATTTGAATCCAATCAAAAATAATTCTTAAACTAATTTATATAAAACATACCTAGTTCTTAAAATAGAAAGAAATTTCTTTTCTTATTTTGAACAGTTTGTATTGATTTATTAAATGAAAGGGTCAACTCTTTAATTTTTTTATTGGATTCAAATGGTCATAACTTTCGATTTCTTGTTATTTTATACAAACGAAAATTTCGAATAGAAAATAAAAAATAGAAAACATGTGCAAACATGATTAGGAGCTGGATATTTATTATAATAAATGTGATCAAAAAAAGTTGAAAAAGAATTGTAGCGATAACCAATAACCATATAATGTGCTTATTAATGTATTGTGTATTATTTATAAACAAACGAACTTATAAATAAAAAAAATAACGCATACTTTATTGAACAAAGACAATATTTGCTCAAAAAATAAACAAGATAACATATTTTTGTATTAAAGCTTTCAATTTCTTTAAAAAAAAATATACCAAGCCCTTCATAAAAGCTTTTTAATATATACATATTTTACTGTAAATTCCCGAAACGTGGAAATTGAATTTTGAATTTTCAGCAACATTAGCAAACGTCCTAAATATTTTGTTTTATATATTTAATATTTATGTACATTCGGTAAGTGGGCCACCGAAGAAACTGTAACAGCAACAGGCAAGAGGACCAAAAGAGGGAGTTAAAATCTTCGGAGCCCGCGAAACATGCCAAAGCACTGTTTTTCATAAAAAATGTTGACAATAGTCTGAAACCAAATAAAGTTATACCGGTAAATTCTAGAATTAGCATATTTCGGAGATCGACAGTAACATATTTATTTGTACGTACGTACAGTTAAGCAAATTTCTGAGAGAAATTATCTTTTAAAGTTATCGGTTTCAGCTTTTCGTCTGTGGTTTTTTTTTCTGTCAAAATAAAATTATTTTTTTTTTTTTTTGTTAATGAGAATGACTCTCTTCGTTTGTTGTATTGACAGGTGTTAGTTATACTGGTTAGTCATCAACTGAACATGTAGGAATAAGTAAGTAGGTATAATAGCAAAAATTGTCTTATATTAGAAATCAAATTATAAGCTATTTCATTCCCGTCAGCTACATTGGCAATATGTAATATAAAGTAAAGTAAGAAAGATTGTTAAACAAAAAAAGATAAATACAAAATAGTAGGTACCTAGTTGATAAGTTTTTTCCTGATAACAAAATAATTCTCATTCATGATACTAAAAAAACTGTTCATGCTTGTTTTATTTATTAATAAAACAAAATAAAAAACTACATTGATAAGTCTTCATGATTTGTCATCATTCTTCCAGAAATGTTTTACATAGGGACGCAACTTGATTTTCTAATTTTCGTTCCGTTCGTCGCGTCGGTTCAATTTCATTCAAACTATTGGTATGATCGTTCGTGTTTGTTAAAATTTTCATGGAATATACAATGTGACATAGTATTGCGGACAACCTTTTTTTGTGCCTGGAACACTTAATTTCTATTTTATTTGTTTTATTCTTAGCTATGGTAGGTAATCAATAATTACACCTACCTAAGTTTTTCAATGGCTTATTCTCAAATTCAAAATTTTTAATTCAAATTCTTAAAATTCAGTATTGCAAATCATTATTTAGCCGGTTAATTCTCATTATCAGAGTTTCAGATAATTTTCTATTTGTTATTGTAGGCAGTAATGCTTGTTCTATTTTAATTAAATTAGTAATGAGTAAGAGTTGGCACACTTATCAAACGTTCTTCATTAAATACGTGAAGTTTTGATTCTACCCACAAACTCAGTGATCAGTCATTCCCACTTAAAAAAATTATTGAGAATTTTTCTATTTGACTCATAAAATGACGCAGTTAAAAAAAAATTGATAGTCAAAAAATTGCTCCAAACCCTTTTTTAACTCCAAAATATTTTCACAGCAATCATTTTTGTGAAAAAAACAATAAAAAAACAAAAACGATGTATTAAATTATTTTACGTGGGGTTAAAGGCCCCTAAAATGGTTTTTCATGAATATATCACCCAAATTGTTAGCTGAACAGAAAAAATCTCAAGTACTAATTTGTAGCATAGACAATTTCATACAAAAAACTAGTTAATACTTTTTTCATAAAAATATCCGTTTTCGAAATAAACCAATCGGAAGAGAATTATTGGGAATACCTACACATTAATTTGTATTTCGAATTTTTGGAGTTTTGTCTCACTTCAGTTTTACTTCGAACATACAACCGAACAGAAACAGAAACTCGACAGAATTTGAATAACTCTGTACTGATTATAATCTTGTCAGAAAACTTTATTACAAGAAAGTTTTACGAGTACCTACCTATAATGCTAATCAACCGATATTGGTTGATCATGGCCATTTAATAAGAACCTGCGGTAATCATATTGCTGATATATATAGGTATTCTTTGTGAACAAACAGGCCCAACAAAAGTAAATAAACAACACAAAACTTCACTGCAAAACCAGTTTTAAAATTCATATTTTTGTTAAAAAATGTTAAAAAAAGTAAAAATAAATGAATTAATTACTTATAAATAAAAATATGAGTTATACCTATAACAATTTCACTTTAAATGCATCTTTTTGATTAAAGCGTAGGTAGGCTATTATTTCAACCTCATCATTTTAAGTTTTGTGAAAATCAAAATTTCGCCGGATTTTTAATACAAATACTTTACTGTGCGCCATTCATCTGCGTATGACCTAGTTAGTTTGTGCGTTGACCGTTTATCATTGTCTGTAGAGAATTTTGATTTGTTTGCCAAGAAGTTTCACTCACTCCCGCAAGCTGAATAATTTTTCGAAATCAGAATTCAAAACAATCACGACGCGACGACAACACAACAGTAAAGCAGCCTTGAAAAAGTGCACCGCGCAACTGAAGCAAGATGATAATAATAATAGGCAGGGAGTGGAGATGAAGCCGTAAATCTAATCACCACCTGATATGAGTGTTCTATATAGCTAACCAGCGTAACCATTTTCAAATCACTTGAATTGTTTAATGTTGTCTCTGAAGTCTTAAGAAAAGGGCAAGAGCAAGAAACCGTGAAATAAACGCGTAGGTTAGCAGAATCCATGAAACTTAACGTTTATACTTTTAAGTATTAGAGTACCTATTCGATGTAGACGTAAAAGCATATTTCACAAGGGGTTTCCCTTTCCACCAGAAGGCAGCAACTTGAACAATGTTTCACAAGATCAGAAGGTTTTCCTAGCAATATTCTCCAACCTATAAACTACTCCCAGAATCAGGGCAAAGTAATTAGTCCAAAACATTTTATTAATTATCGCAAATTGCTAACTTACTTGGCGTATGTGCATACAAAATTGATTTTTTAAAACATTATTAGCGTGACGATGAGGATATTTAATCGATAATTGAATACATCATGACGAATAAGTTGATTTTTCGCCGTTTGCGATGGCTCGGTGGACCGTCTTCGTACCCGTGTGAGAAAAAACACTTGCGAAACACTTTTCACATCAAGGCGACACGTAAATTCAAACTTTTTCGATTTCAGATTGGGTAAAACTTTTTTCTACTACGTTTTAGGAAAACTAGTCACCAAAATTATGTTTTCTTTCTGTTTTTAATTTATTTATTGCAAAATTCACTTCATTAGCAGATTTTTTTCTTTTCACATTCGCCACACGCACAATTTTTCAATTAATATTTTTTATTTTCACAAAGAACCTTCGCGTTGAAGAATTGAATTGAACATTTTTTTTCTAAAAAAAAAAACTGCGCTTTCGAATTGTATGGTGTAGGAGATGAAAAATTATATAAATAATTTATGCGAAATTAATGTTTAATAATAATTAGGGTAATTTTCGCGACGACACAAAATTTTTCTCACTTGATTTTTATATGTAATTTTTTTTTTCGCAGGAATGACAGAAGAAAGAATTGTGAAAGAAACGAAAAACTGTGATGGACTATTCTTCTGTTCTGTCTTTTGTTTCTGTTGTACTGTGGCCTGTGATGGAGTAGAGATGGAAAATATTATTTTGTTGGTTTTTTTGTTGCAAAATGTGCGTGTGTGTATAATGAAGGAAGTAGAATGAAAATAAATAGCAAAGAGGAATGTCGACTGAATGACAGCGTTGGTACTAGATTTTTTTAGAGTGAAGCTGGTTGTAGATTAGGGTGTGTTCGTTTATTGTCATTTGAATGGTATTATACGATGACTCTTTACCGCTGACTTAACCTTTTTCGAATTCTTTTGTCCATTTTGCAAGGTGCAAGCAATTACCTGCCCTGTTTTGGTAAAAATTCGCGTCAAATATTGTATCGATTGTTCTAAGATAGGCGTGTTTTTTAAAAGCTTTGGTTGAAAAAAACGAAGTCGGTGCTAAACAATCACCATGTTAAATGCAAAAACAAATAATCTTTTGCGCGGGCTAAGATAAACCTAGAGCTAACTTAAGTTTTGTAAAAAGTAAAATTTACCCCTAGATGTGGTTTTTTGTTGTTTCATTTGTATTTGTGATTCGATAAATATCAGCAACAAAAATTTATAGTATTTTCTGGTGCAACACAAGGGAACACACCTGATTTTAGCAAATTTGTTTTGCAATCCATTTCACATTTCACGTGTAGTTTGCATTTTACACAACGCCAGGTGCGCACATGCTACTTTTAGTTTCGCTACTGTTAACTGTTTGGCATCGATATGAAAATTCGAGCAAATGCATGTGCGTACGCTCTCTTATAAGCCTATGGTGTTCATTTTTGAAACCCAATTGTTTTGAAACTAAGAGTTGCAAGGTGCGCGCCTGACCTAAGAGATTTTGCTGGACCGCATCGTTGCGTTGTTGAAGGTACTATTATTTATTTATTTCGAATGTTTCTCGTTTGTATTGGTAGAACCTTAAAATGAAGAAAAATGTCTACGATTTTGTTTCTTCGTGTGAAAGCCACAAGAGATTTTTAAGGAAAAAAATGTCCAGCAATTTGTTTCCTCATATGAAAGAGCACTTAAGTTTTTGTTTTTTGTGTTTTTATCTCAATTTTTCTTTTAATTCTCTTCCTCAACAAAAGAAAAAAATTGTTTACGGAGGATTTTTTAAAACAAATTAACCGACTAACATTAAATGTCAAAACAAGAAACGTCAAATATTTTGACATTTCTTTCCTTGCACTTGCACGTGGGTTGTATTTGGGAAAGTTTTACCGTTTGAAGAATTTTGTGGTTGTGCATCGTGTTGATAAAACTTATTACACAAAAGTAATATTGCAATTTTCAATTAAAATTTATATGAATTATTCACAACATGGATGAAAAACGTAAAACAAAAGAAACCAACACCTTTCGGGTAAGAACTTATCTAATTATTTTCAAGATCTTTATGGTAGAATATTGCTTTTTAGTTCAAATCATTTGCCGATCGAGTAACTGAAATCGACATCCGTCGTTCGGCTCTTTATTATATTGGCCATGTCAATGAAGAACTACCAGAAGATGATGAGACTTATTTCCATCAAACCATAAAGAAATGGAGTGTTCTGAACTTGACCGAAGAATTCAATCAATTTAGTAAGAAATGTAATGGCATTGTCACTCTTCCTCAATTGCTTCACAAGAAAGACTTTGTTGTGGATCATCTCCTGGAGAAACTATCTACAGCAACTAACTTATCACTGCAGCCTCTGCTTGAGATATTAGTCGTTCTTGGGCGTGATCTGCGTGAAGACTTTTATGCGTATTTTCAGCGGGTTCTTGATCGACTCATCTGTCTCCTTAACACAAAAGATCCCGACCAATTAGAATGGACTCTTATATGTCTAGCATATCTTTTCAAAACGATGAAACCCTTCCTCAAGAGAAATATAGGTGTGGTCTTCCATGCCATTCTGCCACTGCTCGACGAGAGTCGCTATTCCGAAGATGTCACCAATTTTGCAGTAGAATGTTTTTCATTCATCGCCAGAGATCTAAAGGACTACGGAAAACTGCTGGAGATTATCTTAGGAACTGTGGAAAAGGAACAGCTTCAAAGCATTCAAGGGTGCGGCCGACTCTTCTTTGAGATTGTTCGCGGTGTTAAAGGACTGTTTCATAGTATCGCCGATAAATTCCTTGAATTTCTCTTCGAGAGTCTACTCAAAACAGAGGAAAAGCGTCGAGACCTCCTCTTCGAAGTGATTTCTTCAACTGTTGATGAAATTCTGAAATTTATCCATCCTCATAACATTGGACTTCTTTGGCTTGTAATTTGTCGAGTGGTTAGTTCAGGATTGAGCGAAAAGAACGTTGACTCTTTAAATTCTCTTATCCTATTAATGTCAAGGGCAGCACAATGGAGAGATGGTCGATTCCTAGCCGAAATGGACACTATTGTACCCACAGTTTTGAAAGTGGTCGATGTCGCTTCCGATGATAGTACCGTTCTCCTGGACAACATTTGCACTCTTGTCAGTGTCATTCTTCTGTCGAGTAATGCCAAAATCACCCAACTCGATACCAGTCGGTTAATCAGAAAACTAATGCAAGTGAGCCAACGTGAGATCTTCGAATCGTTCATAATTAGAATCTCCACACATACACAGTTTGAGATTTTAGTCCTGCCAGATCTGTTGAAGTTCTTCGAAACCCATTTCGATCAACCAGGCCTCGAACTATTAGCTCAAGTTATTTTACAAAAGTCCCCGTTCATAAAAAATGGTCAGAAATTGAGCGAATGGAAGAAATATCCCCTCGCAATAAAAAAACAAGACACGTTGAATAAATTTGAGAAGATTTTTAAGGATTACGCAGGACAAAATGACAAGGAGGAGGAGTTCTTCTTAAGCCTTATCTTAGCTCCTCATGTTGTAGGTCTTGATTCAAAGATCGTCCAAATTAAATGCCAGAAACTCATAAGGGAAGTTATTGAGGAGCTGGAAAAAGACGAAACCCCAAAAGAAAAGGCTTTGTTCAAATTATCCCTATTGATTGAAACTGGAATCCATTTGGATTTTACCTGGAAGGATAATGTTTTGGGTCAAATTGTAACCTTCATCCTTCCCCACTGCGGGAGCTGTACTTCTGCCCTGGAAATTCTTGACCAAATATGTGCTCTTAAGCCAAATGTTGTAAAATCTAATGATAGAGTGCACGAAGTCTTAGCACGTTTCCTTAGCTCGCGATCGATCGATATTCGTCTTCTAAGCTCACACTGTCTGTATTCCATAAACAAATCCAATCCAAGTAGTCCCTATAAAATTTTCTACGACACCGAGAGCATTGAACCCACTGTCCATACATACAGGGAACAGGTATTGTTGCTGCAGAAGCTCGAGACAAGTGGGGAGTTCTTTAAATCAATCAAAGAGGATCGCTTCAAAGTTGATATCCTGAGATTTCTCATGGGAATGCTCTATCATAATTTCAAATTTCTCTGGGAACCAGTTCTTCAACTTATCCAAGATTATTCCAAAGAACTTTCCACTGCAGATTTTTGGGAAGTTTATAAGCAAAAACTTGATGAAACAGCAGAAGATATTGCAGATCTTGACAAAAAATTATCAGCAAATGCAGATGAGTTCTATTGGAAAAGTTCGGCTCTTAGTTGCCTACAGTCGGTTGGAGCGAAGGAATCCTCAAAGCAGGATTTAATCAACTATAGAAATTTGATTTGGGGCAAAATCTCTAGCTTTGGACAGATTAGAGAGATCAAGAATCGCGAATTGGTGACAATGTTCTTGCAATTTGTCCACGATGAATTCAAAGCCAATCAACAGAAGAAACTCTACACCTGGGATATATCTCAAGATAATGATAAACAGATAGCAGATGATGAAGAAGAAGATGATGAAATGGAAGTGGCCACACCCAAGAAGAAGCCATCAACATCAACCAAAATGATTGTATCTACATTGACTAGCAAACTGGGAAATTTTGTGAATCAACCGAATCCCAAAGCACTGCATAGAGAACCCGAATTGTATGCCTTCTATATGGAACTGCTATCAGGAAATGACCCTGCTTTGCAAAAGCTTGCCCTAGATTGTGTTATGAGCTACAAAAATAAATCCCTCTTGCCCTACAAGGATCATCTCTATGCTTTGATTGATGAAAAGAAATACAGAGACGAGCTGGTAAACTTCAAGATTGATCGTACTGCTGGAACAATCAAAGAAGAACACCGAGGGGATTTTATGAAGATTCTACTAAGGATCCTCTATGGAAAAATGACCACTAAGTCGACGCAGAAAAACGTAAGTAGTCAAGTTCGAAAAGGCATTATTTTAAGATTTCTTGGTGGTTGTTCCACCGAAGAGATCCTGTGGTTCCTTAAGATGGCCTTTGGTATGTACGATGAGATTATTGAATTCGATATTGAGGACATTCCTAAGAAAGTCAATGAAAACTTCAATGTGACTGCAGTTTGGTCGCCAAAGAAGCTCCAGAGCACAATAAATCTGCTCGAACTAATTCGAAAGCAGTTCGGTGGACTTATGGAAGAGGATTTCCTGATTTACATGCTAAAATTGATCACTTTTGTTGGAAGTGTATGCAAAGAAGTAATAACAAAAGCATCTGAAGAGAAATCGAATATTCATCCCAAGATGACAACAATATTTAAAAACGTTAAAAACGCAGCACTTCTTAGTTTGGTGAATTTCTTTGAGCATTTCCAGGGTTTTCGATGGACCAAGGGTCAAATGGCTACTTTAGCTGAGATCTTTGTGTGGGGAACTATTGAAAAACTTCCTCAAGACAGCATTCACTCACCCACGCCAGTTCTCAAGCTTCTGCTTCAATGGGGTGAAATTCCAAAGTTGTATGGATATCTTTCGACAAAGCGAAATGAGGCGACACCATTTCAATATGTTGTCGAATTGCTTTTGAATGACAAATCAAAACCACCGGTTCGAAAGCCAATTATGGGAATTATTGAGAAACTATTAACCGTTCAGGCTGAGGGTCAGGAGGTGGACGGTGTTGAAGTCATCAAACCCCATATTTTGCAGATCCTCAAACGTTTGAAGATGAATTTCAGTTCTGGAGGCAAGAACTCACGACGTCGCACAAATCTGGACAAGAGGGATCTTAATATTTTATCTTTGCTTACTCAGCATGTAGATGATACTGAGACCTGTGATAGCCTTCTGCAGCTCCTGCTGCCGATTTTAATTTCGAAATCTCAGAGCAGCACTTCGGAGGAGGTAGTCTGCCAGGTTATTACAACTTTGTCGAACCTTATCAAAAAGTTGGATCAGCCAGAGTCGTATCTGAGAAAGATAGCTCCTCTTTTTGAACAGGTTCAGGAGGTATCAGCCAGAAAAATGCTTTGTCAACTCTTGATTGACATAGGAAAGAGGAAGGAGACGGTTAAGGAGACAGCTTATATTATTAGAGCTTTGAATGCTTGGGATAAACGGTGGATTGAGCAACCAGACTATGATAAGCGACTGGATGCCCTGAAGGCCATCACTATGAAACTTGAAGGTGAATCAATTGGAGTCGATTTAGATCTTGGAGTTCTCGTGATTTACAATTGTTTCCACTTTATAAAATATGACAAAGACATGGGATTAAGAGACAATGTCTGTGAGCATCTTAAAGTTCTGGTTCCGAAATTGATAAAGAAATACGAATCAAATCGGAAGGAAATCGATTACCTGGTGGGAGACATTTTGTTGAATTTGATTCGAAGAGCTATCAGAGATAGCAATGAAAATGTCCACAATGAGGGCATCCGGCTATTGGGGGAGATGGTCAGACAGTGTTCAAGTGCACATCAAGTCCTGGGAGATATGAAAGATTTGGCTGATGCTCAGGATCCAGAAGTGGATTTCTTCGAAAACATGACTCATCTTCAGAGTCATCGACATGGAAGAGCACTATTGAAGTTCTGCACTTTGGCCAAAACACTAACAGTGGTTCCGAATCAAAGGACACTGACTCAGTTTATTATGCCGCTGGCTTCAAGGTATTTACTGAATGACAAACATGCCGGCAAACATACTCTGGTCGATGCAGCAATAGAGGCTCTAGGAACTGTTTGTCAGCTTCTTCCATGGCAGCACTATCAAGCTGTGTTGAAGTTGTACCTGCAGAAGATGAGAACCAGCCAAGAACATCAGAAACACTGTGTTAGAATTGTTGTACGGATATTGGACGCATTTCATTTTGATTTAACGCAGGCATCGGGGGATAAAAGTTCATTAGAGGCTTTGAAAGTTAAGTTGCAAGAGAAGACGAAAGAAAAGCAAGCGAAAGAAGAAGACGATTCTGATGAAGATATAGATTCAGATTTGGATGAAATCGAAGATGAAGAAGAAGAGGAGCAAAAACCACCGAAGTTAGCAATCCTGGACAGCCGGACAGTTTTGCACAAAAATGCTGCTAAACGAGTAATGCAAACAATTGCTACAATATTGATACCAACTCTGAATCGATCCATAACTGAGAAGAGCTCGTACGATGGGAAACACAAAGTAAATCGCAAGCGTTTCAGCTTCGAACGCGAGGAAGAAGAGATCCAGAGAGTTCCAATTGGTTTGGCTCTTGTCAAGCTAATGCAAAAGCTTCCAAAAGAATTTCTGGATACAAGCCTGCCTGGAGTGTTTATGAAAGTCTGTACATTCCTTAAGTCACCGCTGAAATCCGTACGTATGCTGACCAGGGATATTTTGAAAAAAATAATGTTGACACTTGGTGCTAGTTATTTAGCAATGTTGCTGGACCATTTGACGAGTTTATTGACGCGTGGATTCCAAGTTCATGTTTTATCGGTGACACTTCATGGAATTTTGGACACTTTGAGGGATATCATTAAGCCCGGAGACATCGAAGCATGTTTGAGCAATATTTTGGAAGTCACACTAAATGATATATTTGGCGAATTGGCAGCTGAGAAGGAAGTTGATAAGATAACCGCCCACACTCCCGAGGCAAAGCCAAGCTCAAAGAGTTATCTTGTTCTCCACATAGTTGCGAGGAATATCCAAGAATCTTGTCTGTTAGACATTCTCGTACCATTTAAAGATTACCTGGCGAAGAGTCAGTCGAAGAAGATGACTTTGAAGATACAAGACTGCTTCCAAAAAATCGTCATGGGATTGGTTGAGAATCCTCATATATCACGAGAATCTCTGTTGATTTTTGTCTACGGAACAATGTCGGAGAGTATTCCAGATTTACTTCCGGGTATAGAGACGAAGCCGCTAAGTGAAAACGAAAAGGAAAAGATGCGCCGAGCACGTCCAGACTGTTTCATAATTCAACCTGAGCCAAAATTCCGTGCTGGTGCTCTTCGCAAGAATGTTAAGAACAATGCCCAAGCCAATGCACATATCTTAATTGAATTTGGTCTGGAAATGCTACACATTGTCCTGAAACGGAAAAAGCTCACCGAGATCGCCTACGAACCTTTTTTGAATCCTGTTCTTCCGCTAATTCGTGATTCACTAAAGAGCACTCATATTAGAGTCACCACGTTTGCTTTAAAATGTGTTACCTCAATTTGGAATGAAGCCTATGAACTCCCGGAATTAAAGAACTATCTTGACGATATTGTAACGCGGTTGTTTGAAATTTTGCAAAACTTTTCTACCTTTGGAGCGACTAAGCAAGAGGAGAACTTCCAGCTGGTGAAAAACGCTTTCAAGTGTGTCGTGGCTTTGCTGAGAAAGTGTACAGAATATGAGTTAAATGAAGCGCAAATCGATCAGTTAATCTACTACATCGAGCATGATCTTCATGAGGGTGGTAATCAGACGATGGCGTTTTCTCTTTTGAAGGCACTGGTGAATAGAAAGGTGGACACTAAAGAAATGCACGAAATCATGATTAAATTAAGAGAGATCACAATTGTCTCGCCATCTGATTTTGCCAGGGTAGAGTCACGCGCTATTTTGATGACCTACATGATGGAGTATACTCTGAACAAGCGAGTCGAAACTTATTTGAAATTCTTCGCCAGGCAACTCAATTACTCAGTCCCAAGTGGACGATTGTCAGCCATACAATTTTTGAATACAATTATCAAAAAATATCCCCAAAATGTGCTTGCAAAGAAGGCAGAGTTTATTTTTGTCTCGCTTGGAGCTCGATTGGTGAACGATGACATGTCAGAATGCAGAAAAGCTGTTGCTGAATGTATAGAACTGCTGATAGCTCGTTTGGAGAGTGGGACCCGTCAGGCACTCTTCGATATGACTCTCCTCTTCTTCTCA
Source organism: Epistrophe eligans (assembly GCA_951394125.1). NCBI lineage: Eukaryota > Metazoa > Arthropoda > Insecta > Diptera > Syrphidae > Epistrophe > Epistrophe eligans. The sequence goes on along the minus strand of OX596030.1, from coordinate 94,903,765 downwards.
GCCGATAAGCCGTCGGTTAGAGAAATGGCTGCGATGTTATGTTCGCGATTTCTTGCCACAGAAAAGGAGGCATTTGAGTCGCGTGTGAAAGTTGTCCTGCCATTGCTAATAGGTCGGCTCATGTTAAGCAATCCTAATGCCCCGGGACGTTTTGTAAGGGCACCAGGTGGAGGAAGTATTGATGATTCAGAAGAACCGATACACAAAATAAAAAAAATGAAAAAAGGTAGGAACGGTAAGAAACTTCAACTTCCTACCTTGACTGAAGACCAAATCGAACTAAATGAAGCGAGAAAACAGAGGGAGATCGACCATGAACTTATCCAAATGCAGAATTGTCTTCTGAAAATTCTAGAATACTGCCCGCATGTCTTAACCAAAGAGGAATTCAACTTATTAGTTGATGAAATGGCTTATGAATCACAGAAGTTACTTGGATACGAACATGAATGGGTTCGGGTAAATTCAGCAAAGATTTTGGCAATCATCTTATCCACCTATGATTTTTCTTTGGTTGGTCAAATCATAACAGGGACGGCAAAAAAAGAAGAACATCATAGTGATTACATTTACTTGAATCCGAAAAATGACATCAAAAGTCTAGTGCTAGATTTGTGTGCCCAAGTGGTGCCTGGTGAGACAAATCAACAAATGATGGATGAGATTGTCAAAGTTTTCCTGTTTGTGGCCAATATGTTGAGGGACGTTCCATTCGATGGTGTAAAAGTGAAAAAGGAAGAAGACGAAGATGAGATTGAAGATGCCGAAAACGATCGAAGTAAAATAAATCTCGCTTGGTTGGCAAAAAATATGAGGTTTTTGGCAAACAAAGAGTTGGCTGTTGCATCCCATAGTTGCATAGCGGTAAGTTGCAATTATTTATTTATTCTTTAACTTTAATCATCTGCTTTCAGAGATCAGCTATTTTTACGCTTATCGAAGGTCTGATAACCCTGCTGGAAACCGAAACGGTCAACAAACTTGCCCATGGAGTTTTGTCGATTCTAGTTCGTGAAATGTCCGAAGAAGATCTTAATATCGATCCCGCACTAAGACAACAAGCAATTAAAGTTGGAAGTAAATTACGAAAACGTATTGGATCGGATGTATATGACAAGCTCAGAGCGAGTATACAAATTAAACTTATGATGCGCAGGGCAGAGAGGAAAAAGTTGATAGCACAGGAGAAAATAAACGATCCGGTTAGGGCTGCAAAGAGGAAAATAAGCATTCAAGAGAGGAAAAAGGCTTCAAAGAAACGAAGAGTGGATGTTATTCGAGGCAAAGCTGAGGGTAAGAAGAAGAGGAAACGAAAAGCTGAAGAGGACATCTTTTAGTTTAGATTTAATTATAAGATTTCGTTAGTTTGGTTTAATAAAAAAAATATATATGTAGATATTTTTTAAATTATACTCGTATGATGAGTTATAACTAAGCTAAAAAACTACGGAAGTTTGTTTGTTTTGAAATTGATTTGCAATTTTAAAAAGATGAACATTTTAAAAGGTAAACACTTAAATTATTTCGATATTTTTAAGCAGTTGCTGAAACAGGAATTTTTGAAACAAGTTACAGATATTATCAATAGCGTTTGTATTGGAAAGTGTTGCTACTTGTATAAATAGTGAATACTCCAACAAAGCGAAATATCCATATTAATTGTTAGTCACTAACTAACCAACTGCAGTGGACGTAAAACATGTCAAACTTGCGGAGGAAAATTCGACTTTCTTTTTACAAAATAACTTAATTATTTTTGAGAATAAAATGTATCGATATGATTTCATAAAATTTGTTAATGTCGTAACGAAAATTAACACCTAATGGTTGAAACGTCAACAGCAAAAGTTTTTGTATTGCACCAAAAATGTGTGGGTTTGGAAGTCATTTTTTGCTTTCTCTGTAATCTGAAAGTTAAACGTTCAAAATTAAGAATATTTCTCTACAAATCAATTCTTTTATGGTATGAAAAAGAGCTGGGAATCGATCCCCAGACCTCGCAACAATCTAACGCGCGGCTATCACGGTTAAAAAAAAAAACTATTTTGAGTGTGTTCTCGCCAAAGAGAGACTTCTCTCTTATTCAAAAGTTAGGAATCCTTAAATAAAAAATACATTCCACTAAAATATCGATGAACATTCAGTAAGTCATGGCAGTCACCCTCTGTCTATTTTGTCGTTCTACAAACTTAAGAACTCAAACCCCAATAAAAGAGCAAAACTTTCAACAGCTACAAGTAAAAAGCCAAGCATCGCTTCCGTTCAGTTGTATTTTATTATTTTTTTCTTCCTTTTTAATTTTTTTTTATAATGTATTTATTTTTTAGTTAAGAAACTTACTGGTGAAAACATATTTATAGTATAATTTATATACAAAGATTTTTACTTTTTTTGTTTGAACAGGTTCATCTATTTTTTAAATATTTTTTTTGTTTGTTTTTCAAACATCTACTATATAATTATAGTACGTACTTGTATATTATAAATTCCGTTTTTGTTTTTCTGTTAATATATTTGAATAAAATTAAAAAAAAAAAAAACACAAATTAAAACTGAAAGCTAAAATTAAAACAAAAAAAATACATCATAATTAATTAGGAGGGGGATTCTGCCCATCACAAATCACAGAAATATTTTTTAAAAACAATTTATCTGAATTTTTTAAATTTAATATTTTTTTTTCTTGAAATTCTCTAATAAAAAATCGTTTACACATTATCATTTTGAGTAGTAGAAAAGGGTTTTGTTTTTAATTATGTTTTTTTTTTGGCGGCAAATCCCATTTTTACATTAAGATGCTTGAATATTTTATATCTCATGCCATCACTAGTTGGTCACTGTTTTACAGTTTGTGATGTTTTATGGATTCTAGTTTTAATTTTTTTTTTTTATTAAAAATACAATATTTCCTTTAATCTGCTTTTCTGATTCGAATTCATCGTGTTGCTTCGTCATTCAGTCGATTCTTAAATCCCAACCATTGTGAAAAAAGTAAAATAAAAGTAGACTTTGGAGTTAGAAAAAAAAAAAAAAAAAACAGTCAGGAAAAAGAAGAAGATTAAAATTCCTGTATTTTCCCTTTTTTGTGTGATTCAAAGTTGTTACATTTTTCACCTGTCTAAGACTTATTTACATGCATTTCTTTGCCCGGGGCCGTAAAAAGTACATTAAATTTTATGAAACAAAGTGGTGGGTCTGGAGAAGAGGAAGGTGTTGGTGGTGGGTTTCTAGGAAGGATCACGGCAACACTAACATACGCCCAAGAAAACTGCTACAGCGGCTTTTGTCCATTTTAGAAGACAAATCGGTTCACATTGATATTTAGCGCATTATCGCCACAACCGCTAGAGGGAGGGGGCTGTTCATCCTCATCGTCTGGACCATCACCTCGCCTGTGAATTCTGTTACTAAACAGGGCGGATGTCTGGTTCTGAGCTATTTTAGCTCTCCGGTTTTTGAGTTCTTTACCGAACATACAGTTGTCACGGTCCACATAGTCGCGTAATTCGGGCGAGAGTTCCTCAAGTTTAAGCGACGGTGGAGCGTCAATTTTTATCAAAGTACTCGGAGCAGTGGGTGACTCGTGGCCTCCCATTTGATAGAACAGAATGTATGGGGTATTTGGGGGTGTTAGATTGTTAAGCTCTGCGATTTTGCATTGATTGACAACATCGTCATTGAACTTGTACCATTTGTTGTTGCCATCTGATGCATAAGTGTAATAGTGTCCCGAGTCCATGCTGCATCCGGAATGAACTACCCCGGCGTAGAGATCATAGTGCACAGAGGCAATCTCGGCTAAAGTTTCGGCTGAGCACACCTTCACAGAGACATTCTCATTGTGGAAGACCTTGTGCATGAGTTTGGCCCTCATATGATTGCTCTGATCGTATTTGAAGTGCTTTAGGGTTAGAATCAGATTCTTTGGTGCACTAATGACGTTAATGAAGCGTTCGGCATCGGAGAGTTTTTTGCAGCGTTCACAAAAGTACTGATTGTCACCGTGGAGCTTTTCCGAAGAACAATAATAATCGATCAGATCTTGGACGGTGTAGTTTGATGCACAATCATTCTTCACTTCCGGAAATGATAATTGCAGGTCACGGAAGCTGTCAATGTTTGTGCTTTGCCAGCTACAAGTCAAACATTTATACGTTGTTGCTAATTTGCCCATGAATGTCTTTTCGATTGTGGTCGAGGTTTGTGAAATTTTATGCTGCGTCTCCTGTAGTTGCTTCTGTGAAGATGATGATGATGGGGCATCGTCTTCATCTTCATCTATGATTTCAGCATTAATTTTTGATATAATTGACGATCTGTGTGCTAGTTCTTGTTCGTGTAAGGTGTCAAGCAAATAGCCAAGGAACTCTGAGCTATCTTGTTGCAAGCCGGGAGTAAATCCTGGTGGACGAGTTGCATCCAAAACTCTTGATGGAGTTAACTCAAATCGAGAAGAGTGCAACATTAATGCAATGAGCTCTTGAATTTTAATAAGGAGTGGTGATTTACTCCCCGAGAGCAATATTCCACGACTAAATCTAGTAAAATTTAATTCGTTAGAAATTAGTATATTAAAGTAAAATTACTACTTACTCTTTGGTCATTGCTAGTGCTTGCAGGACACTGTTCATATAACAAGTGTTACCAAGATTAACTAAACCCACTTTTGCATTGGAATTCATCATTGAGCGATTATTTTCGAAGAGTCGACTATTTGCTCTATGAGCATTTACGTAGTCAAAAGATGGACTGAACTCGGACAAAGCTTCGACCTAGAGATTTAAATCTTTAAGTTTTATTATGTACATAGTATTTGTATACATATATGTATGTGTCTGTATTTGTATCTTTGTTTTGTTTGTTTCTTACATCGAATGGATTAGTTGCATTCATTATTTACATTTACATTTCCTTTTTCTATTTGATTACGAATCATAAAAGTTTTACTCTTTCTAAACGATAAATACTTAAATTTACTATACATAATTATAAAAAAAAAACTTTGAGATGAGGTGAAGTCAATTTTACAAGAGTTATCCCCTCGTTAAATATATTTTGTATATACTTATTCAGAATTCGTTGACAAAATACCCAAATCCCGGATCTCTGACAATAATAAATCATAAATATAGTTTCTATAACTGAATCGTATGGTAACGACTTTTCAAACTACAAATTCCGATGCATATCACGCCATCTATCAGAAAATTGATGTAACAGCATTACAATTTATTCGTATTGTAATTTGTAATCACTCTGAATTGTGTGTAATAGGAAGAAGTTTTTATTTGCAGTGAGAGAGATTCTCCCTTTCTTTGCTTTGAAGTAAGTGTGGTTTTCTTGATTAGGTGAATTGAACATCTAAACTTTTCGATCGAATACAACCAAATCTTTAATTGATTAACACCGATGTGTTTTTTTGCAAAGAAAAATTCCAAAAGTTAATTAACTTGGGTGAATTACTTAAGAGCAAACAAAACATTTAAAAAATAACTGACAAAGCTTTTTAATTTCGGTACATATGTACATACAAAGATTTGTTTATTTTGATAATACTGCCCGAGCGGGAATACAATACATGTGAGTATTAATATCGAATACATTGTTTATTCTGTGTATGAATTTGTAAGATTTTATTTCGTTCTTAGATCAGAGTAGTCATTCGGAACCAGATTTTTTTAATGTCCTGAATTCGTGGGAATCGAATCACGTCAGTTTTTTGAGATATTTTAACTTTAACGTTCGGAAATATCGTCGGTTATGTTTCAGGACAAATACATTTAATTTGATTTGCCGTTCAAGCATATCAGAACTAAAAGCCACCCGATATTTATTTAATGATGTTTTTTTTTTAACCATACGATTTCCCGTTAATGGATTTAGAACAAACTTTGAACATCCAGTAAATTTTACCTAATCCTCTCAAGACTACTCAGATTTTGTTGCGATAAAAAGTAAATTTAAGGATCTGGTTTATAAGAACTCTTAGCGCATATTGAAATTTTCATTCGTTTTCCTGAGCAAGATCATATATCTAACTCTAAATAAAGAGTGTGTGGAGAGAATCAAGTTAATTTTTTCTTACCACTGGCTTATAGAGCTCATCGTATCCCGGGAAAGTGGCCATTAATGCTGATGTTAGGTCGACAAGCATCTGTAAACACTTTCTAGTGTCATCCGAGTATTTCTCTTGGGCTGCTTGTTTCTTCAGCTGATTGATAACTGTGGGAATCCATGGAACGACCTACAATTAAATAAATTAAAAAAAAAAAACACTCAGAATGTTTTTAAGGAACTTCTGTCGCTGACATCAAACCTTATGAAAAACATCTGGCTTATTCTTAGTTGGCTCTAAAATGGGAAATACAATGTGAATCATCATGGGTCGGAGAACTGGCATCATCAGCGTCGGGAAGAGTTTCTCGATATTCTCCAGTGCAATTTCATTCAGCAGGTCAAACTTTCCCTGATCCTTGAGCCCGCTCCAAATTGCCAGGATCCAGAGATTCAGGTTCTGACAAAAATTCAACATTTTCCACTCGCAAAGGAGCTTTACAGTCTTTCGGATGGTGCTGTCGGGCAAGTTGTTGGAAAGCAGTGTCTGCACTGCCTCGTGCACCATATCCTCGGTGAAAAGCTGGAAAACAATGGCAATCGCACATGACGGTGGCTCATCCGCTGTGATCAGCTTGTAGACAATGTGCAAATAGTGGTGCGTTCTAGCTTGGTTCTCCTCATTGACTTTTGCGAAGAACTCGCCGATCTTCAAAATGTCTTCCTTGAATCGCTTCAGATCTTCTTTGGGATTGGGCACCCGGGCCAAAGCACGGATAAGTTCTCCATTTATGCGGGAAATATCATAATTGCAATTACCTCTGCTCTGCTCCGCAGTTATTATACTGATGATCTCGAGGATACTAGACAGATCCGTAGTCTCATTGGAAATTTTTCCAGAGCCAGAGTTACCCGAGTTGGGGGAACTGCTGCAGCCCGTGGCGGAGTTGCTGCTGCTACTGCCGGGATTCATACCTTTTTGTGTTGTTGTCGAGGATGCCGATTGGGAAGTCGATTTGCCTGTTCCAGATGCTCCCGGAGTTCCATTACCTTCGGTGTTGTTCTGCTTAACAGCCATCGCTTGCAGGGATGTTCCGCTTAAAGAGGAGGAGGTTGCAATAACTTCTTCCGCAGGGATACAGGCACTTGAGCGACGAACTGATGTTCGCTTTCGAGCACTGGCAGCGTCAGCGGCCGCACTTGATTTCCTTTTCCGCGAAAGCTGTCCAATGATTACATACAACGGACAGAGGCTAAGTATAATATTCTCGAAGAAGCAACAAACAAAGAAAATTTCAATGAAGATTTGTAGTTCAGGGCTCCGAGAGTACCTTTGTCTTTTGTTTTCTGAACGAATGAAAATGCGTTGCAACGACGACGAGCTAATTGCGAGAGTTTTCCATGAGAAATTTCAATTATGATTTTTTTTCCTCAATTTTTCTCGAGGCAGACACAAGAGGCACACACTCAAATGAGAAGAAGCGAAGCTTGTCTGCTGGTGGATTAAATTTTTATTTTGATTGATGATGTGTTTTCGAATAGATGAGTGGATTTCCTGTGTTTGAATTTATTTTCACCGGGTGGAAATTAAATTTTTTCTTTTGACTGAAATATAAATCTCGGAGATTTTTTTTAGATGTTTTGCAATGCACAAGAGAAAATTTTGGGAAAGCTAGATGTTTTTCGTGCTGCTTCTTCGAATTTTTTTAGTGAATTTTTGACAGATGATATATGCAAACTGAGTCAGGTTAGAGCGAGAAAAATATACTAATTTTTTGAACGGCCATTTTTTTTATTTAAATGGCCTTGAGGGATGTGTTCGGAGAGTTAATAATTCTCATTTTAGAAACGATATAAAACTGAAATTGTTTTTTTTTGCAAATTAGAATTTTCATTTTTAACTCGAATTCGGAGTTACATCTTTTGTTGTTTTTTCTTTCTATTCCTTTCTGCTTTTGTACATCGAGTTTTTCCGTTACCAAACAAAAGTGACAAATGGGTTCCGGAGGTTCTTGTAGGACTGAATCCGAATTATTAAATTTGCTGAAACGACCATGTATTTTATCAGTTATTGTTTTATTTGCCAAAAAATGATTTGCTTTTGATTTGAAAATACATACTCTTCTTTCCAAAAATTAGGTTTTACACTGACTGGTAGACGGTAATTTTATATTTCAAAGTCTATTTGTACTTTGTGTTAAGAAGTAAGTCCCCTTTCAGACGAGGAAACAGAGTTCCAGCAACTTTAAGTTTTTAAGTAAGTAGGGCAGGAAGTAAGGGGGGAAACAAAATCTCCCCGTTCAACAAGTTTAAGTTATTGTTTTTGACATTCCTCTTCACACACATAGTAGTGTGTGTTCAACCAAAACGTCAAAAAATCTCCAGCAATTTGTTTCCTTGTGTGAAAGGGGACGTAAATAAAAACACATAAGAAAAAAGATATGATATGATGTTTTTTTAACATAATCATGTTTTATGAATAATCGATTGTCTAAACGTGCGTCGTATACACAGTCGTAAACGAATATGGTAAAGGGTTCACTGCATTGGATATTTTAAAGAAACAAACAAAGCAACAGCTATACTTTTTTCGATGATATTACGACTCGTACGAAATTTCGTATTACGAATTCGTATTACGATTCGTCCGAAAAATAATAACGGATTTTTTTTTTGTAGAGTCAAGCAATATAAGCATTTTTTAATATTGGAGTAGGGTATCTATACCTCTGTTTAGAAGGGAGGGACAATTTTCTAAGAACAAACTTTAAATAAAAAAAAAATATAATTTAAAAACAACAGCAACACATATAACAATGTATTGAAGGCAATTTTTTCAAAAACTATTGATAAAAACAACTTGATTTGACTTTCAAAAGAAACGATAAAAATTTTAAGTACAAATGACAGTTTTGGCAAAAATAGACGTCGCAAATGTATGACTGTATTTTTTAACCTTTGTACTTTTAAGAATATCTTTTGGATGTAGTAAAGCAGCCTTAAGTCACGTATTGGGATGCTTTATTAATCACAATTATTAACCACGAAAAATATTTCAAGTTAAAAAATAAATAAAACCGAAGAAAATGTTATGAAATATAATTAATAACTTTGAATCAAAGTCCATTTCAAAGGAAATAGATATCATACCTATGTACATATATGGCCTTATTTATAAACGTTGTCTAACTTTAGACAACTGTCCAACTTTAAAAAATGTGTTCAAAAACCTTGTTTATTGTTGTCTTATAGCTGCCAAACTTAGACACAAGAGTAGATTGTCTTAACCGTGAATAATGTGATATTTATTTTTATTAAATAAAGCATATTTCCATCAATTTGAAAATAGTTAGACAGTGTCTAAGTAGACAAAAATCTAAAAAAAACGACCGATAGTATATAACAATTTGGAATTAATGTTTCCTTCACTTTATAATACCTACATTATTATATTGATTAAAAAGCGGCCAAAAGCATAAATACACTGTTTTTTAATTAAAGTTTGAAAAATTGTCCGGAATCCCTATTAGTAAAGAAAAGAATTCCCCAGAAGAAAAAGTGAGAACGCCAGATCCGGGCGGTCACCATTATTGATAAGGTGAAAGATTTACCCAAGATTACAAAGCCAGAACAAAACAAGACATCCTATAAGGTGTCTCTTCAACAACATTATTTTTAAAGAAATATGTATATACACCTATATGCTTCCACATTCCATCACAATAAACATTTGACATTTGGGATGTTACGGTGTGATTTGTGACAAAATACACAAATTATTTTAAACCCAAGTGAAATTTTTGTATACCTATACTAAAATCGTCCGAACTTAGCTTTAAGTGTTTACAGGATTGATCAATTTTTTTTTGTTATTTGATGAACACCGGAGGGATACTTTTTAGAAAAGACTTTCAAGATACATAATAGGCGTGTTTTTTTGTAAGCCCAGAGCCAGAGGGAATTGGTCGAAAAAAACAACGACGGTGCTAAACAATCACCATGTTAAATACAACAACAACTAATTCCCTATGGGCTAAGCTAAACCCAGATAATTCTCCTGACTTAACTTAAGCACACAGAAAAACTGTGTTACCGGCATAAATTATATACTTGTTATCGATAGTTTGTATGAAAACTCCATTTTGTTTCTGTGTTGCTGTCACTAATCCCTGTGGTCGTTTTTTTCCTGCAATTCCCACCGGGCTTGCAAAAAAACACGCCTAATATGACTTTCAAGATACATATGTACCTATGTATGTACCTACTTATAATTTTCTTATTTCAAATTTAAAGCTAAGCAAAATAACGGAAATTAATATTGAAAACATATACATATACCTATACAGCTCTATATTTTTGCAATTAAATTCCTTAATTACTACCTTGTGTATATAGATTTTGTTTTCATGTTATAATTATCTAACCCATCTCATATTCAATTGAAAAGGTATACTAGGTAATTATTTTATATTCCACTCAAATTCAGATCCCCTTATTAAAAAAATTTTAAGCTTACATTTCTCTACAAAATCACCCCCTCATTTTTTAATAATAAATGAGGAATATTCTTATGTAAAAATACATATATGTGTGTATGTTTGCTTAATTCCATTCACAAAAACACATATTAACAATGAAGAATCTTTTTAACTTTCTCAGTCTTTTTATTTATCTATGCAAACGAAGTAAGCTTTGGATGTGCACTTGACATAAGTTGATGCTTTTGTGTAGGTATTCTAAAAACATCCCACACGAAACTGCTCAGTTTCCGTCATTTTCAGATCGAACACCGCATATTGTATAAAACAATAACCTTTTTGCACTTCAGGAGCTTTGACCTTTTCTTATCATTATAAGTGATTTGCCAAATATGAGCCCATCGAAACCCTTACCTATACCATTCGCTAAGAAACTCTCATTTGTGACGCCCACACAAGTCATTCATTAGTTTTGTTGGAGCATTTCATTCACAGTTTTTTTGGGCATTTTTTTTTTGTTTGTCGCTGACGTTTATAGAAGGCACACCACACAATAAGGTAAAGACGAAAGAAAGGGCATATAGCTTGGAAAGGTTTCGGCAAAATTTAATGGCAGCAGAGTAGCGATATGATACAAAAGTTTTTGATATTCCTCCAATGCGCATGCTTCAATATCATTCTGAGTAGAAGTTGAAATTCATCAATGAATTTGGTATAGCCATAAGGGGAATGCTTTTAAATGTGATGGCATTTCACTTGTTGGCTTAAAAAGGAAACTTACTTATTTGAACTGCTTATAATGCTTAGACATTTTGAACTTTATCTATGTTCTTATTTGCAAAGTCGATTAAATAAATAACAAAAATATCCGTTAAATAAATTCCTTTTTAGTTTAAGAAGTTTTATTTTTGGTTTTGTTAAAATGAGCTTCAATTTAAACAAGTTTCATATTGTAGTTGTTTAAAATGTTTATAGCTGTACAACTGGGTGAAGAGTTAAGTCTCATAGTCATAATTAACCATTTACCTATGTGTTGTAGATTTTTCGTAGATCAAGTAATTCAACAAGGGTAACGGTAGGCGGACTAATCTTATTTGTTCCTTTCAAGGCAAGGATTCGTAGACTTTTAGCTTAAACCTAAACAGGTAAACAGATTTGCTTCAAATTTGGTACATAAATTTCCTAGAAAAGAAATTGAATTTTTTATTTATGAACATGGTTTAATTTCTTCCAACTACAAAATCAATTCTGTTTAGAATTTTTTCTAAGCAAAATCGAAATTTTTCTGTTAAAACAAATCTAGCATTATTTAGCAAGATTTGTGATAGATTATACACCGATTTCGACACACACTAACAAGATTTGATATTTCTAAAGTGTCGAATTAAATTTCACGATTTTTTCAAAAAAAAAAATTGTGTTTTTGGTTGCCAGGAATTTTAATTTTAGTGAATATTTAAATAATACATAAAATATATTGAACATTTGTTCGTTCATCAAAAAAAAAAAAAAAAAAACGATTCTGTACAAATTCCTTTCAACAACAGAAATATTTGACATAAGTTCATCAAGAATAAGGTAGCTGTCAAACAAATAATTAGGTTTCTTCTAACCTTTTTTGAAAACGACTCTTATATAATTTTTTTAACGTCAGAACTGTAAACCAGCTTTGTTTCAACTTTAGACAGTTAATAAGGTACTTTTAAGAGTTTCAAATAATATCGCTTTTATAGTTTTGAATCACAAAATCAAGTTTGTCCGATTCACTATAGTGCATTTTTTTTATAAGGCTAAATCATCAACTCATATACTCAATAACAGGATTTTTACCTTTATTTTTTTAACGTACGGCACAAAAAAAGTGATGACAAAGGAACTGAAAGAGATGAAACGTGCGAGGAATAGGTAGGTAGAATCCGATCGTGTCGTGTATTTAGAAGTATCGTACGTTGAAAAACCAAGGTATCCCTTCTTATAGCATTAATAATAATAATACAAATTTTAACTAGATATGCCTGTAAGACCTAAAATCTTTTAATTGCAACCTGGATGGCTACGGCAATAGTATGAAGGAATAGAAGAACAGGAAAGCTTTAAAATAAAAACTAACCGAATAAAAATACATTCCAATAAAACTGAAATTTTTCCTTATGAATGTTTTTTTTGTATATAAAGTCCAGTTGTTAAATAAATTTCAATACAATCATTAGTTCTGGGCTTTAACTAAAGTCATGCGCTGCAAACATCAATCCTTATATGCAAGAGCTTCCTCGCCTCCTTTTAAACTACAACAACTTAAATATTTAAAGCTCACTTTTTCAACCCAAACGATTGATACGGATTTTGCGTCACGAAAAGTTGATACAGTTTCACTTTAGACTTCGCGAGCGATGCAGTGAATAAGAAGAATCAGGCCAAAGTTCAGTGAATAAGCAAACGACCCTTAATAAGCTTTCCATATTTTTTCCATCTAATTCCCATGTACAAAGAAAAAATCATACTGTTCGAAAACTATTCCATTAAAATTATCTAAAACATTGGTTTCAAAATTCGCTTACTTAAAAAATAACAAAAATCGGATATTTTGAAAAATATACCGTTAAATTTTAAGGTTAAAACTTTAAATAAGAAGAAAACCATTGAAAACTAGGTTTTGCTTACGTCTGCAGCAGTAAAATCGATTTTCCGAAGAAAAGACAAATTTCGAAACAATAAGGTGTCGACGACGACGACGACAGAGAACGACGAAGACGTGATAAGGAAAAGTGAGACGAGAAGAAGTTAAAAAATAAACGATATGGCCGGCCATATGGTTTATCATTATTGTGATAAAAATTAATTTTGTTCAACGACCAAAAGTACACTTCTCTGCTATTTCTATCGCAAAAGCTAGACAAGATGGCTCTGTGTGTGGCTTCGGCCATACCCATTTTTGGGCTAGGCCTCCATCTGCTGCTGCTCGCCAACCACCTGGCGTATTGCGAAATGTCGGTGTACCCAGGTGAGTGATCCCGGTGTGTTCTTAAAATAGATATCCCAACCCACTGCTACTATATGTGCCTGTTAAACCCTGCATTATCGTTAGTTTGGTATATATGTATATTTGACGTCAAAATGGGGGCTATTTTTCGAAGTCGGTTCAGGTTGCAATGACGTTTTGCGTTTTGGAAAAGGAGATGGCTAGAGGTGTGCCGTGTACGTTAAGTTCGCCCTCCAATGGGATGTGTGTTTTGAAATAAATTAATTGCTTAGCTATTTTTATAAGAGTCCGTTGGTATTTATAAAAGCTGAGTTGCGAGAAATCGATAAGGGTTTGCATTATTTATTCAAATAAAAAAAAAAAAAAAAAAAAACTAAAATGGATATACCACTTTGTATATAGGGAAGTCTATACTGTTTTTGTCCAACAGATGGAAGGTTTTTACAATATATCTACTTCTTGTATAGCCTTCAAATTACGTATGCAATGTTGTGCTACTTTTAGAAATGCTATCAGAGCTGTTGAATTGGTAATTTGAAGAAATTCTTATCGAATGGTGCAATAATTACCAGCTTATTTTTAATCAGGCTGTGGAACTTCCTCGAGTTGAAGTTTCTTTTATCAAATGGATTAAAGAATCCCATAAAAATGGTTACCTTTAATTTTTAGTATCATTCTTGACTTTAACAGTTCTGGTTGTTGAATAAAGCTTAGTTCATCAAGAAAAGGAGTACCTACCTAGTTAAATTTATGTATAGGTTTAGTTTTAAAACCAATTATCTTTAAATATTTTCAGGATATCCGGGTGTTATTTCTTATAAGAATGACCGAAACAATTATTGTATTTTAGTTGAAAATCATTTATATAATGTGTTGTATTTGTTTGAAAAATTTTGATAGTGCGCAGTAGGTAAGTCGTTATAATTTTTATAATCTAAAAAATCAGTGTTTTTCTTTACACATACGAATGAGTGCGAGTAGTTTTAAAATTATAGATAAGCATATTGGGTTTTAATTTCGGTTAACTATTTTTAAAAACGTCAAACCTTATGTTGTCAGCATCAAGTCATTTACCATCAGTCAGACCATGATCATGACCTCTTTTGAAGGATAGTCTCTATAGCTAGAATAGTCTACCTCACTAATTCTAAGTCTACGATCTTTTTCTAAATAAAAGTATGTATAGTTAGATGAAAATGAGGAAATAATGTCCTTAGTCTTTTCGGCTTTAGCTTAAAGCGATTGACTAAGCTTCTAGAAAGTTTGACTTAACTTGCACGTTAAAATTTTCAAAAAATATTTTTAGTTTAAATTATGTTTTTTCTCACATTATATTGAAATCTTGCAAAATTGCGTCGTGAATGTAGGTGCAACCGTGTGCTACCGCAGCCGCTTGATCCAACAGCGAAACAAAGGCAATTTAGTTACGAAATGGTTTAACTTTAGGAGAAGACAGATTTTAATTGTTTTAAGACTGGCTTGCTCCATTATTAGTTTCTACAAACATTGAAACTAATGTACCTACACTGTGGCGTATGTGAACTTTTATTTGTGTCACTTTTCTTCGGTTAAGTTAAAAAATAAAGCAAAGCAACGCGAGTATTTGTTGAATAGTTACTACACAAATCAGTTGAAATATAGAAATGTTACAATCGTTAAAACTGCATTCATTTAAAACATAATTCTGCAAATAATAAAAACATTTTTCAATTTTATTCTTTGTGATTATTTGCAGAATTTTTTAAAACACAATTTCAGTAAGAATCTGATTTAAATCCCATATTTATTTTTTTTTAGATTCTATTTCATGGAAGGGTGTAATAGTTCGTAGTTAGTATTAGTACCACATATAGGTAGGGAAATTCTTATAAATTTATATTGTAAGTTTCTGAGCTAACATAATATGTAAATAAGTGTTGTTTCGTGTAAATATTCATTATCATTATATAACGGCAGTTGACCACCTTATTATTAATACACCTATTAACAGTTTAGATTTTACATTTGTAAATATATTAAATAAATTTAAAAAAAAACATCAATGTTAAGTAGCAACCCTTTAAAATAAAATGTAATTCTTAGCCTTCCGTATATTCTCAGGACTACGTCGAAAACCCTCAGCCCAAGCGCTTCAACAGCAATTTGACATTTCACCAGATTTCTTAGCACAACTTATGGAAGATAATGCTCGTCGAAGGCTACAACAACAATTTGAACAGCAATTAGAACTTATCAATTTGCAGATGAATCACCATCGCCAACAACAATACGGGGGACCAAATCCCATACAATATGACAATCAGAATGAAGGTGAAGATTTTACATATAAATTTGCGCCCAATAACAATGATGGAAGCCAAAATGAGGAGCGAATCCCATTTGCTGTAGATCCCTCGGATCCGAGATTTTATGAAGAGGGACCTAAAATGTCTGATGATGATATTTTCTATGAGGAGGAAGAAGAACAACAACAACAACCAGTTAAGCAAGTAGTTCAAGTTGAACCGAAAACAAACAACGATGTTACTTTTCATCGAGTTAAGCCTCCCGTTGATTTGACACCAATGAAGCCCGTACAGAATTCAGCTTCAAATGGGCGTGGTCGTGACGATATAAATGCTTTGATTGATAAGCTTCAAAAAGAGGGAAAAGCCGGTGCTATTGTGAATTCGCAAATTAACGGACATGATGAGCATGTGGTTGTGCGGCAACATATGGGAATAGAAGGTGACATGGGGATGTATGTTGTCGCATTGATTGCCGGAGTAAGTGCGGCTGTGACTGTGGGACTGATTGCTCTAGGCATTGCTTGGTATACGTATGTTTCATCACATTTTTGATATTTACAAATGTTTATAATTTTCCTTTTGATTCACAGCCTGCAGAAGAAAACAAAAGCAGCTGCCGATGTGGAATATCCAGCGTATGGTGTTACCGGACCGAACAAAGATATTTCTCCATCTGGTGATCGTAGACTCGCTCAGAGTGCTCAAATGTATCACTATCAACATCAGAAACAGCAGATAATAGCGATGGAAAACCGTCAAGCTGCTGAGGGTCATGGTGGACTTTCCGACGTTGAGAGTGACGATGACAATGAGGAGGGTGATTATACAGTTTACGAGTGTCCTGGCTTAGCTCCGGTGAGTTAAATTTAGCTATAGAAAGAATTCAAAAAGAACAGTTCTTGCATCGTATTAAACAGAATTGACATTTTAATAAATATATAGTTAACGGTAAACCTATTAAAGGTCTGATTACACTGTTAAACCCAAGTTAGTTACTTAAACATGTTTTTGGATAAATTTAGAACTCTGGGATTTAGGCCCAGTACCTACCACACATGAAGTAAGTGGAACTTAAGCGGACAATGTGCAAAAATAAGGACTAATTTCCCAGTGTAAACTTTCCTGAATAAGTAACATTAACAATTTGTTTGATATTTACCAAACAGACTGACATCTGTCATACTGAAATCTTTCAGGCTGACATACCAAACTAGGTACCATATGTCAAAATGATATCCATCACTAAGTTGTCGCTTTAAAAGCTTGTCAAAATATTGGCACATCCAAGACAATGGTCGCGTTCGGGGATCAATCCAAAGCTATCCGAATAAGTTTGTGTTGTTGTAATCCCATGTGACAAAACAGCTGATGCAACAACAACCCAACGTATCTGAAAATTTTTAGGATAGGTCGATAGCCTATAGCGATAGTTCCTCGAACGCAAGGACAATCAAATCTATATTTCTATCAAAGCTTCTTACCCGGATGATAAAAATTAAAATTTGAATCAATCTGAATCAGGGGTCTGTTGGGCAATTAGAAAATCTCATATTATGTTTTAGGTTTTTTAAATTATGTAGTTGTGACTTTTATAATTTTCGGAATATGTATGTACATATATAAAAAACAAAAATCAAACCGCGAGATTTCTAATTTAATTTCACAAGGCTATCTTGGTCTTACATATGGATCAGTGGTTTGGGTAAAAGACAGCCCCCACCATCCTCGATGCAAAAGTCTTACAGAGAATAGTTGCGCCTGTATTTGTGGCTAGGCGTGGCTCAGTAGCTCCCAATAAACATGGTTCCGAATGTTTGAGTTCTCGCAATGGGTTTTCTTGGGTCATAAAGAACGCCTAACTATGTACTTGAATGCCTTTCTAACTCATAGATCTTTAAATTGGTGTCATTTCGCCAGATAATATAGTGGATGCTAAGTAGACAGCTTGCAGGCTGTGTTTTTTGACTTTGAGACAAAGGATGAGGCACAACTAACACTTTGTTTTTTATCATGCTTAAAAGCGCTCATTCGGTAATCTTTTACATATTGGGTTTGTGATAGTTATAAATTAAAGCAGGTATATATTTTATTTTCAACAAACAAACATTTTGTATGGTTAAATTTAAGAAGTAAAAATGTAATTAGTCCGGTCTTCAGTTTAAATAAATTAAATTTTAATATTTAGCTGCAGTAAATTTTTTTTAAATGAATTTTTTTCTTCTTCATTAGACTGGCGAAATGGAAGTAAAAAATCCTCTTTTCTTAGATGATACCCCAGTTACTCCAATAACTGCTGGTAATCAAACACAAAACCAACAGCAAACTCAATCACCCCAAAAGCAACCTGCACGTAAAACATCAAAAACATCAAATCATCCAATAACAGGTGTTACATCATCATCAACAGCACCAACTTCATCTGAAAATCCAGTTGCTCCATCAGGTGATAAGAGAAATGACGGAAAGTAATTTGTTCGCCAAAAAAAAAATTGAATTTATATATGTATTTTCGGTTTAACTAGAAAAATTAGTTTTAATTTGTTTTAAAATTTAATTTTATTTTTAAGAAAAGTCTTGAAACAAGATTAAAAAAAAAATTATCAAATCAGATCTTCCTACTGTTAAAGTGTCAAAACTCTAGATGTTATTGTT
Organism: Epistrophe eligans; assembly: GCA_951394125.1. NCBI lineage: Eukaryota > Metazoa > Arthropoda > Insecta > Diptera > Syrphidae > Epistrophe > Epistrophe eligans. Next base: position 94,885,313 of record OX596030.1, on the reverse strand, counting down.
TTAGATTTATGTTTTAAACAAAATTTATTTTTGTTTAATTATTATTCTCCAGCCTCATGTGCTTAAAATTTTTTTACTTTTTCATATGGATTGTGAACACAATGAAATACTAAGCTTATGTGTTTGAACGTAGATATAATAAAATTATGTAAAAGCAAAAGTAAAAATCCAAGTCAATTTATAATTTTGCAATTAAATTTAAAGGACACGTTTTTTTTTTTTTTAAATCATTTTCAATTCTTGGTGTTTACATGAAAACACCAATCAAACTCACTGTTCGTTAGTGGCAGTCTGATAGATCAAAAAAAAAAAACATTTACCATACTATATATGTAGCTGTTGAACTGCCACATTTAATGTTTATGGTGAGTTAACAGATTGAGGTGAGTTCCTATAGCATGATACTGGAACGCACTCCAAACTTACTTACGCAACTATATCCGAGCCTAGAGATGTCTTTATAAAATTATTATTTTTCAAGTTTTTGTTGAAAGCTAGTTCTTAAAAATGCAGAAAGTATTTTTATTTATATTTTCAACTCTAAACTTTAAATTTAATTTAAAACGAACTGCTGGTTAACAAAAGAGAAAAAAACTTGTTTATAAAAAAAAATAATATGAAAAAACCACGACTTGTCGTTGGTAAAAGTATATATATACATATATTTTATTTGAAGAAAAATCTATATTTAAAGTTAAAACTAAAAATTATATAAATTATTAAAGAAACAAAAAAAAAAAAACAAAATACATATATTATATATTTTCTTAATCGTATATTTATGTACCTATTAATTGTATAAATCAGAAAAAAATCATAACAACATCTATATACTATTAACTAAAATTTATTAACTTAATAAAAAAAAAGAACTTTATTAATCTTTTTAATACTACCAACAGAAAAAAAAATAAAATAAAATTTAATACTATATCGATGGGAATACATTTTTGTGTTAGGCTATGTGGTTATTTGATGTAATTGGAATCTGAAACTTTGTAAAATATTCGCTAAATTTATTTATAAATTATAAATACCTGTCTTGAATTTTAAAAAAAACAAAAGTACTTTAGTCACAAAAATAAAGCTGGTTCGGTGTTTTTGTTTGAGTCTCTTATGCAACGGACATGCGAAATTCCATGGAAATGATACCAATTTATAAATTAGAATCACAAACAATTATTGAAAAAGTTTAAAAAATAAAAAAAAAAAACTGAATTTATGAACACAATTTGACTGAAAAATATTTTACATTAAAATTAATTAAACAAAAAAAAAAAACAAAAATTAATTAAAACCTACTGTTTCAATTAACATTTTTAAAAACAAAATGCAAGCATATTCCATCAATCAATTATTTTCGAAAAAAAAAACAAATCAAGTTAAAATTACAATTTTTCGCGAATTTGCATTAAAATGTTATCTACAACCAATCACAGTATATTAAAAATAAATAGAAATTAAATTTGATTAATTAAAAACAAACAAAAAAGAACAAACACAATTTACAATCAATTTATTATGACTTTAGACAAACATATAAAATAATTAAAACAAAAATTGTTGCTCCTGCTGGTGAATATGATGATTTTTTGTACATCTGATTGGAAAAAATGTAAAAATTCAGATCCATGTATATAAAAATCTACATTTTCACAAATACTTTGTAAAATAAAAATTTTTAAATGACTTTCCTTACACAAAAATAAAACTTCATAAATTAAATAAATAATAAATAAAAAAAAAAACAAGAATTCTGAAAATAATAATATAACCCCGTTAAATTAATATAACAGGGGATATTTTAGTTGAAAATATTTTAATTTATATTTTTCACACTGAACAGTGAAGCCCTTTAGCAGCATACGAACTAAACAATGAAATATGTAATGTACACATTAATGTGCAATTGTATAATACAAAAATGAAAATATATTATGTATAACATTAATTTGAATAAAAATATATATATATATATAACTAATGTGAAAACTGTATAAAAAATATTAAAGCTTATTTTGTGTCTTATTTATTATTTAATTTGGATATCTTTCAGAAAAATAGTAAGTTTTTATTAAACGCACCCAAAAATGCCCATAATTTAACACGAAAAACACAGTTTGGTGAAAAATCTAAAGAAGCCGTTACAATTCATTTGAAAAGTCATTTAATAGTAAAGATTGAAGCAGATATTGAAACTTTTAGTTCCAAAGACGCATCCAGTGAGACAGGTATATTTTATGTGCGTAGAAACGAAAAGGATGTTGGTGTATTTCGGGATGGAATCTACCCTTTTCGAGATTACGCACACATAAAATTTACCTGTCCCACTGGATGCGCTTTTCAGTAAAAGAAAACATTGCCTGTAAACAGGCACTTATTAATTATTTTGCCTCCAAAAAAAAGTTTCTCGACTGATTTTATCAATTTGAGAATTACCGTAGGCACAGATAGTACTTATCTTTAAAGTGATTTAAAATTTTTCAATCGTATATATTAGATTTTTGCCTACTTAGACACTGTCTAACTATTTTCAAATTGGTGGAAATATACTTTATTTAATAAAAAAAATATCACATTATTAAGACAATCTACTTTTGTGTCTAAGTTAGGCAGCTATAAGACAAGAATAAACAAGGTTTTTGAACACATTTTCCAAAGTTGGTAAGTTGTCTAAAGTTAGACAACGTTTATAAATAAAACCATGTATGTTTTTCGTCGAGAATCATGGAAGAACTCAATTCGAAATCGTAATCTATGATTTTGTTCTCTTTTGATGTCGCATTATTTTCTTCATATTCATTGTCTGTTTTAATCAATCACATTCAATTTATTAAAAATGTTTTGTCATGCATGCAAGAGTTAATATGCATATTAGAGTAGAAAAGAAAAAAGATAAAAGTTTGCGAACCTTTCAACACTGTTATTATTCAATAAAAATTGGTAATTCGAAAAAAAAATTTACAAACTAGATTTTTTACAGCAAACTGTGTTCTGTATTTTCAAGCATTTTGAAATAACCTAAGTCCTATTCGTTTCGTAAGATCTATAATCTGAACGTCCTCTTTCACATGAGTAAGTTGAGTTTCCAGCAATTTTCAGTTTTTAGGTGAGAAGGACACCAAGTAACGAACGGTCTATGATTGGTGGGAATTGGAAATTAAAAGAAAACGTCAAAAAATATCCAGCATCTTGTTTCCTCGTGTGAAAGGGGACTATGATGATTAAAAAAATCTAAACATTCATCTACGAACACATCCATAGCGAAACACTCCAAAATCGAATCATACCATTTCAAAATAATTCCACTTTTAAATTTTAATTTTTCCATTTCGTTTTGTTAAATGTCAAAACATGGAAATGAAACACTAAGTGAAAAATGGAAATCTCCTCCACTGGAAGAGGCGAAAATCAAGAACATATAAAATAAATAAGTAAAATTCTAGCATCGTGCGGAGAAGGTTATCCGTGTCGGGTTGGGTTTTTGCAAATCCCACAAATAGTTTATAGTTTTTTTTGTTCATCGTGAGTTTTTCTTTTATTATTATTTTATTTTGTTCGTTTTATAATTTAATTAATGTCACAAACAAAAAGTAAAAAATCAGCTCAGCGCAATTTAAACTAAAAAAAAGAAAATATAAAATAAAACAAAATTCGACTCAGAGTGATGTGAAAAATTCTCGTCCAAATCAGTTTTTTTTTTATTCTTTCTCTGAAATAAATACAATCAAAATTCGGTGTGCTTTTTGTGTGAAAATTATAAAATAAAATCGAAAGAAAAAAGAAATTTAATATAAAAAGTTAAACAAACGGTAAATAAAAACAAAGGAATAACTTCGTAAATAACTATATCTAAAAAAATTCAAAAAACGAACAAAAAAGGAAAAAAAAACTACACGGTAAGTAATTTGAAGAATCATCACTTAGGAGAGGGACGGGAAGTGGGAGGCAAAGAAAGGTGGAGCATTCTCGTCCTCACAGATTATGTATACCTATTTATAGAACTTGCAATGTCCAAAAACAATTCAGCAGCAAAGAAAATACAAAGCCCGTTTTATTTTGTTTCCATAAAATGATAGAACTCTTCACAGGCCCCAGCCCGGCTTCCTCAAATAACTTGGGAACTTGTCGTTTGTCGAATTCGAATGTAATCAAGCGCCAATGCAGCTGCTGCAAAACCGGACCTTTCTCAGCAAAACTCACAATAACTTATTCGTATTCCCCATTTGTAGGAATATTTGTTGTTCGTAAGCGTCGTCGTATTTGTCGGTTTCCATCGTCATCGTTGAAATTAAAATTAACATTCGATTTTCATTTCCGTCGCAGAAATCGATTTTTGGTCCCAAATTGAAGAAGAGGGATTCGTCGGGCTTCGGGCGGATTCATAATAGCTGATGGTTGAGCCTGGTGAAGTGGTGAACCATCAGTCATGGGTCTCCACAGCGCGCACCCATATTTGCGGGTGATGATTCACTATTATTCTGTTGTTTTGTTACTTCTCTCCTTTTTTACATGTTTGTTTATGGTCATAGGGTTTGTTGGTTGGTGGTGGCTGGTCGTCGGAAGGAAGCGCCTTTCCCATTGTCATGAGAATGCTATGTAGGTATTGTCTGTTTTGGTGGTGTTGCATTTATGCTTCGATGGATGGCGAACAAGTTGCCATTTCGAAATTGCTAGAAGCCAGGACGCACCTGGTGTGCTGCAAAATTATAAAGGCAGCTGTACCTACCTACCCATAAAAAACCGGATGGGCGACAGGTGTTCCATGATCCTTTTGGAGAACAACGTTGAGTCATTTTGCAAAGAAAAACATTTTATATTTTTCATAACTGAAAAAAAAAAATTAACTTACGATAAACGTAAAAGTGGATTCGTTATCAATTTTAAGGATCTTGTCGTTTTAATGCGCAATTATTTCAGATAGATATGTAACGTAGGTAAATAGTTCACTTGTGTACCGAATAGAAAAACTCAAATATATGTTAAAGAAAAGGGCTTGGACTTTCAAAAAAAAAAATAATGAAGTGAAAACGTCAGTTTGAACCGATAAGCTCTGTTACACTCAAATCAAATCATTATTTTTGATTTTGTTTATTTTTTCTTACTTTTGTATCTAAGAAAATATTTTTTTTTTTAAATGCAATATTTTGTGAGTATTCTTCCAATATTCTTTCCCACGGTAAACCTTGGCCAGCTGATCATAAATTGAAATACTTACTTACATATTTATTAAACAAATTTCACGAAATACAAATTATATTTGTAAACAAACAAGTTGATTACAAATTTCAATGGTAGGTATTCTTTTCTTAAACTACAACGAACACTTTCAGAGAAAAAAAAAATAATAAACAAAATTATTTCAGTAATAAAATTTATTCAAGCCATATCCGCCGGTCATACTCGTGATTACCACCCGTAAATAGAAAAAAAAAGAAGTAAATTGGTACAAGGAACATAAACACCCATCATTGTTTACGACAAGCGAACAATTCTTAAGAAAATTATATCTAAATGAAATTCCAATAAAAACGTACCTACTTAAGTAGCCTGTTTGACCAGTTTTGGTTATTTTTGACTGCCTCCTTTAATATATGTACCTTCCTACTGCCCAAGTAGATTTGCACAAAAGCGACAAAACATTTTTATATTGACCTATACACATAGAAATATTTTTCCATTCGAACTCTGTGAATTGGATAGATGTAGTTGTAGAACTGTTTCACGAATGTCTGATGATATTCCTGTTGCTTCCCACTCAACCATAACGGCGTCATTCATTTCTAAAGGATATGAAAATAGAATTCCATTATCTATCTATTTAGTGTCGTAGTCGTCGACTACTGCTACCACCTCCGCTACCGCCGCCGCTGACCATCGAAAGTTTTCGAGATTCCCTCCCCATTCTGATGGTTGTGTGCGTATACTAAATTTGAAGGTCAAAAACGCGCAATTTTTTTACACTGATATTAAACAGTGGCTACTTATTTCAGTTTTCATAATTAAGGGGAATAATTTTCTACGTTTTTGCACCCCAAACGCTTCCAATGAAAGGAAAAGGAGTAGCAATTTGAATTGAATTGAATTTTTATTGAGACTTTTATGTATGCTACAATTCAAAGAATATTGCTTAGCAATGCTATGATACTGTGGCTATTAAGTATTGTCTGCTTTATCTGTTTATAATCGAATGCCTCGTGGCTGACAATTGAATGACAATTCTGCTCATGCTCAGGAGCAATAAATACCTACATTAGGAACAGGAATTTAAATATCGAGTAGGTATGACACCTAGTTACAGTGTTAAAGTGCTCTCGAATTTCGATGGCTGCATTTATTTAACAGATTAATTTAATATACCTACACAATATTATATTTCAAATGCGTAATTATAATTCTATTTTTTTCTCAGTGTAATCTATTTTTGGGTTATTTCGCATCCAAGCGATGGCGGTGGTGTGGCGAATGAAATGCTGACGTAGTAATCATTCAAACCCAGAAATTATAAACTGGCATTCAGGTTGAAATTTTCCGGAGATATAAGAGAAGAAAATTATTATTATAAAAAAAAATTCCAAGAATTTCATTCGATTATTTAGATGACGGAGGCAGAAAATTGAATTCCAGGAAGAATTGGTGTTTATCTTGATTCTATTATCATCGTTAACAATCAAGATTTGATCTTTGCTCAGAAAATGGGTGTCAGCCTTTTTTTTCCTGATTTACAAATCTAATGAGGTTTAGCAAACAAAATTTATAACCGTATCTCTCTGAGTACATAAATTTCAGGGTGTGTTTATGTTGGAGGTGTGATAAACGATGAACGGTACGAGTTACAATGAAATCAAAGCTTGAGTCGACTTATGTATGTATGGTTGCTCATATATGTAGATATGTGGTGAGATCTTCGATAAGGTCTATGTTTAGACCTTGAGGAGCAATAAAATGCAAAGTTCAGTCTGTAAATAACTATTGTGGTGCATAAACCTGTAGTTTGAATGTAAATGTAATGTCAAAGGGTTCGAATAACTTTTTGTTTACGTAAATAGTAACATAAGGGAAAGAAGTGCATCATATCTATTAGTTAAAAAGCGGTTGGCGTTCTTTTGATCAGGTGTTTTTTTTTTATTACCTAGCTATAAATGTAAAAACATTCAAAATTGTCAAGGCTTGGCTGCCCGCTTTAAAGTGCATTTCCGTAGAAAAACAACCGACCTCATTCTTTCAGTACGACGCACTCTACATATTACATTCAAACATAGGTACATATATTATTTGTATACCAATACCTATAACCCATACACTCCCTTGCGTGGTTTCTTTTGAAGTCTATCATGTAACAAGACTGCTGCTCTAAAGCCTCGAATAGTAAATCGACCACGAAAAACTCACACAGGTGGAGATGCGTAGCAAAACATAAGTATATATATTAATGCGTCTCAAAAGCTAGCCTATTGGCTTTATGTTTCACTTGCTACTGAAACATTAGTGCGCATGAGTGCACAGTTACCGCCATTTATGCCGCTGCATCGTCCGTCGTGCCATCACGAGTAACATTGTAGCAACAAACTGTTGCTGCATATTCATATATCAAATTACATAAAATGGTAACGCTTACATAGCTCCAGAGTTCGAAGTCGTGCTTAATTGTTTGCTGCTATACAACACGCGTAGTATAGTAATATAGTTTTACATATTACTCTTATATGTATGTACGTTGCATGAAGCACATGATGATTATGGATGCATCTTGTTCGTTTAATGTGCGGGGGAACGTGCTTAATTGCGTGACAAAAAGTAATTTTATTTTATTTTTTCTTGGTGGGCTTCTTGTTTTTGTTTGTTCCTTTCTTTAGTCGATAATGTCTGGGAAGAAAAAAATATAATCTCACCATTTTTTGATTTATATTTATAAAAGTTTTAAGGTCGAACAAAATCAATAGGTTCAAGGGAGGTATGTACATAATTTAGTTGGTACTTGATTTAAATAATATTGAAATAATGTTAGTGTTCTACATAGAATTCTTAACATTACAACCTATCATTAAAAAACACTAAGTTTTTTTTTTATTTAAAATTTCACCAGAACATATTGATAGGGAATGTTGCCTTAGGTGTAAAACAAAATTTGGAGGTCTGGCTATTTGTTAGTACATAGAGAAATAGGTATGTGACAAATTTCCCACTTGCCTTTCGATATAGGGTTTTTAATTGCAAAATTAGAATTGCTCATTTTGATAAAACTTAACTTTCTGCCCCTATTACTCTGTAGGAGGATCATATTGGTTACGAAACAATTGACATATGTATGTATTTTTGACAACCGAAAGTTAAAGTTAATTAAAGGATTAACTAACTCTGGTTGGCCCTTAGGAACATATTTACATTCACACAATTTTATGTTTGATAAAAGAACACCCTGGATTTAAATTTGCTGTTTCTAAATGGCTAAAGAATCAAATGCTATTTAATATCCCGGAAAACATGGGACATCCGACTACTGACGTATATTCATCCCCAATCTATTTTAAATCACAAATCAATTTGAAATGTGCTCAATTCTCAATAAAATACATAAAACAAAGGACATGCAAATAAAAACACAAAAGATGACCTTAATCGGTTTCAGCTTTTAACTGCAACAAACCAAAAAAAAAAAACAAACAAAATTTTCCTTTTGTTTCTTTTCCCCATTCAGCTGGAAATAATTCAATAAAAGATTCTTCTAAAACAACAAGTTCACAAGAACTTTATATTCGAGCACAAGTATATCGAACAATTTGAACAAATGTTTTATTTTTAAATTTATAAGGGTGCAATTGTTTTCTTCCCTAAGCTATACCACTCGACAACGACGATGACGACGTGTAGTGCTGTTAGTTATGTGGTTATATCTGTATTATGGGCTGCGTAACCAAGACGTATCTTCGCATATTGTACATGTATTGTTTGTATATTATTATTCCCTTTTTGGGAAGCAGCTTGTTCTGAGTGGCAATGGAAGAGATTCATTCATTCATTTAACATGTTTTTTCCATTAATTTGCGTAATTTCAAGAAAAAAGGGAAGACAAAAATTTCAAATGACAACTTCTGTTGGGATTTTTGCAAGGGAAATAAAGGATGTGGGTGACTCTTGTGAATTCTAAAAATACTTTGATTTACAGAGTTTGTTTTTTTGTTTGTGTAAAAATAAAACAAATTCTTATTCCAAGTAAAATATATAATTCTTTTTATTTGGAAAAGTATAGTTAATAGTAAAATCCCCTTCTGTTGTTATCTGATGCTTTTATAATTATTGTCAGCAAAACGAACTCAGGGTTAATTTTTTCTTATCGCTTAAGTAAATATAAAGATTTAAGAATAAACTTCAGACTATATATGTATATGATTTTTGTATTTTACATAGAGAATTTTTTTAAGTTGCTATGGAGGTTTCTCGCTGTAGATTTTTTTTTTTTGTGAAAAGTGGCAAAAAGTGAATTTTTAAACTAAGTAAATCGAATGTTAGTGCTTAATTATGTTTAGAAATCGTTAATTTTTGTGACCTTTGGCCATTCTCAAACATAACCGGTGAACAGTTAATCGGTACACTGGCACCGCCTAGTCAGTCGTTGGTATTAGTAAAAATGTAAAAAATGTCAAAAGCAACAACAAAAAAGTATTTTTTATTGCTAAAAAATCGATATTTGATTAAAGTGTAATAAAAGAAAACTTGTTTTCCCAATGAAACATAAATACATAAATTGTAATTTTTTTTGACATAAAATAGACGCTTCCTTTTTTGGACTTCAACTTATACACACATACTTACAAAAAAACCTGCCTCGAAATTTAATCTCTAATTTAACTTCATCTCTGCATACTTTCTGAACATATATCGTAAACTATTTCAAAATGGCTATTTTCGTTGTTACGTATGTGACACTGATATTCATGATTTTAAAAATAATTTACACAATATAAAAAAAAAATCTACTAATTTATTAGTTATATAAATAACTTGGTGAAAAATATATCTTTTTATTTGTGTCACATGTGTGACCTTAGAAAACTGGTTATTTGCCAATTGGTCCTCTAATATTCAAGAGGCGTAAAATATTGTGTTCTTTTCTTCAAATATTTGACTGAAAGTTGAGAAACAAAGATGTGAAAAACTATCAACAAATTTATTTTCAAATTGTTACGGGTGTGACAGTTAAATGTTACATGTGTGACCAAGTATAAGTTTTAGACATGAACAGAACATAAGTGTAATCATTTCTCACATAAAGTAGGAAATACTTGCCTTGGTATTTAATGTGAAGTTTTTGTCTAACTTTAAAGTAAAATAATTTCGCACACCAATGGGAATGTATTACTTTTTTTTTCAAGTGTCGAGAAGTTGGTTACCTCATTAAAGTGGATAAAGTCCTATGTGCAACAGGTAGATTTCCTTAGAACAATATATATGTGTATATATAAAAAAAAACGAAATACATTTTATTATTCAAGAAAAATAAAAACAAAATTTCTTGTTACGAATATGACATCGGACTTAGTATAAATTTCAAATTCATTGAAATTTTAAGCTTGATGTTAGGTCACAACATTCTTATTACCTCTCCAAATTATCAGTTCGAAAAATATATTAGTTTTAGTATAAAAAATATATATATTTTTGTTACGGGAGTGACACTTACCACTTTATGAATTAAAACTGTGTAATAATTAATTTTGTATTTATTGCTTATTACATAAATACACCTGATTAAAGTTAAATGTGAACAATGGAAAATATTATTAACAATTTTTTAGTGTACCTAAGATATAAGGCTTAAAAAAGCAGTTATAGTATTTAAAAATAAATTTAAAAGTGGGAATAGCTCTTAGACACCTTAGGGTCACATACCTGAAAAAATAACAAATACAAATAAAAATGAAAATGAAAAAGATTTTTACTTTGTTAGTTTTTATTTTCATTTAATTTTAGTAGTTAGTAGTACAATTGTTTCAACAGCGGATCTTAATTCGACCTCATGAACTTAATTCGACTATGTTTTGCCTTAGACAAGAAAAAAAATTAAATTTTATCAAAAAAGCAGTTGTTTAAATATATTTTTTCAAAAAATAAACATAAAATTTCAAATTTGTCAAATTGTAGTTTATTATCACTCTTTCGAAAAATTCACAAAACTACGCCTGCAATTGTCATGCCAAAAGATTCCTACATAATATTCTTTCCCCAATTCTAAACAAACGTCAGGATGTATTTTTTTTTTTTTAATTGAATTGATATTTCCCAGCCATTTTGTAAGAATCTTTTTTTTTGTCCCCAGAATCACTTCTTGTTTTGTTGTTTGTCTACTCTGATTCTGAAAATGCTAATTCTGCATCTCGCCTCGCATACAATTTGGCCTACAATTGCATCCTCGATAGAAGTGGTTATAGTCGGACAATGTGGTGCGGTTCGGTTTTGCACCAGAATATTGTGGCCTAGTTTTACTCGCTTTTTTTTTGTTTTTTGTAGGTCAAAACCAAATTGAAAAAGCACTCAGCTATGTAGAACTGTCAGTGTTATAAAAAAAAAAACACGAACTTCTAAATGCACAATTGCATTAAGATTCATACACATACAATTTTTTTTTATTTTTCAAAAATCTCTATAAACAATGAAAATTAAAAAAGCAAAAAACAAACATAAACATAAAATTGTAAATCGATTCAGTTCAAGTTCTAGATGAGTGGGTGTTTTAAGGGGTTCAACTGCATTTTATTTTTTTTTATTTATCTGAACGTAACATTTTTATATGTACATACATATGTTCACTTTCTATACTGACTGCAAACTCTCAATTGCTTAATTGATTTAGTGGCAATTAGGTGAGAACATGCTCCATTCAATTGATTGGAAATTATTTTTTATTTTCTCACAAATGCAAAGCACCAGAACATAAATTAGAAAAAGATTATACGTATACATACGTACATACTTTGGTCCGCATTCATTTTTGAAATAAAAAATAAAATGTATCTTTTGAATTGAAATTACAAACTGAAGTATGGGTACACTCAGAGAAAAATTTGTATATAAAAATAAAACTGTCACTGTCGCATGTACAAAAATATATTTAGGTATCCTTTTAAAGTCCTTAACAGTTCTTGAATTTATTTTAAAGCCTTTTTATATTCATCCCTATTACAATTGTCTATTTATTTATAATTGATAGTTGATAAATATTGAATTTAAACACAATTTATTATTTAATTACTTGCGTTGATAAATATCAATTTACAATATTTATCAACTATCAATTGATAAATGACCATCGTAATAGAGTCGATTGTTTCCACTCAATACCGTGACATATCGACCGAGACAGAAAAAATATTTATAGCAGAAAGTTACTATAATATTATTCAGTATAACGCTCGCATTGTGTTTAATAATTTTAGGGGTATTAAAAAGTTCTTTTAAAAAAATAAATGCAAGAGCGATCATGCATTTGTTTGTATCAGGGTGTGGTTAAAGTAACGGGTAGGCTGGGAATTTTTCAAAAAGATCAAAGTCATCCTTGAGGTCACTTAACGTCATGATTAAGGTCACTAAATGAGCCTTTGTAAAATTAATCATCCTCATAATAGAATCCGATGAATGAGCTGCTAAGGGAATCAGACTCAATTTTAACATTTCGCCAATAGTTAAAATGTCAAAATTAAGTATGACTCCCTCCGCAGTTCATTCATCGGATTCCGTAATTGGGATGAATAACTTGTTTTTGAAAAGCTCCTATTTCCAAATGTATTCGCACTTTTCCAAATGTATCCGCACTTTACTATTTTTTAAATTTAATTGCAATGATTGTCTTTCAACAAAAATCGATATAAACAAACGAAAATTACATAATAAGGGCCTATGATAAAATTATTAAATTTTTCTCTCAGTGTAATCAGTATACAAACTTTGATGCTATGAACTTTTATAACCTCATTTTGAGTGGAAAAAAAGGAAAATTTAATATAATTTTTTTTGTTTTTGTGTTGCTCCATAATATTTGAAATTGCTTGCTTAGCCTTGTGATGCCACGCTTTTGTGATGATCTGAGACGGCTGGCGTTTTGTATAAACTTTGTAGCTACTTGGATGAAACAAAAGAAATTTGGGATAGATACATATTTTCTTAGAAAAAAAAAAAGAAGAAGATTAAATTGACCATAGCCAGAGTGGGTGGTACTGTAAATAATAAGGATATATTTTGAGGGTCAAATTATTTATTTTAATAGCTTGACTGTCAAGATTACTTTTGTTTTCTGAAAGTTTATTTTCAAAAAAAAAAAAAAATGTGCCACATGTTTTGAGAATTTTTTTTTTATTTCGTTTAACTTAGTCATCGAAAGGGAAATTCATAAAAGTCATGTTGGTATGAAAGATTTGACCGTTTGCCAAAAAGAAAATAAACAAATTTGTAAGTGACCCTGAAAGTTCATTAGTTTCATGTTGCAATATGATTTTTTTTTGTTTCCTTTCATAATAAATTATAAGGAAATTATTAAACGTAGGTATATAATCGTACTTGAAGTTCTGTTATCGGCTCGAAAGCTCATGGTTGAAATTTTTTTTTTTTTGTGAGGATTGTCAGGATTCATGGTGAATAAATTTAAAAAAAAACGACAATTAAATTCTTAATATTTTGTGTTATAAATTTTGAAACTTACGCATCTCAATTACGATTATTATTAATTAATATATGATAATGATAAGTATTTTCCGATAATCAATTTTCTTGTAATTCACAACGGTCATAAATTCACAGGACAAAAGTCCACAATTGACTTTTGCCCAACTTGGGTGGGTTACAAGTCTAAAAATCAGTTGTGGACTTATAACCCACCCATAACCCATGAGTCAGAAGTCCACAAAAAAGTGGGTCAATCATTTTAGAAAGGAAGTCGGTCATAACTCCACAAATATTTTCTGGAATACTCAAGGTACTGTTTATTAAAAAAACTGTTGATATTTGCACCAGCCTGATGACTAGACATACGCTAAGCGGAGCAACGCAGTTTCGTGAGCGGTACAGAGGACCCAAAAAGTGAATTAAAATCCATTTAACCTGCGAAGAGGACCACCCGATATATAGGTTTTCCAAGAAAACCAATCACATCAATCTTGAGCGGTTTTCTGGAATTTAAGCAAACAAATATTATTTCCTATTGAACCTTTAAGATGCTTCTTAAGCTTAAAAAAAGTAAAAGATTTTTAAATGAATATTTTTTTAAATCACCAAAGTGAGCCAGAAATCCACAATCAATGGGCCAGAAGCCCACAAGAATTTCCTGTGGATTTCTTGCCCACCACGGTAGGTTAAAAATCCACAATAGATTTGTGGACAATCTAAGTGGGTCAAAAATCCATTTTGGACTTTTGGCCTGTGGACTTATGACCCTGCGCTACCGTCTGGGGTGTTAATTATCTCGAAACCGATTGTATTTATGAAGAAAGTCTCAGGGTCGTTTTTGTTGGAAATTTGTCTGAGCTTAAAATCTACTTTTTCTTTTAAAGTTCCTGTTATTTAAGGGCCCTTTCGACTTCTCGTTAAATTAAAAGCGGCACTCATATCAATGGGAACTTTGACATTCTCTTAAAAATATAAAAAAAATGATTAGCTCCAAAATTAAACTTACCGCCTTTTTTTTTTTCAAATGTTCAATATCTTAAATTACTGATCTACTAGAAAAAATTGGATGCCACCACAACTTTATCATTCTGTGCATTTATTTTTTTTCCGTCTTTTTTCGGACTAATCTATCACAGGAAACATTTTGTTGATTTTTCAATTTAAAACAATTTAAAATCAATTTGAACGAACAGTTCTTTTGAATCAACTCCATATCGAATCAATATAACTGCTGTCATGGTCAATACTTGAATCAACTTTTCCGGTATCTGTTCGACTTCGACACGTACTGCACAGTAAACATTTATTTTCTCAATATAACCATCTTCGATAGCTTTGTCTATCTGCCTGTCCAGTGTCGACGTCAAAACAAAACCTACAAATAGAGTTTCCTCATCATCCACACAAAAGCCAGTATAATCTTAAACAGAATTTTTTTTCTTCCTTATAAACAAAACGAATCATTCAAAACACCATAAATGGATGCATCTCTTCCTGGTTGCATAAAAAAAAATCTACACGCATCAAACATTCCATATCATTCGATTCACACTCCAAATCCAAATCGGTTTAGTATACAAAACGGACTGTAATTGATCTCCGCTTGAGTGCTTCTAACATTTCTGCCGCATCCATAAAGCATTTCATCTCTCTCCTCGTATATCGGTGCAGTGCAGCAAGGCGGTCTTCATGCAGCAGTGAATGATCCAACTTGATTTCAAACAGCATTTAATGCTAGCGAACCAATCAATTGTCCACATAATAATTTGATCTCTCTTAAAGTGCGGTATTACATATCCACACATAATGTTCATCATGAATAAAAAAAAATCTCTTTATTTTCTATTTCTAAAATAAAAAAAGCAATAATATAAATCAGCCGTGAAATGTTTTTCAGCAAAAAAACAAAAAAAAAAACATAAAAATTGCGGAAAACGAAAACACCAAAGTCTGAAAATCCTCGCGCAATATTCATTGATGTTTTAGATTAGCACACTTGACAGAGCCGCCAAAAGTCTGATATTTTGATTCAAACGATTTATACCTGCCGGGTAGACCCAATACTACCACACACACGCACACAACATGAAAACTCTCACAAGTGTTTCTATTCATAGCAGAAGAAGACAACTCAATTAATTTGCTTTGCTTTTGTTTTCCCTGTGGGCTGGCTTATGATCAATTATTGGATTCAAAAAAAATCAACAAGACATAGCGAAGTTTTCTTAGGATAAAAAAAAACATAGAAAACATAGCACGACAACAAAATTGAAATGGTCACAACTAATTAAAAACTAATGAAGGGCAAAATTATTAAGCAATAAACCATTCAACAAAATAAGTTTTTACTGCTTTGATAAATTTACCTATACAATTAAGCAACAAAAAAACAAAAAACAAAAACATAGAAAGCATTGGAAGACCAAAGTAAAACTAACCAAGGGAAAATTATTAATTAACTATTCAATTTAATAAGTTTATACCCCAAGGGGTACTTGCTAACTTCGTATGAATTAAGCAAAAAACAAAACATAGAATAAATTGCACGACATAATAGAAATTGTTACAACTAATTAAAGATTAGCTTATGCTAAAAATAAATAATTAAACAATAAAATATTCAATGTATCATTCGAGGGCTGCTTTGCTTGCTTCATATAAATTAAAAAAAAAAAAAAACAGAAAACATTTTGCACGGCAAAATTGAAACTGTCACAATTCTAAATAAAAACTCATTAACGACAAATTTTAAATTGATAAACCATTCAAGATACCTTTTTTCGAGGGGGCGCTTCCAAAACTTCATGTGAATTTAGCAAAAAGCACAAAAAAAAAAACATAGAAAACATTGCAGTAAGAAACTGAAATTGTCATAATTAATTAACGAGTAATTAACATTTAATTATTATTCACTATAAGTAGTTTTTAAGGAAGCGCTTCGCCAACTTAATATCACCTTAGCAAAGCAGCAAAAAAAAAAAAAAATCAAAACATAGAAACTGCAAATTATTCACATTTTTCGATGGGCTCTTTACTAACTTGGCTTTCAAACGCAAAACTCTTTTTTCGGAATTAAACAGTTTTTTTTTTATTTAAAGTAAAAAATCCAATACCTAAGCAACAACCTGCGACCCTTTTAAATTGTTTATATTTCATTTTAAATAGCAGATTGAGTTTGTACCATAATTGGCAAAAGCCAATGGACACCAATGCAAATTAGGGCATAATCCATGTATGCCTTGTTTTATCTCCTTGGGCATTTTTGTTTTTGTTATGCTTGATGCAACCACCCAAGCTCCTTCGTGTTTGTGTTTAGTTGAAAAAGAGGGATTGTGATGAACACTGTGCTGATGTATAAACTGAGTGAGTACACTGCAGCACACTTTTATACACCAGTGAACACACTCTCTGCAATGTTTTGTTTTGTGATTTAAATAATTAAATAGAACAGCTATAGAGCACTACAGTATATCTAGCAGCAAGCTTAAAAGGGTCGTTCTTAATTTAAATAAATATTGTTATCAGTGCTGCTATGCCGCATAACACAGTGGGGCAAAGTATCTTTAAAACTGGTAGTAAATTGACGAGTTGAAATTTTTCGTAATTTTTTGCTTAATTTAATCACAAATCAAATAAACTACTCATCAACCACCAACTTTTACTTTTTTATTTTGCTTATAAAGACAAAGAGAGTATCTAAATCCATAAAATTTTGGAACAAATATAAACTTTCTGGATTGTCCGCCATTTTGAAAAGGGCGTTAAAACACCTTTACTCAATTTCTTTATGGATTCTGTCGTTTTTTATTTATAATCATGTAATATAATTTAATAAATCAATCAATCGTGCGTGAGGACCGTTTATTATTTAAACAAAATTATTTTATTTTTTTTTATTATATTTTTTTTTATTATACCTATTCGTTTTATTATATTTTCTTCTATTATATTTTTTTATTGTATTTTTTTTTATTATATTTAAAAAAGTATAATAAAAATGGGCCGTATGACTGACCCACTGTATACAAACTAAACAAGGTGACAAAAGTTTCTATAACGTCACGACCACGCAGCGTCCTCATTTTTTATACAACATAGATAGACAACTACTACAGTAGGTATTCTGTCTGTTTAGATGTGTATTGTGTACCTACTTCTATATATGATAATTTTCTATACAAACTGTACATGAAGTCGTTAAAAATAAATTTTAAAGTAAAATAAACAAAACAAAAAAAAAAATAAATAAAATGTGTCTCCTTGCCCCCTATTTTTAGAATATTGTCGTGGGGTGCGTTGTCTCCAACTTCAATGCGAATTTTACTTCGTTTTTTGTGTGTGATTTATTTGCAAAGAAAAGTGGTGTTACATATAATAATTTATGTATTAAAATATCTTTCGATTTTAAATTATTTGTTCAAAATATGCCAAAATAACTATAACTTTTTCTTTTATATTTTTTTTTATTTTAGGAACACAATAATGAAGTAAAAAAAATAAAATTTTTGCGGTTTTTTAATTTTTTTTTTCTAAACAATCCGATTTTTTTTTTCAATCTATTTTTGCAATTATGTATTCTTTTGTAGGTCGAGACATTAGATAAGGTTTTATTGTTCTTTTAAATTAAATAAAAAATAAACAAAATATTCCGAACCAGAAAATAACAACGGAAATGATTTAATTGTTTTTGAGGAGCGCTTTTTTTCTTCTATTTTACATATTTAATGTACATAATACATATAAGGTAGAAGAATAATTTGCAGGGTTTCATGGTTGTTGCTTTAGTATTACAGGAAGCTAAACGTTTTGTGTGTTGACAAAAAAAAACTGAAACACGTTGCTAAAAAAACACATTTTTTTGTTTAAAATCAAATAAACAAAAAAACTAAATATTTACAATGAAATGAAGGCTTTGTGGAGGCTTTATAAATTAAAGAACAGTAAAAAAAAAACAAAAGAGCCAGAGACTGGAAAAGGGAACCGAAATCAACATTTACGAAAAATATGTATGTATGTTGTGATTAACACCCCTATTACGATTATTAAATATTTTATTCAAAAACTGAGTAACCATTCCCTGATAATTTTTAATTTTCTTCTAATTCACAATTGTCGTCTGAATCATTTTCCAATGATCAAAGCTTCTATCAATTGGGTTGTTAAATAACAATTTTAAATATTTATCAATTTGTAATTGACAGTTCGTGATAGGAGTGTGAGGTATGTACACTGTACAGTACATGTCTATGGATATGTGAGAAATTCATGTTTTTTTTTTGTATACGTGTGACATATTTACTAAGGGGGAGAGGGGGTCAAATACATTTTTTTTTTGTAAATATCTCGAAAATCATATTTTTGTTTTTAAATTTGAGGATAAAAATTGTAGTCTAACAAGTATTTTAATAAAAAAAAGGTTGTTACACTTTTTTTCGTAAAAGAATAGTGAGCGTGGAAATGTGTGGATATTATTAGAACTACTTTTTAAATTTCCTCCCATTTATAATACCAAATTGTGAAAATTTTATGTAACACAGTTTTTTCCAGACTCAGATTAAACTAAATTCATACATTTCCTTTTTATAATCATAAATGTTCGTGGCAGTAGTCGGAAAAAATTAATCATGTTTTTTTTTTTTGGTTCCTCAGAGCTCAATTACATAATTCTATATGACTCAAGTTGCTTAAGAAAACTCTAATAAAGAAAAGTGAGTGTGGCAGAGGGCCGATTTAAAAAAAAATATATTATTCAAGGTTAAAGAGAGTTAAATTCCAAAATTTCTCATTTCTATTGGAATTAAATACATATACACTCAAATAAAGGTAAGAGAAGTAGGTGGGGTAGTAGGCGGAGTTCCAAATAAATTACATTTATCATGCTTTATGTTTAAAAGAATTTAATTACAAAATTTCAGCTTTCTATGGCTGTTAAATAAGAAGAGAACTCAAATATGATTAAAGTGGGCGTGGCATTGCATAAACTTAGTTAATCCAATTTTTTTTTTTAATTTTCTCCCAAATTCTGAAAGTTTAATATAAATCTATCTAGAAACGAAAGGTAATGCCTTTTTATCATATAACTGGGCGTGACAGTGGGCGGGAAAAATAATACATATTATTTCTTAGCTTTTAGAGAGCTTAATATTGAAATTTTAATTGTCTAATAATGGTCTTAAGGAAACTCAAATATTAAAAATTGAATGCATATATGTATTATGCTTTATGTTAAAAAGAAAATAGTTAAAAAATTTCAGGTGTTTATGACTGTAAAATTAGAAAACAACTCAAATACAATAAAAGTGGGCGTGGCAGTCGGTGGATTTTTTGGACTTAATCCATATTTATTGCACGAATCGTAATCGAAAGTCACACGAAAGAATGTACCTACCTCAGTTTTTTTCAAAATTTTCTATTTTTTTGTCCGATTTATGACCGCCTCACCGCACAACTTGGACCACCATCCAAGGCAATAGAATAAATTTTTTATCTCTATGCTCAAAAAATTTAATTTTTTTAAAATCAAGTGTTATCACTGAATAAAAAAAAATAGCAATAAACAAATATTCTACTATGAGATTTATAGCATTACATTTAAGACATACATACATAAGGAATGAATAAACAAACAAACACATTTGAACAAAAATTATCTAGCATACATACATCACATATCAAACACAAATGCTTCGATAAGACAAAAAAAAGTGAGTGCCCTTGACCAAACAATGCCAATGAAAGTCAAATAAATTGAATTCGAATGTCCATCAATCGATCCGACTTTTTAGTGACGTGATACCTACCTTACCTATACATAATCTTATCAAGCGTTCAGCAATTGTTCTTGAAAAATAAAACTACAAAATTGTACATTCCTATCGTTTCTACCTAATTAGTTAAGAAGGCCAGCTTAAAATTATTTTATTGTTTTTTTCTGAAGACGATCAAATCGGAATCATTTGGATAGTGATAGCGAAATGTGTCTTTTTATCTCGATTCAGAATAATTAAACATCATTAAGATCAATCAAAATATAAATTTCGTCTTTATTCTTTACGCTTATGGTGCTCCATTCATAAAGGGCGTCTGTCTCTATTGTGTACGCATTTTGAATTCATAAAGCAACGCCCCGCCATATAAGCGCAGCGTAGAATTTAATAATATATACACATGTATATGTACGTAACGTACCTAAGCCATGATGCACAGGCAGCTTAATGCCTGGCACTGAAAATGTATTTGGACTTGAGACTTGCAAAATTTTTGTTCTGCTGTTGGAGGCTTCTCTTATCAGAGAGAATATATAAATGATATAGAAACTGAATTAATTTGTTTGTTCCGAAATTCATAAAAGGAAATGACGGGATGCCAACAGCAACAGTAGCTTTATCTTTGTCTTAAACTTCGGATTTATCTGAAAATGGTAATGAGAAGGTATGTACAATTTTATGTACGTAGTTTATTTGAATTTTCAAATAGAATTGACAAACAATTCAATATAAACACTTGAAGTCTATAAGATCATCAAGCGTTCGCTGTAAAAGAATTCGCTATAGAACAATCGTAACAATAACAATGATGGGCTATACCGTAACAATTTATAATTGAGGCTTCATAAATCGATAGTGTTGTTGTCAAGGTGTCATTGGCATTCTCAATTGCCACTCTGTACCTCGAAGTTGGTACAAGAATAAACAACAAGTACGATTTCGTTCGTATGTATATATGTATGTATGCGCGTGGTTAACATGACAAAACAAAATATGTTAAACTAAAATATTTCAATGGAATTAAGAAACTCACTGGAGTAGTGTTGCCACTTAAATTATTTTCATATTAAACTGATTTCAGTGCATACATATGTTTGTACCAAATTTAGAAGTCCAGAATGTTTTGGATAGTTCCTAAAGGGTTAATTGCTTTGATATTTATTTTGTTAAAAATGATTTGTTCAATCCTAATAGAAATTTGACAATTTTGATGTTTGCTTACGTCAGAATTTTTTTTCTTTTGAACAAAAAAAGCCAGAAATCCTGATCCATTTATCTAGAAAAAAAGACCAAAGACTTTTTTGGTAATTTTTCCAGAATTGATTGCATTTTTTCCAAAGCTAACCTTGTTTGGCAAAAAAGCCAGAAATACAATTTCTGTCCTTATTACTTTGTTGTTATAAAAAAAAGCCAGAAAGTCAGAAGGCGATAAATGAATTGCGTGACCCAAAAAAGTTAAAAATCTGAATCGAATGTCAGATTAAATACAGTTACAAAAAATAACGATTTTTAAGTCAATATACAATGACAAATACAATATATGTACATAAAAATTATTTTTTTTTATCTATTTAATATTGATCTACTGTTGTACGAATTTCTGCAAAAAATTGAAATTTGGTCATATCCTATTTTCGTCTTCACGAATTTTGTAATTTTATGAAATAAAAAAGAGCTCACCAGTGAGTACAAAATTAAAGCTCAAATTTTATACTCGAAATAAAAAGGTCCAATGAGTGTCATCACTGAAAAAATGTGAAAAAACATTCTAACACATGGACTTTAAAATTAGTAGCTAGCGGTAAAAAAAGTTAAAAATTATTTTTTTTACAACTTTTTGTTCGCTTTTAGAACAACTTTTAGTACAACTTTAAGCAAAACTTTTAGTACAACATTAAGTTCAACATTTAGTACAACTTTTAGTGCACTTAAATTTTTTAGTACAACTTTAAGTACAACAATTAGTATAACCTTTAGTACAATTTTAGTGAAACTTTTAGTACAACGTTTAGTCCATATTTTCCAAATCCATTAGCAGAAATAATAAATAAATTTATTTTATTCAACATTTCCCGTATGTCGAATGTTCGCCGAAAAGCATAGAAAATGTCGGTAGATATTTTACTCAAAATATTCTTAGGGTGGCAACACTATACATTTTGCACTAAAACTGAGGGAGATATTTTTTTTTCTCCTTAATTTGCAAAGAAATTTCCAAGAAAATGTGTGTTTATTTCAAAATAATTTAGAGGTCAAATTTATTGGACTGCCGAACATAGCCAATTGCGCAAATGAATGTCGTTAGTGTGCCGGAACGAAAATGACAAAATGGTATGGCGACAGCCTAATTAACCTCAAGCAATTAGTTTTAATTTCAAGAAGATATAATCCATAAAAAAAAAAAAACAAAAGTTAACTTAGTAGTTCAGACAAGACGATGGCTTAAGAGAAATGATGGTCTTACGACTACATATGTATGTATATCTACATGTAGGTACCCAAGAGCTTATTGGATAAGAACATTTACGTTTTTTGTTTATATACATACAACATTATGTACATATGTATGTATTATTCTGCTTTTTTTTTAGACTTTAATTGGATGGTGTCATTCATTTTTTTTTTGATATCATGACTGAAAGGCTGGTTTTTTTTTTTTTGGTTGACCTTCAAAAACAAATTAGTTTGTTAAGTGAAGTCAAATTAGATGTGGGAAATCAGAAACTAAATCTATAATTGACGAATTCTCAAGCATTTACTGCCAATTCTTGGTCTTTAAAGAATCTATATCTTCCAAGAAGATATAAGTTAAGATTGAAATAAATTTCATTTCATATCTTAATTAAGCTGAGATTTTTTTTTATGAAAAATCATTAAATAATTTTATATCTAATTCATCTATTTCTGAACTTGCCAAAAAAGTTTACTTTAGATTCTTTTTAGAAAATAACACATCAACAGTTAATAAAAAAATATATGAAGGGAATTTTATGCAAAAGTTAAAGGAATTTTTTTGTTGCTCAACTATCACTCATGTCAATATCGATACTATAGGTACCGCTAACTTGCCAGTATCATGTTAAATTAATTCCGATCTTTGCCACCAATTTTGTATATATACTAACTTTACCAATAAAAAATCTTGTTTATAAACAATTCACTCGTACATATATTTGCTTCCGTTGTTGTTTTAATGAATGAATTTTAAATTGCCCGCTGAATTTAAAGTGAGTGAGAAAAAAAAAAAAAAACAAACGTTTACGAAAATAACTCAAATAACAAAATTTATATAGTGTGAATAAACATCAACCATAAGATTTTTTTGTTGTTTTACAATTCATTGTCCAGCAAATGATCCCACACTTTCCTTCATTTGTAAATAATCAAGTCATTATTGTTATACTGACATACTGCATTGCTAATATGTATAAGGAACATTTAAGATTTATTATTTTTATTAAGATGTAAATTATTTTTGAATCAACGTTGGACGTTGTGTTGCTGACTGTCGGTAGGTATATCTAACTTCGACAGTGTAACGTTTGCGTCGAGATCTAAGATAATTTGTTGTTTTTTTTTTTTTTCATTTCAGAAGTCTTACTAATGGTCTTCAACCCACGACCGTCCATTTTCAAACATTTGTTTCCATTTCCATACCCCTTTCGTTTCTTTCTTCTGACTATAAACAAAATTGTAATCTGCAATTAGTTGGGGTCATTTCGACTTAGTGCAAAATAATTCCTGTTTACCAGTGAGCGCACAGTGAAATCTCTCTTAAGCGGACAAGTTGACATAAAAAAGTTTTGATTAAAAAAATATTAGTTTCTTATCTAGCATATTATATGGAGCTATGAATTTAACTAAGAAGCAGTTTTTCAGTGTAGAACTAACTTTAGTTTTCAGTTGTCAAAAATCCATCGAAATCAAAGTGCGATACTATAGAATTGCGCTTTCACTATCGAACAGAGATGGCGACAATATACAGCAGTATGGAAAGGGTGACTTCCATAACCATTGCCCTCACTATTTTCCTAGTGTTTTGACACACATTTGTTATATCTATTCAGTTAATCCAAATTCGATAATTTAACTCGGGATCTAAATTGACTGAAAAACATTTTTCATTAGTTAACTCAAGTTTAAAAATAACGGGGATGATCTCGTACTGAAAAACTTTGCCTTAGAGATTTCTTAACTATCCATATATAATTTATTAAAAATTTCTTTGTTCTAGTTTAAAAAATATTAAAAATAAAAACTCTCTCGTTCGTGTCCGCCTTAGAGAGATTTCACTGTATGAAGAAATAAAATTAAGAAAATAACAAATAATTACATTCAGAATGTAATAATAATAGTAATAATTAATACCACAGTGCTGGAGATCGTTGTGTCGAGTAGCTACATACATAATGTAAGTATATAGTAGCGCCAGAATGACGACGCCAAATAATATCATTCAGATTGACTAGGAAAATGAATTTTATTTACTTTGTGATTGCAAAAGCATTATTTAAGGCATCATCGCCGAATGATAAAAATAGAAATACTTTACATTTTTGGCTTAGTGTAGCTGTTTTTCTTCGACTTCATATTGGACTTTTGATTTTCCGTAATCTTTTAACCATAATTATCTAGCTGGACGACTTTATCTTTCCGGAAATTTTTGTGGCAAACCTTATTTTTTTTTTTCATGTTCAAACCACAAATCTTAAATAAGTTTGTTTGAATATATATTTTTATCGAAATTGTGCGGTTGTGGAAATATTTAAATTCATATTTACTTATTGCGCACTTAGAGTATTTATCAGATGGTTCTTTTATTTGCATGAATAAATGACGTCTACATATGTACATACATGATTATAAATTTTAGAAGATTTATTTACATTTTTTGATTTAAAAATAAACTAAATGCGGTTTCTCCAGCTGCACTCTCGATAAGATTGCAATGAATAATGTAAATAAAATAAAGAAGATTGTATTTGGCGGAAAATTTCATAATAAATATTTTTGAGCAGAAATAATTTTTTTTGGAAAAGAATTTTCGGAGAAAATTTTATTTTTTTCTTTTCAGTAAAACAAGCTAATTAAGATATATTGAGGCCCCATTCAGATTCATGAAATATGACTTTACAAAGAATATAAAATTTACATGAAATAAGAAAATCATAGCATTTTTTTAGGCGAAACTTTATCCCTTTATAAGCTTGATAGCAGAATTCGTTTCTATATGCATACTTTATAAATGTATCGACGCTTTGAAATATTGTGTGTTTTTTTTTAACTTTCCATTCTTTATGAAACTCAATTTGTCTTATAAACTCTCCATATTCCTGTCAATTTTAGACGAAAAATTTCGAACCTAGCGATTGCAGTTTCTTCAAAATATCTAATATTAATGATACACATTTGATAGTTTTGCAAAATAATATAATAAAATCGTTTTTAAGCTAGAGGTTTTCAAAAATCAAGAACAAAAAGCTTAAAATTCTACACAACTTGAATAAAATTGTTTAAAATTCTCAAATATCAATTTCTTTTTTTAAAAAATTTAAAATTTCTGAACAAAAGCGATAAAAAAAAACATGATCACTTTCGTTTTTCAAGCTAAAAAAAACCTCAACATGTAAAGCTAAGTTATTTGCAAGATCTCACCATGTCATCAGAGTATATTAACTTTATTTATCCGCAGTTCAGGTGATTTCTATACCAACAACAAACTGTTGTTGTTAAAAAAAAGAAAGAAAAAAAGAACCAAACAAATAAAAAACCTGAATTGCTACAGACATAAATATTTACCTTCTAAAGTCGAACTTCAAACATATAAAGGTGCTAGTGCATCTTTACACACGTTGTTCATCAAAAGAAACTTGATGTCTTTGTTGATGTGGAGAAAATTTTGAAAAACTCACCTGAGCTGGAAAACTTGTTTAAAAAAAAAATACAAGACCAACCAAGCTCCCGATCTTCTTCTTAATCATGCCGCTAATGTTTTGGCGTACTTTCTATGTTTTTTTTTTGTTTCCCTGACCCACACACTAAACTGGAGAGTTCGAGTTTAAATTTTTCATTTTTTTTTTGTTTGTTGAAATGACTTTCTGGAGTTTTTCTAGGAAGTATACGTACTCACATAGATCAATCAGTCCCCCCATTAAGAAAACCTATTTTATCTTACGGTAATTGCTACACACTCACCAACCACACACACTGAATGTGCATCGGAGTAGTAGTCCAAATGAATTTATCAACCTACTCAATCCTTCCTCCAGTGGAAGCCGAAGAGAAAATTAGCCCGAAGATTGACGATGCCAGTTGATGTAAAATGTCTCATTCGAGAGATGTTCATATGCCAAGGTTGACTTTTAATCACATTTGCAGGCACTTAATTAACTGCATTACATGGTGATGTGGGTCGCGATTAAAGTCTAATGGAGCATTGCTTGTGAGAAATTTTTTAATTCTTTGAGTTTATGAAGTTAGTGTGTATAGAGATTGGAATTGAGGTGGAAGATAAAAATTAACATGCAAGATTTCATGCTCGAATGATTGAAACGGGCCATAAAATCTAAGACCGTATAACATTTTAAGCTCGTTTTTGCATAAACATAAAATTTATTACTATCAAATTATTTTACAATCATATACATATTTTTAATTTCAATCCCGTTTTTTTTACTTACAGACTTAAACCATCAATTATAACCCCAGTACATAACCTCCCAGCAAACTGTTGTCATTATATTCAAATCTACACATAAATTCTGGAAATGCATTGAATGCCATGATGCGCTACTCGGAAATCTCCCGAGATCTATCCTCGGATAGTCTTAAATTTGTCGAGGTAAGATATATGTCATTTCAATTTCAAATTCAACAAAAACAAAATGATTTTGTTTCTTCCAGCAGCCACATGGAGAAGAATACATTTACAAGAATTTACGTGACGAATCCCCACCGAGTGATATCTCAACTCACAGTGGTCCATTGTTGAGTAAATCATGTCACCACCAGAATCAAATCGGTGGCAGTTATATTGCCAACAATCGTCTGTCGTATGGATCGTCGACAACGCCAAGACAAAAAAAGGACAAAAGCCTCCCGACGAGTGCTAAAGAAAGAGAATTTGAACGAATTCCTTCGAAGACGATAAGTGCAAAAGGTTCGAGGAGGAAAAGTTCAATTGGATCGGCATGTTTGAATGCAATGTCAACTTCGCCTGGTTCAGGGTGCTATTACTGTTATGGGTAGGTATTTTTTGTGTTGCTATCCTTCGAGTTGTTCTTAATCAATATGATTTGCTTTTATTTTACAGATCAACACCACCTGGAAAGACACAAAGTCTTCCTCTAAACTCTTCAATTAAAAACTATGATTCGGTTATATTGAGTGCTCTTCGAGTTTCTGCCGAAGAATTGGCCAATCAGATCACACTCTTGGACTTCCCTGTATTCGCTGCCATCCAACCAGACGAGTTGACGAGTTGTGCATGGACAAAAAAGGACAAACATAATGTTACCCCAAATATTGTTGCATTTACTAAACGATTCAATCATACTAGCTTCTGGACGGTGCAGGAGATTTTAAGCGGTGATCTGCCCAAACAGAGAGCCGAGATTTTAACACATTTTATAAAGGTGAGTGAGAAATTTTCTGATCTATATAATTATACATAATTGAGGCTTTTTCTCCTTCATTATCATCAGGTTGCCAAAAAGCTTTACGAACTAAACAACTTACACTCGCTGTTTGCCATAATTTCGGCAATGCAAAGTGCCAGCATATATCGCCTCAAAAAGACTTGGTCATGTCTTTCAAAAAAGGATAAACAAACCTTCGACCGATTGGCAGATGTCTTTAGTGATCAAAAGAATTGGGCGAATTTACGTGAGTATTTGGAGAGCCTCCGCTTGCCGTGTATCCCATATTTGGGACTCTTCCTTACCGACTTGATTTACATCGATCTGGCACATCCCCATTCGGGTGGTCTGGAGCCAGAACAACGACGCAATAAGATGAACAACATCTTAAGAGTGATATCAAATTACCAACAATCCGATTACACAAATCTTGTGCCAATCGATTCATCACAAAAGTACCTCCAATCGATCAGGTACATTGAAGAGCTGCAAAACATTTTTGAAGAGGATCAATATAAGTGAGTTGTGTATGGTGATCGTAAATGTAGGTTTTTGTATAAAATTTGTTGTTTTTTTAGAAAATCTCTCAACTTGGAGCCATCCTCTTCAGGGCCAAGTTCATCATCATGCAGCTCGAAAGAGTCATTTAATGTAGATGCAGCCGCACCAGCCCTTGCCTGTCTTAATCTCTCACCTGCAAAAACAATGGGATCCGTGCGCTTAGCGAACGGAGCTAAATTCATTCCAGGCCATAGGAAGTGCCGAAGTTTAGGCTCAAAGTAAGTTAATCTAATGCCATTAATTTTGTTTAACCCATCTACTAACACAAAAAATTCAACAAAAAATATCAAAATTCTTTGTTTATTTCCATTCAAACCTCAAAACACTCGCATCTTTGTCTGTCTCTCTTGCCTGACATCATGATAATATAATGCAACGATTCACTAAAACACATCCCATTTTATAATTTTTGGTTTTTTGTTTTCAAAAATTTTATTTGTGTTTGCCCTTTAACCATTCACTACCACAACCATCACCACCAAAATGCTCGATTGTTGATTTCGTTACTTTTTTTTTCGTTGTACACTTTTTCAATTCACTTGGCTCCTCTATCCGCCACCACACCCTCACATAACATCCACACAACACAATTTGGTTTTTATAATTTTTTTTTGTTCTTAATTTTTGTTTATTATTCCGACCCCCTGAAAATAAAACAACAACAACAAAAAAAAATACACCGAATTGATTGCAAAAAAAAAAAAAATCGAAATCAAATATGAAAACAAAAAAGATTTCGCAGCACAAGCTTGCCGCGAAATTTTTATCAAAAGTGCAACTGCCCCATTATGATGATTGCGCCCGGAATTGGTACGATCTCAAATAAGCGATGCAAATGCCGGTGAGTGTGTACAGTTAAGAATGTTTAAAAAAAAAGAAGAAATTATATTACCCTTAGTCAAACTTTTTTTGTTCTTAACTTAAATTTATTTTTTTTTTGTTATGATGATCTTTGGATTTGGGTTCAATTTTGTAAATAAATGTATCCTCGCACAACTACTCCCTATCTACTTTTAGTGGATGTTTAAATAAGATAAAAGCATAAGATTTTGAATTCGAATCCCTCCGCAGCTCAATTATTGAATTCTGTAATTGGGGTGATTATTACATTACATGAGTAAACGTGCAGAATAATTACGCACCTACAAATCACAAAAATGCATCTGATTAAGTTAAGAAATTTGTATTCAAATGAAATTTGTCATGAATAAAATCGGAAATCAACCGAAATTAAGTCATTTAACAGTCAGCAGAAAAACAAATATAAAATATTATATATCAAATAACAGTCAGTGTAAGGATGAGCCAACACAAGCTGGCATAATGAAGATTTAGTAGCAAAAATCACGCTTGTGGTTATAATTTTTATACTGTCACTGCACTGAACCAACAAATAATTTTACCAACTTAATTTTTTATTTTAACCCCAAAGGCTCCTGCTAAACACTTGTTTCATTGGGCTTCTTTGGACCAAAAATCATTTAAAAAAAAAAAAAAAAACAACAAACTAACATTGAAGCTTTTCGCCAGGAGATACATTCAATTAGCTTTTACGATACTTATTAAGCAATTTCTTTCATTTCATTTTCATATGTAATTTAATATGAGCACATATAGCTTCCTTAAATTAATATCATTAATTTTTTTCCTAACTCTATACATTTTATTTTTCAGTATATTCGGTAAAATCTCAAATGGTCATATTGATGTTACTGCAAACCACCTCTCACCCGATCCGAATGCAGATCACAGTGTACTAAGTCAACCACGACATCTACTTGACGATTCTGTTCTTGAAGATGGCAGCTTTGCTGTCACCTCTGCTGCAGAAACAACATCAACAGAAAGTTCTGAGGGAGTTTGTCATCGAGATCCTGCTGATGTAACTGAATTATGTGCCGAATCACTAAGCTTCCAAGGTTGTGTTCGAAGGAAAACTGTTCTCAAAGAGGGTCGTAAGCCAGCAGTGGCGTCGTGGCAACGTTATTGGCTACAAATATGGGCGAGTTCGCTTGTATACTTCCCACCTAAATCATTTAAAGGATGTGAACGATCAGATTTTAAAAGGGAACCATGCAAAGTATGTCCCTTGGATGGATGGTGTGCACAGGTGCTGGACAATCCCAAACATAAGAACTCATTTGAACTTTTCAACCCAGCACATGGTACAGTGTACAGGTTCCGTACGGATAGTCCGCAAGCAACTCATCAGTGGACGAATTCGATATGTAAAGCATCCCAGCGCAACGCTGATAAACCTCTTCCAACTAATCTCATGTCATTTGAGTAAGAAACCAATAAATGGCACGATGACGGTCGCTCTCTTAGAAGCTCTCTCTCTCTCCCTCTCTATCTCTCTCTTTCTCAAACATACAACACATTTTTCGCATGGTCATTGAATAAAAAGTAAATAATAAAAATGAAGACTGACAAAATCAAACTCATTCACTTGCATACATGAAAACACAATACAACCACCACTAACACCTTACCTATACTACTCATTGCCGCTCTTTATTGATTTTTTGTTTGGTACAAGGATACAAAAATAAATAAAGAAAAAGGAAATTGAATAAAAAAAACTCGACAGTTTTCTACTCTTCCCAAGGGAAACTCTAAATCCTAGTTTATAGATTAATAAAAAAAAAAACATACATATTATAGAAATACATATATAATATATATAATGTATATATTTAGCCTCACTATATACAAAATCATATTTAAAACAAAATAGTTCATAGGAATGAATTTGCTTTTATTTTTTCAATTTTTCTACTCGCTTGGTAATAAATTAAACAATGTCCAGTTGCAATAATGATTTTTTTAATATTTTTTTTTCTTAAATAAATAATATTTTTCACTGTAGTTTCATTCTGGATGATGAAATTAAAAATGATATTTAACTTGTGTATTAGTATATTATGTATGTACGTATATGATATTGATAATTCTATGATTCCTTAGCGTGTCTTGGCTTAATTTAGTTCTATAAAAAAAAAATAAGAAAGATTTTATATATATAACTTTATATTAAATGTTGTTGCCATTTTCTATGCCTTGACTTCTAAGAAACGAATAACAAACAAGATGGATATTAAATAAAATAAATCATCTGCATTCATCATTATACTCTAGGAGAAAACTAAAAGATATTTTATCAGAGTTATGTATGTAATATAAAATGAATAAAAATCCATGAAAGAAAAATTCAGTGGAAAAAAAAAATAATAAAGAGATCTATTTGTATTGCTTTTAGAAAGTTTATTTTCGCTGCCTGTTCATTTTATTTTTTCTATAATGATTTCTATTTAATTGTAAGAAAAAAAAACATCTATTTGCAGAGAATATATAATACTATATGTATGTTTTAAAAAAGAAAAGAATAAAAGTAATACATTTATTATGGAATGATGAAAAGTAAAAAAAAATGTTTTATTTAAAATGCTCGGATAAGTGAAGTTTTTGAAATTGGTGATATGAAACTTAGTTGTGGGTATTTTTATTTAATAACTTGGTCTCTTCAATTCAAATGTTGGTGTTATTTATTTGGATACAAATTTCATTGTTCACTAATATCTATTTTATACTCATTAAATTACTACTTCAATAAGCATTTATTATAAATAAGAACATACATAAAGTTCACTTGGGCGTATGAGTAATTTTATCAAGCTTTGCTTTGGCTTCTTCGAACTAAAATAAGAACAGGCGTGTTTTTTCGCAGAAATATAATATAAGATATATAAGATTTTGTAAACTGGACCCATGTTCTGTAACTATCGCGTCGATAAAAATTGTCGAGAAACGATGGAATATGAAACGAAACACACTTTATCGCATTATCGGGTTTCTATAACTTTGACAGTCGATAACTTTACCGACTGGAACACTCGGTATAGAAATCCTGGAAAAATTCGATAAAATGCGTTTCTGTATCTTTGAAAATCGTTAACTTTTTCATTTTAAATGTCAAATATTATCACGGACCCAGAAGCAAGCGATAATAGTTTCATTCAAATTTTGAACGTGTTAAAGGGAAGTACAAAAAAGAAAACAACAAAAAAACAAATTTATCTATGGCTGAAAACAAAAAGGTAAACAAAACTGATTATTTAGTGAATTTTTTTTAATTAAAGAGGAACAAGGGTAGAAGGTTTAGGACAAAAAAAAAATATAAAAAAATAAAGAAAATCTGTTAAAAAAAGAAATAAAATTTCAATTGGTCACATGGGTCACTGCTTTGAACAATATTTAGTAATTTGCGCAAATTAAATAAATAGAGTTCGTGGTGCAGTGGAAAGATGTAAGTTATTGATAAGTAGGCTAGTTTTTATGAATTTTTGTCTAGCTTTAAGTTAGTTATGAGTAAAATGAAAAACAAAAATGAATTTAAAATGAAAAAAAAAAAAGATCTCCGCGTGAGGGGTCTCAGGTTCGATTCCTGTCACCGGCAACATTTTTTTTTTTTTTTATTTTTAATAATTTACTCTTTTTTTAAACACATTCGCTGGAAAACAAATAAAAAAAAACTATTTTTTTAACGCCCTGCGAAGCGGGGGGGTTTCGCTAGTTTATTATATTTTATATGAAGGTTTTTTTTAATAATACAAACTCTATATACTACTGAAATACATCAGCCAAGTACAAAACTTAGCACTATTTAATTGGACTTGTTGAATTATTGATTCAAAATAGCTTTTTACGGCCTTTAGTCCACAAAAATTTAGGCGTTTCGTCCCGGCGATCTCACTTGGACTCATCAGTTGACTAGTGAGGACCTTGTCAATTATATATTATATTATATTTTTCACCTTTCAAACAAATAATTCAAATAAATAAATCGCGAATACAAATAAATTTGATTTCAAATTTAACTTTTTTTTGTTTTAAAACGTCAAACTGATAAATAGACTTATCGCCTTCCAATGGAAATTCCAGTCAAAATAGTGTGGAAGTTGAAGTTATCGCATCGACTTACAGAAACACATTTTTTTCCAGAGGCGATAAATGCGGAATGGATCGTTTCATTTTTTAACGATGCGAAAAGTTATCGCCTAAGTTACAGAACATGGGTCCTGGTTAATGTGGCAGCAAGTTCGGCTGCGATCGAAGACCTTTTTGTGAACAAGGAGAATTTGAGTAATACAAGTTGGCTTTACTTTATGCAGGTTACAAAACTCCTTTATTAAAATATTTTATTAAATAAGATAAGTAATATCTACATTTTCTTGGAGTAACTTACTTAGTCTTCTTATTAGAAATTCGTACAGGCAAATGAAATTCATTAAAGCAAATATTAGCTTACTGAAATCAACCACCTCGTGGTGGGAAAAAGTTTAAAATGAGTTAAAGAAAGGGACAAGTATAAAATTTAACAATTTATAATTTAGGTTTGTCGACAGTAACGCCATTCACCAGTCAACCCGGTAGCTACATTGCCAAGGGTGCGTTTGCACCTCTTTCAACAGAGAACATTTAACATGATAAAACAAGTACAAATCGGACAGAGTTTGTTTATGATCGAATATGATAATGTTTGACAGGGCGAGCTCATTTTCATGTTAGTTAAAAATATGTTCTAAGATTTCGGTTGTGACACTTTTGGTATTAAGTTGTAAAATTCCACGTAAAGACGTAAAGAAAGGCTCTTCTAATAATTTTTATGGAAATCTAAAACTGCGATGAGATGATCTAAACATTAATTGTTTTCAAAATTTTTATAAAATTTAAATCATTTTTTTTCTTTATAATACAAAAACTTTTATATACTTCACATATTTTTGATTTAATACAAATATTTCGAACACTTATTGGTAAAAATACCATTTTACGAATACATACTTTTGTCTACCAGTGTTTAAAAATAGTAAAATAATTCCTTCGTCCAGGTTTTTGCATAACTTAAATTAATATAGTAAATAAAAAAAAAAGTTTAAATAAATTGTTTTGATAACTAGTCTTCAATAAAAATAGGCACTTTAACCTAAAAATAACAATAATAAGTCTTGATAGTTAGTACTATTTTTGAGATTTTGTGCCATCCACGCACAACACATGATAATGTTACGTGCCTTATTTATCCGTTACATAAGTCACAGAAGATAAATTGAATACTAAGTTCCGAAACCAATAAAAAAAAGATTACTTTCATCGATTCAAACACTTATGCCCGTCTACCTAGACCTCTACACTACACCTGGCAAATGTTATAATTTCCTTATAGAAACAAAAGTCAATAAAAGTCACACTTTTTCCATAAAAAAGATTTCGAAAAAGAGGTAAAAAAATTTAAAAAAAAATCGCCGTTAACTAACAGATTAAATTAAATCTCACGTACTTTGTGACGTGAATAAAACCAACACGTTTTCTACGGGTGCAGCAGCAACAGAAGCTATCGACGAAGTTGAAGACCATTCAAAGAATTAGACATTTGGTCAGGCTTTCAATCCAAGATTAACATTTTAAAATTGACAAAGCAGCATGCAGAATAGTAAATGCCATTTTAGAGTTGGGACACATCGTCGTCGCGTCGGTCGATCGGTAGCTAGGTAGAGTGTGGGCATAGATAATAGTGTATCCGATTTTGGCTGATGTATAAAATCATATCAAAATACGCGTGCAAATGGATAAGTAAATTATTTGAATTCCGTAACTCAATCAGCAAACACCTCTTGCGGAATTAACAGGAACAGGAAGTGGACATTTTTTTGAAATTGTAAAATTCCGTTTTTTTGAGTTGTTTTTTTTTTTTTGTTGTTGTTTGCAATGAAACTCAGTGTAAGCCTTCCGGATGGATTTTTTGCTTTTGAACTCTTTGGATTGATGTTATTTTTTTTCAAATATATTTTATTCAGATTGTAACGATAGCTGTAATTGCATTAATAGCGATATGTGGACAGGTGAAAGGATATCCGGGAAAAGTCACAACGAAGTAAGTAGAGTGTTTGTGAAAATAATTAAATAAAGGGTAAAAAAGCTGTTATTCTCGCAAAGATGTGATTAATTTTTTGTTTATAATTAAAGGGACTAACTTCTGGAAGGTTGATAAGTTTAATAAACCCAAATAAGACGTAAAAATAAAATGATTTTCTACCTTTACTTTCTGTTTTAAGTTAAATCGAATTCTAAATTAAAGAAAATAATCTCAAGGTATGAGATTCACAGAATTTTGAACCCGAAAACAACCAATGGTTAACTGGTTAGTTCCTTGAACCTTGAACTATCTTGTCAGAGGTCTGGGTCCGAATCTAATTTATTCCATCTAAAATATTTTTTCAGCGGTACTGCTTTTTGCGAAGAAGACAGTTTTTGAATGAGTGAAAGTCATCTGTGGTTGGTGTCATTCCCGTATTAAAAAAAAGGATTAAATCAAAATTTATAGAAGTCACTTGAAAAATTTGTAAAAAAAATCATCTCTGAATTCGAACATGCTTTTATAATTGGTGCATCCACACCTTTGTACATAATCTAGTTGAGTTCAAAATTTTTTAAAAACATCGACTAACGGTCAGTTGGAACGGAATATGTGTTGCCAATTTTTGCTCTAAATTTTTTTATCTGGCGGGTATTTTATTTTCACCATAAACTGATATACAATTTTTGGAGGCAATTGGCCCTTTCGCTTGGTCGAAATAGATCGAATTAAAAAATCATTCTCTTACTTTTGCAGATTTATGAACCTTTTACTTCATCAATTTGCCTTATACTTTTACTCTTATTTGCATCAGAATTAAAACTTACAGTTCTTTCAGAATAACTTATATATTGGATATTGATTCCTTTACAAACTATCTTATTGTTTTTTGTAGTGTCCAACACACAGAAGCTGAAAATCCCGATGATAATGGTTTTTGGCAAGAAAACATCTCCTGGAAACCTCGATGGGTTAAATATTGGCGTCAGAAAGCTGTTTATATTCCACTTTGGAAGAAAGTCTGGGGTCCTGTAGTTAAAAAGGAATGGGTGCCCATACCAAAGCCACCACCAGATTGGGAACAAGATGAAGAAGAACAAAAAGAAAAAGAATGGTAGACTTACCTCTTGCTTCCTATATTATGTTATGTATAGTTAATAAGTGCCTATTAATTTAATTTATTATTTATTTTAAGTAGAAATAAAATTAGAAAAAAAACAAAAATTTTTATTTTTAAATTTTTATTTTCTTTAAAAAAAAAGAATAAAATCGTCTTAAGATCGTTTGTTCTGGGGGCCCACGGGAAAGCCCCTTTGAAGTGTGATGTGTTTTGTGACCTTTTCTCCTACAATATCAATATATTCTTAACTTAAGCATTTTCTCCACATAACAAATAACTAGATCAACAATAATAATATAAAATTAACCTTAAGGTACCTTATTATCAACTGAATTATTTACAAGGATGAATTAGCAATGTGCATAGTATCAGTCTACACACGTGCCTTCGAGATTTTTTTTTTTTAATAATGACAGTTATAGAACAGAAGGAAGAAAAAAATGTTTGTTTCCAAAATGGCGCATAAATAGTCTCTACGTGACTTTCGACTTGGGTTTTTAAATTAATTTAAGAAGTCCTACTTTAACCTATATATTCTAAGACTTAGGGACCATTAAAAGTCGACTGATCACTGTTGC
This sequence comes from Epistrophe eligans, assembly GCA_951394125.1. Taxonomy (NCBI): domain Eukaryota; kingdom Metazoa; phylum Arthropoda; class Insecta; order Diptera; family Syrphidae; genus Epistrophe; species Epistrophe eligans. The sequence continues at coordinate 94,848,078 of OX596030.1, read as the reverse complement.
GGCGCTGGTTGTGCCTTTGTCGCTGGTTCGATTGCTACTGTAGCTGGTGCACTGCCAGTTGCTACAGCGGGACTACTACTATGAGAGTCTTCAAGTGGTGGATTGGCTGCTGCTTCACCACTTCGTTTCCACACTACCTTGGGATCAGTGTCTTTTCGATCCCAGCCTCCACCGCCGCCATGATGAAGATCATGATGATCTGGACTTGGGAACCATTCAGAAATGACAACTGGTTTCCAGATTTTCTTCCATGCGGGAACCCAAATTTCCTTCCAGCCAGGTACCCAGATTTGTTTCCACGCTTCCTTCCATTCGAGTTTTTTGTCTTCGACCCAGATTTGCTTTTTGGCTGGTTTCCATATTTGCTGCCAATCTTCCTTCCATTCTAGTTTCTTGCTAGGCACCCAGATTTGTTTCTTAGCTGGTTTCCATATTTGCTTCCATGCTTCTTTCCATGCAAGTTTCTTATCATCGATCCAGATTTGTTTTTTGGCTGGTTTCCATATTTGTTTCCATTCTTCTTTCCATTCGAGTTTTTTGCTTGGTACCCAAATTTGCTTTTTCGCTGGTTTCCAGATTTTTTTCCAATGAGATTTCCATATCAATTTTTTCTTCCACAGATCGTGACTCGTATATTCCCAACCTTCATGATCTTTGCCCAAGAATTTCTCACCAGGAATACCAACTTTTATCCATTCAGGTGTCCAATATTGCTTCCATTCAGGAACTTGAATCTCTTTCCAGGCAGGAACTTGAATTTCCTTCCACACTGGCACCCAGATTCTCTTCCAATCAGGTACTTGAATATCTTTCCATGCAGGTACTTTTGTGGGCACCCATATTGGTTTCCAGATTTTCTTCCAATCAGGAACTTGAATTTCTTTCCATGCGGGAACTTGAATTTCTTTCCATACTGGCTTCCATATTTGTTTCCATGCTGGAACTTGAATATCTTTCCAGGCGGGTACTTTTGTGGGTACCCAAATTGGTTTCCAAATTTGCTTCCATGATGGTTTCCAGATTTGTTTCTTTGCTGGTTTCCAAATTTTCTTCCAACCTTCTTTCCAGATTACCTTCTTTTTCCAGTAGCCGGGGTCATGATGATGTTCGTGGTAATGGTCATGAACGTCGACAACATCTTCTTCGGCATGGCCGATTCGTTGCTGTGCTACACTTGTGCTTACAGCTTGAGAAGCTTCAGCTTGCTGGTCGATTAATGCTTTTGCAGAAGTAAAAGTGATAATGTAGGATACGCACAATATGGCGATCTGAAAAAAAAAAAACATACAAATTAGAAACGGTGTTAGTTGTTTTTTGTCAGTTTAGAATTTATTTTATTTTAAAATTTATGTTTTTTTATATTAATATCAGTTATAAATTAATATTTTGTTTTTCCTTTTTTTTTTAATTTAAGAAAAATTTATAAATTAAAAATTAGTACAGCCAAACTTTCATTAAATTTGAAATACTGTTGAACAATGAAAACATGTTATTCTCTCGTGTAATGTTCCATTTTTTGGATAGTAGGATACAAAGCAAGTTAAGTGAACGATATCATCACAAGATTTTCTTTGACATTCCTTTTCACATTTCACGTAGTTGTGCTTTTAAACAAGAGGGAAAAATTAACTTCAACAAATCTCGAGCGATTTTTTGTTCTTCATTGTGAAAGGAAATGGAGATTTCAAAAAAAATTTGTATGAAATTCGGTAGGAAATTTCGTAAAATATTTACGAACACACCCAAAAGTGAAATTCATTGAAAACTTCAAAACTCGTTGTATAAAAAACAGTAAGAGAAAACATCAAAACGGCCAAATCAAATTCAAAATGAAATGATGTGTCAGACGAAATTTTAAAATTTGAAATAGAAACACTTTTACTGTATTTTTCAAAATTTTTTCAGCTTAAATGAAAAATTAATTGTAAGCCAGCTTTTTAGTTCAAAATCCCCAATGTGAATATGATCACATCAGTTTAGATTGGACACAAAATACAATTTATCGTTTGCAACGCTGCACTCTGGCCCGTTGTATAAAAAAGTGGGAAGTCCAGGAAGAATAAAATTACTTCAAAAAATATTTATGATGATGATGATGATAAGTTTTTGTGCTAACAAACTTGATGCTGGTTGCAACCAAACTGGAATAACATATTGCCCACTTAGGCCATGTACGCACTCTCTGGGTGGAAAAACAATTTTTTTTTTTTAAATCCAACTACTCTTGTATTTTGTTGAATACATTCCTTGCCAAAACGTGTTCACCTGCCAACCCGAAGGAAGCAAAAACGTGCCTTGAAAAGCATAAACAACAAACCAACATGATAATAGAATTAATATTCAGGAAATCAAGCAAAGTCCACTTTCACTTTCATTCAGCGCCAACGATCGGATCCATCGTTCCGTGGATTCCATGGTTGTGATTGTAGTTCAACTAGGTTTCCGAACTCCGACCATATAAATTAATATAAACAAAACAAATGCAATATTTTTCGAACATTATATCAAAAGCTCTTTTTGTTTTGCTTATTTCCATTCCTTTCTGTTAATTATTTGTTTATTTTTTTTTTATTCTTCACTACTACATTTCGTATTATATGTTTGTTTTCTTTTGTTTTGTTTGCATTATTCGTTAGCAATTCGTTGTGCTCTGTTTACACTCGCCTTGACTTTGGATCTTTCGCTTTCGTTCCATTGAAATCGAAAGTGTTTTGTTCGAAAGCTTTCATCACTGATGACGGTATGACTGTGACTGTGAGTTGAGTGGCAGCAGCGGCGGTGGTGGTGTGGTTGTGTGCCATAATTTCTTCGGTACACAGATTTTGGTGATCTCAATTTTCGTCGATCCGTGCGTTGCGTTGTCGTGTCGTATTGCATGATACTTGATCTTCAAATGAGGACTTCAACAATAAGTAAGAAACCGTATATGTGGTAAATTGTTGCCGATGGTGGTTCAGTTCAGATGCATTGCATAACCACGACACCTGATTGCTTCCATGCACCGTGAGCACAATGATTTGCGACCAAAATGTCTTTGGGGAGATGTTATTGTCTTATATTGGAAATATCGTTTAAATGATACTACACAATGAATTGTCCGTGATGTAAGGCAGGCAGGTTGGGATTTATGTAATATTTCTTTTTTGTCTGATGTGGTTGTACCTACAAGAGGATCTTGGGAATTTATCTTGCATAACTTACAACATTCTCCTAAGCCTTTGGCCATCATTAATCAATACAAGAGGTCTTTCAGCTTCAGCTTATAGAGCTCCGCCGCAATTTAAGAAGGATGTTACAAAATCAAATATTATGACTCAAATATCTTTTAAAAAAGAAAAGGCGGGGGTGGATCAGATATGTCAAGCAAAACTCAAACAGCAGATTAAAATTTGTTGCCAATTTGAAAGTTATTCCCTTTTCTTGAAATCCGAGATTGTATAATTTTAAACCCCAGATGCGTCATCATCGTCTCATCAGAAACAAAATAATGTAAATCACGCGAGTTCATTAGACGAATTATTATTATTATTAATTAACATTAAGTTGATAGAAACAAATTTATTCAAATTTAATGGGATTAAATGGGTGATTTGTTACCGTCTATTTTAACAAGTTAAAGGGGGACAAAAGAAAATGAAATAAAAAAAAACCCATAGGCTAAATCATATCTTTCATGGAACGAGATCAAAACGCAGACTAATTTAATGTCCGGCTTATAGGTGTTGTTTTATTGCAGATGGCGTTGGTAATTTATTGAATAGTTTTTTTTTTTTTTTTTAATTAAAACAAACAAAACGTAGACTTCAGCAATCAACAGACTACTGCTGGGAGTGGATTATAGTGTGTTATGAGCGATTTCGTAAGAAAACGAAGTCAATGGCAAGAATGCCATAATAGGAAAGAACAATATGAACTTATGTACCTATTGGTTTTTAGGAAATATTGGCAAAGTGCGTGGGAAATTTAGGTCAGTGTTAAAATGAGGAGATTTCTATTTTTAGTGTTAGGTTAGTTTGAATATGGTGCTCACAAATAGGCCAGTGCATTGCCAGTGTATTGCTTACAAGATTTATTTGTGATGCAATATGAAAATAGTAGACTTCCTCTTAGAGCTTTAAGCCTAGTACGCATGCTAACAGGAATAGAATACTATACAAAAATGGCACGATAAAATCAAGGGCGAAACACAAAAACATTCGTTCTGGCTTTCGTTCGATTAACTAAAATAATGTGGAGAAGTCTCCTCTAATTTTTAGCACTGAAATAATTGCCAGGACCATCAATTGTTTGTAAAAAGATGACATTTAAGTTTAAATGTCTTCTTTTTACTTTGTCATAAATTAAAAAAATTTCACACCATTGCATAAAACGAAACAAATTAAAATCCACACAAACACAACGTAGCTGTCATTTCGATTCTTTAATTATTCGACTCAGGTCTACATGGGATAGTTTGAATCGAGTTGAATCGGATTGAGAAATCCTATTTCAATCCAACCATAGATCTATGCAATTTAATCCGGATTTAAATATCCATGTAAATAGAGTAAATCATGCCTACAAGCATTGACTGCTTTTAGACGACTGCGATTTTTAAGCTTTGACTCTCTTTTTCTTTCCTTTCGGTTGCCAGGATGCTTTTAAACCACTGCGATTTAATAGATGTTATAAAAAATATATCCACACTCTTTACTCCACTTATTTCTCAAACAACAAGAAAAATCACAAAGAAGTATCCGCGATAATTCTGCAATTTTTTCCAACCTCAGCAATACGTCCCCCGCCTACGTGCTTAAAAATCGCAAAGCGTAATTGCATCGTTTAAAAGCGGTCATTACACTATGCAATTTATACCGGTGGCGGCGGCGGGGGGCGTCCAGTTGAAATCAGTTATTTCCGACTGGAATTTCCATGGATATTGTAAAATTTTGATTAAATTCCTCAGCTCTGCATATAAAGGCGAAATGAAGTACAAATGACAATCAAACTGATATTAGGCGTAAAATTAAAAATCTAGATACACATAATATATCCGCAGAATGGGATACAAATAATTTATTTGTGGTCTACCCACATACATTATGTAACTATGACCGATTTTTTTAATGAATTATTTCTTTTGAATTAAAGAAAGAATACCATATTCTTATTTTGTGGCATATGAAATAATCTCTTTTTAGAAAAACTTTGTAGAAAAAACCACCACTAATTTTTTTCTTACTCAATAGTACTTTTTACCTTATTCTTCGTCTCTAAAATCTACACCAAACTCATCTACTCTCAGACTCATACATACACGTCATAAAGATGTTGGATTTTGTTAAAACTTATCAAACATATATTTTATAGATTTAACGTCATTCTCAAAACTCTTAAACCGGCTATTACTACAATTTACAATTACTTCAACTACTCATAGCTATATAGGTGGTTAAATATACTCTTGCGTAAAACTATAAGCCAGCTGATCTTCTTGCAATAACCATTTTGTTAAAAAGCATTTTGACAAGCAAAACTCTTAGCAAAGTGCTAATTACATGCGCACGAATATCATGTGCATGAATTTTAATAATAGCAGTGAAAGTAAAATGGTAACAAAAAAAACAAGACTTGTACCTTTACTCATATTAACTTTAATTTTTCATAATTTAAAGGTTTTTTTTTTTTGGTATTTTCAATTTATTGTTTAAATTGCATGGGGGTAATTATGATATAGTCATGATATTTGTATTCGGGAAAAGTTATATGAACACACATTTTTAATTGATGAAATGAAAATCAATTTATCATGCGTTGGTATCATTATTTATGTAACTACTTAAAAATAAATAAAGAAAAAGTTAACCATGGGACAGTGTACGATGTATTGGATGACTGCGTACTTAAAGGTGTGTGCTCAAACCACAATGTAGTCAGCATTCTTTCCTACATGTATACTCTTAGTTTTAACGGAGATTAATTTTAACTGGACTTATGGGATTTCATGAGATAATAAACACCTTTTATTGTTAATTCACGGTATGAACAAAAATGCTCCCTTATTCCTTTATTCGTTCTTAGAACTGGAATTCAGTTCAGGTTGCATTTAAAATTATTTTAGGTGTTAAAGAAATTTATAAAATAAATAAAATTTGAAAATTTTCAATGTAAAATTTTTGTCGGTTGAAGAATTTGACATACTTATGACTAAGTTTTTTTTTAGATGTATATTCGATCAACGTCAGTCAATTGGCGCGTTCAGAAAAATGAGATCTCAGAGATTTTTCTCATTCAAAAAGTGAGCAAGCAAATCCAAGATTTTATTTCTTCAGAAAAGCTGAGAAATTTGCTGAGGAATCCTGTTCAAATAACTGAGAGTTTTGAAATCTCACAGATATCATTTTTCTGAACATACCTTATTTTCTTGCAAACGAATTTGACGTTTACGAACATGCTCTCTGGCCTTTAAATTTTTTATCGTCAATACGATTTTTTTTACTGCGGAGTTGTGGCGCAAGTAATGTTATCGAACATATGGTTTATGTTTATTTTTGCAGCAAAAAAAAAAAAGAGTTAACGACAAAAATATTTTAAAATCGGAAAGCGATTTTGTAAACATCAAATGCGCCTGCAAGAAAATTGACTAACGTTGATAACACAGATTTTGTGCAAGCAGAACGACGGCGTATTTTACGATATAGCAATATCAGCGTCAAAAAATGAACATCATTTTACGATAAAATTGATTTGACGTGTTCGATAAAATTGATTTGACGTGTTCGAAAACGGTCATTTTTAATATGACAATAAGTTAAAAAGTGTATTTTCAAATTACATCAATGTATACAACTTTTTAACATTTTATTAAAGTTAAAATCTATTTTATTTTTTAAATATCATAATAACTCCATACGTCACATTGACGTTTACAAAAAAAGGTGTGTTTGCTAACTTTTTTGCCTCAAACTATCACTGTTTTAGGCGTGTTCAGCTACATTTTATAAAAAAAAAAATGTTTGGCATAGTAATGGTTTCAGAGTAGTTAAAAGTAAGATCATTTTAGTAAAGAGATACAAAATTCGAAAATTTTTAAGTAGTATAGTGCTAAAACATTAATATCAGGCTGTTTAAAATTTTGCACTAGTTTTATTATTATCAAAGTAAATATATGTATTTAATGAGCATCGCGGTTTCTAGAATATTGTATTCAATTAATTCTATTTTTAGTGGGACATTTGTAGTCTTAAAACCACATAAAAAAGAGGAGTGTTTCTTAAGACTTATATTTTTATGTCGACGGATCTTCAATTATTCAACTAATTTTTAAGTTTCCTTAAGTCGAAATATTTTGCATTCAGAACTTTTGAAAACAATTTTGGAAGTTTAAACGAGTTTCAACTCTTTAATTCACCAAATAAATGAAAAAGAATTAATAAGATTCAGTTTGCAAAAGGTTTCTTTTGGGAAGTTAAAAGGCAGCTTTATAGAAAGTTTATTTTTTGTATCCAAAATTTTAAGAAAAATAAAATCATGACAAATGGCCCTTTCTGCATTTTACCACCGAAGCCTTAGTTTGACTTAGAATGGAACTAAAAAGACTTCATAGAAGTTTTTAAATTAAATTAAATGTTAAATTTCTTCGTTAAAGTAAAAGTGGAAATACATTTTAAATTTTTAAATAAAACTCTATAGCTTGGTGGCACGAATATCCTTAAATTGAATTTTTGCAATCTTATTTTTATAAAGGTTTTCTTTCTAAAACGTTGTAAGTTTGAATTTTGTAAAAAATGACATTTATGTAACTGATGTATTTTAGATGGAAAAAAATCATTAAAGATCAACTATTGTATGATTTATGCTGCCCCTGACAAACAGTTTTAAAAACTTTTAAATATCCAAAAAACTTGTTTTCCGACTTGAGAATTTTATTTGATTAAATTTGATATTTATTCTACGTGAGAGGTTTTGAAAGACACTATAAGAGATTTACACTTTTGACACTCAAAACCAAGCAATAACTTCACTTCTAAATATTTTAAACTTTAATTTTTATTCCAAAAATGAATTGATTTTTTTTTTTAATTTCAACAATAGGATTTCTTGTAATTTTATTTCAGAAATGTTTTATCCTTTTTTCATGTCCATTTTTATAAAAAGAGTTATTCAACGTTTAACTTAAAAGTTAAAAATAAAATGTCTTCGATTCACAATAATTACATAACTTTCACATAAAATTTATCACAATTAAAAAAAAAAATAATTTATTCATACCACAAAACTCCAACGGGTTTTCATGGTTCCCGGGGAACAGGATAAAACTTTTTTAAAAATTCACCAAAACAATTCACTTAATTTGAATACTCCTTCCAAGGAAAATAAAAAAAAAAGAACACCCTTGTCAATTAGCGCCTTTGTGCTTTTGTAAAGAAACGCACCACCGTATCTTTGCACCCAATCCAATCCTCTTTGAGGGAAAAACTGTTTCAACAAATCTTTGACACTCGAGTTAAATACTGTTCAAATGCAATCCCCCTGTTCAACCGTTATAACCGACACATAATTTTAACCTTTACTCAAATCTCTACGTGCAGCAACCGTTGTTGTATTGTATGTCTCAGAGTCTTCATAAGAAAAAGCTTTCTTTTACCCAAAGCCCACACTTAAGACTAAAACAACAACAACAACAACAAAAGTCAAACCTTGATTCAGTTTCGTCACGACATTGATATTGGGGTAGGGTTGCTGCACAGCACAAGTGCCTATCGAGAGTTAGCCTCGATCGTTAGTGTCTTTTGCAGACTCGAAAAAAGCTCCAAAAAACCCACAGATGGAGACTTAAGTTGAGATTAAGCACATCGCTCCATCAAAGCTACTGGTGTTTATGTTTGTTATGTGTCTCTTGGAAGTGGAAGCCGCACGTTTTTTTCATTTTTGTTTATTTTTTCAATTCTTTTTCTCTCAATATTTCTTGGGTAAAAAATCGGTTTGTTTATTATTTTTTTTTTCATGATCGAACAGTGATATCATCTGATACCAAAAATGTAACTGTTATGCTGTATTATTTCATTAAGTAATACTATAAATAATACAAGTTTATACAAAAATATGCCTAGGAAAGAAGTGCGCGCTATGCTTTTTATTATGCGGTAGACGAAGCCTGATGGTGATGTTGTCACAGCAAGGTCGTTGTTCGGGGTGGATTTAATAATTTTTGCAATGCCATGTGTTTATAACTAAAATAGTCGTCTTTCAATAAAAAAAAAAATAAAAAAAAATATTTCCAATTAAGTACAAACAGCTAATGATATGTCAATGAAACTGCTGCGCGAAACAAAAGAGTTGATTTTCGAACTTGAAGTTGATTCTTCTTTGGTGTTTTTGTTGAATCAAGATGAATTTTTAAAAATATTTAAAAGGAATTTCAACAAGTACATTAAGATGAATATTTTTGCGAATACGATTAGTGTAAGTTATGTCAGAAATATTTCAAAATTGTCTCGTGCCTCTTGGTACCTACAAGTGCAATAATATTTCTGTAAGAAATAATTAAAAAAAAAAAGAACTTTCGAGAATGCAATATATTTTGTTGGAGTAATTTGACAATTTGTTTTTTTAAGAAAAATTCAATGAGGCATATAATTTCTCTCAACAAATATAATAACAGTGTTTGTTGGAACTCTTAGCAACCATGACGGAAGCATTTTTCACAAATTCGCACTTTTAAAATTTTCCCTCCTCGATATACATACGTATTCATCTTGTACGTAATGTAGACTAACGGTTTTACAAAATTATATCAGCAGAGTTACGGAAATCTAAAATAAAAAATAAGCAAAGAAAAATAATAATAATAATAATAAATGGTTGTAAATCCATTAGTGTTGGCGTTGACCGCACTGACACGATCCATTTCCACTTCTTTTGCATAACAGTTATAGGAATATATAGTAGATGATATAGCCGTTTGAGAAATGTAATGTAATACTCATGGATACGCCGCCGAGATGTACATAATATAACTATACACAGGGTGACCACAAAAAGTTTTTGTTATTGTTTGTTTTTTTTTTTATTTATTTTTCATCTCACCTCTGCTGCTGGCATTGTTGTTTTGTTTGGAATAGAGGATTAATGATGCGGTGTGTAATGGCGCCATAATTTTGTAAAATTAGTGGAACATTTCTATGGAATTTTAATTGTTTGAATTTTGTTTGCGTATAAAAAAGGTGTAAGCGGAACTTATAACGTTCATTTATGAGAGGTATTTGTCATCAAAGTTAGCGTGTCAGAAAATAATTAGATGTAAATTATATTTTGATTTGGAAAGGTCTAAACATTTGTAAAGTTTAAACTTTTAAGCTGATATATAGGCAGATATCTATGTATATCTGTTATTTGTAGGGATATACAAATATCAGTAGGTAGTGAAAGAAAATTTTGAGACCTGTAAAAAAAGTTTGATTGATGGACTTTGAGAAGAGTATACAAATTTTTGAAGTTAGAACAATTGGTTTAATAGATATTGTTTTGCCCATGCATTGATTTATTGAAATATATCATTTTTTGTTAGATTGAAAAACTTTTGTTCGGGAAAAATGTATTGTGTAGGTTTACACATATGATTATTACTTTTTTTGTGTATTCAACTTCTTATGAATACTAAAATGTACGACACTTTCTTCTACTCACCTATACATGTATAATACTAGCGGAGTCCGGCAAACGTTGTATTGCCCTTATATTTACAACTGTTTTATGAAATATGTTTTAGGACCAAAAAGCGGATATCCTGTTAAATATCAGAATATGGGCGTGGCAGAGTACATTATATTTTACTTATTGTGTTCTGGATTATTGGGGATTCTTGGAGATTAAAACAAAAAAAAATTATTTCTTGGGGATTTTGTCTTTTTGAATTGCATTTTTTTGGGGAATTTGAGATTTTGGATTACGGGATTTCATATGTTTTCTTTAGAAAACATTATCTTTAACTTTATAGAACTCCGCTATGTTACCCTATATCAACCTTAAATAAGATAATTTAAAAAAAATATTTTTCCATAAACCCACCATCCTGCAAATCCTTACAAACACAAAAAGAATTTTTTAAATGTGATACCATTTATTGTTTGAACTCCATTTCATCCTAAAAATAGCTGAATCTTGAAAAATATCAAACCTTTAAGTTATTCTCTTAGTGCATTCTTTAAAAGAATCCTTTAGAAAACAGTTATTTTTTAAATTGGTTTTCATATATTAATTTTTACCCAATTATTTACACTTTGAGTAGCTAACTTTTATAAATTATTCAGCCTTAAAACCATAATCTAAGTATAACCTTTAAACACAAAAACAATGTTTTGGTTTCTGAGAATACCCTGGACAAACAAACAAACAAAGCTTCTTTTCGGATATCAAGACGTTTGGTATTGTGCCTTGTTGATAAATCGATGAAAACAACTTGACCAACCGTCGCAGAAACTAAGAAACACTCAGGAACTAACCACACTAAGCTTATTTAAATACTACCCCCTGGGTAGCTTTTATTTTAATTGAACACAAAGTAAAGAAACCGATGGTAACACTTTTTAAAGCCAGAAACCCATTCTTTTATTTTACTTTTAAACCAAAAAGAATAATTTTTATTTTAATAATTTAAAAACTCTAATATTTAGCAGAAAAAAAAATGAAAAGTTCGCTATTTTCATTTTCGCGGTCACTCAATCCAAGTTGGGTTTTAAAACGAACGAGTAAAGTCGTGGAACCCTCGCGAGTAAAATGTTGCGACAGTCATAATTGGCACAATTTATTGTTAAAATATTTGTATACAGCATGGAATATTGAATTATATTTTTATTAAATATTAATATATTTCTCTTGATTGCGGTCTGAAATTATCCAGTTAGAGATTTTTATATTTAAAGTAAAAGAAAACTTGTAAAAAAAAAAAAACATTATATAAGAGTAACCGCATCTGCACTAATTTTAGTTTGTGAAACATTTTTTTTTCTCTCCTGAATCCTTAAACTAAACTGCCTCCAATCAATCGAATGCATTCAACAGAAATTTAAACCAACATTACATTACATAAACTGAAACGAATGACGACATCAGTGTTAACGTAGTCCACACATTTCTGTGTATTTACAGACAAGTTAATTGCACTTACAAGTTTGCGTCCTGAAACAATATCATAACATAACCAAACTATATCTAAATATTGTTGTCTTGGTGTGTGGCAATCATTCGTATATCAACCATATAAGGAAGGAACTCATAACAACATAAGACATTGTTAAATAAACATCCCCTTACCGCCTCGCTTGGCGAGAAATTGTAGAAGCCAATATATGTATATACTAACTAGATACGCTATAATAAAATATATAACGACCATCAGAGGAGCTTAACGATCCGAGACAAGCTAAAATGGAACTGAATAACATTTTAGGTCGAGACTGGCTGGACCACTTTTACTTTCCTTTTCGGCTTACAAATTGCCCATATTTGGGACTTATGTTATAGTGTACATATATATTTTTTAAGCCACATCATTGAACTTAACTTTGGACATTTACCAGTTAATGAATGCACTCCCTGAACGAACACCATCATCAAAACATGTCGGGGGCTCATCGTTGTGTGGCTTTTGTTGGAACTCACTATACAATCTAACACCTTTTACTTCCGACGACGAGCGACGAAGGGGACTACGACAACAACGACGACGACGTAGTTCATGACGTGGATGCCTCACATAGATAGAAGCACATTCAAAAAGAAGTTGATTTTCCTGTTCTTTAACAACACCAAATAAAAAAATAATAATAATAATAAAAGTCCTATTCAGCTGTTTTATAGGAAGGAAGAAAGGAAGGCCTTTGGCTAAAATGTTAGGCACATCTTTTGGTGATCAGTGAAATCGATCATTTGACTTGTTTACTAGGCTGGGGCAGGTTTGAGTCAGTCTACTGTTTTATTCGTATGGCATCATTACTTCCTGTCTCGTAAGTTTTTAAGTCTTTTTAAGCGAATACCACCGATTCGTTCGATAGATTTGGGATTAAAACTCTGTGTGGAATGTTTAAGTTTTCTAACCTTGCAGTGCGATGATGTGTAGATATGCAATATTGATGGAGGCAATAAAAAGTGAAATCATCTGTATAAGAAATAATGGAATTGGTTAGAAGGATTATAAAAGCACAAGTTGATGATGGTTGTTTTGACATTTTTTCTTTAATGACTTTCGGATGAGCGTGGTTCATACGTTGTATGAGGTTTTTGTATTTTTTATGGGAATTTATTAAAATTTATAGAGGTAAGGAATTTAGCTAAATTTATTTTTGAATATAAGTTTTTATTTAAAAATTATTCCAATACAGATATTTACTTAAAATAAAAAAGAGGTCAAACATGTTAGCAATGTTATAAAAGGATAAGAAGTTCTATTTGATTTACAAAAATCATTTTGAAGCAAAATATTTTTTTAAATCTGACAATTTTGAGAGAATGATGAAAGTTTCCAAACAAATTCTAGGTCCGTTACTTTACTTTGAAACTATGTGATTGTCTGTCCATTTGTGTGAATTTCTGTTCAATATCGTTTCCGTACTGAAAAACTTAAATTTTTTTTTAATTACAACGCTCGCGTGAGAGCAAAACATTTCCTCTATCTGTAATTTTCTGTCCAAGAAATTTCTTTCATAGTAAATGAATACAAACAAAATATTATGCCGTGCGTTTCATTCATATAGATATAGTAGGTACGGGATACTGTGATTTTTTGTGAATTTGCATTCCTGTATTTTTCGCAGTTTTTTTTAATTTTTGAGAGAATTTATTCTTTGCTCTATGAATTTTGACATTTTGTCGGAGCACCTGCTCAAAACTTCACTTATTCAGAAGCATGTTCTCCATTTGTTTTAAATAAAATTCTTTAATACTAAAATTTTCATAGCACCTGCTCAGCTTTTTATATTGAGCACTTGCTTTGAGCACTTAGTTGGTTTTATTCAAATAATCCATAGATATCTGCAGTTTATAAATAAAAAAGTCAAATGATTCAGACCAACAAATAAGCCCCCCACATATTCTCGCACTCAAATAAATAATTAAAGCAAAACAAAATACCAATCCATCTTATTTTATTTCACGCGATAACTCTTTACTTCAGATATGCTAATAAAAAATTATTTCACACTAATAATGAAATCATAAAGATGAACGATTGCATAGTTTTGATTTTATCTGCAAATATATGGATTTCCAGTGATATAATAAATTTACAGCACACTCCTCTTAAATAAAATCCACAAAGCAATTAATTATTATGCCGCAACAACATACCGTTGGTGTGCTAAAATGCTGTTTAAAGGATTATCATTGTGTCAAATCTTAAGGAAGTAGTAACTTAGCACCATTAAATTTATAACAAGTTCCGAAAGACTTGCGAATAAGCGAAGAGAAAAAAAAAATAAAAAAACTTTTAAAAAAAATACATTAATACCTTATTCGCCTCCACATGTCAATTCAAAAGCAATTTGCAACACCGGACAAAATGTCAAATGGGTAAAAATTACTAACACCTCCACTCCACTTCCGCTAAATTTATCTAAATATAGTCAATTCATTTCTATTTAGTCATATAGTTGGCTAAAGGTTGCTGTAGACGGTTTAATATCTTTACGGACAAATTACAAATTACAAATCGAATTAGCTATGTTACTAGACTGGGTAGCAACGTAAATTTCTTTTGTAGTTGAAGTCACTTAGAATTTTTAAGTTTTAATAATTAAAAATGTAATTATTTAAATAAATTAAATTTTGTATTATTTAAGTTTGTTTTAAGATAATTTGATTTTTAATGAATCTGAATTTATATAAGATCAACATTTTTGAAATTATAAGCACAAAAAAGCACATACTTAAAAGAACCCTAAATTTCAACATTGCTTTTGATTTTGTTTTGTGAATATTTCGAAAATTGTCAACTATTATGTGGAAAAAATACAAAAAATATATAAGTGGAGATCAAAATTAAAGCTTAAAAATCTACTCAAAGAAATATTCCGACACTTTTTTTCGTGAGATCAATAGATTTTGGAAAAAAAAATATCGGAATTTTTCAAAATGAAAGTCTATATTTTCGAAGGCTTTAGAAACACCTTAGAATTAATTAAAATGAAGTGCACAGCTGGGTCGTAAATAGCTGCTGTTAGAAAGCCTGACTATAGTTCTGGGAGTATAATAAATTATGGAAGTCGATATTTTTTGCCACCTGCCTAAAACGTAATTTAGGTTTTATTTTGTGAGTTCACAGGAATTAACAATATTGCGCTGTGTTGATAATATGCATGCATTGAACGTACATATGTAATTAAAATTGGAAAATTGATAAAATATCATAATATCAAAAAATAAATTGATTAAATAACTGCGTTAATTGTTTCGACACAAACGGGAGATACATAGTATCTGATTTTCTTAAAAAAATGTTAATTTATGAAAACAATATTTAAAACTGTTCGAGTGCTTTTTTAAAAAATAAATTTTTTTATAAATATGTATATATTTTTTAACATTTTTAAAAACAAAATTGGTATTCTATTTTTTTAGTGTCTATTAAAAAAATAAAATATCGAATTTTCAAAAACTAATTTTGATTTTTTTTATTAAAAAATTTGGTATTTAATATTCAAAGCTTTTGTTGACAAAAATAAGTTAAAATCGGTTAGATAGATAATGAGAGTCGAAAATTAATAAAATTGTTCCAGTTCCAGGATTTCTTTGCGAGTAAAATAAAATTTTCTTAAACCGTTTTTGACCAAGTTGTATAAAAAAACCGTCAATTTTAGTGTTAAGAATAACTTTTTAGTTAAGATTTCCTAGATAATAAAAAAAAAAAACTGTTGGTGTGAAGTTTCCGAAATACATATTGAGTGTTAAAAAAATACGAAAATCTTTTTAAAAATTTAAACAAATATTTTTTTGGAAAATTTAACTACACATTACTATTAAAACTTTTCAAGAAATTGATCGAAATCATTTGAATCGTTTTTGATAAAAGTGAAAATAAAGAAATCGTTCTGTAAGAGATGCCTTTAGTTACCAATTTTTCGGTAATTTTTGTCTCACTTATTTAAATCAAGTGAATTTTTTTAAAGAAATCTGTAAAGTCTTTTCTGTATCAAAAAAAAGATTTTCCAAAAATTCCAAAACTGATTGAAATTTTAGTGATTTTTTTTGTCATAGTTTTTCTATTGTTTAAGTGCCCAAAAAGTTGGAGGGCCGCTAAAGAACTAAATAAACTTTAAATGTTAAAGGTTGGAGTCTACTCCAAATTTAGTTGAAGCATTAGCCTTTGAGGAAAAATTAAACCCAAAGGCCAGTCTGTGTAAAATGTTTATAATGCCAAAACCTAGTTTGATCTTTGAATAAACTTATTGTTGAACAACGCAAACCATTTTTTTATGTTATTAAGAATTTTATATTTTACACCATCAAAATAATTATTTGTACGTTTGATTGTTGCCTTCTGAAAATTTTTTAATCGTGTATGGGTAGCTTAAGAAGTAGCTAGGTGGCCAAGAGCATTGACACTGTAGGTTATAGTGCTGATCTGGGGAGTCTATATGTCTTTTATGCTTTTCTAGTCCATAAACTAACAAGCAATCCGAAAGTATAAAATAACAATACAGAAATGCGGCTCCTTAAAATAGCAACGGAAAAAGGTTTCAAACCTTAAAGCAACTGAAAGCAAATACAGCTTTTATGGTGGTCCCTGGTTTGGACAAAAGGTAAAATTGATGGCCCCTTAAGTTGGAATTTGATGTGTTAGTTGATGTAATACCGGTAAATAGGAAAATGAAATCCCACAGTTATAATATACTCTGTTATTATTTTTTTTTATTTAGAAAGGATTGGCTTTGTTTTGCTTTCATATGGGATGGATTATGATTATGTGCGTCGACAGCTTATTTCCGTCGTATGAGCGTTGTTAGTTTTCCTACGCGTTTGTATAGACTGTAGACCGGTTGTGTATAGACAACGCTTGAGGATATACTCATATAATATACCAAGAGCGACTTTCATTATAATGATTATTATGACTGTAATACTCTTTTAGCTTTTCTTACAAGTTTTACAACCTACAACAGACCTTCTTTTTTTTTGTCTTCTTTTCTTTTTAGTTTCTTTATAAAGTGCGGTTTACATTTAAGGTTTTAATTGCATCAAAAGAAGTTTTGCAGCTGTTGCAGGTTGTTTTGAAAAAAAAGAAAAGAAAAGAAAAAAAAAAATAAGGATTGCATCAGGTGCCGTTATGTGTGTGAGATAACTATATTTGGGAGGTTCGTTAAATTGAAATTCAAAACGACACGCTCATGCGTGTGGGGCTGGCTGCTGGAATGGTTAATTTTTAATTCAGAAGCAAAGACTTGGTCATACATATAATAAATCTCTTGATGTATCGGAGAAGACAAAGAGATGCGACACATGCTGATAATGATAATATGCCCAAAAATAAACTCCGTCAGTATACAGAAATACATTAAATTTATTAAAGTGATGCGTGATTTCTGAAAGGAGAATGATTATAATTTACTGGTACTTAATATGGACTCATAAATATTAAGTTATTCAATTAAATATCTTTTAATTAATTAATAGCCTATTAATCAAATAATTGATAGGTTTTAATAAAAGCTTTCTTTAAAATATAACAAAACAACTATGGCGGGATCTTAGACTATAAGATTGGTCGAAAAATTATGATTTCTGTAAATATAGAAAAGTCAATTTCGACCTTATGGCCGATCATCAAATTTATTTTATTCGACAAAAAATGAGCATTGAATATTACCACAACAATAAAAGCAACAATTAAAAGCTTTACTAAAGGTCCGATTGCTTTAAGTTTTCCTAAAACCTTAAAGTTCGAACTTTTTCTTTCATAAAAATTTCATATTGAAAGGTATTGCTTATATTTTATTCATTAATTTTATCGAAGTAATTTAATCAATTAATCTTTTTCCTATGAAATAAAATAATTTTCATTCATTTTAATTGGAAGCTATATAAATTATTATTCATGCAGCCTATACTCTGAAGAATGTTGTATTGCAAACTCTTTTAATGATGCGTGCATTGCATAGTGCATTCACAAATAGTTAAATGACATTGAACTCATCTAAATAAAGTTTCTTGATCCCCATCCATCGAATATGACAAACATTAAAATGACACAATCATAAAGCGCTAGAAATACATAAAATTTAATTGAATAAATTGCAAAAGAAAATTCATAAAATTGTTTTGCAGTCATCATCAGCACGTTGTAGTTTTAGGTTTGGTTTATTGGTATAGAAGTTGTGCCAAACCCTGATGAAATGCGTAAAATCCATTCGGCTCAGTGACCATTTCGGTTAGTAAAATAAAAGAGGTGGTTTTAATTTCAATAGAGATATGCATCATCCTAATTAAAATTATAAAAGATTCAGGCTACAAAAAAAAAAAAAAACAGTTTTTTTTTCTTCCATTCCATCAACACATGGTACACACCCATTCTAAGGTCACGTATAATTATGGTGACCATACCTTCGTGCGTCTACTATAATTTGAGGTAGAGCCTAAGCGTATTGACCGATTTGGTCAAATTTAGTGCAGAGCGTTTTTATGTGATTTCCTTGCATGGGAAAATTCGAATTTTCCTTTAAGCTTATATACAACAATTTTGGTTTTCAAACTGTGTTTCAGGTTTTTGGACAAAAATAATCACATAACGGGATAAATTATGATTTGCCTTATTTAAAGGGTTATTTCTGTACATATTCTTAGACTTGTTTTGCTATAATTTTATATTCCAGTGCTTCTAAATACAATACACAAGAATGTTTAAAATTTAAAAAAATTAAAAAAAACAAAAACGAATAGAAAAAAATCTATGAGTATCTGAACTCACCGTGAAGATGTGTTAACATCTATATTCGTCCAAGTGCTAGATTTTCGTAATATATATAATCCAACCATATAGTAACGTGCACGTAACGCAGCGCATTTCAATAAACGTATTACACGTAACGTGTTACACGTAAGGACCATATTTTAAGCTAACCCTATCACCAGCGTAGATGTTTACACAACAATAAAACACTTCTATTACATCTATGCCAATTGATGCCTTCTAACAATTATCAATTTCCTTGTAATTCACAATGGTCTGCATCATTTTCAGTAATTTATGGCCTAAATTTTAATATTTTTCAATTATCAATCGATAAATAATCAAATATCGATTAATATTTCTTTTGATCCAGTTGTTCATATTTTGAGTAAAATCATTTCGAAACTGTTTAAAGGTTCTTCGTGACTTATTTTGTTTATTTTTTTTTTTTTAAGAAATGTGTTCTGTATTTTTGAAATATGGTCACCATATTAATTCAGCACCTCTTCAAACTGCAATATGAAATGGAAATTCAAATTTTAACATGACCATACAACTGGAGGTCATTCTCTTTGAAGAATGGTATATCGGGATTCCCGCATGTCAGTGCAGCTTGATGCCTGCAACTGCAACCTGCTGCAGCGTATATGCGATATAATCTTCAATGAATTGGAAAAGCCTTTTTATGTTTTTTTTTTTTGTTGTTTCATTCCATTATTCCATAATCTTACAACCGGAAAACAATCAATCATTGCATGGACAATGGAAACTTTTTTTTTTTTTTTGCTTAGTGTTGTGGTGTTTGTGGTAAATTGATTTGGCACAATTTTCGCTTTCGCAGTCTAATTGAATGCAAGTTGTATATCTGCTAAAATACTCTCGTACTCGTACATTGTACCCACCTTGCGGTTGTCTATACTTTGTGTAGCATCAGTGGTTTTATTTTTGTTGTTGTTTCAATCGATGACAAGGGGAACCATTGTTTTATGGGTTTTTTGTTAAGCTCTTCGATCATGATGGTAGAGAGTTGTCTTTTCCTCTTTTTAACATTTATTATCGTTGTATGTTTAATTCTTATTAACATCAATCAATATATTGCCTCATTATTTTATTAAATAATAAAAAGTAAATTATTCGAATTTAAATTATTATGTCAAGATTTTATGGAACAGAAATGATGCGCAGGCAATGCTTTTACATAATATTGAATAAAGAGATATCAGATTTTATAGTATCATTTTGTGATTGTCATGTAAAGAGCATTCGCATTCACTTGATTATTATACTCGTATGTGAAGTTGAAATTTAATAAATGATAATGTATTTTAAATTATGTCATTTGACTACAATAAAAGTATATTTACTTGCAAATGAAGACTTTTGTTAAGAGTTGCTTTGAGGGGGATTGAATTATTAAAAGCATTTGCATCATCATTATGTACATGATCAATGGATTGAAAATAATTTATCTGTACATGATTTATGTAGGTATATCCAGCAGGACAGCAATTAGTTGTTAAATAAGTTAAATTGAGTGAACTTTTTTAAAACGGTTTAGAAACAATTGTATAAAGATGAATTTTAGAAAAAGTATACGAAATTTTTCAATATATTTGTTAAATATTGGAATTTTGTGAGACAAGACTTAATAGACAAATTTAATGGTACGGAAAATTTAATTCGTCTTTTTAATCGTTTTTCTTGCTTACTTAACCAGTTTCAGACCAAAAATTGGCTAAGTTATTTATACAAAGTTTTATGGCAAAAATGTTAAACAATTGATAAGGTACTATTCTAAAAAGAATTCTTGGATACATAATTTTTATGATTTTCAAAAAAACATTGTTTATTATTTCAAAAAAGTAAAACAAGACACAAAATATTAAAATGCCATTTTTAAAGTAAGTATGTATTACTAGTAATAGCCTAGTACTCAGTTCGAGTGAAGATAAAATTTTAATTCTGACGGTTACTTTACCACGAGAAATGAGAGCGAAATGTTAACCGGTTTGTGATCAATTCCACGTCAGAATTTTTATTTTGCAACGTATGACCATCACTAGGAAAATCATAAGAGGTGTGAAAAATTGTGACATTTGTCAATTAATTTGTAAAATGTTCTACAAATTCTAATAAAAGATTTACCTTATAAATTAATCGGGATAAAGCCATAGTCTTTCGTAGCCGTAATTTTTATGTCGCCTCATTGATTTAGCCAAATGATTAATATCAGAAAAAAATAAATTAAAATTATTTATTCAATTTTTACACCCACAAGTTGTATCACATATATGTACAACACTAACCTACTTTATTAAAATTTATCACTTATCAAAATCTCCCTTGTCAAAGTGTGTGTGTGTGTTTTTGGCAACGACTCATTTCTAATGATACAAATAATAACACAAAATGCATTCACTTATTTTTCCATTTTGTCGGCTTAATCCGAATGCGCTTACTTAAAACATATAAAACATTACAAATTGTCTATATACTAAGTCTAAGCACATTTCCTAATGTGTACGTACTATGATCCTCCTCTCGTAAGCCAAGCGCAATTGTCTAAATGATTTTTTCATGCAATACGAGGTGGGTGACTTGGCCCACAAATAAATAAGGTTAACAACAATGAGTCTTCATGTCGTGTAATTCAACTATAGCATAGCAGTACCTCGAGCTGTATGTTGTACATATGTATATACGAGTATATGTACTTGGTAAACGTTATAAGCATCTGTTTAGGCCAAGTTAGTTAAATGATGCAATTTCGTACTTAAGATTAATTTAAAACAATTTTAAAGAGCACCAACAGCGCCAGCCAGCAGCGGTAGCAAAAGTGAGCAAAATCATTATACAAATTACGATGCTATTAGTGATAAACGAAATATTGTCTTTACGTATTATTATGTTAATGTAATAGCCTGAGAGGTAAGGTTAGAAAAAAGGAATATGGAATAACCTTAACCTTTTTGTTTTGCCATAAATTTAGAATGCAATTTTCTAACAACTATACTTAGATCATTATATGTACGAAGTTTTATCATAATCATTTGAGTCGTTTTTGAGAAGATTTAAAAAAAAAACCAAAATTACTGTGTGATGAGGTAAAATAAAAATACGAATTTATCCTCGGGAGAATCACATAAAGTTTTTTTACATCAAGTTAAGCAATTTGAATTATCCATTTAGGCTTTAGCTCAAATTACAGTGCACCTACGGAAATAAAGACGCATAAACCGACGTTCGGAATGTATGACGATATACCTACTTTTGTACACTCCTCCATCATCGTAAAGTAAATTTTTATTAAAAGTTAGAAATTTGCTTTCTAGACGAAACCAATACTTGATCTATAAAGTCAATAAAATTTATTTTATTCACACAAGAAATTTTAAATAAAGTGAAGATTGAATGCACACAAATTTTATTCACCAAAATACAATCTTACCTGCCAGACTACTATGTCTGCTCATTTTGAAAGCTTTTCATTTGAATGAAGTTTGTTTTTTTTTTATTTTTGCATAACATAAGAGCTTTTGAAGTAATTTATACTCGTACATACATAAAAGTGTCTTTAAGAGGAGTTTAAAAGTCTTAACAAAATATTATATGAAGTGGACAGTTATAATATGCTCAAAAGATAGTTTTCTTTGTTGCATATTTTTAGGAATGCAATTTTACTTATTTTGTTATTATGACGATAAAGTTTGAAAAAAGAAATGCTTTCTCTTTGTTTGGGTGACAATGAGGTGGCGTTGTTTTGAATTAAATTTGAAAAAAATGACTGAACAACTATTATTATTAATTATTTTATTTACTTTTAAACAAAACTAGCTTTTTTTTAAACTTCCAACACTAAAGAAATATTTCATTGGCTGATGGGAGTGATTTTCAATATTTAAATTTTTTCCATACACATCATTTTTTAATTTGTTGATTTGGCAATATTTCCATGAGTTTTTTTCTGTCATAGATTTTTTCCAGCTGTGCTAATATTGAGGAAAGTAAAAATTATATAGACCGTCAAATCGGGAATAATCTCCCTACACACCGCCTGATATAAAAAGTCTTTAAGTTGAGTTCTATAACATTAAAGTCTAAAAGTAAAAAAATGGCAGGTTTTACAAAAATTGTATACAAAAATTGGGGGTTAACAAAAACTAAACTCAGGGGTGTTTTTTTTTAAGTTTAATTTTTTATGAAAAATTTCAAAATTAAAAAAAAATTATAAAAACCTGTTTCCCCGATAGTCCCCTACAAATTTCTCAGTGGTCTTGCAGTGGTTAATGTTGCAATAAGATAGGTTGTATGTATAATATTTTTTTATTTTTAACCGATTTAATTTAAAATAAACTAAAAATGAAAGTAAAACAAAAAAATATTTCTTATATGTACAATGGCAAAATGCCATTGAATTCTATAATTTATTTATTTATTAAAAAAAAAAAAAAAAAAAAACAATTTAATAAGCTCTTATTAAATTCTAGAATTTTGAATTTGGAAAGTCATATATAAGAAGCTGTTACTTATGTTCCTAATTTAAATAAAACTTAAATAAAAAATGCGCTTTAACCTTGTCTTATTTTTATTTAAAATTGTATGGTATACAATTTTTCTTCCGCAATATTATTTTGTGCAATAAACAATGAAAACATTTTTTTTTAAATTTTGCTCTTTTAGAATTCTTGTGAATCTAAATAATGCTCTAATTTATTTGAGCATATGCATTGCACATAATTTTTATTTGCTTAAAATCTTACGAGACACAATATTTACCTACGCTAGCACTATAAGATGAATACAATATTATTTATAATTTTTCTACGTGTTCACCTTGCAAGATATGGCTGAGAAAAGAAGCACAGCAGCATTTGAATATGCCAAAGACTCCGAACAGTAATTGGTTTATGTCAAAAAAATAAAGATTTGAACAAACTGAATGGAAGCTTTATATTTTTTTTTAACTGTCAAGATCTTGAGATATTTTTTTTTTTTTCAAATGAATTTTATTTTGTCCCACAATAATTTAAATTATTTTTATTTCTTAGAGAGCATTCAAACTCAACTTCTGACAAATACTTCATTTGTTTATTTATCTCTGATATATTCGTACATAAAAGTTGTTCATTATTTAAATTGGAATTAATACTAAACTCAAAATGGTAGTTTGTATTGTTTTGTTTATTTATTTTATTGCGGTTTATTATATATACAAACATCTTTTTTTTAAA
Organism: Epistrophe eligans; assembly: GCA_951394125.1. Taxonomy (NCBI): domain Eukaryota; kingdom Metazoa; phylum Arthropoda; class Insecta; order Diptera; family Syrphidae; genus Epistrophe; species Epistrophe eligans. The sequence continues at coordinate 94,823,928 of OX596030.1, read as the reverse complement.
TTTTAATTAAATATTTTATTATAAATTTTGTTCATTGGAATTTGAATTTTTAAACTCACAGCACATTTTAAGAAGACATTACTCACACAAAAAAGGCAGCACACTATTTTGTGAAATCTCATATTTGCCTTTTTATTTTAAATGGTTTATTCCTTTTTAGAAGTTCCATTTACCGAAGATGGGGACATTTTCGACTTAAACTCACGGACAACTGATCGGATACTAAAAACTTTCAAAGAACAAATACATTCCTTAAATAAAAAAAAGTGTGTTGAAATACGATCATCTGCAAAAACTGATACAAGATCTCAAAAGAAAATTTACCTTCACCTCTTAAAAAAATACCAAAAGGTCAAACATAAAGCATCACCAATGTCCAGTAAAGTTATGTAAAATCTAAAAAAAAAAAAAAAATGCACTCAAATATTTTGAAAATAATTATAGAGTACTCTTCTAATAACTTAAAAGTGTTATTATGGTCACGTCTAACTATGGCATCTTTATGCCTTGCTGCGTGCAGTAATTAAGTCATAAAAGTTGGTGTTGCATTTTTTGTTGTTGTTATGTCGAAGTGTACCTACATGACTCTGTACAAGCAATTTCTAGGCCACATATACCACACATACACGATCATGTACTGGATAATACTAACAATTTAATTTTCTACAAAAAAAAAATTGCAGAAAAAAACTCACTCGAGATATTATTTAGCACACAAAACAAAAATCGAGTTCGTTGCTCAACTCTTTTGTTTTGGTTTATCTCTCTTTGCGTTTTTCTTTTGTTTTGGTGTGTTTTTAATTTTATGTTATTTTTTTTTCTTTGTCACCCCGGCAAATGGTATAATAAAATACCAAAAATATTTACTAATATGGAAAGATGATGGTAATAAAAGAAGTTAATTGTGACCTTGGAAGCACTCTGGATTATACTTACGCCTGCTATAATAAGGACGGTCTGAATCTCTCTCAAGTGGTTGGGTTTTTAGATCATTGCTGGAACTTCCCACGTTATGTGGTGTGGTTCTCTGTTTATATGAAAGTTGTTGTAATAGTAATTTTTAATCGCTCTTTTCTTGTTATATCACACTTACCGCGTTACTTGTTGTGTTTGCAGGGCTTAAAACGGACAATTAAAACAAAATGAAGAAAAAAAAAATACCAGAAATATAATTGAAAAAGACATTAAAATCGTAACAACGAATTGTGTGCGCAATGTATGCGCACTTATGTGTCCAATAAATCCAAATCCAAACATTTATGAATCTAACGACGTAACTGCATTAAGATACTGATCTCGTTTGATGTTGGTTAAATAATCAATTTATTGCCTCTTCAAAACATTTGTCGCATTTGGTAAGCAAAACTGTAGCGCACGATGGACAAAGAAATACTTACCGCATTTCAAATATATCTAATCATAATACCTATTTTTATTGTGTAATCCACTTGATGGGAATTTGTAATTGAAAAGTTTTGTATAGGTAAAAATTAAATGACATGCAATTTGTTGCAGCTGCTTCGCAATTAATTTCAAATACAAAATATACACCAAAACTGTATTCAGCAGGTCATTTCCGGTAACTTATTTTTGTTGAATGCGCTATGAACTTTCCATTCCTTCCATTTTTTTTTTCAAACCTGTAGCATAGCTAAAAAAAAAGGCTCTGACACTCATATAGCAGCAGAATAGTTATAACTGTACTATGTAGTTGTATTATTAAAATGGAATGAAAGTGAATCTTCACTCATGAACAAGTTTGATGTGGTCGTCATGGGACGATGTTAAATTTCTTCTACAACCTGGCCTTGCGGCTAAAGAAGTGAAGTGGTATAAGTACACGGAGGCTATAATTTGCTTTCCTGCCTGCAGGTTTACATTGAAGCTTGGGAGTCGTTGAATAAAGTGCCTCTCCTTGAGACAGTGCTGGTTTATGTGGTCTTTGATCGTGAAAAGAGATTTCCCATTGTAATTGACAAGCAGAAGATAGTTCAAACAGTGGGACATAATAATTCAAAATATGAACAATTTAAATAAATACAATTACAATTTATGTTAAACAATTTTTATATCTAAACAAAAAAGAAAAGAGTTTTAACCTAAAAATTGAAAAATTGAATTATCTTGAACTTCTTATTTTTAAAAATTATATTTTTTTAAGACTCTTAAGATTATCTCTTTTTTTTGCAATTTAAATCTTTCTTTATAGTACACTAAAATTTATTCAGAGGCTATATATTCTATTTATTTTTTTTTTAATATTTCAGTTTCTAAGGAAGTTTACCAAAAAAAAAAAAATAATTTACAACTTCTATCAATTTCATTAGCAGTTAATAGAAATCTTTCATTTTTGTCCGAAATTTTAACTAAGGATACCCCACTGTGGAATGCGACGTGATGTGAGCTAACTTCCGTGAGATTATATACCTACCTACAAAAAATATGGGGGTGACCGAAAAGGATGATGATTGCATCTTTTTTGGTTTGGTTGCGTAAGATTTTAAAGTTGCGACAAGTGAAAGGGAAGAGATGATCTTTCAAGATGATTATATATGGATCCTGATGAATGCACCTTGGGCACTGCCATTCGCACAAGAGTTATTTTGACTAGTAGAAAGAGATGTAAAATAATATTTTATTATAAAAAATGGTAAAGGATTTTAACTTAGAATTCATTTAAAAATACGAACTATAATTTCTCCCTTACGATCTATTTTTCAACAAAAACTTCAAATATTAAATTTTTAAAACTATGAATTTAAAGAATATTAGAGGGAATGTTTTGATTCAGGAAAAAAATAAGAAGAAGAAAATTATTTGTTAAAATGTATGTTTAGCTATTAATATTACAAAAATTAACCATAGGGTGGTCCAAATAATTGTGTCAGGAGGAGCTCAGAGTAGTTAGACAAGTTATAGTATGACTACAAATAGGTGAGAAATAAATCGTATGGACGTCCTTTTTACCTTTTTTAAGCAGGAGGTGCAATTTTCTCAAAATTCAAAAAATAAGAAAATATAGATACTAAAAACAATGGCTATATCGTGTTGAGATTTTTTCAAAGTAATTTTTTTTATAATAACTTTAATTTAGAAAACTTAATTTAAAAATTTAAAATAAAAAAAAAAAATCGTAATAATTTACTGTAGAATTTCTTTAAATACTTGTGTTCATAGATCAGCGTAAGTAGCCCTTTGTGTAATGGTTAGTGCGAAGGACCATTACGCTGAGGGTCTTTGGTTCAATTCCCAGCCTATGCCAAAAAATAAAAATGTTTTTTCCGGTTTCTGCCTCTTGCGAGAAATTGACAAATTCTCCGAGAGTATTTCATAGCCATAAAAAAGTGTCATTCGCATTCGGTAGAAAATTGTCGGCCCCCTGTATTCCTGCCAATAAAATGCACAGTACAATGTTACAATTATCAAATAAAATAAAATTTTCAAATAACCATTAACCACCCAAATATTATATTTATAAAGCTTTGTTCCAAATTTAATATATGTATATATGTAAATAATTTGTATGTTAAAATGTTCTAAGAAAACAATCGGTTTGAATTTTCTCCGTTTAAGGCGTTAAAGAAAAGAGGATACCTTACAAAAAAAGATGTATTGATATGGAAACATAATATGAAAATATTCTTTAATTAAATCAATTAACAATTTTTGAAAAAATTCATAGTCAATATTTTGAAAAAAAAAAATATATAAAAATTATTCTTTGTCAAAATTTTATGTAACTTATTTATAGTTAAGTTTTAAATATTTTATCCTTTGATCAACTTTTAGTTGAACTCTGAAAATCAGATTTTATGCCGTCTAGTTTTCTAAAAAAATTAAAATTACAAAAACTACTTTTTCTAAGCTGGACAAATGGAACGGCTTTCCAGAAAATGGTTTTATATGCTTACACTGACTACTTCTATACATAAAAAAAAATAATCTTGTCCTGTCTAAAATGCAAGATTCATGCAAATTTTTTCACAAAATGAAAAAAATAATGAAAATATTTGACACATTTGGTGCTTATTCCTCAGCTAAAGCACTTTTTTCAGTGAAAACGTAAACGTAAATTATGAAAAATTTAGTAATTTATTTATTTTTTATTTAACTTAAATTTAGTTAAACATTATTCGTCTTTAATTCAAGTTTGTTAATATAAATGTAAATAGTATGGCCGCAACCTTTGATTTTAAGATGAACCCTTATATTTTCATTCCAAATAAATAAAAGGAGTCAATTCCAAAGAGCGTAAGTTATACTGTCGTCAAAATACTGAATACTACTAAGATTCATTTACGCAAAACAGCTTATATATTTAATAATGTCGACATAATATATCTAGTTAACTTCAGAATATATTAAATTAACTAACTTCAAATAAAACTTTGGTTTGTTGGAATCGAAAATAACAACTTAAGAAAAAAAATGTAAAGAATTAGGGAGAATATTTCAATATTTAATTAAAAATCACATAGAATGAGAACCTTTTCTTTTTAAAGCAAAATTTTGTTCCTATTTATTTATCTTAAAATTAACTGAATATTCAATAATTGATGATTAAAAAATCGGCTCTTAAATTAAAAAGTTTACCCTTGATGTTGATTCTTGTGTAATCCAATTTCTGATCTAAACTCATAAAAACCAAAGAAAATACAGTCGAGATATTTTTTTTTTGTAAAAGTTTCATTTATTTACAGAAAATTACTATCATTTCGTTACACTTAAAAAACTACAACAAATTTAAACATTCTAACAGCGTTTACTCGAGACATCATTCAGTTTTTTTTTTCTTAGATTTAAGGAAGTTTGTTTGTGCCACCCGCTTAGATGGCTCTGACTATATACACAAAAACACATGGTACACTTGAATATAAATGAAAAAAGAGATACAGAGAAAGAAATAGTGACAGCTGAAGAGTATTTACAGCATGAAAACAGTCGTATGGTACATAAAATGCACTTAACTAAGAGATAACAAAGTCAAAGGATCTATTCTATTTAATTTAGTTTAATCCCATCCATGATGTTCATGGTGTTCATGATGTTCATGATGAATTGGCACCCAAACCTTTTCCCATACTGGCTTCCAGACCTTCTTCCATGCTGGTACTTTAACTTCCTTCCACACTGGCACTTGAATGGCTTTCCATTCGTCTTTCCAGGCTTCCTTCTTTTCAGTGGCCCAAGCTTGTTTCTTTTCTGTTCGCCATATTTGTACTTTCTCTTCGACCCATGTCTCACGTTTCTCTTTAATCCAGATTTGTTTTTTCACTTGTTTCCAAACTTGAATCCATTCTTCCTTCCATTCGAGTTTCTTCTCTGGCACCCATTCTTGTTTTTTGTCTGTACGCCAGACCTTCTTCCAAACTGGTTTCCAAATTAATTTCTTTCGCCATAAATCATGACTTGTGTATTCCCAACCCTCGTGATCTTTGCCAAGGAATTTCTCACCGGGTATTCCCATTTTAACCCATTCGGGGACAAACATTTGCTTCCATTCAGGTACTTGAATTTCTTTCCAAATTGGAACTTTAATTTCCTTCCAAATGGGTTTGTTGATTTTCTTCCATTCGGGAACTTTTTCTTCCTTCCATGCAGGTACTTCACGTTCTTCGATATGGGGTTTTTTTACAATCTTCCAATCGGGTACTTGGACATCTTTCCATATTGGAACTTGGACTTCTTTCCAAATTGGTACTTGGATTTTTTTCCATTTTGTTTCCCATGCTTCTTTTTTGACAGTCTTCCAAATTTGTACCCAATCTTCTTTCCAGACGAGTTTCTTCTTCCAGACACCTTCGGGCGGGTGGGCGAATGCTGTGGAAATGAGCAGACTACAGCTGACTCCGAGCAACTAAATATATATAAATGAAACATAAAGAAATGGTTTTATTATATGTTCGAATTTATAAGAATAAATGTTATTTATAAGAATTCAAAAAGTTCATTCATATTTTTTTCGTTAATTTAAGATTTTACGTGTAAAGATTAAAAGTAAAAAATGTTCAATATCTTAGATTAAATGTGTAATAATTAACAATTGATTTAATCAAAATCATGATAATTTTATGAAAGCAAGAAACCGTTCCACATACAATATACCTTCCGCTATTATATTAAGTTTTATTTTAATTTAATTGAGTTATTCATATTCATTTCCTTTTCCTTCCATATGCATCGTAGGTGTTAAAAGAGATTAACCTACGATCATGACAAATTTGGCGGTAAATTTTACTTTCGTCTTTAATTTATAATTCATTCCAATAAATTATATATGGTGACTAATTTTTATTGATGACCTTCACCTATCAATGGAAGATTTGATTTTTTTGTCTTGACGACTTCTTGTTTTTGAGGGAATTTTTCACCATAGTAAATATAATAACAATAAGTTTAAGTTATAGCTGGCGGTTTCGGAATTTTAAACACATTTCATATCATTGGTAATATTTTTAAAAGCGGAATCTGTGTTTCAGTTAGGTTTACAGTTATTCTTATTTAATTGTTCTTGCTATTATTTGTTGATTTTTTAAAAATAAGGTTTAGAAACACATTTGATTAATTCAAATGTGTGAATATTTTAAACCTTTGACATTTCACAAAGAGCCACAACCATACATTTTCAGTTGTTTTTTTTTTTGTTTTGTTTTTGGATCAACGCCAATGGCTACTTTTGAGGTTCCAGCTCTTGAAATACATTTGAGGGTTAGACATATTAATGATCTATAAGTCCATTTAAAATGTATTTACTTTTAAATTACGGGTACCTCTATTTTAAGAGCTTAAAATTTTTGTCTTCTAGGGAACAAAAACCTTAAGTTGAAATGTGCCATTATTATAATTAATGTGAATAAAAAAGTTGACCAAGAAAATTTTTCAAAAGTTTAAACTTAATACTGTCTTCTAAATCAACAATATCATGTCTTCCTTTGAACTAACAATCTTAAAGTCTTAAAAAAACTTTAGCATTGAGTCTTTTCAGAAAAAAAAACTTTGATTTAAGTTCCGAAGTACTTATATGTATATATACGTAATGGGAAAATCCACAAAGTCTTAAGACACAATATATACATATTTACATATTTTATATTAATTTTCGTTTATGTTAAAATACCATTAATTTCCGTGTTAGTTTTTCTTACAAGTCAAAGAAACCAAAGAGTCATTATAAAAATTGCTTTCGCAAGTTCACTGCCATTCAATGCCAATTGTTATTTTTTTTTTATTTTTTGCCATATCATTCTACACAATGTGCGCGAAAGACTTTTTTTTTTACTTTAAAAAATTACATGAATAATAAAGACATGATAAATTAGTAGCCATTTAAGTCAATCAAAAGGTTAAGTTGAAGTAGGTAGGTACCCATAATGAAATAACTGTAACTTATGAAATTAAACTTATGTCAATTGAATCTATTTGATAGTTATTAATATTTTGTATATATTTTAAACAAAAATTGTTATGTAATTATTTGAAGCATTTTTCAAAAAAAAAATTGATAAAATTAAACGACACCTATAAAGGTATCTTAGGGACATTATTGCTGAAACCGAACTAAAATATTTAAGTTCAACATTTTTTTAATTTTTAAAATGTTTCAATTTTGTATAATGCTTAATTTTGCTATATCAGAATTATTTAATAAATTAAAATAATAATAAAAACATTCTGCTGAGATTAATTCAAAAAGTTAAAAATGCTCAAATGTAGAATTCTTAAACCATAAACTTAAAAAAATAAATAAAATATATCCCAAAATGTCTCAACTAAATAAAGCACAAATTTTGACAAATTTCTACAAAAATTTAAATTTTACAATCACGTTAAATTATTGCAATTGCCAGTTAAACATAATTTTAAATTAACTCAAAATGAAAAAACCAAATTATGTATTAATAAAATAAATTACATATAAAATAAATGATTAAAGAAATATAATGACTCATTTCTGTATTCAAAATTTAAGCAAAATATATTCGTTTTATTTTTTTAAGTTTATAAATTTTATTCACAGCAAATACACTTTTTTTTTTTACTAAAAATTTGATTGGTTTTTAAAATGTTGGTTTGTTAAAATTTGTTAAGATTTGTTTATATTCTGTATTTTATTATTTTCGGGGTATAATCTAAGATATTACTAAAGTTATTTTCTTTGAGTCTAAAAATGTCACTATTTAATTATTTTAAATTTTGTTTGGGATGTAATTTTAAAAAATATTTACAATAAATATTTAAATTTTTTGTGTGAAGTCTTCTGTCTATATCTTATTTATTTTTAACTTTAAGAATCGAAGTTTTTGATTATTTTAATTTTTAAATTTTGTCAAGAAACTATTCAACTTTTTAATATTGATTTTCTCATTATATTTCTAAAATCTTTTTTTTTGTTTTAAAAAGTTGTGAATATAGAATAAAAAAAAAAAACAAGATTATAAGACAATCAATGAATAATGAATTTAACAAATTTTGGAGTAAGAAATGTTTAATAAAAAAAAGGAAGCTTGGGTAAGGTATTCTACTACACAGAATTTTACGCATCAAAATTTGATATTGCGAAATTCGGATGACAACATTTTTCAACGTCATCTCCTCTTATTATTTTTTTGTTGAAATATTTCGTTTTCTTTACAATAATGCTATCTAAGGTCCTTCATTTTTGAATTTGGACGACAACTTTTAGGGAACATATTACTTTTTTATGTCATTTTGTATAAAATATGAATTTTTTTTTCATAGTATTCTAAAAGGTTTTTTAAAAAACTTTGTTGAATCAGTATTAAATCAGTATTGACAATCCCACATTTTGAATTAATTTTTTGTCAGTTACACTAAAGGACACAATTATTCTTGAAATATTTAAATTTTTTTGAACAGTTTATGGTTTTAAATAATATCAATTTTATTTAAAGGACACTTTGATTATTTTTCACTTCACATTTTGAGAATATTCGTATAAATATTTTTCATTTCAAAATTCTCAAACAAACAAGAAAAAAATATACACCCACCAATAACGTAAGGGATCTCATCCTGGGTAAATCCCTTCGCGGTTAGTTAAAGTTTAAACGTTAAAACACTTGTGAATGTTACTCCTCTCCTGATGAGGTCTTCTAATCACACTATCGTTCACTAACTTGTGAACATCTATTTATATTTTGAAAAAGATATAAGAGACATCAAGAGCCCCCAAACCAAATGCATGTAGCTTTTTGTGTTTGCTGCTGTTTCTCTTACAAAAATTAAAAAAAAAAAAAAAAAAAAACAAACACACCACAAAATATGCACACCCAGGGTTGTGTATATGCAATTTGAGAAAACTACACAAAAAAAAAGAAGAAAATGCAAAACAACAAAATAACAAAAATCACAACAATTATTTCGGATCCCCACATCGCGTATAATAACTACGAAGAAACCCCAAAGATATATTTGTCTATCTTACTCCAACATTTCCCCCAAAAATATTATACTTTATCCCTTCTTTTTAAAGTGGTAAAGTGCGGACAAAAAGTAAGAAAAATAAAAGAAGCTAAACCCTGAGTGGGTTCAAGTTGAGATTCGCATCTTCTCTCATCGTACGGTTTGAGTTTAAATTTGTGGTGGTAAAAGGTTGTGTATATGGGTTTCAGCCAAGAGCGGAACCTTCACGTGAGTCGATCGAACACCGAGCCTATCTCACATGGAGTTAAATAAAGTTATTCAATACACGAAATTCTCATCATGTTGTGAGAAGCAAAGCCACACCACCGCACCGCGGCAATTACTATACTCTCCCTTTCAATGGATTTATCTGCGTGCAACAGCAATAGATATGAGCGCCACCAGTTGAATTTATTTCCATTTAATTGGCAAAGCAATGTGCACTTGAAACATGTGTAGAAAATTGTACAGTTGTGCTGGACTTAATTAAATCGAAAACTAAATCATATATATGTAGATATATATTGTATAAAGCAGAGCAATTCGCAAGAGAAGTTACAATAAACAAGGACATGCTCGTTTAAGTTGAGAAAATTAATTTTTCACCTTAATATTTGATATACAAATTTTGCTGATTCCTTTGAGACCTCATATAAACATAAACTGATCAATTTGCTTAGCCCTTAACTGCATTTTAAGTAACATATACATATGTAGCTTTCTTGAATTTCGATTCTTGATTTGAGTATAGTTAGAAGGGTACAAGTCTATACAATGAACAATAATTCTAATATTATTTTTTTAAGTCACATAATATTTTTAGAAATCATGGAGATATTTGGACGTCTCGTTATTAATTTAACCGCCAAATTAAGTTGCATTGAAATTTATTTGTAAAATAGAAACCAGCTAACTTTTCATTTAAATGATATTTTTTAAGATATTTCTATAGATAAGAACTTTTTAAAAACCTGACTTGAAGAGCAAATCTGATACCAGATTAAAATTTAAGGCATAAGGACCTCTCAAGAAAAATTGGTAAAGTTTTTGTTCTTTGTTATTAAAAAATCAAAAAGATTTAAATACTGTTTATTAAATAAATTTTACTCTTTTTCATATTTCAATAAATTATGCTCCAACGGAAGGTACATATTTTTTTTTGTTGCTGAGATTGGGTTCTGCTTCTTACTGCTCCAGAACCCATCACAGTAAAAAAATACACGAAGCAACTTATTGCTCGACGCTTTAGCTTTCCATAGTGATTTGTTTTTAGTGTCTGGAAAGTGAAAAATAAAAACAGGAAAATTAAAAAGTGACAAAACAATATGCCCATCATGAACTGTTAAAAATATTTTTGTCCTTATTGAAAAACTCTTTAATAATTTCATGAACATCAACTGTTTGAAAATGGTAAATCTGGTATTTTTTAAAAATTAATATTCAAACTCTCTGTCTTGTTAAAAAAAATTAAATTGACTAATTCGAATAAAAAAAAAATTTAACTTTCTCATATTTCTTTTATTTTACTTATAAGTTGTTATCATATTGAATGCAGGTTTTAACATAGTTTTCTAATTTAAATATTTAAATCTCTGAGCAAGCTGCGTATTTTTTTTTTAATATTTTAAGGTTTTATCTACAAAAAATAAAATATGTATCTACCTCTTTTATTAGTTGCAAAAAAAACTTCTTCTTAAAAGGTGATTAACTGCATGTTTTTCGAACATTTTTTCAAACAGACGACCAACATTTTGTTGGAATCGTTCTCAGATGAAAAATTAAAAAAAAAAAAAAAAAAAAACGAGTTTTAAAGTCAGCTCTTTTATTTTACATTTTAAATTTATAGTTTTATATCTTACAATAATACTGTCACAGATAGAAGAGAAGAAAATATTATTATTTTTCCAACCGGCTTTTAAAAAGATTTGTTGATGTCAAATCATGTCATTAAATTTATTCCCAAAAAGCGTTTCCTGCAACTCTGTCTTCATATCAACTAACAGTCTTATCCACTGAAGCGATTTTGTTCTAACTTAAGATTTTTAGATTATTAAAATGGAATTTTTTTTAGCTCCAAAGATAATGACAGCAGTCACACAATCATTTAAGAAAGATGTTATTTATTTTAAAATCGGCTATAACGATTTTGATAAAAAAAAATTGTGCACTATTTTAGATATTTGTTTGTATTCGGGTAAAAAAAATTACCAAAACCTATTATATTATTTCTGTGTCCCCGAAATCCAAATTCTGTCAGAAAAGCAAATAGGAACACATTTTTGTTTTATCTGATATTTAGGGCCAGTTTAACAGTTCACTCTTACCAGAATAAGTCCTACATATTTTTTATTTTTATTTTGAGAAGTAAATGCTCCATTTTATCTTCCTCTTTCAACACTTTTTATCTCTTGGTTAAATATTTTACATGTGCTATAAAAAAAAAAAACTTCCCTCTTTTCATGACCGTGTTCTGGTGTGGTAACTTTCAATTTCAAAACATACCGTTCATCAAAATACACACACTTTGCCCCAAGAAGTAGGTTACTCTGCGTACGTTGATCACCACCGCAGCCGCGCCTCGCCGCCGCACAGTGAACGTCCTCGCGAATCATCATTTCTGCATTTAATACTTTTATCGCTTCAATGCATCTTCTGTTGGATACCTTTTCAAGTAAAATTATCCTTCGGTTGATGATGGCTCTGCAAAAAGCTACAATGGTATTTCCCATTCTCATTAAGCAGTCATTTATTTCCCTTAAAAAATAATTTAAGATCTTTTGAAACGAAAAAGACATCTGCAGAACAAAAAAAAAAACCAAATGATATAAAATGACATGGCAAGGTGGTCATAAAAATTCCGCAAAGAAGTTAAAAATGCCATTTAAATTTCTTCAAAATAATCCGCCAAGGCTTTAAAGAGTTGAGTAGTTGTGGCGGTAATAGCAGTGTGTATCAGCTGCAAAGAGGGACAACAACAACAACAAAAATTGAACGGATCCAAGAATTACATAACTCGAAGACCAGATTTACACGAATTGATCGGATTGTGTCCAGTTTTAGTGCAATGGAGCTTCTCATTGTCGCTGTCGTCTTCGTCGTCGGTGGTGCCGGCAGCGATAAGCTGACAATTTCGTTTCATTGCATTCGGGTTACCTAATGCCTTGAATGGCAGGTACAACCAGTACCACATACTCGTACTCTTTTCCTTAAGTGAAAATTAATTCTGCCTCATATATATGTTGTGCTGTTAACGTCGCTGTCACTTGTCAATACGGCGGCGTCGGTGCATGGTAGTGGGGTGGACAAAATCGACTGTAAACTTTTTGGCGGGAAAAAGACATTTCGCTCAAAGGAAAGTAGACTAATTACAATCATTCGATGTGATTTACTTTTATTAGGCTTTCCCAATACAAATATCCAATTGGTTTGGCAGTGAAGATTGGTTATACGAGTCGAGTATGAAGTGAAAATTAATTGAAAATGATGTATGGTTTTGATTCTTTGCGACAGACCGGTATAATATTCTCTTAGGTAATACAAATACAAATCAGGCCCTTTTTATAGGTTACGCAATAATTTTTATTATAATTTATGCGATGACTATCCCAATGGGAGGCTTTCACTGGGTCAATAAGTATATGGTTGTCCTTAGGTGTTGCGCTTGTGTTATGGAAACAATTTAAACGGTGAACATGAAATCTGTGTGTTTATGATGAATTGGTGTTATTATTCATCCAATTAACGGCGTCTGTTAGTGGGTCTTTAAATCTTTTTCATATAGGTATTAAGATATTATCGCAGATGATAGATTACTCAGTTGTGTAAAAGCGTAACTCTGCGCTGGATGATTGTGATGGGATGACTTTTTATTTTTGATAATGACGATTTTATGAAGATTATATTCGATTGTATATTTTGACCTTCAGTAAAAGCTTTTAATGTTTAATTTTTTTTATTTTTAAAGTCGAAGGTTATAATAATGATGAGAGTTTATATGCAAAATTAAATTCGCTAAAAGTAAGATAAAATATTAATTAATTATTTTCATAAAATTTCTTCAGTAAAAAAAACTATTGACAGCTGAATGATTTGATGTACATTCATATTTTGGTATTAATTTTGCAAAATTTTTTAATTCTTTTTCAAGGGTCTTGAAGACAACTTAAACTAATTTTTAAAATTACTGCTGGGCAAATTTTTGAAATTGGCTTGGGCTTCAGGCATTTATTTCCTTTAAGGTGACTAGTTAGCTGTTAAGGTGATAAAAAAAAGGTGGTCGAATATATTTATGAAGATTATGGAATCAGTTACATCAGTATTCCCCGGGTAGTCAGAAACTGTTCACATTTGCTTAACGCTAAATAACTCAAGATATCAAATTTCTAAGCTTCTAATTGTTGCTTCCTATATAAACTCAACATCTCTTCACATATTGATTTCCCCAAATCTGCTGTCTAAAAATATGCACACATAAAATGGTTGAGAGTTGTAAAGGTCACAAGGCTCTGCTTCTTTACGAATGGTCAGGCCACCAAGACCATGTTTTGGTGTTATTTAGTAAACTATCATTTAGTACAACCTATGTTTATGCAGTTCATTCATTTTGTGGTAAGTTTCACACACGTAACACAAAATGTATGCAGGTACATACATACAAACATACATACTACAGAAACAAGAAATTTATATCAAACTGATAATTTGAGAAGTAAGAGCAAAATTGCATTGAATTTGAAAATTATATAGTGTGCTAGAATTTATTATTTAATGTTGTGTCACCACGGTTATTAATAAGGAATTTACGGTGCTTAAAATTAAAAAAAAAATTTAAATAAAATTTGTTCAAACAGATTTTTTTTCAAAATTTTTCTTTTTTATTGTTTTAATATTCTCTTATAAATTTTTAATTAAACATTAAAAATCAGATGCTTAAATGTCTTCTATTTTTTTAAGCTAACAATTATTATCCTCATAATTGCTTAAAAGCTTATCTTCGCTTTACCTTCGAGTTTAGTTCAATTCAAAATAATTATTTAAATCTTCAAAGATCATTACCTTTTATAATCCAAACAAACACTATAAATAGTTGAGTGACAAGGTTGTAGTAATTGAGTAATTAGGGCAAACAATGTGACAAGCAGACTTTAACACCTTATAACCACTTCCTTCCCATTTTAAAAATCGCACAAATTTTGTGGTGTTACCCTACCATTTTGTATCAATTTAAATAAAATTACATAATGATAGTCTTGTCTGGTCAGCCTAAAGAAAAGTTTCCACTCACTTTTCTCATTTAACATAAATTTATAATTCACACAGACTTATATACATAATAATGGTTGTCTGTGATGTCTGTTGAGCTGTCAAAAATCCCCAAAATTATTTTCTTTCAATGATTAATTGATAATCAAAAAAATTCACCAGACTCACACAGTCTACTGGACATAAATCAAAAACACATTAAGACCGCGATGAACACTCTTCAAGTGTCGTCCACTAAACGCTCAATCACTTATTCCAATGTCACTAATGCAAAGTTATTATTATTTTTTTTTTTTAATTTATTTTTTTTTTGCTAAACACATTTTACATACATATTATTGCTCTTGACCTTGGTTAAGGAAATAAATGTGTTATTTTCGCATGATTGGCACTCTCTGAGATGCGGAGGAGTGGTATATAAATATTGAGTTTCATTCCATAATTCAAAATAAAATATATATATAGAGGTGACTTATTTCTTCAGTAAGTATTTTAGGTTAACAACCTATCGCAATATATATTTATATCTTCTGAAGTTACAACATATTTAAATACCCGTTACAAAGAAACAGAAACAAAATATAATGATTTATGGTAAGTTGTTTTATGGCCAATGCTCGTATCTCTATCGAAATCGAAAGTTATCTAATGACTTCAACTCACAAGGTATCCGGGAAGAGTTATTATTCCCTTTGGATATTTGAAACGGTGATTAATACTTAACTGTCAACCTGACGCCACTGCTATTACAAACATTATTAACCTGATGCAATAATGAGTTCGTCTATTTGAAAGCTTATTCAGACATCAACGATAACATCGAACAAGGGCTTCCATTTTGAAGATCAAAATTTAAAATTCTAATTTGTATTAATTAAAAATCATAAATAAATAAAATAGTCTTCACTAAATTAAAAGTTCGTTAACACAGATTTTTTTTTTATGAGAAACTAGATTGGTATATAAATAAATAAAAGACAGTTTATTTTATTTATGAATAGCAATTATTACTTTAGATTTTATGTGATGGTTTTATGTAAACAGATTTTACAAATCTTTCCGAACTTATGGCTTAGAAACAAAAATGTGGATGCAGCGGAAAATTTTGAGCTTGTAACATTTGAAATGCATATTTACAGAAATATTAACGGAAGATTTTGGGTTTCTATATAATTTATACTTTAAACAAATACATTATAAGTTTGTGTGAGATGGAATTAAAAGATATTTGTTTGAATTTTGTTTAAATTTACCATAAATATACAGTTGTTTGTTTTTATTTATATTGGTAGTTAAGGTTAAGTTAAAGTGTTTATCGGTGATTTACCATTTAAATGATACCATTAAGTGTTGTTTATTAATTTAGTGTGTTAATGGTAGCGATAATCAAGTAATTAAATCTTTTAAGTGAAATAGTTTTTATGGATAAATTTTAAAATTTTATTATGTGGTTTTATTGGGTTGATGTTTAACGGATATTTTATTTTTACTTTTATTTTAATTAGAAATTTGAATCAATAAATTAAAAAAAACTTAATATCTACATAATTCATACTATTGGATTGAAAAAAAGGCACTTTTTGCTAAAATCGTTAGAATTGTTTTGCGGTAGATATATATATACAAAAAATAATAAAATAATATAAAAATAAAGTGGTGGGTTAAAAAAAAAAAATATGTATAACAGGATAAGAAAAGTAGGTTTTGTAGAAGTTTATAAGCTTTAGTTTTACATACTTCGACTTCTACTTCGACCATCGACTAATAGTTTTTGAGTACTTACAAAAAATTCAATTTCACTATGGCTGACTTATTTCCAAAATCTTAGGAAGAGCATCAAATTAAGTAAACAAGTGTTACTCTTAGCTCCGATGTCCCTTATGTCCCTTATGTGTTGACGTTGCTGAATTTCATTTTAACCTCAGTATTTATGGTGTGGAAAATGATACCTATACATAAAAACACAAAAACCTGCGATTTTGTGAGACTTGTGCATGATAGATAGATAGATATATTTATTGTAGCAGAAAATATATTACATAGTTCTCTTAACCTATATTGCACAATTTACAGAGTTATGGTATATAACTACCTTGCTACTGACAATAAGAATAATTTTTAAGCAAATGATAATATAAAAACAAATACAGTGAAGGAAAAGCTACTAAAAACCTTCATTAAAATAGTTTTAACTAATGGGAGGCGGTGAAGCTCTTGATAGAACTAAGCTTTACAATGTACAATGAATAAATAAATGAATGTGCATGTTTTTCTTAAAATCTTTTTCTTTAGGAAAAAAAATGTTATGTATAGAATTATGAAACCTACAGTTTTGGAAATATTAAAATAAACTGATTTTCAACCTCTTCAACTAATAAAACTTTAGCCATTGTCCAAATATAACGTATTTTGTAGGAAATGCGCTTAAAACAATTTGAAAAGAAATTCAGCTTTCTTTTCATTTCTTGTTTAATTTTCCTGGGCTAATTCTAGGGTTTCAAAAACCTTCTTCCATCAATTTGAACATAAAGTGTATTATTAAAAAAAGTCTTCATATATTTATAAACAACAATTCCAGGTAAAAAAAAAAGAAAAACAAAAACTTCCAATATCATTAAGATTAGAAAATCTAGTCTTGTTGATATTGTAAATCTATGTAAGATGAACTGATCTTAACATAAAATTGCGTATTGACAAGGATCTCACTATCACTAGTCAACTGATGAATCCCTCCAAGTGAGATCGCAGGGACGAAACGCAAAAAATTTTTGTGGACTAAAGGCCGTTAAAAGCTATTTTGAAGTATCCAAAATAAGCTTAACATAATTTCTTAGAAATGTAAAACTTTGCAAAAAAAAATAGATGAATAAGTGAATCCAAACATAAGTTAGCAATTTTGTTAAGGAAATGTGATAGTTCACTGAGAATTCTGAGATGGCTGAAATTTGAAAATCCTGAATCAGCTAATTGCAAAAATTGATGAGTAATTTCTAAATATTGAAAACAAAATGGCTTTTCCTTTGACTACTGGTTTATAAATTTTAAGAAGAGAATTGGTTAGTTGAAAAATGTGACTTTGTTTGGACGCCAATATTGGTTTGATGACATTAGGTCTGTTTCTTTACTGTTGGGAAAAGTTTGGATAAAGTGCCGTAAAAGTTTGAGCTCGAATTTTTTGATGATGTTGTTGTAATGTTTGAAGAGAAATGAAAAGAAAGTAAACGCATTTGGGATGTTTCTGATTTTATTTTGAGCAAACGTCACATTTGACAACAGAAATTATCAGCAAGGAAAGGCAGTAGGTAAAATATTGCGGTAGATTCTTGCTGGAGGGGAAATAAAATGAATTTAAAAAAAGTCGAAAGCCCTGGCATTTTCGTGCCATAAAAAAGTAAAGAATCACATTTTTGATAGATATGCGATGCCACGGAATCCCGTTAGCGAGTAAAGAAACAGACCTTTTATTTCTCTTCTCAAATTTGACAGCTGTATAAACTAGATCTATTTGTAGTTCTCCTCTCTTAAAAAAACTGTTTTTAACAACAAAAAATTAATACACAATAAAGCATTTCTGGTCCTCAAGACGAGTCAATTATTTTAATAATTTGAAAAGGACTGACCATGGGTTACAAAAAAGAAAACCTTTATTGTGTAATATTTCATTGTTTGATATTTTATCCTAAAGAGAATTTCATTAAAATTTAAAAGTTGTAAAACTAGGGTCTTTATGCTAAAGTTCTATAAATCCAAGATAAAATAAAAATTAAATTTAAAACTTATTGGATTGTTGCATACTTCAATTAAAGACATTGATGTTGTTAAGATTATGTATTCAATGTATCAATATAAATTTCCAAAAGCTTGCAATAACTGAATAACATCCTTTACCTAATCTATAATATACTGCAATTGAAAGTTACTCTTACTTACGTGACAAATTCGAAATTCATGATAGTACAATGGATTGATTTGACCCATTTTTTGTTTGTTTTGTTATCACGACCAAATTCCGTGTCCAAATCTTGCACATTTATTTAATTTATTTAAAATATTTTACTTAAAAGAAAACAAAACATTTGTGAATTTAACATTCCACTTAAAAATTATCATTCAATTGGCTTTCAATTGGATTGTATATTTAGTGTGTTTTTTTTCGCAACAAATAAGTACCTACTTAAAAATCGATTTCAACTTTTTAAGTCTAGTTTATTTTTCTTCTTTTTGCATTCGTGAACATTGAAAAAGTTTATTATGCTCAATTTATATAACATGCACCTCACTTTATTTCCATCACTTAATTTAAAAAAAAAAAAAAATAGATCAATGTGGAACTTCAGTCTTCTCTAAGCGAGGACATTGCCTTCGTCTTTGATGATTTTAGACATCATTTTGTATTCAATCTTAGGTGATAGGTTTACAGAGCATTAACGCTACACGAATGGCACGAATGATGAGTTTCCAACTTTATAATGGATAATCAAAATTTATAGCTTTAAGGTTAGATAATGCAACTATATGGGAAAATGTTAATCTCAAAATTTAATTAATCTTTATTATTATAGAAGCAGATCTTTTTATAAGAATCTTTCATGTGTAAAACTGCAGATTCATCAAGTCAGTATGTTGATAAGTAAACTGACTTAATTTTATTTTTTATTTTATTAAAATTGCATTAAAATATTAGGCCCTGGCTGCCAACAAGCTTTTGCCCAACTTAATTATTTGATGCAAATCAGTAAGGTTGGGCATTTTCTTCTGGCACACTCTATCTAAGTTTTCTAATCAAATTTGTATCCATGGCTAACGCTCACCTTCAGAGCCTGTTTCATTATCCTTCCGTAAAAAAAAAACTTCAAAACCAAAACGCAAATAGATTTTTTTTTTCAGTTAAATTAGAGGAAGAGATGACGTGACTTGATCTTGCATAACTTGCTCTGCAAATAAACGAATTAAATGGCGAGAAGTGAGATAGACCGACCCACTATATGCTCAAAAGTCTTCATTTACATTCACACAAAGTAACAGTGTATACGCGAGTAATGTAGCATCTTCTTCGAAGAGTTGGCTTCGACACTATATCTTGTGATTCAGGTTCTTCTATGTTCATTTCCTTATTCGAGGAGCTTGTTTGGAAATCTTTTTGGCCACACCATCATCTATAGACATATATCTACTGCGTCTTTCACGCGACTTCTTCGCGTTTGGGAAACTGGGAAGTGACTTTTTGCAAATGCCCTATTGACATTCCATGATGCTGAGATGGCTTATCGTGCAACTTTCATCATTAATTTAAGTCCGTCTTTAGCTTGTATTTCCTCAATGGTTAAGGGATTTTGCCCAGTCATTGAAGCAAACCGAAATCCTATGTGAAACTCTAAAAGCCCATGAACTAGAGTGGCTTTATAAATAAGAGGGTGACTTTGTGCAAGATAGCGCCGAGCTACTCAAAGTCATGGCGCTTAATAATGGATTGGAGTCAAGATTGTTGTGGTTCAGAGTCGGTAGCTATGATGTTGGGTTTGAGCTTTAGCTATACGTTGGTATGTAAAATGTTAGGTGCTGCAGTTAATTATAATTTTTTGATTGAGTTTTCATGCCCACGAAATTAGATTACAACAGTGAAAAAGTTATGAGCTTTACATATTACAGCTCACTCATGTCATATAGAGTTGCTGCAACTGAAATTAGATTACATTTGACAATGATGTTGCGGTTTAGCTGTAAATAGCTATGTATGTGTTTATTTTTATTTTCAATTCAAATGCCGGTAGTGCAATTATATAAGGGAAATTTGTTTTTTTTTATTAACGTTTGCCTTGTTGTCTGTAATTGTGTGTTGAATGTTTGTGTTTGAAGCAAACGACGACATTTTATGGGTAAATTAATGACCCATGCGGCACATTGTGGCAGGAAGCCGTTTTTCTCACACCAATTAAATGAAACGCACTAGTGGATATTGAACATGGGCTTTTCAACCGGTTGATACTTATATCATTGGCATTTGAAATAAACACGACATTTAATATATATATATAGGACATTGGAATGTATGCGGTGGTATAATGCATCGACTACACTGATAGGTATTATCAAGTTTGAAATTGCAGGTATTTATACGAGGTATAGGTGCTAAAAACAAGAGAGGCTTTAAACATTAATGTGGAATTCCAATGTCCTATTTTATGGCAGAAAAATATAATTGAAAAGAGTCTTATTTCAATGTTAATTCTTACTTTACTTATGTCACTACAATTTTAATTTCCCTTAAAAGAGTTAAGATATTTCGTTTCAGATTGATTGCAAGTGTTTAACTTAGAGTCTTATTCTTAAGAAGTACAACAAAGATGTAATTTAAGCCATTTCCTATTCAACTACTACACAAATAAAAACACCTTTAATTTGTTTAAGACCAACATAACGTACACTTTTTTTTAAGCAATTAATAGAAATCTTATTTTTCTCAAAACCGTGTCCACAACTTTAAAAACAAATTCGGTGTAGGCTACCTTTTTATAAAAAAAATCCGGAAAATGTTTGTAAATGGTACCATAGAACCATTTGCTTTTATTTTAGGGTTTCTCAAAAACTTTTTTTGATCTTTTTTTTTATAGAGAATGTTTAAAAAAAAATTAAAAAGCATTGTATACCAAAACTTTTCTTTGATTTTTAAAAAAGTTTCAAATTTTTTTGTGAGAACTTCATAAATTTTCAAAAAAAAAATTGATCAATTTTTATTAAACTTGGCACCCAGCAGTTTTTTAAAATCATTATCCAGCAGATTTTAAACAAAAATTATTCTTATTACCTAAAATAACGGTAGATACCTATTATAAAAATGTTTAAAAATCGTTAAGGGAAATCTCATTGTTCTCAAAAACCATTCCTTCGATTTTGATTAAAATTTGTAGGTCATATTAATACGATCTACAATATTATGAAAACAATTTTCTATTCATCGATTATTAAAGGCATCTCTCATGGAACCATTTTTTTTTAGTTTTTGACTAATCTATTTTATGAATTTTTGTACACAAGAGAATCTAATAAGTTTAATTAATATTGCATACTGAAATGCTCAAAAAATAAATTATGACTCTTTAAAATAGAATGTTTAAATTATTTTTGAAAATTCGATATTTCGAAAATGGGCCCATGATTTTTTTCCCAAATTATTTTTTTAAATCATTAATGCATTAGTAAATATAAATAAATAAATAAATAATTTTTTCTTTCAAAATTTTATATATAAAACAAAGTTAAAAAAAAACTACCTCAACGATTTAAAAAAATTTTTTCTCAAAACAATTTCAGAGGTTGTTTAATCAATTTATTTCTAACTAAAATTGATTTTTAACAATTTTTCAGTCTAAAGTATAAGTACCCATGCAAATTTATACCGGTTCAGTCGTGTATTTTATTTCTTATTTCCTCTGAATTTTTTTTTTATTAACCTCATTTACCACCCCATTATTCTACCCTGTAAATATTATTTCAACACAAAAAAATCTCGTCCTTAAGTAATCCTTAAAATATGCATCCCCGTCCAGATACGAAAAAAAAATCGAATGTTATTTTTTGCTTTTACCCCATTTTACCCTATTAATAGCTAAATTGAAGATTCATTATCTAAACATAACCTTTAATAATCTCTTTAATTCCTATACTCTAAAAAGATTATTGTCAAATCTTATACTATTTTTTTATGTTTTTAGCCCATTTCACCCTAATAAAAGAACAATTTTTAAATTTTTTAGACTTAAAACAATTACTGAAATCCATTTTACCCTAAATAAATTTCTTATCAAATCCAAAAAAAATTTCAAATCTTATGGCATTTTTTTTGTTTTATTTCATTTCACCTTATAAACAGCTTAAAGTTGAAAATATTTAATATTAAAGATCAGATTGCTTTCTAATTGCTTTATTTTTTTTTCTGAAAGGTACAAAAATGAACAAGGAATTTGATAGCATTTTAAACTTCTGGCCAGTGGTGTTGGGAGTGCTGAAAGGACATAGCTTCTGGATCTTATGCTAACGGCTTGCATAATTTTAATAAAACTAAAAAAAATATTAAATAATCCCTTTTTTGATCCTTTGTTTCCATAGAATCCATAGATATCATTACAAAATTTATCTGCGGCAACACTCCTTAACAGCACGAACATAAAACTCCATCAATAAGCTTGTCAGACACCCACACGTCACACATTCATTGTTTGGACGCTCTTTGCATTTGTCGTTGGCAAGCAATAAAGGCATGAAAAATGCAAATTAAACATCTACATGCAAATACATACATATACAAACTCTCGGTCATCTATCGTTTAATATGAAAAAAAGTATATTTAAATCCCGCATGATCCCACGAAGATGCATTGCAAGGAAAATTGTTAACTCTCCTTAGATTCAACGAAGAAAGACAATCCAGGAAATGTTTCAGCAGCAATGGGATCTAGCAAGAAAATTTGAGTTTTTTATTTGCCAATACGCCACTACTTCTGCCATAAACTTTTCATAATAAAAAGGATTATGGCATTACGATGTGATGGCTTCCGTCACTGATTCCATTATCAGACAAAATTGTATTTTGCTGCCATGTATGCAAACAATCGTATTTGTTATCGCTATACCACCTCTTTAAAATACTTACATCTTTGGTTTTGGTATCTTCTCACTTCAACAGCATATTCGACATCTTTTTATAGAGTTAGGTCTAGAGATCTACTCTTGTATATCATTTAAGAAATAAACAAACAAAAAACTCGAATCATAATTTTTGTTTCCAATTTATTGTAACTCCTCATTTTACATCAATGAATAATGTAACTCTTTATTTCAAGTACCTAGTCTCCACTTAAACAAAAACAAAATTACTTACAATTTTTATTTAACAAAATTTCGTATTCGTAACATAATAATAACTATAAGAAAGCCTATGAGTGGTGTAGGTAGGTAAGGTATACTCGTAGTATGTTCGCAAAGTTGATAACAATTTGAAATAATTACACTTAATTACCGTCATAAAGCCAGCCATAACCTAAATTTGAAGAATGTGTATTAAATATAATGTTCGTATAATTAAGTTCATTTATATTACTTTACTTCCTTTTTTGTAGCATTTTCAATTTAGGTATAGGTTTCTTATAAATTACGTAACTCATCGCTGAATGGTGTGACAGATTCCACCCCAAGGAAGACTTAAAATATTTTCATAAAAAACACGCAACCGCGCAGTGCAATAATTACTCCTTAATTGTCAAATTACGAACGCACGTTCATGAATAAAAAGATATTATCAGGGACCATCATTCATATGGGAGCGATGCAAACACGTTTAGTATTTTTTTTATTTTTTTTTTGAGAAGTAAAAGTGACAGATGCATTCACTTTTCTTCTCCAATTCCAGTATAGGTTCAAGGTTGTCATATTTTTATGTTCGAAAATCCATTTAACCGAATAGTTATGATGGTGGTTACCGAATCGCAATTTTGGTCCATCAATCCCAATCATCATCGAGACGCGGTGAACCCTAACGATCTGAAGTTCAATGCATAAAATAGTCTGTCTGTATTTTATAGTAACGTTGACTGGTACTTTCCCATTTCTGTATGGTCTTGTGTAATAATGACTTTGGTAGACCGTGCTGGCTGAAGCTAGATGCTGCCTCAAACAATGTCTGTTGAGTTGTAAAAATAAGACCTCTGGCACCCTAGGCATCAATTTAGTCGCGGCGTCATAGATTGCGTGAGAGGTGAACAACAATAGATAAACTGACATCACTTGACAGACATAATGGTAGTTGTAAATGTCAAGTCGAAGATCATTATAGGGCTTACCCCACATCGACAATTTGTGTCACATTAATTATCCCTTCATCGGAGATTGTTAAAATTGATTTTTGTCCGAACAAAACATGAAACATGACAGCAAGTTAAGAAACAGAATTTAAAACGTCACAAATTAGTTGGTTTTGATGTTTACTCAAAAAAGACACATTTGAGTAAAATCGAGAAGACTCCCACTCAAACAAGGGCGAGATAAAATACCTTAAATGGCTTCAACTACCTTGTCAGTGCCCCACAAAAAAACAAACAAACAAAAAATAAGGTCAAGATGGGCTTAGCCTATACCGTTAGTAGATCGAATCAATTTAATCAAATTTACCAATTTTTTTTATGATCAGTTAATAAAATATGCGTGACTGGAAAAATATAATTTTTGGAGCTATCATATGCTCAGAAAGGTTATTCTCATTAAACATGGACAGAAATGAACGTGGTGGGATAACTGAAGCAAAGCAAACACAAACGTAGCATGCACAGACCCGAAACTTTTGAAGGAATGACAAATGAAGTGTGCTTCGAAGGGTATTTTTCTTTAATTAAGTGAAGGCTGCATGCGACTTCGATGTCAGGTATATGTCTGACTTGCAAACAAACGCCATATTTATATGCTATAGGAGGATGGCAATGCTTTCGATAGATATGTTAATGGCATAGCAAATATTTAGTATTAAATGAAGGTAGATTTTCTTGTATCTGTCCACGCACCGTTCATCATGTGCATTGAATGGTAAATAATTTTTGACATATGTTTGTCTTTGGAGACAAAAGAAATAACTTTGATTTTATTTATTTTATATATATAATTATGCAGTCTTGAAATGGAAATTATTCATCAAATTAAATGTTTGCACCACAAAAATTTGAACTTTTGGATTTTGGAAGTGGGTCGTTCTCGTTACCGAAAATACCAAAAATGGAAAAAGACTTTTAAGCTCAAGGGAATTTTTAAGTCTTTCCAAATTCAAGAAATTTTTAAACGCTTTTTAATGTTTCATTTCTAAAATAACTGGCTATCATAAAAAGTGGCAGGTACATATACAACATCAATTGAAAATTTGTTAAGTGTCAACTTTTCAATTGTAAAATTTCTTTTTCATTTGACAGTTAAGAGAAAAATTTCGTTTAGGAAGAAAACGGCAGTGAGAAATTTTTTTGTCGGAAATTGGTGGTTAGATCGTTCCACAACACAAAATTACACTTTATTGGTGCAACTTCTTTGTGCTATTGCCTTGAAGTGAGTCCAAGTATTATTGTATAAATTTACATACATCGGTTGAAAATATGATTTTCAATTTAATTTTCAAACCAGCATGCCAATTACGCTTTGGATAAATCTGGGCGGAAGCACCAAACAAATTTATAAACAAAATAAAATAAAATAGTAACTTTGACATAAATGTGGTTTATGTCAAAAAAAACATCTGTCAAAACCTGACATTGACAAAACCATGCAGGTTAATCATAAGTACACAGACCTAAGGCCTATCAATAACTTCTTACCTAATTTGGTGTCCACAAATCAAAATTGCAACATGGCTCAAAATTCCACATAAAATTATTGTGGAATTCAGGCTCATCGATTGTGGGTTTCTGACGCGCTTAAAAAATTGGGTGTATTTTTTTATTCAAGTTATTTAAAAATTAATTTAGAAAAATTAAAATTTCGTTTCACCTCATTTTTTTTGAATTATTAAAAATTTATACAAATCTCAAAAATCTAAATTTGAATTTTTCCAAATAATTTTTTAGGTCTTGCTCCTAATCCAATAAATAAACTATTCATTTACTGAATAAATAGTCCATAAATGCAACCCATTATTGCTGATTTGAAAATTTTACAATCTGTGCAAAAATCCCACACTTTTATGTACACACGTCATATATATTGTATAAATATCTACACATTCTTTATGCATTTTTGAAAACCAAAGAATGTGTGTAACCCAACTTGTTCATATGTTTTATTTGTCATAACAATTAAGCTCAATGTGACAACTTTGACCGACTCTACAAAAATGCACCTCAGAATATTCATACAAATAAACTATTTCTATCCGCAATTCACTTTATATACAATCGATTACAAAATCCAACAAGAGTGGTGTTGTTAAAGCAAATATTTGCCTATGCTATAAAATTGATGGCAATAAGTAAATATTGAATTAAAATGTCGCGGATGCTAAATAACCATAATTAGATTTGTAAATACATAACATGATAACCAGAGTTGCTTTTTTTTCCCCAAAACAAATGATCGAATAGAAAGATGTTAAAGATTCAGTGAGTCGTAAAGGTGGGAAAATAAAAAAAAATAAAAACGATAAAAAATAACATCATTTAAAATGGTATTTTATGACAATTCACAACAATAAAATAGGTTTTAATTGTGATGAGGCTATAAGAGTTGTTTGTTTTTTAATATCCAAAGTTTCAGATGGCAAAAAGTATGCTTCAATAATCATCAACAAATAAAATTTTAAATAAATAAAAATTGATAAAATACCTGGAAGTATGCTGCAGTAAATGAATTTAACAATCAGTGCAACATATCTGTGGGCTTGTTTTTAGATTCACAATGGTATTTTATTCATATATTGTAATGAGGAACTGCCAGACCAATATTTCACTTTATTCAACATGATTTCTTTTTACAACAACAGAAAATGAGAAGTTGTTTGAATATCGGTTTCTTTTTTTTGAGAGAAATCACTAAAATAAAAATCTAAACGAAAGAGTTGATAACGAACTTGTTTTTAGAAAAAAAAATGAAATCCATTATAAAAATTCAGTGAATAATCATTAGTCATATTGACCAAGTTTAAAATGTGATGCGTGATTTGAAAATAATAAGTATGAGGGATCCTACGAGGTAAAAGAGAAACAATATAGGAGATCGAAGTAAGTAAGTAATGATACTGAAACAATCATAAGACGGGTTACCGCGCAGGGTACAAATGATGGAGATAAAAACGACCATTAATATGTATTTTTTTTTTGTAATGGCGTCTACCAGAATCTAAATACCACCAAAGCAGAAAAATGGCATCGTTTCGAAATTCTAAGAGCAAGTTCTTCTTTCCAAACAGAGCACCTGCTGTGAGATTTTTTAATGGCAGCTAGAACTCCTTCGATATTTTTTTTTAATTGTGATTGTCTTATGCGTTCCCACACATATTTTTGTTTCCTTGCATTTACCCAAGAAATAATTCGATTTCAATCAGGAAGCTTACAGCGGCACCGAAGTGCGAAAAATAATTGGAAGGTATTGTACCGGCAACGATAAGACCAGATTTTTGCAAAGAATACATTTTGACAGAGAAATCAAGTTGCTCAGTGGACCACTTCATTTACATGACTGAATCTGGTGTAAGGTCAAATTGCAATTATTGTTCAATACCTAAAAAAAATAAAAACTACTCTATTCTGATTCAATTTATTTCCATTTCAAACCTGCAAACAAAAGGATTCGTATTTGTATCAAGATCATTTCTTATTCAGTTTGATATTATGTTTCTTTAAACTTAAAATCAAATTTTTAAAAATATATTTTAAATGAGTTTTAAAACCATATTTGAACTTATAATTTTAAGGCCCAAAAAATATATAACTGGACCTGACGAAATTGCTGTTTTTGTTTTTAAAAATTGACTATATCTTTAAAGACTTTTCCTTTTGGTTTCCTTTTAATTTTTTTTATAATAGTCATAATCTACATGAAGGGAAGCACATACCAAATTATTTTTAGAGGAATTATTACTGATTATACAATAATGGTGGTGTGACTAAAGGTAGTCACCTTGGTCCACTACTGTTTATAGTTTCTATATAGTTTTTATTAAGCACGTTCTTTTTATTATAATGATTGATTTTATTTAACGTTTGAGTAGAGAATTTTCGTGTCGTCAATTTATGTTGTATTTTCATCTTGACTTCCAGGAGCTTTCAATTTAATCAATTTATCGAAGTTATATCTCAAACTGAATTCTAAATGGAAGTTTTAGTACGTAGGAACTTGGTTAATAAATGAGTTTGAGCAAAACTTAGTTTTAATAAATTTCGTTTATTGGATTTCTAGGAGTTAGTACTTGGTTTCTGTATATGACTGATGTTTTTGAGATTAAAAAACTTCAGTAAAAGAATTATCAGACTGGTTTTTATATATAGAACCATTCACCAAAAGTAATTATTAGCTTTTGAATATTTTTTAAGCTTTCAAACCCAGCTTTGAATTGCAAAATTTACATTCTAGCTTATAACTTATAAAATGAAAATTTTCGTACTCATAATTCACCCATTAGTTTATGAATTTTTTTTTTTCATTTCATAAGTCATCCACCACCTTGTGAATTAAAGCTAAGCTTCAGCTAGGAAATCAATTAAGCTTTGCAACCATGGATTGAGTAATTACAGCCAAAAAAAAGAAAGTTTTAAAGCAAAAATATACAGTTATACTCAGAACTTTATTCAGTTCAAGTTTGTATAAAACCTTTGCCTTATCAGAAATATGTAAAGAGTTTCTGTTAAAGACCCGGTTTAAATAAAAACACAACGAAAAATTATTCAAAAAAAAAACACTTTTATTATTTCGTTCGCGGATCTAAAAATTCTAAAAAATCTCTCGGCAAAATACCGATCGAGACTGAACTCTATATACATGTCATTTTACAATACGTATTAGTATTTTTTTGAGGTTGACTCGAATGGCCAATGTTGACATTCGTAACAGTTTCTTTTGCAAAAGGTTTTTATCTGTGTGTAAGTTTTAGTTAAGAGAGACTAAAATAGTTGTCCTAGTCAGTAAAATTGAGGGAAAAAATTAATGACATGAACTGGAAAATTGTAATAAATGTACGCAGTTTTCAGATTTCTGGGAATGTTAAGATGTTTCAGGATTAATTTTTTTTTAATTAATTCTAGTTTTAAGATTTCTTGGAACTATAATAGCTTTCACACTCGACGTGATATCTTTATGTCAAACTAACCATTTCATCATTTAATTTTCGTAAAATTTCATAAAAATTTAAATCAACAAAAATAAACATAACAAATGAGTTTTTTTTACTATTTTTCAATTTCTTTTTTATTGTAAAATTACTAAGAAAAGATCATTTTGTTTATCAATGATAAATCGCAGATGGTAAAAAATTCTTATAAACCTAAATATTTACATACAAGTATGTACACATACAAAATTACAAAAATAAAAAAAAAAAAAACAAAACAAAAAAACATAAACATTCAACTAACTTAGCATACGAGTATAAAGCTTTTAAATTATTAAAAAAAAAAAAATTTAAATTCTTTTGTACAATTTTTGTTCTAAATAAATTCGTTAGTTAATTTTTTTTTCTACTCTTTTCTCTCGTTTTATTTAGTACCAGCCGGATGATGATGGTGCCCAAGATTCTTTATGATGTTCCTCAACATGTACTGGAACATGGACTTCCTTGTAAACTGGAACATGAACTTCTTTGTAAATTGGCACATGTTTGATCACAGGAACCTCTTTTACGATCTCCTTGATAACGGGAACCTTCTGCACGTGGTGATGATGGATGGTATGCACTTTGTATGGCACATGAACGATATGGTGTTCACTGCAAAAACATTAACAACAAAAAAAGACAAGAATTGAATTAAAAATGAGATTTAATTTATTTCTTTTTTGAAAAATTCAATCAAATGAAAGTGAAATTGCATTTTTTTGTACTTATATCAACTATATTGAAGAAAAAGCAGAAAAAAAATGAAAAACAAAGATGTGTATGGCGTAGGTAATTAGGTTTGTAATAAGTTTCATCACATCGAATGGTGCCATTTCTTCTTCAATTGATATGCTGAGGGTGGATTTTGACGTTGATGATGGCGATGGTAATGGTATTTCTTTTACATTTATGTGATGCGTTCAAGAGACCGAGACCGAAACCGAAACCGAGAGTGAGGAGACGTGTCACGCAGTTTTGGCACTGCATCAAGAAATTATTTTGATTATACAGAAATCACTTATAGATACGCATAGTTGGACATTCATGAAGCGTGGTGTTTTTTTTTTTTTTTTTGGCGGCAAGAAATTCCATTGGATTTGAGACAATTTTTTTTTGTTTTTTCTTCTTACTTGGAACATGTTTCTTTACGTTGGTTTGTCAAATTAGAGACAAAAATAGAAACTAATGTGATATTAATTGTTGTTAAAAAAAATGATGAGATGAGCAAAAAACTTTAGAAACTTAAATTCTTCAGGGCATAATTGTATATAATAAAGAAATATTACATTTGACCCCTAAATCTGAATTATAAAGTAATTAACAAGAAAAAAAGCCCACTAAGGTAAGGGGTCAATAGTGTTATAATTTAAAAATGTTAAGAAAAAGGAAATATTATATTAAAAATACTTATACAATAAAAAATTATATGAAGAACAATTTAGAATTAAGCATGATTTGTTTTAAAAGAAAGTAATCTACATTTGTGTATTTTATCAAGAAAGTCATCTAATAAAACAAACTGTTTCACACTTTCATGAGTCTTGAGAAATATACTATAATTTCCTCAGAACTATACTTATTATTTGTGTTCAACCACCCGTGGTTGATAATTTTTAAGAGAACAGACAATTTACTCAAGCTTAGCAGCTTGTTTGTTAGGATTGAAATCTTAGTAATCACAAATCTTTAGGAGCCAAATTAACCATAATGGGAATCTGCCAATATTTTAATGGTATCGGAACAGCTCTGACACCATGTAAAATTACTTACTTAGTGCATTGTATCCTTAGATCTATGATTTTGGTTATGTTATCCCTTCTTAGCTTTTGTTTGTTGGTAACTTTTTGACACTTTTCTGAGATCTTATTTTTCTGAATTGTGAAAAAGTACCAAAAATCAAATTCAGTATACCAGAATGTGGTAATAAAATAACTCAATTTTTGTTTTATATTTAATTATTCCATATATAGGATTCAATTATTATTATCTATTTATATAAAAATGAATCCCTGTTTGTAGTTTTGTATAACTTTAATTTTTTAATTATTAAAAATAAATTTTGTATTGAATAAGTATAATTTAAAATTATATAAAATTATAAATAAATATTTCTAACATAATTATGAATTGAAAAAAGTAAAACCGAATCTTTTAAAAATTCATCAGACGCCAGTTACCTTTACCTGTACCTTACCTTCCCTATGACTATATTAAGAAATTATTACATTATAAAAATAAATATAAGTTAAAAAAAAAAAAACGATAACATTATATCGTTCCTTTGGTGATGAATTTTTTAAAGATTTAAAACGAAAACGTACAGTGCAGAGGAGAAGTAAATAAATAGTAGAGTGTTGAGTGTTGAGAGTAGCATGAATCTTACAAATGAGGAGTGTAATTACTGAATACTAAATGCAAAATACAAAATCTTTGCGTATGTTTTCAGGTAAAACCCTATTTCTTAGAATCCTCTTAGTTATGTGTGAAAATTCAAAAATCAGCATTAAAATATGGATAAGAATAAAATATCCCTATTTAAAAATTAATTTATTTATTTGAATCAAGCTAATAAATATCTAGCGTACAAAATATTACTTAGAATTAAGAATTTATAAATTATACAATATTATAGAATATTTTTTTAAAACCATTATTTGATACATCAGAAATTTGTTTTAATAAATTATGATTGACGTTATATAAATTAAACATGTTATTCAATGGTGAATTCTGCTCATAGTTGCTACGATAGTGTTTTATGTAAATTGGATCACGAAAACCTCTTAGATTACGATTTGGAACATTAAAATTAACGCGAGATAAAAGGTTCAAAGCATCGATATTACCATCAATAAGATTAACAATAAAAACAATTTCTCGCAAATATTTCGATATCATGAAAAATTAACAATCAGCACAATACTAATGGGTTTAGAAGTCGAAATCAAAATGAGATGATTCTATATTAAACATTTTAATAAATATACATATATATTAAATTTTAATTAAATAATTATTTTATTCTTTCTAATCTTGTGAATTTGGTAATCGATTTTAAATAAAATATCATGATATAGTGAAACATTAAAACAAAGTGTCATCAAATTCTAAGCTATCTTTAAAGCTTCCAGTATCTAGCTTATAGGAAATTTGTGTAAAATTTTTTACAAAATTTTTACTGAACAGACTAAAAAAACATGACAGACAAGATTGTAAGTGTAAATAAAAACATGTTGAAAATTAAATTTTAGCAAAGAACGTCAACACATTCTTTTTCCAAATGCCTGAAACGTATTTTTTTTCTTGCAATCAATTTGAAAAGTAACACGATTGAAGCTTCGAGAAAATTATTAGAGAAAATTAGAGACAAAAAAATAGGAAAACAAAAGTTGAAAGTGTATTAAAACACACAATTATTATTATAATACATAAGTAAGGTATTAAACAAGAACAAATTCGTTTGCGTTCGTGAAAAACCTATTACACTACAAAATTAGAAGGTCTATTTATATGAATTATTCACAAAATCCTATTAATGTGGAAAAAAGTTTTCACCATGTATAAGACTTTTGTATGTTAAATATTACAATGATGGTTAAAGTAAGTTAATTATTATTATATTTATAATTAAGTCATATCCATATGTAACGCTAAAGAAAAATTTAAGAAGTTTTAAAAATTATTTCATTAATATAAATAGAATAAACGAGTATAAGTGTATTAGGTGCATAAGAAATGGTTTTTTTTCTTAAATACAAGAAAGTTGTTCATACTTAACCCAACCACTATTTTATCTTAAGCGAAAAGATTATTATTTTTCCATTACAATATTAACAATTTTGAAATCTGCTCAGAAAAAAGGGATTTTCTTGTACAATTTATTTATTTGTAAATTTAAAAAAAATAGCAAACATAAACGGTTTTCAAGGAAACAACTTAAGTTTCATAATAATTAACGTCAAAGCGGTTTTTGTAATAAAGCAACTCAGACTCTATTATATTTTTAATTTTCTCTCCCTTATCTACTTTTTTCCTTTTAAATTTTTGAAAATAGCATTTTATTTGAAAATTGCAGTGGAAAAAAATATTAACACGAGATTTTTCATAACAAAATTTACACAGTATCATTTTTAAGTAAGTTAGTTGTTTGATGAATATTTGTAATCTATTTGATGGCAGTATATTTTCATTTAATTGGCGAAGTCTTCATTTTATATATAGCAGACCATTGAAAAACGAAATTTTGTCTTTTGGCAAGCTTGTGCAATAGCGTTTCAGAAACTTAACAGATGGATCATTATTGCAGGAGCGTTTGCTAAAAAAGTTTCATTTAAAAATTCTAATTTCCACCTTATTATTATTAAAAATTCTGTACGATTTGGAATTATATTTTTTTTCTTCCGTTACTTTTATTGAATACAGTTGTAGGTAATTCTCATGGGCTTTATAGGTCTTTTTTTTTGTATTTTTATAAAATAATTCTATAAAATTTACTTAAAGCACATTAAAAGTAGGTAGATGCAATTTTTTCTTTAACACTTTTATGAATTTAAATGAAAATTTCAACAATATTAACACATTTAAGATAACATATTATGTAGTTTAAAATGTTTACAATATCCAAATTTTCTTAAAACATTAAGTTTTTTAACTCCCTCTTTCGTCGATATTAACTTAAATTTTTCAAATTGCCGAATTTTTAAATCAGTTCATATATTCCACAAGAAAAAAACAACAACAAAAAACTACTCACTGTTTTCCCAAAAATCCTGGTTGTGGTGCACTGTAGGCCATAGCACAAATGGTAGCAAGGAGAACCTACAAAGTACACAAAAAATATTTTTATTTAAATTAAATATTCACTCAATGCACATAATATTTTTTTTTCCTCTCAAAGAAGTTGTTTTTATAAGAATCTATTTTAGAATGTCCTTTAATTTTATCACTGAAATACTCGTAAGTTCTTCACTTTTCACTTTTTTTTTTTAAATAATTTCAAAAAGAAAATCACAACTTACGAAAATCTTAAGGGCAACCATGTTTAATATCCAGGGGTTTTAAAAAAACGTTAAATGTCGAGACAAATACAACCGAATAGCTTCGAGAAACCGTTACAAGACACAACCAAATGTTGACTGATAACCAAACAAACTAGGTGATCTGTATTTATATAAAAATAAAATAAAATGACACACAACCATAAAACCTAGTATAGGAACTATAAGACGCGTGCCTCCGCGCGTCAGTGGTATTCAGCAGACAGCTGTTTGTTGCCACCGCCGCCGTCGTTCGTCGTCAATGTTGTAGGTATACACAAAAAAAAAAAACATGAACCGAATTCAATTCACTGAAAGTAATCAAATCACATTAAACAGAAAACAGCTGGCTAACTAAAAGTTAAGCAACAACATCATAAACATAAAATATTGTATCTTGTGTCTAGTACCTACTACAGAAGTTAATTTAAAGTACTACTTAGTCTTCGACAAAAAGTGCACACAGACAAGGAAAAATAAACAAAAAAAACAAAGATTACCCCTCGTCTTTCGGTGAATATTAAAGATCCGATTACAATAGTTGCATACGGATAAGGATAGCCCTGAAAATATTGTATGGACTATGCGAGTGTCAAATTGACCCCCAAATGCTATTTTTTATCTGCGTCCGAAGATCTGTCCTTGTGAACAAAAATGGGACACATTTTATGATCCATACAATCTTTGAATTGCAAATTGAAAGCTTTGAAATAATTTGGAAATTCTTTGAAATGTGCAAATATCTGCCGATGGCAATATGGACGCTCACCCAAAATGATCCACACAGAGACGTCTCTGGTTATTTCGAAATTATGCAACAAAGTTGCAGTTTATAAATACGTATGTATGTATATGTATGTAAGTAGGTGCCACTTTATTGCGTGAATTGTAATGTTAACCGACGCGACGTGATTATAAAATTTGCAATTATATCATTGTCTGCGAATTATAATCATAATCACTATTTAAAAAGAAAAATAAAAAATCATTTTTAAGGAAATTATTTGCGTGACTACCGAAAATTATTTCGATCACACGGTTGTATGCAACGTTCAGGCTCTCCATTCACACCATCCACCTTCTTTTCCACACAGTAATAGTTGTGCTTCAAAATATTTTTAATCTGTAACACTTTCTTATTCCCATAATATAGTCTGGGAAGAAGCGCTACACTTTGGTAAGTGATTTTAACTAAATATACATTCAAAATCTAGATTTATAAATTAAGAATTAATTTTATAAAAATTGGACCTAAAACCGATCGTTGAGGAACACCTTTCAAGACTAATTAAAAGCAGGACAGTGTATTGGAAAACATGTTTTCTTTAACTTTATATACGATTTAAAGAAAACAGGGTTTCCAATACTCTTTTGAAGTAGGAACTTAGCTGCAGAAGATGGAAAAATAGTAGAAAAATATATCAGCTCACGAATAAGAATTGAGTGGTCTGTTTTGTCAAAAGCTTACAATTAAAAAAAATCATATTTCTTCTTCTATTGAATCACATTCAAATCTTCAGTGCCTGATTTTAAACAAAATGGCTCAATACGCCCAATCTACAACTTTTTTCGACTAATTCATCATCCCATTGTTAAATTTGATTTATTTGATTTTTCTCATGAAACCTTAAAGCTTGGAGGATTTCAACTTTTGTCTCAAAAACAACGTTTTAATTACAATATTACAACGCTACCTACCCGACTATATATGTAAGTTTAATATGGGACAGCCGCGAGGAAAATAAATAATACTGCTCACATAACATGACGGAAGGTTAAATGCAACAATAATCCAGAGTGAAAAATCTGCTTGATAATTCAGCTACACGATGAGAATCTTGCAACAAAATTATGAGCAGGGCTTAGGCTTTTTCCTCAATATTTTGGGGAAGTGATTCGTATAAGATTACTTTAACCACACGCGAACAAATGTGTTAACATCATTTTAAATTATTATATTAGTAATTCTTGCCATTGATAATTTTTTGTATATGTGTAGTTAAAAAATACGGAGCTACTGGGATTTACTCAGAGCCGGTTATTAATATCTTCACTTGTGGTTTCATATTTTAGTTGATGAGTACAGTAAGAGCAATTTGATCACTTAAATAAATTGTAATTTGAATTATTGTTGAAATACAAAGACTTTAGATGATTACCATACAAGGGTATGTTAATGGGATTAACTTATAAAATTAATTTGAACTTTGTTTTTCATTTGAAAGTTCAAGGAACCCACTTATTTTCAATTGCAATTGCGGTTTATTTAAAAGAAACGTAGGGTTAGAGCATTATCAACCTTGGGTTAAGAGAATTGTTAAAAGTGTTTTTTTTTTTTAAACATGAAATGATTTCCCGGTTTAGAAGAGAAATTGATTGATTCCATAACAATTCTAAATTATGGTTAATCAATTTGAAGAAATTCCCATAGAGCATTTTTTTGTTTAAACCTGTATTAATAAAAAATAATTAGTTATTTTATTATTCACAAATCAACAAAAGCGTTGATCAAAACATAATTCGCGGAATAAGCTATATTTTTAAATTAATTACTTGTTAATGCACCTACTTGGGGGAATTAACTAATTAACATGAATTAACTTTTTTTTTGTTTTATTGATAAGATTCACTTATTTCACTGGTTAAACATAATTCATGCTTGATTTGAGTTTATTAATAGGGCTGGTAATGTTTAATTCAATGCTATTCTTTTATTTTAATATTACTTTATTTCTCCCAACTGTCTGATTTAGCTTTTTACTACTCATCCTTATTTGGCTTTTTTTCATTGCTTTCAACCAAACAATGTAATATACTTCTTGTAAAATTCAGTCATCACACATTTTCAATACAAAAACCATTAACTACATATATATATGCCAACTCCTTTAACAAGGCAATAATTAGTTGAAGTAAAGAAAAAAAAACGGTAAACAAATATGGCACTTTAAAATGACAATTTAATGCAATTATCAAAAAATTAAAAGTCTTGCAAAATAAAAAAAAAAAGTGGTAATAAAGTAAACCTAACCTAAGTTACGTGCAAAACGGGTAAAAATAGTCACGTGACAGACACATCTCTGACGATAAATATGGAAATGGAATGCGACACAATCGTAGAGACCACCTGTGAAAAATAGCTCTCACAAACATTTATATTAGGTATTTATGGAAATAAATTATCGATATACTCGCATAGGAATCTTGTTGTGATGGTTATTTTAATCGGCCACCATCAGTGTCCAAATTAATCATAAATTAAATCCCAATAAAAATTCAATTTATTAACTTAAAGACAGACTAAAAGTGTAACAGCTATTATAATAATGCTAATGCCACATTTTGTATGTCTTTATTAAAAAAAAAAACACGCTTTACTGGCTGATATTTTAATTTTATTCCTCATCTGTCAATTAACTTTGATTATAACAATCAAGTTATGCAAATATTAGCGCCAGAAAAAAAGTAGAAGAAAGAAGGAAAGAGAAAGAATTTAAAAAAAATTATGGGTATTAAACTTTGTGAATCAAATTCATATAAAAAGTAGGTATGTAATTAGTTTATTAGTTGACTTAGTAACTTATCTCTTATTTGAATTATGAAATTAAAAGAATTCCTCAGGTTCATCGTTGCGTGTTTTAATGTATGTTAGCTTAAATGTGACACATTCAAACTTAGGTATATGAAGACACCAAACATTTCTACTATCCACTTAGAAAGCTGCATTGGCTTTTAACATGCGAAATAGATAAAAGAGTAAGTTATGGAATTGCTAAAAACATTGGCACAAAATTTTAAACAGCCTGGATGTTAAAGTGTTTGCATGATACTACGTAAAAATTTACTAACTTTCTTCTTAATAATAAACATTTTTGAACTTCGTTTCATAATTAACATATTTTCTTAATAAACTGCAGCTGAACATGCCCTAAAAAAGTGACAGCTTGGGTAAAGAAGTAAGCAAATATATCATTTTCTCATTTTCAACTGTCAAAATGACATTTCTGTCACAAGCTTTCTTTCACTTTTAACTTGATATAGGTGGTAAAATTAATTTATTCAAAATTGGGTCCATTTTATTATCCATCATGATCTGAGCTGCATAAAACTTTAGTACGTTAATACAAAAACAACATTCCACTTTTTATCTGCATCTATTCATGATCCAAACTAGTACTTTTTTAACTATTATTATGGTAACGTAGTGCAAACAGTAGTGTAGTGCAAAGAAAAAAAGCAGTAAACACAACATTGCTTCTTGTTTTATTATGAGGATCTGAACCAAATCAGACCATGTGGATAGTAAAATACAACTAAAATCTAGTTTCCTTTAATTGAAATAATAACTTTCAATCTTTTAAACCGTCCACCATTAAATGTAGTGTATGAGTGAGTTCATGCAACGACGTTTAACACTTAAGCTCTTTCATTTTCCTATAGGAAAAGATATTTCCTCATTTTTTAAGAAAATTTGTCTTGTGATTTTGTGAACCTTTCGAGCTCCAGTTTTAATTTTCTCAATTAGATTGTTAATAACAGTGAAGCTCATCCTGTTGCAATTATATTAATTGTGCCACATTTCGATGGTGTAGTAAATTAAAATTTCCTCATTTTTTTTTTTGCAAATTATAATAATGGAGTAATCCTTTTCAAATAAATAAAATTAATAAAGTATTTATTTACCGTGGAAAACAATAAATTATAATTGAGTTGCATTATACTTTTGGGTTAGTCTTAGAATAATTTTCAATTAAACCTCCTACAATGTGTTTTGTGCTTGTTGTTAGGTTTTGATTTTGTTTTTTTTTTGGTTTTTTTTTTTTTGGTTTTAATTAACAAATCTACTCATGTTGAACAAGCGATTTTTTGAGTAACTTGCATAAATTAGTTAAAATAAAAAAAACACATATTAAACACTATTTAACTTTTATGGGAGATCATTATCACGGTTGGAAAATAAATGTTGACCAACTATGAATTAGTGCAACAAATTGACGTGAGATATTTAATCAATAAAAATAAAATAAAACACAAAGGAGGGTCATTTATAACATTATTTCATAAAAATATAATACCTATGTAATACATATGTATGGTGATTTTAACAGTGATGTGATATAAATTATTTTATTTTACGAATTGTATCAAATTGGTTGCAATATCTAAACCTTCACTGCAGGCACAAAATATTGTTGTCCTAGGTTTAGCTCTTTGATGTAGTTTGTGTCTAAAAATATACTGGCGCAAAATTTTAAACAGGCTGGTGTTGAATATTAATATGACAATTTACTAACTTAAAAGCCCTTTTCTAAAATTTGTAATTTTGAAACATTTTTTAACTAGTAACATATTTTGAAAGGGATTTTTGTGTGATAACACACTCGCAGTAAGGCTGCTAAGCTTTCGCATCATTATATTAATATTGAAGGTTTGAATGAAACAAAAAACACATATACAAAACTTATTTTCTTAATTAACTTATAACATGCCCTAATAAAGTGACAGTTCGTGCAAACAAGTAACCAAACATACCATTTTCACATTTTTAAATGTCACAGTGACATTTGGAGTTAGTATAATGTTAAAAAAGGCATTTGGTGATTTTAACTTTAATAAAAGGTTTACAAATTATTACGATGCTAACTCATCTTAAATTTGGAAAGATTTTTAATTCAGTGCTTTTATTTTAAAAACTTTTTTCATCAATATTACAAAATGTTCGTATCTTAGCTTTCATATAATTTTCAGTAACTGGCGCAAGGCTCAGATTTGGAACTTATTCTTATGCGCAGCACTTCAATTTACTTTGCACAGCACTGTATAATTCAATAAAAACAATTAACAATAATATAGAGGAAGGTCAGACTCGGTTTTTGAATTGATTGGGAAGCAATTACCTCACCATTCGACGAAGTAATTAATAAAAAATAATCTTTTGATGATGTTGTGATTGAAAAAAAAAAAAAAAAAAAAACACTTCACATCTTACTCAGGTAAAACTATTTTTAACATTAACTAAATTTGTATTCATTTGCTTTAAATATTGCAAGAACGATGGATGCACATCACTCGGTTGAGTTATGGTTATTTGTCATTGTCATTCTTATTTTTGAGTAGGTACTCATAATTTTGAATGAACTTTTAAAAAACATTAAAAAAGCTTTTAAATTCTTAGAGCAGGTATAGTTTGTCAGATTTCTAAGAGTGCCTTATATTTCATTTTGACTATCAACTTCTTGCAGGGTTTCCACAATCTTTATTCAAACTGTGAAGCCGCGTTTATTCACATGTTTTTTTTTCACTTGAAAATTTTTTTTTCCATTTGCTATTAGAATCAATACCTAAATATTTATAAGAATCAAAGCAGTCCATTAAAATATCCATGGTCCAAAAAAATACAATTTTAAATTAATGAACATTTTATAAAAAATCATTTAGGCTATTTTGAAGAAAAGTAGTTGATTTGTGGGCTTTGTGGTTTAAATCATAATTTAGACAAAGTATCTTAAATGGCTTTATTTTTTTAATTATTTTGAGCCATCGATATTTCAGATATTGGTCTCGTTAAAATTGAAAAATTTAAGTATAGTCTCAGTATTGGACTCGATTAACTAATAAATCTCGTCTCGGTCTATATATTGTCAGCCTCCTTTTGTTCTTTTTATGATTTCGTGAAAGTTATATGATGGAACTTTATTCTGGATCAAGAAGCTGCTTAGCTTTAAAATTGAAAAATGGAATTTTTTATTTTTAAACTTTTTTGTAAGACCGGCCGCCGTCTAGATTTTCGGTTAATTTCAGTCCGAAAAATACGAATAAATTGAAAAATGTGTATGTAAAATCGATGATGATGATATCTCAAAAAGAGATTTTGTTTTTCGTCTCGTGATCACATTACTGTGGTTTTATCGAAAAAAAAATAACAAAAAGTTCAAGAGTATTTCACTGTGATTTGAGAAAAAAATTTCACTGAATGAAATATGTTTGTATGTTAAATATTTAGAAAACTACAACTGATTTTCTAACATTATTGTTTTTTTATTTATTTCCCATTGTATTTTTTGTCTCTTGTTGTCTGTCTCTGTATCATACATCTGGACTTTAATTCGTTATTCATGAAGGCAATATCTACAACATGACAGAGTCACACTTTGGAACATCAAATCGTCTCAGCC
The DNA here is from genome assembly GCA_951394125.1 of Epistrophe eligans. Classification (NCBI taxonomy): domain Eukaryota; kingdom Metazoa; phylum Arthropoda; class Insecta; order Diptera; family Syrphidae; genus Epistrophe; species Epistrophe eligans. The sequence goes on along the minus strand of OX596030.1, from coordinate 94,782,202 downwards.
ACCAAAATAAAGTTTTTAAAATTAATTAAAATTCAAATAATGTCCAGCCACGAGTTTTCCCTTTTTGGGAGCAAAACAAAAAAACACATCAAGGAATATACATGTGTATATAGGAAAGGTAGATACGTATGTTATTTGCATCATCTAAAGACAAACATTTTGCTAAAAAGCTCAGCAAAGGTTTGAAATTTTATAAAAAAAAAAAAAAAACAATATCACGTTTTGGACAGTTAGTTGTCACGTTCTGCAAACCTTTATAATATGTACCATACGTCTGGGACAAAATGTAGATTTTTGATCGAATTTTGAGCACACACTTGTATAGACGGATCGAGGATAGATTTGTTAAAATCAATTTAATGTAAATTTATTTTTCGTGCGGTATTTCGGTAATTATTATGTAATTTATGTGATTTTATTATTTGTGTTAATAATAACTTGTAATTTCTTAAAATTACTTTTTCATTTTTTGAATACCAAAATAGTTAAGGAACAGTTTAACTTTTGTATACATATTTCTGATCAGGTATATATTTTTATAGTTTTTATAGTCGTTACTAGTAGATTATACCATGGCCTTCTAAATTTTTAAATTTATCGATTTTTTTTATTATTTGTAGATTAACTGTGTTACAAATTTTGTTTAAACGATAAAAATATCGCAATAAAACGTTTGAACTTTTAAGGAATTTTAAGCAGGGTCATGTTTCTATTTTATTGTTTTAAATTTCGATGCCTTGAAGACTGAAACCTTCTTTGAATAAAAAAAGACACATGAGAAGAAATGTCAAAGCAAAAATTGTAAGTTTTAAAAACTCAAAACTACACAAACCAAATCTTTATTGTCCGTACATTTTAATTCTTCACCACAAGATCAAGTTCGTGCGAACCAATTGTGCATATTTTTATATTTTGATATACATATATACCTTAAAACTATAATATTATTTTACTTAAAATAATGTTGGGGATTATTGAATATTTAGAGAATTTGGTCAAAGAAAATAATTGGGCACCTTTTCCTATAGGAATTTTAAATGATTGGATTGCATTTTTTTGAGGATATCGTCTGATTGAGATTTTTCGGGATTACTTTTATTTCACAGAAACAAAGGAACAAACGATGTAATAATAGAATTTTTTGTTAAAAATTTACTTATTATTCTTATTTGAAGGTTAATCCAAGTTAACTTCGAAAACATGATTTTCAGTAAATTTAGATGCAAAATTATCCGAATTATCTCGGCAAATATGATGATTCAAATCTGGATTCACAGAATAGATATTTTTTTTTAAAGATATTCATAATACAAAATACAAAATAAACCATCTCCCTAAATTATAGTTAATCTTATTTATAAACGTTGTTTAACTTTAGACAACCATTCAAGTTCTAAATAAATGTTTTTAATTAATGTCTAAGAGTTAACTAACTTAGACATGTAATGGGGTGTCTATATTAATACACCTGTCTAAAAAAGTCAACCGTCTAAGAAAATTATATAAATACGAGTGAGTTTTTTTGAGTATTGATATTTTGTTATTCTCATCTTGCAATTTATATGAAACAAAATCTGAGAAGTAAAATTATTTTCTATACTTTTTATATTTATTCAAAAATTGTGAAGGAGTCAAAAACCAACTCATCTCCGTCTGGGTTATTTTCAATTTATGATCTTATCAGTTGCAGCTGAATTTCAATGAAATTTAAAAAAAATACAAAAAACAATCCAGTAGCCGAAGACGAAGAAGTAAGTTGGTATGGATTATAGGTACGTTTAAAGTTGTCTTATCAGTTTTGTATGTTTTTGTTTTTTTTTGTAACTACTAGTCTTGAGATCTGAATACTTAATTTAATGCTTACTAACTCCTTAAGAGTATGTTGTCTCATTTCATGCCAATCTGGAAGACAAACATTGGAAATTGAACAAAAATGTCGGAATCAAATAACACCCAGTGACTTATAAGTCGTACGTGACCTTTGATATTGCCAATTTGTGCACCTAAGTTTTTGTTTTTTTTTTTTTTGCTTTTGTTGTTGTTAGGAATATTAGGAAAATAATAAAAAAATTAATTCATCACGCATTGGTTTTTAAATATACATATGTATAAATTTTTGAATTGAGAAAGTGGGGGTAGTAGGGGGGATACGATTTGTTTGCCACATACCTTATGTCATAATTTACTCTTAACACCTTGTTAAATAGGTTGTTATATTAGTGTTGATTATGGTTTGTAATTAATGTCAAGTAATAGCAAGCTTAATTAAGTGCTTAATACTGGCACATATTTTTTATTTGAATGAAATGGACAAAAAAAAATTCAATTATTGATAAATCTGATACAAAACGTAATATTTGTTAGGATATTATGTGTTAATAGTTTTGTATAATAGTTTTTGTGTAAAATGAAGCCTGCCAATCAAAATTTTAATAATTAAAAGATCACCCCACCCGATGTGGTCTCTTTCTTGAATTTTGGCGCCAAAATAGTCAAGTTTGTTTGAAAATTTACAAAATTCAAAGTGCTGGAATAAACCTATGTATACTTAATTTAGTATCAAGTTTTTATTTTATAAAGCTACCTATTTGCGAAATTTACCGTGAATTAAGGATGCATACATAATATAAATAATTAAAATTAAAATTCATGACATTCCTGCTGTGTAAATGTCAAAGTGTAGCTGTATTTATCAAACAAAGTTGTGAACCTGCTGTTTCTATTCCCACTCAGACGTTCAGTTATTACATTGTACACTTCTTGCAATTGCAACATCAGACAAGTAAGCGCCATCGTCGTCGGTCGTCGTTGCTGTCAGGCAAGATTATCCAACAAATTTGTTGTATATAGAGTCTGAGGGGAGTCTATATGCACAAGCACATTGCACAAGCACTTCCTGTATCCAATAATCCTTTCTTTGTTTTGCTAACCTAAAAAAATAGTTTTAAGTTTAAGCCGCAGGTTAGTTGAATGAAATTAATCGGAACACTAGACTAGTAGAGTAAGTATTGGGTTCCATGTTTAATGGAAATTTTTCACTTTTACCAAAATGCGGAAATGCGTTTGTTCAAATGCAAATTGCTGATTCGGCGGCAGCAGCGGCGTTGCATAAGATCGGCTTAGTAGGTATACTGTTTAATTTTATTTTTGTTGGTTGTTTGTGCCACCTATAAATGAAAAGCAATTTCCTTTCAATTGATAAACATTTAAGACGACTGCGATCGATGCCGACCCAGGCTTAATACCACCACTGAAACGAATCGCAGGACCGCCTGTGATTTTAGAAAGTCTGACATGTGTAATGTGTATGTTGACTTTTTGACATTTAAAAATTGTAGACAAATCTTTTAAAGTTAGCAATCAATGATGAAAAAATGTAAACATATTATGATTTTTTTTTTCTTTCAAATAATGCATATCGAGATCGATACTTTCATTCCAATTGCAAATTATTTCTAATACAAAAAAAAATAATTGTTCCACAAGACTGGAATTCAAGATTGGAATGTTTTTACTACTTTCTTGCTCTATTTGTTTTTTTTTTGTGTGTGTGTGTGTTTTTTTCGAATGAAATTTTGATTTAAGCTGATTTTTATTCGCTCAATTAATAATTTAAGCTGATTATTATTCGCGCAATTATACTTGTTGATTATTACATAATCATGACATTTGATTGGTGGTGTTGAAACTGGTTTATTTAGTGATTGATTTTTATATTTCTGGTCCAAGTGTGGCTACTGCTTTTTATTCAAAGGCGAATGTTAATATTTTGGCCTTCAATAGCTTATTTTCTTTGCGTTGCCTTATAAAGAAAAAGGATTTTTTCTGAAATACATATACTAGTTATCGATAGTTTGTATAGAAACATCATTTATTTATTTTTTCGTAATAGCGACTGTCCCTGTTGGCGTCGTCGTCGGTCTGTATAACGTTTCGGATCGTAAACAGATTGACCTACCACTTTAATAAAACTGGACGTCATCAGTATACAAGTGAAAAGAAGATAATAAACGGAAGGCAGTTATTCATATGAATCTGGAGAATATAATTGGTCCCAGGATTGAGCCCTTGGGTACTCCTCTGCTATTGTAGTTATAAATAATGATTAGATAAAAATCTTCTCAATTTGTATGGCTTGTAGAACAATCAGAACAATATGGCGTACATTTACGTCATAAAAAGCCATTAAAAAAAACGTCAAAAAGTATAAATTTTACACAAATGTAAATATATAAACTTTCTTACAATAAATTAAGTTGGAAGAGAATTATAACTAAGGCTCCAATATTATATATCACAAAACATAAAACACTAGGTCAGTGATGTAATTACATTTATAACCTTCATAACATGAATCTATCTCCATTTTATTCACTCTCTTTAAAATAATTAAAAAAAATATAAGTTCAACCACCTTTAATTTTGTTGTAAGCTTTTATGACCTCTTCAAAATAACATGCACGTCCGTCGTTTTATGAGTAATTTAATAATTCGAAGCATATTTTCATTTCATCTCGTTACAATCATTGAGTAAGTAGTGAACATTGAATACAGTTCCAACCAACAAGCTTATTATTTCGACTTACAACTTGGCGTCTGTGGCAGTAGTGTATATAGTTGTTGCAAATTGGACAGCTGTGCGATTAAAGTTTCATTTAATGTGAAATCACTCAACGAATTTAGTGTTGCAAAACTATTATATATACATAGGTAGGCTTTTAAGAAAAACGCTCTAACGAGGATGACAACTTGGCATCGCGTCGCGTTGTCGTCATCGTCATCGTCATCGTCAGAGTCGTCTTAAAAATTTTGCAAGCTTCCAATCACTATCACACAACAGACACTTTCATTTGATGAGATTTCGTCGTTCGAGAAAATTTAAGTCACTGGTTGTCACGGATGGATGCATTGTTTCGTTCAATCTGAATCTTATTTTAGACAAATAGATGCCAATCGACGAGAAAAAGAGAAGAATTTTAAGCATACAAATTGCATTTTAACAGCCAAGACCTTGAAACTCATTCCGCGATGTGCGATCTCTTGACTGTTTTGGTGTTGCATCAACAAAAATAACTGGAGCAAAATTAATTTGATGCGGGTCAATACTCTAAGTACGTGAGGGGCAATTTTCATAATCCGCAGCAAATATATATGCTATGGACTGACTGGCCAGTGAACAAGCTTGCCACATTTCTGTTAAGCTATATAATTATATTTGTTTACTGTTTACAAGTTTTCGCTTACGCCATTCGATGCTAGTTTCAAGTTCAGTTGAAAGTGAATCTTTCAGTTAATTGAAAAAAAAAATAGATAATCTATTACTGAGATTATAAGCAAAAATATATAAAGTGAAATCTAAACCAACTCAAAGTTGATAAAAAAGACAAATGAAGTTGATGGCATAATATACACTGCTGAAATTAAATAAGTTTACTATCTTAATTTCAAGCTAATTAAATACCAGCTCGAGTGACGTGAGTAACATTGTCATATCATGTCACATTATTTCTGGATATTTTGACCTAATGAGCTTAATATATATACGTATACACATCTAGAAACAAATGATACCTAATTTTTATACATTTTCAAATGTTGTGAGTAAAATATTCAAATATGAAGCTGCCGGCGATGGTTATACAGAATTTAAATAGATGACTGGGTCGCACTTTGCAGCGGAACCTATTGGATATTTGTTAAACTACAAAATTTTAATCATAAAAAAAAGTTGGAGTGGCAGTAGAATGATTTTAAAAAAATTACACAAGGAGGAGCCTCAGATATAAGAAAAGTAGGTGTGATAATGGATGTATTTAAAAAAAAAAAAAAAAAAAAAAACTGCACAACACAACAGAGTGCTGCAACTGGAACTGAAACTTGAGCTGGAAAAAAGTGTCATATGAGCTGTTTTTTTCTGCTTACTATGCAGCCTTTTTCGTTTTTGTTTTTTTAAAGAAATAATCAATTACGGGCTTAGTATCCATTTTTTTACTTCCAATTTTTGTTATTAATAAATAAACACTTAAAGATACAATATTTGTTGACGGTCCTTTTTTTCTCCAAACAATTTAAAATGTCAAAAGTGCTGTAGATGAAAAATTAAAAGCTGGAGAACTCGCTCATCTCTATCTGCAGCTCTGATTACAGCTCCGTTGATTTGTATTGTATCCGTCTTCACTGTATTCAAGCAGTTAATCAGAAGTTAAAGAATACTTTTTTTTGTATTCAAAATAAAAAAAAAAATTAACGTAAGTTAATTTGAAATTGAAATATGTATACATTACCAATCAAACATAAAATACCTTGGTGCAAACTGGCATTAAAATATCACTATTTTAACTATGGACTGAAAGTTCATTTTATTATTGTACTAGATCAGATAAAATGTACAGCCAGCTTAAATTTTGAATTAATTGCATACTTTTAGGAAATACATAAAATGCACATTAACATGAAGCTCAAGAGTTTCGCTTTTTGTAGCTGGATTTACATGAATGCCATAATTTCTAACATATTTTATTTTTTATGACAAATAATGTATTGGGTAGGTACTTAAATGACAGAAAGTATGGCAATTTATCAATTGTGTAAATATATACAAAATTAATGTGAAAATGATTTATACCGATAAGGAAGAAAAAAAATGGAATGAAAAAGATTTCCGTAAATATTTTAAACGCACAAAAAATTACCATCATCAATCTAAGAAGTGTTAAAAAACAAAAAACGTTTTATAAATGTTTTTACCTATTTAAATAAATTTGTTAAGTGCAAACGTTATAAAACATGAAAGCAAAATTATAAATGACAGAGCTTCCAAAAGCTGTCAAATACTAAGAAAACCGTAAAGCAAAGACTGGGCGGTGGATAAATAAAATTGTGCCATCATCATCATCTTGTTTCATATCATTAGATTATAATTTCATATAATTTCGATAGGATTGACATTGCATGCAGTTATATTATTATGCTGCGAGTTCAATTGCATTTTTCTCGAAATAAACAACTCACAACGTGAATATATCTCTGTACCTATACAGCTTGAGAAAAAAAAATTATTGTTTTGTCGATTATGATTGTGTAATCTTGAAAAATGTTCAGGGGAAAAATATAAACGTGTTGCCCATGAGATTTTGCCGTCTGCATTTCCCCAAAACTTCCGGAATAATGCGGATTGAAAGGAAATATTTTTTTCTTGTTTGCCTGTTGGGTGAGGAGTTGTGATTTTTGTGAATGCTCTTTCATAGTTTGATTTCGATGAGATGATGATTGATGATTTACAGTAGTCAAAAATTAACGTTTCAAATAATTCATATCAACAACTAGATCTTCTATACAGTGCTGCTAAATAAAATTTTAAATAAACTGAACTATTTTAATTAATAAATGTGGTTTACTTTATTTAAAAATAATTTAATTAATAATGAATGTTTAGAAAATTTTAAACAATATTCTTATGTTTAATCAACCAAAATCATAATGCCAAAATAAATTAAATCAAGGGGTTTTCTTTTAAAAAATATCCCTTCAATTAATCAATTAAGTGAAGGGATATTTTTAAAAGAAAACATCTTGTAAGTACTTATATAAAACAACAACACTAGGAATGGAAAAACTTTTTTTGTTATACATAATTTAATTTTTATACTCATACGCCCGAGTGAATATGAAGATACCATTATAATCGTATTCTTCATCATTTTAAGGATCTATTTTTAAAACAATATAGTCTAAAATAATCTTCTACGTACATTATTGTTTACAAAAATTATTGGCGATTACGTTAAGTATGGCGACAAAAACTGATAACGGTTTTTGTAGAGGGGTCAAAAACAAGAATTTTTCACTATGGAAGGGGGGTCTATCTCGCCCCGTTTAGGAGGTAGGGGCAGTTTTAGAAAAAAAAAATGACTTTCAATAAAAAAAAATTATTAAAAAACAACTGCAACACTTAAAATGAAGTATTATACCGGTTTTGAAAGCCAGAAATCTGTTTTTTAATCCTAAATTTAAACTTAAATATTTATGTCACAGTTTTTTTTTACAAAAAAAAAATGAAAAAACAAAAATTTAAACCAATTATTTTCAAAATTGTGAAATGAAGAGCTAAATTGGTTTTTTGTGGTCAATGCTTATATTAATTGTGAATCGAACACAAAATTGCCCCTACCTCCTAAACGGGAGATAGACGAGATAGACCCCCCTCCCATAGTAAAAAATGCTTGTTTTTGACCCCTCTACAGAAAATAATCATCAATTTTAGGCGCCATAGTTATCATACTCTCCCAAATTATTACTCAAAATTAAAAGCCCATGGTTTTCTATTACCAAAAGGCGTAGAAGCTTATTTACAAATAAATTAAAAAAAAAAAACTCTTCCCTATAATAGTAGTATTTTCGCTATATACATACAACGAAAGTATATCTACATATCTATACCTACGTATTTTTCTGTAATGTAAATAAAACGGAACACAAATAAACAACTACGTATCAAGATCTCCACATCACTTACATATATCCGATCACTATAATGACATCTTTTAACGTCTCAATTAGCTAGGTCGTTCGCTCGCTTTAACTGCGGGAACATTGTTTAGGCAACATGGGCATCACCTTGGCATTCATTGTGTTGTGACCACTGATGTCTAAAGCTCAAAATCAAACTTTTTTCTTATTAAGTTTAACCACTATATCTTTGAAGTTTATTATCAAGGTAGACCAATAAACATCTTACAAAAAAAAAAAAATAAATAACTAGGAAAACTAATCCGCAAAACAAAAACTGGTCGCCCGTTATAGTACCGTTACATCAGTAGTTGCTCGAACGGTTTCCTTCTTTACCTTACCTACTTCTTTTATCGACATCTACTACAACAACAAAATACGTTATGCGCATAATGCGAGACAGTAAAACAATCAAAACAATCATCTTTGGCATTCGCTCTAGCTCAGTTCCAACCAGCCTCCAAATCCAAGAGGAGACACGGCTATCTCGATTAACTATTACCAATACCATGCAGTGGCAATGATGGTAGGTATAACAGCAAAGGAGCATGAGAGGAGCTATTGGCGTCACATAATAATGGTTATACGCTTGGTTAGATCGAGTTGGAAAATTGTCTGTTTTTCTTTCGCAAGCGATTTTTTGTTTCTATCCCCAAGCAGTTTTCCCTCCCTCACGGTATGACGGGAAATTTTTTTTTTTCAAATTTTCCAGCTTCCATATTTAAACAGGCATCCGCAACGACTATAATGGTAATACGCTGTGTAACGGTGACGCTGAAACAACCAACAATCGTGAATCCTCCGTCTATACCGGAAGTGAATTAATAAAACAATCGATTCTGTTGAAATATACAAAAAGTGCTAAGTGTTTTCTTTTCGAATTAAAAATTATGACATTGAGGAGTGTAAGTGTTATTGGGAGGCATTTCTCAAGATCTTTTTATTGTTTTGGTTTTGTGTCTTCTTTGTAATTTCCAGATGTTCATCTTTTCTGTGTTAGCCCTGAGCATGATGGCTCTTTCGTATGGTTATCCTGGAAAAGAAAAAGCAAAGTAAGTTGAGCAAAAGTCAGTGTGTCATTTTTAATATCTATATTCTGTCCTAGAATTCGAATTCATGTTCCAGTTAAACACCACACCCACGTCCATACGAAAACCATAATCAAGAAAGTAACAGTTCCAGTTCCAATTCCTGTCAAAGAACACATTCCAGAGAAGGAAATTAAATACGAAGTAGAAGAAGACGACGACGATGATGGTTTCGAAGGTTACCACTATCCGAAATCACACATTTTGAAGAAGAAACGAAAAATACATCATCCGTTTATTTAGTTTGAATAAGGGATGCTCTCTCCTTAGAGGTTATACCAAATTTTTTTAATAATACAACAATGTCATCATTTCCGCACTGTCTTCATTGATAACTCATAAGCTTACGATTTTTCCTAGAATGTAACAAAAGTAAATTATTTATTTTTTTAAGTTTTGTAAATAAATAAGAATAAAATAATTATGTTAAAAATGTAATATTGGTATTCTTTTTTCAAATTCGATTTCGATTGAAAAAAATTATGAAGATTGTGCTGCAGAGTATGCACAAGAAAAGATGGGGTTTGGTTTTTTTTTCATCCAAAAAGTATGTGATGAAATTCATTCAACATAATATTTGTTAGTAGTGTATTTTGTTGGCAAATAGTATATGACAAGAAGACGACTTTTCAAAGCCCACAGTTGAAAGTGTTTTTTTTTTTTTGTCGGTGAAATAAATATATTTTTCCACTAAAACTAAATTATAATGGCATTTTTTATTGAACGTCCAGAAACCAGAAGCCTTTAAAAAAAACTGTCATCATTGTACCTTTTTTAGAAGGTTCTTGGACGAGCAATAAAAACGCCCATAGTTTTGACCAAATAAAAAAAATCTGTGTATTGATTATGCCATTCAAAAAGAATTACAAGAATTGATATTTTACTTTGGCAGCACCTTTCAAAGTCCAATGGTGTTTAATGTTTTCTTATGAAGTTTAAGTAAGAGAAAAACTATGAACAAAATGGATTTTTAAATGATTTCATCACGTACGATTATGTGATTATAGGTTAATTCGACTATTGCCTTTTAAGATTTAAATGTAATAGCAACTTTGCGAATATTATGAGCAGTTTGTGTTCGACATTTTCGTTTGATTTTTCACTCAATTGATACATTAACAAACAAAATTTCTGCAAATATAGGGAAGTGAAAATCTACATGTTACCGTCGAAAGACTATTACATCTACATTAAGTTAGTACGATGTGACATTTAATCTAGAAGTGTCATTTGCTTATACTTTTTTAAGGAAAATGTGTAAAAATCACCTTTAATTCTAAGTTGTAGCGATTTTTATAATTTATTCTGTTACTCGCAGATTGGTTTTCAACACGAATTTACAAGTTTACAAGACAACAGAATAGCTGATAAAATTCGAGCGATTTTTGTCAGCTTTTCTGTTGCCTTATAGGTTTTAAAAAATTTATGCCGAAAACATGAAAATTCAAGTGGAATCGATCGCTGGAAAGGGAGACCTATACAAGTGTTCTTGTTGTAAAAAATTCTACAAGTAACAATGCAAGTATATTTTTATGAGGGTATGGGTTATTATTACATTAACACATGAAAAAAAAAAAACAAATTGGGGTATTATTTCATTTTTGAAAAAAATATGAATATGTATTGCCAAAACAAATTGGGTTCTTATATAATTTATTTTTGGGGCTTTTTTTAATTCTTTGGGGCCTTATTGCATGGGGTATAGTTTCGTTATGAAATATGGATACATTTTTATTTCTAGAACTATCAAATCTTTGAAAAGGAACATTCATCGAATGGCGCTTTCATCGTGTCAAAAATGGAAAAAAGTCTATTTTTTGATTAAATAAAAAATATGGATAGATAGATAGATAGATATATTTTATTGTTTCAAAGAAAAATACAAATTTTACAATATTTTAAAGTCATTGCACAGTACAGAGATATGATAATAAATTTTATCTTACTACTGAAAATCAAAATTAGGTTTCTGAAAAGCTTATATTTTAATATTTTTGAATTTGAAGGAAAATAGGTTAAAAAAAACCTTCATTTGAATTTTGTTTATAATTATATCACAGATCATGCCTAAAACTATTAGTAAATGAATATAAATAAATAATTAAATAAAAATTAATAAATAAATACATAAAGATGTAAAGATGTAAATAAATAAATAAATAAATAACTAAATAAATAAATAAATAAATAACTAAATAAATAAATAAATAAATAAATAAATAAATAAATAAACAAATAAATAAATAAGTAAGTAAATGAATAAACAAACAAGAAAATAAATAAATTAACAAACAAGTATAAAAAATACGAATATACGGATGTAATTGGAGAAAAACGAACTCAACTTTAATTCAATATAACGGCAGCCCTGTAAGGAGTTAATGATCCAAAATTCGGTTTATAGCCTTTTATTTGATATCCTAACGAAATTGAAAACAACTTGATGCCCAATAAAATATTTAAAAAAAATATATACTGGATTGAGTTGAGTCTCAAATACACCCGATATATTATATATTTTTAATTTTTTTTTAAATATATAAAATAAGTTTAATTTATATAAACTCAAAATTTGAAAGTGCACAACTCTGCCCTATTTAATCGCATAAGACGCAACTACCATCATCCAACGAATGAAAAAATCCAAAACAATTCTCTTACTCGTACTACCTCAACAAAATTAAATTCGCAATTACACAAAAAGTGAAGATATTACATCACTTGCGTTGAAGATGATTATCCTCTTCTTCATTTCGCTTTTATCCGTTCTTTTTTTTTGCGAATTATGTCACTTTCTTTTGTTGACCTTCTTTATTTGTTTTGATCAGGCTGTTTAAAGTTGTATAACAATTTTAATTATTGCAATCAATGAATAAATAATCAACTCGATGTTTTTTTTATTAAGGCCACGATAACAAACAAAAATTATGAAATGGCTAGCAATTATTCAATCCCAAAAGAAAGCACAAAATACCAATCTAGATTTCCAGTTAAAGATAAACATACAACTGCCCTCAAAGGTATGAAGAGTGTTTTTATTTTCGCAGCAACAAAAGAAAAAAAGATAGCTTTTAATTTGCTGCATTGTTTTGTTGAAAGTAAAACTGTTTTCTTGCGAGTTGAGTATGTCTCTTGGGCATAATGATGGTGTAGAAATTGTCTTGTGGATGACCCCTTCGGCGAAGGTGCAATTTTGTTTTTTTTGTTAAACTTGCAGCGCCTCAAGATACGAACAAAATAACTAAGTAGCGGGACACATCAATTAAACAAAATATGAAAAAAACCATTAAAGTGAAAGTTTCATTCATAATGTTCCCAGTTAAATAAAATGCTTATGATGTTCTCTTCAACATAACAGGAAAAAATTGTACGCAACAAAATTAAATTTTATATTGTTTTTTGTTTTTATTATTTTATACTCAACATAATTACGCATACATATAAATTTTAATCTACAACAATGAAATATAAATAACATTAATTAACAATTTAATGTAAATGATGTTGATCGTGAGGTGAATAGTTAAGAGTAAGTTCATTGAACTGTGCTCTTTTATTCTTTTCGTTTGCATGTTTTGTGGAATGCATTGGACTCTTCTAGCTTTGAACTCTTAAACCTAATAAATGGACGTCTTGGATAAATAATAAAATTAAATGTGGGGCACACGGGGTGCTTGTGCAATGAGACTAGACGAGGTATGAACGAGCGGTGTGTTCCGCTCGATCGTGTGCTTTAGTGACCTGGTACTGGATAGCTGTAGCCACTGCTGCCAACGCCTGATACGTGTCCAGCGCTGTAGCTATCGATACCCGAGTAGCTATCACCACTGGAGCTGTACGACGAACCACCTCCACTAGCCTGCCAGCCACCACTGTTGTAGTTGCTTCCATCACTTGATGAAGATGCAGCTGCAACGGCAGCAATACCTGCATCATGGCTTACTCCTGAACTTCCGGAATAACCACTGCTAGAGCTGTAGTCACTGCTGTATCCACCTCCACCACCAGCACTGTGTCCTCCACTATATCCTCCACTGTGTCCACCACCAGGTGCAGCTGCAATGGCAATTGTATCATGACTTGATCCTCCACCTGATGAATATCCACCACCTGAACTATAGCTGCTACCGTGGCCTCCACTGTAACCTCCGCCAGCTCCTCCCGAAGTTGCAGCAATAGCAGCCAATTTTTCTTCCTGACTTATACTTCCCGAATATCCACCAGAGCTATAGCTACTACCATGACCGCCACTGTATCCTCCTCCACTACTATATCCTCCGCTATGTCCACCACCAGAGGTAGCTGCAATGGCAATTGTTTCGTGACTTAAACCTCCTCCTGACGAATATCCACCACCGGAGTTGTAACTGCTACCATGGCCGCCACTGTAACCTCCGCTACTACCTCCCGAAGTTGTTGCAGCAATAGCAGCCAATTTTTCTTCTTGACTCAGGCCATGACCTCCACTATATCCACCATTGCTTCCAGAAGTTGCGGCAATTGCTGCAATATGGGCATCATGTAAACTAGAACCACCACTGCTGTAACCTCCTCCAGAAGCGTATCCACTTCCATGACTGCTTCCAGCTGTAGCTGCAATGGCTGTCGTCAAATCAACATGTCCGGCACTGGGATTGCCTCCTCCATAGCCTCCTGCACTATATCCTCCGCCACCAATAGCTCCGGAAGTTGCAGCAATTGCAGCAATCTTAGCATCGTCAATACTGCTTCCATGGCTACCACTGGCATAACCTCCAGTATTGTATCCGCTGCTTAGCTGCCATCCGTTACTCAAGCTTGATCCACCACTGCTATAGCTTCCTCCACCGATACTTCCATGGCCTCCACCAATACCACCATGTCCAGCAGATTCGTGAATGATAGCGTAAGTTTGAACATGTTTACCACCGCCAGCACCAGAGCCACCGTGTCCATGACCGTGACTTCCACCATGGCCACCACCACCTCCTTCGTGCTTGATTATAACAGTTTCGGCTTTTTGACCACCGCCGCCGCCGCCACCATGACCATGTCCTCCAATATATCCTCCATGGCCACCACTGGAACCTCCATGACCGCCATCAGCGATGACAATAGTTTCTGCATGTTTCGCTCCATGGCCTCCACTAAATCCTCCACCATGTCCGCCACCAAAGGATGCACCACCACCATGACCACCGCTATAACTACCGCCGCCATGACCAGGACCTCCAGACAAAGCAAGACTCTCGATAAGACCACCAGAAAGGCTTCCAATATGACCTCCACTATGACCACCTCCATAACCGCTGCCATGACCACCTGCATAACCACCTCCTCCATGACCAGTACCTACACTTGTGGCTGCGATTGTTTCAATAATTCCATCAGAATGACCACCTCCATGACCGCCACCGAAACTACTGCTGCCACCGTAGCCTCCGCCGCCGCCGCCGCCACCGCTGTGACCTCCATCACCAATAATACTAGCAATGATAGCACTGTCATCATGACCACCTCCATTTCCACCGCCATATCCACCACCGCCATATCCACCACCGCCATGACCACCACCGCTATATCCACCACCGCCATATCCACCACCGCCATGACCACCACCGCCTCCTCCTCCACCAGAAAGAAGTTCTCCAATTATGGGTCCAATGTCATCATCATGGTCACTACCACCACCACCGTAACCTCCTCCACCGCCATGGCCTCCTCCGCCACCACCACCTCCATGGCCACCTCCATGGCCACCTCCATGACCTCCATGACCGCCACCGCCTCCACCTCCACCAGAAAGAAGTTCTCCGATTATGGGTCCAACGACATCATCATGGCCGCCACCACCTCCTCCATGGCCACCACCACCTCCATGGCCACCACCACCTCCATGGCCACCAACACCTCCATGACCACCACCACCTCCATGGCCACCATCACCGCCTCCCACAAGTCCTCCGATCAAAGGTCCTAGAAAACTGTCGTCAAGGCCTCCTCCTCCATGTCCTCCGCCATGTCCCCCACCACCACCATGACCACCGCCGTGACCACCGCCATAATCCGGAAGATGAATCCTTATATGCACATGTTCTCGACCGCCAAAAGTTGGCTTCCCAAGCGCTGTACTCGCCAATAGCAGTATTGTTAACTACAAATGACAAAAAAATATCCAAAATAAGTCCAAATTTGCGACGTAATCCTTTATTGGTGTTATTCGAATACTTACAGCTAGCCTTGAAGCCATGCTCTTGGTTAAAAGTAATCCACAATATAAGAGAGGCTCTTCTTATAAATAAAAAAAATCGGAACTCTGCTGGTATCCTCTTGAAAGGTTGAACCTCGTATGGTGTGCCATCTGCAATGCGACTGCATTTTATATAGCTACGCCAAAAAATAACCACAAAGTGGTGGTCCAAGACACCGAAACCACTCATGACCTCTCACTCTCACGAAGTCAAAGCCCAAAAAAAAAAAAACTTAAAACTAATAAAATACAACATCCCATAGCAGGCAAGATTCAAAGAGAGTGAAATGACGAAAGTAGGTAATAGTCCAGCTCTGCGCCACCAGCAGCAGCAGCAACAGCAACACCATGTTGTCTTCAATGTGCGGCGGATATAGAGATTCCAATTCATCATCATAGTTAAGTTGGTCGAAGTAGTGGGAAAGACGCGGTGTCTCATAGAGTACGAAAGGTATCAAGTCAACATTTTGCCAAAAAGAGTGGAGGCATGAGAAAAGCTCCAACTTCAGCTCCAAAAGATTTCTCTCTCAACTATCAGGTGCGGTTTAATGTGTGAGTTTGGATTAAAAAAAAAAAAATTTGGAGGTCTGTCACCCAGTGCGTTTATAGCACCGCTCGAAGAAAGCAACGGTATAATATAGTTAGCTAGCATTTCTTTCTTCTAAGTGACCTTCTTTATACGTCTTTGTGGATGATGCTGATTCAAAAACTCCATGGGCGAGGTCATGGTCGCGTTTTGTTGTGGTTTTTGTTTTTTTTTTTGTTTTAATATATCTCCTAAGCAACAACGGAAGCTACTCAGAAGATCACAATTTATTACAAACTAACGATATATGAATGAAAAAGAAATACCACAGAGATGTGGTTTGTTTTGAATTTTCTGTAGAGTTGACATAACTGCTAGATATGTATGTGTATATACAGAGCCACGTAACAAGATTAAAGAGATTGATTTGTGAGATGAAAGGGCTTGAGCAAGTTTTGCTTGGGTATATTTATTATGTGATTTGGGAAAAAATAAAAATATATAAATTATAATAAAAATGTTAATATTTTATAGTAGAGTTTGGCAACATATATAATTAAACGATTATGTGATATCTTATTAAGTTTGTTAGTGATAGTAGAAATCAATAAAGAGGGAAACAGTATAAGTGTTCCTTAATGGAATCGAGAGCAACAAAACATAAACTCTAGAAGAAGTTGGGAATAAGTTGGTTAAAAATATTTCTTTAATTCCAAATTGACAAGGGCTACAGGTGTAAGAATGATAATTTATAAATTGACATTTAATTTTTTCTCAATAAAATGAGATCTCGGAGATTTCGTTTTTTTTTTTTAACAAAGCTAATGAATCCTGTTCGTATAACTAACATTCCTAAGATTTCCGAGTTCTCAATTTCCTGAAAAATGTCTTATCGGTAAAATGGCTGACATTTTTTTTGAAGTTTGTGAGAAATATGTCAAAGTTTTTCAGTAAAAAAAATACTATGACAAGTAGGTTTGTTTAAATTTTGTAAATGACATCAGACAGCGCGATATGCATGTCAAAATTTTGTGAACTCAGAATTTACCAGATAACAAAAAAAATGACAGGTAAATAACTTAGAACAGAAAAGTGTAAAAAACAACTGTTGTAATTTTATCAACGAAAATGGTTTGTTTTTTGATGGGTTTTTCCGAATCTTTACCTAACTCTTATAAAAGTGTATTTCAATAAGTTCTGATTGTATTATAATGAAAGAATTTTATTTTTAAGACTTATTTGTAAATATGAAACCAGGATACATGCACGGGAAAATTTGTGTTGTTTTAACTGACAAGCTTAGGTAGCAATTTTCTGTTTCAACTTGTTCCGACGATTTTCAGGAATATGTACTTTACTGTTCTGTTATGTTCTAGCTTTTTCTTCACTGAACAAATCTAATTTGGTTCGCTAAAAAGGCCAGGACCTCATTCTGATAGTACAGGCGAAGATGTTAAGTTTAGTAAACTTTGAAATTTGACTTTGACCTTTGCGATGAAAATTTCCGAGTTCTCGATACAATCAGTAGTAAATTGAGTAAAGAAAAATGCATTCAGGACCTTACTTCGTATATTTCTTAATTACCACAAATAACGGTACCATGCCATATTATTTTGTTATCATTTTTATAAAATCTCATTCTTCTAAAAATTACTCTAAAAATAAAAAAAATCAGAAAATTTTAAAATGTTTAGCCTTAATTTTGATGGAAAAGCAATTATTAAAATGTGTAGCAAATTTAAAAATTGTTACTAGGTATAACCAAAAATAACATTTTTATCGAAAACGACTCCTAGGATCTTTATTCAAATTTTTCTTTGTATAATAACACCATTTATGCCATTCCTCTTACTGAAACATTTTTTTATATTTTCAACAATCTCATTTTCCGTTTAACCGATTTAAGATAGTTATTTTTTATACAACAGTTTCTTATAAGTTTAAAAACTCAAATTGTAAAAAACAAAAAAATTAAATTAGTTTAGATAGGTATTTAAAATATGGGCGAATGATTTTTTTTTTTTTATTTTTTTAACTTTGCATTTATAAAAATGGCATAACAATTTGTTTTTTTCTTAAAAATTTTTACAAAGTGTGTTACATACAAAATTATTTTTAAAAATAAAATGTTTCAACAATTTCAAAAAAAAAAATCAAAAAATAAATTTTCGAGGTTTTTTCCATTAACCAAAATTCAACTGTCCAATTTTCATTCTTCAACTTTTGTTCCATTTTTTAAACTATACACCTTGAATACCTACGACTCTATGTGTTGAACTTGAATACATAAATTTGCTAACCAAATCAAATCAAATTCCTACAAAGAACTTTGAGTTATATCAACAACATTAGTCATGTTTATTTGCTTTACATTCTTACAACGACCTTGACTTTTAGAAACAGAAACAGAAAAGAATGATCTTGTCAAAAAAATAAAGAAAAGCTAAACAATAGAATTAGGTACACCTACACCAAATAGAATTAATGTATCTCAAAGTTAAATACATCTTTAAGCAATTCATAACAACTAACATGATCATCAAAGTATCCAATCTCATCATAAACTTCATCACAGACAAGATGTCGGACAACAGCAAAAAAATGTAACAAAACCAGTAAAACGATATAAAATATGATATAACAAGCGAAGAAATATTCAGGTCAGTCTGCCTCTGCCTCAGCTGTAGTCTCAGTGTCCATTACGTTGTGTATTTTATCCCACGAACACGAAAAAAAAAACTCAAATCCATCATTCATTCGAAGTTTTCCCCGGCCACAGACAATTTTCGGCAACTGACCTCTCTTAAATAAACAACAAAAAAAAATTGAAAAACAAAAATAAAACTGCTGCGGGAAATAATTATATTGAATGCGTCCCTTCTTATGACATTTGAGCTCCTTACATCACACATGCTACATATGTACGTGCTTATGGGGTTCTTACATCACGCGCATAAGACAACCAAATTCCATATCAAAAGATTCCATCACTCCAGCAAAAACCAGATGCAAGAAACAACACTGGCAAAATGCATTTCACCTGCGCGGAACCCTTTACTGCCTCAAGAGCTGACTCGGAAAACGAATCACTATCGAAGACTTTACCATCATCGACCATCGCGGCCGCAATGACGAAGTAACTGTTCAAATGCCCAAAGCCAAACTTTCACTTTTAGCCCAGCGAATAATATTCTTCAGCCACACTGAAGCTGGTCATTGAGAACAGGTTCTCTTCAACTTCGAAACAATGATGCAAGCAAATTCCATGCTTAGGGATACCGCATCGAGGCAATTCGGGAACGTTACATAAGCCAGATGTATGTATAGGCACCTTTGCCGATTAGTTATAATACCATAGTTTGTTGTTGTCCTCGCCTCCTATTCTTCAGCTATGTATATGATGTGCCTTTTGGGAGAGGAAAAATCGTGCCGGTGTTATAATGCCAAAGTCAAAATACGGAAGGAAGTGAAGTCGGTTATAATCTGCAACATTATTATCACGACGAACAATGCTGTGAACCCGCACTTAAGTGATGATGGCTTCAGGAACTATACAGAGAGCTCTGTATGGCAATCATACAGTCGCATATGAGATACGATTGCCTTTTCATATGGTTTGCATGGTAAATCTGGCTCTGAAGATGAAGAAATTGAAAGTAAGTCGCATGCACGTGGGTCTAAGCGCATCAGCACCATCATCATCATCATCTTCCTCCGAAAAACCAGAATATCAACAAGAGCACCATCATCGTGATGGTGGTAATGCTAGATGTTGTGCAAATAGCAAAAAAACAAAACTGGTAAAGAGATTAGATAAAAACTAACAAGGAAGTTCATTATTAAACCAACTGAATTAACATTAAAAGGAGAATTCAAAGTTACAATCTCAAAGTTCCAAGTTTACGAACTTGATAGTGAAGATGATAAAAAAAATATGAAACTTGAAAGTCGTGGAAAAGTTCACATGCACCGGGTATAATTTTACAGTCTGGAATGTATTGTTGAGTGATGTATATGATGTGTGTTTTTATTTTTTTTTTGAGCCGAGTAGCCTCAAATTTCGCTGAAATTTTCAGAATTTGTTTGTATAAACGTCGAAAAAAAAGAAAGCAGCACAACTTCGTCATTTTATTTAGTTTATAGGAAATATATTTAAATAAAAAAAAGTAAAAAAACTCTCCCAAATGTCTAAAAACCTTGTGAACTTACTGTTTCGCCAGTCAATATTTTTAGAAACCAATATTTATTGCTTGGAAAATCGAGTAGAAAAAACTTTAAAATTTGCAACTCTACCTTCCTGACTATTAAAATTAATGTGTAGCAGCTTTGTGACATTTTTATTAAATTAAATAAAGAAATGGAAAAGAAAGGTTAATTGTTATATGCTATAGTCAAAATTTCTCACATGAATTGAAAAAAAACCGTAATTTGTTTTACTTTGGTTCCGAGAGTCAAAACTAAGGCACATACAAAATTCCATATATAGGTACCTACTGTTTCTTTGGTTCACATTAAGATAATTTCTAGGAAATAAAAATATATGGATCAATTTGAATGGAGAATGCAGCACTGAGAATGTTGCACTGTTATTAGTACATACATATATCACTTTCCACTCAAGTAATATCGTTGAATAATAAAATAACCATAAATTCAGACGAAAAAATGCTTCTGGAGATGTCGTAAAAATGTATTTCTATTATCTTAATACCACGATTTTGTTACAGTTAAGATTTACTCATAAATTGTTGAAATTAAAAGGTTGTTATTTATGTGAACATTTTTTTTTTTTTTGAATATTCAACGAAGTCGTCAAAGCTTTTCATTATTATGCTATTCCCTTCCAAAAATCACTTCCAACTAAAAAAATTTATATGAAATACAACAACGAAAATAGAAAAAAAAATGAGAGAAAAAAAAAATCACAACGGTTTATATAAAAAAGCCACAATTAAAACATGTCACCATTCCCAGCTAACATTTGATGTTTCGTTATAGAATTTTTTTTTTAATTTAGCTAAAGTAATTAATTTCATCCACAGAATCCAACCATAACTTCCAAATGAAAATTTTAAATTTAAAATATTAGACAACATACAAGATAAATTTTTGTGATTAAACCTAGCTTGACCACTTTGAAAAAATTGAAGAAAAAAAAAAAATAAAAATACAATCAACAGAAAGCATCCGTGATATAAAGTTGATTTTAATCAACTTTGTTGCATAAATATAAAAACAACGTTGTAACACGCCTTCCTCTCCACAATGGACATCACAGATTATTACGATGGAATATACATAGTTTCTATATAACAAAAAATATTTTGACTCTCGCTAAAGCGATATGTGGTGGCGGCTTGTGTTAGCTCCTCAATCCCACAAACCTCACGTGTGGATGATATTATTGTCTCCATGTTTCATCTTTAGATTTGTAATTTTAAATTGAAGTTAATATGCGTACATGTGTTATGTCAGAGATGGCCGCAAAAAAAAAAACTACAAGATTTAGATTAAATTTTCTCTCTCTATCTTTCCTTAATTTGAGTTGGACACAAAAAATAAGTTTTCATAAAGAATATTAAAAATTCATAAAAAACTGGTTTTATTGAATTTAACTGAATGAAATTTAAATGTTTATAAAAAATAAACATAAATCAATCTATGTTAAGTTTAAAACCAGTTCAATTTCTCATAGAAATTTTATTAAATGCTTTTTAATATTAAATTACATAACAAGTCCATGTGGTAAAACTATATCTTTTAAGCTATCTTCAGTAAAGTTTAAAAGTTTAAATTAAGGGAATGTATATGTGTAATGTAGGGTTTGTTATGATTTTTTTAAGAATGCCGTTAATATGTTTTAAATAAAAAATAGTTTTGAAAATGTTAAAAAGTGTCTACTCTCGTGGACTTTATTCACAATTATTTGAAAATATTTTAAATCTGTTAGGAATTAAATATACTTAAAACCTTATGAATGAATTCAATTTTATTATTGACAGTTAATTTAAGCATTAGGTATTAATTTTGTGTTGATTTTTTATTTATTTGCATATAAGGTTCCATTAAATTCCTTACATGAATTACAATTTTTGAAAATAATTAAAGAATGCAAGTATTTCTAATAATCGATAGGTAAAGTAATTGCGTTCAAACGAATGCATTAAATTAATTGTAATCAATAACCATTTAAGTATGTATCCGAGCAACTCCTGGTGGTTACGCTAGTCATTAACAATGTAAATCAATTTTTCTCTAAATTTTATTTCCCACTAATTGTACCCAAGTGTAAGTTGGTGCAAAAATGTCTTTATTTTTAGAAATGCTAAACTTATACGACCGACCTAAGTTTTATAATTTTGTAGCCATTTTTTGTCATTATTGTATTTTATGACACATAATTAGTGATATTAAAACAGAGAATGTGAGAATCCAACGCTTAGTGGTAGTAGAAGTTGTACAAGAGAAGCATTATAAAATTCCATCAAATTTATAGAAGCGTACATTACATTACGCATAAAAGATACAGTATATCTAGTTGTATAGTATACGTTTCGTTTTATTAATTTTTTACACCAGTCAGTGTTGTGGATTATAGAAGAGTTTTTTTTTGGGTTTCTTTGAAACGAAATTACCAAAGCATAAGCTACTGATCAGACCGTATTTTAACACTTAACTGTGCAGAGTTAGCTGCAGTTCGTTATTTTTTTTTGCAAAAATTATAATTCATCGCTTTACAATCATTTCGCGTAAAAAACAAAAGGCGCTTATTTTCAGGTCAACATTGATACTTGCATAATGCTAATAATTATTATGGACATACATAGCTGACCAAGGAGTCGTTAACTATTACTTGAGCCATTCCCAGATCTGACAGATAACCTACGCCAATTGCATACCAATCCAGTATATCTGT
The DNA here is from genome assembly GCA_951394125.1 of Epistrophe eligans. NCBI lineage: Eukaryota > Metazoa > Arthropoda > Insecta > Diptera > Syrphidae > Epistrophe > Epistrophe eligans. The sequence continues at coordinate 94,758,935 of OX596030.1, read as the reverse complement.
ATCAACTACATAAGCTATCACAGAAAGACTTACTTACGGCTATCACTTAGCTTTCGGTGCGGCAAAGAGTTACGGGAATGGGCTATTTAATTAGATAACTTTCATTGCGCTTGCGAGAGTTTGTATATAGGTAATGTCGGTTAGTTGGTTTGATGGACATTACGGTTTTTGAAATTTTCGACATAAACTTGAAAGAAAATTGAATTAGAAATGGAGTGACGGTGGCGGCGGCGCCGCTTTGGTAGTAAGGTGGTGTACTAAAATGAATGTAATTTTAAAAGTAAGATTGTAATAGATTAATAGTGATTTTCTTTTATGCGTAAGCTTACATCATCTTAACGCATAAGTTACCACCATATAAATACGAACTGGAAATGTTTCAATTGGGTTTTGATTTAAAAGATCATTTCAACAAAGAAAAAAGTACCGCAATTAGCTTGTGCTTGGGTCTCTGCCCAATTAAGGTGCAGGTTGTTATAAATTACTTGATTTAAATTTATAGATAAGGTGTATAAAAAAAATCAAGAGCTAATTCGACTAACCAAACGATGAACGCTAAGAGTGAAAAATCACATGACCGGATATAACTTAATTCATAGTTAGTGTTTCGATGGTGGTAGCATTTTTTTAGTGCCTTACATCAAAATTGGAGCTAAGATTATGTCAAATTTCTTTTCTTTTTATTTAATTATGATTTTATGATTTTAATACATTGATTAAGAAATATTTGTTTTTAGTAATTCTAATTTTTAAACAATATTTTTTTTCTTTGAAATTTTTTTTTTTTTAACAAAATAAAAAAATATAATTTGCCTACAACTTTAAACTTATGTCTCCAGGGTTACGCCAATTTCTTCACATACATTTTTGCTGCTAATAACAACCTGACACTTAATCAAAATATAGGAAGTATAATTCGTCTCGAAGCATAGTGCAGAAATAATTGAAGATCAGTGAAATGGAATCGATATACCATTAATTCGTGACTACAGTCGTATCTAATTATATAAATCTATATAGTTTGTTATACTGATATCGCTTATATATATGTATGTAGCTCCAGATTGGCAGGTCGTGTACTAAAATAATTTTACTGCCATTGATCATGGCATTTGCAAAAGTCTTAAATGTAGCAAGACAAGAAATGATGTGTAGTAAAAGATATCTACTATGTTTTCCTGTAAATTACCTACATTACCAGTTCCATGGTTGAATGGCTATGACTTACAGCAGATGTACAAGTTAGGTATAAACAAAATGCAACAATAGAGTGTATAATGTGTTATTTCACATTGAGATGGTAATTAAATATAGGAATAAAAAAATGTCATTAATGTTTGTTGGTTTTTATTTTTTAAATTGTTTTTACTGTTTACTATTTTTTTTTTCTTTAATGGAAAAGAAGTATTTAGCAGGAATATACACGCAAGTTTTGGTGCGTTGATTAGAAAAAGCGTAATTAATCGCATTCACAATAAGTGAGAATGTGAAAAAAAGAGGTAAATTATCGGCTTAAAAAACAATTAAACGCTCTCTGATGAAATTATACTAAAAGCTATTGAACTTTAACATAATATTTGTGGATGTATATACTTAACAAAAAAAAGACTTTCCATTTTTAAAAGATCCTTTCTTAATGTTTATTGTTATAGTAATAGATAGATTATTTACATTCGAATAAAGACATTTTATCTATTACAATCGATCTCTTGCACGCTTTGCAGCGCCACCTATTGAACATTTGTCAAACTGCAAAATTTCAGGTTTTAAAGAAAACTTTATATGTAAGAAAAAAAAATTAATGTAAGATTATTATTATTAAAATATGTTGGGGTGTGGTTCGACACGAAAAATAAAAGTTAAATAGGTTGAGTTTACAAGTTCTTTATTGAAAAGGTCTTACTTTTAAGATTTTTATTTCAAAAGTGAAGTTAGTTAAATGGAAATGATTTCGCCGTGGGATTATTTGGGATATTTATTTTATGGGAAACTAAAATGGACGTCAAAGGAAATTTTACTGAGCGCCATCTAGTTTTTGAAACTTGTTTTCTTTCACCTAAACACATGTCATGCTTTTGGTCATTCAATATAGATTCTAAATACAATGGAGTCTTAGATATAAAAAGTGGGCGTAGTAGTGGGTGGGACAAATAGCACATCATTCCTTAGGTCTTTAGGTTGGAGAGAGCTGAATTAAGAAATTGTAACGTTAGGACATTCAATAAGGATACAAAAAAGTAAAATATGACAAAATAGGTCTGCATGACCTCATGCAGACCAACATTAATTTTTATAAATATATAAGTTAAAAATAATTTTTTTCATTGCCTTTATAAAAGCTTGTTCCTCTTTGTGTATAATGTTGCACTAATTATTATTTATTACATTGAGTTTAAGATAAATAAAACATCAATGAAGAAAAAAAATAGTATATCAGTATGAGCTAAACTTATAGATTGAAGTAAACATATCTATCTGTAGGAATCTGAGTTTCCAGCCCAAGGCTAGTCTGGGAGAAAAACATGTGGGCTCGATGGTCGATGCTTTCCTTACTTACTTAAAAAGAGGGCAATGATGTTATGAATCTAATTCCAGCCTACAACACAAATCACTTAAGCGTAAGATAGGAGTAACAATACGGGCGGCTATAGGGTTATTTTTAAGGCCAATTTGAAAACAAGAAAATCATGAGCGATAAGCTCCGAATTTTTGAAATTTCTTATGTCCTCTTGTTATAATTTCAGCTTTGACACAGTGTGAACTATAAAATTGACAAAGTAAATTTGTGAAGTCCATTATTAAATTTTGAACTCAGGTCATGATCTTCATACTGATTAGCTGAAAATTGTTGCTGAGATTTGCATGAATAATCAATATTATGCCCAACCATGCACTAAGCTTGACTAACGAAGACGGCTCCGGACTCCGGAGATCATAGAGCCTGTCAAAAAAATTATATTTTGTTCCAATTCAAAATGTGGATATTCAGGTTGCAAATTCAGAAATAAATCAGTTTGACATTATTGATGATCCCCGCATTACGTTTTACTTGAGTACTTCGTAGCTTTTGAGCTTTACAATCAGATAGATGTGTCTCCGACATATTATACTATACCAATAAAACTAGTCCGCATTCAACAGTATTTCTTTTTTTATTTATTGCATTGCGCATTTAATAGTTGATGGATTTTCCGTCAGTTATCTAATCACTCTTCTCTCATCTACCATTATATGAGGAATCATGATCACGCATATTTGTCTTATACAAATTGAAGACACAAATCAATTAGTCAAGTTGTTTTCTCCTCTATATAACGAAACTTTTCAATAACTGCGGAAGCAACGTTTATTGCACCAACATCTAAACAATAGCTCACATTTACTATCCTCATGATGTACCTAATGTACCTCTTTAACTGCAGCTGCCCCAATGCTCCATAAGACAATGATTCCAAATGCAAATAGCTTTATAACCAGTCTTTTTATGAGGCTCAAATTTTTCAAAGCGAACCACCTTTCAAATAGTAAACATTAAAATGACGCGCGCAATGCTTGATCACAACTAAGTGCTGTCGGTGTTGGAAGTACATATATAGCTGTCTGTATATAATGTAAATTTCTCCGCACACTCATAAAGATGAAGACTGCACTCTTCGAGGCTTTGAGGAGTGCACCAGGTAATTCATGTAATCTTTTAAATCCACATAGACGACATGCGATAGGCATTTTGACTATAAGGTATACCTACTTCCTGTTTGAACTTGTTCAAAGAAGAACGCCAACTCATATATACTAGTAGGTAGTAGGTGAAGATGAATCCTGTGTGTGGCTTTGAAAAACAAACCAAAAACCATTAAAATAACCGGAATCAGTTTTGCCAAGTAACTTTTACTCTCGTCTTGAATTTATTCCATTAGTATCGATGGATGTTAAGCCTCCAGGTCTTTAATGGTCTAACCATTTAAAATCGTATTGAATTTAAACTTAGTTGATGTTTGGCCATTTAAAGTTAACGTTCGGTGCAATGTTGGTTATGTTTGATGCAGTCAAACCTTTTTTTATCTAAATCAATTTCCGCACATTTTTTTGTAAATTGCCAGCTGTGGCCCGGAAGTGTGTATGTTCCTGGATGCTGATGCAATTGCAGATAGATGGATATTTAAGGCGTGCTTCGAGAGTGAAGGTTTTAATTTGTAGTTTAAATAAATCTTAAATAAAAAATTAATATTATTGAAACAAATAATAAGCAAATACTTTTTCATTTCTGGAATTATTATAACTGTTTAAGAAAAGAAAATGATGCACTGACATCATATTGCTCATTTTGTCTTTTTGATAGCCACCAATTTTTCGAGTTTTACTTTAAGTTTCAAAGTTAATTTAGCAGAGATTGAAATTTCATAAAATCTTTAGTTCCGATAAAAATTATATTACCAGCACTAATTGTCATTTTGTCATCGATAGTTTGTATGGAAACGTCAAATTATCTGAGTTATCGAATAAAACTATTTTCTTCATTAAACCAAAAATGGCGATCGTTGTGATGGAATTTATTTTATTTGCCTATAACAATGACTTGAAATTAAGTTCTATGTTTTTATTTAATTTTATTAAACGGAACAATTTTCTTTATTTGTTTTCATTATATTTTTATGTGGTTCGTATGGCTGATTAGCTATTATTTTGCATGCTTACAACAGAGCTGAAAGGCTAGTGATGTCATGTTGTAATAGTGATGGGTTTGCTTTTGTGTGTTTTTTTTTTTTGACGAATTTTATAAGGACTTGAAGAAAATCCCCCTATGGTTTCTTATTTAAAATGAAAGGCCATACAAAAGCGGTACACTGATGATTATCCTATGTTTTTATTGTAAACATGCAATTTTTAATTATACCTTAACTCATAACAATCACAAATAATCGAGTGCATAATGAAATCAAACAAAAACTTTTACTCTTACGACTTGAAAAACAAAGTAATTTAGTTAGTATTTATGTAGTATTTAAATGTTTACACAACACACAATAACATTATGCATGAAAGATATCAAAACTAGCTCAAATACGAACTAAGTATTACTATGACATAATATAAACTGATCTGACAAATATACAAATTCGCATTAATTTTGCGGGCTTCCCCAAAGATATACGCGAATTTTGGTAGTCTGAATGGCATATCTACTTCTTAATTACCATTTTTATTGTTTTCAATAAAACAACGGTTTTGTTGTTGGTATATACTCTGATTTATTGTAAAAAAAAAACGTTCCTACCAACAATTTTGCCATAACTAATACAATTTCAATGGAAATCGAATCGAGCGTGTCATATGGTGCATTAATTCACTGACGGTTTTTTTTTTAATTGAAAATAATGTTCCGAAAAGGAAAACAAAATAAGTAAGAGAGACAGAGACTGAAAATACACAAAAATAATATTAACAAACAGACAAAAACAAAATCTTTACAGACCTGAGGCATATACACTTTGCATGACTGGCAATTTAAATGTTTTGTTAAATAGTTTCACTGCTTAGTTTTTTTTCGACTGTCAAGTGATTTATGACAGTGAAATGGCTGCTTCAGATGGTGTATGGTATGATGGTGTCATAAATAATTGTTTTTTTTTTACGGTAACATTACAAACATTAATGGTTATTGTTTATTGCGTGAAGTGTATTGACTTCAATCACAAACAATAATGATGTTAGGATGAGAAATGACCTTAGGTTTGGAACCACGCATCCAATATTGTACTGTATAAGTACTCGAAAGCTATTCGACGAAGAAGCGAATAAAATAAGGAATTATGAAATAAGATTTGATATGATTGAAAGATTAGCAATAATAAGCGTTTTGTAATAAAATTTCAGTTATGAGATTTGAATATTTATTTTACACTTAATCAGAAATGCAGAGTGAATTAAAAAAATTTGTGTGTGTTTATTAACTCGCAAGCAAAATGTTAACATAATCATCAATTAAAATAACACAAAGTTATGATACACATACATAAAATATGCATTAATAAATTGGGATCAAATCACAGTTTTTTTTATGCGATTACGATTTTGTTTTGGTTTAAATAGGATCATTTTCTGGTTGCATATTATTTTATAAAAAATAATATATTTGAAAGTAACATTGTTTATACTATACTATATACTATACGTTAAGTTAATAGACAATTTTATTTTTTATGATTGGTTCTCTCAAAGAGATCCTATATTCTTATGGATTGTTGGTTTTTTTTTCCAAATAAAAAGTTAAGCTCAAAAAGAGTTAGCATCATCTCTTTGAAATTTTACTTGGGAGTTTTGAACTCCATAAAAATAATCGACTCTAGATTTTATTTAAACCCTGCACTAAGATGATATAGAGAAAGAGTACATGCATGATACCCAACAACAACAATTCTATCTGTGCTCTGTACGTAATCTACAGACATAACCAATAAAACGTTTTCATTTAAACCTGGAACTGAAGTCGCTTAGTTGATTCCGTAGAGTCTAGAGGGTAAATTTTTGTAAGTTTCTTTAACATGGCAAAGCCATGCTTTAACGATTGTTAATATTCTCTTTTATTATTTACAGAATTGCAAAATCGAATCTAATTTATATAAAACTAAATTCATTTACTGAAAAGTTTTAAAAGCTTAATCTCTACATTTAAATTTATTTCAATATTCTTTTACTTTAGTTTTAAAGAAAAAACATAACAAAAGTATCAACAATAATTTTTATTTACAAAAGACTAACCCACCGACGCACCTACACGATTAACTCGTTTTCGTTTTCTCACCAAACTTCACCGATCCTCGATGTTTATTTAAGACTTTATTTAAGCTCTCATTCTGACTCACATTCTTTATCCTAAGCTTGCTTTTCCCCTCAGAATTCATTCGTGTAGTTCTCACTTTTTCAGGAGGAGTTTTCTTTGGTTCTTTGGTAGTTGTTGTTGTTGTTGATGGTTCACGAGTTGTTCTTATAGACTCTCGTGTTGTTTTCAGTGGCTCCAGTAACTCCAAAGTAACTTTGAAACTATTTTCCGTTGTGGTAGCAGTTTGAGATTGCTTTGTTGATTCTAGCGAAGAAGTTGGACGATAAAAGAGCAATTTACTTGGCTTTGGACGATGCAAGTTGTACCGTTTGAAAGGATGTTCAATTGTACTGCGGGCTGGTAATCTGCGAGACGATGGCGTTGTAGTCAGCGGCGGCGGCGGAGTCGTCGTCGTTGCAACTGTTGTTGTAATAAGTGGAACTCGCATTGGCTGGAAATCATTTTCATTTTTCGAAAAAGTATTCAAAAAATGTTCCGGATAATTAGGACCTTCAGTTGTTGTAGCCAAAAAATCAAAATTGAAAATTGACGGCTTGAATGTTTGGTCCTTTTGAACGGACGCCTCTGCACTATACTCAGTCACTTCATATGAGAATTTATTTTTGAGAGGCTCCGAAAGTACTAGAGGCAATGCCGTTGGTGCGGATATGGTTGCAATCTCATCGACTTTTGTATGAAGTCTACTTACTGCGAAAGATTTCGGAGTTGAAAACACTGTTGCCTTCATTGGCAACCAGCCTTCACCGAATTCATTGATTCGTCCACTCACAATATCGTCATCCATATGAGTTTGATGTGAATGTTCATGAATTCCTCCAACGTCTTCATTTTCAACTCGTTTTTCTTGCTCTTTTTCGATTTTTCGAAGATCATCCTCACTCATAAATGGCATTACCACACTTGATTTGGGTGTTGTCAATATCACTGGGGCAGGAGATTCAGCGATAGGAACATGATTGTACAATGGAATCTGCTGCTTAATGGGAGGGCGAAATTTAATCACTTTCATTCGCTTAAATGGTGGTGGAGGAGGTGCTGGTGGCTTCTTGATGACGTATTTCACTTTCTTCGATGCCTGTATATCGAATTCAAAAGGTTTGCGGTATCGAATCATTGAGGGAGAAAAAACTTGAGTGATCGGACGAGCACCGTTGGCAGCATTGCTCATTAGCCCATCAACTGTTTCATCCATTTCTTTCCACATAAATCGACGCTGCATAGTTCTAGGCATTTGTATGAATGAAGCGTATGTCCATGGTTGTGTGTGTTTTCTGATAGATGGCGCTGAATATTGCATTGCTCTTCTGCAAAGAAATAAATGTTTTCAAATAAATACGTTGAGCTTTTTTGATTTTTTAACGTAATAACTTACGAGTATCGCACCGCACTTGAACATTGTAAAGCTGATAAAAGAACTGATGACACAATAAATTGTCGAATGATCTTGAAGATTTAAAAGAAAATTTAAATTAAAGGAAATTATTGAGAAATAGATTTAATTGCAAAACTCACAAAACCATTTAGGGACATAATTTAATTTTTTGTTTTATAACCAACACAGATCGTAATTAAATTAAAATATTTTAACAACTATAAAAGCTTAAGTTAATTAACTTTGGTAAGTGCTCACACGTTAAACTATTTGGCTAGATTATTCCAACAGCTGATGATGTCTCAGGCTTATATACTCCTCATGGTTTGATGGGTTTCGATTTATAGCTCAGGCGATATCCCCAAAAGTGCAAGTGATTAAGTCTAGAAGAATCGAAAAGCATTTCTCGAGAGTAAGTTGGTGCACGCTAAATCAATTGCAATGAGTTATTTTTGCTAACGGCTATATACTAAAAATGCTCAATGTTAAGGTTAATGTATCACGTGCGTTCCATCTCACTTGGTATAAGGCGTTTTGAAGAAACTATGTATACCTATACAGCGTTTTCATTGTGATCGTTTGTTACGCTATCTTTGGTAATAAAATAATGGGGAGTCAGTTGATTTGGTATAAGGCAATTAATATAAATTTTAAAAGATTAACTCAAAAGTTGGAAGAAGAGATGTGATTATTTTTTGTTTAATAAATATAGATCTTTGCAGTTGAATGAACTTCTCTTTTGTTATACATAATAATTTTATTTTATTTGTTTTTGTAGTGGTGCTCCCTTCTTCATTGTTGTTTTAATTTATTAATTTACATATATAAATTATCTCACATAGGTAGTTAGATGCTCAGATTCTGATTTACCTATCTTAATCGTACCACCAATAAATGGATTAAAATGGTAAAAAATTGTTTGCTTTTAGAATTGTTTTCTTTTGTTATTAATAATGTTTGTTTTATTTACAATATTTCTTTTTTCAATGAAAGAATATTATAGGTAACGTGAAATACTTTGAATAGGTAAAGTATTTTAGACTTCCACAAAACGCCTATTTAAACATTATAGTATCATATTAATTTAAAAAAAAATAAAAATTAAAAATGTGAAAAAGGTATGTTTGCATAATTGTTTCCAATTTTTAATTTTACTGTCTTACTTTTTCAAAATTTTGGCAGCTTCAGAGGTATTTTAACTTTGAGATGTATTTTATGAAAAACTCAAATATGAACAAAAATCTGAAATACAAATTGGAACAATTTAGAATTTAAAAGTAACAAATTCGGGCAAACAAATTTTGAATTAATTAATTAATTTTTAAAAATTTTTGTCTTTGTTCTGGGAAAACGCGCGAAATTTTATTTTTAAAATAAAAATTATCCTTAAAAGTATGATAAAGGCCGAAAAGAAAAGAACTCTTTAAGAAAGGAAAGGTTTAAAGATTTCGATCATTTTTTAATATGATTTTGTCTTTAAAAATTTAATAGTTCCGAGACGGGCTGTGCCGCCAGACAGTATAGTACAATTTTTTGTATCTTATTTTAAACAAAAGTAAATTTGTCGAATTTTGGTTAAAAAAAAAATAATTTCCCATGACAATCCTTGACGAAAATTAATAAAATTCAGTACACTTAATTATTGAAGGACTCTGAATTCAGTGAGTACTATACCTTTTTGTATACGAAATAGGGGCTTCACATTTTAAGTCATAATATACATACATACATATGTACATACATAGTTCAAAAATTCAAAATTTATTAAAAAAAACATTGTTAAAGTCATGAATTTACTCAAATTGTTATGTTGCGCAATTTAAAAAAAAATTTGTGATATTGCATATATATTTTTGTAAATAAGTTTTAGACCAAATCTTGTCAAATTTCATATAAAATTAACAATTTTGACAGTTAAAAGTTGAAAGTTTCGGTCATCTACTCTAAAATCCGAAATAAAATCCTAAAATTTAAAATGTTGTTAATTTAACTGGTTTTGTAGTTAAATTTGACAATTGTCAAGCTACCGTAAAATTACGATTGTTCTAATAATTTTTCTTAAAAGTGAAATATTTTTTCCAAGTTTCAAAAGTCAGCAAATGGTCCATTGATGACCATTTGCTGACTTTTAAATTTCTCCTCCCCCCTGCTAAAAAAAAATCTTTCACTCTAGATTTGTATAGACTCGTTTTATTTTCCACTGCTTTTTTGGGTGTGAACCAAAAACAAAAAAAAAGTGGTAGTCCGACAGCTCGTGGAGAACCAGGACCTAGTGAAATCTATTTTTAGCTGTGAGTAGAATTGGAACTCACAAACCGAATTTAACTCCTTCTTGTCGATTTTGTAATAAATTGCATGTTGACTCAAGTTATACTTTGCTTCGCTGGACACAAACAGCACCACTTATAACATAGTCATAAACTCCTAATCATAAATGCTATTAAATAATTACATACACAACATAATCCTAAGTGTAACGAACCCATTAAAGTTTTGTGAAGGGTAACACTGGAGGTGGGGAGAAAAAAACATCGACATTTAGATTTCCGGTTGGCAAGATTTACTTTCCTTGTGGCATGGCAGAGTGGAAGTAGGCACAGCTGCCTTGACACTGCACTCCATCTAGACCACAATTGAATAGCATTGGCCAATAGCCATTGTAATTCGAGAAGATTCATTGTATTGGGTTCCCTTGTGGAACAGTGTTTTCCAGACGTTAGAAGGGGCAGCATTTCTGCAAGCGCTGACTCCAAATTATATTTCTTCTTGGTATAGGGTACCGATTCCGTGAGATTGTCTATATATAGCAGCACGACTCATGCAAATTCAGCTTCAAAATCTATAGTATGGTGTGGCGCAAGACAAAAAAACAAAAACAAATTAATGGCATGATGTTCACTCATGAGAAGCCAAGTATATAAAGTTAGGATGCATTTGAATTTGAATAACAGATAGGTCTTGACGCCCTGACGAATAATTTGCATATATACTCTGGTGGAGTGGACACTAGCAATAGAGCTTTTTTTATTGCATATACCTACTCCTAGGACAATTTTCACCAAATGGTCGAACAAGTGATAGTAAGATTTGAATCCTTTCTCGGAGGACATTCAGTGTATGATTCAATTCGATTCCATTTTAGAAGCAACTGGCTATTGGACTTATTGTGACCCTGATGACTGTGACGATGAATCATGCTGGAGTAGCAGGAAATACTCACAAACGCTTTGTCATTCATGTTCCAATGAAAATGAAGAGTCATCATCACACGCACACGGTCTATACACATATTCATCATGGTGGAGGAAAAGTTGAGTACAAAGTCCTTGGATACACTCAACAGGGAATCGATGGACACGCTGAGACCTCGGAGCATGGAATTCCTGTTCATGGAGCTGGAGGTCTGGTTTTCAATCATTACGCGCGGAATGGTGAAAATCATTTGCAAGATGAGTATTCCAGTGATTTTGAGGACTGGGATTCATAGAAAAAAATTAGTGACCAGTGTGTTTGAAGTGTGGGACCAATTACCACTACTTTAATAGGGACTTCAAAGTTGTTAATTAGTGTCATTTTAGAATTTAATTAGAAAGATAAATGTTTATTCAGAAAAGTGTTATTCAAACAATAAATAATTTATTAATTAAATAAGGCTACAAAGTTTAAGTGAGATGGATAAGGTGATAGTTATAAATACACCGCAAGTGACGAACATTATATTCATTTTGAAATTTTTCAAGGTTTGTTACAAGATGGATGCCATGACTATAGGAGAAGAGCTATATTAAATGTTCGAAACGAAAGAAGAAAAAACAATATTTCTAAAATATTTCTAAAAAGTTCGGTTCTACATAGACCTATTGTTCCAATGCATTTTGTTGGCTGTTTCCTGTACTAAAAAAGCTCCGCCTTCCTAGAGTCTATACCTCAGTTTTTTCTTTGTAGGTGTGGTCCAAAAATTGTGTTTTTTTTTCTGGCGGTTATGCTTTTTTTATTTTTATTATGGTAAGGTAGTGTATAAAATGTAATGAGAAAAGATATAGTTATATACCGCTATCTGTCACTGTTATTCTGTTTGTTTTATTATGAGAATCTGATCCTGATCAGTACCTACGTTCTGTAAACTTGGTCAAGAAACGTTAAAACATGGAACAAAACTCATATGATTTGTTTGAAATTTCATCGTATGTCGACTAACTTTATTGATGCGATAGTAACAGAACGTTACAGTTTATACTATCGTAGCATGTGCAAAACAAAAAAGACATCTACCCAACAGAACAACAACTAATTTATCGATCATTGAAATAGATTCAGACAGAAAGCAGATTTACGTGGCAATTTTTTATTTGAAAATGTATTAAAAATTGATTCGAATCAGATCGTTTCAGCCCTGAAAACCTCAACTCCCCCTGGGTAAAGTTCAACGAACGAAACTACTGTTTCTAGTGATAGTAAACTTGACAGCCAATTTTTTACCACGAATAGTTACGCTAGAACCACATGTTCAACATATTAAAGGTAAAAGGTTCGTTCGCGTACTACTAAAACTAAAACTACCATTTTCTACCAGATTTAGTCCAAACGTGTTCGCATAACCACATTTTGTGTAATTTCTGACAGGAGAGAGCGCTCATCACGTATTTTTGTTTTTTGTTTTTTTTTTTATCCAAAATTCGATGAAAAAAATTCACTGAGTACAATACTGACTAAAAAAACGCACACACACAAGTAAGTATACTTCAAAAGTTTCTACATATATTTAATTGATTAATTTGTTTTCTATGAAATATTTAAATTTTTTTCATTAAAATGATTTTATTTTATTATATTTTTTTGTATTTGAACGAAAAAAAAATCACTTGCAACAAGGTCAACACAACAAAAAGTAAACAAGAGCCATTTTGTATTTTTATTGTTGTTCTTATTGGCTATCAAATTGGCTTCTGACAGAACACAGAACTTACCAGTTTGTGCCCGAAGAAATTTCTCTGGTAGAAACTGGCGCTTTCTCTTGCCAGAAATTACACGAAATTTGCGTACGCGAACACGTTTGGACTAAATCTGGTAGAAAATGGTAGTTTTGGGTAGTTTATGGCGAGTGCGCGAACGAACCTATTATTTCCCCTTCTTGCCAGTTTTACCCGAGAAATTTCTTCGGGCACAAACTGGTAAGTTCTGTGTTCTGTCACAAGCTAGTTTTAAGTTAAAGAACAAAAACTTAAATACAAAATGACTGTTGTTTGCTCTTTGTTTTTTTTTTTTTAACTAAGAGCACTGATTTTTTTTTGTTCGTTCGTGTTAAAAAAATAAATTATTTTAATAAAAAGAAAATAATTGTATGATAAAAAGAAATATATTAGTCAAATATTTAATTAAAGAAACTGTGTTATTGAAGTGTTTTAGTGTTTTTTTTTGTTTTCAATTCTGTTCTCTTAAATGACGTTTCTTCATTAAATTTTGGGATTTATGAAAAAAATGTGCAAATTTTAATCCATTTACGATCAAATTAAATATGAAGTTATGATGGAAATTTGAATTTTGTCGCTTTGTTTACTTTTTTGCTTTTGTTTACTTTTTTTTGACGTTTAAAAAGTGGCAAATATTTTGGTTTAAGGCGTTCATGTATTTTGGGACAGTTTCACTTCTCTTTTTTTGTTTAGTTCGCGCACATCTGTCAAAATCTAAAAAAATGGCGAATCCAGTACCCAATCACATGCATATAAATAATATCAATATTTTGTTGTTTTCTTCTAATAACGCGCTGTGCAGTTTTTGTAGCACACGAGCAGACATTTTTATTTTCCTACAATTTTAACTTTTTAACGGGTTGTTAACCCGTGCAATATATTACTTTATATTTGTGTACTTCGCGCTAGTACTACGCTTTGCAAATCATATTCTTAGTACTCTCATTTAAACATGATCTAAACATTCTAAATATATGATCTCTACAAATCTAAAAAAATGTTAAAAACTCAATTTAACTAATTAAAATTTATATAATTTATATTACTTTATGACTTATACAAAACTATATTAAAACTATTAATAATTTATCCTAAATCCAGGGGAGTGTGTTCGTTTCCTCTTTTCCGATTTGGATTTTTTCCTCTTCGGCATAATCCAAGCTTCACTATATGGTTGTGTTTCAAACGATTGTTGCTCAAATTTCGGTCTTGAACCCGAAATTGGCCTAGCTTTTGAAATATACATTGTTGTCGAACTGGGAAATCTTTCATATGTTGTTAAATCATCTTCAGTTGTTGAACTCAACCAACTAGGCCATTTTATGTAAGGCTTCGCAGCCGATTCGTAAACATTAGAATAAGTTGCTGCCTGCCATTTAGGCTTAAATGGTGATTCCATTGTCATAGAATTCGGATACATTGTTCCAGCTACTCTTTGATCTATGATCATAGACTCTGTTGAACGAGCATCATATTCATCGGAAAAAGCTTCTTCATCGTTTTCATCTTCAATGGCTGGCGACGTAAATCTTTGCATTTCTGCCACAGGTCGAGCACCCAGGAATTCGCTTGATTTTTTCATTCCATGGAATTTCGAGAACATATCTTCGCTTATCATATGAGACATACTATTGATTTTAGGCTTTTTCATAATAGTCGCTTCCAAAGTATTATCCACTCCATATGTGGGTATGTCCGGTAGACTTCCTATTCCTAAAGGCAATGAAGGAAATTGCATAGTTTGGCCAGTCATTCCATAGGTCATCATATTCAGTGGCTTATGTATGGCATCTAAGTCTGCATCTAGATATTCCGGAGCCTTTATTATCTTCTTAGGATGGAAAACGTGTTTTTGAATTTTTCGAAAATGTGTGTGCTTCCGTTGAACTTCCGGAATGTGAACCTTAATGTGAACGCTAAAAAACTGCGTGTTAGTATATAAATTATTTCAAATGACACTCTTTAACTCACTGTTCGCCATCAGCACCGCCACTCAAAACACCACTCAAATTGAACACAACCTGGACGAGAATTACAATAATCCATTGGCTAAGACTTGACATTTTGTTATAGGTAATAATATATAGTCGAGGTCTAACGCACCCTGATCACTCGCGAGAAATGACACATTTCCATCACTAACGCTCCATCTTATATAGTTTCTTTATATGCGTCTGCAAATTGTTCGTTCTCCGATCGTTGCCACAATCAAATCAGATTAAATTTCTGATGCATCTTAGGTACCTATCCCATTAGGAGATCCAGCTTCAGTTTTCGTCATGGTCTAGCTGTTGGGAAGTGGCATCGAGCACGTAGATGTACATATGCGTGAACGTTAGGATGCTGTGCATAAAAATATAGCTACATTACGAAAAAGTCGTGCCGCACCTCTTATAGATTAACGCATGGTAAGCAAATGAGGGTCATTGCCTGATCTTTGTTTCATCTTCCACTGTTATGTGGTAGATCTAAATTACTTCTCCGACATTGAAAAGAAATTGCATTTTTACTTTCTTTGCAATCGAACCGAGTGAAATAAAAAAAAAACAACGAAAGTGTTATTAAAGAAACCTTGTGGTATTTTTCAGTAATCTAAAGCCAGTAATTAATAGAAGAAGGGATGCAGAAAAAAAGGAAAACACTAATTTATCAATTCTTTAATATTATAGATGGACAAATTCAGTTAACTAAGTTAGTGGTCTTACAAATTTATTTCGTAATAGAAAAAATAACCTACTTAACTTTAACATTCAATCTGGTTTTTACGTTGCTAAAAGTTGAAGCTCACTACTCAAAAAAATAGAAAATTAAAAACTTAGATTCTGTCTCCACACAAAGGATTTTCAAAACATAATACCAAGAAAGTTGGTTACATAATTCAACAACAGTAGATTTAAAAAAAAAAAATATGAAAGCTTTCAGAATTATTTGATAAATTTGAAAATAGTTTTTAGCTCAGCTCTTTTGTTTTTAACAAAATGATATTACTAACTATTTTACAAAGATTTTTATTATTTACTAATTAATTATAATATTAATGCGTGTGTGAAAGGTGAATTTGAAATAAAAATAACTCATAATTTTAATCAAATTCAATGAGAACGGTTATTTCGAAAGCATGAATAATTAGTAGTGTTAGTAAGTTTTGCAGCTGACAGCATATTTTGCTGTTTCGGGATAAAAATAACACTTTGATATTGCAAACTGTATACATTGTGCGTTATGTTATTTTTAGAAGTCGGATATCAACTCTTATCGATTTTTTTTCCATAGGGGTTTAGAATTTAAATTTGCAAGCACAGTTTTTAGTGACAGTTAGCCCAGTATGGAGAATACAAAAAAGTGAAAGAGAATCGTTTTTTTTATTAACTCGATCATTTTAAATTTTTGGCTAAAAAGAGAAGTAGTTTGAAATTAAATTACATAAATTTTGTGTCTATTGTTGGAATTTCATTGACTTAATCATTTCATAAAAAATTGAATAAAAGACCAAAGTAACAATAATTTAACTTTTTATTTTATTTTTCGAAAAATCAGCTCCAGAAATTTTTTTTTTCGCAAAAATCCTGAAAACATAAAATCCAGAAAAAAATTCACTGAACCCCGAAAGCCCAGAAAATAAGAAAACCATAACTTCGACAGCCCAAAATCAGAAAAATATATTATCCCAAAAATTTTTTTCTCAAAAATGTATTTTAATTATTTATATAATTTTCGATTCCGAGAAAGCAATTTTGAATAGTAACGAAAGTTAACAAAAGAACTGTCCGTTCCCAATAAGACGATTTTAAAGATTTTTTTCAAGTTATTTAAAAACATTTTTTTTAAATTTTAACTGTAAGATTTTGGTTAGGTATTTTGATTTTCTGAATTTTGGGTTTTCGTTCAGGGTTTTCGGGATTTGGGTTTTCTAGATTTTGGATTTTTTTTTCTTTTGGACTCTGTCAGACTGCCTAATTTTTTTAATTTTATTTAGGTACTGTTGGACATTGGAGATATCTGTGATGATTTTGCAAAAAAATAATTTTTCTTTTGAAACAATTTTTTTCCTTCTCTCTAAAGTTTGGGCCGATTTATGTCAATTTTTTATATGTGCAAGCTGGTAACTCTACGCTTAAAAACTTATAATAAAAATATCTTTTTATTTCATTTAAAAAAAGAAGCTTCCATTTTGTATGAATTCTCGTCTATATGTGTAAGCTCATAAGAAATTGCTTTAACTTTATGTTAAAAATCTTAAACTGTTGCTATCATTTCATTGAAAGACGGAAAGTTGTTATTGCAGGTGTAAACATATTTAAAAGAGAGAGAGAGACTTACAACTCTTAATATTTCCTGTGTGAATGCTATTAGTCGGCAAAAATGGGACTGGCTGAAAACTCAATATGAGAAGAACTTAAGATTAAGCTAAGTTATCAAATCACATGGTTGCCAGATTTTGTTCCAAAGTCTTACACTTTCATTGATTGTGAGTTCATATACATACATATTTATTTTTAATTTTCTTTGATTTGTTTTACTATTTCAATAATCTCTTTGCGCTTTACAAGTTCCATCAGAACCGTTAAAAATATTATGTAAATTAAATATAAAATTTTGCATTTTTTTGTAAAGTTTAAAAATCATAAATTTAAAAAAAGAAGAAAATTACAGTAACAAAATATATAAAAACACAAAACCAATCCGGAATATTTTTTTTAATAAATTCAGAGTAAATTAGGAACTATTTTGTATTCTTATTAAAAATCACTTTAAATAATTTAATTGTACTTAAAATCTCTTAAATAAAAAAACCCCAACCAAAATGACCCAGAAGTAAATTTGTATTTTGTTCTTCATCTAAGGATGTCCTTCCTCATATTCTTCGTGTTCGTGTTCCTGATGATGTTCATGTTCATAATGATGATGTGGAATATGAACTTCTTCCTTATGATCCTCAATAATTGGATGTTCATACTGATGATGGTGTTGCAAATGCTCATGACTGATATGCTTTTCTACGATAATTGGTTTAACTTCATGTTTGATAATTTTTTCCTCCTTGATGACAATAGGCTTGTGATGATGATGGATATGTTTGACAATGGTGTGAACATGTTTTTCTTGTTTCTTATGAACCGGAAGATGAATAATAATTTTCTTATGATGATTACCATGTCCTCTGAAAAAAAAATACATCTAGTCCTCAAAGTGTTCTAGAAAGTATATTTTTTAAAATAACAAACCCAGCTTTAGATTCATTGATGATTATCAATACGACCAAAGATGTAAATGTTATCTGCAAAAAATATTAATAAATCATATTAAATGTCACATCAAGGATTTTTGTATTTTTACCAAAAGTCTCAAATCCATATTATTTTAAAATCCTCCTATAAAGAAATCAATCACAAACCTATTAAACGAAGCACTCCAAAGGTAATTGTAATACCGAATGTGGGAATAATAATGCACCGCAGTCTTTTATAATGCAACAAATGTTTGAGAGTTTGTTGATAGATACTTCCTTGGTGGTAGGTAGAGTACCCAACAGCCGCATTCATATGGAAAGGCAAAAGTTTGTTTGAATAAGCGATTGCGTGCTGTAATACGCGAAGCTTACCAAAATTCTACAAATTCACTTGATTATGGCTATGTGTATCATTTTGATGGCTTGATTATTATCAACTCCTACCACTTCTTCACTTCTTCACAAGGAACAAAACCTAATTACCATGCTTTCTGATGTATATATATTATGATTTAATGTTGTCTTTCCGGGATGTTGTAAACCTTGTATGTACTTGCTTTATGCATTAGGTGTTTACATGGTGCAGTGGTGGAAGAACATAAATTAATTTACTGCTTCAACGCAAGAACTGCTTAATGAGGTGTACCTAAGAAGGAGTTTGCACTTTCTTATATGACATGGAGGTCTCTTATATACATGTGATGTATGAATCAAAATCAGAATAAAATGGAAGTAGGCCAATACTGAGCTTTATAAAATCGTCCCTTTATTCTTGTAGAACCGAGTAAAATGTTGGCCCTGTTTCCGGGAATCAATTAAAATGTTAGTTTCTTCTTAACGTTTTTCAGCCTCAGTCTTCGGTTGCCGGTTTCACTTCGAAGGTAATTTCTTACGTCACCAAGCGCCTCTTATTTTTATGGACTTTTCCATAGGGTTTCGGTAGCCTGAATTCAAATTCAACTGCAGAGATATTCTAACTTCTCGTTTTACCACCTTGCATTCTATTTCAAAGTTGTGGAAATAAATGCACCTGTCCTATCTACCATTAGAAGTACTCATAATTTATTATCGAATTTTATCAAAATCAACTTAAATGTGGACAAGAAAATATAGAATTGAAAAACTTTTACGGAAGGTACCAGTATTTCATATCTTCCAATTTATTTTGAATTTTTAAAATAGTCCTTAAAAGTGTAATAATTACGTAAGTTGATTTTATGTTTTAGTTATTTTTTTTTATTAAATTTATTTACTTACGTTAAAATTAAATAATATATACGCATTTGCTTAACATTAATATCATAAAGATTTTTTGTCTGCAACATCTTCTTTATCAACTACCACATCATCAAGACTATTTTCATTCTCATTTGGATTGTCTGTCGATTTAGGAATAGTCAATTCGTCACTTTCATCAGGAATGTTTCTCGTTTCCACCACATCGTTTGACATTTGTGCTAAATTAATTGGACACATGCATGGTACAAATTGCACACTTGGTTTTTGATTTGACGGCGGTGACAGTGGCGCCGTGTAATCTGGATAAGGATAGGGCCTAAAGAAGTTCGACGGTTGTTGTTGTTGTTGGAAATACGGCAAACTGCGTCTGTTATATATGCCACCACCGTAATATTGTGAAAATGCTCCTCCTGTTTGATCCAAATATCGTGATCCACTGTTGAGAGAATTTGGTGAGTTAATTAATGGAATTGGCATCCGATCTTGAGTTTGTTGTGTGGGTAGTGGTGGTGGTGGAGGTGAAGGTGGTTCAGTACTTGTAGTTGTCGTTGTAGTTGTTGTTGAAGTAGTTGTAGGTGGTGGAAGTGGGGGTTTACTTTGTTCAGTACTAGTTAATTCATATCTAGACCCAGAAAGCAGAGGCGCTGATGGTACTCTTGATGGCCATTGAAATGGATTAATGGCAGTTCCAAGAATAGAAAATGAAAGAGGTGAAGCAGCTCCTACAGGTTGGTAAGTGTATGTACGAAAATATCCAAGGGGAATATGCTTTACTGATGGCGCTTCCCTTAAAAAACAATAATATAAAAGTTAAATCTTAGACAGAAAAAAATATATAAAATGAATTGTAAGATTATACTCACGTTGAAGATGCAGGACTCCACCAGAAAGCATGACAAGTTGTAACAAAAACTGAGATCATCTGAAAACGAAAAATTGTAATTATAAATTTTAATTATTTCTTAGAAACCGGAGTGGGGGGGGGGCTGTTCTAAAAATTATACGTAAAGCAAGTTTAACTAAATCGATCCAGACATCAAGGCTGCGGCTGAACAGTCAGACAAAAAGACGGACAGAATATAAGTTTGATAAAAATCTTGAGTTAATTTTTGTACGAAACTATAACTTCGAATATGAATATTGAAGGTTTTAATGAAACAATTACTATTTTAGTTTGCTACTACCAGGTTTGCATTCTGAAGTAAAAGATATTTCCAAGAGACCAATCGGATCAACAGATACTTTGAGCGGTTCTAAAGTGGTTATATTATGTAGGTTCATATTCTATCAGTGACGGAAATAGTTTTAATTTTAAATTGACAAACGATTCACATGGTCAGTTTGGTTGACTAGTAAATGCCTTTACACTTAGCAATAACACACTCAAGTTGTTTTTTTTATTCCATAATAAAACCATCAGTAAATATTTGAATTTTAAAAAGCAGAATCTTTAAAAAATTAACCAAGTCATAATTATGACCACCAGTCTTATTATTTTCTGAACCTCTATATGTCTGAATAATAATCTTTATTTTAGGCATCTGAAAACTTGTAGTCGGCACCAAAAATGTATGTTCCCCTTTTTAATACAAAATTTTTGCTTGTTTTGTTATGAGTATGACTAACATTGTTAACAAAACACAAAATTAAATTACACATTATGTATTTATTTTCTTTCTTTTTCATCGTCATCACAAATTTGTATTTTCGAAAATTTTCCTATGTAACCTACAACTGAAATATTGTAACACCAACTTTTTTTGAAATCCAATATTAATAAACTTTTTGTAAAATTAAAATTGTAAAATCAATTTTTTTTTTAAATAAGCCACAATATTTGTTGAGTTCGTTAATTATATTAATATGAGCGTCATAAAAAGGTTAGTTTTTCATTTAACAAATTTCACTGCATACATAAATTGCACTGCATTATATTTATATTTTTATTCACAAATTTTTCGTACCAAAAAACTCCAAATATTTTTCAAATCCATTTTGGTCAAGTTAGTCCAAAAAGCTATTTAGAAAAACTCCCAAACTCTCAACTATATATTTTAACCACCTTGAGACAGTCACTTTAGGTATGAACCTGTGCATCTAAAAAACAATCTCTTATAAAGATTCATCCCCACTCTTAAAATTATACCTACAAATTTAAAATATACATACATCCAAAATTATAGCTAGAATCATTTGTTTATTAGAAACTGATTCTTTATTTTTTCTATCCTCTTCATTCACATGCATAGTTTTTTTTTTGTATCATGTTCCCCTTTCGAGATGCATTTATCATAATATTATATCTATAGAAGGAACAACGTCAGAAAAAATATGTTATGTATAGGTATACCAACACTTGCTTTGGAATGTGATCTTCAATTTGACGTTAGAACTTACAAATTATAAAATAAAACAAAAACAAAACACGCCTAAAGGAATAAACAACAGCTTGTTATTTTACCGTTGTTCAATCGGTTTCATCAAAAAGAAATCAAATTAAGGTAGTTCTTAACCCTGTATTATTGGTTACAGCAACAGAAAAAATCTTACTAATAAAATGTGTGTGCTTGACTGTTTGAGTGATTCGTGTTTAGATTTGCTGTCAGGATGACATCTTATGATAACTGTAAATAAATTCAGTTATATTAACACACAAAACAAAAAACAAAAAGTGACAAATTCTTAGCATTCTGAAGATATAAGAAGAAGACAAATGGACTTCAATCGGATTAAATTAAATTTTAAATGTTTGGACATTAGTTTGATGTTAGTAGTTATAAATTTAGCTTGGTATATTAGCCGTGTTTTTTTTGAAAAATTGAATATAGCCAGGTTAGCAAAATTTTTACACGTAAAGAAAAACAAATAAGAGTGATTATGAATATTTTGTTATTGTTTGTACACAAAAAAAAAAAAATTATTAGATTTTTTTTGCGTGTAAAAATTTTGCTGAATTGCTACACACACCAAAACACGGCTTTTTTTAGAAGTATAGGACATTTTATTATTTCATTGAAATTTATACGAGTCTACAAAAATATCAAAGTTAAAATGGATCAAAGGTTTGAAATTGCAACGAATCAAATTTTTTATTCCTGAATTGGGACTTTAAGTCCCAAACAAAAATGTCCCAAAATTTTATACATTTTATGATTCTGAAATAAAAACCACTGAATTTAAAAAGATTACATTTTTATTGTATGTTCTTTCTATTTAATCATAAGTTTATGGTCAATCGTCCTTGACATTCTATGGTTCTTTGGTATATCCTCAATCGATACTGAGTTCCGATAGTTTGACTTGTGAGCTTCTCTATTTCTAAAATAAATATTTGAACATTATGAAAGATTATTCAGATTGAACATTAATCATTTATATCACTTACTTTGAATTCCACATCAACCAAGTCTCCTCTGGGGCTGTTATTGGTTTCCTTATATCTTCTTCTCCAACATCCTTACTTTGATTCTTAAACGGTTTGTACCTAAGAAGTTTATTTAAGGTGTAAATAGGATAAATAGTCTTAAATCCACCATACTTTGCTGATAGAACTGATCTGTAGCGTTTTTTTGAACGCGGAATTTGAATCTCACTCCCATAAGTTATTCGAAATGAGTCATCAGGAGGAATGGGTGTGGTTTCTTCGATTCGATGATTAGAGTAAATTCCACTTGGAAGCTCTATCTGTTTTCGCAAGTTCATAGGTGTAGTTGATTCGGGACTAGGTGTGATATAAGGTAGTGACCAATATTTTGATTGCACATCGTTCTGTGAATAATACGAATGGTAACAGTTATGGCAATCTTCCTTCTTTGTTGTTGACTGATACGTTTCTGTAACTGGATTTATATTTTCTACTTCGTGACTTAATTCAACTGAATCGGTGAAGCCTATTCTTGGATCTACAGCTGCTTCATGGGTATAAAATGGGATCATTGTCAAATTACGAACCACATTGCCGGCATAACTTTCTGATTGGACTTTTTCCACAACGGGTGTAGGTTTGAATTTTGGCGAGTAAGGTGGATACAACACCTGTCCTGGAACTGGTTCCATCATGGGGTATTTCTTTTTCGACATCATTGTGTTAAAGATCATCTTAGCTTTTGCTCCCCGATAGATCAATATTTGATCAGATTCTGTCCCATAGTCATCGAATACTGGAAAGACTCTTTGGTTTTTTGAGAACTTTTGATTTCGCATTCTAGACCTTGGAACTGTTTCTTTCACAGAAGATGGACTTAAATTGAAGTAATGCCTTGGATGATTTAATGAAGAAGAAGTAACTGGAGTAATAAACCTCCTTTTGTTTTTAATTCTTGAAACTTGGTTTTGATATGGCAAATTTATCTCTCCAGGACGATTGACTTTATCCTCAAGCACCCATAAGGGTCGATTAGACTGTAAATAAGATTTCTGTTTATATATTTCCCGACGCGGATAGAACTTAGGTTGAATTGTTGTTAAATTATTTCTTTTTCTATTCACAATACAAGCTGATGGTTGGACATTTATTAGAACTATCCAAACCACGATCACTCTAAGAACTCTTATCATTGCTGCGTTGCAATGCAAAACTCTTATGTACGAATGGAAACTGAGTATAATGTTTCAGTGGCATTTATAGTCGCTAATTTAGTAGCAGAATGGTTTAGTTTTATTAAAATTCTCGGGGTTAACAAAATTGTTACTTTTTTCTTCTTGTCATTCCGGTTGTCTTGGTTTAAATTTTATTTTATTTTGTCTGACAAGAGTAGATCACTGGGACAGAGCAAATATAACTTTGATGACAAAAACAAAAGTGTAACAAGTTCTTGTTTTGCTTTCTTTTGTTTTAAGAATGTCAAAGGTGACATTCGTAGGTACTTTATGGGTGTGGGGATTTCTGTCATGGGTTTTTGTATTGTCAAATATTCAACTTCCTAAAGAGTATGCTATACAAATAGTTAAGTACTAGCATTTTAGCTGGAAATCTTTCTTTCCTCAAAAGCGCACAGGTTAATAACCCCAGGATGGCGCTTTAAAATTCAAATTTGTAAGATTTATGTCAAAAAAATTGACCAATCAATCAGAATCTCGATTAGACATCATTAAATTCAATTACATAATATACATACATCCAGGGCTAGAGGGGCACTATAGATACTTTACTTATGCCATAAGATACCATCGTCTAATATGGCTAATGATGCGCACAAGCAAACGAGGAGGCGTTGTACCAGTGGCTCCGTGTCCGTGGTGTGCTTCTTCAGGAAGTCGGTTACCAGTGCTGTTCGTCTTATAGATCGAATGAATTGGGTAATGGGCGTTCGTGTTCCAGAATGATTAAATGTCCATTTTCTTTAATGTTTTGTGTACATGTTTTTTTTTATTATTATTTTTTTTTTTTTTTTTTGTGGGATGGACAAGTTTTGGTTCCCAGATCCACCAGTATAATGTATAAGCCACTGCAGTTGTTGTTAATGGTTTCGGTGTTGGCGATCGTGCCGGGGGATTAACACAAATTCTTGTTTTTTTTTTTTTGGTTTGGTTTGGTTCAATGCACTGATTGATGTAACATAATTTTGATTTCATCTTTTTCTTTTATTTTTCTGACTGATTAGTTGATCTTTTGTTTTGTTTTTGATTAATAAACTTTGATATGAAGTCGGTTGGGATTTTAGTTCTTTTTTAGAATATATTTTGATAGCTTACATCATGTGGAAGTGGTTGTCAAGTTGTTAGAAGTTGTAACATAGAATTGATGGGTTGGGATAATCCTTTGTTGTACAATATTTTCGATATTGTTTTAAAGTGAGTATTTATCTACCCTTTTCATTCACATTATTATTTTATCTTACAAACAAACACCATTCTCAATATAAATAAAGTATTTACATTAGATATAAGTTTATAGATTGCAGCGAGCAAGCAAGAGGAAAATAATTCGGAATTTTTCCATTTATTTCAAGGTATTTAAAAAAAAATAAAATTTATAACTGGATCGCACGTATAATGAAATTTACTTTTTCCATCCATCCATTCTTTTCTAATCGAAATTTTAGTTTTCATTAAAACTTCTTGCATTTTATTTCACTCGAAAAAAATTATAAAAAAAAAGTTTGCTGATCAGCTCTTTTGTTTGATAATTTGCTTCATTAATTTATTTTAAAATATACTAAGTGTATGGCTACCAAACGATTAAGCTCAGTTATCTGTGTTTTCTTGTTATTAATTCATTTATTTATTTTATTTTTATTCATTCTTAAACTAAACAAAGTATAACCATATCGTGTAGATACCAAAACAAAAATCTCACTCAAAACGCATTTGAGTATTTTTAAACAAGGAATTTTGCTGTCAACAATAAAATATTTTTTTATTCTGAATTATTATTTAAAGTTCAGTAAAATGCCACTTAATATTATTTATTTATTTTTTACAAAGACTGTTAAAGAATTTTATAAAAAAAATTTAAATGAAACAAACAAAAAAGTTTAACTCTTTGTGATAAATACCAGCAATTCAAGAAATTTTGGAACTAAATTAATTTTGATTTAAACGACAGTAGGTATTTGTCAAACACCCTTACAAATAATACGTTCGATTATTGGGATTCTCTTACAGGTGCGATATCAATAAAATGTAAACAAAAGGTAAGAATTTTTTCGTGATACATTAAAACGGGGACCAAATCTATGAAAAATCTATACGATTTGTCTGACTTATTTGGTGTTGTTGTTTGTATGGATTTGTGTTTATAGTTTGTCACTGCAGCAACACAAAAAAAAAAAAAAAAAAAAAAAACAATTCGAAAGAGTGATGTTAATCAAATTGATATTGTTTATCTTGATGTTATGGTGCGTGGCTTTAAGAGTGGTTATAGATGTATGGTCATTTGGTGGTTGTAATCTATTTCTCTTATATTTGGAATAGAAGCGTTATTTTGTTTGTCTATTTTTTTTAAGAATTACTGTTTCTTTGTATCTCCGTATTGATGATGATATCAATATAGGAGAACTTGGGTATTGATCATTTCTATATTTTTTTGTATAATATCCAGCATGACAAATATTTTCATTTATTTTGTTTTTTCTTGCATAGCTGAACATATTACAATTTAAAGGAGATATTAAAGGAGATATACCGTATTAACTTAAAAAAATACGATCCTAAACGCAAGTTCACAACTAATCTTTGAAAAAGGGCCAACAAGGGCTTTGCGTTAAAAAAATAAAAAAAAATTATTTTGAACTTTTATTTTTTAAGAGCAAAATAATCAGGGATTTACCACATTAGGGGCAATTTATGAACACACTTATAAAATTTCCAAATTTATACCTGTACCGCAGGGTGTTCCCTAATCGGTTTTGAAATTTATTGACTATATTATTAAAATAGGTAG
The DNA here is from genome assembly GCA_951394125.1 of Epistrophe eligans. NCBI lineage: Eukaryota > Metazoa > Arthropoda > Insecta > Diptera > Syrphidae > Epistrophe > Epistrophe eligans. The sequence goes on along the minus strand of OX596030.1, from coordinate 94,731,899 downwards.
GTATTTTACTCTCAAAAATACACTTAATTACTTTTGAGTAAAAATATCAAATAAAGGATTTGGGCTATATTTTTACCTGATCTTGGAAAGCTTATATAAAGAAATGTTAATGATATTTTAGCATCAGTCAGTAAATTGTATTTCAAAACCAGTGAAACACACTCCTTATGAAAGATTAAATATAAATATTTAAATTAAATTATTATTGAATTACTTTGTATTTTTGCAAGTTTCATTTGACAAACAAAGATAATGGCAACCTCAAATCAAGAACAAACAGAAATAGAAAAAAATACTTATATAAATGATAATTCTGAACCAAATCATGTTCATTATAAACTTAATGCAGAAATTACGAAAAAACTCAATGAACTCGAAAAGGAAATTCTTTACGAGGAACGTTTTCAAATTGATCGAGTTAAGCTGGACAAAATGATGATGACCAGTGCACAAGGAAAAAGTAACGCCGCCGATTTATTCTTCGAACAAATAATGAAATCAACTCAGACTCAAATCGAATTACTACAATTGCTCACAAGTGATTTCAACAGCAAAAATCATCCATATATTCATATTTCTGGCAAACGAATGGAAGACGTTACTTGGGCTAAAGGTCTGATTCTAGGAAGTCTTGAAGTTAGCAATTCAGTATTTAGACTTAAAATGGTTATTTCCAATGTTGATCATCATTTTATTATGGGAAGAAATAATAATAACGTCAATCGTATCATGGATAACACTCAAACTCATATCCAATTTCCTGATCCGAATTTGGTGAAAAAAGGAAATCAGATAACAGTTCATGGAACACTTGATGACTTGGAAAATGCAAGGGTATTACTGCGTTTATCTTCACCAATAGTGATGTCATTTGAATTGCCAACAACTCAACCAATACCATCTTCCGAGAGAATTGGAAATTATTTCAAAGTACAAGTTATGTTTTCGACGAGTTCCAAACCAAATACTTTATTGGTCTTAATACGAGGATCAACAAGAAGAGTTGATAAACTTAAAAAAGCTTCAAGATCACTTCTAAGTTATGCATTGGGAAAGATGGCAAATTTTACCATAGTCAGCGTGCAATTGGAAGTTCCACCACAACATCAAGAATCAGTCAAAGGGGAGAACTGTGAGAATATCATATCAATAATGGAGCAAACGAATACCAAAATATTTTTCCCAGATCTCTCTATAAGAGGCAGTCGAAGATCGCAAGTAACTATAACAGGATCTATTGATGAAGTTCTAATGGCAAGAGCCGAATTGGTTGGTAATTTTCCGATCGAATTAACTTTTGACATTTCCACTGAAAATGAATGTGCCACAGAAATAATGGAACTTGGAAGAAGAGCCGGTGTTTGCATCACTATTTCTCATAAGGAACGGGATAGTGGAATGTCAGTTACAATAAAAGGTTCAGAGAAATTCATTGAAACAATTTACGAAGTTCATCGTAGTATAAGACAAATCAATTCAATGTTTTCTTATGACAGATATAATATGACCAACTCATTATATTTGTTTGATGGGGCTTACCAACGAGATATGGATTATGTAATGGATAATTATGTTGAAAACTTGGTTGAACGAAGTGATGAGACTACAAGCGAAGAGGGCTTAAGTGAACAATCGCCAGTTATAAGCTCTCCAGAATCAGTTGGACACATTACTCAGGATGAAATTCAGCATAATAATTGGACGATTTATGATCCCACCTTCAACCAAAATGCTTATCTCCAGGAATCATTTGGAGCAATAGATCAACATGGCCAGTATTATTCATCAAGCCAAACTTATCAAAATTATTATAATTTGAATCAAACGGATGTCCAAGAGACAAATAATACAAACGAATCATGGATTCCAAGTAGCACTGCTGCTATTTTCAATGCATATTCAGAACAAAATAGTTCAAATTTTATGAACTATCCTCAGGTCCAGCCCCAAGTAATCAACACATCACCACAACTACATTATCAACCAAGTGATTGGTCGATTTGTAAAGTGCAAGGAACAGAAGAAATCCATGACACGAGTATTCAACAAGCTCAAGCAGACGCTATTCACCTACCAGAACATAATGAGGCCGTGGAGGATTTGCCAAACCAACAATTGAACTTCGATAAACATAATTCTGAATCCACATATGAAAATGAACCTCAATCGCCTAAGTCAGTCAATTCTTCACCCCTTATCATTGGATCAGAAGAATCTGTTGCTGGGAGACTCATTTGCACTGGATGGGGGAATTTATTTTGAGTATTTATTTATAATAATTTACATACATACATACATATTTGTAAAATACAAAAAAAAACACTTCTGCCCTATATACATATAAAAATTTTAAAATAAATAATTACAATTTACATTAAAATGACATTCCTACAAAAAGTAGGTTACAAGAATACATATAAAATTTTTGTGTTTGCTTGGCTTAGTAAAAAAATAAAATATAGTTAACATAGACATACTGGATATGGACTGCTAGGAGCCATCTTTACGTTGGTTCCAACTTTAATTATAAACGACACGAGCGCTTTTGGTCTAAAAGCGGAAATTATGGTGTCATTTTTGACACTTTGGTTTCACATTTGTTTTCAGCGGTTATTTCTCTGGCGTTGAAAGAAGAAAATTAACAAATTTCAAGTGTAACAATTAAGAACAAAAAACATTTTACGACTTGCCAAAAGTTTGAATTTTCAGATTCTGTGCTTTCATCGTCCTTATTGTCCTTTTTGAGCTATTTAGCTTACTAGTGCTGATTGGTACTCATTTTAATAATTACATATATATTATTTTATTTACATTAAAACTAATAACTTTTGCGTTAAACACTTAAATTCAATCAAAGCAGATGGCTCTGTTTTTAACATATTATAATAATAGATGTCCTTGGTTTCTATGGCAAAAAATATTTGCTGAAGCCAAATGCCAAGAGATGACCTCAAGAATATTTATTTTGTATGCCACTTTTACACCAAAAGCGTTTATGTCGCTAATTAAATAAGGAACTTCCCTTGTTACTTTTGTATGGAAACTAGTATCGACAGCAGTCCATATCTAGTATGTATGTCTATTATAGTTAAAATAATATTTATATAAATTGAAAAATGGAAATATTTAATTTATATGATTGATGATTCATTGGATTGGGGAACGCAGCGAAGTATGCTACATGAACATGCCACATAAAATCAATTAAATTTTTTGTTAATTTTTACAAGTTAGAAGAAACCTAGGTATCAAAATCAAATTTTTCTTTTGCTTTGATGAATAAATCCACAATTCATCTATATCTATCATAGTGCTCCTCTGACACCACTCAGTCAGATCGATAAAATAAATCTTTGTCGTTGTCCGTCGCTGATATGATTTGAAGCAAGTCCCTGTCGCATTAAGTGTTAATCCTTTATTTTTTTGAGCACACTGTAAAAATAAACCTATTAAAAAATTGCCAAAAAAATGTGAAATTAAGTTAATTAAGTTCTTTCTCACTAAAAAGTTTAATAAATTCCCTATCTCTGTGAAAATTAAGTGGAATAAATTTTCTGTCGAATATAAAGCCTGCCCTCATATGAGGTGCATATGATTTACAGAGGTTAAATAATAACTGAATAATGGTTCTCTGTCCATTGAAACTGGTTGTTGGCAAACAATCAAGCTGCGAAGTAGATAATTATATTAGGTTTTTATAATCAGTCTTATTTTTAACTCCTCCTATGATAAATGGTGTGATGTCTTTCAAAATTAATTTGATCCAAATTCATAAGTCCATATTCACAGCAAAAGTCGTCAGTGACCTTTTGACCTGAGTGGAGTCGATTATAGATATATCCACATATTTTTGATTTAAGGACTTAACTTATCGTTATCTAAGTATATAACATACATCATATGACTTCTTGGTAAGATATTTATTCTTGTTTCTCTTCCTGTTTTTGTGAGAACTCAGAAACTTGAATTTTGATTTTCAGGAGTCAATTTGTCAGAAAATATCAAGATTTTTAGATATTTTTTTTTAACTAAAAATTTCGTACTTAGGTACGATCGGTCAAGAAAAAAAAAAACAAAAAAATAAAAAAATGTAACTCAATTTTGTGCAGACAAAAAATTATCCAGTAGAAAAAAACAAAAGGCTTTATTTAGTTCAATATTTAGAACTTACAAAACTTTAAAGTTTTTTTTTTAATTTCACAATCCCCTAAACTATACAGGTTCGTGCTATGGCAAGTATTAACTCCCAGATATTGAACTAGCTCTTAAAAATGAAAAGCGAACATAGAATTTTTTTTTATAAAATACAGTTTTATTTTTATTTTTTTTTTTTTAATTACAAAATTTAAATCTCTAAAATAACTTTTGATTTTATCTTTCGAAACCACACTCGAAATGCTGATGACTATCGTTACTTACTTCAGTCCAATCGTTTGATGCCTTCTTGCTACATCCTTGATAGCTCTCACTATTCAGCTCGATGGGAGTCCATATTTTCCTTGAGATATCTTCAAATTGACTTAGATCACTATTACAACTATTGCTTTCCAAAGCCTTGAAATAGGCTTTGGGTAATTCGGCCTCATCATCAGATGTATTTTGCATTTCCATAATTTCTTCATTAGCTTCATAGATGTGAGAAATTATTTTTTCTGCTGCTTTCAACGTTACTGTTTCACTGTTGTCCTTTTGATTGTTCTGCATGCTCAGCGATATTCCATACTTCATTCCAAGGCTTAGTATTTCTGCAGTGTAGTAAGGGTTTTCTGCAATATCAAATATCAGCTCAATTGGCAGTTGTGACATTAGTTCTTGCCTAGCCTCGTAGACACCTTCGATTGATCCAGTGATGATAACTTTTGTCTTGTGATCATCATCATCATCATTGAAGTCTGGAACAGAAATAATTGTTTGGGTTTTTTCCTTTAATTCGTTTAGAGATAAGCTATTTTCTGAAGACATCGATAGTTTAAATAGATGTCTGGGAATTTCAACTTTGATGTTTAACATGGTAGAATCTACTGATGGGCCACACGTTGCGTTCACCAGGAGTCGAACAGCTTCCTTTAAGTTTTCAACACAACCCTCAGTTCCTTTTACTATGGCAAAAAAGGAACACTTTTTTGGTAATGACATAAAAATTATTTTAACATTGAAGTGTGTTTCTAATTGTTTAATATACTCGATGTTATACTTGGACAATTGCATTCCAACTGGAAGTTCAAATGACATTAGCAATGGAGTTGATGAGCGAAGGGCTATTCTAGCTTGTTCCAAACGATCAAGAGTTCCATATATTGATACTAGATTGCGATTATTTAAATCGGAAAAATGAATTAGTGTATCGGTGTCTTCCATAATAGTTTTGAAGCTTCCGCTACGTCCAAGCAAATGTGGATGATCGTTATCTGAGATAACCATTTTCATTTTGAGTAATGGACCTCTGGTTGCTAGTCTTGCTAAAATCAGTCCCTTTGCCCAGGCGATGTCATTTGGTTTGCCAACTATATTAACAAATGGATGCTTTCTCGTCCTTGCACCAATCTTCAAATTCCTTTGCCAAGTGATGAAGGTATCGGTAGTCTTCATGATGTTCTTGAAGAAGTACTCGGCGTTGTTGACTCCAAGGATTTTGCTAGGGGCTTCGATCATTTTCTCAAGCTTCCTTCGATCGATCTTGAATTTATCGCTTCCCAGCTGGCTTATAGGTTTTTTATTTGAATTATCATTTTCAAAGTTTTTAGAAGGTGCTGAACATTTGGACTGACTCTCTGGGTAGATAGTTCTTGGAGTAGCCACTACATAAGAGTACAGTGGTTTCTCTACGGATGAATCTGAATTAAACATGTTGAAAGACGTTTTGTTTTATTAACTTTTTTCGTTTGCTTTAAATAAGTTTCTACTTTAATTATTTTATAAGTTTTTTGAAAATTTAACTTGTCGGTTTAAAACTTTGGATACAACTGAATGCTAAAATTAATTTGAAAAACCTTAAATATTTATTTAATATATACTTAGGTAACGAAAAAAAAACATACCTGAATGTTTAATATTTCGATGTATGAAAAATGATGCAAATAAACTAAAGGATCAAAATAGGCGTGTAAAATAATCTTTAACACATTAACTAGATTTTATTGCTGTATTTAGGTACCTACCTGCTTACCTACTAATCAGTGAATTTATTGCACCTTTACTGCCTGATTAGTTATTAACATTATTATAAAAAAAGAATAATACCTTTATTTAAGATACCTGTGTATCCTGTAATTAGTATTAAGTACTAAGCATAATAATATTTATTATGTAATTCTTGTAATATTAATTTATTACTTCATACTTTAGCATTAATTCTATTTTTTTGTGTAAAAGTATACCATTACACATACATACATATGTACATTTAAGAAATTACCTATCGTTGACTCTGAGATGAGGTGATACAAAACGGTTTCTTTGAACAGCATTGAAATTATTTTAAGAGGTTGATATCAAGTTCAACAGATTTTATAAGGCAAACATGTTCGGGTCCCTTTTATACTTTCCGAACACATCATATCATTATTTATTTTTCAACTCATTTTATGAGGCAAACATGAATTAATTGTAACTTATGAACAAATTTGAGGCTAGTTTGTTGATACCCTTTTATCAACTCAATTGATCCTTGATAAGAGTTATAACAAAAAGGGAAGTGAATTGACCCATAAACATATCTATCATTCTTCTTTAAAGAAATCGATACAAATGACCAAAGGTAAAATATTTTTTAAATAAATCAAAGTAGAAAATAAATTATCAATTTGTAATTGACTGACTTTACTTATTGCAGTCGAGTGGCAACTATGAAAGATATCAACATAAAATTGTGTTAAAAAGCAACATTAATCAAGTGAAGCTTACCAGAACCAGATCTATACCGCAGTAAAATTGTGAGCTAAACCTCACACACTTGTGTACCTTCAGTTCAGCTATCGAATGACTCTCATATCCACTGGTTTAATGTTCGACTCACTCATACCAAATCTAAAACCATTAACCAATGGCAAATCGCAAAAGTACAAAACTCTCAACTGTCGCCATCCGAAGCCAGTTAACCGTGCACTTTACCCTAGAGTAGTGGTGTAGAGCTTTGTTGCCACCACTTTGTCCGTTTAACTGGGAGAAAGTTATTTATTTTTGTTTTCATTTCTGCGTTCCTTTCGTATACCAAACAATAAAAAAAAAAAATAAAAATAAAAACTAAGGCATGGTCAAATGGAATGGTAGCTTTTGGCTACTTCTGGCATTGGCTTCCCTCTTCGTTCTTTACCTACCATCATCAACTCACGCCTATGATCCGAATGATATAAAAATCGCAGCCGTACTTCCGCCGGAGGGGATGTTCGAGGCTTTCTATCCAAGAGAAGTCGACGGAGTACCGAATGGTTCGTCGAGGCCAGCTCATGGTCATGGCAGTTTCTTCAAGCACCGCAATCCAGCTCTGGTTGATACAAAAAATGCTGCAGCCTATGGCTATCGTTTCGATGGCAAGAGAAGGTTTAATTTCGATTGAATGAAGACAATTTTTCAAGAATAAAGTTGTTTCTTTTTTTTTCTAAAAAGCGTTTTAAGGAAGTTTTATTTTTCATTATCCTAAATCCCAAATAGAAACTCAATAGCTTAGCTTGGATACAACAACGAAAAAAAAAAATTTCAAGAGGAAACAATAAATAAATTTGGCCTGGGATGACTTGAAGGTTCCGTTTCCAACACAGCTCTAGAACTATACAAAGCTATGGCCTGCGCTTGTGAAGTCGCTTCCATTGATTCCTGGAAACAAGTTTAACTAAGTCTAATGGGTTGTCTATCTTTAATTTACAAGAGTTTTTGTTTGATCTTTAATTCTATGACTTAGTGGATCGCATGGAGTTATGGACTGGAAATTATTTTCATCTCATGCGGCGCATTTTCCTTTCCATCTTCCGTTGCTTCTTCTCGTCGGGCTCAGGTTCGGCTTCGTTGCGTTGTGCCAGCCAGGGTTGGATGATTGATCCCCAGAGCATCCAAATGGCTCGAATTGGAACCAGCAGAAGCAAGAACCAGAAGTAGTTGGAGAGGAGAGTTAAGAGAAGAGTTCCTGAACTAAGAATTATCAAATCCTTAGCATTCCTGTGAATAAATACAGACACGTTACAGTTTTTATTTGAAACCATATAATCTCTTGAACTTACTCAGCGATTCCACCTTCCATGTTGAGATCATTTCCAGAATTTAGAATTGCTCCAGTATCCGAGAATTTGGCCTTTGACATGAATGCCATGAATTGATAGGCAGCCACAAGGGTTGCAATTGTTATCACAGACATAATCTGAAGTGACATAAGTGTTATGAGAATTTCGAGGTTTTTACTCGAGAACCACTTACCACAGCCAATTTACCAAACTCAAAGAAAATAACGTTGAGGAGCAGGGAGGCAGCCGTACTACCCAAAGCCATATTCCTGTAGAAGCTTAATGTTGCAGTATTTTCTTCCACAATTTGTTTCGCACCTTTGGTGCCTTGTTTTCCTTTTTGATGCTATTTGTGTGGACACACAAAGACAAAAAGAAATAAATCAAAAGGATTTCAAGATAGGAAAGTGAAAGGCTTTAGCCTTCGGTGAAAACTATACTTACAGACATTTTGGAAAACTCAGAAGATGGAGGGAATAATTCCGTTGATCAATTTGTTGCTTGCAAAAGTAATGTTAGATTTAGGAAAAATAAAGTGCAGAATTACGAGCAAGAGTTTTTTCGCACTTTTGAGTTTTGGGACCAAAAATTGATGACACGCGTCAACACGTCTTTGAAGTTTCTTCTTCAAATGACAGATGACATCGTCCAGATTGACCAGGGATGTTGAAGAGGTTCCGTCTGGTACTACGATGGTTGCCACAGTGCACAGATTTTGCACAAAATATTTAGAAGGCGAGTTTTTTTGCAAGCCCGAGGGGAATTGGGAATTGGACCAGAGAATTCTCCGCGCTTAACTTAAGCACACAGAAAAACTGTGTTACAAACGGGAATTACATACTTGTTCTCAATTCGAGGAAACTGAGTTTCCAGCAACTTTCAGTGTTTTGGTGAGAAGGACACCAAGTAAGGGGAATAAACGGTCTATGATTGGTTGGAATTGGAAATTAAAAAAAAAAAAACGTCAAAAAATCTTCAGAAACTTGTTTCCTCGTGTGAAAGGGGACATAGTTTGTACGAAAACTCCATTTCGTTTCTGTGATGGTGTCGCTAATCCCCGTGGTCGTTTTTTTTAAATAAAAGTAGAAATTGTTTGAGTGCTGGGCTGGGACTCATTTAAAATGTGTAAACATCAATGTTCCCACAACTGCTGGAGTTTTGTTATTGAACGTACCCAATTACATCGTAATGTGTGACACGGAACGTAAGGTTCACGTTTTAAGTTTACTCTACCGCCGACAATGATGTTTACCTAAAAAAAAAAAAAACAGGTTTCACCTCTTTTATCTTCTTGTTCATAGCTTCTTTTGTATCGAATGTCAAAAAACTTAAGGTAGGAATGCAACTAGGAGCAACGACCATTAATCTGCCAGAACCAGGATAAACAACCAAGAACCTTTTATGTATCAGTAAAAGCAGAAACAACCTTAGAAAAATAACGGGCCTCCTTACAGGTCGGCTCACAGTAAACTAAGAAGTTAACTCAGTATTCTTGGCTTAATAAGCAGTACCAATGGCAGCACCTGCATCCGAATTGTGCTATAAGCCTGCTAATTTCATCTTAATAAACGCAAACAAAAAACGCGAAATGATAGAAAGAAAGTTGACAAAAGATCTTAGATCCGTTCAGTGTATTTGTTCTCTCCACCCAGTTAAAGTTTATTTACATAGTTAATAAAACGAATAAAAGCTATTTGTTCAAATGCAAATATTAAAATACGATTTTTAAATACAATGCTCCATACTTAAGGTCACTTAAGATGGTAAAAGTTGTGTCGAAGGATCAGCAATTGCCATGATACCAGCCATCGACGAGATAGTTCCCAAAATACCGACCGTCCTTGGTGAAAGGTTTGCATAGCCCAATGCAGCAAACGGAATGAAGAAGTCACACACATTCTTCACAGTATCCACAACGACATCTCTGTGTCCATACAGAACCCCATACGATTGTAAGGCAAGTCTTTGCAAATCCCTAGGCGATCGAACGCAAACTGATACTCGTGTGTCGGAGACGCCGGATTTCTTTGCAGCACGATGCAAGTCAACGAGTCGTAGAATTTCGTAGACATCACGACAGAGGTTCATCGTAATCGATAACAGCCAATACTTGTTGGCTGTTTCACTCCACTTTCGGGCGTTGATGTTCTTAAAGAGTCCAGTTCGGGAAAGCCACATCAAATGATCTGCAATAAGATACAAGGCTTGTGATAGTTTGCTCAACGTGAGAGTAACTCTGATCGCTGCATCGGGATAGTGGAAAGTTTTCAGTGAGGCGTAAAACATGTCGAGGCATTTACCAATTCGGAGCACTTAACGAAAAATAAGTCTTTTTGAGTTCTGATTGAAATGTTCTACAGATTGCTTACGCTTTCTGAATGAGCTAAGGATGTATTCCAACGTCTTGAACTGATCGGCCACAGCGGGGCTTGAGTCTTTACTCTCTAGGAAATCCCAAATAGCTCGAGAAACATACTGAATGAGGCTGAAATGTAATAATTATTCGTGATGACATCACGTAGAAGCCAAAATGGCCTGATTTTCGTTTTATTTACCGTGCTACTTTGTCCTTCCATGCAGTTTGGCTATTGAGTGCCACCCATTTGTCCATGGTTTATAGTTGTTTCTGTAATTGTTTATTGTTATTTAAACAATGTAATAAAACAAGTTCCTTTTAAGAGTTTCCCAGCAAATACGGTACAAGGTGCAATGCCGAAACCGAAAACGAAAGCGACAGGAATTGAAAAACTGAAAATAAACAAATAATTTTTTGACAATTCAAGGTAGTGATGGCGAAAAATTGATGTGAATTCGATAACGTCCCGACATCGATTATTTCAATGATATTATGCGGTAAACAGATTGAGTATTTGCGCGCCTCGCCTAACGCGATTTTAAGAAATTCATTTCGGTTTGATTTTCTTGCTTTCCACTCATCGATTTTACATACAACAACTGTCTTATTTATTAGGTAGATATAATTTTCATATTTTCCTCATTCGTAGAACTTTACCCATGGTTGATCCAGGTTTTCTAAATAACCCCAATAATTGTCAAACAAAAAACTGGTGGTCTTATTTATAAACGTTGTCTAACTTTAGACAACTGTCCAACTTTGGAAAATGTGTTCAAAAACCTTGTTTATTGTTGTCTTATAGCTGCCTATCTTAGTTTAGTTTATTGTATCAATTAGAGAATCTTAGACACAAGAGTAGATTGTCTTAACCGTGAATAATGTGATATTTATTTTTATTAAATAAGGCATATTTTCTCTAATTTGAAAATAGTTAGACAGTGTCTAAAGTAGACAAAAATCTAATAAATACGATTGGTGCCTAAATTCAGTAACTCTCGCATTGATAAAACTAGTCGAGAAACGACGAGCATTGAAACAAATCATTTAGGAGTTCTGTTCCGTTTTACATCGTTTTTCGACCAATTTTATCAATGCAAGAGTTACGGCTCGCGTACACCTAGTCCGTCATCGGCCGAAGTATACTCGGCCGATCGAACCAAACGTATAGAAAGGAAGGAGAGCGCGTACACCATTGAAAGCGACATCGTCCTATAACGTCCGTTAAAAAGCGATCAACCGGCATATCCCAACATGTTTGGATTTTTCGTCAGTTTTCCGGTTGATTCTTGATAAAGTTCATACAAATAAAAAGAAAAAAAAATTGATACTGAAAAGTTAATTAATTGCGTTCATAAAGGGCACCTTTCTGGGACAATTTTTCTAAAAATTATAACAATAGAGTCAATTATCACTTTCATATCACACTCAGACTGCAGACCAGCACCGTCCGAGATCGGAAGGAGTGTACGCAGACGAACGTCCGAGACAGTCGTCCGAATACCTCCGACCAGATATCGGCCGATGATTCGGTTTTAGTGTACGCGAACCGTTACAGAACGTAGGCACAGGGTGTAAAGAAACAAAAAGTTTGTTTTAAGCAGAGATTATGAATTATAAAGATTGGAAAGCTCGGCTGTCATTCTGGTTTGCCTACAAGCTAAACGCGGTTGAGTTCATATTTTTCACTAGTGTGCACGTTTTAACGCACACTTGTGCAAAAACATGAATTCAACACCGCATAAATTGTTGTTGCAATTCACATCTATTCATCGACATGAGATGAAATTACAAAAACAACAATGTAAACAAATGGGTTTTGGAGGGTGGAACGTACGAAAGATTCCTATCTTCCTATCTATAATTCATAATCTCTGATTTTAAATTAAAAAAATGAATTAAAACAACTTTAAGCATTTCCCTTTTCTATTTGTATTTGTATTTCTATTTATTATTTTTCAATTTTTCATTTAATTACCTGCTGCAAGCGAATCGATAACAAAATAATTGCTGTCTAAATGCAATCTACAGCATAATTATTTATTTTCAATTTTCGTTTTTAACTGAATATTGGCATCACTCCCCTGGTGACACCTGACTTTTTATCCGACATTTGTAAGCTGTCACTATCGCTCTAGAGTCTAGTGATTTGTTTTTCTCCAATTTTTAATTTTTATTTTTTTGGCGAATGGTTAAGTGATTGATAAGAAATCCACATTCCAAATTTTAATGACTCGCTTTCTATAGTATTCTTAACAAATCAACTGATAAACAGTTGATGGATTACCAATACGCACCGATTCCGACAATGATGTCCAGTGGGGACATGCACAACCGCTGCTGGGGCGGCAGAGCTTGGTGTGTGAAGGTTTGCCTTAATTCCAAAGTTTAAATAGATAGCAAAATTCCTTCTTAGTTATCTCGCCTTTTTTCTAGGACATCTGTGGCATAGTGTGTGCCGTCCTTACCTGGATGCTCATTCTATTTGCCGAATTTGTAGTGATGCGTGTCATTCTTCTGCCCAGCCCGAATGTGATATTTAGAACAATTAATATAATCATATTCCAGTCGTTTGCATTCCTTGCATTTGCATCACACGTTCGGACAATGCTGTCAGATCCAGTAAGTCCATGGAATTCGTGGACTAAAGTGACACTCATCGATTCTCATTTTAGGGAGCAGTTCCACGCGGAAATGCTACCAAAGAGATGATCCTGCAAATGGGCTACAGAGAAGGTCAAATGCTCTTTAAGTGTCCGAAGTGCTGCAGCATCAAACCTGATCGGGCACATCACTGTTCTGTGTGCCAACGTTGCATACGCAAAATGGATCACCATTGTCCTTGGGTGAACAACTGTGTTGGCGAAAACAATCAAAAGTACTTTGTTTTGTTTACAGTTAGTAAAGAATAGCTTTTCTATACTAAATATTAATCAAATCTATCTATTCCAGCTCTACATCGCTCTGATCTCAGTTCATTCCATGATTTTGGTCGTAAACCAATTCGCGGAATGTGTGAAGAGTGAATGGCGCCTATGCTCGCCGTACTCCCCTCCAGCTACAGTGTTTCTCTTGCTATTCCTTACTTTTGAAGCACTACTCTTTGCCGTGTTCACTGTCATAATGCTGGTGACACAGTTGTCGGCAATCTTCAATGATCAAACTGTACATATCTCTAACACTTCATTCGGTTTAATCCAATTTTAATAGCTCCTTTCATTTCCAGGGAATTGAACAACTTAAAAAAGAAGAAGCTCGGTGGGCGAAAAAGTCTCGTTTAAAAAGCATTCAATCGGTTTTTGGACGTTTCTCGTTGGCTTGGTTTTCTCCTTTCACTCAGCCCTCGTGCAAAGCAAAATTTGATTCGCATTTTTATTCAGTTTGAATACAAAGTTTTTTAGGAGTTAGATTAAATATAAATATGAAATTAAGTTCCACAAGTATTTATAGGGAACTTAAAAATTTACAGGTTGACGTTGAAATTTAACTTTCCTGACTCTGAAGTTGTGTAATGTAATATATCTATTTTTTATTATTTTAAAATTTTAATATTCTCTTTTGCAAGACTAAGCTTAAACAAAAAAAAAAACTTCCGTACAAAGTGCTGCGCACTATTCAATGAAACGATTGAACAAAATATTAAATGAAGAACAAAACTTAATGAAGAACAAAACTAAATAAATAAGAACAATTATTGATGTAAATTTACTTATTATATAATAAGTTTTTAATACCAGACTTAAATTAATATTAATTCGAGACTGGAAAATGATTTGTTTCTTTTAACAGGCAATAAAACTCTTTGATCTTGATGCGTGTATAAAAAAGTTCTGTATGCATCCGAAACATCAAGAAATGGTTTGTTTCCACCCGATTTGGTTATAAGTTCCTTCACAAGAAAAATAATTAATGCCGGACTTTGTCGTACTCGCTCCTATGGACCCTTAGTATTTTAAAGATTTAATATATAAGAATAATTAAAACACTAAAACAAATATGCAGAACCCGTTTAACCGGAGTAATAGAAGCTAATTAGCTTATAATTGTATGATTAAAAAAATATATATATAATTGCAAATAAGAAAGGAGAAATACATCTAATTTCCCAAAAGTCGGTTTTTTCCTATGGGTTTTGACTGAAAACTGTAAAAATTTGTGCAAAATTCACAAAAAATTTCACGGTACCAAAAACACCAAATATGAATATTACTCAGTTTTAAATGAATTAATTTTTAACTGTAAATCAAGTTTAACTTATCTTACATATTTCGGGAAAAAAAGCAGCGAATTTATCTTTAAAAAATAAATCTTTTTTCATACTGAAATAAATAGGAAAGAATAATTAATTATGAGACCAGTTCTTCCACTAATTTATTTTTAACTTAAAAAGCAAAACCACAGGTGCATTTGAGATTATTGTTAACATTCTAAAGCGAAAACCGAACAGTAAATTTTGTGGAAGAGAAATCAAAACAAATTAATAAAAGATGAATTATTTTTTTCATCCAATATCCCATAATTTAAAATATTTTTTTTTGTATTTCGTGGTACGTCTACGTCTAGATTGCTATTAAAATGTTGTATCTTGTTATTTTTTATTTAAATATTTAAAACTGCAACTCGTGTCATAAAACCACTACACACCGGTATGATCCGAAAAATACTTTTGTTTTGAAATTCTTCGTTAGCGTCTCATCTTGGCTGTGGCGTGAAAAACTCATCAGTTTCCATTATAGAAACATCCAAAGAGAGAGGGCATCCCAAAAAAAGAATCGTCAAAAACAAGAGAGTTTTCCTGATCATAAAGTTGAGGAAATTTTCCGAAAGACACAAATTTTCCGACAGCACACTTTTCGTTCTTCAGTCTGAGAAAAACTATCGGGGCTCCAGGTATACACTGGACGTGTTTGCTTAAACCAAATTAAAAAAAAAGTTGTGTCTGTATACCTATATGTATGTAGGTATGAGTTTTTTTTTTCTTTCTATAAAATTATTCTTGATTTTCAAAGAAATTGAAAAATAATCGTGGAAAATATTCTCCGTTGTCTTTCGCGACGGTTAATTTTTAAATCGATTTCTTTTTAAATAAAAAAATCTTATTTCTGTTTTTGAGTGCAAAAAAAAAAATAAAGAAGAAAATACCAAAGAAATGTGAAAAAATATAGTGAAAAAGTTATATTTCTGTCTGTGAGCTAATTATAGTTTTTTTTTTGCTTCTAAAAATTAATTTCAAAGAAAAGCCAAGAAAGTAAAAATAAATTTAAAAATTAAATTAATATAAGAAAAAAAATCATTCAAAAGGTAAAGTGAGTGGGAATATTGTGAGGAAAAAGTTTTTTTTTCCTGTGAGTGTGTTTATTAAATATAATTGGATTTCCTGTGAAATCCAATGGATTAACTTCCCTCCATACAGGATACGGATACGACACGGAAAAATAAAATGGATAAAGCAGCGCACGCATCAGGTAATATAAATTATTGGCGATAGCTTGCTCGTCGTGCTGTGGCGGCCACATATAAATGTATTTGTGTGTTACGCAACAAAATTATTCCAAAAGGAAAATTTATCCAATGGATTTGTGTATTTAGGCCCGGCAAAATATAGGGTAAATTATCGATTATTGGATGTATTTTGCTAGAAGATTATTACGATTCATTTGATGTTTGACTTTATTATTTTAACATTCCCGGTAAAATTTGTTTACTAATTTTTTGCACAAGAGATCATTAAAAAAAAAGTTTTCTACAAATTGTAACCTTTCTGCAAAAACGTCGAAAGTCGAAAATGAAAAATTATCAGCCCGAAGTCCGAAAGTCTGAATTATGAAAATAAAACATTTAGGGAGTTTTACCAATGTTGCTAAAAAATTCTAAGTTTTATCAGTAAATTCTCGAATTTCCACAAATCGGTGGTAACAAGATATTACACTATTCAATTTTTGTTTACAAATCGACTTGTCACTGATAAAAATTTGGAAGAGCATAAATAATTACAAAGAACCCTTATCCAAGACTACCACAATGAGATAATATAATTCGAAAGGGTTATTGAAGTACAATTTAAAAATACTGACATAAGTACATACATACATAAACATATAAAAGGCCTCCTCTCCTGGGAATGTCAAGTAAAATCATATGAACATCTTTCTTTGGATTGAATATATCGAGCCCTTACCACCATTTAATTTTAACCAAATTTGGAATAGTCAAAATTTATAATCTCTGATAAAATTTAACGTAAATATTAACCCAGTTAACACATTCCTTAGATGCTTAAATTTGGCCTAGTTATTTTGTTGCTGTGAAAAAAAAAACTAAATAACTGGGTTTCTGTTCAATTTTTATTTTGTTGCTTACCATAATTTGTAGATAAAAGGCTCGGTTTTTCTCTTATAGTTCAATATAACGATGACATAGTTAAGAAAGTGTTAAAATTACTACATGTTATTTCTTTATTTTTGTGTACAAAATTTTAACAAGTTCTTTGAGGCCTTAGCGAGAAACACTGAAATAAAAATACAATTCTCAACAAAGGTGTAGGCGTTTGTATATTTAGCTGGGCTAAGTTGACCATTATCGAAAAAACTCTTTCAGTTGAAATATATAACCTATCAGAGATAAAAAAAAACAAAAGGTAATATATTTCTACTGATTTGCAATTGTTTTATCTATGTAAATTTAAATTTAAATCACCAAAGCAGTTTTTGTAGGTATCACTTCCTTTCTTTCACAAAATTCAAGCTTTCTTCTATGTACATCCAGACCAAAAGATACGTTACGAAGAATATTTCAACTTCCTACAAAGATGGATTCAACTTAAAATATCAATTTTTCCCCATTTAGGGGGAATTGGCATTTTTTGTAATAGAAAATTACTTGAAATGTAAAAATTAATATTAAAGTAGAACGACAACACTTACTGTATAAAATCTTAGCTTTTTTTTAGACTAAAGTTTTATTAATTGTTTTTTTTTTTAATTCAATCAATATTTTTTATTTAATAAAATTTTGAAAAAAAGTATTAAAAACAGAATTATGTAGGAATGTGTTTAAATAAATACTACTAGTTTGGAATTTACTTTACAATGCTTTTCTTAATTTTTACTTGAATTCTAAAAAAATACCAGATGGTTCCATTATTCCCTGAGCTGATTTACCAGTCAAAGATAGACTTTTTTTAACGACCACCATAATATGTATAAACGAGGTTTGAACGAATTTGTTAATTTTATTTGCCATTTTATTTGTATGCATTTACTGAATTTTTGTATTAAAAGAAAAAAACAATCCGAGAAATGAAAATGCTTCCCTTTCTCGAAACAATAATGTAGCCCTGTATGTGCTCAGAAATACTTTAACTTCCAATCAAATCTGAAAATAATTCACCGGCACCGTGGCGGCATGCAGACAAAATAATCTTCCCTGCACCAGAATTTCAAAAAAAAATTCAAGATCTTAATATAGAAATAGACTATAGAAACAGCTCTTATATTGTGACAGTCTCCAAACCTCGCTGCCGGGACTATTAAACGGGACGTTCCGACATTTTTTTCTTAAAAAAAAAGGATAAACAAAATGTTGCACTATGAATATAACAGAGCACGTTAAATTTTTTGTTTTACTTAAGTTTACATTATACAGATATATTTTGTTTGTATACGCAAATACTATAACGAAGACTAATTTTTGCTCAAATTTTATTTATAAATTTTCACACAACCGCAGACTATACAAATATTTTGCATTAGTAAAAGACTGTGATGAATATTGTGACACGCGATTAAAAGCACGATCTTTGTCTATTTGAATATTTAACTTAATTTTATTTTTGATTGTGAGTTTTTTTTTGTTATTCTCATCAAGATGGTGATGATGATGATTTTTAAGATTTCTTGTTTGATTTTTTTTTGTTGAAAGTTTTGTTGTTGTTGAAAATATTTCTCATACGAAATAATGTCTAATTTTATTTAGAGAAATCATTAAATTTAACACTTTGTGGTCTTTAACTCAATCACTTTTAATCCGCTCTATACCGTTTTATTGATGAGACTGTATATGAGTTCCTATTATTTTTGCAAATGAAAAATTTATTGGGATCATAATTTGAATGTCAACATTGGCCAAGTCCACCTGTTCGTATGTTCGAAACGCTATTTTCGAAAGTGTTAACTAAATATGTGTCATACTCATAGTGGCAATGACTAATGTCGAATAGTTTTTTTTTTCGTTGAAATTATTTGTTGATAGTATAGCTGCGATTGGCAATTGATGTGAATAACAAATTCAAAACAAATGATGTGAGAAGAGTTGGCAGAAAATAAAAATTTTGATTAAAATTTAAATTTCATTACAAAGATCGAAAAGCTATAGAAAAATTTCGATTTAATGTTTACGTCTTGTTACGCAAACAAAATACCTACATATATGTACCTGTCTGTTGGAACTTATATAGAAAATGTATGTAGTATATTTTTGTAGAAAAAAAAAAAACCCAAAATTAAAATTTCTTGCATCTGTTATGTGTTGTTTGGTTGTCTCTCTGTGATATTCACGGATAAATTTAGTTATTTTTAGATCACTGAATATATGCAGTCAGATGCATTTTGTGGATAAAACAAATAGACAGATTATGCTGTAAGAAGAATTTAGAAAGTAAAATTCATGACTTAAGTTGTACGTACTTACTCTAAAAGTTTTAGTTTTTTAATAAACGCATGAATATAATTAGGAATATATAGATAGATAGATTTTTATTTCGCAATAAGTTTTACAATGGATTTCTATCGCAGATTTTACATTTAAAAGATTCGATAAATTATATATTTCAACTAAAATATTGTTTTTAAATTTAAACATCAAATTTGAAGGAAACACAAAAAAACTCCATTAGAGAGAAGAATGTAAATTGAAAGAAATTGTTCTTAAAAAACGAAAACTTTCCGATTTTTTAAACTAAATAAAATGAAAGAAAAACATTTTAAAAAGTACGTTTTTTATAAAAAAAATTGGAATGTTTTTCAGTGTCAAAATATTCATAGGTACCGTTAAGTTTGAAGCTAAAAAATATTTCAAATTCGACTCTAAGATATCTATCTCTTAAAAAACCCTATGTCCCAAATTTGAAGAAAATCGCTTAAGCAGACGCTTTTTAGGCGTCTATACCATCGTAATGTCGAGTTTAATAAAAACTCTAGTTTAATTATTTAACGAATCTAAAACTTGCCTTAAAGGACTTACATATTATAAAAAGGAAAGCATATTGATTTCTTATACCGTTTTTTTTTCGGACAACCCATCGTAATCATTTCTTCGATTTTGTTATCCTAGACGCTTCCGGCGTAGTTTTAAATCGGGTTCTTATTGAAAAGACACTTTGAAAGAAAAGCAGAACTCAAGGTCACCTCTCTATGCAAAACTGAAAGACCCACAGTGTATACAATAGATCGCATGAAATGCGTTGCATATAAGAAGTCAAAATGAACTAAACAAATGAATTATTTTAAAATTTTATTTGTAAAATAATGGTATTTAATGTTATTTTGTATTTTTTGCTGGTACATTTGTGCAAAACTGGAAGAATTTTGGACAGGCAGAAATGAAATATGTATATATAGGGATAAACTTGATATTTGTAAACGCTATAGAACTCTATTACATGTTATACATATGTACATACATATATAAATTTACAAAAACTTAAAACTCAAGATAATTATAAAAATAACTTAAAAAATTACAGAAAAAATGTTTAATTAAAATCGATGTAGCCGTTTTTCTGTATATTCCAAAAAAATGATTTGAGCTATTTTTGTCAAGAAGAGCAATACAAAATTCGATTATTTTTAAAGAAAATATGATTAAAATTACAAATCAGGGGGGTCGATTCCCCGATTCTGTGAAGTTGTTAAGTGATAAATTTGTGTACGTACACGAGATCGGGATGAACGAAATGAAAAGTTTGACCAAATCTTGTCCAACAAATCATCTTAATCAAATAGGACCTTTTATCCCTAAAAAATCACTTAATTATTAGATATTGATATTATGTGCAATTTTGTTTCCCCGAAAATGGTTATAAATTCAAGGTACCTATACATCTCATCTTTTTGAAACCGGTTTTATTTTTTAGTACCAACATATTCAAACACAAATTTTAGATAAAAAAGAAAAATACATACATATAAGTTATGTACATATATACTACATATTATGTATGTATTTCGAAAACGATAGATAAGGTCGATTTTTCTGACACTAAACTGGTCTAGAATATTTAAAAATTATTGTTCTTAGAACCAAAGATAAAGGAATGTTCAAAGCAAATCTAATTTTTTTTTGAAAATGACTCAAGGAATTTTGATGTGTGTTTTCTGTTTGCTAAAATTAATATGTACGTTCTACCATTAAGAAAGAACTCATTTTAAAGCAAGTCATTATTAGCAGGCTTGTAATGAGTAGAGGGCTAAAACAATAGGTACGTCTGAAATATGTTAGGTAGACCATCAGATCAGCCATATAGTTAAAGCAACATCCGTAAAATTAAGTGTGAATTGTTTTATTCGGTAAATATAATTTTAAAAATACCCCTCTGGTAGATTTTTGGTAATCAATTTATTTAAAATTACATATTCCCCAAAGAAAACTCATTAAAAAAAATCATTCACACAAAACAATATAAATTATAGAACATACATAACGTTATTTTTATAATCTACCTTGTGTTGTTTACATTATGTTATTCCATCTTATGTTGTTTACATTATGTTCTTCGACCAGCTGTGGTCCACATTTCACAATCATTAGAAATTTTCTAGAAGATTTAGTAGTTTTTTTTTTTTTTTGCCTGCATCTGCCAAGTCAACGACTGGAAATTTCAACAAGAAAAAAAAATTATATTTAACATAAATTTCACATGGTCGTGAAAATAAAATAAAAAAATATCTGATACCGCGATGTTTTTAAATAGTTTTTTTTTTTTATTTCTTGACATTCACGCTGAGCTCGAAATATAAACAAATTTAAACAAAAACAAAATAATCTTTACCACCGTCCACTCAATCATAAAATTAATTGAACGTAAACGAATTTATATAGTGAGTGCAATTCATTTGTCGCACCGTCCGATGTCTTTAAATAAATTTTTCAAAAAAAAAAAAGAAATAAATAAATATGTATGTACAAATTGCCTCTATGAAAATACCAAGCGAAATTATTTATTTTCTAAACACTTTATGTAATCCAACCATATGTTATTGAAAAATATATATTTTGAATTATTCGCGAGATGTGTTATTAGTCATTTTTGATCGTTGACTTGTCTGTTGTAAAATCAAACGAAAAACCGGGTGTATTCGGCACCGGTGTAGTAGGGTATGTTATGCACAACTTCTATAAGTATTATAATCGTTTTGCTCGATTTAACAATTATGGGGTTTTAAATTAATAACTGATAGGGTTGGTTTATTTTTTTGCACTAAAATATCATATAATATATCATACTAAAAACTAAACACCAAGGCAAATTTAGGCGTAGGTTTCTATCCTTCAAATTTGGGAACATGAATGATCCTCGAAAGTTTCAGATGGAAGTTATTGGTATCTGAAATAAATTTTGCAGTTAAATTTAGCTACTATTAAATTTATTCCGAGGAGATTCAATATTCCAAGGTAAACAATAATCCGTCGAGATACCTAATAGGACTTAACATCTATTACTACCCAAAACACTAATCTAGAATATTCTTTGAAAATGGGAAAATTTAGAAGATATTTCTCAGATAGTTTGAATAATAGTTTTAAGAATATTACAAAATTAAAAACAAAAACTACCTGTCTGTAATCAAGTGAAACGGATTATTACTTTTTATGAAGTTATTATTCCTGAGCAGCTTTCAGATCCAATACATTTTTTACAAATCGGTTGTCAAAATAAAGAACATTTTTTGACAAGTGAAACAATTCCATGCAACTGTTTATATTTGTGTAAAATTTTTTTTTATATTTTGGTCCCCCACAAGCGTCGATAAAAACAGTTTTAACATAACGTGAAACAATCAAATGTAATAGAATGGGTGAAAGTTTTAGAACTAATTTATTAATTTCAAATTGTGTGAGATGGACTGTCAAACTGTCTTAGATGGGTTTTCAGAACTTAGGTCCAGTCACGTGGAATTTGGGGTGGGGTTCGATATCTTGCTTTTTATACAGTCCCGTTTGTTAAATTCCCCTTTTCTATAATACCGCGTTCTTATAATTTCGGTCTCTTATAATCCTGTTTTTTACAACCTTTTTTTTTTAATTCAAAGTTGGCTTATTGTTTGTTAAATATGTCACTAGACGCGTTTTATTGGGAAATGTATAGCTAAGGCAGTCAAATTTCCGCCGGCACAACCAAAAGCTTTCCTTTTTATTACAGATGGTTGTTTTTTATTGACAATCTGTTAATGTTTCCCAAGCGAAATTTAATTGTGCTAGCCATAATACTTTTATGTTAAAATGAGTATCCGAGTTATTGATTGAAGTCTAAACAATTGGGAACAAATTCAGCCACATTTCTTCATCTTAATAAAATATAAATATATATTAACATACAATAAATACAAGTAGTATACAAAGTATAAAACAAATTCGAAAATTATTTTCGTTACTAAGACCGGATACGTTTATCTGCCGCTGAACTAAATACTCATTCCCAACAATTCCGCATACTTGTTCTAATACGAGCCTCTTCATTTTTTCTATTTCTAGAATCTCAAAAGGAATTAATTGGAAACACTGCATCATCAGCTATAGTATCAGCAACATCAACGTCATCCTCTTCGCTACCACAACTAACATTTAGTGAAAACTCCAGTTGTCTGGTCAAATGCATTCCCAACGAACGGGCTACATTCTTTGTTAAGATCGATTGCCCCGATGATCCGGAGATTCTTCCGTTAAAATTCGAATGGTAAGAGAAAAAAAAAAAGATTTATTTTTGTATTTATTGAAAAAAAACCTCTTGATTGTGAGCGAATTATCAAAAACAAAAACCATGTGTTTCGATTTATGGAAGAGAATAGTTTTTTTTAAACTCTCTTCAAACTCATTTTTTTAACAAATATTCAATAGTGACTAACTGAGCTAAGAAACAATTAAGAGAGTGAAATACTCTCCGAATTCGGAGAATTTTTCTCCGAAAATAATGTCTTCTCAGTCAAAATTTAGTTTGTGAGAATTAAACTTTTTCGAAAATTTCCCTCTAGATGGATTTTTCTAATTTTCAAAAATCACCCGCCGAAATAGTCCAACTTTGACGATCGGCGCGAGCGTTAGAAATTAAAATTTAGTGTTTCGTGTTCTAAGACCCCCCGAATAGTCCTTTGTTCCTAAAATATAGTTTTTGTCATAATCGTGTTGTTATATGTAAGTTATGCACATATAATTTTTTTTTTTTAAATTGCGTGAAAGGTCTAAAAATCAATCATTCTGACATGGAAACGGTCCGCGTTTGTCAATTTCCGGCGCGTGCATATTTGCAGGGTTTCCCGTTCGCTCTGGATCTAAATATAGAAAAATATATTTTTTTTTATATTTAGATATTAAAATAAAAAAAAAAATTGTTTGTGAAATATATTTTTTGCAGTGAAAAGTGCAAGTTCACTGTGATTGGTCTAAAAATGTCCCCTTTATAAAAATCTCTTACATAATTGAATATGACGTCTTTTTGGAATTTTTATTTATTTTTTCTTTTTTTTTTTAAATTTCGAAAGTGAGAATGAAATTCGTTAAATTAGTGCAAAATTTCTTAAAATAGATTTTGCAATTTTAAACGGCATTTTCGCTTGATCCAAGTGGGATAAAAGAAAAAAAATTATAGCAACCCAGTGTTTACAAAAGCGCGTATACGCCGTATAATCATTCGGTTAGATGTTGAAATTAGTATTAATTTTATTTTCTAAACAATGCAGTAAGCATTTCCGTCATCTCATACATTTTTCAAATCCATTTATGTTTCCCCTTTTCAGTAATTTTGGATGTGCGAGAAATTCCAAATGTGATAAAATCGATTAATCCATTAGTTTAAAAAATGGTCTAATGAAATGAGTGTTTTTTTTTAATTCTCAACAAACCCGTTGAAAGTTTTAAAGTAACAGAAAATTACATAAAATTGTGTTGAAAAAAAGAAAGAAACAAAAAAAAAATGGGCAATGGTTGTTCAAAATGTTGCAAATGCAACGAACACAAACAAATTAACGGAACGTTGTCTTCGACGGGATCAGTTTATCGAAAAAGGTAAAATAAATATATCTTTTGTGTGTTTATTTGTTCAAGTGTTTACAGTTAAAATATATTCGGACAGTTTCAACTTGAGTTGTTTTTTGGTTGAGTAGGTTGAATTTATCAACAAATATTATGTCGAAGCAAAAATGATTTAGGAACACACAGACATTTTTAAAATTCTAATATTAATTTATTTTAAGATTTCTTTCAACACATTTTCAAAAAGAAATGATGTCATGTTTCTGAAGAAGGCATTTTTGTTTGACTAAACTAGTCCAAGGGTAGCATCCAGTGATAAATGTTTGAACAAAACTGTTTTGTTTGCTTGACATGGCAAAGTTTATTTTGACATTCATTTTATTTTGTTTGTTTTTTTTTTATATTTTTTTTCAAATATTGTTTTGCATATGCATATGTAATATATATGTATGTAGAATTATTGTTAAAGATTTTAAACAAATTAGAACATAATTGTCTAACTAAAGAAATGTACTTTGTATTTAACGAATTTTTAAAATGCGTTCAATGTTGGTTATTAGACAAATTTTGTTTGATTTTGGGCCAGCATATTGCCTAAAAACCTTTCAAAAATTTGTTGGGTGGTTTCACATTATTGTCAATTTTATTGATTTTAGGTGATTAGATTTTGGACAATTTGATAAAGTTGACCGAATTCCTAAAGGCAAACATTGCATGTGTTTTACTTTTCAATTATGCGTTTAGGAATTTGGCCGTTTATTTTGTATGGGTCTTACCATAATATCCAATCGGAAGATCGTTTCGCAGAATATAACTAATGATCATGCAGTAATATTAATAATCATGTTTTTTTCGCTTTTGCAATTTGCTTACCAACGAGGTTAAACATGCATTTTTTTACTTATAAAGTGAAAGTTACATATCTGATAAATCACTTAAGTATTTAACTCATCTCTCAATTTGGTTATTTGTAAGACCCATTATTTCTATTTCTAAAAATAGGAAGAGGATTTTTCTGAAATTATTTTTTTTTTTAAGTTTATTGATTCATTATAATTATTATATGTGTAATCGTTACTATTAAATCTACAAGAAACTTAAATATGCAGCCACATCTCATATTCTTCCGATACATTAAATTTCCATTGCTTAATTAAAACAAATAAAAACTCAATATAATAAATAATTCTACAATCTCTATATAAACTTGCTATGAGCCAAGGGTATATTTATAAATCACTCTCTTAACCTATCCTAACAAACCCTGAATAGATCACTTCATAGCTTGACTATATAGTAACTTACATGAAAATTATTACAAAGTTCTAGTTTAAAGTTGTCATTTGTGCCAAATGAATTTTCAATGTGAATGATTTTATGTTTCCACGCCCTACGCTATAGCTAGCAGTGGACTATACCTGACTGTTAATTTATATTTAAAAATAGCTTACGGTGGCAGTGGCAAGTGAGATATTATGTTATTCCAATGCAATGGCAACCACTTTGCTAGAATCAATCGATCTATAGAATGATTTTTTGTGCTAACGATTGCCAAGTGTATCAGAACTAATGCAGGAATTTCATGTTAAAGAAACAATGTAAATTTTAGTAGAGATGAGCTAAGTCGTGATTTTTCAATCACAGGTAAACCTGTGATTATGATTTGCAATTCACTGTGAGTTTAACCTGTGATTGTGATTTGTAAATTCAAAATATTATTATGTCCGTTTCGTTCTCAAAACTTCTTGTTTCTTGTTCTTCTTCTAGTTCATAATTCCGCAAAATAAATCACTTATCACGAGCACGACCAATACAATTGGTTGTTTGCGTTAATGTGCATTTCACATTCTGTGAATAAATCACAACCTCAATCACAATGAACTATGAAGTGAAACGACTCACAAAAATCATCATATTTGTGAGACCAATTGTTCTCGCCGTGATTTTTGTGAGTGGTTTCACTTCATAGTTCATTGTGATTGAGGTTGTGATTTATTCACAGAATGTGAAATGCACATTACGCAAACAATAAAATCACATTTAAGGCAATCACAGTTTATTGGTCAATCGATCACAGGTTGTGATTGTAATTTTGTGATCACAGGTTGGAAATCACAGGTAGTGATTTTTTGCTCTTCTTTAAATTTTAGTGGACTTTGTCGGTAGAATGAGATCGAAGTGTAATTGTTTACGGAAATAAAAAAAAAAAAATACAACAAAAACAGAAGGTATGTAGGGCAGACTTGTGTTATGCTGTAAAGAAATTATTGGTAATTAAGGTTAAGTTACTTAGAAGATAAAATAGGTGTGATTTCGATCAACAGAAAGAATCTTCTTGCAAGCTACATACCATTCGAAATACATACATATATGCCATTATTGAAAACATGCAAATAAGAAATTCATATTTATTTTTATTTAGTATTTCCTCCGAAGTGATTACAGAAATTCCGACCAAAATAATAATTCTTTTAATTTAAATTAGCTTTAAAGAGACCTATCCACAAAAATTGGCATTTCGTTTAAAGGGGTATAGTGCGCGCATTCGTTTGACATTTTTTTTTAATAATAAAGCATAATTTTGGGCCAAGTATCAATAAGAACTTTGATTCGGGAGTTATCATTTTCAAGCTGATTGCTAGCTTTTGGACTTGCCTTCAATCTTCAGTTAAGTTATGACAGAAAATACCTATACAAAGAGCTGGTACATATAAGTGAACTTAAGCCTTTCAAAAGCGTTAATAAAAAGAATTAAAAATAAAATGATTTGGAAACTTTTTTTTTGTTAAAATGTATTGAACAAACGGTTATATTTAGAAATATTATCGGTCATATTCAACGCACATTCGTTTGAGTAACTTGCCTTTTACTAAAATATCAGTTAAAGATAAAATAAGTCAATTAATACAGCTCATTTTCAAAACCAAATTACTCACCTTCTATATGTGTGATTTATTGAATTATAACTTAATTGAATTATTCTACTACAGTAACTTAAAAAATTGAAATAAGAAAACATTAAAATTTTAAAATGAGTTTCAGAAAACTATTAACAAGAATAAGAAAAACGCAAATAATAAGAAAATTATTTTTTTGGTTTGCTTGGGTGCAACGCATAGGACTAAAGGTCATAAAAAAATTTAAATTGAAAACTATAAACTTAATCTTTTTTTAGCAACAGTTTAGATAATGAATACGCCTCTATGTGTGTATATCTAACAATAATTGTTTTTATATCTGTAGGTACATTTTAAATCATAATGTGTGTAGGTACTACATAGAAAGATAGATAATGACCTAGAGATACATAGCCTATACATAATTTACATACCTATCTTAATAGATTTAAAAGTTTTTTGATTAATTATTTCAGAGCAAGTTGAACTGTATTGACAAATGTTTGGCGTCACTATTTTTTCAATTTAAATTTGTCCGATGGCGCCAACTTCAACAAAAATAAAAAAGTATGTTTTTAATTTTATTAAAAAAAAGAACTTTCTTTTTTTTTTTTTTTTAAAGTATATGTATTTGGCACGAGTTTCGATTAGGAATGTGCAAAATGGCCGACGGTAGCGGTGGCTGCAACGTCAGGCGCCATTTTTTACGAGTTAATTATACATACCTTTAATTAAAGAGAAAACAAACAGGCGGTAAAGACAAATGAACAAATATATAGTTATTGGCCTGGCCTCGAGACATTTTTTTTTAAATTTGTATGTCTAGCTATTGAGGCGTAGACAGGGAGGCGGGGAGAGGGTGTTTCCCATATCAACCTACGCAAGGGAATTTTCTATTGAAGATAATTTGATTTATTTGACAAACAAATATTTTGTATATTCAGTAGCTATTATCAGATGTTTTTTGTGTGATAATACACTCGCAGTTAGGTTGCAGGTCAAGGCAAGTGGTTGTTGTTTCATTCAAAACCTTTAAATTTAAATAGCTTTATAATTTTGACAATACCGTAAATTTCAGGATTGGCAGCATATATGCATATGGAGAACTCCACAAAAAAATATTAATCAGAATAATATGAAATTTAAAACATGGAAAAAGTGCTAATAACTACATAGTACAGGAATACAGAAATAAAACCAAGCAATAACACGAGTTTCTTATATAAGTTTAATTTTAAAGACAAACCGAAAAAAAAGATGCGGTGTTTTGCATTGCGTTTCTTGTAAGCGTGATTTTTTTACATGAATGTTTCATATATCCGTAAAATACTGTATTTATAAATCTTAATAAAATCATTATTTCAAATAGAAAAAAAAAATAAATATGAAATTTTTCACATGCATAGGAAAAAGTATTTTATATGTTTTAGTTAATTTTAAAAACGTTTATAATAAACATTTATTTTTATCTAATTTATTATTTCAATTTTGAGTTTCAAAATTTAGTACAATTCCAATATAAATAGCCTTTTTTTTATTTCTATAAATTTGTATAAATAGCTTAAATCCATCAATACAGGGTTACCGCGATTTTGAATTAAATAGTAAATACGTTTTTATACAAATAAAATCCGTTTTTTAAATTTTATGGAAAGCCAGTAAAATCAGTTTTTCAGAATGTAACGATGTTTTTTCATATTTTACCGATTAATTAATTAACGAGTAAAACCCATAAGTAGAATATCCGCGAAGGTGCTAAAAGACTAAAAAAAGTCTTGAATTTAGTTAAGAATATATTGCTTTTCAAAAATTATACTCGCAAAAACCGACAAATGAATCAAAAATCCCGCAACCATTCATGAAATATTAAATATTTTTAATTCTCTCTCAAATAATATAAAATTTACTTCCATCAAACATCTTCCCGATTTATGGCAAATTATTACTCAAACGTCTAATTTTTCTTATTTGCCTTACATCTTTCATCAGTTGAAAGAAGACGAGTGGAAACCTATTACTAAGCAAATGACTTCGATGTACTTTTTATTTTAAAAGTTGTTTACATCAAAATGATAATAAACCAATATAATTCGTTTCTTCTAAAATTCTACTAAAATAAGCCTACGCCGCCGCTGCCGCTGCGATGTACTGGGATCAAAAACTTTTTTTTTATTTCGCCACGTAGTAAACTGTGTTTGACTTCTTGTTTATTCTAAATTCTTCATCAAATGATTTACTTACTACGAAAAATACTTTAATAGCTACATACATGATGTCAATTAAGTCTTTCAAACATTCTGGCACGATCTGTCAAAAAGATAATTAATTTCCTAAGATACACATTTCTATTGCACCATTAGTTTTCCCATCATCAAGAAAACTTTATACATTCTGAACAACACTTGAAAACATGAAATTTTGTTAACATGGGGATAGGAAGTTAAAAGCCTTTCACAGTCTTAAAATAAGCAAACGAGACGGGATTTTTTAATTTTTAAAATTATTTACGCAACTGACAGCCGACCGGCCGCTACGATTTCAGCTGCATCAGTGCATATAATAATTTCCCGATTAATGCTTCTTCTGTATTTCATTAAACAAGTTTCCCCTTATTCGAATAAATTTCCCTGAGTACCGACGAAAAGCTTCTATTTCTAAATATATTATATTTTTAAACATTTTGTTTCTCTTTATAATTTCAGGAGTCGTGGTGAATTACCAATTGAGAATTCTGATCGTTTCCGCATAACACAGACTAGCAACGCTGTTCAGTTAGCCGTCGAGCATGTACAACGCGAAGACGCTGGTCACTACACGCTCTACGCTCGCACTAAAGCGGGAAATGTCATACGAAAAGACGTCGAACTACTTGTCGAAGATAGATCGACAGGCGATGATCCACCGATATTTTTACGTCGCCTGGGTGATCTGTCTGTCAAAGTCGGAACCCGAACAAGGCTGCTCGTTGAGATTCGCAGCTCAACTGATGTCAAGGTAAGTGATG
Source organism: Epistrophe eligans (assembly GCA_951394125.1). NCBI lineage: Eukaryota > Metazoa > Arthropoda > Insecta > Diptera > Syrphidae > Epistrophe > Epistrophe eligans. The sequence goes on along the minus strand of OX596030.1, from coordinate 94,701,188 downwards.
TTTTTTCCCCACCCTTTACCAACCTATAGGCTAGTTTTTGCATTTTTCGAAAATAATGAATTCCAGATAACTTGGTATCGAAATGATCGTCGAATCTGTGAAAACGATCGAATTAAGCAAATAAACGAGGGATCGTTTTATTGCGTCGAAATAACTCCGGTAATTCTGGAAGATGGGGGTCAGTGGATGGTTATGGCAGAGAATTTGGGGGGTCGAAACTCTTGCATAGCCCATCTAAATGTCCTCGTTCCGAAGGCCTATAAGTCACCAGAATTCATCGAGGAACTACGAGCAGTGCTCACCGATCAGGGAACAGTTTCACTTGAGTGTAAGGTTGTCGGAATTCCAACTCCGGTATTGAGGTGGTTTAAAGACTCTAAGGAAATTAAGGCTGGCGATGTTTTCGCACTCACTGCCAATCCTGATGATCCCACTTCACTGGGAACGTATACATGTGAGGCGGTTAATTGCATGGGTAAAACGTATTCAAGTTCAAAGGTTCATGTAGTTGGTAGAGGGAGTCGTGAGGGATCACTGAAGCCTGCAGATAGGTAAGTTTTTTTTTTAAATACATCAGGCACAAATCTAATAAAAACCATCATGTATTTATTATTTTTGCAGCGTTCAAAACAACGCCCCACCACCGATATTTACAAATGAATTGCGTGGAACATCAGTACGCATCGGTGACACAATAATTCTCGGCTGTCAAGGTGAGTAAAATAAAATTTAAACAAAAAAAGCTGCAGGTTTTTTGATCGGTTGCCAAAGTATTCCAACCACTTCGAGAATTTTTAGTGAAATCTTGAACTTCAGATTCGAAAGTGTTGACGTATACATTGGATAGGTCATGTTTCAAGCATGGTGAATAGCAAGAGATTTGATGGTTTTCTCTTTTAAAATAAAGATGATGTGATGGAAACTAAGAGGTTCTCATAAGATCTCTTATTTTCTAAAATAAAATCTCTTCAATTTCGAATATTTGGTTTAAAGCTTTGAGCAGACATGCTTATTATTGAAGGAATTTTTGAAGACACAAACTATGGATTTTTTTTGAGGATTTTTAATTTAAATTTTCCTTATTTTTTTATGCAAATGTTACGAAAATTTGATGTCACTAGTCTAGACTATGATTTAAATACAACTTTATGACATTTATGTATCAAAGCTTTCATCATGACTCATTCAATATTTAAAAAAAAATTGTATACCGAGGGACTACGTTGAAAGAATTTGCAGAAATTACTAATAATTCGATAGAAACGCGTATATTTATTAAAATTTTAAAAAGGAAAAACTAGGTTAAGTTAAGAATTCATCATTAGCTATGTCTTGTCTCTTGTTCGTTAAATTATGAGCCAAATTCTATATTTGGGATAAAGTCAATTAAAGACATTTGCCATGTTTGGTAACAGAACAGGCGTTAAGAACTATTATGTTTATCTATTTAGAACTATAAATTTAAAGCTTCATAATTATGGCAAAAGCAAGGTCTGGACATTTGGCACACAAAATATGAAAATATTAAATTTTGCCGCCTATCCACTTTCAAATTTTCCCAATTTTCAATCTATAAAAAATTAAAATTGTATCCTTATTTTTATAGTTGTCGTTCCTCCATGGCCAAAAGCTGTAGCCTGGTACAATAAGGAGGGACGTGTTGAAGCCAACGATAAATACAAACTAATTGAAGATGGTCTAGGAGTTTACATGATTGAAATCAAGCCATCTGAAAATTGCGATGAAGGTGAATGGAAATGTGTAGTAACAAGCCAAGAAGGATGTGTTGGAATCTCATCGTGTTCTGTAGAAATGGATAGTAAGTCAAATCGTATTTCAGTATTTAATAAAATTTATAAACAATTTCTCGAATTTTTTTTGCAGTTCCTAAAAACTACCGCAAGCCTCGTTTCATGGAAAGTCTCAAGGCTGTACTAACTGAAGAAGGTCTCGTATCTTTTGAGTGTAAAGTTGTTGGATTTCCTACACCAACATTAAAATGGTTCAAGGATGGACAAGAACTTAAGCCTGGTGATGTTTATCAATTAACAGGAACAAATTCTCTTGGAACTTACTGCTGCATAGCGAAGAACTGTATGGGTGAGAATAGCAGTGTTGCTGTTTTAACCATTGAAGATATAGAAAATCAGCTTAACGATGAAGAACGAATTATGTTCACCAAGCAGAATCAACCTCCGAAATTCATTTCTGGTTTGAAAACACAAGATGCTAAAATTAACGAACCTTTCCGATTCACGGTGACAGTTAAAGCTTTGCCAGACCCAGTTCTATCATGGTTTCGGGATGAACTTCCAATTGAATCAAACGAACGTTACAATCACTATGCAGGAGAATCAGAAACTTATCACTTGGATGTAAAATGTGTGGAGTTTGTTGATCAGGCCGAATGGAAGTGTGTAGCTGTGAATGATTTTGGAACCAGTGTCACATCATGCTTTTTGAAACTACAAATTCCTCGCCATTTTAAGAAGCCACGGTTTCTTGAGTGTCTTCGAGCTGTATTGACAGAAGAAGGAGCAGTTAACTTGGAATGTAAGGTAATTGGAGTTCCTCAGCCGGTTTTGAAATGGTACAAGGATGGAATCGAATTGAAGCCAGGAGATATACATCGAATAATTTCCGGACAAGATGGAACTTGCTGTTTGGGAACATACACTTGTGAGGCAAGAAACTGCATGGGTGTAGTAGCCAGTTCAGCTTCTTTACTTGGCTTTGAAGATGCCTATAAAAACCAGAAAACTGAACCTCCTGTCAATGAACTTCAAAGGAATTTCTCTTTGTCTACAATTCAAGAGGAGCGAACATCTCAGATGTACGAGAGTGCCGTTGGAGATATATCCATCGATGAAAAGGGCGATATTTCATTTTCCTTTGATGGGAAGGAAGTTTCTGTTTCTCTCTATGAAACACCAGATTTGACAGAAGAAGAGGCTCTAAAGATTGTTGAAATGTATGCCGACCAGATATCGGAACATGTCACGGAGCAAAACATTGTAGAACTTCCACCTCTAAGGTTCATAAAGGAAACTTCTCAATCTGGCAATCTTCTTATGGAAGCTGTTGTCATAGATATTGCTCCAGATTATTTTATCCACGAAGAAGATATGCGCACCGAAGCTGGGATGGATGATATTTCGATTTGTGAAGTCACTATTCATGGTTCTTCGGGAGGGAAGGAAGAATCTCCACTTGATAAGGAAACAGAAGAATTTGCCAAGAAAAGTATCGAAAGGATGGAAGAAGAACTGGCTATGACTGCCCCAATGAGAAAAAGAAAGAAGTCACGTGGCACCGAAGTTGACGAATATTTTAGTTTGTCATTCTCAAAGGCATCAGGGAGTCAAGGTGATGAAGACACTTCTGAGTTGCAGACATTTGCAAGTGCTAGTAACCAGATGACTTCCTCGAAAATTGAATCCATAGAAATGGAAGAAAATCGCGTTGAAGAAGATATCCAGCCACCAAAACGAAAGAAGGACAAGAAAAGTCCTGAAACTGATTCATCTCAAACTACCGACGCAGAAGCTCTCTTACAGGATGTTTCAGGAGCTGCAGGAGATGGTCTTCAATTACGTAAGCCATCAAAAGTAGTAACTGACGAAGATGAAATCGAAAAAAATCTTAAATCCCTTCTTCCACTAGCTAAACTTTTGAAAACCATTGAAACCCACTTGACTGCGATTGAGAGCGAAGTGACTTCACAATCTGCCATGATGATGTCTCCAACTTCCGCTGAACAAAGTATTGGAATCATCCGAAATGTCCTTGAGCCAATTAAACAGATCCAAGGTAAAATGAAGGTTTACTCTGGGGAGATCCCCATTGAAGTACTATTCCAATCAATGGAAGGCGACATAAAGGCTTTGCACACTGGCTTACAGGTGATTGAGAAATGTGTGGCTATGGATGAGACAGGAATGACTCTTATTCAGAGAACCAGTGTGTGTATTATTGACAGTGTAGGTGAACAGTTTGTAAAGACTTTTGAAGAAGTTAAAAATATCGCTACCAATTTTGAATCGGAACATATTAAGATGCAGACCGATATAACAGCCGAGGATATTCAACAGGGAATTCAGATAACTCAAGATACGATTAAATCTCAGGCACTTCTGCAGGAAGCCCAAGATATTGAAACAGCTCAACATGTCTCCGATTCAGTTGCTAAACTCCAAACAATACCCCAGACTGTTCCCTTTGATGCTGTGACCGAGGCAAAGCTGCCATCAGAAGCTGATTCGCTTAAGCTTATCTGTAGGCCGGTGATAAAGATTCAACAGGCTTTGGAAAATATTGAGAATGAGTTGTCGATGGAAGAAAACGATGAAGAGTTATATTCTCGTGTTCACGAAACGGCACTTTTAAACCTTCAAGGACCTATTGATGAGCTCCAACTAGAAGTAGATAAAATAGAGCAGAAAGTCGTTGCTGCAGCAGGAAATGAAACCATTGAACAAAAAATAAATATGACCATCCTGGACATTGTGAGTCCACCCCTTTTTGAGCTGAAAAAAGGTTTAGAAATAATATCAAAGCAGTCTGCGGGAAATATTCATTCTGGAATGATGACCGTAAGTGCAATTGAGTCAATGGTGCCACCTTTACAGGAAATCCAAAATGGTCTAGCTCAGCTCGGTCAAGATATCGAATTCGGTCAAGTTAAGGAAGACTTTGTTCCAGATTCTGCTGATACGCAGAAGCTTCTTCAGTCATTGGCTCAAGCTGTTCTGCATTTTGAATCAAATATTGAACGATTGTCGCCGAGACTATCGCCGAATCTGCAAGGTGGTTTAGTGGGTTTAAAAGATGAACTCTCCCGTTTGATTGGAAATATATTAGATAGTAACCTTAACAAGTATCGACTTACAGTTCTGGAGAATTTAAAGACACCTATCGATGAATTGAATTACTGCTTACGTCAAACTGAACAAAAGTCGATATCGGGCTCACTGAGTGATTTGATCGATCCCATCCGAAGTCTGCGGGAGAAAGTCCAGCTTGGAGAAGATATTTTATCTATATCAGATCTGCAAAAGAATGATTTGAACATTGGAAGCTTGGTACAGATAAGAAAAATAATAAAAGCAATTGAAATTGATATTGAAGAGCACGAATTCAAGTTACTCCAAAAGGAGATTGAGCTGGACGAAAAACAAGCCACCGAGGCTGACCAATCATTTGTTTCTATGCGGGAAGCCCTGTCGTTACAGATAGCCAAAGAAGAAGGTCAAAAAACAGTTGAGAAGATTGAAGAAATCCATAAATGCTTGGCTACTCTACAAAATGAAATGGTTCTGGAAGAAGCTAACACCTTGACTACTGACAATATTTCTATCCTAAAGAAAATGGCCAAACCCGTACACGATATGTTGGAGTGCGTTGCTTTAATTAAAAGTGGAGCTGCATTTGATACTATTAAAGACTTCAATACCGATGTCAATGTAAAAGTTCTTCAAGAAATAGCAGAGCCAATAAGTGAACTAGCTGTGGCCTTGAAAGTTATTACCACACCCAAGGTTGTTGAAGACGAGAAGTCTTTATTAATGCATGATGATAATTCAGCTTTGAAAATCTTAGCTCAGCCTGTTCAGGAGTTGAGAAATTGTATTGCAAAGCTTGGACAAGAGGTTGCATTTGATGAACAAGTACAAAGTTTTGATGAACAAGAAGCCATTTTGAAAATTGCCAAACCATTGAATGAGCTTCAAGAATGCTTGGATGGACTTATTCGACAGACTATGGTAGAGACAATGGAAGATGTGTCAACTTTGGAAGATGTTTCAACACTTAAAACAGCTGATGAAACATCTTCTCAACAGGCTTTGTTGAGTCGAGACGAGAAACCGGTAGAAGAATGTGAACTTGACAATACAAAACAACAAAAAGCAGACGCTCTTCTTACTAATCTTAGGCAAAGTCTTACATCGGTGGTAGCTCATTGTTCGCAATACGACGTGTCTTCATTGAAAGGAGATACTTTGAATAAGTTGCATGCCACTGTTACAAAGCTTAAAGATCTAGAGAAATGTGTAGCTGAAGTTTGCGAGGCTAGCGTTCATGATCCAATAGGTTCTGTGTCGGAGAGAAGTGATCCTAGAACACTTGCTGAGGCAATTTTAAGTCTTGAATCATGTGTTTTGCAAGTTCAAGATCACTTACCGGAGGAATATCTTAAAAACTTATCAACAGAAAGTATATCAATCTCAAATCTAAAAGTATCAGCTTTATCTGCTCCTCTCCAAGAGCTTAGAGAGTATCTTCAAGTCTTTCATACTCAAGAAATTGAACACGTTGACACATTTACCGCTCCCAAAGTTTCTTTGGCATCTCGAGAAGTATTTGAGGAAATCACACCATTTATTGTGGCTGTTCAGGAAAACCAAGCTCTGGAAACTCTTCAAAATATAGTCGATGTAGAACATCTTGAAATGTGCAAGCAAATTTTAGCGCCAATCCAACAGCTTCAGGAAGCGGTTCTTGTTCATGATCAACACCACATTTCACAAGTTGACAAAGTATCAAGTCAGTCGACGCTGGAAACTTTTGCAAAACCTTTGATGTGTCTACAAGAGGCAATTGTTAATATTCAAGAACAGTATCCTTATTCAACATTCGAGACTTGTCCAGAATTTCAAATTTTGAAAGCTAAATCAAATGCAATCTATCAACTACTAAAGTACGTTGAACGCGTGAATTGTGAAGCATTGGATAATGTGGCAGAAATGTCAACACAAGCTGATGTTTCAGCCCTTGAAACTTATGCTGCTTCCTTAGAAGGAAGTGAAATAATGCAAGCAATCCAAACTGAACAAAGAGTCATGGAACCCGCCGATATAAAGGCCTGTGTTGAAGATGGTATCAAGCAGATCGACAGCTGTCTTGACAAATCAGCTTTCAAGAAGTCCAAAGATCTAAAAGAAGTTGAAATAGTTATGAAGGAACTTAAAAGCAGTTTCCAACAGATGCAAGTACAGCTTAGCAAAGAGACTGAAGGTGAGTCTTCGATTTTAGCCAAATCTAACATCGCGAGAACTCTCTTCAAGCTCAAAGAGTGTCTAGTTCACACTTATGAAGGTGGCTATGAAGAGTCTCTTGATGACATCGAGAAGACGTTTGAAGACATTCTGCAAGCTTTACCTGAGTTAGAGGTCTTGTTGGCTGAGCAAATGAGCTCCAAAGTATTGAACAAAATTAGTGAAACCGTTAGTATTTCAGAGTGTTGTGCAGAAAACCATGATTCTCATATGGAATTTATGAAACGCTTAGTAGTTCCATTGAATGAACTTGCTGCTGATATTGAAATACTTGGAAAAAGTAGCGAAACAGAAGTATCAAAATCTTCAGCACAGATGGTTGGTTTACAATCTCGTCTTATGAATGCTTTTAGAGCTCTTAATGATGTGAGTGAAAGTGTTCCAAATGAGCTCTTGGATCATGTTCTGACTGGACAAAGTGTTTTGGTGTCTGTGTTTGATTTTATCGAAGCCACTGACTCTCTACGGGTTATAGAAGTCATTCAAGAAATTGACAATCTACTGGTACCTTTGAGCGGAATTAATGAGATTTTAAATGAAACCTTACGACAGTCTGATGGAAAACAACTTTATGAACTATTGAAACCCGTGAAGGAAGCCCAAGAGCTTCTAACTACAGTTCAAGAGCAGTTGGCAAGTGGAAGTGAGCTAGCCACTAAATTGGCAACAGCAAATGAATCCGTCATCCAAAAATTGCAACAGAAGATTGAAAGAATTGAAAATGAAATCCTTGTCAAGGAAAATCTTTCACAACTCACTGTAGAGGAAGTTAAAGACATTCAATCAATAGCTGAACCTTTGCAGAAGCTTCAAGAGTCTTTGGTGGAATTTGCAACTCAACAAAAAATAGAAATGACTTCCAAAACGACTCACAAACGTAAAGCAGACATTGAAGAGACAAAGACCGATTTTAGTGACGAAATCGAAGGTAAGAAGTTGCAACAAGTTTCAGAAAAGAAGTCAAGGTTATCAGAAAGTAGTACTGAGAAAATGAGTTCTGAAATAATTAAAGAAGGTTCTGATGAATTGAAAACAGAAACGACTGAACAAACTATTGTCGATACATCTGAAGCGGCATCTGAGGTTCAACAAATCCCAACGCAAGATAAGGCGGATAAAATGAAAGTTGGAAAGCCAAAAGAAACATTATCACTAAAATCATTGGATGAGGAAGACAATCTTATTTCATCAAAATCTGAACAAAAGAATGAACAACAAAAAGTCGAGTTACTTGATTTGCAAACAATTAAATCGCAAATTGGTTCTGATATGTTCAAGAGCTTCGAATCATTACGTATTCTTAAAGAACGAATTATCGTAGCAAGAGATGTCCAAGTTCAAAAGGCTTCTCAAGAGGTTTTAAGTACTTTGGAGATAACCGTGAGTGACTTAGAAAAGATTCTCATGAGCAGCACTGCTGAGACAGTTGAAGATTTCCTCTTTCTCCCTCTTTTCAAAATGCGTGATCTGTTAGCATTCATCAAACAAAATCCGGAACATTCTAAAGAACACACAGAAATTTTGGATATGGCTAATAAAGTCTTCACCTCTATTTTAAACCACAATATGGGATTAAGAAGGGCTTTCTTACAGGACATAGTTCAAACACCCAAAGATGAGTTTTCGAATATAATTCCCCTTTTAGAAGAAGCTCAGGGTCTGGAAACATGTAGGAGTCTGTTAACAGTAGTCCAGGAACTAAATTCCATATTAACAACAATTGTCGCTAAAAATGAAGGCTGTCTTGGAAGGTCATCTGAAGCTTTTATTAAACTTCAAGAGAACCTCAATGAGTTAAGAAGCCAAGCAGAAGACCTTGGTAAAAGGCTGCCAGTGGCTTTCAAGCAGACATGTGTTGAGCCACTTGTGAAAATATGTGACGCCATTGATAATTCAAAAACTGAAGATGTCATAGATGTTCTTCAGGAAATGGAAGCTCTTAAGGGTCCTTTAAAATTTTTGAAAGAAATAATTGGACGAAATATAAAGAATTTCAAAGAATCACAGGAATTGGAAGAAAAGAAAATAAAAAAATCGGAGAAAGTCAAAGAGTCACAGAAAGTTGATGAAGCTCAATCTCAAGAGAAAAGAGTCGCTACGGAATTGAAAACCGTAGACAAAACTTCAAAAGAAAGCGATATAAGAAAAGATCTTACTGACAAGCAAGAAGAGCTGCCTTCTGATGATAATACAGAAACATCAAGTATAACTGCTCAACAATCTGTTCTCCAGGATTCTGATGTAATAAAAGGAAATGATGGAGAAACTTCAAAGAAAGAAGTCAAGAAAACTCAAAATGTCGTCATAAAATCCGATGTAGAGCCAGAATCGCAAGGGGATCAAATTTCGTCAAAAAAGAAGAAAACTAAAGCAAAGAAAGAAACAGTTGATATTGAAGAAGTCAGCGAAAAGAGAATGACAGCCGAAGCATTAGAAATTGAAAAAGTAGATGTTCAAAAAGCCCAATTACTTGATAATGAAAAGATAGAGTTACATCAAATTGAAGATTCTAAGAAGGAAATAGAAGTCATACCGGTTGTTGACGAATCGAAAGAAGCTCTGATTTTAAAGAAAGAGTTAGCTGAGATGGAAGAATTCAGTGGAAAGACAAAGAAACTCGAAACTATGGAGGTCGAAGAGCGTCATGTAGAAGAAGCAAAATTACTTGTTGCTGAGGAAATAAAGCAAGACAAAATGGAAGATTCTAAAAAGGAATTAGAAATTGTAAAAGTTGAAGTAGAATCTAAAATAGCCGACTTACTGAAGTTCACTGATTTCGGAGATGATAATGGAGGTGAAAAGAAGATTGAGGCAAAAGAAATTGAAGAAGCAAATATTCAGGAAGCACAATTAAAAACGGTTGAAGCTGATGTTAGTGAAACCCCTATTAAGATCGAGTCAAAGGAAATCAAAGCACTTAAAGCTCAAGTCGTTGATGCTGAAAAAATTGAAAATCAAATATTAGAAGATACAAGAACGGAAATCGAAATTGTAGATTTGGAAGATTCAAAATTGGCAGCTAAAAAGGACTTCACTCAACCGGAAAGCCTTGAATTAGGGAATGTTTCCACATCTGCTCAAAAACTTCAAGAAGAAGTCATTGATAGTATTCAACCCCTAAATGCTGATGTAATCGAAGCACAACTGACGGAGATAAAGTCTGAAGGTAAAATTGATGCTGAGGCTTCAAAATCAGAAGAAAGTGCAGAAGCTAAAGAAAAGAAGTTGGTGGAAACAAACATTGAATGTCAAGAGCCGGGCGTTGTTGCACAAGAACCCAAAATATGTGAGCTACTTAAGTCAATAGAAACCACGGAAGTAGTGTCGGAAATTGATTCAATTCCAATAGTAAACACATTAGAAGTGATTGCCAATTTGTCGGAGGAGTCCGAAACTGCAGTTGCCAGTGCTATAAATGAATTGAATGATTTGAATGAACAGCTTGCAGCTGGGGTTCCTGATGACGAAACACTACTTCAATCAGTGAGAAAAGCATTCTTCCAACTCAGAGAATGTATTGTTCACACTTACGATGGATGTAAGGCATCCGATGATGATGAAGAATCTAAACTTAAAGTAATTGATGAAGCCTTTAAGGATATTCTGGAGTCTAATTCTTTCGTTAAAAATCACATTTGCAATGAGCTTATGAGCAATGCCATCAGATCTATTGAAAATCTTAAGATTTATTTAAGTGGAAGTTCTTGGGAGACATTACATAAGGAGTTAGAATCTTTAGTTCAACCTTTAGGCAGCCTTAAAGAGTCAATTGAAGTTCTAATGGAATCAGATGACGATTTATTCGAAAAATCTTCAAATAAAATGATTTCTCTGCAAACATGTCTAATGAATTTGTTCTTCAAATTTGATGATATCGCATCAAATCAGAAAGACAAGGATGTTAAAGCAACCTTGGTTAGTGTCCAAGATATTATTTTGAAAATTCATGATCACTTTGATATCCCTGAACAGTTTATACCCAAGATTAAGATTTCAGAAGACCTAAGCCGTTTGTCAGGGCCCATGGAAAGGATATTAAAGCTGTTGGCTCTTGAAGTGGTAGAAAAAGAAGAAATAATATTGGAATCAGAGGAACCAGAAATGGAAATAAAAACTGATTCTAAAGAAGAAGAAGAAGTCAAAGATCAGACAGCTGAAATTACAAAACTTTCTGCTGTAGTTACTGAAGAGAAAAAGCTAGAAGAAACAAAAACAGAGCTTCTAGTTGAGAATATTACTGCGAAAAAGTCAATAGCTGAAGTTTCTGTAACGAAAGCTGAAGTAACTGAAGAGAACGAGTTAGAAGATACCAAAAAAGAACTTCAAGTTGAAGATGTTACCGCGGAAAAGTCAATAGCTGAAGTTTCTGTAACAAAAGCAGAAGTAACTGAAGAGAACAAGTTAGAAGATACCAAAAAAGAACTTCAAGTTGAAGACATAGTCGTGAAAAAGTCAACAGCTAAAGCTTCTGTAACGAAACCTGAAGTAACTGAAGAGAACAAGTTGGAAGATACCAAAAAAGATCTTCAAGTTGAAGATATAACCACGGCAAAGTTAATAGCTGAAGTTTCTGTAACAAAAGCAGAAGTAATTGAGGAGAACAAGTTAGAAGATACCGAAAAAGAAATTCAAGTTGAAGACGTTACCGCCAAAAAGTTAATAGCTGAAGTTTCTGTAACGAAAGCTGAAGTAACTAAAGAGAACGAGTTAGAAGATACCGAAAAAGAACTTCAAATTGAAGATGTTACCGCGAAAAAGTCAACAGCTGAAGCTTCTGTAACGAAAGCTGAAGTAACTGAAGAGAACAAGTTAGAAGATACCAAAAAAGAGGTTCAAGTTGAAGATATAACCGCGGAAAAGTCAAAAGCTGAAGTTTCTGTAACAAAAGCAGAAGTAATTGAGGAGAACAAGTTAGAAGATACCGAAAAAGAAATTCAAGTTGAAGACGTTACCGCCAAAAAGTTAATAGCTGAAGTTTCTGTAACGAAAGCTGAAGTAACTGAAGAGAACGAGTTAGAAGATACGGAAAAAGAACTTCAAATTGAAGATGTTACCGCGAAAAAGTCAACAGCTGAAGCTTCCGTAATGAAAGCTGAAGTAACTGAAGAGAACAAGTTAGAAGATACCAAAAAAGACCCTCAAGTTGAAGATATAAACGCGGAAAAGTCAGTAGCTGAAGTTTCTGTAACAAAAGCAGAAGTAATTGAGGAGAACAAGTTAGAAGATACCGAAAAAGAACTTCAAATTCAAGATGTTACCGCGAAAAAGTCAAAAGCTGAAGTTTCTGTAACGAAACCTGAAGTAACTGAAGAGAACAAGTTAGAAGATACCAAAAAAGAGCTTCAAATTGAAGATATAACCGCGGAAAAGTCAATAGCTGAAGTTTCTGTAACAAAAGCAGAAGTAATTGAAGAGAACAAGTTAGAAGATACCAAAAAAGAGATTCAAGTTGAAGACATAATCCTGAAAAAGTCAACAGCTGAAGCTTCTGTAACGAAACCTGAAGTAACTGAAGAGAACAAGTTGGAAGATATCAGAAAAGAGCTTCAAGTTGAAGATATAACCGCGGAAAAGTCATTAGCTGAAGTTTCTGTAACAAAAGCAGAAGTAATTGAAGAGAACAAGTTAGAAGATACCAAAAAAGAGTTTCAAGTTGAAGACATAATCGTAAAAAAGTCAACAGCTGAAGCTTCTGTAACGAAACCTGAAGTAATTGAAGAGAACAAGTTAGAAGATACCAAAAAAGATCTTCAAGTTGAAGATATAACCACGGCAAAGTTAATAGCTGAAGTTTCTCTAACAAAACCTGAAGTAACTGAAGAGAACAAGTTAGAAGATACCAAAACAGAGCTTAAAATTGAAGACATAATCGTGAAAAAGTCAACAGCTGAAGCTTCTGTAACGAAAGCTGAACAAATAGAAAAAGGGAAAGTAGAAAATAAAGCCCGTAAGCCGTCTTTAGCTGAAGTCAATACTAAAGAGCCTCAGAGTGCGAAAATTGCTGAAGTAAAGGAAGTAGAATGTGGAACTGTTCCGGATGCGAAAAAATCATTAGAAATCATTGATGTTATCGATGAACAAAAAATGGCAGAAAAATCTGTAACTAAACCTGAGATTATTGTTGAGAAAAGTATTGACTCAAAAATTCTAAAGCCTGAGGATACTGAAGTTAAGCCAACAATAAAACAAAATGCTGAAAAATCATTCACTGAGGCAGAACTAATAGTTGAAGAAAAGCTCGACGAAAGTACTTTAAAGCCAGATGTAGTTGAGAATATCCCACTAGCGGAAACTGCAGATGTATCTGAAGTAAAGGCTGAAACAATCGAGACAAAATCTGTAGAAGGTAATAAGACTGAAGCTCAAATTGTGCAAGCGGTTACAGAAAAACAATCAGGAGTGAAGTCAATAACGGAGCCCATGGCAGCCCAAAACGAAGAAATGAAAGTCGATTCTTTGAAGCCAGAAATTAAAGAAATAAAAACGAGTGATTCTCAGAAAGCTGAGGTTTCTGAAATTAAACCTGAAAAACTCGAAACAGGTAAGGTCGTTGACATCAGAATGGAAACCAAAATAGTGGATGTCAATCCTGGGGCATTGGTTGCTCAAAGGTCTCTCACTGAACCGGAAGAAGTGATATTTGAAACTTTGAGTAGTTCAGCACAACAGAAAACGGAAGAAAAAATAAAGTCTGCTGAAGCTCAAGTAGCAGAATCTTCTGAAATAAAACTGAAATCAATTCAAAATATTGCAGTTGATGATAACAAGATGCAAGTTGCATGTGAAGAAGTTAAACCTAGGAACCTAATTGCTGAAAAATCTACAACTAAAGCGGATACGGTTAAAACAGAAGCTGTAAGTGATTCATCGAAAAAGGTAAAAGAAGAATTCATAAACCCAACTGAATTACAAATAGCTGATCTTTCTGAGGTGAAGCTTGAAAAGATTGAACAAGTAGAAGTAGGTGGTACAAAGACACTTATAAGTACAAAACTTCCACCGGAGAAGCAAATAGCTGAGAAATCTATCACAAAGTCTGACACGGTTAAAATTGAACAACTATCTGAAGACACTCAAAAGGTTATTATTCAAGATGTGTCAAAGACTGAAGGTCAAGCTGCCAGCCTTGATGAGAATAAACTTGAGGTAATTGAAAAGAAGGCTTTTGAAGATAGTATTAAAAAATCAACCACATCAGAGTTGAGTGCTGAAGCTCAAGGAGCTCAAAAATCTTCAACAGAAGCGGAGAAATTGGAAATCAAAAAATCGAAGAATGAAGCGCAGAAGCTAAAGGTTGATATTTTGGATGAAACTGGAGCTAAAAAAGCAGATATTTCTGAAGATAAGCTAGAAGAAGCAGCTACAGACAATAAGAGTGTTGAACTTTCTACAAAGGAACAGGAAGCGTTGGAAATGAAAGAAGTTAGAGATTTGACAGATAAACTAAGTAAAAAGGATGCTGAAGAAGCTACAGTAACTGAAGATATTAAAGAAAATGAGGCAGCAACCAAAGAACTTTGGAAAGAACTTGAAAACAAGGAAACTGATGTTGAAAGCAATAAGGATAAAAAAGGCGATGATACATCAAAAATAAAAAGAAGAAAGTCAAAGGCCAGCCCTGAAAAGAAAAAAACAGAAAAAGCTGAAGTTAAAATTGCACAAGATGAATCGAAGTCTGAGAAATCAGATTTAGAAAAGACTGAATTAAAACAAAGTTTCGAAGAGAAAACTAAGAAAGAGGTTGAGCAAACTGATCAAACTAAGAAAGATGATGCTGCTTTGGTTGATGAGTCCAAAAAATCAATAACGGAAAGTCCGAGCAAAAAGGCTGAAGAACTTCCGGTAAAAGACATTGATGCCAAAGAAAAACCAGAAGCGCCTCTTGAGACACAAAAAATGGAAGACAAAAATGATAGTGAACCAAAGAAGGTCAAAAGGAGAAAATCAAAGGCTAGTCCAGAAAAGAAGAAAGAAGAGGAAACTGTTGGTGAACTTGTCAAAGATGATCTTAAATCAAAGAAAAAAGATGTTAAGGCTCAAGAACAAGAAAAGGAGAAAGAAGAGACAAATATTGTCAAAGAAATTTTACAACAACAAAGCCCAGAAAAAGAAGAAGACAAATCAAAACCAACAGCTGCAAAAAAAAAAGAAGATAAACTAGAACTAACAGAAACAGAATCTAAAGCTGAACCTATTAAAGTTGGAACTTTCAAATTTGATATCCTCAAAAATGTTGTTGAAACTGTACAAGGCACTTCGTCTGATGTTCAAGAAATCAATAATATATTTTCTGATTTGTGTGAGTTAAATGATCAGGTACAATCCCAACCAAACGATCAAATTATTCTTAAAAAGATGGCCAAATCATATTTGAAACTTCGAGAAAATATTGTTTTCAAAGATGATTTGAGTTCATCAAAAGTTAAAGAGGACAAATTAGTCGAACTCAAGTCTTTCTTCATTGAAGCTCTTGAGCCGCATAATGAATTGCGAAGGCACATCTCCAATAATCTTATGATAAGTTCACTCTCTGTTTTGGAAAATTTAAAAAGTAATCTTATGGAGAATTCGTCCAAGAAATCAATAAAAGGCCTTGTTCCGTTCATTGAACCTCTCTCTAATCTCCAAACGGCTGTTGAAAGTCTTACGAAAAGTGACGATGAAGGCTACGATAAGTCGTCAGGGCGAATGGTTAACCTTCAATCATGCCTTATGGAAATGTATTTCACTTGTGATGACATCAAACCACAAGTTCATGAGAAACTCTCAGAAACCGTTCAGCGGGTAATGAAAGTAATGCTTCAAGTACATGACAAAGTCGAAAATGCTACTCAGTCGATTGATAGAGTTGTTATGAGTGAAAGCATTGAAGATATTTCAATTTCAATCCAACAAGTCCACGCAACTTTAATATCAACATACGAAGAAGACGCGCAAGAAGAAATTAAAATAAAGAAAACTGTTGAAATAAAGAAAGAAGAAACTACAGATGAAAATAATAAAAAAGAAGTTGAAAAAGACGAATTGGTTCAAAAGAAAACAGAAATTGAAGAATTACCGCAACTTAAAACACAGATGGAAGATGTTTCTGAAAGTAAAAATGAGAAAGTTAAAAAAGTCAGTGCCGGTAAGAAGAAATCACCTTCTCCAAAAACAAGCCCTAAGAAAAAGAAAACAGAGAAATCTGAACTTGAACAAGTCGTACCAAAGTCAAAACGAGAAGAAACCATAACCAAAAACGAATCAGAGAGTAAATCGACTGAAGATAGATCTATTTTAAAAGAAAATGAAGATAAATCCGATAAAGTTGAAGTGTCTGAAAAATCATCTGAAGAAATCCAAAATCAAAATCTTGAAAATCTGGAAAGTGAAAGTGAAGTGAAAGAAAAATCATTTGTAGGAGATGAAACCAAGAAGGTAACGGAAGAATCTGGAAAAATAGAATTAGGTTCCGACACTCAAAAGACAGAAAAAATTACTGAAGATATTGATAAAAGGGCTTTGAAGAAAAAGAAGTCAATAGACCAAAAGGAAGTTTTTGAGATTAAAGAAACAGAGCAAAAGACAAGAAACTTGGAACTTAGTTCCGAGAAGAAAACTGCTGAGGATTTAGTAAAAGATCCTAAGCAAATTGAAACCAAGATTTCTGAAACATCTGACACCATTAAGGCAACTCAAGATATAAATAAGCAAGATCTCAGTCAAGTTGAAACCACTAAAGAAGTAAAGAAAATTGATGAAACAGCAGTTCAAACCGAAACACAAGATGCACAAGAAGAGACAACTACTAAAACCTCCGAAGAAAAACTACAACAGACAAAGGAAAAAGAACAAAAAGAAACCAAATCGAGTGTTACTAAAAAGACAAGTCCTAAAAAGAAGGTGAATAAGAAAGAAACTGAAGAAATTAAGGAACACGGAACTAAAGCTTCAAAGTTAGAGGAAGAATCAAAGCTAGTTAAGGAGAACTCAAAGGATAAGCCAGAAGGACAAGAAGAAACAAACGAAATGAAACAAATCATAAATAAATCTGAAACCCAAGTGGGTGAAAAAGCTGATAAAGAACCCATTGAAATTCCAGACTCCAAAATAGAAGATACAAAAAAGAAGGACGTCGAAGACATCAAACCAGGTGTTACAAAAAAACTAAGCCCTAAACAAAAAGTTTCTAAGAAAAAAACAGATGAAGACAGTTCAAAAACGAAACCACAAGAATCAACACAATCAACTTCCAAAGAAAAGCTCCCCAAAGAAAAAGCTGACATTGACATATCGTCTAGTGAACAGTCTACAACAAATGTTGAATACCCGCCAACCTTAGAAGTGGAAGTACTTGAAAAATCAGAAGAAGAAAGATTAAAGAGTGAACTTTCCCGAGAAAACTTAGAAGACAAACCAATACATCAAACCAACTCACACAAAAACAAAACAGAAGCAATCGATGAAAGTAGAATTAAATCAGAACAAATACTTGAAGAGAATAATAACAAGGCCACTGAACCATTTAGAAGAGCAATAACTATTCAAGAACCTGATGAACCAAAACCAACTAGACCTTTAAAACCATCTGAGCCATCTCTTCCGGAGAAGTCTATCGAGCATTCGTCTCATGAGATCAAAGATCGCAAAAAGGAATCCAAACGTGCACCGAACTTTGATCTAAAATTGACCAATCGAAATTCACCACTTGGAAGTGATATAAAACTCACCTGTTGCATATCTGGCAGGGATGTTTCTGTCCAATGGTTCAAGGATAAGACTCCCATTAGGCAGGACAACAAACACCTACTCAGCTACGTTGACGGTCTGTCATCACTTGAAGTTCGATGCGTTGAGAAAACTGATTCGGGAATTTACCGCTGCATCGCTTCAAACCGCAATGGCGATATCGAAACAAGTTGCCTTGTTTCTGTTTACGAAGTTCCAACCGCCCAATCGGGCACTCCGCCAATATTCACTCGCAACATTCGAGGTATGTTTTCTACATCTATGCTTCATGCTTCAAGTTCACAACCAAAACAAAGTACTTACACAAAATTCCCCCAACCTCAATCACATTACTTGTGCCGCTGCTGTCACCAAACATACTGTGTTCCATGCCATTGAGTCACGAGAGACATATTCTAATTTTATAATGAACTTGTGACAGTTGTGCACTGCTAAAATTAGAACTTATCTACACAAGCCATGTGATTGAAGTGCCCGATATTTCTTTTCTGATTGATCTTAACGCAAAGGGAGTTTCAAAAATAGCTGTCATTCCTAGCGGTTTTGGCTTTTGAAACTTCCTGCTTTCTAAACACAGTTTTTATGCTTGTTTTTTTTTTTTTTTATTCTGCGCTGCCTTATGCCAACCTATTTAAACACAAAAAAAACTAAGTTGCTATCTTTAACGGTATAGGTGTCCGAAAAACTATTTCACATGACACCTTGCATGTTTGTTGTGTAAGTAATACAGGTAACAGTCACTGCGGTATTTAACGGTAAGTATTCACTACACACTCTTCACTTACTCATTGATTTTCAAAATAAAAATAGCAAGAATAACAAAATTCTTAAGGATAGAATTCCGTGTTAGTGCAACAAAGAAAACCTTATGTATCTATCTCTGCAATTTTGTTGTTATATAACGATGAAGTGTTTTTGAAAGTAAATATAGCACTTGGCATCGGCAACCTAAATAACTGATCTTTGTGCGCGGTGGTCAGAAGACGGCACTACTTCTGTCATGTCAATCTTCAATTGTCTCTAGATCCCGCCGTGAATCGAATCGATCAGTCGTAGTTGTAATTTCTAATCGAACGGTCGATACACGATAAATTCAAACGGAATCAAGAGAACAAATCACGAACACTGTGTGTGTGTCTTAAAAATAGAATTTTTCAATTTCTATTTTTTTTTTTCGAAACTTCGGTCTTGAAACGGTTTTTTCAAGCTTACGAAACGTTATTTGAATAATTCACAGTAGAAAAACGAACAAATATGGGAGAAACGGACGGAGATGTTGCACCACCGGAGGAGCGTGCGTCACAGGACCCCGAGGAGAGACCATCTCCAGCACCCGATACGTTACAGGTGCCAACACAAAAGCGACGAAAGAAGTCTCCAACACCCCTGGGTCTGCGTGGCCGTAGTGCAACTCCAATTCGAGGCCGTAGTCAAACGCCATTTACCTTGTACCTTACTCGTAGGAGTGCGACCCCATCGACATGGAGAAGTATAACTCCATTTTTAAAACGTGAGGATAAGGAGAAAACGCCCTTCGAACTTGGGCGGGACATTAAAACACAGCTTTATTGCAATAAGGCGGTTTTCGATAAGGCTCTAATTATGGATATCACAGAGCCAGAGGTACCACCAGTGCGTTACATAACATCGGATATGTCTGTCATCGATCGTGCGGCCGTCATGGACGTATCGAATGTCGAGGTTATATACGTTGTTGAAGAGTACGAAGAATACACGGAAGAGGAGGAGGAAGAAGAGATAATCGAAGAAGTTAAGCCAAAGAAAAAAGAGAAGAAATCCAAAAAAGGCAGGACTCCACGAAGATCAACTGATAGAGAATCGACGAGCCCAGGAAGAAGTGAGCAAAGTGTTGAAAAAGAAACTTCTGAGGATAGAGATCGATCAGAGAGCGTCGAACCAGAACCAAGTGAAAAGAAGAAAAAGAAACCGGCACCTAAAAAGAAGTTGGAGAAAAAGGAAAGCAAGATGAGCCTCAAGTTAGAAATGGGAGCGGGTGCCAAAGCGAGCAAAAAGATGTTTGATCAGGCTCCGCCCCAACCACCACCAAGACCACCGCCAAAAAAGAGCAAAATTGCTCTGCAAATGGAAGAGCAAGCCAAAGCTGCTAGGGCTAAAGCTGAAGAAGAAGCCAAAAAAAATGCTGAAAAGCAAAAAAATGAAACTTTTGAAGAACGCCAAAAACGTCTTAAGGCAGAAGCTGAAGAAAAAGCACGTATCGAAGCATTAGAAGCAGAACTTCGTGCTCAGCAGGAAGCCGAAGAAGCAGCAGCAGCAGCCGAAGCAGCAGCGGAAGCTGCTGAGTTAGCAGCCATGGAAGAACATGAGGAACATGAAGATGAGACTGGTGATGAAGAGGATCACTCTGGTGAAGAGTCTTATGCAGAAGATACTGATGAAGAAGACCACGAGTACAATGAAGATGAAGAGGCTGAAGGCGGTGATGAATTCGACGAAAACATCAAAGACAATCGACGAGCCAGCAAGGTGTCTGTGGACAGTTTCACTAGACCTGACCCAGAGGAAGAAGAAAAATGGAAAAAGATCGCCGAAGAGGAAGGTGAAGAGTTTATGTTGCAGCTTCGCAAATACAGTCTGGCACAAGCGCGTAGTGAACGTGAACGTGATGCAGATTGGCAGAAACGTCGTGAGCAGGCACGTTTGCCACATTTCATCAACTTCTTGACTGATCGTGCAGTGGAAGTTGGCCACAATGTGCGTTTGGCATGTGCTGTCGATGGTCCCGATTTGTCAGTTAAATGGTTCAAGGATGGCAAACAACTTGAACGTGATAATACCCATAGAATCGCCAACAACAACAATATTCTAACCCTTGAAGTTGTCAAAACGGTTTCCGCTGACTCCGGAGAGTATTCCTGTGTTATTGCTAATGTAAACGACACAGTAACATCAACGTGTATCGTAACAGTTTATGAAGTTTACAAGGACGAGCCAAGTCCCCCGACATTTAGTTTAATTCGAGGTAAGTTTGAATGTTCTTCTTTTTGTGGTGTCTTTCTGATGTTTCACGTTTATTAGATTTTTATCATTTACACGACGACGAATTAACGATCGAATGTCATGTGCATGGTATTCCCCGGCCAAAGGTCACATGGCTATTTGGAGCTTTCGAAATAAAAGCAAGCTTTAAGTTTACACTGTTAGAGGAGGCTCATGGAGTCTACAAATTGTTGATCTATCGCCCCTCAAACAAAGACTCTGGAAAGTATGTCTGCAAGGCACAAAATGATAGTGGCGAAGCACAAATAACGCATACCATTGAAGTTGCCAAAAACAAGAACTTCCATGTTCATGGCATCTTTAGGGCCCGTGATCGTTTTTCACGCGAAAAGGAAGCCAGCGCAAGGCAGGCTATGGATGAGGCTATGGCTTCAAAAAAAGAATCCGATAGGAAACGTGCAGGAACAGTAGAGCCCCGAGCTGGTGCTCGGTCATCAGTCAATGAACCGTTAGTTTCGCCAAAGAATAAGCTTAAGATCGCTACCCAACTTCGTGACCGTATGGCACTAGAAGGTGCCACTATTAAATTGTTCTGTAATGTAACCGGCCCTAGTCCCCAGTGTCGTTGGATGAAAGACGACAAATGGATTGTGGTCGGTCCAAATATCAGAAATCTAACCGAAGAAGGTAGAGCAGTTCTAGAGCTTGTAAAAGTTACATCTGAAGCATCGGGCCAATATAAATTGGTTGCAAAGAACGAATACAGCGAAGTCGATACATCTTGCTTTTTGCGAGTCTATGGTGCTCAAGTGGAGGGAGATGAACAGGAGCCAATGTTTGCTTTGCCAATTCGAGGTAAGCCAAGGACAAAAGACAATTGATCGAAGAAAGATAAAAGCTATACACAGTGACATATCGAGGTCGCGTAATCCATAAATAGATATTGCGAACTCGATTTCATTCGTTCGGGCATTTATCTTCGATCAACAGTTTGTTGCATCAGTGTATGTCTGTGTGATAGCTCTCTATGTATATATATCTCTCTCTCTCTTTCCTTATAACGTATTACAGATGTATATCATTCGTCGGAGAACGATTTGATAATCGACACCAAGGTACGAGGAAACCCGCGACCAACAATTTCGTGGTTCAAAGACTCGCAGACAGTCGTCTTGGATGATCGCATCCAACAAATCGAACATTTGGACGGAGTTTGTGAATTGATCATAAATAAACCAACTCCTAAGGACGGTGGAGTGTATGTTTGTGAGGCCGTGAACAAGCTAGGACATTCAAAGCAAACACATTCAGTTGTTGTTGAGCAGTTACCTCCATCAAGGCGTTCCAGTGGTTCAGCAAGTCAAATGGGTGAAGAAGGAGATGCTGGAAAGGCAGGAGACAAGTCTGGTCGCGCAAAGGGAAAGAAGAAGGAAGATAGTGGTGATGCTACCTATGAACGTAGGAGTCGTTTGCCCGATCCTTCGCCAAAGATGTCACTTTACTTCATCGGCAATATGTCGAATCGATATTTAGCCGAAGGCAACAGAGTTAAGTTACAAGCTGTCATTGGAGGCCCAGATCCAACAATCAAATGGTTAAAGAATGGCCAGAATGTCGTGTTTGGGCCAAAAGTCCGTAACTTATCCAGGGATGGCTTGGCTGTTCTGGAGTTTACAAAAGCTGCTGTTGAGGACTCGGGAACGTATACATTAATTGCTCGAAATGAAGCCTGTGAAATTACCACTACTGCATTATTGCACATTTATCAGCCCAAGGTTGACACAGACGTTGCACCGGTCTTTGTTCGTTCAATCAAAGGTAAGTGCTTCAAAAATAGATTTTAAGATGCTCACAATCGAATCGAATAATAAATTATTGTAGCGATGCATACATTACATAACGTTTTTGTTATATATTTTCAGAAACTTATCATCTGAACACAAATGAGCTAATTTTAGAAACTGGGGCCCGCGGCCAACCTACGCCAAATATTACTTGGTTTAAGGATAGTGTGGAGATAAAAAGTGAAGAAAGATATCAAATTATCAATCACGCTGATGGTACTTCCGAATTGATCATTGATCAGCCAATTGACAAGGATTCTGGAAAGTATGTGGTGAAGGCTGAGAATAGTGCTGGAAAAGCTGAGATATTACATCATGTGCTTTTCAAAGGCAAGGAAACTCATATTGCCGATAATATTCACGGTGTTTTCCATGCCGATAAGAGTTTGTTGAGAAAGAAAGAAGAAGAGAGACCGCCATCTGCGGCGGGTTCCACAGCCGGGAGCGAGAAGGGGGGAAAGAAAGGCAAGAAAGGAAAGGACGAACCGGAGGAAATCCTTGTTATTCCCGATGTCCCGGTTAAGGAAGAGAAGCGCGAGAAGCGTATTGGAATTCATTTTAAGGCTAAAGCCACAGATCGTTGTGTTGCTGAAGGCTCTCGTATCAAGCTCACTGCATATTGTGAATCTAAGGAGACGCCTGCTGTAAAATGGACTCACGATGATCAACAAGTTGTATACAGCCAGAAAGTGCGGCAAAGCTATCGAGAGGGCTTGTGTGTCTTGGAATTGGTTAGTGCCACAGTGGCCGATAGTGGAACGTACAAATGTACTGCAAAGGATGGCACTGGAGAGGTTGTCACCACTTGTAAGCTTGAAGTATACAAGCGCCCCGACAACGCAGACAGCCCGCCAACATTTACACGATCAATTAAGGATAGTTACCATGAAAAGGCAAATGAAGTGGTCCTGAATGTGCATGTGAGAGGTCTACCAACACCAACTGTAACATGGGTGAAGGATGGTGTGAAAATCGAACCAAGCGACAAGTACCAACAGGTCGATCACGCTGATGGAACTTGTGAACTTTTCATCAGTAATCCTGTTCCTGGCGATAGTGGCAAGTACGTGTGCCAAGCTGAAAATAGCAAGGACAAAGCTGAAATCACTCACTTGGTTCACATTGAAGTTAGGAAGAAGCGCGCTTCTTCCCCAGGTAGGTCAATTCCACCAATAACTAAGCCTGCAGAAGAATCGTCGGAAGAAAAAGAAAAGAAGCAAAAGAAGAAGAAGGAAGACGAAGAAGGTACTTCAAGCAGACGTGAGGTACCACCTCCACCGGATCTCCGCAAGAGGCTCTACTTGAGAAACTTCCTTTCTAATCGTACTGTTGCGGCGGGCAGCAACGTCCGTTGGGTGGTCAACATTGATGGACCCGATCCAACTGCCCGTTGGTATCGTAACGATCAAATGATTGCATTCGGTCCAAAGAGTAAACTTGCCTGCCAAGATGGTATTGCTTACCTTCAGTTGGTTGGGGTAACAGAAGCAGAGTCTGGCGAGTATAAATTGGTGGTAAAGGGTTCTGAAAACGAAGTTCAGAGCACCTGTACCCTAGTTGTGTACAGCTTGAAGACAGAAGAAGAAGAGGTAGCACCGGTATTTACGGTGGGAATAAAAGGTAGGCTAGTGTTGAATGTCAGTCTTGTCCTGGAGATTGTTTTATGTCTGTCACATATCTAAGGTACGTTAAAATAGCTCCCTATTGTTTTCATTGCAACTAACCAGGTAATGCTTCTCCCTTGTGATGTCATCATTCACTGTCAAAAATTGTATGTTATCTTATTTGTTCCCATTAGACACATATCAATCGAAGGGTAACCAGATCATCCTTGAATGCAAGGTTTCTGGAAATCCAAAACCAAATATATTTTGGCAGAAAGATAATGTTTTGCTGGAGCTCCAGAGTGAAAAGTATCAGATTGTAGAACTGCTGGAGGGCATTAAGCAACTGATCATAGCCAATCCAAACGTGGATGACTCTGGACTTTATACTTGTTATGCTGAAAGTATTGGGGGACAGATGAAGTTGAGCAAGTTCCTAGATATCACTGATCACATAAAGGTGCGTAAAGAAGAAAATAAGCAAGAATC
The DNA here is from genome assembly GCA_951394125.1 of Epistrophe eligans. Classification (NCBI taxonomy): domain Eukaryota; kingdom Metazoa; phylum Arthropoda; class Insecta; order Diptera; family Syrphidae; genus Epistrophe; species Epistrophe eligans. The sequence continues at coordinate 94,676,489 of OX596030.1, read as the reverse complement.
GGAATTGGAAAAGGTCGTGATACAAGATGGGAAAGAAAGAGCTGTTAAATCAAGAGAAGCGAAGAGAAAACTTAAAGTTGAAGCTCCGTTGAAGAATATGGTCATTGGCAGCGGTAACAAGGCTCAGCTGCTTTGTAACGTTTCCGGTCCAATCGATGAAGTTCAATGGTATAAGAATGGAGAGCGAATCTTCAAGGACCTTAAGCATAAGATTTACAATATCAATGGAACTCTTAGTCTTGAGATCTATGATGCGACGATAGAGGATTCAGGCGAATACATCTGCATTGCGAAGAACGGTCAACACCAAACAGAGATTAAGTGCAGTTTGAGTATATATGATTCAAGATCAGGATACAAGCCTCCACCAAGTTTCGATAGTGCGATTAGAGGTTTGAAAAAGAAAACCTTTCTAAGAATCTTAGGGGTAACATTTTCATTTTATTTTTAGAATCATTTGACGCACATCGCAATGAGATCATTTTGGAGTGTAACGTTCATGGAAGGCCAAGGATAACTTGGCTCAAGGATGATCATATTATTTCCAACAATCGATATCGTCAATTTGAAGAAGCTGGTGGCCTTCGAAGGCTGGTTATTCGCAACCCAATTTCCTCAGATTTTGGATCATTTTCTTGCTTCGCCGAGAGTGATGATCAAATAGAAGCTATCGCGATTACTCTGAGACCAGCGGATCTTCGGAAAATGCAGGCATACACTAACGGGCATGTTGATAACATCAGTACCGATGACTCTTACAAGCAGTATCGATCCTCGGACAAAGATTACGACGAAGAATTAATCCAAAGCAGATCAGCAATTAAAGCATCTAGCTGTGGAGCTGAAGTAAAGCGGAAGCCAGTATTTAGTATGCTTTTAAATGATCGCACCGTTTTGGAGGGTTCGAATTTGCGACTTACTTGCAACGTAGTTGGTAGTTGTGAGATCAGTTGGTTAAAGAACCACGAGCAGTTGCCATCGAGTTCAAGATATCAGAAACTTTTCAGCAATGGTCAAGCAACTTTGGAAATATACTCAGTTCAAGGGGAAGACACGGGGAACTACGCCTGCCGAGCATTTAATGAGTATGGCGAAGCTTTGTCATATGCACAGGTGAAAGTGTTTCAAAGTTACGATGAGACTCCTCAACCACCTACTTTTGTTCGATATATAAAAGGTATAAAGGTCTGCCGTAGACCGTGCTTTAGAGTCATCACACACTTTGTGTTCAATGTTTCGTGACTCAGTCTAAATTCCGTTATTTTTATCTCTTTTTTACATTTTTCATTATTTCTAACATATTTGCTACATATTTAGATACCTATTCGCTTAACGAGGATGAGCTCGTCTTGGACTGCCGCGTCCGGGGCTACCCACGACCTGAGATTCAATGGATGAAAGAAAGCGATATGATTAACGCTGACGAAAAATACCGCACGATTAACCAAAACGATGGTTATTGCAAGCTTATTATCAACAGTCCGACTGAGAAAGATGCCGGTCTTTACTCGTGTGTAGCCAGAAATAATGTCAAAGAAGAGAAGATAACTCATCAAGTTGACTTTAAGGGCAAAGATATGGCCGCTTTGGAAAAGACACATGGTTTCTTCCATCGCGATCCTAATAAGCCACATCTTCAAAATCCTCTGGGTAACCATACAGTCACTCCCGGTGGTACTATTGCCATTATGGCTGAGTTCCTTCCGACGAGTAGCCCAATCGATGTTCAATGGCTCCGTTCAAGAGAACCACTGACCGGCCAGCCAAATGTAAGAACCTTCTTTGATCATGGTGTATATACTCTGGCCATTTCTAATGCGGCTTCAGAATGGGAGGGCACCTACACTTGTCGTGCTACCAACGCCTATGGCCGACTCGAAACACACGCACATGTAGACATAGCTGATAAGGGTGGCAAAGCTTCTGGACCACCATTGTTCTTATCACGACCAGAAACGGAGATGAAGATTGCTGTTGGTGATCCTTTCTCAATATCTTTCAGACTGCAGGGTGAACCTAAACCGAAGTGTAAGTTATCAAACAAATGTGACCATCAAAGTGTAAAAAAAGCAACTTATTTCCTGTTCTGCCTATAGTGACACTATTGAAGGGAACCAAGGACATCACCAAAACAGACCGCGTTAGCAAGGAAGCCTCAGACGATTACATCAGATTCACTGTTCAAAAGTCTCAGCCGGCAGATTCCGGTACCTATTTCGTGGTGGCTCGTAACGAATTTGGAACAGACCGAGTGTTCGTCACAATAACGGTAAAAAATCAATCAATAGGCATTGGTTGACTATTTTTGCTTTTGCTTATAGCTTTATTTTTAACCAATCTAATCTTCTCTCATGCTTACTCTTTTCATAGGTTGCATCTGACAAAAAGAAATAGATTATAACAAAAAGTTGATACCTTTAACCTTATTGCTTATAAAATAGTAGTTTTTATCTGAAAAAAAGTTTTTTTTTTAATACAAAAATTAATAAAGAATTTCAATATGATTTCGGTTCGAATAACAGGTACTTCAACGGGCCCGATCAGCAACACCAACATCACGTTGGGGTCAACCTTTAGAAAGCTTCCCAGACACTTCATACTTCAGAGGTAAGATAAAAATAATTAAGTATCAAAAAATTTCTTCAATGACTTTTTTGAAAAACTTATTGAATGATCAAACTTTCTGTGATAGGTTATTTTATGTCTCTCGGAAATGTCATCCATTTATATGTTAAGTTTTGTACAGGTGCGTCTGTTCTTGTCAAAAGTTACCACAATTCTTCTAGGTGCCTTTCTGTCAAACTTATGCCATTTCTCCTGTTTGTATTCCATTTTTAGTGTCAAAATGTATGTTCCCAATTTTTATTTTTATGTCAAAGTGTCAGTACCTATGTGTTGGACTTCTGGAAACCACTTATGACTTCTTTTTTCTTTCAGATTTTTTATTAAATTCAACAGTTGATTCCCAAACCTTAACAGTACTTTACCAGCGTAGTTTATTGTTTTGATTTTTGTTTATTTAGATTATATTCACAAAATTATAATATTTTAATGAAATTATAAAGGAAAATAATGGATCGAAATATCTTCGCTTAAAAATTTAGAAATGAACAGAAATGATAGAAAAAGATATGGAATTAAGATGCTATGTGGCATCCTGCAACAAATTTATGTGGGATGAACTTTATAATTCCTTTCGAAATCTCGTCACAAAAATAGACTTCCTTCGAAGAAGAGATTCTTTTTAAAAGTGTATTTAAATTTTTGTTGTTATAGTATCTATATTTTTTTTAAACTTTTATTTAATTATTGTTATTTTTTTCTTTAATAAGTTACAAATTTTAACACACAAAACACACACAATATTATACAAGAAATAAAAATAAAATAAAATGTTTCTCCGGGGAATGAATAAAATGGGTTTCTTTTAATTTAATTGAGTGAAGTGTTGAACTTTGTTTTTTTTTGTTTGAAAGAAGGGGATTTGAGTTTCTTCTCAGAAATGAAAAGCCATTTCTTTGGAAGCTGTATAAATATAAAAGGTGTCCGAAAATTCATGCAAGAAGTAATTTGTTTGGTCCATAAAATATACAATACAGGGTTATGCTTGGAAGAGAATACCGGGTTACTGGCGTCATTGGGGACACCGTGTACTCTTTTGTTGATTTTTCCAGTAGCATTCCGCATAAATGTAGCTAAAGAATGGTCTGATGTAGCACTAAGCCGCACAAAACAGTGACACCTTTTGGATGCATTTATTTCTCAACAATCACTCGTGTTTTTTTTTTCGAACCCTATATGTGACAATTTTGAAGATTAACGAAACTAGCATCAATATAAAAATGATGCTCACTGCTGAATATGATTTCGTTCGTAAAATTTACCACCCACACTATTTTTTTTTTAATTCTTGTAGAGCTCCATTTTAATAATCCCAACTGTCAAGCTGTCTTTTTTCGTTGGCAAAACCTTACTGTACAAATCGCGTAAAATTCAAATCTTCCGTAAATTTTGTGACACTCTTTACTATTTAATCTACAGCTGCAGAGGAAAGCAAAAGTAAATATATTTTACTTGTTTAAATGCGATTTGATCAACCATAAAACTATAACGGATATCTTCTTTCCTATATTTTTATATCTTATTTATAATTCCATTTCAAATCACATACCTACAAATTACTGTACGTGTGTCTAATTTTAGACAGCTCTCCAACTACAAAACCTTATTTATTTAAATATTTTCCATCGGTTGTCTTACTTACGCCCATAATATTCACTGTAGATTTATAATTGATTTATTTAAATTTTAAATTCAATTATTTAATCCAAAAAATTAAATCTAAGTCCGTATATTCACTGCAAAACATGCATTAAAAACGTGATTCATAATGCTTTAAAGTAAAAAACCAAAAAATAAATAAGTAACAGCTGACACACATACATATATGTAGTTGTAAAGGGCCGGTTCAAGAATAACTTCTATTATTTGCCAGCTCCACGTCCTATTGCGACCTCATTCAATTTTGTTGCTGGCCCAGTAACTGAATAACACAGAAAAAAATATATCAAAACGGTTGAGTTATGAGTTTTTAAGACAAAGATTGAATTTTTGTTTAAATTAAAAATTTGGTGTATAATACTTATATACATATGTATGTATGTACTGTCTTAAAATGTCTGCATACAAAAATTTATTAAAATCAGTGTAACCCTTTTCAAGAAAGTTGGAAATCGTCGCTCCAGACGTACATATACTTACTCTTGTAGTTAGTTAACGAATATAGTTACATTTTAACGAAAAATGGTAAAAAGAAGTCTAAAGAATTAAAAAATGGAATTTTATTAGATTTATTTTGCATTTATTAGAGCAACAATCTGAAATATAATGATATTTATAAAATCACTTTGGTCTCTGCAGGTACGAGGTTTAATTATAATCGTTTAAGAAAAAATACGTTTTGTAGTTTTTACTTACGATTTGAATATATGTATTTGTATGTATTATAATACCAAACGAAATGTGGATATTCTAGAATTTACCGGTATAAAACTTAGAATTTCTTAGTATCATTTTAACGTCCGAAATGTTTCGTTTTCATAATTCATTCCGGACTTTTATCAATAATTTTCTTGGACAACATGGCTATACCTTAGGAGGCTCCTTTCGCAGATTTCAGGTATTTCAACTATCTCATTGGGTCCTCTACTTGCTCATTTTAAGGTTTCAGCCACTAATTTCGACAGTTTCCTTGGACTTGGAGAACAGTACGTACTTATCTTGGGTGGCCTGCTTACCAAATGATGCATGGTGGTTAAAGTCTTGAAACAATTATGAGAACATAAGGGTTAGGACATTTACCAATGTTGCTGAATGATTCAACGATTTCCCATTGACTTCTAGAATTTCCATATTTCGGGATTAAACAGTGGTATACATATATGACTAAAAATTACTGTACTACAATAAAATTTTTTCACGTAAAGGAATAATTTTTTTTGTCAAAAATGTGCCTCAGTTATTTTTTTCGAAAATGGTCTAAAGGATAAATGACTAATATTTTATAACAATATTCCAACAATGTTTTTATTTAAAAAACAATGTTCCAATTTTTAAAATTCGTTATTCGTTATTTATAGTCTAGGGGTTTTTAACACGATAAAAGATTTAAAAAGATTCGTTTTAAATAATAAAAAAAACTACCATAAAAAACCAAAAAGAAAAATATTCTTCTTCTTGAAAACAGCTCCTAAGATTTTCTTCTTTGTCCAGAAATCTTCTAGTAGTAACTTAGTTCTTATTAAAAATCTCTTGTTATAGGCTTAACGAATTTAAAAAATATTTTTATACAAATGAATTTAAATAATATTGCATATAAGAACAATTTTTGTTGGAATCAGACAAATAGGTAGCCTCAACTATATTTTTCCGTTTAGTGAGGTTCGTAAAGTAAAAATGTTTTTTTACAAAATTAAACACCTATCACAGAAGGCAGGATACTTCTTAATTTCCCAACTAAAATCTTCCTTTGTTTTATTAATTTAGACCCACCTGGAGCAATATCAACCGAGCCAACGGTAATCGATGCTGGTAAAAGTCACATAAGTTTGTCTTGGGGCAAACCTCAAAGCGAAAACTCTGCCCCAGTGATTGCGTATCGTGTTGATGCATGGATTGTGGGTAAAGAAGGAGGTGCAATGTGGAAGGAAATAGGAATGACCCCAATCAACTCTTTTGATGCTTTCAATCTACTGCCCAATTGTGAATACCATTTCCGAGTTACGCCAAAGAACCGCTACGGTTGGGGACCATCTGTGCAGACAAGAAGTCCGGTTCAAGTTGGAGGAGCAGAATGCCTACCGGAGTTCGTTAAGATCCTACCAGGACAAACAAAAGCACTGCTAGGGAAACAATGTAGCCTTGAATGCGTTGTACAAGGAGCACCACGACCAAGGATTATTTGGTACAAAGATGGCTTACAGATAGACTCTTCCGATAGGGTTAGAATTAAGCAATATGGATCGGTTTGTAGTTTGCTTATAAGTCAGGTGTTTGATATCGATTCGGGACGATACACTTGTGAAGCGACCAATTCCAAAGGAAGAGTTTCAACATTCGCTAGATTACAGGTGGTTTCCGATGAAAAACTATATGCAGCAGATCACAAGCTGAAGGAACTCATCACAAGTGACAATGTTGCTGCCATGGGAGAAACCATTCCTATCTTTACTATGAGACTTCGTGATCGACGAGTGCAGGTAACATATCCCGTGCGTCTAACATGTCAGGTGATGGGCTATCCTAGACCAGAGGTATCTTGGTTCAAAGGTGACGATGAGGTTGAAGAATCTAGAAGAACCGTCATCACTGATGATGGGCAGTTTATTACTCTCGAAATAACCTCCACAAAACTCGATGATAGTGGAACGTACACCTGCACAGCCCGAAACGAACTGGGCTCAGTGTCATGTCACTGTTCTTTAATTGTCGACAAGGGCATCCGAGCCTATATATCACCTGATTTCTATATGCCCCTAGAGCCATTGTATGTCTTCAAAGAAGGTGAAGAAATTCGATTGACTGCCAAGGTCGAAGCTTATCCGTCTGTTGGAGTTTCATGGCACAGAAATGGCGCTAAACTCCGTCCAAGCCGCAGAATCCTTACTACTCTTGATTCTAATGGCTTTGTAGAATTGATCATTGCCGAAGCAACTCAAAAGGATGCTGGTATATATGTATGCGTAGCATCAAATGCTGTTGGTAGAGTCGAAACGAGTACTCGAGTAACAGTTGAAGAAGTAACAGAAGAAGAACGAAAGATATTACCAAAAATTCGAGCTAGTAATTTGCCGTAAGTTAGAAGAAGTAAATCTTTTGGAAACTTTAGTTATGAAAACTTTATATTTTTATAGATACTCTAAGGAACCACTGTTTGTTGTGAAACCACGCTCAAGTGAAGCTTATGAAGGAGATACTGTGATTATATTTTGCGAAGTTATTGGTGATCCAAAACCAGATGTAGTTTGGCTGAGGGATTTCTTGAAGGTAAGAAAAACTATTTTTAAAATTTAATTTTATGATATTTATTGGAATTAATTGTATTAATTTAATGTGATTAGGAAAAGGAATTACGAATTACTTATTACAAAACTATATACAAATTTTTTAAGAAAATAATTATGATTAATACCTATGCCTCAAAGACAAAAAATGTAATAATTTTAGTTTTTGTGAAGCATACTTACGGTGTGGGGTGGCGTATGTGGAACATTTTTTTAGTCCGGTGTGTGTTTTTTTTTTCGATAAAGTCATCGTTTGACATTTTGATTGGGTTAAAATTCAAATTGTCTTTCTATCAATAAAGAACAAAATTATTACGATTGTCAACTGATAATTGATAAATATTCAAATTTGAAACTCAATGTTTGAAAAAAAACTGCTCAAATTTTGTTAAAAATTGAATGGACATGTACTTATATTAAATCTACTCCTGTTTTTTATTTATTCACAAAACTATACACAGACAGATATGTTTAGCATTAACTATTCCATACGCTTATATAATCGTATGCACTTCAAACTATTCGATATCTCTTTCTCAAATGTGTCTTTGTCTTTTTTACTCCAAACTCGTTTGTTTATTATGTTTTGAAATTATTCCAACATAATTTATGAAATGAATCAATTAAATCACGCAGTATTTACCATTTAATTGACTAAGGAAAGACCAGATTTTCGAAAACTCTGTTGTTTTTTTTCTCCGGCTTAGCGAACTCTATGCAACTGAGAGATTGACAGATAGGCGCATTAAACTCTCCTGCTTGTGTATGAATCAATAATGCAATTCGATTATTATTTTCGAAGAAAAAAACAAACAAGTTAAACTCGGCTCAAACCTCAATTTACCTTATACAGGCTGTTAGCTGGTTGAATCATAATTGCAAAAGATACTTAATTTCTAGCAGAGTCTTCCTCCTCTGCGGCGCTATATACCTGCGAAGTATGATCTTATAGTAGCTAAGTCACCATTATCGTTCTATCCTATCTTTGTATCTCAAATAAACTTATCTGGTATACCCATAATGATGACTGCGTTTGAAATTCATCGACGACGACGATTTCATGAGAGTTTCTCGTCTCGAGTCCAGTTTAAATCGTCACTTTAACAAGTGTGGGTCGTAAAACGCGTAAGTTCTATCTGAAGCTTTGTATATCCGTTTCCGTTGGTTGATTCGGGTCGGTATAGCATTTTTACTCGTACTAATCGATTCAAATAAAATAAAAATTAAAGCGAGGTGTGAGACAGAAGTTTTTATCTGTAATACTCAAGATATATATACATTAAGCTTTTGATTGTGGCTATAGATAGTGACTGACCATATTCGTTGAATGTCACATGCAAGTCACAGCAGACTCGGTCGCATACTCGCTATCCGATGATTGTGGGATGATTCTTGTGTCCAGATTAAGTGTTTCAGGTAGTTGTGCTAACTTAATCCAATTGATTTTTTTTATTATGTTTAAATTAAGGAATTGTAATTTAATTTATGAGACAAAATGCAAATAAATATTTTAAATGGCGTCAATAGACGAGACAGTTAACCGCCCTTGGTCGCCTTGAAAGTCCCCTAAGTTTGCGCACTCCAAAGCTTCGCACAGTTTAATTAGATCAGTTGCGTTGAGTAGTTGATGACGGTACTCGTATTTTCTTTAAATTTTCTATCGTGGTAACAGTTGTTCAATTTAACGAGTGAACAAAGTGTTTTCTATACAAAAAAAAAAAATAAACGACTTGTTTTTAATTTAAAATTTTCAGGTACCTAACATACAGTTTTGGTATAAAGCTTATGCCAAAACTTTATTGGATTGAAATAAATAACTATACCTATACATAATGCAATAACTTTAGTTATTTTTGATTGTTATTGAAGTTAATAGAGTTATTTTTTTTAAATAAATAAATTGCACGACAAGGCAGTTTAAAATAATTTATGCGAGACACGATTTGTACATTACTCCTTAATAAACTAAAGCAAATAATGTAAAAGTAATTTATTTCTTCGATTTTATTTACAAGTGCACCAATTGTGTTAATGCCACAAAAAAGTTCTAATAAATCAAGAGTTCAAAAATAATGCGTTATTCAATGCAATCATGTTCTCAAATTGAGTTTGTTTTTGAGAGTTTTATTTTAAATCTCTGTTATTCAAGAGCATTAAGTTGTAGCCATACATTTTGTTAAGCACACCCCTAAAAAAATTAACCCACGGTTGTTTAACGACTGGTTAAAGATTGAGAGATGAATTATTATTAGGTGAACACCTACTTCAATACATTTTTTTTTTATCAAGGAAATTTGACTCAAGCCCACACTGAGAAAAAACCTTGTTTGAAAGGAAATAAACAAAAACAATCTAATGGGTGTGTTCAGAAGATGTGAACGAAAGGGTATAGTTCGCAAAAAAAAAGAATCAATTTTGCATCTTTCAATGAAAGGATTCTTGAAAATCGCATTTTCTCTTATCTACTTGGGGAGTTTCAAGGGATTACGTTTAACATCTGAATTTTCAGATTTACATAAATATCGTTGAACGCAAAAAATCTGAAATTTCAGTTAAAAGTCATTGTATCAGAATTCTGCAAATTCCGATTAGATTATATTAGATTATTAAAGATTATATGCACCAAGCGCAATGTCAAAAAGATTTTTAAATTTGTTGGGTCTGCTACTTTGTATGTTCTTACACAGTTTTACTGAATTTTTGAATTTATACACTTTTTTAAGTTATTCAAAGAGAATTTTTTAATGTTCACTTTGGTAGTTAAACTTCGGATACAAGTTATTCTTGAGATAGAGTAGACATTTATTCCTCTTAGTCCAGTGTTATTGTTTTTTTTTGTAAATATCATCGGAGAATACATTTTAGAGAACTACCATTTGATGAAGATCAAATCCAAATTGTCGCTCTTTGCAAAGTTGCCGCTTGAATTAAAATTATGTTAGTTTCTCTCGAACAATATACGTATTTTTATTTTAATCTAAAAAAAACAAGCTTAAACTGTACTTTGTTTATATGTTAATTTTTTTCATATTTATTATAACTCAAGCTATATCTAACCATATCCACGCTTTTTTAATATTTTATTTTTTTAAATTTAAATCGCTTATTTAAAGTGCCCTTAAAACATCTATATACAATTGGTTTCCAGATAAAGGTTAGAGCTATAACTTTGTAGAACATTATTTTTGGTAATTCTAAAATGTTTAACCACCTGAGCATTTTAAAAATCGAAAATCATATTGATGGTGGCTTTAAACAGTCCATTTGTATTTTTTTGATACCTCCAATAATTATAGAAAAATAATAAAATAAATTACGACTGTTTCGAAAATAATGTTAGAAATCATCTTTTAATAAAAATTTAACCATGTTTTATTTGGTTGATTTAAAGATTAGTTTAAAGTTGATGATGGGGTTTGAAAAGTTATCTTTGACCTGCGTAAACAAATTTTAGAATAAAAAAAAATATTCAACCTTGTATACGCAAAGTTTTTAAACAATTGTTGTTGTGTTAAACTGCGGATTCTTTATAGAGATGATAACAAAATCGTTTACTTTTGAAAGAACGGTCTGACGCGAATTTCTCAGGGCCTCAATCTCGATACAATGTAACGTAGTTTGCACATAGTAATTCCCACACTAAGCGATATCTATTTTGGTAGGTATATACCCATCTATGCAAGTTCTTATTAGAACACCTTACTTTGCTAATTATTATTATTTTTATTTTGTTAAATTAATTTTCAAGGCACATTCCAACAATGTGCCAATTGGTAATTTTTGTTCTCACCACCCAAGTTTGTGTTAAATTTCTGCAGTGTAAAAGGAATTCATTTACCCTATGAGTTTGACTTAATGACAAACACATGCACTGCAAACCAAAAAATTTAAGAAAATCATAGAAATAAAAAAAAAACTAACTAAAAGTCTAACCAAGTTAAGGCCGGGTGATTCACTGCATCTCCATATAAGCTAAAGTCCACATTCGGCTGATCGACGACCGGCAACGGCAAAGGCAACATTAAAACGTCTCAACTCCCAACCACCCGGCCGGACTTGACGTTATTCGCTTGTCGTTCGCTTGCTGCTCGTGAAATGTTTATGTTTTCTATTTTGCTGTCGCAGCAGTCAACATTCAGTATAACTTTTGTTGCATTGCCACCTCGCACATACTCCACCACATCAATTTTTCAAGCTAAAGCTATTCAATTTGTGGTAACAAATCGTTTACCATTGACCTTGAAATTGATATGAAACATTGCGTTGGACATCAACATGAATTTGAATAAGGCTCGAAGACAGCGTTTCTCGAAATTCATAATAAATAACTTTAGGAGCTTGCACATTGCGCAACCAAAGATGCTGTATATCCACCCAACCATGTTATGGTGTTATATACGACAACGACAAACGCTTAGACGACGACATTAAGTGACATCCGAGCGTCATTGTTTTGACTCCGAACAATAATCGGGTGACGTTTTCATGGCTATCATATCACATTTCTCGCAAAGTAATCGCTTCCCAGATGTGAAGTATGCGAGATATTTGAATACAAGGATCCATAAATTGGCTAATTAAATTGACGGTGCGGCAGAGAAAAAAACTTAAAACAACTTAAACGTGCTCACTGCACAGTACAGGCATATAATATGCACAATGTCGTAATCGTAACATATGAATAGTGAACTGCTTCGCACAGAGTTTAGCACAAAATCCAAAAAAGGCAAGGACGTTTTAAAGTTGTTCGTACAGTAAAGCATTCGAACGGAGCATGGAGCGGCGCTCCCGATAAGAGATTTTGCAAAGTTGTCGTGTAATTATGTTGAGGTGCAATATCTGACGGAATCGAAAATGTGAAAGATTTGATGATTGGATTACAGTGAGGCAATTTGGGATATGTCTAGGTTAGCTGTATAAAATTCATAATATGGACCTCTTCCGGACCACTATTAAGAATATAAACCAGTATATATAATTATTCCACATAATTTAAAATCTTTAGTTTTACATAGAGTAGAATTGATAACAACTTGTAAAAGATCAGTACAAGCCCAGGACAAAGCTGAATTTTGATGGAGAGTTTTATTTGTATGTCTTATGAATTTTGGAAAAAATACCATAAGTTTGGGCCAGGGCTTTTGATTTGATGGGTTGAAAGAGTTAAAATTAAGTTTTCTTGTAAATATTCAGAAAACTATCAGTTTATTTGAAGAAATGTTAAGACAGAATTTGTAACCTACAAAATTATATACAAAGAAAAGTTTATAATACATTTTTTTCATAGGAACAATAGATTTTAAGAAAGATTTAAGCAAACGTGCCTTTATAGTTTAGATCGCGGTGATGTGGAAAATAGGACATCAAAATAAACATCTGATATTGGATTTGTATTGATATTGTTTGCGCTCGTTATTTTAACATTAGAAATGTTTAAACGGAGGCATACAATATAAAAAAATCAAAAAAATATGAAACGCCTAGTAGACAAAGGGGGCGAAACGTGAGGGGAATAAACAAAATAAACAAAATCAACAAAATAAAAAAAATAAACAAACTAAACAAAATAAACAAAATAAACAAAATTATTTCGTTCATGCTTTGTTGTTACTAGTTTGAGGAAACAGAAAACGAAGAAGATGATAAAACGGACAGAAAAAAAGGAGAAATGTTCGTAGGAAAAAAATGGGTGTGTTTTTGATGATGATTTTTCGAAATCCGAAAAATATCCGATTTGCGTTTACTTAAATGCTTATATCTTTCGATCCAATTATCCGATTTTCATTATTAAGGTATATAATTAAAGGAAAAATGACTGGCGTGTTAGAGCCAAAAAATTTCAAAATCATTCAAAATTTTATACTAAAAACATGAAAATAAATATCGGACAAATAATTTAATTCAACGAGGAAGTTGATTAAAAAAAAAAGCATTAAAATACTTTCAACCACCAATTGGCGAGAGGAATATAGTATTCTAAAGCCGGCGGCGGCGGAGTTTGTGCAATAAAAAACCACAATCGTGGCAAATTTGCTTCGCGTCGGAAAAAAATGCTAAATGTTCATATGTACCTACCTAAATTTGTAGTCGGTATAATAATTGTAAAGATACATTGTGTTTGGTTTGGCTTGCTTATAACTTCGGTTCTAATAATCCGTTCATTAAGGTCTTAAAATTTAGCTAGAATATCGGACTACATTTTTTGTATTATATCATTGCACAGTCACATAAAACTATATATGAAAAACCTTATTAAATTGCGTATTTAATAGAAACAAAAATTTAATGCAAAACAAAATTTTTTAAACCACATGTATTTGACCCTTTTTAGGAAAGTTATGATGTTGGTACCTATGTTCAGAAAAGTTGCTCAACATTTAAATTTGACATTCAATGTACATACATAAATACATAAAGCTTTTTTCATTTCTAATGTTCCTCAACTATGCTGGAATGGCAAATCGGGTAAATTTTTAAATGTATTGTTCTTTCAAAAAAAAGCGTTAGGATTTTATTAGTTCAGAAAAACTTAAATTTTCCCTTTTTATCCATCAGTTTGTTTTTGTGAATCCTGACAACGGGTGTCTGAAAAAAGAATTGCGCAATATATGTATTACCTTAGTTAATGTGACTTGTGAGATTTCTTCAATTTCGCACACAAAAGTCCTCTAATACTCTTTGACTCTTTATTTCCATGAAATTAAACTATCTCAAGTAAAAGGTCATATTAAATGAGGTATTAATTTTGTATTATTTTTTTAATAAGAACAAGTAATAACAACTCAAAATGTTTAAAATTTATTAATTTTTGTTTGAATCTTTTGCAGCCTGAATACTACAAGGACGCCCCACATTTCCGCCGCGTTGGAGACGGTCCTGAATATCGTTTGGAAATTCCTAGTGCAAAATTAGACTTCACCGGTACCTATTCAGTTATAGCGAGCAATTGTCATGGCCAAACACAGGCTATAATTTCTCTACAAATCTACGCCAAAGGTAAGTCTAACAATAGGTAGTTGAATTTTGTGATTTCTATCCTTTCAGACCTATTCTGCTAAACATTCACGTGAATTTTCGTATTCTGCTATCCGTCGAAGGAACGAATTTTCCAAAAAGCATATAAATTAGTTACCTCTCATAAAACCGTTTTGTTTACTTTCGATTTTCTCAAAAAACCTTTCAAGTGATCTTGACGATTTTTTTTAAAGAGAATATGTATGTATGTATTTCCAAAAATTTTAAAAGTATGTATTTTATTCCAAAATAATTTTTTTTTTATTTAAAAAAATTTTTAAATCTTTTTTTGAGAACTTAATAATTCGAAAACAACTTGGTCGATTTTTAATAAATTTCTAGGCACACACATGCGGTTTTTTAACATTAAATTATTCTTATAACCAAAAATAACGGTACCTACAATACTAAGTGTTTTAGAAACCTGAAGGAAAATTTAATTTTTCTCAAAAACGACTCCTTCAATTTTGATAAAAAAAATGTATATGAGCTTATATCAGTACGATCTACCGTATGAACAAATTTTTTAAACGGAATCTCTCATTTTTTGTTTGGTTTTCGACTATTTCATTTTTAACGTTTGAACCGATTTTAATGAAATGTTTTACTCAAAAGCTAAATTTTAATGATATTGGATATTATAATTTTCAATAAAAAAAGTTTTGGATTTTTATAAAAACTCTTAAAATTATTTTTCGAAAATTGATAAATTATTTTTTTTTTTTCAAAATAAATTTTTTAACTCCGTACTTACCAATTTTTGTTTCCTTCAACCATGTTTAAAACATTTTTTTTTATTAATTGCTAAACTTCTAAACCGAATTTTAGAAGCATCACTTTGTCTTTTGTTAAAAGGTCTGTATTTCTTTTACCAAGCGAAAACCCCATTTCTACACATTCAATCTTCTTTTTTGCGTCAATTGGTTGGTAAATGACGACATCAACCACTAGGCCCGTTATTTGACAACTTTTTGGTTCAAGTTAAAATTTATTCTAAATCTCCATTAGTAGTTTTCATCTGTTTGAACGGTACATCAAAACGATATAAAAAACTTTATTAAGGCTGAGATATCGATCTGTTCGTCAAGATCCCATTCCCATCATTCTGATTCAGTTTTTTTCTGTAGTGTTCGACAACGAAATCAACCTAACCTTAAATTTTACTCAACCTTAAACTTTTACATCATTATTTACCTTCGCCATCATTATTCCAATTAAGAAATAAGTTAAAAATTTGAATGAAGATTTGATTCATTTTAATTTTGCAAACAAAAAGACCATTTCTTGGATTTTGAAAAACTTAAGATAATTTGAAGAATAAAAAAAAAAAAATGTATTATTTCAATTACAATCGATATAGATCTTAATCAACCGCGGGAAGACGACTTCTTTGAAATAATCCTCTGCGGCACTAAGTAGACTCGCCACGAATTCCATATCGGCCTGAACCCAAACATAATGCAAAGCTCCATTTGTGTCGAAGGTCGGGCTGAGTACACAATATAGGGCTTTTGTTACATTGGCCATGTACATTTGTATTTGAATCTGGGCCATGTACTTGGGGGCGATGGTCTCTTTGCACTCTAGATACTTTTCAAATTCCTCGTCGGTTTTGGGTGCTTTGATCTCAACGATGTGATCGTCTGTAATGCCATCTGGTGAAGCACAGATGTAGGGGTAACTCTCGTTCAACAGAAGTCCACACTCCCGATAAGTCTTGTTCTCCAACTTCTCAGTCTGCTTTAGTATGAACCGTTTGTGCTGCTTAAGCTGACGTCTTTCCTCGACGTTGTATTCACGTTCCTTACAGAACACCGCCTCTAAAATCTCCTGGTCTTCCTTGGAATCCTTTCGCGTAGCTACTCGATGGATGAGCGAGCAGCGTATCCGACAGAATTGCGTCTCTGCCCACAAAGGCGTCTTGTAGCTATAAATCGATATGTCCGAGAGCTTATCGAACAGTCCTTGTTTAGCCACTTCATCCATGTGAACCATAAAGCTCTTGAAATCTTTTATGTAGTTTTTGGCGGTGTCCAACATCGTGTGGTGAATGTAGACCGGCTCGAACTCGTCAAAAACTGGGCGACAATGCTTGTAGAGGCATGAATCCGTTAGACTTTCTTTTTCCATCTCATCGAGAATGTTATTAAGAAATGCTTGGCCCTCCTCTTCGTTCACGTCATCAGCTCCCTCGTCAGCTTCGATGCGAAGTTCATCGGCAGCGAAAATGTCATGGACACGAAGGGCGACGGGGTGTTCTGGCACTGTCTCGAACTCCGAACCCCAGAACGTCTTGTGTCCATGCGAATCGCATTCAGTATGCCGATGCAGCCAGAAAATGAAAGCAATCACATGTTGACAGACATCTAGGCACAAAACTCTTGATAAAAACAGAAATAGGGGGAATTCTTATCACTTACCTGTTGACTTACTAGCCGAGCACTGAATGCAAGCGGCTTCTTTGACCTGCTCATTCTCATGTACTTTTACAGAAACATTGAACTTATCTCCATTGATGGCAGCCTCTGGACTAGCGAACGCTACGGCACGCACTTCCACAAGCTCCGCCGCCTTTTTAACTTGAACAAAATCAATTTTGTATTCGGCGCCGTGTTTTCTGTTTTTGTATACAATTTGGTTAAATGAATTCAAGTTTATTTATAGAAATGTGTCTACACAAAATATTAGACAAAACTTACTTAGCTGAATCGACCCGGCGGCCAGATTTTCCCGATTCTGTGATAAAATTGAAAATCATTTGGCTTGTTACCGCGGGTAGATTATTCGATGCGCCTTTCTTGAATCCATGTTCCAATTCGAAATTCATATTGCAAATGGTTTTTTTTTATTATTATTATTGAATAATTTACGTTGATTTTGATTTAATTGCGGGAACAACAAACAAAAGCAAAACAAAATAAAAATAATCACACTTCTATTTTATTTTAGCTTCGCTTTTGATTTCTTCTTTGACTTGACTAGCACTAGACACAGACAAATGATAATTTTAGATTTTGTGGTGTTTTGGTTTTATTTTCTTTAGGTTGGTATAAATGTTAGCGCAATGTTGCCATGTAGGAAAAATGGTGTCTGAAAATAGATTAGACTCTCGCCTGAGGGTATGTGAGAAATTTATTTTAAACAGGAAATGGATACATTTTTGTATGTCGTTACTTTTTAAATAGTTTTGTTTGGTTTTTTTTTATTGATTGGTGGATTAATATGAGTATTATTAAAGATCTTGATTTATTTTTGTATTTAAGAAAGTAATTTAAAGATTAATCTATTCTTAGATACATGCAAACAAAATGTAATTGCTTTTTTTTTCATTACGTTGTTGTATTTTTGTCTAATTAGTCGTAGAATCAATAACGGGACTCGTCAAGGTTGTTTTGTAAACAAAGTTAAATTCATGGAATTTAAAAATTTATTTTACATTGCTACAGACTAAACGGTTACGTTTAGATTCTTCAATTGTATTTTTATTTTATTTATGAATCGAACCATCTTTAAACTTCGATTCGATTATAATTAATTCTCGTTTTTTATTTTATGTTCTTGAATCACCCGTTTTCCCTTGCAGACATTAACAAACAAAATTCAATGGAAAAAGGTTCAATTCGACATGGGTAAGTGTGATCACCGTCATTTTAAACTGTTGGCATTTTTAAAATTATTAAATCATTTCAGAAATGTTGAGACTCTTCCATTGTTCATTCGGCCATTAAAAGACTTACGATGCTGCGATGGCGATGCAGTCACTCTTGAATGTCACGTCGAAGCTGTTCCAGAGCCGGCTATTATTTGGGAGAAGGATGGTCACGTTCTGCATAGTGGTAAAGATATCGACATGTCTTATGATGGAACCAAGGCTATACTATCTATTCGTCGAGTTTATCCAGAAGATGAGGGCGAATACACGTGTGTGGCGAAGAATAATGTTGGACGAGCCCTTTCGTCTGCATGCATTATTGTTGATGTTCCAGAAGAAAAGGAGAATCATTTAAGTCGGCAACTGGCTCGTCCATCGGGTTTATTGTCAGCAAGTTCTACGCCTCGTTCAACACCGCGAACTACACCAAATCGAAGTGTCTCCCCCCTAAGACTGTCTTTCCGCCATACCAGCATTGACTTGACCACTAACCGAAGATCAGTAGCTGCTCCTAAATTCTATGCCATTCCGCATAACAAAGTTGTGGAGGAAGGTGATAGTGTTCGTTTCCAATGTGCAATCACCGGTCATCCAACACCATGGTCAACATGGGACAAAGATGGATTGATTGTCACCCCAACTACCAGAACTTCTATTAAAGAAATCGAAGACTTAAGAATTCTAGAAATCGATGAAGTAACATTCGATGATGCTGGTCTCTATCGGATCACTCTAGAAAATGACTACGGACGTATTGAGGCCACAGCAAGGCTTGATGTTATTGGAAGTAGTAAGCATTCAAAATCACCAATGGGCCGAGCGGTGAGATCGACATCATCACGAAGGAATTTCTTCATATCCCGCAGAATAATGGGACCATCAACAAGAATCGGTGGACGAATGGCACTCTCGACAAGTATGCGAGGTTCATCGGTGCCAGCGAGAAAGTTTTATCATAACGGTGATGAAGTAATGGAGTCGGAAAGAGTTCAAATTATATTGACAGATAGTGAGGCTTGTTTGATTGTGGATAATGTTACAGAGGCCGATGAAGGTATTTACACATGTATAGCGCAAGATGAATATGGCGCCCAGGCGACATCGACTGCAATTGCATTTTATAACGACGATACGGATATACCGTGTGATCCTCCAAAAATAATTAGTCACTTATCAAAGACGTTAGAAGTTTGCGAAGGTGCGACGACAGATTTAGCATTCGAGCTTGAATGTTTTGAACCTTATGAATATGTGTGGACAAGGAATGGAGAAGTTCTACCCGATTCATCAGAATTTAAGTAAGTATATGAATAAGATTAAGGAATAGCAATTTATTAGTATTAATGAAAAGTATTCTGTGCGTTCGTGTATCCACTATAATTTGAGCTAAGACCTTAAACGGGTAGACGAATTTGCTTCAAATTTTGTATTGAAATTTGATTCCTTGGAAGAAAAAAATCGAAATCGAATATTTCTTTTAAGTCAAGGGCCATTAGCGCTGTCATAAATTTAATATCTGAAGGGATTGAAATAATACTGCATTTCAAATTCTTGCTTATTGAGGTTTTTTTGAAAAATTGTCCCAAAACCCAAAAAGGATTTAGCTTTTTAATGGCTCAACTGATTTTATTATTACTTTGGAATCTGGTGCTCCTTATAATTTTAAACAATATTACATTTAAAAATGTTTAAAATAATATTTTGAACAAAAAAAAATTAACAAAACATTTTTGTCTGTGCATATTTTTTTTAAAATAATTCTTCGCGTAAATTCACTTTTAAACAAAAAAAACAGACAACATTCCTTTTTTTAAGCTTAAAACTATTTAAGGAATTGTTTTAGGTATTTAAAGAACTAAAAAATTTTCTTTTTTATATTTTTCTTTTAATATAATTAAATATCAAGTCTTTGAAATTATTTGCCATGAGTACCTACCTACATGTTCGTTCAGTGCAACGCAATCGTTCTTTTTACATACTTGATTTGGAACACGACACGACTTCTAGGCTTATAAATAAAATCCCAAAACTTTAAATATTACCACTCAGATTTAAAGTTAAACGTGGTCTTCTTCTAATTTTACCCATACCGGGTGTCATGTAATAAGATGCACTGACGTGGGCGTGTTGATATGGCCTTATCCAACCCATCAATTGAATACTAATTCGTTATAGTCAAATATTCTTTGGAATTTTCTATTTAACATATTTATTTTCAATAAACCATCATAACATTCAAGCTCAAATTTAATTTCTTTAAACAAACAATCGCTGCTTCACTATTTGACAGATACATTGATCACGGCAACGGTATCATCTGCCTCCGCATCCAAGATACTTTCGACCTTGACACTGGTTTATACGAATGCAGAGTGACGTCCACTTATGGAACCTGTTCAACAACATGCGAGCTTCGAGTCGATGACCGACATCCCGCAGCCAGCCATGATGAAGTTGATAGATCTGGTCTAGCGATACTTAAGAATCCACTCCCAGTGCTGGGAATGGAAGGCATGATCACTTCGTTCTGTGCCAAGATTTACCCACCTGATTCACACACCAGTTGGACAATTTGTGGACGCGACGTCACCGTTGACTCACGAAACTTTTCGGTAAGTCGTTTAGCATATACCTAGTACAGCTATTTTGTAATCAGCTTTTGTTGAGTTGTTGTTAATTTTATTATACAAGTGAACAAGATACAAATGAGTTTCTCTTTTGATGAGGGATTGCGATCGGGAGGGGGGCATATTGTGTATAGCTGGCTGACCCTTGTCAGCTTTAATGGGTAGGGTAACTTATGTGTCTCAGTCGCGTTCGTACATCGCGTCGTATCGGTTACAATTAGTTCACATCAGCTTCACGCGTGGTAATATTTGTAAACATTTTGAAATAAAATAAAACGGGAAAAAGTATCTGAAAGATGAGTAAATTGAAAGTAAGCTAAATTTATTAATATTATTTGTTGATATCTTTGTGCGCGGCAGGGAAAGTACCTATATATGAACGTTTATTCATTAGACCGAGTAATTGATTGAAAAATGTGGGAGTGCGAAGAAGCTTGTAGTTTTTTAAGATATTAATTGAGGTCAAATGTGTATAAATGTATAAAATGCAAAATATTTACATGATTTTACTCTATTATTGGGTTCAGTGTGAATTTTAAGTCAAAAATCTTCGAATTCCGAAATGAAAGCGGATGTGCTATAAGAAAATAAATAAACAACATAATCAATAGGTGCGGCATCCAATTCAGTAATAATGTCATCTTGTCTATATTATTAAGACGGAAGCGGAGCCATGTTTTATTCAATTTAAATTTTTCTATTTATCACATTGTATAAATCTACTTACCTATATCTACCTTTATAGGTAGTCGGCATTTGTGAGTTTGAATCTTTTAAGAATTTTGATAGACAGCCATTGCTCATTTCGGATAAATTCAATGCACGTATAGTTCATTTCATTGATTTATCCGCATTTCAGTTATTAACAGATAAAATATGTTATAATTTGATCTATTGTCGGTATCTTCATAAGCCAGCCGCATCTTCATTTACCTATCACTCAATACAAAATTAATAATTATGAGACACATTGGATGATGGATTTTACGATCTGCAATCACCGTCTAATGCAGTGGCAGCAATAATAGTTTGTTTGTTATTTTAATCCTTTACCGCAATTTTTTTTAATGTCAATAACAAACAGGTACATAAAGCCAACATAAAAAGCCGACTCTTTTTGTTAGCAAATCTTTCTTATTCTTGATATTAGATCAGTTAAGTAATGAAAGATTTATAACAGATGTAATATTGCAATAAAGAAAATATATGACAAAAAATTAATATAAGATAAGGTCAGTATTTTGGATTATAGATAAAAAAATCACAAATTTTCGAGCATCAGTTCCTACAGAAAACGTGGGAAGCCTCACTTCCGTCGGTGTGTCTAGAAAGAGGGTGAACTTGCAATACAGACACATATTGTTGATAAGAACCACAATATTGTATGTACCTATTTAGGTCTTAGTGAAAATAAACTTTTTGTTTCTTTTATTAAAATTTAATCATTTGAGGCATTTTTCACGCAATGCCTAAGTAAATTTCTGATTAGTTATCCAACACATAAATATTGGCACAGGGTCATTAGTCCACATCAGGGTAGTTGTCCTTAGAGACCCACATCTGAATGAATTTATTCATACATCAATTAATAAATTTGTTAAGATTGTGTACTTATTAATCTTTGGCAATATTTATATGTTAAGTAACTATAGTCAAAACTTTACTTAGACATTGTGAAACAAGCTTTTAAGTTTTCGTCAAACCTTACACCCAGTTTTTTCAATCAATTAAGAGTAAACTCCGAGTTAACTCATATAATTTGGTGGGTAAACACTGGATTAACTGAATACTATTATTTCTGACAGATGTGAAATCGTCTTGAAATCGACACAGAGAGGGCGAAACTATGGAAAAAACTGCTTCAGAGTTAACTCGGTACCTATTAATTTAGTTGCAGGATTAACTAACTCCGGTTTAACCCAGAGTTAACTCAGACCCACAATACACATATTAAAGGGAATTTCATTAGCGTTTTCATTTTTGTTCAGTTCTGCGCATCTGTCAAAATTTAGGAAAATCGTGGATTCAGTGCCCCTTTTCTTGTATAATTTCAATATTTTGTTGTTGTTTCTAATGATTCGGTGAGTAGTTCTTGTGGGCACTTGAACAGCGATTTTTAATTTCTCACACTTCCAACTTTGACATCCTGCGCAATATATTACGTTAGATTTGTGTATTGTGACTCAGACCTATTAAAAGGAAAGAGGACAAGTTTGTCCGACATTACTTAAATATGTCGGACGAACTTGTCCCATCTTATGACCTAACAAATTTTGAGTAAATTTAAACAAATTAAATAATTGGAGATAATGTGACGACATACACAAATTTCAAAGCTAAAATTCTAAAACACCGCAATCCCCAAATGATATTGCATAAGTCAATTATGAAAGAAATCTAAATCAACGATACCCATAAACACATGCGTTTATGTAAATATATATGTACACATGGGATCAAAAGAAGGTCAGTTTAGTTAATTTCTTCATTTTGCATAAACAAATAAAATAAAATAAAAAAAAAATCAATCCGTTAAAATTTGACATGTTTAAAAAAAGTTAAAAAAAAATAACATTAAATAAAAAAATATATTAAATCATTTATTTATCTTTTGAATCATGCATGCGTTACACAAAAGAATATTTTAATCAAACTTCCACACCGAAGCTTCTTAATTAATGTACATATATGAAAGTATGTTTGTACAAAACAACTGTTTAAATTATAGTTTATATATTATTTTTTTTGTATTTTAATTGTTGCTCTATAATGAATGACAGATACAAATAAATATCTTGATAAAATGTGCGATATAGTTTTAGTAACACTTAAGTACTAAAATTCTTTTCCAGTGAGCTGTCTCTCTCACAATAAAAGAAAACGGCTATATAACCGTTAGTAAAATCCTGATTCTTTCTGCATTTTTAAGGTGTTGCCTACCTTTTAGTAAATCATTTTTTTTTTCAAAAACTGTTCGCTATACATTTTAATTTTTTTAATTTAAAATTTTTCCTTTGTCATCCCGATCGATTTAGAGCGAGAACAATACCCTTGGCAATATTATGCGTCTCTGAGTAGAGCCTGATCGAGCCGAGTAAACTCTGAGCAGAGTTTGATCAGAGCTCTCCGATTTAATTATAAAACGCACTTGAAGCATTAATAATCTGTAGAATTACATAAAAATTGCATGAAATTGTCCGCACTCAGCGGCTCATGTAGCACGCTCGGAGTTAGTTCTGATCGGCGGCGGCGCTCTGAACTAAACAGAAAAAAACTTAACATTATGTTTCTTAAAAAAATCAGATTTTATGTTACTTTGTCAATTTGTTGCTTAAATATTTCTCATTAACTTGAACTATAAAAGGAAATTAACGCGGTCTTATCGTGCGATTTTATTTCATATAAGGTATAGCCTCTTCTTCTTGAAAATTTGCATACCATAGAATAGTTGAAGGCAGTTTGTAATATTAATTACGATTTATATATAGTACAAAGATATTTTACACCTAAGCAAATTATTTTCATTTCAGTTCTGTTTGGAAATAGAATTAGTAAATATTTGTTTGACATGATAATTCTACTAAATTGTATTTTGTATGGTTAAAGTGTTAAGGGCTAGAAAAATTAGAACATAATACAAGTGTCTATTCAAAAAGATTGTCAGACCAAGTTATTTTCGTGCTAATACGTATTTTGAAAATAAAATATTATCTTCAATGCATGTTTGCCATAACATTCTCTGGTCGGAAAAGTACTTATCAATTGCTGGAGCAGTGCTTCGTTTAGCTATATAGATAGATAGGTGTAGTGAAATTTTTTATAAATTTAATTACGTGATGAGTTGAAGGAATTTTGATGTGGCTTTAAATTACTGCATTCAATGAATAAAAACTAGAACAGATCAGAGCAGCACAGGTTTGTATAAACTGTCAGAATAAGTTAGAACAGTGCATACTTCATGATTTTTATGCGGTTGCTTGTTTCCTATCAGCTGTGAAATTTAAATTTTAGTTAGATTCAATATGTAAAATATCATCTAACAAAACTCTCGAAGAGGAAACAACGGATTTGAAAAGTTAAAAATGTTCATTGAAGAGAAGATTTCAGATTCCGTAAAACTATTAATTTTTGAATAAAATTTATTTCGTTATGTTCCTACCATAACTTCACACAATCATTTGACTTGATGAGGGAATAATTCTAATGTCAGATTCGTGTTCAGGGCATAAAAACCTTTCGAAAAAGTAAAGTCTGGCTCCAGATAAGTTTCATAGCGTAATATTTTTGTGGAAATTAAATTTCCCCATTCCAAAATAGGCAAAATCTCTCCTTAACTACATCAATTAAAACCCATTTCTAGATATAAGATTAGCATCTATCACAACCTTGAAATATATTTCCCTATAAGCACATAACAAAGAATTATATTTTTGTAGTTACGTTACCATACCATACAAATTTCTCAACTACGTGACTAGTAAGTAGGTACTCTTTCCATCTGGATCCAATTGCAATTCAAGAGCCAGACAAAACAAATTGCCAACTCAATTCTCTACCTACTTTGCTTTTCTATATAGTTTTAAAGAAATTATCACATCGTAATTATCAATACACACTAATATTATTATTATTACCATTAGCCTTGTAAGAAGCTTCGTCTAGGGAAACAAACGCGTAATTAAAAATCCAAAAACAGTGTGCGACAACTAAACTACGTCCATTCGATTAAGTAAAAGCGAGCAAAGCAATATAAAAAAGCGTGTGGTGTGTGACTCAAACTTTTTTATATTTTGCATTCCGACAACGGACGTTTTGGATAAAATTAAAAGACAAAACGCTACGATAAAGGTGACCAGAGTTAGCTTTTTTTTTTACAAAATAGTGATGATGAAAATAGAAAAGCTTTATCCAATAAACGGAAAACTTGAGTTTAGTTTTTAGCTATATTAAGTATGCGTAATGTACTGACCTTCCTTCATTCCTTTTTTGACAAGACTGCAAATATTAAAAAGCTTTTATTTTTTATTTCGAAATTAAATCAAATCTATAAAAACTTGGTGGTGTTTTATTCAAACCTTCAAAATTAAAATTAAGTCAGTTCACGTTTGTGAATTCTCACAATTTTTCCTTTTTCTAATTTAAAAATTTTATTTAATGCTGCTGATAATAGGAAATGACATTTTCTGAGATCAAGTATGTAGGTAATTAGTTATTAACTAATTTCTTAACCTTGAACCCTGGTTGAACCTCAGTTAATTCACCGAAATTGGCAAATTAAAATCCTGATCCGAGGATAAACCACGTTTGTACAACTGGCTCTAAAAATACCGCAACTGAGTTATTCTTAAAACGGTTTATTTAAACATTATTGAAATATAAATAACTATAAATTTACTTATGTGAATAAATAAATATATTTGTGACCGTTATTTATTTCCTTGGGGGTTTGTAGTTAATACAAAACTTTTGAATTCAAGTCTTATAAAAGTAGTAGTATTTAAAAAGTTTATTGAGTTTATTTTTTATAACGAAAGACTTGAGAAAAACTATAGCAAGACTCGAACTTTGTATACTACTAGCATCTGGTCACACTAGTTCTAATGTTTATATAGAGCGCGCAATTTACACTGCGCCGACGTAAGCAACTCATTAAATTTCCACCTGTTGCAAGGTGGATCTAGAGCACAGGTAGAACTTATCTCCCATTAGTCTTCTTGATCGATTGTAGCCGACAGCACGAGCTGTCCGTAAGAACCTTAATGCCGTGCGTTGTTGTCGTCGTCGTCGGTATTATTACGGAACAACTTTGATAAACCTCTAAGTTCTGGCATTCAGAGAGGCCGTACAAAGGCTTAGTCATATATAGCGGCAAAGCATAAAGTGTCAATACAAGTGTTTTTAGGGTCGTTGTGAACTCGTGTTTTTTTTTGTTATGAACTTTTCTTTACAATAATAAATTTATTATTGATTGACACTCAGCTCATTGTGATCATAATACCTATTTGCAGCTGGAAGAATCTCATTCGGACGGAGTAAGAATCTTACACGTCCTCGGTTTGGATTACAGTCATAGTGGAGAAGTGCAATTTACCGTGCAAAGTACCCTACGCCCAAAAACCGAACGTATCACAACCTGTACAAGTCTAGTTGTTTTGCCAGGCCTGCCAAAGGCTCACTTCCAACTGGACACTTTAGCCACTGAGGAAGCATCCGCTGTTCCGGCGTTCATCGACCAAGGACCAACTGATTGCACAGCTCTCGTTGGGGAAACAGTGAGATTGCACGTCACATTCGGTGGATATCCAGTGCCTTCTGTTAAATGGTTCAAAGCGGTGAGTTAATTTTTCTTATTCTATTCTATTCTTTTTTTCTTTTTCTATTATAATTATATATTTTTTGCCCTAACTTGTGTAATAACAGTCGAGAGGAGTTGATTTACATTTTTTGCTGTCAGTATATGGTGAGGTTACCATTTGTGGTAATTTTCCGACAGCCAGGCAAAGCGGGCGCTATAAATTTTCCCATCGGCTGCACATTGGAATAGTTTTTGGTCTAGAAATTTGCGTCAGCGAGAAGAATAGCTAAATTGAAACAGTAACCGTGCGTTTTAGCAATTTTTATTTTTTTTTCTGCGTCCAACAGCATTCGGTTAGTGGAAGTTGTATGCACGATGAATATAAGATGCCACTTGACCTAGATTATATACATATTACAAATACATATGTATATATATATTATTTAGCAGTTTGTTTCTCCATCTATTGTTTAAAAATACTATGTCGACTTCTGAGGATTGTCTGTCTTTTTTCTTATTCGACTATAGAATGTGAAATTGGATTTATATTGTACAAGTGAAATTGGATAAGTGAAAAGATCTTATGATTTTAACATAGCACGGATTAAGAATATATTATTTTTCAAAAAAAGGCGGATCTGCTCATTGCTGAGTTATATTTCAGATCTTTGGTTAAACAGTACCTACAATTTCGACGGAAAATATCACTTGACTAAAAACAAAAATTATTGGTGCAAATTGCTCTGGTTTTATGTGGGTATAAGTTCTCTCCCTGGTTCTAGTTTTGGCCGCCACATTACCACATTCCTCCAAACTCAAAACTCAAACGAAACTCTATTTCATTAGCCATAAACAGAACTCGCATTTAGGAAATTGGACGGCTTTCTATTTCTGATATTTATACCTTTTTTGACTATCTCCATATTCCTTTCTTTTTGAGTGCTACAGATTTAAAAATGATAGGTGGATAAATTCATAACTGAAACATTTTTGTGTCTGGAACACGATCGCATTGTTTCATGTATCTTATCATTCTTCATTGGCAACTAATGTAGAAATCTCTGAATGGAATAATGCAGTTATATCCCCCTAAATTGTTCGCGCTTTAGGAATGTCCATAGTACTCTACCTTTGACCCGAATTTTTGACATACATGTACTTAAAATTTCCGAAATTTTTCCTAATTCTATTTTTTCAGAATTTCTCCTTTTATTTCCGTCATAATATATTCTATCCTATTCAATCTTATCTCCGAAGACTTTTACTGAGTTAATCATGGTTTTTCCTTACTAAAGTAAGTAAGGTACTTCTTTCTTGATCGTGACGTTACCGGCCTGTCATCCACTGATTAAATTTATTGCAACGTTTGTAATGTGAATACAAATAATTTAGTTTATTTTTAATGCACCCCCTTAAAGTTTTAATGACATAATAATAATAAGATTAAATTTAGGTAATTTTTTTGAAATAGAGGTACAAGTGACTAAGAAAGCTTTAAATATAGCAATTATATAGATTTTCTTATCTTTTTCATTTAAAAAGGCTTATTTTGCAAAATAAAATGTTGAATAAATAAATAAAAGTGAGGACAAACATTTTTGCCATGCCATCTTACCAACACTTTTGTTATCGAGTTTACCAGTCAGTGTTTTAAATTGCATTACCTTTTTATTGCATTGTAAAAAAATATCAGCATACAACAAGCAGGATTTCACCTTTTTTCGCATTTGTATTCAAAACTATTGGTGAAAATGTTCAGTTTGAAATTCTTTAGATCTCTTTACACATGTGCCCAACTCTAAATAGCGCTCAAAAAGAAAGAGGGCGACAAAATTTCTAAATATCTTTTTTTTTGCTGCTCTATATATTTTTGGCCACTTATTACAAAGGTTTTGACCAGAGGTAAGAAATTTTCAGAATTTTGTCTAATAACTTTTTTTTATCGAACTAATAATAATGTCGAAATAAATCAACTTTTACCAAAGAAGGTAATAAATGGGGTGTGCTGGTAGCGGGGATTTTTAGTATGCTTTAAAGTTATGAGTTCAAAGTTCAGCCTGTGTGATGAACCCTTTCACCCCCCATTTTTTCATAAATTGACTGTACAGATGAAACAATAATCGTACTAATTTGTTAAGAACCTATAACTGGATTTGTATAGCCTCTTTTGATGGATCAAAAAACAATTTTGAATTTTTGTCCTGTAAAATTATGAGCCTACACCAATATTTAAGGCTTTCAGAGTAAAAAATTTAATGGTCTATGTACCTAAATACATCCTTAAAACAAGTGATAGTTAATTACTTTGTGAAAAATTTGTATATTTTTGAAACATTTGAAAAAAGTGTCGGAAATGTTTATTTGAAAAAAATATACATATGTACATACATATTATGAAGGTACGTGTTAATTTTAATTTCAGAGCCACAAAATTAGTTTAGAAAATAATTTTGGGTGAACCAATTATTTGTTAACTACATAATGTAATCAGAACTTTAAAAAAAGTGGATAAAGATTAAAATCTTGTTTTTCCGTCGGCTAAAATACAGCAACTAAATTTCGTTCTCATTTTTTTTAAAACTTACAGCCCTAATTTGGTTGTCAAATAATATCAATTCAACATAAATTAATAAATCGGTATATAGTGATCATTTATCAAAATTCGTTTTGTACTGTGAATTGTACATATATAGATTTAAGATCTATTGTGAATAGTTTTATTGAATAATGTAGTATTATTGTTGCCAAAAATTTTGATTCCCATCAAATTTTCCATCAGCCGCAAATGCTTTGTTGATAAATGTATCAAATATTCTTGCAGTAAAAAATTACTAATAAAACAAAATTTATAAATACAAAATGGCTTCTGTGGAATTGTTTTCTAAAGGCAATTATGATGAAAAAGAAACAATTATCCATCATTTTGTAAAGACCAAAAAAAATAATTTTTCAAAACCAGACAGATGTTTATTTTGAAAATTAATTACTTAAGCGTATGGTATATTAGTAATTATTTTAAAATGGAAATCTTATTTTAAAGAAATGTTATATAAATATAAATGTACAAAATAATTTTGTTTTTTTAATAAAATCGCTCAAACAATTTTTGAAATGTTTTGCATTTTTTTTTAAAACGAGAAATGTTGCTTTGTCATTTACAGTCCAAATGCGAATATATTAATAGGACTCCTGATTTAAACTTTTTAAGCTTTGACTTTTTTTTGAGATTTTATACAAATCAAAAATTCTCAAAAAATAATTCGATATGAGTTTGGCTTAAGCTCACATATGCAAAATATATATTTTGAGTTCTATTAATCGGATCGTTAAAATTAGAGGTCTTTGGAATTAAGGAAAATGCCAAGCACCATCATTTCCTATTTTTTTTTTTAAAGAATGATTTAAGTAGGTAATTGGAACCCCTATGGAAATATCACTATTTTTATCCCACCAGATAGACTTTTGTATTGGATATCACACGACGCATATATTCGATTTTAATTAATAATTTTTATAAATATTCTGCCACTAAAAAAATTCCGCCCGAGGTATTTTTATCTAAAGCCAGAATCCAGAATAATGCAAAATCGCCCAAAACCAAATCGTTTACATCTGACAAATCTATGTTGGCCAAAAGTATAAACAAAATGTCAGAGATCATTAAAAATTCTTTTTCTGATCAAAGTCCCTCATAATTAGTTTATTGGGTATTGAAAAATTATATACATAGCTATGTAGCTATATTTATGAGTCTCAAAGAAAATAAATAAAATGTTAAATTTAGTTTTGTGAGATTTGTGTTTTAAGATTGGGGTGATAAGGCTCATTGAATTTGAATGAAAGAAATACAAACGCACAAATTAAGAGAACCATAAATTATCTCCATTTTCTTTTCTTAATTTGAAAAATTTGCTCTTACATTATTTGAATATATTTCATAAAGATAAAGTGTTGTATACCTTGAGATGTTTCGTTATATTTTTAATTCAATGCTTATTATGACTTTATTTCAGTTTAAAACCACAATTACACCGTAGTTTCTGTGGTTTTGCGCTATACTTATGAGTATACGTCCACTAAACGCCCTATTCATCTATGTCATTTTGAAAGAACGAAACAGACAGATAGCTTGACGTTGCTTTCAAAAGATTTTAATTTTATCGCAGGTTCTTATTTCTGTGGTTTCATCAAAAGATGTTTGAGGTTCAATAATTGTAGGTAGCTTAAATTAAGAACAAACCAGCTCAGCTATCTACATATATGTCGATAAATATACAATATACATATACCTAAGACTATAAAAATCTTTAGAAGCCAAGGTGATAATATTTTTTAATTGCTGTTGAAATAGAAAGTTGAGAGATGAGCCTTTTAATATTAATAAATAATTGGAATTAATTAATTTTTTTTTTGTTACCCAATTGCAGGGCCGTCTGATTATCGAAGGTTCAAATATCAGAGTACACACAATAGCCGGACAGTCGATACTTGAGCTTTCATCAATTACTGCCGATGATAGTGGCAAATATACTGTAGAAGTTATGAACGATCACAGCAGTTATTATTCGGCAGCTTCGGTGGCAGTAGAAGGACCACCAGAGCCACCAAGCGGTAAGCCAAGTATATCACAGGGACCTGATCGTATTGCGGTAGCATGGTGTGGACCACCATATGATGGAGGCTGCATGTTGACAGGATTTATGTAACTTATTTTTTATTTTGAATTATATAAAAAAAAATTAAATTTATTTCTGGAACAGAATTGAAATGCAAGAAGAAAATAAGGGTGAATGGAAGGAAATTGCCACAGTTGTGGACTCCTTGGCTTATACAGTGAAAAATCTTGCTCCACAATCTGCATATAGATTCCGTGTTCGAGCTGAAAATATTCATGGAAGGAGTGAACCAAGTCTTGCAAGTGATAGAGTTGAAATATCTGGCCCAGAAGTTTCCAGTGAAGGTAAAATTTCTAAAAGCTTTTTCTTTATTAAAACTTACTTTACTTTTGTATATCTACTTTCAAGACTTCCAAAAGACAATCTCTATCAAGTCAGGAGGAGATTTTAAGAGTCGTTTCGAAATTCTCGAAGAATTGGGCAAAGGCCGTTTTGGAGTCGTTTATAAAGTTCAAGAAAAGGACACGAATCAAATTTTGGCAGCGAAAGTGATTAAATGTATTAAATCAATCGATCGACAAAAAGTCAAGGAAGAAGTGTCAATTATGCAATCTCTGCAGCATCCAAAACTGTTACAATTAGCAGCATCTTTTGAAAGTCCACGAGAGATTACAATGGTTATGGAATAGTAAGTTAATTAATAAGAATTCCTATAATTCCATCATTTTTTTTTCCATTTTCTCCAAATTCTATAGCATAACTGGTGGAGAACTCTTCGAGCGTGTTGTTGCCGATGATTTTACTTTAACCGAACGGGATTGTATTTTGTTTTTGCGCCAGGTCTGCGAAGGTGTCGACTACATGCACAGTCAGTCAATAGTGCATTTGGATCTCAAGCCCGAAAATATTATGTGCCATACTAGAACTAGTCATCAAATTAAGATAATTGACTTTGGACTGGCACAACGACTGAATACAGGCTCGCCAGTTAGAGTTTTGTTTGGTACACCAGAATTTATTCCACCCGAGATCATAAGCTACGAGCCCATAAGCTTCCAATCGGATATGTGGAGCGTGGGAGTGGTATGCTATGTACTGTAAGTATTTTATAAAGAAAAATTATTTTCAATAGGTTTGACATTGAAATTTTCCATATAAATCCTTTGACAGACTATCTGGGCTTTCACCATTCATGGGCGACACTGATTCGGATACATTTTCAAACATAACCCGAGCTGATTATGATTTCGAAGACGATGCCTTCGATACAGTATCACAGGAAGCAAAAGACTTTATTTCCAATCTTTTAATTCATCGCAAGGAAGATAGACTGACAGCTAAACAATGTTTAGAATCAAAATGGCTAACACAACATCACGATGAGAATCTTAACAACAACAAGATATGCACAGATAAACTTAAGAAATTCATAATTCGAAGAAAGTGGCAAGTAAGTTATTAGAAAAACAACTAACAAACTACGAAATTTGTTTTTTATTTTATTTTGATATTTGCATGGTTTTTGTTGTGTGTTCAATTGTTTTTTGTTTGTCATTGTTTATTGCTTAAGAAAACTGGAAATGCAATCCGAGCTTTAGGTAGAATGGCAAACTTGTCAGCTTCACGAAGGAATTCAGCTGTTTCGACAGCTGGATCTGTACCAAGTAGTCCGAGACCTTCAGTATCAGGAACTTCGATATTTAGTCCAAATGTTTCGGGACATATGACATCGTTGAACGAAGAAGAGGATGACTTTAATCCAGAGCTTCCAAGTGTGGAACTCAAATTGAATGTAAGAAACTCACTTAAGGTTCGCGATAAGACACAATGCAGTGAGCGAAGTGATTCTGGCTTCAGCGAATGCTCGAACTGTAGCGGCGGCGTAAATAGCTCATGCCACTGTCCTCCGAATTTGGTCATTGATAGATCTAATACGGCACCAAAAGAATCCGAAGAAGTTCACAGTCCACTTTCCGTTGCAGTTCCACATGACATTCTTAAGACCAAGCTAGAAGAAATAGCCAAAACTCAACTTGTAGATCACGATGGCTCACAGACTGCACCGCTCGAATCAAAGAAATTGTGGGAATCCAAGCCTATTAACAATAAAGATATAGACTCCGACGGGTCTCCTTATTCGGATTCCAAATCACCTGATCTTCAATTCAACTTGGAACATAAAAGTCCGAATGTGGCACCAGAAACAGCGCCGATAATGCGATCGGACTTTACCAACACCATTAAGATGCGTAAAAAATCACTTGAGAATAATCTTCTTAAGGAAAAGGTCAAGCCTCCCAAGGTTATTATCGAAACTTCTGGAAAGGTTTCGATGCTTAAAAATAAATTTAGTCAAGGTCCATCAGTAAAATCCGTGAGTAATAATTTTGAGTGCAAAACTAATCCTAAGCCTAGCATTGATGTCAATAGGCCCAAAAACGTGTTTGACAGATTGACGTCCAGTAACAAATGTATGTCGAAAGACGAGTTTTATTATTTTGATTGTTCGATTTTTCTAAAAATGTCTTCTATATTTATAGCAAATGGGCCATCGAAAACCTGTGCCTCAATATCCTTGCCGGGCTCCCCCTTACCAGTCCGTTCAGCGACGACAATGCGGCTAAGTGGGCGTGTTCGGGAAGCAACCGAACGCCTATCGCAGCCTAAGACTCCACAAGCTACAAGAAAATTCACCAATACTACAATCACCACAAATAATAACGAAATAAATCTAAAGAAGTCCGCTTCAGATCATCACAATGCAAAGAATCTCAAGGCCTTCAGAGGCCTTTCATAAAAAAAAAAAAAAATAAAACGAAAAAAAAATTAAATAAAACGTTGAATTCCTCTTTTAAAGACGAATTTGCTGATAACGTTTACTTATAACAACGAGACCCCCCAAAAAATAATTCGAATATAATTTATGTAGTTTTGTGTAATATTTATAGTACCTATTTTTGTTTCGTCTTTATACATATATTATTGCCTTATATTAAATTTTATTTGATTGTTTTTTTTTTTGTAATAATATTATTTATAAACAAATATTTAATTATTAAATCAAGTTTAATTTTTTTGTTTCGTACGTACATATTATATACATACATAAAATTTAATTATATATTATTATCTTAAAATTTAAAATGTGCATACTTTTTATTTAATAAATAGTTGATGTACGACATTCAATTATACCTACCTATACACCCCAGTGTTGAGCTGGTAGGTGGTAGCCATCTTTGATATGGAATGAATAAGAATAAAGTTCTTTTAAAACAAACACTATTATTTATGTGATTTTTATTTAACAGTTTTAATGACGAATCAAAGAGCTTTGTATCTGTAAAGTATTATTGAAGATTTTGGCGCAAAATTTTAAACGATTTAGTAAGCTGTTAAAGTATTTTTATCATATTAAAAATGCTTTAACATCGTACTAAATCGTTTAAAATTTTGCGCCTTTAATTTTAAGAAGTAAAAGATAAATCAAGACTAACCTTTTAGATTCAGTTATTAATTAGGTCTGTTTCTTTACTGTTTGGGAAAGTTTTTTGATGTTACTGTTTTAATTTTTGACCAGAAATGAAAATTAAGGAAACGCATTCGGGTTGTTTCTGATTTGTTTCTGGATAAACGTCATATTTGACAACAGAAATTATCAGTAGTTTGACAAGCAAGAAAAGGCACTTGGTAAAATGTTCCGCTAGATTCTTGATGATGAAAAGTCAAAAGCTCTGGCATGTTCGTCCCATGAAAAAGTAAAAAAAACACATTCTGGGTAGATTTGAGTGACCATAGGATCCCGCGGGAGATTAAAAAACAGATCTATTATTTTAGTCGAAATAATATCATTCTGGCCCAACCTCTAACATAAAATCTATTTAATTACTTCCATTTGATTATAAAAATGATCATTAAAATATTATAAAAAGAGTGGAACAAAATTAAAGTTTGCTTAGCTAGAATAATAAATCCAGTCGTATGCTTTATTTTGGTAATAAATCTTTCTCTGGGTGAAAAAGTTGTATGTGGTAATGGTAAGTACACAAATATTTTTTGTTTTTAAACCTACAACTTTTAATATATGTACATTATATGAAATTTATTGCCTCAATATCTTTGAACAGCATGTTAAGTTGTGATATCGTGATTTGTATATGTAGATATATAATATCACTTCCACTTTAGCTACGTGGCAAGCATATAAACCAAACGTTTATAAACAGATGACACACTGTAATAAAAATAGATCTCATATCTATAGAAAATTATCCCGCATAATAATTGCCATAAAAACAATAAAAAAAAATTGGTCATTTTTAATTTTAAAAAAATATTTAGTAGCTTAAAAATATATTGACTTTTCTATACAAACTATCGATATAAAATAAACAAATTGGGTGGCGCGACGCGACAGCTCATGTAGAACCAGGGCTTAATGACTTACAACCATTCCATTCTATTCCATTCAATTCCATTCCATTCCATTCCATTCCATTCCATTCCATTCCATAACCATTCCTGTGTGCGTGTTATTAGCGGGAATGGAAAAGTCCTACAATTTTCTGTTGAATCCGAACGCCTGAGAAGCACTTCTTCATGACAAGTAATATTCTTGGAAAATTTGTTAATTCTTCGGATCGAGTATAACCCGTGCCAAATTTGTCTGTTTTTTTTTTTGCTGTGGTATAGGTTGAGAATCGAACCGAAAACCACCAGCGTAACAGTCGCTATGCACTTTCCGTTACGCCTGAGGCTATAATGCTAGGCGTGTTTTTTTTTGTAAGCCCGGAGGTAATTGGACGAAAAAAACGACGTTGGTGCTAAACAATCACCATTTTAAATACAACTAATCCCCTACGGGCTAAGCTAAACCCAGAGAATCCTCCGGTTTTTACTTAAGCACACAGAAAAACTGTGTTACCTGCGTGAATTATATACTTGATATCTATAGTTTGTATGAAAACTCCATTTTGTTTCTGTGATGCTGTCGCTAATCCCTGTGGTCGTTTCGTGCAATTTCTTTCTGGCTTGCAAAAAAATACATTTTTTTCAATACTTTTTTTATGTGTAAACATTTATTCGGGCATAGGATAAACTTAAAACGTGTGCCTACACGTTACGTTTAATAGGTTACGTGTCACACGTCACATGGTACGGTATGTAAACCGAAATCTGGCACTCGGGCGATACAGATCTTAACCGTGAGTCCCGGCACTCACACATTTTTTTTTTAGCAAAAAGTTATCTGGGTTTAATTAAGCATGTAGTAGGTACATTATAGTTGTTGTTGCGTCAACAGGATTTATTTACTAAGTTGGTTGAAAAAATGACTTTAATTTTAATTTATAACTGAATGCACTCATCGTAAAAATCTACTACATTTCATTGTATTTTTGCCTGATTTTCCGCATATTGATATTAGGTCTGTTCGATAACGTAAAACTTCTTGCGAATTCATAATTTGCTGTTTCCCTCAGGAAAAGCTAAGCATTGGGAAATTTGTTGAAAAAAAAGTTACTAACAGGCATATATTATGTAAAAAAAAAATAGCAAATT
Organism: Epistrophe eligans; assembly: GCA_951394125.1. NCBI lineage: Eukaryota > Metazoa > Arthropoda > Insecta > Diptera > Syrphidae > Epistrophe > Epistrophe eligans. The sequence goes on along the minus strand of OX596030.1, from coordinate 94,639,164 downwards.
GAATTCCAATTTTAAAGAACTCAATGTTTAGTTTAAACATAAAGAGACAATTTTTAAACTACTTTACCTCATAGGAATCCCCAATAGAAAAAAAAAGTTTAAAAACGTCAAAACAAAATAACTTGCACAATATTGTATCTCATGAAATTGCTATTGTGGTTCAAAAATATAATTTGGCTATCTGTTATAATACCTTCATATGTATATCGTTTTAAAGTTAAACTAATATTGACTCCTTAACGCTGAGGAGAGGAGAGCAACATATTCATTAGAAATCTGGCTATTTATTGAGTTACAATACTCTTGAGCAGCTAGTTGGAAAAATTTTGTTGATTAATAACGTTTCCAAACATTGTAATTGCTCTTGAAGTTATAATAGAATTAACAAAAAAAAAAAAAAAATAGAACAGATTTGAAAGCAACCCACGTCCGTCGTTCAAAAGTGTCGCTTGTCGCTCAATGACTATACGTGTGGAAAAAATATTCAGCTTACAATTTTTAACATTTGTTAACTGACGTTCGAGACTCGGCCTAAATATAAAGAAAGCGATAAAGTTTTTTCATCTTTTGATTTGCGAGATTATTGGAAACTTTGATACTATTTAAACAATATTGAAATTGGTGTTGTTTTTCCAATCCAAACGACATCGGGGATTAGCCATGTCATTAAAGAAAAAATATTAAGTTTCCACACAAACTATCGATAATAGTATAACTATGTAATTCACACCGGTGACACAGTTTTTCTACTCCTTTAAAATCAAGCCCCGAAAATTCTCTGGGTTTAGCTAAGCCCGATGAGAATTACTTGTTGTTTCAATTAACTTGTAAATTATTATAGTCCAGAATCGTTTTTTTCATACGATTCCCATCGGGCTTGAAAAACACGCCTAATTACGAGTATCTTCTTTGATTTCGTGATACTTATCCTTCATAAGCAATAAATTTGCTTTCCTTGTTTTTGTTCAGCGTTCTCATCCCTGGACCGCAATTACTTTCTGTTTTAAGTAAATTTATCAATAATAAAATTAATTTCTTAGTTTATTTAAAAACTCAATATAGAAAAGAAATCCACAAAATTATCTTTACAAAACTAATTTTTTATGTCGGATTTAAGAATCATAGATTTTTAAAATAAAGTTTATCTGATTATTTATTGGAGGTTATCTAAAACAATATCATTAAATTATTATTCCAAAATGCTATGTTGTTGAGTGGAAAATTAAGGAATTAAATAAAATTTCAAATGCGGAATGAACAAAAATAACTATTGTGATTGGCATATAGGTAGTCACTCTATCAGCATTGTTTACTAACAATATATGTAATGTAAGCTGTGTCGCAGAATTGTGTAGGTTGATAGGCATATTTTCATAGTCAACTCACGTTTTATTTTACTATGCATATGTACATAAAATTGTATTTAGTTTGTTTGGCGCCCACATTTTCTTCCATATAAGTTTTTTTTATGTTTGATTTACTTCTGTGAAGTCATTCTATTTAAAGTTTATTTTTTTAGTATATTATTTATTTATGCCTTTGTTTAGAGATAAGATTATTTGGAAATCACAACCACGTTATCTTAATTTGTTTGGTTCCTAAGAACTTCTCTACAATTCAAATTATAACTATATATAAAAAAAAAATAATACAAAAATTAAAAGCATTATTATTCTTGTTAACCCTTAAAAGCGTGTGACAAGGTACCGGAGTTCTTATTCTTTATATTATATATACATATTAAAGCTTTTTTTAATTATTTTTTTTTATTAAACCTCCTTGTACAAAATTTGTAGGTAAAGGTCACCTATAATATAAATTAAGTGCAAACCGTAATCCTAAATCTTAATCTAAGGCAATCGACACAGGGGCAAATTAATAATTTCTCTTTTTTTATTCATTAGACTAAAAATTTTTCTCATTTTTAATTTTATTCTCGAAGCTCCGTCATATCTCGCCTTTGTTTTAGTCTGATCCAAAGACCACCAGACGCTCTTAAGGTTATTCGAAATCTGGCTTCGATTTTTGTCTTTCCAGGTACCGGCAGCAGCTCATAGCTTCTCAAAAGTCGAGATATAACAGTCTTCATTTCCATGAGGGCAAATCGATTGCCAATACAATACCGAGGTCCTGCACTAAAAGGTATATAAGCGTAGGGATGTCTTTTCTCAGAATTCTCTGGTGTAAAACGATCCGGATCAAATTTCTCTGGATCTGGATAGATGTGTGATATCCTATGTGTTGCATATGGACAGATGAAAACATTACTACCCGCTGGTAATTTATGCTTGCTAAGTTGAACTTCTTCACCAATTTTTCGAGCAATCAGTGGCACACTAGGATATAAGCGTAAGGATTCTTTGATGCACATTTCTAAGTAACGCATCTCGCGGAGATCCGTCATTGATGGTGGTCGATTATCATCTCCAAAAATAGAATCAATCTCGTCTGTACATTTTTTTTGTTCAATTGGATTCTGTGCTAGGAGAAATAAGGTAAAAGCTGTTGCTGCACCTACTGAATCCTGTCCAGCTAACATAAAGGTACATGCTTCGTTTACAATGTCTTCTTCAGTAAAATCATTGTTATTGTCGGAAATCTCAATTAAAAAGTCTAAAAGACATTTGCGATCGCTGTATGGTCCATTTTCCATAATCTGCCTACGAATTTTAATCATCTTGCGTGTAAAATCGTTGAGACGTTTTTTCTGGTCCAGTTCTTCAGAAGCCAAATTTGTCATGTGGTAAATACTGTCAAGTAATAACCAAGGCTGAATGAAGCGTTGTGGTACAACAATTTTACCTCTGTAATTAATAAAAGTTAAATAATAAAAAGAAGGATTAAGACTGATTTAATATTTTAGTCTTATTAATAATATTATTAGGTTTTTAAATAGTAATACAGATCTTCATGAATTTGATATTAATAAAATATAATAAAGCAGGCAAGATTCAGAAGTCTTAACTATACAGTTGGTATCAGAAAGTCTTGCTCTAGTTTTTCAGTTCGACATAATCCCACTTTAGGGATTAAAACAGGGTTAACTACTAAAATATATTTCCACTCTATTAAGATTCAGAATTAAATTCAACAAATTATATGTGAGTTAACTCTGGATGAAAAAATATTTCAATCAGGGTTCAAGAAGTAATGCGATTATTTATATTTATTATTTTTTAACCTCAGTTCATCTCAGTTCATCTATCTAAATCGGTGAGTTTTAAATTAGCCCTTACTAATTTTGAATTGACTCTAAATTAATTTGAAGCGCTTTTTATTATACTGGTGGGGTGGCCTTAAAGAATTCATTTTTGCAATAACATATTCATATGAATAAATTTAAAATGTCAATAACTTGAGAAAATAATAAAATAAGAAAATAAAGTATCTTGAATTGCATGAGGCTTGGTAAAGTTTAAAATGAAACTTGTCTTACCAAAAATTATTAAACATGTGTCAACGACTTTAATCATTTTTTTTTATTTTCCAAATAAAAGATTATTTTTTTTAAATTTTGTAATTCTGTCCACCTACTAAAATTTTAAACTTTAAAATGTGTTGAAGAAGTTATTAAATGCGAAAATTAAAGATTTATTCTTTTTTCTTTATATACCATATTTGTACTAAGATTTCACGTACATATGTTGTCATAAATAAAATCTTAAGAATTAATTAATTTTTTTTAATTTAATTTATAAACCATAATAATATGATCATTAGTTTTATTTAAACATATTTTGGTCAAATGATTTTTATCCATATTAATACATGTCATTCATCTTTATATTGGTTTAGTGACAGGTTTATTCGTGAACAACTTTTAAGGATTCTGAAAGAATTTCTAAAAAAGTTTTTTGACTCATTTGTTAGTTCTAAGTGGTTTTAAAGTATGAATTAGTATAATACGAATCAGCAGGCTATAAAATAATGGTTTCAATTGGAATATATAGCTTCCTAAAATTTTGATTCAATTTTATGTGAAAATATTGCATTCGTCAATCTTAATTTTAAACTAGTAGACTCGTGCTTGTGTTGCTTTGCTTAATTTTAAAGTAAAACCTATAAAAAATTCCTGTCTCTAACCCTACATGTCTTTTTTCGACACTTAATGATATAGGTTTTATTTAGTTCTTACAAGGACACACAAAATAAATTATATACGGAATATAAAATTATATACTCACTGTCTAAATGGTGATTCCTCCATATTCATACTGTCTTTATCTTTCTTCACCGGAACACCAAGAACAGCCTCTGGAAAGAATAAATTATCAAATGATTTCCAGAAGACGGAAAAGAAATAAATAATTATCCTAACTTACCATTTAAAATATCAACAACACAATTATTAACAAATTTCGCTATATTAATCTCTTTTTCTAATGGATCTAAATTATCAAACAGAGCTTGTGATGCATCTGCAAATGTTCCAATGAATTTCTCCAAAATAGTCAAATGAAATGTCGGCTGAATTAATCTCCGATGTGTGCTCCATTTTTCTCCGCTACTTGTGATTAGTCCATTACCCAAAAAATTATGCATCAAACGATAGAAAAAGACCTTGTTTGTGTGTTTCTTTGATGAAAGTATAATCTGAAGATCATCTGGTTGAAGTACGACAAAAAATGGAAACAACAATATCCATATTCGAACGAGGGATCCATACAAATCATAGGCTTTTGAAGCTCTATTTGAGAGTACTATATAATGTAAATACAAATAAGTAATGATGAAATTTTAGGAGGGACATTAAGTTGATTTATTATGCGAAGGTGATACTTACAATCTCTCTCTTTGAGCAGCAAACAATTGCCTAAAAATGGTACTGTCGGCGGCCCAGATAGTTTTAACGATAGCAACACCGACTTCAAGTAACCCCAAAACGTGTAAATTGTTATTCCAAGGAGTAGAATACTAGCGAAACTCCATAACTCAGAGTTAGATGCTCTGTAGATCTATAAGCAAATCATATGAGTAAATGACGAAAAGGTTAATGTCAAAGTCATTTAAAAATATAAAAAATGATTTACTATCAATTAGTATATCCACCCTCTGCATTAATACAAAGAAAAAAAACTAACAAAAAACAACACGTAATTGCTAAATGTGTTTTATTGTGTTAAAGTATCACCCACTTGATTTTTGTTTTTACATTTGTGTTAATTAAGAGGATTGGAAGAAGTTAAATATTTACAAATTTTTCCCACCAAACAAAAAAATTCACGTAGGACTAAACGTATTTTTGAAAAATAACAAACTATTGTTTTCCCATAACAAAAAAGAGTGACGATTAGCTTTTGTGGTTTGTACTTAAACCCTAAGTCAAAACATGGCCATCTACATTCTACACTCTTTATGATATGATCTTAAAAGAATCATAGCAATTTTTCATTTTGTTTCATCAATCAAAAAAAGTAAAAAAAAATGTTGCCTGCCGAAATTTCTCCAAACAATTTGATTATATTTGACGTATGGTCTGACATTGAGAAACATCTTTAAAGTAAAGCTATTATATTGCAATTGTGACAAAATATAACTATATTTGTGTTTGGTCTTCAATCACTTAACCACGTTTCAAGGTTACTAATAATACTCTATGCATACTTTTTGATAAATCACCGCAAGTTGATAACAAAAGGCGTATGTTTGCTTATTTGCTTACAAGCTGTTAATTAGACGTTTTTTTTTTTTGGGGTACTTAAAACAGAAAAATTAAGAAAACAAAAATTAAATAGTGAATACATATGTACATAAATCCACAAAAGTATTGAAATAAATTAGATATTAATTATTATTATTGATTCAAAACAAAAAAAAACAAAAAGTTTTTCTTCTTAAGTTTGGTTTCCATTTTTTAGGTTTTGGGACTGCTATTAGATGACAACCTTAAACGGTTCAACCTCGACTTGTCTTTGATCACGTATAATATGGTGGTCTAAGTCGAAGAATAACTAAATATGTGTTAGATCTATTAACACCTCAGCCCCAAACAAAAACAAAATATTTTCTGTACTCACTTTGGGTAAAAGTTTTTTTTTTTTTTTTTTTTTTTGTTTTTTCTTTTTTTTTTTTATGAAGAAGTCCACGCCTCGCCGCATGGTGTTTGTTTGAGTTCGATATTTCACCTCCCAAATAAATTGAGAAAAAAAAGCAATAATTTCAAGTGCAATATGAAATCATACATAATAATGAAACGTGCTTGTTGTAGCCAAATTCGCGGATGAATTTCTCAATTGGATTTAAAAAAAAAAGAAGAAGAAAATAATAATCATATCTTGTCAATAAAACGTAGAGGCAATAAAACTTCACGTTAAATTGATCATAAATAATATTTCGGAAATTGCAATTTTGTTAAATTTGTACAATGGGGTTGGGGTGATGGTGTTTATAATGCAACACTTCATGATAACTCGAACTTTTTCTATGACAAACTTTGTATAGATATTGGATATTCTGTGGTGATTGACGTAAGTTTGCTATTTGACTTGTTAATATGGAAAAACCCCAGTGGTAAAAGATTATAGTTGATAATAATTATTAATTATTAAAATTGGTTTGATTATTATCAACTACCAAATTCTGATTTCAATCCTTCTATATGACAAAAAATGATGAATGGCCACACACTCAGGGATTAGGATGAAAATTCTGAACTTCAAAAATAAAATGTATGACAGGCTCATATATAAAATTTTGCTACGATTATTATTTTTCCTTTTCTTATAAATGTTGAAAACTGGAGTAGGATAACCCAATACAATTTTCTCAAAAATCGTCAAAACCCTGTTTTCGTTTAATGGGAGTTTTGCAATTAAAACCTCTTACACAGTTTTATTATAATAATTTTGCGCATTATTGGTAAGAAGTTTAATCAAAATCGTTAGAGCTGTTTTCGACAAAATTTTAATAAAACAAAGTGTTTGTGTAGGAGCTAATAATTAGAGGTAGAGTATAACAAAAAATTGATCTTGACTTAATTTAAAGAAACTCTGTTACAATTTATTCACGTCGCGTCGTGTCGTCAGTCAAAAGACAACTATAATTTATTCTCCTGTGGACTTAGAAATGTAAAAAAAAGTAAATAAATTGCTTATGTAGAACCAGGGCGTATAGTATGCGAGTTATTGGCAGGAATGAAGGGGACCTTCAATTTTCTGCTTAATTGGAACGGTTAAGGTGAGAGAGACTTTTACTTCATGACAAAATATATTTCTAGAGGATTTGTCAATTCCTCACAAGAGGCAGTAATTCGTGAAAAACATTTCTATTTCACTATATAGGACTTACATAAATGATCCCCTGCCAACATTTATGTGTGGAATAACTTATGAAAGACGCCCTTAATGATTTGATAACTCTGAACTCAGTGTTACCTACTGCCTAGTTTTTTTTGCTTAAAAAATGGTGCTTCAAAATTTGTATCAGAGTGTGCTACGAAAATTCAAAATTAAAAAAAAAAACGCCAAAATAAGTATTCTGACTGTTGATAGTTTTACAGCAACTTAGAAATTTATAAACCTTATTTTTGTGTTAAAATCGCAAATCTTATTTATTTGAATTAATAGCTGTTTTGCAACTATGAACTGTCAGAATTTTTAATCTGACGTCAGAATTAAATATAGTTACAAACAAAAAAAATAAAACTTTCAAAGGTTTTTAATTTATATTTTTTCGAATTTTTGAATAGTTGAACTTAAAATTTTGCTAACGACTTTAAAATTTCCAAAATTTATAATTTTCTATGAGATTTGATCAGATTTGGTCGGAAAATCATCTTAAATAAAGAAATGTTAAAGCAATATCACAAAAATTAGTTCTAAATGTTCTTATTACGCAAAATTTTGAAATTGTTCTTCTAAATTAAGTACATATCTGTATTTCGTATGAAGCACATTCCTGACTTTGACAATATTTTTTTTTAAATTTAAAATTTGTTTACCAAATTTTTACCTTAATAATTGTAATGTTCTTATTTTTAAAACAAAAAAAATATTTAGTGTCCGACCGAAGGCCGATTTTCAGCCGAAGCCGAAGCCGAAGCCGAATTATTAGGCTGAAAGAAAATCTTCGGCCGAAGCCGAAGCCGAAGCCTAAGGTTGAAAAAAGTCAAGAATTCTCCTTTCCAATTGGATAAAAATATTATTTTTATTAAAATTTATTGCTTAAAAAACATAAGACAAATAAAATAAAAATAACTAATAACTAATTAGTAATTATAAAGAAAAAAGAAATATATAATTCATTTTTAGTAATTATTTTTATGATGGCACACTTGTGTTTTGAAATTTTTGAATACCTACCGAAGAAAAGATTGCAATCTTTTCTTCGTTATTCAAAAATTTAAATTTTTTCCGGCGCCTAGTACGATGCTCGATATAATAAACAGATCCTTCGGCTTCGGCCAAAACTTCGGCCTAAAATGCCGAAGCCGAAGGTTTGGCCGAATGTTGTTTTTTTGGCCGAATTCGGCCGAAGCCGAAGCTTCGGTCGGACACTAAAAATATTATTAAGTGGAGTTACCAAATTGTATTAATTTTCTTCCAGAATTGGCGTGGGAAATGATTTCAACAAACGGACGGAAATTACTTTTTTGGACTTCTCCATTATCTATGTATATGCAGGTATGTTAAATAATGAACATACAAACATTTATATTGCTAACCAATTGCTTAAACTAATTGAAACCTTATGAACTTTTAAAATATTATTAATTTTTTAACTAGCCTCTCAAGAGGTTTGGTAAATAAACGGCCAGTGTTAACACTTGAACTTGTCACTCTACTATTATTTGGTAGAATAGCAAAACATCAATTCACCTAATTAAATTTTTAACGAGTGTAAGCCTGTTTTATCATTTATCACAGAATATAGGTTTTAATGAGTTTTGATAATGAAATATAGAAAATGTGAGAAACATATACAAGATCAATATATTGAAAACATTAAACAAAACAATTTTTCGAAAGTGCGTTTTAAGTTTTTGTTAAATTGCACTAAAGTCCTGAATTTCAATCCTCGACTTAAAAAAACCATACAAATATTTCTGATGAAAATATTTATATAAAATATTATTTGAAATTTTTAGAATTCCAGAAGCTCTTTCAAACATACTTAAAATGATCGATGTAGTGCAGAAAATTCTATAGGTAATTTAATTCACGCTATTTATCATTATTTGGAACTTCGATAACAAATATTTTTCTAATATAAATAAATTGTTATTTTTGTTTATATAGTAATTGAAATTCAGCATACAAATATTCAAAATCTATCTTCGATAAGAGCTTCGAAAATACAAGCAATGATTTTCTATGCTAAAATCGCTGCTCGAATCGTTTATCGAAGATCCAACATAAACACACCCTAGTTCATTAATCAAATGCCTTATTAATAAAAAAATCAAATATGTCCTGGAATTGTTTTGGGTTTTTGTTTTTAAATTGATTATCTCGAGTGCGATCACCACTGTTGTACCGATAACGGAAGTAAAAAAAGTGCATATATTATGCTATGAAAATGCTGTCTCACAGAAATATAAATATTTTCTAATAAAGTAGGTAAATAAAAAAAATTAGTTTTACATCCCTTTGTGACAATTCTCACATATGCAAATTTAACAAACAAAAGTGCTAACTAATTGAAACTATTAGCTAAATTTTAAGTCAATAAAATTTAATAAATTACTGCGGTGTAAGCAGACAGAACACTGCAATTGGTTGTTTAAGATTCTAGCCGTTATTCCAACTGACTGTCTGTAATAATCATCCCCTTCCCCTTCATCTCGATAATGTTGCCCGATGCAATAAGATAGAATATTGATTTTACACAAAATACATTAAGATTGAATCATCGCGTTGTTTATAAGGTGTGATCAATATAGAAAATGACCTGGTGTTGCATACTATACATCACTATGGCGGAAATCTCGAATTAAAAAAAAAGAAATAATAATAATATTTGAGCGGGGGCTATTGAAACGTTAAATAAATATTTGTCTTCACTTAGGCATATATACTTTGGTACTTATATTTATTTGATACTTTATTAGAGTGATCATTCACGGTATTCAGATAGAATGAATTGAAGGATTTGTTAATTTCTACGAGACGAAACAGAAAACACTTATTTCATATTCAATTGGTAGTTTGTTGGTTTTCTTATTGATGAAGAGTACTTTCTAGAAGTTTTCAGAAATAAAATGTCTAGTCAATTATTTATTTAATTTAGAAATTCCTGATATTGGTTCGATTTTTATGAATTTTTGTAGTGGGTTTGCATTAGATATAGCTAAGATGCATGAATTTTAAAAAGTTTTTATTAGGTTTTTTAATAAAAAAATAACGTCAGAAGAGAGCACAACATTAAAAGTTGATGCAAACTTTCAGAATGAAATAGAACAGAAATTGTTTGCAATGATTTTAAATATAATTAAATGCGCAGTTTCTCCATGTTCTTTTATGTTTGTTCAAATAATTGAGTTTTTTTCCATTGTTTTTAAAGAATATTTAATCCAGAAATAAAAGAATTTTCTAAGAAAACAATAATTTTCGTAATTTTTAATTAAATAAACTAAAATACAAAAAATATTTTGAATTTTTTATATCTGTTTTTTTTTTTTCTAAATTTTAAGTTTGGATATTATTAAAAGACTATTCATTTAAAAACTTTATCTGGAATTGATATTTGGTCCCAAAAACAATATTATAACATGAGATTAAGGGTATTGCTGGTATTTTTTTATTTTAAGTATAATATACATTTTTTTTATAAACTGCCCCTTCCGCTTAAACAAGTCGGGGTACGACTTTTCTTCTTGATTCGATACAATCTTATCCAATACATCCTGTATACAAAGTTTCTTAAGCATATTGTCTATGGATGCATAAACCTTAAGAATGTTATCAAATTTGGAGAAAAACAGTTCAGCAAGTTTATATGATACAGATCGAGGTCAACAATCAGACAGAATTTTTTGACCTATTTTTTTTCATATTCTCTATCATCTTAATATTATAAGATTTTATTAAAATCTCCAAAAAAAAATCCAAGAAAAAAGTTTTCTATTCTTAAAGAACTTATTTTATCAATTGAACTTAAAAATAATGGATGTATGTATATGTTTTAACATATCAAATGAAACTTTAAACTTTTGTGTGCCCTTAAATAAGAAACCTTTTCCAAATTGCACCAACCGAAATTAAATTCTTAGTTTTAACGCAGTGTCATTCCATGTATAATCTCCTTAATTAATTTCTAGACCAATAGTAAAATGTCACACATAAGAAACCGATTATAATAAAATTAATAGCTTAGTATAATGCTTTTTAAGATTTACCTATTTTTAAATTTTAAAAGGTCTGCGACTAAAATTTTGATGGAAAACCACCATTATGTATAGCTTATATTTCTATAAAACATTCAAACACCATAAACCATATTATCGTTAATGAATAGATAATTATTTGCCTAAACATAAAATAATACGCCTACACCTACATAATATAGAAATAAAAACCAAAAGTAAAAACTTCTTACAAGAACTTATAGATACACAATAAATTTGTATACGTACATATATCAATTTTGTCTAAACGCCAACTAATTTTTCTTCTAAAGTAAAAACCTTCTACTTCCATTTAAGTAAAAAGCTGGCACATATTACTTTCGATTATAAAATTCAAAAAGTTTTGGCAACAGCTCTTTTGTTTCCGCACATTATGTTGGAAGTGTTTTTTTTTTTTTTTGCGAATCTTACATTATATCTTATTTTTCGATGAAGTAATTTTATTAGAATTTTAAACAACATGATTTCCAAAATAGTAAATTCGATAGGAACATTTCTTTTGGCTAATTTATTATTATAAATAGGATTTAGAAAAATTGATTTTTTTTCCAAGACATATCGTTAGAAATCTATAATTTATAATTCTTTATGTTTTTTTATGGTAAAGTCATATTTCTTATTTTTGGAATAATTAATTTAAAAAAATTATTTACGCATTTTAACTTTTTAAAAATAGTTGATTTTAGGCAAAATCCAGAAGTATTTATTGTAAGCGAAAACAATTTAAGACTTAAACTTCTAAGTCAAAACGCAATTAGTCATTTTCGTTACGCTAGGAAGGCGTTTTTGGTTTTTCGCACCTAAATTAAATAAATGGTATGGTTTTTCAGTTTTATGTGCGTTCATTCACATTAAAATTAATGTTAACCTAATTGTTATGGATGCACAATCGACAAGTATTCGAGAACCAAAATTCAATTTTTAATCTTTTTCTTTGAATAGTAATAACTAGTTATAACTAGAGATAAAGATACTACAAGGTTTTGGATTCGTACAAAAATCGAACTTAAGATTTTTATCAGACCTTACAATGAAATAGAAAATGGACAAAGTGGGACCCAAAATTCTGCCTGAATTCTAAACAACTTAAGCGATTTTCTTCAAAATTGGTAATTGAGGTTTCTTTAAAGGCATAATTTGAATTTTGTTTGGATTTAAAAATAACCATAATTTTCATACAATCTTAAAAAAAGCTGATTTATTTGAAAAACCACTTCAACGATTTTGATTATGATTTGTCTGTGTACCTGCTTCACTAATTTTACAATTTGGTATAATTTGAGCCAAAGCTTAAAATTTGGTACAAAGCATTTTCATATGATTCCTTAGAGGGGAAATTGGAATTTTTATTTTTCGTCATCTAAAACGGGTAGTTGCCATTAAACAATTTTGGTTGTTTTTAGTTTTAATAAAAACGGCTCTAAATATTTTGATTAAACATGGTATTTATAATGATCAAAGTGATTGGAGGAAAACTACTTTTCAAGTTTTTGCCAAAAAAAAGTCGAAATATGAATTTTGACGTTTTTTCTTTAAATTGTATTATTTTTTTTTAAATAATTCACGTTTAGCATTTTTATTGGCTTGGCCGATTTTGTTAAAATTATTTCAATTTTTAAAACAATTTTATTTAAAACAAACGAAAAATCCATTTTATTAGTATTTTTTCGTTAAGTTTTGTAGCTAGTACATTAAAGAACAATTTCTTGCGATTAAGATGAGTATATTTTTTTAATGTGTGTTCTACATTTTGAAAAAGACGATGCAATGTAGCTATGGGAACGGCTTTTATTTGAAATCATTTTATATAGTTCTCAACATGTAAAATACAAGGTAAAAATTAGCTTTTGCGCTTACTAATTTAATGAATCTTTTTAAAGATGAGTGAATGTATTTTTGAAAATTACAAAGTTTGAATTAAAATTGCTTAGACGGCTTTCTGCTAACAGCTTCATAGCGTATGCTTTTTTAAGTTTGCTAATTTTTTTTTGTCATAATAAACTTGAAATTTCTTGCTTTTATATTACATAGCTATAACTAGCTAGGTATTTCTTAATCATGCTTTAAACTTTAGTTTAATCAAAGATCCTGTTATTTTTTTGCAAAAACTACACTTTTATTTCGTGTATTTTGTAACAGTACATATTAGACCATTTATTTACCTGTTTCGAATCATACAGCAATTTAGATTTTTCATCTTTAATTTTTTGCATTTCATAATATTTCAATTATTAAAACGTAATTAACTAAAAATCAATAGAAATCTTTCAAAAACATGTAACTTAATAGTTTAAGAGAAACTTTAGTTTGATAGCTGGATCCTTCTCCTATTTGTTTTGCTTTTTATTTGTTATTTTTAAAATGTTAAACAGATTTTAAATAATTTAAAAAACTGTCCCTTTGTGGAGACGATATATTTTTTCTTGGATTCACTTATATGAAAAATGCGATTGAATAATATTTATTCGTGGAACACTATTAGATCATCAACGCCTTTGAACTATCCGTGGATAATTGTGCAGGCAATTAGCATCAATTGATCAAATAGAAAAAAGTATGCAAGAACATTTTGTAGATACACCACACCAAATTGAATAGTTTAGAACCATTTTTTTTTTAATTTTCAAATGTCTTAATTGTCGAAATTTAACTAAAATTTCAATCCAATCTTATATTTCTATTACCATCATACACCATCACTCACCACTTTTTCAATAATCATTTTTTCTTAGAGTTTGTTTATTAATTAACACGCAAGTTATTGAATTTAATTTTTTCAAATCAAAATTCAAACCACGAAGTCGCGTATAACGTCTCGAGAACACACACGGATTAACAGTATAGGTATACGTATAATGTGAAGTTAGTTAAAGTCCGAATTTTTGAACTTTTTCGTAGTCGAGTTAAGCTTTAAATGGCAGCATCTCTCTTGAGCATCTTCTATTTATAACCACCCCCGGTTAAGCTAAACCTTACAACTTGGCTGGCAATGATTAGACCGATTGAGAGTGCGTGATGTTTTGCCATCTGTCAACAATACATTATCACAATTTGCTGAGGCTGTCATCAATAGAGATAGAGAGAGAGAGAGAAACTGATCTGATTATTTTTTATATGCTGAATAGCTGATTGTGGTGAAATAGTGGAAGGATAATCATAAAATGTCCTCCAAAGATACGCGGATTAAACGCAAACACATCGAACATAGCACGCTGAACTTTAATAAAACTTTATTTGCACAAATATGTCCGTCATCCGTTAATATTATACAATTTGCTTATTTAAACCGATAAAGAGATTTAATTGCTTATAACAGCTAGTCAATTATTTACTTGCATTAAAAGCAAGCTAACCTACAAGGGTCGTTTTGAAGTGAGCTTTTGTCAGCGCTATTTTTTTTTCTGCTGCGCGTGGTTCGTTTTCCTTGCGAGTTAAACGAAGACAGAAATCCCAGTTGCACATTTTCGATTTGTATAGCTGTTTACTTTGTGCTAAATTATTAAAATTTTGTGCTCGAGAAATGACAGTAAGAAAAAACATTACAATAGCGCAATTGTTATGGGAACACTGTGTGCATGTAAATTATATGATATTCATTTAAGTATACGAGTTTGATAACGAATATATTTATTTACCTATTGGTATTGTTTTATGGCGATTTAAGTCACTGACTCAGGTAACTGCGGTAGGTAATGGCTTAATTTAACACTTCTGTAAAGAATCAAGACAAACATTGTTCAGCGATTAAGGTTTATGCGAGAAAACAAATCAAAAGGAGCAGGAAAAGATAAACAAATATGTAATTTATTTTTTGTTTTAATTTAGTATTCACGGTCAGTATAGCTTGCCGGTGAAATGGCGTGTTTGACTTTGTTTTAATTGAGCACTTTAAAACCACAGGGGGTGCTTGGCTTTGGATTTTGGATGTACAGTAATGTAAGAGAGTTGTCGGTAAATTTATTTTGTTGCCATCTTTTAGGCGCTTTCTTGTAATGAAAATTAATTGCCCGAAAATAAAACGCACATTATGATATTTTTTAAAGAGATCAACTAGGGAGAGTAAAAAAAACTTCAATTTGGTTATCTAAATGTTAAGAAGGGTGCGGGAGTTTTTTTTTTTTTAAGCTGAAACTTATTTGTGATAATGATAACATTTGAACATAATGAATATTTTTAGAAGCCAAGATGATTGATCTTTTTTAAAATTTAAAGTTCTTTGTAAATTAAACGAATATATGTATGTAGGTACATATGTATCTAATCTATACATATTAAACATCACAAAATGTTTTGTAACTTTCAGACAAAAAATTGTTTTGTCCGTTATTTTTCTGTTACTTGTTTTAAATTTCATTTTGTTTAATGAACCGTTTAACATTTAAAATCAAATTTTTGCAGGAAGTTATAAATATAGTCCATACAAATTATTATTAAATCAAAAAAAAATTCCCTATGTTGAACATACACAGCCCTAGACATGCTCTTGCTTATAGTTTTTTTCTACTTGCTCTTTAGGAAATGTATTGGGTTAGAACTTTTACAACGATGATGTAGAAGTGCAAAAAAGTGTGTTTCGTCATACCGTCCATCGGAATGTGCCTCTGTGCATTTATGCATCAGTGTGGTCCACAGTCATTTCAGCTTGAGCTTTTTTTTTGCCAAATTTGTTAATGAGGATTTTTATGTGATTCCCTAGAGGAGAGGAATATGGGAAGCTGCCATACAACTACATATGTATTTCGTTTTTTTTTTTCAAATCTTCTCGTACCTACATACCTATAATGACTACCAAGATTGTAAGAAAGATTGTCAAAAATTTGTAGGGTTTTGACGTTTTTTGAGAATATTGCTTTATTTTTGAGTTATTTACGTTATTGGCTGATTTTGTTTTACATTTGCAAGTGTCACCCTCTCTGTTTCGATTGTGAAATCGCATTCCCATATTATCACACTTTGATTTCGATAGATTGTTGACAACTGACAGTTAAAATTAACCCTGCTCCAAAAAACTTTTACTTAGTTAACTCGGTTTCAAATTAGGATTAACTAAATCTAGTTTCAGAGTTAACTCAGGCATTGAAAAAAGTGGCCTTAAAAAAAAATATTTTAATTTTGTACAGGAATTTATTTTAAGAATTATGTTTCGATTGGTTATGATTTGTTGTTTGTCAAAAACTACATTAACGAATTAAAATCATATTTATACTCACAAAAATATTGAATATCTCTTCGTATACAAAGAAAAAATATTATAAATATTGCCTACGTGTCTAATAAAAAGAAAATTCCATTTTTTTAATTAAATTTATTATAAAATGTAAGAAAAATAGTATAATAATTTTAAGGTATCAGTCAAAAGTCCAATGAAAAGTAAAAAAAGACTTATAATTTTAAATGAATAGGTAAATATAATGAATATAAGAATATATAAAATATATGTTAAATAACAAAATATATTAATTTTTTTTTAAACATTCCTGTACACCCCGATAGTATATATAAATCACAACTTATTTAATATGGAAAACAAAACTAAGACTTTATATTTTCCATAGCAACTGCATCCATTGTTGAACTAATCATTTTATTCAATTCAAATTTCATCCACACCCAGTAAATTAAAGATCCCAATATGATTGCTTTACACACTCGATCCAAGACAAATAAACTGTGGATAGAAAAATGATTAGTTTCAGATGATAAATAAAGTTATTTGATTTTTTATACAATTTCAATTGCGTCCTAGATCTGGGAAGAGAAGAAAGGGGTTCTTTCATAACATACTGCCTGCCCCCAAGAAAGCTAGTCTTCATGTATTCCAAATCGTCCAAGTCATCCGTATTCAATTTAAATCTGAAATAATCCAACCCATAAACCCATACAATTTTCCATATTAAAATAAGTAAGTTTACATCTCTTTGTCCTTTTCTCCAAGTCCATGAAATACTCTCATAAAGTTTTCTGATTTAAAATCCCAAGCCCGAGTAGTGAAGAATTGCAATAGTTCCAGTCCAGTAGCGATTTTCGTCTGAACATGTACCATACTGCGATGAGAATATTTACAGTTAGTAGAAATATTTGTTTGATTGGCCAATTAAAAAATAGTCTAGGAGGTAGTTTTGCAAATGATAAAAATATTTAATTGAATTGAAAACTACTTTTAAGTACGAGATCATCTCAGTTTCGGAGTAAGACCCGTGTTAACTCCTTAAAAAATGATTTGCAGTCAATTTAGATCCAGACTTTATGTCTGACAGAGGTATGTATATCAAAATATTTTCGAAATAAAGAGGGCGACACTATGACACCATATCAACGAAAGTGTCGCCATCTCTCTTTCGATAATGAAACCTCATTTTGTTTATGTCGCATTCTTTTGATTTCGATAAATTTTTGACAACTGAAACTTAAGTTAATATAGTATTCGAAAAACTACTTTTGAGATAAATCGGTTTCAATTTATTTACTCTGGATTAACTAACTTTATAATTTACCTCAGTTTTAACTCAAAACACTGAAAAACTGGCCATTATAAATTACATAAATGTCTTCTCGAATTTTTTTTTAATGTATTCAAACTTTTTTCAGAGTAAAATTTGTTTCAAGAACGCAACTCTACCTCTTTGACTATTATACACCAATCAAAAAAAAAACACAAAACTGAAGTTAGATAATCATATACAATCTCTTTTGTCGAAATATGAACAGCAAAAAGTCAATAGCATAAGCCGGCAACCACATGAAGAATATCACACAAAACCAGTGGTAGACCTTGTTTGTTGTAATATTACCATCAGGATACCAAAGGCCAATTTCGAAAGGATAATCAAAGGCAAATTGTTTACCGACGTCCATGATCCATTTCCAAGTTTTTTTCTTATTGTCAGAGCAGGTTATATTAAAAACCGGCACTCGATCTGGTCTGTAAGCATAAAAAATATATTATTAAAAAAGCAAAGCACACAATTTTATTGTTGATGTAATTCTCAGATAGAGAAGATAAACAATTGAATTAAAATGCTTGCAGTAAAATATGTATAAATATAAAGATACAGGGTGTCTCATTCGTAACATTCGTTTAATTTATTGATAAGCTTTTTTTCTTATACGATAAGAATTAGACAATGACAATGAACATGACAATGAATAATTTCAACAATTATTTACAAAAACTAGAGTAACACAGTCGTTTTTATAAATGTTGTCTAACTAAAGACATATTTTTAAGGCCCAGTTATTCAGTGCGAAATAATCCCAGTTTCGGAGTTACCCCGCGTTAACTAGTGAAAAAAGAAATTCAATAAATTTATAGATTTGGAGTTAACTAATCGAATTTGGGTAAGTTAACTCTGGATTAAGAGAATAGATATTATTGACAGATGTGTGTCAATAGACTATCAAATACAGAGGACAACACTACGTTATTGATCCTTTCCAAAGCGCCGCAAAGTGTCGCCTTATCTGTTTCGATTGTGAAAGCGGATTTTCATAACGTCACACTTGTATTTCGCTAGGTATTTTCCAATTGAAATTAAAGTGAAATGTATATAGGTACACTAAAAAACTGCTTCTCAGTTAACTCTGGTTCAATTTATCTCCCAGATTTACTAACTCAAAGTTAACTCAGACACTGAAAAACTGGAAAAAACAACGTTTTCGGAAATGTTTCTTCTAATTTTCTAAAGTTTCAAGGTCAATTTCAACTATTTTTATGCAAATTAGTTGCAAATTCTTATTAATAAAACAAAATTGAAAAAAAAAGAAAAAAAATTGAAGCTAATTCATGCTAATATGTTAATTTCTCGAAGTAGGTGGATTAAAAAGTAATTAAATTAAAATATGTTTGCCAAAGACAACAAATTAAAAAAAAAAAAACGATAGTGACTGAGATATATGTTGTTTACAAGCTCAAAGGAAAAAGTATATTTGTGTAAAAGTTCACACTTTTTGAGAAAGTGTATGGGTACAGACTAAATAATACCTTCTCTTGGCGTTCTTTTTAAGATTTGCCACTTAATGTCTAATTAGCAGTTAATGTTTATTAATAAATATTTGAATTCATTAATAATTAAGTTTTGCTCAATTTTTTAATTGCTCAAATTAAAAGCTTTTTTTCCAATAGGGGTGTTTATGTATATTTGTAGGATTTATTTTTGCAAGCATTTTGCTGTCTTCTTGGAGACTAAAAACAAATTTCATCAGCATTGTAGGTACTAGTCTTTAACAAAAATAATGCCCCTTAAATAGGAACACCCTTTTATAATCATTTCTCTCACACACACTTTAAGTTGTTATATACTGTAACTGTCAAATAGCAAGTTTATTTTTAATACCTATTTTATAGTTTATAGTTATCACAATTCTACAAACAACAACGACAAAAAAACGAAAATTTTTAGGCTTAAATTAAATGTTGTTTCCTAAACCCCCACTTTGTCTAAATCTTTGGTAAAAAGCACATTATTCAACTCTTTCTTTACCATTTTTCATGTATGACAATGGTTGTGTTGTGAAGTAATTCTCCACTTATGTTAGACATTAATCATGTTGTGTATTTGCTTGCATTCGTCCGAGGTGTTGTGTCAACTATCATATTGGAAGGGATTGGTCATTCATCAAAAGTACGTACGCACAAACATGTAACAAATTAGTTTCCATTTATTATGGAAACAAATTTAATTTGAACAGAGGCAAAATATTAATTTTTTTTGTTCGACACAAAAATACATACAAGTATGAAACTTGAACGTACGATGAGTCAATATTGAATTTAAAATTATACCCTGATGGAATTATAACTCGGAGGCCAATTAGGGATGCATTAAACACGATGTGGGTTTTCGTATGTACAAGCTATAAAGGGAGACAATTTTATAAAGTTATGGGAAATGACCAAATGTGGAGTTGAACAAAAAAAGTGGGCCGTTCCAAAAAATGTTGTGATTAGTAGAACGCTTGATTTCATGTATGATCGAACCTGTTTTAATTAAACATTTTACAAGACGTGAACTTTTAAAGCCCAAAAATATAAGAGAAATAAATGAATTTACTAATTAATTTCATAACCAATGAATGAATAAATATATTTTTTTCAGTTTCTATGAAAATAGGGTCGCATCTACCAACTATATCCGCTTAACTGAATTTCGGATTAGTGAAAAAATCGGAGTCCGAACAACTGCAGAATTCAACATAATTAACCCAACCACACAGTGATTTTGACCAAGGATATAACAAAAAGTCAAATAAAAAACGCAAACAAATTGTATATTGTCCTGTTGTCCTGTAACCTGATATCTTCAATTTTTTATTTCAAACAAAAAGTAAAACTCATTCTCGTACTTACTTGTGGGCTAATTGCTTTAAATGATATGGCAAGACAATCAATCCATTAACTGCTAAATCAACCGGTATAATCTCAGACCTGAGCTCTCCATTGCATATCATTGATCGTATAACACCTTTGCCGGCACCAATCATTACTCCAACTGGCCCATTAAGATTATCTACCCATCCGGGGAGAGGTTCCATATGTGCTGGGGTTACTATAAAATAAATTAAATGTAAACAGAAACAAGTTCATTTATACTAAAAACAAAAAAATCTGTAGTTTTTTTATTTTTATTGATGAAATCTGGTAAAACACGTTTTTTTCATCTTTTAGCAAAATTTTTCATGGACCACTATATTCGCACATAACACACGAAATTGCAATGTTAATTTTTTTTTTTGCAAATTTATAAAGAAGAGTAAGAAGTATAAGTAATATAAAGTGAGTCAAGGCCGTTCAAGCAATAAAATTTACTTATAAGGTAGGTTAATGATAAGTTTGCGCGAATGATTAAATATAATTTGATTTTTTGTTTTTTTTTTTTTTCGTTTCGTCTTTTCTCTTTTAAAATGTATTTGTTAATTTATTAAGCAAATCACGATCAAGGGAAATTAGTTATTGACGATGGTTTAAATTGTTTTAATTTCTTGGACATCATCTTTAATGTTAAAAATAATATCTGGAAAAACAAATAAACAGCTCGTTCGGCAGCTATCTGTTTTTTTTTAAACACAGAAATCCCAATATAAACATAATTTACTTGTATACATACAATACTTGAATAATTCAGTTTGACACGAAAGACAAATTGACAGTTCACAATTCCTGGTCATAAAACAAAATTATGGCAATAAATGTTTTAAATATGACTGAAATTATTGACGCTTAGAATATTTTGCTAAAGCGTTCACTTAGCTTTCTTTAAGATTTCGCTTATGCATATGCCTCACGAACATTTTGTCGCTTTTGTCGAGTTTCCCAAAATTTTAAATTAAGAACTAAATAGAATTTAAAAAAAAAATTGGCAATTATATTTTAAAAAGACTTATTTGTTTTTTTTTTTTTATTTATACATAAATTCGCTGGAAGCGAAAAACGCTAAATTTGTTTTGCTTATGCTTTGAATTTGAGAACAATAAAATGTTCAACTATTCAAGTCCAAATCGCCTTACTTTTTAGTCCCACACTTTCCTTGAATTGTTAAACGTACGCACTTTTTTCTTGTACGAAATGAGTGTGGAATGTTTTATTAGATCTTTTCCTTCCATTGTATTTTTCAAGCATTCAAAAGCAATTTATGAATTGGTATCGAGGTCCACAAAAAAACACACAAATGTTTCATCCTTCTTTTCATTCTTTTTTGTTTTAACAGAAAATAAAATTAGCCAGTTCATCTTCCTGAGATTTCATCGATGTTTTTCCACCAAATTTACTAAGCAGGAAGAGGAACAAGATTTATTTTCATTTCCGACAGTTAACAAATTCTTACAAGTACACAGTGAACCAAGATAATTTGAATGTTAATGCATGTTTTTTTCTTAAATTTATTTTCTCTTGTTTCTTTTGTTTTGCTTTGTTTTGTATTCCTAGCTTACATCAGTTTCTTTGTTTCAGCTTGTAAGAAATAAATTAAAGACTTTTACTTATGGTTCGTTATTGCTTTTCTTTTCTTTATATGCTTAACTTTTCGATAGAAGTTAATTAAAAATTCATTTTTCCAATTAAAATGTTAAGTTTTTGATCTATGTAAATTTTTCGTTTTTTTCACTTTTAATACTTTTGTATCAACATGTATACAATTAATAAATTCTATTGGTTTACTGTGTACCAAGTTGATTGGTACTACCAACCGCTGATTCGTTGTTCCACCTCTCCGGCAGACAGTAAACCACTTGAGACGCTTATAAAAAAATTTAAAGTTTACTACCTCCCATGATTTTTTCAAAGATGTTCTTAAACCAAACATAAAGTCCCTTTTAACCTTTAATAGTTTAAAAACTACATCGAGTAAAAATTGGTTCACTGGACACTGTTAAACATTTAACTTTACCCCTGTCTTAAATGTTTATTATGTTTTTTTTTTATGAGAAGTAAAACACAATTTTTTCTTTTTATATAAAAATGTATAAATGTACAAAACAAACTCTATTAACTTAATTTAAAAAAAAAAAACAAAACATTCAACTTTTTAAGAAAGTCTACCCAAAGATAACTCCCCAAATTCCAGTTTTACAAAGCAACCAATAGACGAATGCACCAACAATAACAGTTTTACATAAACGGTCCACAACATACGCTCTAGAATAAAAAAAATAATTATGTATAATTACATATCAACATATTTAACCTATATAAACTCACATTGTAAGGTGTAATCTAGCTTTTGGAAGATCTTCATTTTTCTCCTTGAGCAAGAATTGTCGACCTCCCAAAGCACATCTTACCATGTACTCTTCTTCACTAACTTCAGAGTCCATGTTCATATCAAATCTAAAATTAAAAATTATAAAATTTATAGATACTTTGCCGAGGGTTTATTGAGATTTATATAGACAACTTACATTGCTTTGTCTTTTTTACCCAAATTCTTCCATAGAGCCGCATATGCATCAGACTTAAATGTCCATCGTTTTAATGTGAAAAATTGTAATACTTCCAAACCAGTAGCAATTTTATTCTGAACCTTTATCATGCTAAAAGAACAAAATTGTTTAAAAAGAAAAGAAAAAAAACATCGTAATAACACCGCCTTACAATCTCTTCTGTCCGAAAATCAAGAGCAAAAGGTCAATGAAAATCGCTGGCAGCCAATGAAAGAGTAAAGTGTTGATATTGTGATAAATTTTATTTGTTGTAATGCAAGGATCAGGATACCAAAGGCCCATATTGAGAGGATATTGATAACCAATTTTTTTACTAGTCTCAATGACATGTCCCCATGGAACCTTACGGTGATCAGCATTTGTCATGTTGTAAACGGGAATAGTATCGGGCCTTTTGAAGAATTAAACATTTCAATTGAACTTGAATTATATATTCGAGCAACAAATATTTACTTACTTCTTTGCCTTTTTAAATTCATAGGGAATAACAACTAATCCGTTGATGGCATAATCCACTGGGATAACTTCTGACAAATTTGTTTTATCAATTAATATCGAACGAATTACTCCTTTACCGGCTCCTATCATTAATCCTGTTGGTCCATTCAAATTATCTACCCATCCATGAACTGGTTCATTAACCGCTGGTGAGACTGTTTTTTTTTTTTGTGTAACGGATATTTTATATTTAAGTCACTCTGTTGCAAGAAAAATTTATTTTACCACGACCACGAAAGCCTTTATGGGTTTATGTTTATGTTTATGTTTTTGATGTATTTTTTTGTATAGATGTATTTGTATAGTTTAGTGATTTGTATGAGTGTTAGTGTTATGTGAAGGTGTGTTTATTTGTTAAAATGAGTTTTTGCTTGTTTGTGATGTTTTTTTTTGTTTTACGAAGGCTGTACTGTGCCTTTTTTTTAATTCATTTTGCAAGGATTTTTCTTTTTAAAGAATTTTATTCCTTTTTATAACTATTTAATTTTTTTATGACCCAAGACCATTTCAAGTTGGTGTTTTATGTAACGGTAAACATCTTGTTTTAACGAAAATTTTAAATATTTAACCGTCCTACAGGTCCTTCTACTATTCTACTACTTCTAACAATTCAAAATAATTCCTGCAATAAAAAGTCATTCTAAAGTTAATTTTATTCTTTTGTGCTGAGACAATAATATTTTCGTGATTCATGCCTATAAAAATGAAACGCTAACGACTCTGTAGTTAATTTATTCAATATCTACATCACAATTGCAAACTGCAATAAATTAACAGACACAATATTTTTGCAAAATAAAAATAAAATCCCAAAAATTTAACTACCCAATACATTTTTTTTTTTTAATACACCTTCGGAAACGTAGAATTCTGAATCAACCTTTCACAGCAAATAAAATTTCACAGCTGAGACACTAAAAACTCTTTTTTCAGGCTTTAAATGCGGGTAGCTAATACAGGTGAGAAGATTTCCTGACTTATTGAGCTCTCTCTTTAAACAAATTATAGATAAAAAGTGATAAGAGTTACATACCTTTTAATGTGGGCAAATTAAAAATTGAAAAAAATTCCAAATCATCTTAAAAAATCTTACATTTCGAAATAAGGTAATTTCAATAGAAATTTATAAGAAAATATAAAATTACGGGCAAAGCTTACGAACACACACAAATGGAATCTCTTCAAAATGTCAAAATTTAATGTTTTTTTAGAAACAGAAGAAGAAAGAGAAATTAATAAAAAAAAGAAGTGATTAATAGCCAAATTAAATTCAAAATGATATAAGATTTCGAAAATTTGTGATCAAAACACATTTTTGTACTTATGCGAGATTAATAAGAATACCTAAAGTGGTATTAAATTGATTAGCTTCGACCTTGTTTTTTTCCGTCCAATTTCTTTTAGGCTTATGAAATACCATAAGAAAGTTTTATTTTACAGAATTTTTGATTTGTGTTAAGGATCCTATACACATCATCAATATTAACTGACAATATTAATTGAACAAGTCCCGATTCAGGTAATTTTGATCATTATAAGTAATTCAATGTCCATTAATATTGTGAGGTTTTTAACAATTTTACCTGACAAAAAAAACCGTCAATAATATACTTGACAAGTAACATTGATAGTGTGTAAGCCTTTTAATTTTAAACGATTAGAAAAATGAAATATCGAATAAAAGCATTCAGCGCGATATTCGTATAAAGGATGAGATCGATTTATTAAACCATCGGTACCTTTCTTGAAAGCGTTTCTTATACCTTCTCGTACCTTCAAAAGATTTTGTAAAAAATTTACCCGATTTGCCATTCCAGCATAGTTGAGGAACATTAGAAATGAAAAAAGCTTTATGTATTTATGTATGTACATTGAATGTCAAATTTAAATGTTGAGCAACTTTTCTGAACATAGGTACCAACATCATAACTTTCCTAAAAAGGGTCAAATACATGTGGTTTAAAAAATTATTGTTTTGTATTAAATTTTTGTTTCTATTAAATACGCAATTTAATAGGGTTTTTCATATATAGTTTTATGTGACTGTGCAATGATATAATACAAAAAATGTAATCCGATATTCTAGCTACATTTTAAGACCTTAATGAACGGATTATTAGAACCGAAGTTATAAGCAAGCCAAACCAAACACAATGTATCTTTACAATTATTATGCTGACTACAAATGTAGATATTATGAACATTTAGCATTTTTTTTCCGACGCGAAGCAAATTTGCCACGATTGTGGTTTTTTATTGCACAAACTCCGCCGCCGTCGGCTTTAGAATACTATATTCCTCTCGCCAATTGGTGGTTGAAAGTATTTTAATGCTTTTTTTTAAATCAACTTCCTCGTTGAATTAAATTATTTGTCCGATATTTATTTTCATGTTTTTAGTATAAAATTTTGAATGATTTTGAAAATTTTTGGCTCTAACACGCCAGTCATTTTTCCTTTAATTATATACCTTAATATTGAAAATCGGATAATTGGATCGAAAGATATAAGCATTTAAGTAAACGCAAATCGGATATTTTTCGGATTTCGCAAAAATCATCATCAAAAACATACCCATTTTTTTCCTACGAACATTTCTCCTTTTTTTCTGTCCGTTTTATCATCTTCTTCGTTTTCTGTTTCTTCAAACTAGTAACAACAAAGCATGAACGAAATAATTTTGTTTATTTTGTTTAGTTTGTTTATTTTTTTTATTTTGTTGATTTTGTTTATTTTGTTTATTCCCCTCACGTTTCGCCCCCTTTGTCTACTAGGCGTTTCATATTTTTTTGATTTTTTTATATTGTATGCCTCCGTTTAAACATTTCTAATGTTAAAAATGTTTATTTTATAAAAATAAAAACTTTATTTTTTGTTTCTTTTATTCTATAAAGAGTAGATAATAATAAAGTGATACATTCACAATATTCACGCAAACCCTTAATTTATATAACCTAAATATAGTTACATCGCATAAATTACCACTGAAAATAAATTCCTAACAAAAACCTAATAATTGAGCAATATAATAAAGTATAAACCCAGTTATAAAAACCTTGCAAGTTCGATCTAAAATATACATCCTGAAATTTAAAAAGAAAAAGAACATAAAAGAAAAGAAAATCTTAGAAATTATTACTTCAAGAGTAAAACTAAATTTTGTTACATTTTCAATTGCCTTCGAGCTCTTGGTAATGTATCAAGTGATTCTTTCAACAAATACTGTCTGCCACCTTTTATGCATGATATCATATATTCTTCAGCATCTTCGACTGCATCCATATTCTGATTGAATCTATATGAATATAGGGTTTTTAATTTGAGAGAATTTTTTATACAGAAATATTAAAAAAACTCTGCCTTCATAAATTTTGCCAAAATTATGGGGTTTTCCGAGAATATTTATAAAATTTTTCGAATTTCCAAACTCGAAGGCAGAATTTGTATATTGAAATATAAATTGACATACAACAATTTGTCATCTACTGTTAATTTCATCCAAACGTTTCCGTATTGTTGTGATCTGAAATTCCATTCTCTGAGCGTGAAAAACTGAAGAACTTCTAGTCCAATGGATATTCGATTTTGTATCCGAATCATGCTACAGTTGAATATCTATTTCTTTAAAATCCGAAGATTTTTGACCTTCCGGTGTACACAAAGTTAGTCCCCTTACATTACTTAAGATCTTTTGTAAAAGTCTTAAAATTTTGATAATTCTTCTTTAAAAGTGGCGTAATAGTTGCCTTTTAAAAATAAGTTATGCAAGACTATAAATAAATTTATAGGGAAATTTAAAATCCAAAAATGACAACTAACTTCGTGTACAATAATAATTCCACCGACCATTGGCCAACTACTTACAATCTCTTCTGTCCCAGTAGCAACATTAAGAAATCAATTAAATACGCTGGTAGCCAATGGAACAGCAGAACATTAATATTATGCAAACACTTGTTCGTTGTGACACAACCATCTGGGTACCAGAGTCCTGCTTCAACCGGATATTGATAGCCAATCTTTTTGCTCAATTCAATAACCTCTCCCCAGCAGATTTTTCTATGATCTGCACAAGTTATATTGTACACCGGCACAGTTGGCGGCCTACAAAAAATTAAATTATCAAGACGTTAAAGTTCAACTTCGGAGCTTTGCTTGTATCATTTCATTATTTACTTCGTCTCGGCTAGGGCAAATTCGAAGGCAATGGTTATTATTCCGTTGATTGCATAGTCGACAGGAATAACTTCAGACTTAAAACTGCCATCTATAAGCATCGATCGAATTACACCTTTTCCGGCTCCAACCATTAGTCCAGTGGGGCCGTTTAGGTTGTCCACCCATCCTGGGACGGGCTCATATGCCGACGGTGATACTATGTGACGCACAAAATGCTATTAACCAGTTGTCTAAATTTATACAGGGTGTACCTATAATGTAATACCACGTGCATCACAAACCAAAGAGTTCGTTGCCAAGACAGTATCCCCTGAGTCCCATTTACGGGCTCATATGGTAAATACAACTTGGAGTGTATGTATAGGTGTGTTCGAGGAGTAATTATTATTGTTTCATATCCTCACTAGAGTTTTTTTTTACAAACATGCTTTATATGTAATTTCGTGCATCGGGTGGGGATTTCCATCAGGTATTTTTTTTTTATTATCAATTATACACTCACGTAAAGTACTTCATGCGAACTTTTTTAAGCACTTTTAAGTGTTTAATGTGTGTTTATTTATTTTACTTTTGTTTTTTTCTTATTGTTTTGTTGTGTCACTTTTTCTCACTACTAGCACTACTTTTCATGCGAGGATAGGTAGATAGGTATGTATATTTATAAGGTAATTTTCGAAAATTCATGTTTACCTTTTTGTTTTAGCAAGCACATTAGCCTATTTTCAATGTATACAAAACTTGGTTTGAAATTTCAAAAGTGTCAAATATTTATAGTTTTTTTTGTTCACTGTGTAAACTTACCATGTACATTGATGTTTGTTGTGCATTTGTTATGTTGTTTTTTTTTTCTCACTTGGTTTTAACTCAGAAGTTAATAAGAGATTTTACGAGACCAAAATAAAACTGTACAAACAATCTATTTGTGATATGAATGATATGAATATAGGTATTTCTTTTTTTTTTTTAAACATGCTCATCAAAATATATAAAAATTAATATAGCTTATAATATGTGCGAAAAGCGAATTACATTTTATACATGGTGATTAAAATTTGATTAAAAGCTTTAGCCAATTAGTATTATTTTGAAAAATAAATCAAATAATGTTTTTTTATGATTTCTCAAATACGATGTTAAAAAAATTACAAATAAATTCTGTGTCAAGGTAATGATTTTTTCGAGCATTTGTGGGCATTTTAAAAATTGTTGCAGGTTTTTTTTTGTAGTATTATTTCGAGTAGATAGGTATTGTATATTATTGCTTTTTGCATTGAAAAATAAGGAAAACCAGCGACTGAAATTAAATCATACAGACCATGATCATTGATATCTGCCAATTAAGGAAAAAGTTCCTTCTGAAATATGATTTTGTTGACTACAAATGAAAATAATAGAAACCAGAAAGCGTAATATTTTATCATCATTTCCAAATTACATATAAGCAAGCATTGCACTGGTGAAGAACATGGCCGGTCCTAAGTTATATTCTCTTTTCGGTTTCAATTTGTTTTAACTGCAGAAATATTTTTTACCACCTAATCCGACAGATGTTGACCTCCCATCAAATTTTCCAATTTTCTTCGCAATTTTGTAAGAACCTTATATATATATAGATAAATAGAAGATTTGTTTATTAAAAAAGTTATTTGATTAACCTTTCTTTTAAATTTTGGAAGCCAGTAAAGTTGGTATATAACTTCTTGTAAAATCGAAGTTAAAGACGGTTAAGGCCTTCGCACTATATAGCATCATATGAATATTAAACATTTGAACGAAACAAAGAACAAGCGCAAGCGCAAGCGCAGTTTTGAAATTTTTATATTTAAATCAATTCCAACCTCAAAACTTTAAAAAAGCTTAGCAAATTTTAAGAAATTCATGAATAAACGTTACTTATATGAAGGTCCATATTTACATAACAATCATGTTATAATGTGTCAAGATTTCAACATATTTATTTATTACTATAGTGGTTACATTACATTTCTTATCGTTCAATTAGGAAACTTCATGACAACTTTCCACTAGACCAGCTGCATATACAGTTGTTTTTTCGCAATTGACCAATAACTTGAACTGCATTGCTCTAGGATTGCAATGCAAAAGTTTAATTTTTTAGCCGACAACTTTGCTATTAGAAAAGGAAAATACACACAATGATCAACACTTTAGTTGTGTCTCCTATTGTGAGATTGGACACATACAAATTCAAGTATAGAAGATGTATGTATGTCTCCACCTTCCAGCTTCATCAATTCCACATTTAACCCGCTCAAACGGGAAGACAAAATAAAAAAATGTTACAAAGAAAAAGACAACACGAAATATTGCATATATAGATATTTTTTCCTTGTTTTGGGGAAAAAAATAAAAGGAGAAAATCCAGTTTTACCTGAAATTACTAACTTCGAAGAAAATTAAAAAGGAAAAGTCGATACAAAAAAAATATATACATACGTATATTCATCTGTGCAAAAGACACAATTTTGAAACTTGATCTAAACTAACCAACTTGCAATGCAATGCAAAACTTAAACAAAAAATGCATTATACCCCCCCAACGTCAAGCGTGTATTACGTAACGAAAAAGAATGCCAATTTCTATCAATGGTTGAATGAATGCATTCGTATTTTTTCCTCTGCGAACGGTCCAACATACACATATATTTAATCGAAAGTAAGTTACTATTACAACAATTTTATGACCACACACAAATGCACGATTTTCTGACACAATTTTTAAGCAAGTTAGTTTTTTTTTTTTGTTCCAAAAGGATAAACAGGCTTTCACACTTACCAATACTCGGTCTAGCAATGATGACTGGCAAAGTTGGATAATGATCACGAACTAAAATTTCAGCCAATCGCTTCGAATAGGTGTAGGTGTTTGGGTGCGGTTTCAATAGTTCAGGTGTTATGTTGTCAAGCATTTTAACATCCATCCATTCGGCCAAACGCATTATATCCTCAGGTTTATGTGGAAATTCATAGACCTTCTCGTACATAACCTCTTGGTCGCAATTACAGAAAGCAGTTGAGACGTGAATAAAAGCCTCTAAGTTTGGCATATTTTTGGCAATATCTAGAACACGTTTGGTTCCTGTGGTATTCATGTCTATGGCGTCCTTAAGATTTCCTTCAAGCTTCAAAGTGGCAGCCATGTGAAACACGATGTTGGAGTTGTTGGTTATAAGTTTCAAATTGTCTCCATTTAAACCAAGAGCTAAAGAATAAAGGTTCATAATGTTATTCACATTGAATTTAGTAATTTTTTCTGCTTACTATCAAAAGTAACATCCCCTTGAACAAGGGTCACCTTCTTTAGAACTTCTGGTTTTTCCTCCTTGATTCTTTGGAAGATCTATTTACATGAAACAAGTTAATCAATTGAAGTTAATAAATATATTATTTTTAACTCACTGGAATTTTAAACATATCATCCAGTCTGGACTCAGGAACCTTACCCCTCTTTGGACGCATCATAATAATGACTTCTTTTAGTTCCGAGCATGAATACAAAAGCTTTTCCAATAGAACTTTACCCATAAATCCAGATGCACCGGTAATAAAGACGGTCTTTCCTTTATAGTACTCCTGTACTGGTGTTAATTGCGCCATAATTGCAGCTCTGGAAATAATAAAATAAAAACAAAAACGTAAACAAATGACTGTAATGAAAAATCTTAAAAAAAAAGAAAACAAATATTTGTTTTTAACAACCTTAACTTAATCTGAAGAGATTAAAGAAAGAGATTTTACAGACAAAATATATAAAGCCTTTGGCACGATAACTATATGGACTTCGTTCAGTTAAATTGTATCTCAATTTTTTATCCACTAAGACCGGGAGGAGAAGCAAAAATGTATATAGTTTTTTTTTCTTCATCAGATATTTTAATGATCGTTGATTCAACTTGTTCAACGGGTAAGATATATGAAATTGAAAAATAGCCTCGTTGGTTATAAATCGCGTCAAGGTATTTCAGCGTGCATGGATGTTATGTAATTCTAATAACTTGGCTTGTTAGGAGGAAATATTATGTTTATTAATAAATTTTATGTGTAGGTTATTGGCTTCTTATATATTATAGTAAGGTGTGGAAATATTTATTAATTAATAAAATTTGACATTTTGAACTGTATAGAAAAATTTGAAGAAGATTTTAAATAATGCAAATGAAAAAGGGCTTTGTTTGTAAAATAATGAGTCTTATGAATTTTAAATAAAACTCTTGACTATATGGTAGAAGCTAATTAATCATAGCCAAACTCAACGTTGATATCGTTTGAATAAGATTAATCCAAAACCTAAAAATTTAAACACAAAAAAAAAAGAAAACAAAGAGATTTTTAAACGGAAATGATTTTTATAAATATTTAAGGTGGCACAAAATAAATTGCATGTTCTCTATAAATACCAAATCAGGTTTTGTTAAAATTTGGGAGTTCGATTTAATATTATTGAGGGCAACTGATAAGATTTTAATTTATGTACATTACATATACAGGGTGGCGCAAAATTAATTACCGAATGTCAATTCTACTTTGACATTTGTGAAATTAATAACCACAAAATATTCGTCAACAAGACATGAATCATTATATAACTCCTAAAAAACACGGAATAATCGTTTCGAGTTTGATATTTGCCGCAATTTGCAAAACTAAAAACTTTAGCGTCCGGTGATTAATTTTACGCCACCCTGTATAAAACTTAACATATTTTAATTTGTTAAATGGTTTAAGTTCTAAAGCGCAGACTCATAATTTTTTTGTACATAAATCTAAATCTAACAAATTTAGAGTGTAAATTCCCTTAAAATAAATGTCAGTTTGTATTTCTTGTTTTTTAACGTAAATTCAAGATTTTCACGAGAAGTATATTCAAATAAAATGTATTTTTATATACAAAAGAGTTGGCGCACAAACTACTTTTTAAGTAAATTGTGTGTATTTTCTGTTTTCATAAAAAAAAAAAACAACAACAAATGGCTCGGGTACTTAATTAAGTTTTAATATACCTATGTTTAAATTTTCGATTTACATTGTAAAACCGTTAACATATCGTGTTTTCATTATTGCCGTATGTTATTAACAAGAAGAAAAACTAAAACCATCTTTAAGTCAACTTCTTACTTAAATAATATTTGCTAGACATTATGTCTGAAATGATTTAATTGATGGCAGAAATACATACAAACATTATCATTTATTCAAAATAAAGTACAACAAACTTTCCTACTTATATTTATTATTTTCTATGAGTCATTCCACTCAGATTAAAGACTATATATACATTAAACAAGTTGTAGGTACCTATGTATCGATTACTGCCTATAAATTAGTATACACAGAGATTTAAGTGAGGGATAAATAAAAATGGCCTTTAACGGTTGCTTTTACAATTAAAACAGTAATTTAATTTTCAAAGTCTAATTTTGTTTGACACACAATGAGTTTGATATTAAATGAAAGATAATTTTCGACTTTTTAGAAAAGTCAACTTAACAAAAATCACCAAGTGCAAATATATCAGGTTTCTTTTTTCTTATTTAAATTTTGGGTTTTTATTTCAGCATTATTTGTTGTAAAAAAAAAACAAAACTGTATAATAATGAATATTAAAATACGATAACCAAATTTTAATTAACTATTTCATAAAAATACAAAAAAAAATACGACAAGAAAGTAGGTACAGAGTAATTGGATGAAATGGCACATTTCCGGTTTCCTAATCGTTTAGAGAATTACCTGAAATATTTAAATTCCCAGATTAGTCAATTTATGAAGGAGAAAAAACCAACTACTTATCTAATTGCCTCAAAACAATTAATTATTTTTTTAACCTGCTTCGATGTTTGAATCCATAATTTTGAACCATAGGAAATCATAATTCCCAGAATTTGCATTGCTTTACAGATACATATTAGGTAGATAGTTATCATATTTTAACCTTTGATAGCACACCCATTGCATACAGGAAATATACAAAATATATAAATTTATACATAATAACAATGAATAGAGGGAATGATCAGTGGTCATTTAACAATAAATCTATCAACATAATCTTTAATACATAATACGCCGATTAGGCAAAATTATAAATTTTCGAGTGGGTTCAAGAATCGATTATCGATAGCAACAGTTACATTTTTATGTTATAAAATGAAAGATAAATTAAAAATAAAGTCTCTTATGTTAGTGTTCAAACTAACAACTCAAATTCTCTGGCATTGACATTTTCACATTTTTAACTGTCAAAATGACATTTGGAGTTAGTATGATACTAAAAAGTTAAAACAGACATTTGGTGATTTCACCTTTGATAAAATATTCAAAATACAGCATGATATTGATTCCTTTAAAATTTGGAAAATCCTTTTTTAACCTAGCTAAAAATGCTTTAACATCGTATTTAATCATCTAAAATTTTGCACCCTTACTTTTAATACTTTTATACTGTCAATCAGGTATCTTTTAAAATTCGTGCATCTGACTCTATAAAAGTTAATGCTTGGATAAGTTTGAATAGGTTTAAATTGGTTTATCAAAAGCCTTTGATTTTATTGTTTGAATTCTTTTTTTTATTCATCATGTTAAAAGAAACTTCCCAAGTTTTTGTGGCCTCAAAGAAGTATTAAAAATTTGATCGAATAAATCAATCGATAATAAAATATATATAGGTATATGTGTAGGTACTGCTTTAAGCTAAGACCAAAAAAATCTGACAGATGTCAGGGATAAGTCAAAATCTTTTCTTAAAACAGTACTTCTATAAACAGGATTCAGATAACCATATAACGTTTCGTTTAAAAACATAAATACAACATTGACATTATGTTCATATGACAGTAATTTATTAATAAAATTATTTATTTTTCAAATGTAAAGATACAAAATACACTCTTAACCTCAAATTTGTTACACGCAAACCAACATTAAGTAACTACTCTAGCCCACTTTATCAACGTTATGTCTGGTCGCAAGTTTTTTAACTAGCTTTTTTTTTTTTTTTTAATTTGTAAATCTTTAATGCAGTTGAGTAAAGTAAGGGTCATCATCATAGATCCAGGCTTTAAACTAATGGTTATTAATTTAAATGACCTACGTTTTTACCGTTGTATAATATTTCGTGTAAGTCATCAGAGTTTTTCGTATACATATGTGAGAGGTCAGATTAGTGTTACAATGAAAAATTACACAATAGAAGCTTGCCTCAATCGCCAATTCTGACCCAGATCGTTGCTTAGAGCTTATAATTGATTTTCAATGCAGCAAGAATTATGTAGTTAGAAAAAATTATTCCTTTCCGACTCATAATTCAATATTTCCTTTAGACTCTATTTTGCAAAAGTTGCACAAGTTTGACGTAAACATAGCGAGTGTCTGTGTCTGTTTAACCAAACAGAACAGTGGAAACTCTTAAAGGGGTGACTGCAGCTCGTAGTGCAGTGCACTGCACAATGCACATTCATATTTATAATGATAGCAGGTAAGACGCAATCAGGCAGTAGGTAACAAGCACATAATGATATGGTGTATCATGATGGTTGTTGGTTAGTTTTTTGCAATTTTCCGGAACATTTGCGATTTAATTTTATAATGAAAAGCCCACATTATTGTTGAATAATACCATATCAACAACAATCCAAGCTACAATTGTAATGTAATTGTGTTCGTCGTCTTCAACTAATCAGTTAAGACAAATGGCAGTAGAAAATATTGCCTTATTCAAAAGTCTGGGAACAATAAATTGAAAATAATAAAATAAATGTCGTAATTATCATATAGAAAATTAAATATAATTAATTTGTAATAAAAAAATTTATTTAATGCATCTTCCTATCTTTAAAAAAGCACTTCAACATCATTTATAGTTTAATACATAAATAGGCATCAAATACCTACTCATACATTTATTTAAGACTGTAATTATTCGTTAGACAATTCTAAAGCTTTGGGTGAGTTGTGAGAAGAGTAATTGTATCAAAGGGTCCAATACCTTTAAGCACTATAAACATAGAATGTGTAATAACATTGAAAGAATTTTTTATAATTTGTATGTTTTTTTTTTATCGAATGCCCAATTGATGCCACGGAAATATATTTTTGAATTAGCAAAAATTGCATAATGTGATAAATAATAATTTTACTATTATTTGCACACAAAATATATTTAAACAATAATTTACATTAATTTAAATAATGGCATCATATTAGAAAAAAATCATGCCAATCAAAATCTTTGACCGAAAAATCAATAACCTAACCACAAAACTTAACAAATACAAAGACCTTGCAGTTTGATTTGATCTAAAATTTTGTTTATAATTCTTCACATAATTATGCTAATAGAAGAATTTATTTATATTATTACTTAAGTCAATGATGTTTGATTTTTGAAAGTCGGCTTAGTATATGTAGGTTTTTCTGAAATTGGTGCGAGGTAACGGAATTTTTTCGGAATCTCTATATTAAATAATGGTTTTATAATTTGAAATAAATTCATTTTTGTTTTCAAGATCAAGAACTTTGCAATAGATATTTGTAAAAGTTATGTATAAGTGCCTATGGTTTATATAAAAAATTATTCACAGATACAGATCAGCCAATAAGAAAACTAAGAAGCTAATAGAGCTACTATTTAAAAGCACTATTTGAAATTTTAAGAAGAGTTTTCGAGTAAAGATTTTTATTACAAAAATAAAGCTCACGACTTCTATAATAAAAAAGAAAAGTTGGATGTTCTTGAATATCTGGGTAATTATATGTATATACAGGGCAACACCAAGATACCGCAGCAGTTATGAGTAATTATAGCTTCTAAATTTGATCGAAAACATTGATCAGGATCATATTTGGTTCCAAAAAGAAACCGTCATATGAATCTATGACTACCTGAGAACTCTTTTCAATTGCCTATTTATGCTTTCAAAAACAATATTCAGTATATTTGTGTAGGACAAGTAGCAGCTTCTAGAGCTATATATAGAATCATTTTCAAAACATCAAAAACCGCATGATATATTTAAAGGAAAAGTTCTACAACTCCTAAAAAAAATCAGTGTTTCAAAAATGATACCTACTCGCTTTTTGTTTCTTCTCTATAGCTTATTATTCTTTTCATTAAATTTCCATTGTTTTATAAAATTAAAAATAATGAATGGTGCAATAGTCGAGAGGTCCGTGGCCGTTGGGATATTCCAGTGCTCTCTCAGCATCCTGTTTTTATATAATAAAGCATTTTAAAAACCCGAAACTTCAGGTTTCCAGCTTTATCTTAGCTTTACTGATTAAACATTTAATTATTCTTAACCTCAAAAAATAATGCTAATGACTTTTTTATCACCATAATTATGACTTATAAATATGAATAAAATCCAAAATAACTGCATAATATATTATTGTCATTTGTAAACCTTCATAAAGTAGTAGTATAATTTTAATTCATATATATTCTGTATATTTAATAAAGATGTGTAAAGGCATATCGAATACTAATAAGAGATTTGAGTTGGAAAAATAAACAAAAATCATAAAATTTAGGTAAGTATAGGTACTAATAGCCGGATTTAATCGTCAGTCAAATAATGAAATAAAGAATGCAAGGGGAAGTAAAATATTGGAAACATAATTATGAAGAATTGAGATTGTAAAATAGGATCAACATTGAAGGTAATCCATACGGTGAGTTTAATATTTAAGGACAACGTGGGAAATCAGTTATCTAATAAATTTTCTTGTCAGAAGGATTAAATTATCACCAGCGAATTATATATTAGTCTTACTTTATCCACCGATTACTAAAATGAAATTTAATTGAATGTATGCTTAATCAATTCAAGTTTGTTTCACTGATCTTGAAGTAAAAAATTATTCATATCCAATTTGCAAATAGGATAAATAGTTTTACATATCGAACAAACCTATACCAATACCGCGCTGAATGATTTATTTTAAAAACGATTTTTTGTTTGATAGTTTGAACCAATAATATTTGTTCGTGTAATTATCTAAAACTGCTAATTTCTACTAATTTTAACTAATAATTTGTTAATAAATACCTTGAATAAGTACGCGAAAAACTAATAATAATATAACGAACTAAAATTAGTATCGAAATTGGCAATTAATGGTAAATTTTCTATCTCCCTTCTACTTTATCGGAAATATACATATAGTAACATCCCTAAATCGTGTGGAAACATTTACATAATTTTAGAAAACTATAGTTATAAATAAGAACCAAATTGATAATATTCTAAATAAAGAAACGAACTTAATGAAGAAGATGAAATAATAAAGCAGTTTTTCAACTTGTCATAAATAATCAACAAACAAAATCAAAAGCATGGTTCGACGAAAAATGGCTTAAGCCGTTTGTAAAATCAGTAATGCACGAGTCTGAGACCACAGAGTTAGTGCAGACCGGAAATGTTTATTTTGTTAGATTTTGGATCATGCTTAGGCTCTGTACCAAATTTGAAGTTAATCCAACATTCCATTTAGAGCTTACATCTAGGTCGATTTGCATACACACGGAAAGACTCAAGGACCCAAATACCGAAGAAAGAAGGTAAAACCACTTTTTGGACTTCTTCATCATTCTAATCTAATCTACAGTTGATTAAAACCTCCATTTTTTAGGCTACACAAAACCACTTTTTCTTTAAATAAAAAAAAAAAAAACATACAAATGGTAAATCTGATTTAATATAATGGAAAACATTGAAACCAGAACAAAACCTTGACATTCGCTCCATTGAAGAACACACAACAAATTATAAGTTTATAGCCCTTTTGATATAAACTATATATGTACATATATATTGTTATAGTATAAATTTATTACCATTTTGTTTTTTTTTTTGTTATAACACGTTATTCTGATTTAAGTTTAATAATGATGTAAAGTGCTTTGCTATAAAACCAGTTAGACTTCGAGAAGATGTCGTGTTTTATTAAAGAAATTCTTTTGTCATTATAAACATCACTACAAGCTTTCCGGGCATTTTTTAATATCTAAGTATGAAATGTTGGAATTGGAGGCAAATTTTTTGTTGTTCAAAAAAAATTTTAGAATACTTTTTTTCAAAATTCAAGTTAAAAAAAAATATTGTTGGTGAATTTTTGGCTTTTTCAAAATGAACGCATGAAATAGCCTTTACAAATTACAATTCTATTAAAAATGAAATTAAAATCCGTTTATTTTGTCAATTTGTACGATCATCAAAGAGTACAATAACTTTTTAATTTAATTTCATTAATGATTATTGAATAATCTGCTTAAATAAAATCATAATATCTTTGTATTAATTAAAAGCCTCGAAAGCCACTAGAAAAATGTTATATGGCCTTTAGGTCATTATAGAAACACTGGTCTACATAATCAATGTCAAATTAATATACATATTTCGAAATAAAGAAATACGAATTTAGCAAAAGCAGCACGCAACCTTTTTTCTTTTGTAAATATTTGTAGGTACATAGTTACCGGAAACTCATGGCCACAAATATTGATAATTACCGATTTTAAATGTTTTTGAGGACAAAGATTAGAAAAAGAAATGATCAAGCGATATAATTAATTTGGTACCTATTATATCTTATGTGTATATAGAGTCTTTGAACCAAAACCAAACTTTATGTTTATAAAACTATAAACTTTATTATGTATTTAAAAGTATAAATTCATCTGAGTTTTTACCTCTTATTTTTTCTTCTACTTTATGTATAAAATTAGGAAATATGAATTAAACACTTTTTTCACTTTTTATTCCGCTTAACGAGCACACATGCGGATAAAAGCTATCAAACTTTAGCAAAACGATTTTTTTAAGCTTCAGAAAATTCACCACTAAACCGATCCGAAAGATTGGAGTTGTTGCGAATTGAGCGGCGTCCGATTGAAGACTGAGACTTGCAAACACTTGAACGTGGTGTTATGAGGCAGTTCTCCTACCCACAGAGAAGATGAATCCAAGCAGTTGTAGAAAAAATCCAGGTCTGGTTTTAGCAAGAAGTTAAAACTTCACTGTTCGTATACTTCGCTCTAGATACACAATTGTGCTGATGCTCAACGACAAGACGCCGGACGATCTTTGAGTGGCGGCAATATAATACGAACTGAGTTAATTTTGCTATTTACCCAGTTATTTTTTTCTCCAAAGTTAAAGTCGGCTCAGGAGGGTATTAGCACCTCTTTTCGCTTTCGTTAGAGGCCACATTCAAGTACATAGATGGACTAGCCCGAGACAACGACGATGTTGATTTGTCGTACTTTTTCTTCATTGATTGAGCAGATGCGAAGCGACGCGACGTTATGAAGATGAGACGACCGCGCAATAAATAAATTTGTTCGCACTTTGCACAGTTAAGATGCGTGAGATCGGCTTATAGGTTAAATAGAAATTAAAAATGTGATTAAGGTTGTTGTATTGTTTGTTTTCGTTTTGAATTTAACTTTTGTTTTAGCACACATTTGTTATATTTATAGTAAGTACGTATTTATATTTAATAATTGCTAATTTATTGCACGTGTAATTAACTATTAATAAAGGGTGTTTTACGGGCGGTTTTTTTTTGTGAACATTATTGTTTGTTTTTACGTATAGATGATATTTTTTGTCGAAATCTAATCAGATTGATTTAATTAGAAATATTTATATAGACGTAAATACAATCATACAATTGAACTTTTTCTTGCAGGAAACCAATACATTAAAGCAAATTTTATGTTGGGGAATTTAAATATATAGGTACACCACACACTAACGGAGACACCCTTGTTTTTATTGTGTTAATGAGTCAAAGTTATTTTTTGATAACAAAAACGTCAAAAAGGGACATGGAGATTTCCTGATAAATTGACAGTTGACCTAGGAAACCACAATACGATTAACCAAAGTGATCCTCTAGTACACCTTGAATTGATGTCAGAACAATTGGAGGGCTAAAAATTGAGCCACAGCAGATATCCCTTACAAAATGGATCGCCCGTTATAAAACTAATGCTTCTTTATTTGGTATAATTATTATTGTTTCATTGATTGTTTTATAATTGTGGTTAAGCTGTTGAGTAGACGACGAAAGAAACAAGCAGGTGACAATGTTGCATTGATAACTTCAACAACGTTTTTTTTTTTTTTTTTTTTTTCCAAACCAACGATAATTTGACATCAAAAAACCTTTTCACAAGGGTTAATGTGAAAAAATAGGAAGCATGGATTTAAAAATTTACTCGTGAGATTTATACATTAAAAACAATAAAGATATAGGTAAATATGTATCAAAATGTATTCTGGTTTTGGTATATTCTTCAGCAATTTTTAACATTAGAAATAAAGAGTTGCTTATTTTTAACTAAATTCCGCGTATGAATTAAATTTAATAGAGCTTGTCTTGTATTTGAAAAATTAAACTTACAACACCTGCAGGTGGTCTGGTACAAAGAGTTTTGCTTTCACACACACCGCATTCGCTAATATTACATTAACCGGTCATTAACTTTAAAGAAAATTATGTATTTATTTTCACCCACCGCGGAAAGTTTGAGGAATCTTCACTTTTTCAAGGCTGACGCTTAAGCAATAAATTATTATAATCCCTCCCATTGTCATCAGATATAAATTAAGTAAATAATATTAAATATATTTAATTACTGAACAATTAAAATGTAATTTTAAATTTCAATTTGAACGCATCAATTCACACGGAATCGCGTTTTGCCTTTTTTAGCAGCAAAGGTGCATTTACAAAAGATAGACTTAAACATAAACAAGAATGAAGCAAAAAAAATAAAAAGAAAATATAAATATAGTAAATACTTCGTGGTTGATTTCCCATTGGTTTCGTCAACCGAGGACGATGGAAGTTCTTCGCTGTTAAAGCTGTGCGTGGCATCACGAGCGTGACATATCTTCTTCTATATTGGAAATTGCCCCAGAGTTAGCTTAATGGATTAAGTATTTCACTTAAAATGCCTATCTGCTAATTCATTTCGATAGTTGAATAAATTTGTATTGGACTAAGGAAAGAGAAGTGTGTTATGCAAACTAATTTAGGTTTAATATGGTATAACTATGATAGATATGGTTTATCGATTTTCAGTAATAGCCATGTTCTTCATACAATGTAAAGAATTTATATTTTAAAAAGTTACATATTATATAGTTGCAATTTAATGAACCAGAAATTGACTGAAGCCACGTAACGAGTCGACAAGGTGAGACAGGGGATTGCAGAATGCAGATGCCACTAGTGACAAAAAATTAAACCAAAAATGTATCAGTAGAAGTTACCAGATTTTGTAGAAACTACTTAAGTGAACTCAAAGTCAAAACAGATTTGACAGAGTTACCTACTCATTTTTAGCAGAGTCAACGATTGCATTCTGGATTCTGGAATACCTACAACAAAGTCAAAGAACAGTTAGGACCAGTTTGATCACAGTTAAAGTTGAGTTAAATCTGACCATAACTTTCACACGTTCTAATCGAATGGTGCTAATTAATAGATATCGGATGATTTCCATGATTAACAACTCCAATTGATTTCTTGTTCAAAATTTTTAATTTCTCAAATTTTCAATTTTGAGAACCTGTGCATTGTCAAATATCAAAGACGTTGAGAGATGGGATGGGTTTCATTCAATACTGGGAGATACATTGAGAATTTGCGATAAGTGAAATATTGATAAAAAATGTTTGTTGACAAAAGATTCAGATTCAGTCCGAAAATCTTTTCAAAAATGAGAAAAGGTACGTGGAAAAAATCCACTGGATTGAAAAAATGAAAAATGTATTCAATACTTAAGACCGATTTGGAAAAAAAGGAAGCTTATAAGTCACCAGTTTTTGTCAATTAGCCAACAAACAAAGCAAAACAAAATACACCATTTTCTGCTAAAGTTATTTTAATATCACTTCCTATGTTTATGGATACGCTATTTCGTTTGGTATTGTCAGATTCAGTCCTGTTAAACACGAAGAAACAAGTTTCTGGAGATTTTTCAACTTTTTCTTTTAATTTCTTTTAAAATCTCTCCTACCTTTCATACGAGGAAACAAAATCGTAAGAGATTTTCTTTAGTTTCCTTTTAAAGTAGCTTAAATAAGCACTACTCTACTGTATGTGTGAAGCGGAATGAATTTTCTAACGAAATTGCGCCAAAAAGTGTTGCATACATTAAGGAAAACATTTTTTTAAATATTGTTTGTGTCATTTGCAGGAAAGTAGCTTCATAGGTAGAGACAACGAAAACTTAAAATGTTTATTATTTTGTTAATAATATTTTCCGCACTAAATAATTGTTATTTTCGTGTTTTGTAGCCTAGCTGACATCTAAAACACATTTTTTAAATATTTTATTCACATGTTGCTAATATAAAACTGGACCTAAAATCGTTTTTTTTTGTACACATACATGAACGGGCATAATTTCTTTTTCTATAAATATTGTGCACTGCACTTAATATTATAACAATTTGCTGAACGCGTTCATCAAATCGGCGAATTTATATTATT
Source organism: Epistrophe eligans (assembly GCA_951394125.1). Taxonomy (NCBI): domain Eukaryota; kingdom Metazoa; phylum Arthropoda; class Insecta; order Diptera; family Syrphidae; genus Epistrophe; species Epistrophe eligans. Next base: position 94,595,682 of record OX596030.1, on the reverse strand, counting down.
CGTTACTTTAAAAAAAAAAACATTTCGCCTTCTGGAACGAAATTCCCACGACCGAAGCGAAAGCGAGCAAAAAACAAAACTAACGAGCAAAAACTCGTCCCATCTCCCTTCCACTTGCACACATTTTTTGAAAGGTCGCAAGTGGCAGGTTCTTGTCGCCGTCGTCGTCCAAATCCGCATGTTAATTTCGCGGAGAGTTTTCTTTTTTCCAAATTGAAATTCCATAAAGAAAAATTCAACAAGAAACTCCCTCCGCTGTTCCTTTGATTCAAAAGAAAAAAAAGCATATCCCACAACATGGCTGATTTAGATGATTTTTTCGCAAAGAAAGACCGCAAGAAGTCAAAAGGAAAGAAATTCCTCACAGCCGATGAGTTGGTCAAGAATTTAGAAGACACGTCAAAACGTGAGCCAGCAAAGGCCAAAAAGGAACCAACTCCAGCTGCTGCTGGTATTGAAGCTCCCAATGCAGCTAATAGCGTGGCAAGTGAAAACAATGAAAATTCAGCTACAGCCGAACAGGTAAGCTATTTCTCGTTTTCCTCACCATCGATTCGATTGAATATTTTTCAATTTTGTTGATTAAATTGAACAAACCAAAGGTCAGCACAAATTCTGCTCCTGAAGCTGATGAGGAGTGGAAGGAAATCGAAGTGGAGCGAAAGGATTATAGTGGACTCAAGATCGGGCAACTCACAATCAACGAAGACGATATGAACAACCAGAAGGACGAGGCCGAAAACTACGACGACGACGAAAATGAGGGGAATGAGAACTACCAGATGTTAGATTCGAAGGGCAACGGCCCCTGGAAGAAGGTCATACCGGCCGAGGAGGTAACACAGATTCCCATGCCCGTAGGACCGGCGACAGGAGCATCAGTTTACATCTCACCGGCTCTCCGTAATAGTGTAAGTATTGCATAAGATACATGGGTGAGGTCTTGACCTTTTTGAAATTGTTTTGTTTTTTTTTCTAAGAGGGGTTTTTGTTTAATTTACAAACAATAAATTTGAGTTGTTTTGGATGAAGAATGCCTTGATAATATAATTGCCGCATTGTTGAGTCATAAACAAATATTTAAATAAAGGAATGAGAATTCTGTAAACTTATTGCCACGTAATATAAATAGACCCGCATCTGTTTTAAACGTTTAAAATATGAGTGGAGTTGAAATAACCAAATGCATTGAGAGGAAAAATGTAATTCAGCTTTTCTTTGTCGAATTTGTCGTTGAAGACCAAGAATCATAGATTTCTAAAGTTGTTATATTTGTAGTGTAACTAGGACCTTGTAAAAGTTAAGGCTTTTAGAGTAATCACTTCCTTAGTTCGAATATGTTTTAACCCAGGACGATTTTTCAAAAAGATACCAAGCGAATCCAAAATTAGTTTCCTCACGATTTAATAAAAAAAAACTTAAATCTGATTTTTTAAAAACAACCTATTTTCTATATTTTCTAGATTAAAAAAAATGCCTAATAGATAGATTAATGTTAGTTATTTACAAAAATAATTGCAAATAATTTATGTAGGTATCTCAATTATTATAAAAAGAAATATAAATAAAAGGAGACTAGAAAAACTCCAATTCATAGCAGAACAGTTTATTGCCATTAAAAGTGGGCGTTCATCAACGTGATTCGAACGTCTTGAAAACATTGGGCATATCCGAAGTATTCCCACCGGAGGAGAGCCCTGATCTTGCGGGGTCGCATAAAAAAAAAACTGCTACCTATAAATTGGCATTCTTCAGTCACTAGGTATACCATAAATTAAACAATAGATAATTTACTGTGGATAGCAATTCATTTCAATTTCTAGTCTTTCACTTTGTTTGATCAGGGTAAACTAAGCCTAGATAAGTTGCAAAATATGTATGTACGTACATGCATAGGTGCACAGGGCGTAAAATTGGTCAAAAATTGTTTTAGAAATTTTTAAAAAAATTTCCCCACGCAAATTGTAAATTATACTTAAAACAAGAGCAAAAAATAAGAAATTCAAAATGTATTAAAATGCAGTGTTTGATTTGGAATCAGTAATCAGCTCTCTGCAATCATCCTAAAAGTGCTACAGTATTGATTCAATTAATAAATGCAATAAATGTTTTTAAACTAAATTTCAAAAAAGTGAAGTCATTCGAATAAACCCTTCAATTATTTAATATAAAATCTATAAAAAATTTAAATAAAATCTTTCTCTTCCAGCAAAATACATCGGCACTTCGGATGAATAAGCTTCGCAAAGGTACTGCACCCGATATAACTAACGAGGATTATTTCCCAACTCTGGGTGCTGCCCGACCCGAAGAACAGAAGAAAAAGAAGAACGAACCCGCATTTGAAGAAGTTCGACATGGCGGACGTGTGCAGCGAGTACAAGAGCAAACTGCAGCACCGGTCTCGGTAGGGAATCGTTTTAAGTCTCTTGAAGATGACGATAGCTAGACTATCGTAGCTCGCCATCCCAACTCTTAAATCTAATTGCAAATATTTTTCTAACTTTGTTTCGACACGAGGAGAACAAATTTAAACTTGTTGAATAAAAGCAAACAAATTAAAACAAAACAAAAATAAAATCGCAAATACAATATCTAAAGGCTGTGGTGCTGCTCCGCTGCTTTTGTGCTCCTTCCAGCTCATAAACGAATAAACAAAAAAAAAATCAAAGTCCTTCGCTTCATTCTCTGTTCTGTATGACTCCTTGCTGCTTCTCGAGATTCCAGTAGTTGCCGCCGATTGTTTTTTTTTTTTGTAATACAATCAATATTATTTACCACTTTATACAAACAAAATTGCAATTAACGAATTATGCATATTATATTTTTGTTTGTTTGTATTTCTTACGTCTGCTATGTTTTGTGCGCGGCAAGCCAAAAAAGGGATATCATATAATTTTGTCCTATCAAACACATAAACAATTATAATCGTTCGTTCAAAATAGAGTTTAAATTTAAAATTAAATAAAACGAATTATGTAAGAAGATCAAATCTAAACAGTAAACACTTATAAAACAACTTCAAACTAAAATATTTTAAAATTTATTATACATACATATAAAATGAAAGATATTAAAATTTGTTCAGTGTTTTTTCGTAAAAAGTATTGAAGGATTTGTTTGGTGGGGACTAAAGAAAGAGAGGGTCTGTACAAAGTGCTTGGTCATTTCCTTAGCATATGAGTTACACCGTTTATTCTGAGGGAATCATTTAGACATTATGGTTATTTGCTTAGAAGTGTCTTAAGCTTGTTTAAACCTGGGAATATTGTTTCCCATATTCAAAAAACTGATATCGCAAACTTATAATTTAAGTATCGTGAACTTAAATTGGATAAGAATTTTAAAGATTTTCTCTTTGAAATATGTAGGATTCCCTTGTCTGAACAAATTGAAATCAAAAGGAAAAACGAAATTTTTGCTTACTAAAACTAAATAAGCTCCTGTTCATCGAATGCAAAGCAAATAACAATTTAACTAATGAAAACAAGAAGATGTACCGCAATTGGTTCTACCAAGTAAAATAAGAAAGCTAATAAAGATCAAAATTTCAGGTAGTGAACAACGAATCGATTGTTACTTTCAGATTATCTATGAAAAATCAAATGTAGCGTGAGGACAACAAGAAAATAAATTGCCATCGTCGTGGTTCAATGAAACTGCGTAAGTCCCTTAATTTTTCTCGAAATAGTGAGTCATCTTATAAAACAGGTCATGGATACTCCAATATCAAAATTTAAGTTCTGTAAAAGCTCTTTTATTTGATTACATATTACTGAAATAATTTTTGTCATAAATTTCATTTCGTTTAAATCATCAATTTTCATTTTAATCAACGAAAAAAAAAACAAAAGTTCTCTCCTTTGTTGAGAATTTTGACATATATCATACGATTATAAGCTAGTTAGCTTCTATTACTCCGGTAAACGGGCTCTGTATATTTGTACCACAATTAAGGAACGCGGCCAACCTTTTTAGTGTGAGAAATTTGACCACGACATATATGTACATAATGTAGGTACTTACATACATTTGAAAAATAAGTTGACATTTTTATAAAAGATAAAATCAAACACTCGTTTTTTCAAAAATATTATAAATTGTTTGTTTTTTTTTATTAAAATTCAAAAATTAAATTTCGTCTTAGCAAGCTTATCATCCCAGAGAAGTCCAAAACAAAAAAAAAATTTAAGGTTAATAATGTACCTATATAAATACTTGGAATATTTTTATTGATCCCCAAAGACTTCTCGTAAAATTGTAGTTGTACAAAATTTGCACAAAAATTACTTTTCATAGTTTATAGCCATATCGTTCAACATTTCATCCCTTGACATTTCCTCAGAATCACTGTAATAGATACGGGTGGACGTTAGAAATCAAGATCATTTCTTGCTTTAATATTTTCGTTGCGTTTAGACCTTTCGCAGTAACGGCGCTCCTCACAATCAGTATACGATGTCAAGAACTTTCGTGAGAGTAATATTTCAGGAAAGTTGCGAACTAAATACAACCAACAGGGAATAACAGTTCTAGAATACAGAAATAAAATTACTTTCAACTTTTATAATAATCCATCATTCATGTAAAATATTGTAAATAAGGTTACCCGTCACTTGTTTCTATTTCTTGAACCTCACGGTCGTAGTGATTTGGATAATCTTCTAGTTCGTCTAACTTGCCAAACATTAATTCATCTACCTCATATATTTCTCCACAAACATTGTTTCCCGTACCTTTTTTGTCCAAAAGAAATGGAATGTTGTAACGTGTTCCTATAACAAGTGGAAATTTCTCAGCCGTCTGTCCACAGGAAATGAATTTTGAAAATCCATTACTAGGGTTAGTAAGCCAGTGATGATTTGGTTCGGATTTTTTAAGAGTTCCATAAACGAAAACTTTGATCAGTTTCGATGCAGACATGTGAAATAATTTTATTGTTTTTATAGGATTTTTAAAATTTAATTAACCCACATGAGTTAAAAGGTAAGTGTTAGGTCAGGTAATTAACGTCTTATATTAATTGAAAAAAAAATTGTTATTAGCTATTAAATCAAATCAATAACTCATATAATTTACATGAACTTCTAATATAAAAATTAACTAACTAATCAAGAATATAAACATAAAACGATAAAACAAATTAATAACTGAAAATATTGCAAAAAAATGAATGTTTTTTGTAGATTTTTTCTTGACGTTTTCATAATAACGAGTGCTGCCAAAATTCTTATTTTTGAATCAATAATATTGTAAGGCGTATCCACAATGCACGCGTTCGAGTTCCACTGTTGGATAGACAAAAACAAGGATTGACAATTTCGGTCTTTCAATGTGACGTTAAGTGTTGCCTTTAACTAATACTTAATTCGTTTGGTAATAAAACTTTTTGAGAATTTGGGGGCGCACATACAACTTAATATATTGTATATATGAAAGTTCGCATAAAGGCGTGCACTCTGTCTGATATATATGGTACTTATTTTAGAGACCAAACTGATAGGAAACTAAAACTTATACATATGTGCGCTCCTAGCTTAAGAGAATCGGATGAAAATGCGTTTTACCTCCTTTTTCATCGTTATAATATATTTTTAAATAAAATGTCCATTGTCCTTTACCTTTTCTATGACAAATCATATCAATATATTTTAATATTTTAATAAACTGCGATTTTCTTTGTTTTTATACAAAATTATAGTAGTTATATACAACTTACATTTTATTTTAAGAATTCTTATTTAACATACATAGGTATGTATTAACTCGCTTTTCAAGAACAAAAGTTAAAAACAAAAATTTAAAAAAAATGGAAGGACCCGATAAACCAAATAAAATGCACTCTATAAGGTGCTGAACTTTGATTCAAATATCCGCTATCAGCTTGAAGAGAACGTTCTTCTCATTTAGGCACCACTTGTTGCTCCCACTGTGTAAGAAAGATCATCCTGAGCCGGATGCTTGTGAGTTCTCTGGTTTCTTGTAACGTAGGGATGTGCAGCACTGTTTTCGTAAGATGATAAGAACTTAAGTGACAAAAGTTTTTCGGGGTACTTTTGTAATAAATAGACCCAGCATGGAACATCTCTGAAAACAAAAAGTAAAAACACATATTATTGTAGTGGTTTATCTATTTAAACAAATTTCAGTCGTATCTATGAAATTTTTCTAACTGTCGAAAATTTAAAATCAAATGAACAAACACTTTTCTTTGTTGTTTTAATTCAATTGAGTAAAGATATTTAGACACTATCTAGACAACCGTCTAAGGAAATTTAATTACTACAGCTGTTTTTTTTCAACAGGATATTATTAATAGAGAATAGACCTAATCAACCAAAATTAGCTGATTAGGGATTTTGATAAATAAAAACTCAAATTATGAATTCTTTGATTAACATTTTGTTAAAAAAATTCTCTTCAGTTAATCCAGAGTTAATGCACCAAATTTGATGGGTTAGCTCCTAGTTAACTCAAGATTTTAATTGGCTGGAAAACATTATTATACTGCATACTTAAGATTAATCCCGACGTTTGGAAGACTTCATAATAAACGACATTTGTATATATCACAAATTCAATAAATGGAATAAATTATGATAAATTATAGTTAATATGCCTTACCCCTCTCCTATACCAATGTTCATGTTATGCATTTCCCTGGAATAAATATCCTGACAGTCTTCCAAATAGTCCAATACTTCAAGCATTTTATTGTCAACTTCGTAAATTTCACCTGAGACATAGTATCCAACACCTGGTTTGTTAAGTAAAAACGGAATGTTATAACGCGTTGCAATGACCAATGGAAGTTTTTCTGTTGTTGTTGCTCGACACCAAAACTTAGCATATCCATTTGCTGGATTTGCCAAAATTGAATGATTGGGCTGTCCATATTTCAAAGAACTGCATACGAAGAGTTTTTGAAGGGCAGACGAGGCTTTCTAAAATATGTTAAAAAAATATCATAAAATTAAAAGTGAATATAAATTATTGTTTATTTGAAAACTACAATTATTATTAAAATTATTTTCTATATAAAAAACGAAAAATTAGGAGAACCTGGGAATCCTAACATTTATATGAAAATGGCAGATTCAATCGAAACTTAACCAAGCAAAATTTTTGCGGATATATATTTTTTGTAGAGTTTATTTTGCTTGAGGATAAAATGTGCGCCATTTCACATAAGCAATACTTAGGTCTGGCATTTCAAGTCTTTTTGTAAATTACCTAAATAGTTTTTAGCACTTTTTGGAACTTTTTTCAAATGGTTATTGATTGATTATTCTATTTTATTCTAGTTCTTAGATTTTTTACATAAAATCTTTTTTTCTGTTTTTCATTTTTTTTGTAGGTATGTAATTTTATTAAATCAAATTAATTAAACCTTTTGCTATAGATTTGGCTTAAAGCCAGATAAATGACGCGGATATCATATACGTGAAGTTTTTTTTACCAAAAACAATTCCAAAATAAACCACACAAAACGAGCCCATCAAATTTTAATACTTTTGCCTTCCAACAGGTTCTCGTTCCGTTGTCACTAAACTCGTCAAACTGCTGCATTTTAGTAAATGAAATTTTAAGTGTTTTTTTTCAGATATATTTACATATACATAGTTACATATATATTATATAACTTTTAAACTTTCGAATTGTTTTCTTAATCTACATACATATATGTATGTAGATATCTTCTATCTCCACAATGAGTTCAATTAAAAAATGTATTAATGTATAAAGATACTTCAAATAAGTTTCCAGGCTTACATATATTTATATACATATGTATGTATGTATGTACGTCATGTTTATAGGTATGTTTTTGTATAAATAATGTTATATTTCGTATTTTTGTGAAATGCATTATATCTAATTTAAATGTTTTATGGATTTTTTTTATACCTAGAGGGTGTTTCTTTCATAAGTCCTATACCTTCCTATATTTATTATTATTATTATTATTATAATTTCATAGATATTCATCTGAAATAAATAAAATACATTAAATAGTAACAAAAATAAAGATAGGTACCTAATCATAAAATAAAAACAAGGATTCCATAAAAAGAAAAATATATTAAAAGCATAAAATTCATTAATTAAATCGCTAAAATAATTCCTTAAATAAATTTGCGCTGTTTTCCTTATAAATAATAACCTTTTTACTAACGATTGTATGGCAGAATATGTATATTTATGCCATGATAGTTTAGTCCCAAAGATTATCAAATATAAAATTGCTTTTAATAATAGGTATACACCCTTTATACTTTTTTATTTGTTTATAAGTAGAAGAACAAATGTACATATGTTCAATAATTAAAAAAAAATATTTATTGCCCAACGAAATATAATTTTCATTGAATATTTAAAAATAGATTTATATAAATTTTTTGATCTTTATTTACTCTTGTCAGAATATGAAATTGAAAGCTAACAAAGTACCGCCTGATAAGCGATTATTGGTGGATAATTTGCTGACAATTTTAATTTTGTCGTTCATTGTAGTGAATATATTGAGCTCAAAGCAAATAGCGAACAAGTCATTAACAAACAAATAAAGTTGTATATTTTTATTTATGCACCTGTTTACACATTTTGCACTTAAAATTGTGTTTTAATATTAGAAGCTATGTATATATAGAAAAAAAAGAACATTAAGAACCTGGGCTATTAAAGTTAAGATGGTCCTCATTACTCAGACCTCACTCGACTAACTGCTTCATTTTCTAACCGTCTAAAATCACAATCTGAAGTAGATAACTAGCTTGCCTTGAGTTATAAGAATAAGTAGAGAGCAATTGACAAAAAATGTTTGACTTTTTATTTACATTCATATGTACCTATGTATATATTAGTAATTAGCGGTCTTGCGATAGACAAACACTCCCACATTATTATTTTTTTTTATAAATGCGTAATTTTATATTTAAAATAAACCACGCCATAGGAATTTAATGTACCTATATATTTATATATGTATGGTTTTATCTTTATGAGTTATTTCATATAAATTTGTAATGATTTTTTTCATTATAGTCTAAAGAAGTAATAAAGTCTGAAGAATTAAATTTAGCGATAAGGTCATACAATAAGTGATAATCAGATGTTGCACGATAATGAGTATTTATAAATGTAGCTAAGGTATATGCACTAACTGATTTGAGATGGTACTTTTAAAATTAAAATTATACCAATATCAGATTTTATTGTATGCTACATACATATGTACATATACGCCGCCGCATGTCATTTTTCACTCATAATAGTTTTGTTCAGTGAGGAAAAATTTAGAACAGATTACAAAACAGCATAGATTCGTGAAAAATGTCAGAACAAGTTAGAACAGTAATTGGCTACCTAAGCTGTCAGTAAAAAAAAACGTCATAAAAATAAAATTATTTCATTACAATAGAATCACAATTGATTGAAAAGCACTTTTGTACTAGTTATATAGACAGAGGTTTAAAAAAAAAAGCGTCAAAAAACTTTTTTAATTGAAAAAATTACACCAGCTGATTTTGTGGGTTTTCAGGAATTATGTTTTAACTTGTTCTACCTAAAAAGCAATTGCAGAAAATCCTGTTCTAAAGTGTTCAAAACGGACTCATTGAACAGCAATTAATGCCTACGTTCTGTAACTCTCGCATCGATAAAATAAGTCGAGAAAGAGAAACGTTAAAAAATGTAACACAACTCACATTATTTGATTCAATTCTAATCGTTTATCGAGCAGTTTTATCGATGCGAGAGTTAATGAACGTAGGCACAGAACAGTTTATAATAAATAGAAAATTTCTCATTGAACAGCAAAAACTTGTACTTTTCTGTTCTTAGGTGTTCCACAGCGTTTCGAACAGCCTCGTTTAACATACATGCGTAATGAAATTTTATTTTAGTGAATCATATATAGTTATAGTCTACAAGATAATCTTATTTAAATCTATATTATCAAGTTAAGTAGGTAATTAAAAGTTGATACCCTATTTGTGGGCTGTTGAATAGTAAATTGAATACAGGCTAATTAATGGGCCGTATGTTTGGTTTTGGCACTATTTATTAACAAACAATTAACAACAACTCTAAACTCCAGAATTGAATAAGAAAAGATTACATTTTACGATTTTGAAATTTTAAGTGTCTCATGAATGCGTGCTTCTGGTTTTGATTCTTCATTCAAATACAGAAAAAGAAAAAGCTTCACTGTGCGAAGCTACGCATAAGAATGCATTGAACGATTTTTTCGCAATCAAATGATTTTCGCACTATTTTTCTTATACAGCTGAACAACTGAATTTGCTAAAAAAGAAATTCAGTTGTACATACATATTATGAATTCAAGAAAAAAAATTAAAATTTGATTGCTATGTATTTATTTTTCGTTGTCCACTTTTTAATTAAATACGAAGGCAGTATGAATGTGTTTTGTTTTAAACGAATTGTTATTAAAATTGATGTAGGTACATATACATATACATGTAGGTATCTTGCTTTAGTTATTTTTTTTTAATAAAATTAATACGACACTTGAAAAATTTTGCATAAAGGCGCCGACTAGATTTAGCGCGGCCCTTGTGATTGTAAACTTCAAGTACCTACAATAAAAGAATGAAAACTGAAAATAAAACGAAAAGGCAACCATGAAAAGGAGTGCAATTACTGAAATTACAAAGTAGAATTCAATTACAGTGGCCGTCATTCATATTGACATTTTTACAAGGTAGGTAGGTAGGTAGGTAAATAACTTTGAGACTTAAAATTAAATAAATTAGTACCTATGTCGTAATTTTCTATAGCTAATCGAAGTTTTAAATAATCACAATGTTCACGGAATAGCAATTTACTGAAATAAAGCGTGCTGTATGTAAAGTGGTTAGGTTATCATCTATTTACGGTTATGGTAAAAAAATTAAATTACCTTATAATACCTTATAATATATCTAAACATTATTAATTAACTTATTATAAAAAAATTATTTTATGACTATAAAATTTCTTAAAAAGATTACAATACAGAAGATAGGGCCTTTAAAAAGGACAACAGAGGATTAGGTTAGAAAGTTAAATTCACGTACAGTTGTACGTGTCACTTTTGCGTCGTCACCCTCATTCCTTATATAATCAAATCATTTTTTTGCGGATAGTCACTAGACTCCCGCTTGGGACACACCCCCACAGAACAAAATTTCACTTTTCGTAAAGGCATGTTATATCGTTGTGTATCTACAGAAAGTTCTTTTCTTTTGCACTTCTCGTTGAAACGAAATGGTTTTTATTTTTTTTTTTTTTTCACTAAAATTTAAGATTTTTTTTTGCTCATAGGTACGTAATTGTACATATTTTAGAAAACTGTCGAATCTTTATTTTACTAACCCTGAGGTTGCACATGTTTGTTGATGGATTATATTTTACTTTGTTGCGCGATTAATTTCTTAAGCAATTAATTGATTAAGTATTTAGATTAGGATTACTTAATACGGCAGTTGTAAGTATTGAACCACAAAAAAAGTACATATACCAAAGGAAATCAAACCGACAACAGTAAGTACCGTTGAATAGAAGAGAAGAACTTCAACTAAATGCCCAAGAGAAACGTAGAGAGTGTTTAGCTCCAAACTTTTTCGTTGCTGTTTGCCGGTAAAACCAAATGGAAGTCTGATGTTGTTGGTGGCAAAGGAGGTATTACGGCTACGGGGTATTTCTGGACACGCGTAGATTGACAAAAAAAAAAAAAACAAGTTATAGCAGTGTTTTGTCTCTTATGCTATTGCTATACCTATGAGATTTTTTAATGCTAAGTTTTGGTAGTTTTTATTTTGTTATCATTCAGTATTCAAATTCATACTATCTACTGCTATAGATATAAAGGAAAAAATCTGCTTTAATGTTGTGTTCCTTAAAAAAACTAGGTTAGCTATAGGTAGGTTCTATGTATTATATTTTTTGGAATGAAATACCTACATTTTCAATCATTTTATCTTGCTCGTATACAGTGTGTATAAGCTGTTCTGTTACCATGGAAGTAAAGATACCTAAGAAAGCAAAACCTTGGGTTTTGTAAAATCTTGAATTTTGGAAATCGAAAAAATGAACAAACCGACATCTACCTATTTAAAAAAAAATTGTTTTTATTGGTAGATATAGTTTTAATGCAAATATTTCAATGGTAAAAAACAAGAAAGGAAAATATTGTGGCCAAACACTAAAATTAAATGACTGATATTGAAATAAAAAAGGCACCACTCGAAGATAAATAAAGAGAACAAGACTAAAATATCAATAGGTATGTAAGTAGTTACTGTGATATTCCAAATTAATGTTTAAATTATACCTATAATGATAAAACTAAAAAACGCTTAGATCAACAGCATTTACTCACTGTAGGATAGGTATAATAATGAATAGATCGAATTTGCTATATACATTATGTACCTAACAAAATGCTCAAACAAGTAAATGCAATTTAAGAATAGAGTGGCACATATTTTTTTTAGAAAATGCATTAAAAATAAAACAAAAGGTTGAAATTTATCAATATCATTTTAAGAGCACATGGGTATGTGAACCACATAATGCTGGAATTTTTCCGTTGTAAATTATTGAGATCGAAAAAGAATACCTAGGTACTATATTTTCGGTGGTATTTTATGTAGGTACTTTTGTTTTCAATTGAAGGCCAGAAAAGCAAACTTGTTTTGGAAGCAATTTCCATTTGAGGTCCAATCGGTTTTTTGTTTTTGAAGTGTTGAATTGTAAATATAAATTCATTAGTGTATTGTATTATACATAATGTGTATGTATCTTCTTTGCAAACAGCAAAAGCTCGTTTTTTTTTACAAAAATATATGACAAGCGTGCAGTAGATAAGGCAACTCGGATAAATATCTAGATATACATATGTACCTACATAAACGTATGTATAGCTATACAATCTTCATTATACAATTATATGCGCTTATTAGGGTGGTCGTTAAAAAGAAGTTTATATGGGATGGGTCTAAGTCAGCTTCGAATGAAGACAAAATAGTTCTCTATTTTTTCAGGTTTTGCATAAACTATACTCGCTGCAAAGCTTACACCAAAAATCATAAACGATTTTTTTTATTTCGTTAGCAGCGTACTTTAGAGTTTAGCAATTACCTACTTAAATTTTCTATTTTTGAAATAAAAAGGTGTGCAAAATTCACATCGTACAAACTTGCTGGGGTTCAAGTGGCTGAGAATCATGAAAATCATGTTTTAAACTGCTAAAAATGGTTTAATTTCAAAATAATAAAAACTTCTTCTTGAGATATATGAATTTATGCTAAAAAAATCGTTGGAGCGGTAAAGTTTATTTTTATATACCTACCTGTTAAATTTATTGAAAATTAAAATGGTACCTATGCAATTTTTAAATATTTACTAGTAATATACACCTAAAAACCTTATTTAAAAAAAAATAAATACATTAACTCATTTTCAAAATTTTGGTTGATAAGAAAACATTTTTTTGTGAATCGAAAAATTTTTGTTAGAAAATTTGTATACATATATCCAATATTATTTCTACTTTAAAAGACCTCTTGTATAAAAACGAGAAAGTAAAAAAAAAAACCTTTCTAAAGAGTTTTTGGTAATATTTTGTTTTAAAAAAATATAGGCCATGCCTACATTAGAGCCATCTCCGGATATACATACATATATAACTTTTTTTCATAACGGTCCTAAATTCAGAGAATCACCTCAAAATCTTAACTTCCAAGTTTGATGAAAATCGTTTCAGTGGTTTGGGATGTACGTACACATAACGGAAATAATTGCAGGAAAAACTTTGTTTGTGTTCTCTATCACCTTATATCGCAAGTTGAAATACCAAGTTAAATTCACCGCTATAGATACCTAACAGTGAGCATTTTAAACCATGGAATAACAATAAAAATTTGAGATACCTATAATCAATTTATCTCTATTTTAAACCGATTTAAGACCATCTAAACATAATATTTAAAAAGATATAACGGCCACCCTAATGTATGTTTATATTATGTACATATATATATCAAATGTGTTATAAGAATACAAGATTTTATTCCATTAACAAGTCTGCACTAAATGGATTTATTCAGTTGTTTGAATTTTTAAATATATTTCAAGTTTTCACAACAAAATAAGTTGGTATATGTTTAGCATGTATATAAATGTACATACATACATATACATACATATGTATGCACTTTATTGTTTTCTTTTTTTTTTGTTTCTATTAATAAATCTTTTTTTTTTGTGACGGTTATAATTAATTATGACTCTTTTTCATATTTAAAAACTGCGAATTTCTTCGAAATTGAATCCAAAGACTTAATCATACCCGTACAAAAAAAAACGATTCGTAAATTTCGTAGAAATTCTCAGTTTTGGGCAGTACGCTAACAGACCTTAAGTTTTGCGTTTGTTGATTTAAAGTCACCTTGACAAATTCAACTACAAATTAATTCAGTTTAAGTAAACAACCGAATAGGTTTAACAGTGGACAATCATTAAAAGAATTAGATTTTGTTGATTTTTTTTTCTGGAAACCATTAAAAGTTCGTTACTTGAGGCTTTACATAAAGACACTTAAAACATAAGCTCAAAGTTATGTTAATACCAGTTGCACTAGAAAAAAATTAGAAAACTCTTAAGATAATTTTATTTTTATTTATGCACTAGAAAAAAGTAAGAAAACTTTAAATATAAATTTATAACATTAATTGCAATAATTATGATAAAACATCAAGAGGAATGTAAATGTTTTCAAGAAGGACAGAAATACTGTCAAAATGATATAATTGTAAATATAAACTTATCTTGAAAAAATTCAAACTTATAAAATTATTTAATTATATTAACTTCCCACTTTATTTAAACATTATTGTCCTTCCATTTTTACAAATTTATCATTGAAAACACATTGCAGTCGCCGAATGAAATAAACAAAGTCATATTCTCCTAAAAGTATGTAGCATATTTTCTAAAAAAAAATTCACCGGAAAATTATACTCTATCTTACTGATGCAACTAATCAAAATAAATTCAAAAAGTAACGGAATTTTAAAAAAATTCACTGTTTGATTTAAATTGTTTGAAATTAAAACTAGTGGAAATTTCATCTTAAGCATTGACAATTAGTATGCTTAAGGTAAGATTTTTCAAACTTTTAATTTTGTGTTAAAAAAAAATAAATTAAATTTTTTTTTTTGAAAACTACGTTAATAACCAAAAGTCGTAAGAGCCAACGGCATCAGTTAAGACATAAATTCAAATATTTTGTGTATATATAGGTAAAGCGAAGCAATATAAGTACGAGTAGTTAAATTACTATGTGTAAGACTGCAAAGTTGCGAAAATTTACAACTCAATTAGTTGAAGCGGTAAATGACTATCCAATCAATCATTTGGCTCTCATATAAGCTAATACACTACTTCATCTCCTTAAACTAATTTGTCAGATGTTGTTTTCCTCAAACAGTACACCAATTCCAATCCATTCTTTCATTCATGAAGTTTAATAGTCGTCTGTAAACAGCAAGGGTCATAAATAATATTAAGCGTACACACACAACTTCAGAGGCTCACGCAAAACACAGTGTTTCCACCACATCAGAAATATAATACAAAGAATGACAGAATAACAATATTTATGGCACGTTCTCTCCCTTTTGAAAAAAGTTGAAAATGAGTTGAAGTTATTTAACGAAAAAAAATTACATACCACCGCTAAATTCATAGGTGGTCGAAAGCTTAAAATGGACTCCTTATATGATCATTTCTAATATAATTAATTGAAAGTACATAATAAGAATAACTAATCAAAACACATAAATACAAACAAGATACACACATATAGAGCATTCGGTTCAAGCGCTTTTTTCCGTATACGACCGATGGTTAAGGTTTTAGAAGATATCACGGTAAAATGATGATAATGTCCGAAAAATATTATTTTAAGGTCATAATGTTCGTTTAAAAAAAAAAATTAAGACACTTGTTTCTGAATGTGAGAAATAATTCAAAAAGGTGAAATGTCGAAAGTAAAAAATTTTCGCAAACAACTTTTTAACTATAAATTTTTTGTAACATGTTACGAAAATAAAAATATGCCAATAAGTAACGTGAATCAATTTTATAAAAAAAAGTCTTTAGTTTTTTAAGAAAATCGATTTATTTGTCGGTTATTTCCATACACGAGTCAGTACATATGTATCTCAGTAATGGCTCGGTCGATTTTGTTGTAACTTTGCTGTCCGTTTTTTAGTATTAGAAAAGTAGGTACAGCATTTACATTTTATGTAGAATTCATTTTTAATATCTAGATAATTTGCAGCTTTGAATCACAACATCAAGTTCGTGCGATCCCAATATTAGCGCAACAGGAATGTTTTTTTTTTTTTCTTTTTTTCAATTTCAAGAGAAACATGATGCATGTCATGCCTTTCGAAGACATATCTACATACATATATGTACATATATAGACTGTGTCATCTTTAATTTGTCATAGATTTTTTAAAATGCATACAGGTATATAATTAGGTAACCCACCAATCTGAAACCTACACAATTTTTGCACATCACATCCTCGTTATATTATGTATGATCTCGTAATAATACATAGATAGTATATACCTTTCACGCCATCATGCATAAAAATTAACATATAAATGAACTTTCATGGAAAAATTGTCTATATCTATCTAACTTTTGCCCTAAGGCTGCCAAGTCTTTTGCCGGAAACTCCATAATAACGTCTGATGTGATCGCGCTTTGAATCACATGCTGTCTACAGCTGTGTACCAGCACAGTTATTCTCACACATGGGTCTCCGAAGCTAACACAGAATTCATATGAATAACAACATACCAACAATAACAACTATGCCAATTTATTGAAAAAAAGCATATCTTCATATCAAAATAAACAAACAGACAATCGTTACACATTTATGCCCTCGGAGCTCTGACTCGGCTGGTCTGACTTGGGCCTGGCATGGCACCCAAACTAAGTATATCATGTCAATTCTCCAACAATCATTCCCGCACTGCAACTCCATCCGACCCCCATTTCCCATTCAAAATCACCAAACTAAAAAAACATACATAAATATTTTTTTTTAAATACACTGCAGAGTTCTCATTCCCACTGCCATTACCACTACCCGCCCTCCAATCTATGAACAGCAACAACAACGAAAATATCAACAACAAAAAAAGTATCCAACTCGATCTCATTGAAGACCCAAAAAGCGTTCAAGTGAAGGAGACTCCTCGCGCCCTCCAAAAAACGCGCCGAAGCAGTCTTCTCATCGCCACCATGGAAGGACTTTATAAATTCAGTCTTCCGTTGGCAGTCATCGTGGCTGGATTATAGAATCGCGATTCCATCCAGAAAGCCTCCCTCCATGTGGGGCTCTATTTATTATTACTATTAATGTTCAAGTGGATAGTGTTTAACAATTAATAAAAAAAAATTGAAGAAAACGAAAAAAAAAACTACAAAAAGAATCTTGATAAAAAGTAAAATTTTAAATTGCCACTCGCTCGGCGATCGTTAAAAATATCGTTTTACCATTATTTGACGACGACGACGGACGATCAGACGCATTATTCCATTGCAACTGCTGGATAAACATCGATCGTATAGCTCGTATCGTAGGAAGTCAGGCTTTTTAGTAAGCGGCTTGGCAGCTTGCTTGAGTGCAGGCGGGTGAAGGCGGTAGATTAGCATACCGGCTGTTTGTGGATGACAAACGAATCGGGCGGGAGTGTAGACGTAGAGCGATCTTAGCTCGCGGTCGCGGTGGCAACGAGTAAAGACAACAACGGCAGCACTGCTGCTGAAACATGACAGAAATTCCTAATCCGACCGCGATATGAATTTTTGCAGTTTTGTATCTAGATACATTTGAATGGAAGGAAGAACTCTCAGAGCTCAGAGGACACGCATATTCGCTTGACGTGAGTTAACTAAGACGGGTGCAACGGTTTTTTTTTTTTTTGTGTTGTCCAATATTAAACGAGTATATCCAGGCCCAAGGTAAAGAAAAGCCGAACCCACCATCACCTCATAATTATTGTTTTCTTTTTAAATAAAATGTGTGTACAGTTCTATAAGTAGATCTAATGACGTGCCATTGAAATCGAACAGATGGTTTTTGAGACGGTGGACTGGCAAATTATTCATTAATTTGAAATTTGAATGACTGCTGGAAAATAAGATATAGAGAAAAAAAACAACAAAAAGGGTACACCC
The DNA here is from genome assembly GCA_951394125.1 of Epistrophe eligans. Classification (NCBI taxonomy): domain Eukaryota; kingdom Metazoa; phylum Arthropoda; class Insecta; order Diptera; family Syrphidae; genus Epistrophe; species Epistrophe eligans. Next base: position 94,577,409 of record OX596030.1, on the reverse strand, counting down.
CTTTGATAAATTTCAACGATAAATACAGTGTGCGACATTTCGATTGGTTTCATTTAATTAATTTTGGTAAAAAAAAAAAAATGTTATTAAAATTTTATTTAAACAAGTGAATTAAAAAAAAAAATTATATTCATCAGTGAATATCAGTATCAGTTTATCAGTGAATGTGTTCATTCGTTCAATTTGTATATAATGTAGGTAACTAAACCAAATCTAAAGTGTTAAAGTTTTGTTAGTTAAGTTAAATAAAGGTATAAGTAAAAAGTTAAAAATAGTAGGTTTAATACGTATTGGATGCGGTTTTAGCATTCAAATTAATCCTTAGTTTAATTTTTGACACAAAATATGTGAATCTGGAGACGTTAAATAATGTCAAAAATTAATCTCGATTTAATTTAATTTAACCGAAATTCAAATACAATTCAGACACGGCCTTTAAGTACAAAACTAAGCCCAGTGGATGTAAAGTTTGTACATACACATATATATGTATGTACATAAATACTTCACAATGAAAAAAATATAATTTTTAAATCTTTTTGAAATTCTAAAACGGAGTGACGTTCAATGTAAGTTGCAATGGTCTCAGTACACTTCTTTAGTACCGTGTAATATATACAGGGTTAGATTTAAATGACCCATAAGCATATATGTATTTAAAATGTATTGTTATCTACATAGGTACATTCATAATGTACCTACTTTTATTAATTTGAAAACATTATATTTTTGCCAAATGTAGACAAAACTGTCTTGTGGTTGTACCTACTTATAAACCGGAAACTACCGCGATGATATCCGTATCATCAATATGTAGATTCTAGTCCAGTAGAATAAGTCATGGCATGAGTCATAATTTCTTTTAAAATTTAATATTTGAATTAATATTTAAAATTTTAAAATTTAATATTTTAATTAATATAGTATTTCGGCAGACATTTTTTAAACAAAAAGGTTTAATCCGAGTTTTTTATCATTATTTGCTATTTTCTAATCGAAAAAGATAAAAAAAATATGTACCTATGTAGGTACATGTATATTTTTTAATCAATACAAACGAAGGAATCAAAAGCTGAAAACAGATTTTTCTAAACGTTTAAGAAACGATTTGAAAAAGCAAACAGGATCATGTTGGTTAATGCTGGGTAAATTTACTTATTTTTCTTTGAATAAAACTAAACATAATTTCATATTAAATCCCAACAGAATTGTTGATACCTACCTACCATACATACATATACATATGTACATACCTATTCATATAGGAATTTATTTAATTTATATCCAACATCAATCGAAAATGAACTAGGTATCAAGATAAACGCTAACAATCTGATATCTATCATTTAAGTGACTGACATTGCACAAACTCAGCTAGGTGTATATATTTGCATTTTTAAAATAATTTCATATAAAACCTAAAGAATAAAAATATCTTTAGTCAAGACACGCATATTAATCAAATATATGAATACAATAATAAGAAAAAAAAAAAAACAACATTACGATACCATTTTAGACTTCAATTACAAATTGATTGTCATTCAAATTCAAAAACAATGGCAAAAGGAAGGTAGGTAGGTATGTGCACCTATAATATGTATCTACTTCTTTATTCTATCTTCTTAACCCATAAATATACCTACAACAACAACAAAAAAAAACTTCACGTTGCTGAGTGTAATAGCATGGCAATGCAAGCAGCAAACAAAGGGCATTGCTCCCTTGATAATCGCGCGCAACAGTCTTCTTTTTTTTTAATTTATAATTTTTGTATAACTCAACCAACCCTACATACACTACAACTGGCTCTAATTCCAAACAACCTCGAGCTTCTGTCAAACAAGACAAGATAGTTATCTCTCTATGCGCTTTGGATTGTTTACATTTCGTGCGCCATCATCTAGTAATCTAGCTGAAATCTTTAAGGGCACCGCGCGTCCGCAATCAGCTGTAATTCGTTTTTGAATTATTTCTGATGGTTTGTTTTTATTCTTAAATTTTAGGGCATCCATCAATGGGAAATTGAATGTTTTTGTTTTTTAGTTTCCCGTTGTGTTTTTTGATAACAAAACATAAACAACATAATCTACATAAATGTAATTTAATTTGAAGCGGGTGTGGGCATAATAATATATTACATCAGCTTGCCGGTTAAGTTACACAAGGGCAAAGTAATTAAATTACATCACTGAAGAGTGCATTATAATAGTTGAATGCCCCTTTTTCGAAAAAGAATGAAAGAAAATAAACGGCCATCTATTCATGCATAGCACAGCGCACAGGTAACGATTTCGAATTATTATGAATTTGCGAAAATTCGGTATCGAAAATTATGATTTTCAAAAATTCTCTAAATCCATAATTCAGTAAATTCTTAATAGATATCATTCTTCCTATATTTTTTTAACCTACGTATGGTCCCGTTTAAGAATAAGTATTACATATTAATTAACAAGCTAGTTAATGAATAATTAATAAGAAAATTATACCTATATATTGTACGTTTGCAACGCAGGGGACATTAATTTTGATAGAACTATTTAATTTCATTTAAACTCAGTACCTAAATGATACAATAATTCCCGTTCTCATTATTAATATGATAATAACTAAGCTTTAAATTATTATCATTGAAATAACGTAATGTTTTTATTTAGACTTTGGCTGTCCTGCGGGTATATTTGTTTTTGTTTTGTTGGCTTTAAGATAACATTTATGTATGTACATTAAAAGTAGCACACACGCATGTTGTGTTATAATTGAAATTACACATCAGCACTGTTAATGAATTGAGGGAATTATATTGTGGTGACATGACGCCAAGTTCAAACCTAAAAACTGTATGCTGCAGTAATTAAAGTGCTTGAGCTATATATACGAAAAATTATAAGGGTCAGTGTGGGATTTCCCATTCCCAGGAAAATTACAAATGTAGGTAATCAAACAAAACTTTAAAGGACTGTTTGTTTTGTTTGTGATTCGGTTGATGTAAATTCAAGTCAACTTTCCGCCCCTAAATCAAATCAAATCTAAATATGTAATAGGTACTAAGATCTAAGATATTTTTTTTAACAATTTCTTATAACTGGCCCTGTTTCAATGAGAAGTTCTGTTAACTTGCTCTTCATGGTCTGTTTTTGGGTCATCACCGTTAATCTCCTTAATAATTCGACCGATTTTGTTTCAATTTTGCAATTTTGTCGCCTCCTCCCAACTTGTTTTTAACGAACCACCCTAATCTAGATACATTATCGAGTATTTAAAATTCCCTCACAATTTTTTTTAACAATTAAAATCAAAGACAACTAATTGTAAATATAAAATCCTTACTTTTGTTGTCCCAACCGATCGGTAGGTAGGAATACCGTTCAATTTATTGAGAACCAAAAAACACGGTTATTATTAGCGGAATGCATCATTAATGAAAGACAATGGGCAGAACGCAAACGAATCGAACAACACACCCACAAAAATAAAAAAAAATTATTCTGTGAGTTTTGTTTCCAAAGAATCAGCTTTGGCTGGTTGCCGCTAAAAACCTAATCACGATGGACAACAACACTATACAAAATACATTCAATGGGGCTTTGATGATCATGATCACCCGACTTATGTATATATGTAGCTGTTGGTTAGAGGTAGGTGGGTTACCCATGTCGACGCTGCACTGCGCTGCTTGTTGAATATAAGAATGACGTAACTCGGAAGAGTCCATAATAATAAACATCGACATCATGTTCATTGTTAGTCAGCCGTTGTCTTGAAAAAACCGAAATATTAGTCCGATTTTGGAACGTTGATTATACATTCTCGGGTCGTGGCTTCCGTTGCCTGGTTCCTCGATCTTAAAAAAAAAAATTCTTTGTATGTCATGCTGGTGCGTGCGCTTGTCTGATCAGTTTGTTTTGCTCTTCCATTTGCAGGCAACTGCGACCGTGCGACGTCGGCGTCGGTGGAGCGAATTAAGTTTCTAGTCTAAATGATCGATCGAAGGACAGCAGTAGTTCATCATACAACACTTACACGCGACGACGGTGCTCGGTGGAACAACTTTAAACAAAAACAAACAAAATGTGCTACATAATCATCACGGGAGGCAGCCTGGTCTGGTTTATCTTGAGCCTGATCGCTGATATGTTTATCGTGTCGGCAATACTCACGCCAAAGTGGCTGATTGGTCCTAACTCGGAGTTGGAGGCTTCGGGGGCATCAAATCTCACCGCCCACAGGTATCCGTCGGTGGGCATCTATACGCGGTGCAAGAAGGTGGAGAAAATAGGTTTTAACTGTGGTAGTTTCGACTTGGAAGGCTTCAGCACAGACAACGAAGTGTACCCAGGCGAGTGGAAGGCGGCAATGTTCTTTATATCGTTGGGGTTCGCGATCCTTACAACAACTGTGTTCCTGACGCTTCTCACCTGTTGCCGGCAATCGCTGTTTGGCAAGAGTATCCACAACATTACGGGCTGTGCTCAAGTTGTTGCTGGTGGGAGAACGATGAGATACCTAGACTCGGAGTTGAGATGTCATTAATTTTTGCACTGTCTCTCTTTTCTTTTCTGTTGCAGGAATCAGCGTAATGATGGCGATATTTCTGCATCCGATAGGATGGGGCGCGCCAAGGGTGTTGGCGCTCTGTGGACCTGGTGCTGAGCCATTCTATCCATCAATGTGTAGCGTGGGTGAGGATAACAAGAAGAATTTTTCGTATTTTATAGTTAATTTTCTATAGTTGCACATTTATTAACTCGCTATATATTTTGATTAAGCGGAAAGGTGTGTTATAAGATGGCAATTTCAAGGGTCAAGAGGAGTGTGGGTGAAGTAAAGTGGTTTCGATAGTTAAGTTTTGTATATAGACACGAGATATTTTTACTACGAAATGCAGGGACGAGTAAGAGATTATACTTATAATAAGAGTGAGTGGGAAGTTGTTTTATCTCTTGCAGAAATGAATGTAAAAAAAAATTACAAGAGGCAATCCAATAAAAAATCCTTATGTTTTCGAATTGCTTTTTAGCACTAGAACTTTTTTTAAATGTTTGAAAAAACCTTTTTTGAACTAAACTTACTATAAAAAAAGCTAAGTGACTGGCCGGCTTTTAAAAAGTTAGTTTATTCTAACGGGATTTAATCGATAAATTATTGGAGATATGTATATACCTAGTCGCATTTTGGAGATTAATGAAATTTCGATAATGATCTTTTTGTCAAAATAACTCCCACAATAAAATTGAACAACTTTTTGTTCTTTGCTCCGATGCAAGCAATAGTAATGGTAAGTCTTTTAATTACAATTTTGGGTAAGATTGGTTCCTAATAACTTAAAGATCGTATTAATTTAAGTGAAAAAATTGTAATCGTAAACGGTTTTTCATTAAAAAAATTTCCTTAACGGATTTTTAACAGTCGTTGGTACCATTAGGATTGTTCGTTGAGCACTGAAGACCTGGTTCAGCGAACCTGGGATCATAAGATCTAGATTTTCGATGTTGAGTTGAGGTATAACGAATAAAAAAAGTGACATGAGTTGTGAATCATTTATTTTGCGACCCAACACGCTTGCTGCATTAATATTGTTTATTTTTATAATGTATATTTTTGGTTATAAAACATTTTGTTCATCTTTTACATAGTACCTACTGAAAAACCACTAACGGGCATATTATTCACTGTGAATTTTAACAAATTTTAATTTAGTGAAAAGTTTAATTATATATTAATTATTTGTACGTTCATTTTGTTTTGTTTGTTTTGTTCTTTAAAAATTACTTTCAACAACAGAAAAAATTCCATTCTATTTACATATGTACATATACATATAAAAATTTAATTTTTTGGTTTAAGGGAATTCGACATTTGGTTGAAAGAAATTCTACATTAATGTTATTTTGTGAAATAATTTTTCAGAAAAATGTCATTTTTCTAAAAGCGAAACAAATTTTTTATCGGAGGTTCCGTTAATTTCGGTCCCAAAAAAAGCTTTTTTAAACTTAATGCAATTTTCTTAACCGCCTCTTCTGTTCCATCGACTAATACACGAAAGAGACATTTTTGTATAAAATTGCAAAGCAAATTAATGACGAATTCGGCTGCTTGCAATTTTTTTTATTATTTATTTTTAAAATTCTATAGTAAAGTACCTAGTTGGAATTATTTTACTTATCTTATTTAAGTCTACATTTTTGGAAAGTTTACTTTATTTCTTATTTTGCTTAAATAAGTTTAACATAATAAAAAATATTTCTTTTCCCCAGGAATCTCATTTTACTGTGCCGTTATAGGATCTCTATTGTGCTTCATCTGCGCTGGAATAAGTCTTAAAGCTGAATCATCAAATATGCGAACTAAAGTGAGACGTCGCATAGAAGAAGGCGACCGTCTTGTTTGTATTCCATAACAACCAACAACCATCAAATAAAACACAAGTTAAAAATCCAGCATCCAATAAATACTTAAATACAACACAATTTACAGATAGTTCTTAAGATCGTAACACATTTTGTTTATTTTTTTGTTGATTTATTTTTATTTTTTTTTTAATAATTTACAACAATTAATTGTAATTTTTATTTTAAGTATGGATATAGATATTAGGATCGTAATATGAAAAATTACGTGTATATTTTTTTTTATTAAAACAAAAGATCACAAAAAAAATGTTTACAATAAAATTAAAGAAAAAATAATTACTTAAATTATTTACAGATTCAAAAAACGTTACTTTCGTTTTCCTTTGGACTTTTTGGTTGTTTGTGATTGGGCAGCTACTTGTGGATTTGCTTTAGGGAGATATACTCCGTGGTTGGTCTTTTTCAAGTGTGCAAAAAGCTTATTCTTCGATGGAAATGTTGATTTACATGTAACACAACTATGGGTGATATCGCACGATGGATCATCGTTTAGATTGCTTAGTGATTCTTTAGTGGATTCTTTAACGATTGGCTGCACTTCTGCATCTGCTATGGGTTTCTTCTGTATCTTTTTGTTCTTGGACTTTTTAGATGTCTTCTTGCCCTTTGTCCACTCATCGTCACTGTCGTTAGCTTCTTTTTCTTTATCTTCAATTGGGGTCTCAATTTCAAGCACATCATGGGCCTCTTCTTCATCGAAGTCTTCTTTATCGACCGTTGGAGCCTTCTTAGCCTTTTTATTCTTTTTGGCTTTAGTTTTCTTTATTGGGATCATGATGTGTTCTTCGTTTTCATCCTCCTCATCCTGTTCCTGTTCATCAATTTCCAAATCCTTTAGCTCATCGTCAAGTTCCGAAGTCAGTAGTTCTTCATCTATCTCCTCCAAATCACTGGGTAGCTCGTTCATATAATCTGACATGTCATAAAAGTCACAGTCGAGCTCATCTAAATCGTCTAATTCAACTATATGAATCCCCTCTTGTTGATTGATGTCGTCTTCGAATGACTTCTCCTCTTCCTTCATTTCTCGAACGAGTCTTTCGATGTTCTCTTTGTGTTTTTTGCTGGTTTCATGGTTTATGAAGGCATTTTCATTTGTGAACGCCCTGTTGCAGGCCACACAATACAGATCATCGACAAGGTCATCCTCTTTAGCCTCACCCGTATCCGAACTACTAGATCCCTCTTCAGATTCCAGCTCTTCGTCGTATTCCTGCTCTAGTTGCTTTAGCTGCTCCTCGAAGCCCTCGTTAAAAACATTTGCGTTAGCCTTACGCATCTCTTCAAGCTCGCGATTGCGTTTCCTGATCTGTTCCAGTCGGTTTTGTTCCTGTTTCTGGCGGTTGAGAGCAGCTTTCTCCTCCAGCAGTTTCTTATTTGCTTGGACACGCTTGTCTCTTTTTCGGATGAACGATACTAGGTTCCTGACCTGAAATTAAATGTAAAGTACCTATACAACTGTCATTATAGAACAGCCTTACCTCTTCATTTCTCTCCCTCTTTGCTTGTTGCACAATTTTTTTCATGTCCTTTTCGATGTGTCTTAACACCCGTCGATCCTTGATTCCGGTGATGTCATGCGGACACAACCAAGTGTAGGTCTTTTTAGTGCAATAGCTCTGCCAGTAAGCATAAAATGGTCCAACAATATTTTCATAGCTGCTAGTAGAACCTCCGAATTTGGGAATATTTTCGATCTCCTCTTCGTCATCCATGAATTCAGCATCCTCAGCCGCGATTTTCTCGAAAACCTCTGCATATATTTTGTAAAATCCCTTATCATCATCACCATACCCTTTGAAGCACGAAACCGTGAAATATTGAAACAAATCCAAGCAGTTCTCTTCGTACTCCGAATTCTTGCCACGCAAAATTTGTTCCCTATGATTGTCGTACCATGCACGTTCATGTTGATCCGATAGCACCTCGTATGCTTGTTGGAGTGTCTGGAATTTCTCTTTGGCCTCTTCCAAATTGTTTAGATTTTTATCTGGATGCCAACGAAGGGCCAATTTTCTATATGCTGTTTTGATGTCCCCATCGCTGGCATCGCGCGCAACACCAAGTTCTTCGTAATAGCACTTCATGATGTAACGTTGTTTTCAAGTAAAACACAACAATTGAATGCGGAACCCTTCGATAACAAAAAAGGAAAATTGAAAATATTTAACTTTGCCAAAAAATTTAGAAAAATTATAAATAATTATTAGCTGTCACCGCATGTACATTATGTACTTCACGTTCACACATGGGATTAGTATATTTTTAAAAGAAAACAAAAGGGAAAATGTCAAATTGAGTGGAGTGTGTAGGTGATGCCAAGAAAACAGTACATTTCCCATAAAATGGTTTAGGTACAAGATATTTAAAAGAAGGTGAGTTCGAAGAACCATCTTTTAACCTCCGATTTTGTACACAGTCGTATATTCAGCCGGAACCACACTTATCTCGTCTGGTGTGTTGTAAAGTGGTCTGTGAACAAAATGGCTGTCAATCTTTTGCTGATTGCGCCATACGACGAAGAACTTTGCAGATCTCGCATGAAAATGAATGCGTAAATCCACCATAAGTAAATAGCGAAAGCAGAAAATGAAAGTTTGCAACAAAAAACTCTGATTATTGTGTCAGTCAGCGACAAAACCATCACTGCACAACACACCACTTCAAAACACACCACACGAGAAAGTGGTGTGATTTTGGCTTAAGATTTCTTGGATGGTGTTCACATTGGATTGGAAGTCGATTCATTTTAGCTTCTCAGTATTTTTTCTTGCTTCCACTCAATGGTGATGGCGAAGAAGTTGCAGTAAAGTTAGGCAGGATTTTTTAGATTACAAAAAAAAAAAAATGATAAAGAAGACAAAATAAATCGACGAAGTGAGTCCAATGTGAATACATTAATCGTCCCGTTTACCTGTAATGCGGAATCGAAATATCGAATTGGATTTTAAATATAGAGAGATAGCAATATTTTAACTCAACTTTTCTAAGCCAAACGCGATCGATTCAACGGTGTTCAAAATGGTCAAAGCAAGCTTCAATACCACACTCTTGGGCAGTTGTACAGCTAGTCAATAAGATCTGTTTACTTCAAAAAACTGTCAATCACCCTTATTCCGATAGGCGTTTTTCTAAAACGCCAACTGTCGTTTTCTGAGTCGTGTCGTTTTTTTATTGGTATTCCGTAACTAAAACGCCAGCGTTTTTCTCGCTCTTACATTCCACAATACGATCCACCAAAACAGCTGACATTTGACATATAAAATTGTAAACAAATTGAATTTCAAATTTATACATATTATTTGTATAAATTTGTTTTAAACAAGATTAAACGGAAAAATGTATAGTGTAGCAAGTTATTTTTCTTGGAGCAGCAGTGACGACGAAGAGGAAGAAAGAAAAAAGAAAGACTTGATACTGCAGAGGAGGGGCATTCGATCTAAGCAAATCCTTTTGATTTGCCTGACACAAAGTTTGTAATTAAATGAAAAAAATATATCCATTAGGTTATTCTAAAAATGGTTCTGACCCTTTATTTTATCGCAATTGTTAACAGATTCAAAATGTTCTTTCGTCTGGACAAAGAAGCCTTCAAGTATGTTTTAACATTGATAGAAAACAGTTTTCCTCAGCAACGTTCTTTGGCAATTCCAATGGTTTTGAAACTAGCTGCTACCCTTAGATTTTTTGCTGAAGGGAGTTACCAAAAAGGAGTTGGGAACGACTTCAATTTGGAACTAGCCCAGCCTACTCTTAGAAAAATTCTTAGGAAAAAATTAATTTAATTTTTTAAAATTTGAATTTCACTCGCTTTTTGCCATTCTTTGCCATTTCTCATTGGTGGCCCAAAACTGTTTAGATACTTTGCAACATCCTCCCACCCAAAATTTTTCTCATAACCTCTTAAATTTTTTGGCGAGTTGCTCATTCTCCTCCATGAGCTCGATCAGTCGTCGCATTTAAATTTGTGTTGTTATTTTTACCCTAAACAAAGAATTTTAAATTATAAAAACTAAATTAAGTTTAAAAAATCTTACATTTTTACTCCTGTCGTCAACAAATTTCTCGACGACAGATTTCGACGTTTTTACCGACGTTTTTTGTATGGAAACGACCAACGGAATACAAAAAAAATATAGTGAACGCGTTCCACAAGAGAGAATCGACAAATTGACGTTTTTTTGTCATTGAACGCCTTACGTAATACCAAATTCACACTGTCGTTTTCTTTTTGGCGTTCAACGCCTTACAGAATAAGGCTGAATATCTGCTAATTTCAATTTAATGAACACAACGCAACGTAGCTGCAATTGAAGCTGCAGGAGGAAACTGGTATACATAGCTTAAAAGTCCACTTGGAGATATATCTGTTCTTCTATACTTGCCAAAAACTGCCAATTTTTATCAAATTTACAATTTTATTTATACATATGAACTTTTTGAAGTTCGGGCGGTGAAAATCTTTGGTTCAACCCCTCGGAACCTACCTATACCTCATATGAAATAAATTTTAAATAAAATACTAATTTATTTTTTGAATATGTTTTCATTTTTATTTTTCTTACAAAAATTTTAACTTCCATCACTTTCTATACAACACATTCATCATGAATATATAAATTTTAATTTTATTAACTTACAACTTCATTTTATTTGCATATCAACAATGAAAAATTAATTTAATAATTAGGCATATATAAAAAAAAACTTAAAACATAGTTCGAATTATAAAACTGAGCAAATACAAGTGCATATTCTGCTTTTTTTTAGTGCCATATATAAATACACGATTTTATCTAATATTCCGTTAGATTCAATGGGACAAAAATGACTTTCAATTATGCTTATAAAATAAACTTTCTCGCACGTTCACTTAATAGATTAAAGTTTAAACGAAAATTTGAAAAATCATAGATTTTATTTATGTAAAAAAAAAAAACTATTTGCTAACAATTGTTATTGCGGTCTATAGCTCGTCATGTTTCGGCCCTGAGAATTCATCATGTGAAATGAATCCGTTTTTGTCCTTATCTTCGTGCTGGAAGATCTCTTCAACGAGCTTATCGTTTTCCTTGAGCATACTCTTGAGTTCTTCTGTGTCTTGTCCTTCAACGGCAGACATTTGTTTCTTCAAGTATTCGCTGACCTGAAGGTAAATAAAAAAAAAAAATGTTATAGAAACTAATTCAGTTTAAATTTATGAGAACAGAAAATCGAGTGCTTCTATAACCTATAAAAAGTTTAAAGGTTTATTCACACTATAATATTACAAAAAGAAAACCATTAATTTAATTTGCAAAGGCTTTTTGTCTTTTCAAGTGTGAATATATCCTTTATTTGTGTTTAATAATTTAAAATTAGAAAAATATGAATTATTTACAAAGATGCATCTCTATATTGCCATTGTATTGAATCTCAAGAAAACACGTCTATAAAAAGATTTAAATCAAAATGCATATAATGTTTAATATACGTTCCTGCATGCAGTGGCGCATGTTTTCTTCCCGCACTTCAGGTTAGGGAATAGGGTTTGAATTCATTAAGGGCCGCGAACTAATCACGCTACTTCTTGCTTCAGTTCGGCATTTAGAGTAAAGGAATATTGATCTCTATAATATCATTTCTAAAAATTTCATCAAATTCAGAAGAATAGTTCATATTTTATTGATTTAAGACGGTATCTCCATATTCATTGTATAATTTGAATCATTTAGGTACACACACTGTGGCGTATACGTAATTTTTGTCCATACAATTTACATACGGAACAATTTATTGCAATTGAATTGTTTTGGAAAAGAATTGAATGTGGAGTTGAAAGATGAGATATCAAGCAAAACAACGGCACATTAAAGCTTTTGCTGTTCGTACCACTTCGATTTTCGCTTCTTGCACTACAAATGCGCGCAGAAAATATGCTATATTTATATGATTAAAACAATTCCATATTTACAGCCTAAGTTTGGTTGAAAACTCCAATATCTTCAGAGTAGGTACACAATTCATTGAATTTTTTGTTTTAGTTTTGCATTAATGAAAATAGTTTACATAGACTATTTTTTGCAAGTGAACAAAAAATCAGGATCTTTTTCAAAATATTTTATGTGCATTTAAGTCATTCCTTAAATTATTCTATGAATCAGTTTATTTGTATGAATACCTTAAAAACCCCTACTCTTCAACCACAAAATGAACAAAGTCCATCACCAATTTGAAAAAAAAAATTAAAGTGCGACCCATACATAAACGTTTACCTCTTCGCGACTCAACATTTTATCATTGTTGTCATCAATTTCTTTGAAAACATTTGTTGTTGGTGGAGTGTTGCCAATGTTTATAAGTTCAACATCAAATATTAATACAGCGTTTGGTGGAATGACATTTCCAGCACCACGGTCACCGTATCCCAAGCTTGGTGGAATGGTCAATTTACGTTTTTCACCTATAAGAAAAATTAAAAAAAAAAGAGAAAAAAACAATCCGTTAACATATAAAGTACTTTTGATGAAGTGTAGCGCGCGCTGTAGACTTTTAATTGCTACACAATATAAGAAGTGGCATCCACTTACCAACACACATATCTAACAATCCTTGGTCCCATCCCTTTATCACTTGACCGGCACCCAATTGGAATGTGAATGGTTGATCACGATCCAAGCTGCAAAAAAAAAAAAATGGAGAAAATTTAACAAAGTTAGTTAAATTTTTAAATTCGAAAAAAAGTATTATTTATGCATGAGCAAATAAACATCCCATTATACCGCTAAATTTCTAAAGACTGTGCTGCCGGGACATTATTTTATGATGCGCTCGCTATATAACGCATTTGTCATATAATTTGATAGCTTATACCAAGCGCGTATCTCTTCACACGATTCATCATTTTGTAATTTTATTTATGGAAATATACAAGGAAAGTGTTCTGTTTTGTGCACCCACCAAAAACCACCGTGACAAGAAAAAATAAGACAACCTCCTAAGAAGAGCATTGGATGATGGACGGCGGGGCAGCAGTGACGGGAACATACGAAAAAAAAGAAACATTTGAAGAAAAAACGATTCTTCTAGCTGTCATGCATGATTATGCGAAAAGGGAGTGAAAACAGTTTTAAATATTTATCATACACCACGAGCGAAAAAAAAAGAATTCCTTTTTTGTCGTTTAATATTTAATTAGTGCGCCTGTCATATTTTCTAGAACTTAAAAAAAGTCTACAAACAATGTTGTTGTTCTGACTAATGAATATAACGGTTACCTTAAGGCTACCACCACCACCTTGTTGGCTTTCACAGAAACATGTCCCAATTTATTTATTGCATCGAAACATCGTCGTAATTTTTTTTTTTTTTTAAACTTTAAATTGTCCAAAAGTTTGTTTCATGTTTCCCAGGAGCCATTGCGATGAAAAAGTCCTTATTATCTATGACTTTTCTCGTTTGCATAGGTCTCTGCTGGCCGGATTTGCTGTTGCATCTCACTCTCTAAACAGTATATGGCGAACAATCGTCCCAGGGGCAAAGTTTTCGATAAAAAACTTGGTTTTATGTCATGTTGTGCGTCTTAAAGTTCATTTTTTTTATTCAAGTAGTTAATCTCTTGACAATTCATCCGTGGAATGGCATATTTTTCTTGCAAAAAAAAAAAACAGTTCTCTAGTGGAATTTAGTGGAACTTCAGAAAACAACAAATTGTCAAAACTACAGAAGTTTAAATGTTTAAGGTTTTCCTATTTTTTTTGTTTAACATTGACACTTTAACTAAATAATATCCTTCTTCTACCATTTGTGTAAAACAATGGTGTCGTTATTGTTATTATTATCCAGGTCTCCAGGCTGCCAAGGTTCGTATTGGATAAGAAGGAGGATATTATTTATAAAGTTGCGGGTATTTTGTTTCTTAAGAAGCGTTTAAATATTTTATTTGATTCTCAAGGGGTATCAAGTCGTCCCTGTATTATGTAAACTGTAGACGAAAAAAAAACACACACAAAAAATGGGGGAAGAGTCGCGAATAACATTGCATACAAATGTCATTGTAAAGCGGATTTTTGGTGCCTTGTGTTTTGTTTTTACCATCACCTTTCTCTTTTTTTTATATATTTTCTTTTTCTTTATTATTTTTTGAATGTTTTCACATGTTTTTCGTTGAAGGTGGATTACTTAAAAAAGACGGGAGGATTTAGACTTCTTTGGTTATACCTATTTGTATGAATTTTTATTGCATGTATTGTATAGGTATAGTCATGAATATCTAGTGTAAATGTCATGGTTGTTTCATTTTTATGGTTATCTCTGGCTGATGTGAGGCTTTTGGGAGATTTGACAGTTTGACAAAAAAAAAAAAAAAACAAAAATAAAAGTATCGTATGAACGAGTTTTTACGACCGATTAACCAACATAAAGTAAATTAATAATAATTGATATAATAAAATATATCAAGGCTTGGGTTACATAAATCTCGATTGTAACTTGTGTTGGTTTTAATTTAATCGCATTAAAACAATGGAATTCGGAACACTTACTATTATATAAAAACAAAACTTGAGCCTGTTATGGAATCAAGTGTTTCGTGATTATATGCAATTTCAATGTTAAGATAAATTAGGATAACATGATACGCTCGAGTAAGTTTTCCATGACATTGGGGAAGCGAAATATGAGTAGTATACAATAACTTATTGAAAAAACTTTTCGATTCTAACCGTCATTGCATCGTATATGTTTACTAACTTCGGTTAGAAGTCCCCGATTGAATAATCTATAAAAGCCCTACCTTTGCATACATTTAAGTAGGTATTTCCTCAAATTAAAATAAAACAATAATAAAAACTATGCATGCATCCGGAAGTTTTTTAACTTACTCCCTCTAAAATTAGCAATTTAACATCTGTAATCAAAAGTACCTTGGCCATTAAAAACTGTGTTATATTTTTTTGGGACAAAATTGTGACACATTATACCTTCTTTAAAGATTTATCAATTTCTATTGAGGCTTGTCAATTTTTAGTTCCCAAATTTCATCCCAACTTATTCTTCATAAGAAGGTCTCTAATATATTTTTTTAACTGCAGTTGTGAGGGGCTTCATTCTTTTCATGTCTTACATTCAGACGAAAAATGTGTAATACACAACTTTAGTCATTATATTTAACATGCAAGATGCAGACGTTATCCCTCAAAATTTTTTTCATCTCGATTCTGCTGCAATAAAATCAAACGAGCGTACCTAAGCTGGAATTTGAAATAGGTATATGTACAATGTACATTCCACCTAAAGTAACCATCTACATTGTACACTCATATATATAAAACCTTAAATGTCGGCCATAACTCTTTTCTTGCAATTTTCGTTTTCAAATTAACGGCCGTTTTACAACATCTTCACGGTCTCTCATGTATGATTCTATATACCCAACAACTAGGATACCTACACTTTTTCCAACCGATTTGATGGGATTTTTCATCAAAAAGCGCATCGGGAATGTTATAACACTTTACGTTGTAGAATCGTTTCCCTCGACAAAAAAAAACATCTCATGTTTTAAATAATTAATAAGCAGCGCAATAGAATACCATCGGGGTGTCTGAGTGTCTATCTGCATGGTTTTTGAATGAACCGCGCAAACTGTAAAAAATCTTCTTTCTAAAAAAAATAAATGGCCCAAGAAAACGTGATGTTCTAACCTTAACTATAAATTGTTAAGAATTTATACATTTTGTACTGCACATTTATATAAAAATGTAAAACAAACGCACTTCTTTGATTATATTTGAGGGATAAACTTAAAATAGCAGCACCTTCTTTGGGAAAATCCAGAAGAAAATTTCAACTCAGACAAGCTTCTTAATCGAAGTCAAAAAGTACTGATGGCTCTTGCCCAAGTATTCATCATCTATTGAAGTATCTATTTTTTTTTTTTCAAATAAGGAGAACCTAACCACATTCATTTTTTTTTTTAAATTCACATTTACAAAGCTTAGAAGGCCAGAAGTGTGGGATTTGAGTTTGAAAGTGCTAAAAATTGAGATTCATTCAAGGTTCACATAAAAATCGCATTGATATGCTCTCTAAATTATTCAATAGGGTTGGTCGTATATCACATCAGATGTGTACTCGTATTATGGCGCGTGGTTACGAATGAACTCTAAGGTCTACATACATTTGAATAACTTTCGTGATTTCCAGAGTAAAATGTTTAAAATAAAATCCTCAAAATAAAAAAAAATGACTCCAAAAAGGAAACTTCATAAAATATTTAGTGAACTCATAAAAAAATGCAAACGTCCGAAAGGACACATATGTACATATGTACATATTTATATACATAGGTATCGGTGGGTGGATGTTTTGTTTGGTTTGGTTGGTGGGCCAGACGGATGCCACCTGTCCTTTTTTGAATTGAGAAGAGCCAACGATTTTTATCCCCAATTGAATCCGTTTATGGGAATTTACCACACCCTGATAATGTGCGGAGTGATTTTTTGATTTCTTCCGGTCCCCTGGTCAATCCCACGGGTGACAGTAGCTTCTGGAATGATATGTTTGCATTTGTATCTACATATGTATGTAGATAATTCTTTTGTTAAACAATGTAAACTGTTTTTTGTTGATGGAGAATGTGGGAGAATTGTAAATTTAATTTGTGTATTGTTGTCTTTGATTGATAAATTATGAAAAAAATGTGATATTATGTTGTTTTTTGTTTTCATTCGATTTTAAAAAAAATTTTTTTTTAGGTATACATTTTGGCAGGGCTGAAAAGGTTGGACTTAAGGTTGTATTTTATATATAGATATCAGATAAATATTGCAATATTGCCTTGAAGGTGGCTCAAAAGTTTTATAAAAGTGTGAGAAAAGGCTCAAGCTGAAAAAGACAGTAGATGTAGATGGGACGATTCTTTAAAAAATATAATTAAAAAAGTTACTAAGTTCATATTATTTCTAAAGCATTATGGTACACAACATCAATCATGACTGACAGTTTTGCATACTCAACAAAAAACTTAACATATGCGCTTCAAAATTGAAAATATTTTTCGATGTGACTTTTCACGAGACGACGACGATGGTTTTTTAGGTGGAATTGTCGAGAAGAATATAAATTGGCAGCACTGTTTCTTGTGACAGTAAATTTGACAAATGATAGATGATTTTGTTAGTTTATTTTGGCGTTACACGACTGACAGAATTGTTGTCACAAAACTGGAAAAAAAATAATGGAAAATAATGACAAATGTATTTACACGAAGACATAATAGCACTCTGAAGATGCTGCCAATGGTATTTTTTAATTTTGTCACAATTCTAAAACGGTGTCAGCATAATATTTACACGATGCCATTTCTATGGTAAAATTAACATCTGTTGCACCTGTCACTTTTTTAATGACAGTAATACTGTCAGATTTTGGAATTTTTACAATATGAATAGAAATATGACTACAATTTGGCAGAACTAATGGCATTTTGTCAGACGTGTAAATTCAGCATAAAAGAGTGCGAATGTGGAAAACAAAATATTTTATGATCTTAAGTTGGACTGGGCAAATATCATTATTTCTGCCATATTTAAGCTATTTATTGCCATAATCGTGTTTTATGGTAGAAAATTCTCACAATAAATATCTAAGTAGGGCATAATTTTAAACGCCAGATATATTAAAAAATTTGGACCTTCTCATGCTTTTCATATTAAAATTTCACGTACAACACCGAAACTAATTAAATTATTGTGACGCAACCAATTTAATTAAGGACAAGTTTGTATATCCAAAAGAAAAAAATGAAACAACTAAAACCAGCCACAGGAAATGTTACATGTTAAGCCGATCATAAGTCTTAAGGCTACCGTAGAGTCTGCGATTATGCCACCAATATCATCATTGTTACGCCACACTATACGTCTGGTGAGGCTCACAAAAGAGAAAACATCTTCAAAATCCCCCCAGTAAAATTGTACACATGTAGTTAACTATACACACAAACGGATGTTGTTTGAATATCTTTTTTTTTGCGAGAAACTATACTTTCAGGCTTTTTGTTTCTATAACCAAAGATGGTCTTGGGAGCAGTAATGACTAGCAATAAAAGTATGCATGTTGGAAGGTACATAATATATAAGTCTACTAAATAGATGTGCCAAGCATTTCATAAACTGAAGACCCCATTGTATGTTAATTAAATAGCAATTATAAATTTGTTTTGTTGATGAAAACAAGTTGTGAGCCCTCACGTACAACAATACAATATCTATAGATTTGCCGAAATTAAAAAAAATGCAATCACTCATTGAATAGTCATAATTAGTTTGAGGTATCAAATTGGGTGAAAGCATTTTGCACGGTCCTTGGCCTATACACTATACAGCTTGCCTATGTGTGTGTCAACAAAAATTTGTGTGCGCAGCCATAAACTTCAAAACTTTCTATATATAATAATAAACTCTCTTGCCGATCGAGTTATGATCGATGATCATCTAAGGCGGCAACTCTGTGAATCATGGCATCGAGTTGCGAGTTAAGTCTTCCAGATAAAAATGGTGACAAGGTAACTTTCACTGATTCTCTCTTTGCGTTGTTCAATGGTTCACTCAGTGGGGAATAACAAGTGCAAGGTAGGTTGGATTAATATGGATAAACCTGCTCCTGTTTGAAGGTGATGTCTACAGTCTACACTTGACTTTCATATGCAGTTTACACAATGCAAAAAAAATAATTATGTTCGTCTCGTAACCTATAGCTTTAAGTTCACTATACCGACCTACACAAAGTAACGTGAAAGAAGAATTATGGACCGACCGAGAAAAGTTCCCAAATTAATCTGTAGTCTGCTGGGTAGCCATAAATTTAACCTTCTCACTGACAGCTAACGACGACGACACTGACGCCGATGGTAGTGGCGTCGAGATGCAACAAAGACACCTATTTCATGTCAAAATGATGCCTTCCAAAAAATGAATGTGATGATAGCAAATGAGACAAAATGTATGTAGCTAAGCTACTCCTTCGCTATGTATTCATAAATTCTGATTAAGTAATTGCTCCCTCTTGGAGCATATTGTCAAATTAATTTACCTTTAGGACACGTGAATTCGTTTAGATGATCCGTTTTGATGAAATAGGTTTGCTAAAAACTGACAAAAGCCGTGAAAACGTGACACGAATTCAACTGGACAATTGTTTAAATATTTTATAATTCGTTTTGCCACCCCTGCCCTGCCCTGCTGTCTTCGTTTACTCTCGGGGGATGAATAATTCAAACAGTGGTTGAGCCAGAGACAACAAATTGTCATCTTCCAACCCGAACCCACCACCACCGCCGCGCCGATGATGGCCATCCCACAACCAACGAATCGCTAAAAACAAATGCAAAGAAGATGAAACAACGGGAAGTAAATTGAGGCGAGTTTTTTATTCAAAATAAAATAGCAGCAGTATACGTACATAGATAGTATGGGTAGTATTATGGGTACTGGTATATATGTAGTTACCCCAAGTATCCGATATTTTATTCATCTGAATGCCACCTCTTGCTACGTGCTCGAGGTTGGCAAACGACCCAAACTTGTATGCAATTCACTTTCTCTGTTTGAGATGGCGGCGAGTTGATGGAGGATGGTTACGTTAAGTTAGTAGTTTTTTTTTTTTTGTTTTTGCCCATTTGCTTCTGCTTCTGGTCTAATGTGACCTCTTCGGGAACAACTATATTGCTGGCTAGTTGGACGAAAATGAATGGCAAACAAGGTTGCATAACATAATCCACTTTATAATTAATCAGACACGTATGCAATTGCCTTTGGTTCGGAAGAAAATGAAGAAGACGAAAAGGCTTGCAAGTTCATTTCAAACACACAAAAAAGCCTCCAAACCTTTACTTTGACAGGTGGGGTTGAGTACTCAGTACTGTCAGTGTCATTTTCTTTTGTCGATTGAAATTAATTTCCAAACCGATGGTTCACTTAAGGTTATGATGGTTTTATTGCTGCCATTTGAAGAAGGCTCCTATATATATTATCTAACCCCCGACTAATTGGGTAAACGTTTTCTTTCAATATTGGCTATGTTTGATTAGTAATTTTGCCCGGGAAGCATTTATCTGGTTTGGACATCCCACAATGAAAGAAAAATAACATCCTTTCGCGGAGGAGGTTATTTGCTTTAAGCATTTAAAATTATATCATCCTTGTCTCAAAGGACGAGATGCTTTAATTGCTTGTTGTGCACCTGCTATACAAAATTGCACAACGGAAAATAAAAAAAAAAGAAACAACATCCTTGTCTCGGGAGGAAGATTATCCCTCGTCAACGATGCGAAAAAGATGCTCTTTTCTGTTAATTTCCGCAAAATATAGCATACCCTCTGGCGTATGCTATATATGTACATGCATACCACCCACATTTAGGGTGCAACCACAAGAGTACGTACTCTTTTGATGCTAAAAATATAACCTTCAGCTTCGATGCATCCACAATGGGGTTCAAAGGTGCGAATGCTTGGGCTTTATCTAAGAAGTGGGTAAAATCAGTATTTAATTTTTTTTTTTTTGCTGTTATTCACATCAACAAGTTCTATCGTGTAGACACGACAAGTATTTTTTGAGTGGAGAATTATATTTTATATAGAAGACAGATTGTCGTCGGGTCGTCACAAAATAAATTCAAATTGCATAGAGAGAAAACTTTCCGTTGGTGGCCCTGGGCCTGGACTTGAGGTCAACCATCGGAACTATTTGTTTGTAAGTCTGTTTGGAGTTCACTTTTGATTTTACTCAATTAGGCAAGGACGATAAAGATGATGCAGTGAAGGAAAATTTGTAAGGTTGAACTTCTGTGTGACAGAAGGGGTTTATACAAAAATAGCCACTTAAACTGTCATATTATAATGTGAGCAGGGTTGCAGCTACCAAATTGAGCGCCTCTTGTAGTTCTATTTATGTGCAATTTGGATAAATATTATAAGCTGGAGTTAAAAGTGATAAAGCAATACACTACATCTACGTGTAATACTACACAGTTCATATTTTTATTTACAAGAATTTATGGCTTAGTTATAATTTTTTCAAAGATGTTCCAATTTTAATAGTACATTGAATATAATGTTATTGATTTTTTTATATTTTTTTTATATATGTATGTACATATATTAGTTTTCTAAGTGTTAGTTAATATAACTTTATATAAAATTCCAGAAAAATGAAAGAGCAAAATCAACATAAAAATAAGTAATAAATAATTAATATTGACAAGAGGTCTAAATAATAATAATGTTAAGAAGAAAATTTTCGAAATTTAAAACGAGTTAACATCGTAGTATTATCTTTTAAACATTTTATTAAAGTGAACATCACCAACTGTCTATTTTTTTCATTTTAGTACCATCATGACTCCTGTCACTTTGTCAATTCCAAATGTGGAAATGGTATTTTTGCCATTACTTTTTTTTGCATAAACTGACACTATTTTAGGCGTGTTCGGCTGAAGTTTATTTAGAAAATGTTTGAAACTAAAAACATTTGAGTAAAGTTAGAAAATTATTAATTAGTATCATGCTAATACTTTAACATCAGGCTATTAAACATTTTGCGCTAATAATTTTATGGTAAAGTTATAACTATTTTAAGCGAATGTTCAGTTTTTTTTTTTTTTTAAATCAAATACATAAATACACCCCTGACTATATTGCTTCTATTGCTTCTATAATCATGTACAGCAATTTATTTCTGGTCGTCAGTGCTTCACAAATTCCTAAAAACTCTTCTTCAACTCGCGTGATGGTGTCCTCTAAATTGAAGTCAAAGCTTTTTAAACTAAAAGTTATCCAAAAATATTTAAATCACATTATAAAACAATTTCCGACAAAACTTCTCCTAAAATTATCTATATCTTTCTGCATATAAAACCAGAGGAGCAACCTCTTCAAATTGAGTGCCCAAGCTAGCCTTCGGGGGATTCCTCTACATACAACATGTCATTACAAACCATTCAGGTGAAAGATGATTTAATTTGCCTGTCAAAGTTTCTTTCAAAAAAAAAAAATACAAACATATATAGACGTATGTATGTAGGAACACACTCATACACTCGCAGTCAATTGAACGGTTCCAAAAACCAGATTGTCCAAAAAATTAAAAGATTTTAAAATGTTATCTCCAGCAAATTAGACCATAGAACGTGGTCGTTTTATATTTATTTTTTAATTTTAAACTCCTTATCATTCTAACTAACCTTATCGCTCTTGGGTATTTGGACAAAAATAATTTCATGTGATATGAAAAATAAATAATAATAATAAATTAGAACAACTGAAACCACACACGGATGGATCGGAATAACGGGATGTCGTCGTAGACTAAGAACCTTTTGCCGCAAATGTGAAACTTAATCCTACAGAAATTCTATGTAAACAACTTCCTGTTCTTTGAAGCAAGCCATATATACGATGTCATAGGTGGTTCTGTCTCGTGTCTTTTGAAATTTTAAGGATACAATATATATGTATATAAATACTTATACTCGTCTTTCACTAAGATTTACTAAGTTAATTATAAAACATGAATATTTGGAAGATAGGAAGATGGGGATGAGAGGTCATTGTTGGAGGATAATATATCCACAAATTTGTTTGAATTTAATTACGTGGATTCACGTGGGAAAAATAAATCAGTCTGATCCGCCACCGCCATATTCTATGTTTTAATTGAACAATTCCTTTTTTTTTTTAAATTAAATCGATAGGTTCATAAAATTGTGTATACCTACAAAGAGAACAGGGTGCTTATATTTATGGGGCTCAGGTGTAATCAAAGATGAAAGCTGTGACGTTGGACACAAGGTGAACCGACTAACGGATTTTGAAAGAAATGTGCCCAGTAACAGGACTCAAATTTACAGGTTTTTTTATTTCTATTGCATTACAAAATAACAGTAGGTATACACAAAAGTTTATCTTGAACTGAGTTATAAAATTGACTTAGCTGGAAGTTGTTTGCAATTCATTTTTGAGCATATTGATTTTAATAGGTGGCGCTATAAACAAAAAAGATTTTTAATTATATAACGGGTAACTCGTTATAGATGTTACACTTTTAAAATGATATTTTGTTTTCCATATAACCCTATTTTGGGATACAAAGTTAAACCTTATTACAAACAAAGGTAACATTTTATCACAGGTCATAATGTATTCTGGGTCACCCTTTATCAAAACATAAATAAGGGACTATAGGTATACCACTTTTCTCCTGTTGGAATTTTAACAAAAGCTTTTTACAACCTTCAGTGCATGCAGTATGCAACTTTATACCCATTTTGTTTGGGGATCCCTAACCAATGCATATTGCATATATGTGATGATTTTCTGGTTAAAAGATCTCTCATCGATACGAAGCTAATTTACGAGGTTAAATCTGCATTCTGCAGTACAAAAGGTACAATACATTATTGACATGGCACAGTAAGGATAAGCAAAAAAAAAAAAACAATATTGGGCGTAATTTACATTTACATACTTTACAAACAGGTCGTATGTTATTTGGGGCTTTGGATGAATATATACGATTTGGAATATTTTTTTTAGATAATTTAAGAAAAAAAAATTATGAGACTTACCTTGAATCGAATTTTTTGCCGTCTGTTAATGTACCGGTGTAATGCATTGTCAACATGTCACCAGTTTTTGTTTTTTGTTCACACACTTCAGGCACACTGATGACATCAATTTTAAGGTCACTGCAGAGAGCACCAGCCACGAAAAGGCACGTTACAATAAGTACTGTTTTGAACATCTTCTGAAAAGATATATAGATATTTAAAAAGATTAATGAAAAAGAAAGAAGAAATAATTATTTAAAAGATACTATCGATCATCAAATTTAAAGTAGCTGCTATCTTTTTAAAGTTGTTTTGAAATAACTACTAAACGTATTTTGTTTAAACACTATATAAAGACTCTTTGAGCTTCGTTTAACATTATAGGGGAAATCAGCTAAGATGATTTGTGATAAGTGAGATTCATTGTCAATCAATCCCGATATCACATTTAATAGCTAAACACCAATTACAAGAAAAATATGATTGTCACAACGAATTTGACGTTTATGTGACAGTCTGACTAGAGTAATTGTAAAATGTAACAACTTTTTTTTTATAATTCAATCAAACAGAAAAAATATTCTTGTAATCAAAAAAGCGATCTATTTCTCGAAGAAATAAGAATTACCTCGAAAAGACGTCATTTTGTTGACTCTACAATTTCGATAGCTCTTTGAAAATATTTGAAGATTTCACTATGGCAACCATGATTTCGACAATTTTCATTGAAAAGTGTTTAACTGAATTAAATCGAGTTGAACAATCTTACACAGACGGAAAATTCAGCGACAATCACAATGAAGTTAGGCAAGTTCCTATCATTGTAATTAATTGGTCATCAGTTTATAATTCATAGTATTTAGCTCCGCCAAAATTTGAAGAAGTGAATGAAATTTTTTTTTCAGTATTCGACTGAGGAAACCTGTTTATATTTGTGAGATTGCTGAAAACTTCGAGATCGCAGAAATATAAACTGGCCAAATGAAATATTCATTGAACGTATCTAAAAGAAATTGACAGATTACAGGGATGTCATTGAATATATGAGAACATATTTAGACAAAAGTAGAAATGCTTTAAAAAATAAAGAGGTGTTCAATTATTTATAGAATGTGGCTAACTGGACAACTGTACAAGAGTGTTCTAAGGATTTACAAACAATAATACCAAAATAATATCTATATTTCATTCCAGACTTCTGAGATGCATGCACTAGTTAGTGCTTTACATATAGGTCTCAATCTTAATTAATCGTACATCAGACTTGAGGGTCTGTGCGGCACATACACACCAAAATTTAATGTTTTGTATTGTTATCGACAGCACAATAAATGGGAAATCCTTGAATTTACCTGTGGCAACCCTAAATAAAAATATACCGGAAATAACTGAAAGGTCTTATACCATTTAATCTGATTCTACATTGACAAAATGCCATTATTTCAGCAAAAAGACTTTTTTCTTTTGTAGTTATAAAAAGCATCATAATTTTATTTAGTTTGCTTTTTTGAACAAAGTAAAATATTTAAAGTAGCATTGAATTTTTAAAGCATGTGGTTTGTCATCCTTTTAATAAATTTAATAAAACTTTCATACTATATCCGACCGCGCGCCACCGTCAGGTCATTACGACACAAAAAACCACTTTATTGGTCAAATTAAAAGCTATGTAAGACAAGTTTTATTAAAATAAACTAAACGTTAGATATACCAAGCAACAAGTTCCAAACTCTACGTGCATCTAAGTATTTTCTTTAGTGTGCCCAGAAATAATCGGCTGATGAGTGTGACAAGAAAAATAGCTTATACTTACTCAAACTGTGCAACTGGCACCCTTGCACCATTAGCTTCAACAGTCTTGTGTTTGTCTCAGAGGGGAAAGTAATTTCGTTTAAAGTATATATAAATAGTGTAGGCCAGTTCATGATGATGGTATATGTACCTAACATTGTACAATATTATATGTTATGTGAAACACGTTTTGCGAAGAAATCACTTGCAAAAGAAACACAATTTGACCAAAAAAAAAAATCATAAATGCAACGAGGGTTTCATTTAAATATAAACCTACTTAACTAACAGCCAATATACGGGATCGAAAGTATTTATTAGATGCATCAATACAATCACAATAGAAATGAAATTGATCTCTTTTAGTAATCCATTTATCCATTAAAACGCTAATCAATCGCCCACTTTCATTGTATATATATAAATCAATTGATTTCGCTATTTTTATTGCCAAGTAGAATTTCTAATCTGTACCTAAACTTCAATAATGAAGTGAAACTACATATTTTTATTGTATTTTAATTTTCTTCAAATTTCGTACAGATATTTTTTTTTGTGATTTCCCAGAGGGAAAAAAAGTTTTACTATATTATTTGTGTATTACTTTATTACAATTTTGATCTTTAAATATCTAATAAGTAGTTTCCGAGATATTTGGAAAAAGAAATTGCAATTTCACTCCCTTTCACGTTCTAAGAACTTAAACCCTGGTCCAAATGTATAATAACGGGTCATTCATTTCGTGGTTTCAGGTTGGTAGCGCTGGCATTTGACACCTGTCAAACTCAGCTGTCATTTGAAGTGTCATAATATTAGTTGAATGTTTTCCATTTACAACAATGAATCGCTTAACAATCAACAACGTGTAAAAATTATTAAAACTTACTACAAAACCACTTTTCGCGCATTACGAGATGATTATGATCGTCATAATCGACCGACTACGCAAGCTATCGGTAAAATTGTGAAGAAATTTGAAGAGAGTGGAAGCGTTACTGATGTCGAAAGTGTTGCTGATGATCCGAATTTATCGATTTTCCGGCGTGCGCAGCAATTTTCTTTTTTTGGCCAGCGATTGAAGATCATAACTTGGACGATATGACGTGGTTCTAACAAGACGGAGCAACAAGCCACACAACACAACACGACCAATTATGGCTTTATTGCGAGAGAAGTTTCCTGGTTGGGTAATTTTGGCGGCGTCAATTGGCCACCAAGATCATGCGATTTAACAACGTTAGATTTTTTTTTTGTAAAGCTACGCAAAAGACCGTGTTAACACGAATAATTCCCGAACTCTAGACGCATTGAAAACCAACATTACTCAAGTTATGGTCGAGATACCGTCCTAAATATGCGAAAAAGTGGTTAAAAAATACCTCAAAAGAATCGCATGCTGCGAATTTTCCCGAGGCGGCCATTTGAATGATATTGTTTTTCACACTTAATGGCAAAGTCCAAACTTTATAATGAAATAAAATTTTCATCAAAAATATATCGCTGTGTGTGTTTTATTTAACTTTACTTTCGAAACCGAAAAATGAATGACCCGTTACTTAGACCTCAAAACAAAGCTCTTGACTAAAATTCAACGTTGTCTGATATTTTTTTTAAATTTTATTTAGCAACATTTTTGTCGTATTTTATTGGGTTACTAGTCTTACTCAACAGATATGTCTTATTTAATATTTTTTTAGAAAAAATATAAAACCCAAAGTCTTTTTTTCGTTGTATGGGAGATACCTATTATTCAAAATATTATACAAATTAAAAGACATGTTTTTAAAAATGTTTTAAATTCGTTGATTTTATAAAAACAAAATTGAACTTGCTTATTTACTTTTGTTTTGTGTACACAACTTTCATTAGATTCAATATTCAGATTATAAGTACCTAAAGTAGTGTCTTATGTTGATTGTTGTTAAGTTTGAGTACCTATATATTTGCATTTATGAACACATGATATGACAATTTATTTAAACAGTTGCTGCACGAGTTACAAATAAACGTTCTCAGATATTTGTACTATATTGACGTTAAGCCTACCCAAACATAAATTTAATAAATATGATCTCAATTTTTTGTATGGTACCTATTTAGTACAAACTACACAAGGTTATCATTTTATTGGAAAAAAATATAATCTTTCATAAACAGATGCCACGCAACAAACAGTATTTTTTTCAAGGTTTGATTTTGTCTGTTTTTTTTATATACGTAAAAAGTTGCGCATAAGATAGTAGAAAAAACCTTGAAATTATTTTCTTGGAGTTAATAATTGGCTGATATGATTGAAATTGACGCTTCATTAATTTCCCAAGAATGGAGACATTAAGAAATTTCTATGATTTTTTTTAACAAAGCTATGTTTAATTAAATGTTGGTTCACGTGTTGCTTATCAATTTTTCTAAATATGTATGAGAGCCACCTGCGTGTAGATAGCTAAAACCAAAAAAAAATTTAAAATTCTATACTTTCAGGAATTGTATATAAATACAAATCCTCTCTTCTGAATATCGTCTATCCTTTCATCTAGATTAAAAAACACTAGCCTAGCTACCTGTACGGGAATTCTCCAAATAACATAAAAATAGAAGACGCACAAGTTATTTTAAAATGAACGGACTTAATAAATTGAAAATTATAATTCGTCACATCAGCAGGTAATTCCGCTTCGTTTGACACCTTATTTCCTGACGTTGATACTATTGTGTTAGAATATTTTATCATAGCTAGAACGTATCGGTATCGGCAAAATAATGTGAATACTGCCTTAATGTTTTCAGATATGTAGTTAATAATTTTTTCTTGTACTCTCTACAAAAACGTGTTTCCCTTTTAATCTATAATTACATATACTTTATTCATATGAAGTGATATTTTTAATTTATTTATTTTATTAATTACACTTTAAGAAGATATAAAAATGTTTAAGCTAAATATCAGCAATGTGCTAAGAACATATAGATACCTACGTTTGTTTGTATATCAAGTAATTGGTCAAAATATTTAATGTGTATTGTATACCTACATCACATATGAGTAGGTATGTGGAAAGCATTTAAAAGATTCAAATTCATGCAAAAAACACTGTTTAAAATCGTATTTTTTTCGAAAACAAAATCTGCATTTACAGTCAACTTGAATCGAATTTAATACGGCCATCGGATTGTTTTGGAGGCAAAGAGAAATCACCTCAAAAGCGAATAATAAAGAAATGCATACAATTATTTACGTCCTTGTACTTAGTACTTACTTATATGTACAAAAAATATATATACATAGGTATATGTATATAAATTGAAAACGCCACGATCCCTGAACACTGCTACAACGAGTTTATATAAAAATGCATGAATGAACAATCTTCAATATTTCTAATCTACAAATATTTCTATTATGGCCATGTTTAGCATATTACAACTTAACTTTTATCTCTAACTTAGAGCAATACAATTTGATATTATTGTGTGAGCCCTTATCACTAAATGCAGCTAAACCAATATAATACATAGATATGGCTTATCTTAAAAGGGCAGTTATGTTTAAAAGTATTGGTAAATAAATCAGAAACACAATAGTACAATAATAAATGTTTTTTAACCAGTGATGTCATCTAACAACTCGTAAAAGTAGGTATCCACATTAATACAAAGAAATAGACCTACTTTAATTTTCCGAAATATTTTCCTATTAGCCTAATAAGGGCTACCTATAACATCCATCTACCCCACCTAGTGAATGGCTAATTATTGCCAAAATTTACCATCAAAAAGAGAAATTTAATTAAGCCAAAAATAAAACACAGTTCTCCATCTTATACCTACCAAATGAAAGTCCACGTAGGTGTTAAAGGCCAAAAAAATGAACGATCGATCGATACCGTAAAAAGACTATTTGAGGAGAGAAAGGTAATTTCATTTTCTTGGATGCTTTTTACCCGGATATACTGGAAATGCAGAGTGAGCTAACCACATTTTTGTAAAGTGACATGAAACAAAAAAAAATATAAGTTTACGCACCATAATCGTGTTTGAGGCACTCTTGTCAATGAATTTTATACACAGTATAAAGGCATAATAACATCAGGTACACATTGTCTCACCGTTGCTTAGTAGGTACCTTCTTATACCTACGTTCGTCGTGATTCTTTTCCTTAACATCACGATCTTGTTGCTGCCACAAAAAGGTTCTTGACCTCTATATTTATTTCATTTCTATACATCAGTTATACTGTGTCTGACTCGGAGGGAATAGTCTAACTAAACAATAAAAAGTTGAATATGCTTGTGCGCAGGAAACGATCCGTCTATCTAAATAATTAGCGTCACATTAATGTTAATGCATTTTACAGTTTTTCCGTAAAATAAACCAACATATGAAGATGTGTGTATTTTGTCATTATTGCAATAATTAAATTTAAAATAATAATTATCATGTCATGATTGTCACTTTATTCCAATTCCACCCACTTTTATGGCAAATTCACGACAAACCATAAAAAATAGCAAATGTACCTATTCAACGCTTCGCTGACGTTACGATATCTCTAAGCGACATTTTGCAATAACGATATGCTGTCAAAGTAAAATACAAACACTCTCATTTTGAAAGAATTCGCAAAGTACACGTCAAGGATTTGAAAAATATGTTCTTAATTCAAAAAAACAAAAATTAGAAAAATAACTTAATTCTTGCTAATATAAGAAGTAAACAGGTAAAAAAAAAAGAACAAAACTGTCAGATTCTTCTCCATGTTTTTTTCTTGTTTTTTTTTTTTTTTTTTACACCACGTAATCATATTCACGCGATCGTCAATATGTACATTCATACTGACTCTTTCGCACTTGAGCAATTGATCGATAGAAGATTTTCAATCATAAAGTATGGTAGCTGTCACTTTGCCACAAATTCAAAAGCACTTTTATTATTTATAGCAGTATACTTAATTATGATTTAGACTTACGTTTTTTTTTATGAATTAACTATTTGGAAATGTAAAAAAAAAAGTCTTATAAAAATTCAAAATGAATTTTTAATGATACGTATATGCCGTTACTATAAGGAGCAATCACAACCACTTTTCATCGCGTTCAAAATTCAACTGAATTACCTACTGAATGTTGGAGTTTGGCTCTTGGCTGGATATCTCACCATCAACCATCAGCTATAAAACTTGTTGTTGTAAATTTGCTTTGTGGCTGCCTATTATGCCTTCCCCCAATCGGAAAATGTGGAGAAACATGACAAAAAAAAACATAGTTAAAGAAGAGAAGATAACGTGAGGATTTTTGGGGGCAATCTCCCGTCCCTGTCATAAGCCCCGCATAGCACCGGAGCGAGGAAACAATTTTTTTATTAATTTGTTTCAAGTGGCCTGTTGCCGTGGGGAGGCAGAAGCATCTTTCTTCATCATTAAATGAAAATGTAGCTGATGGCGGTTTTTAGGTTAAGATGCTAGGGTTAATGTTTCAGCAAGTTGTTGCTGACACTAAAAGCTTTCAGAACAGCTTAAATGTGCTTGAAAGATGTTTGATAATAAAGCTCCTCAAGAAGAAAAAATATTTGTTTATTTTTGAGAAATCGTTATAACGGTTTGTTTTAGTTAAATTTGAAATTTGTTGTAAGAATAAACTGATTAAGGTATAAAACATTATTATAATGTGAATAAGAATTATTCACTTTTTTAGTTTTCACTTTTATACATAATGTACCTTTGCAGATGTTTTCAAAGAGCAGGACTGCATAATAGTTTTAAAATGTCTGAAGCACTTTATGTTTTTTTTTAAATATCTGAACGAGCCCTTTGGATTAATTTGACGTTTTATATGGGTTCATCTTGTTGGTGTTTTTGAATTCAGTTAATTTTTATTGGAATATTTTGTTTAAAAACATTAATCGATTTGTTTTTAAATAGCTTATGAAGTAGGTATATTGCAGGTATTTTTTCGTTTAAATTTATATCTTATTCTTCTTGCAACCGTCAAAATGACATTTCATCATATTCGCTGTAAGTCTAAAGGCTAGTTTGTTCATAGCTGATTTTCTTTAATTAAAGATTACTGCAACTGATGGTAAATCATCGAATATGTATGGTAACCAAATTTTTTATAAAGGAATCCATAATTTGATTTATTAATCATGGAAATTGCTAATAAACCTATTTTGGTTGATTAGCACCATTAATTAGATCGTTTCAATGTCCTGGTACAGATTTAATCCACTGGTGAACAAACTGGCCCTAAAAATATTTTTATAGAATTCGATATTTCACTACAGCACGTTGATATTTCGAGTTTCTTAATTTGAGTTCTATTTTTGAAATTTTTTCGTTTTCAAACATTAATTCATTATTTTGTTGAAACAGTGTTTAAATTTTCATCAACAAAAGACTTCATCAACATGTCCGCGAATATGACACTCCCCCTTTACAAAAGGATATATACAAGGATATCATTGCTCCGCCTTAAAGCTTTTTGACTCATGCGTAATCATTTTTTGTTTGTTTTGGTATTAAAGCTCACATGAATTAACCTGTTGCTTGCCATAAACATTAATAAAAAATAGTTTAATAAAACCAAGGTCATAATATTAAAAATCTTTTTACATTTATAGTCTTTTCAAAAAAAATATTCAACTCACTTTCCAAAGGTTTTCGATGTCTTGAGTTCATATTAATTTTCTTTAAGGTTTCTGAGATAATAATTCTTATCTAGAAGTTCACAAAGTTAAATAAATTTCTTTTATTTAAATTATTATTAACGATTAACGATGTTTATTCTTAAAATCCATTTAAAATGTTTCTAATTTTGCCGATTTCAGATCTCGCAACACCTGTATTCGAAGCGTTCGCAGTGCAGTGGATATCTTTCCTTTTGACTCGTTTTTTTTTTTTTTTTTTTTTTACAGAATTCGCATTAAATCAATGTATAAATCCATTATTTTAAATTATATTCTTATTGTTCTGTACCGTAAGCTCATTTCAATATAATATGTATCTGCAGTAAATTAAAATGTTTTTATTTTTTTTTTTTTTTAATTATTATCTGCGAACTATGAAATGAAATAGGTTTGCATTAATGGGTGGTTTGGATTCCAGATAAAAGTTATGACGCTTCAACTTGACTCAGTTGCGAACGGTTTCTTAAATTAACGCTATACATTATATACGTGGAGACGAAAATTCCCCGCATGCAACAGCTGATTGGAAAAACACAAATGCAATAATAAGTTCCTACATAATTCATTTTGACAAGTTTCTAGAAATACACTTGTACCTTCACCCTGTTTTACATCAGAAATTATTATTCTCATCTCATTGGCAAAACAAATCGCACACCGCTTAGCTGGTTAGTTTTGTTGGTGATCTCAAACAACACGTAAAGCGCCGCTTTTGCATATATGCAATATGCATATCGTTTGCGTACCTACATATATGTACATATATAGAAGCTCGTGCCGGTTTGTTCAGTTAATTTAATTGAAAACTCCCCCACAAACATTATCAGGTTGACGTCTCCTCTTCCAAGCCCGCTTTATTGAAAGTAGACGTGACAATAGGTATCGACCTTGATTGATTTTAATTTTCCGCCCCATCGAGCATCAACCAAAAATTTAATTACTCCACATCGCGCTGATCTTCCTAAACTTTTTTTCAAAGTTCGAAGTGATCGCGTTAGTCATTTTCATAGTCCACTACAGTGTAGAATTATTAGCTGAGGGTGAAAAAGCGTTGTGGTAGAAGAAAGTTTACTTTTAAAAATACGAGACTTATTAAAAGTAAAATTTGCTCTCATTAACCTTGAATTCGGTGCTATCCTTTAAATAATGACGAAATCAAAGGACCTAGTTAATGTTTTAAGGATCGCGGGTGGAAAACGGATTAAAACTATTAGTGCTCTGGTCGATGAAAATACTTTATCAGGAATTGTCAATCCAGGGTTTACACCTGATGAGCATGGAGATGATGGATTTGTTATCAGTGGTGATGATTTCGACTGCACCGATATTGTAGACTTATGGTATGTAATTATTATAATGCACACAATATCTTTGCTCCAGTAAAAACTACTTTTTTTGTCGACCCCTACAAAATTAAGGTTGGGTAAATTGCAATTACAGTTAAATGCATAAATCTTTTTAGAATTTTTTCGTGACAGATAAGAATTGGATTTAGATTTAAAACCACTTAAAAGATTGATTTAATGAAAAAAAAAACAATTCTTTAGGATAGCTCATGAACTTAACATGTTTTTTAAATTTTCTTCATAAATAACCTCTACTTCAACATTTATAATTTCTTTTATAATAAAAATAGTTTACCTATACTGCTTATAATATATTATTGTATTTATAAAGAATTGGTGAATTTTTCACTTTCTATTATTTTTTTTTAATTAAAAGATACATTTTGTACCTTATAATATTGGCATTTGTTTATGCATATCCCACATTTAGGGTCGTATTTATAAAGGTTGTCTAACTTTGGACAGCCATCCAAGTTATAAATAAACCTGTTTAACTGTTGTCTGAGAGTTATCTATCTTATGGCCAGTTGCACCAAAATCCACTAAAACCAGTTTTTGCTAAAATCCTTATAAAATTTATCAGCCTGATAAATTTATTGGGTTGCACCAATGTCTTTCACTGATATTTTAGCTAAAATGCTGTTTGCGAACCATCCCTGGGTTTTGTCAGCTGATTTTTAAACTGAACGAAAAAGTTTCACTCGCGTAAGTAAGATAGCAATATGAAATATGTCAAACTTCCCCACCTGGTGATTCTATTCTAATGTGAGTACAATCAACTGCTGCAACTACATTTGGAAATCTTGGTAGTAAGTAAAGCCATAACTACATTGACCACTTTTTGTAAAATTGAAAAAGTGAAAATATTTTTTTTCCCGCTAGCGCAGTTATTTTGTGAAAATGAATATACAGTTCTTTTTTTTAAACCGAAATTTAAGCTTTCTGCATCATTTTTATAAGTTTCCCAGTCAGAAACACTATCCTAAAATGAGTTTGAAAATTTTCACTTTTGTACTTTTTCACTTTATTGGCAAATGTAGTTAAGGCTTAACTTTCAAAATATGTCCTGTCAAAGGTGAAATTTTTTTTATTTTGTAGATATTTTCGTTAAAACTAGCTTTTAAAATTTATCTGGAGAAAAATGGCATTTTAGTTTATTGGCTTGTTTATCGGCCTTTTAAAACTAAAATTGGTTGGTGCAGCCAATAAATGCCATTTTAAAATTTAACGAAGCATTAAATATTTAAAAGCGTTTGGTGCAACCGGCCATTAGACAACAGAATCGGTTGTCTTAATTTTGACTAATTTGACATTATATAAATAAAATAAAGCTCATTTCAAACTATTTCTAAATCTGTAGACATTGTCTAACTAGTCAAAAATCGAATAAATACGGCTGTTAGATTATAAATTCTATAACAAAAAAAACAAAAACAATAATTGACCTAAAGCCCAAACAAAAACAGGCAACAATGTTTGCGACAACAAAGCCCTCGATTTTCAATGAGCAATTTCAAAGCAGTGATTTAAATTTAAAAACATCTTTTATGTCAAGTATTTAGTATGAGTTTTAAATAAAGCTTAAGTTCTAATAATTGGTGATGTTGTGTTTAAATCAATTAAATCAATTGTTGGTAAACTATTGTAAATATGTATGTATGTATGTAACAACATAATGTAAGCTACGCAAAAAGTTAACACTCATATTTAAAATTCATTTAATCACATGTTCAAAAAAGCATATATCTAAAAGTATCTAAATACTTAAACTTTTTAATAAAGAATTGAAATCAATCGGAAATAAAAAAAAGTATAGTCGATTATAAAAGCTCTGAATTAATCAAGGAAATTTGTAGAGTATATTATGGAATGTGTCTTAGCTAATTGCTTAAATAGACAACAACCTAAGTTACCAATACAAAAAAGCTAACTTTTACTAGAAGCTTAAATATATGTACTTTAAGTTTACTATAAAAATAAAAAGATAGGGTATTCGGTATGCGGAATACGTGGTTGATGTAACCTAAGCAAAGATTAATTTTGTAGAACAATAAAAAGGTGTGTTTTTTGTATTTTGTATTTTTAATTCGTTTCGTTGAAAAAATGGGTTGTAAAATATAAAATTAACATTATTTTTGATATACAAGACATACAAAAATGCAGAACACCTTGATATATGCACATAATAAAAAAAATGCCATAATCAATAAAAGTGTGCAAAAAAAAAATGCACATCACCACTAAATAAAAAACAATAAAAAATCTTGCCAGCACTGATATTTAAATTTAGTTGTTAGTTCTGTGCATTTCTGTGAATTTCTACTCAACTTATTTTTTTATATGAACTTTGACAGACTTTTGTGTAGAAATGCACACAAATGCACAGAGTTGCACAGCTATCATCACAAAAAAGAGGGTATTTTTGAACGCATCCATGAAAATCTACATTTATTGGAGACAGAGAGAGATGACCAAAATGCAAAAGTTCTTTACGAGTTCAGATTATAGGAAAAGCCACAATTATTATTATGGAGAAGAACATGTATATCTTTGCGGATGCAGAATTTAATTTATCAAACATTTATTACTGGAAGCACTTTTCTTATTAAGTCGCTAAGCAAAGATGTTTGTCCCCGCATACTAAGCGGAATGATGAAGATATATGAATATACACCATTGACCTTATTTATAAACGTTGTCTAACTTTAGACAACTGTCCAACTTTGGAAAATGTGTTCAAAAACCTTGTTTATTTTTGTCTTATAGCTGCCTAACTTAGACACAAAAGTTGATGGTCTTAACCGTGAATAATGAGATATTTATTTTTATTAAATAAAGCATATTTCAACCAATTTGAAATTAGTTAGACAGTGTCTAAGTAGACAAAAATCTAATAAATCCGACTGCATAAGTTTATGTTCACATCAACGATGAAAAACGCAAACAAACCACTATTCCTTATTTTGCAATAATTCAAATGTAAACAAACACACGCCTAGAAATTAACGAGAATGTGACTCAATATCGATAATGTGTAATCTACAATTTCATACAAATTATGGCAAAAAAAAAAATATTAATTTTGTTTCCCACTTAATTCAAACACCACTCTGCCATCCCTGTGCTCAATGGAAGATCTATAAATTTTGACATTTGGAAATTAAACAAAAAAAATGGAATCGTATACTCTCTCTCTCTTTTCCAATAAGAATATACCTACTCTCTTTCTCTATCTCTCATCGACCAAGTAAAAAATGGATTTTTTATTCATATTTTTCAACTTTTCAATTTTTCATACAAAAATTTTCATTCGAAGTTTGCATCGTGCAAGGTGAAGTTGTGGAATTTCTTTACTAATTGACGTCTCCTTTGTGTGTGTCATCATCATTATCATAATCGGTCGTTTGGTTTGGTAGTTTTGCTTCCCTCAAAACGAAATAAATAAATAATTATTAATTTCTATTTAAAACAAAACCGAAGTGTTGTAATTTCAGTGTAAAAAAACATTATACAAAACGGTAATTTCTGGCTAAAAAAAAAGAAAATTCAGTAAAAAAAAAAAAATACCCGAGAAACAAATAATCGATTTTCCGTGTGAAACGACAACGAATATATTCGAAGAAGTGAAATAGAACAAAAAATAAAGCAAAAGGGTTTTTTACTTCTTTATTACAACACGAAGATAAAAGGAAACACCACCACTATCCATCCATAATCTAGGAAGAGTGTTTTTTCGGAAAAAATCCATCCAATCTTCAATAAAATCTAGATAAACAGGTGAGTTAATCCTCCTCCTAATCTCCATAAAATGCTCAAGGAATTATCTAACTCTTCATTCCTAATTTTCTTGCCCTTTTTTCATTTTTCCTACTTTTTTATTTTTCTTTTGTTCCTTCTGACCTGAGTTTCCCACATACACCTTTGAGGACGAGTCTATCACCTCAGGATCTCAGCTCCACCGTGAATATCCTGTTTCCCATTTCCTACGATTCATTTTCTATTTCGATTTCTATTTTCATTTTTATCATTTTCTTCAAATTCTAATGGAATTCTCATCGCACTTCGTCTTCGGTAGATTTATTGTAATTTTATTTATTTTTTTTTTTCTTATAAAAATGTTCTTGTTAACCCTGTAGCTCGTAGTCGTAGAATTTTCATAGAAAAATGTGAACATCGCTCATTGTAACCAAAAGTACTGGAGATCATTTTGCTTGTTGTGTAACTAACTAACTAACTGTAACTTATACTTAATGTTGTTTCCTATTCTTTTTTTTTACTATCTTGCCTTACTAACTCTACCTCCTCCCTGTGGATGACTACGTTACGTCCGTCGTCGTGCTCGTAGTCTCTTCCACGTTCCACCCTTTTTTAAAGCCTCTTCGTTTCCGTTTTAACTTCAATTCTTGGTTTGTATCTTTAGATTATCTTCGTTATTTTCGTTCTTGTTGTTGTTGTCCTTTAATGATTGAGTGTCGTAAAAATTGTTTGAAAGTTCCTCTCCCTACAACCTACTTCCGAGTTCCAATGTAAAAATAGATGGAACATTACAAATTTGCTTCGATGAATACCAAAAATTCCCTTCCAGTTGTATTGCGAGAGATTGGTGTTGGGTGGAAATAATATTCGAATGAGTCATCGACAACCACCATGATCTCCAGCTCCTCTTTGCTGGATCTCCAGCCTGTCTGTCTGCCTGGTACAGATAAGCGTAAGCGGGAGCGAGCGATTGAGTTTCAGTGTTTGAGTTTGAATTTCAGTGGGTGGTTGACGGGGTGGTTGTTGAAGTTGCGAATGACTGGACGAACTGGGTGGCTAAATGGGTGGGAATGTCAGTCGCCTCACTCTGACGTAATACCTGCGACCTGCGCTAGCTTCTGATGGTGCCAGTGAATGTTCTCTAAGCTCAATGCATTTGTTTTTGGTAAAGGGCGTAGGTATGTGTGTTTTTCTTCGTTTCTTGTAGGTATGGCCTCATTTTTCGTTCATTGCAAATGAGTCCCTGAGCGAAAAATCAGCTGGGAGTTTTACATTTTTTTTTTTTTTTTCATTTCAATTCTATGTTCATTCGTTCTAATTGTAGGATTCACCAAAAAAATTGATGTGTTTTCTACTTCTTTTGTTTTCTTTGTTGTTATCATTTTAATGAGGAATATTTTAAGGATCCAACATACCCATCTACAATTATTGTTGTGCGTTGTAGAAAATAATGAATGCATGCACCTTTAGGTCGATAATAGTAGTTCTTTTTTTAAGGGATTTATTGGTATAGCACCTACAGCTTAGCTACTCGATTTTGAGTAATGTAACGAGTTCAGCGGCGGAATTATTACAGAGAGAGTTTTTATTTGTATAGTCCTTGTTGTTGCCATGGTGAAGTGGGTAGGTAGTTAGGTATGTACTTAACTCGGAACACTTGTAATTCTTTGGATCTGGAATAATAATCAAGTTGAAAGTAGAAGAGATGGTGATTATTATATGTACATACAAACATAGATTTCTGTAGTATTTTTTTGTAAGTTAATGTTTTGGTTGTATCCTTGAAATCGAATTTTCCATTAAAACGATATAAAAGTTGTTGGGAAATAGGTACATAGGGACTGGGAAATAATCGAATATTTCGTTGGGGTTTTATAGTTAGGACTTGAGAGAAGAAATAACTATTTTTATGGGGAATAGTGTTGTAACTTTCTTATCTAAATATAATGCTTTCCATTAGTATATTTTGAAAGAGCCATGAAAAATAATTTGGCTTTTGAACTTACCTACCATGTCTTATATACATATGTATATTTTGTAGGTAGGTATATATGTATGTAGGTATGTACATATGTACGTATTTTTTTTTTTTGTACTTATTAAATTTAATTTACATACCTAATATGGTTACACATTTTGCGGGTTCAGATTCGTATTCAAATTTATCCAGATAGATGAATTTGAAAAAAACCTATCTCCTCGCAGATCTTAAGTTTCCTTCGGATTCCTATTTCAGTTCTCTGACTCACAGTTTGTATAGTTTTCCAGTTTGCGTTCTTTGTAAAAGTCAACATCTCTGCCGTTCTTTCATATCCCGCTTAAAATAACCATGACCACTGGCTTGCCGTTGTCCATCGTCGCATATGATCAAAGTAACGCTTCTAAACCTGTTTGACTTCCGGACCTGAAACTGTATGTCATTAGGTCATCTCGGCTTAAGTTATAAATATACATACATAATTCAAAAACAAATGTATTGCAACAACGTAAATCAACGCTTGTTCTAGTGGTTCATAAGTACATCCCAACAAAACAAAAGATTCAGCTGTCTTTTGTTTATTCGTTCATTTTTATTGTCAACTAATCATAACAAGAACGTAAACAAAAAAAAAATTATTGTTGTCTGTTCCGCACAATTTTTTTTTCTATTATTTGTATTCTCTATCTTTATTACTACAAAAGTTGTGTCATAAATTTATAACTTGAAAATGATTTAAAACATTTTTTTTTTCACCTAATAAACAAACTTTAAAAACCAAATGTTAATATTGTAGAGAATTATTATCATAAATCATGACAGGCAGTGAATGAAATGAAGTGAAAAGTAGGTACTTCTTTGTTTTTGCAATAAATAAAAATATACGGATTCATTTAAAAAAAAAAGTTCATGATACTTGTTCAACTGCCCCATTTCTTTTTGTTTATTTAGTTAGCTCTCAATTTTATAACAAAAGTGTTTAAGCAAAGGTCATTCAAGAGTTCAGCAGTTTATAGAATGATATCCTAAGTCATCAATGTCGTAAGTAGGTACTTCATAGGAGGAAGTTGAAAGCTTGTTTTTTACTTATTCGCCAAAAAGAAGCTTCTTAATCACGGTCCATTTCACAATGAAGGTATTATGCAATAGCACTTCAGTTACTTATTTCCTTCTAAGCCTACCAGAGCACAACAAATCATTTATCATTTTTTTTACATTTCTCATGAAACGTTTGTTTTGTTATTCATTCCAGTATCTTAAAACAAAAATGGTAGGAGTAAGTAGTTATTATTCAAGCTGATTTAGCTGATTTTCTTCTTCAAAATATGTATAATTAGACAATAGGACTTTTTCATCAATATTTATATTTTCTTCAAATGAATTTAAAATGTAACCTATAAGCCCTTAATTAAGAAGATTTTCTTTTGTGGCATAAAGATTATGTATGTCTCTCCAACCATCCCAGTCTTGGGGTAAATGATGCTTCTAGTACTTAGCTACCTTTATTCAGTTATGACCGTGTCTATTAAATGTTTAATCGTTTGAATATTTCAATGACCGTGTAAAAAAATGGTTGTTGTGCCAATGTCCGATAAGTTAAAAAATCTTTCTTTGGTAAAGAGTTCTGATAAATAGGAGGTTTCAATTTAAATCTTTTCACTTAACCAAAAATTTGGTCTGTTAACGGTTTTTAAACTTAACACAGTAGTTTATCGTATAATTTTTTTGAAAAATGAATGAATGTATGTATCTCTATTCTACTGGCTGAATTAAAGTAGGTACATATTATATTATATTGGACACCTTTTTAGAAATACCTGCTTTAACATTAAAATAAAAAATAGTACAAACACCAATAATGTCAAATAAATCATAACAAAGCACCCAGTCATCATCATCATTCACCAAAGATAACATTTTTTCTTTAAATCGTTAATTTGCATTTCGATTTCATAAGACATCGCTTAAGAGCAAATAGTACAAGTTAATTTGCACCCAAGGCAGCTAGCTGTTACTCGAACCATCTGGTTTCTACTGGTTTAAAGTTACTAATCACTGTAAATACCAACCTTTTTATTTACTGACTCATTCAAATTTCGAAATGAATAAAAGTTATTACAAAATTCAAGTTTAGAATTCAAGTTCAATGTGTATGCACTCAGATTTAATGTGAACGGGAACTACAGGTTTAATAATATATGTAGGTATAATGGTGAATTTTTATTACATTCATACATGCTGCGAAGAAATGATAAGCAAAAAAAAATGTAAACCGATTTCTTTTGAGATTCAAAGTTCGCTTATCTTGTAAACTTGGTATGATGCAAAAAGAAAACAAAGATTAGATTGTTTTGTAAACAAAAGCGAATTTAAATAAACAAGAATGTAAATAATACTTTGACCGATTGACTTAATACATTTTTCGCCTGTATTATTATACTATTTTAGAGGATATATTATCACAAAGCCTTGACATATAAGAAGAAGAATTGGATGAAAAAATGTCAATAGTCTGTTCAAGGCTTCAACTTAATTATTTAAGAAACAATTCTATTTCTACGAATAACAACAAACGATAAATTCTTTCTTGTATTCATTCATAGGTTTTCGCGGTCGTTGTTGAGCTTTGTAAGTTTAATCCCATCACACCGTTTGTGTTGTTTTAATTTAAAAAATTTATTTAGTTATTTTTTTCCTTTAGATACGCCCAATTAAAACTTATTTTCGTCAGAAAAGACGACAAATCTACGATTGCAGAATTTGACATGTTATATTATTTAATGGTGAATT
Source organism: Epistrophe eligans (assembly GCA_951394125.1). Classification (NCBI taxonomy): domain Eukaryota; kingdom Metazoa; phylum Arthropoda; class Insecta; order Diptera; family Syrphidae; genus Epistrophe; species Epistrophe eligans. The sequence continues at coordinate 94,535,061 of OX596030.1, read as the reverse complement.
TTTCTTCATTTTTTGTCTGTCGAACATAGGTGGTTTTCCGTTTTATGATATTCTACTAGTCTTAATCCTAGGCTTAGTCTCAATTTTTACGATAGAGTGTCTTAAAATTGGAAACATTTTTAAGTCCCAATCGTCGTTCTTGATTTTCTGCCTGTATGGCCTCTTACACTTTTTGGGCTATTAAGCGTTTAAAAAAAAACCCATTGCCCATGTAAGGTCGAATTAGTCTTTGTTTTTTCTTTCTTCCCATAATTGCGGATACATTGAAGAAAAATTTTTGGTTTATGCCATTCTTACTCTTTTCAATGAAATAATCGCATTTGATACAACGACTTAACAAAACTAAAACTTGTGATCCAATTCCATGGAGACTCTCAATAAATTTAAATAAAAATCTTGCTCTGTTCAACTTATAATTTAATCGAATTAAAATAAAATATTTAACAATTTTATATGATGATTGTGATAAATGTCTGATGGAGCTGCGTTGGGAGATACTTTTCTCTGGGGAATGATTTGTCTTTATCAAAAATTAAAAGCTTTTTTTTGTTGTATTTAGTTTTTCATATTTCAATAAATTCGTTAATAAATTTATCTGATTTCATAACAAGAACAATATCAACACACACCAACCGCAAACATAAAATCGATTCGAATATTATTGTGTCCTTCAAACATCACAACACAACGGTGTGGTTGTTTTTAATCTGCAGCTAACAACATTCAAAGTGGTACAGCAATAATTTTCAATTTTAATTATGCGGTTTTTTTGTTAACTATGTACTTGTAAATTTGTATTAACTTGACCTGCTTTTGTTTTTAAAACAAATAAGCCGCCAAAGTATTTAATTATAACTTTTTATCACATCACAAGCAAAACGTTAAAAATGACTTTGTAGGTAGATACACAAAGAAGGTTTCAATAAAAGTAAATTTTCAAATTCTTCTTTTATTTATAATATCACAAAGTATAGATAGTGTCTCTTGGTCTTTCATTTTCATGTAATCAAATTCGCACTTTATATTATATAGACTTTTTACATTTAACTTAATTTCTATTTTTTTTTTTGACATCAAAGTTAATAGCCTGGCCTTACAATTTTAAGTGAAGCATTAAAAGTTGACAAAAAAGGTCAATGTGGATTTTAAAATCGATCCTTTCTTTTAGTGCTATAGCAGAGTTGCCGCTGAGGGAATTGAAAAAGTTTAAGAAAAAGTAACAATAAAAAGGTGTGAAAATTATGAAAAATTTATATAAAAAAAAGTTAAACATTTATGGTCTTACTTATAAACGTTGTCTAACTTTAGACAACTGTCCAACTTTGGAAAATGTGTTCAAAAACCTTGTTTATTGATGTCTTAAAGCTGCCTAACTTATTTTATTTTATTTTATTAAATAAAGCATATTTCCACCAATTTGAAAATACATAGTTAGACAGTGTCTAAGTAGACAAAAATCAAATAAATACGACTGATAGTTTTTTCTTCAAGAAAATTGCCTTTAGTTAAAGTTTATAAATAAATAATTATTTTATTCACTTTATCAAAAGTTTTAATTGAAAATAACAACTTCATAGATTTTAATTAGAAAGATTAAAAAATAAAGATTTATGAAATAAAGTCTAACAGTAGGTACACCTATACCAAGATATTTTCAAAAGTTCACCTTAATTTCTCTCGAAAGTTAAAAAAAAGGTCAATTCTCAACGAAAGTCTACCAGCGACAACTTCCATATTCCATGTTCCATTATACCTACGTAGCACCACTCACTCAGTTAGAACTTTCTGCGTCTTAGAAAATAAATAATTTAATAACTACGAGAGTAGAACACGTAAAATATGATTATTGTGAGCCACGACACAGGAGGAGGGTTGTGAATTTGAATGTCACAAAACGCCATAGAAATATTAAAAGGGTGCGGTTTTCCGAGGTGGGTGGGAATGGAAGGATTTTCCTTTGCTTTTAAATCAAACATGAATTGAATTCAAATTATATTTTAGAAGAGAAAATTTCATAAATGCGTAGCCTCAGTTGAATATTTTAGTACTTAGCTTTCACACTAACTAATTAGTGAGAATTAAGTTTTCAAAAAAAAAAAAAAAATTAAACATTCTAATGAGTTTAGACAATGCACCTTTGATGTGAAAAAAATGTATTTTTTTTTATTTTGTTCAAATTTTTTAAGGACACAATAAAACAAAAGTTTGTCAGTTTTTTTTTTGTTTTTTTTTTTGTTAAAAATCATTTCATGTGTGAGAATGGGGCTTCCTTTTGTTTGTTTGTCGACGGAACTCATCATCATCATCAAGAAGGGTAGAAAAGAGATATTTTAATCTCCTACTTGTTCTCATCCTCCTTTACCCTCTTTATGTAATTTCCATCGATTTGTGTGCTGCTTGTATGAGGGAGGAGTAAGGTTAGGAATTTCTTTTTTTTGTAATTTCTCAACACATTTTTTTAGTTGGTGTCGTTGTTGTTCGCCGACAACCCTTGGTGGGTGTCATATTTCACAAGTAGAATACTACTTAATACAAGGTCACATTCAGCACCTTCTGTATGAGCTACATAATGTATAAGTAGACGAATATATTGTTTGAGTTTATTATTGCCAAACTAATTTTCTTTTAATAAATTGTTTTTTTTCCTATTAACTATTTTATGTACATAGGTATGTGTATTTTTTTTTTTTTGTAGGTATACGAAATTCGTTTACCTCCTTAAAACACTACCGCAATTTTATTGATTTTTTTGGTTTCCTTTTTGAACTATTTTAGCTTTTTTTGTAAATTACAATATACAACCCTGTGGCTATGGCCACCAACGCCGCCGCACATTGGGGGTTTTGACCTAAAAAGCTGGTCAACACATTTTTAAAAGAAGGTGTTTTTTTCTTTGTTACCTCAGTTCTAAATAAAAGTTGAAAGAGGAAGAAAAGTGGTTTAAGTGTAACCTAGATTTTTTTTATTATGTAGAATAGTTTAGCTGTAAAATAAATGTTTACAAAAAAAAACACACATTTTTGTTTAAACAAAATGAATTGGTAAGAGCACATAAGTATTTAGTTTAGTGGGAAAATATAACCCTCTTTCGTTCTTCAAAGTAGCTAATTAAAGGAGAGGAAGATTCACCTTTTTCCATCCACTCGGAAGAAGTCCAGAAAAGAAGAAAAGATAGACAAGCTTTAACTTTCACCAAATTTAGTAAACATTCTACTTTTATATTTACCATAACATCGGGTTAGTGAAATATAGAAAAGAGTTACTGTATAAAAATTGTATTCTTTCAGTCTTTAAAAATTTTAACCTCAATCTTGTATGCTAGTAAAATTGCTGAATGCATGATGTAAAACCCACCAAAGCTTGAAAACATATCTCAGTGACTTTGGGTCATGTTTTAATATAACTATTCCCAATGTATGTATGGTGCCGCCACTATTCTGTGTTACGTAAGGCTTTTTGCAATTTTATATTTTGCTTTTTGTTAGTGGAAAGGCCTTGATTATGATGCACGATTGTGACCGCAACAGCGACCACTCTTTTGTTTGTCCATTAAAGAGCCACCAACAAAACAAACTTAAACTTTTTAGAACTTTATTACTACAGTAAGGGATGGAAATAAGTATCACAATGATGGCAAGGCAAGTGGTATATACATACATACATACATATTTAGTGGGTGGGTGAGGGAAATACATATGTAAATTTATGTTGTCCACCAACACGACTAGGTATACAATATTTTTTATAGGTTTTTAATTCCTAAAGGTGGTGGTAAGGTTTTTATGATTTGTTTTTGTTTCTTTTTTTAGGTCGAAGTCGTTCGTATGGTCGTCGTTTGTCGGTTGGTTCCAAACAATAGTACCTATTTTATTAAACTTTTTGGAAAACAACAATAACAAAAAATAATATTGCACGAAGAAAAAAAACAAAAAATAAAAAAAGAAACAAATTAACCGCCAAGTTCTATCTATGGCTATACATTAATTGATAGTTGGTCTAGTTTGCTTTTCAATTATGTATAATTATCAGAATGTGTTGTAAGTGTTGGTGATAGAGGAAAAGTGAACAATTACAGTGAAGTCACCCATTTAGGCGGTTGGTACATGAAGCGAGTAGGTTAGGTATAATATATTTCTCAAAATGTGTTGTTTGTTGGTGTTTGTGATAGAAGAAGAGTGGACATTTACATTGAAGATCCCATTCTTATCGGTGGTTTTTACCTAGAGCGGGTATATATACTTATATAAATAGGTAATTTGTGTATAGTTTATCATTTTATGCTTTTTTTTCTTTTACGCAATAGGTCAAAGGTGGTTTTATTTAATTCCTTGTCATCGCTTTCAAGGTATAACATACGAATTTGGTCAGCAACAGGATTTTTTTTACTATTACTTCGACTAGAATGAATTTATAACATTTGATCTCCGCCTTAGGGAGATTACAGTGTAGTCAAACAAAGGTGTAGAAATAAAAATACAAAATCGATTGCTGATTCTTAAATTGTTGTTAACGTGAATGAAGTCATTGTTTTTGAATTATAAAAATAAATTATAATTGATCATGCTACCTATAATAAAATATGACCTAATTTCATAGTATTCTTGGGAATAAAATTCACTTTAGTATACTAACTTAATGTCATAAGAGAATGACTTTTATAAATTTATATGACAATAAATATGTATAGGTAAACAACTTTTAACATCTCTATAATCTAAAACTCTCGCAGACGATTTATGTAAAGGGTTTTTTTTTTAGAGGTATAGAATTTTGAAATGGAATAAAACAAAGAAGATTTTTTTAAATTGAAAGAAATTCAATTCAGATTTTAGACTTTTTTGTATCGTGGTAGTTAGACATTGTAAACAAACGAAACACTTAACGGACTTAGGTACCGCGATTAATTATTGTAATCAAAATTACTTTTGATTTGTTATTTGCCCGACGTTTCGACAAGGTTTCACTTGTCGTGGTCACGGGTTGTAATTTTGATTACAATAAATAATCGCGGTAAGTCCGTTAAGTGTTTCGTTTGTTTACAAATTCAATTCAATTTGTATGGGGTTTGGGAGAATTCAAAAGTACTTAATTTTAATTTTTTTATCTGATGATCTCTTCTTATTCAAAAACTAATTCTAAGATCAAAGAAGACTTTTCACAGATCAAATATCAAAATAAAAACTATTTAAAGTTGTCTAATTTTTGTTAAGAAGCCATTTAATGTTTTAAATCGATTTAAACTACATAATGCCAACGCCGATAAACTTCAATTTATTCTTGATAACAAAAACTGAATAAAGAAGTTTAATTGGCTAATGCACAATCTAACAACAAACATTGGCTTAATATGTGCGTATGCGTGTGTATTCAAAGAATTAAGGTCAACGAATGATAGCAAAGATACCTAAATACTCTATGAAAAAAAAAATAGAAACAAAAATGAATTTGATACCCCTATATTTCTATGTGTATGTAGAGCACAATCATTACTTCATCTGCATCAAGAGCATATAAGTCCAGGTTACTTTATATTTAACGTGTACAATGGCTACGTGATTCTCGACATTTTAATGCCGCATTACTGCGGTAAAATGACGTCAGTATAAGAATTAATTTATTCTTTATTCATTCTTCATCATAACTAAATTTTTATTATTAAAAATAATTTTCTCTTCACATCTGTAGTACCTACAGTTTTCTTGAACTATATTACTTTAAGAGTGGGTAGCTTTTCTTAAAGAGTAATTTAGTCATATACACTGAGTGAAAAAGTTTTGAATGGAGTGTAAAATGTTTTTTTTTTTTTCATTTTATCATGATGATATTTTTTTATTGAGATGCATCTCATATTTTATTTTTTTATGTTGGAATGGTCCACGAAATACATTTTTTTGGATTAATCTTAAAACTACAAAATAGAATTTATATACATATATGAATAAAATTATTTTGAGTGTAGAAATGAATTTTTTGAATAAAACTTGGCAGAATAAAACAATACAGAAATAACAATCAAGGCTTACAAAAAAAAAAACAAAAAAAAGGTAATTAACTTTAATTCCAAACGAATTGAAGAAAAAAAAAATCCAACGTCCGGCTTCGTACAAAATGAATATTAATTGGAAAAATCTTCTTAGCTGCTGCGCTGAAGTGACGATGGGGGGGAGAGTACGGGTATTATTGTATGAAGGGAGGTTTTGAAAAATATCTCTACCACAAACAAATTATCCCAATATATTTCTTTTTTTTTTCAAATGAATACAAAATTAATGAGTAAAAGAATAATTAAAGACATTACTAAAACATCACAGAAATTCCACTTATTGCTGCATCTTGTTATGTATCAAGAACCAAAAACCAATATAATCTTATTTTAACGTAGATATATAGTACCAATAAAATATGTATTCCAAGAAATAAATATTAAAAAGTTGGGTTACATTTTTTTAACTTATATTGAGGAGATTGAGAATCGAAAAATGATGCTGTTGTTGGTGTTGCAGTCGCAAAATGATGAACATGTTGACCTGAATCACGTATTTCTTTTTTGTGTAAATGCCCAGTTACCAAGTACCTACTTTAAAATTTTCGTGAGTTCATCTTTCTTTCTGCATGAAGCTGTGGAATAGTGCAGCAAGCACTTTCCTTTTTCTTTTTTAGTTGAAATCGATGATGTTAATGTAAATTGTGTTCTATGAGTTTAAAATAAAATAAAAAGAAAACTTTAGTAAATAATTAAGTTGTTAACACGTTCGTTCGTGGTGGTTAAAGTGTGACCTATTTTTTTTTTTTTTTTTAATAACTTCTGAAAAACATTTTTTGGCTTTTAAAGGAGCAAATAGGTCTTATGGTCTATTTATAGTAAGAAAAGTGTTAACATTTTAAAGGGGTTTAAGACAAACTTCAAAATTGTTCATAGTGGTGGTGACATCTGACAGCTAACATCAGTGGCAATTACTTATAGTAGTAAAATTTGAAATTTGGAAGCTTCTTCTAATTGAAAACCTATTTAAATTGTCAATTATCAACAACGAAGAACAAATCATTAACGTTTCATTTAACGTTTTATATTGTTATTTGTACAGTATTTACTTGATTAACTTAACCTAGAGCTTCTAGTTTTGTCTGATTTTTTTTTCATTTAAATTTTTAAAACTGCTTTGTAGAATATTTTTTTTCCTAAATCAGGTACAGTCAATAGAAATTCATGCTTGAGATCAGACAAAGAGGTCATGTTAACTTCACAGTTGAATATTATAAAAGTTACAGTGTGCCTTGTTTATTCATCTAGGTTTACATATAGGCGTAACATTACAATAGATTTAATTTGACAAGTGGTCATGTTAACTACACAAGTTGATTTAAATTTATAGTGTGCCAAATTAATTGAACATTGAGTAATGCAGATTACACATAGTTAAGTGCCTTCCGATTTACATGAAATAAGGATAATTTATCTAGTCGATATAGGAAATTTTGGAAGGCTGACGACTGACGCAAGGCAACTATTGTCTTTGACTGAAATGAAGTAAATCGCACAATCGAATCAAAAATTGACAATGAATTAAAAATAATGAAAAAAAAAAAAAAATCACAAAATATCCTTTTATAACAAATTAAATAAATATGAAACAAAAAATAAATTAAATAAGATTTAAAAAAAAACTTTGTTATTACGTAATTTAAGAATAATTTTTGTTCACTTCTGTTAAACAAAAATTGTCATGAAGTTTATCAGTTTTCTTATTTTTTTCTTTCAAAAAATGAATCAATATATTCGCACATATTCCCTTTTTAAAAGTCATTTCTCAATTATTTTTTAAATGAATGTAGGTATGAATGGTCCAATCTAAACAAAGGAAATAATCTTTACCGAACAGTCCATTATATTTTAAGCCCCAGAGAAAAAAAAAATTATTAAATTGCCACAAAAAATCATACTTTCTTTGATTTAAACTATATAATGCTATATTTTATCCACATCTCTCTGTCTGTTGTCTGTTTGCTTCACTAAAAAAAAAAATTATCAAATGATAGCTTTGCATTTGCTGTTGGGATGGGATGATGGTTGAAATTTCAATAGAATCATTTGAGATAAAGATATACATTTTGTTTGTACACATATAGAAAAAAATAAAATATAGCTTGCTATTCATTTAGCTCAACTTTCATGGGGGTATATTATTTTACATCAGTAACTATACTAAGTTGCTACTGGTGATTATTGCGACGCCGACAACGAACAAACAAAAAAACATAGTGGTGTCCAATTACGAAAAACTTGGGATTAAATCAAACAATAGAGCGAGTAGCTTGAAACTTTTTGTATACATATTTGTTTTTAGACTAACCACAATCTAGAGAGTTTTTTTTTTTAAATGAAAATCTAAAAAGCAGTTGACGCCCACAGACACGCCTACAGACAAAATAATATTATATAGTCTTTTCAGCTTATTTTAACACAGAAATTCCATACAAGCGTTGTTTTGTCTTTCCTATACGTACGAACAATTGTTTTTCTCATAAAGTCTTTTAGAAATTTTATTTAAGTTTTCAAAACTGCCGTCCAATTAATTTAAAGCGACTTTATAAATCAAAAAAATTTTAAAAGTGACTTAACTATTATTTGTAATTAGTGAAATGTCTTCCCTGTCTAAAGATAAAGAAATATTTTTCATATTAAAATATCTCGCAATATATCCCACTGTGCCTTATACGCTGCTCTACTTTGCGGTATAAGTGGTTTTGTGGTTTTTCAAAGGAGAATAATTTTTTTTTAAACTTGACTTCCTTTCTTGTCTTAAACAAATTATCTCGAAAAAAAAAATTTAGCTTGGACGGACTATTTCGAAATGAAAAAAGATAGCGTGAAAATATTGACTGCAAAATAACTGCGTCAAATATAATATTGAACACTTAAAATTTCCACATCAAGTATAATTGGCTATTCCTACTGTTGTATCTGATCGATAATAATTTATGCAATTAGTTCTATAATTTTACGCATTATAAAAATTTTATTTGAATTTGAAATTCTTACGAAACAAGACAAGACCAGCTTCTAATTTATTACTATCTATGTAGATATATTAATATCTTAACTGAAAGTGACATTGACAAAGCAAAAAAATGTGATGTAACATTCTGGCTTGTGTATGTGATGATTATATTATTGTTATCATTCTCGTGTTGGTCATCCGCACGCTTTTGACTTAGAATCTTCTATCTACAATGTGATTGGATAAATGTGGGAGCCCAGAATGAATCAACCTCACTCAAACAGATAGTACCTAGTCGTAATTAATTAGCTGATATGAGCTGTCACTTAAGTGCGACTTCCCATTAAATTTTTTATATGTACATTCTATTTTTTGTTTTGCGCTTTTATTTTGCACTCATATTTTGTCTGTACGACTTATGTATGTGTAAAGCTTAAAGCTTAAAATAAGTGCAATAAAACCTTAATGATCTATATCTATATAGTAAACAAAAATACGAAGTTAAAGGATCCTTTACGATTGTGACCTTAAAAAACTTAGTTTGTGCGAAGGAGACATCTTACAAAAATTGTAAAAATTTTGCATGAAGGCTATTTTATTCTTTTCGAAATACAAATATGTAGGATATATGTACATAAAATTTCATCTTTAGTATCTAACAGTTAAGAAATGATAAACAAAACTTTCAGTACTTTTTTTAAAATTTTAATTTGACATTGTTACGTGTTAATAGTATTTGTTTTTTAATACTAAATATTTTTGTTACGAGTGTGCTTAATCCTTAAACGACATTTTGTGGAAATTATTTAACAAACAAGTCAATGAAAATTATCCGAATCTTTGTTTTAATTATAATAAAAACTTTAAGGGTTTTTAAAACTTTGAATCAAAAATAATTTTTTTTGCGTACTTAAGTACGATAGTCCCATAAAAAATTATTGCCCACATATTTCTGTCTCAGACAAAAGACCATATTTTTTTTCTTAATGTTTTGACAAAAGACCATATTCCCCTAAAATGTTTGATGCCTTAATCAGATGATTAAGGGATAGGGATCATCGAATCTGATCGATATGAATCGGATGAATCTATCGAGGCAGTTTTTGTGATATTCTAAACTTAAATTATTAAATCTGTTTTATTGGAACTAATGTAATAATATGACGAAATCATTTTTTAAACAAACTTGGTAGGTCATCTGAAAGTAAAGGGTGTATTTTTTTTGTATGCATACAGTTTTTTTCTTTTAAATTGGCAACACTGTTTCTGGTGACAGTAAATTTGACAGCAGATTACTGATAAATTATCCTCAGTACTTATATTAAGCCATTTCATGATTTTTAAAGCTGTTTACATTATGTGCGCACTGCGCAGTAAGTTCGGACGGTGTATGCGCTATAGTTCCACGATAAAGAAAAATAAGAATTTTGTAAATAAAGGGTTTTAATTTGGGAGCTCAGTGCTCAGTTTATTTAGCATGATGATTAATCGCTGTCGTTAGACTACTTGGATAACTTCGACGCATATTGGTTTATTGCACCACGCCCCTCTCCAAAGCTGCTCAATAAAGAAGTGTCTAAAACGTCAACATTCAGGTAGTACATTTGAGGTTCCTTGGCTGGATCATATGGCCGGAACCATTTTTAAACACTAATGGAAGAAAGATGCCGTTTTATTAAAGTTGAGTTATATCTAATTTTAAATTTTATATTCCTTAAAAAAAACACCCTTTATAATTAAAAGTGGTAGCTACATTTTATTCTGAAAAAAAAGAAAGATTTTCAAAGGAAAAATCAACTGAGATATTTACAAAAACCATTAAAATATTCCCACTTACTTACTTTTGGAACGTGATAAAACAGTCATCCTTATAAAGAATTTAGTCATATTGTTATGTAGTCATATCTGAAATTTCCAAGAAGAAAATACTAACATATTTTTTGTATGTAAGAGAAATTCTTTGGAGATGATTCGATTAACAGAGTACCTAACTATATTACCCATCAGATTATATTCATATAAAATACAGCTCATAAAAATGAAGGGTTATTCCCGTGTAATTCTTAAAATTTGCCAAAGTCTTTGAGGTTGTGGTTTTTTTTGGTGCAGATTGGTTGAAAGGGGGATGTGTCTTTTCATATAATCCTCAAAAAGGGTTTTTGATACAAAAACAAAATAATACTTTAGCTATGAATTTTTCAAGGAAATTTCCCAAGCTATAAAACTTTATACGTTTTCCTTTTCAACATGACATTTGAAAGATATTTACCTAAAATCATATTTTGGAACTTTTGACTGTGCCCATAAAAATAAACTCAATTGGCTTCCGTTGAGTTTAAATAAATTTCGTAGAATTGAAATAATTTAAATTTAATTAATACGTCAAGCCATGTTTTGTATTTGTTGTTGTTATTTCAGTACAAATCTTTCAACCAAATTCTTATTAAAAAAATAAAACGATTGAAATAATTACTTTAAAATCATTTGATCACTACTTGTCCTTTGTTTTTGTTGAACTTCAAAACGATCATTATTATGCCAACAAATATTTGCCATCAAAGAAGCAAATATATATGAATGTACATTTGACCTACTTGTTTATTTCAAAAAAGCTTATCGTCTCGTTCCACAGTCAGACTTAAATATATGTACATATATTCTTAGAGAGAGGGTAGCTGCACTCATCGTCATCATCATTCCCCCATATATACTCAGTGTATACTTTCTAAATAAGGATAAGTGACTTTTTTTTTGTTCAAATGTGATATTAATGCAACAATAATATATGTAGGTATGACTATATAGAAAGGGGGAGGGGTAGATAAAGAGGAGTATATTCAGAACAAGCAACCTACTCGCATCAAATGTATCAAATAAGGTAGTTTACATATAAATCTATTCAACTGTGTTTGCGACTTAAACAAAAGAGGAGACACAAAAAAATAAACAACAGTCATTGTCGCATTCGAATTAAGTCAAACTTGTATGTATGTACATACATTTAAAATGAAGTACATTGTTGCGTCGCATGTACAAGCTGACCATTTTTTTGATAGAACAATTTAAAAAAAATCAAATTTAAAGAAAAAAATAATTTATAGCTTAATATTTGGCCTGCTTTAGAATGTTTGAATAAAGTTCTAATAAGTTATCTTTTAAATTTGGTAAAAATTTTAATGTCATTTCGGGCATCCGCAAAATCGCCGAAAAAAAGCATAAGCTAAAAAAAATGTAAAAAAAAACCTAACCTAGAAATATTGGAAATTGTCCCAGACAGATATAAAAAAAAGAAGGAATAAGGGAAATGGAAAATACGCCAAATATATTCTGCCCTAATTTCCAAAATTCTGGTGCATTTGTGAAAATGTAAAAAAAAAACACGAGAAAAGTTTTTGTAAATAATTTCAGAAAATCTTGAAAAATTGTCAGAAAAAACCAGAATTTTATTATTCTCGTCTAATTTCCAAAATTCTGGTACATTTGTTAAAATGTAAAAAAGCAAGAAAAGCTTTTTTTTAATAATGCCAAACATTCTGGAATGATTCCCAGAAAAGTATCAGAAAATTTGTATGAACGAATTTCTGGCGTTTTTCCAAAAAAAAAAAAAAAAATTCTGGCGTAATTTCCTCTGCAGTTATTTCCAGGAGCTATTATTATTATTGTCTTGTCTAGAAGAAAATCGAGTTTTTATTTTAGCTCATCTAAATCAGATATTATCGACATCTATACAACGACATTAATATTTTTTTCAGCATTTCCCGAAGATCTATAGATTTTGGTTAAACATCATACATTTAATGACTTAAGTTTGAAATAAAACGACATTTAAGGTTTTTGTCTAAAAATTCACACAATCCAAATAAGGTGAAATTTTCTATTCAAAAACCTAAAACGAAATTTTATTTCAAAGACTCTGGTTCAAATTTTTAAAAATTTAGTTTTTATAAAAATAATAAAAATTTAAAATGAACTTTTCTCAGGTTCAAAAATTAAAAAAGCTTTATAAAAGTAACCCTTAGAACCTTATTAAAGAAACTTGAGTAATCGGATTATTGCAATGCAAACTCTGTTCTTCTTATAAATGACATATACAAAGACTGACTTTTTGTTCAACGAAAATGCCGTCCAAGGACGCCCTAATACCAAAGCAGTTATGTATGTATCGCAAAATAATAATGCAAAAGAGTATATACATATATAAGTTGTAATAAGGCGTAGAGAGTTTTGTTTAAAATTCTAAGGCTTTAAAATTCCACACTTAAACTGAAACTTTGTACATGAATTTTTATATATTTTCCGTAACGAAAAAAGTTTAATATACTTTGAATAAATTGCAAAAGTGGCATAAAATAAACATCGTATTATTTATTTAAATAAGTTTTCTTCAGACATTATTATAATGTAGATTACATTTCTTAGCATATTTTATAATGACAATGACACAACATTTGGGAAATTCGTCTATCTATTATTATCTTTTTAATAAAAATTTAGTATGAACAGGGATGTTATATAAACCTTAAATACATTTTCTTAAATTATCCAGTTTAATTAATTGGCCTTGTTTAATTTTCCATTAATTGTTTCGGATTGGTTTTTGAATAAATCATATTTTTCAGCAGAAAATTTAAATTACAATATCAAGCCCTTATCTCTGCTAAACAACCTTTAATTAAAAAAAAATAATAAAATAATTGCAATTGCATATATGTACTTATACTAAAAGTAGGTACATTTTAACTCACATTTCCAGACATTTAGGATTTGTTTCCCCGGCTAGATATTGCAAAACAAGTTATTCCCTATTTTAATTAAAATAAAATAAAATAATTCTTAAAATTAGCTTTTTATATATGAAACAGCTTTTATTTATTTTTCTAGAGCTCTCTCTCTCTCTCTTTGAGGGATTTTATCTTCTGTATATTGCCATTTCCGTTTGTCACAATACTATCTATTCATTCAGTGCCACTTGATAAAAGATTTCAGGTCTGCAAAAAAAAAAATATTATGTTAAATTGACCACAGCGGTCCTTGGACTTTTAAGTCAACCAAGTAATTGTTTTTTTTTATGAAATTCTCTCATATTACTCTTCCTATGTATATTTTATATTAAAAAAAATATGTGCCTGTCTTTATAATCTCTGTTTGTTGTTACTGGTTCTGTTGCTACTGCTGCATCCGCTTCCGGCTTAATTAAATCCAAATAAAGTCACCAGCAAATACTCCATATAAATAGGTATACTATCTAAGTAGAACCACTCGCTTTTCCTACTCGTTACTCGTAGATGGTTTTAATCTCCTATTTTTTTTTTTAATGCTTCCTCGCTTTTTGGCTTAATATAAATTAAACTGCCAAACTCGTTGACAGAACGATTATATGTGCATATGTATGTACATATGTATGTGAGCCATCAAAAGAGTTCTTCTTGGTTCAGAAGATTACACAGTGCGATACACAATACATAGAAATCCAGATACGTATAAATATATAAAATGAGTACATACAGTGCTGTTGCATTAATTAAAGTCACTCAATAAAAAAATATTTTTATTGCATCACTGAAATAACAATCTGATTGGATATATTTAAGTATGGTTTTTACGTCCTGATTGTGTGAATTCTATAGAAATGTGAAAGAAAATATACCTCTTTATGTGGTGGGATATTATTCGATTTTGTACATTTGTCCCAGTTAGAATTATAGTGAATTTACATCCATCTTCATTCAAGTTCTTAAAAAAAAAACGAATGTAAGATATAAAATTCACATTGTTGAATAGAGAGAGAAGACCAAAATTCAGAGATCTTGATTATAGGAAGATTATAGGAGGTGCCATAATGCCAGATATTAAGATGAACATGTACATCTCTCTTTCACACGTTCGTATTTTGGCATACATCTGTCCCCCTCTACTTTTTTTCAAATCTGCAGATGAAGATCAATGTAAATCCACCATTTAGATAAGTCTTTTCGGTACCTTCTAATTTCCCAGTGACTCTGTTTAATTATTTTTTTTGTTGAATTCATAAAAAAAAAAGTTGAATTGTGTCTAACCGCCCAAACCGGATTTTTCATATGATTTTGCTGTCTTCTGTGGAGAAATGAAAAATGTGTCAAACATGAGCAAAGAGGCAAACAAATATTTCCATGGAAACAAGAACTCAAAAAAAAAGAAGCTAACCTGTGAGCTTCTGCTTCTGCTGGACTAAAATTAAATCCTATATTGCCTCCATGTTGAAGTAATTAGCCTTAGGCTCCTACGCCACCACCACTACCACCACCGCCCCCCGTCCGTTATGCCGGCCGCCTACAATCATTGTATCAAAAGCTTTAGTGTTTATTCCCTCGTTAGGTCGCATTAAGTCCCAGTGAGAACGCATGTAAGTGCGTCAAAGTTCCGTAAGTATGTACATATGTAGGTACACGAACGGACCTCCTTGTATTTTTGCCTTATAAATTTACATGATGCCACATTAGGTATAATTAAACTATATAGCAATGACAAAAAACCACAAATGTGAATCCGTTGAAAGGTTTCTGCAACGTCAATGCAATTTGTTTTATTTTATATACAAATAAGAAGTAGTGTTAATCGACTCCCTTCTCCCTCCCCCTAAGCCATCTGTCACCACCCCTCTTCCCTTCCGCTAAGGCCGCAGTCACACCAGAAATCAAAAACAACCCATCACACTGGAATCAGGTCGAGAGTGAACGAACGTCGACATCGACGTGTCGGTCGACTCGACTGTGTGTTGTTGCAATTCTGCAGAGTTCTTATATATGTTGTCCTTCGATGCATGATGGTGTTTCATTTTTAATTCTCTGATGTTTGCAACTGCTATGGCTATGACATAATTGTGACCCGATTTCGATACAGAACGTTGGTGATGGCACTTAGTGGTGGATTTGGTGGCACAGGGCCGAAAAATATCTCCGCATAATCGAGTGCACCAGGAGTGACAATTTTATCCTTAAATAAAAATCCATACACACATCCTGGCAATATGTTGAGGTGAATGCCACACATATATCAGTTTCACAGAAAAAAAAATAATTTGTCCTAAATTGTGTCCTAACTGCATTTCAAATGAATCTGAATGAGATAAAGGAATTGGGGTGGTCTATATATATTCATATAGTCGGAGATGAAGTTGGTCATTTTATTATCCAATTTGAATGTTATCACACTCTTGGCTGTTGTAACCAAGCTGGCTGGGAAGCGGATACGATTCCATGGTTGACCGAAGCTTTGCCCATGCATATTGTAATTCTGGTGCGGTTAGAAGAGTTCTGTTCTGTTTTGACCTGATAATATATATTTGGATGTTTATGGAATTGAAAGGGATGTGTTTTTGCACAGTAAGAACAACCCCATTCGTGTTTTGTTGTTGCAACCACAATTTCCTACTTTAGTGAGAGGATTGAATTTCCACAGAATCCACACCCTAAAAGTGGGATAATGGAGTGATATATATGTTTTTTTCTTTGTAAAAAATACGGATGTTAAAATAATTTTTTGAAAACATTGAAACTCTTTGATATTTTATATTTTACTGATTTTTAATTGCATTGCTCAGTGACCAGAGGCAATTTATTTAAATAAAATACATCACCGCTGATATGATTCGATTTTAAATCGATTTAAAGTTTAATATGGATTTAATGGGAATTAAAAGTTTTTTTTTTATTTTATAATAAATTTTATAAATTAATGACTCTGTGGGTCAAGTATTTTTTTGTTGTTCTATTTAATTTAATTTAAATCAAAATTATTATAAATTTAAATACGTAAATAAGTTCCATTTTTTTTTTAATTTTGTGTTTTTTGATTTAAATAGTTGATTTTAAAATGAAAAATGTTCATATTCACAGGGTGAATTGTTATCTTCCGTTAATTATTTTTAGTTTTGTTGAAGTCTTTGATTTACCATTTTTAAAGTCGTCAGAACTTCACCTTGTGTGCCTTTTTAACGATATCAAGATTTTGATTTACATGAGGTCCTTGTAGAACTCGTAATGCGAATAAGTGGTACTTACCGTTTATCTTTTTTTATGTTCAAAAAAGAAGAAAATTTGGGTTATCGGATTCAAAGAAAATTTCTATTTTTAGTTTTCAATTTTGTCGATAGATGGCGCTCTATTTTTATAATTTTTAATTTTCTAAAAAAACGTCTCTAACAATTTTTAACTTCGTACTTTTACTTACTGAAATAAAACTGCTTTTCAGGTTTTCCACCAAAAAGTTCACATCACGAAAATGGAAGTTTAACTATTCCTTGATAAAATTGTCTTATTTTAAGGTTAATGCAGTATATCTCACTAATGGCTGGGCTTATTTAATTACAATTTTGTAAGCTGGTACCTCTAAGTAGCATAAACAATATTGCATTTAAAAATTTTGAAAATGCATAATCTTTTTTATAAAAAAATCAAAGAAAAAATTGTACTTTTGCACTTTTTTTTACACGTTCTCTCTAACGACAAGGTCTATATTATTTTTATTCTAAACTTCGAAAAAATTCAGAGATTCAGAAATGTACAAAGCATTTCCTAAATTCTAGCCTACATTTGGAGTAGGACTTCAATATGAGTTTTTTGTGTTTTAATGTTTTCACACTAGGTCCAATCCACTTTAGGAAACCATGAAAAAAAATTCAGCCACTCGCAACTAATTCTATGAATGTAATGACTCTGACTTCGAAATGAATTCCAACAAAGCTGAATTGTGGTAGGAAGCTTCATTTTGAAGACTTCAGGCGTCAAAAGTACCTACCCCAACATCTAAACCACTGCGCTTTTGATTTTGTGCAGTGAAAGGATGAACATTTAGATAAGACATAAGATCAATAGGTTTTAAGAAAAAAGTGCTCAAACGTTACAATAAGTATCAATTATTGTTTCTTGTAATGTACTTTTTCATATCACCGCCATGTAAGGTACCTACTGGGCTCTGTTTTCTCAAAGTCTTTTGGTCTAACGAAAAAATGGATTATTTGTACCTAATCTTTTTTGTCCCAAAAGCCAATATTTTGTGCCTGGACATTTTTGTTCAAAAAAATTATAGCAATTAAAAAAAAAAAACAACAAAAATTTGAACTTAATTTCAATGTGATGAAAAGGTAATTTAAAATTCATTTTTTTCAATCGATTGGAATTGTCGATAGGTAGAAACTCGAAATTTGAAAATAAATCAGTAAGGGATATAATTCTTATTAAACTCTGCTGCTACGCCTTTTTCTACGCCTTTTTTAAATACAGAATACCTTCATCATATGTATATCAATTAACGTCTTACTAAACCACTTAATAAGGCAGTTAACAACGTTTACGACAATATTACATTTTAATATTAAACTGTCACATCTATCACTCTCAATCAAAGCCAGGTTGTTGTCCTCTATATTCTTATTACTCAATAACAACAATATAAATGTATGTATAAGTTTATAATTTTCTACTCGACCACAAAAAAAAAAAACAACTATAACATCATAATCTAAACTATACTGCATTTAAAAAAAAAGTGCTGACATTCTCTATTTGTAATTTGCTTGCTCTTATAAAAGTTTACAAATTTAAGGTTTTTTTTTAATCTTATTGCTTTGGGTATGAATTTGCTCATACATCTTATATGTATGCCAATCAAAAAAGTAGGCTGCACTCAACGTCAACGTTGCTTAAATAAAAGAAAGAATCGTGCCTCCTCTTGTGCTTTTTTTACATAAAATATCTACATATATTTAAACTAACGTACGTCACACAAACAAGTCCTTGTACTTTTATTATTATTTGTATTTTTTTTTTTTTGCTAAATCACGCTATCATCACATTAACTAATAACAAATAACTATACAATTTTTTTGCGCTGCTTTATTCACGTCACCATCACACCACGTCCTTCATACATTTATTACACTGGATTTATCAATTTTTCTATGAACACTTGTACTATCAAGTTTTTTTTTTTTTTCATTTTTTTCCCTCTTTCATTTTTTTGCTTATACCATCATTTAAATTTTATTTATTTTTATAATTATGTTTATATTTGTTTTTTTTTTTTCTTTTTTCTTTTCTATTTTCGTTTTATTGCGGCAAAAAAAAATATTGTTTTTCGTCTAAAAAATACAACACCGAAATAAAAATAAAAAAAAAATAATAATCAATATTATGACCCCAATGTTGAAACACATTGGCAACACCCAACCACAACCACCATCTCAACCACCACTAAAAATACACCACCACCACCGCACCTATACATCATTTTCAACTTTTCGATATTCTCTGAAATAAATTATATTAAATTGTACAATTTTATAAAAAAAAAAACAAAATTGTATATAAATATAAAATAAAAAAAAATCTACTGCCTACTTTTCTTTGTTGAAACTGAACAAAAAATTGGTTTATACAAAAAAAAAATTAAATTAAAAAATTTGCAATTGGATTGTTGCTTCGCTGATTACGCTCACGCAACGCTCTCGCAACGCGCACGTAACGCTTTGGCTGCCTATAAAAAAAATACAAAACAGGAACTGTCCGTCCTTTTTTTTGTACACAACCCACAACAATCTTAAGATAAGTATTTAAGAAAAAAAAAAGGACGAACAAAAAACAAAAAAATGCCTCAGGCTGAGGGAGGTTACATATCATTGGGTGATAACCCAAATAGCGCCATCTACAATCAAACAACAGAACCTACCGGCCCACAATCGATGTTCGAGTCTGTTAAGCGAGCGATTGGTCAAGTTGTTGGTAGTAATGGCAATAGCGGTGGTGACACAGATGATTTATTAGCCTCCAAGGGACGTCCAATGATTGTCGGATCGAGGTAAGCGTTAATCTGTTCTCAACTAAAAAACAAAGATCAGATTTTTTTGTTTTCTGTTATTTTATGTTTTTTATGTTTTATGTAAAATTGACAAGTATATCTCTTTAAAAAAATATACAGAGAGTTGGTGTAACGGTGTTTTTCCTTTCTCTTTAAATATATTTGATAAAAATATTGCTTGCTGAATTTGCTTTTGCTGATTGTAGTTTTTTTTGTATCTTCTCTTTTCTTCTTAATGTTGTTGTAGTTTTTTTTCCCATGGGTATATACTGCTCATTCTACTTTATTTTATTTTTTTATTTGTGTTTCGCAAAAAACAAAAAAAAAATGGCAAAAAGGTTTTGTCGATAATAATATACATCAAGGCGAATGGAAATTTGATTGGAATGATATACAGTTTTTATTTTTCTGCGTACCTAACTCATTTTAAGGATTTTGATGAAAAGTTCAAGGTGAATATTGGTTATTTTTTTTTTTCGTACAAAGTCGATGTTTTAATATAGATAAACAGTTAAAGGTGAGAGAAATTGAAATAAATTCTTAACATAGAGCATGATTTTATTTCCTAAAAAAAAAAAAAAAAAAAAAACAACTAACTATAACTAACCGAGAATGGAGGCCAATAACACATTCATTTGAATGCAATTGCACGTAAAATACGATTTTGTTTTTTAACCATAATGACTGACAAACATGCAATGTGGTTTTTCTGATGCTATATAGAAACGAAATCATGTTTGCAATGCAGCACGCTATTTTTGTGTTTCAAAAAAAAAAAAAAAAAAAAAAAAATACAGTCACGATAGAAAGCCTTTGAAGTTATTTCATAAATTTATTTTAGTTTTAACAAAATTTGTCAGCAAGAGTATTATGTGTAGGTATGTCTAGTGACATATTTCTTCTTTTTTTTTTGTTAAAAAATTTAAATAACAATGTGACGTTAGAATTTTATTGGTTTCCACTTTAAATGGAATTTAAAAAATTTTAAAATATGACTTGTAGTTACTTCAACAATATTCTTACAGATGTCATTTTTGACAAGTTAATTCAATTCAGATTTACAAATAGTAGAGATTCATCAAGCTATCATGATTTTTAAGACTTCAAATAAGCATCTTCCAGGCGAAATTTTTAGTTTGAAAGTCTGAATCGGTTTTCACTAATTTAACGGGATTTCAAACTATTTCATGTGACCGTTTTTCATTAATAAAGCCATTCGTGGTGAGTTCTCACCTTGCGTGTAGAGTTTATAAATAGCACTCTTTTTTTGGAGTACATAATTCCATATTTCAATGAAATGACAAAAGAAATACCAATTTTTAAATATTTGATGTATAAAGGTACTGTTTATGCGGCACAGGGCAGGGCTCTCCGCTGGTGGGCCATGCTTCGGGATGTTTCAAGTCGTTCGAAGCGCGTTACTGCACTCCCATTTTAAGTGGCGATAAACTGTTATATTTTGTTATACATATATTGAAGTTTCTCTATTTTCTATAGGTATAATTTATTCAAAAAGGAGCGTATAAATAGGCGGATTTTTCAATGATATAGACAATGAAGAAACTCAATATTCTTATCTTTTGTCAGTTTTTTTTTAGTGCCGGAGTTAAACCAGATTTAGTTAATCCTGCAAAGAAATTGAACCCGAGTGGTCAAAAAGTAAGTTGTCAAAAATCTATTGAAATCATAGTGTGACATTTCGGAAATGAGCTTTCGCACACATAGAGGGCAATACTATATGGAACTGTGGAAAGTGATTTCCACAGTGTCGCCCTCTCTATTTCGAATGAGTTTTGACACCTGTCAAAAATATCTATTCAATTAATCCAAATTAGATGAATTGACTGAAAACATATTTTTCAATGTGAAACTGATGACATCGCACTGAAAATCTGGATTTAAACGTCTCAAAATTTTAAATTAAAATTTTCAATTGCACTTTTGAATAACAGCTAAGTTCATATTACTGTTTTTTTATATTTTATTTACCTGAAGAAATCGTAGAATACTTAAAGGTTTTGTTTAAGTTAAACTTAAATATTTAAGTTTCGTATTATCAAACGTGTTAATAGACCTAACTCTTGTAAAACTAAAAATTCTTAAGCAAATTTAAATTTCTCTTCGAGCTTAATTCACCACCACTTTCATCTGGCATTATCCCACGAGCCTTTACGCTTTAAAGATATTTTTTTTCCATTCACTTCTTTCAACTGACATTTAAAGAAAAACTTACTCATCCGAGTAATTGATAGCTTTATTAGTTAATTAAGTCAAGGAAAATACACTTTAGTCCTCGAGAAACTTATACTCCATTTTTTCAGCTTAACATAACATTGAACAAAATTAATTATTATATACGTATATGTATGTATGTAGTTTCGAAAACAACAACAAAGCTCGATTACCAAAGTAATCCGTTAATGCACTTTTGTGTCGCTATTTAAATATAGTAATTTCATTATCTTGAGAAAAACTTGGCATAAGCTATATCTACTTAAATTATGATTGAAAACTTTCTTCGTATCCTTGGCTCTGCACAGACAACCCGGGTTTTCAACCCAATGCCTCGATTGTCCTCAAAAAACCATCCAACTATAACTAACTAGCAACCCCACTTCATTTGAAGGACAGAAAAAAGTGTGACTGCTTCTTCTGCTGTACATACATACATAGATATTATCGATTTTGCGTTTTGTTATTTTAGTGTTTTTATTTCTTTTAAGCAAAACAGCAAACATAAGTAAGAAATAAAAAAAAAAAATGAAAAAAGCCTTTGCTTTGTTTTCGATTAGAACTGTTGATAAAAAATTTCCCACCCACTTCACCTTGAAAAAAAAACGAAAAAAAAAAACCAAAGCTTAAGCCAGGAGTGGTTTGCGACAGCACTTTTTCACCTCGTTTACCATTCTTGACGATAAAGTAAACATGTATGTGTGGGGACCCTTCAAAACCAAGAAATGATGAGTTCCTACCTGAAATCCATCGAGTCAGGTATTCATTCGTTTTCGAGACTCACATAAAACATATAATTTACCAAATTAGGTTAATAAAATATACGATGGCAGGTATGTATCTCTGCTTAGATATATATGATTGACAGTGTGTAGTCGAACTTTCAATGGATTTTTCTTCTTCTGTTTATTTTATTTTTTGTATGTGTGTTCTTTTTCCCGGCACCAAGCTATATGGGGAAAGAAATCTTATGGCATTTTTGTCGCCAGCGCGGTTGGTGGCTTCTTGGCTACGGCTATTGTTGTCTCATTTTATCCTAACACACAATAGAGTAGGTTGGAATATCTTTTGTCGGCGGCGGCAACGGCAGCAGTCAGAAGTCATGGCAAAACTAGCGTAAAATCGATAGTCAATATGGCGGAATGTATTATTAAGTTAAGGAATGGGATTAATAGGCGCTCTTTTCTCCTCCCAAGAGGGGGTAAGAGGGAGAGGGAGAGAGAGAGAGCTCCTTTATAGAAAATCCTTCAATCGGAAAATTGCTTCTCTGTGCCTGCTTGTCTCATGTGAAGTAGGTTAATATTTATACTAACTGAATTAAATGCATGGCAGAGTTTCATGAACTACCTATCCTTCTATATATGTATGTAAGAGCTTATATGCGTTTTATTAAATTTTTGTGTGTAGGTTTAGGTTTGACTTTCCAAAAGTTAAAGAAATCTTTTAAAATGTTTGATAAGTCATCAATTTAATTGATTGATCGTTTAAAAATTTAGCAAATGGTAACAAATTGATTAAGCAGTGTTTTTTTTAGAATCAAATCAAACTGTGTTTAACTTCGAAACTGGAATGATCTGACAAATCACGCGTTTATCACATGACAATTTACATCTGAAAATTCAGATTTTTGAATTTTTCTGGGATCTGATTGGGCAGCTCTCATGAAAAGTTAGATGACGTTTAGAGTCAACTGACAGCTAAACAATCAGTAGCTTCAAAAGAAATCTGAATTTTCAGATGTAAATTGTCATATGTTAAACGCGTGGAATGAAAAGCTGAACCTTAGACAACGAAATCGGAAAAAAATGCTTAATTATCTTCTAATTCACAAATTAAAATATCGTATTAATAAAAAATTAACTACTTATTGATGTGAAGTAGCAAATGAAAAAAAAATCTACTACATTCAATAAAATCTCTGCTAACGCCAAATGGATGAGTTCCAAACAATATCAGATGATGTGTGTTTGATGCAAAGTCATAAGTTACAAAAGTCAAAAGAGAAAATGTTGACAAAGTTATGAGTTTCTTTGGTTTTGAGATCCGTTTTTCGTTGGAGTTGAGTTCGAACGCCTAATGGAATTGATAAAATGTTCCTCTGTATGTAAATTTATTTTTCATTTATATATAAGATTTGGAATGGCCAATGCTTATGAAAAATCTATTACGTCAAAATTTGCTGATCGCATGATAATACATCTAACACCCAATTAACGTCTTGACTGAGAAGTAAGCTTGTAAGCAATCGTGCCATACAAACTATTATCTATCTATCTATTGTGTCATAACTCATGTATCTCAACGAAATAATCAAATTAGTTATTTTTCTACATTTATAATATTGATTGTGAAACATATTTTGAAACACGAAAGCTTGTATATTACCGCCTTTCATTTTTGGTTGAATTGCTAGGGCGTGGCAGCAGAAGTATTGATGGTCAATCTAATTTAAAAATATAGACTTGCAATATTATCTCATATAAGTATAGCTGAAATAGCAAAAAGTGACGTTGATGATAAAAAATGAGACTGTATAAAGTAACAAGACTATTTATCTAGATATATATTCATTCAAAGTATCTATGTTTGAGCAAAAGCCAAAAAGTTAGGTTATGGTTGGAGTGTATACTGTATAGCCCTTCAAAAAAATATTGGGTTAATGTACTTCAAACAGTCCAAACATGTGGACATGAGTTTTAACAATGCCAAAGCAATTTAAGGTTATTTATGACGATGATGGTGCCCGGCAGTGGCTGTAAAGTTATAATAATTTTTTTTTTGTTGCCAAGTTTTTTTTCTCATTTCGCCACCATTTATATTTTGTATTTGAATAAAGGACGTAAATTAATGAAATATGATAATAGTTTGGAATATTCCTTATTGAAACAACAAATATACTTATACAAAATAAAGCGGATGATAGGTATCCAACATTATGTATAAGCCAAATGATAGCGATTTTAAGAGATTTTTTTTTTTAATAAGAAAAATTTTTATTCGAAAATTTATTGTCATATTTTGGCCAAAAGTTTTGGTGGAAAGCTTTGTTAGTTAAAAAAAAAAAGACTGAAAAAGTTGCATTTGTATTTCTTATATAGTTTTTAAGTTTATTAGATAAACGAATATTTTTTGAGACTGCAATAAACAAATTAAAAATATAATAATCAACCACAAATTTACCGGTTAATTGCGAAGGTGTCTTACATATTTTAGCTCTTTTTTTTACGAAATTTCATTATATCTAATACTAGAGACTAAAAGCTCTGGCATTCACGATCAAATTATGTCCTAAAGTTGTCTTGTCCACTCCTATCAACTCAGAATACTGTCAATGCGTTGACGGCTAAGTTCAGACTCGCGTTAATGCTTTGATAATTTTATGTGATCCTGTAATTACCTTTTCGTCGCACTTGGTATATATGTATATATATGTATCGATAGACTGCTTGTCAGCGCATATTATTTCAACGTTGACACAGCAAAATGTTCTATCGCTTCAATGTAGTCTCAATGGAACGTCAGCCCAATTTTGAAAATTTCTTATTTTCTATAGGTTTTTCAATCCATCCACATCTCAGCCATCCTTCAATAGAATTTAAAAGTTTATAGCTTTAAAGTCTACATCATTCGTGAAAAAGTCACATTAGCTTAAAATGTTTCAGTTGTGTGCTATCCGTCAACTCGAAAAATGATTGATTTTATTTTCTTGACAATAACTCCGTGTCAAAGCTAAAAGTTGCTTGGATGTGTTCAAGTCGTGTGATCATTATAGATTAACGTGTCAACGCGTTGAGATATAGATAACACATCAACGCATTTTGGGACTACATTAACCGACTTTTCATGCATTTATGTATATATTTTACTTTGACAGAATATTGATGGTATTTTTGATGACGACAAGATGTTAAAGCGTTAACAATTTACATTGACCGTCTAATCGTAGCTTTACCTATTTATCCACACTATACGTTTGTTATGTTTATCGTGTAAAATTTTAATGAACTGTCTATACATTTACCCTACATTCCCCTCGTATATCTTGACAGTGAATTTGACATAATTGTGTTAATAACTTTCGAGTTTCAGAATTTCAAGTGTTTGAGTTAAAAATGACAAAATTAATTTCCCTGAAATATTAAAATAATTTTCTCACACACAATTACTTGACAGTTGCGTGAAATTTCATCTAACTTTCATTTTGACATGTGATAACACTATGTGAAATAGTGTGAAGGTGCTTTAAGTAAGTAAAAAAGTAATTTACCTCCCCTACAAATCAGCTGTCAACTAAAAGTATACTTTGAAATTCAATCCAAAAATGAAAAGCGCAATACATTATTACATTTATATGTATATATGTATGTATGTATCCATATTTCACTTCAAACTTACTTTTTTATGAATTTTCGGAAAACCATATCGTTCTGTCTGGCAAAACCATGTGAAACCCCCATTATGATAAATAAAAAAAAATGAAATCCCCCATATACCTACTCAAACCGCAAAGCAAATATAAGTTCCTTAACCTTTCCAATTCCCTTACGTCAGACGACAACAAAAACAAGAACTTATGTGGGGGGCTTAGCAAAAGTATTCTCTGCTTAAGCTAATACTAACATAGTAGGTACCTATATACTCTCGTCGTCGTCTTCGTCATGTACATATATGCGCCGGCAGAATGAAACGTGTTATGCATTTGTAATCGCTCCCAGGAAGTTGTTCTAAATGGAATAAATTTACTTCCATCTTTCCATTCTCCGTCCGTTCGAAAAAGTAAAATTGCAACCAATTGTGGGGGTACCATGTTAATATTGAAGAGAAAAAAGAAGAACAAATTGGAATCATCAGCTTTTTGGCTGATACCCAAATTTCTTGATGAGTTTGTTCGTTCTATTCAACTCGAGGCCATCTGATTGTGGTGTGGTGTGGTGACTTACAGTAACAGTTACAACATATTCGTAAAAATATATGAGTACAAGTGCAAGACATCACATACTCTGTTCAGCTTCCTTCTCCTCTACTGAAATTGAAAATGGACTCGAAATTGTCTTGTCGTGTTATTGGAAGATGAATTGGTCAGTTCTAACCAGTTTAGAGCGAATGGTGAAGAGGAGATCTTATAGCAGTGTATTGGAAAATATATTTGAATGCATCTAAATTGCCTGATGGGATTCGATATAAATGTGTACATGCCTTTGCCATGCAAGTTGTTTATTTAATGATTTTATTAAATTTAACTTTGTTGTTGCAAATTGAATTTGTAAAATAATATAGGTATATTAATAACTCTAAAGAGAAAATCAAAATAAACAAACAGAGGCGGAGACAGAGATTAGAGTATACCTAGATTGAGGGCTAATGGCTTGTGAATTCAAGTTGTTTTCATAGAACTCTGCCTGCATTGAACCAGTTCGGGTTTCTTTGATGAGGCTCAATCGAGTTTACAGCTAGATATTCAGACAAAGAAACAATTAATGGCGTTTTCGTTTGTCTTCTGATTAAAATGATGTTTACCTCTTGTGACTATTTTTTAAAAGTAATAATCATTAATTGTGAAAGTCGTAAAATGTTGTTTTTGTTTGCAAAACAATTATCAGCAGTAGCAACTTTTATTTCTTATTTATATTAGGCGTAGAAATATTAAATTCAATTATATATATTATTTATTAATAAACACATTGTTTAACGATTTGAGAAGGTGTACAGTTTTTGTATTTAAATATGCGTCTACTAAACAGGATGATTATGTTTTTTTTTCTCAAGGAAACCTGCTTCCTACAAGAGCACCTATAGATTTGTTCAATTTAACAGTTCGGATTTGAAAGAAAATTGTAGGTCTCATTTATTCCTGTTGATTAAGAACACGAACACATGAGTGATAGAGAGTTTTATGACCATATTATTGAATAAAACTAAGATTGAAGTTGAGTTGTAATTCAACAAACGTTATTATCGATTTATCAGAAGCCAAACATCTGACAAATAGCAACGAGAAGACAACTACCAAATCTGTGGCCATTTTAATTTACTTCAGATATTATTGATCTCAGTTCAGTTGTGTTCCAGTTGCCATAAGTGTCAAAATCAGGAATTCAGATTGAGAAAAAAAAAACTACACAAATTAAATGAGCCTTAGAAGAGAATTTGGCTATTACTAAAGTTGTTCTGTTAGTTTGTTATAGAACTACAACAACTGCGTTTTAATATCTCATCGGGATCATTTTTAAAATGTATGTTAATACATAAACAACAATTAATCTAGCTTTCTATCTTACTTGCTTTGCATCTTGTATTTCAGTGATCCAAAAATTAGTTATCGTTTTGGCAGGTAGATATAGTTGGTTATATATTACTGTTATCACTTGTTGGTTTTATTATCAGATTGGTTGCGTTCGGGGATCAATCCTAAGCTATTAGGATAAGTTTGTGTTGTTTTAATCATTTGTGCAAAACAGTTGATGCAACAACAATCCAAGGTATCTGAAATTTTTTGGGATAGGTGAATAGCCTATCTGATAGTTTCTCAAACGCATGAAGGAATCTGATCCAGAACAAATCATTTAGTTTTAAAAAAATCGCGGTAATAAACGTTTCGCTAGCTGATTTTGCAATAAAATGAACTCCTCTAAGAAGGCAAAAAATTTTCTAATGACTTGGTTGTGTTAAAATTGAGTTTGACTCAATAAAGTTGGACTTTCATTTATAATAAACACACATTAGATACTTCTACGTACGAGCTGCCGTGCCACATATTTATTTATTTAATTATATTTTGTATCATTTTTATTTTGTTTCCAAGTATTGCGGTTTGTGGGAGGTCATCACAAAATCATCACAAGTTAAATCAACCCCAAATATCCAATTCGAAGCATCCCAAAATAAATTTCATAATCCAAAAATATTACGATTCGAATTGAGATTTTTTAATACATAATTTCTATTTTTTAAATAATTCCCTATAAATTTAATATTTAAAATTTGCACATATCAATAAAATAAAACTGTAAATGTGTGATAGTAATAATTTTTTTTTCTATACGTATCATAAAATATAGGGCTATATTTGACCATTCCGCAATAATAAAATTTCTCTACCGCATATCCTCATAGAATTAATGTTGATAAAAATCAATTCTTTGTCCAATAAAATATACAAACAAATGAAGAAAATCAACTTCGGTCATAAAAAGTTTTTATTTATATATACGTGTAGGTTAGGTTCATATACATATGTACATACATAATTCTCGGAATTATAATGCCTATTTATTAATAGAGACATACTTTTATCTGATTATCATAATTTATAATGATAAAATATAGGACACGAAATCAAGTGACATTGATAATATGGTTGTATTCAATATATTCAAAATATTTTTTGGATTTGTTTTAAAATCCTCCACACAAAAACGTAGCTGACAGTAGTATTTTCTTGTTGAAGTACCCACAACCACATACATCGCGAGTATAAATTACAAACAGAACTGGATCAATAACACTTCCTTGTGGTACATCAGCAAAATTCCAGTAGGTGCTTTGGCAGCTATGTGGCCAAATAAGTACACAAAACTGATATTTTACACAAATTTTCCTCAAAATTTATTGGTTCTACGAAAAAAAGTCATCATCACCTACAATTTCTATCTTGACAAAAAAAGGATGAGATGCTTTTTGAGAGATAGATGAATTTCTTTCACCTGAGAAACATAAGTTTTACATTACAGAAATACAGATAAATTCGGAAAAAAAATTGATAGTTAATTGAATGAAAAATCAGGTCATATTCGAGTTAAAAACTACTTACCCATAAATCCTGATTAATAATGGTAAAATTAATTATTCTTAACATTTCAGATTATCAATAACATTTTGTTTTCCTATTTGTTTTATTTAAACACGAATGGTCACCATACATTAGTCATTCAATCTTCATTCAGGCTTAACGTCTTTTCACAAGTCAATAAAACAAAAACAAAAAAAAAAATAAACTTTTTCAACTTAACCATCGTATAAAAGACAAAGTTTTGTATATTTACCTATATATACACAATAAACTTAAGCTATGAAGTAATAGTTTTTTATCACTGAGTCCATACAAAAAAGTTTTATGTAGATGCAAGCATATCTATAAAGTTATAAGTACCTACTCTTTCTATGTCAACTTCAAGTTATTTTTTTTTTTTTATTAGACTATTCTCTTAGTTAAACAAATACATGAAAATGTGTGTCCCTAATTGACCTTAAATATTTTTGTAAGGAGGTTTTTATATTGTATGTCCCTAACAAGTAATATTTTTTGCACATATTACCTTGGAAATGTTTTATGAAGAGACGACTAAACCTACCTCTTCCAAATATCACAGCAGAAAAAAAAAATCAATTTAAAAAATCAAAAAGTTAATAAGGACTTCCTAGATATAAAAAAAAAACAAAGAAACAACAAAATGTAAGTCTGAGGAATATTTCTTGTTGTTTTCAGTTAATTTTGTGCTTTGCGGTTTGAGTCTCGGCTATAAGAGGATTAAAACATTTTTCTCATTTTTGCTGGCTATTCCTTTGGTATGTTTATTGTTGTTGCTGTTTCTTGCTTTTAGAAGCTATGACAAAACACGAAAAAAAAAACAAATCACAAAAAATATACATGTATGTTCTCATTTGCACGATTCGTCATCACTACGACTACACTACTCATCGTCCTTTGTTCTTACACACAAGTATCTATGCATATATATTTCTAACTAATTCAATGGCGGCGGGTTAACGTTTCCTTCCGCTTGCGAAAAAAAAAACAACCGTCATAAAATACATAAAAACACAGTCATGGAACAACATTTGGCTCATAAATTTTATTATGACCGCACTTGCGATGAAGTTTTTTTTTTTTTTTTTTATCATACAAAAATGCTGGCTTCGAAAAATATCCTTTTCAGGAGGACGCCTAATTTGATGTGTTCTTTTTTTTTAAATTCTGTTTCTTATATTTTATTATATATATTTTTGTTAGAGTTTTTATTTTATATCCATCTTATCTCTCTCTAACTCTGTCTACCACTTACACGTACACACTATATGACTTTTTATGTTTGCTTTCTTTTTCCGCTAACTTCTTCTTCTTCTTCTGCTAAATCTTTAATTAAAAAAGAATTATTAAAAAAAAAAATAGTAATTAACTGAAAAAATAAAACAAAATTAACACTTAAATTCTAGTGAAGATTTTAACAAAAGAAAAACATAGTTTTAGATTTAAAATATATTTTTTTGTTTTGTTTTTGGAAAGATCCTTTGCTTGCATGTTTATAGTATTTATTTCAGAGATCGGGACAAAACTGGTAAGACACTACTGAACACTAAGATGCCATCAGCACCAGCACACACTGCCGAGGAGGCACGTTTACTTGGGTAAGATAGGTGTTATTATTTCTTGTCTTAATATTTTATACCTCTGTGTTGTCAATGTTCCTTTTTTTAAATTCCTCAAAACAAACAAAAAAGCGATGGGATACATTTTTGTGTGTTGTTTTTATTTTTCTTGAGAAAATAAAACTTTTGCAAAAGTTTGTTAAGGTGAAAAAAATTGAAACTTTTTCCTCTAACATAAAAGGAGAAACTTTTTTTTTGTTTAAATGTGCGGTGAAGTGCCACAGGAGAGCATTGTTTGTCCTAAACTTTTTCATTTAATAAATTTTATTTTTTTTCCACTTCACTGATGAAATAAAATAATAAAAAATAAAATAAAATAAAATAAAAACCACTGTAGCTGCACTTTAAACGCATGAACTAAGTAATTTTAAACATCAACAAAACTCTGTAGCAATGGAATAAAAAAAAAAACAGTACCCAAGTTTCTTATCTAATGCTGAAAGCATCAGATGTCCAATGTAACATAATGTGCGTGTTGAAAGTTTTTATTTTAGTTTTACTGGAGTTAAGTTATGTCTTTTATTATCTCTGTCTTATCTAGCACCCCCCCATCGAACCGAAGGGGTGTATTTGTGTTCCATTAACATTGATTGGATAAAAAATATCTTCTAATCTATGTATGTAATATATTTTTTTATAGCACAATGCCAGTCGATCCAATGGATGATATTGAATTACGTTCGGTTCAATTGCAATTCAATCGACGTGATTCTATTGTTGACCATTGTGAGCAGAAGCGTATACCCACGGATAAAGGTGAAATTCAAGTAGCAATACAAGGTGATCCAAAGAAGTCGGCTATATTGACGTATCATGATTTAGGATTGAACTGTAAGTAGAAGTTGACCTCATATATCTATTAAGTAGATTATGGTGGGAGACACTTTGTGGTATTATTATTATTATGTGTGCTTTTTTTTTTTAATAAATCATCTCTTTTTTTCTTTTTATCTTATAGATGCAACGAGTTTCTCTGGGTTTTTTAATTATCCAGAAATGCGGGAGATATTGAATAACTTTTGTGTGTACCATGTAACTGCACCAGGTCAAGAAGACGGTGCACCAACTCTGCCAGAAGAGTAAGTTAAATACAATAAAGTATTATTTTTTACATTGACTATGGTGTGGGCGTTATTTGTGCTTTCATGTACGCTTGAGAAGTATTTTATTTATTTTTTAGGGATGTCATTTAAAAGAGATTTAACTTACATATGCATATATAGATAATTATTTGGTATTTCACTACCTGCTGTTGATAAAGTAAGAAGTTTCCACCTTTTATTTTAGTTACATCATATCTAGTTACCCTATTTCTTTTGAAATCCATCCCCTTTTCCGAATGAAACTATTTTAAGAAAAAAAAATTACAGACAATTTCTATATAGACAATTCAAGTTGGCTTTGCAATCCTGACCAGAAAATAACCGAACGATGGTTAAATTAAACAATCTGATTAAAGTTAATGACTTAGCCATTTTAAGTTCTTGACATTCCGAATTCAACTACCAACCATTTAGATTGTTTCTTAATTCTAAATATAGAGTACGTATAGGTAAAAGTATGAAACAATTGCAAATTGCGCTGGATAACAATCACATGCTCATGGAACTGAGCATAACGAGTATTTAAATAACGGTTAATTTAAAACTCGATACTCAACTCACTTCAACTTGTTGGGTGACAAAAAAACGACATCCAGAGTCATTTCTCTAGAAGTTATATTGCTATAAATAAATTTAAACAAACAGGGCCTTAACTAGACTTGTGCAAAAAATTCCCATTTATCCATCCATAGTATATTTACTATTTAGCATTATATTTCAAGCCAACACAATTCTTTTGTCTCGGGATGTCGGAAAAAACTCGTCTGTTAAAAGAAATTGCTGCGAATTGACTTTGGAATAGTCATAATTAGATCCGCTCGCTTTCCAAGCGAAAGAAATATCACTGTTATTGTCACGTTGAAATGCCATTGAATTTGATGAATTTAGATAGATTGGCACCCTTCAATCGCGGAAGAATATTGCTGGTATCGTTTATAACCTGACTCAATTTAAGACCGGCGGCGATGAGTAAAACTGGTAGGATTTTTTTGACAAACCTTTAGGTCCTATGATACTCTATTTTTAAATAAACTCCCAAATTCAATGATTTTCAAATTCTTATCAACGAAAAATCCTTAATAAGTGCAGAACTAAAAACAACATAGAAATGGACTTCGTTAGTTTCCATAGAAATAGACTTCGGTAGTTTCTATTTATTGAAAACGATTTTGTGCTAGTTTCGCACGTAAAGCGAATACAATTTATTATAATGGTGTCATTTCATAAATAAATTATAATTTTTCTTTGCATCCCAGTTATGTTTATCCAACAATGGACGAATTAGCTGCCCAGTTGCTTTTTGTCATGTCACATTTTAACTTGAAGATCATTATCGGATTTGGTGTTGGTGCTGGTGCTAATATTTTGGCTCGTTTCGCTCTTCAAAATCCCCAAAAAGTAGCAGGTCTTTGCTTAATCAATTGTGTATCGACAACCTCAGGCTGGATTGAATGGGGTTATCAAAGTTTCAATGCCCGTTTCTTGCGTACAAAAGGCATGACCCAAGGAGTCGTTGACTATTTGATGTGGCATCACTTTGGTCGTAATCCTGAAGAACGCAATCATGATCTTGTACAAATGTACAAACATCACTTTGAAAATAATGTCAATCCGACCAATTTGGCAATGTTCATCAATTCGTATATTAGTCGTAATGATTTAAATATCACCCGTTCACCACCTCCAACACCAGGACAACAAGCAGCTATTACTACCCTCAAGATGACAGTAATGAATATCACCGGAGCCTTGTCACCCCATGTTGAAGATACCATTACACTTAACACACGTCTAGACCCTGCTACATCAACATGGATGAAGGTAATTTATTAATTTGCAATCCTTAATTGTGAGTTAATTGTGAATATATATTTTTTCTTTTAAGATCTCCGATTGCGCAATGGTTTTAGAAGAGCAACCTGCTAAGGTTTCTGAAGCTTTCCGGTTGTTCCTCCAGGGCGAGGGATACGGTAAGTGTTAGAACAAAACAAAAATAATAGATTCATCTACAATAAAACAACAACAACAACTACAACTTCTACAAACTTCATGATAATCAAAGCATCAGAAAATAAAAACAAATTTTATTAATCTTTGCAAAACATTTATCATTAATAAAAAAAAAAGAAAGAAAAACATAGAGTATACTAGTGAGAGAGCACACACACACAACAACAACAATTTACAAAATACAAAATCATACTTTTAGTTTTGTTTATTTTTAAATTTTGTTAATGTCTTCACAATTTATTGTTTTTATTTTTCATTGTGTGTCGTCTTCAATTCACATTTATTTCTCTCTCATTTGATAGAAAACATAAAAAACAAGAAAAAAAATGCAAAAAATACATTTTGTTTATATTTATGAATTTAGTGTTAAATGTTTTGTTTACACTAATCAAAAACACAGAACAATCAAATTTGTACATTAAAAACCGTGACTGCAATCAAAATTGATTATTTTTTTCTATTGAAAAAAAAAACATCGAATTTATAAATTTGATAAACTAAAAAAATATCTAACACTCACAACGGAGAAAAAGAACATAGAATATGAATGTAAAAAAAAACAAAATGATTTAAATATACATAATCATGCTTTTTATGCTTTTGCTGTAAATTACAAGAATTAACAAATAAACAAGAAGCTCATCAAAGGAAATTTACGAATGTTAAAGCTTTTTTTTTTACACTACAGATGGGATTTCGATGATATTTTCCTACAAGTATTATACTTATATTAGAGATCTTGATTTCAGACAAATGTCTTGTCTACTTTCCCAAATTAGCGGTTCATGTTAATTATTTCATATCGAAGTTTTAATCCAGTTCTTTCCAATAAACGGAATTTCAAATAGTTACACGTACAATAAAGGTGTAATATTAAATACACATGTTAAAATAAATACACGATCAATAATTCAATTATGCAAGTGCACAAGTACACGTGGAATAGGGGGCTCTAGTGTGCAGGTATACAAAACTTGAAATAACTGTCATAGCTTTTTGAACTAAGATGTTCTATTAGTTTTGAATAGATATACGGTCTAATAATAGGATTGTTTCTTTAATCGCCCGGGGGATCCCGTGGTATCCCAAATCTAACCAAAATGTGTTTCTTTACTTTTTTCTGCCACGAAAATGGCAGAGCTTTTGACTTTTTTAAAAATTAATTTTATTTCCCCTTCAGCAAGAATCTACTCGAAAATTTTATCTACTGCCTTTTTTGCGTGTCATACAAGAAATTAGTTGATCGAAAAATTTGACGTTTACCCAGACACAAATTAGAAACATCCCAAATGCATTTCCCTTCTTTTCAATTCTGGTCAAAAATTAGCAACAACAAAAACGTCAAAAAGCTCGAACACAAACATTTTTTAGAACTTTTTCCCAAAGTTTCCAAAATAGTGAAGAAACAGACCTAACTATTCGTGAAGACAGGCAATTGGTTAATTAATTATGCAATTAACACCCCACATACCGTTTCCCATCTTCTCAATAATCATTATAATTAACAGTCAGTACTTTTTCTTTGCTCTATAGTCAGAATATTCGAGGCTTTAGTTAAAACCTAACAAAATCATGAGCAAGAAGTTGGTTATGTGTGTATATACGCATGTACGTCCATGTGCATAGTTGACAGCTAAAAACCCAGCGATATTTATGTTTGTATATGGTTTCGATTAGTTGAAATATGTCCTACTATAAAATAAAAAATTCATATATTCGAAAAAAATGTTTCCTTTGATGTTCTTCATTCACAAAAGCACTGCCGTTTAGACCAGCCTCTTGTTTTTTTTTAATTTTAATTACTTATTTATTTAAATTAAATCTTTTGGCTCTTAATAAACAAATACTAAACATAAAATCTTTACTTAGCTGAAACAATCTCGCTTTGCTTGTTCATCTGAGAAACTTGCAAATATCGTTTCAATTCATTTTCATATTTGTATTTCTTTTTTAACTGCTTAGAATCACAAGAAAATATTTGTATAGACATTTCGTTTTCGCATAACAGTACATTTTTTGTCGTAAATAAAATTTAAAAAAGAAAAAAAGATTTTTTTGTTCTCAGAGATTCGGCAGTTAACCGTTTCCCTTTATTTTTTGTTATTTTGTTCTCTTATATTTGTATTTCCTATATTTACTATAGCATTGCAGGTTTTCTACTTTCTGTGAATGGATAGTTTGTTAAAAGTTCGGCTTTAATTTATTGATTTTGTTTTTGTTCAAACAAAAAGAAAATAAAAAAAGACAGACAGAAGTCAAGTATGATAAATTTGATCAGTATTTTCCATAGGATTATTTTGTTAATTTAAAATATAATATTTATTAAATAAAAATCTAGGGAGTTTTGTATGTATGTATATGAACGAATGCATATATAATAATTATAGACCATTTTACTATATATAATTAAATTAAATTTAAAAAGACAAAATAAAACTAAATTAAACAATATATACCTACTGTTAATGTAATTTGTTTGCATTATAAATATTGAAACAATAATTCAAAATATATATAAAATTATACATTAAATTAGTATCAATTTTGTGAACAGCTTACGAATTAATAAATATATATATTTATTATTATGTATAGATTAAAAAAAAAAAACCTGTATAAATATTTATTAAAAAAAAAAAAAAAAAACTATTAAAAGAAATCACTGTTTATAAAATCAATATATTTAAAATTTTAGACATTGACGAATAAAATTTTAAATTTTTGCTTGCTAAACTTTTAAAAGTAAAAAATAATAAAGCGAAATCAAACCAAATTGGATTTTTATCTCAATATTTATTTTTATTGATTTTGTTCGCTAAGTAGAATTTTTGCTTGCTAAGCGTATAAGTTATTCAAACAAAATAGAGGCAGAATGTTTTCTCTTAGTTGGATAAGTTTTTTAATTGGAAAAAGGAATTACATTCAAATAGGATACTTACCACTTTACGTTAAATAGTTGCTATTGCACCGAAAATTACCATGTATGTATCTATGTATCTATTAAGCATTAACATTTACATATATTAAAATTTAATTCAGTTGATATCAATTTTTGCAAAAAGCTGTTTGTGTCCATTTTCAATAACTACAACTACAACCATCATTTCATTGAATTATGAAAGTATGTAATTACTAAAAAATCAATGAAATACGTTTTTTGCAGAATGCAGATCATCGATTGTTCTTTTTATAAAATTTGATAATCGAAATATAAAATTCAGTCCTAATCGGCTTTTCGATTGGATCAATTTTTTAATTTATGTGACATTTCATTCGTTTCAAATAAATTTCTTTTGTAATTCTAAAAATCATTCTAATTGTGAAAATTCACAACATGCAGGTGTTTTGTTTTATTTTGGAAAAATCTTCTATCTCCGACGGATAGCAGAATAAAAACGTTCACGTGCGTACAAATAACAGAAAAAAGCTGATTGGTTTAAAATAATTCAACCGACTGCTACCTTCCCCCACTATAAGCAGATCACACTTCTCCAAAGGTCTTTCAGATTCCGTTTGATGAAAAATTAATTTATGGTATAACATAACCTCAAATGTAGCAAAAAGATAAACG
Organism: Epistrophe eligans; assembly: GCA_951394125.1. Lineage (NCBI taxonomy): Eukaryota > Metazoa > Arthropoda > Insecta > Diptera > Syrphidae > Epistrophe > Epistrophe eligans. The sequence goes on along the minus strand of OX596030.1, from coordinate 94,496,887 downwards.
GTTCTTACTTTTCAAATTTTAGATTCGTATAAAAAGTCAGATGATCAAAAGAGTCCTAAAGCTAAATTTTGATTTGTTGAAATATATTTTTTTGTTCGTTTCAGTTTTTTCACTAAATCCGGTTGCCAGCTACCACCACTTCTAATGAAAGTGACGAAGAATATGCCAATTTATAACAGTATTGTTTCCGCCGGCCGGGATAGTTTTAAGTCTACGGTTCTCCTTAACTATTTTGAAATTTATATAAGCATAACTCTACGTACTATTGTTGCTCATTTCTGATTATGTACGGGTGTTTTGTTTACTAGTCATTTGGACCGTGATACAATCAAGCATAGTTTTTTCTATTTTCAACCATTTCTCAAACAAAACTGGTTGAATATTTAAAAATAAAAACGGTCTCCTGAATTTTTTAAAACTTTAGGTTACAAATAAAAAAAAAAACAACTACAAATAAAAAAAGTCTTTCTCAGCATGTTATTTATGGAAACCACTTTAGTGCATGGCGGTTTCAGTAACAAAGTTAAATTTGTGTTGTTTTTGTTTAAACATTTATTTCTTAGCAATTTCTGAAATGGTTTTACTTTGTTTTAATTTGTGTTTCGGTTGCAAAACTTTACTATTTGTTTGCACAGTTGTGTTTGTGTGTGTTAAAAATAAAATATTGGTAATTTCTCATCTCACCGCAAAAAATAAAATCTTAATTAAAAACACGCAACATTATTGCTGACAGACATAACCTTTAAAATATACCTACATACATACATTCATTACAACACTTAAAATAAAAAAAAAACTTAGATTTATTACCAAAAAGAAAAGTTTTTTAAGTAATTTGGATATTTATTTATTTTTTCTTTTTCTCTCTTATATAACCCACCACCACATCATAAAATACACTTACCATCCATTGCTCCGCCCCACAATTTAAAAAAAATATATATTAAACTTAAATCGTTTGCCCTTTTGATTTGGTCATTTCCATATAATTTAAAAAAAAAACAAACATCGTTACTCATAAATGCACCCTTCATTCATCGCGTTTGTCCAAAAAACAAAATTGGACTCAATTATCACCGTCGACATCGTTGGATCAACAAACATATTTACAACTTTTAAATACGTTTTACAATTAAAAAAAATAAAAATATTTTCTTTCGGTACGTATACTTCTGTCTCACACTGTACTTTTTGTTTTTGTACGATATTGGTGTAAATATGTGTTTCTGCTGGCGTCTGTTTGGTGGTTTTTTTTGTTTGTCATCTTCGGTTTTTGGGTTACAATAGCTGAGAAATCACAATAACTTCTTACTTCATTTAGACTACATCATGACGCAGCTGATGTTTTTAATACAAAATGAGTCGCCACAATCATTTTACTCCTCACCATTCTAACCGTTCAGAGTATTATTAATAAAAGAAAAAAAAGAGTAAAAGATAAAAATGTGGAAAATAAAATTGAAAATTTAAGCATTTCTTTGTCGAAACTAATTTAAAAAAAAATGCATAAGAGTACTTGCAATTAATTTATTTATTTCTGTTTTTTTTTTTTGCCTGTTTAAAACAACAAAGAAGCTTTAAAAAAATGAAGTAGTTTTCTAGTTTTTAATTTGATTCTGTTTATGCGTGTTGATTTTGGTGTTTTGTTTTTCTTATTTTTCTAACATTATTATATTTGTTTCGGTTATATCATATTCGAAAACTTAATAAAATCCATCAGATAAAAGATAAAACCCTTAATAAGTCTTAACTCCCGGGACCTTCAGCAGCATACTTACATCAACATTTTTTGAATATAATGTTGAATCTACAAGACATCACAAACATTTTAACAAGCTGGACTTTGCATTCTATTTTGCCTTTTGTTTTAAATTTGTTAATGCCCAAAAAGATATAGGGAAACAAAGCTCCTAGTTTTAAATATTTTTTTTCGGTCGAAACATGTAAAAAATAGTTTTTGGAATTTTGTCCGTCTTCTATTTGGGTACTTAAGCTATCATTAGATGTAAACGGTGAACGTTTTGATTCTTTAAAGTCAAAAGTAAGTCTTTAAGTTTCTGTTTCTGATCTTATATCCTTGATATCCTTCATTAGACACACGTTTCTTTCCGTAATTTCAGTGTTAGTGTTCCTAACTATCTTCTTTATTCCCCTTAGACGGAGAGCAAAAATTCTAGCGTTCTTATGCTGCATTTATTAGCCTAGAGATTTCAAATCTCACAGTACCTACCCGTTTTTCGATTTAAAGTCAACACGTCATGTAATTCGCATGCGTAATTTCTATATATGTACTTTTGCCACTAACAATTCGTGATTCGATCTCTGTTCGCCCCTATAAATGTTCGGACATCTAAGATACTGAAACTATGTCTTGTTTAGATTGCAGCGTTATCAATCTGATTGATTAATCGTTCGATCGTATATGTAAATTTTAAATTTATCTTTATTTACGCTTTGTATTATCTTATGTTTGTATTTTGTTTGGTAGTAAAATTGTATTTTATTTTTTTGTTTTTATTTCTATATTTATTAAATATTTCTTTTTATTTTGCTTAGCTGTTGGTGCCCTACAATCAATGCGATCGCATGCAACATTAGCCTTTGGTAGTTCCAAAAGTTTAATTTCCTCGCGTAAAACATCAACTTCAACAACCGATTCGCGTAAACAACCGCAGGAATAATTTTCTTTAAAAAAAAAAAAATTAATTATTATTATTTATATATTTACACTTTTGTATGTAGGATTTATATTACATATTAAAATAATATAATTTAAAAAAAATAAATAAATATTAATTTGTATGTGTTAATATTATTGTTTTACACTTTAAGTACATAAGCCTATTTAATCATAATCAGAGAACAAAAATATGCATAGGAGATAGATTAAATTATTATGCCTGTTAAAAATTTGAATTATATAAATTTATTTGTACGATTTGTAGAAACAGTGTTAATGATTTTATCATAAAAATTATTATAAAAAGACAAAATTATTTACCTTTGTTTTAAAAGATTTTTTGTTCGATAATCATGAGAAAACCATGTGTAAGGTTGGTGATTTGATTACAAAAGAACGACACATCTTTCTCTGCATTCGCCTACTGGCGAAATCACGATCAGGCTATCCAGGGACTGCATTGAAATGCAGTGGATGGTTTACTCCATTAACAATAATTCAACTTTCTTTAATTCCAAATATGGATTCAAATTATAATAGCTGCATTTTATAATCCATGTGATCGGAGATGATTCAGCTAATCCTTGCAATACTTTTATAAACAAAACTGGCATTCCTTTCTATACAAAAAAAAAGATCGAAAATATGAAATAATAAAATAAATTTTAAAAACCTACAGTCGTATTTATTAGATGTTCTTAAAATACTCTTGGACAGTTGTTCAGATAGTCACTGTGCAAAAAGTTGGACAGGCTTTATTCATTTCCGTATGCATGAACGAATTCCAATTAGTTGTTCAAATATATCTTCATGATTATGTTAACTGTTATCGTCAATCTTGAATGATTAATGAATTTGAGTCAATGAGCATTTCAAAAAATTATATACTAGAAACTTGTAGGAAATTCATTGCTGGGGTCTCTGAAATCTTGAACTTGCAATATAAATAACAAAAATCAGAACAAACTGCTCTTAAGATACTGAAATGCCTGCACTGCGAATAAAGTATTGCGAATTCTATAATCGGTACGTTCACTCTAAGGAATGCTTATAAATTTCAAAATTAAGATACACCCCCATCAGAACATGTGGACAATAAAATATGGCTAATATTCACATCAATTGGATTTTAAAATAAAACAAAAAGTTGTGTTTTCTGTAAAATAGAATTTTGTTTTGTTGTTTTAAATGTTTGTCTTAAATATAATTTTTTTTACTAAAATCTTTAATATCAACAATGTTTCTTTTCAATTCTAAATCTAAAAATTACTTTTCAATTATGTATTTAATTAAGAACACATAATTTCTCAACTTGACCAACAGAAGAAACAAAATAATTAATTCCAATAGACTTTAAAAAATGCAAAAATATGATATTGCCAACAGTTATTGTAGGTACCTATAGTTCCTTTATTGTTTTCTTTTAATTTAGTTAAAAACAGGCTTTTCACGGCATTAATAGAAAATAAAAAACAATCATAAACCACCTTAAAAGTTTTAGTTGTATATTAAAATGTTATTTTTGCACCTTAAAAATGTATTATCATTGATTATTGTATTGTGATAATGCTAAGCAATTATGTTTTTGTTCCGCACGCATTGTAGATATAATTAAACTGTTACTATCAAATTGTTTTTTTTTATATTATGCTTTAAATATGTATAATAGTTTTTAATGGTAAGATTCGATTTGAGGTATTTTTATGCAATTGTAATCGATTGTGTATTTGTACATTATAAACATCGAGAAAATTGTTCTGGGCTTAGAAATATTTCAGTATGAATCATCATAAAATAAATAAAAGAAATCATTACATATAAAATTAAATATTGGGGTATTTATATTTTTGGAGAAAAAAAAAAACCCGTGGTCGTTGTTGAGTAATAATACGATCGAAAGGTCATAAATGGTTTGGAATTTCAGAAATATCTTTGAAAAATAAAAATAGTAATTTAATTATGACAATCTGACAGCAAAAAGACACCCAAATTGAAAATGTAAAATATTAAGCATTTTGCAGATCCGATCCGTTAGTTTCGTTGAACACCCTTCAATTCGTAAAATATAAAATTATACGAACGAACACCAGAATAGCCGCAGTTAGATAAATAAATATTAATTTTGACGACCCTGTTTGACTTTTAACTACGCCATGACGATGGTTTTGTCTTATTAACGGATAGAAAAGTGAAACCGTTCGGTGAAAATAAAAGCTTAACGTTTACTGAATAAAGAAATAAGAAAGCTGAAACACTTTTTTCACGTTGCAATTCTCAAATTAATTAATAACTTCGACTTACATATTTAAATCAGCTTAACCAAACTAAGGAAAGATTGAGACTGATAAAAGATTGAAACAAATCAAGAAAAGGAAACTTGACCGAAGTTCTTTTAAAAACTATTGGAATTTGAGACAATATACCAAAGCATACTATCGACTAGTAGAGTCGATGAAAAAGGGAAATTAAATTTCAACAAATTTGTAACATTGAGGTTTTCTATGTAAAATAAAAACCCGGACAGCTCTGAGTTCTCCGACATTTGATTGCCGTTCTCTAAATCGCCCTAGAGCACACCGTCTATCAGTTGATACGTTCTATCGTTTGTCAATCAATTTATGTTTGATAAAGTTGCGATATGAAGAGACTATTACGTACCTCTTAACTTTGCACATTTCTGTTCGTTTACTTTGCCAATTTCTACCAGTTTTAGTCCTTTTTATTTATTATATTTATTTTTATATGAACTGAGCTTTTGAGTAAAATTAAAAGAAATTGTCAATTTTTTGTAAGTAAACGAACAAAGGTAATGGGCCCTATCGCGAACGACATTTCCCGGGAAATATTTCCCACGTTCGAAAAATTCGTATCGTTAATGGTGTTCGAAATTCCCCTCGGAATTTATTGCTATCGTGAACAATATTTCCATGGGAAATTTGTTGTAATTTCTCTGGAATTTTTTCCCATTTATTTTGGTGGAGAAATTAAGGCGAGACGGAGGAATTGAAACTTTTTTGATAAATAAACACAATTTTTTAATTTTATTATGGGACGAACTCAACAAATCAAATCAAAATAGAACCAGTATTATGGAAAAGAATACTATAGAGACTGGATTTACTACCTACAGGGTAAATAAGATTTGGCAAAATTTGGCCGAAATGCATCTTTATTTTGATTACCTTCTTGCAGCAAAAAACGAAAAATGCAAAACCAAGAAAAAGATCACTCAGTTTATATTTTACGAAAAAATATAAATTTTTCTTTCTTTGCTCTTCCGCGGTTTGAATTTTGATCTATTCTGGACAAAGCTTTTCCTCGAAAATGTTAAGGAAGTTCGACAAAACTTCACAGAATGTTGACTGGGCAAGACCTCCGTCATGGTCCTTGCCGACTCCTCTTTGGTACCCACCTTCAGCAAAAAAAACGCAGACATGCACTAAGCCTGACGATGTGTGGACACTGGACAGTGTTTTCAGATAGAGGAATTTTGTTCTTCTGCGAAATTTAACACCTCGTTCAAACGGAAAAATATAATTGGCAACATGAAAAATTCAATTATTTTGTTTGTTGTACCTTAGCAAGTTATCGAAGAGGACAATTTTATGCAATTTTATACAATTCAGTTGAAATGATCGCACCCAATATTTCTTTCTTCACATGGATGGGGAATTTGTTTGGGATATTTTGTTTTATTGTAAAGGGAATTTCAGCTTAAATTTAATTTTTTTTAATTATGATCCTCTGATAACACTGTACACAATTCGAAATTGATCTCCGAAAATAATTTTGTCTTTTGAATGTTGGTAGTTTTTTCCCTGGGAAAAATTTATTCCGAGGGAAGTTCACGATAACTAGAAATATTTCTTGGGAATGAAACTTTCCGTGGGAACTAAAATTCCCCGGGAGATCCCCGATAGGGCCCAATATCTAACAGATTTATATTTAGGAAGTGTTTCTCTATTAAGGTTGCCACCTTGCGTATCAACCCAATGCCCTGGCAATTATCAAATTTTACAACTTCTTTGGTTTTTCTGTGAGTAGGTATCTCAATAAAAAATGTAAGATTTTGCCTCCAAGCTCATACATACAAACGTTCGTTGGATACGTTTTAATCTCCAAATAAATTGTTAAGTTGGATATATGTATGTAGCTTTACCTGTCATTGGATAAAATATTCTATTTAAACATCAATTGGATTTTTGTAGACGTGATGAAATTTCAGTAAGAAAAAAGGATTTCAAAATGTGTACCTGTCAATTAAATATAGATAAGATATCACCAACAGCATCAAAAAAACGACCCCAATATTTTCGTTGTAATAAAAGATAATTTAGATGCGGCGACATGTAAATAATTCACTCATCTTCATCAAATGAAAATACTCATACATATTTCACAAATTTTGTATTTAAGTACAATTTATTGAGAAGCACACACACACACACTACACCGTACAACATGAATATTATTTTTCATAGTTAATTTTACTTTCACCAATTCATTTAAAAAAAAATCACCAACATAAAAAAACCCTCCCTCTAACCCCGTCCCTATCTAACCCACAAAAAAAACAATAACAAAACACCAAACAAACCATCAAGATGGTTAAAATAAATTTAACAAAAACAAAACTATCCCCCTATCCAATTGTGCGTGCTATATGACCTAAAATTAAAAAATCAGTAACGCCACTGTCGTCGCCGACAACGCCATCTGGTGCAAGCAAAAAAACAGCATCTCTCTTCTTTGGCAACTTCCATCAACAACAACTACAACAACAACAACTAAAACAGCAGCAAAAGAAGGAAGCCGATTTGGAGAATGGAAATGCCATCAGTGAGTGTGGTAGTTCTGATGAGATGGACATGGACACCAATGTGGACATGGATAATGCAACTGTCTACACAGGAATCAATCTAAATTCAAATAAAATTCGCATAACGGAGAATCCTCTACCAGAACCGGTTTCATGTTAGATAGATTTATCGTAATCCTCTTGTACCATTAAAATATATACCATGAACACTCATTTTAAATTATATTGTCCTGCCCATTTAGAAACAGTGCAGAGTGTCTCCCAAAAAAATATACATAATATCCCAGAAACGATGTTCCACAACAAATAATATCCCTGTAAAAAAATAAAACTTTTCAAAAATTTTGTGCAAACAATTTGTAAAATCAGACAAATTTATTGTTAACAATTTAGCTAGCTGTTAAGAATTGAAAAAATAAATAAAAATTAAATAAAATTTAAGACGTTAGCAACAGTAAGCGGCAGAAAATTTGAACACATTTTTTTTAACACAAAATTATAATATACCTGAAGGAAAAAAATCGTATTTCTGTAAATAAATGCTTAGAAATATTTCCAGGACAACATCACTATCACTTTTGGAAACTTGCGAGTACCTAAGTAGGTATGTATATTTGTATGTATTTGTAGTTGTAAGAGTCAGAAATCCTATAAATTTTAAGTAAAAGTGTTTTATTACCTATAACATTTGAATAAAAGTTTAATGCAGGATTCCTAGCAGAAATCCCTAGACTTTCCACTAAATTAGAGAGTAGGGATGGATTTATTATGAACCAATAAATAATATGGAACTAAGGAAGGATTAGAGATCAACATTTTATTAAACATTTTAAACTCATAAAGATTTCGTGGGAGACTCATATTTTTTTAAAACGAGATGAAGAATGAAGTTGAAGCTTAAAGTTCTAAGTTATATGGGAAAATGATTATTGCGCTAAAAATACAAATATTTCATAAAAGATGATCAATCTTTCAATGCTGCAAATCAAACCAAAGTTTGAAATTGGAAAAGAGTTAACGAAATTAAACACTAAAATATACATATATTACACACACAATGAATATTAAAAAAATACATAATTAAAAATAAGTGTAACTTTATTTCTGCCGCTTACTGTATATTCTGTAGATAATATTTGCATAGTTAAATTAACCTAAAACTCTAGAAGAGATGATTTTTCGTTTCAGTTTTTAGATATTTAGAGATGCAACTATTGCATTGCTTTGAGCTTATAAAAAGACAGATGCGTGCTGTTTGTAAATTTAACTAACAAAAATTAAATATAGTTCAAAATTTGTTGTTATTATTGAATACAAAATCAAACAAAAACAGAAACGTATAAATATGAATACCTATATACATATTATATTTGTAGTTTGCAATGAAGACTCATGCGAAAAGTCGAAAAAAAAATGTAGTTAAAAAGGGTAAACAAATAAAATGATACCTACTCGCCATTAAATAAAATAAAAAGTAATACCTATTTTTTTAATAATCCCCTTGGACTGTATTAAATTTTTAGCAGTCCTGTGATTTTCATTAAAAAAACAAAAATTAATTTTTTGTAATTTCAATTTGCACACTTTTTTGTGTTGTCTACTTAATAAAAATATAGCAAAAATAATAATTTAAAGTGAAAAGAAGAATAAAAAAAATAACAGGGAATTGATTTATATATGTATATATAAAAAGAAATTTGTAGGTATAGTAAAGCATTTACATCTATTTTTACCATTTGCGAAGATCTTTTTTTAAATATTACAGCATAAATAAAGTTTAATTTCACTTTGTGCCTATTTATAACAAAAAATTAAAAAAAAAATGCAACCCAATACCTATGCTAAAAGAATGCCTATGTTTAAATTGTATTTTTTTTTTTTGTAAAATAAAGAAAAAAAAGTAAAGAAATAATAAAAGGAGACATACACACACATAGTTACAACAGAGTATTTAAATAAAAGCAACCATATCAAAGGACTTTAACCAAGTATTTTTTTTTAAGAAATACAAAAATAAATTAAATAATATTATCAATTGCATTTTTAACAACGAAATTTACAAAAGAAATTTAAATTAGTTGTTTGAAAAAAAAGGAGACACAAAATTTACTGGAAGTAATTTTTATTGATGATTTAATAAAATAAAACAAAATATTTGATAAATAAATTAAAGAAAAATGTTTTTAAATTTTACACACTTACAATAAGATATAAATTCAAAAAAAAAATTATTATAAATAATTGAAAACAAAATCAAATATGAAATTAATCGCTTTTGCTAAAAGCAACCCCGTTGGGAGAAAAACAACACAAAAAAAAACAAACAAAACACACACACATCAACAAAAATAAAAAAAAAATATATGAAAGCTTAATTTATAAATTAAGTCATAAATAAAGATTAAACATAAAATAAAACAATATTGATTCTAATGGTTTTTGCTTTTTGTAAAAATAATATTATAGGTAAAGTATACCAAAAGAACAAGAAAAAATAATAAATAAATAAATACCTAAATTATTGTATTTTTTTCTGAATAAAAAAATAATTTATGCAAGCTGAGGAAAATGTTGTATTTTTCATTTATTTTTTTTTTTGTTGAAAAGTTGTCTTCTGCTTATGTTGCCAACGGAGCAATAATATTTAAAATGGTAGGTTATATTTTTTTAATAAATGAAATATATTGGTTAAATATAATAAATAAATTTAAATCTTCAATTTTACCAGGAAGTATATTTTTTATCATACAAAAGAACCATTCTTTTCATTTATTTTTTAAAGATTATTTCTTTCAAACTTACATAAAGTGAAGTAAGTTCTTAGGTATTAGAAATGTCAAACGCAAATGGCAATAAATATTGATAAAAAAAACAACTTAATTACTGATTTAGTTTGGCAAGTGAATTGACAGATAAACTGGAAAATAAAACGATTTGTGGAAAAGCTATGCTGGTTAAGCTAAACAAAATTTTAGCAAACACTCCTTGATTATCTCGGATTCTTATAAATTAATTTTAATCCACTGTGAACAAACTGTGCTTCAAAATATTTTATCGAAGCGAGAACGTATCGAGTTGGTATCTGTATATAACTAAATACATACATATGTACATATGCCCTTCAGTCAAAATCAAGCTTTAATGAGACCATCTTTGGTTTTGATTATCTTTTGAAAAATGTAAGAATAATAAGGAAATGACAGAGTGACACGGTTTATTTCAAAAGTTAAATATTATGTTTTACCAAAACTAAGTTAATAAGGTTACAAAGCTTATGCAAATAAATAAAAAAAATATATTTGCCTGGTATATGTACATAAGGTATAGCAATTACATATGTACATAATTAGAACTTATCTTTCAAAGTCATCTTATTTTGCCTTGTAGATTGTATAGTTTTTTTTTTAAACTAGTGTTCAAGGTATATTTGTATTTTTGAAAAGTTGTTTGTATATACAATACATAGGTTGACTAGTTTTAATACTTTGAGAAATTTACGTTAAAATTTTGACAACTTACTTGAAACTATACAACAATTATACAAGAAACATTGGAGCAACTTTTTTTTACTCGATTCAATGCGATATGTGTTGCGAAGTTTTCTTGCAATTTTTATTCATTCCTTTTTTTTTACATTTTATTAAAGTTAAGATCATCGAATGCTTATTTTATTTTTTGAGTACCTATCTATATTAATAGGGTTTTCGATTGGTCATCCAGAAGCCTTCTGAATACCACAAAATTAAAGTTTTTCTTCTCGATAGAAGAGCAAATGCTTCTGGATTTGAATTCAAAATCGAAACTAGCAGCACTAACACACTCACAAACTTTAAATGTCAATTTTCAATGGCAATTTCAAAACTATTTTTAAAATAAACAGCACAAATCTTCAAAATAAACCATAGGTTTTTTTTTATTTATTATTTGAACAAAACAAACAGGTAACCTTTAAACCGAGGTTAAACCCTTAGTTTTAAACTTTTAATAGAAATACAACAACAACAAAACGATTTAAATATTAGGTACATTTTGATTACATCTTTTATCTTTCATATTTTCTAAGCAAATAAAATTTACAATTTTTATTTTGTTTGCTTATGGTATCTACTTATAAGATTAAGAAGTTGTTCTTTTTTTCTAGTTGAAAATATTAAAATTTTCAGCTATAAAAGCTGGGAATTTTATTTGAAAGTCATTAGTTACCATTACTTTTCGTTTTTCAACTATATTATAGTAGAAGTCATTTTACTAAATAATTTTAAAAATGTTCTCATTCAAATTGATGTTTCTTACTCTCCTGGCAATCACTGTCTTTTCAACAATTGAAGCTACTGCAATTGATAGAGCAATTGACTTAAGCAGTTTGTGCGGTGGTGTTGCTCTGTTCACAATTAATTCAGATCAATGTAAAGGAAAAGGTCAACTGCTTGATATACAGATACTGAAGAATGGCAAAATATTTTGTTTGAATTACAATACTCCTCAGCATGGATAATTGATGTTATTTATTACTATCTATTTATACTGTTTTTATCTTGTTTTTTAGAATAAATTATAATTTTTAATTGAATTGTAATTTTTTTCAGTTTCTTTTTGATTGATAATAAATTATTACCTATATTAAATTATATAAATATTTTCTTTCGTTTTAATTCTTAACTATTTTAGCGCCATCTGTCGATTTTTATTAAAAAATTAATTTACATGGAAGCTATATTTAACCTAATATAATCTTCAATGCTCATCCTATGTGTTAACAGTAATAGCAAAAATGATAGAATTTATTGTCGGTAATACAGTTTTTATCTGGATTAAAGTAGCAAGAAGAAGTAGCAAGTCCATATAGACTTAAGTTGTTGTTGTATTTAAGTGTAATCAGCAGATAAATATTTTGACATATATACACTTGACTTGAAATGAAGGGAGATATTTCTGGGCTATAGCTTTCCAGTAAACTTTCCAATAGTTGCTTTAATTTTGAAACGGATTTTTTTGACAGCTGCTGACCAATAAGAGACTAGAAACTTGCTTTACTTTCAAGTCCCTTATGCTTTTGAACGTCCCCAATATGAACAGCGTCATAGAGCGCTGCAACTGCATTATTGTAGCGGGATTAGAATTGTCAAAAAGATGACCCAAGAAGGGATTTAATATCCTTTGAACCCATTTCATACATAATGTCTTATTTTAACTTTTCTACCTTTTGATTCTGAATGTTGAACATGGTTAATTTTAATAGAAAACTTGAGATCTTCAGATAATTTACATGTTTATTGATTTGATTGAGCGAGTTAATAATAGAAAACACATAATTTTTTTTTATTTTTTACTGTTATCAATTTATTTATATATCAATTAGATTATTTCCTGCAAATACAAATTTTTTGTCGGCTACAATAACCTCCTCTTCTTCCCAAAGCAAGGCAATGTGAAATACAAGGTCCTGGTCCTAGAAAGCCCAGTACATCACAAGTAAAACGTTTCTGTCGTGAATGTGAATGTGTTGAAAGTCCTTCATCCTTCTGCAATTGTGCTTCAAGATCAAACTTAGGAAGTTCTTCATGATCACCTATTGAAAAGGCTTTTGACAGAGCACAAATAGTTCCAAAAATAACAAAAAGAGCTAATATAATTTTCGCCATTATAATATGAATTCAAAGAGTTGCAATTTGCTTTGAAATAAAGTCAAACGAATGTTTTTAATTTTAGAATGCTTTATCTTTTTATACTCTAAGGTATCAACGAAACAAAAATTACGTAGACGAAACCAAACAAAAGATCCATTATACCACATTGAGTCTGGCTTTTCCCAAAGGGGAACTCTATAGCGGGGCATCCCAATTAGACCGATTGTGGAAATCAACAAAAGGGAAGCCCCTAGGTTTTGTTTTTGTTTATAGGTTATCTTCAAAAACCATTTTATTTTGATTTGAAATCTCAAATGAATTTATGATTTATGCGTAAGATGTGAGGAAGGAAAATTATTGCGACTTGAGAGTATAGCTGTTAAACTTGGTTTTTCCATTCGAATTACCACGTAATCGTTTAAACTCATATACTTACCTTTCGACGAACTAAAATTCGACTTCATGTGTAAAGTTTAAGGAATTAAGAAAAGTAAAAACGCTGCCAGAAATAATGAGTAGGTACCTAACTTCTTGTCTTAGAAATTTCAAAATTATCGGACATAATTTTCAAATTCATCGCGCGACCCAAAACATTCATCAGGCAAATTATTCATGTCGATTTGTTTTTTATGTATAACATTTTTGGTGCAGATATGAAAAGAAAATAATTATACAGAGGTAATGGTCCTTGGATTTAGCCGATTCTGAAGTCGTGAATTTGGTAAAAGTGAGTACAGCTACTGTTGCCGTATTCCGTAATCGGGGTGATTATTACCTTCAACTCTTATCCAAATAAATATGTACAGTGAACTCTCTCATAACCGGACACTGATAATACGTAGAAGATGTGATCTTATGAGAGGTGTCCGCTTATGAAAAAAATAAAATGCACGACTGGGTCGCAAAAACCTGCTCTTATGTGTGATAATACTGTGGTTTTTAAGAACGCCATGCACTTAAACTTTAGACTGAAAAATAATAAAAAAATCAATATAATTAAAAATAAATTGATTGAACAACTTATGAAACTGTTTTGACACCAACGCAATGTGCACCATCCGATTGCTTTTAAGAAAAAAAAAATTGGTACGCCATTTTTATTTATTAATGCGGAATTTCGAAATTAATTTTGAAAAAAAATCATCTACCTATTTTCGAAATATCGAATTTAAAAAACAAAAAATTAAATTTTTATTAAAAATCCAAAATTATTTGTTTTTTTGAAAATTATGATACTCAATATTCAAATTTATTAGAAGCTCTTGTGTATGGTTCTATGAGAGATACCATTTTTAAACAATAGATACATTTTTTTCCAATAATATAGTAGATCGTACTAATATTACTTCACATAAAAATTTTAAACAAAATCGTAGGAGCCGTTTTTGAGAAGTTTTTAAACAGTTGTATGGAAGGTACCGATATTTTCGGTCGTAAGAATAATTTCTATTTGAAATCGACTAGATAATGTTAAAAAACTGCTGGGTGCCAAGTTTAATAAAAATCGACCAAGCCATTTACGAATAATTAAGTTCTCAAAAAAATTAAATTTTTTTTAAAAATCCAAAAAAAAAAAAATTTATTTTGGTATGAAAAACTTTTTGAAAAATTTTCTATAAAAAAATTGGACAAAATCAGTTGAGCTGTTTTTTGATAAAATCGAAAATCAAAAAAAAAATCGTTCTATGGGAGATACCCCTTATAACCATTTTTCCGATTTTTTTTTATTAAATGGTAGCCTTTTTGTATAAAAAATTAGGTACTGTTTTTTTTTTTAAGTGTTTGAGAAAAATAAGATTTTCATAATTTGGTAAAAAAACTTGTACGGCAGGAACCGTTATTTTTGTTATTTTTGTTCTTAAAAATAATGAAAAAAAACAAGTTTAAAGAAAATCGACCCACCCGTTTATGCTGCCGCCGAAAGGACAGGACAGATAGAAAGAATTGCGAGACCCACAAAGGTTACGACAAATCCATTGCCAACCCGGCCTATAAATTTCGAATTGAATTTAATTATTTTGTTATAGACGTAATCGTAACTACTCTCGACGAACTATTTAAATTGCTTTAAAAAGTTGATGATCGTTTTCGCTTCTTGTATCGTAGCATAATGCATCAGTAATCAAATTCAACTTGCTGTGGTGAGTCTTTTGTGAGGTTTCTTGTGAGGATTGCCTAAGAATACCGAGAATACTAGCAATTACATAATAATAAAAGACGCATTGTCATATAATATCAAAAAAAAATTGCAAACGGACCTTATAAATTAAACCGACCTAATGTCACATGCCAAAATATTACCAATTGGAAAGTGGCAATGTTCATTTTAGAGTTCATTTTTATTGGAATAATATTTAACAAAAAAAAATGCAGTTTTTGAACAAATTATTAACATAATTAATATTATTAAAATTATAACTCGTCAAATCAGCTGGTAATTCCGATTCGTTTGACACTCATATGTCAAAACCAGTGTATCGTGAGATTGGGCCCTTTTCGTTGAACAGCCTGATGCTTCCTTTTTTCAAACCGCCATCCAGTTCAACCTGGTTGATTTTAACTTCCCATCACTTCCGAGTGTCCTTTCCTGATTTTTTTACCTACTTTTTTTCCGCTACTCCCACACCTAGGAGGTCATCCCATTGCTCCATTAAACGCTGCTTTTAAGTTAGATAATTCAGTCAAACTAAACGAAAAATGAGTGAACCTCACAAATATTTGTAATAGGCTGAAGTTTGTATTTTATTGTTTCTTAAACTTGGTAGATAGTAACACAATTAAACTGATTTTTTTTCATTTTTTTTTTTTTTTCATAAACTGGATTTTTATTTATCGTAAGATTACATTTAAATAAAATGTATGCCACTGCTATGGTATGGTTAGAAAATCAATATATTTTTTTAATAACAGCGGCAAATTCCTCCTGAGCAGTAACCTCCTTTAAGTTTCAAAGCTTGACAGTGCGCAATGCATACCGGATCACTACCAACTGTATTGCAGTAAGTCCATGGTTGTCTTTCAGCAAAACCAAGTTGATCTTCTTGGTCAGAAATAGAAACTGCTGATGTCAATGCACAAACAATTCCGAAAATCAAAAGAACTGCAAATGTAAAACGCATTTTAAAAATAACAAATTAATTACTTTAAATAACAGAAAGTAAACTTTTTATGATTCAAATTGATCGGTTCGTCTGTATATATACTGATTTTAAATAAATTACAAAACAAATAAAAAAGTGTTTCTTTTTTTTATCAATAACGAGTGTTAGTTTAATCTAATAATTGTATATTTTATTTGAGCTGCAATAGGGAGTGAAAAACTTTTGTGCGTTTTAGTTATGTTCAAAAAAGTAATTTATTTATTCACATTAAGTGCACAATTTAATTGTATTTTTTAAGTGTAATTTTTCGAGTGGTTCTTTAGCTTATCAATGTAACTTTATTTATTGTGATAAGTTTCACAGGAAAAAATAAATTAATATGTTACTTCAGACAGTCTTATTTTAAAAAGTACCTATATAATAATATTTGCTCCAAATTTTAGACGATTAAGTACGATGTTATTGGATTTTTAGCCAAATTTTAAATGAGTAGCTTATTTTTTACATTTTATTAAAGTTAAAATCACCAAATGCCTATGTTATGTTATCTTATCTTTTTAGTACAAGACAAAGTGCATAGGTATGTTACTTTGACATTCACAAATTAATGTAAAAATCGTATGTATGTTTGATTCCGTTTTTCATGAACTGTCACTGTTTTATTAGGCGTGTTCAGCTGCAGTTTGTTAAGAAAATAGGTTTAGTTAAGGTTTATGTTTAGGGTGCATCAGTGTTAGTAAAAAAAGCATTTTCGGGGTTATAACCATGTGCCTTGATCCTTTTTACCGGGTTCACCAAGTGTCTATTCGGACTTAGCGCCCTGCACATCTTAGGCCGGCTCTGCTTACAACTACAGGATTATTAGAAATTATGTATTTAAAACTTCGACAATAAAACAAAAAGGTTTCATTTTTTAAATCGATTTTTTTATTCAATTTGATAGATTTTATTAACGGCAGTTACACACTTTTCTCGAATCGCACCATCCTCCTCGTCTTCCCAAGGCAAGGCAGTGAAGAGCACAAGCCGAATCTCTTACTCCGAAACCACTTAAAAGATCACAAGTAGCACGTTTCTGTCGCCGAATGGGAGCTACTACTGCCTCCAAAGTATCAAGTTGGTCATCACCATCGAGCGCAGGAGTTAATTCTGAATCTGCAAGCGGAACAGCCAAAGCAAATGCACAAACTGCTCCGAAGAGCACAATAAAGGCGATTGCTGAACGCATTTTCTTATTATTTTTGTTATAGCTGACTTGCTTGGGATAAGAAAAGTTTTTGAAATTGATTAAATTCAATTGCAGCTCCAGGTTTTATACAAATGGTGTTCCAATGATTTAACTTCTAGGGACTTACCCGGAGATAAAACAAATCTAAACTTGAAAACCATCAGCGAGTAACAGAATAGCGGCAAAAAATCGATTTATTCATTAAGTATGTCAAGTAGTTTTATATACAGCTTAGGGATTCACCATAATGTATTTGCTTTATCTGCGGGTAAGTCCCTAGGAGTTAAATCATATGGAGGACCATTTGTATAAAAGCAGGAGCTGCAATTGAATTTAATCATATTCAAAAACTTTTCTCATACCAGGCAAGTCAGCTAACAAAAATAATAAGAAAATGCGTTCAGCAATCGCCTTTATTGTGCTCTTCGGAGTAGTTTGTGCATTTGCTTTGGCTGTTCCGCTTGAAGATTCAGAATTACCCCTTGCGTTCGATGATGGTTATAGCCAACCTGATACTTTGGAGTCAGCAGCAGCTCCCGTTCTGCGGCAGAAACGTGCTACTTGTGATCTATTGAGTGGTTTCGGAGTAAACGATTCGGCTTGTGCTCTTCACTGCCTTGCTTTGGGAAGACGAGGAGGATGGTGCGATTCGCGAAAAGTGTGTAACTGCCGTTAATAAAATTTAAAAAAAGCTTTAAAATAAAAAAAACGTCTTCGAGTATAAAACCGTTTTTTTTTTCTTTTATGCGTCGAAGTACTTAATCCATAACTTCCATACTATATTTTGTAATTGTAAGCAGGACCGGCCTAATATGTGCATATGCACAGGGCGCTAAGTCCGAATTGAGACTTGGTGAAGCCGGTAAAAAAGATTCTTACTTAACTAATTGCCTTTCATTTAATATTTTATTTTCATTTTTATGGCGCTACAAGCCATTAAGCAATCCAAATAATAATGGAGCTGTAAATTGGGCTTCAAATTCGTGTGATTTGACTTTCCTGGGGCCGAACTTCGCTGATGTCGTAACAAAAACCTTTCATTTGGTGTTTCCTTGATAGAAAAGCATTGCTAAGATGCAATTTACTTTGCTTAAGAAGCCAATTCATTTTTAGTATTCTAGAATTATCAAGGACACCAGATAGAGTTTCCTGCTTCTAATTTATAAAGACAAACATTACAATATGTATGTAGGTATTAGTTAAATGTATTTTATTTCATTTAGTATGCCATATTATTAATTGAAATTAACACCAGGAGTTTTTTTTTTTTTGCTTAACGGCAGCGGCAAATTCCTCCAGAGCAGGTACCACCTTTAAGTTTTTGAAGTTTACAGTGTGAAATACAAATAGAGTTACTGGTACATGTTTGCCAAGGTGTTCTTCCAGAAATATTAGCCGATTGTTTTGATTTCAAAACAGGAACTGCTGATGTCAATGCAAAGACAAATCCGCAAACCACAAGAAGTACAAAAATGAAACGCATTTTAAATAATTATTTTCAACAATCTTATGCTTAAAAAGAGTTATGAATGAAATAGATTTAAACCTTTTCTTTTATACCCAATAATTAGATGAGATAAAAAATAAAAAAGAGATTTACTAACGAAAAACAAAAAAATAAATTAAAATATAATCTTATCAAATAAATGTTTTTAACCTTATTTGTCAGAAAAAAAATCTATCTAATTATCTATTTGATTGGTAAGTATACCTCCTATATAGCTACTCTCGGAGACAAGGTTGGAATAAGGCTTACTATTGTATTAAATTCTGTACTATTTACTTTTCCTATAGTAGATATACCTACGCTGCTTCCATTTTTCAATTTTAAGTAGTTTATGCTATTTAATTTTTGTTTTATTAAAATTCACTTTACAGTTTTTCCTACCTACCTAACTAATTATGTTATCAACAAATTTTTGAATATTTTTTTTTTAATTAATAAAAAAATTATTATACTTAAAAATAAATTCCATCATTTTAACTAATTTAATAGCAACATATTTTCATTGAGACTTACAGACGATCGCTCTACTACAATTTAATTTGTACGTTAATATGCCTTGTCATAAAGTCAGGTGTTTTTCCTATACAAAACTTTATATCTATAAAAGTTTCTAGGTTAAAATTCAAAAATAAATTATGACGTTTTCCACTTTGCAAAAAACGGCTATTTCAATTTAGGTAAAAATAAAAAAAATAGTACGAAATTAAATTTTTCATTCTGCAGCAGCATAAGTAGAAGGCTAGAATTTCAACAATTATTTCATATTATTAAAATTATTTATTTCTTATGGCTTATAACATCTTTTATTTTTGTATTTAATTTTATGCTAATAGGATGCACATAAGACGGAAAACTTATGATAAGCATCTGATTGTAGGTTGCAGCTTAATCAAAGCCCAGTTCAACAAATAATCTGAAGTGTAAAAAAAGGAAAACATTTAGTACCTACGTTTTTGTCTTTTTCAGTATTATTTGAATTAAATTGCCATCACTGCTCGGAGATAACTGTAAATCTGCGCGTGAATTTAATATCAAGCTGAATCAAAAAAAAAAATAAAGTGTTTTTGCTTTTAATTGAGAACTCCTTGTTTTTGATTTTTAATCTACACACTTTCTCATTTAATTTGACTTTTCACCCATTTGAACAAAAACTTCAATAAACTGAGAAAGTGTGTGTTAAATCTCCTTTGTACCTAATCTTGTCGGTAGTTTAACAAAAGAGATATGTAATCCATATTTTCTAGAAGTGTCACAAACGCGATCTACCAAAGATAATTTTTTTGTTTTTGTTCTACAAAGTATGGCAAGACGTTTAAAATTCACAGTACATTTATTAAAGGTCATTCTCATTAGCGTTTTCATTTTTTTCAGTTCTGTGCATCTGTCAAAATCGAGGAAAATGGTGGATTCAGTGTCCATTTTTTTGTATAATTTCAATATTTTGTTGTTGTTTCTAATAATGCGGTGAGTAGTTTTTGTAGACACTCGAACAGCCATTTTTAATTTTTGACTTTCAATAAATCTCAAGACCTTTTAAAAAAACTCGAGATGCATTTGCCCAAGCTATACGAATAAATGAAGCTGGGCCTATGTACCTATGTATGAACAACCTGGTTATTCATGGTTGTTCTTCTGGGACGCCTTCAAGAGAGATCGTCTATAATAATTTGCCATTAGTGACCTCCTGAGAAATATTACAAGTGCTAAAAGTAAGTATAACTTCTAGACAGAAGAAAAGGCAATGGCTCTGCGGAAACGCATAAACAGTACTTTTTATAGGCTAAATTGTAATAAATAGGCATGTCTAGAGTCACTTCCTATTAAAAAGAGATATGTAGGTACAAAATATAATTTTAATTTTCTCAGCATTATTAGAACTTAAAGCAAAACCGCTTTTAATTTGTTGTTTAAGTTTTTTATTCAAATGATTGTTTTTAATCTTTTATAAACGGCAGTAACAATCTCCTTGCGGACTGCACCATCCTCCTTCTTTTCCCACAGCACGACAATGAAAAGTACAAACTGAATCGCTAAAACTCAAAACATCACAAATATAACGTTTCTGTCGAACACCAGGAGCTGCTACTGTATCATGTTGGCCAATAAATTCAAGTCCAGTTGTTAATTTTGAATCTGCAACAGGAACACCTGAAGCAAATGCACAAATTACTACAAAAACTACAATAAAGGCAATTTCTGAACGCATTTTTTATTTTTATTGGTATGTATGTATGTATATAGGCTAACTTTTCTGGTTTGAGCAGTTTTTGAATATGATTGAGTTGAACTGCAGTTCTATCTTGTTAGAAAAATATATGTTGGCAACCCTAATTCATTTAATAATTTACTTTATTCTTTATTTTCATCTTTGAAAAAGTTAGTTCAATAAAAACCATACTGAAGATTAACACATCTTCTTCTTTTTTGTTCTTTCTTCTGCTCATCAAAGGTTATGGGCCCAGTCCATGCGGTCTTTATAATATAAAATTTGTAACTCATTTTTCAAGCTTCATACATTAAATTGTAATAAAATAATTTGTTCAATATCTTAAGAAGTACATCGGTACGGGTAATTAATTTAATTGAAAAAAAATTACAATGTCTGGTTCGGCGATGCAAATCGATAAGCTCGACGGTGATAATTTCACATCTTGGTCTGTCCAGATGAGGAGTTTGTTGATCACCCTGGATTATTGGAGCGTAGTAGAAAAGTCAATCAGCGAAGATGTAACTGCTGCTGAAAAAGTTGCATGGGAAAGGACTGATGCCAAGGCGTTGGCAATGATTACCTTATGTGTAAAACCTTCGGAGTTGATACATTTAAAGGGATGTAAGACTTCTAAGGATGCGTGGGAAAAATTAAATGCATCTTATAATGGCAATGGACCTGCGCGGAAGGTAAAATTATTTAAGCAGTTGGTTCGATTTCAGTTTAAATTAGGGCAAAAATTCACTGCCCAAATTAATGAGTTTTGTTCCATAGTTGATTCTTTAAATGAAATTGAGATTCAGATACCTAATGATCTCTTAAGCATTTTACTGCTGTGTAGTTTGCCAGATGAAATGGAGAGCTTTGTTGTTGCGATAGAGAGTCGCGATGATCTGCCATCGGTGAGTCAGTTAAAGATGAAGATCTTGGAGGAAGAACATCGCCGCGGAGACAAAAGCGAGTCCAGTGAACAGCATCAAGTATTAGCAATTAAGCATAGGGAACAGAAGAGCAAAAATTCTTCTTTATGCAAAAACCAGTCTAATGGACAACGCACGTGGGAAAGCAGCGAGAAACGAGGCAGAAAAAATGTCAAATGCTATAGTTGTGGTATGAGAGGGCATATCAAATCTCAATGCCGAAATAAAAATTCCAATCAAACGCATGCTGTAGTTCTCAGCGCATGTTCTCAAGGAAAGAAAGAAAACATCAATCAGTGGATTCTTGATAGTGGTGCATCTTCGCACATGTGCTGTGAAAAAGGCTTGTTCTCTTCAATAGAAAAGCATGTACAAAAAGTTTTTATGGCTTCAGGTGATAACGTAGAAGCACGTGGAATAGGTGATGTGACGTTGGTATCAGATTATTCTAACATTACTTTGAGCAATGTACTATATGTACCCGAGTTAAATTCCAATTTTTTATCCGTGAGCAAAATAATAAAAAATGGAAATAGTGTCCAGTTCGCCGATAATAAAGCTTATGTTAACACTAAAGAAAATAACCTTATTTTGAAAGCTTATTTGCAGGGTGGAATATATTTGACAGAGATGAAGGCCGAAAAGCAAATGGTTTTAAGTGCATCTCAGGAAGCTGTATCAATATTGTGGCATAAACGCTTTGGACATATTAATATGAACGATTTGTTCAAGTTATCCCAAAAAGAAATGGTGCGGGGTATGAGTGTCTGTAAGACGAATAACTTTGCATGCGTCACGTGTGGATTATGTAAAATATGTACTAAACCATTCAATAACTATAATGCGTTATTTACTTCCAGTGTGCTTGAGGTTATACATACCGACATGTGTGGCCCTATGAGAGTCTCATCTCAAAGTGGATCCGTCTACTTCATCACCTTCATAGACGACTTTTCTAGATATACGACCACATATTTCCTGAAGCGAAAATCCGATGCCCTGAAAGTATTTAAGGAGTTCGTAGCAACCTCGGAAAATCAAACTGGAAAAAGGGTAAAGTGTATACGTAGCGATAATGGGCGTGAGTATACCAGTGGCGAGTTCGATAATTATTTAAAAACGAAAGGCATAATTCATCAGAGCACTGTATCGTATACACCACAGCAAAATGGTGTTGCTGAAAGGATGAACAGAACCCTCGTTGAGATGTCACGATGTATGTTAGAGGAATCTAAGCTTCCTCAATACCTTTGGTCTGAGGCTATAAATACAGCCACTTATATTAGAAATCGATCACCGACCAAAGCTTTAAAAGATAAGACTCCATACGAATGTTGGTTTGGGTATAAACCATCGGTGCACCATATGAGAGCGTTCGGGTGCGATGTTATTGCATTAAATAAAAAACCCGGTAGGTCTAAACTTCATCCAAAGGGCAAAATGCATTCGTTTGTAGGTTATGCATCTCACACGAAGGGATATAGGCTGTATAATAATCATGAGAAATCAATAACTATATCAAGGGATGTCATATTTTTTGAAAGCAAATTTTCAGAAATGGATTGTGATGCTAATAGTTCACAGGATAGAGCATCAACTGACTTCTTTTATGCAAATGACCTAAGAGCCCAGAGCGCTGAAAATGTTGGTGAAAATGTGATTGCTCAAGATGCTGCTGCTGATGCTGTTGAAGATGGAGTCGAAGGTGTTGTTGCTGAGGATGTGGTTCCTGGAGATGTTGCTGCCGATAAAATTGTTACTGAAAGTGTTGCTGAAGGAGAATCGAGTGATATAGGTGAAGAGGAGCCGATAATAGAGAAAACCGATATGAAGAATAGAGGAGGAAGACCAAGAATTTTGCGAACAGGCAATCCCGGACGACCGAGAAAAGTTTCTGCCTCTTCTACTGGTCGGGAAGTTGCTAATAAACTTGTTTCAGCGGTTCGAGACCCGGTTTCCGTTGAAGAGGCTTTGCACTGTGTTAATGCTGCGAAATGGAAAGAAGCCATGCGAGAAGAATATAATTCGTTGGTCTCAAATAAAACTTGGGATCTTGTGTCTAAGCCGAGCAACAAAAATATCATTGGATGTAAATGGGTGTTTACAACGAAGCGAAATGCAGATGGAGATATTGAAAAATATAAGGCACGCTTAGTAGCTCAGGGTTGTTTCCAGAAACAAAACGAAGATTTTTTTGAAACATACGCACCAGTTGTAAGGCATCCGACAATTCGTTTAATTTTGGCGGTTGCTGTGCAGAATAAACTTCTAATCAACCACATTGATATTGCTGCTGCTTACCTCAATGGGCAATTAGAAGAGGAGGTGTTTATGCGACAGCCGACTATTTTTACCGACCAGAATCATCCAGAAAAAGTTTGTAAACTTAAAAAGTCCTTGTATGGACTTAAACAAGCTGGAAGAGACTGGAATACAAAAATTAACGATGTATTGAAAACTATAGGGTTTATCAGATGTAAAACGGATAATTGTGTTTATATTCTAAAAAATGAAAATGAAATTAATATAATTGGATTATATGTTGATGATATAATAATAGCATGTTCATCAGAAGATACCTTGAAAAGTGTTGTTGAAAATTTAAATATGCATGTGGAGGCCGTTAATCGTGGGCCGATTAAATTTTACCTAGGATTGGAAATAGAAAGAGATGGTCCCAGAGGGAATATAACTGTTCATCAGAAACGATATACTCAAGATTTGCTGTCTCATTGGGGAATGGAAAACTGCAAACCTGCATTTACACCGCTTGCCTGTGGAACTGTTTTGGAGAAATGTACTAAGCCGGATTGTGTTGTGACAAAAATCAAGGAATATCAATCACTTATGGGTGGACTTAACTATTTAGCAACTATATCCAGACCTGATATCACTCATGTTGTTTCAAAGTTATCACAGTTTAGTTCACATCCACATCATGAACATTTTGTGGCAGCTAAACACATTCTTCGTTATCTGAGAAATAATTCAGAGGTTTGTTTGACTTTTAATAATAATAATGTTTTGGTTTGTTACACAGATGCTGATTGGGGTTCCGACGTTACTGATCGAAAGTCATACAGTGGGTATGTTGTTTACTTTGGCGGGGGTCCAATAGCCTGGGAATCTAAAAAACAGAACGTAATTGCACTAAGCACAATGGAAGCGGAATACATCGCCATGTGTCAAGGCACGAAAGAAGTTGTTTTTCAACGAAGTTTGCTTCAAGAAATGGGATTGATGCATCAACCAGGTGAACCTACTACGATATATTGTGACAACCAAGGTGCTAGTTTCTTCGCTACGAATTCTGTTACACATAAACGTAGCAAACATATTGATATTAAATATCACTATTTAAAAGATAAATGTTTAAGTAATGAAATATTAATTAAATATATTCCAACTAACGATAACGTAGCTGATATATTTACAAAATGTTTAAATAAGATAAAACACATGAATTTTAAAAAGAAATTATTTAAGAATTAATTTGAATTATGTTTGAGATGGAGTTTGTTAGAAAAATATATGTTGGCAACCCTAATTCATTTAATAATTTACTTTATTCTTTATTTTCATCTTTGAAAAAGTTAGTTCAATAAAAACCATACTGAAGATTAACACATCTTCTTCTTTTTTGTTCTTTCTTCTGCTCATCATATCTTTTATACGAATGGTGTTTTAAAGATTAAAATTCTAGGGACTTCCCGGGAGATAAATCAAATCTATAGGGTAATTAAAGCCTGAACCGTATAGTTAATTATTTACACATTCAACACATCTACATGAATACAGATTCGAAGCAAAATATCGATGCTGCCTGTTGAAGTTTTATTTTTTCGTATAAGCCTTGATATTTATGTAATATAACTGTAATTAACTTTGAAGTTTCCAACATTATTGGCTTAGAGGCGGGTCGAAAATCGGTTGATTTTGTTCCTCTAAAATGCTTTAGGGCCGAGAAGTTAGATGGGCACTTCAGTCCATTATGATTTACCGAAATGTAAACGATACTTTCCCATATTCTCCAATAATAAAGATTTTTAATTTTCGAGGGCCAGTGCAAAATCCCAAGTTTGTAGAAAATTACTGCATTGGTTCAGCCAGTAGATTGAAGTCCATACGAATATATGTGTTATAAGTATACAATCATATCATACCGACAAAATAAGAAGACGCACATTTTGCGTATTCTATGTCATCATACGTTATCATGTAATCTAATCTTCGATATAATTTCGTTAATTATTTAATTTATTCTACATACATATATTGTATAACTTGTCATACGAATTTGAATTTAAAGATAAACCTGAACAGTTTGAGAATCATTAGATTTTAGTAATGACAAATTGCATATCAAATACCCCCACCATTACATACATTAACCTTTTTAGGCATTAATTTATGGGTTGTTTATAAATTCAATCATGGTTTGTGTATATGAAAAATAAAGGCACTTGTATTGGTCCGTGAAAAAAAATTTCGACTTGAATAAAACGAGTACAAGTTTAAACAGAATTTTAAAAAACATGGTTTGAAAACCGGTTTCCGTCAAATTGTTTTTTTTTTATTTCGCGCAAAGTTATTTTTATTAATTATGAATAAATATTTGAATTGTTTTTTTCCAAAAACATTAAATGCAATTTAATTGTAAATGTTTTGGAAATAGAAGATATTTATTTAAAATGCTACAGTTGTATTCGAAAAAAAAAAATTTGAAGAAAAACAAACATAATCGTTGTATGGAAGCAACAAGTTTCATTCTATGCTGATCTATACCCAGTGAACAAACTTATGGTTGCGAATTCACTCATCAACGATACTTTTGAAAAATATGCCGATATTTTGTTGAAAACAACAACAATTATTTTCGATGTTGAGAGAAGATCTTTTCTGTTGAAATTAAAGCCACTTAACTAGATACCTTGTTTCTCCATAAGCCCACTTAAGTGGGGTAAAAGTTCACAAATCCAAAATACTGTTGTTCAGGAAAATGTGTCGGTCGAAATTATTTAATTATTTTGGAAAAATAATTAAGATATTTTAAAAAATTACATTTTTTTTAAGTAAATAACAAAATTAAAATTTTTCAAGATATTTTTTTTTTAATACAAATAACTTAAATAATTTGATATAATACTACAAAACTCAAATTTTCAATTTCAATGGGGTTTTTAGAGGGCAGATTCGCACATTTTTATCCAAGCTTTCCCGCTACTAATAATACACATTCAAAAAGTTAGTAGTTCTCGATTAACAGAGGTTCAAAGTTCAAAAACTAACTACCACATATTTGAACCTCGTTTAATCCGCCGAAATGATGAACCAAGTTTGTGTTTGTAGATGATTGAATATTTTTGTAACTTAAATAGTACACAAATTTACAGAAGAAATGTTGTTATAAAATAAAAAAAAAACATAAGTAACGTTTTATATTTTTAAATATAAGAAACTTAAGAGATACAAATTTCATTAAAAACTTTACAACATTACAATTTTGGAATACAGGATTTTCAATTAATTTACACAATGTTGTTCATAAACATAATTTTTGAATTATAAATTATTAAGGAATAACTATTCATAACCGTTTATAAAAAAAATTTCAAACTATAGTTGGAACAGTTTATAATTAATTTTTCATTCAAAATTGTGAGAAGTTCAAGAGCCAAGTATCTTCCTTTATAAAATTAACTTACACTTATTGTTCATAAAGATAATCTTAAACAGTCTAATTTAATACACCTAAAATAAGAACATTAAAGTGGCAGCACTGGACTTGTTAAAGTGAGAAAAAAACTTAAAAGTGTTATATTTCGATCAATTGAGCTCTCTTTATTGTTCATTTTAAGAGAGTTTAAAAAATGATTTCTATTGATTAGAAAGACAACAACAATAACCAATAAATCAAAACCTTCATCTTTATCGAACACTAGTGTTAAGTTAATCAGCGAATACAGAATACAGATTGTTTGGGTGAAATAATCCAATGATGTCGCTTAAACAATCAGGAAGTACGCAAGCTTAGTCGTACAGTAAGAAAATAAATCTGTATTTTGTTTATTGAATGTGAGTGCTTGTTGTTAAGTTGTTAAGCAAACTATATATTCTTTATTACCCAGGAAAACGTATAGGATTTGATCACAAATAATAATATATTAAGATATAAAAGGAAAATATTAATACTTGCTCCGGTTCAGAAAGCTGACTTAATTGCAGGAAAAATCGAAAATAAAAAACAACACTTAAAGTGGCATATTTTCGTTGTAGTGAACTTTATTTATTAAATATTAGAACATTCAAATATTATAACAAAGGACTTACAACTAAACTTAAAAAAATATTTTGAAAATCTGCGCTACGATTAGAAACGACATTTTCCTCTAAAATCTATTTGACACTTATTTTGTGTTCGCAATAAAAAGTCCTGAGTTTCAACGGCACCACGTTTGTTAAAAGTTTTACAACAAAAACTGCACAATGGAAAACAACTCCAAATAAACAACACTAACATTAAATAATTTAAGTGCATTATTTCACTATGATTACTTGTTAAGCCAGATTTCAAATTACTTATGATTCGAATGTATAAATATTTATTTGCCAAACGTATTTTTAATTTTGATATAAATTTATATGTACTGTTACGGTTGTTTATCTCAGGTCAGTATTTAAAAATATAAATCACTATCAATCATATTGTGAGATTAATGGTTCTCGCATTTAATGAAATCTACAATATTTTTGCGCTTTGCTATGACTTATATACAAAATATATACTACATAAATATATACATATATGAGTAGTATTTTATCTCCGGCTTGTCTTCAACGAAACGACTCTCCTGCTGTCATCTCACAAGAGAAATGAAATTTTATATGTCAATTCGGAGCTGCAAGATAGTGTCATGAACAGGATTGCCAGATTTTTATTAGTTTATAACGCGTAATTTTATAAAAATATCGATAAAGCTATTTTAGTACAGACAAACAAAATTTAACAAAAAATATTGCATTTTTTGCAAATTATCGGACAATACGGAAAGCATACTCATGAGTCATAATTCCTCCTGTAGTTGAGAGTATAAATGATTTCATAGAACAATCAAATCTCAGCGCCTAGACTTGAACATTTTTTTTTTCTATTTCATTGTAGTTGTATGCAAACCAGAATTTCCATAAAAACCAAAAGAACAAATACCAATTTAATTTTTTTTGTTCCTGCGACTTTTCAAAGAAATCTGTTTTTTATTTATTTTTAATGAGTTGTTTTTATTTTTGTAAGAACATACTAATACATAGTACATTATATAATTTTAATATTCTTTTTATAACAAAAAATAATTTCTAAAGTATCTAAACATAAAGTCTAAAATACATACTTTTTTTTAAAACAAAATTAATTATGTAATTTTTGTATTTATTTTTTAATTAAATTAATTTAAAAATATTGTTTAATAATATGCAATAATATATTATAAAAAATTTATAAATTTATTTTTTTTTTAGATTTATACCTTCATATTAAAAAAATCTACTTAGATTTTTCTCAATCTTTTTTTCTTCAAATCTACTTCGAATTTTTTCCGGAAGTGGTAGACGCAGACCCACCCAGTCTCAAAAAGCTGCGATGATGGAAACGACGCCCGCATATACATACATTATATATACATCTTTTTTTTCAGCAATTTTCGCATATTTTTGTGTACTTTTAAAATTAAAAAGAAAAATTTGAAGAGATCTGCGCCGGCCAAGTGAAATGAGTAAAATGGTTACTTACATTACAAAAATTTAAATTGTTTTCTTTAAAACATTTTAGTACTAAATATAATTTCGACAGCACTGAACTGCTCTTTCAAAATTCTCACCAGTCACCCAGTTACCACCACCAATTTCATTTACTCTTCACTTAAATTCTGTGGCAGTTGCTCTTGCTCTTGCTGGTGCTTCGCTTTGGTTGGTTTGATTCGGTGGCGTTCAGTTAGTTCAGTTCAAGTTCTACAACTTTTGTTCGTATCTTTCGTTCGCTGTTTCGTATTGGTTTTGAGTTCTGTTGAAGTTCATTCGTTTCAGATACATTTTGTTGTTTTGCCGCAAGCACTTGTTTAAAGAGATTTCTTCTGAGCGGACGAACGTGCGGCGGGTGCAGGATTTTATTTATTTTTTTTTGCTTTTGAAATCTCAAATATACGGCTTCGATTAATCTTTGTTTAATTTTATTTTTATAATTATTTTTTTTATTTCAACGTGTATTATTGTTAAGCCAACAATATATTGACATCAAACAATCACGATCGTTTTTTTTTTTTTTTTGTGTCACTATATCTTCCTATACTACTGGTTTCGCGCCGTAGGACTTTCGACTGGAATTGCGTGATTCACGCTCGGGTGACATTGTTTTTCTTAAATAATATTTGTTTTACTGTGTTTTATTTTTTATTTATAAACAATAAAAATAAATTGAAAAAAAAAAATAACCGATCGCGTTGAACTGTATAACGAATCGTTTAGATACGTGAAGGTATTCCGGGTAAAACCCCCTTTAGATACTTTTATCTTTTTGTTTTCCTTATTTTGCATTGCAATTGCAAAATATATCGTCTATTTAAGATTTATATCTTTTAAATCTAACACAAGTCTAGTGAAATTCGTTTTTTTTTCTTTCAAAACCATATTCAAATGCAAATTGTAAGTTAAGATACATTTTGTAGATGGGTTTTTTTGTGTGTTTCTATATATTGTGCTGACCCAAACAATCTTATTTTCTATTGGAATCAACAAGTGTGGCCGACGAAGAAAAGTGTTCAAATTTGCAATCGCAAAAAAAACAAAAAAAAATATACAAAATCGCAAATATCAACAAAAACAAAAAAATCGCAAGAACGCGCGAGTTTAAAGAAAAATAAAGCGAACCATCTAAATCTAAGTATACATATGTATAATATCTATCGAATGCAAATGAGTGGTTTTAAGGGCAAACAACAAGTGGTTTTACCAGTTCTCTTAAGACATGCTGTTGTTTCTCACGATTAATTTTGTATAATATACACGAGTATAGGTACATAATTCATTCATTAAATCAAAGTTTAAAACAAAACAGAAATAATATAAAAATTTTTGCATAATGTATATGAAAGATAGAAAAGTATCTAAACATATCGAATAAAAATATAGAATAATAAATACAATTGAGTAAAAAATAAAAATATTAAAAGCCAGTGAAGTGATTTTAATAAAAAAGGAAAAATAGATAGAAATTTTAAATATAATTATGGATATCTCCATTTGGCGACTCTGGATATTTTGGATAACCCTACAAGCTCTAGTCAAACCAGGATATTTGTCTAGTGCAACATCAGCAGGATATGTTGATGATGGTGACATGAAAGGTGAGTCTTCTTCTTTTTGTCTATATCTATACCCAAGATAGATTAAATAAAGAATATTATCTATATATAAATCCATGATTGATTCCGTCGAGATTATTATTTTTAAAATTTTGAAAACCGATCCTGGCAAAAGGACACGCTATAGAAATGCACAATGGAAGGCAGAAAAAAAAATAAAATTCAGTTTGTTTGTATAATGAAGAAAAGTGCATCTGTCGGTCTGTCTGTCTGATGAATTCCCTAGTCGCACCCTTGAACAGGTAACATTCCCAGGCAGGTATAATTTATCAGGTAGTTTTATTTCTTGGTTGCTCAAACCTGCCTATGCCTACCTGTCTGTCTGTCTGTCTTTCTGTCTGTCCACAAATTTATAAGTAATGGTAGATAGTTACCTACCTATACGATTTTTGCTTTCTGCTCATTCATGGGTTCTATCCGTTTCCATAGCTTCGTCTGTCTTTTTTTTATTTTTATTTTTTTTTTTACAGCGAAGAGCTTGTTTGCGTTTGTGTGTTGGAAAAAGTCTTTGAAGACCGACCATGGATGAATAAAAACTCTGCAGGCGATTTCGGGTTCGGGTTCTCAGTCTCAGATACATGAATGCATTAGGCAAAAGGCACCATGGATAGGTATTTAAAACAACATCAGCTCATTCAGCAACGAATGAAAAACAACAACAACAACAAAAAATATAAGATTGGCAAAGAGAGATAAATGCGTTAATTGCATAACCGAAGCGAACCGAGTTGCATCGATCTGGCACTTGTACTACCAATAGGTAGGCAAGCGCATAGATACAATAATAGTGACAGACTATGCCATATCAGCGTTTGGTTTAGAAAACTGCTAATAATATTTTTTGTATGTATACCTCTGCCTAACTTATACAACCTATCTTTAGGTATTTATTGGATAAGAACTCCAACTACTATACAACAGTATATGACGTGTATATTTTTGTTTGATCAATGGGGTAGGGGGGGGGGGGGGAACATGGGAGCAGGTAGTTGAAACTATTTATTTAATAGTTTGGCGTGCAAACAGATTTTTTTCCAAAGAAAAGTTAATCGCTTTGTAAAGCAATTTAAATACCTACCTAGTTAAATTCATTTTGTTTGTAGTCATAGATGAAAAACTAGGAGAACAAGTGGCGCTCGTTTTATATATATATCTACTATTGTAAGTTCTCATAGAAGTGGCTTATTGAAATCACGTTTAGATATCTACATTATTTTAAAGATTTTAAACTTTGGACTTTGAATGGAACGTCAATTAAGTGACTTGATTTTTATTTTTTACTATAATTTTAATCAATTTCAGTAGGTAGAATGTAGTTTGTAGTTTTTTTTTGTGAAAAGATATATATCAGACTTTTTACTTTGGTGGCAGTAAGATAATAGATTCATGAAAAACAAGAGTAGGTACATTACCTACTTTTTCTTATCTGAATTAAATAAAAAAGAAATCAGATTAAAATGTTTTTTCTTTTTCAAAAGTAAATATAAAGATCTTTAAGTAAATATATGTAATATGTATGCAGATAACTACATTTTATTTAAAAATATGATTTAAAAATATTTAATTCTTTTAATATTTTCGAGTATTTCAAGTAAAAATATATCTTAAGTCATATGCAGTGCGTGAAGTATGCAGATGGAATGGGTTTGGGTGATTTACCTTGGGTGGCTAACCGTAAAACCTGGAATAAATTAGTTAGAAAATTAGAATATTATATTATAATTGATTGTTCGATGCGAAGTTACTACCTACTATCACTTCCACTCCCTTCCTTATTTCCCAACGCAGTTATTGGCCAGACTTTTGTTATTTTACACGTGAAAAACTATTTTATTTATAAATAGTTTTCAATAAACGTAAAAGTAAAAAAATATGCACTTGCGCCAACAACTGGCAAAAGTCTGTTCAACCACTGGTTTCGTAAAGAAGACAGCTTTAGTTATGAAACGCCATTTATAGAAGTCCCTTACCGCCATATTATTCCCTTGGTTACTCTGATCTGATGGTCTAGTTTGACTTACCTTTATCTCTTGTAGTTCTAATACTTTGACAATATTAAAACCTAATTTACCATACAGTTTTTTTTTATCAACTAACCATACATTACATTACAAGTAAAAATAATGCAAATTGCTCGAATAAAAGTCTAAAAGTATTATTTCAAGTAGGTATCCGAGATTAAGTTGAAACCCCTTTTATTCAATGATATATAGGTATACCTAAAATAGAAAAAAAGAGAAATATAAATACAAGATTTGACGCGTAACTAGAACAATCGTTATCTTATCAAAAGTCATTTCCATTTGTTTACAATTATTATTTGTTATTAAAAGGTAACCACGTTACGTTCAGTTTTTCATGTAGGCAGGTTTATCTATAATAATAAGTCACACCTCATATAATATTATTGTTTTACTTTTTATGGATGAACAACTGCACACGTTCTTATCAAAACAATTATATTTTTCTTTGATATAAAAATGAGTCACAAGAAGTTCATTTTTATAAGTATCTACGCCGGTAGAAATATTAATAAATAATAATATTAATAAATAATAATAATAATAATAAATTCACAGAAGATTTAAAATATTCATTTAAATATCGAGTATTAAAAAATCGATGAATGTAGAATATTTTAAAATTTAAAAGTGTATAAAAAACAGATATAAAAGGATCTTATACTGAATTCTTATTGTGATGGTAATTTTTGGTACATATTTTGTCTATAAATATTTTTTTGATAGATATTTTATCAGGAATTGCGAAATTATAAAAAATAGATATATATGTATATTAATCCCAGTATATCTACTACATATATGTAGTATGGCATAAAGTGGGATTAGAGATTCTCATCTTTAAAAGAGCACCACAAAAGATTGTGTATAAATGTAGGTATGTATGTATATTCCCTTGGATTAAGGTGCATATTTTGCATTGAGTTCGGATGAAGAAGTATCGATGTCTCAATGAGAAGCAAAAACCACAATCTTGCAAGAAACCAGTAAGAAAAAAAAAAAACACCATGATAGCTGCATCGGTGGTGCCACTGCATAGGTAGGTTATACAAAGAAGGGAATATGTATTCACATACATATACTCTCGTAGATATACATATGTAGGTTTAGGTATAGCCATCGAAGTACACCTGCATTTTTTTTTAACTTTTTGTTGTTGTTGTTTTCTTTCTCACCTGCTTTCGTATTTTTAAATAAAAAGGTGTATAGGTACTACATACAACATACATATCTAGATATGTGATTTTATTATTTTGCATGAAGTTTGCATCAAGACTCAAGGAGATTCTAAAACTGGTTCATTTATAAAAATAAAAAATAAAAAAAAAACTAAGTAGAACACCGTGATGCAAGGGCGTAGGTGACAGATGGTTATATTTGGGGCTTTCAATAAGGAAAGATAGTGTAAAGAAATTAAAAAAAATTATAACCTAAAGTATAACCCCTAAAAAGGGGTTTGATCCAGTTAAACTTGATTTATTGGTCAAATCAACGTGAAATTTAAATCAAATATCAGCAATGAAGGAAATCAGGAAATCAGGAAATCAGGTGTTCTCAAACAGTTGAACAAAAAAAAAAAGAAGAAAAGATTTTTTTCAAATTAAAGGACCGCACTGAATATTTAGAAGCTACATAAAGGGTGTTTTGATGTGATATACATATAAATTCTATCTTTGTTAATGGAAAAGCTTTTGTCAATATTGTCTAGAAATAGGTCTAACATCTCCATTCTTATTTAGAGAATGGAAAATAAACTGAAGAATTTGTATGGTGTTTCTTAGGGCTGGCCACGAGACAGGAGACAAGACTAGACTTTTGTATAGGTAAGTATATGGTTATAGGAGACTTTTGTAAGTCTTGTTAAATCTAAACAATTTCGGTATCGTCTTAGGTATATCGTTATTGTTCTCATATAACTAAGTCTTCTCTCGGTATTGTTTTCGTGTCATTTCTCTACGAATTTTTTCTTTTATTTTTAAAGAAATGTCTAACTAGATTCTAAATACATTTACACGTATACATACGAAAAATTTAATTTTATAATTTACTAGCTCAGCTGGTTCACCCGGCTTTTCACGGAACTTTATTTATTTTAAATGCATAGGGAGTTTAAACAACCCTTTATAAACAATAAATTTTGTGGCAAGTTCCCACAGCAGTGATTGGCAAAAATTTTATCTTTGATTTTATTTGCAAAGCAAAAAAGAGTTGACATGTTTCTGCATTTTATTATTTATAATTGTCGTTCAGCAAAGGTTGCTTTAAGGATTTTCTCATTTCTGCAGCACCGAATACCACGGAGTTATAATTTCAAAAATTTAAGAAAACATTTATGAATGTAAGTATGTAATAAGTTTTCGAAGAGTATAAGTCTTAACTTGTTCTACTACATCTTCATCTAAAGATCATAAAATAGTGAAAAATTAATATTGTCTCATTCGGGTCTAATTAATTAATTTTTGATCCATATTTCCTTGTTGAAATGACTCTTAATCAGATTAATTTATCTAGCCCACCTTTTCCTTTTTAATATAGAAGTATGTATAATTCCTCTGATTAAAAAAACCGAAGTCAAACCGAAATAAAATACAAATAGAAAACATTTTCTGTTAATTTGGGTGGCCACTAAATTTGACGACCCATCTTAAGAAATTAAAAAAAAAACTTCTAAATTTATGGAAATCTCTACCAATGCTGGTGCTGCTGTGTAAATGTCAGAGAAACATTTACATTCATATGTATACATGAAAAAAGTTGCATTTAAAAATATCAAAGAAAAGAGTTTCCTCAGCTTTTAATTACCTCTAACTTTAGATATATATATATGCAGGTATTAACGGAGAAAGTTTGGGGTTATGATGCGAGATTATAATGTCTTGAGAAACAACAATGCAAATATATACCTAAAGAGAGTTCAGAATCGGTGCATAATAATACAGCCCTGTGAAACAATAATATTCCAAAAAGAAA
The DNA here is from genome assembly GCA_951394125.1 of Epistrophe eligans. Lineage (NCBI taxonomy): Eukaryota > Metazoa > Arthropoda > Insecta > Diptera > Syrphidae > Epistrophe > Epistrophe eligans. The sequence goes on along the minus strand of OX596030.1, from coordinate 94,460,392 downwards.
TGAAATGCAGTTACATGATATGATATGATATGATGATATGCAGCGCTAGCGCATTATGTATTTAATTTAGATATTTCCTTTTTTTTAGTAATGAACTTTGTTTGTATAAAAAGAAATCTTCTTTTTTTTTGTAAAGAAGATTCGTTGCGTGTGAATTGTATTATTAGGTATATTTATTAAATATGCTAAGTATAAAAGGCTTAGGTACCGTTTAACAATAGCTATGTTGACAGTCATTTTCATTTATAAAGAACCCCTTTTTATAATGACGTAGGCAGAGACATCTCAAATTTGAAAGACAAACTCTGTTATAAAAAAAAAGGAGTACCTACAGCTAAGCTACCTAAATGAATACAAATTGGACATTAACAAAAAAAAAAAAAAACCTTAATCTTATATAAAGATTGGGATATCGAAGTGTGATGATAAAGATTGAACAGCAGCGCATCAAAATTCGAAATTTGAAACCAATCAATGTGGGCGTTGCTGATGCGGGGTCTATAATTAAAATTTTAATATATTGTCAAATTATTTAAACTTTAAAGCAAATTTATGTCATTTATTGTGAATTTGGTTATGGGAATTGTTGTCATTTAAAGTGTTTTTGTTTAAGTCTCTTTTGAAATCTATGTTTTAATTTGAAATTTTTGAAAGGGCTTTAATTATATAAACACTGCGCTTTTCTTTAAGGGCATATGTCGAATATGCAGTCAACTTTTAAAAGATTGAATACAATGATTTGGTTTTATAATTTTAAATTCTAATTAGAGAGTTTTTTTTTTTGGAGAGTCTACAGATGGACATTTCGAAAGAAAAATTGTCTGAGTTTTCCGCCATTTTGAAAATGATTTTAATATTCAAACGACTTAATTCAATTTCTTTCATTTTCTATTGTTCGTAGCTTAGTTTTTTTTTTTTTCAGTTTTGTAGAAAATCTTATGAGAAAATGTAATCACCCTGTCAAGTCAAAGCAGTTAAAATACATTGACAGACTGCTCATCAGCACTTTGAATTTTCTACCGTGTCAATGTAGGTTCATGAATTTCTGATTTTTTTTTTATCCAATGACAGCGCAGCCATTCTTCAATGAAATTTGACAGTTTACAGCTTGACAAATATGTAACCGTTATATTTTGACATATATTGAATATTTCGATCAAAATGTCATCTAAAAGCCATAAAAACTCCTTTTTTGGAAACAAAAATATTTAATTTATAAACTCGGATTTTTTAAAGGTTTTTACAATCGTAGACATCCTTCTATGGATTTGGTGTCTCGCGATTCTGCCCATCTATTTATCTGTCTATTCGGCTAAAGCTTAAACATATTTTGGTTTAACTTGGTACATATTTTTTTTTAAAGATTCCCCGATAGGTACGTGCTATTTTTTAAATTTTTTTGTCGTAGTATTTGACAGCAAAACTGTGAAATTTTGCTTAGAAACTGTTTATTTTACTGCATTTATATGAAAAGTCATACAAATTAAATCAAATTTTTGTTTAAATTCTTTCCTTCAACAAGTTCTTCTAGTAAAATGTAACTCAAAACTAAGTATAACAAAAAATTAAGCGCCAGTCTCAATGTCATTTTAGTCTAGAACTATTATTTATATTCTTAATAAATCCCACATATAGTCGATATTCCCACCCAATTTGACAATCTATGAACTTATTTATATAAAGACCCAAGGATTCTTCCCACGATCGTTTATCTGCCTGCGCCAGCACCATATTTCTCAAGTGGTTTTTTTTTTAACAAAATTTATATCCCTAAAAATATGAAGGACTTCCATTCATTGAGTTTCAAAGATTTCGCTGAATGACAGAGATCATCTCTCATATGTGTCGATTGCAGCTGCTGCTGCTAACATGAAAGCAAAATATGTTTTTTTTTTTTTTGCAGAATCTCTTCAATGGTATTCCCAATCATGGAGGAACAATCTCCGACAAAACAAGATCCATGAACTCACACACTTCTTTCTTTATTTTTTTTTTTAATTCCAAAATGAAGGAATAAAATAAAAAGTGATGTGTATTTTGGTACAGCCCACAAGTGGCCACTTGAAAGCAAACGGACGATGAAGATGACGGTGACGTCTGCCTCTCGTTTACCATCACACATGAGTACGCGCACATTTCTCGTATTAGACTAACCAACTAACCACCACGCAAAGATGATCATCATTATAAATACTTTATTCTTCCCAGTCTTGGTCCAGCTCTGTTACTCACTCCCTGGAGGGGTTAGATATACCTATAATATCCACAGTCTCTACACAGTGAGAGTGAGTTGAATTGGAGCGCCTGCCGTGCGCCACTGCGCGCCGCCTTCATGGCGGTCAATTGAAATGCTTGATTGGATTCGTCGCCAATTTCACAATTCATTGTTCGGGAGCACGAGCAATGAGCATATACTAATGTGTGTACATTGAAGAGTCTCGTCTCTATAGGTAGGGTGTTGATCAATATTGATCAGTGATCCAATCCAAAGCGAAAGCTACATGCGCATGTACCCACATGGAACATGCTCACATCAGAAATAGAACCCATCATCACAACATCCTCCAGCTGGTGTGGATTGTTTGTTTACCTTTATCACCACATACAATAGATATAAACCATCCATCTCTCAACCAGAAAGGCTTCCCGTAAAAGATAAAATATAAAAATTGGGGTATACGATCGATTTTGATTACTTACGAATTGTTGTTCCAAGTGCGAAATTGTGGCCACCAGCTGGAACTGGTAGAGATGATTGCTTATTTATCGAAGGGATTCACCGCCATCTCATCACCCACCACAACCACACGCCAAATGGTTGCCATCGACACTAATTTAGGAGAAGATACAATTAGATATTAATAATAAAAAGGGGAGCTCCTTCCACTTTGATGTCGTCTTTCGTCTATTCAAACAAAATAAACCTATAAAAAGGGCTGTGTTCGGATGTTTAAAAAGGAAGTTGCCAGCCATATTGAATTGCTTGCTATTCAATCATTCTGACATTGAGACAAAGGACACACTTGCGTTGTGGATTTATTATCAAAACGCACCACGTGCCGTGTAACGAAAAACAATGCACATGCACTAACGTTTTATATAAATAAGTATGCAGATCCCGTTCCAGGAAAGTCCCACTTAAAATAACAAAAAAAATATGAAATTCCAATCCCTGAATCCTGATTGTTTCCTTTTATTTTTGTTGTAATATTTTTATTCCTTCGCCTTTTTCTTTTTTTACTTCAAAATGTGTTGTTGTTCTTCTTCTTCTAGGCAGGAAATGATTTCTAAGTGTCATCAAGTGTTCCACTTTTGTTAATTTTTTCGTTGCTGTTTTTTTTTTTGTCTTTTTTTAAATGTCTCCTTTTGCGAAAGTGAGTTTTCCTGTTCGGTTCTTCGAATTCTTATAGACAGACATGCCACTCTACTTATTGAAGAGCAGACGACATTATCCGTCATCCGTTATTGTTGTTGCAACAAATTGCAAACGTGAGCATATTGCGACAAAATGCATTCAATTTTTTTTTTTTGTAAATTTTTCAACATGAAAATTGAAATTATTTTATGCAAGCGATAAATAATTTAGGTGAGTTGTTTTATTTTTTGTTTCTTCGACCTGACGACGTAGACAAGAATATTTTGTGTTGACAATCATTTGGATTTATGGACTTTGGGCTTTGAACTGGTTTAGAAACACATTGGAGTGGAGCTGGTTTAACTGATTCAGGTATTTGAGCTGTAATTTATTGTTTCCAAAAGAATAACATAACAATTTTAACAAACAAAAATGTTGTAACGTTAGCTGGATTTTTCTACAATACAAATAATTTGATTTGGAATTTTCCCATAAATAGCTAAAATAACTAGCTGAACCCTGCCACACTTCGCAGCGCCACCTAGTGAACATTTCTCAAATTTCATAAATAAAAAACTTAAATTTTAGATAGAAAAGCTTTCCGATGATTTTTTTCGGAATTGAGCTGTTTTTTATGTCTAATATGACTGGGCTGTTAACCTTATAAGCCTAATGGCCTTAAATTTATTAAACTGATATAAATCTAGTATAGATATTCAACCTGCAGGCTGAAATAATTCCAAAATAATAATAAACCAAACATAAAACCGCAATTTTAACAACGCCAATATAAAAAAAAGATACTATTATAAATGAAAGCCTGAAGTTCTCGTAGATTTCAAAACACTCTGACTTATATTTCTTCTTCAAAAATATTTATTAACTGATATTCAAAATAAAAATACATAGTTCCATTATACCTACCTATAGGTATATGATGTGTGATGCATTTTTATTCATGAACATAACCAGCAGACACACTTATTCTTATTTATGTAGGTATTATGGACATTATTTTTACCATCCAGACAAATATTTTAAAAATAATTCCTCCTTCTTCACCATCAATAAATCTATTTTAAAGGGCTCATTAGGAACTTCCGTATGAAGGCCACGAATGGAACGCCTTTTGCATTGTAATCAGCGCAATTATGTTACTCTATCACCCAAGTAGACACCCTATAATATGAGTTATAAATTTTACCGGAAACTTACAACGATAAAAATCAGTTAAACTTTTTCTTTTTTTTAAATAAATTTTGCATTGAATCCTTGTGCAGCGGGAATTTACTTATATATACAGACACTGTGACATACAGTGTCACACTTTGGTAACTGACTCTCTGTGTTTCATTGAATTAATTAAGCCAAGCGTCGCGGTCACGTATGTATATATGTATATCGAACCAAAAGTCACTTAAATTAATATCTACATGGAAGCATCATGTATATATTTTTGTATATACAAATTATATATTTTTTGAACATATACCTAACAGTTAACAGCGCCACATGCCATTGAGCCCGTTTTGTTATTATGTGTTCATATTTTTTTTTTTTTAAATAAATATTTTATGCAATCATAACAATTTATATCATGATCATGCTTATTCTAGTCCCAAGAAGATCACCCCGACGTATCTCATTGCATTTGATAAACAAAATTGACTAGAGATAAAAAATGAAATACAAATTTTCAGACTAACGAAGAGAGAAGAATCATTTTTGCACAACGTTTAAGCTGCTGCTTCAGCAAAACAAATTCAATCCTTTCTTCATTTATAAAGCCAGAAAGACACACAACGGAGAAAAAAAAGAAAACTAAGTTATAGTCCATAGACGCGAAGATACTTAGATAAATTGTATCTCATGAAATAGATATTTTACTTAGATTGTTTTAGTACAGTCAAACTGTAAAATTAAAATTAACAAATTATTAAAACAAGCTAGATCTGATCGCTAATCACAGAAAATGGGGAAATCCCATTTTAGTTTAAATAGCTGAATGAGACTAGAGTTTGGCGAAAGACTGTACTTTGGGGATTTTGTTTTCGTCTCATTAAAATCGTAAATTTTAAAAAATCTTCAGATCAGTATCTACGTAATTATGTGTGTGATCTCCATCTCACGCATTGTATGGGGAAAATATTGTCAACTATATAAGAGACTTTCCGAATCTGAAATTTTAACTTTTAATATAAATATAAACAGTAGTGGAGGTGACCTACAATTTTCTGCCAAATTCAAACGATTAAGATGTCACGAACTTTGTCATGACAAGAGAATTTGTAAATTTCTTCGCAAGAATCAGAAGCCTTCTAGAAAACTTTTTTGTTTTTAGGTGAAAGAGGTTGGGAATCGACTAGTCAATCGAAATAGTATATTCTTCAAATAAACCTATGCTAGTCTTGGATTGGTTGGAGCATATACAAGGTGGCAGAAAAATTGTTACTCTACAATTTTTGCAAATGGTGGCAAATCTCAATGTACTTTGACATTTTTAAAGTAAACAGATACAAAATACATGTCAACAAGACATGAATCACGTCACCTAAACTATAATTATTTCGATTTAATTGCAAAAATAATCTTCCGATAAGGTGATGACTTTTGAGCCCCCTTGTATACAAGAGAAGTGAGTTAATGAAGACAATAAAACGACGATTCGTGTAATTACTTCAGCAGATCCTCTGATGGGAGGAAAATAGAATTTATATGCACGAGAAATTTCATCGAAGTGCCATTTTCGATAGTTTCCATGCTTCAGTATGTTTCCTCTCTAAAAAGTGAGTTGCTGATTCTTATTCATTCTCCTAAAAGGCAGATAATGTATGGACAATCGTTTAATACCCAACCTATTGTTGAAATATTTTATATGCTAAAATTTAAGAGAAGTTTTCCAGCTGAAGATATACCAATTCACATAGGCAAAATCACGAGACCAATTTTTGTATATCATCGTAATAACAGATTTGATTTAAATACATGTGTGTGCTATACAATTTTTTTCTTCAACAAATCCAAAGCTTATCCTATCAAACCTTTATCTATAAAGAAAAAAAATATATCTTAAATTGAAAACAAGTTTCTCATAAATATAAATATTTGTCTCAGTTAAAAAAAAAAAGAAGAATGACTACACACGAGTCAATGAGAGTTAAATTTTACAAACCTCATAATATAGAAAAGTTTGACTTTAAAAGATACATCTAGGCCCGATAGCATTTTATGATCGAAATAAATAAAATTAGAATAATAAAGACCTATGTTCTCTAGGTAGGTAAAATTGATGTTGAAAAATAATATTTAAGCTTTTTTTTCCCCTTTCATAAGCCGAGATACATCCGTGATCTGTGTGTCTACTCGAAACAAAAATCAAGACCCAACAAAAAAAAAGATAAAGATAAAATCGGAAATCAGCCTAATGAGTAGCTGAATTATTATTTCATATATTACCCAAATACCAATTGATTTTTTTTTCTTTTCGGTTGGAGTTAAAAAAAACATTTTTTTTTAAATTAAGAATGAATGAAAAAAAAAAAACCGAACGAACAAGATGAAGAAAAAGCAATCCAATGATGGCAGATCAATGATCCTCATTATTTTTATGAAGAGAATTGGGATCGTTTAGAGAGAATATATAGAATCGGTATAAAGACTTTAAAAATCTGTCTATATATGAATTGGAATAGTGTTTATATTAAAGCTGAAATAAATTGAAATAAATTTATTCTTAAATTTATGATTTATTTGAGAAATATTCTTTTTTCTTTTTTAAATAGAACCCAGGAATACATCAGCTTAACGATATGCATACCTATGGATGACTTGAATTTTTGATTTTTTTTTTTTAGGTTTATAATGGGTGATTTTTTAAGAGGTTTAGAACTCTTAAAAAAAAAAAAAAAACACAAAAAATTCGAAAAAATGAATAGAATATTTATTTGAATCGATAGTTTGAACCTTGCAATTTAATGTTTAAAGATAATTTCATGCAAATGTTGACCGCGGCTGCGTCTCAGGTAGCCCATCCGCTGAGTCCAATTTTGGCATACTCTTTCACACATATCGGCCGGTATCTCACGGATGAATGCATGGATGTTGGCTTCCAGTGCGTCAATCGAAGCGGGCTTGTCCCTATAGACATTAGCCTTGACATACCCCCACAAAAAATAATCTAATGGTGTCAAATCGCACGATCTAGGCGGCCAATTGACCGGCCCGAAACGTGAAATTAACTGTTCACCAAACTCGCCTCGCAATTGCGCCATTGTTTCGCGTGCTGTGTGGCATGTGGCACCGTCTTGTTGAAACCACATATCATGCAAGTCAAGAACTTCCATTTCGGGCAAAAAAAAGTTTGTTATCATCGCTCGGTAGCGTTCACCATTGACAGTAACGCTGCGATTCGCATCATCTTTGAAGAAATATGGCCCAATAATGCCGCCGGCCCATAAACCGCACCAAACAGTGGCTTTTTCGGGATGCATTGGTAGCTGTTGCAATGCTTCTGGCTGATCTTCACTTTAAATGCGGCAATTTTGCTTATTTACGTACCCATTCAACCAAAAATGAGCCTCATCGCTGAACACAATTTTTCGATAAAAAAGCGGATCCTCGGCCAGCTTTCCAAGAGCCCATTCACCAAAAATTCGGCGTTGTGGTAGGTCGGCTGGCTTTAGTTCTTGCACCAGCTGTATCTTAAAAGGCTTTACGCCCAAATCCTTCCGCAAAATTTTCCACGTAGTGCTGTAACAAAGGCCTAACTGCTGGGAACGGCGCCGAATCGACATTTCGCGGTCTTCTGTCACACTAGCTGATACGGCCGCAATATTTTCTTCACTACGCACAGTACGTAAACGTGTTAGTGGTTTAATGTCCAACAAAGTAAATTTGGTGCGAAATTTGGTCACATTCTTCCGAATAGACTGCTCAGAAGGTCGAGAATGCCGACCATAAAATGGAAGCAGCGCGCGATGAACATTTCGAACCGAGCACGAATTTTGATAGTAAAATTCAATAATTTGCAAGCGTTGTTCATTTGTAAGACGATCCATGGTTAAATTGCAAACCAAACTGAAGCTGTTTGACAGTGACACAAGGTACTAAACACACGTCAGCTGTCAAAACCAGTGTTGCCAAAACCAAACCAGCTAAAAAATCACCCGTTATATGCCCATCATTATGGGTATTTATTTTGAGCTTGATTTATAAATTGAAGTTCAGATTTTTACTTTATTTTTTTCGATCCTAAAATATGGGTAAGTCGTTGGTTGAAGAACATTAAAAGTTCATTATCACAAAAAAAAATTTTAAGTCATAAACAAAAACGCACACATACACACATGACAGAAAAATGATTAAATTGTAGATGATTTAGCTTTTGTAGTTGTATACCTAGTTTATAAATAAATTTAACTTGATTAAGGTCTCTAGATCTAAGCAAACGATTCTTTTTACTGATTTTATTTTCATAGATACTTTGTCTTTCTGATTATTTTATTGCATGACTGAAAATAAAATCGAAACCAATTGAAATACACACCAAATGGAAACTCTTTTTTTTTTTTTTGTCTTTAGGAAATGATAGAAATTAGTGAAAGTTGAAGATCTTCTTGAAGGTATAGATAATCATTTTAAGTGGAAATACCTAATTTTGCTAATAGGGAATATGTTTATCTTTTGATCAATTAGAATTTTTCATTCACTATATATACTAATAGTCCAGTCATTAAAGATATAAAAGTATGACCAATTAATGTGCTGCGAAAAATTCCCGAAAACCTGGATTTTCGGTAAAAACTTTTAGATATGAGTTTCATTTAAAAATTTACTATGAAATCAAAGGCCTCACAGAAAAACAATTTTGAGAAAGTCTCCCTAATTTTAATTCTTACAGAAAAAATATTTAAAACCAATTTTGTAACTTTAAATTTTTTAAACTAAGTGTCAGAGAAGAATAATGAATAAGAATTATAAAAGAAATCAAAAATCATGGCTTAAAACGTGTTTTTTTTTTAAAGAGGAAACAAAACTGACAATTATATTTGGTACTAAAAAAAATGCTTATTAAATAAGAACAAAAAATAAATCTATGCAGCAGAGCAGTATGAAGAGTTACTTGTGGATAAGTGTTAGCACTGTATAACAGTTACTTTCCCCGCTCAAGATATTTCAATTCCGTACCAAAAATCTAAATCAATAATATCTTAACAAACTACAGCTGAACACGTCTAAAACAATGACAGTTCATGCAACAAAGTTAAGCAAACATACCATTTTCATATTTATAAATATCAAAGTGACATTTGAAGTTTGAAAGATAGGCCTTTGGTTATATTAATTTGCTTACTCATTTAAAAGTAGGAAAATCCTGTTTTTAACCTTGATATTTTATTTTAACTAAATGGTCTTACATTTTGGGCCATTTTTTCAAATTTCTTTTGATTTTAGAATAGTTTGCTTTACTTACCAAGAATTTGTGTATCAAAGCCTTCAAAAATTAAACTAACTGCTGTTTTGGTTGTAAGGTTAATTAATTATTTAACCTTAGCTGAAGCTGTCACCTTCTAAAATAAACTTTACCGGAAGATATACTTTACTCTCTAAATTTATTGTTTTATCTTCCTCCCGAGTTTGCAAATATCATCCATTTCTTGAGAAAATAACCATCAGTAATTGTATCTTAATAAAACCACAAGAAAACAATACTCAATCCTCTCTCATCCTCATAGCCAAATAAAATAACTATAAGTTAGGTAATATTAAAAATAATAACAAAATCCATTAAAATATATATACATAAGTAAATTTCCCAGTTCAAGAGTTCTTTGATCTTTGCACACCCGGCAACGCAACAATTACTATAATATACCTAATACCAAAACGTACTTACATTTTAGGTCAAAAGGGCGCCATAGGCGAAACATTTTTTCTTAAAAAAAAAAGCAATCAAGCTTTAATGAAGCATGAATGTTGAATGTTGAATATATGTAAAATATATACATATATAAGTTTATTATACGTGCTTGCTTGATGTGCGTAACTTTATCCATGTTTTGTTGTAACTTTTATGCATTATGTTCGTTTTTATTTTATTTTTATTGTTGTTGTTGTTATTGTCTTATTTGTACTCGATTTTTATCAATAACCGCATAAGTTAAAAGTGCAATCGTTGTTCATTTCTTGAAATCGTGTGTGGCAGACTGTAACTGTATCCAATACAATATAGTCCGAGTTTTGATGTTGTATTTTCAATATAATGATTATTTATACCGATCGTTATTGTTAGTTTTTTTTATTACAAATTTGTCGCTGATATTGATAAAGCATATCTGAGTCAGTGGAATGTTTTTGTGATTATCCTATATTTGCGAGTACATTTATATAAAATTTAATGTTAGCTTTGTGCTACATAATAGGTTTGTCTTAACTTTATACTTAAATTCTTAAATTTATACCAATCGGTTAGTAAATATGAATACCTGAATATCTTCGATTTCTTTGTCTATTATTTTCTCCTGACACATAACTTGACACTTGAAAGTTATATCAAATCGAACAGTTCTTTGTAAAAATTAGTAGATTAATATCGTTTTTATTTTAATAATAGGAGGAAGGACTGTTTTTTGGTGATCATAAGTTTTCAATCATCTATCGTTGCATAGTTACATCCCTGACTATTTGTTATTTAATACTGTGACATGAATACAATTATCACTTAAATAAAACAAGAATGAGTTTAAGGTTTAATCTTAAATTATAAAAATGTTGTAGGTACCTAAGTCCAAAATAACTCCTCAATATATTGAAAATCCAATTAATGAGAGGTTAAATGGGGTCTGATATATGATGAAACTATAGCCTACACGTGCAAGAATTCTCGCAATTACATACAAATAAAGACTTACAAATTATTTTAAAATGAACGGACCTAATAAATTGAACCGATCTAATGTCACATTCCAAAATATTACCAATTTGAAAGTATTCATTTTGGAGTTCATTTTTATTGGAATAATATTTAACAAACAAATGCAGTCCGTAAATTACAATTTTTCTTGATAATTTATTATTTTGTTAAAAAATTTGTATTGAAAAAAGTCAACTTGTAAATATACAAACTTAATTTAAACGTTTTAATTTTGAAATCCCATTTCCTATACACAAGCCAAGAAAAGAACAAATTTGCTCATTTATGCATCCAAACTGCCCTTAACATCCGTCGCGTCGTTGGTTGGTCGGTCGTCCAGTTCAAGACAGTTTAAAAAATAAACACATTTCCAGCTTTGTGTTTTGCATTGGTCGGCATGGCAATGGTGGCGGGAGGTGCTGTGCGTCTGTCGGAAATGAATCATAAAAGTCCATTTCGACAAGAAGAAGTGTGATCGCTTCCACAAAATGGATTAACCTTTCACAATATCGTCTATTATGTTCCATATATTAACTCTCAGTCAGTGTCAAGGGAGCGGAAGACCGTCCGTTGTTCCATCTTTCATTCTCATCCAACCTGGTTGTCGTCATTTTCTCACCTAAGTGTCATTGCCACTTCGTTATGAGTATGACACAAAACGGAAAGAATATGTTAATTTATTGCTTCCACATCGTCATAAAATTATGGAAGATCAGTGATCTTGTTGTCCAGATCAGTTTTTTTTTTTGAAAGGATCGACGAACTGAGAAGGGGCCATCTTGTATACCTAAGTTATACGTATGGGTACTTACCTTATCATCATTTTTTTGATTCCAATGAAATATTATAAAATTTAAAATCAAAATGTTTTCATGTGTCCGATCGTGCGAAGGAAGTCAATTTTGGCTTTTGATTGAGAGAGGCACGACATAAAGCCCAACAAAAATTCAAGAGATTATGCAAAGGTTAGGTAGGTATAAGGTAAGGTACCTGAGTGAAATGATGGGTGTGCCACAACGCGTTGAATGACGTGATATGACGGACGCGTGATTAATTCTTCATAATTAAGATTCACATTTCATCAGCTCTATAAATTTGTCAACTGCCATATTGGTGGTAGGTACATACATATACATTCATAATTAAGCGAGAGAGTGCGGAATTCGAAGAACTTTATAGCGAAAATGTGAAAGGACCGTTCGACAACCTGTTTATGGATATCTGATTTCAAAATTGGATTTTTTTTTTAAATTTTTTGTTACTGGATACTTTTTTTTTTTATTTTAAGGGAATGTTAGGGCAAAGGATGAAACCAGGACTCACCATCTTGTGTATGCTTCGAGGTCCAGATGCAAGATGTTATTTTAGTTTCCACGAATATCTTTTTTTCCATCGACGTTATACGCTCATCCTTCTTTGAAAAGAGGTATCTTGGACATCTTTTGAGAGAAATAAAGGTAGGCGGTAGCTGGAACGCACATATGGCGTCTGCTGATGGTATGATATATGAGATACATTTGCTCCCCTTAAAATAAGGTTACGCTCGAATTCAGTTACAGTCACAGGAGAGACGAGAGAGAGAGAGGAGAGAGAGAGAGAGAGAGATTGACTCAAAGATATATACAAATAGTGTCAGAGAAACAGAGATAAGGAGGACTGCAGAGAGCATGTGTTATGGTTCCGTGATTTTTATGTATGGACATAACCTGAGGGCCAAGCTCGTATCGTAACCCATTTCAAAAGAATCATGGGGCTCCGTCTAACTCTATATGCGGACCAAAGTCAAAACAGCTTGGTTTAAACAAAAGGGAAAAGCTGGGAAACATAACATAACAGAAAATAAAAATGAAAAATAGACTTGTAACGGCAATTTCCCACTTATAATTCGTTCTTGTCTGTACCTACAATAGATAGGTTATAGGTATAGGTAGAATTTCAAAATAATAAAAAAAAACCCTAACATAGATATGAATTTAGCTTAGGTCGTAAAGGTATATTCCGTCACGTTGTCTGTTATTGTTAGGTTCACTTATACCAACTAGGTGTACCTATATTCTTGGCAACTCATTAGCATAAGAACAACCATCAGAGTTGCGATCGTTGGCTTTGGCTTTGGCTTGTCGGGGGCGATGGGAAAATTTGAAAATTCACATTCGCCTTCATCACCACCATGCAATTTGGTCTCAGTCTTGTTTACATTTTTGTTTTGTTTATTGTTTTTGTTTTGTTTTGTTTTAATGTTGAAGGAGCAATAACTTTCAATTGTATTGTTTGCAATTTATTTATTCTTTTTTTTTCTTCACAGTTGAAAGCACAAGGTTTTTTTTTTGAGTCAAGCTGATATTAAGATACTTTTTATTGTTTGTTTCGATAGATTTTTTAACTCTGAAATCAACATAAAATTTATTTAAATAATGTCTTGCTTTTTTAAATTGACTAATATGAGAAGCCATATCGATTATTTTTGAAAAATTTTAATAAAGGATAAGACTCTCTCCACGGACCATTTTCAAAAATTCGGAGAATTTTTAAACTTTTTTAACACGTGAATGGCTTTGGAATTAAATTCCTATAAATTCGCAAATTTGGACAATATACACGAATTTGAAAAGGATGTATTCCCAATGAGAAACTGGAGGTGGTAGATGTTGCTAGAAACATTTTCAGCATCAAAATCATTCGAACGGGAGCAATGAGTAGCCGAAACTTGCTTCGAGTTCTGAATGATGGATTTGATTCCGTCAATTAAAAGCAAATACATATAGTGATATCTTTGCTTCAATTAAAAGCAAATACATAGTGATATCTTTGCTTAAAAAAAATTAAATTTATTATTTAATCTACCCTCAATTATAATGCAAAGTTTTTTTTACCCAAAGGCATTATTAAACTGTAGAGCGCTCCCAGGATAAGTTCCTTCCGCTCTCAATCATTTTCTCAGATGAAAAAAAAAAAAAAAATAAATAATATAAACTTCCTTCCGATCTTGAAGAGCAACATCCTCTTCTATTAAGCTCACGATCAGTATTTATGTATTTTCTTTTTTTATTTTCCACTCTCAGTCAATTCAAGTGACGTTTATTACCAATTTTCATCAGCTGTGGCATAAATAATAATTTGTTGCTAGCGTGTGATGATTACAAGACATCTCCCTAATAACCAACCAACCAACAACGATGATCGTAACGCATCATCTATCATTAAAAAGTACACCAACAAAAAAAAAACAACAAATAGGTATATGATATTCAACCGACATGGACGACGACATGAAAGTAAATTAGAAGCGCGGCTTTAAAGTACAAAAAAAACGTAGTTATAGAAAAGGAATTACAAAGACATGAAGTATAATATAATATCAGAGCACAAGTGTGTCTCCTAGATTCAAAAACAACGTATTCCACTTTTTGTAGTTTTGAGATATTTAAAAAAAACGTATTTAGAGACGAGGCCTTATAGAATCTTTAAATAAAATTGTTTTTATGTTACTGTTTAGATCTTCAATCCTTACTGCATATCATTTTCCTTTGGCAGTCAAAGCGTCTTTGAAATATTTAACAATGCATTTTGGAGTACTGATGTTTTGAAAGTTAGTAAATGGAATAAACGCGTTTTGAAATTTTCTTTTTGGAATAAATTGTTTTTGAAAATGAAACAGATACAATTTGAAGGTTTTTTTTTAATAATACAAACTCTATATACTACCGAAATACATCAGCCAAGTAGAAGACTTAGCACTATTTAATTGGACTTGTTGAATTATTGATTCAAAATAGCTTTTTACGGCCTTTAGTCCACAAAAATTTAGGCGTTTCGTCCCGGCGATCTCACTTGGACTCATCAGTTGACTAGTGAGGACCTTGTCAATACGCAATTTTTGTTAATGTCAGTCCATCATGAAATCTATGTTAGATGGACTGAACTTAACAAAAATTGCGTATTGACAAGGTCCTAACTAGTCAACTGATGAGTCCAAGTGAGATCGCCGGGACGAAACGCCTACATTTTTGTGGACTAAAGGCCGTAAAAAGCTATTTTGAATCAGATACAATTTGGTTTAATTTTTTTATTAAGTTTATGATTTTAAAAAGAAGTAAACAAATTAACAAAGTCGTAAAATATTAAAGAAATTCATATATACATACTTATGTATTATTACAATGTTTTAAAAAAGCTTACAGTACATTCAGGCTTTTGAATAGCTTTTTTTTTGACGGAATTGTATAAAAAACATTTGTAAAATATAATGCATCTGCTGTTGTCAATATTCTGCATTATTTATAAGAACCACCTTTATGGTTGCAGGTAGGCATAATTGACAATTGTTTTCTTTTGTACCTACATATTAAACAAAAAAGATAAACATACTTGATTTTGCCATAAAAGATTTACTTCCCGCTCTACTTTAGCTAGCTGACGCTTTGTATTAGCAACATTTGCTTTTTTTGCGTGGATATGTAGTAAGAATAGATGATTCAATTGATTCCATGTTCACTTTTTATTCCAATTGCATTCGCACTTTAACCACAAATAATCGAACTAAAAATAATATTAAATGCATGCATAATAGTTTGACAGTAATCGATTTTCGCGCCAAAATTTGGAATACATTTGTTTTGATTCAAACAACAAAAAACATTTGATTTTACTTTGGAATAGAGCTACTTCGATTATAAAGTGGAATAGAGTTGTTTTGATTCAAAACAGCCTAAGGAATACGTTGCTTTTGATTCTAACCCACATATTCAGATCAAAATTTCTCTGGAATAAATACACTTTTGAAAGATTCAATTACAGTGAACGATAGATTTTAAAAAAATGAAGTAAACTGCATCGTTAACTCGTTTTTCTCGAAAAGTGGAATACGTTGTTTTTGATTCTAGGAGATACAAGTAAAATAAAAACTAATATGAAGACAATTATAGATGGGTACCTATATCTATAGAAAAAAAGGCTAACGTATATAAAACTGGTCTACAACCGGAAGCTGACAAATGCACAGTCGAGTCGATGGGTTGTTCCTTTCGTCCATCTTTTTCTATACGGAAATGAGCACAGCACACACGAATCCTTCTTTTATCATAATTTTTTTTTTTTTATAAAATGATGGCTGCCAAAAAAGGGTTCTCCTCTTCAAAGTTTGCCCATCATTCTTCAAAATCCAGTTCCGAATTAAAGGGTTTTTATTTTTTGTTGTTGGAAAAAAAACCTTCTATTCGATTTTGATTCGATTATAATTATATGATACATGAGATTTTTATAAAAACTACAAAATATACCTACATATGAATGGATAATTACGACAGGGATAGAAACATCATTTTAACAACAATCATTTTATATAAAATATACTTTCTTTCATTCAAGGCATGCGATAATGGTTGATTTATTTATTTCCTTAAATCCTGAAAAATAAAATTCGATCAAATGGGTCACAGACAGACAAACTCTGTATATTGTGATATGGGGTCCGAAATGATTGTTGTTTCACACAATTAACCCGCTCAATTGACAGCAATTAACGGAATTCATTTCATAAAATACAAACACACAAATTAAACCATAAAGAACCGAAAATTGGTTCATCGTATGTATATATGTATAAATTTGGATTGCAAGCGCAGAAAACACCCCTTTTAACAATATATAGTCTTAAAACGCCTCTTTGCCTCAATTTAATTCGGAGGCTCCATCTCATTTAGTGGGAACAAAAACAAAAAAAAATGTGAAAGATACTTTTTTACAGTCACACGGTGCCGCTTTTCTTCAAAAAGCATCCGACTTCACTAGCTGACTCCACGTCCAGGTTATTCACGTCATCCAACCCAACAACAATTTACTTTACAATACAAATGATCTATGTAAAGAATACGAAGAGAAATTTTCATTGACATAGAGAGAAAGAGAAAGAGAGAGCTCCGCGCGTCTTGGCACTATAGACTGTAGACTCTAGAGGAACATTAAGATTTACAACATCTTCGCGGCAGCGTATTCGATTACAGATCTCTAAAGCTCCAGTGAAGTTCAGCTATAGATATCATATACGAAGAAGATATATGACACTTTTAACCTGATCATTGCATACGAGTGTAATATACCTATGCTTAGCTTGTGGAGAGGTTAGAAGAAGAGTGGTTTGGCGACCGAAGGGAATCACACATGTGGTTTAGATGACCTTTTTCTTTGTTTTTTTTTTTTGTTGTGACTTGTGAGGCCTGAATAGAAATGAGCTTAACAATGTACACGATGACATTATTTTAAGTTATTTATTTTTTTTTTAGTGGTTAGGTTTAGATTTCGTGATTTAGGTTTTGAATTATTAAGGTATTTAATTTTTTATTTGTTTATAATTATTTGAATGCTTCAATTCAAACTGAAGATTCCGATTAAACTAACATTGCGATGATAGTAGAAAAGTTTAAACCAGAGGGTTTTACAATTCTGTCTGTATATACATAGGTATGCAGTATCAGTTACTCACAATTACTTTAGTCCTAATTCAAAATTTGTATATATTTATTCTAAAACGGGGGTCTATATACTTTGACCAAAACAAACATGAAAACCATTTCAAGCATTAAATCTACAATTTTCAATTGAAATAAAATACTTACAATCTTGCAAATAAAATACTTACAATCTTTTGTCAAAAGTTTTCCCATTGTGAAATAGCAAAATACATTTATACTGGGCATAAATCATCTCAGCTGTCAAATTTACTGTCACAAGGAACAGTGTTGCCAATTACCAAGAACCAAACCTGTATGAAACCTTTTACATTTTACCAAATTTAAGAATAAGTATTTTGTTTTTAATTTTACTATAAATTGTTGGTTTTTGTTATCTATTAAATGGTATTACGTATCACAAATACGTTTTATTATCTACGGATCTGGATTAGGATCATCTATTAACACGTAACAATAACAACTTTAGATCCTGCTCTGTATCTGGATCTATTTTAAGGATCCGAAAATAAGTTTTCACTCTGGCGGGTAGACGGCTCTTCAGTCGGTAGGGAGTACAAACTGTAGTGTAAAGAAAATAGACAGAATCTACATAAAAAATAAACAAACATGAGAAAAAAAGAGATGAGCATACAACACCGTTGTCATTAGGATCCGTATCGTTTTATTTTCATGGGATGATCCTGATCCAGATCCGTAGAAAATAAAATGCGCTTAGTATCTACTATAGATTAGTCACGCAGAGGATTATACGTCGTCATAGCTGTCAAAAATCAATCAAAATCAAAGTGCGACAGTATAAAAATGCGCTTTCATTATCGACACATAGATGGCGAAATATATAAGTCACCAAATCCGAAGAGTTTACTCAGGATCTAAATTGACTGAACAACATTTTTCAGGAGTTAAGTCGGGCTTAACTCCGTCTCTGAGTCGATTTCCCACTGAAAAACTGGCCCAAGTCTCCTAATATATACAATTAATAGAACCGTTCATCTTTCCGATATTCTACTAATCAAATAGATCTCCTATACATCTGACAATAAATAAATTATTGTCAGGTATCATTAATTATGACATTCGACAGTTCAAATGAGTCTGACAATGTCCCAAATGTCAACAAAGGTTCAGAAGGTTTTTCTGCAACTATAACTGATTTTTACCCTTGGAGTTTTTTCTTAACCAATTAACATTAACTGTAATGTAAGCAAATTTCAAATCCATTAATACAAAAATGGCTACCAACAAGCTGGTACCAGGTTAACAAGGCTAGTACTCTAGTCAAAGTGTTTTCGCGACCTCATCATATTTGTCTTAAAACTAACTGCACTATTTGAAATACACTTGTAATTATTATGTATTTACAAATAAAGTTATGCTTGGTTTCATTTGTTTTGTTTTTTTGTTTTTAATCTCGTATTTCATTTATCTTGCGATTTATTTATCCATGCGATTGAATTTTTAAGATAAACCAAATCTTATCTTTTCCTACTGCACTCTTAAATCTTATCCCTCGAATGACCTTCTTGTTTCATTTGAAGTAAAATGACTCGGGCAAATATACCTAGTAACAAATTTTTTCTAAAATATAATCAAGGCTGTAAAAAAGTGATCGTACATTAAAACCAAGAAGCATTTACTCACTACATATATGTATGTATTTTATAGTCCGCCCTTATAAGCTCTTTTTATTTCTAAGATATGAGTTCAGAAACCTGTGGTAGTTTCATTATCTTTTGTTCGTCTTCTATCTACTTTCAGACATATAAAGATAAAAATTGCACTTTTGACCTTTTTTGATGAATTCTTATATTTTTTTTTTTATTTTTCTTGTTTTGTTTTACAATCTCCTAAAAAAAAAAAAAAAAAGTACAACATGAGCACTTTAATTTTAAAACAAAACTCCACAAGCCAGACGCTGCGGCTTTACAATCACAAAATCACAACCAAATGTTTTTTTTTTTTTTTGTATTTTTACTACTATCTCTTCTTTCCTTCTTCCTCTTATTTTGTTCGTCGGATTTCTTTGGATTTTTTTTGTAAGTTTTATTTTTTTGTATGTTGTCATCATAATTCTTTCTTTTGTACACCTTTTATAACTTACACTATACACACAACAGGAAACTGAACCGGCTCGACTTGGAGAAGATATAGGGAATCCGATCTTTCTCACACATGCCATGAGCTGCCGGGTTCGGAACAGTCTTATAACCTACCTACCTAGTACCTGGCAAAATGTGGCTATAAAGAAGAGTTATACCAAAAGCAATGTAAAAGACATCCACCATCACTGAGAGGACTGAGGTATGAATTGGAGAAGAGTATTGTATACCTATACCTACTTACATACCATATTTTCATCATGTGGTGGACTATGTGCGGCAAGGCAATATCGATACTGGAGGAACTTACTTACTCACTGTTGTGAATACAGCTCTATACCATCAGAGAAGCAAAAGGGGTCATCTTTGCCTTTTTTTCTTTCTTTTTCTCCAACTTTAAACCAAAACCGAATAAAAACTCGATGACGACAAAAAAGGGAATTACCTCGAAGACCACAAGTTCGAAATGGAGACTATGCTAAGACTTCTTTTTGCCACAGTTGTCTGTCTGTTTATGGTGGGTTTTTGTTTTTGCCCGTTAGTCTTCCACATTTCTCTGCTTAAAGATCACTAGGAAGCATTGTATTTATTTACAGAAAAAAGCAAACAATCATGGCATTGACGATGAAGATCAATATAGTCTTCTGAAATAAAAATCAAAGATAAACTGAGAAACCCTCAAGTGATGTGCCGATTCCAAGGGGAGGCTTATGGTGGTTAATATCCCCCATCAAGGCAATCGATGTTTGTTGAATGTTTTTTTTTTGTAAGCTTCCTGGTGTAGTTTGTCAATTAAAATACCAAAGATTTATTATTTAAATTTATCAATTTATCTTGAGAGTAATTTTGACTCCCTTCAGACTTGATTTGTTTTATAAAAAAAATACTTGTGCGAAAGAAA
The DNA here is from genome assembly GCA_951394125.1 of Epistrophe eligans. Lineage (NCBI taxonomy): Eukaryota > Metazoa > Arthropoda > Insecta > Diptera > Syrphidae > Epistrophe > Epistrophe eligans. The sequence continues at coordinate 94,439,655 of OX596030.1, read as the reverse complement.
ATTACTGTTAAAGTATTACAACCAGAAATAGACGTGCATAATTTTCAGTCAAGCTTTTGTGACTATTGTAGTAGCCTTATGCCGTATAACGGTTAGTGCGTAAGATAGCTACGCTAAATGTCTTGGGTTTGATTCCCAGCCTATGGCTTTTAGAAAAAAGAACAGAAATGTTTTTTCAAGCGTTCTGTTTTTGCAAGGAAATGACAAATCCTCCATGAGTATCTTTTGTCATGAAAAAGTGCCTCTAAACTTAGCCCTTCGCATTCGATAGAAAATTGTTGGTCCCCTAAGGGAAATATACCAGACTGGAACACAGACCTCTAGCATGCGACGTGATACTCGAACGTACTATAACCATTACGACAAAGGCTTCTTCAGACAAAATCTATCAATGCCAATGATAAATAATTTACAATAAGTCAAAAACAAAACTTAAAACACTTCTAAGAAAACCCAAAACTAAAACTGGAAGTATCTAGTCGTTTTTAAAAATAACCACCTTCCCAAATCAAATTCTTGATCCGCCCCTGTTGCACAGTTAGATTGGTCATGCGAAATTATAAATTCTTTTTTTCCAAGAAACTCTCCAAATTTAAGATACAAAAATAAATTGAAGTTTTAGCAAAGTTTTAAACCAATTAACCGTAATTAAACTTCACACAGATAGACTATACAAAAATATTCGACCAATATTATTTGTTGGTCAATTCAAGACTCCCTGTTCCTGTCCAATTCGTATTGAATGCATTGCGTATGCGCACAGCTTTGAAGTAGCTTCAAGCGAAATGAGAATTTATTAGTATTTTGGCTTAACTATAGGTATTGCCGAGGGTGCAGCTTCCACATAATAATCCTATATATATGTATATGCTTCATTAAGTGGCACACACATTCAAAATTGAATTAATATGATGAGGGTATGGTACGTGCGCCATTTATAATGGTTAAAAAAGAAAAAGAAAACATTAATGTCGTATGCAATCAGTCCAAGAGTAAACCTTTTAATTTACACACTTTCCATTCCATTCCAAGAGAGGAGATCCGACTAACGGATGGATTAAGCTTCAAAGGGAGACTCTCTTGAAGTCTCTAGCGTTTTGTTTATATAGTTGCCTCACTGCTCCTATACCGTTGTGTGTCTGTGCTGTGAGGAGGAGCGCCATGACACTTCTGCCCTATAGCTCAATTGTTTTTAATTAACAGAGTCCATGGAATACAAGTACAGTATACAACAAAAAAAAAAATAGTATATATAATGATGTATCTCCCTGCTCTGATGGTTAATTGTTTTTTTTTTTCTCTTTAACTTGATGGACGACCGAAAAAAAATTTAAGATAGTACATTTTATTGAAAAAGATGATTCATGAGCATTTCTAGATCATCATTCGTTTGCTAATTGATGACGATCACATTCAGTGATCGAATTTTCTTCGATTTTATATTTTTGTTGTTGATGCCATATTGATGTAAAATCGGAAGGGAGTCGTAATAGTATCGTACATATAGAATAATATGGTTTCGCTTTAAGTGGCAATCAGTGCCGCTTGTAAAAAAGATGACGAAGATTGAAGATTCATCATAATCAAATGGAATGCCATATACGACACGATCACTTGCTTCATATTCTGATCATGCTGGGATGATTTGTGATTGTGATTGGCACAAATTATTATATTTAACTTGTAATTTTTTGTTTCTGTTTATTGTTTTTAGTTCCATGAAATACGTCATTGGATGGTAGATTGGGAATAAATAAATAAAACTCCTTCCAACTGGTTTCGGGCAGTTTAAACTAATATCGTAGGGATTTAGATGGGTGAAGAAAAAATTAAGTATTATCCAGAAACATGATATTTTGGACATAGTGGACAGTGAGTTCCGGGTGATATACATTCTTTGGGCCGTTAAGGAAATTGATCTGCAAGATGAACAGAATTAAGAAAAGTCCAGAAAGAAGCGTACACATCAGAGGCCACTTTATAACACAAGGGGATAGTTTGCATTTAAGTCAGTGCCATATTCAACAAGTTACACAGCTTCCGAGAAGTCGGTGTTTCCCTCTTCTGCTTTTCGGGCAGATCGGATATCCAAAATACTGGTAACAAACAATTTGATCGAAGGTTTGTTGATCTGGTTCAAAAAACATACCTACCATCTATCTTTGTTAAAAATTTTGAATGTAACAACAAACACTATAAGGTACTACACGATCATCTGATCAAATTATGGTCCTTTTAACTTTGATCGCAGTGGGGGACAACAGTTTTTTTAATGAACGTACCTTCTTACTTCTAAGAATAACCGTCACAAACATAAAGGAGGTCTTATGATTATGTTGACCCCCATGAAAAAGTTACAAGTCCTTAAAATGTTAATTTTATCAGGTGCATCTATGATTTCTACGAAATAAATAAGTCTCCCACGTTATCGATTCTAATCGAGGATCGGTATCTATTCATAGCCTCTGGTAAAAATGTAAAGGAATCTGAATATAGATAATTTCCAGTCTTCCGCCCGTATTTCCTTCCGATTAAAAAGAAAGGAAAAAAATAATTTCCTTTTAAAAAAGGAAGTTCTTTTATAATGTCATGCCCACAAAAAAAAATTAGTACCTATCTTTCACTTCCATAACACAACTTCAGTATGGTTTATAGCTTCACATCCATTAAAAGTACATATATGTCCTTTAATTTGACCCTTAAGACGGTAGGTACTTAAAAAAAACAAAACAAAACACTCACACCACTTCTTGTTCCTTGATCGATCAACACATGAAATTCATCACGCATCGATGCTAATGGAAGTGCGATCAACCAAGAAAAATGATTTAAGGCTCATATCCTGCCAAAGAAGATATATATAGAGTAGTTATATTTTATATAAGTGCTGTATATGCGTTCAGTACTCTGGAAAAGTATCAGCACATTAGTTCGATGTGTTGTGTAACTTGATCGAGCAACCCACCCATATAGATCAGGGTTCTCATGTATGTCGTTAGCTTGGAATAAAAAAAACAAATACCAAACCTACCATAAGGTGCTGCCATAGTTACCCTGGGAAAATCTTCTTCGTTCCTTCTTTCATCATAAGGATCCTTGTTGATTGTGAAATTCTTAAAATTACTCTTCCATGCCATATATGACGGCAAAATGTCGAAATTACAACATATCTAAATAAATGATCAACTTGAGGTTTTGAATAAAATATTCTTGTTGTTAGAGGTACGAGTTATATGGGCATGGCAATTCATTAAGAACTTGTGGACTCTCTTGGTCTTGGTCTTGGGCCATACAAATATAATAATATTAGACAGAGGACTTGTTTGGATTTTTATGTTTAGTTATGTGGAGTGATTTAGTGAATTATCGAAATCAAATACTCATGTCTCTGTCTATCTGTCTGTCCGTACCTCCATGCACTTGTGAATTCGATGGAAGGAATATATGTATGTATGTATATACATTTCAAACGAAGCATAGTTCTACGTGACAGCAATAAGAAATCAGTACCTAACGTATATATCTACACAACCATACCAATAACAACAGAGACTTTATGCACATTGAGTGCTGACCATGTCATGAATTCCAGAACATTACCATGAACACATGAGGTCTGATGGCTGGGTATCTTGTCTTCTTGTCTTTGGGGCCAGGCCACCACATCATGCTAGCTTCAGTTCGTATAGAGTTAAAACCTTTTAAGTGGCCAAGTTCGTTATTTCCATAAAATGTGGCCACCACATTCGATACAACCACTCGACTGTGTAATATGAAGCATGAATAAGTGGTCTTTACTTCATGGTGATCGATGAAGAGTGATCGAGATGGTGAAGGCGGGGTAAGCAGGAGGGTGTGTGGAGATGTGATTGCACTTTATTGTATGTATATGTACATATATACATATAGTTGTAAGATATAATGCTACCTATTTGTTTTTAATTAAATTTTCAAGATAGATACGAATCATTCAAGCATAAAATGAATATACCCGTGCTGCTGCCGTGCATTATATGTCTGGGAGCTTGAGATCATTTTTATTTCACGCATAAATACCTATATGTACCTATCTACAATAAAAAAAATATACAAACAATGTATTTTCGTATATGCATGATGGGGTTGTAATGTTTTGAGTGTGTGTTTTAATTGAGACATGGGAAGGCGAACTTTTTGAAACGAACCAATTTTTAGTTTTTTCTTCGTATGACACGTCTATCTATTTTACCAAATCTTATAATCTTACTTTAAAATTATAAGATCTTATTTCATTAGTTTATACTCAGCCTTAAAAATTAAACAAATTTTGCGAGTTTTGCTGCAGTTTTTTAGGAAAAAAAAATTTTAAAAGCCACCGTTGGGCGCCATTTAGAGAATTTAATTCCAAATGTTCAAATTGTACAATTTTTAACTGACATTGAATTTTTATAGAATACTTCTTAAAAATATAGTAGTTTATGGGCACCAATCAAAGCTTTAAACTCCAAAATAGTGCGTGCATGATATTTATTTATCATGAGAATTTTGTATGATTTTAGTAAATTTAATTTTAGTAAATTTAGTTCATATTTACTTTTTTTCTTATTATGCGTTAAACAGGAATATTGAGTATTAAGTATGTCATGATACTATTCAATAAGCTGGATTTTCTTTTTTAAGTGCTAATCGATAAAATTATAATTTATGATCTGTTAAACAGGCAAATTTGAAAAGAGTCACCATTATGATTGTAATTTTTATGATCGTAACAGTCAAAATTAAAAAAAAATATCTTGAGGCGAGCTTAAAGTTTTAAAATGAAATTATTCATTATTTTCACTTTTTGTTTTCCGATAATACTTTTCAATAATCCCGAATAAATATTATAGCACATATCAAATGAATACATCAAGAAACATGTTTTGTTGTTTTCGTTTATTTATTTTTTATTTTATTTTTTGGTTGCTTTGATGATACATGCAAGATATACTCAGTTGAAATTAGGTATTAAAAATAATTAATGGAGTATTTAAAAAAAGAGAGTTTTTTTTTAGGATCGAGAAAACCTGAAACTGTAAATAATAATAAAAAATAATAAAAAAATGTAGAGAAGCATCACACAAATCTTCTAAGGATAACCATTAGCCAATATCATCTAGGTCCCACAGGAGTCAATTCTCGGTCCAACTCTCTTTAGCATTATAGAATTTTTCAATAACCTACGAAGTAAGAAATGAACAATTGTTTAAACATACATTTATTGCTTCCCCTCTTTACAAAACTTTTATTTAACGGGTCCTTTAAAAGTTAAATTATTTTTGACAAGATTGGTCCTAAAATGGACCTTAAATTTACACCACTGATCATGCTTTTAATTTTATCGGGAAAAAGATATAGGAACATTTCATTTATTTGTAAGTCTCTAAAGTTGTCAGATACAGATTTTTTGATGAAATCTGACCAAATTCCATACATAAAAGATTGGGAGACTTTTTTTACGAGTCACTTTTTTTCTGAAAAAGGTTGTCAACCCCTGACAATCATATCCATTATATAAATATAACCAAAGTAATTTCAACCTATAAGTTGACCACCTATAATAATTGCTTCTCTTATAGGTTCGTCTCATGCATGGGCAATAGCAGTAATATTATAAAGTTATATTATGCTTGCTTTCTCGTATATTTAGCCGCATAATTTTTCCAATTGACAGTTTATTGTCGACGAGACAGATAGTGATCAACAAAAACGATCTCCCAGACGCAAAAATGCCAGTGAATTTCAATATTATATGTTTACGTATTTAAATTCATCTCATTCAGCGACTTAATGTATAGATACTTTGTTGCAATAAATTTTTGTTGTTGTTGTTTTTTTTTTCACAGCATTCATACACTTAAGAAGAAAAGAAAAACAAAATATATATTTTTATTTTGCGGTTACGCGATCTGAACCACCAGGTTAAAGGCTAACACAAGCCCAAGTACAAATACGAACAAAATTCCATTCCATTCCATTTATTTATTTTATTTTTCTTTGAATACAAAAAAAAGTTATAAGATTGTTTTTCAATATAATTTTGTTTTCAATAATAAATATTGATGATTCTGATAAATTTGTGAATAATTTAGCTTTATGTTTAGAATTTTAACAAATTTGAAATTGAATGTAAAATATTTCTTTTGTTTCAAATGAAAAAAACCATAAATGAGGGTTAGCCAAATTATGTCCTTTCGCAACATTTAACTATCATTTACTGGATTCGTTGAAAAGCAACACTAATGCAACAGCATGTTGCACGTTTCTTAGAGACAAGGTATAATATATTGTTGTTGTTGATGGTTAATTTTATATTTTAAGCTTTGGCATTTGAAGTAAAAAGAGTTAAATTGCTGATAGCGCAACAAAAGTGTCATTGGTTGTTTTTTTTTTTTTATGAAACGTGAACAATTAATGAGTTTGAAGTTGAGTAGATTGTTTGTGCATTCAATGTTTTTTTTTTAATAATAATCATTTAGTTTCAAATGGTTTTGGAGATACTTTACATATCCCATGTATCTATAACCATACAGTTGTATCTGCCTTGACCAGAAAAATAAAAATAAAATTAACTGAAAGTCGTTTAACATGTATTTGTGAATATTATGTGGTTAAGCAAACAAGTGTTAATTATAAATATTTATAAGATGTTAAATGGTAAATCGTTAAAGCTTAAATGCACACATATGGTGGTTGGAGAAAATTATATAGCTTCCACGGGAATTCTTAGAAAAATCGAGACATAAATGTGATTGTAAAAAAATACTAGTTCTTTGAGCGTTAAATAAATTTATATATATAGTATTTATTATTTAATATGATTATTTAAGCAAATGAACAGTTAAGAAACGTGCGTCGCAGGAAAAAAATTGCATAACTTTAAGATGAAACTGCACTGAGCAAAAGATTTTAGTTGTTCACCTCATTTGAAGTATTACGGATTTTTTGGGTAAATTTTTTAGATGAAAAAAATATTTTGGCGCTTAAAAAAAATTTCAATTCCCCTTTGCCTCTCATTTTCAGCTATATTTCAACTTAAAAAAAAAAATTTGTGTAAAAATTTTGATCGAACTCGTTAACTAGGAAGTCGAAAATCAAAATCTACGGTACTGTTAAAAAAAAGTTTTCTGATAAAATTTGTACCAAATGTAGACCATTTCTTGATTCAATACAAAAATGCTATGCTATTCCATTTAATGTGAAATAATTTAAATGTAATTAAATCTTGGAAAAAATCTTGAGCTATATCTTGTTTTATAAGAAGTTTAACTTTGTGTCAATAAAATTAAGACTTAGGCAAACTCTAGCAAAAAGTGTCTCTTAGGCTTAAAATAATATTATTCACTCCAGGTTTAAATCAGGTATAAATTATTTTCTAACCTATCCATTTAAGCTGCAATTTTTTACTCGAAAGTTAAAAATTACCTACACTTACGCTTGGTGAATTGGTGAATTAAGCGTGAAAATTGAATTTATGAACTTCTCTTTAAACCAATTTGAATTTATTTTACACCTCCATGATGTCAAAATTGACATGTATTCGAATTGACACTTGCATCAAGCATTTACTCTATTTTTTGTTCTTTTAATTGTTTCTACGCCTACTTGTTATGCTGGTGGTGGTTTAAAATTTATTTTAAAGTGACAAAAAAGAATTTAAATTAAGTTTACACCCGGGTTAAAAACTTAAACTGCAGTTTAAATTTGATTGGGTTAAACTGAAAGAGTTATGAAATTGGCTTTAAATCCGCGTTTAAAAACATTGAAAAAATTACGTTTAACTCACTTTATCTCGGATGTAAAATTTAAAATGAGTAAATAATATAGGTGTTATTATGAAAATTTAGTATTTTCTGAGTTTTCATCAAATCCAATTAAACTTAAGTAAAATATTTCTTAGTTATTTCTATAAGAGTTCTGCTTCTATTTATTCTGTGTCAAATTTAAATAACCTATGCACTTTCTTTTTATTCTCTCAAGCTGCAATTTATTACCCCAGAGATGTTCTTTTTTTATTTTCATGTGAAAAAACTTATAATAAATTTGATGAATTCACTTAAAAATAAAATTCCAAAAGTCCTTGATATAAGAACTTATCAGATAGTCTGGCTTGGAAAAATAAAAATCTGAATAATTAAAATGGAATTCTAATGCCGTTCCCATCATCGAAGCCTCTATTGTGCGAGAACTTAATTCCAAATACCTCTCCCATATATACATATAATATATATGTACGTATGATATTCAATAACCACATTCCATATAGAATTATAAACAACTCCATTTCGAATCATCATCAGCACAGCATCGTAAAGTCGTCAGAATCTTTTCGTAGCGCCGCCGCCGCCGTTGCTACCGTCATAAACTTCTCATATATACTCATACACTCAATGAATGTGATCGTGTTTAAATATGATTAACCTCTGGGGTCGACTCATATAGTACAGCGTTTGCAACATAATTTTCCAACACAATTATCAGAATGAAATTCCAATCCAATCTTCTTGAGGCGCGATAGTGCGGCGAAGCGTTTACAAGCATTGCAACAGCATCACTTATAGTTTTAAACCTTTTGAAGAGTTGCAACGTTGTTTGTTTTTTATTCTTTTTTTCTCTTTAGCACACATGACAGAATTTCATCTTCGAGAGCTCTTCTATTTAATTGTTTTAAAGTTCAATTATTTCCCGATAATGATGGTCTTCTTTTCATCCCAAAAGAATCCAAAACAGTAAAATAGGTTGCCGCATTAAAAATCGAATTCAAGCGTATGAATTCAATTGAAATTAATGTGTTTTCCTTATCTCGCTCTGTAGCTTACATTTAATTAAAAAATAAAGAAAAATAAAAAAACAATTGACGAAACAAACACAGATACAGGCAGCAGTTAGGTATAGGAGTACTAATACTTGTTGTTTGAGGCAGGCGATTCTTCTTATTTATTGGTTCAAACGGTCAATAACGTACAAGCATTTGAGTTCTACAATCGCCTTCAGGTCAAAAAAGCTATCATTTGCGACTTACGAGTCAAGTTTTTCCATTTAATCTGTAGATATTTCTTATTTTTCGTTTTTTTTTTTTTTACACATTAAAAACTGTATTACTTTTTTAAAAATGAATATTTTTTAAAGCTAATTACATATTTCCAAGATTATGTTTAATGATTAAAAAAAAGTAATCATAAAATTCGATTTTTGACAAGTCTGCACGGCCCGGATAGTGTGGATGATTTTTGATTTTGATTTTGATTTGGGTCACAAAAGCCGTAAATCTCAAGATTTAATGCTGATTGTTGGTAATTTTGTCCTTTTTGATAATAACTTTTGGAAACTCTGAAAGTGTTACCATTCGAGTAGTGTGACCATTTTTAATTTTTTTTAAAGGAATTCGTTTTAAATATTTATTATTCTTTTGTCTTCTTTCAAGACCTACATATTAAAGTGTCATTCCGCAAGTTCAATGAGGCACTATAAATAGTAGATTAAAACAATAATCATTTAATATGATTTATAAATGTAGAAAAGTTTTTCTGAAAAATCAAGCACAAACTTTTTAAAAAAATAATTTTATAAACATTAATATTTATGGCTTTATGTAAATTTAAATTTCAATTAATTTTATCTAAAATTAAATTTTGGCGTTTGCAAGTATAGATTTACTTCATTATTGTCAAAAATTAAACACACCGGTCTTAGTTTATACAAACTATAATTAATTTTTGAATTAAAAACAAAAATCTAATTTTAATGCTTCTGGTCACACTAATATAAATAAACCCAATGTAACTTATGATGGTGTGGCTATATTATATGACAGAGAGAAAAATATTTTTTGTTTTTTCAAAAATTACTCATTAACCGAACGAGACCCACTTCATCATCTCGACACATTGGCGTTGTTAATACAAGCCTCGACTCTCTTGTATCACCAAATTTGTGTTCTCATGATTCTTGGACAAGACCAAAATCAAACCCGACATCACCAAGCCTGGTTTATATGTACAAACCAATCCAACCATAACAACCATCACCATACATTCAGAAAAATTAAAAAAAAAAAAAAAAACAAGAAGTCTTTCTAATCTTCGATGATGGTCTTGATGGTTTATGCAATTGCATCCTCTATATAATGTTGGCATAAATGGACAAAACAAGAGTCCACTTTATATTTTGCGAGAAGAGTGTGTCACATATACGAACTCGTATACATGTAGAAGGACAATGCATAGCATATATGCGCGAGAAAACGCGAATGACAGTCAGACATTTGATCAAGTCAATACTGGCAACGCACATCGCACATGAGTTTGGCGCAATGAAGATACCACATTATGTTCCATCTAACTTGGATGAAAAGTTGAAGCATTAATTTTCTACTTCTTCAGCATCATGATGGCATGGCGATTCGATGCGGTGATGCTGAGACGGTGAACTCGTTGCGAATGATGGGAAACCCAACAAGACCAAAGTCGAAAACCAGTAAGGACCATATTTGACAGCTTGCATGCGCAGCACATCGCATCGACGACGACGAAGACGAAGACGCGATGACCAGAGCTGATCACCATAATTGGCTGCTCTGACGTTGAGTGGCTTGAGCTGCTATATAAAGGACTGAATCGTTCGTTTCTTAGGTTAAGAGGTATGCGCTGCTGGAAACTGGAATTTGTCGTTTTGTTGTCCGTTGTCATAGTTTGTAGTCATTCGTCTTCGTCCATTTTTGGAGTGTTGTATGTTTGGCTCTTGGATATGGAGAGTTTTGGGGGCTAAATATATGGGAATAAAGGGGATTGATGATGCGTGTTGGATGCACGAAGGAATTCATTAAGGATTTTTCTTTTGTATTTGTTTGTTTACATCATAAAAGTTGTTTATTAAGACATTAAAGGGTCGGCAGTTAAATTTGGTCTCTTAATGGTTACATCTTTTTTTTTTTTTTTCATAATATAGGGGTAACATTGAAATAAATAAAATAGCGGGCGGTAAAAAATGTTGTTTTCTTAATAATGTCTTATAAGATGAAATTAAACATTTTATTATAGTATTTAATTTTCCCCTAAATGGTTGGTTGGTTGGTTGTTTTTGCGGCAATAATGGCTTGTAAGCTTTAAAAGGATAATTATTTATTAACAAAAATGAGACTCATTAGGTCTTTTTTCAACTGCAAAACCTTACAACGAAGTCTTTAGTGGACTTTCTACAAAATGCAGTTCAGTCCAGTTTAATTTTTTTTAAGCAGTAAAGATGATGTTACTGTCAAAATGGTCTGAGAAATTTGATCTACCTTTGTATATACAGCCATAAATGTTTAATACGTTTTCTTAAAACTTTTAGCTGTAGCTTAAGCTGGTATACCTAATAAATTAAAATATAATTTAGCAAACAAAAAAATAACGGTACTTCCAAGGAAATTAAAAAATAAAATGCTTAATTCTTAAAGGATTTTGATAAAAACGCCATTTTCCGTTAACAATTGTACCGATTTGAATTATTTTTTTTTTATGAAAATTATTATTTTTAAATATTATTTTAAGTGCTTAAGAAAATTCAAAGATATTTCTTTGTTGTTTAATTTGTTTTTTTTTTCCAATTTAAGGATTATCTGATCTGAGAACTTAAAAAAATTAGTAGTTATTATGTTTTTTTTTAAATTTATTTGGACATTTGAATATAAAACTTAAATATATCTTAATGTTATCTTTAACATTTAAGAAAAAAAAAATATGGCATTGGCATACTTTATTTTCGAATAAATTCACTGGAAGAGTTCTTTCTTTTAAATATATTTAATAGGTACATTTCCTGCATATTATTTCTTTGAAAGAGGACTACCTTCAATTTTTAATTAATAATTTTACTTGATTTATTTCAAATTTTAACACACTCTAACTGCCTCATAAAAAATGTTCCTAACTAATATTTGTATCTATTTTATACGATAATCATTCTCTATAGCTTCTTTGAGTATTATAATTATTAAAATGTTCTCAAGAACAAAACTTTAATGCGGTATAACAATTTGCTTCTGAAAATGTCAAGGTCTATTGACTCACTCACCGTCAAGGTTTTGTGCGCGCATATAATCTAAATTAAATATATTATAAATACACTGACTCCAAATTGAAAAACTATAACATCATTCCTAACAATCATACATACATATATAACAGCTGAGAAATTCAGTGGCCAATGCACTCTTAATTCGTACCAGAAGTCAGTACTTAATCACAAATTTGACATTTTTTTTTGCTTTAAAAAAAAAAAGAAGATAAAAATGTGTTATAATAAAGCTTTTTAATATGGTCTCTTCGCGCCTTCTGTATACCAAAAAAAAAATAAAATAAAAAATCCCATGATCACAAACACCAACTGCAACTCATAACTCGCTTCAGTGCTTCCAAAAATCCATCATTAAACACCTCTTTAATATTATGAAAAATTCATGTCAGTTTAAGAGAAAATAAAAAAAAAAAAAACAAACATAACTCGGACAAAATTTAGGAAAACAAAAAATAAACAAGAAGAGCCGTTCCAAACTTTTGCATCTGCTCCTCCGCACTTCAATTTTTAATGAATATCTACCAAAGACCAACAAACAAACAAAAAAAAAAACACAAAAAATACTTCGTTCGTATAAATAAACAAAAAAAAAATCATAAAGAAGACAAAGTGCCTTATAAATACCTACAAGCCATCTCCATCATCAGAAAAAAACAAAAGGCAAAACCCATTCCGATCCAAATGGCGATCGAATCAGGAAAATAATGTTTGTTCTTCTTAAAATAAAAAAAAAAAAATGTGCAAACAAAAGCCATATGGCTTTGTAGAAATTGAAAAATGAAATTAAAAAAAAAAAAAAAAAAAACAAACAAAAATCTCAGAATCTGAATAGTTCTTGAGATAAAAACAATTTTTGCAATTAAACATTTTATATTTTTTCTTACAAATACCTACAAAAAATATTTCAATATTTTTTTTTTTATTTTTATATGTATGTATGCATATGTAAACAACCGTGAGAATTTCTCAAACAATTAAAAATAAAAATGATCTAGAAGAATGATCCACATCTTGCAATATTCAATGTCACAGTGTCATTTTGATGCAACCATATGACATGACGCGACCGACGACGCACGAAGAGAACGTCACTATGACTCCGTTTGACAAATAAAATTGCAAAAAAATGATTTATGTTTAAAATAATTGGATTTGAAAAATAATAATGATTTTTTAGAAAATTAAAGAACAAAAATTTTCCATATTTTTAAGGAAAAAATTGATTTATTTAATAAAGTTTTATGAAATTATTTGGTAATTAAGTTTAAAAATAATAAAACGTAGGAGAGGCTATAGCCTTGTCAATTAGATATAAATATTTTTATTAGCTGACCCTGGAAATTGCTTGGCAAAAACTTTTACACGAAACCAATACTACCCTATAAAGCAATCATAAACAAAATGGCCGCCATGACCTGTTACTGTTACATAAATAACTTAAGTCTTAAACATAATTGAAACCTTAAAGTTATCGATAATATAGAAAATATACTATTTTTTGCAATAAACAAATTTAAAAAGATCCACAGTACCTACACGTACTTAAATTTGAAAAGGAAAATTTTTCATTTTTCAAAATCATTTTTTTTTATTCATTTAAAAAAATTGAACACAAAAAACACATAAAACCCCAGACACACATGGAGCAAGGATGTTTTCAAATTTAGATGTCATCTTGCATCTTTCAAACGATACAAACCAAACATACCTTGTTGTGCATCATTCATGAGGCGCAGGCGTGTAGACATCAGCGGGACGTCATTATTTCTTAAAAGTGTCAAAGTAACTAAGTGGAAAAGATTTGATTGGATTATAGTGGAGTGCAAAGAGAGTTGGATAGGGAGTGTATGTCTTGTCAGTCAGTATATAGTTGGGCCTGGCAAAATGTAATGCAATAAGTGTCATGTGAATTAAGGGTTTTCTATAATATTTCGAAGACAAACCGTGAGAATTATTTAAATTTTGAAAGTTGTTATTGTTGTTTATGTTCGTATTGTTGTGTCATTCAAATATACATTGAATATAATTGGCGCGAAAGTAAAATTAAATGTCATGCAACATGTGACATAAAACTTGTATCATGAATTTTCCATACGAATATGACTTTTATTGTTTTTTTTTTTTTTTTTTTACAAAACCCCGCAACAAATTAGATATTGTGTGTTTATTTGAAAATCTTGTTTGGTAATAATTAAGGCACTTAAAGGCAACGACAAACAACCACATTATTATTGTAAATGGGAAGCCATATTGGTTGTATTTTAAGCGAGGGAGGAAAATCCCATAATGCACCCGACCCAACTCCATTGAAGCGCATCCACATTATCTAATCTATATGTCTATAGTTCTGTTCCCGATGGATGATTCTGTTGGATCTGATGTACACATGTATGCTTAGGCACTGAAAATCGAAGGAAAAGGGGAAAATATAATTTCCCCGTTTGAGCTTAGATCGTTTATTGGCATCAAATAGACTGTGTGTGTGTGCAACAGTATGATATTTGTCTAAATTCAAGCATATACATAGGTATTAAGAGAGAAAGGGATTTTGTTGCCCCTTTTGTAATGGCTCAGTAATTAGGATTAAGTGTTAAAATATTATTTATTTGAATGAGAAAAGAACTAATATTTGATATATTTTTTTTTTCGTTTTAGGTAAGCCCCAGAGATGAGTAAATTTTTGTTTGAGATAATCATGATCGCATCTGGAAAGTATCATGATGCATAATAACTTATGGTGTAAGTTTTTTTTGTTATTTTGAATATTATTTCGTAGAATTTCGAATTTTCAGCAATTTAAAAGACAATTTTTATATGGTGGCTCTTTTGGTCTTTTTTAAAGCTTTTAAACGTCATCAAATAAATATTAGATATCTTACCTTCGTTTAAATACAAATCAGTTTTTGTGATGAGATGAAAAACTTTAGATTCATTAATTACCTACAAATCTTCTTCTTATTAGAGATTTTAAACCTAGTTTTTAAGACTATATAAGTTCTTTTTTTAAATTGAGGCAATTTTCACTACAATTTGGCTCATAAGACTGAATGCACAAGATTGCGTGTATTTTAATAAAATAAATAGAAACCAAACAACTTTAAAATGTATGCCTGCGAGTTTTACACAACTTCTTATCTTTCATTTCATGTAAATTATTATGTAGCTAGTTAGTGCTTTACTCTGTTTCCATATTGCTTTTAAATAAAATTGTAGTATAAATTTTGTCAAATTGGATAAAAGAAAAAGTCACTACAAGTTATTTAAATCTTACAAAATTTCACCACGATTATTTGAAAACATCTTTCAGTGTATAACCACTAATTAACAAATAAAAAATGCTATTATTTTTTTCCCACGACAATGTTTATGTTAAAAAGACTAAAAGACATTACAAAAAAAAATAAAAAAACAGTTTAACATATTTCCAATAAAATCAAAAATGCTAAAGAGAAACAACCAGAGCGAGGTATATACATCTATACGCCCATATATGGATGTTTTAAATTTGTTATTCAAAGTTAATGTTCAACATTAATTAGTCATTGACATATTAATTAATTTATGTATTTCTAAAATCAATATTAACATCTTGGGAGTTTTTTAAAAATTTGTGTGGCCGTGTTATTTGAAATGAAATCAATTTAGCTTTTGAATGAAAGAAAATATTAAAAATGTATAGTAGGGCAGTATGAGGAACATTTAGGAAAGTTATAAATATAATTAACTTTTATGGTATCATTATAATCAACTTTTTTTTTTTTTTAATTTTTACTGCACTATTTAGGTACAAAAGGTATAAAAAGACACAAAAATTCCTTAATTGAAGAAATGCATTTACATAATAGACTTTATTTAGTTTATTCGTGCCTTAAAAATGAGACTATGTTATATATAATAAGTGACCTTTTTTGTTTGAATATTTGTTTGTTGATTTGTGGGCTTCAGATCAAAAATAAAACACTTGTTTTTTTGTTCACGACGTTTCGTCCATGTCTATGGACATCTTCGGGTGAAAATCAAAAAGATCTATATTTGCATTGATTAGTATAGAATGAGACTTCAAAATCATTTCTAATGTATGAAGTTCAGTCATAATCGTTAGAGCAATTTTCGATTAAATTTGAATAAACCTAGATCTTTTTATGACAGCTATGTACATGTTCTAGATGAGTTAAAACAAAATTTCAAGTTTTTTTCTTTACCAAAATTCAAACAAATCCGTTCAACCTTTTAAGCTCTAGCTCGATGTATATCTGAACGCATGGGCCAACGCCGCGTCGGACAGATACACAGGCAAACAGAGTTTGGGAAGGCATGCAAGAAATTTTGACATAATTTAAGTTTTGATGTTTTTGTCTGATACGAAATAAACGAAACCAATACTTGCCCTATTAAGTTATTAATTAGGAAAAAATTGTTATTAATTTAGCAATAAAATAAAAAATAAAAGTGTTACTAGAATGCATCCTTGTGGAATACCACCTAATAACGAATAGAAAACAGATTTCTGACTTGAATTGCTAAAATGAGTTAAGAGTTTTTGACTTATGATTTTATAGTCAATTGTATCAAATGATTTGTCAAAAAAACCTAGTCGTTTATCTGCAGTTCTATTCATAATTGGTCCTAACTAACCTATAGAACGTATCAGTGGTAGGTTAGGTATTGATGGAAAGAAATCGAAAGTCCGACACGCCTTCGAGATTTTCGTTAGATTACCTATTGCAAAATTTCAGAAAAATATGACAAATCTGTTTTTTTTTTTGGTATCGACAAAAATGAGGCAAAACAATTATGTTATCGTTTTACTATTTTGACAATTTGTATCGCATAAACCGCAAAAGATCACGCAAATCAAATTCACACAACAATAAACATCAAACGTTTTTCGATAAATTTAAAATAGTAATTTTACTGACCACAATTCGTATATTCCCTTAAAATAACCAAACATCACTTGAAAAATATAATGGGGTCCTATAGAAAACCATACCCAAACAAAAGTTCAATCTAGATTGTAAATGAACAAATTGCGTACACTCAGTACTCACACTAAAAAAAAAAACAACAAAAACTCGTCAATCATCGACTTCGATCTCAAACAACCAAAATTGACCATATTTTGCCAGTTCCGCTTATATGGTGATTATGTGTGGTGAGTCAAGTCAAGACCGTCATATGTACTTAGAACATCATAACATATTTCAAAACCTTCTGCCATCTCCATTAAGCACGAACTAAAAAATATGCATGCGTTTTTTTTGTTTGGATAAGGATCACTTCACAATTATAATTATTAAATTTTGTTTTATTGCTTATATATGTATGTACATATATACAAGTATGATGTGGTGACTGAGTCGTTTTTTTGGTTATATGTATATTTTAAGTTTCAAGAACCGTACCTGTTTTATTAATAATAATAATAATAATAATTGCAGAGTGTCACAGAATAATGCTCGAATAAATTTCAATATGTAATTACTTAGCTCAAAACAGCAGCAAACAGGTGGATTGCTTAAAAGTTCCTTATACACACAGACACGTTGTTCTGCATGATGAACTTGCATAACAAACAACGCACAGGTATGTTGTGTGTTATATAGACTTAGGTTGATGTACAACATAGGCATAAGTTAAGAAAAAGGGTGATTTTATTTCCCTCTATAATAATTATTATTTTATCCAAAGGAGTTGCTGTTTAAAGCATCAAGTTTTTTTTTTTTCTTAATTTTTAAGCAAGCATATGTGGGCGCAATTTGAATTTCCTTCCTTCCGACTTAACACACTCAAGCGCGGTCAACAACACGGTGTTTTACGGCAGCACCCTATAAAATAGTAATAACTCATTGTGGCTTTTATATTTTTGTAACGGCATGAATGGGTTATAGTGTACGCTTGAGATATGACTTATATAGTGCTTCTAATTATGTTTTTGCTCCCAGTACGTCATTTTTTTCTATCTCTTTTAGTTCTGAAATAAATCATTCGAGCTACATAGGTTTTATATATGGCACGCTAGATCGGATATTCATCATATAAATACGAAGATACATACCTACAATATGAGTGACAAAATATACCTACACATTCTATAGGAAGAGGTTGTATGGTATTCGCAGACAAATTTATAAAGGGGGAATCACAAAGCATGGTAATTATTTAACGACCCAACGCAACGCCAAAAAGGAACAACCAAATTCACGCCTCGATAGTTATAGGTGGCATGATGGCGTTCGGTTGGTTTAGTTTGGACTATGGAATTTAGATATGTGTGATGTGACACCGGATTGAATAGCACAGCATATACTGGCCCCGAAGTTTTTAGCAAACAATTAAAAAAAAAAAAATAAATTGATCAAAAACGAATTTGTCCATATACCAACGCATAGTGCAATAATTAAAACTCGGAAATACAGAAATTAAGGAAGTATTATAGGTCGTGTGAAATAGTTCGTTCTATGTTAAGTAATTTCTTCCAATGACAACCTTTGACAGAAATTTGTAAAAAAAAATTAATTTTTGAACTGTCAATTTTGACAAGTTATCTAAATCTTACGGGTCAACGAACTAACTCCCATCTAACCGAAATGAATTTACTCCCACCAAATTTAACAGTTAGAGACTTAGGTACTTTTAGTTCATAAATTTGAGAGTTAGTTTAATTGGGACTTGTCTCAATGACCTAAGTTCCAATGACCTAAGTCCCACTTACTGGCTAAACACAATGATGGAGACCAAGCTGCAACTGGAATAGCTGTCAAAATATTCAATACACACAAATTCTATGTTACGAACACAACACAACGCAAATGCAGCTGCAAACGGAACTGCAGTAGATGCTGCAAGAGTTCATAAGCTTTTAAATTTTGACGTGCAGCACTTTTGAAGTTTCAATTTGTAGAAGAAAATAGCCGGAAAAAAATATTGAAGCTTTTGTGCTTATTTGTTTATAAAAAAGTGAATAACAAACCCGAGATTGTTTTTTTTTTCTTTAAAATATACAAAAAAGCTGTACAGCTGTAATTAGCACGTAGGACACTTTTTCACAGCTGTTGCTGTTGCAGCTCCAGTTCCAGCCTTCTATTGTGTTAAGGCAGTGAGATACCTAATTTATTGAGATCTTCCCTGCTTCTTCATTTTGGAGTTTATTTTTTAGATGACAGCAGCAACAGAACAACAAATTTTGTATTTAAAGTTCTTTGGTCAGAGATAAAATTTGTTTTTTCTTTGGAAACAACTGTCAATTAAATGGGGAGAGTGGAAAAAAAATGGGAACGACTTGGAAATATACCTGACATTTAAATTGGAAAAATGGAAAGATCGTTTTCTTCCATTTTCGCTTATTGAAATAACCCAAAGCGAAGATGGTCGAAATTTAGGAATCGCTTTAAATTCGATCCGCCGCGATTTCTGGAATAGCCTTACTGGTTTGAAATTATTTTAATCCAAAAATATACAAATAAACAACTTAAAGAATTTTTCAAAAAACCGATACCTGACCCGAACAAAAAAAAAAAAAAACAATTTTGATCGAAGTAAATTTGACAGAACAATAGATAGACACACAATGCGGCACCGCATACACCATTCATTGGCTGTGTATTTCTATTAGATACTTTCAATGATGGGACTGTCCTCGTGATTAATAAATAAATTAAAACATTTATCATCATGTTGGATAGGGGGATGAAGATGATTTCCACTGTCGTCGTCGGTGGAGATAGAGAGGGTGTCTTAATTTACCCCCTTTTTCGATTCTCATCATCAGCAGCGAATATATGTGGGTGGTGGTGGGAAACAAATTGTTTTCCACTGAAATACATAGTGCGAATTTTTCACACCATCATCCCATTTTAAGTACATAAATATATGCAGCTACACAACATTCCCCACAAATGAAAACTTTTTTGTTTTTTTTTAAGCTGATCTATGACTGCGCTGTTGGGGCATTCGATCCCATGATCGTTAATTGCAGTTAGCCAAAGCCTATATATTTGTTATTCTGTCTGTTTTATTATACTTTATAGAGAGCTTCTATCATCGTACATTTTTTTTTTTAAGGCGCGAGGTTGGAAAGTGTAAGATAATATATGCATTTCCAATGCAGTATAAATGCCTGGGAATATGCTTGACACAATTTTCACTGGTTTTATTTTCTGCATTTTTATTTATTTTTTTTTGTGTTGTTGTTTATTTTTGTTTTGCTGTCTCGTGTAAAAGATACGTTTTTTTCGAGATCTGTCATGAGATAGCAAATTAACATATTGCTAGCAATGGCCAATAAATTTCATTTGAAGTTCAATTGTCGTCGTGGTTGTCTAGAATCATAGATGGAGCTGTTTTGAATATTATTTTTCAGATAAACATAAAACCATAGTCTATGTAACATACCTAACTATCGAAAGCTAATGTTGAAGGGTGTGGAACGCTTTGGCATTAACATACTTATAAAAATCTCAAACTGGCATAGATAGATACCCATAGGTAAATACCTATAATGAGAATGTGCGTTTTTTGTATATAAGTGTGGTGATCAATAATATATCATTATCCACGCGTTCTAATCAAGTTAATGACAGTTATAGAGAACAATTTAAGTATCTTTTTCTCTAGATTCCTAGTCAAATAAAATTTACAAAAAAAAAAAAATACAGAATGAAAGGATGTACCTACTCTTAATTGCGCGCCAGGCCATCGAAGCTACATATATACAGCTATACCTAACCTGTGGAGTTTAGAACTTGTTTCAGAGGATGTAAATCGCCGGAAATGGTGGCAACTTGATTGGATTTTACTATAAAGGTAGATACATACGATCCCCGCGGTGAGTGGGGATAATTAATGATTGTCGCATAACTAATAAGGGAGATCATAGAGGTGGTTGTGTTTGTGCCCATATAGTGTATAGAGATTCCTCTCTATAGCTACATAATAATATGTACTGTACATATATATTGTGCTTGAATGGTATTATATTTGAACCTAAATGACAGTTATGAGTTGATTGAACTTTGCACAAAATCAACAGTTGGTCTTTTAACTAAAAAATTTTCGCAAGAACTATTGATGGTAAAAAAATGATTGGGCTTGTAGCGTCGTTGTATTGTACTTTTAATGGGGCTTTGTGGATGTGAATTTGAATTTCACTCCGCATATTTATTTTCGCCTACCTATACAATAGCTTAGAAGTTCCATTTCCTTTGACTTAAGTTTGCTTGACAAGCTTGTGGAAAGCTAGAATTCATGTTGAAGTTCTTATATTGTTTATATTCATTGGATCATGAAATACGTGGAACGAAGACCTAGAGGACCTTATAACTCTGAACCATTCCACCGTATTTGTTGCAAGTCAGCAGAAAATGAAGGGGACCTACAATTTTGTGCCGAATTCTAAGATGAGAGGTGTATTTTCATGAAACGTACTCTTAGAGGATTTGTTCCGTCCTCTAAAAAGGATTGTACGAACTTGCTTTTGTAGTTGTATCTTTAACGAGAAAAGTCAAAAGTACGAAAAATAACAATTTTTTTTTTTTTTTTTTTGTTGCTCAAGAACTATTTTTCCAAAATTTATAAATGTAATATTGTTTAAACTATTTAGTTAAACCAGACTGCAAAATTATAACAAAATCGGTCAAGCTATACGGGAAAAAAAAAAAAACCTTGATTGGCTATTGCCTGCCAAAAAAAATATAAACGCGGTTTTCTCACAATCAGTTCTATCATTACAGGTACGAAGTTTAATTTAAATTGTTAGAGCCGTTTTCAAGAAGATTTAAAAAAAACCAAAAATTTGAAGTAAATCGGACAACTCATTTAGGCTCTACCTCAAATTTACAGACACAAATTGTAGATTGTAATTAAAATTCTTTTATTTTATTGTCAATCTAATCACTGAGCCGAACTCAATATCTGCGATTTTTCAAGTGATCATAACAGGTATTCCCTAACTAATAATTCTCTTAAATATTTTTCACCAAAATAAAATAAAAATACAAAAACTAAAATCTTATAACTTCTCTTTGGTTCTACGTGATCGTATATCTATCACAAAAAAAAAATAACATAACAATGGTTTCTTCAGTAAAATTTTTTTTTGGTCAAACAAAATTATTGCCTAATTTACATGTCCAATGACAATGCCGCATAACCTTTCACAAATAATTTTTTTTTTTTTGAATAATTGTGATTTATTTGCCAAAATCAAACAAAACTTTCACAGCGAATCCCTTCAAACCACAATCACTTCAAAAAAAATAAAAAATTCCAAACATATAACAACAAATTACGAGAATAAAATTGTCAACTCAAATAAAAACAACTTCATTATGCCAAAAAGCTCAGTTTATATACTCATATCATTCAAACATTGTTTATACGTGTTTCAAATATTTAATCAAGCCCATTTAAAATAATAACGAAAATAACAAACCCCGCACTGTCAACGGACTATACGACGACGACTTTGTTATTTTTTTCTCGGTTTGAAATAAAGCATTTTTTTAGTTTTTATATATTTTTTTGTTTATAAATCAACAATTTCATGCGCTTTATAGAAACTACCTACATAACAAAATATGATTAGAATCCGTTGTTATTGAATTGGTTGGTAATAATTTAAATGGAAATGTCATCAAATTGATGAGACACTATGCATGCCTGGCACGTTAAATACAATATCAGTGTTTCATGTTATATTGCTCAGTTCTTCATAACTTAAATAAATAAATGGCGTCAACGAACATGCGAGTAAGCATTTTTTTAAGCTCACTTCAAAATAAAAATTCAAAAAAAAATGGACGATATCAAACAGAAATTATCAATTAACTCAGTTGTTAACTTATAAATGTTAATGATTGACTTATTTGGTTATGTTATGACATTGAATAAAATGTCTAATTATAATTCAATAATTTATTTTGGAATTGAGGATGATAAAAGTGAAATTAAATTTAACAATAAAAATGAGCCAAATATGCTTTATTTGTGGTAATAATAAAACAAAAATATTTCGTATCCTTTTATTAAAATAGTATTGAAGGTAAAATAAACATAATAAACATAATGGCCCTTGCTAATAAATAAATAAATCACTAAACGCTTGAATAAGACCCACGTTAAACTTTAAAGACGAATTAATTTGTTTGTTTACCAATAACCAAATTAAACACACCTTTTGCTAATTAGAGCTCTATAACTAAATCTATTACATTTATTGTCAAATAGACAGCTTACGAAGTGTTAAAATTACATTAATTTGTGATTTGTCAGAATCAAAGACATAATCTTAAGCGACTGAGCTGCCAGAATGACAGCACAAACATAATTAAACAAGACTTTAAATTTTCAAAGTGAAGATATTTCAAAAATTTAAAGTCACGTTTTGCGTTAAGCTGACTAGAATAACTTCATTCACAACACAACTCGCACTTTTAAAATATGTATTTTTTTAGGTGTTCGTACAAATCAAATTTAAAAAGACTATGGCTTCATGTAAGAAATATCATATTTATTTAACATATGACTAACTCGAAAAATAAAAATAATTTAAATAACACAAAATTTGCGTTAACCTAAACAAAAAACACCCTGCACAGTAGACTTTATTCAATTTCACAACCAATAACATTGATGATGTTGATAATGCAATTTTCGTTTAAATTTATCATAAACTCAAATCGAAGATCTTCTTGAATTCTCTATTCCAACCATTTTTCAATAAATTGTTTAAATCCGAAAATGTTTCGTTCAGTTATTACACAAACCACACAATATTCTTTTCGGAGTTTAACACTGTTCAGAATTTCGAAAATATCCTCGTTAAATAGAAATCCTATCGAAAGCAGTATAGCCAATTTATAAACCTTAGTTAACGAAAACGTATCTTGTGTATGGTTTGTGTTTGTGCTAAATTAAATTTCGTTGTGACATCTTTAGGAAAATTGTTGAAACAAAAAGAAACTTTATAAATCAAAATTGTTTGCTTTCCCCTTCTGATAATAATTATTGTGAATTTAAATAAGTAAATAATAAAGAAAGATTCTCAGTTCAAAATGAACCCCGATTTATGGATTTCTGGAATATTTACTGAAAATAAAATAAACAAAAAAAAAAAAAAAACATCGCGTCTTCTTCTGAGAAAATTTTATATAATTTTTATCTTTTATTTGTATTTTGATTGTCGTCGTCGTCGTAGGTAGGTATAGCCTGCGTTTATAGCTAAATTCAATTAGCATTTGCATAATATTTCTCGGTATTATTTTTATTGGGAAATTGCGCGCAACCTGGACAAATTGACAAATATTTGTATTTTTAGGAAATCGCATTAGAACTTATCTAATTGCGTATTTATATATCTGTTTATTTGGTGCGAACAGCAGTTTGCTTTCATTTATTAGCTTTATTTTTTTTTTTTACTATTTGCTTAGATCGAGTACAGAGGCTTCTATTGTAGTTTATGAATAATATTGGAATCAAATTTATTATCTATCTTCATTTATGGCAATATTCATAGATGATCAAAATTTTTCGAGAACAATAATTATGACACAACCTTTATAACAAACAGATGGGTCATGATATCGGGTCATGGGATTGTCAGGCATTCCAAATATGCTTACACAAGCGTGTATAAATTATATTTCTCCAATTGGAGTTGTAAATTTGAACAAGTGTGCTGGCTACAGAAGGGGGCCACAACCACAATACATTTATACAAAAGATACCCGACTTTTTTGGGCCTCCTTCTGCCATTATAACAATCTCAGCACTACCACACCACCATCATTTCCTACCAAAAGATCAATTTGAGATGGTATTGCAGCAAACATAAGAATCTCAAAGTGGTTGTGTTGGGTAGCAAGGTACTTAAAAATATTCATCAAGGTGTGGTGTATCTGTGTTTTTGGTCCATGGAGCAACCAACACAAACTTAAAACATCACAGCATCATCTGGAACGAGCGAGTCATTTTGAAAGATCGAGAGTCAAAGAGAGAGATTATACTATATGAGAGACTCAGACTTGCTGGTTTGGAAATACCATTTTAGGAATTTCAATCTTTGCTCTCTCCCTGACGCAAACCGGTTTTTAACCATTTTCAAAGTATCTATACCTACAACAATCTACAAAGACAAAATCGAGTAAAATTGGTTAGAAAAGCCTGTTGGCTTTCTGAATCCGAATTTAAAAGACAGACAGACAAATAGATAGATTTACGCACACACTTTCACATACCTACATACATGCATATGTATATAGATGAAATGACAGCCCGCAGCCAGCTTCTGCAGCTCCAGCATAGTCAATTCAGCCACATTGCCATAGCCATCATCACGATCACAATCATCGTCATCTTCGTCAGCTTTTCATAATTTTTCTCTTTTCGTTGTTGTTGTTGTCTTGTATCTAGATACGTGCCAAGTTAACTCTAAAGTCTGAGCTACTCTTATTCAATAAATATGAGATAAACGTGAAAACAACAGACAGAAGTGTATAGTTAGTACCTTGTCGTGATTGTTGTTGTTGTTATTGTGTTTTTGGAATATGATGCAGGTAGGTTAGAGTTAGAAGAGAAGACAGCAGTAACAGCAGCAGCAGCAGCAGTGCTACCAATGTTATTCGGGGAGAAATTATTAACATCATCGCAATAGCTATTGTGATGATGATAGTAGAAAACAAAGTGCTTCTTAAAAATATTGATTAAACCTGTCAGCTGGACTTGTATTGTTGTCCTATTAATAAACTGAGTTGTGAAGGTCATTTTGTTTGCAATGTGAGATCAATTGGGAGAGGAAGATTTTTGCATATTGTTCGTACAACTCGAAATCATGCAATTCTAAACAATATATAAATACATATTTAAACCCATACGGCATTTTATTCTATGAATTTCATTTATTCATATGACAATAAAAAAACAGCAAAAACATCTGGGCATATTTTTAAACAAATGATACTTGTGTCAATAAATCAACAGATAAAACGTAAATACACATACCTACGGTTATAGGTCAACGTGGGTGGCGAAATATTTTTTTTTTTTGTTGTATTTGACAATTGTCTGGCGCCAAACTTGAAAAATTTATGATGAAGCGTATTGTTTAAAAATAAAGAAAAAATTAAATTAAATACCTTGTGTAAAGAAATAAAAGCTAGAAATAACATTTAACAAGCTTCAATCATTTTCTTTATCTAAACATGAAAAGACTTAAAAAGCGAAACCTCATAATCCAGACTAGAATTTTGCCTTTGAAGTTTGAAGCGAAAACTGTTGAATATAGCTTTAAATAATTTTTTAAAACAAAAATGTTTGGTCGTTAATATTTCTAAACGAAGTGTTTTGTATTTTTATAAAAATCGTTTCTTATAATTTAATTAAATATAAATTTAAATTAATTTTATAAAATATAGAAATAACCTCCCAAAACATTAGGTTAATAACTAAATTAAACCTGCCCTATGTAGAAATAAAACATTTTAAACGTAATTTTTTTTGTACATATTTAATCAAGTTTTGACTTTTGGTCCTTCGAGCCGGATTAACTTCCTAGTTTTTATTTTAAAAATAAGGCTTTCCCCTTTTATCTCTTAACAGGGCTATTATGTGCCTTACTGAATGCAGTTAGTGTTCAACTTGTTGAACTTATATGTTTAGATGTTGATCCACAGATTGCCTCACGAAAATTTTCCAACAAAGTGCAGTATTGACCAGTATTGAAGACATGATAGCTGAACCGTCCTCATTTTCGTGCACAATCTTATGTAATCACTGAACAATTTCTTCAGTGCGAGTGGTTTTTGGTCTTTCTTGCGAAGAAGGTTAGAAACATAAGCTTGTTGCCGAATACGAGTTATCAGACGTTTATTCCGAAAGTAAAAAAAAAAAAACAAAGCGCATTGCGTTAAAATTATCGACTTTCGTTCGTTTTTGGTTAATCTTTCCATTTTCAATTTCCCAAGTCTTCTTTAAAAGTAAATAATCGAAAAAAAAAATAATAAATTTGTAGACTAACAGTCGTATTTATTAGATTTTTGTCTACTAAGACACTTTCTAACTATTTTCAAATTGGTGGAAATATGCTTTATTTAATAAAAATAAATATCACATTACAATCTACTCTTGTGTCTAAGTAAGGCAGCTATAAGACAACAATAAACGAGGGTTTTTTGAACACATTTTACAAAGTTGGACAGTTGTCTAAAGTTAGACAACGTTTATAAATAAGACCATTAATTCTTTATTTTTATATCACTTCATAAGGCAATCGAATTTTCAAAAAGAAATCAAATGCAGTGAAATAGTATTAAATTTTAGTATACCTAAACTATTACAAAATCTAAACTAAGTGATTCTTGGATTACGGTTTAAGTCATTCGGGAGTTTTCCATAATGTCAATCAAACTGCTGCCAAAATAAAATCTGACATATCCTTCTAACGTATAGCCCTTCTAACTATTCTAATTATTGTAATTTAACCTGAAAATATCATTAGTCGTTATTACCATGCAAATCTGTCAAGTGTACATCTCACCATACAATCAAAAGACACAAAATAAGATTCACGTGCATATCACCAACTCCACTGTTTTTATTGTTTGGTCAAAAACTACAACAACAACAACAAGAAATTGTATGCACTCCTCTCTTTCCATGTTGTGTGGACAATATGCCCGATGCTTGAGGTCTATGATCTGTGCTTCTGATGATGATGCTGTGCATGCTGTGGATGCCTATGGTGATGGTGTGCCCCAATGGCCATCGAAGACGTATATATATATAAACATTTAACATATGTACATATAGGCAAAGATTTTTCTTCGCTTTTCCGTGATTGCAGCAAAATTCAGCTCGTGCTAATCCTTGTTCGTCTTGTGCATACCTTTCTTCTTTCTGTTCAACTCCTCTCTTATCCAGGTGTGTGTCGTCGTCGTTTCCACAGCATGACATTGTGCTTTGTGGCAAAGGTACAAAAATAATTAATCCGCTAATTTATGTAGGTATCACCTAATACACGCTCAGCTCTCTCGGTCTCGATCTCGACTCTACTTGTCTCTCGACTTTAGACTCTAAAAGTATAGAGTCTCCGCATTGCCACATAACATCATACATATATTCAGGTTCTATGGTACTCAAATCTCGTGCTGCAACCTAAGCACCAGCTCCAGCTCCAGCACAGCACAGTACAACATAGCTCTATACCCTACCGTCAAATGAATAAAAAAAAAAAAAAAGAATGAATTATTGTGAAATTTCGCAGATATACGAGCGTGCCGTTTGCTTCGAGTGGTTTTCCGCCATCTCAGACTTTTCGATTATTAATTCTGGTTTTAACATTAATTTTCATTTTTCATTTTTTTTTTTTCATTTTATATTTTATTCATTCGCTCGTTTCGGCCATCAATTATATTCTTTAATCTGATTATAGAGTCTCTATACTCTAGTATGAATGTTTGAGACTATAGATGCTGATGGTGATGGTGCTTGTGCTACTGTCATATAGTATTGGCTATTTGTTGTCATTATGTTGTTGTTGATTTTCGAATGGAATGTGATAATTTTTTTCAATCGGCATATTTCTATGCCAAGAGGTTGTTATAGCTAGCTGCTTCTTCTATAATAAACTTCCGTAGGTTGCGGATCTTGGAAGTTTTTTTTTTTTTTTTTATTGTGTTGTTGTTTTGAAATGCAACTCAAAATAAACACCCACCAAATTGATGTAAGCTAATGAACAGCCCACGGATTTTAATTTAGTGGAAATAGAATATTAAATTTGTGCAGAGTTATGACTAAAATGGAAATTTGATACATTTATGGCTTCCGGACACTTGTTGGATTGGAGTGTATATAGGTACGGTAGTTATTGTTGCAAGCAGCCATTGCAGACATTTTACCTATTTAAATGGTTTTTGTAAGATCTCGTCATACAATAAAAAAGCAATCTTAATAGTTACACGTATGA
This sequence comes from Epistrophe eligans, assembly GCA_951394125.1. NCBI lineage: Eukaryota > Metazoa > Arthropoda > Insecta > Diptera > Syrphidae > Epistrophe > Epistrophe eligans. Next base: position 94,410,620 of record OX596030.1, on the reverse strand, counting down.
GGTTAACAGTCATCTTCGATTGACCCTTTTAAGAAATATATATTAGTTTCTTTATCTCGTCTGATTATTACTTTGAGAAAAAATCAATAGAAAATACATTTTTCGAAGGACTAAATATACGTAAAACTAACAAAAATGAATTTCCTTATACGACAGTACGTATATAGCCAACCAGGGCCTAGTGATAGGCTGTGATAGGCTGGAGTCAGCCTATAAAATCTTGGTGGTAGCCCACTAAATTGTTGTTGTTTCATTTAAGCCTTGAATGTTTTTAACTCTCTACCATTTCTATGTGCGCAAGTTGTTTTTTTTTTCGGAGTGAAGGGGACCAACAATTTTTTGCTTAAAAGAGAGGAATACGTCATTTTCTCTCGTAAGAAGCAGTCGCAGTGCCCCTGAAAAGAAAAAAAAAGTTTTCTTAAGTGGTCAAAAGCTGACAAGCTCTGATTGGATCCCAGATCTCTGACATGGCAGTAAAACCCTAACCAATTACAAAGCTTAGTTGCAGAAATACCGTCATCCAAAATATATGTTAAAACAGCAGTTAATCGTCAATAAAAACACTTAATTTGTAAGACACAAAGTCTTACTAAAACTTTATCTTTAAAATTACAATTAACAGTTATTTTCAATATTTTCACTTGAAAATTACCTAAAGCAGTTAATTGAAAAGCTGTTTAATCCCTGCATTAATCTTTAACTGTTTATAATAACTTTAAAGTCATCTTTAAGCCTTAATTATTGTGTGAAGTCAGTAAGTAATTTGACTGCATGACTGTTAACTGTAAGTCTTTTAACCTTTTTTTTAGTCTTTTAACTACTTTTAAGTCTTTTGAATAAAATTATGTATTTCTTTATATATCCAAATAAAGTCCAATTTTAAGTGACTGAAAGACTGAAGATAGTCAAAAATTACTGCAGTCAATCAACACATTAGTCAAATTGACTGCATTACTTAACTGTATAGCCAGAATATGAAATTGGACAGCTGACTCTAGTTTTTCAGCTAATTTAAAGCTTATTCAAAGTGTTAACTATTATTCAAAGATTCAAGTCAATTGACTGCAACTTAACTTGGTTCTGCGGCCTTAAACTGATTGAATCGAAAGAAGTCAGATTCTATTAGAAAGGGATAGAGAAAATGGGCACTGAGGATGGAAACACGACATTATTCTTGTATGTCAATAGTTATACAAGACTTTTTTTATAGATCCGAAGCACTTGATGGTGAAATTCCCTCCGTTTTTGAAATTTGAATACTGACTAAGAGTTTAAAATACAATTATCTCAAAACGACAAAAAAATGACTAAGGCACGGAGAGTTTCTATATAGAACGACGACGATATTGACAAAACAACTTTAAAATGTTTTTAACTTCAGCTTGCAGTTTCCAAGATCTTCAGAAAAATCTTCAAATATATTCCCTTAAAGTAAATATACAATTAAATATCATCTCATTTCTCTGTAATTCTCTCTCTTTCTTTGCCTCCTTCATTCAATCTTAAGTGGTTCAAACACTTTAAAATGCATTCCAATAGTCTATTCACAACGACGATGACGACGACGGACGACCAAAAGATTAAAGCATTTTGCGCTTGTGCAGTGTGGACTCGTCAACTTATAGAGAACAATTTTCATCGCTGCTGCTTCTTGTATGGCATATAGAGGTACTCGTATAAACAACAATACTTAGTGTATGTTTACACAACGCGATCATCATCAATGCGACTCATAAAGTGTTTAAGGCTATATGAAGTGAAGTGCGCCACAAACTCACGAGCCTTCTCACCTCTTCAAAAAAAAAAAAAAAAAATGTCAACACACTTGGGTTAACGTGCGTTGTCGTGTTGTAGTATTCGTATTCGTATGTAGATATAGTCGTTGTTGAAGTTAAGAGCGGTTACTTATGTCATTGCGCGTTTTTAAATATACTTTTCATCTGACTCCAGCTTCAAACTCTGATGCTTTGATGTACAAAAAGGTTTTGTTTTAACTTTTTGCTTTGAAGCCTCCTTCACTAAGTCCTAAGTGGTTTAGCCATAAAAATAATAAAAATCTCAAAAAAAAAACTTCATTTTTTGTTTCATCCATTTAGTGATCGTGCTCCTCGTTTGAATTTGTGGTCACGAATTATGATTTAGTGAAGAGGTCGTCGTTGTCGTCGTCATCGTGGTAGTCGTTAAGAAGGAGATTAGTATTTTTTCTAAAGTTCTAAGAGCCGCTCATTGTCGCTGCGGAGAGATTAGATACAGTCTCAAAAATCAGTAACTCATAAATACCAAGTCCGATAGATGCTATACTTACCTACTTTGGTACATCTGAAGTCTTCCCATTTTTATCTCTTCCCCTCATATTCTCTCCATCTCTGAACTTATAGTGGATCGTGCAAATTTCAAATCATTATCTTCTGTTCCCTTATAACAACCCCCGAAAGCGTATTCGTTAATCCTTTTCAGAGTTGACTATGCTTCAGCTTTAAAGAACGAGGACTCTTATGGCATAGCACAAAACAAAAAAAATGGGGAAAATTCTTGGAGATCTTTTGTGATCAGCTATAGCTTTGTTGGTCCTCTGTTGCTGCTGCTCCATAAATGCCTGAAGGTTGTTGTTCAAGTCATTTGTTTTATGTAAGCGAAGGGCATCTCCTTCGCCTTACTTTAGTGTTTAGTCTCTTGGAGTTTCTTATCAGATTAACGTCGTGGTTCTCGGTCGACCGGCCAGTCGCCGTTGTTGTCTGATGTTTCGCTCCAGGATTCTGCACGATCGTATATTTATTTGCCTTTCGAAAATACATATACGATAAAATGTAGTTAGATACTTTTTTGGTTAAGCCTCTGTGGCTTGCTTTCTCGGGACTTGCGGGTATTATCGTGAAACTTCATCCTTATTATATTGAAAATATTGTGTATAGAGAAGAAAAAGAGAACTTAAAAAGAAGAATACTTTTGGTCCTATAACAACAATAAAGGTGTAGAGCAGCATTTGTCAGATACCATGAAGAAGATGCGATTTGGAGGATGCTGGTTTAAGGCCTTCTCTTGTATGGTGGCATGTAAAACATCATCCTAGACGTCTTCACAAGAGCACAAGTTTGCTCCATTCCATGATGATGGTCAGTAAAAGAAGTATGTGAATGGGAGAAACAAATGCGGGGCATATAAATTTATTCATAATGGGCAGGTTACACTGAAAATATTTTTAATCAATATTGCGACATTGAGTATTGGTAAGAGCTCTTAACGTCTTACTAGTTAAGGGGCTTGTGGAAATTACACCCAGAAATTATTTTAAGAAAAAAATACCAAAAATATTTGAAATTTTACCAGGCATACCTACCTGAATAAGAAAAAGCCATAAAAATGAAATACATAGTTAGAAAAAAAGCAGAAATTCTAAAAAGATAGCCAGAAATTCGGAAAAGATTTCCGGAAAAGCCTGTTTTTTTTCCAAAAAGAGGACCAGAATTTTGTTGGAATTTTTTTTTTAATTTTCCTTAAACAAAATCTGACGTAATTTCCTCTAAAGTAATTTTCGGGAGCATCGTTAGGACCAATTTTGCTCTTAATTGTTACTACAAATAAAAAGCGACACTATTATATATATACATACTGTGTTCCTAACCACTGTGGCTTGTGTTAAAGGGATACATAACTATTTATTTACCAGAGATATGGGTAGCTGTTTATTTACCACAAATATTGGCAACTATTTTTATATCAGACATATTAGAAGTTATTTCTTTGCCAGAAATATTGGTAACTATTTCTTTACCTGAAATATTGGTAGCTAATTCTTTACCAGAAATTATGGTAACTATTTCTTTACAAGAAATATTGGTCTTAATTATGCAGTTTTAATATTCCTTAAAATCCTATATTTTGAATCTTTCTACAAGTTTCGTAAAGTTTAGGAAAGAATAGGAGTAAGTTTTCAACATTCGAAATAGGTGTTTAGTATTTCCGAAAAATTAAATACTGAAATTTTGTGCAAGTTGCCCATTTTTATTGAGTCCTAATTTTCTCCTTTGTCCATATTCATACTGCCTGTTATACTTGTGTTTATCTCGTGTTTGTCGAAAAGTATCTCGTTGATTTTAACATGCGGTTGGATACAAAGTTCACGCTCATGCAAAATAACCCTCAGGGAGACAATGTTGACGATAAAGACGAAGATGACCGACGACGACGTGGCTATAGAGGATACATCACATTGGATCGTCAACATTGGCGTCGCCGTCGTCGTCGTCGGTAAGGATTAAAGCTTTCACTGTAGAATGCACTAAGAAAGAAGCAAACAACAGCGCCCATAGCGTAACAGCAAACTATAGGTAGGTAAAAAGATATATTCTGTGAGGCGTCACACTGTCCATTTTGTTGCTTTGTCTTCTTTGCCCACCATCATCATATCGACGACTGATGATTGTGCTTAAAGCCGATCCCCAGCCTCCCAAACATCCTTGAGATTTCATATCGCATCGTTCTGAATGCCACTCACGACTTGAGGATTCCTTAGATTGCTTCGCTGGTTGCTTCTATATAATACCTCTACCTGGAAGTATCGCTTTTAAAGTGGCTTATGCTTATGATGATGACCGAAACGAAAAGAAGAAGAAAACAAAAAAAAAAAAACATGCGGGAATGCCAATATGTATAACCAAATATCGTGTTTTACTGGTTTCAACAGTCTTTTCACATTCGTTGTGCATTTTTGCATCGCTGCTCCACCGCCGATCTCGAGATTGGGAGGAATTAAATAAAAAAACAAAAATCATAATAAGAAGAAATCCCAAACCTGGACCATGGATTACAATCTTCTATATGCGGAGTTGAACACTTAGCCGGTGGTACCAGACTTCAATTCAATTTTACACAGCTCCCTCTCTCTCTCTCTCTCTCCATGGCTTTTATTTATATCGAATTGTATATATCTCCTCTTGCCCTATACTCTCCCTATATATGTATGTATATGTATAATACCGAAGTTCTCGTGCATATCTCAAGATTAATTTTCCACGAATTTGTTACGGAGTCACATAAATGCAGCCGCAACTGGCCCGTCCCGGTCTGGCCTCAACATTACCGGTGACGAGGACGATGCTATAGTGGGACAGGCTGTATGATAAAGTCGGAAAAAAAAATTACATTGAATTAATTTTTCAAACAAACTCCTTTTTAGATCAAGCTTAAACATTTTTTTTTAGGCATCCATGACAAATTTCTATATAACCTTTTTTATTCCAGGACCGGCAAGACTCTTTTGCCAGTTTTTACTTGTGACATAGGTAGGCGAAAGTTCTTTAAAATCTTCGGACTGCCATTCAGTCTAAATGATTCAATTTTGTTTCTCAAATATGAATTCAGAACTGGGCATAGTTTAAGTCGGAAACATAGGATCTTCTTAAGGAAAAATTGGATCGATTCATGTTAACCACAGTTATTTAAGGAAATAATCTTTAAAAAAAAATAAATCTTTATTTTTGTGTTTTTTTTTTTTGAAAAAGTTAATTTTAAAAAATCACTCTATAACGTGATATAAGTTTTGCATTTTTAAAATTGATTAATTTTTTCCAGAATTGAATTAATTTTTGTCCAATGTTAAACGACATGGTGACGGTTGAGAGAGAGATAATTCGACATCACGGTCGGTATGGATGGTGTACTTCGCCAGTATCCCCAGCGATTAGGTATAGTGAGTTCACTCCCCACAAAAAGCTGTTTTCAATTTAAACCTTGTAACGTACTTCGTAGAAATAATACCTATTAATTTTTTCTTCTACGCTTTTTAATTTTTTTTTTAGTTGAAAAGGTTCATTGACACACTCTTCGCATATAGAATCTAGATTGGAATGTATCTTTCTATTTTTTTTTTTGTGGTCTATTGAAATTGGGCAAACTAAACATAAAATCTCAACACCTTTCTTTAAAAAAATAAAAAAATTATATACGACAATCTCATACTGGCACGTAATAACTTCTTCCAAAGAATTTCAAAAGAAGTCCACAAGTAAACTATATATAAAACGATCGATTGTGTTAAATGGAGTCATTATCATAATCCTCTCTCATTCCCATTTAAAAGTTGGTTTGATTGTAATGTTAAGTAGAGCAGTTATTTAAAGTTGTTTTTTTTTTTTTGGAAAACAATAATAGAATTCTTGGATTTTACTAGGTAGTACCCACTGTCTGCATTATTTACAAGTTTATTTGAAAACAAAAAGAAATTTTTGTTAGGTTAAGATTATAGATCGAGTTCCAAATATAAAAAAGAAAAAAACATTGTCTTATTTCTAAGGGGGCTCCATTCATAAAGAGGAATATTTATTATGGTGAAGCTTACAAAATATTTTGTATACCCTTTTCGCTTTAAAAGCAAAATCTCAGTGCTTTGAATGAATACTTTATAGGTTTATTTTTATGTATTTAAAATGTATGCAATAAATCTCCAAACACCAATCAAATAAGTCCCTTATTTTTATTTCCAACCCCATCGAGACGAGACGTCATTTTTGGGGTCATTTAATCGAAATATTCAATGCATCATTGATATAAGCTATCAGTCCCTATTTTGAAAATGCTTCATTAACTTTTTTGATGACATTAAAAATTCCAATTACCTTAAAATATATTAAAGCTTAAAGATAAATAACATTCCAATAACCTTCAAAGGTTAAAAACAACAGAATACAAAATATTACTTACTTGTCTAACAAAAAGGCAGTGTTTCATTTTTACTGTGTTAAGACAGTTTATCTAGAATCTTGCATCAAAATTATAATTAATTATGAATATGGAAACATTTTTGGTCCTTCGAGCCGGATTTCCCTATGCCTCCGTAAAGATAGTTTAGACCTGACCTCATATGCATTCGGGTACTGATTATGCAGGGGGTTAAGGTAGGATCAGTGGTATGAAAATCCCTGGACTAAACTTAAAATCAGATATATTTTGCACCCTTTGGAGATTTTTGTAGATCTCACATCTAAATATGTAGCTGATTGGCCAATATGCTGCAAAACATAATTTTTACAATTTTTTGCCCACGAACGATGATCCGACCGTGGGAGTTTTTTTTGTGTGTATTTTTATGCAATTAATGTTGAACTCAAGTTTAAATCCATAAATTGTTATAAATATTTAACTTAAAAAATTCAATTTTAATTTAAAAATTCCGTATTTTTATTTTTTCTGTTAAGACCGCCGAAACTTTTTTTTGTCTAGTGTTCACACTAGGTTCACACTTACATTGTAACGAGGCTTTTTTTGCTTACAAAATTTTTTTCAAAATTTTTAAATGCAATAAATGCTCGAGAATAAAAATACTTGCTACAAAATTTGTAATAAATCAATACACCCATTTAGGTTCTAGTTCAAATTAAAATTGGCCCCTGACGCGCCTGATGCATCAGACCGATGGATGTTTATGTCGAAATCCACTTTTTTGGAATTCTTCATCATCGTAGCGTTAATTTTGATTTGAACCTCGAATTGTTTTTTGTATACACCAAATCAAAATCAATAATTATATATGTATTAATATGTGCATGTTTTAATTTGCTTATGAATTTTTAATCTTCATAAAGACGCGGAACCTAAAATTTGCAAAAATGAGTTAGGACATTTTTCGAGCATCGTTTAATATAAAATATAGCAATTGATATTCTGATAAAGCAGCAGTGGGCCATCATCGACTCGAAAACCTTAAAGCTCTAAACGAGATAAAAATATTCTTAGAAATCCATTCCATCATCCATACACTACACATACATCACAGCATCATCAGGATGTTTATTTTCCATACACAATATGATTCGGATGTGATAAATCAACAAACACATCAACTTCAAAAGATATTCGCACCGACAAAGAGAATTAAAGCTTTGCCCTAAATACTAAAATATTCTTCCTCTGTCACCGCCCCTTATGAGCCCTCCCCTCTTTTAACATTTTCATGGTAAATAAAACCAAAGTGTGATTTGGTGCGCAAATCTCGTTTTGTTATATTTTATTTTTTTAAAGCCGTGTTATTAGCCTCATGGCTTTTGTTGTGTCAACCGAAACACCATCATACCGTCGTCGTCGTGCCGCCACCATTCCAACCTATTCTGGCAAACAAAACCTATTTCGTATTGTTTACATGGTAATTAAAAGTTTGTTCAGTATCTATGTATGTATAAAAAAAATCAACAACAACAAAAAAAAAAAAGAAACTTTACGTAAATGGCGCTCTTCTCGCGCGGTCCAGACCAGACACAAAACAAAAATATGAATATGAATAATACAAAGGTAATGCAGAGTTTGAATAAAATTAAATGCCCACCTCTGTCGTAAGTATTTGCGGCCATTTTCGAAAACTTGATTTATTTCGAAAATGCAATTACGAGATATTTTTAAACACAAACTGCAAAATTCAACTGTTCGAATTTTTATTCATTCTTTTCGATAACACAGTTATGTGTTCGATAACATCATTTGCAGCTCAACTCTAAAGTAAACAAAAAAAAGAGTTGACGAAAAAAATATTGAAAGCGTAAACGTCAAATAAGTTTGCAAGAAAATTGACTGACGGTAATCGAACTGATTTTGTGCAAGCAGGACGATTGCATATTTGACGATATAGCAATTTCTGCATCAAAAATTATGATTAATTGGCGATAATATTGACTTTAATTTGACGTTTTCGAAAATGGTCTGCTTTAATGATTTTCTTGTTCGAACATAGTGAAGAAAAAAATTTATTTTATACATCTGTCTTGGATCTATATTGATTTTGTGTTTTAAATTTGGTCTTAGATAGATAGGGGCTTAATGAGAAAAAATGATTAAAATGACTATTTTGCCAAACCAAGAGAAAACCTATCAAGCCATGCATACCTACTTTTTTTTCTCATATCCTAATGTCCAGCATGTGTAATGTCATTCTAAATTATTTTTAATAAATCCACTACTTAACCAGAAATAAAAAAAAATAATAAAACAAATTTTTTAATTGTTTCGCGACTGGAATGTCCATAAATAGGTAGGTACGTAACATATATATGTATGTATGTACTTAAATAAATTCGAACCAACGCATAAAAACGGTTCCGAATGGTTTTAATAAACAAATTCCGCATTCTCCTCTGCAACCCCCAAGCTCTCTTCTGAAGTCATGAGTTTTTTAATTACTCCGTTCTAAAAATTAAAATACATATGTATACGTTGTTCACGCGTTAATCCAAATAAAACGAAAATTCGAAACGTATCATATACAAACAATAGCAACAGAGGGAAAGAATTAAATTAAAACAAAAAAAAAACTTTAAAAAAAGAAGTATCTAAATTGTGCGCTCAGTTTTTGTAATCGGATTTCGTGGAATGAAGATAGTTCCACCGATAGTAGGTATATGTTCAAGCCTACAGGGGTACCTATATTTATATAGACATGCTTAAAGGTACCTTTAATATTATAGCAAAAGAGTCAACATGGTTGTTTGGCTAATTGAAGGGTTCGCATGTATCGAATACCGTGGGTTGATTTTTCTTCATTTTTTTTCTTCTTTAATTTATAAAAGCGTTGACAATATCAAGTCAAGCTGCGATTTGGCTTGTGATTCCTAACCATATACACGTAGATGTATGATAAATTCTAAGCCAATTAATGGAAACCATTCATTTAAGGGATTTCCAATAGCAAATGCGACGACGAGATCAATGAAAACACACTTCTTCGATTAGACAAAAAAAAATAAGGTTCAATTTCATGCAAAAATACAAAAAAAAAAAAAAAATAGTATATAATCATTTCAATACACGTGTGGGTATATCAATGAATCGATTGTGTTTTTAGCTTATCTTATTCTTGCCCTTCCGGTGGAAACAGCAAAATTACTTTCAGATAAATGACATTATATATATAATATTTGCAGAGAGTTCAGTCGAAACTAAGTATGTATATGTGAAGTCAAAAAGTTATATTAGAATAAATATATGTTAAATCAAAGTCTAATATTTATTAGATACATTTATTTTTTGCTAATACCTAATTTCAATTATTTACAAAGCTAAACCAATTTATCGTGCATTCTGTAGAAATTGAAATTTAGATTTTTTCCTTTAGTTCCAAAGGGAGCGGAAAAATTCAACTATAGCTAAATTACGTTCGAAAAATCGATGATTTACCTACTTATATATTTACACATATCGACTTCTCTGATAGTCAAAATTCTGACACTTTTTTGCCCGAATAATAAAATGTCCAAATTTCTCTTTCTTTTTATCATTTTCTAGGAAAATATCGACTTGCCCGTATATTTAGCCTAAGACAATTTTTTATAAGAAAAAAGGAAATACAATTATTTTGAGCTCCCGAAGCTACATAAATCCCGGGATATGGAAATAAATAAATTAGGTGGCCCAACAGCTCGTATAGAACCCAGGGCCTACTGACTTACAACTCCCAACCATTCCTGGCATAGAGGAGACCTACAATTTTCTACTGAAGCCATACAGCTAAGTTGAGAAGCATTTTTTCATGACAAGAGATACTGTTGAAGGATTTGACATATGCCTCGCAAGAATCAGTAACCCGTGATAAACATTTCTGTTTCTTTTTTTTTAAATGGCATAGGCTGGGAATTGAACCCAGGACCTCTGGCGTAACAGTTCTACCCACTAACCATTACGGTACAACTATAAATTATTGTTATGATATTTGAAGATGAAATTTAAAAAAAAAAAATTCAGACACTTCGAAAATTCGGAAAGCTTGCCTTTAAGTTCAGGAGTGATTGTTGGCACTGGCTCCCGGAAATTATGTTTTTTATGAAAAAATGCCATTACAAATTTCTGGCTTTTTTTCTTAGGAATACTTTCCCTAAGAGACTGTCCAAATTTTTCTTAAAATGAAAAAAGGACAAAAAAAATGGAAAAAAGCCAGAAACAAAATTTCTAGTTTTTTCTGACTTCATTTCAATTTCACTTTCTGCCTCTTTTTCCATAGGTATCTGGCAAAATTTCCAAATTTCTGGCTTATTTTTCAAAAATAAATCTGGCTTTTTTCCAATGTTAAGCCAAGAAAAAAATTCTGTCGTTTTTTCCAAAAAAAATTCTGATGTAATTTCAGGAAGCCGTTGCACTTGTTCGTGGTGAATTTTATTTAATACCATCACTAAAAGACTTGGTAATTTCAATCACTTCAAAACGTTAATTTTGTATGAAGTAACGGTAATCAATGAACTATCCAAAATGATTTACTTTCACCAACAAGCCTTATGATGATGATCCTATCTAGTGATACCTTTAGATATTATCATGTTAAAGGTAAATATTAACCATCTAACCCCTCTATATAAATTATTAACTTTTAAGAACTGTGAGAGCATTATAAAGCTTTAAGCTAAAGCTATAAATCAAAAATAAATTATTAGGTTAAAAAAATATTTCAAATTGATAATCTAAGAGTTTTGGCGCCTTCTATTAACAAACAAAATTCCCTTAAATTATAACTCAACTTAATACCTATTTTTATGAGAATGAATTTTCAAATTTGATATCATTCCCCTCATAAAATAATTAAATTTCATGTTTCAGCATTAAATAGTCCCCTATTTTTTAAACAGAACTTCATAATATGGGGCACATAAAATTTAATCAAGACCACCCGATCGTCAATCGATCGTGCTAAATCTGCCCGCATGATTGATCGATTCATATAAAGAACGTGAAATCAGGCCGCGACAACCAGAAAAAAAGGGGGAACATTTACAATCCCTTTTTCTGTACTGATGATGAAATTCCAATTTTAAATGCATGAAATATGGAAGTTATTAAATATATGAAAAAAATATATGGCGCATTCCTTTACAAAGATAAAACAATAGGTTAAGTACATCTAGGAATTATGGACATTTTCGACTTTTAACAAACAGTTTGGAGTGGCACTTGAATTATAGGATCCTTTTGTTTCAGTTATTTGCTTCTAAATCGCAAGGAATACTTCTTACATACAAAAAGGATCTTAACCACTAGAGTTGTATAAATCTCTGTGGGGATATTTGAAGACGCACCGCATGCTGCTTCTGATGGATTGTTCATTTACACTTTTGGCTCTCATGAAGATAATCGCATGTTCCCAGGACAAAAGGATAAGAACCTAAAACACTTCTTTGTCTCTGAGTATAACACACTTGAAAATGATATTTTTTTTTTGAGAAAAAAAAAGAAGAACTGCCTATCAAAAAAAAAAAAAATCATCACAAAACCCAATCCAATTCCCGACCTGTCATTGATTTTTGTTACAGACACCAAGAGGACACTCCACTGCCTGCCAAATGAAGGTCGCTCACCTGCGCCAGGGTAGCTCATCTAGGTAGGTAAAGTAATACACACACTTGAAAATCCATTTCAATTGAAAACTGATCCTATATCACGGTGAACTTGTTCCTTTCACTCCCTATAGGCATTGATCCATAATATCGACCAAACAATAATGAAAGATGAAGCATAGGTATTGTCCAAAAAAAAAAAAAAGGGAACGTAACGAACTGAAGATTGAAGAAAATCGTGAAAAGCCATCAATTTACAATTCCAAGAGTCAAGAAGAAGTCCTGGGATTCTGCGGGAAGGAAGACAAGACAAGACAAGACGAGAAAAGAAATGCTACGAGATATAAAAACAAAACAAAAAAAAAAAACCTTTTCAAAAGAATGATTTTCGATATTTTTCGAATCTTAAATTCCATTTGGATTCGGCATTATAGCAAAAGAAGATGGGGGAACAAGAAAAAAAAGGTAAAAGTTGTGCGCGAGTCAAGTTCAAGACTTTAAGAAGTTGGATTGGATTGGATTATTGATGATGATGAAGAGTGTAGAGAAATCCAAGAAGTGTATGGCCTTAGGTGATGGTGATGGTGATGGTGATGGTGGCGGTGGCGCATCAGTATTTATCATAATTTGACAACCATGTATACATGGATTGGAATATTATGGAGCATGAAAACGAAGGATAATGAGTGGCGACTTTTCAAAAAATCAAAAAACAAAAAAAAAAAGATTCCATGCCTTAAGGAAAATAAAATATTCAAAAGCCAACTGACCCAAGAGAGTGATTGATTTGATGGTAAAACAAAACGTTCGCGCGTTTTCATCCATCTACACATCATATAGTCTTAAAGTTATGTTGCTAGGGCCTGATGGTCATCAGCTTTTAAAGTGCACGAGCAACAATATAATGTATATAAAAGAATTCCTGTGGATAGTATACTCGTCTCGTATATATAGTGATGATCATGATCACGATTATAATCGCGTGTATTGTTCTATTGCGACGAAGATGAGAACGACGACGACGATCAGCCGAGCCGCCAACCAAGCAGCAATTTAAGTGGTTCTTGACCGCACGAGAAAAGTTACGACCATGATAAGACTTTTTTAATGGATGCTTTATAACGTTAGGATGAGTCTTTTTGTTTTGAGGCGATCCGATGGGAGTGTAGTAATTTTTTTTTTTTTTGTCTTCATAGTTGTTATGTGCTATGTTGTTTGACTTGGGGTATAGATTGGTTTTAGATCGGATTTAGCTTTGACGTGAAGTTTGAGTGATGTTCTGAGAAATTTATTTGATTATCTTAACTTTTTTTTATAAATTTTGTTTAAAAAAAAAAAAGAAGAGTTATTGGCATTTTTCATCTTAAACAAAAAGTAAGTTCCAATAAAACTTTTACAACTTGTTTGTTTCTTATCAATTTTTTTCATCTCAAGTAGGTCATGTTCTGAGCTCTCATTATACATATAAAGTTGAAGTGTATTTATTTATAGCCAAAAGTATTGAGCAGAAAATCAAAAACGAAATGCTTTATCTAAAACAATCTTTGAGAAAAAAAAATAAATTTAAGAAGTTTTAAAAAATTCAAACTAGGTATGTATTTTGCTTTCAAATATTTCAAAGATCAATCTCGTAGTTTTGATAAAAATTGTTGGTAACAATGCGACTTCCAACTCCCACAATACGTATATATAAAAAACTCAAAAAAATTGAATCAAGCTAGCATTTTTGACAGAACATGATTATTTTTAAGGGGGAGGGGGGGGGGGTTCATTTACAACGATTTTAGGGATTGAAAGTTCTTCTATTTTGGCCGCCATCGTAAACATTAAAAAGTGTGTCGCTACATTATTTTTAGAAATATATACAATTATACAAACATAAATCGCACAACCATTTTTTTCTATTAAATACATAGATACTTTATACAGCGAACTTGAATTTAAAAAGTTATAATTAAATAGAAGACGAACATGAAAACACTTGAATAATATTTTTTTTAATTTATCACCTAACTTTTTTATATCCAATTTAACGGTAAAAAGTATTTTAATGCAGAGGTTTTAGAGATTTAATTCTCTTCAAAAATATGCTAAAACTTTGTTTGTCAGACTAATAGTTCTCAATATATCACGAGAATATACTTTGTGCTCTCCCTTCTTCAATAAGATGGATGGCGGCCAAAAATGGTTGTGTATACTCACACTGATGTCCTACATACTAAAAAAATCTTTTCCTGTCCAAAATGCAATGTCAATGGTTGCGTTCGTTAATCAATCCAAAACTATCCAAAGCTTGTGTTGTTGTAATCCCTTGTAGCAAAGCAGCTGATGCAACAACAAAACAACGTATCTGACAATTTTTGGCATAGGTGGATAGCCTTTCTAATAGTTCCTCGAACGCAAGAAATGTAGCATTTCAGTGGAGAGGTTCTACTTTTTGTAGTAGATTTTTTTAATGATTTTTAATAAACATCAGTTTGCTATTCCACGAACGTTTTTTATAAATAGGAAATTTTAGCTTGTTAATTAACTTCCATATAGTCTAGTTAACTCAAGGATAAGATGTGAATTAAGTGTTTTTATTAATAAAGCTGTTAGAGAATAAATTTGTATTTTATTTGCCTTTCACGTACTTCTTGTTGCCCCATTACATTTTTTTTTTTAATTTGATATTAGTTCATGGTTGGTTTCTTTTTGATTTGTTGTTCTTTTGATCCTTAATTTAAAATTTAAGACATTTAAGTATAGGAATTCGCTACGATTTTTCAAAACGAATCTTACCACCAGACCTCTCAAGTGAATTTATCTATAACTGTTGATAAATCCGTCACACCTTGTGCTGAAATTAAAATAATCAGCATCTAGGTAGGTATAGCTAAAATGAAAAATAAAAATGGCAAAATAATTTACAACACTTCATATATATCTAAATGTGAATGTCCGTATAGTTACAAGTCTTCGCACACGTCACTTGTATAACATGCATGCATATTACATTGCATTGCATATATATACCTGGCGCTATGACCCATTTTGCATCATGCTGTCTTGACACCTTGTTTCATTGCTTTGCTGCCATAAGACATACCGTGAAGTATAATACCCCAAGCTAATTCGAAAGTAGTTTTCGTAAAGAACAAAAACCAGAATCTCACAGTACAGTATTATAGGTACAGGAGATTCTGGGCTAAATGGACTATACAACACTGAGACGCTCTGATGGTGGTACCGATCGATTCGTCATACGTCATCTTGGAGTTTTTTTTTTCTGTCCATCATGTTTAAGGGTTTCGGCAAATTTCATAGCGTGTTGCATCGCATCATCGTCCATATATACCTATCGGAGTTTTGTTTGTGCCTCTAAAGAAGATCCTTGAAGCCCATCAAAGACCTCTCTCTCACTGATTGAAATTGAAAGACAATGGCACGCCTCTTGAGTTTCTCTCCTTTCGGCCTTTTGTTTCATATAAATATATATATATATGTATATATGGGATTGAACAAAATCCAAGCAGATATTTATACGAGAGTGAGTTTATTCTTTCGGCTTCGTCAGAATCAATCGGATAGTTTGTATAACCAGCAGGAGATCACTTCTTGTATATATCTTGTCTACCTGTGTTTTGTATCCAATGGATTGGTATATATAGTTTTGTATATTTTATGTTTTTTTTTCTGTTCTTTTTGACAGGTGGAATTCTGTTTTTGAAATTGAAATAAATTGTTAAGACGACAAAATTTAATATTTCGTTACCTCTTGTTTCTAAATATGTATGCCTATGGATGTTTGAGAAATATTCCCAGGTTTTAATTTCCCTTTTGATATTAAATATTGTTTTTTTTATTTATAAGATTTATATCTTTAAAAAATCATAACTAATTATTTTTATATTATTTTTTTTTGTTTAATTCCAGGTAAGGATATCTTGTTTCTTGATGGCTGACTATTTAACACATTTTTATGGTTGTGGAGTTGTGGACCAGTCGTGGTCGAGTGAGTAATGCTCGTTAAAATGTTCAAGATTAGCTAAAAGATATACAAAGTTGAGATAATAGAAAGGCTAATGAATTTGCTAGCACTATTAAAGGGATCTAAAGACATAAACCAGCTGGGTAAGTGATAATAATTGGTGGTATCTAAATGTATGACGGCGTATTCGGTAAGGGAAAAGTATGTTTTGAGGTGTCGCATATATATTTGTGGTCTTTTTCCATGAAACTAAATCTGCTTCGACAATATAAGTATATGCAAGCACCACCAACACACCATGTGGGGAATTCCGAAAGATGCATATGCACTTGTTGCTTTTATGATGTTCATAAAAGTGTTTAAGAGGTTATAATTAAGTTGTTTGATTTTTGAGGAAAATTTTGTTTCCATTTAAATTTATGATTAAAAATTCTGTGACCATGCTTATGGCTAGATGTTTGCATGGTATACCCATCATCATTTTAAAATGAAATCTTAATGAGAAAGGATGAACAATTATTTAACATATTGCGAGTGTCCTTGATAATAATATTACGATAATTATTTAGAATACCTATTTCAAAAATATAGGTACTGTTTTTAAAACCATTTTATTAACTCGCTTTCTTTTGTATTGGGTAAAAGTTTTGAAATCAATTTCTAACTATGATTCCCTCAGGGTTGCCGCTATCTTGAATTAAAGTTGAGTTGATTTTTCTTGAATCAAATCCGAATTTTCGATTTAATCGAAAAAAAACCTTTACTATTTTTGACAAGACGAATATAATTATGTGCCCTAAAAAATTGGACATATTATATTTTTGAATATGTTCCGTAGTTAACAAGTAAACCAATCTCAACTAAAGCAATTATTGTGCTTCTAGAAAAAAAGATATTTGTTCAGAACAAAATGTTATTCCTATTTTTTTTTTTTAAATTGGTTTAAACTCATTAAATATTTAAAATAGAGGCAATATTACATTTTTAAAATTTTCTTGTTAAAAATCAAAAACACGGTTCACAATAAAAAAAAATTATTTACTCCTTAATTTAAAAAGGTGGCAACTCTAAAAGCGAGTGAAGCCCGAAATTTTGGATTTAAGCTTTCCATAATTTTCTTAATTCCTTAAAACTTTACATTTTTAAACCCATCTCCTAAATATATAAAAAATAAAAAAAATATCTCAAAAAATTTTATAAATATTATTCAAAATTTCTCCCCCAAAAAACATATTATTCAAAAATTTCTCAAATATGACTAAAATAGGTTTGTATTACTTCTTCAAAAATAAACTATTCATCGTCATTAAAAATTATCTTGATTTATTGCAAATTAGTTATTAAATGTCTATACTATACTTTCCCGTTTTTGGACTTTTGAATTCTGGATTTTTTCGTAATTTTTGTTAAATCCAAGACATTTTAATATTTGCTTCGTTTAGAAAATAGCGAAAAATGATTTAATACTTGAAGATAGCGGAAAACCAGCAAGAGGTTGATGGTCAAAATTTTTGTATTTAAGCTTTCTATAAAGCACTCTCGATGGAAAAACTAAATTTCTTCCCCATATCAATATTAATTTCCCATAAAAATCATGGCTTAATATAATATACTATTTCGGAAATCATAAAATAAGTGTTTTCATTTCAAATTTGCTAATTTTGTTTGACAGCTCATTTCATTTTGATAAGGCCGTAAGTCGATTGTTTTTGTTGTTTTGGTTTCTGCTGTTGGATTTTTTTTTTACATTTTCAATGAATTTACCCTTGAATGGATTCCACTTGGGTGTGTCCATTAGGTTTGCACCTAATTTTCTAAAAAATGTAGTTTAGATTTGAAATTTGCAGAAATTATTCTGTTATGATCTCATCAAGATGTTTACACGAGAAAATAATCTGATATGTTTATTTTCGAGGTATTGAATTTATATTATATTAAATATTTAATATTAAATTATATTAAATGTTATACCATGACCTTCTGAGATACTTTGGAAGAAATTAAAGAATTTGGGCCTTTTATAACGATGAATAATATCAAATTTGATTAAAACTTTATAGTTTCTTTTTAGTCCAGAACTTTTCTTTAAGCTCCTATAAGCAATTTAGAAACATTATAAAAAATATCTAAAAGATTTCTCTAAACGAAAACAAACCACTGCAGCACTTACAATCCACCATCATATAAATATCAATCGATATGTTTATATTAGTTTCATAAC
The DNA here is from genome assembly GCA_951394125.1 of Epistrophe eligans. Lineage (NCBI taxonomy): Eukaryota > Metazoa > Arthropoda > Insecta > Diptera > Syrphidae > Epistrophe > Epistrophe eligans. The sequence goes on along the minus strand of OX596030.1, from coordinate 94,392,127 downwards.
TTTCATCTCTATCATAATAACAAAACAATCAAAACATTCTTTTAAAATTGCCTGAACGAGTTCGCATTCGAATCATTATTTGTTTTTTTTTTTTGTATGCCAATCCCAATCCTATATCAACAATCATTTAAAATAAACGTGATACTATCCCATATATATATACATTAAAAAAAAAAAAACAACACATACAATATAACTTGTTGAAAGTATATCCAATCCCGCATGGATTGTTTGTGGTGCTCCACATTAAGATACTTACATTATTTTTTTTGTTTTTGTTGTTGTTATTGTTAGAGTTGTTGTATACTGTTTATATTATATTGCGTCTTGCACCAATTCTTTCTGCTGTACTTATTTCATTTTTTGTTTTTCCTTTTGATTTGGCGACAAGCCATATTATAATCCCAATCAAAAGACACCCAAGCTGTGCCTCAACACTTTTTCTTATACCTAATCATCATCATCCTTTTTGACAAAAAAAAAAACAATAACAACAATAAAATTGGTCCAATAAACTCAAAAAAAAAAAAGATTTAAAAAGTCGCCTGTGCCTGGGCAAATCAATAACAAAACACTTTGTACCTCGTACTCGTTACCATGTTTTCATTGGCACGCCTTGCCAGCTAAAGCTAAGCCATTGAGTTGAAAATCTACCAGAATTGCGATTGTCGCGCGCAGCATAAAAACAAAAAGGGGCCTAAACAAACGGAATCGCAGAGCGTCTTGAGCCTTTTAGAGATTGAAAAGCAAGACGGGCAGAGGCTTTGCTGCAATAAAGGGTCCCATAATTGTTTTGTTAAAAAAAAAAACAAATTGGTATTTAAATTAATCTTTATAAAATTAACCGTAAAACTTGTAAAAACTTTTAATCTGTCAGAATTTATGGCTGAATCAGTTATCTTAAGGTTTCAAATTGTATGACTGGTTTTCTCGGCGCTATAAATATCATTTCGAAGTTGAATTAAAGAACAAAGCTTATTTTTCTTGTAAACACCTTTAATTTACTTAAAAAAGTAGTACAGTCCTTTGTGGACCTGAAGCCTCAACAAGAAGCTTCTTCAATCACAACAATCCCTAGCAGTTTCTCACGTTAAGTTGGTTATGAACTGTTTCAAACTTATATGTTTAAGGTGGCCCTTCAGTCTAGTGTAGACCTACTCCTCAACCAACAAGCTTCTCCATCAGCAGCTCTTACCCGAGCACGTATAGATTTCTCCAGATTTTCAAGCCAAGTTGGTTGAAAACAACCTCAACAATAATAATATATAATAATATATACTTCTTCTGTCATCTACATACATAGAAAATACCGTTTTCTATATTTTCTCGGGAACTACTCAACCAATTTTGACCAAATATACTAAATTTCATAAATTCTATTGAATGGCTTAGCTATTTTCCAATAAAGTTTCTTATATTTCAAGCCCCAACCATGCAATTAATTATAAGATCAAGTAGATACGACCAAGATGTGCATTTGAATCTTTTTAAGTTTATATGTAAATACAACTGGGTATGCAGAGATGTTGGTATTCACAAAAACACAGGTCAACCCAAACTTGTTGTTGGCATTTTTCCGAAGAAACGTTTATTACTCTTCGATTTGATTCTACTGATGCTGTGGATAGATATGCCAACTAGCATCAGCGGAGCCTCCACATCTATCCAACCCACATTTCAAGTCGGGCTTTGTGTATTGATTTTTATTTTGTGTTATTTTCTGAACTCTTTGCAACGACGACGACGATTGCTCTTTACTTTGTGGTCATCGTGGTGTTCCTCTATTATCTTTGAATTTTTTTTTTTCAAATAAATTTTGAAGAAGAAAAATAAAAAAAAAAGAAAAGAAAAATGAAATTGAGAAGAAAAGAAAAGAAGAAACAAAACACAAATCACGAGAACACAAATTCTTTAAGCAAACACACGTTTTTGTCATGCTAACAATTTTCTGTTTTATTTTTTTTTTATTATTTTTGTAAGTGGTACCACTTTTGAATCTTTCCATATAAACCTTCATATACATACCTATCTACTTTACTTTGTGGATTGGTTAGGTTTTTTTTTTTTGCGGACATTTGTTTAGACAGTTGAAGAAGTTCTTTGGAAAAGTCCAAGAAATCAGCAAACAGAAAAAGCAAAAATTTATAAAAGGTACACTTAAGATCGTGTTCTTGCAAATTGTCCAAATCTTAAAAACCTTTCAAACGAAGAGGCAAATTGGCATCGAAAAGGTTTCTCGCTCGCAGATACAACATAAGTATGTATGTACATATATCAGATGCGCGGTTAAATGGACTTTTGTCGGTTTTTTTTTTGGCTTTTTTGTGATTGTTCTTTTCTGTTCTGAGAGGAATATCCTCAATCATGAGACAACCAGCCAAAGGCTACTGTTTTCAGACCTGTTTTGTATTGTACTTTAAACAGGTTACGAATTAAGAGGGAACAAAGAATGAAATAAAATCACTAATTTGTTTACAATAATTGAGGTCAATTAGGCGTTTCAATGAGGTGAGATGAGGTGTAAATCGAGCTTGTTATAGATAGACAGTTAGTGACGAAATTTATATAGCAACTTCAATACGCACTTGTTTAAACTGCATACAAAAAACAAGATGTTTGTATTGAATTATAAGAGCAGCCCTACTGTCATTAGACTTGTTACAAAAAAATTGTACGGTTAGATTTTAGTTGGTAGGTTATTGCTAATTGAATAAAAGCATTTATTTTTTAAATGAAAACAAAATATTATTTAAAGTCTAAGAAATGTCAAAAAACTTGAAGCAATTAGATCATAATATTCTGTAGTAGATTTGTTTTGAGATTCATAAGTTTCCAACTTAATACTTCGAGAAATGCGAATTTTGTATTTTGCTTTTAAGAGTTAAGCATTCGGCATATTTGACGTGTTATGAATACATATATTCTAAAAAGTCCCTCAAATAAGACCAAAAAATCAATTGTTTCTTTGGAGTTTTAGAGATAAAAATGATCTTTGTATCCCTATAAAACAATCAGTTTTTTTTTCGAACAAATGACAATCCAAGAATTGTGTTTTTAGAAAATGCTTAAAACGTCAAAAATTCAACATTCGGCTTTTTTCTTGTTGTTTTTTTTTTTTTTGTTTGGACTGAATTTCGTATCTGTGGATTATCGACACACTGACATTTCTGGAGGAGGTATTTAAATTACAGTCAGTCTACTCTACTTATGGGTTGGGTATTAATAACAAAATCCAAATTTCCATAATCCCGAATCTCAAAACCCGCGATTTTTAATAAGAGAGGGCTACCCCAGGCAGCCGGATTAGTTAACAAATTACTGAAACTAATTTACCTTTTATTTCCAATCACTAAGCTTTAGATGACGATGACTTTTTCGAATATCCAAAATATTTGGTATAAGATCCCTGTCGGGATTTGAATTTGGGATAAATATGTTCATTCTAGTTGATTTAACATGATTTTAAAATTTGTGCCATTTATGCTATTTTGTAGATTAGGGATTATAGACCATTCTATATATTTATGTTATCAGACTATCTAGAAAAGCACTTAAAATTGCTTTTTCCCAAATTACAAATAAAATTTCAAAATGTCACGCAATTTAATGTAACGTAACGTTACATAACGTTATGTAACGTAGCATAATACTATGTAACGTAATATAACGTTATTTAACGTTAACGTAAACTAAACATAACAAAACATTTAATTAATTCAATGATTTCTCATTATTAAAATTATTAGTTCAACGCAGCTGCTAATAAAACAGAGAATATTTCACTGAATCAATTAATTAATTCATTAGTCAACATCAAACCCCTTCGGAATGAATAGTAAATCGCATTCGATGAATAATGTTTTATTCCTTAAGTCCTTACTTCACTCTGAAAATGATTTTGCAAAACAGTTGCATTATTTTTGTTAGTTTTACTTAAAATTTGATATTTGTCAAAAACTATTTAAATTAATGTGAACAATTTTTTTTTTAATTTCCTATTTTAATCAAAATAGGAAAAATAAAAGCCAAAAATGCATCATAAATGCTCTTTCATTGATACAATGAAACTTTCATCAAATTAAGAATATTTTTACAGGCCCAACGTATTTTTTGTCGAGTCTATGAAAAATCTGTTAATGTAAAAGATTTCATAAATTTACTAATTTCAGAGCTGAATTATATTTTCAGAATTTGAATAAAAGTATTTTAAAATAAGAGATTATTTTCAGAATTTTGTTGAACTAGGGAGGATTATGACCCTTAAAATATTTTGTCAGATAATAAAACAAATTTTATTATCAAACAAATAAATTCAAAATTTCACAGCAAAAATCAAATTGGGTTTGTTTAATTTTAATCGAAAACTGAAGTCATAACCCCAAACAAACAAATGAGCGATATCTTTTGAGCTGTTGCTGCTGCTGCTCCTGCTTCTACCCACTCGCCTCTCGTAACCGCTATACAATTTTTTTTTTTTTATTTTTTTTTTGAAAATAAAAACACAAGCAAAACAAAAATTAAAATAATACCGCTTTAAGTTCACAATCACAACACAAATCCCGCATGTATGTACAACAACATCGAACAAGCTACAAGAAGAAGAAGATCACAAGCTGAACTCATCTTCTTCTTTAAGAGTTCCCCATCTCAATCTCAATAATCTCTATCACCCGCACTTCGTGTCTTTTCACTTTGCCCAAGGCAGTGCGGTCCATGGGTATTTTATTATTGCATCTTCTTTGGTCGGGATGACATTTTCAGCTGCATTACCATCATGCAATTTCAAAAAAAAAAAAAATATAGGTATAAAAGATTGGGGGTGCAATTTTTTTTTTATTTTTTTGATTTTCTTTTTGTACAACATACCTACACACAAATCCATAACTTACCTAACAACAAAATTGCTATACGGAATAATCCCACACACATAGCAGAGGTGTACTATTGTTTGAGGATGTGTGTGTTTGAGTGTCTGGAATGGTATTTGTGTTGTTTACAGAGTTTACCTGTCTGCACATAGAGTTTTACTACCTTCTTCAGAATTTTGAAAACAAAAAAAAAAACAAAAATGGTTGCACATAGATATACAAAACACATACCGATAAAGCAAACCTGGTAAGGTGAACTTTTTAAGAAAGAGAGAGAGAGAGTGTTTTGTGAGTAGAGTTTGAACAGCGATATTATTGCCAACCTATTTGATAAGTATATGAACGTAAAATCGTCATTTTTTATCAGTTTAAGTCCAATCATAAAAAGGAATAGAGTGTGAAAAAGGTTATGGGGCACTTTGGTTAGGTAAAAACATCGCACATATGTATTTGAGAGATTATGATCAATTCCACCCATCTAGACGGGAGCTAAAATCTTCTTAAAAAAATAAAATAACAAATAAATTTTGTTAGGCCAATAATTTCAAACTCATAATTTTGAGAAAAATTAAAGAACTGATAAATCCTCCAAGATTGTTTTTAAGACTCTCGTCTAAGCTAATCGTATTTGGTTAAAAGTTGGCGTGCTGACTAATAACATGCACACCAGAATGGTTGAGAATTTCAAGGCACTTGTTCCCGGTTGTGCCACTGGATTTGTTTTTTTTTTTTTTTTGAACAAGTCTAGAGTGAGTTCTTGTTGCTTCTGAAAACGACCATTTTGAGAGCCAACAAAGTCCATCATTATTATTTACTTCAGCAAAATGTTTCATTCTCTTAACCTAAGAATTTTTTTTCAATGTATAAATCTGTCAAAATATCAAAACCATTGAGGAGCTTTTAAAGTTTTACAGTTTTTTAAGAAGATAGATTTTTGCTGAACAAAATTATCTTGTTATTAACTTTGTTTTAGTTTTGACGGTTTTCTTCTGGATCGAAAAAGTAGGTATTCAGGTTTTTTTTTTTTTGGTTCAAACTTTGGAAAATTGACAAAATGAATTAAGTGATTAACATCATCCTCTTTTCATTAAAAAAAAATTAATAAATTTTTAAGAATCATCCAAAGACTTATATTCAAAGTATTCATAATTCCACCTCAGTTGGCATCCATATTGCTACCCACAGGTAACATAACAACTCAAAACACAGGTAAAACGCGTTGCGCTCTCCAGTTACCTTTCTTCGTCAGTACATTTTTCTGTATATACAGACAGCTGTTTATTGTTCAATCTACTATAATTGTATGAGTGTTAGAAGAAACGAAAGAAAAAAAAAAAAAAAACAACTACAAGTATTTGTGAGAGGCTAGCGCGTTGAATTCAAACGATCACGACACGATCAGTTTTATCCAAAACGTATGAATGCGCAGACGCCGGGCTGTATTATTTCTGCCGCGCAACGAATCAAAAAAAAAATAATTACAAACTAACCAAAATCTATATAATATATGTACATATATATATATCCAAATACAAAACAACCATAAGCTAACTTAAAACCCCTTTCGAGTTCTAAAAACGAATTATCGACGGCGGCGGCTCCAAAAACAAATCACGATCGATCGTTAAAGTTTTTCAACTGTGACCCGGGTTGTATTTTGTAAATGGAAGTTGAAGATTATTGAAATATAATCCCACATTCTGTAGCGAGTATAGTGTTTGAACAAACCTTGAGTTGAGTGTCGTCCCTCTTATGATACAATAAAAAATCCAACCTAAAACAAAAAAATAAATAAATATAAACGATCACTCGAAACTGGATCGTGAAAAATAAAATACAAAAATCGTTTTAAGTTGAAAATATAATTTTGTTTTAATTTATTTTCTCTCGTCTTTTAACGATACTTAAGTGCGGTACTTTAACTTCAGGCTTTTTGCATATTGGTCACCAAAAAAAGAGAAAAGAAGTTAAATTAGTGCAGTGTATAGACGTGTGCTTTGTTTGTGTTAAGAAAACAACAACAATTTCTTTCATTAACTTCAAAGCAGACAGAAAAAAACTAAGTTACATTCGGATAATGTTTTCATGATGAAAGGACTACTATTAGTGGGACTATTGCTCCTTAATATTGTAGTAGAGTCCCAATCGGCAAAGGATCGTTACGTGCGAAATAATAATAATAATAACAACAACGGAGAGGGAAATGAGAGGCATAGTAATGGGGGAGGTGGAGGTCGAAAGCAATATAGACAACCACACAGACAGCAACAATTACAATCGAGTAAACAATATCAAATTCAAAGGATTAGCAATAACAATCTGTCGAACGCACACACGAACTCAGAGGATAACCATACGGAATTCGTGAAGGGGAAAAGTAAGTGTGTTTTTTTTCCTTTCTGGAATATTTTTGTGTGTATGGGTTGAAGGGTTCCCTTTTTTTGAGGAATTTTATTTTCGTGGAATATTTTGCAACAAAAAGTCAAAAGGTATTTAATTTAAATTGTTTTGACAGTTCTGATAATTTGATCCCTCAGTTGGAATAAAATGGCTGTCAAAATTTGGTTGTAAAAATCAGTTCAAAATTAAGATCTTATATGAATACGAAATATGACAATTGTCTTCAAAGTTCAAAATGTAAAAAAGATCATCAGCGAAAAATATTTTAATTGACTGCTTTGCAATGTGAGCTTCGTAAAAGTCGCTGTTAATATCATTTCAGGGCCTATATCTCATGCAGTGAAATGAAGAACCGCCTATGGTTGGACCAGAGCGAAGCCTATTTTATTTTTTTTTTTTTCAAAAAGGTTTGGTGCGCGTTCAAGTTTATGGGTACCCTAATAAAAATTAATAGTGCGAGAGATTGGAAAATAGGATAGCAGTACATATGTAGGAGATTCCGATGCACATTGGTTTTAAATTTCTGTGCGCACCAAAAATGAGAGGGTAAATTAGAGCTATAGGGAAGGCATTTTACATTTATGTAGTGTGGCTAAAGAAATTATTTCTGTAATTAAATGTGACAGTATATCTGAAACTGTGATCAACGGTGAATTCGTGAACACTCTTATAAGTGGGAATATCAGAGTTTTAAAATATTCCTTAACATTAACAATATAATTTCGTTTCATATTTATGCTAATTTTAAAAATTTTCCATAAAATTGTTAATTCAATTCCAATTGGTTGTATCGTGTGTGTACAGCAAATATATAAATCAGTTGGAAAATAATTTCAAATGTAGTTCGTTTGACACCAGTTTGACACTTGGGTTAGAAAAGAGATCAGTTCTTGTGTAGAGGGGCTCAGTTTTTCTTTTAAATAAAAGCCTCTTATTACAAAATGACGATTTTAGTTCTAAGTAAAATATTTTAAGTATTTATAAGGAAAGGAAAATCATGTTTATCAGAAATTAGGCAGAAGATAATATTGTTTTTGTTTATGAATTTTATTAAACAGATATTCACCCCCATTAGAAAAAATATTGTAAAATTATAATAAAACACGGCCCTAGAAGCGGCAAATGGAATTTTAGTAAAACGACTATCGTTTAAATGTCAGAAGGGTGAAGAAAGAAGTGAACGGTAAAGTTTTAGTTTTACTTTAAAATCAATTGACACTTCTGGCGAATAACGATGATTATGAATTTTGGCGCCAACAAGTATACTTTCATTTTTCAAACGCTATTATTTTTAAACAAATTTCTTACGAAATGGAACTATTCTATAGTGGATGATAAAAAGGACGTATTATTGAATAAGCCTTTTTAAACTTCAATTGTGTTGTTTAGCAGTTTCTTCTTTATGTGAAGACCGAAGAGACAAATGAGTTCTTCTTTTTTTGTACATTTCTGCTGAGCAACTTTTAATATTTTTTAGTTTTGTTTCAGCAAATGGACCTAAAATTTCTTTTTTTACGATACTCTTATTTAAGTTGTCGCATTGATTGATGATAAATTCCAAAGCCATTAACTAAGAAATAAAAAAAAACATTGAAAGCCTCTATACCAAACCTTAACTAACTATAAGTTAATCTAGTAAAATCATTCAATGTAAATTATGAATCCACAATAAAATACAAAAATCTCATGCTAATCTATCTCTCCACACCTCAAACAACTAAAATAATTATGTATTTTCTGTCCTCGTATAAACAACACATATAAAGTGGCCAACCCTTCAAATAATAATTATTAAAATTTATCAATATGCGTCATGTTTTTTTTTTTTTTTGTTTCATTAAAATTCATAGATGATTTTGATTTTTTTTTCTTAATTCAATTCTTGGTTTTAATAATAATAAAAAAAAGAAGTTAATTGGTTAAATGATGTCCAATTAACATGCATAGATATATCAACATTTGTTTTTAATCATTTGCATGCGATTAAATATTTTTACATCAAAGCTGTCTTAAAGCAAAATAAATGATCAGAGAACATTGAAATTCTTATAGTACGACCTTAATTTAGGTGTTGTAAGATAAGTTTTTTATAATAAATCAATAGATCAATTATAATAAATCAATTTTATATTCTTTGTTGATTAAGATGAAAGATCTCTTGAATTCATGTTTTTTTTTCCATTTGCTAAATAAATTGTTAATCATTTTTTACATTTATTTGTAAGGATTTGGAGTCCCATTTATATTGATAACTTATTTTACAAATACTGCCTTTCTCAAAGAAAAAACGGTAGCTAATCCAAAAAGATTCTATTATCAAAAGCCTCAAAACCTAAAACTTTCATCGATTTCAAATCCAGTACAGGAATTATGTATAATCCTTCATTCATGTGACAAGTTGATTGATGATTATTTTGATGGATTAATTTTTCAAAAAAAAAATATATACCTATCGGTCATTTCGTAAAACGGACTTCTTCTTAAAGCTTATCAATTTATTTCATTTTATTTATAGCTCCATCAAAACATTTATAATACTTTATTTTGTTTACACATTAACTTTCATCGAACATAATATTTTGAGTACCTAATACCTTAAGAGCTTAGGTAAAACTTATAGTGAGACTAATCATCCATGAAACATCTGCCATTACCCTCATATTAATTTGATTAATTATGTAGGTGCTCGGTATATAGGCTCTATCTAGCTTGGAAATATGAAAGTTCTTTGATCGTTCTATTATTAGACATCGATACACAATTTCTTACGACTTTTATGGTCTAAAATGTATAGATTTATTTAAGCATGAGAAAAATTTAGATTCACAAAATTAATGGAAGATTTGTGTTAAGTAATCGTAAAATGATTAAAGTTGTTGCGAATTGGACTGAAAGCTATACATGGGTATGTCTTCACGCCCTCCTCGCACACAATACCAAATTTATGCAGTAAAATTTTTCTTTTGAAAGATCCAAGTATTAGCACTTTCTTTCTCCTTATCGTTCAAACACAGAACTGGTAGTACAAGAGTTTTTAAAAGCGTGTACTTCGACTTATATACCCGTTAGAAGTATTGAACCCAAATGTGTCCCCAAAGCGAAGTGGTAGCATCGGTTTTCTAGGATTATTCTCCGACAAATCTCAAATTTTTGTCAATTTTTCAGTAAGGCATCATCCCTGCTTCTGATTTAAATCCGTTTAAACTCCTGAAGGATGTTTTTCAGTCAATTTAGATTTCAAACTAACTCAACGAATTTAATGAGTTAACCATGGACTAACTGCACCAGATATTTCTGATAAATACGTGCTTCTGAAACTATCAGAAATGAGGGGTTGACACTATGTTCCATAAAGTGCCGCATAGTATCGACCTCTCTGTTTTTGACTAAATTCAATGTTAATCCTACTCTGGAAAATTGTTTTTGAGTTAACTCGGTCTTAATTTATTTAGAATAAATAAACCCTGATTTAACTTCGAGTTAATTCAGCACTGAGAAACTTGCATTCGTGAAGTATGCTCTAAAAGGAACCTACAAAATGGCGGAAGGGATACATGTTCCCTTCCGCCATTTTGTAGGTAGCTAGTCTATTGATTATTTGACCCATAAAACGTAGTAGCCCATGGCGTAGTATTTAGATAAGTAGCACTGTTACGCCGAAGGTCTTGGGTTCGACTCCCAGTCTATGCGTCTACAAATAAAAACAGAACGGGTTATTACCTCTTGCAAGAAATTGTAACAGTATCTCTTGTCATGAAAAAGTGCATCTCACTTAAGCCTTTCGGATTCAGCAGAAAATTCAAAATTGTAGGTCCCCTCCATTTCTGACAATAACATGCACATAAAAACGCTTGGAGTTGTTAGTCACTATAAGTTCTGGTTCTACATAAGTTAACGCGCCACCAAATCTATTTATTTTTTTTTCCAAAAGGCAGATATTGGTTTTATTTAAATCTTGATAGAAGACTGAAGAATGTCTTTTTTTTAATATTTTAACAAGAAAACATTTTACGTCAGTCCAAATATGTTTTTATTATGTTTAACTGATTTTTTGAGAAATTCGAACGACTTATTAAAAAGTTTCTAAAGTTCACTGACAAATTAAAAAAAAATATACTAATTCAATAATCAACCTAGAAATCAGGTGAAAATGTTGAAAGTAGAATGGCACAAGAAATCTGATACTTTACTCACCAAAATCATAAAATATCATAATGGTTTTTATTTTAAATAGTATAGATAGCAATAAATTAAAAACAACACAAAAAAAAATCAGGGTGTGTTTAAAACCAGCTACCAATTAGCAACATTTAGTGAATTCTTTTAAATTTTCTATACTATATTTGTATACAAACCATAGTTCAAGATCAACAATCTGACTCATGCCATTTTTAATTGAATAAAATTATTTAACATTGTTTCTTTATTCAAATTTTGTTTTATTTTTTTTTTTTTTTTGCAGATAACTATTATAATTAAATAAAAATCTATTATCATAAAATACGCTCTTTTATTCATATAACAATCTTGTCTTTCTTATCAACTTAACTTAGATCTTTTTTCGTGTATAAAATCTCGTGCCCTAAGACATTCAAACCAAAAAGCAAAACTAACAGAAAACATTAATTTTGAAACAAAAAAAGATATAAGAAGAGTCAATTAATTAAACATTCGATTTCTTTGTTTTCTTTTTTTATTAATCAAGTAATTAATGTGATATGCTAATATAATTGGTTGGTATTAATATTGATTTTTTTGACTGCGTCAAAAGTTCCAGAGCCACGAGATGAAATGACAAAAGTTTTTGCATAAAAATCTTCCTCGTTGTCTGGTTCGTCAAATATACTCATAAATTAAAGACAAATAATTCCATTTTTATCTTAGCGAAGATATCTTTATAACATCAGATTGGTGTATTTATCTGAAAGATATTATTAACTCTTATTTAATATTTGCTACAGGAAAGTAACATATTTTAGCAAACATAAGAATCGATTTGTCAAGCATTTTGTTTGTACGTTAAGATATATTCGAAGAATTCAAACAGAGACCCCTTCACTTTGAACATTTCGTTTCGGTTTCTTTTTTGCCAAAGAAACAAGTATTGCTTCAATGTGCCATCAATCTTAGGTTTTACGGTTGAGTTGAAGTCTCTGTCGTGTTCATACTGTCTTGATGGGAGACCCAATTACTTCAGTTCTCTGTTTATGTCGATTTCGAGTAAAAAAAAGAAAAACAACCTCAACAACATAGATATGAGGTTTTATGTCAATAAAAATTATTCACCTGGAATTTAAACCTTTCCTTCTGCACTTTGTTCTCTGAAAATGTTCCAGATCCAGAAAAAACCAACAACGTTCATAATTTAAAGCCTCATATATATTATTTGATTATACGCGTGTTTTTTTGATTACATTATTGACAAAGTCACACGAAAAGATGCATGTTGTGTGTGCATATAGCACACAATTCTGGTGCACTAGTTTGTGACATGTTGAGCCCTCGCATTCTGACAGATAAGATATGGAAGAAAAAAGCAGTTTTGAAATCAACATTGAAAACCAGATAAGCTAGATTATAAACATATGTACATATACCTACATACATTTTTATAGTCAACACTTTCAAATTTAAACTTCAAACAAAAACAGCAAAGAAAATAAAAAATGTATGTATCTTTAAGATAAAAATTCTACAAAATAAATTCAAACCAAAAAACCAACCGTCGTCGTCGCTCGTTGTTGTGGTCGTCTTGGACACGGATCGTCTCAGGGCATTACATGCAAATAACATGAGAGCCCGTGAGCTGGAAAAGTGTCGCATTTGCGTAAAATTATGCATGGCACGTATAATCCAGAGTGAACTATGGGCGCATGGTGTTGAATGACAAACAAGCCTTAGCGCAAACGAGCCTCATTGCGATATATATATTTTTTTTTGTTCTTCTACTTTTTCCACTTCTTTTGTTTTTTGCTTTGCTGGGTTCTTTTTTGAATTTCTAGGAATAAACGTCATGGAAAAAGGTATAGAGAAAGAAAAAAATCAGCAAACGTGTAACAAAACAACGGCGACATCGATGATGGTGATGATGGTGACAATGATGGGAGAGCACAAACCAGACGAGTTGGAATTTCATGTCACCGATTGTGACAGCTTCAGACGAAATCTGTTATGGGACGCAGCAGTCTGAAGTGGGATGACCACCAGAAAAAGGTCTCAGACAGACAGTTATACAAATACAATATAAAAATAAAAATAGAAGCAAAACAAAAAAAAAATTACTGCGAGGAATCAATCAGTGCGGGTGGTTTTATAATTTGACGTTTGTGCTACCTGTCAGCTTGGATGTAAATGTTTTTGAAAACAACTTCTGAATTTCTAAGAGATGAATTTATATGAAATTAAGTCATATCTTAAGCGTATACTATTTTAAGAACTGACTTTAGATGCAAATTGAAAAAGAAATAATAGAAAACATCAATCAAGGTTTCATGTTGGGCGCCATTCGAGACTTTGATCTTCACAGGACAGCATAATAATAATGCAAACAAGTTCTATAATTAACATTCATATATGTAATTATTGATGCAAATATTTTTTTATGAAAAATAAAAAAAAAAAATTTCATGTCGGGCGCCATTTTAAATTTTCTATGTAATTTATTGATTTAACTAGGGGATACAATTATATAAATTTACATACTTGTAAGATTTAAAGTAATAAATGACATATTTCAAATAATTTGAGTTAGAGATTTCAATACTTCCTCATCAAACCAAGTGGAGTTCAATAATTATTCCATAGAAGTCAAATCACTTGACGGTTACATAGGTATAGTAGTAAATTCACAGATGAAAATTATTTCTCCTCATTTTCACATCCAGCAAATGCCGCAATATTTAAATTTAAAAGTTACATGTGAATTAAATTTAAGAAATCATTTAAATACAGTTTCGCGTTGGGCGCCATTTAAAATGATTTTATTACAACAAATATTAATGAACATTTGTCGAATTTTTCCATTAATGTGTCTTACTCGTCCCTTCAAATACTTGACTTCCAATGTAGTTATCTTGGAAGTCCTAGAAAATTTCAAAATTCGTTCATCGTTGGGCACCTGCATTTAAAGATGGAGCGGATACAACTTAAGGTAGATAATTAAATCATTACTTTGTTAATTCTTTGTATAGTAGTTTCCAAATATAAAATATATACCTACTGAAGTTTTATTAACAAGTAAAGAAGAAATCCAATTTCATTAAATATGCTTGACAAAATTTATGAAATTCAAAATAACTATAATATGTCAGCAGATCTTAAAGACTTGGTCCAAATACAGAAAAATAAAGTAGTCGAATACCATCATAATACGATTGATTTAAATTAAGAAATATACCTGTAAGTACCAATTCGAGGAATATGCTTCTTTTTGGACGTCTTTCTAAATTTTTTTTTTTTTGCAGTGAAGAATTTTGTTTGTGTTCCACACAATGAACTCTGAAATCCGAAAAAAAAGTCTTGAATGAGTTATAAAGCTCTACGATATATATACAAGATCCCTCAAATCAAATTACAAGATTAAGTTAAGTATTTTGTATATTTTTAAAATAGAGTTTGAATCTCAACTCTTTCATTTAGGTATCCTCTTGGTCTAGTTAAAATGATTAAATTACAGGAAATCCTTAAAATAGAGACATTTTAACAACAGCAATTATAAATCTTAAAACATCAATTTAGTAATGGAATTAGTTTACTTCATCTTTATCTCCTAAGCAGTAGAATGGCATCGAAGCAGATCAGCTTAACCCCACGCTAGATTTTCAAAAACATAAAACAATAACAAATCCCATCTAACCACATACAAAATCTGTAAAACAACTTTTTGCATCATAGAAAAAACCCTACGACCTCGTCTCTGATTAAATCCATGTAGGCTTAAACCAAAGATAATAATAATAAAAAAAAAATAATAAAAATACAAGAAAAAAAAATTAAACTTAAAACACTTTGAAGAACAGTGAGTGGTCGTCATCATCATTATTATCATACTCATCATTATATTCACTTTTATCATCATCATCATTATTCTACAACCACAACAACAACAATATTGTTGCCTCTGTAGAATTCACGCGCACCTTATGATGCCCGATTGCATGTTTAATGCAATAATCACACGAGAAGAAAAGTACTATCCTCAGCAAAATGTCAACATAACCCAACATTTACCCAACAACAACAACAACAATAATAACAAGACGAGTTAGATATATTCTATTTGCAGATAAAAATTTTCTCCCCACACATGTTTTTATATGCCCACTCACATTTACAACACAACCACACTCATACAATCCAATAAAAACAAATAAAAATAACAAACAAATAAAAACTGAGAAATTTAAGTTTTTATTCCTGGTTTTGAGTCTTCATACTCAATACAGGTTTTCCTTGAGACACTCACTCCCAACAACAATACAAAACAAGAAAATCCAACGCAGACACAGGGAAATAAATTCTCACAAATACATCTTAACAAAAAATAAAAAAAAACTATGCACAGCAAAAGTGAGACAGCAAGAAAACAACGTAGGCGAACTTTGTCTCTCTCAAATAGATACCAACTGAAAGAAAAAAAAATATAATAGTTGGGTGAGCCAGATCCAGTGCAACAACTACCAGCAGCGATACAACAACAACTTAAACAACAGATACCTGTAAGGCACAGCTTACATGCCTCAGCCCTATAATTAAGCTCGTTTTGTTCGATTTTTCTTCTTCATCATTTTCTTCCTCGGCATTTTGATATGAAAAATACCAAACTCTTCAGGTTAAGTAAGCCGACAGATTCAACACTCTATGGTTTGACCATTGTGTCTGCAGAATAACACAGCTACCTATTTGTAGTGTACTCCTGTTGGGCTAACTCGTTTACAAGATTATCACGCAACTTCCACACGCATTCGAATGTGTTTTTTTTTTTTTCTTGTTCTTTACCCGTCGTCGTCGTTGGACCTCTCGACTGTCCGTCCGCCAAACGAGTTTATGGCGCCGTTCAGCTCTCTTTGCGCAGAGATATACTTATATTTTCAATTGTCTTTCGAAAGCAGCAACAGTTCAGCATTTTATTGCCGCCACAGATAATTGTTGCAAAAAAAAAAAAAAAAGAAAAAAAAAATGAAGAATTAAAAAAAAAACCACAGGCACCGAAGAATTCATTTAGAATGCTTCAAGTGCCTTTCGCACTAAGATATTCTTCTATTATTTTAAACCATTATGGTGAGAGGGATTAGGAAGGTCTCCTGGTTTGGATGTTTCGAAATTATTAAGCTTCTAACATCAACTATTGCCACCACATACACACACTCTATACGAAATTCCAATGAATTATTTATCGCAGCGTCTGGTGAGTGTTAATGACTGTCGCGTGTGTCTGTCTCCTTTGAGTTAATACCGCACGTGCTTTGATTTACTTTCACCATAAATACACCATAAATTAATTTCAAAGGCTAAATTCATAGAAAACCACCGTTAACATTTAATCTAAATTATAATTGAAATAAAGTTTGCTGGTCAAGTCTTTTGTTTTATCTGCGTCAACGTAAAAAATCATCAAAATATGTAAAAAAAATTCACTCAGTTAGTTCTTTCATTTTATGACTGGACTGAGAATATATATAAATTCAACAATCTGTGTCCAATTTGTTATGCGATTGCCGTGTAATGACTTTTGATTTATACCTCTGAAATTCAAGATTTATCCCCAAAAAAAATGCTGTATCTTATATGGCTTGCCTTCTCCCTGTATGAAAAGAAGAAACACAGATAATAACAATAATTTTATGACAATTTTATCTATTACTTAAAATCTTAATGGTGTTTGGCTTGATGCTGTTGCTCTTGCTGTTGCTGCTGCCATATATCTCTCCCTAAGTTATCCCATACGGTTCCAGGTATAAGCCAAACCCGATCATCCAACTTTAATTTTTAGGTTTTTTTTTTTTTTTTGGTTGGGTATTCTGTTCTTTGTTGTTATCTTTGGTTTTTTTTTTAACTTCATATTTTATTTCATGAAGAAACTCCATATCCAGGTGTTTTTTTTTTTTTTTTTTTTTTTTTTTTTTTTTTTTTTTTTTGTAAACGTTTTCCAAGAAAACCGTTTAAAACAGCCAGAATGTTGTCCGCCAGTCCGGTTCAGCATCATTTTTCTGGTTCTTGACTCTCTTCTTACACCTAAGGGGGTATTCTTAATTCGTTTTTGTTCGTATTAATGTTGTCTGTTGTTCAAGAGAAATACGAAGAAATTATAGGATTTTTTTTTGATTTAGTTTAAAAGAAAAGATTTGTTTCTCAGAAAGAAAAATGGTTAATTTCAAGTCTATTGCCACAGTGCTTTTAACAGGTTACAGGAAAATGTATTAACTTACAAAGTTGAGGTTGAATTTTTTAAAATAGTTGGGTATGTTATTTACAACTTGGCTCTTATTTCATAAATTAAGGTTAAAAATAAAATAAGGAATTCCTGTTAAATTAATGTTCGTTTACTAAATTTTACTTAAAAGCGATGATTAGTCAACAAATGGAACTTTTAATTATTGAATTCACAGAAATTGTTTCAATTTGAAATGAATTTTTCTTTTAAACGAAGAAAAGTAAAACAAGCAGTTCAATATTAATATAAAGTGACTCTGCATTTAACTACAAGGGTTTTATCACACAAAAAAAAAAAAAAAAAAAAAAACAGGAATTATCAATGCAAACAAAAACTACAATAAAATGTTGTAATGTTTCTACAAAATTTCTATTCAGCGCCATATGGCCATTTACATCATCTTCATCCGTTATAATGGACACAAAAATTATAAATCAAAAATTATCAAAGATAAATTAAAGAAACTCAGTCAGAGTAGGGGCCACCCACAAAAAACTCCATCAACCTCCTACAAATATAATGAAGGTCTAAAATCCATCAATAACTTTCAACAAGCATGAAAGATGAAACCAAACGAACAAAATAAAAAAAAAATCAATGCTTTTACAATAGTCGTATTTATATATGCCCGCTCATCTTTTCGACGAAAGCTAGGGTGACACTAAAAATTACTTCGAAACTTGCACCCACCTAATTTAAAATATTCCACAGAAAAAGCTTAGATTTTAGAATTAAATTAAAAAAAAAAAATAAATAAATAAATCCGTAGGTTTGTGTTTTATGTCTTCTTACGACCTGAATATAGGCGTAGGGCAGAGATGCTGGAATACAATGCTACATCAGCTATATAAGAAAGTCACTAGCTATCATTTTATTTATGCTAAATAAATTGCTACCCATTAATTAGTGTGATTTAATCTCATTTCCGATTTTTCATTACGTAGACAATTTTAAATTTAAACAATGACGCAGATGACACACAAAAACTTTGGGTCGTCGTTGTCGTTGTTGTGTCGCTTCTTCCGATTTAGTATGTGGGTTGGTTTGATTGGATGCTTTACACTCTTTGAACAGGTTGTCGTTGATAATTTCTTTTATTTTTTTTTTTGTTCGGTAAATTTGAAGACATAATACAAATTCACAGGAAGTTGGTCAATTTGTGGTTTGCAATATGATTGTTTGCTTGTTTTTTGCCTGGTTAAACCTTTGTTTTCCAAGAAGAAGTGGGTTTCAATCAACTCATTAATTGTCAATTTTATAAGTTTTTATTGAACAAATATTTTGATTTCAAAATATACATACATCCAAGATATAAATGGCACAAACAGCACACAGTTGTTATTTTTTTTTGTTTTCTTCACAGTTTAGAGATTTATACACAAAAACATTGGGGTTACACTCCCGAGCTTGATGCCATCAATCATAAAATTGGCAACAAAACAAAAAGAGGAAAATACATTTTCATGAATAATTATCTGTACTGCAAATTTTTCTAGGTTGATGGCATCTATCAATAAATTTTTTTTTTTTTGAAACGTAAGACAAAGTCATTTATAGAATATGACTTTTAAATTTGATACATGCATCCGACAGTATTGAGGGATTGGTGAAATCAAATATATGAAATCGATGACATTTATATAAACTTATCAAATGAAAGTTGTATACCACACGCGCATTCCACATTTATAATTTTCTATGGTTCTGTGGTTAGAGTGCGCTTGCGGTTAAAAGGAGTTCTTTAACTTCTTTGCATTGTAAACCACATGCTACTATTTACACACATAGACGAGAGCACATATTTTATATATTTTTCTTGATAATTTGATATTTATTTTCTTGGTTTTTCTTTGAACTTTCTAAGTGAGTATTTGATGACACTAAAAAAATATCCTTAAGTAATATTGATTTTGATTTAAAAAAAAGAAAACAAAAGACCTGAATAGAAAACTGGATTTTTTTTATATACTTGCCTTGATAGTTAAATGTTTTTTTTAGGATTTTATTAATTTGTACATTTCTTGATCTACATTTTCATGATCTATTCTATATTTTGTATTCCAAGTGGGAGTGAGTTCTTTTTATTATATCTTTCGATTTGTGTTCAATTTATTTAAAAACATTAATTACACCCATTCATTTGTACAATTGTAGTAATAAAATTGTATTAAATAAAAAAAGCTCACCTATAAATCTGAAGGCGAATATAAAACAAAAAAATATAAAAATTAAATTTATACACAAAACAAAAAAGCATCGCCCACAACCAGCACACAACAAAAAAACATTGAAACAGGTATTTCCAATGTTAAGTTGTGATAGAATTTACAAAAAAAAAAAAATAAAATAAAAAAGGGCACACACTGGCTTCCCCTTAAGTTTTTTTTTTTGTTTTTTTCCTTGTTGTTGTTATTTGTGGGCGTTCTGGATGTGAAAAGTGTGCCATCGTACCTCCAAAATGCATTGTCTCTCTATTGAATGTTCCAGTCTTGCATATAGATGAATATAAAATTTAAATAATGTGCATTTATAGAAAATTGTAACGGAACTCTCTGTTCGTGGGCACAGTCTTTTTATTTGAACAATTTATTATATCAAAGTTAACAACAAAACTACTTTCTTTTATGCCTTCTTTAAACAAAACATAAAATTGAATAATATTAAAAAAAAGACCAAAGAAGTTCTCTTGTAGCTGCAAGGCAAATAAAAAGATTCAAATTTATCTCTAAAAAAGAAATAGGCCTGTAAATTCTTTGATGGATTTGTTATGTTCTTTTTGCGTTCACCATAACCATTAATGTTTTAAGACAAGAAATGCCTCTAAGGTTTATTTGAAAAGCGTTATTATTAATTAAGGGTTATAACATTTAATGATTGGATTTATCCATTTTTGGAGTTCTAAGAATTCGTTTCAAATCGCCCGGCTTATTTACTGAAGAAACAAAGGAAAATAAATATGAAAACAAACAAACAAAAAATTGAACAAACTATTCCGGGTAGAACTAACAGAGAATTTTATTGTGTGTCTCCAATTTGGAGACCGCCTTTTATTTTATTTTTTTTTTGTCAATGGTTTGGTTGTGCAATTTCGATTGAATTCTTTGCAAAGATCGAACATGACAGTACGAGTAGCGGAAGAAAACAAAGCGAATGAGATACCAATTTTTAGAGAATTTTTTTTAATTGAAATATTTTTTTTTCTTTCTGTGCGAAAGGATTTTTGGGCCGAAAAAATATTTCTTTATAAATTTTAACAAACAAATATTTGAAATATTTGTGAATGGTAAGAGTTTTTCTTGAACTCACAGCATGATCGTCAATTATTTTTTTATCAACGAAAGGAATTTGGTAAAATTACTTCAAGAACAAAAGAAGTTGTATAGAAAAAGTGTTTCGCTAAGTTGAAAGAGCCGACCACAAATTCTGAATATTAATAGTAATATAACATCAAAAGATATGTCTGTGCGTTGTTTTGTAAAGCCAGAATTCTTATGAATTTAAAATTAAATTTTGTCATGGATAAATTCTTAAATTATTAAAATTAACATATTTGGGGGAAAAAAGCTTAAACTAATTCCTTCCTTATGCCAACCATTTTATTTTTATATAAATGAAAAGGTAATAATCCTCTTAAAGGTACGAAAATTGCATTAAATAGTTAGAAACTTGATTGGACTTTAATATTATTTATTAGTTTTTAATGCTTTGCTAACGAGAAGCCCAGAAGCAATTTCATTTATTAATTACAAATCAACAAAAATTTTACATTTAAATATTTAACGTCAAACAATAGAGTTGATTAGCGAATTATAAGCTAAGACAGTGTGTTTATTTTTGGTTCATAAAGTAACAACATTCCGAAAATTCTAAACCATAGAATTCTTTCAAAATATATTGAAACATGTGAAATAGAAATTTATTTTAGTACTTCATTTGGAAAGTTATTTTGTTAATTAAACAGCTGGAAACATATTGATAAAGGATTTATTAAATTATTACCATAAAATAGCTTCCGACTTTAATTAAAACGAAAGAACTGAACATAGAACTTCATTGTACCTTGATTGTTTTTATTGGTTTCGTTTGTTAACACTTTAATTTTTTTTTTTAAATATTTGATTGGTCATTAAATAAATTAAACATTTTATTGACTAAATTCTTAACGTATTATTTTAGCTTTTACATTCATTTAAAAAGTTACGAAAAGTTAAAAAACGAAGAATTAAATTTTTTCCACAATGATTAAGAAATTGTTGTAAAAGACATAAATTATTTGTAAATAATAAGATCTTACTAACGAACTTAATAAGGCTTGAATACTTTTGTTTGTTTATAAACAACTATAAAATTAAAACATTTAGTTTCCTAATGATCAATTTCAACTAATATGATGGTCATCTTACTGCCAATAATGCTTCTGTATTGTATATAAAAAAAAAACGTAAATGCCTTTCGTTAAGCTTATACTTATGAAAATACTGAATTATAAAATGTTAAAATTATGAATAAAATTTCTATAATTTCTCCATTTAACTAAGTGGAAAGTTAAATTAATTTTTTACTCACTAATTATTATTATTATAATCTATTTCGATTAAATATAGGAAGTCAAACAAAAGAACTGAGCAGCAAGCTTTATTTTAATTTGATTAGTTTTTATTGCTTTTGTCAAAATATTTGATTGGTAATTTTTTTTTTTTGTAAATTATATCAACAATAAATTAAATATTCTTTGGATTCGTTATAATTTGTGTGCATTTTTATTAAGGAATGACTATAATACGAATGAAAGCGCATACACACAAATTAAGACATAAAAAAATATGTTTTAATTTTATTTTTTTGTCACGAAGCTAAATCTGATTAGACTTTTCTTTTGTATAAAATTCAATATAAGGTCAAATTTACATAAGTTTATTATTAATAGCTCAAATGTACCTAAGTTGCATTTGAAATATATAAAATCAATTTATATATGAACGAACATATTGTTGGTGCGAAAAATTAAAAAACGAAAACAACAAATTAGATATTTTAACAACATAAGCACGTAGATAATAAAAGTAAAATACATAATTATTATGTTTATTGCATTTTAATTTGAATGTAAGGAGACTAATAAGAAATTAAATTTTTTAAACATTAATTTCATTTATTATTAATATTAATATGTTTAAAATAGAAAATTGTTATTCAGATTAAAGGATATATGAATAATTTTATTTTTGGCATAACACAGAATGATTTAATAATCAAAATATTTTCGCGAGCTATTTGACAAAAATAAATATGCAAATTTCAAGAATTTATTTACAATGAATTAGCAAATATTTAAAACAAACTTTTTTTTAAGTTTTTTTTTTTATTCCTTAAATATGAATTGTCTCATATAAATATGAAAGTCAGTTATAGCAAAATTTATCATCAAATATTACCAACAAGGTGAAACTTTGTAGACCAATACAACATCCTTCAAAATAAAAGATATAAATCTCACTACTGCTGTAAATATATTTAATGATTTGATGTTTGTAAACAGGTTTTATTTTTGATATCATAATTTTAAAGAAATGAAATTCTACCTATTTATAAAATGAGTCAATTTACTTAAATAAATAAAATAAATATTTTTCAAATTCCTATGAGTATTTTAAAAATTTTTATCTACATAATTGCCTTATTGTCATGCAAGATTATTTTCTTAGGGAATAAATTCTAAAAATACTTACTTTATTAAATCTTGTTTTTTTTTTTTTTTAAATAATAAGTACATCAAACACCACTAAGCAGAAAAAACATTAATTTGTGAATATTTATACTTTTGTTGTGAATCTCTTCAAATCACTAAACGTGATTGGTTTATTAGTAATTTTAATATACTAATTAGCACAAACCTAAGTTTTGCTGAATTTATTTATTTTTTTTTTTTCATCTCAATTCTAAATAAATAAAAAATTTAAATGAAACTTTAATTTGAATTTAAATTAAAAAAAAAAAAAACACGTTTCGTTTCGTTATATTATAATATATATAACCTTGCTATAATTTTTCTTTGAAATACCAAAAGTAAAACAAATTAAACACGAGCTCTAAAATCAATACAAACAAAAAAATATGACTACCCCCCTTTCAATCTGAAGAGGGGGAGAATAACTCGCTGTATACAGCAAGTAATTATAATTTGATTGCGTAAATTTTTTCGAATGAGAAGAAACAAAAACAACCAACAAAACATATTATATGTAAAATACTCTGTAACGATGACGTGATGGCCAGAGCGAAGAACTTTTGTGTGTCAAGAGTTGTATTATATGTATTTCTTCTGTATTGGCTGGTGGTTTGTTTCGTTTTTTATCGAACATTTATACTAATTGCACATAATTGCCGTGCATCTATAATTAGTACAACCGATACATATTAGCAACCCTGATTTAAAAAAAAAACAAAAAAAAAAAACCCAAGAGACCATCATTTTTGACACTTAATTTACATATAAGTGTGTTTTTATATTATATGTGGCTGATGAGGCGGTGGTTAAGTCTTCTTAAGTGTGTAATGGGTTTCGTTTCTTTTGTATACCTACATATATAGAATAGGACACATGCTGGACTGTTCGATTTGAAATTAAGTGTTGTTGTTTTCTTTTTTGTTGTATTTAAAGAAAAAAAGAAAAAGACAAGACAAAATTCCTTGAAAGCAGATAATCCCTCTTAAGGAAGGTACACGAATCTTTATCTGAGTTTCCATTTATCTAATGCCTGAGGTCATTTAAGAACAATCAACCATCATTAATCTCTTATAGTTTGACGTTCCCTAAAAGGGAATTCCAATAATTTGGAGTGTAAAACAAAAGAGCTGAACAGAGAACTTTATTATAATTTATGTATTTCTTATATTTTTTTGTTTGTATGGCATTTAATCGAAATATCAATATTTTAATCAAAAAAAGGCAATTTTAATTTCACGGTATAACAGACAAAAGAATTTAACACCAAAATTTGTGTTGATTTTATGTTGTTGTTTTTTTTCGAATTAAGCTTGCAAATCATTGCCATAGATAGAGTGGTTTTTTTGGTTCACACTAAAATAATTATAAAGCCAAAATTGGTAATTATTTTTAAAAGTTATATCAAAACAAAGATTTTTTTATTAGTATGCCAAACAATTAATGGTCCATAGAAAAATTTTGAAAGATGCCAAAATAAGACTAATTACATACAACAGCAAAAAAAGTGTTAAAAGTTTATATGTATTCAATTTGATTTTGTTTGTTTGTTTTTGTTTGTTTGTTTTTGTTTTTGTTTCTTATGCTATTGTCTTTATATATAACCTTTGATTGGCATTATTTGTCTTATTTGTTAGCTATTAATTAAATATCTCCAAACGAAGTAATTTACACAAATAAAAGAGCTGCGAAACGAACTTGATTTAAGCCTAAAGCAACATACATAATATTGTTATAAAGTTTATGGTTAGAAATATTTAATTACCTTTTCGTTGATGGAACTCTGACATCAAAATAATAAATAAAACTTGCAAATAAAACAATTAGCAAAGTCATAGCTAAGGATGACATAAGATTCTACACGCTACCTCCTGAATTTTTTTGTTGGTTTACAACAAAAGTATAAGAAAAAAATCAGGGAAATAATTAATAAAAAGTATTTAACCCGGATTCAAAAAAACTGAAATTCCAAAGGGATAATTGAGATTTAGATATTTGGTAAAACAAATAATTTTAAGTACCGTTATGTGGAAATATTTAAGTATTATTAAGTATTAGTTTACAGCATTTTGTGTCGATTTTTTTAGCACCTTTAATATTTATTTTTGTAATTAAAAATTAGAGTCTCGCTTAGCGGAGATAATTCCAATATTAGTGTTTTTAAAGTTATATCGTTATTCTTTAAAAATAAACTATCAAGTTATTCATTTATCATATTCTTTTAAATAATAAAAAAGGATGTTTTGAGGTTAAATCAATAAAAGATAAACGCTTGAATTACTATGGGAGTTTCTTGTATAGGTTTCGAGGAGAGGGAGATAACAAGACGGGTAGCAGATAGAAATTAAAAAGGAGTAAATTTTGTTTTTGTTTTATATTAATTTGTTTTGGACCCCGATTATATTCAGTTAAAAAAAAATCAAAGGTCTGAATGCCTTAAATATAAGAATTATAATGAATTGCAAATAATATTAGGAAGTATAAAATAATAAAACATCGAAACTGCTTTTTAAACTTTCATTAACATTACATTTGTTTAAACAAATGTTTCTATTGATGATTTAAATAAACAATGGCAATCTATCCAGCATCGATTGTTTATATGGATATTAAGTAAAAAATCTCTTTAAGTAAACCACGATCAAACAATCTATCATTTTTACAAATACTGAATATTAACACACAAAAAAAGAGTGTATAAATATGAATACCCGTAATTTCAAAGCCCTATTCGGGCCTCCTATTTTTTTTTTTTTAGAGAGAAGGGAATTGCAAGCATAAAACATAACAATCACGATCAACGATCACGATCATTTAACAATTCGGGACCACATTCAAAATCTTTTTTTTTATTTTGCTCCATCATCATCATCATCTTCTTCTTCTTCTCTTTCAAGAACAAATCGTGTCTTGGTGGTATAACAAATAACAGATTTCAAAACTTTTGGTGCACGATCAATGTATTTATAAAAAAAAAAAATATTATCATGGGCTGGTATACCAAAAGATAGATATCTATTCTATTTCGAGTTCATTCTCTTTCTCTCTCTCCCTCTGAATATGATGCAATCAATTTTAAAACGGTCTTCAAAAATGCATTCATCATTTGTGTGTATATATATGCAACGTCAACACGATCGGTACCAACAATCGTCTTCTCTATATTTTTCTTAGATATTTTCCTGTCGTTCTCTCCTCACGATCATGACGATGGACGCTCTATAACACTCTAATGTCTATCTATACACACTATACCTATCCTTACTATAAGAAGCAATGTTAGCAATTGTTTGACTGGTTTTACCAATCTCTTATATCTTTCCACTCTTTCACTGACTTCACTCTAATACTGCCTGACTGCCTTCTACACGAAAGGTCTAAAGTCCAAGTGTAATAGAACATTATATTTTGTTGTTGTTTCTTTACAAACTTCAGCGTGTGGCGGTTGGTTGTGGCGACGACAAACGGCCACATTTACGGATTAACGTCGCCTTGCAAAAATTCCACAGGAATATACCTCTAATATCTATGTATATGATTAAACTACAAGAAAATATATATGTATGTCTATGTATGGCCTCTCTGCCAAATGTCGCGCCACAGTCTTATTTTTTATAGAAAAACTGAGGTTGGGTTTTAGTTTGGTTAAAGTTGATTGGGGAATTTTCTTTGGCCTCACGTCTCGTTCTAAAGAAAAATATAATACATATCTAGATGCGAATAGAAAATCGATGAATGTTTGTATAATAAAATACTTTTCAGATCACTTGATCGAGTCCAAGAAGTATATATAGTGACAATTTTAATTTAATGATCGTTTTGTTTTTTTTTTTGTATTTTTTTAAAAGAAATCAAGAAAGTTCACCCCATTTCGTTTAAGTTGCTATCAGTCAAGTCATAGAGAGAGGGGGAATGTAGAATAATGTGTTCGTAGAACAAATAATTTGAAAGACAAATAAATTTCAATGAATATTGCGAACTCAGTATGAAGTTTCCTTGTAAACACATCAAAACAAAAGAGCTGAGTAACGAACTTTATTTTTCGTAAACATATTGAAAAAATTATAAATGTTGAACAGAAATAGAAAAAAGTTGCGTAAGAAAGGAAATTTTATGAAAATGTACGGTGGTAAATAGAACGTAGGGTAAATAAGGGCAAATATAAAGAACGGTAAAAAACTTATTTTCCAGGAAACATCTATGTCGGGGGTAGGATAAACTAAAAACGGGTGCCTTACGTGTAGCACGTTACATGTAATACGGTTAGTGTCATACGTACATGGTACGACATATGAACCGTAATCTGGCATTAGGATGAACGTTTACACATCTTAACCGTGAGTCCTGACACTCACACATTTTGTAAAATTTAATTAAAAGGGAAATGAAATGAAATGTCATCTACCATTAACCACTGTGGACGAGTCCCTTTGTTGTATGCAAAGCCTCAGAAAACTTTATGTTTTAAGTTTCGAATTATTTATTTTTCTAATTTAAAAATCGTATAAGAAGGTTTTTAAGCAAAAAATCATACCAATGTCGTGCTCAATTAATTTCAATTTCCTTATTATATTAATTGCAACAATTATTGAATATGTTCCTAGATATTAAAGAAGTTATGTAATGTATCTATAGCATACAAAAGAAAGCTTTTATAATATAACAGATAATTAATTCCAATTCCCAACCAAACCGCCCAAAGACTTTTATCACATAAAGACCAACTTAGTGGTGTGTTTATTTTTATTTCCACCATTGGTTGGTTGGCTGGTGGTTCTTGCCTTATTTGGGCAAGTTCTACTATTGATTATTACAACGACATCTCTGTGATTCAACATGTTGCCCAGATCGATGACGATGATGTTGATTCTTTTGGTCATGATCGCACTATCTATATAGCTATAGAATTATATTATATCAACAACTGGAACGTATATTATCACTTTTATTGGTCCAAGTCTGGTGATGGTGATGGCGACAGTGACGACTGGGGGTATAGTGGTGGCGGCGTCATAACCATATTGGGGAATACAAGCTGGGATATAGTTATATAAATTAGGATTCTATTGATATATTAGTCTGACATATGTGGCGCCAAAATCACAACATTTATCTAACCACTCTTCATTTTTTTCTTCTTCTTGCAGTTTGTATTGGAACTAAGGCACGATTGTCGGTGCCATCGAACCGGGAACATCACTATAGGAATTTAAGAGATCGATATAACAATTGCACGTATGTTGATGGTAATCTGGAACTAACATGGCTGCAAGATCCTAATTTCGATTTGAGTTTTCTTGAGAATATTCGCGAAGTGACGGGCTATATACTCATCAGTCACGTGGATGTGCAGAATGTCGTTTTTCCAAGGTAGGTTTTATTTACTTTTGTTTGTTTTATCTTTTTTTACATACTAACAATCTATATTACGTTTTTTAGACTTCAAATTATTCGTGGACGAACACTTTTTAAGCTGAATGTCCAGGATGAAGAGTTTGCTTTATTTGCAACTTATTCCAAAATGTACACGTTAGAGATGCCTTTGTTGCGGGATATTCTTGAAGGATCTGTTGGCTTTTACAATAATTTCAATCTTTGTAATATCAAGACTATTAATTGGAATGAGATTATTTCGGGGCCAAAGGATGTTTTCAATTATGTCTACAACTTTACCTCACCTGAGAGAGATTGTCCAAAATGTCATGAATCTTGTCAGGATGGTTGTTGGGGTGAAGGACCAAAGAACTGTCAGAAATTTTCCAAAATCAACTGTTCACCACAGTGTGCTCAAGGACGATGCTTTGGGCCGAGACCTCGAGAGTGTTGTCACCTTTTTTGCGCTGGTGGATGTACTGGTCCGACACAGAAGGAGTGCATAGCTTGTAAGAATTTCTATGACGAAGGAATCTGCAAGGAGGAATGTCCACCGATGCAGAAGTATAATCCAACTAATTACCTGTGGGAATCAAATCCAGAAGGCAAATATGCCTATGGAGCGACTTGTGTGAAAGACTGCCCCGAGCATCTATTGAAGGATAGTGGAGCTTGTGTTCGAGTATGCCCATCAACTAAAATGGCTAAAAATGGTGAATGCGTACCGTGCAATGGACCGTGTCCGAAAACCTGTCCCGGCAAGGAAATTCTAGACTCTGGCAATATCGAATCATTCAAAGGATGTACTGTGATCGAAGGATCTATAAGAATTTTGGAACAATCCTTTACGGGATACCAGTCGGTCCTTAAGAACTACACACTAGGACCACGATACTTGTCCATGCATCCAAATCGTCTTGAAGTTTTTTCCACCGTCAAGGAAATCACCGGATATCTGGATATTCAAGGCACGCATCCAGACTTTAAGAACTTGTCATATTTCCGAAACCTTGAGGTCATCCATGGACGCCAGTTGATGGAGAATTACTTCGCTTCTCTGTCCATTGTGGTCTCGTCACTAGAGAGTTTGGAACTTAGGAATCTTAAACGTATAAACTCAGGAGCTGTGGTGATTCAGCAGAATGACAGAATGTGTTTCGTGAATGGCATTGCTTGGGGGAAGATACTCAAGTCATTGGATCATGGAGTTGTGATAGCGAAAAACCGGAATGAGACTGATTGTGGTAAGTTGTTTTTTTTGACGATTTTACCTTCCAGGTTCCTTAATTTCCCATTTCTTCCAGAAAAAGATAAAATGGTATGTTCCGATCAATGTAATGATGCTGGATGCTGGGGAGCTGGAACTGACCAGTGTTTGGAGTGCAAGAACTTCGCATTCAATGGGACTTGCATTGCCGATTGCAAAAATATTACAAAGTAAGTTTTTACACCTTTCCTGTCAAAACTCCCATTCTCTAACAATTGTTCATCTATATTTCCAGTGCCTATCAGTTTGATGCCAAGACATGCAAAGAATGCCATTCGGAGTGTCGAACCTGCTCCGGACCAGGAGCAGATCATTGTGATGAATGTGTTCATGTTCGTGACGAGCATAGATGTGTCACTGTTTGTCCGGATAACAAATATGCTGACGAATCAGGAATTTGTAGGGAATGTCATGAAACCTGTGAAGGCTGTACTGGACCTAGGAATACAGTTGGTTTTAGGGGTTGTAAGACCTGTGATGTAGCAATCATCAACAATGACGCCACCGTAGACAGATGTCTCAAGAAGAACGAAAAATGCCCAGCTGGATATTACCGAGAGTATGTGAATCCTCAGGAACAAGGGAGTCTAAAGCCTCTGGCTGGCAAGGCGATCTGTAGGAAATGTCATCCTCGTTGTGAACTGTGTACAGGATATGGCTTCCATGAGCAGGTTTGCTCAAAGTGTGCTGGCTACAAACGCGGCGAACAATGCGAAGAAGAATGTCCACCGGACTACTTCGCCGATGAAGCTACAAGGGAATGTATTGAATGCGATCAAGAATGCAAGGGTTGTAGGGGCCCAGGATCGGAAAATTGTGAAGCTTGTGTCAATTTTAAAGTCTTCAATGACGGTGAAGCAAGTGACAATTCAACATCATTCAACTGCACAAAAAAATGTCCTGAGGACTTTTCACATATCGTTTATCAGTCGTTTAATGTGGGAAGTTATTGCTCAGCAACTCCGCCGCAGCGAATCATAATGCTCGATGCTGGCCATGATAATTATGTGGTGACTCTGATAGCCTTCGGCACACTCATAATGTTGCTGTGTATCCTGAGTGTGATCACTTATGTATGCCGTCAAAAGACAAAAGCCAATAAGGAAGCTGTCAAAATGACTATGGTTCTATCAGGCTGTGAAGATTCCGAACCGCTGAGACCAACTAACATCGGTGCAAACCTATCCAAACTGCGAATTGTCAAAGAAGCTGAACTGCGTAAAGGAGGAGTTTTGGGAATGGGTGCTTTTGGTCGTGTATTTAAGGGCGTTTGGGTGCCAGAAGGGGAGAATGTTAAAATCCCTGTTGCAATCAAAGAACTCCTCAAGTCCTCCGGAGTTGAGTCGAGTGAAGAATTTTTGAGAGAAGCCTATATTATGGCTTCAGTTGAACATCCAAATCTTCTTAAGCTTCTAGCTGTTTGCATGACTTCACAAATGATGTTGATAACTCAACTGATGCCATTGGGTTGCCTCCTCGATTATGTGAGAAATAACAAGGACAAAATCGGTTCGAAGGCTTTACTCAATTGGTCAACGCAGATTGCCAAGGGAATGTCATATCTTGAAGAGAAGAGACTGGTCCATCGAGATTTGGCAGCAAGAAACGTTCTCGTTCAAACTCCTTCTTGTGTGAAGATTACAGATTTTGGCCTAGCAAAGCTTTTGACTGGTGATTCGAATGAATACAAGGCTGCAGGAGGCAAGATGCCAATTAAATGGCTTGCGTTAGAATGTATTCGCCATCGAGTCTTCACTAGCAAATCTGATGTTTGGGCCTTCGGAGTGACCATTTGGGAATTGCTCACTTTTGGTCAGCGGCCACATGAGAATATTCCTGCCAAAGATATCCCCGATTTGATCGAAGTGGGTCTCAAGTTGGAACAACCAGAGATTTGCTCGCTGGATATCTACTGCACATTGCTCTCTTGTTGGCATCTAGATGCCGAGATGAGGCCATCGTTCAAACAGTTGGTGAATGTATTTGCCGAGTTTGCACGTGATCCCGGTCGGTATTTGGTCATTACCGGAGACAAATTCACCCGCCTACCATCATACACCAGTCAAGATGAGAAGGATCTCATTCGTAAGCTGGCGCCGACATTCGAAGGCCCTGAGCCGGTTGTCGAAGCTGAAGACTATCTTCAACCAAAAGCCGCCAGACCGGGACCGAGCAATGAAACGTCCGATGAACTTCCTACCAAGCTCAATCGCTATTGCAAGGATCCTATGAATAAATCCTCTTCTGGTGGAGATGACGAAACCGATTCCAATGCCCGAGAAGTGGGTGTTGGTAATCTCCGCCTCGACTTGCCTGTAGATGAGGATGACTATCTCATGCCTACTTGTCAGTCATCCGGTACAAATCCCCCTGGCACTGGTCCCGGTGGCTATATGGATTTAATCGGAGTCCCAGCCAGTGTGGACAATCCGGAGTATTTGATGAACGGTCAAACCCTAAGTAGTAGTGATGCACCTATCCCAACACAAACTATCGGTATCCCAGTGGTCATAATGCCAAATGGCACCAGCAACGGTGGCATCATTGAAGGTGAACAAACAAGTTCCGATCATGAATACTACAATGACACACAGAGGGAGCTTCAACCACTGCATCGTAGCGAAACAAGAGTGTGATAGCTCAATTAAGCCTTCGCTCTTCGAAGCGACCATAATTTCCTTAAAAAAAAAAAAGAAAACATACTTGCCACACGAGTTGTGTAGTTGTCAAACAAAACAAAAACCAAGGCTTCTTGTATATTTTAGTTCTTAGAAACCGTTAGGCTCTATTTATATTTAAAAAAAAATATATATATATAAAATATGTATGTAAATCTTTAAGGACCGTTATAGATATGTAAGTTTATATTTTATATTGAAAGTGCCTTTATTTCTGTCATTTGTACATTAAACAAAAAATAAAAATAGATTTTGACTTAAGTACGCCTAAGTTAAAACAAAAACAACAAAAAATGTCACTTTTCACACTCGAATCACGCACAATTTCTTGTTTATTTTTTTTTTTGTCTATAACACTAACAATTAATTTAAAAACTGATGTAACTTGACCATTAGATAATAAGCCTCCCTTTATTGTTAGTTATATAAGGTAAACTGTGATAAATGTAGTTTTAAGCTAAACAAAAACAATCGCCTTATTTCATTGTATTTATAAGAAAAACTGAGAGCCCAGAGAATATAAATTATATAAAATATAGTTTTTTTTAAATAAATTAAATTAGGGGTGGCTTTCTGTTTTATTTGAAAAATAAAATTTGAACTGCCCAACATCCCCGACGACGAAAGCGACAATCAATTTGTTCTACTGATATTTTTTTTTTAAATCGAAAAACAGTGAATTCATTTTGACAGGTATCTCAAATTCCTACAACTTGACACCTTCTGACAGTGATTATCTCTGTCAAACTGTCATCAAAATGTATCAATTTGACATTCATAATTTAAAAAAAAAGTCTTTCAAATGTCACAATAAACGATCTTGATACCTTTCAGATCCGCGAAATTCAAAACAGTGTTTTTTTTTGGGAAATATGTATATAATTTATAATCTTTTGTATAATTAGTAGTGTGTGTGCCATTTTTGCCTTCCTTTTTCATAAATCCATATTGGTAAACGAAAAAAAAAAAAAATCAAAAACAAAAAAAATAAAACTAATTAATTTATTGGCACAAAATCAAAATACTTTTAAGTAAAATTGTATAAAACCAACTGAAAGTTAAAACAAACAACGGAAGAAATATATTGTAAATTATTTTTGTTTTTTGGTAACAATGTAATAAATCAAAAAAAAAAATCTATCAAATAAAATTGCATGAAAAATAACAAAATAAGAATAAAATTATATTTTATATATTTGACTATTTGTAAATTGTTTTAAGATTTAAGTAAAATTATATATATGCATAATGATCGAAAAATTGGATACACTGTTTAAAATTTAATTAAAAAATTGTTTTCACATATTTATATAGCAATGTAAATTTAAAATAAAAAAAAAAATTAAAATCGATTTTTATATAAAATAAAAAATAATAAAAAAAAAACATTTCGTGTTTCTTTTGGTATTTCTGATTTTAACATTTTCAGACGTTGACCATCTTGTAATTTGGTGGGAAAAATACCCTCAGTTATTTGACTTACTACAAACTTATTCTTAATCTTACTTAAAATCTATGATTGGGTTTAATGAAGAGAAACATACAGCAGACGTAATTTTACGCAAGGATTGCTGAGGTTGAGGTTTAGCTAGGTGCAATAAAAACTCTGCCTCATACAAGAGATTGGTTCGTTGGAACAATAAAAGGTGCACGATGGGTGGGTAGAGAATAGATGAGGATTGTAAGTTTTGCAAAATACAAAAAACGTCCTGAAAAGAGACGATGACTGAAGAGTGCATCCGATAGTTTTCTTCGCCCTTCCAGTCAATTTAAGTTGATTATTCTAAGGTTATCTTGATAGAAAGAATCAGAAAAGGTATGTTCCCAGGCAATCATTCCGAAGAGAAAATTGAAGGAATCGGTAATAAATGAGTTTTAATCGAGAAAAACAACATCCATATAATTTCATATGAATCCTTGACTGCTTCATTTGAATGGCTGTTGAATGTAGAGTAATTCGAAATCCACTTCTTAACATGTGGCCGCCATACAGCATGCAATGTTTAGCAATTTAATAATATGCACCTCTTTGACAGCCTAGAAGTATACATTAATTGAAACGTATAGGAGGTATTTTATGACATAATGATGATGAGGATGAAAAACTGTTCACTATGCTGGACTATAGCAGTCGATGGATATAACAAAAATTTTACTTCATTACGAGGCTAAGGAATGTTACGTCAAAGGTCTACACTCCTCCAGTTTTGTATAAAAGACCGGAAAAAACCTATACCCACCCCTGCACGTCGTCTTTAACCAGGTCTCAATTAAACTATATTTTGTAGAGGTCCCAAAGCCGTGGCATACCTATAGTAATGACACAGGTTGTATATTTTTTAAGGTACTCACAGCTTGAAATTTTTAAAAAATTTGGCAAACATGCGTTCACATTCTCAATTATTCTTGTCATGCTAGCAAAATATCAAAGCATTTTGATGTCCCTGCAGCATGATTGACATGACGCTGGAAGCGTCAAAATCAATCCAATAATCCCATGTCGTTTGTTAAACATATTTGAGTCTATGAAATAAAATAACCTGCTGTCGATATCTTTGATACGTCGTGTAAATTCTGAAATCAAATTTAGAAACATTTTCTCTTCTTTTCACAACAAGAACTGTCACTCTAACAGCAAAGCCATTCGTAAATTAAAAGTAAAAAAAATGTATCCAAATTTCCAAATGTTATTTTTGTGACCATAAGCGCAAGTTTTTCAGTGCTGATAAAAATCTTGCAAATTTTCTTTTTTCGTTAGACAGGATTTACATATCAAAGCTAGAATGGTCACCTTGATTGTTTCGAATTTTACATATTGGGTCGTGTATTTGATTTTTCTAACTTTGAGAAAATTGAGCTTAGCTAAGGCGCACACCTATTGCTCATTCACAATACTGCTGGAATAAAAATTTAAAATAAAAAAGGGATATTTTTAATAATTTTTGTTACACATTTGAACAGATTTCCGCTGAAGTGGGTTAAAGATTAAACATAAAAGCTACGAATTGATTTTTTATTTGTCTTATAGGTATACCCACATCCACTGAAACCATAACATAGAAAGTTAAACTCAAACGAACTTACAATACAAGTTAGTGAAGGTGGCGATTGCAAATTGTTTCCTTTTTTTTCAAAGGAAGTGTTATTTGCATTTTTATGCAAATGTTGCAAATCATTTCGGTATACATCGCACCATTATGAAACCATCGGATGTAAGAATTTCATAATTTCCCCCTTAGACTTTACCAGAAAAGTATACCTATGTTTGGTGGTAAAAACAATGCGCTTTGATTCTATAATTCCAATGACGTGACTGAATCAAGATTTTGTGCCAACCATTTAGATAAAATCAGACACTCCCACGCTTTCAGTTTGCGGGTAAGTTTGTAAAGTTGCAAAAACAGCACTAAAAGTGTATAAAAAGGCCCTTTAACACTTTTGCATAATTTTAGTATTTATCATTAATTTTGTGATGTAGCCTTCGACATAAAAAAAAAATAGTCAAAGAAACAAAAAAAAAATGGAGTTCAAATGGATTCATGATAGATATAAATTTTTTACTTACATAAAGGTAATAGAGCACTAGGACATAATCAGATAAGTTTTTTATTAGACTTACTTACATAGATATTTTCCATTTAAGTTTTAAGATAAAATATATGAAATAAGTTGCTTATAGAAATTAGAAAGGTTTGTTGTTGGACTCATATAGGTAAGTAATTTATTGTTATTGTTGTTAATATTATTAATTTTATTTTATTTTTCACATGTTTTATGCTTAGTAAGTCGATATATTTATAAAAAAAAATATGCTGTGATTTGGTGAAAGTTATTTTTTTTTTTTTTTTTGTGTACAAGCAAAAACAAAATATTTATAATTACTCTTATTTGTTACGCGTAAAAATTTTGCTAAGCTGGCTTTTCAATTTTTCAAAAACGACGGCTATCTAATTAAAAATTCCTCTTATTAAAAAAAGTTTTGTTATTTTCTAATTCAGAAAGCAACTAAAATCTTAATCAAAAGTAATTAACGAATTAAAATTTCTTATTAATAAACAATTTAATGTCAGTTCACATTAAGTAGCAAATTTTAACGAAAATGTACTAGATTTAACAAAAAATCTGTTGTCGCCAAAGGATATTATCAGTCTGCACACATATACTTTTGCACAAAGATGCTAACATCTAGGTACACATCTCATTTTTGAGATTGTAACTTTATCATGCGTTAGTTTTCTTTATATCTTTAATCGTTGGCAAACATAGTTATTTTTAATTTTATTCCTTATTTACAAGAATTAAGATTTAGCACTTCACTGATTGAAAATAATGTTTAATTTGAGTTTATTAATAAAGCTGTATTGTCTTAAAAAATGCTTTCATTGTTCGCAGATAAAATAAAGTACAAGAAATTTAAAAAGATGTTTTCGATTTAACTTTCTGATAATAATGAAAGTTGTATTTCCATATAAAAAAGGAACAATATGAAAGAAATCAATGCTTTTTCGAAATTGCAATTAAAATGACTAGTAAATTTTAGGATGACAGATAAATTGATATTGACAAAACAAAATACCGCTTCACGATAAAGGTGTGTGGTAACATCTGTACACCCTGAACACAATGGAATGGACATAGAGCTGCAACTGGAGCTGCAGCTGGAATTGCTGTTAAAATATTCAATACACACAAATTCAATGTTACGAACACAACGCAACGCTGCTGCAAATGGAAATTCACCACACTTTTTACGTTTTAAGTTTTATGAAAAAAATATTGAAACTTTTTGTGCTTTTGACACATCAATTTCTAAATAAAGGTTTATAGGAAAATCGTTAAACTAACCTAGCTATAAGCTATTTTTCATTCATTCAGAATATTGCATATAATATATTCGGAGTAAGCATTTTGTGTTTCTTTATTCACCAGAATATTCCTGATAAACCATTCTGTTGTGTTGTTTATTAGTTTTACAATATTTGCAATGCATTTATTTCATTCAATCTCACTTTTTTTGTAATTTTTAATTTATTACGAATTTGCACAAACTTTCGCAATTTCCTGTCAAATTCGATTTTGGGAAATTTGTTGAAAAACAAAGTTAACAAAAATGCATAATGTGAAGAGTGGAATAAATGGAATATTGAGTGCGTTCAGTATACTATTGATGTACATATATTATATTCTCTTCTATGACAGATACAAATTGGTGTCAAGAACGCGAATAAGAAGGGTCTGACGCTTCGTATTTAATGTAAAATGTCATGCATTTCACTAGTGGAATAAATAATTACGCAAAATAAAAATAAATGTTTATTCAATTTTTCGACATATCACAGAACAAATCATTGCCATTCTTTTTGTTCCAGTTTTTTTTATTTATTCTGACTTTCTGGATATTCTGTCTAATAAACATTTTGTCCTTTCCATTTATTCTATTCCTTATTCGGAAAAGTTTAAGAAACACAATTTATATTTAGAAAGAGATAAATCGAACAAAATGTTTCAATTTAATTCACAGATTCAATTTTTTCGTACCGCATGGAATCACACCCCATCACGACTTTCTTCTATTTATTAAATCCGACATCTTCCACAATAATTGAAACTCACTTTTCCAGATCACACATTCGTTCAATTTAAATTGACAACAACATACCTACGTACCTAACTGGTATACTGGTCTATTGAGAGCCGCCCACATTTGCCTTATAAAGCTTTAGCCTTCATGAGGCCATCATGATGGGACTGAGTGCATGACGATGATGAGTACTTCAATATATTGAGCACGCCTCTATCTTAAAATGGGCGTAGGTACTTATATGCTTACATACACCTTACGTCAATGTTCATCGTGAAGTATTTTTTACCGCACCTCCATCAATCGCTTCGTGCGTCGTCGTCGTCCCCCTTTCTACGAATAGGTATAATCGGATTTTGATTTAGATTCAGATAGGAATGACTACCGAGTAAGTCATTTATACCTACTTCATGAACGCGTGTCACAAATTTTATTCTGTTCACTGAATGGGAAACAAAAATTCTTTCCCCTTCTGAAAGGTCATTCAGTTTGACAATTGTTTACGTTCATAGACTTTTTTTTTACAGATACAGTTGTTTGTTCTTCTACGAGTGCCCATATTTTATCATCATAAGTTGTGTTTTTTTCTGTCACCTGAGAGTTGAGAGCAAAGTGCAGTCGACACTTGCATTTCTCTTTTGTCATTTCAACTTTCTAGACATCGTCTTCATCGTCAGACGGATAGAGGGCATTAAACTTTTTTAAATGATGGGAGTCAAATAGAGTACGAAAAGACAATTAAAGAAGGTGCTATGTGCGAGATGTGGTGTATGTACCTATTCTCGGCTCTCGCCAGACGTTTGGATGTTGGTGAATCTATTTAACGCGTTTGGTGAACTGAATTAATTTATCATAGTTAATTGCTCTTCTGTGTTATGACATTCTTTCTTATTACCATCCATAAACCTCTTGGGGTTCTTTTCCGCGACTTGAGACCTTATATTCACTCTTCCACAAACTATATGAACGTCTCGACGACGACGACGACAGACGACGAAAGAGCCATAAAGTTCGCTTTAAAAACCTGGAACGGATTTTAGTTTAGTGCAGCAACTACTGTCCAGTGTCCATACCATCCATCCCGTCCATCATGGAACCTGGGACAGATAAAGCCTGATGATCTACACAAAGACCTGTGCCCCTATAAATAAACCATTAAGCGTTAATTAAAGCGAGTTGCATAGGGAACTATGTGGATTTTTTTAGTATCGGTCTTAACGATTTTGGGAGCGCAACGCGAAACTAATGTTCAGATGCAATGATTTAATTAACTTTTGGGTAAAATGTGCTTATGGCCACTATGCGCGTTGGTTGTTATGGCGGCGGTGGTGGTGGCGGCATCAACATGGGGTTTCTATATAATATACTTAATGCTTCTGTGTTCCCTACCGGTTCGAACTCACATTCCGGCTTAGACTTATATAGCGATGATTAAAATCATCCATCATCGATCAATGGA
The DNA here is from genome assembly GCA_951394125.1 of Epistrophe eligans. Lineage (NCBI taxonomy): Eukaryota > Metazoa > Arthropoda > Insecta > Diptera > Syrphidae > Epistrophe > Epistrophe eligans. The sequence goes on along the minus strand of OX596030.1, from coordinate 94,352,344 downwards.
TGGATGATGGTTCAACGTGCGCTTGTGCGACTTGGCTAACTCAAATTGGCAATGAGCGCGCTGATATTGACAAACTATACTCAACAATGATGATGGTTGCGTTTGCGTAGACGCTTTCCACTATATCTCACGTGGACAGTTAATGTGCTTAAAGAGCCTTACCGAACCATAAAAGGAGGAAAATTTATGTTATGATTGTCGAGATTAATTGCAAAGCTGTGTTCGGGCTTCATGTCATCTTTGAGTTTATGACCGAGCATTTGATAGCCTGATGCACTCAACGCAGCGTGATGCTGCATTGTTTTTAAATTTAAATTTGATGCTTATACTGCTACTCACGCATTTATGTACATATATAAATTAGGCTTCAGCATAGAGGTTATGAGACCATGTATTGTATAGGCTTGTGAGCGAACTTACCACAAACCAAACGTAAGTACATGAGGCATCAGAAAACATCTACATATGTATATACAACGTCATCATAGCCACCTGCAACTGAAATTGTTGGTTCAGCTTTTTAAATTTTCAAGTAATTAGACAAGACAGAATGTTGCTGCATTTTTGTCGTGCGATTGGGATTCTTTGCATTACAAGAAGTTGTTATAGTAGAAATACGACATATTCCAATTTAACATTTAACGAATTTCCATTCAATTAAAAATGGAATTAAAACGAATTTAATGAATTTTTTAAATTACTTGTTGGTTAGAAAAATATACATAAAGTTAATTTATTTAAATAAGTATAAAATTTTCTTTGTAAAAAATAATTAAAACAAATCAACCACCAACCAAAAAAAAAATAATAAAGTTCAACTTTTATGTATAGTACTTCGCTGCATATCCCCCACCACAAACAACTTTCATCTGAATTTCCAAATGACAATAGGCGGGTTTAATGAATTACATCTGTCATCTGAATTTTCAGAATTATAAATCTATGTCGTTGAAAGCAAAAAACATCTGAAATTTCCATCAAAAATCATTGTGTCAAATTCTTGCATTTACCTATAGTATTTCCATTGAATCGAAATAAAATAGAACTTTCATTATATTCGTAAATTAAGTATTCAGCGTGTTATGAGGACTAATTTTAGGAAAAATGTAACTAAAGTAGTAAACGATTTTATAAGTTTTACTAAAAGTGTTTGCATAGAATGCCATAAAATATTTGCTTTGTTTTCCAAATATTTTTATTGAAATGTATGACCAACAAAATAATGCTAAGCTATCCAAATTTTAATATAAAATTGTTCCACAATAATCGTCTGCGAAATTCTGGGTGAGTTTTGAAAAACTCACTCCAAATTTTAATATAAAATTGTTCCACAATAATCGTCTGCGAAATTCTGGGTGAGTTTTGAAAAACTCACTAAACAATGAACAATATTCATTGAAAACAAATATTTAATTTACATGACTAAAACATACACACATAAAACACCAACCACAGTGAAAATTATAAAGTTCAACTTTATGTGTAGTACTTCAGCTGCTTTGACATTTCCCCCACAACAAATAACTTTTATCTGAATTTTCAGATGAGAATTTCTTGTCTGAAAATTCAGATGAAACGTAACTAAAAGTCATCTAACATTTTTTGACAGCTGGCCATTATTATAACTTTCACTTTTGCTATAACGGATCCAACCACCACCTGACTTAAGTTAAACAGACATGTATAATTGTATATCGTTTCATTTATTCACGAATTTTAGCAAAATAATGCTGATTTTTATGCATAAATAACACAAAGGTAAATTTAGTTTTATAAGCTTTTTTATGTGCAGTGCAATCAGACCCGTGGAAATAAAGCCCTTTAAGATTTTTTGTTGTCAAAAAGTCAGCACGATATTTGATAAGTATCAACAAAATTATTACATCAGTATTATGTTAATCACTTAAAAATACAAATTTTTGATGAACTGTGAATTGTATATAGATTATAAATCTATTGTGAATTGTTCTATTGATCACGGCAAAACAGAATACAAAAATAAATAATTTAAACCTTCTAAATTAAATAAAATGTATATGTAACTTATATGTCGTGGAATCAGCCTTGATTTAAATATTTCAATATTGTGTTTGTTTAACCCAACAACGTCTTCATAAAATCTCATAAAACAGTTTTTTTTTTCAAACAGTATTTCCTCTAGATATCATAAAGACCTTACAATTAGTACCTAATTACGAAATTAATAGTTTCGTAAGAAAAAAGTAAGTACATACACCTATACCTCCCATACAACAAACCATAACCATCAAAAGTAGGTACTGAATCTTTCTTCCACGGTCTCACGCACGCAAATATGATTCAACAAAACGCACAACCACTCTGTCAAAACTTTAAAGATCTTCATCTCGTCATAAACCTGGTTTTTTTTTTTATGGACCATTTCAAACATTTTAATTTCTTGACCAAAATAAAAGCAAAGCCATAAGAAATTAATCCAGCAGCTGATTGCTGATGGCGCTGCTGGCCTTTTGAATGGATCATCTTCTTAAGTGAAGAACTGTGTTTAGCGGCTTCCTTTATTTTATATATTTTTGAAGAAAGAAAAACTGTCGTGAAAAACACATGTTAGAACAATGACCAATTTATTCTTCACCATCAGCTACTGACAAGATTAACATATTTATTTGAAACGGTCGGTGGCGGTGGCGGTAGTGGTGGTGGATGTAGCGATGCCATATTCTATTGAGAGATTTCCTCAAACATTAATTGGAGCAAACGTTTACATATTTGTCAAACAATTTTGCTAATTTAAATATCAAAAGGTTATCCAACGAGAAGCCGACACACAGACGGAGGATCTTCGAAAATGCTGCGGATGAATCTGGAATGCGCACAATTAAGATTAGCTCTGGATAACTGAGGCAGCTACTGTGGAGGTGCTCGACTCGTATCCCATGACAGATGGACCCCTACGCACCTATGGATCAATACCAGTTTGCTTTTCGTTAATTGGATCCGTGTTCGATTTTGAAGAAATTAATTCCGAGCAATTTGTATGCACACGACTTGGCGACAAAAGGCGGCTCCGAACTTATATACATATACAACGTGTGGGCTTCAAGATTGTGCGGCCTTTTGGATGCCCGATGCCGCAACAAATTTGTTACGGTCGGTGTTGATTCTTTAGAAGTTGTCTAAACGACTATTGTTAGCCATCGACTTAATTACCAATCAATGCGTAGAGAAACATCAATAAGTCTCGAATTGGAAATGGCGGATTATTATTATGTATATTATACTTACGTTAAAGCAAGCGTCAGTGGGATATATGTTATGTTATGTTGATCGGTGATTTGCGAGCGCGTAAATTTTATTAGATTAACACGATTGTTTACAATACAAATAGAAAAAAACAGGAGGATATTAATAATTAATCCATAGGGATGACAGTTATTATAAGTGGGCAATATGGTCATTAGCAATAAATTAAGTGAGCTTAAATGTATAATGTGGTAATAAATGTTAGACATGAGGATTTGTTGATAAAATTTGAATTTTTTTGGATATCTCACAATTTTGGTAGTAAATAAATAATGTTAAAACTAAAACATTAATAACTGACATTGAAACAAAATAATTTAATTTGTTTATGAAAAAACTTTGTTTTTTCTTCAAGAAAATAATGAAGCTAAAGTGTGTCAAGTTTCAAGTTTGCAAAACAAACGATCGTGTAAAAATTTAACAAAATACATGAACCTAATTTATTTGAAAAATCTACATGAAACCATTTAAGCTTAAATAATTAATCCTTTTAAATCAACATGAAAATCTGAATATATTAACATGATTTGATATTTTATTAACTTACAAAACTTTGCCCTTTTGATTTAGATGTAGCAATAGTTCCGTTCCTTTACTTTGAAACTGTGATTTTCTGTCCAAAGTTTTGAACAGAAAATGTCAGAGTTTTAAAGTGAAGGAACGAACCCAATATTTAATTAAGCCAGGAACTACCCATATTAACATTTCAAGAGAAAAAGTATGAAATAGCTTGGTGAGCTGTTAATTTGACAATCCTCACCTCTGTAGTTTACCTGACTCATTGCTATATTAAGCCGAAGTCCATATTGCGCTTGCATGAGAATCAGGATGAATGAACAAAGCATTTTTAAATTTCAACGATTCGCCTGTGAAACATTATTGGTCTTTACTTATCTTGACGTGAAAAACTGTTTACATTTGCTGCTAAAATAAATAAAAATTATCTATTAACTTAAAATTTATAAAACGAAATATCAAATCAAATATCATCTTTTAATCAACCGGATATCAAAAAAATTTAAAGAGACCATATGTTAAAAGAGCAGAATTCTTGGTGGAAATTAAGACTGCCGGCATGTCAGAATTTGGTCTTTTGTATTTATAAGATTGAATGTTAACCTTTAACATGACATCTTCCTAAATAAACCACAATATTATAAAAAAAACGCCATGTTAATTTAACCATATAATATAATTGAAATCGCGTTAGTTTCTGGCCTAAAATAGTTTCCATTATTTGCGATTCTATCTTCTGCTCTTTTATATTTATCTTTGAAAAACAACATAATTGTTTGCATAGTTATAGTATCCTCTTATTACGTGACAAAATTCCGTCTTACCGCCATGATAGAAAATCAAACTTAATTCTCAGAATAAGTTAAAGAAATATGCTAGAAACGTGGTGCCACATAATTATGTCTAGCGTGACTAGCAAACTGCTCCACTTGAATTGGAACTGTTGCTCTGCGAGAAATTCTTCAACAAACCATCACCACCATCGGATATTGTATTTATATACTTTGAGGAATTAAATCGAAATTGAAATCAGATCGCGAAGCTTTGTGAGACGTGTTTCAAATAATATTAAAACCTGCCAGCATCTCAAAACTCTAATACTATCCATCAATACATATACCTACATACATAGCATGGAAATGGATCCCATGATATGGACAAGTTGTGTGGTGAACAGTCCAGCTCCAGCATACATACGGTTTACTTGGGGTATGTTGGCTATGTCAAACCGACGCGTATTGCTAATCGCGTAAAACATAACACCATTACCGCCATAAAATAAATTTTCTGCCATGATATGTCGTTCCGAGAAAGGACATCTGTGCGCGCAGAAAAAATCTATATCGCCCATTTCTCGACACATTCGTTCATTCGTCGTTTTGTCCGTCATCAGTCTTCTTTTCCTATATAAAGCCAACAACCCGTCATAGTGCGCAAACCTGGATGCAGAATTACGTTATGCGATTTGATTTACGGTGCCAGGAACCATCAAGCCTGTGCTCGTTGCTGCTCATTGATATTTCGATCGCGACCGTATAAAAATATTCTGTTGGTCATCCACGTTCAGATATTTTTCTTGGCCTCGGTCAGGCTCTCAGCGTATAGTGTACCTAATATTGATGATGAAGCATCAGAGAAGAAAACTGCCCAAAAACTCATCGTCATCGTCATCATCATCATCATCATCGGCCGTGCTACTCTGCGTCCATAGAGAGATGGTGTAAGATTTCAGATACCAATCGCGCGCTCTTCTTTGAGGGCGACACTTTTTGCCCGCTCCCATATGCCATGCCAATGCCATACCACACCGCTCAGGAGCTCCTGAGCACAGCATCAGCGTCAATGTTGCTGTCATGTGGAATTTCATTCGCAACGCGCAACGCAATTGACTTCAGCTTCAATTTTTATGAACTCGATCTGGTGCTGTCGCTGCCATGGCTTTGGCCCGTTTTCGTTTACCTTCCTCAAAGAAGACCGTGCACGTGATACAATTATTGCAGCTTTTTGTTAATTTGAAATCTTTAGCCGTTTGGAATCACACTGAAGAAAGGCAAAAAAATATATATTTTATATATCTCCGACCGGGAACGTTGATGGAATATTTAAAATGCCCTATCCTTCTCCTCCTCACATTTCCATCATCTCATCATCATCATCCAGCCAGACAAGGGCATTTTGTTATGTTTTTGTCACCCTGCAATCACACCATTGCTATCGTGCTATCGCCATCGCCATCAAGCCGAGAAATCTTGCAATATACAATAAATGCAAATCAATTCAAATTAACTTGCAGCAGCAGACCAATTGCAAATTCTCACGACGCAATTATGCGGTGGAATGAACTGGAATCCGCACATTTACCAGGAGGTCCTCATCAGACACCTCTCTCCCGAGTCCAATCAGTGCGCGTTAAACTAACCAATCCACCGCGTAACAACGCCACTGCTGTAGGTAACCATTAATATCCATTTAAGTCCGCACCACTGATTCCGAGGTGCAAATTGACTTCAACGCCCCATAAATTCTTCCCACTTGCCTCCTCCTATCCTGCTGCTCTGCTGATGATGTTTGTGCTTCGGGATCTATACCCTAGCCACACACGGCTGGCTGTGTGGAACAAGCTGTAGAGCTTGTTCGTAGCCCATATCTGTCTGATGTACTGTCGTAGAACAAGTATAAGAAAAAAATGAGAAAAAAACAACGAAGTAAGCTTCATTTTTCAGGACAGGATTGTGTATCACCCTATGATTTTAAAATATTCTCATGAAAAATAAAAACACAGAATGCATATTCTTTACGTAATTATTTCTATTTGCTCAGATCGAAAAATGAGATACATTTAAAAAAAAAGTTGTTTTTTAAACGTCATCTGTGTCAAAAATGCATTTGTTCTTAAGCGCAAACTGCAAAAGTTTTTTGTTCAAAAACATCTTCTGCATTGCAGCAAACTATCATATTTCAATACGTCAAATACGCTTGCCACAGAAAAAAGGTGGACGATTTTAACTCCTGCATCATAAAATGACAGGCCGTCAAATTGACGTTGATTTGACGTTTTCGAAATCGCTGAAAACTTCTCTTACTCAAAAAAAAATTTTTGTTAATTCTGTGTGCCATACAAACTATTACAAAACTATCATACCCTACATCCACTTAAATTCACAAAAAAAGAAATAATAGCAAACATTGTGGTGACAAAAAATCCACCTGGTTAACCAGCAGCAGCGAGTCAAGTCGAGTCAACTGTGTACGGGATGTGATCGTGGCCCCAATGTAAAAGAAACATGTTCAACAAGGGACGATCGCGGATCACAGATCGGTACAGAAAAACCCAAAAACAACTAAAAACACGCAATCATCGCGTCGCGATCGCCTGGGAAAATTAAGTTTTTACCAATAATGCAGCGCGACTCAGCCGCAGCAGCGTACTGTTGGTTCGAGTATATACCGATCATTCGCGCGGTTGAGGCACTTGGCATATAGTCTATAGAGCATATCGGTATACACGCTACACTTAGCACCTTGAAGCTTGATGTAGTGATGTGTTGTGTATATAGATGTGTGTGGTATGGTATGGCTGGGATCTTTGCTTATGGTTGGGTTCCAAAAATGGCGACAAATCCATATCGCTGCCGGTGTACATAGATGATCGTAGAGGTTTATTGGACGTGCGAATTCGACGCACGTACTCTGATCGCGCACAAAGCCAAATTGGTTTGCAAGATTGGTGGTTTGGGTTTATTTTCTCGTTTGTATGGCATAATAGTTAGATGTTGTATTGAATTGATGTTTCTTATAAAGTTGCAACAACAAGATAGTGTTATAGTTGGTAAGGTACTTTAGCGGTAGTATAGTAGTTTAAGTATGGTATACTGCAGTAGCTAAGCTAGTATCCCGAGTAATTGTAGCATATACAGTTAATTAAAATGATCCAAGTCAATCGAGAGGTGTGAGTATTTCGTATGTTTATACCACCAACGATGCATGACACAAAAATGCAGAAAAATCGTAAAACGGTTAAATGAAAATAATTAAAATGGCGTTGGTGGTGAACAATGTCACACAATTGCTCACTAACAAATATCATCGACAAACAAGGTTACCGTAGTTGTTATTTATTTATTTCATTGTGATATGATTTATTTAGTAAACGTCACGTAACTTATACATTAGCCGTGTTTTTTTTGGATTATTTATATAGTAGCTTAGCTTTTATAATTCACAGTTGGTACTACCGAATAACAGCTGTCAGAATAATTTGAAAAGAACACAAATAAAGAAAAGTTTGCTACAAAGGAAAAGCAAAACAAAAAAAACCTGAATCGAAAATTAGTTTTAGTTAAATAAAATGGATAACTCCATTCGATATTTGAATAAACGTCACAAACCCATCCGCAGTAGGATTCTACTTTTGCTTTTATTGGCAGTAATTCTACTGCGGATGTTGTGTTTGTAACTCGTGTAAAAATCTACTGTTCTGTGAATAGCATTCCCAAAAAAACACGACTATTCATTAATCAATACATCAACCAATAATGATGTTTTTATTGATTTAAAGGAGTAAAATCATTACTTTTAAAAAATGTGAACGAAATAAGCCCCAAGAGTGAAACATTTTATTCTTTATAAATCTATGCTCCAAATAAACTTACTTCCACGCAGTGGCATACGCAGGGGAGGGACAATGGGGCTTGCTTGGATTAGCTTTATTGAATATACACAAAGAAATCGCAAAATGAATTTAATTATTTGACGAAATTCTTTTACCTAAATTTACAAAGAAAAGAATTAATAAATTCATTTCATAACTAGGGATTGTATTTTGTGTTTTTTCCTTTTGTCGTTTTCTTAATTAGATTTTACTTCTTATTCATATACATAAGTTGGTCAATAATAAGAAAGGCTTTAATTTGTGTGCTAATTTTAATGATATCTACCTTAAAAAACACTAAAACTGGGACTGGGTGGCGCTAATGTTTTCCTAAACATTTTTTTTCATAATTCAATTCTACTTTAATTGTCTAAAACCACTGTATAAATAATCAAAACCGGCTTAACCGTTTTTAAAAAATTAAAAAAAGGCGAAAATGAAATGAAATGGCCTCAATGAAAGGTATCGTCAGAAGTGTTTTTTTAACCATTTTTTTTACAAAAAAGCAGACCACGCCTATTATTATAATACACTGACTTTTAAAAATCTAAATTGTGTCAACCGTTTTCTAATAAAAGTACCGTTATCTTATAATTATTGTTCTACAAAAATTGAAAAAAACCATGTGCGGGGAATGTTTAAAAACGATATCTACCAATAGTTGAAAGAAAATCGAATTCGAAATTCGGTTGTAGCTGACAAATCCGATATAAAAAAATTCGAGAATTTCGCTATTGTAATCTCCAGGCTGGATAATGTCGGTTATTCTTGTGATATAACTTTCTTGTATAGGTATTTTAAGAAAGGAGTTTGAAATTCTCATCTTTGAGTTTAAAAGTTTCTTAAAAAAGGTACTTACTTATCTTGAAAAACCTTTAAAAAAAAAACAACTTTTTTCATCTAATTTTCTTCATTTTTTATTTCTTTGAGAACAGAAAATTATTCTTAATTTATTAACCTATATAAACTAGATATATTTATTATTAATTTCGCTATATACAAATTAAATTAAATTCTACTTTACATACAAATAAATAGGTTTAACTATATTATATATTTATATACTATATCATCTATCTCACTGGCATGGGAAAGAATGGAATGAAAATAACCAACTCTTAGTTGACAACCTCAACATTCTCCTCTATCTTCACTCGATCTTCATCTTCTTCATCATCAACTGCTACCACAAATTCTTCACTTTTTGCTTCTGCTTCCATTAATTTTAGTCTCTTTTCAGGTTTTTTAAGAAGTTCTTCTATCGAATAGGGATTTCGCTTTCTTGAATTTAATTTAGTGCTTCCATTCATCACAGGTGTACTTATGGTTGATGTTGATGGTGATGATTTACCCGAATCACAATCACTTAGTGGATCACTTCCACCACCGCTTCCAGTTGTCAAATCAATTGAACTCTCTGACTTGGTGACTCCACCACTTCCGTGGAAGTAACCTGGAAACTGGGCATGGGCATATGGAAAGAAGCCTGCTTCATGCATTCGTTGGGTTGAGTAGAGGAGAGATGGATTCCACAGCCAGTGCTTGGGGAACGTTGAGATCTGTTGCTGTTGGACATAGGTCAGATCCTGAGCGGATAATTGAGGTGAAGTACCGCTGTTAGAATTTGAGACTGGAAGTGTTGCCGCAGGTTTGATGGGAAGTTCACTCCGGGAACCAACACGCCATGAAACAGGTGGGTGTGTTAAGGAAGTCGTAGTTGCAACAGCTGCAGCCACAACTGTACTTGGATCTGAAGTCACAGCGCTTCCATTCGTCGCATAAATATGCTGCTTTAAATAACTCTCATGCATGATGGCATTCTGCTCATTCGAAGTCATCTCATCCGTCCAGAGACCACCATTTCGTAGAATCCTATTCACCGAACTGACTGAAGGAATCGAACTTGGATCACAAATCCTCTGCTGCAACAGCTGATCTCGAATTTCCCACGCAAACATCCCCGGATTCTCTTGCTTAAATCGTAAAATCTTCTTTACCACAGTTGGAGTTGCCACTTGCTGTAATGACACAAAAGAATAAATGTCAAATTAAATACCGTGAAATTCCACAATTTTCTTTTGCAAAATATTTGCATGCACGCAATAATCTAAAGTCACACGACGACCAATTCGTCGAGTTGAGTCCAGTCACCGCATTATGTATGCATATCTTTATACACATACGTACATTGTTCGCAAACAGAAGCTGCCACTTCAATTTTATTTGCACTTGACAGGTTAAACGTCAGAATAAAAAAAAAATTAAATAGGGAGCCAGCAAAATAAAACAATCAGAACGCTGTTATCTCTATATTTATGAAAAGGCTGTATTTAGCTGGTGTTTAAGTGTTTACCCTTTTGACGGGGGCCACACTATAACCTCTATATTCACTGTGACGTGTGACGAGGCAATTCATTAAAAATGCATAACAACCCCTCGCTGCTGTTTCAGACTAAATAACGCTGGTATATTTATTCCCTTTATCTCTTGTCTGTGCGCACCCTAATCAGCGAGTTTCGAGGGTAATTTCATGTTTCACGTGAAGTGATTGATTATCGGTGAAAACACTCATGGTTTTTTACTATCTATAAACACATGGATTGAGTTTGACAGATCCACCACACTAACCTGTTTACTTGCGTTTCAATGGAACATCGAACAAAGATAAGATCATGGGCCAAGAGTGGCAAGGGAACGGGAAGGCTTAATATAAATATACGCACTATGTATTTACTAGTATAATGTTGTAATTAGGTGTTTTATGGCACAGATTACACAGTCACATCGTGTGAACGCACCCATCAGGTGACAGCTGCAACTATAATGTGGTGAATTCGAAATATATAATAAATTGAAATTTGCGGGGTGCAACTGAACCTATATACAGTTGTTTTACTCACTGAACTCATTTAAATTTTTGTCGATATAGTTGAAACTGCGAGAGTCCAAATCGTTTTGTCTGATATTATCTGATAAACTCAGGACATGGTCAATGATAAATGATGATGAACTCACCTTTGTTTTACTGCCACCAATCGATCCGGGCCTAATAGAACCAGTTTCATAGAATCGCGTCAAAATCTTCGATACACAACCTGATGCAAGAAGGGAGAAGAAAAAAAAAACATATAAATCCATAAATGTCAAACATATTAATTGAGACAGTCTTTTTCAAGATATAGCTCTACAACAACTACTGGACAATGTTTAAATTTAAAATTCAAATTTGTGGAAAAAAAAGTCAACTCACCGTGCGAAACCAGTAATTGCCGTGATATATCGCATGGTCGGACGCCCATTAAAGCTAATTCAACAATACGCCGACGAACACAGTCTGGCAGTGGGCGTCCGTTGACAAAAACGCCGCCCAATTGATTCACACCGGCCTGTCCTGAAATTAAAAAAACAACAAAAAAAAACAATCAAAAGATACAAAATTGAATTCGATAGTCTTTTAGCCTAATTGATATGTTAATTTTTTTTTATTGATTGGTTTAAAAGAGATGCAAAGGCTTTGAGATAACGCCGCGCGATATGCATTCAATTTTGAGGTGAATTAAAATGATGGTATGTTGGATGGACTACAAAAGAAAGTGAGTGCATTTTGTTGTATTTTCTATTGGTTTTATTTAGGTAGGGAATAAAAAATTGGAGCTACAGTAGCTAAATTGTAGCTATTAGTATCTTTCGACAAGATGTGTGTTTAAGCAATTGTTAATAGCGATGAATATTAATTTTGGGAAAATTTAAGTGATTGTGTTGTATTTGTGTAGGTGGAAAAGAGACACACTTTGAAAAAAACATATATAATGAAGTCATTCGGACATAAATTCCGGAATGGTTGAGATCAAGGCTAGGTTTATTTAGATGTAGAAACTGATAGGATAGCGATGCGTGAGAATTTGTTTTATCACCATCAATTTTTAGTTAAAATTGCAGATCATAAATATAAGAATATATTATAAACCAAATTAACTTGTTATAGGCAGTGTGTGAATTTGGATTAAGATCACGTAAAATTTTATTTTAAGTTTAATTTTTGACACTAACGAGGTGAAACTATATGTGGAAACATCAACAATTGATCTCTGATAAAATGTCATCAAAATTTGAAATCAATTCGCACACGGTCTTAATGTTCAACTGGAAGGTTGTTCCTGAAACTTTTAACTCATTATTGAGATTTTATTTATCTAGGCCATGTGTCAATAAGACCGTATTCTTTTCAATGTCAACTTAAATTTTTGGCACAGACACTGACACTAGTGAGGTGAATAAGTTTGTGATGTGATGTCAAAAAAAAATTCTACGATTCTTGCAGAAGAAGTAATTTTTCTCAGGAAAATAAAGCTACTCCACACACGAAAACTTGTTTAAAATTACTCTTGCAGAAGAGCTTTAGCTTTTTTCATACAAGCCAATGAAAGATTTCAAAGGTAGAATTGTAAAGAAGACTTAGAAGGTTGGGAAAATGAACTATTAAAGTAAAGTTTAAATTTCGAGGTTTTAGCTTCGAATTTTCTAAGTACAGGTATTTGGTAATACATACACAGAAAAACAACAATTCGATCGCAAAGAACTTCTATTATGACTTAAAACTTATCTTCCTTTGGGCATTTTTGCTTCCGCTACTACTTTCTTTAATTAACGGGCTGGTCACGAGACGAGACTTTTGATTTTAATTATGTGAAATTTTTGGGATTTTGGGTTTTCGTGATTTCTGGATTTTAGGATTTTGGTTTTCGGAATTTTGACCTCAACCAGTGAGAAGTTTTGAACTCATTTGTTTCGCCAAACCAAAGGAGTAACACCAATCATATACCTTGCAAAAATAGAAGCCACATGTCACTCAAGTTAATGTGTACACAAAGAAATAAAATAAATATGTGTGACAAAATCCACCACCAACTGATTCGATGTCTGGAATATTGAGACTTTTTTACTATGTGTGTGTTAAGTGATAATTTAGCAATTACAGCGTCGTGAGAAGCTTTATAATAAACAAACAAATAATAAATATATTCGTTTCTATAACGACCTATTCGACTTTGAAATTTCATAAAAACTGATCTAATTATAACACTACCTTTACTCTACACAACAGCCCTTCACTTTCAAAGCCTCAATATATGCAAATGAGGTGAGCTGAAAATTGAATTCTCGCATAAAATTCCATCGAATATGCATTCAATTGATTTACTACCCGACAGATTGGTCGAAGCAACTTTAAAAAGAAAAACACAAAAAAAAACCTTAAGAATCTTCTTCTCATCAGACCAATATATAGTATGGAGCTGAAGCATCCTGCACAAACGATTTCCCAATACTCGCATCATACACAATCCCACAGCTCGTCTGGTATACTCAGCATCAGAGTCATTAATTCAGCAATTTCCATCTTTGTAATGGCATCCCAAATCAAAGTGTACCACCACACCACTACTTGGCTTCCACATTCACAGAAAACCAAAATGAACATTAAAAATAAAAAAAAAATAAAATAAAAAGAAGTCATGAAAGACGAAGAAAGAAAAACCTAAAATATCCCCACAGAAGAAGAAAAACACTGGTGACGACTGGAATGTAACTATCTTACACCATCGCCAGAATATCTCGCGCGAGATCTCCAAGCTAAAGATTTCCATCATCCAAGATATTCCACCTTTGCCGCGACCCTCCATGACCATCACCATCACCACCACCACCACTGCATTATGGACGATCAATGCTGGAGCATATCTCGAAACAAAATATTTCTACACGGTCGCGCTCGAAATATTAATGACCGATCTTCGTCCAGACATTGAAGACAAACAAAAAAACAGGAATCACTGCGTGCAACCAGAGGCAACCATACGTCCATCTATCTCCATCCATGTTGTCGTCATGATGCCTCGTTTCTTCGGCACAGCCATATGATCCATCCATCCATCCATCCATCCATCGATGGTGAATCGATGTTTTTGTGTTCCGGAAATATGTTGACCAGGTCTGTCGGTCGGCCAACACACACCAGACACACGGCGGTGTGGCGCGGCGGCGGCGGTGGCAGCGGCCAGCGATGGCACTATGGACGAAACGAAATGGTGTTAAGTGTTTTTGGCACTTTTTGCCCGCTAATTGTGGGATTTCGTAAATTTTTATTGCCACATATGAAACTATACGTGCAACGTACGTAAAGTCTGTCCATATCAGAATAACCTGGTTCAGCGCAGTAGCATCTGCATTTTTTCAATTTTATTACCCATAGTACTGCCAGACGACCGAATACGGTCAATAAAAATAATAACCGTGAAAGGTTGCATTCAGGGCATCTTTGGGGTAATTTTAAGGTGGATAATTGCTGCCCCAAAGAATGAGTGACTAGGCATCGTGAATTTCGAACAACTCGAATTATGGTTATAGCGTGCGAATTACAGGCTTCAACATATTGAAAATACAATTAAAAGGGTTGCTCTGATGCGGTGCAAAATATAAAGGAAGGAAAACACATCAGACTCATATATGAAGGTGTCAGAAGTGGGACGGTCAGCCATCGTTTCGTGTAAAACTCATTAAAAAAAAAACTACTACAGGGGCTGCAAGCTGTCTCAAGAAGCACGATTTCTTCAATCTTCTTTTTTTTAATGCCTCCACGATAAAGTCGTTAAAATCGTTAAAAACCGATCGACTTCGATATACGGAAATGATGAAAGTGTCTAATGTTGATCCGACGACACGACTACGAAGGCCATTAGGCGAGGTAATGAGTTTTCGGACTATATGGGATTTCCTAGAATAAACCCTGAAGATAACAGAACAAACACCCAGAGACTTTGCGGTTCCAGTTGTTGTATTCGAGAATTTCAGATGTCTGATGATAAGAAATCTCTCAATTTCTATAAAGGTGTTGACGAAATAATGGATAATGATGATGGACCGACCGAAAACCTGAACTAATGATATATCTACTCGCGGCAGTGGCTACGGGAGTATATAGATATGTGTCTAAATATACTATTCATCCAGTGTAAACAAACAAAATCTGTAACAAAAAACATATAAAATACCAATTAAAGTGGTATTTTAACGTTTGTGTTTTTTTTTTTTTTTAAGGACCGAAACATTCACTCACCTGTATGTGGCATGGTTTTTAGGGCGGCAACAGAGGTGACCTATGTTGCGCTCTCACTCCCTTTTGGTGATTGTGCTGCGATAGCTGACTGATGAGGTTGATGGCTTGCGAGTAAAAGTATATAATCTTTCCACTTCAATCCGACTCTCCGATGTAATAAAAATTTTGTGGATTTTATGCGCGCTCCGATTTATTGTTATTGACTATATTTAAGGCAACCTGATTGATAGTATAATCGTTTTTTTTTTATTTGGGCTGTGGTGATGCGTAAGCGATTTCTCCGAATTAGGAATCACTCTGAAATTAAAAAAAAAAAAACGAACAAATCTTTAATTTTAATTTTATTTTATTGGAAAACAAGTTTAAGTTATGTATTTGTAACAAAAACAAATAAAAATGAAAAGAATTACATTTGTAACCATTTATGCATAGAAATGGAAGAGATAAAAGGTGAGAACCTGTCCTTAAATGGTTCACCTACCAAATCAAATTTTAAAAGGCATAAAATTAGGATACTTTGTAAAAACCTACAATCCTGAAACAGATTTTATTTAGGTATACTTGTGAGGGAATAAGGAGATAGTCATACCACCGTGAGACTATATATCGAAACGACTAAAGACACGTCGGAAAATTACCATTCTCTACTGCGCTATCTTTCGGGTGTGGATTCTAAATTCGTTGAACTTTTATTTCTTTTGGCTAGATTAGTATCGCAATACTGTCCGTACAGTTCGTTTGGTATCTTCTCCTCTTTTTAGATTTTACAGGCATAAAGTTAAAATTATTAAAAAAAAAAATGGGTCAAAATTAACCTGGAGAATTTTCTCCTCAAAAAGTACAAACATTAATGACACTGGAGAAGAAATTTGAGTCATTCGTCAGTTTGACGTTTTAACGGTTAAATTATCCGAAGCTATAGCTACGATTAACAACCCTAAACTGCCGAGCCATAAGCTCTTGTGAGGTAACATAACATTTTTAATATTCTATTTCTCACCACAAAAAGGTAAGTTTGTATGGTGATTGTTAAATATTAAATGTTCTGAATTTTTGTTGAATAGATCCATTGAATAATTTTTCTTACTGAATGTAAAATGTCCAAACTTGTCACTTGTGAGTTACTCAAGAGAAGATCACAATTTCGATAGTTCTTGCAAGGCTCACAAACTGTGATGGTGCTACCCAGAATACAAAAACCTTACCAAGAAGCTTCTGCGTCTTGCAAGGAATTGACAAATCATTCAAGAGCTTCTACAGCCATAAAAAAAAGCGTTTCTTACGAATCGCACTCGGCAGAAAATTGTAGGTATACTTTATTCCTACCTTATACAACATGCAGAAATGATTTAGGTCACTAATAGGCCCTATAGTTCTCCACGAGCTGTCGTGCCACTAAATTATTTTTTTTTTATTTTACACATTTTAGTTTTTCTTTCATATTGGGATTGTCAAACTTGACCCGCTTATATTTTTGGCAACCTTATTATAAAACACCTTATACTTTCTAAGCCCATCACAGGAAATCGATATAATTTAAAAAACACAAAACTGTTTGCTTTGCGTGAGAAACTTATTTTAGCTTCCATATTTATGTTTTTTTTTTTTTTAATTAGCCATGTAAACGAGTCCAAAAACAAAACAAAATATTCGCGTCCAATTAACTCAAATTTCAATATTCATATTCTGTAAGCTGCTGCCCTTTCCCTGATGAGATGAGATGGCCGATACTCCGGCGCATAACCTCAAATTTAAAACCCAATAAATTACCCGATCACAGCGGAAGTCCTCCCTTTCTCCACTCAAGCTTAAATATCCACAAAAAAAAAAAAAAAAAAAGTCGAGCTAAGTTATAAACCCGCAGATAAATTGATTTTTCTTCTTCATAACGACAAAATACCGTCGCATAAGATCGTTTACGATTCGAATCGAATATACAATAAATGCAAATTTTGTGGTGATACGAATATTTTCCGGTTTGGTTGTGGGAATCTGTCGGCGGTCTATCACTATTACCTATATCAATTCACCTGTGGCTGTGGCTGTGACTTCGAGCCTCTGTCTGTCCGCGCTTTGTGTCATTATATCGGAGACATATATAGATTTGAGCGCATAAGTATTCATAAGTCGGGAGCTATCGATGTGATTTTTGTTGACTTTTCACTTAATTTCCCTGTCACACGAGACACACAACTCCGAAACTGAACCCGATGATTGAATTAATTAAGACTTATAATAAAGATCAACTGTGACGAGTGAATGAGAATGAGACCCAATAAGTCGGGGTTAATCGCTTGCCAATCGCGATGGTTTCATCTGTAAAATTGTCATTTTGGCTACCAAAAAAAAAAAAAAGTTTCCTAATCATATCACTCAGAGAAAGAGAGAGAGAGAGAAAGATTTATAATTCGATTCGCTTGGGAATTATGGATAATCGGTTTGAGTGGACCGTGGGAACGTTTTAAAGTTGTTTTAATGATTATTAGTTCTTCTTTATTTTCAAGACATTTTTTTTTTTCTTGACAATGAATCCACCTGTTGCTGTTGCTCGTGCTTATCATAATGCTCATGCTACTGATGTCTGCGAATTGGGCCATGCAAATGTGGCTCGCCTGAAACATCAATATAATTAGCAACAAAACAAAAGTTTAATTTGGTAATATAAATTATACACAATCAATAACCAGTTCGCAGTTGGAACAAATTAGGCGAACACAAAAGCCACTGATTTGGTAATTTTTTTTTTAGTTTTTAGATGGCTTTTTGGGTTTTTTTTTTTTGTATTAATATTCTTTAAATAAATTTAATTAGTGATCCATCTCCAACTGGGTTTAAAATAATTTATTTTATATTAAAATTTATATATACATAAATAAATTCACATTATTTACATACACACATATACAGATATAGATTCTATATATGTATATTAATTTAAATCAATCTGGTTTAGGTAATAATTTAAACTGTAGTTATATCTAGAGCTATGCTATTTTGTCAAAACAAAAATAAAACCCATTGAGTTATGACTTGTGAGTTATAACTCAATTTGAAGAAGATAAATGTGACTTATTTCATAAATTAAAAGTAAGTGTGATGACATTTACTTTTGGCTTCAGGGGAGAGAGAAACAATAGGTATCTTATTAAATATACCAAAGAACATGCGAAAAATTGGTGAAATTTGTTGCTAATATTTTTTGTTTTTAGCTGAATTTATTTTTCTAATCAAACAAATACCAGGCAATGGTTTTTTTTTAAAGAAATTATTTCGCTATGCCTACACTTAGGACCGGTTGTCGAGAAATCTGGGTAGTTGGGACGTAAAGTGCACAAGTCAAGAGTGTTAATTTGTGAGTTTATACCCATTCAGGTGGGATGTAAACCCACAAATTTCAGGTGTAGTAGCCTGTGGCGTAATGGTTAGTGCGTAGGACTGTTACGTCACGTTTTTCACGAGTTACTGAATCTGGCGAGAAATTGACAAATTCTCTAAGAGTACATATCTCTTGGATGTTCGTATTCGCCATAAAATTGTAGGTCCCCTCCATTTCTGCCAATAACAGGCACACAGGAATGGTTTAGAGTTGTATTTCACTAGCCCTGGTGTAGAACACGAGCTGTCGCACCAACCAATTCATTTTATTTTTTTATACCCATTCAATTGTGAATTTTTATCCTATGGGTCTTATTGGATGATAAATAATCAAAACTTTACTTAGACATTGTGAAACAAGATCTTAAATTTGCTTGCTGATACGAAATTTAAATATTTATGTTTAACCACATCCTTAGTGACCAAAACCGCCGACGGAAAAACAAAATTTTAATCTTATTCGCTTCTTCAATTTATGTTTAACTTAAATGCTTATGTTCTAACTTTTACTCAGTGTATAAACTGTCACATTATGGTTTTACGTTTAACTTAAATATTAAAATTTTGTTTCAGCAAATGGACCTTAAAGAATTGTTCACAATCGTAAATTATAAAAAGAGGGATTTTAAAAAGCTGGATTATAAAAAACGGAATTTAATAAACGGGACTATTAAAAGCGAACTCAACCCCGAGAGCCAGGGCCAGTATACAATCGGACCACTACATCGTTTTGGCGTGGTTACGAATCAGCAGCGTTATACTTTTTTGACACTGTAATTTCGCAGCACGGTTTTACGAAGAAATCAATTCTGGTCCTTTGTCACCAGTCAGTTAGTTTTGAGAACTAGTGTAAACGTTGTGAAAAAGTCATCAAAAATTGAGAAATGCGGCTTTTGACTAGCTAGGTATTACAAGACCAGCACTTCTAAATCCCTGGTTTGATGCAGCTCGCGAGCATAAGAAATAACGATCGAGGAAATAGAAGGATGTCATTGCAGACATGAGGTTCAAAATTTTTAACAAAAGCTAGAAAGAACTTCTCAACTTAAAAGGATTTGAATTTCGACATCAGTCTTCTCAGTACTGCCTTCAAAGTATTTTCTAACATATTATGAAAAAATCGACCAAATGTTTACTTTACCAAAAACTTCAAATCAAAATTCACCACCTTTTAGGGCAATTTTGACAGTTTTAATAGAGGCGAGTTATAAAGACAGTTTCTAATTTTGACAACACTGCTCAACTTGTCCATTTGCGCCAAATATGACTACGGAGAACGCAATCTGCTATAAGTATGAAGGTCGGTAAAACCTCACCAATACTATTTGTTGCCATTTTTCAATTCGGATTTAATTTCCTAGTAATAATTTTTTTTTATAAAATCTTATTCTTCTAAATAAAAAACAAATAAATCCAGACCAACCCAAAAATAGTTTTGTTCTGTCATTAAACTGGACTAATGTAACTATATTCAAATTTTGAAAGTTTTGCCTTTTAAACGCAGGCATTATATACCAAATGGGTAGCCTTTATTGTTTTTTTGTCATTTGGTAGCTATATTTATGATTTCCGTAAAAATTTAGCAAACCGGAATTGGATAAAATACCATTATCAGAGCATTTCATACCATAACTCAAAATTGTTAGATTGCTTTTGTATATGATTAATATGAAACTTTTAGGAAAAAACTATATAATTTATTATATTAACCTAGAAATTCTACAATATTAAATTTTCATTAGGTTAAAGTATAATAATTAGTAATTCATAAAAGAAAAGAAAAGAAAAAAATTAATAAATATGAATTTGATCCATGCGTAAGGAAAAAAGTGGTACAATTGGAAATTGCATGTCGAATACCAATAAAACCAAATTTAAACGTCCTCAACTACTCAAACTCGAAGGAAATCCCGACTCACATAAAGCAGACCATAAAATTAATTCAAGACCTATACCTTCATATATATGTATAGGCTTGGGTGATATTTATCGGCTGTGACCACACAGCATAAAGCTCAATGGTTCCATGAGCACACGCTTAAGATTTGTTCACGTAGGTATATATATTTTAAGGACCTTAACTATACGTATTTTATGCAAATATTCCTTTGACCGTCCTCCGTTCGTTCCGTTGGTTTTTATTTTCGGTCCGCTCTTACAGTCTTACACCTTTTGACCCTTTATAAAATCCAAAAGTAAAGCCTAAGTCCTGTTGACAGTAGGTACAGGACTTGAAGTAAGCTTATTTTTCCTATTCTAATGCAAATTGGTCTTGAAATTTACAACCTGATGAAAGTGATCCTTTTGTTTGGGGGTAAGCAGCGTCGCGTTTTTTTTTTTATTTTAATTTTATTTAATTATTTTCTGGTTGGTTGGTGGAACTTAAATTGAGTTGTAGCTACGCTGCCACTGAGGTATATAATCGAGTGGAAGGACATATTTTTTTTTCGGGACTCGCATTCTTGTGAGCGGTTCTTTTTTACCTTTTAGTTTCAGTTTATAAATCAAAGGAAAATACCTTTAAGCCAATTAAGGCAGAGATAAGGATTACTTATGTCCCTGATTAGTATTCATAGTTTTTCCTTTTTTTTCGCTTGACCATTTTAGTTTCTGGCGATTTCCATAATAAGCTGCTATTTGACTTTTTTTTTTTATAAAATAACAGGTAATAAGGGAGAGGGCTAAAGTGCTCTATACCCACCAACATGGCATGGAAAACGACTTAAAATCACCGCCGCAAAGCGAGGGTTATATACTTAACGTTTTGGGTTGAGATGAGCGAATTTTTATTATTTGCTACTTCTGGTTTGTTATTTTAGGTAAAATTATGCAAGACTATGCGACGTACACGCTATATGTGGTTTAAGGATCAATAAATCCAGAAGAACCGTATAATCACTTTGAATTGTTTATTTCTTTTCGTTATTTGGGACGACGACGAATATTAGTGTTGTGACGGAAACAAAATCGCTTGGCATTTGAAATGACATCAGGGAAAGTTGTATGGAAGTGAAATTTGACTGAAAGGTTTAGGAGGTGTATAGGTAAAGGTTTTAATGTATTTATTTTTCTGGTCTCTGATATGTCAGAATATGAAAGACAAGCATGGAACAAGTTGGGCAAAAAGTCGAAATTAATTATTAATATTCTTTTATATTCCTTAACTACTTTTAAGAGCAAATAGTTACTTACACCTACTCAGTGCCGGAAAGCTGGAAAGAATTCACACAACACATTTTCCTGTATAGTAGTTGTGGTTATGTCACGAACGTTGAAGGTAGATAGGACAAATCGAGAAGATTTTAATCATCGTGAACAAAGTCTGTAGCTCTTTGATGTTTTCTTGTTCTCGGCAGAAGGAATGAACATCGTTAGTTGGGATGCAACAGTCAACGCATATTTTGTCTGTGTGTAAATATATTTGCTGTCAACTCCCATAGAAATTTTTGACAAGTATAGTAACTTGTAGCAAGAAGTTGCAGTTTCCAATAAACAGACATACTTTTCAAGCGAAGCATTCTGTTGTTTCTTGAAAAATCATTTTGAAACTTGTCAGGTTCATTCGATGTTCATTGTTCATTTCAATTTTACTCAAGGTATTGAATCATTAGTAAGCTTAAGAAAATGATGACAGTTCACCAATTTTTTCTGAAAATTATTTGAATGCTATTTATTTATATTTGCTCCATTTAATTTCTCTTAATTGTCGAAGTGGAACTCCATTAGATATTTATGACTACTTAAAAATATTAAACCCAGTGCGAGCGTTAGTAAAAACAAGATAGAGGGAAAAATAAGAAGAGGTAAAGTATCCCACATTCGTGTAGTGCTGTTAAAGAAATAATCTCTGTACGCTCTTATAGAATTTCCCAAATTGTGATCTAAGGTAAGCTAATGGGCATTCCTGATAGCGCGAGTATTGTGGTTAAATTTAACGGAGAAATAAAACTACTATAGGTTTTTCGATTGAAAAATTAATTAATAGAAGTAGCGACGGCGGTGTTCGAGTAACGTATCATTGTTTATCATTCTTTTCTGCGTACATATATCGTTGATGTTCCATTTGCCTAAATATTCTAGTTATATTAAAAGAGGGGACAAATTTCTTTTATCGCAGAGTTTTTAGTGACGTCCAATATGTGATGTGATCATTTCCCAGAAGGTGATCAGTACAACGCTTATCATACGCTCCTGAAGTTAAAGTTCCACATCAAAAAAAGTAACAAGAATGTGAATCTAGAAAAGCAAAGTACACTAACATCTACAAACTATTTTAAAGATTTAAAGTGTCAAATAAAAGATCATTTTATGAACATAAGGAAGAGATTTGGAGACAAAACTGAGCCCTGCGGTACACCAAATTTTTTTTTTTTTTTTTTGTGAATTTTAAAATTGAAACCGTTCTTCTAGTCCAAGAGATTCATCGATTCATAGAATGCACGCATTTTTGATAAGAAAACTTAATATCAAACTATATAAAAATATCAAGCGAAATAATCTTTGCTTTCTCCAAAATTATTTAAAGATTGATTTCACATAGTCAGTGAGATACACCATCAGATCACGAATTCACGACTGTTCCTATATTGCTACAAAACCCGTACATACTGCCCATCAATAAAAATTTTTCGTTTGAAAGAAGGAAATATCACATCAACACAGCTCATGAGCTTCAAATTGTTCTATGTTTTGGTGTTCATTTGGTGTTCTACCACGCAAATAACTTTGGAATTGTTTTTGAGGAAAACAGTCAAGTTGGGTTGTTACTTAACTTGGGTCTTATTTTCAATTAAAAAAATTAAAAACATGCAACGACCAACGATCAAATAGAATTTTCAAACTCGCTTCCTGAAATAAATATGATAAAAAAAATCATTCTACTGAATCGCTCTTTTTTTTTTCACACATCCGATCCTTCGAACGAGAGATTATTTTACCAAATATTGGTTTATAATTGACACAAGCAGGGTTTAAAAATAGATAATTGAAGTATCTGCATTGTAAAGGTCTTAAAATTTTAAACCACACTATTAAAGAACTTATAGGAGTTTCACTCATACAAACAAGAAATGAGCTCTGCCATTTTTTTTTTTTTAACATTTTAAATAAAATTCCCTCGTATTCAATACTCATACCAAATTTACGCTTCTTAAGTGACAGATGCACAAAAGCCACCAAACACGCTTAATGTCACATCTCTTTACTCTCTTACACAATTTAGATAACAGAAAATTAAGAACCAAAATATTGTTGAATTAAAACGGGGATATGTTTTCTTTTTTCGAAATAGCTAGTGTCTAACATTGAATTTGTTCAAAAATGACATTTGACTTAAATTTTGACGTTTTATCCACTAGAAAACTGTAGATTAGCTTTTCGAACTTTAACTATTCATTTAAATAAAAACCTTATTATTTAGTGAGCAGAATTTATGTAGGTTAAAATGTGTTCCTTTTAAAAAAATAATTCTTCACTTCAACCCCACTTCACTAAAAATGGTTTATCAGTTTATTCACAATTTAAATTTAATGTTTATTATTTTACTATAAAAGTTATTATTAGCTGCTTCATTAAGATAAATAATTTTGAATAAAATTAATAATTAAAAACCAGTAAACAAAGATTGTTAAGTTTTAAATATATTCAATTTCATATAAACCTTTATTAAAAAGTGCTGCTATTAAATGCACATTTTAATTGTAAGAAGCTTATTACAAAAATTATTTATGAAGCTCACCTAAACTTTAAAAATTATATCCCACAGCACTTTTTTACGAGAATTATTTCATTTGAAAACTGCAAAACTGTTTTGATATTTTATTAACCGCACATCTGTCAATATATAATACTCCGTTGTTAGGTTAATTGTATTACAAAAAGTCACAATTAATTTACAATAAACCAAATAACAATTCACTTAACAAAAAAAATAAACAGAACACCAAAACATGAACCGCGAATTGTTGGAAGATATTTAGACTTGACTTTATGCCGACAAAAGTTCAAAGTTCCCTTTTTTTTAAATATACATAGATGGTTATAGAATTCGGTAGCCAAAAATGAAGAGAACGCGTGCTATGGCTTGACCACTACCAAAAACAAACTAACAACTGAATCCGAATCGAGACGGGGCCGTAGAAACGTTCCACTAACGTCCTCGTCATCGGTCGCGCTTTTTTAGTTTTTTTTTTTTTTCTTTTATTGTTGTTGCGTATCCATCTCGCTCTGGCTCAAGGTCTGTGAAACAACCATTTCCAAACCGAAACCCATCGAGTCACAGCGAAGAGTGGGAAGTTATAACACACCTTCTTCCACGGATGATAGATAGACACAACGGCAAAGTATAGTGACTAACCTGGCCATGGCCAGCGCCATCTACAGTTGTTCATTATACAGCACAACCACCACCAGAGTCAGCAACATTATCCAACCAGAAACAAGTACGGAGCATGACGGCACCAGACAAACGGAGTCATCCGATAGGCTGAATACCACTTACAGTTCATTCTTTCATGCCGGGTGTTCATTTAGTTTACAGTTGCGATGAACTATAAGAGGCGTTACCTACTGGCATTTGCTGGTGGTGGTTGTTTGGTGTAGCACAGCAGCAGAAAAATGTCGGCTCTTTGTTACGCATGCTGCATGGAGGCAACACAAATTGAATGCACCAGTTCTCTTGATCCGAATCCGAGAGATATAGATAGATACTTTGGTATCGGTTGAAACTGTGTGACGAAGTGGAATAGCGATACGTTTTCCAGTTCATTCTGCCACAGTGAACGACGCAAAGACGTGGCGTAACCGTCACAGATACATTCTCGGTTTCCGGCCAATCGCAATGGCAATGGCACGCGAATGCAATCAAGAACCACAACGGTGTACGTTTATAATTAAAAAAATGAGGACTTTTAAGGAGGAAGGTGGCATTGCTTATATATTTATACACAGTTGAATTATTTCCTATAAGGGTGGGGGATTATATGTAGGTATAGATTGACTTCTTGTATCAAAACAGTCAATTCAATATTTGAATATTAATTAAAAATGCCGAAAAATGTACCTTAACCCTGGATATACAAATAGGGATATGAACTTCTCTTATCTGAGGTTATTGATAAATTGAAAAGGAAAACTTTGAGGATAAATGAGCTTTGGTGAAATATTAACTTGGAATTTAAATGAGGATGAATATTTATTATTTATCATTGCTAAAGTTTTGAGTTTTTAAAATTGGCAACCTCAACCCCATTATTTCCTATTTCTTGTTGATTCAATTAAACTATAATTTCGTTTTAGGAGTTTTCAAATTAATTGTAATTAAATTTCTTGAAAAACGATATCAACTTTAAGTGATTATTTAAGCCCAACAAAATTTAGTAAAAAATGACAACCAGAACAATCTTAATGAAGATTTTTTATTTCCGATTTAATTTTATTGTTTTTAATTTTCGTGAAACGAAAGAGTTGAGCATCGAACTTTAGAAAGTATTTTTTTTTTATGATGCTATAGCTGGTTTGGTTTTTTGATAACCCTATAATAACAAAATATAAATAAAAGTGAACACATTTCTAGTATAATTGTTTATTTATATTTCCTTTTAAAAAGTAAAAGCTTAATTGATCCATGGGAAGCAAGAAATTCTAGAAATGAACGGAAGTTGAAGACGCTTTGAATTTCTGTGCGGTTAATTACTAAAATCATTAAACAGTAGCGATATTGGTATGCATTTATTTTTTAACATAAATCAGAAAAATTAAATTATGTGAGGTTTTTTTTAAAGTCATTTTACGAGTTAATTAATATTTTTAACATTCTCTTTTTAATAATTTTAAATTAAAGTAAAAAAAATCATTTGTTCTTATATCAGTCATATTTATGTTATTAATACTGATATTATTATTTATTGACCATTTGGTGAGTGGATGTTTGTTAAAATTGCTTCAAAAACAGATAAACTGATGCCAGACTTGCATATTTTCAACTTAAATGTTGTAATTCAAAAAAGGGGCCAGTCACCGTGAGACGGTCGTAAGGATGTTCAAAAGTTTTGTAGAGATTTTGATCGTTAAAAATTAAAATAACACACCTCTTACCTAAATCCCAATCTTTGTTCTCCTTTTTTAGCTTTTAAGATCCAATAAACCTAACCTCCATGAAGGAAGAATCATATCTTAATCATATTGTAGGGTTCAATAATTTGAAACTAAATTCTTTTTGTTTAAGATTCCAAGACCAAGCTGGTCGATCCGATGCTCGAGAAATCTAAGAATACCCCAAATATCCTTAAAATCAAAATATTCTTCATAATCCAGACTATTTTTGTAATAATATATTTTTTTTATTAAACTATCAAATTTGACAAATATCTACTTTACGATATCTCAATAACATTTCTATATAAAAAAAAAATACAATAAATTTTATCAACCCAAATAAAATATCGCAATAAATTCATTTGAACATCATTTTAACTCGTAAATATCAAGATAACATTTAAGAATAAAAAAATCCATTCCCAATTTCGTAATTGTTTACTTGTTATCCTCCCTTGTGCTTAGAACAATGACACACGACAAACATAATTCCGGTGTTGACCCGACAAACGATAATTTCCTCGTAGTATAGTATGTGTTATGGCGATCCGATAACTTGCATGTTCTCGCAAAAGGTGCAGAGAGACACCTGAGGTCCTAAAACCGACATCAAGCAATATCCTCATTTGATATATACGTGACTCTTATAATAGCATCCAATCAACCTACCTGTTCGTGTGCCAAATTTTCGTCGTGTTCCTCTTCGTTCTCGATCGTATATAAGTCATAAAGAAATCTCTAAACATTTCTAATTGTATCTGCGCATCTTTATCTCTGCAATCAGGTAGGTTAGGTACCTATATTATAAGCGGCGGCGGCGGCGGCGGCGCTTCGTCGTTGTCGTTGTCAATTTGATGATGATCCACCCTAAACACCGTAGAGTGGATGTGGGCACCTGCTCGATCATTGATGGACACGGGACATTAGATTTCTATTCACCAAACAAACCGTCCTCTTTTTGGGATATAAATTATAGTTCTTTGGTTGATGCGCATCGCAATAGTTTTCTAAAAAAAAAAAAAACGACAAAAACAAAAACAACAAATCAGCGGAAATAATAGATGCAATTTGACGAAACATCAGCAACGTGAAGTTGCTTTGGTAGGCAGGCAGAAGGTTCATTGATCTGATCAAGGTAAGCCAATTTAAGTTCTTCGGTCCTAAGTAGGATGGACCCAAACTCACCCAAAAAAAACTCAAATCGGCGTGTGCCTGAGGCACACTACAATCATTCCACCCACTTGTACACTGCAAATCCATTTAATGACCATGAAATGTTTGGCCATTCCACTGAGCTCACTCTCCACGCAGCCCATCTCTCAAATTAAGCCACAAATTTGTTTGAATTCACCCCGAAAATCCGCATCTAATGCATTTTTGGTGCAGTAGCCTCCAGTGGCAATTGAAAAGCATCAGCTCGCATAAAATGCGGGCAAAAAACAAAAACCCTGATGATGAACCTTATAAAGAGACGACGACCATGATGAATCTAAAGCACAAGGAGCTCACAACTAATTGCATCAAATCACGCACGCGCATATACATACGTGACGTATAAGCGTGCTCTAGGTAGCTGCCAGCGTGGCATAGCATTAGGATCCAGGGCATTCTTGCCACCATATTATTTTTTTTTCTTAAAGTTCGCAGGCTTCAATTCGGCGCGGCGGTACTTCTGCGCATATAGGTACATATATGTGTATGTGTAGTGTATATGCAAATTAGAGAGGTAATAGGACTTGAGGTACAATGTGTGATTATTAAGAAAATGATAGGGTATAGGGTGTGTGCTTGGAGCCTCAAAGCTTATATATTCTGCCACATTGTTGTAAGTCAGACAAAAAAGAATATTTGCACCGCAAGAACTTAAAACACTTGCAAAAATATATTTCTCCATCTTTTATAGGACGTATAGAGGTCTTGAAAAAAATATGCCCTTTTTACAACAGAGAAGCATTGCCTTTAGAAAAATTATGTTTTCAAAACTCATATCCTCTTTGAAAATTCATCTTTTTCAAAAGTCCCCTCTGATACATTTTTATTTTATACTTTTGTTTTGCGTTTTTCCAAATTATTGATTCCAACATTCTTCTAAAGCATCAAGAGTATTTATTTAAGGTTTTGCGACATTGGGGCAAAATTTTAAACAATTAAGAACCATGTTAAAGCATTTTTAGTATAATGCTAGGTTAGAAACAGTGCTATCTTTTTAATATTTTATTGAACTTAAAATCATCAAATGCCTATTTTAACTTTTTAGTATTATATTAACTCCAAATGTCACTTTGAAAATTTATTAAAAATGTGAAAATGGTATGTTTGCTTACATGTTTGCCCGAACTGTCTCCTTTTTAGGCGTGTTCAGCTGAAGTTTATAAAGAAAATTGGTTAGGAACGATGCTCGTTAAAAAATATTTTAAACTAAGATCATTTTAGTAAAGAGCTTTAAGGTTAGTTAATTGTTAAGTATATATTTTCATGCTAATACATGAATATCAGGCTGTTTAAAATATTGCGCAATTGTTTTTAGATAAATTATATTTAAAAAAAAATCGAAATCGTAACTAACTCAAAACGTAAAGAGATGGTTTTTCATTCATGCTGGATCTACACGGTGCCGCGCACGGCTGTTCTAAACTTCTGTCACAAAACTGGCAGAAATATTAACAAAATAATTTCTTAACGACATTATTATCTACCTACACGAAGTCAAAAAATAAAAAATAAGATTATTCGTTCTTATATTTTCTTACAATAATTTTGCCAAGTTTCATCACAATATTTACACTATGGTACGTCAGTGTTTTATCTGGACTAAACGTCAATTTAACTTGTGAGTTTTTATGACCAATAGACTGGCAGATCTTAGACCATTCTTACGAAGAAATTATAGCCTAGTTCTTTTACTTTGAAACTCTGTACATTTGTGTCAATTTCTACACAAAAGTCTGTCAAAATTCATATAAAAAAAAATAAATTGTTTAGAAATTTGAAGGTTTTTTTTTTTTAATAATACAAATACTGAAATACATCAGCCAAGTAGAAGACTTAGCACTATTTAATTGGACTTGTTGAATTATTGATTCAAAATAGCTTTTTACGGCCTTTAGTCCACAAAAATTTAGGCGTTTCGTCCCGGCGATCTCACTTGGACTCATCAGTTGACTAGTGAGGACCTTGTCAATACGCAATTTTTGTTAAGTTCAGTCCATCTAACATAGATTTCATGACGAATATCTAGTGTGAACTATATCCAACAAGACTAGAATTCCTAGTCATTAAATTGGAAGTTTTTGTTTTTGTTTTTTGCCCATGGCCTGGCATTGTTTATATGAAGGTTTTTTTTTAATAATACAAACTCTATATACTACTGAAATACATCAGCCAAGTAGAAGACTTAGCACTATTGTTTAGAAAATTCTAAATCTTGTAATGAAAAAAATAATGCAAATAATTCGTTGAACTCTGATAAATATTTAGTGTTTTCATTTAGAATCCGCGCGTTCAACACATGACATTTTACATCTGATAATTCAGATTTCTTAATTTTTCTGACTTTTGATTGGGCAGCTGTCATTAAAAGATAGATGACGGCTGACTAATCAGTAGCTTAAAAAATTCATAAATCTGAATTTTCAGATGCAAATTGTCATATATTGAACGCACGGAATGACATTTCGGTAATTTTTGTGGGAAGCCTCGGTGAACTTTACATATTGATTATATTTTTAACGTCTATAGACTACTTTGTTCCAATTACCACTGCAAAGCACTCAGGTTTTTTTCCGAAGCGAAAAATAAAATATAAAATTTTTTGGGTTTTTTCATTTACATCGAATTCACACGGTTATTTGTTGAAAGAGGAAGGAACTGCACAATTGGCATACACATAGGCATTTTTTTGTGTGAAAGTAGTAATTGGTTATAAAATGACAGCCTCTCTTCTGAAAAGAATATGGAAATGCATCTGGACTTGATTTTAGAATCAAAGCCAGAAGCAGGTCAACACATCGTGTATGTTTTGATTATTATTTTGTTGGTTACGTTAAGGATGTCAACACATTGATTATTTACGTTGACCATCTAACCGTAGCTTAATTTTCCCGACCACCACATTTTGGTTCTGGCGAAAACAAAACATATACAACTAAAAAATATCAACGAACATATCCTAAAATGTCTACCAACCTTTAATAACAACAATCTTTTTGCAACCCGATTGAGACATTCCAAAATTTTATGCCAACTATTATATGCACTTTTTTCTATTGACAAAGTTATCCACACTTTTCCTTTGTTGTTGGGTTAAATTTTAATATGCTGCCTATATTATTAGATAAAATGATCCAACTATTTGCTCTAAACTTAATAAGGCTTTTGAGAGTTGGTAGAATTGGAAATGCGTTCATTAAGCTCAAAGATTAGAAGTCCATCAAAATCCTTTGGAAAAGTAAAAGTATGTCTAATAGATAAACTGGTAAATTTCGTCGCACAATGTGGTTACTTTTGGAACCTAAGTAAGCTCCAAAACTCGAGAAGTCAAAGTAAAAAAAATCAGATTTTACCTTAAATTTTTTTTTCAGAACCAAATTTGTATATTAATTTTTGAACTTCTAGTTAATCACTTTCGCAACATTTTAATTTATTTACCAACAATCCATTCTCTGGTTCATCAATCAAGAACCCCGATTTTTATTATATAACTCAAGGCTGACTGCTTCGTGTTATTTGTCAGTTTTCACGCTTCAACGAGCACAAAGTCATCTATTTTATGATGCGCATACAAATTCAACTGTGACCATAAATCGCACATGTTGATTTGATACATAAAATTGGCAATAAAGAGATGGGTGAAGGCTAGCAAAAAAAAAAAAACAATCAAGACAGGTGGCGCGGTATTTTGAATCGGTGCTTTGATGAATAGATGTGGTTTATGCTAATCAATATGGACACTTTATTGAGTGTCATTAAACTATAGAGTTTAAATAGGTACTTCTTAGAAACTTATAAATTAATTAAATATATATATACACTTCTTTGCTTTGAAGCATATAAACAAAAACAAAATAAAATAATAATAAAATAAGACTTAAAGATTTGCTATTTAAATTTTTAAATTTCCGGTTAATTTTTCTTTTATTTTTTTTAACTAAAGTTTAAGTTGCTTTTAACTATGCATTTTATTTATCTTAGAGCTACCTAATATTTAATTTAATTTGAATTCCAAATCTTAAAAAGATATTAAATGTTTTATTGCTATTGATGATTTTTGTTTTTTTTTTTCTAACAGCTAGTGTGTCAAAACAGTATTTTAATATTGTGAATTGTTTGATTCAGGTTCGGACGATCGCATGATTTGTAGTGGAAAATTTACTGGTTCTATCGTGAATAGCCCTCGTTCGATGGGAGATCCTTTGAAAATATTTACTGATGGTTCTATCGTGAATAAGCCTCTTGCGATCGGAGATCCATTGAAAATATCTAACCTTGTGACTGTACTTACGATCGTCTCGGAGTGAATGGTTCCTTATAAATGATCAAACAATTCACAATATTAAACTTTTGATTTATTGGCAATAGGTATTCAAAAAAAAATAACAAATCACATTATTCAACAATCTTAATTAAAAACCTACAAAACTGGGAATGTAAATGTATCTAAAAGATCATATACGTTGAGAAGGTAGTTAAAAAAGTCGCAAGGTTCGTGGAGATGTTCTATGGGAAACTGAAAGGTTATATCGTGAATTGGTCTCGTATAACTGGAGATCCGTTGAAAATCTCTACAAACCTTGTGACGGTACCAACGACCGTCTCAACGTATATTAAGTTCTATAATAAATATTAACAAAAAAACCAAGTTAAACTCAAATATAAGCTATCAGCATGACAGGTTAAATTCATTTGACAGTGAATTGAAATCATTAAAAAAAAATACAAAATACGTCTTCCTTGGGTCATGTTAACAAATCTCGCTAAATCGCTACCACATAACCCAAATCCAAAAAAAAGGCAAATTTACATACATACATATATGCTGAACTAAACTTTGGAGTTGACATGTCACGCGTAGACTTTTCCACCTTTCCTATATACTCAAATCTACCCAAAAACAAACAATATTTCGCAAATGATTGAAATCACGTCATACTCCAAGGACAATCCTCTTATACCAAACAAAATCTACTTTAACCGAAAAACATTTGCATATTCCGTGAATTGCTAAACCAAAACCACAACGAATATCTCACACTCACGCGAGTCTCCTTCTCTTTTCTCATTTCTCTACCATGCCTCGCCGCCGGCCACCGACTCACGCCTTAACATGGACAGGGGGAGGGGGGACAAAAGTAAAAATTCCAGTTGATGGTCCCGAGGAATCTCTGCAAAGTTAAGATAAAACAGTCAACACAATAGGACTTTAGCATCAGTATAAGGACTTTTCCCATCCATCGAAGCGTCAAATAAGATCAAATTATGTCCCTCTCGTGTGCACACCTCTGCTGCTGCCTCCTGTCAGAAATGAAGCTTCAGCCTGTCAGAAAAGCCCATTCACCAGTTAAAGTGAATACACTACACACTCCCTTAACGTTGCCATTGCCGTCGTCGTCGTCGTCATTCATTCTCCGAGCACAACAACATCGCCAAAGCCAAAACCAACTCTCGGAACTCTCCACTTGACAATGGGATTATATTTTGACTTCTTTAAGCGCCCTTTATCGGATAAGGAAACAATTACCCATACCCATAGGTTCTCATCCCCCATCGCACCATGGCTTCATCGATCGGGACCACAGGGGTGTTTTCTATATAATAAAGCAACGGAGCACCAACAACATACCAGCAACCCTCTTCCTTTGGATTTATATAGCTCTGATGGCATTGCACAGTACGCATCCCTTCGCAGTTTGTGAAGAATACTGGTAATCCCTGGTGTAATCGTTACATAATGGTCGTGTTGGCAAAACACTTTATAAGTGGATTACAATGACAAAATTGAAACAGCAAGCGTTAGCAGTGTTAACAGCCCATTTCCAGCCACAGATACAGATACAGCTACAGCTACAGCTACAGCATTATTGTGAGCTAATCAGACGAGGGTGACATTTAGGAAGGACATATACAAAAAGGACACAGTCCAGTGCTATAGAGCATTGATTAAATTTAATTTCACAATTGAATCGTTTTGGTATCAGTTCCAGAAAAGGTGGTTATGATTTCGATGATGATGATGATGATGGGTTGTTTTGTCGCTCTGCAGTTGAAGATAAAAATCCTTGGGAATTATAATTTTGTATTTGTATAGTTTTTTAATCGTTCCCACAAATATTAAGCGGATGAAAAACAGATATACCTACATCAACAGTAACATACGAACACATCCTAAGATAGAAAGTTGGTTATAATTACAATGAAAAAAATAACTTTATAATAATCTGTGTGGTTTATGTATTATTTAAAAGATTTTGTAAAATTATTTTAATGTACCTAAATATTTTGGATAAATTCCCGGTATTCGACTGAAAGGTTTCACCTAAAACATACGTCAGAAATTATTTGTTTTATTAATTATCTCAAAAATGACTCTAGTGATTTTGATTAAACTTCGTACCAATATAATTCTGAAAACAATTTTTTTTTTATGAAGGCCAGACTATACTTTTCGGTAGGTGCTCTGAATTGAAATACAGAATTCAACAAGATTTTTGGCATTTTTTCCTAAAAATGTAAAAAGCGTAGATATCAAGTATGGTATAAGCATTGGAAACTGGATTTTAAAGGGGAAAGTAAGTTCTTTTATAGGAAAAGTTGTAATTATAAGTTCTTTGTAGAAAAATTATTTCGGGTTATAACATATGAGCCATTTTTTTTCTTAGTTTTAAGATCACGTCAATTTGTTCGCTTTTTTTAGTATTGTTTTGTTAAACTTTTGCAGTAAAAAACAATCATTTGAAAAGGAACAAGTTTTGGAAAAAAATCTGCCTTAATTTCGAATGATTTTCACGTCTTTTGTAAATAAATTTACATAATCTCAGAAAGCTCTTAGAAATAAAAACAAAATTTGAATTCAATTTTGTATTACCTATTAATTAAATTTGAAGCTAGAATCATCAACACATTTTCGAAATATCGAATTTCCAAAAAATAATTTTGAAAATATAAATTAATTTAAAAGATAAATATAATTTTAAATATCTGAAAAGAGATAAAACAAACATTCTTCTTTTTAGATAATTTTTAGGACTATCCGAATTCAAGAATTGTATATAGATTTAGCAAAAATAAATATTAATTTTAAAACATTTTAAAGACCTGAGGAAGTACGTAAATACGTACGAAACGTCGTCTGTCTAAATATAATAAAAGAAAGAAAGACCTGAAGCCCACAAAATTAGCATCAAACGATTTTTCTTACCGGTTTTTGAACACTTGTATAGAAAGTACAGTTATTTTTGGTTATACAAATAATTTTTATTTATGATCTGTTAGATATCTAATGTTAAAAAAATTATGTATGTATTAAATAAAATGGACCAAGCAGTTTTCGAATTATTCAGTTCTCAAAAAAAAATTGAAACAGTTTTAAAAAAACAAAAAATAAATTAGAAAATAAACAGTACTAAAAGTACCATTTTGAAACATTCTATACAAAAAAAGATCCAAATCAGTTGAACAGTTTTTAAGAAAATAGAAAATAAAAAATGGTGTATGGAAGGATGGATTATTACCATTTTTCGTAGTTTTTTTTTTTTTTTAAAGTGTTAGTAAAAAAACCTACAGATTTTTTTAAGTTGTGGGTACGTTTTTGAAAAAAAAATAGGATTTAGATTTTCCATGGATTTATTAAAATTCATAAAAATTTATTTTTTTAATTGAAAGATTCTTATTATATTTTTTTTATTTTAAAAGCGAGAAATTACAGAGTCTCATGACATATAAATAAAGAATATTCTTGATGAATTCAAATAAAAGAAAAAGGGAGAGATTTTGGGTTCGGCGACGACCGTCTGTGTGAAATGGAGCTTATCAAATTTTCAATATTTCGAAAAAAGTCTTGGTGTATTGTTTGCGGATTATTTTTATTGTAAATTTAATTTTAAACATTTTACATTTTTCATACAAATTTAAAAAAATATGCATTTAAAAATTATACACACAATGACGTAATGAAGAATTAGAAGGACACATAATGTCTACTTTATACACGCATGTAGTCGAACGATTCACATACTCTCTTGTGATGACACTTCCAATATTTTGAGAACAAATAATGATATTGACTTCGGAATAATTTTATTTTACTCACAATGTTGTTTCTAAGAATTGATGAGGTTTGTAAAAAAAAATCAAGTGACGTTTTTTTTAAACTCTGTCAAAAATACAATTAAAGTAGTTGAAAAATATTATTTATTAATTGCATATTTAACACCTGATAAGGTTCTTCAAGACTTTGAATTAGGAATTTTCTTATACAGCAATGAGAATTTAGCAGTGTGGGTCGCATCCAGCACCTTCCGATTGAGTTACAACGTTTTCCCCACCTTGTAAATACACAAACAAAATTTGGAAAAATGTTTAGAATCTTCACAAGTTTTCTTAAATAATCCATTGTACCTACCTTTCTCGGTAGAGGATTTTAATTATGCTGCGAATTTACATGGCCCTTCTTACCTTCGATAAAAAAGTTTTAAGTGTACCTAAAGTCACAAAAAGAAAGTTCGTATCTATGGGCAAATAATGATGTACCTATGTGCATATACATTATACTACCTACCTCTACACTTTGAAAAAAAAATTCCAACAAAAATCCCTATATTCAGTCTTTGATTTACAACATTTTTCCTGCCGTCAGTAAAAAACGCGGAAACATTTAAATAGCTCATTCAAAGTTATGAGTAAAAAAAAAAAATAATTCTATGATGGTTAGCTCTTCCGAACCAACACTAATTGTAACCACACTCACGGCTCTAAGTCGAGAAAAAAAAAACGAAATAAGAAACAACTAAGGTGAGACCCCTTTAAATCATTCCTCAAGTGGCATAATATCATAAAAATCATTTCACTACCAACGATTCATGCATGCATACCTCATACTTACCCAATTTATATGTAATAGGTGCCTCCTACCTATACCTCATCTGGCAAGTATACAGGCACCGGGCGAAAACAACAGCGCATTCTTGAAGCTATAATACAGCTTGGCATAAGAGTCTGAAGTGTTTAACTTTACGACGCCTGCAAGCGTTCCAGTAAAATTAATTTTTGCTATTTTACAAGCGATTTACAAGCGGTAATTAATTCTGCTGCTACTGTTGAGTAATTTCCCATTTAAATCCCATCATTTGAGAGTAACTCCTTCTAGGCTTCGATCATAATGTTAAAGCTTATAAGCATCATAGACATTGTGGAGCCCAAAGAGTGATTGACATTCATGGCATCGATTTGATGTGTGATTGAAGCCTTAGCCGAGGCCAATGGACTATATCAAATTCAGAAATGACGATCCGAACATTTTAAATCCAAGCTGCTGCTTCCCTTAAATATCAAAGACCTCAGGGCTTTCACATCAGTCCAACTAAAAGGCGAGCATTATCATTACATAAAGTGTTGTGCGGCTGCACCTCACATCATTCACTGATTAATTAAGCGCAATTGCCTTCAATTAGACCCTTATTCCGATCGATGGATGCTTCAAATGGCAACTCTCCGAAAATTGCTATCAGCCCACTGCTGATCTTGATATCGTCGTCGTTTTTGTCGTTTTCGTCGTCGTCGTGTGGCTGCAATTATTTGGCCCTGTGCGCGCAGTCGCAGTCGTGCGCGTTGCACGAGAACTAAATTTTTTTCGGCGCATCAGAAGCCTTCGAAGATGCATCGGCGAAGACGATGACTATCCGATATGCTGCCCAAAAAATGACATGCGGCCGTCAACACCAAGCTGTGGCGGCTACACCATAATACCACGGCTAATGATGACGATGTGGATGATGAAAGGGCAGCAACCCATCCACTCAGAATAAATGACGGGTTGTGCGAAACTGCCAATCTCCTTCGGCGGCGCACTCTTCAACCTGCCTGGCTGTGTTTGGTTAGAGTTTATTTTTCTTTATTAGCGGAGGATGGGAGGGAGAAGATTCCGACTCCGACACCGACTGCGAACTGCCAGTCCTTTTCGTGCGTCATTGTTTCGTGTCGGCTCCATTTACCTGTGTTTGTTCAAATAATTTGAAGCTTATATGACCCCAAGTTGTTGCGGATCCATATACGAGTTACGAGTGCGACCCAAGACCCGACACGACGAAGACGAAGACGGACGTTGGCCTATTCGGTGATGATCACCATCAGCTCAGCACTCTTGTTTAATAATAATTATGTCAGTCACTTAATTTATATCGCTCGCTGAGAACACTGGACGACAACAAGGACGACAAATGAAGCCTGCGGGGTCACAGCACAGGAGAATAAAAGAATAGAAACTCAAGAACACGCAAACTTTTTCGTGTCATAATATAAAATCGACAAAGCAGTAAAAGGTCACGAGAGCCGTCGGGGGTAGTTTGTTCGTACATCGTCGCATCACAGGAAGACGAAAAAACAATCCTACAACTGCCACATTGTTGTAATACCACTATTAGGACTATTAAGAGTGAGATCCCTATTTACAGATTGTATCAATTCAGTTTATTTTTTTTGCCGATGGAGATGGTGATGTCGTGCGCTTGATATCCTTGCATAGCAGTTCCATTTAAGGGGTCCAATGTGAGAAATTCTTTAATGTCGTAATTACTGACAGTCGATGTTATCAGGGTGCTTCCATCTTATAGACACTCAAGTGAATCCACTGACCAATTATACAATATTAGTCAAGAGAAGAAGGACGGAATATATATTATGTTTTATATGAACTTATTATACAGGTGGCTCATTGAAGGATTCCCATTTGGCAGGTTCTTCCATAAACATTTGTTTGTTTTTATTAGTTTGACATGTGGAATTTATGGAACGCATTTCGTGTGTAATCAACAATAAAGTTCCGCGTTCAGATAGGTTTTTATCTTTGTGTGGGAAGTGCGTGTAAACAACGAAACGGAACAATTTTTTTTTTTGTTCTCGCAAAATTGATAATTATTTAATACAGTTTAAAGCACTAATAATAATCGCCTCCTTTAAATGGGCCTGTTAACTGTTATGCACGCGGTTTAGTTGGTTACATCGCATTACGATTTTTTTTATGAAGGAGAAATGGGTCGTTTATTTTTATGGAGCAAGATTATGATTATTTAAGACGATTAAGCAAAAAAAAAGACAAAATTCGAAAACAGTTTAACGAGCTTTCTGCATATAGAGACCAAACTACTTAAAATTTTATTTATTTAATTCAATTGTTATTTATCAAAACAAATACATATTTATTTATTACTATACACATTACTGTACATTACTACTACTAAAAAATATTTTTTGTATTTACTTACCCTTATTTCTTTAGAGTTTAATTTTCTATTTATTTTATTTATTTATTATTGTTTTTATAATCTCTTTAAAAAATATTTATATTTAAGATATTATATTAATTTGTTTATTTATTTATATTTGTATTATTATTATTTGTATAACTTGATTCGTGCATTTTAAATGAGACCCGAACCAACACTACTTTAAAAAAATAGGAGACACGCTTTGTAACCCTTTTTCATGTAAATTATGATAAATATCATTTTTTGTTGCTTCTGGCACATAAGTCGACCATTAACAAGGATTCAACGATAGTAAAAAAGGGAGACATAAGAGAGTTTTCTCTTACTGTCCTTAAATAAAATTTGGTGGGTGTTTTAGCCCAGAGTCGGTTCTCTAGATCATATAGGTAGTCTATGGTGTGAACTATTAAGGCTTTGAAATGTTAATTATTGATGTTTCCTTTCAAACCTTAAACAATTTTGATGAAATTTCAAGCCCTTATAAATGATACTGGCATACACAATATTTATTTCTTGAAATTTTGTGTGCCAATTTGTTCTTAAGAAAATGTTAAAGAAATCTTGTAAGAATTATTTTCTATTTTGAAAATGTAAGTTCCTCATAGAAGAAAGAGAACAAGACTGTAGAATTATGTAGGTTAGTTATCATCGCAACAACTAAGATATCGACAAACGCCTTTAACCCAAACCCAAATAAATATCTCATTAATTCAGGCCTACGCTTCATATTTCTTATATCACTATGTCATATGTGAATATTTACTTGTTCTATACCTACTTCATTCAAATCCCAAAGTATAAATCTTGTCAGAAAAAAATTACATTCATTTCCGAAATTACAAATGAAAAAAAGGAAGGATCCACGCTTTAATTCCAAAACCGCTCATTTTTTTACTAAATTAAAACTACACAAAAAAAAAGAATATTGATTGGCTATGTCGAATCAGAAGATCTCTTGGCACTTGACGAATTTACTTTGCGATTTCCACCTGGCATATAGACATCATTAAGACTTATCGTCAGCATATAAAAATCATTAAGAACTCCCGCCATTAATTAAATCAACCATCAAACAATAACAACAACAAAAAAGAACACAAAAAACTCCCCGATTTCGATTTCAGCGCCCTCTTCACATTATTATATCTGACACAAATGGACTTAAGTGTCCTTAAAGACACAGCTTAATTCATGTTTACATTGCTGCTCGCGAAAGTGACGTACATCGCGCTACAAATTACTTTGTGATTATCGGCGCGTGCCATTGGTTTTTATTCATCATCATCATCGCACTATCGTTCTTTAGTTTCCTCAACTTTTCGTCGCGTCTTCCACATTCATCCGCGGTGCGGTTTTGGCCGTCTTGTAAGCTTACACGAGCTGGGGCAATTTCCCTTTCAAAATAATTGCACACTCGATAATTGCACATGTGTTCACATGAGATCATCACCGCACCGCACCTCTATATAAATGTTGTTGGTCGTTGGGTTGGCTGTGGCTGGCTGCGCATGCGCTCTGTAAGTCTGAGCTCAAAAAGGGTTGATGGCGTAATGACCACCTTTGAATTCCTGGCCGTGCGTTTTCACGTTCCTCAAAGTTTTGTATGATGGTGCTGGGTATATAGCTTGTTTTGTTTTTGTTTTGACCAAAAATCTGTCTTGCCAACAAAAAACCAACAGCGCGAGCATAAACCAGCAGATGATGTGTCGTCGTTTTCGACTTTTTGTTTCGTGTAAAAAAAAAACGCGCGTCAAGTGCAAATTCTCTCGCATCACGTATCTGTCATTTTGATAGCTTTGATTAGAGACTCGAAGTGTTCAAGTAAGTTTAATCCATCGATACTTCCACTCAATAGAAGATATATTTCGCTGATAAACAGAAGCAACAAATATTAATCCATGAACCCTGGATACAACAGCAGCAACAGCACCTGTCCAGTCCATCGACTAGAAAGAACATTAGCGAAATCAACTGTAGAGAATTGGAATTGCAGTCGGGCAGCCCTCAGGATGCGTGCTCCCTTATGTAATTTCCCTTGCACATATTTATGTACATATAAATACCTGCCGAAATCTTTTTGTGCGGTGCGGTGATGTCTTTGCACCTTTCGGCAGCGGCAACGGCAACGGAGCTCTCCGTTTTGGTACTTGCCATTTGGATGAATTCCTGTGATGGGTGCGCACTGATGCACTTTTAATTATACGGATTTTAATGGTTTCAACGTGCGTTCCAATATATAATGTTGCCCGTTGTGTCCTTCACGACGAAACGACACTACACGACGCAAGCAAAATCATAATCACCCTTCGTGGTTGGCATTGGCCCAACCTGCCACACGAACTCAACATCACTGTTCCTTTCAATATACGCGGTTAATTTGAATTTTATCAGCAATTTGTCAATTTTTGATGAAATTCATTTTCACAAATTTTATAACATAAAGTGATGTTGCATTCACGTTGTTTGTTACCTACATATACATATTCCACGATAATGGTGGTCAGAAACGCACTTTTGTTGGCGTTTAAATTTGCGCCTTATTAACTTAATTAACGATACAGATTTTTAGTGTGCTCCAAAAATTGATGATGTCAAATAATTACAGTGCTATGCAAACAGCCATGATGATGCTCGGCTCGTGTGCCGAACACGTGAGAATAATTTTAGTGCAATGTTTTTAGCTTGAAGGGCGATATTCATAAATAATTTTAAATTAAAATTCAATTTTATAGCTTAATATATCCAGTGGGTCTCTTCTGGTCGCTCGCAGTCAACGCAGGAACCTCCATAAATATCAAAATACACGAATATGATTATGAGTCACCTTAAATTTTAAGTGCGTTTGACAGTACATACCAAAAAACGAGTGATATATTTTTTTTGTAAATATAAATTCCCAATTATGTATTTTTTTTTTTTTTCAGAAATAAGAGATAAAAGGACTCACGGTTAAGATGTGTAAACATCAAATTAAATATTCAAGTGCTGGTTTTACATCAAAGATTCACAGAACGTGGCGAGTTCGAACTGTCAACCAAATTTCAACCCAAACTCAAATAGACCTTTCGATATAGTTCGAGCTACGAGAGAACGTACCCAATATTAAACGTATCCAATATACATCAACGTATCGTAACGTGTAACAGCACAACGTAATGTGCTCGTTTTATAACTTAACTTATGCACTGCAATTGGTTGTCAAAATCAACAATACCACAATATACATAGGAACTGCTCACTGCTCAGGTTGTCAAATTTGAAAGTGTCAGAAACTAAAAATGGCTGTTCGAGTGGCCACACAAACTGCACACTACGGTATAAGAAACATTCCGCCATTTTCATCACAAATGCGTGGAAAACTGTATTATTCCAAAACTAAAAGAGGAATATGAACAAAGAAAAATAACCAAAAAACTACTTTAAATAAATACAGTCGATTTTTACTGTTGGGAAATTAGTCCGAACAGAATGAACTTGCTTCGAGCAATGAATTACAATTCATTTTACAATATAAATTCTATTTCGTCTTCTCGCTTGCACATTCTCGAAAGAGATATAGCTGAATTATTTTCAAGTATATTCCCTCTACTCACTTGTATGCCTTGCATTCGATGCAAAAACACAGCGCAAAAATGATAACGCTAATGGTATTGGCGTAACATTTTGAACAGCCTGAACCTATTTTCTTAATAGATTCAAAATTCTAAGTTGGGTAAATTCAATGGTAAAAGTGATGCAATTTTATAGTTAGGAACTAAAACTTTATCTTGAAATGAAAGAAAATTTCATCGAAAGAATCCAAAAGTTCACAAAATTCATAGATTACAGGGATGTCAGTTAATATATGAGGGCATATTTAGAGAAGTCTATCCAACTAGTTAAACAATGGCTACAGCTGGATTTCAAAGGAAATCTTATAAATATGCTTGTTTTAAGTTCTTGGTAAAAATTTTTTCAGAGAAAACCAAATTCTCGGCCTCCGAAAATGCTTTCTTTTGGTTTGGTGCGCGTATACTTTTACCCCAGTGTCATCGGCACATGACAACAACGTTCAAAGCCAATTAGCAGCAATTTGTTGGCAAGCGTATCTCTTCTGATGGTCACCTCATAAAATTACAATTGCACGTATACCTGTAGTGTCCTTCTCGGACCAAAACCAAAACATAAAAAAAACCATCGCTATGCACTCATGTT
Organism: Epistrophe eligans; assembly: GCA_951394125.1. Lineage (NCBI taxonomy): Eukaryota > Metazoa > Arthropoda > Insecta > Diptera > Syrphidae > Epistrophe > Epistrophe eligans. Next base: position 94,308,642 of record OX596030.1, on the reverse strand, counting down.
TGCATTTAATCACTATTATTAGTGAAGATTTTTTATCGATTTGCTGAGCTTGGGGTGGAGACACAATTTGCTACAACATGCGATGCAGCATCAATCAACAACGAAACCAACCTGCTCTGATGCGGTTTTACACCACCAAATCTTGTGTTGTCTCACAGGACACTACGCCACAGTGTGTCCTGCTTATAATTATTATTGACTCAAATGGTGCCTTTAGCGTGGCTAAGACTGATATTTACTTTGTTCATTTGCTTGATGCTTCTTCATTTATTCATCACTCACTAATTAGCTGATGAACTTTAATGGCGACAATCGATCTCATTTGCATGATAAATGAGCTTCTTCTGATTTATGCTGTTTGCTTGTGTTGTGGTGTCTTAATTTTTTTTGCTTCCCACAAGATTTGGAAACCTTTTCGGTTTTGTTTTTTTTTTTTTTGTTTTTCGTTCTCTCTCTCTGTTTCAACTTTTGTTTTTTGTTTATCGATTGGAAGACTTAATTTGGATTTTATAAATAAGATGACATTAAAAATGCCGCTGGAACGGAAGATTGCTCCATATCTTCTATTTTCAAATTGAATTAATTTCTTAGTTATGGTCGGTTAAATGGTTAGGTATAAGCTTTTATTAAAGATTTTCAATCAATCAATGTAGTGATTTCCTTTGTTTTGTGTTTTATTTTTTTTGTTTTAGTGTGAGTATACCTATACATTTTTGATGTATGGTGTTTATGTATGTAGTTGTTTGAGATTAATTTTATGAGAAAATCATAAAAGTTGTAATTTGTGAAATTCTCTATAGATTTAATATTTACATTAATTATTATTTTTTGAGAAATTTTTGTATGAATTGGATCAGGCAAAATTAGCTGGATGGTGATGTTTACTTTGAGAAAGTTTTTTGCTTGCGATATAGTATACATGGGTAGGTACTATATGGCAAGTTATGGATTCGTAAAAAAAATTGAACTAGAGATTTGATCAAACTTGACATTACGATAATGGTGAAGTCGAAAAAAGTGGGTCTCGCAGTTCTGTCTGTCTGTCCTATCCTTTCGGCTGCAGCCTAAACGGGTGGGTCGACTTTGTTTAAACTTGGTACCTAGGAGTTTGTTTTTAAACCAAAAATAACAGTATTTGCCATACAATTTTTTTTTAACAAATTATGAAAAACTTATTTTTCTCAAAAACTTAAAACAAAAAAATTAAGTAATTTTTTCATTAAAAAAAATGTTAAAAAAAAATTCGGAAAAATAGTTGTAAGTGGTATACCTCCCAAAGAACCATTTTTTTATTTTCGATTTTCTCAAAAACAGCTCAACTGATTTTGACCAATCTTTCAAGAAGTTTTAAAAGTTTTGTGTACCAAAATTTTCAATATTTTTTTTATTTAAAAAAAAAAAAAGTTTCAAAAATTTTTTTTTGAGAACTTAAGAATTCGAAACTGACTTGCTCGATTTTTATTAACCCAGAAGTTTTTTTTTTTTTTTTTATTTTACTAAAATGTTACAAAAATGAATAAATGAACTCGAAGCGTTCGATATACTATCGAATTTTTGGTTCGTGGTTACCGAAGAAATTATCAAAATGATTAAAATGAACAAAAGAATGCACAACCGATGAATTTCAGTCAGCGTACTTAGATGTTGATCATCGCCAACCGATGAGCTTCAGTGAAGGATTTTTGTATTAGTGATAAGTCCGAAAACACTTAATTTGAGTTAAAAATATCATTATGCATTATACTGAACCTTTAACATAAATCTTCTACAAATCTAGCTACATCCTATATAGCTCTGAACAACAAGATCAAGTTCATGCGATCCAGTCGTGTATTTTATTCCATGTCCACTTCATGGTATTTATGAAAAAACAAACAGTTTTCATTACAAAAACTCACTTCGAAATTAACAACCTTAAAACCACTCCCTTCGAAATAGCTCATCAATTCCTTTCACATCGTTATTTACACACCAAATTTAAGGAACCGAATAAAATACAAAAGTATCTAACTATATGAACATTTATCAATTTGAAATATATCACATTACAACAGTAATTTTAATTCTTTATTGCTATTGCAATAAAAAATAAAAATACATTTTTGAAAATTTCGAGTTCGTCTCATCATGATGCGAGCATCACATCTTCAGCTACATCGCTCATAAATTTTATTGAAAGCAGTATTCTTTATTTACTTGCCTCACCCTAGCTTAGAGGGATTTCCATTAAAACCTTCACAGTATTCTTTTTTGGAACTTGTTACACTGTTTAATGTTCCTATTTTTTATTAATCCTTTTTTTTATGTAAAATCTCAGAATTTAACCGTGAAATTCGAGTCCAAAAAAATTGATGGATCATCATGAAATGACCACCATATACAAATATCTATAATGTTTCCGTAATTAATCTTAATGTCAGATTTAAAAATAAATAAAATAACTTCCAGAATGTCATCCTTTTCCGGCGCTCGCTGGCTGATGCGATGCGGCACAATGTCGTCATCGTATAGATGTATGTATGTACATACATATAACGCCCGGGACACCTAACTCTCTATAATATTTTGATTGTATTCTTTTTTTATCGTTAATGGTAATTTAATTAGTTATCTATTTTCTTGGTGGGTTTTTAAATCAAAAAAAAAAAAGAGAAACAAAAAAACTCAGAATAAAAAATATATTTACATAAAAGTGATAAAACTTAGTTTTGTGCTGTATTAACCCATATTTACACACTATATTTTATATATATAAAAGCAAAAACCTTGAGAACATTTTAAATCTCCATTTAAATTATCTATAAAATGGCGCCCAATGCTACCATCTTTATTCTATGAATTAATTACACAAATAACAGTTTGTTGACAGAATGTTTGTTCAAAACAGTTCGAATGTCTTTTCTATTGAATCATCCATAGGTATATTATTGATATAGAAGGAGAATGATAAACATTTTGCGGCTTTTCATGGTTGGGTAGATTTTAGCAAGATCATAGACCATGACCAGTACTGCCACATATGTTACAGTAATTACGTTGGTCGAGATAAATTATTATCATTCTCTTGTTGTATTGTTGTGAAGTGGTGACAGGCTCAGCAGGATTCTGCATTTAAATCACAGTCCTTAAGTTAAATTGTTGTTGCAGGATTCAATTTATTGTTCGGGATAATAACAAGGGTTGATATGGTTTTTATCATTTCGGTTGAGCCATAAGTCGTTGTGTTTTGTTTTGGTGTTACGGAACATTACCTTTCGTCCCTGACCCTTTTCTTATATGTGCCACACAGAAGTGACGGAGAATGTTATGGGTATAGGTATATTCGTACTCATTTTTCCCTGTTTTTTGTTACTATGAGTTTTGTTTGTGTATACTCGTATTATAACATTATTAAAAATAAATTTATTATCATTCTTTAATGAAAATGAATTAATGATTTTGAAGTGAGAGAAAATAAATGTTATATGGAAACCCCTGTGGAACAGGCGATGACAAGTGAATGGAATAATAAACAGGAATAAATAGGTTGTTAATCGTGTGTTATGTGGCTGTCTAGTGTGACCCTTTTTTAGGGACAGAAATAAATAGATTTTTGAAAACTTATAATTTAAATGATAATAGGGGAAAATCACATTGTTATACGTATGCAGTCAAATTTTAATGAAAGAAGTTTTTTTTTTCTGTGTTAATGCAAATCTAATAGACTGACAGCTAAAAATACCAAGATGAATATATTTGTATAAAATAGCCCAAGCAAGGATGTTTTTTTGTTAGCAGAAAATTAATTTCCAGAGGCTACACCGATGGCGATCAACTAAACGAAGGCTTTAAAAGTACGTTTAGGGTTCACATCATAGAACCCGGAACTTGTGTAGCTTTCCCCCGCGCTCTGTTAAACTTTGATGTTAAACCAGCCTTTAATATCCTATTTACATGAAAATATAATGTGTCTGCTAAAACTGTCAAACCATTAAGTGTCAAATTCCATTGGAGTTTGAGAACGTTGTCAATGGAATTTAATGATTTTCGCTGACAGTTAGAATTTAATATTAGTCATGTTGAGGAAAATAAGATTTCGCAGATTTCAGCAATCTCGATTATAGATTAACAGGATTCCTCAGAAAAATTTCGCAGTTTTGATGTCAAAACTTTTTTAACTTTCTTGTAAATGGCCTAGCTGATTTTGATTAATTTAGTTATAAAAGTTTCAACACAATTTCACCACAATGGCAAACACCTCACATGCCACATACCAAACTTAAACGTGGATACAGAATATTTTTTTCATCGTCTCAATCAAAATTTAAATTTTTATCTTTTCTGATTTTCAATTAGATTCAAAAACCAAATAAAATTCTTATACATCTCACTTTTCATTCCAAATCAAAAAAAAAGAAGATACAAACAATAAGCATTCACCTTGAGGCGCCCTGGGGCGGTTTTATTCCCTAATTGCATCATGGTCATCTTCACAAATAAAAACTGCAATCCACAAAACACTGCCTTAGTTTTCTGAATTCGCCTTAAGCAGAACAAAAAAAAACGCTTCACGTAGTACAGCCGACCCAAAGCAATCGAAATCAAATCGCCCCCCAGTATACTCGTGTTTTAATTAGACATCTCGATGGCATTGATTATGATCGGCACATGATCCACACTCCATTCGAGCTTCGAGCTCTGTATCCATCCATCAATTCATCATAAAAAACCAAAATGAAAATGAACAAGACGACGACTACGCGGCAGACACACAGCGAATTTATTTTAAACGGAAATGCAATTTGTTGCATTTGTAAGGAGCTGATAAATCAACGATTAGTCTGCCTTTATGTACACATATACAAAAATTGCGTATTCGTTTTTATTTTTTGAAGACATGCGAAGGTGCTCAGGCCATCATCTTTAAATATCAGTTTGCAGTGCAGCCTTTTTTGATTTCTACCAAAAATGGATAATCACAGCTGCTGATGATGATGCAGTCGTCGATGCATGTATATTGGTATAATATTACGCGTAATATTGGAACATTGGATCTTAAGGATAATTATAGTTTTTTACGTTAGTTTGGATTAGGTAAGTCTGGTAATAATCATCGCTCAATTCACGTGGATCAATCAAGCCCATCAGGCGCAGATAAACATCGATATAAGCATGACATAATTGAAATTGCATTTAAGTAAGTGAGACATATTTAAAAATGAATTTACGAATTTATTGGATAATAATGTTAAGCGATCGATAAGATAAATTCAAAATAATGATAGGATATGTGCATTGTGCATATGATGCTGAAAAAAGAGATTTAAGAAAATGCTTGTTTAAATGTGATTTATTTTATACAAAGTATCGATCAATGCAAAAATTGTTTGTCTTTTCTTAATAAAAACATACAAAATGCTAAGTAAATCAATTGATTAGTAAATTGGGAAAATTAAAATGTTAACTAAAATTATATTGTGGATCGAAGAAGAAGCACACATAGAAGAGCATAGAAATAAAAAAACTGAATATTGAATCTATAGTTCACTCACTGTTGCTTCATGTTCATTTACTGAAATCGAAAAATAGAGTATACTATTAGGAATAATTTATAAAATTAAATGAAATGCTTAAAGTATGCAATTATTATTGAGTGAATGAGCACATTAATGAGAGAAAAAGAAAATCATTGAATTTTTTTTGCTGTGTTCGACTGGTTAGACAGTTTTGTTTAAATCAAATTCAAAATTTAAATTGAGTAACGGAAAATATTTAATTTAAAAAGTCCTGTAAAAAAGCAGTTTGTTGACATATGGTAATTTATAAAATCGATAGGTAACCCAGAAAAAACGATAGATCGTATTGAAAGCAATCCTCGCTGTCGCTTTGACTTATTCCCATAGCAAACATGGGTTTTTTCATTTAACTGTTGAATATTTTATTATAATAATAATCTAATAAAAATAATTCTCAAATATATGACAGTTTTTTTACTTAAATATTGTCTGTTGATTGCGATCCTTTAATTTAAGTTTATTATACTATTTGAAGCTGAAAGCGAAGAACAAAAGAAAAGATGTTATCAATTTGATTATCCATAGAAAATAGCTAAACATTTTTGGTCTTCCCCAGTTTAAATTATTTCCTGGCATACATTTTTTTAAATTAATTTTAATTTACTGCGCGAAATTGTTAAGAGAAACCAATTAATTTAATCAAAAAAACTATATTACTTATTTCACTTAAGAAACTGATATTATTTATAGCTAATATACAGATTCACTATTCGAAAGCGATCAACCATGCCTTCCGGAAAAGATATACGTACGGTTCTAAATAATTAAACAAAAGAGTTGATCTACGAACCTGGACCTTAAAGTTTTTTCTTTTATGTTAACCAATTTTACCGAAATTTTAAAATTTTGTTTCTATATATAGGAGCAAAATGATTTCAAATAAAAGTTGGAGTAGAATCCGCCCGTAGTAGTGGGCGGATTCTACCACTTTTATTACATTAAAATTGTATCCTTATAAAATGTCCGTAAAAGGCTGAAAATTTAAAATAAATCTCTATTGAGCCAAATACATGCAATGTGTTGTTTTTTTTTTGGAAATCCTCTTACTAATACGCCCACTTTTCTTTTATCTAAGATTTCTTCTTTGTTTACATCCGCAGAATGTTAAAATTTAGCAATTAAAATCTCTTAAATCTAAACAATGACATGTGTATTTTTGTTTTAAGTCCGCCTACTGCTTGGATCCATACGATTCATGAAGATTTCAAAAATTAAAAAGTGATATTGTAAAATGTTCCGAAAATCAAAGAACGAAAGAATTAAGAACGTAATTTTCAAACAATTCCTCAAAACTTTAGGCATATTTCAAAGCTAAAATTTATATTCCTTGATCTTACGACATTAACTTTAAATATACGACTAGTACAAACCAAGTTGTAAGCTTCGTTAGGTTTTCAGAAATTTAGAGTTTTGGGCCCTTAAAAAATAAATCTCCTTCGTCAAGAAAGATAAAGAAAATTAAAAAAGAATAACTTCTGTTTAGCTGAAGCTTTTAATTAAAAGATTATATTCAATCGCACCTCCTAAAGAAAATATTTTTTTTCAAATTTTCTTCATGTTCGTTATTAGAATAGATAGATATTTATTTTCGTAGAATAAAGCGTTACAATTTACATGATTTTGTGAATACACACAGCTTGCACAGAGATATGATATTTAATTTTATATCTTACAACTGAAAAATAAATACAATTTTTGTAGGGAAATATAGATAATTAATGGAAAACAATTGAAGGAAAACTACGGAAGAAAAACCTTCATTTGACAATTTCTTAAACTAAGGATTTCTTTATTAGAAATGTGTTGACTAGATAAAATGGACTTAAAGCTAATTGAATTGCTAATTATTTAAAGTATAAACATCTTTTTTTATAATATTAAATATGCATAGTTAAATAACATACACATTAATTGATAAACAAATAAACAAATAAATATATAAATAAATAAATAAATAAATAAATAAATAAATAAATAAATAAATAAATGAATAAATAAATAGACAAGTAAATAAATAAATAAATAAATAAATTAATTAATAAATAAATGGACAGAATAAATAAATATATAACTGAATTAACAGAAGTAAGTAAACACAATGAATGAATAAATAAACAAATATAAGTACATATTTTAATAACGAAAATATAACAAAAAATAATAATAATAATTCAAACAACAAACATAAATAATAAATTAACTTTGATATTACAAGGTTTATGTTTATAATATTTAATCGTTTACATTTGTAAGTTTTTGATAAGCAAATTTTCAGAATCTTTACATTTTTTGAAGAATTTTTCATTAAGTTTTTCAATTTTTTTCAGAAATTTTTAATATACCACTGCTCTCATGTAATCGTGAAGTTGAGAAATGCCAGGGCAAGTCTAACATCATTTTTAAGGTTTTATTTTGCGAAATTTGAAATTTATTGATATGTGTTTTTGCGCACCTTCCCCAGACAGGACATGCATAAAGAATAATTGCTTGAAAAATGACTTTGTAGATAGTAATTTTATTATGTTTACTTAAACATGAACGTCGACAAATCAACGGATATAACATTTTAGTTGCTACACTTATTTTGCTTAGAGTATTATTCACATGAATTCGGTAGGTTAATGTCTTGTCTAAATATACTCCAAGATATTTGACCGAATCAACCCACGGAATATTGGAATTACTAATTTTAAGTTGACTTAAAGGTAAAGCACAAGCTTTTCTTTTTCTAGTGAAAAAGATAGCTTGCGTTTTATCTGCGTTGATTTTAATTTTCCATAATTCGAAATAATTAAGTACAGTATGAAGTGCGTTTTGAAGTGAATTTTCGATATTATGTCCTAATTCATCTGAGCTAAATATAGCTGTGTCATCAGCGAACATAGCTGTTTTGCAGTTAAGGAGATATGGGAAATCAGCAACATAAACAATGTATAAGAGAGGCCCCAAAACTGATCCTTGTGGAACTCCCGAATAAACGTTTTTGGAACTAGAGTTTATATTATTCAAGTTTATTTTGAATTCTCTACCATGCAAAAAGCTTTGAATAAACTTAATGATGTAATCTGGGCAGCCAAAGAGTTTGAGTTTATAGAGAATGCCTTCATGCCATATACTATCAAATGCTTTTTCTACATCTAGGAGCACAAGACCAGTAGATTGTTTTTGAGAAAACTTTTCTTTAACAAGATTACAGATACGTAAAACTTGATGAGAAGTATTGTGACCTTGTCTGAATCCAAATTGATTATTTGGAATGATATCATGGTTTTCAAGAAAGGTTAATAGCTTAATTTTAATAACATTCTCTAAGATTTTATGTTCGTTATTGTTTTCATTCAGAGTTATTACACTTGAATAAATTTAAAATTACATTTTGGTGAAATACCCTAAAATAGTCTTATTGGATTTGACCTTGAGCATAAGTTGTATTTATAAATGGAAAAAATGTGTTAAATTTCTATTCATTTATTTCCTAATCATCATAACGGATTAATCTTTTTTAAATATACATTAAAAACTCTTTTTAACACTTTCATTCATAGCTTTAAGTTGATAATTTCAAAATTTATAATTTAACATAACAACTTTAAGTACCGCAAATAAAAATTCACTCTAACTAATCAGATGCTTGTCTCGGGTTGTTAATTTTTTGTAACTATTTTTATTTTTATGTACCTTAAGACGAAAAACCACTGAAAAGTTTGTTAATATAATTAAATCCGTTCCGCATTTATAACCAACTAATTAATATTACAGCCACAAATAGGTATAGTGTTTAATCTGGCGCAACATTAAATTGTCTTCATGCTCTAAATGATTTTCAATCAAAAATCCAAATCCAAAAATTGCCTTCCTCAATACCTGCACATCGTCGTCATTTGTCTTATCAAATCTTATTGAAATAGCTTATGACTTAAATCTTATAAGCGAATTCTTGCTTAATTGAAAAGTAAAAAAATAAAAAAAAAAACCATTGCGTTGACGTTGAGTAGATATTTCAATATCTCTTAACATCCATCCCCAAGTAATTCAAAGCGAATGACACTTCATTGTTATTTTCGCAAAACAACAAACAGTAGTTACGAGTAAGTGTCAAACAACGTACAATAAACCTGTCACTTTACCAACAGCTATACCATACCAATAGTTGTCACATCAGACATTTTTTGCATTTTAGTGATGCAAGCGGAATAATTTATAAACGCGTGCCATATACCTCAATCATCTTCGTTGCTGATTTAAATTGCTGCATAGACGATAGACCAATAAATAATTAAGAAGAAAGGAGGTAGGAGGGAGGGCGGCAAAAAAATAGCAAAACAGCATTGCTTCGGTTTTATAGTGTTTCTCACGTGGTTCGTTCGTTCATCTTATTGTTTTTTTTTTTACTATTTTTGTTGTCTTTCTTTCTTACAACAAAACCATATTGTGACGCAACTTGAGACTATAGCAGCAGCGGCTTAAAAAAATTGCATAATCGAAAATGAGAATAATCGCTGCATGGCTGATGGACCGGACTATCGTCACAATTAATTGCAGCTCAAGAGCGCGCGTTGCCGTTGAATTAACTTCCTTCATAGAGAGGTATAGATAAACTTAACTTCAAACGCCATAAGATTCGCTTTCACCATCTTATAATAAAAGAGGAAAAACTAAACTTTGGAGGCGAATATATTCAAAGCTATATAACAACAAGTTTTAGTATAAGATGCTTCCTGCTATTGGACTGGTTTTATTTTTGTATGTGGGGCACCACTGTGTATTGCGGTAAAATTTAAAATTGCATGTTGATAGATTATTTTGGCCTAATAACATTAAAATTGATTATTTGTAAATCGTTGTTCTGACGAGTTAATTGCTTGATTAGTTCGGAGTAAACTTTACATATTATTTTTTTTTTCACACATTATTTGTTATACAATGGCAATAGCAACCGTTTCACAACATCAAAAAACATAATCTTCGAAATTTCGAAATTTGAATATTACCTCTGCTACTACACTGATGAAATTATGATTATTTTCAAAATATTTTTAAATATTACGAAAAATAATAGAATATCAAACAAAACACAGGTGACCTGTAAATCGTGGATAAAATTGCCTGACTCTTTCAAAGTTCGAAAAAAGTAGTAATTCGAAAATTTTGATTAAACAACAGACTGAGCAAATGTAAGTGTACATATATATTAGTTCAAATGTACTATAACGTTGATAAATTTGAACTTTCAAACAGTTGAAAGTTGTCAAACAGTCGACAAATGACGTTTTCTAATAAATTCGAATTGTTTACAATGTTTTCGAATATCCCTAACTTAAAACTGTTTTCGAATTCAACAATTTAAGGTTGTAAACTTTTGAAAATTATATGAAAAAGAAACAAATCAAATTTTATTTTATGATTGCCTCAAAAATAATACAGGAGGTTTTCCTTTCCTTCAAAAATTACTTAAACTTGTTTTTTGCTAATGTTCAAAAAGTGTATAAAATGTAAAATTAGAGCTAATTAGAGGGTAAAATTTTTTTAAGTTGAATTAAGTATGTCCAGTTATTATTTAAAATCATTAAATCTTAAATAAAAACTAAATTTACTTAAATTTTGAGACAATCGTTTGATGTTCGAATTTTCGAAATCGAATATTTAAAAAATAATTTAAACCAAAGAATTTTCAAATTTTCTTTTAAATTTGTTTATGGACAACTTTTGAAGACTAAGATGTTTAGTTGAGATTTGTTGCAGAAACATTTGGCGTAGAATAAACTTACTTACCTTTAATTTGATTCTCAGTTTTTCTCTTTCTATCCAAAATTCTTTTTTTTTTTAAATAAAAATAATAAATCATTTTTTTTTAATTTAATTATTTTTTTTAATCTATTTATAAAAATATTATAATAATTTTTTTTTTCATTTATCATCTCGTTAAATACATAATATATTTTATAAAAGTATAACACATTTGGTTTATAATACAGATAATGGTATTTTGTTTTATAAAACAAAACCACTTTAAGTCAGCTCAACGTCGAATGAAAGTATACTACTACTGCGCGCACATCAAGTGCCCCACTTCCGGGACAGAATTTCATCATTCTTAATCGAATTAGGTTTTTTATGAGTTAGGATTTTTTTAATGGTAGTAGGAGGAATGAGAGTATGAAGGGCTATTTGGAGGAAAAAATAAAAAAAAAAAAAACAAAATTTGGGAGAAACAAAAAAGAAAAGAATATTGGAATCTTAGGTGTTCTTTTGATAATTTTTTTTTAAATTTTTTTTCAGTCGCCCTTCGTCCTTAAATTTTGTTATGGTAACTCACTATTCATGGTGTCCATGGGAATGATAGGAATGGTGTTCTTCTTTCTTGAAGATTGGCACTTCAACTGGATATTTCTCGGCAATTGGGATTTCTTTGTGAATGGGAACCTTAACTTCGGAATAAACTGGATAGGGCTTATCGATTGGAACTTTGACTTCATATGGGACTGGCTTTTCAACAGTATATGGAACCTTCTTCTCGACGGCATAGGGCTGTGGAACTGGAACCTTTACGTGAACGGGATATGGTTTCTCGACGTAGACCTTGTATGGCCGGTCAACTGGAACTTTCACCTCATATGGGACCTTCTTTTCAACTACTACTGGATATGGTTTCTCAACTTCGACTGGGTATGGTTTTGGCACCTCAACGGGGTATGGCTTCTCGACGGCAACCTTGACTTCATATGGTACCTTCTTGATGACTTCATAAGGTTTTGGTACAGGGACCTCTACTTTCACTTCATATGGAATCTTCTTGATTACTTCGTAGGGTTGGGGAACTGGTACCTTAACTTCATATGGAATCTTCTTGATCACTTCGTAGGGTTGGGGTACGTGCACCTTGACTTCGTAGGGCTTGTCTACGGGGTATTTGACTTCATAAGGTACTTTCTTCTCAACGATATATGGTTTGGGAACATGCACTGGCACCTTTACGTATTCCTTAACATGTACTGGCACTTTTTTCTCTACATAGTAGGGTTGTGGAACATGAACTTTGACCTCATAGGGCACCTTCTTTTCCACAGTGTAAGGAATATGCTTGGTCACAGTGTATGGAACTGGAACCTTCTTTTCAATGGTGATTGTCTTAATGTGTTCTTGATGCTCATGATGAGAGTGACCATAAGAATGACCGTAGTCTCCGAGATATAATCCACGTTTTTCCACGTTCTTTGAATCCTCATTGGGAGCGGCTTCAGCTGCAGCTGACTTAGTGTCGGCTTCAGGAGCAGCTGCAGCTGTCTTGTCAGCTGATCCGCTAGCCAATGCCACGCACAGAGCGAGACAAGGTATAATGAACTGCAAATAAAAAGTAAAACGGACATTTGTAATAAAATTCAAGACATAAAGATACAAAGATAAGGAACAAAGCAACTATTAATTATGCAGAGTGAACACGGAAAGAAAACAAAAGCAAGGAGGCACACGTCATGAAGTAATTGGTTTTGGTATCCTTTCTACTTTTTTTGTTATTTATATTACAAAACTCTTAACTGGTTGAACGATGCGGTAATCCAATTCATCATTCACTTTCACGTTTTGCAATTTCACTTTCAATACATTGCACTTTTTGCTACACTTTGTGAGTTTCATGCAAGATTGTAATTCGAACACTTTTAGTTAAGGTTATATATGCATATACGAGTATTAGATAGAAAAGACGGTTTTTCCGTTTGAAACACTTGCTTATATAGGTAAATATTAAATCACACAATTTGGCAAGGAACCAATAGGAGTTATTACCATTCGCATGTTGAGCTTTTGTTTTGCACGAAAGGTGGTTAGATTATAGGGAAACTGTCTAAACCAAAACGAGATCCAAGTTGTTACTGATTCAATTTCCAAGACTTGGCTGCTATATATACAGATAGTTTATTTTCCATTCTCCTACCATGCATGGCTTGAATCAGCTGGCTCATTGTAGTGTAATAATGTGCCACCACTGCCGGTGGTAATCGTGGTGGTGGTATGGTTGATGATGATGACGATGGTGATGGTGGGAAAGAAGCAGACAAAAATCAAACAACAAAGCTTTGTTCAACGACTCCGAAAAAGAAGCTGAAGAAGTCAATCTTTGTAATGTATGCCTGGGTTTATTAATCTAGGAGGATGATTCTCGTTCCAGTCCAATCATATCGATAAACTCTGTAAAGGTATACAAGCCATATTCACATTAAATCTTTTGAGACAAATTGGCCCAAGGTACTTTTTAGGGTCTTTAACATTTGAAATGGTGAAAAAGACAAATGGGATCAAAGCTTATCATGTTTTAATTCAAAAATTTTGTATACCTACGGTATAAATTTAGGTATGTTGAAAAATCAAAAACACTATAAAAATTGTTGATTATATATTTTATTGGTTGTGTAATTTATTTGAAATAATAATAATAATTGAGTTCGGAATATAAAAGAAAAATCCAATCGTATACGCGTAGATATGGAAATGGTCAAGGTCGTCGTTGTTTGAAACAAAATGCATCCCAATCGGACGCAGACTTATGCAGACATTTTCTGTTCGACCTTGACTATAAATAATGAAAAAAAAATAAAAATTATAACAAAGCAGTTGCTCTGTTTTAACGGGCGATCATTTATTTTGGAGTTTTGAAATTGAACAAATAATTAGTGCATTTTCAGATTATGCCTATCGAGGGCTAGAGTTATACTTAATTAAGGTTGAGTGATTTTTTTTTTTTTTTTTTTCAAGAAAAAAAAAAAACTGTAATTTTAACAAAACTATATTTTTTTTAAATTACTTGAAGTGGAAATTATCAATAGGAAATCGGAAGATGTAATTTCGGTTAAGTGACCATTAGCTGAAGGCATTTAGAGTACAGATTCATTGTTTATTGTTGCAAGACTAAACTAAATTATTTAACCGATTTAGTTTTAGATTTGTATAGTTGTATCAACGGGTTAACATTTTATATCTGTTCAAAATCCATTAAGGTACGACTTTTTTGTTTATATAAATACAACCTTAGCCATCTAGTTGTTTTTTTTTATTTTTTGAAAGAAGAATTGAGAACAATTGAAAATTGGACAGAGTATGGCAAAATGTTGAGAGATTAGTTATTAGTTCAATCAATAGATGTTACAAAAGTAAGTCTATGGCTCAATTTTGGATAGACGTTTTGATGAAAATTACAGTTTTTGTTTTTGAAATATTTTTGAATTTTTATTTTTAAAAACGTATAAGGGTCAACATTTCAAAACATTAATATTCTGCTGTCAGCTTATGAAATGTATTCATGTCGATTATGGAATACGCAATACTGACTCCGCAGTGATTCTCAGTACAGTGTTCTCTTTTCTTTTCACGACAAATGGGTAAAGAGAAAAGACAGCACTGCCGACATGATTGTTTTTTGTTTTAATAATTTATCGAAAAAAACTTCTAACATAACTCCTTTGACATGGACTTATAAAATAATAAAAATAGGATTTTACATTTATTCCACAATTTGAACTTACATACCAAAAGTGTACCTTTCTTTATAAAATGCATATTATTTTTAAGTTGTAGATGGGTGTAAATAATGTATAAATGTAGCTTTGAATAAAAAAGAGCAATGGTGACGAATGCCCAGCCAGCTTATTTTTATAAGTATAACAAATTGAGTTAAATGAATTTAGGTGACTGATGTCCCCACCAAAATTGTCATTTCTTTGACAAAAAAAAATCCTAAAAAAAATTAATCAACGGTCTCAGAATAAGTTGCTGAGATTACATTAATAACGGGACCCATTGTTTGTATACTGGATATACTGCAAAAAGCACAAAAAAATATCAGTAGTGATTTGTATAGTGGCATTTTAAGTTTTCGTTGCCTTCTCCATTTTTTTGTTTATTTATTTTAAATAGATATTCTTATACCCCAAAATTGTATAGCTTTAACAAATTAAATACTTCATATTTATTCTCAATGTATGAACATATTTTAGGGTAGAACATTAAATAACAGTTAAGTTTTTTGATTATTTAATTTTTTTTAAATTTTTATATACTCATCACAGAAGCATTTTAATTATTACTAACTATTAAAATGAGTGTTAAAATATATTTTTTACAGCCAATTTTCAAAGCGCCACGAGAAATGATCAATTTAATGCAAATTATAGCGTTCCGACTTATAGTTTGTTGTTTCCATAATGCTAATTTGTATTGATTGAATAAAATATGCATTAAAAACAATGTTTCTTTCATTCAACCAAAAATAAACCAAATGAGATATGCATAAACAATATATTAACATACAATCATCTAAGTTTTGCAACACAGTTTCCTATATTTTTGTATTTAAGGTTATGTATTGGATTCCTGAAAAAAATCTATTTTTTTTTTCTATAAAATCAATCGGCAATCGATACCCGTTTTCTGAATGTAAACTTAAATAATTTATGTTTAACTTAAACAATTATGTTTTATTTTTTTATATTTTCCTTAGCGTAAATTTTCACAATATAATAAGCTCTTATATGTTCAACTTAAATATTTAAGTTTTGTTTCAGCAAAAGGATCTTAATGAATCATCCAATATATAGTAAAAAAAAAAAGTTCTTTTGTGGCTTTACCAACACAAGCTGTAAGCGAACTTGGCTTCACCGAACTTTCCAATATCATCAGAGCGAAACAACCTAAATATATATATTAAATATAATACAGCTATCCTTTTTTCTTAACTTATAATCGCGCCTTTTTTAATAGTACCCTTCTCTCTGTACTTTCTTTTAAAATTAAACTCCAAGAAAGAAGGACGAATTCCATTTAAAACTTAATATATATAAATTTAATATAGAGTTAAAAAACTTAAAAGAAAAAAATTAATAAATATTTTAAATTTAAATGAACTAAAATTACAATTAAATAAAGAAAACTAAACGTAAGATTATATAAAAAAAAAAACTCTTGAAATATATAATATAATGTAATAAAATAAAATATTCCTTCACAGGAAAATTTAAGAGCTTTGCTAAAGCAGCTCTATGAATTTCGAAAACGAATCTTTCATTTACATATGTTAGAATTAAATTCAACATAAGCTTAAATTTTCGTTTAACGAAGAATACCTAACCTGGCGATCCAACCACATGGTCATATCGTGGCACGACCAACAGACCGGCGACACTTGATTATGTGCGAAGTCAACTACCATCATCTCTTATCAAGAAGAAATTAACCTTAGGCCCTAATTTACATCATCATCAATACAACGTTCCTTTGTTCTTGTTAATTTCTGCCCTCTTACAGTCGATCTCGGTGCAAGGTAAGTCAGTATGCCATCAGATAACCCTTTACCTCGTAGCCATAGTCGTAGGTCAAGAATTCACAATCCACCTTCGCCTCCCGATGCTCAAAACTGCAAGAAATGTTCCGCCCCTGATAGTCAGGGTCCAATGGTAGAATGTGGTACTTGCAATAACTGGTTCCACTTTACTTGCGTCGGCGTTACACAAGAAATAGAAAACATAGATTGGTTCTGCAGTACATGTGTTCTTAATCAACAATTAGTAAAAGATAATCAACAAAATAATGCCGGTGCAAGCGCTGAAACTCTCGAATCAACTTCAAAACGTCCCACTTCTACAGATCCTCATGAGAAATCGCCAAACCAATGTACTCGAGTTCCCCGGACAAAGGGTCAAAACATAAGCAACTCATCAATAAGCAATAACTCTTCTAAGACGGCATCCAATGCTAAAAATATCAAAATGCAACTAAAAAAACTAGAAGAAGAGCGAAAGCTCCAAGAAAAACGTGATCGTGATTACATTGATAAAAAATATGCCATTCTCGAACAACTTAGCTCTGACGATGAACAAGACTCAATTGACCTCGAGTCTCTGGACAAAAATCGTGTTAATGAATGGGTGAATAAAGCAACTTTCCCAGATGAGAGGAATGAAAGAGAAAAACAAAATGTTCAACCCGACTTCTATAACTCATGGCTAGGTAGTAAACCACGTGATAGAGAAACATGCAAAATCCAAGACGAAACGAAAGGTGAGGTATCCATAAACAAAGCCCAAACCGCAGCGAGACAAATTATGTCTAAGGATCAGCTGATTTTCTCCGGCAAGCCAGAGGAGTGGCCGCTTTTTATAAGTTGGTGGAGAAACTCTACGCAAGCTTGTGGGTTTAGCAACTACGAAAATACGCTTCGTCTTCAACGATGCCTCAAAGGAAAAGCACTGGAAGCGGTCCGATTCAGACTTCTCCACCCGGATCAAGTCGATCAAGTAATCTCAACACTAAAAATGTTATTTGGCAGGCCCGAAATAATAATAAAGTCACTTTTAGATAAAATTCGAGGTGAGCCTGGACCTAAGTATGACAAATTAGAGACAATGGTCAATTTTTCGCTTGATGTGGACAACATATGTCGTACTATGGAAGTAACTGGTCTATCCGCTCATCTCAATAACCCTAGCCTTCTGCAAGAGCTAGTCGATAAGCTGCCGGTTCAGATCAGATTAAATTGGGGTGTTTATAAGCAAACCCTGAGTTGTGTGGATCTGTCAATTTTTAATGATTGGCTAGCGCAGTTGGCGAAAGCGGCTTCAGAAGTTACGTTAGTAGTTCCCACTTCATTAGAACAAAAGGTAAACAAAAAAACAAAGGCCATTATAAATTTACATCAAGAAACTAAGCCCCAAGATGATAACAAGTGCCCGGCCTGCAAACGTGATTGTAAAACCCTTGCATCCTGTGAACAATTCGCAAAAATGTCGATTCAAGATAGATGGAAAATAGTTAAGCGTTTTTACATTTGTCGCATATGCTTGCGTCGTCACGGGAGTCGTCGATGTTTGTCGTCACAATTATGTGGCCTTGAAGGATGTACCTACCGACACAACGCACTACTACATAACAACGTAGCTCACCTGAACGTGAAGTACAATGAGGATATAAATGCAGTGCAGCCGACTACAAGCAGTGGCATCCAAAGCAACGCCTTTTATAGTGGTACAATCCTTCGCCCGAGTTCTGGATCTATGCTATTTAAAATTGTTCCTGTGAGCTTGCATTATAATAACAAGTTTATTGATACCTACGCGTTCATAGATGATGGGTCCTCAGTAACCCTTGTTGACGAGGAATTAGCATTCGCACTTGATGCAAAAGGTGACAATGATCCCTTATGTCTGAGGTGGACAGCCAACACTCATCGAACTGAAGAATCATCAATGAAAATAACGTTTGAAATATCAGCTCAAGGTGTCAAACAAAAATATTTACTTCCAAACGTGCATACAGTTAAGTCTCTCGAACTTCCGAGACAATCCATCGATACGTGCCGTCTGACGCAACAGTACAGTCACTTGAAAGGGCTTCCAATCAAATCTTATTGGAATGCGAAACCGCAAATTTTGTTAGGTCTACAGCATTGTAGGCTAGGTATAGCACTGCAGACTAGAGAAGGCAAGGATTCACAGCCGGCTGCGATTAAAACCAGATTGGGATGGACCCTTTTTGGCGCAGTTTCAGATGGCATTGAGACAACAAACAGTTTAGAAACAAAGTATATTAATATCCACCTTTGCGATTGTCAAAACCAGATCGACTTGAACATTCATGACACAGTCAAGCAATACTTTATCCTCGAAAGCTTAGGCACTAAACCGATGAAGCGAACAATGTCAGATGAAGATTATAAAGCTTTACAGATATTAGAAGAAAAAACTCTTTTCTTAGGTGATAGATATGCCGTACCCTTGTTATGGAAGTATCAAAATATTTCTTTACCAAGCACCAGGGACATGGCAGAAAAAAGGTTACACTGTCTTGAAAAACGTCTTTCAAACCAACCGCAACTATTAGAGAAATTAAATACCCAAATCGAGGAGTATCTAAAAAAAGGATATGCCAGAAAACTTAAAGTAGAAGAACTTAATGGATCCCAATCCCGAGTCTGGTATTTGCCAATATTTCCTGTCGTAAACCCTAACAAACCAGATAAGCTACGCATAGTTTGGGATGCGGCAGCTAAAGTCAAAGGAATGAGTCTTAACACCTTTTTAATGACAGGACCAGATAACGTACCGGAGCTACCATCGGTTCTCTTTCGATTTCGAGAAAGGAAGTTTGCGATATCGGGAGATATACGTGAGATGTTCCACCAAATTAAAATCCTCGAGGAGGATAAAGACGCTCAACGTTTTTTGTGGCGGAATACCGAATCTGGAAATATTGAGGTGTACCAGATGCAAGTCATGACATTCGGGTCAACTTGTTCACCCTTTTGCGCCCAATTCATAAAGAACAAGAATGCCAAAAAATTCGAAACACAGTATCCAAGAGCAGCAAAGGCAATTATTGAAAATCACTATGTGGACGACTTCCTAGATAGTGTAGATACAGAAGAGGAAGCTATACGCCTAGTGAAAGATGTGACATTTATTCACAAACAAGCTGGTTTTGAAATACGAAATTTCATATCGAATTCCCCAAAGGTTTTAAATTCTCTGCCATCGCAAACTTCAAGACCAAGTAAATTCTTTACTGATAGCGCTCAAAATGAATTTGAGAAACTTCTGGGTATGTGGTGGTCTCCAGTGTCTGACATGTTTGTGTATACATTCAGATCTAGTAAAATGCACCGAGACGTGATGAGCGGTGCACGCACTCCTACCAAACGTGAGGTCTTAAGAGCACTAATGTGTATATTCGACCCCCTAGGATTGATTGCTAACTTCACTATTCATTTAAAAATCGTTTTACAGGAAATCTGGCGTTCAGGAGTAGATTGGGATGAAAATATCAAGGAAAGGCAATTTGAAAAATGGAAAATGTGGTTGAACCTAATTCCTAAAATTAAAGATGTTTCTATTAATAGAACATATCTTACTAATCTACGTTTTGGAGATGGAAGCTGTGTTCAGCTACATATATTCGTGGACGCAAGTGAAGAAGCCATTGCTGCCGTAGCTTACATTAGAGCTTCAAATGGAAATGCTGTAGAGTGTTCACTAATCAGCGCAAAGACGAAGGTAGCTCCTATCAAAACCCTTTCAATACCACGTCTAGAGTTAGAAGCGGCTGTTCTCGGAGTTAGACTTTCCAACTTCATTCGAAATGGACACAGTATACACTTTGACAGTTTACATTTCTGGACAGATTCTCAAGTTGTTCTAAGCTGGATAAAATCAAGCAATAAAAAATACAAAAGCTTTGTAGCAGTACGTATCGGAGAAATACTTGAAAGCTCAGAGGCAAACAACTGGCGTTGGGTCCCTAGCAAGGAGAACGTTGCTGACGATGCTTCAAAATATAAAAGCAATTATGACTTTAGCTCGTTTGGCCGATGGTATAAAGGACCACCACTTTTGTACCAAAGCCCACTGATTTTTCCAAAAAGTAATGCTGAAAGTGTGACTTCCGATGAAGGCAGCGAAGAAGTTAGAGAGTGTTATACACACACCAAAGCCACAAACACATGTATAATAAGCTACAACCGTTTTTCAAGGTGGAAGCGGCTTCAAAAAACTCTTATGTACATTTTTCGATTCATCAAGCTTTTCGTTCTTAAATGGAGAAAAAAAGACAAGCCACCTGTGCTCATTCTTGATGAGAAAGAAGCAGCTTCGATGTTCCTATACAAACAATGCCAAAAGGAGAGCTTTCCAAACGAGTATACAGCTTTAACTAGCGCAGCAAGTGGCCAACAGGTGCCTAAGATACCCATATCTAGTCCTCTCTACAAGCTCTCACCTTATCTAGATGAGAACGGAGTGATTCGTATCGGAGGACGTATCGATGCAATAGAAAACGTACCCTTAGATACCAAAAGACCTATTATTATGCCAAAAGATCATTTTATAACTCGACTGATTGTAGATGAATGTCATATCAAGTATCATCATATGTTTGATGAAACTGTAGTTAACGACCTTCGCCAGCGTTACTTCATCTCATGTTTGAGACGCGTCTTGAAAAAAGTCAAGCAAAATTGCCAAAACTGTAAAAATAAAAAAGCTGCACCACAGCCCCCACGTATGGCAGAGCTACCGCATGCGCGACTCCAACCCTTTATGAGACCATTCTCATACACAGGAGTGGACTATTTCGGACCACTATATGTCAAGGTCGGAAGGCGCTTAGATAAGAGATGGGGCATGTTACTTACCTGTTTGACTGTGCGGGCAATCCATATCGAAATTGTTCACAGTCTTTCTAGTGATTCCTGTATACTGGGTTTTAAGAGATTTGTCTCAAGGAGGGGAATGCCAAAAGAGGTATATTCCGACAATGGCACAAATTTTCGAGGTGCAAGTAAGGAGTTACAACAGGCCATACGAGACCTTAATAAAAATGCATTGGCTAGAAAATTCGAAATGGAACTTAAATGGAACTTTATTCCACCAGCAACACCCCACATGGGTGGGAGTTGGGAACGAATGGTTCGATCAGTTAAACAGACACTCGCCGAAATAACACCAACTCGCAACCCCTGTGATGAATTATTATTGAGCATGATGGCGGAGGTAGAGAGTATTGTGAATTCGCGACCCCTAACCTATGTACCAATCGATTGTGAGAGTAGTGAAGCACTCACCCCTAATCACTTGTTAATGGGTTGTTCTAACCGAGAATGCTTGACTGAGGAGTCTATAGATGAGGGCCGTGCCATAAGAAGAAGTTGGCTTGCAGCCGAAAAGTACGCAAAAACCTTTTGGCATAGATGGATTCGCGAATACTTGCCAGATTTGACTCGACGTACAAAATGGTTCACACCACGTAGGGAGCTGAAGGAAGGAGATATCGTTATTATTGTCGACCAGGACAATCCGAGAAAAACATGGCCAAAGGGAAAGATCCTTAAAGTGCTACCTGGAAGAGATGGAACAGTGCGTAGTGCAGTGGTGCAAACCAGTAGCGGTGTATACACTCGCCCGGCTGTTAAGCTAGCGGTGCTGGACGTTTATAAGTTCGAAGAAGATGGTAACCTGTGTTCTTTACCCAGTTACCAGGGGGGAGTGTAAGCGAACTTGGCTTCACCGAACTTTCCAATATCATCAGAGCGAAACAACCTAAATATATATATTAAATATAATACAGCTATCCTTTTTTCTTAACTTATAATCGCGCCTTTTTTAATAGTACCCTTCTCTCTGTACTTTCTTTTAAAATTAAACTCCAAGAAAGAAGGACGAATTCCATTTAAAACTTAATATATATAAATTTAATATAGAGTTAAAAAACTTAAAAGAAAAAAATTAATAAATATTTTAAATTTAAATGAACTAAAATTACAATTAAATAAAGAAAACTAAACGTAAGATTATATAAAAAAAAAAACTCTTGAAATATATAATATAATGTAATAAAATAAAATATTCCTTCACAGGAAAATTTAAGAGCTTTGCTAAAGCAGCTCTATGAATTTCGAAAACGAATCTTTCATTTACATATGTTAGAATTAAATTCAACACAAGCTTAGAGAACTTCTTCGGGGAAGTTTTTGGAGAGAGGGTTCCCAACAATGTTCTTGAGACAAGAATTCCATTTCAACTTTCCTTCCTATTTATCCTACCTGAAGCATCCGAGAGATGTTTCAAACCATATAAGTCCCTAGATTTCGTGGTACGGACAAGGTTTCCAAATTGAATTTCGTTCGATATTTCTTTATCGAGCTTCTTCAAGTTAAGCTTTGAGAAAACTCAAGTAAATTTACATGGTGCTTTAGCAAACGTCGAAACTTTTTAAATTGAATTTTTACAAAAGTATGAACAAGAAATCGCGACCTAATCGATAGCCATAAAAGATCAATTAACCATCTTATATTTTATATCTCCTCATAGCTTTAATACCGTTTAAGCATAACAATAGGAGTTAAAGTAGTATGGTATGTTTCATTGAAGTCACGTTTATTTAGCATATTTATCGGGTATTATGTCTTTGTTTTAATTTATCACATTTTGTCGTTATTTCTCTTTGAAAAATTAAAAAAAAAAAAAAAAAAATAATTGAAAATGATCAATCTGATTTATTTGAAAATGATTTATTAAATATAGCTTAGAGTGCATTAATACATCTTTTGATCGAATGACCTTTCGACAGATGACAAGGCTGTGTGGTGGTCTTTAACAAAAGTGTCGATTGATGAGTTTACTAATAAAGTTTTTTCGGCTTAGATATATGTATGTAGAGGCTTTTTTGTTTCAATAATAAAGATATATCTCTTTTTTTTGCTGATTTTTAATTTTTTTCTACTTGGCCTTGTGATTTAGCTTCTTTTGTTTTGATTTAAATTATGACGATTTTATTTTATAACTCATTTAAATAAACTTAAATGTTGAATTTTCCCACTGACCCAGAAACTCGAACTGATTTTTCTTAAATAATATAACGTAGAATGTATTTTGTTTGTTCTGTTTAAAGCAATATATTATTTTAAATTATTTCCATTTTTTTTTTATATTTCATTTAATAATGCAACTTAAATTCCATGGCCATCACAAAGTCTAATGACATTAATGCTTAAAAGACACATCGTTTTAAGCGCGGTTCTTTTGATTAAATTGTTTAGTATATACATATGTAGTTCCATTCTTATTTGATGAAACCATAACCTCAATGTCATTTGTTTATGGAAAAACTGAAAACCGTGACATTTGGCTTAGATATAACGTTCTCGATTTACATTTGTCGACTTCTTACACAATATGTCCCCATGAACTTATACACAGTGTCACAATGAAAATATAATGAAACCTAATCTTATTTAACAGTTTTATATTTATTTAATTAGTTTAGCTTTGCCAATTGGTGTAAATGAAAATTATTACCAGAATTTTCTTTAACAAATATAAAAATTCCACCAAGCTCTCATCATACTTGTCAAATTTGACAGTTCAAACATTGGGTATGTTCAATTAACACAAGACACTTTAAGATAAGATAAAAGTTTCTATAGTCTCTGATTGTCCCGTAGCTGTCATCAATATTGAGAGCAACTTTTAGCATCTGGTAAATAAAAAGACTACAATTTAAACTACCTCTAAGTCTCTTGTGTGAAATTAAAAATGAGCTAAAAAATTACCTAACTAAAATACACACCTACTTCGAGTGTTAATTTATTTATGTTACAATGTCATTTTAAGCAATGAAAGAAATATATATAAGTTCGCCATAATAATACTGATTGTCAGCAAGTCTATTTTCAATCAGACAATAACCTTGAAATATATAAATGGAATTATTGCATCGGCGAATCAATTCAATCATAATTATATTTAACACCGCTGTACAAAACTAATTATGTTAATGTCAATAAAAATGACATGACGTTATTTGAACTTAATTTAGCTTGAATTCGCATGTATAACGGTAAAGTATATACATATACATAAAACAAAACTGACTTTGACAACTAATTAGAATTAAAATGTAACGACGACACTTTTTTGCTTTTTAATTCCCAAACAGATTGTTGCACCATCATCAAATCATTCAACTGCATACTTCGTTGAAATGCGATGCTATAGACTATAGCACTCTTGATTACCTAATCAAAATTATGTGAATACAGTTTTTCTTCACATTCGAAGTAAACTAGGAGATTTCGATTCCAATCAATTTAATTGCGATCAAGAACTGTCACATTGACAGTTTGAATGAACAACGTCCAATAAATTGCAAAATAATAAATTCAAACTAAGTTATACTTCTTTTTTTTATTCTCTTTGATCCGTGGTAACGAAAGAAGTACATATTATATATTTTCGTGTATTCATCACAAAGTGGTGGTTAACGATGACTACATCACCATGGAGGAGGCGCTATAATAGCAATTCCAAAGCGCGTTGATTCAAATCGAACATCAGGCTTTGTTTCAATTCATAAGGAATATACCATCACTCTCATATCATCGTTTGAAAAAATACACTTATAGCCAGTATATGTACATATATTGCAATCATTTATTATAGTTTAATGCAAACTTACATAACTGGGTATGAATATATGGTATGCAGTATGCACAACACTGCCACTCTGCTCTCTGTGCCAACCACATGCAATTTTAGACTGCAGCAACTTTAGATAGAAGGAAGCACATACAGTTATAACGCGCCGCCGCACCGCTGCACCGTGTGAACTTACATATATTCGAGAAAAATATATGATATATCAAACGAAAAGCGAATTTAATCATCTGCTGCGGCATAACCACACTTTAATCTGAGGTTGTGTATGTGTGTGTGTTTTAAAATATTAAACACAATCATTAGTCATCGTGTTTTGATTTTATATTATTTTTATTTGCTTGAATTAATAATAATATTAGATGTGCAATCAAATCAAGTCCTCTAGCTAGTATACTCGTATGTAGCATGTTAGAGAGTGAAGCAGGAAGAATATTTATAATTTCATATGGAGGATTTATTGAATGAATACCTATTACGACTTTGCTTGCAAAATTGATGGTTTATTTAAGGAATTTCCAAATTTAATCAAGGAGGAAGTTTTTGTTTACGTTTTACTACTTGTTTAACAATTTTTTGTTTGTAAATATATTTGGTAATAAGTTTCCATTAAGATATGTAATGTTTTAAGCTGCAAAACATTTATTGAAATTAATTGGAATAATTGATTAAAAAAAGAACTCAAAAACAAAAGAGCTGCTTAACGATTTATGGAGGTATAGTTTCCTTTCATATGTAAGTCCGAGAGATCTTAAATCAATAAAATAGTCCACCCTGTACACTTATTTGATTTTTTATTATATTTTAAAGGGAATGTTTATCAAAAAAAAAAAAAAAAAAAACCATTTCAAACGAAAGAGCTGATATACGAACTTTATTTTCATTAATATCAATATAATACTTATGTACAATAGCATTTTATTATAATATGTATTTAATGCTTTATTGTTTCTTGAATAATAACAGCAAATCAGTGGTGATTTAAAAGCATTCGATTTAAATCTGACATCGTTTCGTACGTTGTTACGTTGAAAGCAAAACCATTAAATTTTTTAAATTTTTGTTTAAATCAAACAAATTTTGCACAATGCACGAATAAACAATTACTTGATTAGATTTGCTTCATAACTTAGCTAATAAATTTGTTGTATCAACCATTTACAGTTCCACAACTATATTATTGCCTTTTAACAAATAACCAATTAAACATTGTTTAACACTTACAATTTATTTCTTTAAGTGAAATCACAGAAATAATAAACAGCATCATCACGACCATACGTTGACCATATTCTCTATACAAGAAGAGCTACGGAAGTATCTTAATCACATACCTTCCAGTAAGTATCAGATTAAATTATCACATATCTGCGCGTGTAAATATTTTTTCGTCTGAAAACTAAGAGCTAAAGAGCGAAATTAAATATCTCAAGATTGTACATCAAGTAGACTGTTTTGTACAAGTGCATACTATAGCCACAACAACAACAACAACAACAAAATAAAGTCCAATCTTCAAATGTAATCCTATACATACTTATATGTAAGTCTTCGGACGATGATAGTTTAGTGCAATTTGTTAGGAAGTAGTGCACTATTGCAGTATTGCGTTCACTTTCCTTCTTTTATGGTTAAAAATACCGGTCTTGCGATACCTTGCATTCGTGTCAGTGGCTCTATCAAGTTTGTTTTTTTTTTCCTTAATCACGATTTGTTTTAAGCAATGAGATGACTTTGTCACATCTGCACTTATACAATAAAAACAACAAGTTAGACATATAAATAAACAAAACTTATAGTTGGACGGACCAGGAGTCCAATCTTAATATAAAAGTCGCCTCAATAAATAAATGCTGACACTTTTACTTCGGTGGTTTTAACTCGTAAGTTGTTAAAATTTTATTATATCCACCGAATTGATTAGCTCCATATAAAAAACTACACACTATAGTAACTAATTAACTATGTTGGCTGTTGCAAGAGCACTTTGGGTGCCTTAGCCTAAAGCTTAAATATATCGAAATAAAAATCACTTTATAATTTTTTCGTTCATTAAAGTTTCAACAGTAGTTCAAGAGTTTCTTTTTCTTTACAATCAAATTGATGGATAATATTATTTCTTGATTTTTTTTAAATAGAAGGCTTCAACTATTGCTTTATTCCATCTTGTTCTGTTACCATAGAAAAGTGTTTAAGCTCTTCCTAACTTCTGATATATTTTCTTAACTCTTGCATCAAGTTTTCCAACCAGTTCTGTCCTCTTGGGTTAAAGATTTTTGTTCAACCTACCCAAAGGGATTACCGCAATACTTCAACCTGCCTATATAACAATATCGATAGGGTTTTGACCTCTTCTCTAATAGAGTTCTTGGTTGGAGATAGTATTCGGCAAAAATATACAAAGGATGTTGTTGACATTTATTTATAAAAAAAATTAAAAAAGTTGTTAGAAAACAAAATTGTTTTCTTGGACGGTATACGAGGAGCCTGAAGTTATTGGTTCCTTTACGTTAAACAAAACTTTTCTTTGGATTATTTAGATTTTTGACAAACAAAATTTGTCTGTTTTTTTACCTTTTTTGCTGATTTTTGTGATTCAATTACTGTTAAATCTAAACGAAGAAAGACTGTTACATTCCTTCTATATCTATAACAGTACCAAATTATCAATTCGACAGTTATAATATTTTTTGAGGAAGCTTGGTCCAGGTTCAATCCCCAACTAGGGCAAAAAGTTTTTCAAATTAAAATTGAACAAATGACAACACCAGGCACCACTAAAAAGGAGTCTGATGATCGGCCTGGCAGTCGTGAAATATTTAGCTATAACTGATCCAGCCTATAAAATCTTGGTGGTAGCTCACCTAATTGTTGTTGTTTTATTCAAACCTTCAATAAAATATTTTCATCCATACCACCACCACCTTTTGTGACAACACTCCATAGATTAATGTTGAGCAGCGTTCCTTCATTTTTATTTAATGTAAAGCTGCATTTCAAGGCTGAGAAAATGTCACTTCTATGCCATATCAGAGTCAATTATTGGAATTATCGTATTTTATGACAAACGTTAAGTACCTATATAGTATATATAAATACAAAATGGTAAAAAATATTTTGATTTGTCAGTCGCTTAAATCTAACATAAGCTGTGGAATTTTAGTTTTAATTTTGTTTTATATTTTTTTTGTAATTAAAACCTCTTGGTTATGTCTAATTCATAGTTTGATTGAAAATAACCCATCAGCTTAAAACTTTTATCTTATCCACATCATCTTTTTAAAGCTTCACATTCCACATCTTCTATTTTTAAACTTTACATTCCACCAGCTTATATTTTAATCTACAAAGATAATAACTGTCAAATATAAAATTCTTCTATACTCCTTCAACTTTTTCCCTTTTTATGGCACGCTCGACAATTTTATAGAAGAATGTTTTTCATTTCACGCTTTTTCTTTAATAAAAATTCAATGTGATCCACAAAATATTTCAATGTCCACATTTAATATTTTCATGTAAATATACAAAGTATAAAATAACGGGGGAAATTGTCAATTGGTCAATTTTTTTTCAAAACTGTTGTGAAAGGATAAACGAATGTGTTTTTTTTTTAACATTTCATCACAACAAAAATCTGAGGGATAGTATGAAAAAGTTTGACATCTGTCCATCAACTTTTTTACTTAAAACATTAGCTGTAAAGATACCAATGTCATCAAACATTTAAACAAATGAAATAAATATTTACAGACACAAAATATTCGTTTTAGATTAAGATTCAAGTTTTAAATCCAAAACAATAATTTCAGATCATTTAGTCATTCTTAAATAAAAAGTGTCAGCCCTGCAGTGCACAGCACATGCAGCGTATGTATATATACATATACCTTCTATTGGAATTTTAAAATCTCTAAACGTCATTGTGCTAGATCAAAATTCACACGAGAAGTTTCCCATTCCCAACCATTTAAAGTACACATTCAAAATTTATTTGGAGCAAACGCTTTATTGTTATGAAATTCGCGATTTTATCGGTTCCGTGTGTTCATAAACTGTTTTTGCGCCGCAGACCTAGTCCAAATGGCAATAACTACAATATTGAACAAGTCCAAGCTTTTTGGATGTGAAGATGAACGGGTGCCCCGTGTTAGCTGGTACAAGATATGTGGTTTTGGTTTCTATGTCTGCCAATGGTGCACAACGGATTAGCTGTCCGTCCGTATATACCATAGTCGTTGTGCCTGCTCTTGGACTGCATTATTGTGCGCAAGGCACCAAGAGTGTGTTGTGTTGCGAAAAGCGTGTTGTGTAGCAAGTGGTTATAATGGTAATGTTGTTATTTAAAAAAAAAATAAAATTAAAAAAATAACTATACAGTGGCTAAATGAGCCTTTGCATAAACCATAATATTCCGGTATAGTTTATAGGTAAACCCCATAGCCATAGCAGTTTATATTATAACAACGAAGCAATGCATAGGTTGAATTCATTATAAAGAAAATTGCGATTATAAGAACAACAACAACAAATCCTTGCGCAATACTTTCTCCGTATTTTTTTTGAAATAAAACAATGAATGAGATCGACATCTGACACTGTACTTTAGTTAAAATCGACGTTTTGGCATGGCACAAGTCAGTCACTTATCCCGCAAGGGCTACAAAAAGCTCTGGGAGTTTATTTACTTGGCTTCCTAATAGAGTTTTGTATACCTTAAGTCACAAGGTGGTGATGGTGTATTTTTTGCATGCTTAGTTCCGTCACTTAATAAGCTGCTGCATTTACACCATAGTGTAATTTGGTGACAATAGCAACAGAAATATTGGAATTCATTGCGAAGCAGTTAAAATGGCTGCGGTTTGTCTGGTTTGGATATACTACATACATTAATACATGACATCGAAAAAACTAACATGAAAGTATGAAGTGAGAAAAAAGACACACACAAAGACACAAAGAGTCAATGAAATCTTGAATTTCGAATTGTGGGAATTTGGGAATTGGGAAGTAAATTTAGTTGAATGCAATGCATCATTGAATTTCATTTTAAACTATAATTACAAACTTCCGTAGTTAAACCTGACATTCAGGAACTAATGAGTTGCTGAAACAGAGCAAGCGAAACATTTTGAATTGATTATAATTTTCATTTTTATTTCAAAACATTAAAATGTAACAAACTTATCTTTTTTATGTACATATGTAGATTGGAGATATTTTGTAGATTAAGTTATTTCTCTATTAAGTTGTTATCATTTGTCATTAATGTCATACTAGGTGATGTTTTTTTCTAAATTTGTTTGTATTTTAGTTCCACAGTTTTGACAAGATATAGATACATACATATGAACATATTATGCATAATCTCATGTGAGGAATATATCATGCCAGAAAAATTCATACGAGACGCTTAAAACGTGGCTAAGGATTACCACAAAGGAAACCAAGCTTAACGGATTAGCCGAGCCTATCTGAGAGAAACTGATTAAGTCCCTGAAGACGTGGCGGAACTTCTTAAAAGTTTTTAAGTTTGTAAGTTTTTTTTCTGTTAAGAAATTATTTTCAAAACGAGTTGTAGTAAAACCTATCAAAATAGGGTAAGCCTTTTTCTACCTAAGAGCCTGTTTACGCCATCTGATCGAAAAGTTGTCATATTCATTAGGGGTATTCATGCAATGGCGTAAAGTCGTTGTAAACTAAATCGTATGCTTTGCTTAAACTGCGTAAACCTGTCAAATTTGTATGAAAATTTGACAGGTTTACGCTGTTTACCACCTTTACGAT
This sequence comes from Epistrophe eligans, assembly GCA_951394125.1. NCBI lineage: Eukaryota > Metazoa > Arthropoda > Insecta > Diptera > Syrphidae > Epistrophe > Epistrophe eligans. The sequence goes on along the minus strand of OX596030.1, from coordinate 94,277,330 downwards.
GTTTTTCCCTTATTATATTATGATTTGTGTCTGTGATCTTTTAACTATTTCTCGACAAGTCTAATAAAAGGCATCTTTCTTTAACCCAAAAACCCATTAAAATAAGGTGTCCACTACTATTTTTTTTCTTTTTTATTAGATCAACAATCATTAATCAAAATACATAAAAAATAAATATTTGCTTAAGTAAGTTTGTCCAACAATATAATAAAGTCACATCTTTCAGATCTCAGACAATGAAGGTCAACAAACCAATCTAAAATGTGAAACCTTGAAAACTAATATGGGTGTCCCAAAGAAATCCGAAAAAAACAACAAAAATACAAAATGAAGAAAAATAAACACAAATAAGTCAATTAATTAGTTTCGATTAATCAAAACCTTAAAAAGACATCGCAAGTCAAGTACAAATTGTACACGCGCATCACGTCACACGCCGAAGTCAATTTAAAGGTTTCAACATTTAAACAATCATAGCGAATCAAAGCCCTCTAAAATCTAAATGGCAAACAGGTGCATTACTATACCCGTTTGCAAATTTAGTTATGTCAGCAGTGACGTTTACAATATTCACCATAGCGAATTACGAGATCAAACTGAATTTGAAATAGACCATAGGCGCTTGAGTGCGCTGCGCACTCATTAATGCGGACTGGCATGATTGTCTTTGGCGTACCCAGTAACGAGTTAGGTACATATGTACATAGATAGCAATTTTCGCCACATATGAAGGAAATGTGCATTGTTTTGTGACTTCACGATTTTAACCCGATTCTTGTGGGACATCAGGGGAAAGGATTTTGCAGCCAGATTTTAGTTGCATTTGCATTGTTAGCTGACTTTTGACTACCACCGAGACCCTCACACTGCTATACAACTTCTACAAATACTAAGTCTTTGTCTGTTACCTGTCATCGTTTGATCGAATACAACGGTGCTTTGAACAATTTTTGCATGGCGGATTATCAGATTCAGTTGATGCTTGGTCAAGATATGCGGTAATATCATGGACGTGAAGCGCATTGCAAAGAAAGTATGTACAATAAAGCGTATGGTTACTGGGAAATTGGCCAAAGTTGTATAAATAGACGCGGTGGCAGCACAGATTCTTATCGATATCGTTCGTTGCCGTATAGTCATTGTGGTGGAGACTTTGGGGTTTGGATAAAGTTGTTGTATAAAAATGCTATTAAATTTAGTTTATGTTATGCGATTCAATTTTTATTATGTACCTACATACATATATATTTAAGTATAAGTGAATTGCATGCTTGGTGTGTGATGCAGAAAAGGTGTTGCAAGGAAATAGATTAGAAATTGTTTTAAAATATCCATTTGACCCAATTGCTATGTTGCTGATGTTGGTGAATATAATATAATATGTCTGATGCAACCAATGGCAGTTATCAAATACAAATTAATTCCGTAACAATAGTTTTGAAGAGCTATTCACATTTAAGCTTAGGAAAATTCGACACAAAAACAGCCAAACTTCGAAAAATTCCGATTAATCTAAATTTTGGTGTATAGACAGTATAGAGCTCATTTTGGGGTCTTAAAATCCAAACATACACGATCGGATTAGTTGGCTCGAAGCCAATTTGATTTTAGACTTAGTAAAAACCAAATGGCTGGACCGAGCTCAATCACACAATGCAATTTGGCTCTCTCGTGTATGAATTTCCTCAAAGGTAAGTACTTACATTTTAATTTAGATCAAGACTACATTTTTTTTTTGTGGATATGAAAGGGAGTGAAATTCGGCTTTCTTTTAAAGTTCCTCGAAAACTATAATTTTTGGAAAAAACTGTATATGTTAGAAATTGTATATTGGTTTATTTTTTTCTGCAGAAAAACTGTACTACCATTGTGAATTACTTATTATTGTTATCAATATACATAATATATATATTGAAAAAACACGGATACACGGACTCCGTCTAATTATTACACGCAAATAAAAATCCGTACTCTTAAAACACGTGTATTTATTTGATTATTATCTGTGTATCCAGATATTAAGAATACACGGATCTTCAATACACGGATTGGTTTCTGATTTTTATCTTTTTAAGGAATGTTTTTATAAACTTGAAAATTTGAGAGATTACACATTACTGTAGTTGCTCTACAAGCATCACATTCTTAATTTTAAATCAATCCATAAATAGAAAAAATCAATCAAAGTTTCCTGTTTGGTCGATTGCCGACCACCATTAACTAGTGGCAGAATTTTTTTTATAAAATGCCCGAAAATCAAGCGATGTAGTTGGATTACAAAAATTATAACTTTAGTTTTAATGGTCAGATGTTCAAGTTTAAGGTCTTAATTAAACGATAAAGTGTGAACATTTTTTTACTAGGGAGTTTTTCAATAGAGGTGAAATTTTGTACTCCTTCAATGTAATCTGTGATAATTTGTGAAAATATGGAAATATTTCAAGTTACCAATCGTATGGTAAGTGAAATTGACAAATGTCAGAAAATAACAAAAGCAATATTCATATGTTTTTTCTTTTCAATTTTGAAAATAGAAAAATACTACTTTCGAGATTGCATTTATAGAGCTGTATCGTGTGATTGCAATAACATCAAAAAATAAAGCCGCTGTATTGTATCCAATACAACAACCATTTATGTTGATGCTTCTCTTTTCATATCTCAATGCTGGCCAACCTGCAAATAAATAATTGACAAATTTTTGACAGCCGTCGGCAACACCGCAACACAAGCAAGCAAAAGCTAATCAAAAAGTGTTTTGTCATTTTCCTCAGCTAAATTAACGCAATTTGCATTTAAAGAAAAAAAACCACAAAAATCCTATTAATTTAATTTAATGTAAGTTATCTCTGGTATAATTATTGCAAAACTAGCAAAACCTTTAAATTTGTTGAATTGCTAAAAACATTTTGCAAAATCATGAACATTAACCTCAATTTTTCTTTTCGGTTTCTTTGTGCCTCCCAACAGAAAGATGTTTTTAACCCGTTCAGAATACGATAGAGGAGTAAACACCTTCTCCCCAGAAGGTCGTCTTTTTCAAGTAGAATATGCAATCGAGGCCATTAAACTGGGATCTACTGCAATAGGGATTTCCACCCCTGAAGGTAAGAACTTTTGTTTATTCATATCAACCGGAATTACTCATTGATTCTTCGTAGGCGTCGTTTTGGCAGTGGAGAAGCGTATCACCTCACCTTTAATGGAACCAGGTACAGTCGAGAAGATCTCCGAAGTAGATAAGCATATCGGATGTGCCACATCTGGACTTATGGCAGATGCAAGAACCCTCATCGATCGGGCTCGTGTCGAATGCCAAAACCACTGGTTCGTCTACAACGAACGTATGACCATTGAGTCGTGCGCCCAGGCTGTCTCAACTTTGGCCATTCAATTCGGAGACAGTGGAGATGGTGGCTCGGCCATGAGTCGTCCATTTGGTGTTGCAATCCTGTTCGCTGGCATCGAAGATGGCAAACCCCAGTTGTGGCACATGGATCCATCTGGAACTTACATTCGATATGGAGCCAAGGCAATCGGCTCGGGGAGCGAAGGAGCCCAACAGAATTTGCAGGACAACTATACAAAAGAGATGACCCTCAATGAAGCCATCGAGTTGGCGCTCAACACCCTGAAACAGGTCATGGAAGAAAAACTAAATTCGACAAACGTTGAAGTGATGACAATGACACCAGATGCACTCTTTCGTATGTACACCAAAGAAGAGGTGGAGCAAGTGATTACCAAGCTCGTTTAGGTGACTTATTTCTTGGGCTTATCTCATCTTTAAGTGGTTTTTTGGCTGAGGATTTTTTTTTTTATCAAGAACAAAAGAAAATTTAAAATTTCCATTTGCTGCTTGTGGTATTCATTTTTTCTAAACAAATAAATAAAATTAATTATTCAGTTTTTAAATGGTGGTTTCTTTTCTAACGGACATAAATTAAAATTAATTAAAAACTTTCCGTTATCCAAAAAATGCATGCTCAATTTGGAAACAAGCTAAGGAACAATTTCCTTGGTGACATAGACATTGGTCTTCAATGGGAAATTAAGGCGTAACGGTTAGTCCCGTAGATCTTGGAAAATCTTTTTGTGTAGGAGTAGTACCTCATGCCATGAAGTGACTAGTTCTCCAAGAGTATATATTTTTTTTTTTATGAAAGTCTTCCTCTCATCTTAGCGATTGTATTTGCAGAAAATTGTAGGTTCCTTTAATTTCTATTGATTAGCAAAATGCACGAACTGTCAGCCCACCAATTTATTTTTTAAATATACGTGATCAATTTTGGCAGAATTTAAATGTTGTACTGAAAATATAAGGTACATTTATAAAAGTCAAATATTTATTTGTTGGTATGCAAATGTGCAAAACAACCGATCCTCCGGCGGTTAAATTTTACACACTCTACAATAGGCATGATTATTTGTAATCGTTAAAAGACTTTTATTTACTCAAACATAATTTTAACAGAAGACTTCTGACGCAAATGCAACCTTGTTGAATTTTAAATTTTGCTAAATAAACAAGAATATATGTACATACACAATCTACAGCTGATTTCAAACTAGAGTGATGTTACCTAAGCAGCACACAAAGTCAGTGATGTACATACGTGAATTACAACTTTTTAAAAATTTGCAATACAAAATGAGTAAAATTTCTAATATTTCAGTAAATTTGTAATAAGAACCCAAATGTTAAAATTAACTTAAATTTCTTATATGAAACAAAATTGAATTTGTAAATTAATAATAATGTTAAAAAATGATGAATTTTTTTGCGTCCATATCAATCTTGAAAATTTATGAATTAAATTTGTTGAGCATAAAAACTAGGTATCTACTAATATTATCGAAAAAAAATGTATGTAATTTTTATTTATTAATTTCTTATTGCAATTATTGTAGGTTATTAAAAAACTAAAATTTATTGAAGTAATTACAATATTCTTCTAACAGCTATAAACAAACTACTGCAGTAGGGCTGCATAAGTATGAACTGATTGTTGACATTTTATTTCCATAAATTAAAGAATTCGGATAAAGTGCTTTATTGTGAGGTCAATATTATTTAAGTAAGTTAGTTTGGAACCTAATTTAATGCTGCCGAACTTTTGTATTTTATACAACGAATAAATAAAATTTTTTATCTGAACTGATGTAAATTTCAAGCTTAAAAGCATAAAAAACTCTGAATTCGTCGTTACGCATCACAACCATCGCGATCCCAAAAAAGCAGTGACGATTTTCAAACATCAATTAATTTACCCATAGTTGCTGACGATGATATTTGTACCATTGTAGCTAGATAAAAATATGTATCTGTTTTTATTTTTTTTGTTTAATTTGGTGTATTACGGAAGACTACATTGTTATTATAATATAAATTTCTTTTTAATTATTCGTTAAATATGTCTTTAACAGATTAAATTTTTTTAACAATATTTTTTTATTGAATTTATTGTTTATATTTTGTTGTTTGTATTTTGATTGTTTATATTTATATTAAATATATATAATTATAATATCAGCATGTAAGACTAACAAAATCACTACTTATATAAAGTGGTAATATGCGTTGCATACAAAAAATATTTTATTTTTCTACACGTTTATGTGTGAGTGTGTAAAAACATTTTCACTACTTGTCTTTCTTTTATTTATTCTTAATTTACTTTAGGGAAAACAAAAGGCACTAAGAAGAAAAAAAAATGCGTGCAATAAACAATTTTCCTAGTTGTATAAAAAGCACTCGAGAAAAATACTCCAAAAAAGAGGAAAAATCAAAAGAAAAAAAGATTGTTTTAAAAAAAACGACACCAACGACAAAATATATAATATATAAAAAAAAAAAAATACACAAAAAATAGGTTTATAAAGTTAATTTTCAATGAACAACTCTAATGATCACAGTAGTTTCGAAATTTTCCAATTTTCGTTTCCTCTTTTCTCTTTATGTTTTACTTAAAAACTAAGGAATTACAAAATTTAGATATATGTATGTATTTATGTATAATATGCTTCTATTTGTTCGTATTTTTCTGTTGGTTGTGGTTTATACTTTTTCTCCCCCATCTTGTTTTGTCTAAGGATACAAATGAGATTGTTCATTTATAATGTGCTTTATTTCGTAGTTGGTGCTGAGCTTCTGTAATGTCTAAAATTTAGGGGCATTCATTTGATAAAAGAATGGTGTTGTTAGTTTACATTTAAGTAAGGCACCTCACGGTAGACATATCATCAGGACTCTACAACTATGGAGGGTTTTTATTTTCGACTTGGTTAAGAGTTGGAAATCTAGTCATTCTGCCTTGGTGGTTGATAAGTTAGAGATTTTATCGAAGGTTTTAACCGAAGGTACAGAACATAACGTGGCTCTGGTTTAGGGCTCTTCTGCATTGTTCCGTCTGCGGAGGAGTGTTAAACTTGCATTGGGATCGCTGAGGGAATACGTCTCTGGCTCGAACACTGGGGGACATTCCATATTTGGGTATTCAGGGGATACTAAGACGGCGGAAGTAGATGATGTCGGCTTGTCCGGTAGGATAAGCGGTGGAAGGGGTGCTGCTATTGCATGATCAATAAAAGTCGATGGTCCTGGGCCTGGATATGGCTAAAGTAAAATAAGAAGCTAAACAATGAATATGAAAACAAAGCAACTTATTTAATTTTACCTTATTACTGAACTCTACCGGTGAAAAAATTTCGTGTTCATAGTCCTGAGACGAGTTATTACTACCCATTGGATTCCGTCCTCCAAATATTGCTCGATGCAACCTAGGTGAACCGAGCAGTTTTGCTGTTCTACTCGATGTGAAACTCAATTTTGATAAAATCGGCATAGGTGCGGAATTTTTACGTGGTGCCTCGTACTTTTTATCTTTGAATTCATTGTTGTAGGTGTGACTTTTCTTAATGCCACCACTTGGCGATGATCCCTGATCAACTTTGCCCTGACTATTGTACATATGTGAAGATTTCTTATTCAGTGGCAGCGTCATCGACGTTGTCAGACCTTTAGGCTCATTGCTCGAATGCTTGAACTGAAACAACCGCTCACTCGAAGTCTTGAATGCTTCCAGTTTGCCTTTTGTCTTCTTAAAGCTTCCACCTCGATGGCTGGTCCCTTTATCACTCTCGCTTGTGCTGGAATGCTTTTTCGCCTTTACTGCGAGATTTTGCATTTGTTGGAGCTTTTGAAGTCTCAATTCTTGCAGTCGCATTAAATCTGAGGGTGTTCTATTCGCACGATTGTCACAGATCGGTTCATCACCGGAAATCAATTCGTAGCCAAAATCTCGCAGCTTTAGTCCCTCTTTTGTACGAGTTCGTTTGATATCTTCATCTTCGGGATTGAAACTCATATCGTAGTCTGGCGTTTTGGGCAAACTACGACTTTGGATTTTAGAGAGTTTGCCCGTTTCCCCTGGTTGTTGATTGTCTGCACCCGGTTTTCCCTTAAGCTGGGCAATCTTCCCACCACGATCATCCTGTTTCTCTACTCCTAAAAGCACTCGATTGTTGTACATCTCCTGTGCTTCCTCTTTCTGTTTCTGCAACATCAAGTCTTTGAGGGTGAGAAAATTTTGCAGATTGTGTGGAGCATCCCACGAATTGCCCGGATTGATTTTAGGCATCGAGTAGTCCAAAGTTTTTGATGTTTGGAAGTCGAATTCCACTAGATTCGGGTTGGATGCATGGATGTAGTTATAGGGAAATGTCTTCTTCACCATCTTACTGCCGCTTTCAATGGAATAACTTTTTGAAATCAGACTGGGGGGACTTTCTTGATCCATATGACGGCTCTCTGGTGCAACCGATGGACGCACACTACTCTCGCTAACTGAACTTCGGCTCGCCGAAAGAGTGACTTTAGTGGGCAAACTGGGTGGCACCTGAACAATATGCTCCGGAGACGAATTATTCTGGAATGGATGCAGATTATTCGGATCTGTATATCCGGGAGTATTGGCTCCGATTTGAATTCCGAAACTTCCACCAGGCACCTTGCGATAGCTACGATATTGTTCTGTTGGCACTGGAATATCACTCGATGGCTTCTTGTCGCCACTGCTGCTGCTACTTTTGAAAGGCAACGAACTTTTTGTGAATTTCCTCAGGGAACCAAGATATGTTTTATCGTGCTTAACGCTTGTTGTTGGTGTCTGGTGCTGCAAGTTTTTTGAACCCAAAAAATCTTTATTTCCACTGCTGGGCGAGGGGGTACATAAGCTTTTTGTCAGAGAGTCGCTCTCATCACCTGAACTTTCAGTCTCGGAAAAGAGTTCTTTTGATGGAACATCCGCATCGGTTGATTGCATTCCAACTCTTTGTTGCTGCAAAGTAGCTTGTCGTATGAAGTCCATCCATTGATTGAGTGCTTCTTGGGATTCAGCTGCGAAATAGAACGTCTTCGAAGGATGGTAAACTTTAAAAGCGTATGGCTTCGAATGAACTTCCTACAAAAAAGATGAGATAGTAAAACAAAATAAATCATTAATCCATTTTTACCTTAGCTAGAGAAACAGTGAATCCTGGCAGATAAACAAAACAATTTGCCTTCAAGGATTCTTTTGTGCGAAACCCATACAGATTTGTGTCCATGAGAACGAAATACAGCTTAGCCCAAAATGTTACGCCGCGTTTGTCTTTAGTGCGGCGATACAAATGTCCCTGAATGTCACCCGTGCCCAGAATTTTCAGGCTTATTTTTCGGCGCTTGGCGATTAGACTATTCTTCTTTTTAAGAGTCAGAGTCTTTGTTTTGGTGGGTGTGTGTAATTCCGATTCTTCGGCAATGGGTGAAGGAGGAACTACCACCACTGATTCAACTGCTTTCGGCTGCACCTTATCTGGTGGCATCAGACTTGCTGGTTTTGGTGGTGGCGGCGGCACAACCAGGGGCGCTGCTTCATTGGGTTTCTTAGGCCTTGGTGGCGGTGCAGGTGGTGTTGTTAAAATGAATTCTTTTCTTGGCTCTATAGCCGGTGGAGTATCAGACTCCTCACCTGAATTGTCATACGCTGGCGTGCTATGGCTCTTATCCAATCTTCCACGCCTTGCGATTGTCACATGGTTTATAGCCTGTATAAGCGGTTCCTTCATAACCAAAGGTGGTAGAGCCGGAGTCGGCGTTGGTGTCGGTGTCGGTGTCAGTTCTTCTTTACTCTCACTTGGACTTACATCAGACTGTGCCACATCAACTACACTCACAGTCGGTGAGGCATCTTCTTCGTCTACATAAGGAATCGGTTCGAAGGTTTCTAAAATGGTGTTCTCCACATTGCACGTGTATTTTTGGTCAACAGGATAGTCTTCGTATTTCATATTCGAATCGAATCGAACAACTTTACTCACACCCGGTTTTGATTTCTCTTCGCTTGCTGATTTTTTTGAGTCGCCACCGTTTACACCAAGTTTAAGCTCCTGTGAAAAACTTCCAATGAGTTTGCCATTTGCTATTCCAAGACATGTGGTTGGACGAGGTGCTATCTCAAGGCCAAAACCAAACGAAACAGATTTATCTCTCAAACTTGGCGAAGATGGGTCTCCATTTTGAGCACCATTCTTACGTTCGTGCCACAACGGAGCGCCACTCACATTTTTAAGCGAATACAATTCGTCTCCACAGATTGTATTTCTACGCTGGAGTACCGCTCGTGGTTTAGGATAATACAGCCGAATCTCTTTCTCTACAGATTTCGAATCCGTTGGAGTTAGAATATCACTGCAACTGGAGTCCGTATCTGAAGGATCAGTCTTTTCGCTTATCTTAAACGGCAAATTAAATTCCGGCACCGCCAGGAAGCCAGCTCTTGGACTCGGCAAATTCTCGCCCCAACGAATTCCCATTGCACGTTTTTTACTAGGCAGCCGATAAGGTTGCATATATATCTGCCCATAGATCTTTGTGTGTTTGGGGCGCTTCTTCAAAGTGAGCAGCACATCAGGCAGTGATTCTCTCAGTTGTATGATAACGGTCTTGTATTGCCAACCCACAACAGTCTGATAGTTTATCTGAACTATTTCATCACCATCCTCTATTTTGCCCGAATTATGAGCCGGCGAATTGTATTTGATTTCTATGACTTTATGAATCCCATGATAACTTGGTTCGATATTAAATCCCAACTCGGATTCACGTTTCTTAAGCGTCACCAAACTCAATGAAGCTGGCTGAAGAAGCATTGGATCTGTGATGTCCTGAATTATATAATCACCTAATTTGGCCAGCGTTTCGGCAGTTGTTTTTATCTGTTCAGCGGGATTCTCTACGAAACGATCCCGTTGGGCGCTCGTTGCCATTTCAAGTCCAAGTTTCAACATATTTTTGCGAATTTCATTGAATTGCAAATGCCCATGGAAGGGTGCTCGATCTAACCAACTGATAATTGGTTTGATTGTCGCTATTGTCCTTGTAATATCGTTTAGAATTTGAGTTTCTATCTTTGAGTTATCACAGTGTGTTGCCAATTGCCGATAAAGATTTCGCGCTGCTGTTGCCATATGCAGTGCTAAAAATTGCAGGTTTTCTTTGTCTAAATTATAGTGCTGTAAAAAAAGAAATTATAATTAAAAAAATATATTAATTAAAATGTTAATTTAGATAAATAGATTTTATCATTGCTTAAGATCTTTCAGTCTCGTTATGTTTTTCGTAACTTGCGACAAAGAGATTTCATTCGAATTTTCTAATGAAAAAATTGAGCTTTATTTTGAAACCCGAATTCGAATGATTGATTTTTTTTTCATGATTGGTCTCAAAACTTTGGAAAAAGATAACAAATAAGGGTCTTCCTAAAATTTGGGCTCTTTTTGAGGCACTAAAATGAGAAACATAAGCTAAAATTTTTTAAAGTTTGCATTATTATCGTCACAAGACAAGTACTATTGCATTTTTCAATACAGAATCAACATACTTTTATTTTTATTTTATTTTAAATTTAAATTATAAGTAAATTAATTCTTTCAACACTGCTGAACTTTAAAACTATTCCTATAACCCATAACATATCAAGAGCAGTTCAGAAAAACAATACAAATCAAGTAACATCCATGTAAACAAAATAGAAAATTACGAACAATAAAGAAAAGAATTCAGCTCAACAAATCTGAAAACTCTAAAAATTAAATAAATCCATTTAATGCATTATTAACTTACAAAATTCCTAAGGTTCTCTACAGCTTCCAGCACTATCTCTTGATGACCAATCGATACCATTCCCAATTGCTCCAGTTCATATGGTCGAATATTGAGCAATTGTTGACCACCAACTTCGTTGTTTGTGAATGAGTAGACATAGTTGTACATAGAATCATCGAGTCCTAGAAAATTTGTAATAAAAAATATAATCAATCAAATTCTAAATTGAACAAGAAAAGAACAAAAAAAACTTTCGGAAAAATAATGAAAAATTCTAAAAACAATAAAAATTCCTACGAAATTCCGGTCTATTCCAGTCAGTCACATTTTGAACAAAATTTACCCAAGACAGTGGAAGTCCTAACGACCAAAGAAGGGAGTAAAGTGTTTATTGTTGGAACAGTTCATTTCAGTCTGAAATCCCAAAATGATGTTTCGACTGTGATAAGGAATACCAACCCTTCAGTGGTGATGTTGGAATTGTGTCCTCTAAGAAAACATATTCTAGAGATCGATGAGGAAACACTTTTGCGAGAAGCCTCTACGCTCGATGCAGCGAAGATAACGGAGATTATCGCAAACAAAGGTTTAATAAACGGAATGTTCTATGTATCATTTTTAAGAACCAGTGCCAAAATAACTAAACAACTCGGAGTGGCTCCAGGCGGGGAGTGTCGTCAGGCAGTTGCAGAATGCAAAAAACTTAAACACTGCAAAGTTCTGCTCGGAGATCGACCCATCGACATAACAATGCAACGCGCTTTGAAACCCCTAACTTGGACGGATAAATTAAGACTATCTAGCATCTTTAATGAGCCATCCATCAGCCGGATAACCCCTGCCGACGTGGAGGCCTACAAAAACCGCGACATCGATTACCTTCGCAACTTAAGACTGCGTTTTCCATCGGTCTACCGATCGTTCGTCACCGAACGTGATCAAATACTGGCGCATAATTTGATGCTGGCGACCAAGTTGAGCGGAAACAATTACTGCAATGTTGTTGGTGTAGTTGGGGTGGGTCACATGAATGGGATTTGTGCAAGCTTCGGTAGAACGAAACCAGACGAGATAATGAAAATGATGAAAAAAGATTTGCCCCCACGGAAGACCCAACAAAATATAATTCGGAATTTATCGCGTATATTGAATTTTTTGAAGCCCAAGTAGATAATTTCGAGATAAGAGAATAGAGAATCGTCGAATTTACCTTTAAGCCAATCTGTCACTTGATCGGGCGTCCATTCTGCTACATTTATGTAAGCCATTGTTGATTTTTCTTTTATTTATTTTCTTTCTACCACCCGATTGCAGTTGCAAATACATAAATTCTTGTCGACACATCAGACATTCACATTTTCATTTATTTGTTAATTGTTTTGTTTTGGATGATTTGCATAATTTAATTTTAGATAATTGGTTTTCTGCTACGAAAAAAATAATCAACACAAATTCCAGCGAAAAATGTTTTCCTTCTGCTGTAACGCAAAACGCAACACTCTTGAGTCATTTGTGGGGGAGACGTTACGTGACAGATAAATAAAGAAGGAAATTTGAAGTTGACTTAACATTACATTACGTTATGGAACGCTAAAATTTCCCTTAAGCCGTTGCCAGAATGATAGAATATGCTTAGGCTTTAAATTAAAAATTTTTTGCAAAAAATACAAAATATACGCACACTTATTTGCGACGCCCGCTTGCAATAAATTTAAGCAAAATTATGTTTTTTAATTTAAATATCTGTCATTTCGTTTGTTCGTGGGTTGTTCCCTTCACTTAATTACAAAAGTGAGTTGAATGTAATCATCATTGGACGGAATTTATACAAACAGAAACTGATTTCGGGTGATCGTTCAGTTTGTCAAAACACAAACTAAAAATTGCTCGAATGGAGACTGAATAGTTTTTGTATGTGTGCGCACTCTCATATAAGCCTATGGTAACAGTAAGATGTAAAACTAAAAATTGCAAGTGCCTAACTGGCACCTTATGCCCAGTTTGTTCACAGTGGGCAAAATTTTTAATATGATTTTCTCGATCATTGAATTACGGTTTTTTTTTGTTAAAATTTTGGTTAACTTACAAATTCGATGATTTACCAATAACAATAGTATTTTGATAAAAATGGTAAGGTTTGGAAAAACCGGATATTAAAGCAACGAATTCAATTTACCTCGTTACTTTTATTAAATTAATCTCGTTACTTTAATTTTTATTGTCTATTCTATTCTACTTCAACCCTGAACGTAAACCAAAATTGGAGAAATTAGTGCGCACTTTCCATGTGAAACGTCAAATTGATCCCCAATCCAATGCAACCAAATTTCCTAATTCCTACTCTAAAGTGCAACTAAAATTCCCACAACCCCAAAACAGGAAAAAGTATATTTTTTCCGCAGCAGTAAAATGTCTTCGTTATCCCAGCAGCAGATACCAAAACAAGTTAAATACTATCCATGCAGCTCAGCTAGCTCGGACAGGTAAAACAGAAAAAGATAAAAAGCACATCATCATATTCCAATCATCAACATCATTCACAACATCTTGATTGAGAAATAAAAAAATAAAATTGAAAATTAACCAGCAAGAAAAGGTTGAACGTGGTGTGCTCTTCGACCGACCGCAACCGCACGCTTTTTATACATATTTTTTTTTTTTAAATCGTGAAAAAGTGGATATAAAGTGAATTTTTTTTCTTGAAACTCATTTAACATAGAAAGTGCAAAGTGACTTTGAAAGTGAGGTAGAATTAAGTTGAGAATTTTAATTTCCGAGCGTGAACGTGATGCCGTCTTATGAAGCTGCTGGAACTAAGAAAACTCTCATGTAATAAAACCATTTTCTTCTTTCTTTAAAAAATTATACTTTTTGCCCTACTTTTGATTTCGTATGCTTTGGAAAATTTGCTAGGTTAATGACCAATCTCCAATGAATATTTCACGCCTATATCGGCGAACGATCAGACATGTGCTACGGGAGCGTTTAAAAAAAAAATGCACTGTCTCACGCATTTATGGGATGGTTCTTTCCCAAACCATCTCCCAATTTTGACTGAAAACGTGGCTGAAATAGATGACTGTCGACTTGGCACACAGAAAGAATGATATCTTTCTCCTTTCTTTGACGAAATAATTATACCTACATAATTCTAAAAATAAATTAAAACTATGATGCATTTTATGCTACTACTGCTGCTGCTGCCTCTGTCCCCATTCTCTATCTTCTCGACATTTTTTAGAATCACCAATTTGGTACTTGTTCTAAATGAAAACGAGAAATCAATTATTAAACTTGTGACTGTGGATTCGCGAACGAATGACAAATTCAAGAACCGGTGATTTCTCTTGAACGTTAACTTTGTTAGAAATGTTGATTCATCATTCGACAAAGGTCTGTCTCACGAGATTAACCGGTAGGTAGCCATAAAGACATTTGTTTTTGTCAGCAAGGTGAATGTTTTATGATCTCGGGGGTCCGGTGGGCGCACTTGGTTTCTTTTTCGATATATCACGTGCTGTGAAGTTGAAAAATCGTTTTCATTACAGCTGTATCTGAATATTATGTATCTGTGTAATTGCCCCAATTCTTTGCCAGCATCCTAAGATCTTAGAAGGTGTGTGCTTTCCAATGTGTGTGTGTGATAATGCCACAATAATACAAAGAAAACTAAATCATTGACTTGAAAATACTTATTCAAGGTCAAATTTCATACAATTGAAACTTGTTCTTCATAAATGTTCACCTACTTTCGCTGCTCTTTGAGTTCCAAATTTGTAAGTTGTTGTTTTTTTTTAACTGAGGCAGTTATGGTTTTGTTTACAGTGATGATCGTCCCGACGTAACAGAACCTCTATATTTGGATACGGCTATAATAGATTTAAATAAAGCAAATGGGCGCGAATACATTTGTTGCCCGGCATCGCCGACAACAGTACCGGCTAAAACCAGAGCAAAACGTTCGAGTCTTTCAGACTCGCCGGCAAAAACATTACATCGACCAGCAAGAGCACCACGTCAGCGTACAACATCGATGAGCCAAAATTCGACAACAAATCCATCAGAGTGTATTATTCGGTCAAATAATCGCACAATTTATACCGCCGGACGTCCGCCATGGTATAATTGTGCTGGGCAACAAGTTGAGCCTTTTGTTATTGGTAAGTTGTAAAAAGAACACGACAAGAATTGCATGAAATCACTTTTGTTTTTTCGATTATGTTGCAGGTATTTGTGGTGGAAGTGCTTCTGGGAAGACAACAGTAGCTCAAAAAATTATTGAGAGTTTAGATGTACCATGGGTGACTTTACTGTCTATGGATTGTTTCTATAAGGTAAACATACAATTTTTGTTTGAAAGTTTACCTCTACCAATTAAATATTGCCAACTCTGTAAATACGACCTGCTCATTGCGCTCTGATGTCTGAACAGAATGTCAGCATGAAATTATATCTTAAAAACAAAAAGAAAATTCCTATGAATTTTCACATTTTTTCATTTTTAAGCCGAAAGCCTTTTCGGCTTTCCTTTTTTTTGAAAATATAGAAGAAATATTTCTAAATATTTTTAAGTTTCCCATTCTGTATGGAAAACTTTATTTGGTTTTCCGTACTTTGAGAAAAAAATAAATGACACAAATTTAAAAAATGGAAGTTTAATGATGCTAAACTTATTATACTTGGAAAAAATTATATGAAACAAAAAATAGCGCCTGCTTCTATACGATTTATTATTTTTAAGTGGAAAGAAATGAAATATTTTTTAAAAATTTTATCGCGTTCCACACCAAATTAAACTTTAAATCATATTTTGGAAGCGACAGGCTTTTCAAATTATATATTATATAAATATATATGTAGAAGAAAGCATAAAATTAAATTTGAAAGTACATTGGCAATGCCAGCCTCCACTCGCTATAGTGAGAGCATGTTTTAAATAATGTTAACATAATTATTATAATAATACTAATTTCAACTAAATACATACATACATACATAAGAATGAAAATATCAGACATACTTCCCATTATCTTTTTATTTTTTTATTTTTATTATAGCACGCACCATTTTCAATAGGTCTTAAAAATCAGTTCACTTTAAAAATAAATTCAAATAACAGATTTCGCTCCATTATATCTTATACAAATTATATTCTTTTGTTTCTCCAATTGCATCATAATAATTAATATATTTATGATGAACATAATATTAAGGTTGTTAAGGAATTGATAAAGGTTAACGGCTTTGTCGAACTTTTGACATTTTACTTTTTGCCTAATGTGAGTTTCACCCGAATTTTCAAGTTCAAAATAACCGTTATTATGAACACTCATTGTTGGCGGAATGCCATTGGCAGCCTAAATTTTCACTTATTTTTAGTAGGCGAACGGAATTTCGTTAACTTTTAAAATTCCGGGCGAACAAACAATTTAAGGTGAAACATTTTTCACAATAAGGTTTATTCTTTATTTTGCTTGGTGAATAATGTTTAATTTCCATTTAAATTGTTAGTAAAATTCACTACTAAGTCGCACCCCACCTACTTGCTCTTGCAGTTCAAATTGCTTAGTATTTTTAATGAAGCAAATATGTATGTTAATTATACAAATATTAATAACCTCAAATAAAACTTGGTTATTAAATTGATTTAACGACATCTGAATTTTTATTGCACTTAAAAACATGTACATACGTAATAATAAATAATACTAATCAAATTTAAATATATGAGAAAATACAATTTTACAAACATTTACAAAAATGAAGTTTGGTAGGTATGACTATTTCAAGTATATACATACTTCGGACATAATCGTTAATTTAATTTGTTTATAGCTCAGTAAAATTTTAATTTTCAAATACATGCATATCTAATTGTTCGAAAATGTCAGTCATTGCTAAAACCGAACGTCCATTACCAATCAGTTCATCTGATTGATAGTTTCTTGATAAAAATTAAGAACAGAGTACCAACATACATACAATAAAGATAATGGTATATCTGTGATAAATGTCAGTTCAATGTGAAGGTTATGATGAAGGACAAGCTCGAAGAAAAATTTTCCGATATTGATTTTGTTTTTCAATAATATTTTCGAGACTTAAAAAGTTAATAGATGAACATTTTTAATTCATCATTCATGTAACCTTGAAGCATAAAAGCTTGAAAGCAAGGGTTTGTTTATTCAAATCTTCATTATGATGTTGGTGCATTCACCTAATGCACTGAGAGAGAAATTCAATTTTTGTATCTCAACTAACTAACTAACTACAAGGACAAGTTCGTTTGATCCAATCTTATTGCATTTTACTTTCTTTTCCCATTAGCCTCATTTTTTTAAGAAGAAAAGTTTTTGTAAAATTCTCGAAAATTACCAGCATATTATCAATAAAAAAATTAATTTGGTGGCATGACAGCATTGTTAGTTTGCAGGAATGCCATGGACCTAAAATTTTTTAACGAATCCGAAGGGCTAAGGTAAAATACTACAAACTATTGGAGAATTTTTTGCTTATTGTATTTATTTTGAAACCAAAGTCATTGGCAATAGGTTCACGGATTATTATCAAACCAAAAAAACCTTAATTATATTTACATATGTACTGTCAGCAAAATTTTCTCAGTTGAGTTAAAATAGCGAAGTTGTATTGGTAGTACCGCATCTGTATTTGTTTGTTAAGTTCACAAAACAAGAAGCAATTAGATAAAGGTGTTCTTACTTCACACTGAACACACAAGAAAAAAAAAACAACACTTACTGATAAAGTGATAAATAATAATAAATTTTAGCCAAATAATTGAAAGTAAAAATCCCTTATCACCTAACATTTATATAACTTCTTCTATCAAATAAAAAAGCTATACAAAATCCTTATCAAAAGAAGATTAAAAAAGTAAACAAATATCACCTACATAATATATTCTTATAATTCGCAGCTTTAACTTTCTTAAATCTTACTAAATTAAATAAATTTACACAGATAATAAAGAGGTGTGTCTTTTGCTCTGAAAAAATCGTATTATTACCCTTTCCACAATGTCACAACACTTAAAACATTTAATGATTCAATGAGCGTATTGCTACTTTGTTCGTATAAAACAGGTAACAGCAACGACAACGAAAACAAATTCTGTCGCAATATGTATGGGTATTTTCTTTCAATAAAATTTCGATAAATTATTATCTTAGAGATTTTCGCAATCAAATGACTTTCATTTCTCAAAAAGCAATACAAACAATTTGATTAATGCACATTATGACCAAATATATGTTTGTAGATATATAATTTTTAATAAAAAAAAATTAAAAAAAAAAAAAACAAAACAATATTGTGTATAAACATGTACATACATATGTATGTATGTAGGTATGTAAATGGTTTTGTTTTCGAGATTTTGTATTACTATAGACGACGATTTCAATTGAGTCAAAGAACTGTATCAATGAAGAGAATCGAAATAATTGAACATGTTTACTTATGATTGAACGTAGTAAACAAAATTTATTCATCAATTCTTCTTGAAATTTTGTTTACCCTTATCTTGATGTATTTCATTCATTTCAATTGAGAAAAAATTATTTTTCAAAGTAAGTTATGGTTATGAGAGTATGACACTAACAATGTGTGTATTGTAGTTGGGATGATAGCCTTTTATAAATATTTAATATAAAATCAACGTGTTGCTTTGAAGGTTATTAAATGATGAATGAACTTGAAAGTTTCTATTTCGCAAGAAATAGAAGGAATTGACATGATGCACGTGCATTGAAAACATAATGGAATTATTGACGAAGAGTAATAGAAAATTAACTGTAGATTTTATTATTATTTGTTTACAGAAAACTGCAGAGGAGTTTTTTTTTTTTTTTCTTAGAAATTTCTATTAGGTATATTAAATTGGACTTGTTTTTTGTTCTAAATATGATAAGCGTGGGGAAATAGTAGCAGTGTATGTAGGGCTTGGCGGCTAACTTAGAAGTATGGGTTCGGGGTCCTTTATACAGAATTCCTTTCTTTGCATACCATTAGTTTCAACTGGATGTCAGCCATAAAATTTCATGAGATAATAGATACACTGTTCCAAAACAAATGCTTTCCTATTTCTTGTAACTAGTGTTGTGTTGTGTTGTGCAGGTTGCATTTTAAAAGACATAACGTCTTACAGGAAAATAGGTATAATATAATCGCCTATGTAAAGTGTACAACATTAAATGTAACCTACTGAAGGATATAAGTTCTGTGGACCTTCTTTCCCCTTCACCCCTTCAATAAGACCGGAATGATTAAAGTCTGGTACAGCCTTTTCTTGCCTCTTTGAGACAAGGATTTACTGCTGAAATGCTTTCTTGGAATGAAAAAATAGTGATTGGCAGAACGGTTTTTTGATTGATATCTTCACTCGTCATTTTTCGAAGTGAGAGTGGAACACATGAAGACAAAGCGCTTTATTATTTCCAATTTATATCAATCTTTTTTGACTCATGGTTTTGTTTTATTTGACAATGTTGAGAGTATCTTGCAAATATCTTTTTCTTCTAATCGTCATAAACAAACAGCCAGATCGATTTCCCTACCGACCGACAGCCGCCGCACAATGAACCCGAGCAGGAGAAAACATGATATTTTTTAAAAATACACCTCGAAGTTATTTATTATTTTTTTTTAACTAGTAATTATTAATTTATGTTTTATATAATCTCTAGAGTTAGAACAAAAAATATTAATTTTGTAGACTTAACAATTCCTTTATTTACCAGATTCTCAATGAAAAGCAACACGAACAGGCCTTGTTAAATGAGTACAACTTCGATCATCCCGATGCATTCGATATAGATTTGCTCATTGACGTGCTTAAAAAGTTAAAAGAGGGTCGCAAAGTTGAAGTGCCCATTTACAATTTCATAACGCATGGCCGAGAAACACAAACGAAAACAATGTATGGAGCAAATGTCATCATATTCGAGGGTATTTTATGTTTCCACAGTCAAGAAGTTCTCAAGTTATTGGATATGAAAGTGTTTGTTGACACGGATGCCGATATTCGTTTAGCAAGGCGTCTAAAGCGGTAAATACAACATTTTTTTCTCTTATAACTTGAGTGTATTCAATTGTGTTGTTATTGATCTATTTGGAATGTGTAGTGACATTTCACAACGTGGCCGTGATCTGGTTGGAGTTCTAAAGCAATACTCGACCATGGTGAAACCTTCGTATGCCAATTATATTGCCCCGACTATGGTTCATGCCGACATAATAGTTCCTCGTGGTGGTGAGAATAAAGTTGCTATACATCTGATTGTACAGCATGTCCATACACAATTGCAATTGGTAAGAAATGTGGTTAACCTCATCTTAACTTTGTATTTACAAATTTCTTCTTTCAGAGAGGTTTCAAATTGCGTGAAACACTTGCACATTCATATATCGATCAGCCAATGCCCGATTCGCTACAATTGCTGCCACCAACACCTCAAATTAAGGGGTTGCACACATTCATCCGATGCAGGAACACTTCCAGAGACGAGTTCATCTTTTACTCGAAAAGACTTATCCGTTTAGTGATAGAATACGCATTGAGCTTATTCCCCTTCAAGGATACCGTTGTGGAAACGCCACAGGGAGTACATTACGAAGGCCGGCGGATGGAAAGTAAGAAAATTTGCGGTGTGTCCATTTTGCGTGCCGGTGAGACGATGGAGCAAGCCGTCTGTGACGTATGCAAGGACATTCGCATTGGGAAAATTCTCATTCAGACAAATCAGAGCACAGGAGAGCCAGAGCTGTATTATCTGAGGCTACCAAAGGACATTAAAGACTACAAAGTCATCCTGATGGATGCAACAGTAGCCACTGGGGCTGCTGCAATGATGGCAATTCGAGTTTTACTCGATCATGATGTACCAGAGAATAACATCATATTGGCATCATTGCTAATGGCTGAGATTGGAGTGCACTCTATAGCGTATGCCTTCCCAAAAGTAAGTTAAATTGTGTTTCCACATTAAAATATAAAATTATACATTTTCTTTAACAGGTGAAAATAGTCACATCAGCCTTGGATCCAGAAATCAACGATAAATTCTATGTAATTCCTGGTATTGGAAACTTTGGGGATCGTTACTTCGGCACTGAACCATCGGATGATTACGTGTAGTCGGATAAAGAAGCCATCTGTTTAAGTATTTATTCAATAAAGCTTCTCTTGCTATGGCGCCAAACAGCTTTTCCAACTGCAAATCTAAAACAGTAACAAAAAAACTACATCCTATGAAGAATATTCAATATTAAAAAAAAAAAAAAACATCGAAGTAGATGATGAGATTTCTAATATCGCGAATTTAAGTAATCTTTAAATATGGCCATGGACAGCTGAAATCTTAAAATTTATCAGCTATTATCTTGCAACATATATTTGAAGATACTCGCGCACAGTTGCTCTAATCTTATTGTTTTCCTCACTACCTAAATGGGGTTTTTTTGTCCTTTTTCTCTTCTCCGGCATGATATACTTAAACTATTTTATTTTTTTATATATAATACATTTGTGTATGTCAACGTTACAAATATTGTTTTATTTAAAGTAGCTATAAGTTTTGAAAATGTAAAAGTTTAAAATATACAAACATACATATTTCAGAAATAAGTAAAAGTGAAAACATGATGGCGGTTTCTTTGTTAACTTGTGAAAGTGCATGTATTTTAAAGCAATACATTTTTTGCCATTCTTTTAAAATTTCTAGATTTTATTTTGAAAGCTTTTACAAGTTCTGCAATTGACTAAGAAGGATGCGACTTGTGTGACTACAATAACACCGATGGTTTAATATGTTGTATGAAAAGGTAGGCAACTGTTTGTATTAATTATTTAAAAACTAATAAATATAACTTAACTGAACAAAACATAAAAAAAAACATTTTCACAATATAATTTGCTGGAATTAATTTTAAAAAAAAGAAGAAAAACGACGTGAGTTTTTGTTTTGGACGGTACTTTATGCAAATAAATTTGTCTTCAAAACCAGAATGATATTTAGTTTAAACTGGTGATCACTGGTCAGTTAAAATGCTATCAGCGCGACCTTCACATCCTGAACTTTTTTATTAAAAAAAAATTGTACTTCAAAGTTGAAAGTGAGATAAGTAGCATTTAATGTACTATAAAATGTCAATACTTCTATGTACGGGTGTTAATATTAAAAAAATTCTTCTTTACAAAAAAATATACAAATGCTCTTCTTATCACTGACGGTATTACATATTTGTATTTGCACAATACCAACGCCAGGTTAAACAGATGTTAAATTGGACTGCGAGTGCTCTTCAATTGCAAAGAAGCGAAAACGAAAACGTCTTAAAAATATCATAAATGGGTTTTTCGACAAAAATTAATCTGAAATGTTGGCCAAGACTTTTTTTTTCAACTCTCTCAGTGATAGTGCTCTATAAAATATACTGCGTTTAGCTGTGATTGGGTTATTCTTCAATGGTGAAAATGTGCCAGTCGAAAGTCCAACTTTTGGGACCGACAAAAACATGAAACAAATCCAGTTCAAATTTATATTTTTTTATAAAATTTTATACAAGAATTGAACAATGAAAGCTATGAAAATACAAACTAAGAAGTATCCAAGTGCCTTTTTACTAATCTTGGAATCTAAGACCAATTCGTTCATTACTTTGATGTGTCCATTCATTTGTGGTTCCTTCTTTTTACTACATTTCTTCCAGTCGTCCTCTTCATCGATTATCTCAGCATTCATGCTGAACTTGCTTGCTGATTTAACTTTCACCCGCACCGCTGTTCCAAGGAGATTTTCCTTCATAGGAAGAAGTATCTGTTCGTAGTATTTATTATGCCCAACATAGTGCTTCTTATCATGCGAAATTTCAGTTACAAGAACTGTATAGACCTCTCCCACTCGGTCTGTATACGGTTCATAGCTGTTGAAAAGATCCGTTAAACGTTTCGTTCTTTTTTTGACCAGATTCGCCGGTATACGAGTCATACGAGCGGCTGGGGTTCCTGGTCGTGGAAAAAATTGATTGATAAACAGACTTGGAAACTTGTACTTGGCACAGAGAGTCATGGTTTCTTCGAAGTCATCTTCCGTTTCGCTGGGAAAACCGCAGATTATATCTGTGGCGATAGTGAGGCCAGGAACTCTTTCTCTTAAGAAATTGACGACATGTTCGAACTCTTTGCGGCAATATTCACGTTTCATCTCTCCCAGAACACTATCGCTTCCGCTCTGCACGGGCACATGAAGGAAGGCATACACCCGTGGATGGTTTAAGATCTTTGCTACTTCTTCCAGATGCTCGAGTATGTATGGGGGATTTGTCATCCCAACACGCATCATGCAAGATTCCGGAATAACTTCGACAAGCTTCCAAAGTAATTTTGGCAAAGATGAATCAATATCCCTTCCGTAGGCGCCAGTGTCCTCGGATGTCAACCAAATTTCACAGCATCCTTCGTCGAATGCCTGTTTGGCACGTTCTACGATTTCATTTACCGGATAGCTAGCCAAATCTCCTCTGGCATGTTTTGTCTTGCAATAGGTACACTGGTTCAAGCAACCAGAATTAATTGCGATGATCTCTATCAAGGGGTTTTTTCGAACTTTAGGAAGAGCTAGTTTGGCACCAGCAACGCGTTTCCCATTAACCTTTTTGTTCTGGAGCAAACGGACACTGTGACCTTTTAAAGTCTCCTCTACAACTTCCACAACTCGGTCGATTTGTTGGACTCCAATAACAGACATCCCATCGAGATAGTCTGATTTGGGAGCTCCTTGGGGCACACATCCTGCAACAACCACGTGCTTACCATTTTTCATTCCCGATTCGATTTCATTGCGAAATGTATCCTCCGAAGGATTTTTCACAGTGCAACTATTTAAAAGCCACAGGTCGGCATCATCCTTATTGTTTGTTAAATTGTAACCAAAAGCAGCCAACTGTCCAGCCATGTATTCGGAATCCGAATTGTTATGGGCACATCCCCATGTCTTGACGAAAACTGTCTGCGTTCCTGGAATAACGCTTTCGTAAATCTTTTTCTCCCGTGCTGGTTCTGTGGAGGCCACGGTGATGCGCTTTTTCGCACGCAATGTAACATTCTTTTTGTTTGCATATCGTTCTTTGGGTTTTATATCTTCGGCCGATATAAGATCTTCGATATCGTCGATGAATTCACCATTTTCAAACATTTTAGCAAATGTTTTTCGTTTATTTTTTATAAAGTTAAGAAAAAAATTTACGGAAAAATTCTAGGTGGACATCCCATCCACGAGAAAAATGACAGATGACAGAAGACAGCCAGGACGATAACTGTCAAATATATTGCAGACTTTTCTGAAAGCATTCAGTGCTTACATGATGAGTTTTAGGTTCGCCATGTTTCTTCATTGCATTTAGGCCTTGCGCTCACTAGGCAACATTTAGAAGATAGTCATGCCGATTATGGAAACCGCAATACTGGATCCGCAGTGATTCGCGGTATAGTGTTCTCTCTCCTTTTCACAACAAATGAGTAGAGGTAAAAGAGTGCCCTGCACTGCGAATCACTGCGGATCCAGTATTTCGGATTCCATAATCGACATGAGTGATATATATCATCACATATTCATGTCGATTATGGAATACGCAACACTGGATCCGCAGTGATTCTCAATACAGTGTTCTCTTTTCATGACAAATGGGTTAAGTGAAAATAGAGCACTGCACTGCGAATAACTGCGGATCCAGTATTGCGGATTCCATAATTGGCATGATTATATTCCCTCCAGTTTTCACAGTGAAGAATAGAAGGAGGAGGAGTTGAGGATTCCTTTATACCTATTCCCTTTCAAGATAAAAATAATAACTTTTACATTGTATTAAACAATTTAAGGACAGTAAGAACTCAATCAAAAGTGCGTGCATATTATAAGAAAAACTACCGATAATTGTTCCTTTAATTCCTTAAGACAACAGCGCCAAATATAAAACAAAATACTACAGAAAAACAATTCACAACTGGTTCTTAATTTTGAAGCTATCTTCTTGATTTCTTTATTTCATTTTTACAAACACTACAAACAATCCTTCCCTGTCTTACCGAGTCTCTTCTCGCTGGCATTGAATGTGTTTTCGATGATGCTTGACAGCAAGAAAAAATACTTTTAAGTGGTACCGTTTCACCTTCTTCCAAAGTTTGCGGAAGATTCTTCCCCCTAGTTTCTGGCAGTAGTAATGTCGCAAGTCCCCCAATGACCAGCAAAACACCCATCACGATCAAAGGCAGCACAAGCATATGTTCACCCTGAAATAATTAACTAAGTTTAAAATATATGTTTTCGTTTTAAAAAATTATTTTCTCACCATATGGTTTATAATTGGAATTAAAATTGGTCCAATCATTGCAATGACACCGCTGAAACTCATTCCCAGACCACGAACAACGGTAGGGTACAATTCGGATGCAAGTAGTGGTAATACAACGTAGGAAGAGGAAATACCCATCTTTCCAATGCAGTATAAAATTATCATAATCAAATGGTCTTTGGCGTACAGGAAAGTTGTTATGCATGCAATGCCACCTGTTAGCATTGAAATACAAAGAACCCAGCGTCTTCCAAAGAAATGCAGTCCAGGCCAGAGAAATAAATATGTTGGTAATTCGACTGCTCCAGCAAGAAAAAAATTCCAAATTTCATCTCCACCAAGTGCCGGTGCATAATAACTTAAACCAACGTACACACTTGTGTTTGTAAACCATATAAACGTTATTATTATTGTTTTCTTTCGAAGGTTTGGCGAACGGAATAAATCCATTATTCCGTGAGAAGACCCCTTTTTATGAGCAGTTGTAGACTGCGTTAGCTTTTGTACTAATTCACCTGTATAACCTGTGGGCGTTTCTTTACCATTAACTCGTGCAATTGTTTTAAGAATTTTTGCAGCTTCTTTGGTCTTGCCAAATGCAGCTAACCATCTAGGTGATTCTGGAAGTATAAAGAAACAGGAAAACAAAAGCAAAAGTGGCAAAGATACAGCCAAGCTGAGGAATCTCCAATCACGCACTAGGTATACGACACCTGCCAAAAAAGTAAGGCCAAATGAATAGGCGATATTTGACACTATCGTACAGAAAACTCTCTTTTCGGGACCGACAAGCTCAATCGCTAGAAAATATATATAAAAAAAACTATTATAACATAATATTACCTATCCTCATTTGCTTCAATACAGTTTAATACTTTTATATTCGAAATACATATTATATAAATACGATTGAGAACTTCTCTTAAAAAATAAAAATAGTGCCATCCTTTTATCCTTTTACGTACACATGTGGAATTAAGAAGAAATAATCACCATTTACAGAATCCGATGAATGAGCTGCGGAAGAAATCAGACTCTATTATAAAATTGACTAATTGAGCCTGACATCCTCCCGCAGGTCATTCAACAGTAGCGTTAATTTTAAATCAGGTTATACATAATATGTGCAAATCTGTTCGTATGCTCGTCCAAAACTTTGAAATTCCACAAATCTTTACGAATTATAGTTCAAAATGAGTACACGATACTTAATTTCGTAGAAATTCACTGTTTTGAGTACCTAAACGAATAGACTTGCGTTATGACTACTTTAAAATTGAAGTTATTTTGACGGTTATGAAGCAAATGAGCGATATGTTTGAAACTTTAAATAAATCAGAATTTAATCGAAGGCAATATTTAAAAATCGATTTTCTTATTTCAGCACATTTTCTTTTTCCTAACACAAACGCTCAAAATTCAGTCAGAAAACCCGACTTCGTGTCGTTTTTCTTGCGTTCATGTAAAATGATTGTCTCACCGACAACATTTTCTAAGAAATATTCATAGAGTGAGTATGGTGAGGATTTTATTATTTATACTAGCGCATCAATTAAATTTTTTTTTCAGTTTGAAACATTAAAAAATACTATAAAAAAGCGCAGAAACTTTTTTAACGTTTAAAATTTCCTGTTAAATATATTTTTACGTTCAAGATGGGATTTAAAACTGAAAGATAAAGGTGTTTTTCAAAACAAACTAATAAAAAAATAGAAATTCTGCACTATCATTAAGCTATTTTTAATTTAAATAAAAATATACCTACACCCCAATTATAGAATCCGATTGATGAGCTGTCAAAATTGATTCTCCCTCCCTCCACAGCTCATTCATCGGATTCAGTAATCGAGGTGATAATTTGGGCAATACTGCGAAATCTTTTAATGAAGGGACGACGAAACTTTTGCCTGTCAAAATATATTTACAGGTCGATAAATGAGAGGATCCACACCAACATGGTGAAGCGATTAAGCGAATCTCATGCAAAATATATTTTGACACCAAAAAGTTTCGTTGTCGTTCAGTGTTTAGCGTTGGTTTGGGAGAGCCTTAAATTTAAACTTATGGCTAGTGATATCTTATAAATAAATATATATCTTAAAAATATTCTATTGTGTCGTTAACTATGTATGTACATATGTATATATGTATGTGAAAATTTCAATATAAAGATGAATACATCCTAAATGACACCGTTGTTCAGATTTCTCCTTAACGCAATTTTTTGTTTTTTTAATATTTTTTAATAGAGGTAAATTGACAGGTAAAAGCTTAGATGTGAAACCATTTTTTTAACAACAATTCAACTTTTTTCTGGTTAGTTCTAGAATCTATAAGTAGATTATTACATAAAACAAAAATGTTTCGTTTAAAATTAAAAGAAAAAAACGCTCATACGCCACAGTGACTGCAACAGATAATAAAGAAAAACAAATTTCTGCAACTTATACATACATACATAATATTGAGTAGACTGAAGTCTGATTTACAATGCAACGAGAATCAGGATGAATGTTTTTGGTTAATATACCTGTAGTGTTAAGACGTTTATGGCTATTTAACAGGTTTAATATATAAAAATCTTTAAATGGTCGAAATAAAATCAATGTTTTTTGTCAATTTTTTTGTTTCAGTAAAAATTGAATATCTTGAAAACGGGCTGATGATATTTTTTTTAAATCAGATTTTTAGATACAACTTCGATTTCATTCATGATGTACATAAAATATTCACGATACCTAAAACATAAGGACTTGAAAGTATAGCTGGTACAGTTAATCCCACAACAAATCTCATTCCAAGCCATGAATAATAATCCCAGGCAAAAGCACTTCCAGCACACGCCAATACCTCAATCATTAAATACAAATAAAACGAGGGTCTTCTTCCCCAAATATCTTGCAAATATCCAAATATGTAGTTTCCCAAGAGTCCAGCTATTCCAAATACCGACAATCCCAGAGTAACGAAGAAATTGTTTTCACAAACCAGATCCCACTATATGTATATGGAATTGAATAACTTTAGCTTCATAGTTATGTTACCTATGTATATATCTCCGATGATTACCTCTGACACAACAGTATTGGGATACATCGCAGTGTCGTAGTGCCAGCCATTTCGACAATTAATAATTTTTCCTCCTCGAGGATCACCAATGTCCCAGACTTTATCCAAAGCTAAGTCATAGGGCGTTCTGTATTCCAGGTATCTTACAATTTCGGTATAATTACGAGCATACATCTTACACTCGGAATATTTGAATGTATTATCCACAATTTCCAGGGGGATGCTGAGATTTTTCACTAATTCACCGTAATCCTTTGTCCATGGCTCAAGTTCTGGAATCCGACACCAGTGTTCTGGAATAGCAGCTATAAACAGCTGGCTGCGTTGGGAAGGATTAGGTTATTCTTAAGCAAAAACACGAACAAATTTTTTTAAAAACACCTGTAAGCATGGAACGCGCACGGTATTGCGGCTGGGAGGAGTACAGCACAGATAATAAGTTTCTGATACAGCCCAAAGGCACCGACCTCGTTAAGTACGTCGTCAAAATCCATACTTTAGATATTTAAGAAAAAACAAAACTAACTACTAAAACATTCGGGATGATTTTTTTCAAGAGTAGGTATCGTATCCGTTTAAACACAATTTCCGATCAATCACTTCAGTTTCCTGCAAAAATTTTGAAAAATTATTCCGAACAATTTTTTGATTTGAGCATTTGAACCGTGGAAAGTCTAATACGATACTGACTGCGATTAAATGAAACTACCTCGAAACAAGGGTGCCCTCAGCCTCAATATAAATAATTCAACTGTAGTAGTGGTGGCACACCAAGTAAATGGATTTCGAATTAGATCAAAGCAGCAACTTTCACAATAGGTGGTAGAACCTGCGCTAACCTATCCAAACAAAACAAAAAAATATACAAACGGCCACTTCAGATTTTGTAGCAAGAAGCATGATGAATTTAGTTCAGGTCAGGCGACATTTCAGATTGCGCATTTGCTGCACTGAACTTCACATTGAGATTTACGGAACGGAGGAAATCAAAGCTGATGGCTGGACCTCAATGAAATAGCAGCTTTTTGCAAATGGGACATAATTTCATTATGAGTGTTTAATTAAGTACGTTAACTCATGCGTCGGTCGACGGTGATCGTCGTGAGTTGGGATGGGGTGAAGGAGGATAAAGTAGAAAAGACACTCTCTCTCTCTAGGCAGGTACGATGTAAATATTTTCGCTTGCCATTGAATTGAATTGTCGATTTAATTACCAGTCGGGGGCTTATCTAAGGCATCTGACCACAGAGCACATTTGATTGATGCAACTGGTTTTTTGTTATTTTCGTTGTTGCAAATTATGATGGTTAAATATTTATCTCTATTTAAGTCAGTGTCCCTTGCTTATTAAAGGCACGAAGCTGGATTATGTTTTGACTTTAAAAACGACCCGCATCTAGTGACTTGGGAAGAAGGTCAAATGGTTCAATTTATTTAAGGGATTGAAAAATTCATTTAGTTTTAATTTTCCTTTTTTTTTAAATGCATATTCATTTAAAAGTATCTTAAGAATACTTCTTAAATTCACTTTTTTATATCTTATATATATAATATCAATTCATAGATCAGAATATCTATCTATATATATAATATATATACATATATTACGAAAACATGTTTGTTTTTGCTGACTGGACCATCAGCATCAGTTGAGGAGAAAAGGGTACAATCAAGGTGTTGTAGTTGTTTCTTGGTCTCGGTCCTAAATTCAGCGGTTGATCCCAAGTGCCAATAATTGAAAAATGTTTGAGTGAATCAGGTATTGAATTGATCTGCCCGAAAATTGTAAAGAAACAAACTCACCGATCCCATATTCCTTCGTCTTTAAACCCGAAAATTATTTTAGAACATTAATTTTCGTTCCTTACTTGGATTCTCTGATAATGTCCCTCAAAGAGCGTTTTTCAGAAGGAAAAATGTTGAAAAGTGCCGAAGAGTTTCTTCCTTCGCTTTTCGCAGCACTCTTTATAGGACTTTGCAATTCCGCCACAACATGTACAGAAGACCGATCTTTTAGTACATTAAGAAAGGTAAAAACTACAAAATTGGCTGAGGTCAACAATGAGCGAAGAAAAACTTGATGTGATGCGTTGTTTGTGAAGAACTTTTTCAAAAATCTAGTATAAGAAAATATGAATTTTTATGGTAAAATTTTATACTCTTTTGGTACACAATACAAAGAGGGATACGAGGGATACTTTAACGAACCCAATCTTTGAAAGAGGGAAACATTGTCCCAAGGAGGAAAACATTATTTCTCTACAGTATAAGATTTTACAAGGTATATTCCAATCTGCAAATTGAGCTTTGAATACATATATCAGTTAAGCAAATAAGGTCCACCCCAACTAGCAATCTTCCTTCTTTAAGGTTCAGTTTTTCAATTTCTCGAAGTTATGACTTTTATAAGACTTGTATTGAGTTTGTACATAGAATTTGCAAATTTTCCTCCCTATTCTGCAGAACGTTCGAGTGAATTTTCGTATTCTGCTATCCGTCGGAAGAAAAATAATGTTCCAAAAAGCATAGAAATTGCTATAAAAATAAAATTTTAACAATAAGATTCTCTCAAGAACTTCAAAAATAATTCTCTGGTGCCGGTTATAAAGGGATTAGGTCAAAAATTCCATTTTCGGATTTTTATTGTACTTAAGTCAGTTTTTTTTCTCTAAAGTTTGGTCCTATCAGCATAAGTCTAGGGTTAATCCTTACTATAGGAATAATTTTTTACAAAGGGTATAAGTCAGGAATTTTTTGGTATTAAGGGCACAAGTGGACTTAAGTCTTTGAATTTCATTTTTGACTTAAACCCTTCCTACACCTGGTACCAGAGAATTATTTATAGAGCTTTGAACTCGAAAGATTAAAGAGTGTAAAGAATAATTTGTGTCGGATTTCGGTTCGGAGTCGGCAGAACAGGGCTGTATATTTTCGTATACAGCTCTTTTAAAACCTATTGGAGGCGAAGTTTGGAGTATAACTACTACAAGTCTAAATTTTTAAAGTTTCTTTTTAACTTAAACGAGTGTAAGAATCTTGGATTCCGCAAAATTAGTTTGTAGAAGTACGCAAAATAAAATCAAAGAAAAAGCTTCCTGAATTTTTTTTCTGGAAAAAAAACAAAGGAAAAGCTCTCATTTAATGCGCTATCAGGCGCGAAATTCTACGTTACCTTTTACACCTATAATGGTTATAGGTTAGGTTAGGTTAGGTTAGGTTAAGTTAGAAGGGGCGTGCTCAGCTCTAAAGCTGCTGCGTACACGGGGGCCTATTGGTCCATTGTGATCCCCTGAAACAGAGAAACTAATGGTTGACATAGGCTGGTTCATTTACGAACCAACCCGTGCTTTCTATAAATTTCCTCATGTTTGCCATTGGGACCTGCGCTAGATCGTCCAGTTCCCCAACAAATCTGTTTCCAAGGTATTGGAGGCGATTTGTCTGGAGGTTTGGGCAGTCGCAAAACAGGTGTTTAATGGTTTCTATTTCCTCAACATCCTGACAGCTCCTACAGAAATCGGGTGCGTAAATACAATTGAATAAATACAATAATAAAATTAAATCGGATCGTCCTTTTGCGTAAAAACACATAAATATTTACGAAGGTTTTTTTTAATAATACAAATTCTATATACTACTGAAATGCATCAGTAGAAGACTAAGCACTATTTTAATTGAACTTCTTGAATTATTCATTCAAAATAGCTTTTACGGGCTTAAGTCCACAAACATTTTTGGTGTTTAGTCCCGGCACACATATTCGTCCTTATTGTGAGTTGCACCTAAAATTTTTTGGTTCGTCCGGAATTTTAAAAGTTGAGTTTCGCCCGAACGAAATTTCGTTCGCCTTATAAAAATAAGTGAATATTTAGGCTGTCAATGGCATTACATTCTGTCCGAAATGAATGTTCACAATAAGGGGAATTTTTCGAACATGTAATTTCGGGCGAAACTATCAATGCGCGAAAAGTGAAATGTCAAATTTTCCAGGTGGAATGTTGTTCAAGTGAAACTCACAATAAGGATGATTATTTGTGTTCATTCATAAATTCAGTTCGTTTTCAAAAATTATTTTTTTAATCCCCTTTGAGCAATGGGATATATGAATTAGTAGAAACGAAAACCAATAATATTATGAAAACGATATTAAAGTTATTATGGCTGTTAACTTTTGTGCGGTGTCGCATTGTCGTTTGAGCAATGATCTTCCCCTCTATTGTAATTATTTAATGGCCAAACGAAATCTAGATTACCTGTGGTGTATTCATTATATCATTGTCTATAGTTTTTTTTTTATTAAAATTGATACTATAGCAAAACCTTTTGTATCTTCATTTTTTTCTGCATATGTAGTTTTTTTATGCATATGTAGTTATTCTCAGTTTTATTTAAATTTCCTTTTGATCGTGCAAGTGTCTCTAAGAATTTTAAACTTACCTACCTTATGTTGGAGTAAAAAATTGCTTCATCATGGACAAAATTAACAAATGATTCAATGAAACACGTTTTACATTATATACAATAAAAATAGTTTTGATTTCTGAAATTTATTATACTTATTATCAAGTTATTATTATTTTGAAAGTAAAATAATCTGTATTTTAAAAAAATGCTTTGTAAAAAGCTGTTGTTCGATTAAATTATTAAGCCTGTTATGCGTATTAATGTCGATGTAGCTATAGAACTTTAAAATAATAAATGTACAATGATATTTTTAAAATCTTTTAAACAAAGAAGCATAACTTTTTTTTTCTTGGAACGAACAGTTTAGTTACATAAAAACAAAAACTGTTTGAGATTCGAAATTAAATAACATACATAAGTACTATTGTATTTTGTATAAATCATAACTTTTAGTTACTCATTAAAATTTTATTAATAAAGAAAATAAATCTGTAATAATTATAAAAACAATTTTTATTTAAGGTTGGTATTACATCATATCAAAATAAATTCGCTTAAAACCAATATAAAGAAATACATAGAAGAAGATGTAAAATTGTTTAAGCTACACCAACAAAAAAACACGGAAACACAATTTGATGTCATTGATCACTTCTTTGATCCTAAAAGACTCAAAATGTACAAAAATAGATTAATAATATCCAAATAGATGTTAATTGAAGCAAAAATGTAATCCTCTGGACTGATTGAATATTTATGTTCTCCACCCATCATCAATTGGGTGTCGTAGATTAAATATAATGAAAATAACAATGCCATGCAAGCCGAATATATAGTTTTCAATGTTTTGTCTGGGTATATAATTGATACAATGAAAACAACCATAAGAAGTAAAAATGCTGTTAGAAGTATACCACCACAAGCAGTAAAGTCAAATTTCGTTTGTAAGGCAAACAAGGTTAATCCTAAGCAAATCAATGCAGTAACTCCAACTGCCATTATTACCTGCAGAAAGGAAGAAAAAATATTTACTTTTAATGAAATGAAATCATTTATTTATCGTTTTTAACAGTACGCGTATAAAAAAAATAAACTCACAAAAGAAAATTCAATTTTTTCAATAAAAAATAAAAATAAATAATAATTTAAAATATTACAATTATGTACATATATACTCCTGAACACTTAAATTTCTATACCTACCATTGAATAAAAAAAAAAAATTCCAGGATTTTATTATGCCTCAAGCCTTTCGCTCAAGAACCGTACCGTTACGTAAAAACTAAATTTTTAAAACATTAACAAATCATCTTTCGTTTTGTTAAAAATAGAACGTTATCGGCTGATCCCACAAAAACTCACAATAGTCCATCGAAGTAGTAGTTTTGACGATTTATTTCTCACACTGAACAGGAAAATTGTTGTTTGAACCCTACGACATGATTTTCATAAAACGCTTTTGATACAAGCTCCATATGAATAAGGGCAAAGTGGCGTTATTTAATAATAAAGAGGTTTTCGAAAATTCCTAGCTAAGCTGCCTTTCAACAAGGATATTAAGTAAACACTAGGCTAGCCTCATTGATACAGAATTTATAATCAATTTTCTAGTTACAGATAACGAAAATGCGAAAGTGTTGATTTACCCTTCTCGCATTTTTTCTTTTCTCCCAAAATTTAAAGAAAATAAATTCAAGTATAAATAGTGCACATTGTAGCACAAAGCTTGAATCTTGATCTTATAAAACATAGTACCTATCTTAAATTGATGTTTTCATTACAAAGAACTTACCGATTCAGGATCATATATAGTGCAAACGTAAGCAACAAGAATTGATACAGCTACTGTGAAAAATCCAAGGAACATGAAATTTGATGGAGTCTTACGTAGAAAATTTTCGAAACAACCAATTAATAATGTACTGACGAAGACCGTTATCATAGTTGCCCATAGAAGCCAAACGTTATTATGAGCCCATCTCCGAGTATCTTCTTGGTACACGAACAATGCAACAACTCCAAAAGTTACCAGCAGTTGACACTAAATCATAAACAAAATAAACAATTAATTTGTAAGAGTAATCTTTTCCGGCTGACTCACCATAAGTATACTATAGACTTTACGAATAAATGCTCTGCGAATGCTTTTCTCACTGAATGAGAAGTTCTTTAAATTTTGAGATTCAGGATCGACTAATTTATTGTAGTCTCTATCGACTGCAGTTGGTTGTGGATCAAACCGACCCGATGATGCCGGATATTCAGCTTGAGGGCCGCCATAACTATTCGTTGGAGGAGGTGGCTCCACAAATCCGAAAACTGGCACTGCAGGTGGAAACCCTTGTAAAACTGGATTTGTACCTGCAATCTGAGTTGTAGATGGATCCTGGTTTCCACCTTGAAAGCCAACATGATGCGGTTGATTTTTAGGGCTCATTGGATCGGAATCCATACTTTATTGAGTTGGCTCTTTCTAAGACAAAAGAAAAATAAAAACGAAATTCTACAAAAAAAAAAATTAGAGGGAGTTATGTATTTAAATCCGATAAGGCACTTTCGTAACATGTAATAAAATAAGTATGTAAGTAAAAAATGAAATGAGTATTGTTTTTTCAAAAGGTTTTTTTGAGATCCAATGTTTTATAATTGTTTGCCAATAATTTGTACTCAATTACATTTTTGTCTGAAATTTTCAATCCAAAACGACAAATTGGCTATTTTATTTGCAAAAGCGATAGCGATAAACTAAAAGTTGACATGTGGAATATCAAAAATTCCAGTTCCAGTGTTTTTCCAGCATAGACCTAAAACAACTTTTATTCCAGTTGTTACACCCCAATTCTACGGAAATTATTTTATCACAATCAAAATAAAATAATTCATGTTCTAAAAACAGCGAAACTTTTAATTTGACTTACAGAAATGCCAAATCTTTTGTAAAATCTTGCTTAATATACGAGATTTGTTTTGACAGAAAAAAAAATCGATTTTGTTAAGAAAAAAATCTAAATGTACTGTTAGATCCAGTAAAGCTACCTAATTAAAACACAAATGTTTAGCTTTTGTAGTTCACACATTTTATTAGAAATCAAAGTACTGCTTGGCCTTCTGTTCCGTTCTGATATCAGAATCTGAAACTCACTGAACTTGAATCTGTTTGCAGCGTTCACTGAATTATAATTTCAAATGCATGCGTTCTTCTTTTTATAGTTAACAGTACTTAAGGCCGCTTCATCGGGGCATGAACAATGCTCGGATTATGAACATATGTCTTGAAAAAAATAGAATGGTTTCTTATGAAATGACTATAGACACATATCCAATCGGTTGCATTTTAACAAGGGATTACAATTTTGGGGCTTGAGACTTTACTTACGATTTGAATTTACATTTTCACCAGTCGACAGCATAAATCGGAAACATTTTAATTTTTTTTAGAATCAAAATTAATTTTTTTTTTCTCTAGCTAACTTTTGTTGGTGATAAGGCAAGAAAAGCTTTGAGGAGATGAGATAGGTGTCTATAAAACGAAATACTTAAATCGAAAGTAAAAAAGTAAGTAGTTTTCTTCTTAAATAAGTGGTAAGGCAACCCTTAGCACCCAAAAACTTTTGCTCTAACAGAGACAAATCTTCCCTCTATATC
The DNA here is from genome assembly GCA_951394125.1 of Epistrophe eligans. Taxonomy (NCBI): domain Eukaryota; kingdom Metazoa; phylum Arthropoda; class Insecta; order Diptera; family Syrphidae; genus Epistrophe; species Epistrophe eligans. The sequence goes on along the minus strand of OX596030.1, from coordinate 94,240,696 downwards.
TTTTCTAGTCATCCCTGAAAGCTCGATGCCCTACATCTGTTTGGTAATCGTCGAAAATTTAGTTTCGGAATAGACTTCATGTAGACAAATTTAAGTATCTCGTAGTTTTTTTTACATTATTATTATTCCGTAAATTAAGTCCATTGTTATTGATCATAAGAATGAGAAAGAATATGTATCCAGAAATTAACAAACAAACAGGCTTTACTGACACTCCACCGTCTTATGACCAAGTTATTAACCAACATCCATATCCAACAGCTCCAGCAGCTCCATCATTGGCATACATTCCACCAACTCCGATTCAAACGCAGCCACAACCACAACAACCACCAATAATTTTGGTCCAAAGTGGGTATTTATTATTAAAATGTTTGCAATATAATCTTTTAATTCCCGTTCTAGCTTTGCACCCCCTAGGACCTCGTCCATGTCTTTTGGTATGTCCTAGTTGTCATCAACAGCAAAAGACTAAAGTTCGAACAGAATCATCTATGAAAACTCATCTATTCGCGGCTATATTATGCATATTAGGGTACGTACATTTTACTCTTACTATGGTACAGGTAAACGAATATGATTTCGTGTCCTTTAATTTTTGTTTTATTGATTTTTCATAATATCCTGTTTATTCAACAGGTTTTTCTGCTGTGCATGCCTACCGTACTGTATGGATACTTGTCAAAATACAAACCATTATTGCAGCAATTGCAATGCTTACATTGGCATGTATAAGAACTAAATGAGCTTTTATTCGGTTATTTAATCAAAGAGGGTGCTCAAAAATAGAGTGTGTTTTATTGTAATTTAGTTTTAGTTAATATTTAAATGTGTGTTCTAATTTAATATTTAAAGTCGTTTGTTGTCAATAAGTCAATGTGGTGTTCTGGTGTGGTAGGTATTTTGTATTAGAACACTAAAGCTGTCTTAGACGAATCATAAATTAAAATTTCGAAAAAAATTGTGCATATAAAATGTAGGTACATATATAGTTCCTACACACTAAATGTCAATAGAAACACAAACAAGATATTATGGTGTCTACATATAATTATGTGCTTTATTTGAAGCATATCTAAATTATAAGATGATATGGATTCGTAAGAAAAACAAAAAAATCAGAGGATGCTTATTCATTCATGAAATATTTTTGACGGATTTTATTTTGAAAAACTTTAATGAACCATTTACACAGATTTTCCGTTTTTTTGCAAATGGACTTGGAACTTTTATTCATAGCTGGTTGAGCTGAATTTAATTTAAAAATAACATAGACAAGTGAAATATGTACCTATAAGATCAACTTATTTATACAAAGTGGGTTCAATCTCAATTTTACAAACGATGAACTCTTGACTTAAAAAAAGGAATATTTGAAATAGCTTCTTCTTTTTTTTTATTTTTTGTTATATGCTCCTGCATCGCCATCGTTCCAAACTAAAAACGCGCCTCAAAACTTTTACGTGTATATATACCGTATACCTACAGCCATAGCATTATAATTTGGGGAGCATAAGGCCATATTTAGGTCTTTGATCGCCGTCTCAAAAGAATTTTTGTAGTTATTGTAATTAAGATTAAAGGCATCAATGTCACTTTCAGGCATATCCAATGACAGCATTAGATTCAGAATAATATCCAAGATAGCCTTATTACCCAGGCATACATGAAATTTTGTAGGAAATCGTGCATCTATATTAACACGCGAACGCTTCAAATTATTAAACTGAGTCCTTGCAATTCTTCAAGAATATGGTTCAAAGAATTGAGTGCTTGTTAAGGTGCGGCCCCAAAAAAAAAGTGTAACACCTCAGGCTCTCCGTATCCCATTGCTTGCTTCGCTTTGGACTAGACGCCCTAGAATGAGATAGTCTCGTTGTCGAAGAGCAAGTACTCGATGAAGGAAAATTAAATTTCTATTCGATTGGTAAACAGGCGAAAACAAAGGAGTCCCGACAAAATACTGAGGAAAAACGGCATAATAAGATTAAAATATTACTTATTCTATTATCGTTCTTAATTAGATCGTCATGCTAATTATCTTTTACCAAAATATATTGAATTTAATTTTATGTTACCGTTGGTTTTTTTTTGCTATCTACATATTATTTTTTTTTTGTACTGATACAAACTGCAAAAAAAATTAATACAACACTTTGTCACAAACAACTTCAATAAAATAACAAGAACACTTTGTTTCCAATGTATCGTTCTTAATAAGTTCGCCACAACTCTATGTATGTACAAATGTACATTGTACATACATATGTACATACCTATTACATATTTTAATTAAATGTAATATTACTTGAAATATTCTTAGAAGCCTAATGGATTGCAAAATTAAATAAAAACTCTTCAAGTCGTTAACGAGATATTTGGGAATAACACAATCAACCTGTATACCGAAAGTAAAAAACAGAATTTAATTCTTAAAAAAATTAAATACGTTTTTTGAACAAATATACCTATGTACCTCTTGATGAAATTATTAACGCAGGATTATCTTTTTTCAATCACATGGGGTAAATACATAAATAAACAGTTAAAGTATGACGCAAAAACTTGCTATTCTCGCATCTGATCCAAATGCAAAGCACCATACATATATCTTCATTAAATACAAAACAAACTCAACGTCACAAAAAACTACTGTAAACAATCTTCCATTAAAATTTAAGCTGCGATAATGTAACATAAGCAGTCAAAAGCTTTCACACGTCTTGTCTGAATAGCTTTGACTTCGATACAATTATTCAGTTTAAAAAAATTACTCATAGACAACAGGAGTGTATTATAGTAGAGTGCGCATCGTTGGCTTATCACTTATCACAAATTTTCATAGGAATTTTTTTTTTTAATAATTGGAGAAGGGAAATTTTAATATACACCCAATGGACTACACATCCCCACCCTCGTACGATCAGGCAACTGGAAGCAACACCACTCAATCGCCCCCGCAACGATCATATCCTAAGCCACCACTAGGATTTATTCCTGCTGACAACTTCTCCAATGTCCCACCAGTTCAACAACATCCAATTTATGCCACCAATTACCCCCAACAACAAGGACAACCACAACCAGCTCTACCTACCAGAGTTGTTTACATTCAAAGTAAGTTCTTAAACTAAAACCTCTTCCCTTAACTTGGATAGGATAAAATAATTTCTTGTTTATCTGACAGATCAAGTGCTTCCGCTTGGACCAAGGGAGGTCTACGTGACGTGTCCTCACTGTCATATTCAAAAGCTGTCACGAATTGAACCTGAACCCAGTTCAAAAACACATCTCATGGCTGCGCTTCTGTGTATTTTAGGGTGAGTGACTCAATTTTTGATAGCAGTTTTTGTTATATTATATATGTACCTGCATTATATTCGTCTGGCAACTTGTATTTAATTTTAGATTCTGGTGCTGTGCTTGCTTGCCATATTGCATAGAAAGTTGCATGAATGTCAATCATTACTGTGGAAATTGCAATAATTTCCTTGGCACATATACTAGTGACGGTGTCGTACGGTGAAAACCGGATAATATAATTTCCTTGTAAATAAAAATATTCAAGTGCACTCAGGGGATTTTTCAAAAAATATTATGTATATTTTGCGTCATATTTACTCGGTAAACTGAGGAATGTGTTTTTTAAATTTTAATTTCATTTAAGTAATAAATTAGACATATCTACCTACCATCTACACTATGGCTAGTAAGTAAAGCCAAAGTTTTTATTTTTATAGCAATATTATATATGTATGTATGTACCTACGAATAATAAATAATAATATATAAATGTATATTAAAGATCGTTATTTTTAATTTGAAAGTAAACAATATGAACATAAGAACTGTCACTGAAATGGCCGTCAAAGCGACTTTTAGGTGTATTCAGGAAAATGAGATCTCGGAAAAATTTCTCAGTTTTGCTGTCAAAACTCTGAGGAAAAAAATATTGGATCCGCTTGCTCATCTTTTGAGCAGAGAAAAATCTCTGAGATCTCATTTACAGCATTTAATTCATTAACAATTTAACGCGGTAGGTAGCCAGTATAATGCCTGCATTTATAAAAGATTGTGTGAGGTACCTATATGAAGATAATCATATTTTTGTATCACGCTAAAAAAGTTTAACTTCTAACCCGGGTACTTTTTTTATATTATAATTCAATATCTTCATAAATAATGGCGTAAGGTAATTAGAGTGGTGTTAAAATTAAATTTCAGTTACAAACTGCTGACATAAATGATATAATGGATAAAAAAAATTAATTTGTGACATATCCATACAAAATAAATATACATATGTAAATATATCCCTTAAAATCTATAAATATGGTGTTTCTCAAAAGCTTGGTTAAGTGCGTGTTTATGTTTTTGAAATAAAAATACACATTTTATCAACCGCTCTTTGTTTTCTGTGGCGGAATAAATAAAATGAATAACAACTGTTTTGATATAGGATAAAAGCTGCAAGTAAATATAATAATGATAAAATAAGAAGCTTTAGGGTGATTCCAATATAAACCGGTTCACAACGTACATATAAAATAATAAAATTTTTAATTGAACAAATTTATTAAAAAAGCTTTAATGATTCATTTCAAATCAGAAATATAATATGGTTATTACAACTTATTTCGAATTCTGAATCCAGTTTGAAATTTAATTCTCTTGAAGTTAGTAAGGCCAGCTGGGGGCTTAGGATACTCAAGGGATCGATTTCCCATTACTCAAACTTAGCAAACGAAAATTTTATATTTATAGGTAACTTTAATTTAAAAAAAAACAAATCACCTTTTTCAAAATTAATAAAAACAAACGTTGAGAGAATTATGATTTTCTTGAAAAATTACAATCTTTTTAAGAAATCGAACTATGTACAATGTATAAACATACATACATAGGTACCTTAATAGAACAAAATTCGGAAGTTGCTTAATTTGCCTCGATGTTTTATAGATATGTAACTAGGTACTAGGTTCTGTCACACGGAAGGTTGTGGTATCGAAACGAAAACGTTTTTTCCCAGACTTCCTCTTTCGAGGAATTGAGAAATCCTCCAATAAGATATCTCTCTTGTTGTGCTTTTCATCTAAGCCGTTCGTATTCGATAGAAAACTGTGGGGACCTACATTTCATTCCTGTCGACATCGCACACACCGTGCCGCTCGCGCCCCACCACAAGATTCGACATCGGGAGTGAATTTTATTGTAACTACAATGTTATTTCAATAAACCAATAACCAGTGCTATGAAATTGAAGTTGCAATTAAAAGAGCTTTGGTTTTGAAGACACATAGGTAGTTAAAATTATTATATTTTTGATGTGGAGCGAATAAAAAAGAAAAATAGGTATATAGGTTATAATTAAGTTGTAAACAAAACTCAAGCACAAATTATATTCACTGGTTTAGATTGTGACTCTAGCGAAGCCTGAAAAAGCGATGAGTCCAAATGTCGGAAAATGTAAAAGGAGAGATACCTACATAAGTATTCGTCTTTTACAGTATTAACTTAGAAGTGTAGGTATTTGTTATTGCCATAACAAGAATTAAACTTCTAAATGCGTAGGCATTTCAAAGGTCAAAGACATTACTGAAAAAAAAAACTAATTTTAAATTGATGACAAATAATAGGTACCTATCAACAGAATTGACTAAAATGTTGAATAAAATTAATTTAAATCCATTCAAGATTAAGTATGATTTTTTGTTCGATGATCTAAAAAATACCACATTATTTAATAAGAACTAACTTAATTTGTTCGAAAATACAATTAAGATATAACCTGCAGACTTTTGTGCCTCATTTTTGAATTAAATTTAATCTCCAATATTTTATTATTCGTTTCTCTAGCTATGTAGATTTTTAAGCAAAGAAAAATTAATTGTCTAAAAGTGTATGTACATTCAAATAGTCATATTAATTTATCATTTGAAAAAAATGAAAGCAAAAGTAAAGAAGAAACGAAAAAAATAAACAAGTTAATGTCGAAACAAAAACAAGACTAATATACCTACACGAATAACAAAATAAACCAACGAAACAGATACCTACAAATTTTTTCGGAGTTGTTTTAAACTTCCTCTATTGCACAGATATTCACTGGCAAAACAGAATATCGAGAAACCTACAATTAACAATCTCAAGCCAGGTGAAGCTACCTCGTATTCAGTGCCTAGCTCATACGCAACCTTAACGAACTGGCTGCTCATGAAGAATCCGGATTCGTTTTTTATTGTTATATAGACACATGAGAAAGTAATTTTTTGTTTCGGTTGTATAAAATTTATTAAAAAATAAAAAAATGGATCAAAAACATTCCATGATGTATCCGAGTTTAAATGGGCGAACAGGTGAGGCATCGTCTACATCACACCGAAGTGCTGAAATGGTCGAAGCGCCACCATCGTACGATATGGCAATGGGAAGTGGAACAGAGACAGGAGCATCATCAGCTCAAATTGGCTTTCAAAGTCCATCACAACATCCTCCTACAATAAGCGCTGCTTTGGAAAGTTACAACGTTAACCCAATTCAACATCCCGTGTCCGTAGAAGAACCAGGTGAGAAAAAGAAAATGGCGGAATATAACAGAGCGCTAACTTAATTCTCTTAAGGAACAGAACCTCTTAAGCTGGGACCTAGGCCATCGAAAATTACATGTCCTGAATGTGGAGAACGCCGTAGGACCCGCATGCATTTTACGGCCAATCGAAGAACTCACATATTCGCGTTGGTTCTTTGTCTTATAGGGTAGGTTATTATCACACAGTTTACAAATTTTTCGCAACTAACCAATCGTACATACAAAAATAAAATAGATGGTGTTGCTGTGCATGTAGTGTACCCTATTGCATGAGGAGTTGTAAGACTGGGCATCATTATTGTTCCAAATGTAACAGTTTTCTGGGTTCTTACGACCGGAATTCCTTTTGAAACGAGAACCAAATCAACTGTATTGTTTGCTGATATATTTTACAACTAAAAAAATATGACGCGATTTATATAACAAACAAAAAATTATGATGACTTATACGCTGCAAAGAAATGTGTGAATGAGTGTAAATAATTTAACTGTAAATGTGTCTAGTGATAAGAAGAAAAATTAATAAAAAAAAGTATATTCATAAATTCAATTATTTTTTTTTTAATGAATTATAAATTTGCATACACGTACATATGTACCTATTTAACAAGGGATTTGTATTAAGACTTAATTCGAGGTTTCATAACAATATTGGTGGAAAACTTTAAGTATCTAATGCTGACGCCAAATGCAGAAGTTTATTTTATTTTTAAAAATTAAAAAAAATCAAACATCGTGTTAAAATTGACTGAAATATTTTAAATTGTTCTTAATTCTTGTTGGTTAAACTTGTAAGCTCAACAGGCTGTTTTCAATTAACATAATCATATTTATAGTTTTAAAAAGAAGTTTCATTAATAAAAAAATCTTAATAGTACCTGCTACTGATACAATAACAAGTAGAAGTGTTAACAATATACGCATGTACATAGTTCGACTTGTTGTGTATTTTTGTTTCAAAATGGGTTTTTACGACTTTTAGTTCAAAAAAGATGCCTCACAAGCAGGCATTATACATTATATATCTATATGTCAAGAGCTGAGAGATTAAAGCCGTCTTGGATTGCAAATCGAAATTTACAGAAATAAGAAAAACAAGATTTTATTGGATTCATTGTCGTTAAATCTTTTCGGGATTTAAGCCCATTTATTAGGAGCCATCTTGGATTATATTTATGTAAATTGGTTAATATTTATATTATATATATATATATATTATATCTCCACTTTCAACTTAAAAATAAGATTAAAAATTTTGTTTTGTAAATCATAACAATACAACAATTTCTTGCAAATAGTAACTATTTTCAAAAAAAAAAATTAGATTATTGGATTTTTTTAAGTTTTGAGGCACTTAAAAAGCGAATTCAGCGAATAAAGTGTCAATTTAAAGCTGATGACTTAATTAAAAATTTTTTTTTTTTTTATAGAAATAACAATTGAGTCACAACCTTTATTTTGGCATAAAAACAAATACATATTTGGGTCAAATTTAAGAATTAAAATTTTCAATGATCGTTTTTAATGAAAGCTATGTATAACTGGCACCTTATAAAATTTATGATAAAGTTAAGTTGATTAAAAATCAGGCATATTGCAGGAAATGACATTCTTCACAGGTTTTGCAGTCTAATTTGCATAGAATTCAACATGACATCCAACACAATGGCCGAAAAGTATATAATTAAGGTTTCTAAAATTTTTTTAAAATAAAAAAAAAAATTTCTGAAATGAATATAAATATGTAGGTATTAAGAATTATAGGCGACCTCTTGAATGTTATACAGGAAACGTTTTTTATGTTGGCTCAAGGTCAATAAAAACGCGGTGTTGTATGTAGCGCGACGTTTCGATCATGAATACACTCTTCATCAGACAATTTAAAATAAGAAAATAATTAATGTAACAGCATTTCAATACAACGGGACAAACACGGAAAATAACTGCCTGTCTAAAGGATAAAGTATAATTTCAAAAGATAAAAGAATAGTTTTGAAGTTTTGTTAAATTTATATTTAATTAATTATATTAAATTTATATTTAGAAGTGATTAACTTTTAAGTCTACTTGATATCTTTTAAAATATACTAATTAGTAGACTCTCGCTTCAAACATTATTTTTAAAGTGGACTATACCATTTGAAAAACGATTTATAAACTGGTTATAAATATTTTTAACTTTGCGCTAATCCCATGAGTTTAAAATTTTAATGACACCACAATTCAATTAATTTTAATTGTTTCATGTTATAACACTGTAAGAAAACTCAAGTCTGGCATTCCTGCTTGTTGCATGAATAAAGATGGTTTCCCTGAAGTTTCCGGTTTCATTTGTATTTATAAAATATTATAGACAAAAACCGCAACTCTTAAATCTTCTTTTGGTTTGTGTAGAAACTTTTATTTTTTTTGTATTGTCGATAAGGCAGGAGAATGTCACTCAAAGTTTAGACGGTTACATTCAAACCATGGATATGAAATTTATAAAAGTAAAAATCGTAGACAAGGTAAAAAAATTTATTCGAGAAAGCTCTTTGTTACGTAAAGTTGTATAAATAATAATACATACGAGCATATTATACATATATATACAAACGGAATGTGAAAAATGCATATACACGTATACGTATATAGCTTTGTAAATAATTTAACATACAAAATACACATACCTACACTGACAATACGCACACCTTTAAACTATCATCCGCCAAGAGGGTAAACAAATATTGATTGACCTATTTCCCTTCGTAAGGGTGTCGCCGTAGGCCCTTACCCCAAAAACACAGATTTTTCCTAGTACCCCCAGCATAAATTGTGGACACTGACACTGTTTTAACCGAAGCTCCGATTCTCCATCTAAAAGGACATCTGAAGGGTATTGGTAGGATTCATGTTCGTTTGTTTTGTGTTGATGTGTTTTTTTGTTTCTATCTGGCTTATGTCACCGTTAATCTCACATGTTTTTTTTTTTCGTTTTGTTTGTGTAGGGTGGAACTTTTTCTATGCCTTCATTATTTTTCTACTCTAATTTTTACAGAAGATGAGGTAATTGTAAATAATAAAAATAAAAACTGAAAGCTTTTGACGCTCCCCGAAGATATAAAACATGTGATTATGATTATAGGTACTGTCCTGTAATTTAAGTAGTGTGGCAAAGTACATATGTACTTGCATTATAGAAACTATGCTTCAGCAATTTTAATTAAAGAAAACAAACCAAATGTAAGAGAGTTGAAAATAGAAAAAGCAATAACAACGGAAGTAATTACACCCCTCATCTAGTTATAAAAACAAACATTTTGAAGAATAATCACCGACAATAATTTTAGTCACATGTACATATATAGGTACCTATACATACATACCTACATTATGAACATGAAAATGATGACATCATTTAATAAGGGAATGAGAATGTTTGAACAAAGGCAGTACTTTGCAAATTTAACAAAAACACATTTTTGTATATGTACCTACATTATATCAACTTAATAGCAATATCCATCGTTATACATTTCTTGAGTTAAAACTGTTGTTGTAGGGAAATTACTCAATTCCAAGGAAAAATTAACTTTCAGACGTATTTCTACATAAAAAGGGAGGTGAAACTTCCGGAAGAGAAAAAAAATTGATTTTAAGCTTATCACCATGGGGAAAAATCGATAACTGGAAAAATGAAATTTTAAGTTATGGGAAAAAATATTCAAAACAAATATTTACCTGTAATCCTGGTAAACAAAGAAACAGGGATGTAATTTTGTATATTGATGGGAAACTAATGTTTCTACTGCTTTTAGGTTTATACCTATAACTACTTAGGTACTACAACACCCCCACATAGATTTAGATAATAATGATATTAATTAAATCGATATAATCGGAAGATCAAAGCGTGATGTCATAGCCACTTTTGTGATTACTGAGTTGGAAGGGAACGGTCAATAAGGGGAAAGACCACGCAAATATATAGGCTATCATCAAGAAAGAAAACTCAACATGGACAGAACGCTACCATTATAGTTTGTCTACACAGTACCTACATTGTTTAACTGTTACTCTCGCATCAATAAAGTTGATCGAGAAACGTTGAAAAATGGAACAAAACTAATATGATTTTAAATTCGAAACAATTACGTCAGAAATGTCAAAGTAGAATTGACATTTGCCGCCATTTGCGACCGGTTTCAACTTTTGGTGGTGACAACTTTTGCGCCACCTAGTAAACAATGAATCGTGGCCATCTTGGTTTCTCGGAAACGACTCTAAAGATTGAGATGAAAATTTGTTTTTTACAAGTGAGAAAATGGTTTAGTATGTAGTTTAAGCAAATTCCACCCACCAACACGCCTAATGTTCTTATATTTTATAGTTCTTCAGAATACTATCTGTTCTAGAACATCAACATTTTTAATGTTTGTACCTAACCTAAAGAACTTTCCTTTATACTTTTTTATTTAGACAAGAACCTATACGTAACGTCAAATATTTTTTAACTTACCGTTACGTTTAGCAGTTCCTATATACAAAACAATGACAAATTAAAATTCAAACTCAAACTAATTTCTTTGTATCAAAATAAACGTTTCAAATCTTATCTATAGCTATAGGTACATGTACCTACAAAGATCGATAGGAAAAAAGGTGTGCTTGGAGGTTACGAAAGAGCATGTAGGTAGGTACCTAGGTAAGCTGTTTACAATATGATGAGCCCACCCGAACAACCATAGAAAAGCAGGTTTCTAATGCGTGTCTTCGAAATTTTCTTACATGATAGGTATTTTCCATGACTTTTTTTTTATTCGTCTTTTGTTTTTATTCCTTTCCCATTTCCTTTCTTAATTTCTTAGTTTCTCACCGATCAGAGTCGTCGTCGTCGTCATGCCATCAGAAGAAGAAACTCACTTAACCAGATAACCTAACCAGTTGTTTTTTTTATTACTTGTTGTTGTTATAGTAATTTTTCTATGGCACGTGCAATTGACCTACTTTCTTTCCTATTATCATAATAATTATCAACTTCACTCAACGCAGAGAAACCTAACAAAGCATAATTCCACACAAACATTCGATTGAGCACGCTAGTGCGCGTTTCCTTCGAATTCGGATTCTATGATACGAAAGACTCTATAGGCTACAAGACAAGACCGCGCGTTCGCGTTTGTTCTCTAATGATGTGACACATAAATTTAAGTTTGAAAAAAGCACACAAATAGTAAAAGATACTTTTGTTAAAGTGGTGGTAGCTATGTGATTTCTATTGTATCTGTATAAGTTATGTGAACAAAAACAAAATCAACTATTAGAAGACATATTTCTATGTATTTTTTCAACTAAACTTTTATTCTTACTAAAGATACATAATGTAAGATATAGATAGGTGTAGAGGTATAAGTATAGGTATATATATATGAGTATCTAGATGCAGGTAGGTACATCTAAGAACTTAAAACTCAAGCATTTTGGCTTATTTCATTACGTTAATATATAAACGCACCCAAAATTCAAAACTTTGGTTGTGCTTTTTGTTTGAAAAATGCGCTCAAGGTATATTGTAAAAGGAGAAGGGGTGGTGGGCTATTTGTTGTTGGAAGAGCAGATGAAAAAGAATAGATTCAAAGAAAAACCAAGAAAAATCCCCCTCTTTATAAGAAAAAGTTGTTGATATTTCGTTGGAGGTTTATATTTTAACTTAAAACATTTTCTCCTCTCGAAGAAAAAGACGTTTTTAAAAGCTTAAAACTTTTAACCTAGTATGGGTTAGATGTTAGAAGCACCAAGCAAGCCAGGGCACTAGCATCAGTGTGTCATTAACAAACAGAAACAGTTACATTTTAGACAAATCTTACACATATTTAGGTGTGTAGGTATATAGAATCTCTAATGGTTATTATATAGGGGGTTTGGGGGAGGTGAATATGGCAATGCCTGGTGTTCTGAATATAAAAAAAAGCTCTGACACCCATCTCACAAAATGGGGGGTGTAATAATCTTCAAACAAAAGACTTATGTGCACATAGGGCAGCAGATTGTTGGTAGATATGTACATGTGTGTGCACCTAATCTTACATCAGCAAGACGAGAATTTAGGACAGTGCAATAGTATTAGTGCCCGGAGGTAGAACACGATAAAGTATCTAAGAGTGAGTGGAGCTCCCAGTATAGTGTAAGTATTAGTAGTTGTGTGTCTATGGCTATTTTTAGCTGATTGCGAGTACTCTAGGTTGCTTGCTTTGCGTGAAGGAAACTAACGATGAAAAAAAAAATTAAAAAAAATGCTTGGTTCCATGTTGAAAAGTATCTTACACTATACACATATAGGTACCTAACATATGTACATATATTCCGTCATCTATCGTCCGATCTGCGTTCTATCCCACTGCCACAATATCCGTCCATTTATATTTTGTGGTGGGGATTTGTGGATATTTTGGGGGTTCAATGTTTGCAGCAAATGCTTGACGTTCAATTTGTTTTGGAAAGATATTACCATTCGTCCATTTTCTTTTTTTTATAATTTTTTTATTTCAAACGATTGATGAGTTTTGTTGTGGTATAGGTAGGTATACCTATACCTACCTACACTATAGTCAGGTACATACAAATGTATAAGGTGGCTAAAGAGTAGGTACTTAATTTTTTTCTATTGATTTCTGAATAGTTTTTTGAGAAATTAAATTATTCTGGGATATAGGTACCTACATACATAGATATTGGGTCTTATTCGAATTTTTTTTTTAAGTAGATACGAACCTAACCTACCTAAGCCACAACCAAGCAGAGAGAAGATAAGCATACTACCTAAATCTCTTCCTGGAAATCAACATGTTAATTTTTTTGATAAATTATGTACATAGAAATCGCAACAATTAAAAAAAGTCCAAATCTGGATTAATTATAAAAACTAAGTAGGTATTTCTGATGCTCTCTTTTTTCACGCTCTATTGGTCGTAATTCATAAAGGTTGCGAATAGGAATGTTTAGATAGATAGGTATGTATATGGAGCAAAATAGTATGATAACTTTTGGTATGTTTTAATCCAGCAAGTTTTCAAAAAAAATAAGTCGAAATCTATCTAACCTATTTAGTATTTAGGTAGGTACCTACCTACAACATAGAAACCTTGCAACAAATAGTTGTTACACCCTACCTTCATACATACATATACCATGTATTCAACCATGTAACACAAATGCTGTTGGTAGGTTCATAGAAATTCCCTTAATGTGACAGAATATAGTATAATGTTGTCAAGCTAATTGAAACTCCATGTTTCATTAGTATGGGCTCGTCAAAATGATAAAACTGATGTTTTGTACCTACCTGACATCCCTGTAATCTCTCCATTTGCTGTACTTTTGGATACGTTCAATGACATTTCATTCATTTCAAAATTACTTTCCAATTCGTTACTATGGAAACTTACCCTACTTTTTTCGTTGAACGTACCCAATTCAAAGCATTGACCAAGCTAATTCTAAAAGTTTCGAGTTCCTAAATCAGGCAATCGATGGAAACTCTTTATAAATAATATTTAACGGCTTAAAACCCTTTACATATATATACCGCATACCTATACCTAGAATATTCCAAAAAATAATCATTTATTATCTTCTATAACCTACCTAATAACATAACTTCAACTTCTTATACTGATTTCCAATTATCGAAAAATTAAAGTGGGTACCTAAATACCTAACCTCCTGGTCGTTATTTTATAACCATCTTTTGAAATTTTCAATCGCAAAGTTAATTGAATAAGATAAACTAAACTAACATCCATGCCATGATTTATGTGTAAAATGACCCAGTTTTGCTTTAAAACATTCAAGGTAAATCATTGTTTTTTAAGAACCTATACCTAACTAATATAGGTATGTTGATGTTAAAAATCGATATGAAATTATAAATTTGGTAGGTACCTAGGTATATTCTCATTCTCAATAACGAGCAATGGAAAATTTACTGTTGAGATGAATTCTCTTCTTCGTTTCTGTTCGAATCATTATAAGATTCCTGCTTTGTCTGCAGCACATTCATCTTCTCATAAACTTTATCTTGTTTCAAATACATAGGTGGTAGGTACCAACCTAATTTACGATTGCAGTAAGCTTTGTATGATTGAATAAGACCAACAATAACCACTAAGAAATTGCTAAACATAATGGTATGTACATATGTATGTATGTACTTACCTATACAATTTTCTCATCAAGGAAAAATGAAATTCTGTGAAAAATTAGGCCAAGTGCCCAACGCTAAAAAGGGTGGGGTTCCATATTCTGCTCCTACAAAACAAACAACAACAACTACAACACGTTTCCACTACCAGTCTACAAAATTTTTATCGATTAGATGCGCACGCAGAACGGCCTATTTAAATTTTAATTTTCCATATCAAAAGATACACAGTTTCTTCCTTTTCTCACAGAGTGAGCCACAAGCAGTGAAAATGGAAGAAGAAAAGAAACGTTTTTATTCGTTTGCTGAGTAGAATTTGTGAAATACGTAACCAAATATGTGTAAGGTATATATTGTATTATCCTCTATACTCAGTTCACTTCAGATTTAGACACGACTCGGAATTCGACAAAATCCAAAAGGAGAAGGAAAAGTTTTCGTTTACATTTATTTTGTTTGTGCCGCAAAGCTTTTGTTTGATTTTGTTATTTATTTCTCTCTGTCCTTCCACTGGAATTTCTCGCTTCATTTTTTATTTTCCATGTGAAGGGTTTTTCACTATATTGAAGTGGTGTTGAAGGTTCTTTTTTATCGCGCTTGAGCGCGCCGCAGTTGGGAAAATATGGGTCATGTCAGTTATGGGTGTAAACAATGAGGGAAAAAAAAAACATAGAAGAAACAAAAATTATTTACTATGCTCTTCTATGAATTTTCTAAACAAAGAAATGTTTTTATGTATGTTTTTAATTTTTTTTGTTTATATTGCTCTAAAGATATACCTCTATAAAAGATGTTATGGTTGGAAGCTCAACGAACGAGAGAGTGATTTAAAATTGTAAGCTGTCAAGTTTGATGTTGACGTAAGTGAGGTGCATGCATGCATGCATAAAGGTGGCATTAGTGAAATACAATGCAAGCCATTGTCAAGTCATGAAAAATGTCAAAATCAAAATGGTATCTAAATAAAAATCATAGGAAGTTAGATATATTAGCGTTAGTAGGTAGGTAGGTACATATGTATTATGTAGGTACATACATATTTGCAAAACAAAAAATAAATTATCTTGGTAGGTACCTAGAGATAGAGATAGGTAGGTACTTTACCTCTTGGACAGGAAAGGAAGTCGGAATTGCAATATTCATTGTTATTATTATTGGCTTTACATATGTAGGTGTAGGTGTATACAGAAAAAACATATGAATTTCTATTAATTTCTTGTCATCCAAACTATAAAAACTTTGAAAGGAGGTTCTGTACATCTGTAGGTATGTTAAAGCACTGAATGTGATTCATAATGTAGTGAAACAACGAGACTTGAACGAATGCGACGCTTTTAGTTGCAGTTGTCAAACCAGCTCCCAATAATAATTTCTCCATACCTATCTTAATTAAGATTTGCAGAGTTGCGTATTAAAGGATAGGTAAATATACAACATACCTACCATTATTATCGTTTCATTTTTTTTTCCTTGAATCGATTCAAAAGGATTATTTGTTTTAGTACAAGATATTTGGGTCCCCTTTTTTAATCGTTTATCTCAAATAATATAAAATAATAAACAATTTAGATAGATCCACAATCTAAGATCATTCTGCCATCATAAGAATTACTTACATGTGCGCATGCAAGATTGTTGATGATCTCATCGCTTTTTTGAAAAGGACTGATATTCTTATAACCAAAAAAAGGTTTAAATACAAAATTTAAAAAAAAAAAGAATTACTTATGCAAATTTCATATAGGCACTATAAGTAGGTACATACATACATATATACGAAATGGCGTCATATCTATAACTTTACTACGACGTGGCCCTCTAAATTTGTTTAAACTTTCTGACCCCCCTTTTTAAGAAAGATAAATTTGTCTCACAAAAATATTCACAACCATTCTATCTACTAAAACTAATGTAAAGCGGCAATCGTTTGTTTGATCATATAGAAAAAAAATATTTATTCGTGTCAGTCCCAGATGTTCAATTTACGATTGAATATAGTTCTTTTAGAATTAGTTTGAAAAAAAATTATATTTTCGTATGCCTTACAGATATTTTGAAAATAATTGAAAAAGATTTTAGAAAAAAATGTCGACACTTTTGTAGTTGAAGAAAATATGACCAGACTCCAATTTCTTTTGATATCTTTATAAAAAATACAACAAGGTATATTACAAAATTCACTGTTTTTTCAGTTTTTTGTACAAATCTCTATAAAACTTTATTGGAAAAATTCAAGATAAAAATTGTTATTAAATTCTACATAGCAAATATTTTAATAATTTTTATCGTTGCAATTTATTAATTATTTATTACATACACATAGATTTTCAGCTTATAGTTTCAATAAATCGCTGTATTCACTTTTATACACACTTTTAGCTTTTGTGGCTGTGTTCTTGCATAACCTTACAGTTTGGATTTTAGGCAGCCCAAAAAATGTTTCGTTATGGAAAATGTTCAAATTGGACTTATTTGCAAATGGAGTAAATATATTTTGGTATTTGCTGTTGTTGGCACTTATGGTTTCGTTCGATTTGTTGCCCATTCGAAATGTATTTTTTTTTCGAATAATGACAGTTCTTTTTTCTAAAAAAGCAGAGGAAATGCTTATGCACCTGATTTCAGGATTAATTACAGATTGAACGACCAATCGAAAATGCTTTTAATATAGAAGTGTATAATAAAATATATTTGTTTTTCGAAAAGAAAAGTATAATCAATTTTTGTGTGTGTTTTCAGTGGGTTTTATCATATAGTCATAGAAAAAAAAAAAAAATACTAGGTACTTTTTGATTAAACCCGAAATGAGGTAGTTTCGCAAATTACAGAAAATGATATTGAACGTTTCTAATCGTTGAACTAATTGAATTCAGCTACAAGTCGTTTCCTATAGTTAACATATTAACGCAAGAGGTGTCTAAACTTAGTATAGGTACCTATTTATATTTTGGTTGATTTCATGTAATAAATCTTAAACCCGTCACAGTACACCATTATCGACGTCATTGAATCAGAAATGCATAAAGGTATTATTAAAGTGCTTCCTCTTTATCCCATGCATTAATTATCTGCGTAAAAGTTTAATGACGTTGTTGTCTACTTAACGATTTCTAACTCTTGATGTGCCTATTCAATTCTTTATCTCCGTTATTGCAATCACTTTCCTACAAAACACTATACACAGTTGATTCCGCTTAACTGCTAAAAAACGGCAAAATATAAAACTACAAAAAAGACGGCCTATACCGGCTGTATTTTTTTATAAGTAAACAACAGATAATTAACTGAAAAAAATGTTTATGTAACCAGAGTTCAGATAACAAACGAATAAATTCTTTTTATCTTACCCAAAAATCGAAGAAATATGAAAACCATAAACATAGATACATATGTATGTACGTAAGAATAATATGTAGTCAAATAAGTTATTCCCTTCAAATTTCGTGTACGTTCCCAGTTAAAGAAAAAATTATTTTATTGATGGGTATATTCAGCTATTTTATTTTATTTACATAATATATATGCTGTATTTTTTGTTTTTTTCACTGATTTTGGTAATAAATATTTTTTTTTCAGTTAGCCAGGATTTACGTAGTTAGCTAGTTGTTTTGTATAAACTATAGGCGATTTTTCCATTAAATCTAACTTCAAATAAGCGGGATTGCCTGTAACCTCCTGTTTCAAAATGTGTTACGCACAAAGGCTTCGGGCAAAGTAATAACTACCTACCTAACGAGGGAAAAATTCGTATTCCAAACGAATGAACAAAATAATCATCCACAATCCAGTAGGTATAAGCAACGCAGCTTGACTTGGAACTTGGTCTTGGATTTTAGAGCACAGTAACGAACAAAGCAGATAAGATAAGCCAACCCCAACTGGTTTCTTTAAGTAACTTGAATTAATTAATTCTCTCCTTGGATGTATATTTTGTATATATATACGCAGTGACGCAGTGTAATAATGCGGTCGCATGCACCTGGAAAAACAACTTTCTTTGTTTTTCCTGCAGCGTAGTTTTTTATATACTATATTTATTTTTGTTTCTAATCGGGTTTAATTGAGGCTTGGAAATAAAAGGGGTCTTCAATCAAGATATGATTAAGTTTAACTGTAAAAATCATCGGACTATAATCTGAGTAGACGTTGGGAATTTAATGTTTCTTCTGTCAAAACTTACGAATTTTAAAGGTAAGTACATAGGTATTGAACGGTCTGTAAATAAAAAAGTCGAATTTGGTTAAATATATTAAGGTGTATGGGAACCAGACTCTTAGTTATCACATCTAAAACTTTCTTACACCAGAACATACAAAAGTAATTATTGATTAAATTAGTTCACATATTTATTTAAAATTTAAATGCATTGTCCTTGAGATCCAACAGCGCTCAAATTGGCAAGTTATCCAATATTGAAACTTCCAAAACGACTTAAAGTACCTTCATACCTAAAGTTAAAACGACAACTTAATTTCCAATAAGAACAGTATTTATGGAACACCCTGAAATGCATGCACACGTGCTACCAGGGCAGTAGGATATTTCAGCATAGTGTCAACTGTTGAGAATCGTGATCCTCGTCCATTGATGCAGTGGATGAATTACTTAAAGTAGTTGGATTGGTTTTGGTTTTTGTTGGCATATATCCCGTTAGGGAATATGGCTTGGTTTCTTTTTTTTTGAATAAAGAAAAAAAAACGCGACCATAAACTGATATCTTGCTGTTGTTTTTTTTTCGTTTTTAAGAAAAAGACATTCCGAGGTCGATAACCTCTGGGTACACTGCACTGTTGCTTTATAAATTGTTCAGACTGTTGCTGTGTTGTAACATGAGTTGACTACTATTGCATGTTGCATAGCAATTCTAGAGGGGTGCCGAAGTCGAAGCCGTAGCCGACAGTTGAATGGCTCTCCCTTCCTTGTTTAGTTCGTTCAACTGGATTCATGGGAAAATCATATAAATGCAACTCTAGCTGTTGGGTTCCTTTTATTTTGTGTAGGTTTTTATTTTTTTTTTTTTTGATATCCTTCCTTTTCATTTCTTTTTTCTCGATGACAAAAACAATTGTTGCAGATTGATAAAACTAGGTGAGCCAGTAAGTTAATGCATCTTTTGAATATTACCTACAGTCGAGGACTGCGTCATTTGAACATTTGAAATTTTTATATACCTAGGTAAGTTTTGATGATCGGTTCTTGGTCTTTGGAGAAAAAACTGAACTGTCAAAAAAGATTTGTCTTTCTTTTTTAGCGCGGACACGTATGTACATATAAGAGCACTCAACTTGTAGCTACTCCATGAGCTCAAAATAAAATGACCGAGTAAAACAAAGTACCGAGTTTTATAGGTAGGTTATTCACACTGACCTCCTCCTCCCCTAAACATAAGAAAATCTTATCCTGCCCAAAAGGAAGGTTTATGTAATATTTCAATGGTCAAAAAAAGATTCTCAAAAGTTGCTGGGAAGTTGCTTAGTAGAAAAGTCAAAGCAACTTAAAGGTTATCCGTGTTGCCGGCAACTAAGTTATAGGAGTAACTCGGAGCAATGAAAATGTACCTAGAATAGGTATAACCCAACGGGAGAAACTAGAAGTAGCTTGGGCGAGCAACTTAAAATCTGTTATTTGTGTTAATGTAATCTACTTTTTCTTCATATCTTCCCGGTTCGTTTGCTTGTTTTTCACAGAAACTAATGCAATGGTTAAATGATTTTTTACCTCAATCTTGTTTTTAGTGAAAAATAAAAGGTATACCTTACCTACTTAGAATAATTTTTGAAATATATGTACCTATGTACGTAAAATACAATCTTCGTTATAAAAATGGTATTAATTTAAACTTTTAAACCTACTTATTAATCTCTGTATTGCCTAAGAACATAATACTATTAACTCATAATAGGTCCTATAGGTATAGGTAGTAGGTATAGATAGAATCTCAGAAAATATGAAATATGAAGACATTAACAAGGCCCGTTCATATTAACGAGCATCAACATTTTAGCTTGAAGAAAAATATACAAATACGTATAAATAAACATTTCGAACTGTTCATCTTATAGAACCGTTCATCTTTTCGCGATTCTTTGTAGGTATATATGTATTTACCTAATTTTAGGTCTACCCAAAGTCTATCTGAACCCTCAAACTTCATTCACCACAAAACTTATCGAAGTTAAGGAGATAGTTATACCTAGAGCCCTTAAAATAAAAATAATTGCAATCTAAACCTCAAGCAATTTACTTGAGTTTCAAACAAATATTGGTAGGCTTCGAGTTTTTAGAAATCAATTCCATCGCATTATGTATGTAGGTAGGTATACAAAATATAAAATACTTTGTAATAAACTCATTTAATTGAGGGGGTTTGATATGGTGCGCAATTGGGAATTTTATGAAGAAAGCGGGACACAAATTCATCCCTTAATAATTGCAATTCTTGTGAATAGCCCTACAATAGCATAAGGTTTCAAGCATTTAAATTAATTTTCCATTTTCCGTCATGTACCTACCTACATATACAATTTATGTGTGTAGATAATATTTGTATATCCCGTCTTTCGTTTGTGTTGCTTGTTTTCTTGTTGTAAATAGTAAAATATCTCTAGCAACAGGCAAACCGCGAGACAAAAGATATAAATAAAGCAATAGATGATGATTTTGTTCCTCTGTTTCATGTTTACAATCTCGTTTTCCCGCGCAATCAAATGTTTATGAATTACGTCATTCTGGTTTACAAGGGGAAGAGAATAGACGACAAAAAAATAAATAAATACAACGAAGACCAAACGAAGTCGATGCGTAGAATGAAAAAGAAGCAGTCAGTAAATATACATACATTTAACGACTTTTGCCTAGATTTTATATGCAGCCTTTTTATGCATTGCTTGGTTTGTTTGAATACAATTTCGAAATAGACGACCCAGTAAATAAACCATCTGGACATACAGTACCTCTGAGTGAATTGGGGACACTGATTTACGCAGTACTTTTAAGTTGTTAAACACTATGATGTTGTTAGAAAATTATAGTAAGCATTATAATACATACATACCCTACCTACATATATTTCGTGAAGGCAACAGTTTTTGACAGCATAGGAGAAGAACTGTCACCACATTTTTATGGATATGCAACTACGACATATTTTCAAAAAATGATAAAACTAATAAAGATCCATTAATTTCGTTACTTAGCGATTTTGATTTAGGTATACCTATATGTACTTTGCACATTCTTCGTTTCCAATTAAATTTTATCGAAAGGGGAACAAAAATCAAATCAAATAGTCGTACGTGAATGCATATACAAATTTAAAATATAAATGCATTTTAATTGGCGCCCAAGCAGAGTAGTAGCACATAGTATAAGTGTATAGGCCAGTCGTAAAATGTTTTTTTTTTCGTGCACAAAAATGTTTACTGATACTAATCGTACTCTTTGATGGGAATTTGTGAGTAAATTCGGGACTGTATAAGTAATAATAATGTTGTATGTTCAATGGTTTAAAATATCTTTTTTATAGATAATTCAATTACATTTTTATTGAATTTAACATTTTCTTTTATGAAAATGCACAAAATGACATTTGACACGAATTGAACAACACCTTCACACCTATATGAGTTTTTGACCGACCGATATCTGAACTGGTTTTTGGCTGAGTCCTCCTCCATTTAATCAAAATCGTATCGTCTCGTCTCGGAATGTTGTGTTGTTTTAAGAATACAAACAAAATTGAGAATCTGGAGTTTCTCCATTGCGTCGTCTATTTAGAAATTTATAGAGTTATCAGAATGATGATTTTCAGTTAAGTTAGGACTTATGTACATACCTAAATCAAATTTAATAAAAGGGTATGAAGTTAGATGTGGTTCGATGGATTATCTATATGTCAGCATATTATATCATCAAAGAGGTTTGCCACTCTTTTTCTATAATATTTAATTTTACACATTCATATTTAATATTTAATTTTATACATTCATTCGCTTTGACACACAAAATTTCCTTTTACATCCCACAATGTATCTATATAAAAAATAGCCCTCCCTGAATATTCATACCTATTTACATAGGTAATGAAAATAATTTTGATTTAATATTGAACCTGTTGTTGGTTATACATATGTTAAAAAGTTTTTTCATTGTTGGAAAATATATCTGACTGTCGCTGTGACCTCACATCTCATTCCACATATGAAGCTTTTGTTTAATGTGTTACGCTTATGTTATACTTACCCCCACAATGTTTTTTTTGTTTGAAAACCGTTTTTGAAGAGATAATAATATGTATTGTATGCACGTAGGGACAGCGGGGTTATGCAATTTAAATAATATTTCAAAAGTGCCATTTTTTACCAATTTTAATCCTACAGTTCTGTCAAAGTTCATACCTATACAAAAATAATTAAATTGGTAGAAATTGCCGTTTTGGGAAATAAACGAACAGATCTATATTATTGACAGCTAATCGTTGATGGTAATATTGTACATACTTCAAATGTTGAGTTTTAAGCGGGTTTTTATTGAAGAAGTACATAACTTTTTATGTAATTATTTAAGTTAACACAGTTACTGCTGACAAAATTCATACATATTTCGGACAAAACATGGTTAGGGTAATGGCACCAGTAGTGGCCCTTTAATTTTTGTTTTATGTTTAACTATATGGACCACAGTTAAGATTATTCTAGTGGTAGGTATATTTAGTTGATTTAATATGTTGATTTAAATATTAAAAAAAAATGTAATAGCAATTTTGAGTTTTCAGCCATTTGAGTATCCCATTGGTCAGATTTAATTTTTTTAAGTGTCTCCTGTAACCAGGAGAAACATGTAAATGAGGGGTCAACAAACTAGAACTAATATACCTACAACTCATTCACTTCTAAAAATTCAAACATTAAATTTTTAGCTGAGGTACAAAAAAATACCCATAATTGAAAACCACTTAGAACTCAAAATCATGAATTCTTTAAGAGCTGACCCTTAAACTTATGACTATTTGTGTTATCCACATGACAAAAAGGCGACATGGTAAAATTTTTCAAATTCAGATGCACCACACTCATATTTCATTACCAGTCAGCAATCTGACTCGTCTCTATAGAAGAGGATAAATAAAAATCTTAATTTTCTATAATGTCAATATTCTGGATAGCAAATGGCTAATATTCCAATGATATAAGACGTTATACAGTTAATTTTTAATGTAAACATAAGGACACATTTATTATTCATAAATAACTTAGTAATAATTATGTATGTAGGTACCTATGTCGTTTTTTTAGGGTATTGATGGATATGAAATGATTACTTATGCACGTAAATGAATGTGGGTATATTTAAATTCTAAGATCTTAAGAGGTTCTCGTTAATTTTTATGGAATCAAACTTTTAAAGTAAGTACATATATGAATTTATTTAATGCTGATAAGATCCATATTCAATCTCTCTCTCTTTACTGCCACATAACATGAATGCTTAAAAAAAAATTGTTTAATATACTTTATTTATTGATTATTCTTAAAATCAATTGCTGTCTACTTAAATTAAATAAACGAACAGAACTAGTCACTGAGAAAAGGGAATTTAAAACGAACAGAATTTTTTAGCTGTCGAACATCAAAACAATCTTAAGGTCAGCTGGATTTGCGCACTTTCCAAGTGAATTTTTTTGATTTGCAGAATTCTGGATAAATTTAAATTATTTTTAGTTTTGTATGCCAGCATATAAGGTAAAAATGTACATACGAATATTGATTTAAAGGCTATTTTATTTAATTATTATTTTAAGCAACTTAATAAAATTATTTTCTTTAAAAAAACAAATGTATTTTTTGTACTCTATTTTCGTGTTCATAAGTTCATTAGTTTGTCCAGTATCTTAAATCGCGATAGTTATTTTCATCAAAACATGTCCCGAAACGATTATGTATTTCATTAGAAATATTTACAATTGTGCATAGGTATGAATTTATTTTTCCCAACATGGAATTTTCTAAGCTTAAAGAAAATCGCTTCCCATAATAAGCCTACACAGACAGAAAGACAGTACATCTCTGCATTTTCATTCAAAATGTTAAACAAAAAAAGACTTAACAACAGAAAGAAGTGGGTACCTATATCTTCAAAGATTTGTGTATTTAATTGGCGGAAGGCAGAACTTTGAACAACTCGAATTGCCACTAGATTATTACCTATGTAAGTATATGACCTTATTCCAATTATTTTATTTTTGTTCTTGAAAATCTAGGTCACAAAAAAAAAAAAATTGGTGAGAACTGCAAACACGTGATAATAGCGCGACATGTTTACATGCCGTTTTGATACTAAGAATACCATTAGGTACCTTTAGTGTAAGCATTTTGTAGGTATTTTATAAAAAAAACCCATTATCTATTACCTATATCTATATAATTTACCTCGCTTTTGCACATCAGCAATACTTACTCTCAGTAAATTATGGGAACGACCGAGGAAGAAATCTCATAAAATATAGGTATCTATTGGATTCCATAAGAGCAGCAGCAATAAAATGCGTGAATTTGATATTACAAAAAAACAAATGCAGCAACGCGCAATCGCACTTTATCGTAAAACAACAAAATACATTGCTAGGAGAATTTATTGAAAAATCACATGACAAACAGACGTGTGGTGTATAAACGTATCTCTATTCCCAAGCAATGAATAAACAAAAAACAAGAAAAGAAAATTCCATCCCTTATAGCTACGGAAACAAAGGAAAATTACTCCACACTCTATATAGATAGATCCCTTAACACATTTCCCTTCAATTTGAAGGCTGTTATACTGTATAGGATAAGGGGTGAGGAAAAATGAGAGATTGGAGAGGAAAAAGAAAATCGAAGAAGAAAAATATGCGCACTATAATATAAAGTATACAGTATACACCCTTTAAAACTAGCTTCCCCAATACTGACCCACCACTTTTTCCTTTTCCACCCTATATGTCTGTTATACAGTATATGCGATGGAAAAATAGATTTTCCGAAAGAAAGATATAAAATGATAGAGAACAACTCAGCGAAGTGCAAAATAATGCAACATCCTACAGCTCAACTATTTCTATCAGTTGCATGCCGCAGCAGCATACAGTTTGACCCCGACAATCGTTCTTGCTGGGTGCGCCACATTTTATTGCTGCTGCTGCTGGCTCCTGCTGCTGCTACATTTGCTTTTGATATACTGGATTCTCTACACTGTGCTGTGCATGGATTTTATTCAATTTTTCTTCTTCTTAATTTCTTCAAATAATTTTTTCGACAATTTTGTTAAAATAAAGTCGCGTCCGAAAGCTCATTTTGTCGCAGTACGACTTCGACGTGCTACTTGTGCGATAGTGCTGCTGCCCTAGTCAGGGCAGCATTTTAGTTCGTTGTTGGGGAGTCTATCCTCAGTTCGCATCGGTATCGCTTGTCATTCGCGTTGAGTAAGCCAATTGAATAACAGCTCTACCAAACCAAATATAAATTTGTAGTCGAAAAATAAAAAAAAAAGAAAGAAAATTATGTACATTAAAACGGTTAGGGTCCTAATGTGGTTTGGCCCTTATGTGTTTCTGAACGTTTCCTTTTAACATTCAATAACAACAATCAATCAAATGTGGACAGTGAAATTATAAAAAAAAATGTGGGAAAAAATAAAACACCGTCAAGTGGATAAAAATATGAACCTGACAAAAAAAATTAAACAATTATCTAGAAACGGTGCTGTATAAGATAAGTTTAAAATAAGATTTTGACATTTTAAGTAAGTGATATACCAACAGAAAATTTGAATTATCTTAATAATTTTAAAAATAACATACAAAAATAACGGGATTTTAAGAGGAAACATTATATGAAATCTTTAATTTAAATTAATTTCTAACAAAGGAAAACTAGAGTGTAAAATGGTAAAGGTATACAATAAAGTGTGTGCTGAACTAGCAACAATTTTTACTTAAAAACTTACACTTTGGGACTCTTATGCGATCAACAGCATATCTTTCCGAAATTATCACTAAAATATTATAGCTTGTTTGCAGTTTTGACAAAATTAAACAAACAACAGTTATTTTCAAGTGAGATCTCCGGGACGAAACGCCAATTTTTGTAGGCCGTTAGAAGCTATTCTGATGGAACAGTTATTTTATTTATGTATATTTTAACTAGCATTATTTAAAATTGTTTTGTTAAAGAATTTGATAAAGTAAATATAGACTATTTAAAATCTTGGGATAACTAGAAATTAAGGAGAAATCTTTTATAAACACATACATATAACCCATTAGTTCAGAAAATTCAAATTTTTGGTTATAGAAAATCAAATATTTGTAATTTGTGATTCATGTCTTCGTTGTCAATTGTTTTTTTTATTTGCTTAATGCATTAAGTAATTTAACCTTCAGAAAAAAGTAGGTATCATACAATTAAAATCGAATAAAAAGTGTTGTTTAACTGGCGCCCAATATGAACCCAAAACAAATAGGTATTTTTTCGATTTTTCCTTCTAAACTTTAAAGCAAAGTATGTACCTACAATGTTTGTTCATTTTGTATGTTTTGAAACTAAATTGTAAACAATCTCCGATACCTTCTTAATAACTAGAAAAAATACCTTAGTCCATAGCATTTCTACTGGCTCTAACTGTTTTTTTTTTACATACATTACTTTTCTTATAAGTTAACTCTCATGGCCTATGATTCATGGCTCATTATTTATTTTGAAATAAAAATGTATGTCTGCTTAACTTATGTTTAAAATTTTTCCTACTTTTGACATAACGGTTGATTTTAAAATGTTTAATATTAACAACTGTTACGTAACTTTTTCACGATCCATGTCACACCTACATACATTCAAGTGGAAAACTACTCAACCAAGACTTCAATTTCCAGAAAATGACTAAGTGTATGAAATCATCAAATCTATCTAAAATTGTGAAGAACCCATCCAATCAATACCCAGCCACAATGAATAATTAAAATGCTAAGGTTTGTAGTAATTTTTTTAATGAGCGCCTACACATTCATATCGAATGTAATGTATCTGCATATATGTATGTAGGTACT
Organism: Epistrophe eligans; assembly: GCA_951394125.1. Classification (NCBI taxonomy): domain Eukaryota; kingdom Metazoa; phylum Arthropoda; class Insecta; order Diptera; family Syrphidae; genus Epistrophe; species Epistrophe eligans. The sequence goes on along the minus strand of OX596030.1, from coordinate 94,212,847 downwards.
CAGAAAAAGATGTTTGCAATTTATGCAAAAAATTAAAAAAAAAAAAACGTGACTTTACTATGTACAATTGTACCTACATATGGTATATTTGCTTTAATACTGTGCTAAATTGCACAGTGATTTTCCTTGCATTTTTTTCTTTTCATATCTGAGCTACCACACCTTTGTTTAAAAACCTTTACATACAAACAAAAAGAACACTCATACACAAACTATTAAAGCGCACCATTATTTTGTGCGGTTTATAGTTTAACTTCATCAGAAAGTGGCACATTTAATAGTCTTCGCGTTTTTCATTGCTGTGTTTCTACAAAAATAATCACAAGCGATTGTGCGATAGAACGCGGCACAAAACGAAGCGAAAATGGAAAAGTGGAAAACCTTGAGAATGTAAAATAAACCACGCCATTTGAAACTAATTTGTTCAAATGTATATTTTACAAGGAGATATTGTAGATAAACAATACAAAAAAAAATAAAATAAAAAATGACGAACAAAGTGCAAGCTCGGACAGACGGACAGACATAGACTCATTCTTTTTTGCTTTAACAAAGAAAATTTTATCTGTTTAGTTATTTCCATTAAAACATTTGACATGTGTTATTTCAGTAATCAAATAGTGGAATTTTAATGACTAGCAGGTATTTTGTGTTGCGTAAGTACCATACCCGTATTATAATATGGAAACTGTGAATTACTGCGGGCATTATGAATGCAATAGGATTTTTTTAATTAAATTTTTATTGTTACTTGATTGCTTTGAAAGTTGTTTAACTTCTCGTTACACAATCAGTGCTCCTAGATCAAATGAGCATGAGTAAAAAATATGTAATTTTTGATCGTTTTTTATGCTTGCATTGGTCGCCAGTAGATTCGTAATAAATTAATAAAACTTATTTCCCGAGTTCTATTCAACTGGTTATATATTTGAAATATGAGGTTTGAACAAAATACTTTAAGATGTTCCCTTCAATATGAAATACAAAATAATGAATTTCTAATTAATGAGTTTATGCATGATAAGAGAAAATATATTTGAACAAAATCTGACAAACAACAATTTTGGAATTTTGGCCTTCCAATAGGCAGACAAATCGATTTTTTTTATCAGAAATCAATTTTACAGCTCTGGATTTTTAAAGGAACAGACCTAAAGTAAAAATCGAGAGAAAATTTCAAGATTTTTTTACTTTAAATAACAAAAGATATTATTATTAGATATCGTTGCGTATTTTTTAAGAGACCTAATGGATCGCTTTTCTTTGTTAACGCATAAATAGTTTAACAACTGGCTATGAAAATATGCTACAGTTAACCAATTGTCAAAATGGCTTTGTTTTAGAAAAATACAAATCAAAAGGTGTAGCAATATTATAAATATTCATATTTTTAAGTTTATTATACATTTACTAAACTTACACTATAAATTGCTACAGAGTGGGTATAGTGAACAAAATGTAAGTGTCAAATATAATAAGTGTCCTTATAGATCAATAAAATAAGACAGTTCTGGGTAATGAGATTTAGGAGATTGTTGCATTATTAGAAATCTGAACATAATTTATTCAATAATTTTTGCTGTAAAAATATGATAGAATAATAATAGAGACTTGTCTTTTGTTTTATCGGAAAGAAAATCCCTTTGAAAATCTCATAGACTAGCTGTCAGGATTTACAAAAACAAAATACAAATATTTTATGGTTACTCAAGAGAGTTTAACAATCTCAGAAAGCTACAATTTTTAATGACAAAAGAATTGTCTCATTCAATAGTCTCTTTTGAAACATGCGCAGACTTGAACGAAAATGAAAACTCATAATATACCTAACTAACCTTTTAATAACTGTAACTGTGGCTATGTGTCAGAATGTCGTATGAAAGTTTCTGAAGTTTCAGAAACTTTAACTTACTAAATAAACAAAAGGTTTAGTACCTATCTTTAGTACCAACAAAGCAATTGATTATAGGCTCGAGTTATACGAGCAAAAATTCGACGTACCTACCAACCGTCTAAATTTTTAAGTTATGCCAGGTTACAAATTGACATTTACAAATTTCCACGAATGCGTATAATTTCTGCCAGAAAACTAGAAAAATCATGGATAGAGTCAATATTAAGGCATTGGATTACCATTCATTTAGTAGTCAGGTAACGGCTCTTTAGTGTTCCTGTATTATACCTATGGAAATAATGCTCAAGTCCATTCCTTATTGTGTATGTACTGTCATTATTTGCAAATGGTGCCAGCACAATATTTACACGATGCCAGTATAATAGTAAATTCAAACGTCACTCGTACCTACTTGTCAGTTTTTGTATGACAAAAATAATAATAAATTTAAGACCATGTAGCTAAACGATTAGTTTAGTAAATGTCAGAAAATGAAAGAAATTATGTCTAGGTATTTGTGGAAACGCTTTTGCCATTACAAAGGACGTATCTACCTCCCGAGTTGCTAAAGACAAGCATTTTTTATCGTTCAGAATTTGTACCTACATATTATTTTTAAATCGGAATTTACGTTGAATGCATTTTCATTTCTCCACCATCTTTGTAATAAGTGGCGACACTTTATAGGAAATTTCAAATAAAAATATAAAAAGTACCTACCCCTACTACTATACTTGCCTGAACCCTGAAATTCTAAGGCTACATATTATCTACATATTATGTTGGTATGTGTATATTTATATACTTACTTTAGTAAGAAAGTGTAAAGGTACATACCATACGACACTACAAAAAGCTCAGTTTTCAAATTAACAAATTTATGCCATGTGAAAAGTTTTACAATTTACACACTGCATACCTTCAACATTTTTTAAGCATATCTGCCAAATATTTTTTTTTTTTTTTAATTTTCCATTGAGAAAAAGCTCTTCTGTCAACCTAATTATTTTCAAACGGAAATATTTGAAAGTTCATACATATTTACATATGTATATACTTTGTAGGTAACCTACAAATATATATAACACAAAACTTGTAGGAGAATAGACATTTTTTTCGGGTTCCTGCTTTAGAAATAAAAACCGTGTTTATTTTAATGCATATGTGCGTTCATAAATAACATACCTACCTAATTAACAAATACAAAATTGCCTAACGAGTATGCAAATTTATCAAACGTGTGTAGTAGTAGTAGGTACAGAAAAAAAATATTTCTCCATCTCTCATTTTTATATAATATGTACATATATATGTACCTACCTGGTTAGGTAGGTACCTAAAATACCTATTAAATCGTATTTTGGACTTTTGGTACATTTTCTATATAGAAATGATTTTGGAAAAAAAGCGCACATGTGTAAGCGTGGTGAAAAGGCGCAAAATGTGTTTATTATTTATTTTAAATTATTTTTTTTCTTTTGATAAATTTGTACCTCCTTCTCGAGGGGGAAGAGGAAATTGCGCAACAAATATGAATTTCTGCTCCCCAGAATTCAAGACATTTAATTTACTCTCTAACGTTTGTATAACTGTGCAAAGAACGAGGGAAATGGAATAAAAAAAAAATAAAATTTAGAAAATAAAAATTAGAAATGGATGATGTCATGTTTTCATATTGTTTTTTTTTTTCCTTGTTGTTCATCTTCTTTATATGTATGAACCTACACATAATAAGTACAATAGTATGGAATTCTTGTTTGTTGAATGTGTGTCGAAATTCAAAGTGTTGTAGGAAAATATTTTTATTTTAATTAATAACAAATGAGTTCGTACTTACCTACTCAAATAGTGATGGTATTGCCAGATGCAAAAATGAAATAAGTTATTAATATTATTTTTAGCAGATAATACCAACCCACTTTTAGTAGATACATAATTACCTATAGGGTGGTGGTTATTTTCTATCTTTTTTTCATATTTCAAAAGTTATTTGATTATATTGAAATCGGTTGATTTTTTAGATAATATGAGGTAGGTACCTACTACATCTGCATGCAATAGGTATTGTCTTCGAATAAGAGAACTTTTTGTTTGGGTGGCACTTCATCCATGTTTCAATTTCTTTTCTTGATTGATAAATCTTTAAAATTGTAAAATATACCTACCTCTTTAGGGCCAAGTAGGTCGATCCACCCCTTTAGGCCAAAAATATGTACTTGGGACGGACACCACGGACGATATGACTATTCAAGGGCTCAAATATGGGTTACTTTATGCCCCTTCATGTATTCTCCGAAATGTGAATTTCAAAGAATTTCAGTTTGAAGGCGTTCGCGTACTCAAAAAGCTCATTCGTAGTTTTGGACAAACATGGGGAAGGCAAATTACATACCTACCTATGTACCTACATACCTACCTTTTTTGTTTGAATTTACTGAAATGAGGAGAACAAATTCGTTGAAATGTTTGAATAAACTTCCTTATCAGAGGACAGATGTTTTCTGTTACATATTTCCCATAAAAAATTAATGTTAATGTCAAAAATTAACTAGGATTTAGGTACCTAAATAATCTAGCTGTTATTTGGAGAGAAAATTGGGAACTAAAATTTAGCGAAAGCTTCGCCCTACTCTAAGTTTTATAACTAACCCTATAGAAAGAAAAACACTGATATAAGGTTCCTGAGAAGGTAGGTAGGTATTTATGTAAGTATATAATGAGGAAATTTTTTGGACTTCTTATACCTGCATACCTTGTATCTATCCGTCAAATCTAATGACTTGCAATTTGCAAGCACAGTAGCACACACTGTCTAGTGTTCTTTTCAAAAAAAAAATATTTTATCAATAAGTAAGGTACCTACAAACATAATATCTATAAGAACCACTTTAATAGTAGGTAGGTAATTTCTAATCAAAATGGTTGCTAGTCTCCATTCAACTTCAAACTAATCTCACACTTGTATTCAAAAAAACGACCAACACATCGAAACACTCAACCTCAAACTACAATCAAAAGCAAAACCCGACAAATAACAAGAACAGCCAGCCAAACGAACCAACCGAGTCAGCAAAGGAACAAAAACCTACCTACATGTATATACCTATGTATATTTTAATTTTTTTTTCACTACATAATTTTTGAAAGAAAAAAAAACTAGGTTATTGGCGCAAAAGTAGTAAAAAGGAGAACACACCAAGTAGAAGAAACATATGCGCGTTGTTAACGGATTTCCAACTTGATTTTTCCCCAAGCTTGTGTTCTTTTTTTTAGTTTTGTTTATTGCTCGATCTCCCCCTATTCCACTATAAAACAGTTAACAATGAAAAACATACAGGCAAAGTTATTCTCATTTAAATTTTATCTAAACACCCTTTTATCTACTTCGTGAAATCTTCGGAGAAAAAAGGCTTTTCTAAAAAGCTCCCCCTTAGAGCTTTTTTAAATTAAACTCAAAAGGGGAGCACTTTGAGTATATAGTATATAGAAGTATATTCTTTTTTTCTCCTCTTGATTTTATATAAATACCCCTCTTTGAAATCATGTAAATAGGTGAGGAATAAAGAGCTTTTTACTGACTTGAAACGCTTTTATGTTTCCCCGTTCGAAGCATTTTACACACGATGTGTTTTTCTGAGATTATTCGGTTGAAGTTTGCTGTGGCGTACGGTCGCGTTTTTTATTAACTGTGGGTGTTGTTTTTTTCTCAAGTTTTTTTCTTTTTTTTTTTTACATATATGTATACATTTATAAATCTCATTATTGTGGTAAACTTTCATCACTAACTCAACATTTATTTTGAAAACCTTGATTTTTCTTGGTTTCTAAATAAAATTGAAGTTTTTTTCAAAGGTTTATACCGAGTCGGAAGTGGAAAGAACATTTTTTTGAATTTATTTTGTTTGGTTATGCAATCGGTCATTTTTCGGCAATGAAAATTATACTCATCCTTGCAGGATATTTTACTTTGGCGTATATTATTTCTATTACGGGCGGTGGACGAAACGAAAATTTAAATTTTTATCGTGTATCATACGACCTAATTCTGTACTTCCGCATGATTTGTGTAGATATTTTTTTTCTTGTACGCGATGATTTCACTTCGCAGTCGCCATTTTGTCAGAGTGGGACGGAAATATTTTTGAAGTGCTTTTTTCCATATAAATTTGTGTATGTACTCTTTCTAGTGAGCTTTCTGGCGCGCGCGCTCGTTGGTTTTGTCGTGGAAAATTTTATTCAACCATCCATACTTTTGTGTTCAATGTTGTTGGTTGTGTCATTCGATCGTCGCGTGTAATGTCAGTCCGAAGTTTTTTTTTTTTATTTTAAATAAATTTTATGTGAAGTGTTGAAAAGAAAACTAAGTGGTATCACAAGTAAAAAATTAAAAACTGCCAATGGCATTTCACAACGTTCTGCAAAATATGTGGGAGCGAGATAAGGGCTTGCTGTTGTTCTAATACGAGTCAGTCTTTTTCTCTCTCCTATACAAATTGCGGGCGTCCAACAGAAATAGCCATCTTTTTTGGGAGCTGAAGAAATAATTACTCGAATGAATAAAACGTGCCTGTCCACGTTGTGACTTAAAATGTTGGGGCAAAAAATGATGAAAACAAAGCTCTAATTGATTCATTACGTAACCGTGCTGATAGAGAAAAAAATACGCGCCTTTTCGTCTACTCGTCAAAGATGAAACATCAGTCACCACAACGACAACCAAAACCAACGAATACAGGCTACGCGGTGAGAAAATATCTGTCACATGTGGATGGGTGTACGAACAATGGCGGAACAAATGAATTAATTAAATTATGTACATACAAAAAATCGTTATTCGCGCATTGCATCATTTTTCCAAAATACATTTTTTTTTTCATTTATCCACCATGTCTGTCACTAGGTCCCCCATTTTTTCTCTTCAAATCTACTTGGCGCACATAAACTTTGTAGACTGCGGGAAAAAACTTTCCTACCTTCTACTTCTATCTTCTTGTACATGAATTTGGTGGGGAGATTAGAAAAGAAGAAAGAATGATGAAAAAACGCGTTAGTTGCTAGGCAAAACTTTGAAAATGAGCACAAAACAAGAGGGGAAATTTGTTGTTTGAATATCTCTACAATTATATTATATTTTGTGTTGAAATTGAAAGAGTGTGAGTGTGTATAGTGTGGCCGCTGCCGTACGAAACTTAAAAGCTGTACCTACATATATATAATAGAAAAATAGAAGCAAAAAAGGGGAATTCTGGTTTTTAAGAACTAGAACGAAGGCAACGAGTTATTTTTTATATGGAACAAATACATAAGAATCAATAAGTTAAGTGGATGGAATGGAGTGTTTTTTTTCTTCGTAAATTAATTAGCGTAATGAAGTCCTACTTTCACTACTTATTGGAAACAATTAGGTACATATGTAACTATTTCCATTACCTATTTTATAAATTAGGAAATTATAAGTTTGTTGATAAATAAAGGAGTGCAAATGGCAATCAGTAAACTTTAAAATAGTGAGACAGGAGTAACCATCTGCAGTTTTATTTATTTACCTACAACCGTAGGTACCAATACATATTTTCAAAACAATTGGTACAGAAAAGATCAACAATTTATTATTTATATATTAACTGATTTGTATCAAAACCTATTTAGGTTTCAAAATAAAAAAATTTATGAATTTTAATTAATACCTACTTGCTCAATTTAATTTAAGTAACGAAAAGTAATTTAGATTTGCACTTGCCTACCCATTACTTTTCACGGTGAATGTCACTATGTTAGGTACCTACTTTATTATAAATAATAATAATAATAAGTAGATAATAACAATAAGCAATGGTCATTAGTATTTATTCCTCAGAGTCCTGCCCGTTTCATTATTGATACATTCGTTGGCATAGGTATTGAATAATATTAATTTACATGTGCACAAAAATTATAATTATCTTGTAGGTATAAGGAACTGTTTACAAAAAATCCGCAATTTTGGAATGGGAACAAAATAAATAAAAAATTTGAAATTTCACATGCTTATATTAGGTAGGTACCTACACAATTAACTTTATTGCAAATTATTATTATTATTATAACTTTATTGATATACCTACCTATAAATAAATTAAAATACCAATAAACAAAGTTTAAGCTCTACCTACCAAGGCTTTGAGCATGATGATTTATTGCAAATTAATGGTCTTTTCGATTGGTAATCCGGAAGAACAATTTGATACGTGTGAACACTTCTGGAACGATTCTGTAAACAAATGCAGAAGAAAATTTCTCTTCACAAAAAGAACTGTCATTCTGACACCAATCGAAAACGCCATATAAGTTACCATGATAAGTTACCACTTTATAGGTATTTAAAAGTTATCGTTTGGAAGATAGGTTAATCTGTATCGAAAAGAAAGCGTGGAGACAAGAGTATAACTAGTTTCTCAGCTCAAAGTTCTTAACATGTATAAAATGATACAGGCGCTAAAGTTCCAAAAACAAAACAAACAAAAGCGAGCTATGCAGAAGTAGTAGCTAAATTTTTTTTTAGACCACAGTGTAGTAACAATAACCTGCACCATCAACCTCGCACACAAGTCAATCGTACATGCCAGTCTTCTGCTAAACATTTTTTCTCTACCTATACAATACTTATATATTTCTCACCGGCCAATAAGAACCAGGGGGGGTTACTCAGCGTTCGAACCTTACTCCAATCGGAGTAAATTTACTCCAATTTTAGGAAAGGAAATAAATCTACCACGCCACTTATGTACATATATAATCAGGGTCGTATTTATTATAAACGTTGTCTAACTTTGGACAGCCGTCCAAGTTATAAATAAAGATGTTTAATTGTTGTCTAAGAGTTGTCTAACTTAGACAACAGAATCGATCGTCTAAGTCTGGACTAATGTGAGACATTTTATTAAATTAAATAAAGCATATTTCTAGTTTCGAAAACTGTAGACACTGTTAAACACTGCCTAACTAGTCAAAAATCTAATAAAAACGGTTTTCAATGTGTACGAAACAATTTTTATTTTAAAACTCGTTACCGTACCATAATATATCTTAAAGTTGGTATTTATCTTCCCCTAAAACATTTATTTAAAATTGAAATATGTATGTATGTAGGTATAGGTACATTTATATAAAACAACTCAAAGCAATGTAGCAATTTTGTCTATTAAATTAAAATCTTGATTTTTAAAAACTTTTTTGTAAAGTAACAACAAATTAGTTTTTGTAGCTCTAAAAGTTAATTATGAGTTCATATTCATAGAACCTTTTCTTACTTATACCTACACCGTTACCATATTACATTACTGTTAATCGGAATCATTATCAATTTCAATAAAATTTTCGCAAAAAACTTTCAGACTATCGCAAATAATGAAATAATAGGCATGTTTTGTTGAGCTCCTTAATCTGCCCAAGAACTAAAATAACTTAAGTATCGATTTTAACATGAATTTTGACATTTGTATTCTTTTTGAAACTTAAAGCTTAAGTTCTTATAAGTATTTTTTTGCTTGAGAAAGATTCTTAAGAGTTAAACAACACGAAGTCAGTATCTTTTATTTTGAGATTAAATACTTTACTATGGGTATGATCAAAATATTTAAGCAAACATATTGTTCGATAAGTTACTCATTACTCCCCAAAAACAAATCTTAGGTTCAACCTAAAATAAGTAGGTATGCAAAATCTGTAAGAAGTCAATATCAGTAGACACAAAGGTAGGTACATCATAAAATAAGATAAAGAAAAAAAAAATGAGACAAGAAACCGACAACCAATGGTTTCAGCAACCGCAACATGGAGGTTGAAATACCACAGAGGGAACAAATCGGTAAATAGGTTTTGCTTACCTACATTATATAGTACATACATATATACTTTTTCTTAATTAAATGCGAATAAGTTCATTCTTTTGAAAGTGACCGCAAGTGGGAAAAAACCAGCGCAGTGTTTAATTTGTATGAATCTTTATACCTACCTAATAAATCAAATAAATGAACTTATCTTGAAATGGCTCGCACAGAATATACATACAGTAAATTTATATTTTTGAAAGGTTCAGAGTTTAACCAATGTTTATTTCTATAAGTCACTAGGTATAACCTATATGTATGAAGTGAGATTATAATCTTAGATTTGCCTGAAGTTCTGTTTCATGGTTCATGGTAGGTACGTAACTGTTTATGAAGTATAAGTAAATTCTTAAATAGGTAGGTAGGGTATATTCTCATATTATTTTGTCGAATTCGATTGGAGTTTTGGAACAAAAAAAAAATGTTATTAATTTATTTTTCATTTAACTTTGTGATTTTACAGCTTTGATTAAATTTTATTCGAGATTAAATCTGGACGTTTAAACATTAGTGTCAAAAATTAAACTTAGGACAGAATATAATTTATTTTAATCCAATACACCCAAAGTCACTCATTTTAGTGTTAGGTTTTCGGACTGAAGGTGGTGAGCGTAAGGATCCCAGGATCGAATCTGCTCCTGTCTCCAAGCAAAATTGTACTTGACTGACTAGGGGCTATAGATAACTTCGATAGTCCATGATTTCTAGTAGGTACATACATAGGTACCTATGTTAAAGTTTCTAGAGCCTGATCAAAAACTATAGTACTGTTCTTTCAAATGAGAAACAATAAGATAACTCAACTCTCAATCCATTTTATTTTTTTTAACTTTATTTTTTTTACAATTGTCTCGTAAAAAGTAAACCTATGTATACGGTGGCCATCCGTCCTCTTTTTTAGAGGACAGTCCTCTTTTTCGGTATCGTGTCCTTTTTTTTATTTTTCTTAAAGAGGACAGTAATTTGTCCTCTTTTTCTTTAATTGTCCTCTTAATGTCCTTTTTTTCTTTGAAATCTTTTTTCTATGATTTTTATTTAGTTCTAAATTACTTAAACACAAAATGTAGACAGCACTGGTTTGAATAATTCAGTTCTGTCATCTGGTTTTTGCTATTGTGAATGATGCCCCTACGGAAAGAGTGTTTTCAATTTCTAATAACATTTGGACATCAGCGAAATCGCAATTAAAGTTGATCCACTGGAGGCAATGTTGATAACAAAGTGCAATTATGACTATATGACTGTGGAGATTTTAAGACTTTTTTAAGAAGTCAGGATGACATCTTAAAAAAAATACACTGCGAACAAAAATACTAAAACTAACAGTTCCTTTAAGTTTAACTTTTAAATTATGACCGTACTTAAGTATTTATTATTTTGTTTTGTTTTGTTTTTTTTTTTGTTATAAAGTTGTTATATAGTATTATTTTTTGTTTTAAAAAATCTGAACTCATTGATGTATGTAACCTGAAGTACAAATATTTTGAATAAATATCGTTTGTTTCTAAACTTGTTGTCTTGTTGTAAGTTAATTAAAAAACGTCCTCTTTTTTGCATCTGAAAAAATGGTCACCGTACCTATGTATGTATAAAAAAACGAAAAACTGGAAAACAGAATTATGGGTACCAATAGTCGAACATTAAAAAGAGGATATGCAATACAACTAAGAAGGTATCGAATTTTTTTTTTTATTTTGCTGTGAATTTTTCTTATGCAAATTTTATAGAAGTTGTAAGAATTCGAATTCAAGGAAAGAGTTGATTTAGTTGCTAGGCCAAAGGTTTAATTGGGATTCTGTTCTTAAGATATCCACTTTATTTTAACCTTACAGATAAAGTGATATATAGTTCAGGAAATTAAAATAAATTGCCAAACTTCAACAAAATTCCGAAAAATGTACATGGTAGGTAGGTATGTGTAAAACTTATTTTTGACGTCTTGATCACTCCCTAAAAAGGGCCGCTAAATTTGAACTAATGTTGAATTTGTGAGGGTGAAAAAGACAAAAGTCCGTATTTTATAATATCTCGAAAATTATCATTATTTTTGAACAAATTATATCTCTGAGACTTTATTTGTCTGAACGCACTATTGTAGCTTTATGAAATTCTAATTATTTTTTAATGTACTTATACTATTTACACCCACCGTTGCGGTGTGATGTGGTACAGTAATGAGCGCGTTTGCACAAGTTTTTCGCAAAATTTATTGCGCTTACCAATTTTCGTAGAATTTTATAAGATCCAATTTTTGACTTGACGTCAATAGAACTCTGCACCAAAATTCAGCTTTGTCGGAATTTACTGAGTTTATATTTAGCTGACAATTATAGTGTTTGATTATAAGTTAGCCCCGATATGTTATAAAATTAAATTATCAAATGAGTTTCCCATTAAAACTTGTGGTGATATTAAAAACTGTATACCTACAACAATGTTGTTGAATGTCATCGATGACAATGAAGGATGATCTAATCGCTGCACTTCCAGCTTAGAACATACATCAACCAATGTGTCATGTCACATGTGTTATATGAAGCTAAACAACTCAGCATTCATAAAATAATTATACTTTAATTAACAACGTTATATATTTCTGTTGTTGTGTGCTCTGTTAAGTTGAAGTTCGTAGTGTACCTACAAATGTATAGAATATAGATATGTGTATGATCATTGATCAAAATCCCCTTCTAGCTAAATAGTTAGTTCCAGCGATGTTAATTAGATATATTCCATTCCAGCACATGTTTTGTTGATTTTTTTTTTCTCGAAGATAACTTTTAGTTTCATGTATATGCATGTCAGTCGAGGGAAGAGATGTACATGCCTAACCTAAATAGTTTAAGGCCTTTATGAAGTAGACTTTTGATCAAGCACTAAAAATCACTGAACAACTTGATAACCCTGACTGTTGAAAGTTCATATACATACATACAATATTATACCTAGTTGGTCGTTGTCGTCGTTGGATTAAACAAAAAGAATAGTATATTCTAAGCCAAGGTAAAATCAATTTATCAACTGTTAGCTGATTAAAAAAAATAAAGGCTGACGGTCATTTGATTATATTGCCTGTTGGTTGATGTTCCCCCTTTAACTGACGCAACCAACCGCCTCTTTACAGTCGGTCTTAGAAATTTGAATGTTGTTCCGTTTGATTATGTGTATAGATTTTTTATTTAATTTTATAAACATATGTATGTATTTGTTTGTGTTTTTCAGTTTTGTTTCTCGACTTCGACTCAAGGTTGGGAAAAGATAAAACTAGAAACATCGTTGTTTCAACGCCATCTTTGTGGGCTTTTTATAATTTTTCATGCTGTCAAAATAGATTGAGTGAGGTTTTTTTGAATGATGCGTTGGTGTCTGCTTTTAATTAATAGATACTTTGCAATATAAAAATATTGATAAAATCCATTATTTGGTTTAAATGGCGAATATACGAATTCTGTAGCTGAATCTTGCGAACGTTTAACGTTAGCATTGACACTTTGATAAGATCACTTTTGCGATTCAATAAGTCTCGGAACTAGGAATGTGTTAGAACCTTTCGGAAATCTTTATCTCACAATTGGTGAAAATTTTATTTGAACCTTATAATTTGTCTGATGACAACGTATGCGAACAATTTTCCGAAAACCAACATCAGCCAACCGCGTCAACTGACAATTTTGCATTAGGGTAATAAGTACAGGAAAATATAATTTTCAGAGTCCTCCGTAATCTCACTTACATCAACAGGTTTCCTCAGCAAAATTTCTTAGCTGTCAAAATACTGAGAAAATTAATTTGAATTCGCTTTGCTCACTTTTTGACGGAGCGAAATCTCTAAGTTATAATTTTCCTGAACGTATCTATGGTAAGATATATGTAAATGCTTATTGTCAGAGGATTGATATATCTGACAGTATTGTCAAATTTCCCGTCATATTACACTCTGTTTACGTTTATACGCATACGTTTATCAATACAAGTTTTTTTAACTGAGTCCTGATTGGTTGCATTGATTCATCAGTTCTTTTAGACGAATTTAATTTCATTCTTAGAAGCTAAAGTTCTCGGAACTGTGACGTATTTTATCTTGACTTCCATTGTATACCAAGAACCTATAATCGTAATAACCAACTAATTTGCCTGAAACATGTTGAGAATAAAAACAATGATATTTTCGATTTAAGTTACTCTGTTAGTCTATACACTGATGCACATAAGTTGTTCGGGCGAGCATTCTTAATATTCGTCACTCGCAACAAATGAATATTTTGTATTTTTATTGTTTGATTATATAAGTTGTTATCGAAGCTTTTAAATTAGCTTTTTTTTCTTGTTTAATTTATTCCATTCTTAAGTTGTATGTTAGAAGACTTAATTTATATTAATTTACTAACTAACACCATGTTAGATGATGACTGACAAGTTGATATTTCCCAGTATCTGAAAAAGAAACCTCAAGAAAAATAATATTACAAAATGCTTGCATTAATCATTACTTTTGATAGCTTAAAACGTAATCTGTGTATCTTGTGAAGAAATTGTGTTTTTTAACTTTTGTTTAATGATCTTTTGTACATTTCGCGGCAATGAATTTCCTATTAAAATAGAACATAATTTGGGTATTTGGCTAACTTATGATAAAATTATTTTCTTGATAAATTCCAGTTAACAGGGTTACAGTTTATGGAAAAAAAAAACAAACAAACATACCTACCCTTTTTGACATTTGTAAATGTAAAAGTGGCATTATGCAGTAGCAGTTAATATTATGCCAAAAATTGGGATTTTGTGATTTTAATTACAATAAAATGTTAAAAAGATTATACGCAGAAATATTTTGCGTCATTAAGTTTAAAAAAAAAGTAGCAAAACGGACTCATGGAATGCTGAGTGCCCAAATAATTTAATCGCTCACACATCAAATATATTTGGCAGCATCACACAAGAAGTACCTACATGTCAGTTTTTGGAAATTATACTTTGTTTCCTCATTTTAATTTCTATGTCATCTTTTTCTAAAAACTTCTTTATAGAAAAAAAAATACAAACAGGGGAAAAATCGAATATGGTGCCGTATATGTTTGGCAAGCTCAAGGGCTAGAATATGCTTAGTGCCTGTTTACACAGTCGTTTTACTGAAAGGCGCATCCAGTGACTTTTGTGTGCGTAGAAACGAGAAGGGTAATTTCCATCCTAAAATCCTTCTCTTTTCTACGCACATAAAATCTACCTGTCTCACTGGATGCGCCTTTCAATAAAACGACTGTGTAACCAGGTACTTCTGGTCTTATTTATAAACGTTGTCTAACTTTAGACAGCTGTCCAACTTTGAAAAATGTGTTCAAAAACCTTGTTTATTGTTCTCTCATAGCTGCCAAACTTAGACACAAGAGTAGATTGTCTTAGCTGTGACTGTGATATTTATTTTTATTAAATAAAGCATATTTCCACCGATTTGAAAATAGTAAGACAGTGTCTAAGTAGACAAAAATCTAATAAATACGACTGTTAGAATGTAATACCATAGTTAAGATCTCGAAAGTCAGTAACTGGATGAAAATGTTTTTTTTTTTTTTTTTAAATTGTAGGTAATCCACTCTTTGGAAGATAGAAAGCTTGTTAAGGAGTAGGGATTTGCAAATTATTAGTTAGTCATTATTACCAATTGCACATTTTGGAGAAACTAATAAATCTTCGTGATTATGAGTCTATTCTTGAGAACTGTGGATCAGACAATTAGAATAATCACTAAAACAGAAGTGACAAAATTCTTCCAAGAATATTGTTCGTCGTGAAAAAGTGCTTCTTTTATCTTGCCGTTTGGATTCGGCAGTAAATTGTAGGCCCCTTCCATTTCTTCCGGCACGGTAACATAAAGCAAGAACACAGAAATGGTTGAGAGTTGAAAGTCAATACATATATTCCTTGGGTTCTCCACGAGCTGTTGCGGCACCAATTTATTTATTTTATCGTATACCATATGTCATATAGTATAATAATAATAGTTAGATATAAATATATCTTTAGTGATTAAGTTCCTCCCACACGTTTATATACCATTCAATATCTACCATATGTATCAATCATGTCATATTTAAAGGCCATGCACTTTTACATGTGTGTCTTAGAATTTGTGGTCTTTTGGAGCATTATATTCATTCAATACTTAAAGGTTAAAGGTCTTATACAGCGCCTACTCAAGATTTATGTCAGGCTATAATAACTAATTCCCACAACAATCACGCATTTTGCACTGAAATCCCACTGTCATGCCAACATACAGTGTCTACACCCCATTATACCATCATCAGTGCACCATCCGGGCCAAGTTAATAGCCGGCGGGCAGCATTAGCCAATGTGCGCCCACTACCATCTTTGCATACCAATTCTAAGATCCGTCACCACGAACTGCAAAAAGTCGCTTTTTAACCAAATCATTTGTTGAGAGTGCAATATTGCGAAAATGCTCGTAAAACAAACAACAACAACAAAAAAAACTCAATAATGGGGATAGGATAGGCATGCCTGCGCGCTGCGCAAAATGTCAACAGGTTTGAATTCACATGCATCTGGTTATATGGTATCTAGTTGACTGGCCTGGCTGGTTTGTTGGCTAGCAGGCGCAGCTTTACAACCTGTGCAAGCCGTAAGCAACCTGCTTAAAAATGCTTTCATGTTTCAACTCTTGATCACCACCTGTAGGTTGTAGATATATGTACGTACAATGTACACACGTAATTCTTGGAGCCCACAGTATAGAGCTCTGTGTTGGGTGATCTAACGTCATGTGATTGGGTATTTTTTTTTTCTGAATTATATACCTACCCTCTGGCTCTATGGCTTTGGTTTGGTATTGCTGTGCCTTAAAGCTGTTTGTTGCCAGTTAATTTGCCCATTCGTCCATCCGTCGGATAGTTAAACGTCTATTGGAATGGATTCGAAAGTGAAACGCGCGCTAGCGAGAGCCATCCAAGGAGGCCTGATGTTGAATTTGACTTGGAATTTTCCATGTTGCACATATGCTAACGTATACAAAATGCAATTGGCGCAGCATTGAATAGAAACTGCCATGTCGATGTCGATGCCATGCCGGCGATCATATGTATACTGCTTTATGGATCGTATAATTATGCTTCAATCTGTTAGCTGCTGATCACCTCGTTCTGCTTTTGATTATGCAACTGCCACTGATCGTTTAGGTTTTTAATTGTCGGTATTTCACTCCAAAGTGATTACAAGGTTTTTTTTTGTGTCTATACAATCGGACTTCATGGTTAAGTAATGACAAAAAGAATTCAATTGCCGCTTTTAATATTTAGGTTGATGTAGAATCTTGAAGTTTTCAAGCTCTTCACCGCCATCGCCACTATAGACATCCGCTTACAAACGATATCAAATATGTATATTAAACCAAATTAGTCTATTCCACATAATTTTATCGGCTGCAGATCTGAGATCTATAATTAATTAAAGTTCAGTTCAAAAGTTCAAATTGGTGTCATACGAAAGAGCGGCGATGATTCGCACTTTGCTTCGGTGGCGCGGCGGCTAATGATAAATAAAGATCACTTTTATATTTTCGAAGATTTCAAACTAATATTAATTGACTTTTTGAATTATGACATTAGAACATGAGGATGTATGTAATATGGTAAGACTTAAAAAGATGATATTACACAAATGAATAATTACGAAAAAAAAATAAAAAACTATCAGTCGTATTTATTAGATTTTTGTCTACTTAGACACTGTCTAACTATTTTCAAATTGGTGGAAATATGATTTATTTAATAAAAATAAATATGACATTATTCACGGTTAAGACAATCTACTCTTGTGTCTAAGTTAGGCAGCTATAAGACAACAATAAACAAGGTTTTTGAACACATTTTCCAAAGTTGGACAGTTGTCTAAAGTTAGACCACGTTTATAAAAAAGGCCATATATGCATATAATGTCAAAATGGTGATATTATAAATTTTAAAATTTTATTGATAAAATTTCCCATTTAACTCACTGATTTAAAGATAATTCCGGTTTCATTTCAGTTTATTAATAGGGGTTATAATGTTTAGTGATTCTTTCTCGATATCGGATAATTTAGAAAATTTCCCTCCTTTCTTATTGGAGGGAAATATACCCCTACCTCGCAAACGATTATTTGTCGATATTCTTTCGACCAAACCTCCACGCCGCCGCCGCCATAGCTTTTTGATGCATCTTGTGTAAATCAGCAGTCGACGTAATTATTTAAATCAAGTACTTTTCAATGCCAATTTAAATGACGTAAAGATAATAGGTTCATAAATTTAATTTTAGAAAATTCAAGAAGAAATAATTAATTTTAATGTTTGATTTGAAAAAAAAAAATAAATATTTTCTATTTAACGGTGTTTTTCTATGCTTTAGTTGTTTTTTTTTAAATGTCTGTGGCTGTGCTAATAATAAAAATCAGTACCTATGAATTTTTAAAACAAAAAATATATAAAAATTCTTGTCTAACATGCCTGACTGCACTTCATTCACGCCATAACAATTTATTTAAATTTATTTGTTTCTTTGTTCTCTCTTCTCTGTATCCCCAATATATAATAAAATAAAAAAATAAAACGATGTATAGGAACTTTAACGTTATACTGGGTCCAACAAGAACAACAACAAAATTTAGAAACTATCATTGGCAGAGTGCTAAATTATTTGAATGGGGCATGTACACTTTCAATTCTCACGTATTCACATTTTTTTGTAGACATGTTTGTGCTGCAAATTGATATTTATAAAAACGTACACATTATATTATAAAAAAAAAAAATAACTTTATGCGATGAATCACTCACCCACTCGTGTGTTAAATTGGTTAGATATAATAATGTATGGGATTGTAACTTCGGAGTAGCTATATACTAAGTATTTGTTTTATTTCTAATAAATAAACATAAGACGTAAAAATTTAAATGGTAATGTGACGAAAGGTGGCAATGTGTCAAGAGAGTCATGATTCTACGGAACAAATCTAACACCTGGGTATGGGTGGGTAATAAGCAGAAGGTTGCCATTTCAGGTAAGTTTTTAATCAGAAATCATCTCTTGTTATTATTTTCTGAAGTTTTTTATACACACATAAATCGAACAAAAATGGGCGAAAGTATGGCTAGAAACAAACTTGCAATTTTGATCGCGCAACTACATATATTCAGTCCCAAAAAAATGGAACATATGTATGAGTTTTAATATAAAAAATGGTACCAAGAAATAGCGACGCTTAAAAGATTGAAATTTGTTTTAATTTTCTTGGAATTTGACAAAAAAATCTCAGAAAATAATTTTTTTTTAACTTTGCTAATTATCTGTAGCAAATGCATGCATTCTCATTAAAATATGTATGTTGGATTTGTATGAGATTAAAATATAGCGCCACTAAAAATCGCAAGTGCATTCCTAGCGTAAGCTTTGATATGGTAAGTAAGACCTGAACTTCAGGCACTATATAAAGGGTTTCCCAATAAGGACTTGACAACTCTTCAATAAATCGATTGTTTATTTGTGCTGTGTGACTTGTGGCACCATCCTGTTGAAACCACAAGTCGTCTAAGTCCATATCTTTCAATTCGGGCCAAAAATATCGGTAATCATAACGCTGGCCAATCACAGTAACGTGACGATCGTTATCGTCGACGAAGAAATATGGCCCAATAACGCCGCCAAACAATTATTTTTTTTGGATGAAGTGGTGATTCATGAAGCAAATGTGGATTTTCACCCGATCAATAATGCATACCTATTTATTGACGAACCCATTGAACCAAAAATGAGCTTCGTCACTGAAGATGATTTTGCGATGAAATTCATCATCTTGGCGCATCTTCTCCAGAGCCCAATCGGAGAACGTACGTCGCTTCAAATGGTCCATGATGAAAATGTTGAGTTTATTGAATAAATTGACAATGAAAGTTCGATGATTAGTAAAAGGGGGCGTTCACAAATTAAATTCAAAGTTGTCAAGTCCCTATTCGAAAACCCAATATTTTAGAGAATTGAAGGATATTAGGAAATAATTTTTACTGGCACAGTAAACTGCGCAATAAAGTGTCTACTAAAACTTTAATAAATTCTATTATTAATTAATATTATATTATGTACGTTTTATGGTATGTACCTAAGTACTTTGACTAAACTATGTGTAGGCATGTCAGAAAACAAAGATCATTTCAGGTACCTATGGATATGTATGTATGTATGTCTTGTATACTCTATTTATTCATTTTTGCCGCGCCATCCATGGCTGCTTGGTGTTTTCTCACAATCTAATCAAAATCGATTGCTTGTGATATGCGAAATGCGATATACCTCTATCCATTCTGCCTGTCTTTACTTATAATAGCCCGGACTTCTCACAGCTCTTAATTAATGCAAAAAAGCGAATAAAACGACATATAAACTTATACCTATACTATAATCAAACATCTAACCCAGATGTATTTAACTGGTTTGATATAAAAACAACCTCGATAGTTCACACGGTCTATATGTATAAGTATATTTTTTTAACAAGTATTAAATGTAAAGGTATGTGGTTTAAAAACTACCTACTTATTTGTGATTTTGTGAAAGAGGTATAAAAGTAAGAACCGTTTGAATTTTAAAATCATACGAAGGTGATCATGATGCTTGTTTTAAAATTATTTCAGCTCAACTCATTGTTTAGGTATTTTATGTTTCATTTTGAAATCACCTTTAAGCCAAATTGTTTCCTCTGTGATTTAACCATATTTATAGGTATCGCATATGATACATCCATTAATTTTCAGGTAGATTTCAAATGTGACATATATTTACCTTTTTTATTGCATATCTGAAGTGTAGGTTTATTATACCTTTACCTATACTCTATTAGTGGGAGAAATTTATGATACGAGCACATTGAATAGCTATTTTATATCTCACTTCAGACGGAGTTGCTGAATTATTCCGGTTGTAAAAAGTTAAAAAATTAGCACTGAATTTATTTTTAGATATGGACACGTTTCTGACTCATTTTATTGCAAGAAAATAAATGTTATTTGAATTTGGAAAATGGTATTTTTATGTTAATCTTAACAACCAAAAGTATAATATTATAGGAATTTACCGTTAAAACTAAATTTACCATTTATTTTCATTTTATTATGTTTTTATTATTATTTAACTTTGACTAAAATATTATACCTACATACTTAATTCTTTTGGCTGGATGAATTTAAGAATATCCCACTAAAGGATCTTTTTTTTATTATGTTCAAATTTAGAAAGCGGAACATCAAAAATAAAGAAACTCTAATCTTTTGTAATATTAAGAGTCGTATTTATAATTAGATTTTTGTCTACTTAGACACTGTCTAACTATTTTCAAATTGGTGGAAATATGCTTAATTAAATAAAAATAGGTATCACATTATTCACAGTTAAGACAATCTACTCTTGTGTCTAAGTTTGGCAGCTATAAGACAACAATAAACAAGGTTTTTGAACACATTTTCCAAAGTTGGACAGTTGTCTAAAGTTAGACAACGTTTATAAATAAGACCATAAGTGTCAAATCTGCAGTTATGTGTTTGAACAATAAAAAAAACTACTCTTGGTGCTGTGAACTTTGAAGAAATGTTTAATATATAATTGTAAGACAATTCAGTGCTGTTTCTCAAGAAGACAACAAATTTCGCACTTTATTTCATTTTATAAACAACAGACAATTCTGTCTGTCTGTAACTTTACCTGTACAATTTAAGACTAAATTCTTCAAATATAGGTCTATCATACAGTCGTTAAGAAATAGTTTTTTTTTTATCTCGGTAACGGATCAATAGATTTAAATACAATTTTTATTTTTTTATTTTTATTTATTTTATTTAGATTAAATGTAGTGCCACAGCTGTTCATTTAAGTCGAAAAGAAGTGGAAAAAAGTGGAAAAAATAAAACCAACATTGAATTTTAGAATTAATTTAGTTTTTAAGCCGAAAGGCATTAGTATTAAGTTATTATATAGTTTAACTTAGGGCGCCCGCATGGGGCCAGTAAGTTAGTTGTAAAGTTATTGATAAGTAGGCTAATTTTTATGAATTTTTTGTCTAGCTTTAAGATAGTTATAAGTTTTGGAGAAAAATAAAAATGAATTTAAAATGAAATGAAATTCGAAGTACAAAAACCAAAAAAGTGAAATAGTAAATAGTAAATAGTAAATAGACATTTTTTGGTCTACACATTGAGAAACTGAATTTTTATTAAAACCTTTTATTAGAAAACTTGCCCTAAAACCGTTCTATTGTTTTCGACATTCTCATAACCAACTTCACCGACTTCGTTTAGAGATTTTTAATAGGAGTTCCTTTGAAGATGAAATGAATTTTTTTTTGGAATTCAATTACCAATAGAATTGGTAAAAAAATCATATCACTACAATTACATTTATATGGGTATACATTAAACAATCTTCTTCTATAAAATTTCTCCCAAATCTTCAACCTAATTCCGTTATACTTACTTTTGACTATTTAACCATTTACGATATACTATATATACACTTCTTGAATATAATTTCCGTGCCAGAAAACAAAAACTTCAAATTAATCAAAACACGTTGTTGTTGTTCATTGTAAATCATTGACATCAATTTGTATATTCCACTTCCACATCATCGTGACAAACAAAACACGAACAAACCTAACTGACCCCCCACCCTCCCCAAAAAAAAAACAACATAAATTAACTTTTACGGATCGCATTTATAAAACAAATCATTTGACCCCGAAACCTATTTCTCCATGTTTTACAATATTCCCACTCGTATGTATATACTCATGTGCCGTATCAAATAAATACATATATACTATGTTAATACTACTACATACTCTCGAATAGATTACATACACTCGTTTTGTATTGCTGTAGCCAAACTTTTTTGTACACTTCCAAAATAAGAAGTTTATTTAATAAATAAAATATATTTGGTTAATTTTCAAAATATTATAATTTAAGTGATTAAATTAGAGTGGTTGCAATATGCAAACGTTGATCGTTAAAAACAAAAACCGAAAATAAAGTTCACAAACAGACAAAAGCTGTTGAAAAATAAATATCATAGGAAAAATTTAATTCAACTTGCTTTGTTTACTTTTTGTAATATTTTTTCTGAAAATTGATGTACAAATAGGGGAGACTAGGGTTTATTGTAACAAAAAAAAATAAACAAATTTCTTAAAATGGTTTCATAAAAATCTGGAATCTATTTGAGGTATCCGGACTCCATTAATATCATTCCAATAATAAATACAATTCATTGTACGGCAAACAAAAAGAACACTGTATTTTAGGAAAAATATTCTGCTAAACACACAATCGCTAGGGATCAATGTTCAAGCCCCAGTTTTTAAGTGTTTTTAAGTTAAACCTGAGTTAACTTCTAAAAAGATTTTTTTTATTTTATTTAGATCCCAAGTTTACTACGGATTTGATGAGTTAAGTCTGGACTAACTAAATTCATATTTCACTAAGAGATGTGCATCAAAACACTATCGAAATAGAAAGAGTGACACCATAGAAATCGGTCTTTTTAAACAGCCGCATAGCCTCCATCTGTGTTTCGATAGTAAAAGCTCATTTCCATAGTGTCGTATTTGATTTCGATGGACAACTGAAAGTTTAAGTTAATCCTACACTAAAATTTGCTTCTGAGTTAACTAAATTTTTTAATTCAATTTAAATTCAAGATTGACTAACTTTGGATTTACTCAGAGATTACCATATATTTTGATGTTTCAGCTCTATTGGAACTTGGTACAACTGGTACAACTTTGGCCAATCTCCCATAAAAACAAACTTAGTGATGCGATCTTTTCTTATTGTGATGATGAAACAATGTAAAAAACGTGATGCAAACATACGGAATAAAGTTTTGTTTTGTGTAACTTTGAATTGAAGTGGGTTGTTAGATTGCGATTGAAGTTCCGTCTGTCCGTCACGGTTCGGTAACAAACACAACTCACTCCAAGGTTTCGCGGAAGTCAAGTCATGATTAATTGAAGCTTTATTATGTGGGTAGTGGCAGGCAGGCCAGGCATCACTGGAAATATATAGCACATGATGATTTTTAAAATACATACATATATACATACACCATTTAATGTTTAAAAATAAAAAAAGCAATACAATACCTAACCTATACATGGAAATTTAGTTATAAAAAGTTTATTAATTATAAGCTTAAAATTGAAGAGAAGCGCAAGCGTTAGTAAAAACATAGGTTTATACTTACATAAATAATAATGTTTTTAGTTTATTGATGAGACTTACCAGAAAGCCACCTCGAAAAAAGAAAAAGAAGATATTTTATTCAATATAATGTTTTCAAAACAAAAAAATTAAAAAGATTGCTCACAGGAAATTAGTTAACATAGAGTTTTCATTGAACAACCAACATGTTAACCTTAAAAATCTAAATATTTCTTATCTTTCACATAAAAGTGAGCAGTACCTATAATTTTATCAGTTTTTGAATTTAAAAATTTGAATTAAGAAAAACCTGAAAACTGAGAAGTTTGCTGCCCTCTATTTTTTTGCCACTAACTACAGAGAGTTTGACCTGAGGCAAGAAATATTCAGAATTTTGGTCCATTGACGTCACCACCTGTAACAACCGCGTCCCTTCGCCTTGCAAAATAAAAAATATATTTTGTTTTACAATCACAATTCAACGGGCATTTACCTATTTTTGAAAAAAAAAACTTCTAATTTAATAGGAACAAAAATAATCTTTGAAACATTTTTCATCTTTTTTTGTGTCAAATTTTTTCCTTCTGTCATTTTCTCTGGGACATTCGGAGGACTGATTTTGCACTTCTTTACTACAAAATCATTCGAAAGGCTATTCCTAGTATAGTTTTCGGAGTGTTTTTCTATTTTTTAACTTCATATAAAGGAACAAACAGATATATGTATGTATGTATGTATGTATGTATGTACAGTACATACAAATTTGTTCGTCACATTTTTTTTATTGTCAAAAACGATAAATGTTTGAAGAAGCCATTTTGTTAAATTGTGAAATTTCGAAGTGTGTTTGTGTAATTTTATTGGAAAGTCGATATTTTCACATTAGATAAAATAAAATCGAGGATGACATTAAATAATTTGTTCGTTTCACTTCTCAAAACTGTCAATTTTTATCAAATCTAGTACAATTTTATTTTGTTGATTAGAACTTTTGACAGAACTTTGAACTAAAATTGGTAGAAATTAGAAATTTTGAGAAACAAACAGAGGACTTCCAGTGGAAGTTAAAAGCTTTTCAAATTAAATTAATGAAATAGACCAAGCACCACTAAAAGTTTGATAATCAATTTCTATTTTAATTTGAAATGATGGTAACTAGAACATTTATTTTTGCAATTATCTGATTTTTTTAACATGCGTTATCTTCATTAAGTATCTAGTAACTTAAAAACGTGTAGGTATACTGTGATGTAAAACAGTGACTCCTGAGTTCATATCTGAAAGTGGAAAATATGATTAAAATAGTAACATTTTAAAGAAATGTATGTACATATATCGATGTTCACTTCAAAATTCAATTATAGAATTCATGATTAATCGTCAACAAAAAAATTATTTTGTTGATTCTTAGCGATTGAGTTTTAACGGGACATTCTATTCGCATCAGCACGTGTTGTGATTAAATCAAAAAAAAAAATTGACAGTGGAGTAAGGGTCTGTCAATTAATTAATAATGTACGATAGATATACAAAAAAAGGATTTTAAAATAATTTTATTATTTGAGGATTTGAAACTTGGTCAAAAAACGTCATCATACCTATAATAGAATTAGTCCGTCCCTGTTCCATATTATCAAAACTTAGTACTGCCAACTCTTAAAATATACTTTCCATGTGTCGTATAATGACAAATTGCTCATAAGTTACACGCAGTTACATACCGTACACAGCTTGTTGTTCAAATTAAATACGAATTCATAAATTCGAATCCTTATCCTTCATGGAAACAAAATTCATTAAAAACCATCCACATTTATACAAAACTTGAACAAATATATAACAGACGATTGCAAATTTCTTTTTCTCTGTAAATTGCATAAATAAAAAGAAAAGAGTCCTTAAATATAATATAAGCGCACTCGTGGGTGGTATAAGGGAGGAGTAAAACAGAATAAAAATAAGGGTGCGGCGCGTGTAGCATACATAGAAAATATCGATTGACCTACTGTTCTAGATTTGGGCCTTGAGTTTGAATATATGCATATAAATACTATATATCAACAACAAGCGTGGACATGAGCTATGAAGCCTTTGTAATCCCAAAGGAATTCATGCTTCGAATTATTTTATACAGTTATTTTTTTTTTTTAGTTTTTCTTTGTTTGCCATTTTTCAGGGAGCACATTGATATATTTAAAGATTTCTCGTTTGAATGCTTCAAAAAAAGGGGTGCGGTCCTGCTGCCCCCGCTTGCTACTGCAATTTGGTACCTTCATATATTTTATATATGTATGTATGTAGGTAGGTAGTACTCACTAGGAGAATCACAAAGTGAAACGATAGTTTGGCGTGCCATATCGAGACCTGCCTTGGTTGACCTAGTTTCATTCGAAATATATATCTGCAATATTTTTGGTTTTTCAACAAACCAAAACCGACACATCGACGACGACGACAACGACGTATAGCTTCATCGTCTTCATCATACATACATAACGTTTGTCTATAAATTATTCTAGAAATTTGTTCTAGGAGATTGAAAAGGAAATGTGTGCACCGCATGCCAACGACAACAATGATTATATATGTACATATGTATAATACAAGTATGACGCGATTCTTCGAACAAATTTGATGAGAGAACTGGGGAGTTTTGTGTACTTTTCTTTGTCTTTTATCGACTTGAGACATTGCCAATATTTGATCCATAAAGCAATTTGTAATGGCGTTTTCAGAGCTATTATTCAAGTGAATTTTTCAAAAATGCTTATATTTATCTCTCAGTAATATATGTATGAATGCATGTATGTTGTACATACATATTTGAAATTAAATGCATAGTTTGTAGTTTTATACATTATACTAGAATCATAGTTAATGAGCATGTAATGGAAATTTAAGAGTTTTTTAAATATGGAAGCGGCAACTGCGGTGCATCGCTGTCAATATTCACTCCACGTGTCCCAGCCGTCTTAGCCAATTTTAGCTTTTTAACCAGGTCGACCGTCACTGTATACCTCATAAAGCTAGTGATTGAATCTTTTCCTTCACACTCCATCGATACACACTGGACCATCCAAAGAATCGGCCTCTCAACTGAGACAATTTTCGTCTGATCTTAGTATGATCCATGCCTTAGCACACTATACCATACAGCAAAATCGGGATGATAAAGGTATTGTATACCTAACCACTTAAATGATTTTTTAGCTCAAAGAAACAGCTATTGGTAAAATTGATCTCTGCACTGATCTAATTTTGGTAAGTTCTAGATATGTATATGTATACTGGAGCCAGGTATAGAAGAAAAAATCCGTGACTACTGACCTGAATCTCAGCCTTTACATATTATTTACCTGCAATATTACGAAATAAGAAAGAAATTATCACAGGATAATAAACTGTTATTGTCCTATACAATTTCTGTGAGTAGCAATTAAAATATGAACCCTCACATTTCTACCAGCTTTGATAAAACTAAACACTGATTATAATTTACATCATTAAATAAGACTGCACAATGCACATGCGAATGTAATTCAGTTAAATAGAACACAATCCCAATTATGTGACTTTCTAAAAAAAAAAGAAGAAATGTTGAGCTGTCAAACACATAAAAAGTTCTTTGAGTACCTCTGCAAATACATAGGTGTAGTCAAATTGACCCAGTTTTCACACTACACCATACCTAGCTATACGTACACTTGTATATGCCCATAACTGCATGTTCTGTAAAAACCCATACAGGTCACATACATATTTTAATTGAATCCTGATTACACAGGACATACGGGAAATTTATTTAGAACCATGTTCTAAAATAGAATTTCAATTACGGCTTTAACTCATATATATATGTATTATAATCATATAGTGCAAAGGTTTCAAATATTTTATCTGTCATTGAGTTTGTAATTAAAATCAAAGCAGGAAATTGAAAATAAACTCTGATGCGCATAAAAAAGGGGCGTCGTTGATGACAACGACGATGTCGTCGTCGTCGGCTGTCGTATATGACAATGAAACACAGAGCTCTCGCTTCTATAGGTATTTTATGGATTAGACGGCACGTACTCCCCAGTAAACGAGTACGTATAACAATAAAATATATATGCATGCATTCCGCACTATAAAGGCAATGGTCATTGTTTGTTTTCGCCCAACAATATTCGAAAAACTATTTCAGATAAAAAAAAATACTAAATGATACGTGGCACAGCCACGAAAATAAACAAATTTCTCAAATAGTTTAACTATGTAACTAGAATATTGTAGATATATCATGAGTGCTGTGATTGTGCTTTGCTTTGTATCGCATAGAACTTAACATATAGTGTAGGTAATTGAAACTTACCTTGAAAAACTCTGCTATTGCTGTTGTTGTTGTTCTTGCTGAAAGATGATAAGCAAATGGGCCACGACGATAAGACTATAACTATTAAAAATATATACAAACATAAAATTGCTGACTTTTTAATTGTTTTTCCAGGAAATTTAACATGATGCCGATACTTAGATTCAAATTCATTTCAAATTAACGGGGTTTTACTGATAACTTTTGTGCTTTTATAATGTTTGTTTTTTTGTGTAGGTACCTCTATATACATATACAATACATACATAGGTAGTGGCTGTTGTAATAGGAAATATTTTAAGTAAAAATTAATGAACATTGAATAAAATGTGGAATGTGAAAGAGTTACTTAATGGCTTTAAGATATGAAACAATTTTTTTAATGGCACCGCACCTGTAAAATTGTTTTATGTTTAGGAAACATAGGCTGAATTTCTAAATGCAAAACTTTCATAAATTATGCTAAGCAGACAGTTTCAAAATGCAGACGTAAAGATCCCTGCAAAGCAGATTGTCCCAAAATGTAGTAGATTTTTGTTTTCTTGCACAAATGCAAATGTAAAAAATATTTTGCTTTTTGCATTTGCTTTGCATGTGTTTTGCTTTGCAAATTTGCTTTTAGGAATTAGGTCATATTATTAAAAAACTTACTTACTAGTTATTGGTATTCGATTTAAGATCATTAGAAAATTAATGTTTTTAAAAATTTGTATTTTAACTTTGACAAACGGAATTTTTTCTTTTTGTAACGGATATTTTTTTTTAGAGTCGTAGAACTTTAAATTGAAATAAAACATTGTGAATCAGTCATGACTGTTGTCTGTTACGCTGCCGTTCTGACCATAATTATTTTTGAAACATTTGTATACAATGATTCCATTGGCCCATAGGGAACACAAAATCAGCCGAGAACTGTCAAATCGGCTGTCACAGAAAATAGTTTTGCAAATTTAAAGTTCTTCTCCTCTAAAAAAAAAAAAAAACTTATTATAAATGTATAAGAGCTGGTTTGTTTTACCAGAAAATTTTTCATCATAATTTGCAAAATGTGTTCAGCAGCACAACATTTATATATGATGACAAAATGACAGATTGTAATACATTTGTTAAAAATGTCAAATGAAAAACATATGAAGCAGTTTTTGTGGTACTGTTGATCTGGCGGCTTGATAACATTGTAATGGACTCGGGGCGTATACTTAATTTTAAAAACAATCGAGATTGTTATAAAACTTAACATTATGACATAGAGACAGTCGAAATTATGTGACTTTCTAAAAAAAAAAGAAGAAATGTTGAGCTGTCAAACACATAAAAAGTTCTTTGAGTACCTCTGCAAATACATAGGTGTAGTCAAATTGACCCAGTTTTCACACTACACCATACCTAGCTATACGTACACTTGTATATGCCCATAACTGCATGTTCTGTAAAAACCCATACAGGTCACATACATATTTTAATTGAATCCTGATTACACAGGACATACGGGAAATTTATTTAGAACCATGTTCTAAAATAGAATTTCAATTACGGCTTTAACTCATATATATATGTATTATAATCATATAGTGCAAAGGTTTCAAATATTTTATCTGTCATTGAGTTTGTAATTAAAATCAAAGCAGGAAATTGAAAATAAACTCTGATGCGCATAAAAAAGGGGCGTCGTTGATGACAACGACGATGTCGTCGTCGTCGGCTGTCGTATATGACAATGAAACACAGAGCTCTCGCTTCTATAGGTATTTTATGGATTAGACGGCACGTACTCCCCAGTAAACGAGTACGTATAACAATAAAATATATATGCATGCATTCCGCACTATAAAGGCAATGGTCATTGTTTGTTTTCGCCCAACAATATTCGAAAAACTATTTCAGATAAAAAAAAATACTAAATGATACGTGGCACAGCCACGAAAATAAACAAATTTCTCAAATAGTTTAACTATGTAACTAGAATATTGTAGATATATCATGAGTGCTGTGATTGTGCTTTGCTTTGTATCGCATAGAACTTAACATATAGTGTAGGTAATTGAAACTTACCTTGAAAAACTCTGCTATTGCTGTTGTTGTTGTTCTTGCTGAAAGATGATAAGCAAATGGGCCACGACGATAAGACTATAACTATTGAAAAAATATATACAAACATAAAATTGCTGACTTTTTAATTATTTTTCCAGGAAATTTAACATGAAGCCGATACTTAGATTCAAATTCATTTCAAATTAACGGGGTATTACTGATAAGTTTTGTGCTTTTATACATACATGTATACATATACAATACATATGTACATATGTAGGTAGTGGCTGTTGTAATAGGAAATATTTTAAGTAAAAATTAATGAACATTGAATAAAATGTGGAATCTGAAAGAGTTACTTAATGGCTTTAAGATATGAAACAATTTTTTTAATGGCACCGCACCTGTAAAATTGTTTTATGTTTAGGAAACATAGGCTGAATTATTAAATGCAAAACTTTCGCAAATTATGCTAAGCAGACTGTTTCAAAATGCAAACGTAAAGATCCCTGCAAAGCAGATTGTCCCAAAATGTAGTAGATTTTTGTTTTCTTGCACAAATGCAAATGTAAAAAATATTTTGCTTTTTGCATTTGCTTTGCATGTGTTTTGCTTTGCAAATTTGCTTTTAGGAATTTGGTCATATTATTAAAAAACTTACTTACTAGTTATTGGTATTCGATTTAAGATCATTAGAAAATTAATGTTTTTAAAAATTTGTATTTTAACTTTGACAAACGGAATTTTTTCTTTTTGTAACGGATATTTTTTTTTAGAGTCGTAGAACTTTAAATTGAAATAAAACATTGTGAATCAGTCATGACTGTTGTCTGTTACGCTGCCGTTCTGACCATAATTATTTTTGAAACATTTGTATACAATGATTCCATTGGCCCATAGGGAACACAAAATCAGCCGAGAACTGTCAAATCGGCTGTCACAGAAAATAGTTTTGCAAATTTAAAGTTCTTCTCCTCTTAAAAAAAAAAACTTATTATAAATGTATAAGAGCTGGTTTGTTTTACCAGAAAATTTTTTATCATAATTTGCAAAATGTGTTCAGCAGCACAACATTTATATACGATGCCAAAATGACAGATTGTAATACATTTGTTAAAAATGTCAAATGAAAAACATATGAAGCAGTTTTTGTGGTACTGTTGATCTGGCGGCTTGATAACATTGTAAAAACAATCGAGATTGTTATAAAACTTAACATTATGACATAGAGACAGTCGAAAGAGTGTGTCTCGTAAAAAGACTGTGAGCAATGCCTTCCTGATAGAGTACAAAATTTTCCACATCTGTCATTTTTGCGTAGACAAAAATATGCAGATCTCAGCAAAATGTCAGTATAAGAGTGAAAGAATGAAATATGTACAAACATCGTATCGTATGTACGTCGTTCACATTATAAGTACTACGAAATATGTACCTCCTGTCAATTTGCTTTCCCGTCATTTTTTGAAATTTTTAAATTTTTAAGAGAGAGATATTCTTGCTTTTAAAAATTTTAAAGTCTGTGTATAAAATAAAAAAATGAACCTAGTGTATGTTGTTAAAATAAAATGTTTTGACTGATCTCTTATGTTTTCCGCCTAGTAGAATTGTATACCATAACAATAAATATCAATAAAATAAATGCAAGCCATTCTAAAACGAGCCCTATTTCTATTTGTGTGCAATAGTTAATGATGATGGATCCCGTCTTAAATCCAGTTACATACGTAACAACAATCAAGTTACAAATTACACATCATCAGCAATTAAAATTCTATCTATCTTTGTATGTACATACATTATGCATACATATATGTATATGTTATCTGGCATCTAATAGGATAAAATTGAAAATAGAATATCAATAAATTAATTTAACAACAAAACCTGCTGTCATTATATTATTATTTGCTCAAATATCTTACATCATCATCATCATTCGCTGCACAGCGTACCTACCATACACTACACACTCATTTATAACATTTTCTATCTATATATATTTTCTATATATCATTCAGTCATTTTATTTCCTTCGAAATCATCATAAGAAAAATCTCCACAGCTGCAACTGCAACAGCAACAGAACAGCAGCAGTCCCGACGCCGCCGCAGGTGCAATATATTTCTATTTTTCAACATCACATAGCTATTTTTGTGCAAATTCATTAAGCTGCAAAATCGGTTGAAAACTTGAAAGCATTAGAAAATTTTATATGCAGTATATTGGCATGATATATTCTTCTGTTGGGGCCTTAGAGGAACAATTTAAAATGTGTGAAATAAACCTTAACACTCCATTGCCATTGAATACACCCTAATTTAGTTCCAATTTGTTTTTATATTTTCATTATTAGAAAATTATGATTTACTGATAAGATGTATTTTTTTAAAAGAATCAAAAATATTTATAATTTAAAGTTAAGGATGTTTAACTTAGTATCTAGCTATTTATGTTTATAAATAAAATAAATTTGGTAGCACTATAGCTAACTCTTAACCATTTCTGTGTGTATGTTGTCGGCAGAAATGGGAGGGAGACACAATTTTGTTTTTATTTTTTCTTTGAACAAAAAAAAAAAGTATAGTAAAGTAAATTTTGAATACTGCGAAGAAAAACATTAACAATCGGTAAGTATGCACTTATTATAGTTATACTGACATTTTGCTGAGCTGTGGATTTCTTTGAACAAAAATTACAGATATTATGTGATATTTTTAACTCTCTCGAGAGAGGGCTTTTTTTGTTGAAAAATTACGAATTGTTTGAGTACGGGAAAGTCCTTTGACTCAAATTCACACATTCAGACGCATGAAATAGGCGAAACAAATACATTTTTTTCACACGTTTTATTTTACCTATGAATTAAAAACTTTCTTCAGTCGAAGTTTAAGTTCCGCTTAAAATCACGACAAAAATCCAACGAAGAATTATGGAACTCACTTTTTTGGCCTTCTCTATCCTCGTAATGTCAAGTTTTATATATAACTAAAATATCGACTGATTTAAAAATTAAGTATACGCCCGAGTCTCTTTGAATGTTAATAATATGGATTTAATTGAAACCTACAACTACTATAATTTTTTTTCATTTAACATTAATTCTAACTTCATTTTGCAAATGTCTTATGATACAAAAGCTGAACAAATTTTGCAAATTATAATGAACCACAAGAATACTCTTTTCTAGTAGAACGATTTTATTTGGCTTTTTTTTACTTTTCTAGAAAATGGCTTTTATAACCAAAGTAATTGTAAGAAAACTGCTTTTGGCATACACACTTCAACAAACGGAAATAGGGTTTTGAGGTTTTTTGAGAAAATTACCTTATTTCTGGCTTAAAGGAATATATCTTTTTAATGACTGTATATAGATCGATTTTGTTATAATTTTACAATCCGGTGCTTTGAAATAGTTCAAAGAATATTTAATTTAAAAATTTTATAAATAATAATATATTTTCTAAACCAAAACAAATCAAAGAAAAATCCATATTTTAGTACTTTTGACTTTTTTTTACACTTTTTCTCCTTCCATATATAATTATTAAACTATTACTATTAGTATATCAGGCGTTTGTTTTATTTTATTTTATTTTATTTTATTTTATTTTATTTTATTTTATTTTATTTTATTTTATTTTTTCAAATCAAAATTTAATTTAAGCACTGCAGATGGGTGATTCTTGTCTGAAAAGAATCAAAAGAAAAACTAGACTTGAGTGCTTATTCTTTCAAATCTGAAAATGCAATGGTTTTCTATGAGAAAGTATGGTGGTAATAATTTAGAGCCGTGGAAGAAAGATTCCTTTGGTAAAACAACACTTAAGTACCAATGCTTTGTATATTGTATGTATTCTGAAAAGATATGGGGTGTATACAATTCTTCATATGAATATATAATTTTGTAGGTTAATTTATATATGCATATGTATAACCTACTACGTGATTATTATATTTCTTTAGTTTTATTTATAATGTAGAGGTATTCAAAATATTTAAAAAAATCTATCTGAGAAAAACTGTTTTGTGTGCAAAGAAGAATATGTGACTCTTAATTGGGTCTATGAAGGTTATAAAATAAAAAAAAAATATGGAAACAGTTCATGGTTTGAAGACAAAGAATATTATGTATATAAAACAATTTTAATAGTTGGGTTAAGTGCTCAGCTATTTTTTGTGAAATATAGGTTGGCTGCCATTAAAATGCAGAATTGTTGATATGTATGTATGTATATATTAATTGCATTTTTCTCATACTTAATGTATAATTAAATAATTATGCAACTTGAATAAAACAATTATTGTTCAACTGTGTGAATAGGTCCATTTGAATGCAATTAATATATAACTTAAGATTTTGTTTTCAAGATAATTCTAAGAAACCCATCCATGGCTCTAAGTTAAAAAAAAACAAAGAAAAGCACATGCTGGATTTATTTATTTCTGAAATATGATAAAGGTATCTACAGACAAACAAGACCACGAATATTACTGCCATTTAGAGTTGAAAGAGTTAAAATTAATAAAATTTAAAAGTAATTAATTAATGCGAATGTATTCCCGCACAATCCAAGTCCTATTATACAATACTACAAGTAAAATAACTAATAGTAACTAAAATATTCACTTTATGAATAAAAATATATTCATCTTTTGAATATTTTATTTACAACTAAACATTACAAACTGATTTTATCAGCACAATTTAAAAATAAAATTAATTATTAAAAAGGGCTCTGTGGCGTATACTTAATTTTTTGTTGTTTTTTTTTTAATAAAACGAAAATTCTTGCCTGTTTTTTGGGATTTCCCGAATACTTAATTCTTTTATTTAACTGAACTAGATAAATGATGTACGAAATATAAAACTTAGTAGCTAAGTTCTAAAGTGCACAGAGAACTAACTAAAGTCGACATATAACATAGGATCATTGTAACTAGACCAAGTATTAAAATAGTGGTGATTTCACTTTTGCAATTGTCTTCTTTTTCTATGTCATTATAGGACAGTATTCTAATGATAAATATGGCATGAAGAAATTAAAAAAAAAAAACAACACATGGAATTTGTATTTTAATCAATATATTTCTGAAAGGAACATCATATTGAGCTTGTATTTACATTTATTTTATATTTTTTTAGACCAAAAAATATATATATGTACAATCTCTTCCCTCACATGGCATTTTTTGAAGCAACTTGACTCATATTGTAGCTATCTTATAGTCAAATTCCAATTTGATATTTTTTTTAAGATTTCCTTGTTTAAAAACCAACATGCGCAGTAGATGGTACAATGGTACAAGCACAGAAATTGTATTCTTCAATCTCAAGGATATATACCTTACCTTAGCCACTTTAAATCTAATCCTATGAATATGAAAACGTTTTTGAATTACCATTTCCCCAAGGTTTTCCGAAGAAGATGCGATAATATTCTGCCTTATTAGAAGAGATTTTTTATAGAGAGGGTTCCTTCCGACAATGCAATATGTTTTTAAACTTAAATAAAAAAATTTTATTATGTACGTTTATGTGTATCCTTAAAAATATATGTACAGTACATATATAAACAAGTGGTAATAATAGGATAGTGCGAGTACACCTACATACATACATATCTAGTGATTTTCTATAAACTATAACTCTATAAGGTGTTCCTCCATCATCGAAAAGCCATAGTTTCCTGTGCATAAAAAATAATTCTAAAGTGAATTTTCATGGCGAGGAACTTTTTCCCAAAAAAAAGCTTTTTACGTTGATTTTTCACAAAAGAAAATTATGTCCACCGAAGCGTTATCGAGGAAATAGGTCGTCGTCATCGTTGCCGTAGTAGTGGCGCACATATATAATTTTACACAGGGGCTATATGGATTTTCCATTTTCATCATCAGTGTGTACCAGAGTGAGCAGGATATAAAATAAGGAAACAAAAGGGTCGCTTGCACTTGGTCTTATGGCTAAAAGTTAATTTTGGGAATTAAATTAGATAAATACATTATATTAAGAAATACGTAACGAAATATAAATATTCATTAAAATCGTTAAAAGTATTATTTATTTATTTGTTCTCAGGTTTATTAAAATAAAAAAGAAGCGTTTAACTATATTTCTTTTTAATTCTTTACTTTTCTACAAATTGTCAACGTATTTAAATTATTACAAACAAATAGTAAGGATAGGTGCAATTAAAAAAAATAGAATAACAAAAAAATTATTTTTGACTTCCGCGTCATATACCTAACAATCGCCTGTTTGATAAGTCTCGATTTAGATTTTTCCCCGAATCCATAACATGTGCTCTTATAATTGTTCTATAGTTCCTAAAATCACAAGTAAAAACGGAAGTCTTGTTGCTATGGCTCTAGAACAAAACAGGAAACTCTATACATCTTTTTTTATCTGCCCCGCATTCTCCATACCTTCACTACCACTAAGGAAAAACTTTGAACGTATGTACATATATGTGTATGTTCTTAAACTTTTGGCAAAAGTTGGTGTTTGGTGGGTTCTGTCGTTCTGATGGGGTAATTCCTTTAGCATAGCAAAAGCATGACACTTATTCACAGAACTGAAGTACCAGGAAATTCGAAAAATGTTGTTAAGGGGCAAGGCAAAGTTGCAGAGAGTGTTAACTCCAGCATCCCCAGGGTAGTTGTTATCTTTCGTGTGACATAACAAAATGTCTTTGACGGTGTGATATCTGCATGGAATGATGTCATTCGTATAAATACATATATATCATACCAACAAATTTCTAGCTATATTCTATGGGTGGGTATTTGTGTGCTTTTTTTTTAATATAAAAAGGGATACCTACATATATAGCTATGTATATAATTTTATATCTCTCTCTTCCTCTCTGTGTTTCTATTTCTAATCCATTTCTACGGTAAAAAGATTAACTTGTATATCTTCGTATTTAAGGATAATACAAATTTCTCTGGTGGTATTTTCATTTGTTATATCTGCCCTGTGTTTAATAGGGTGTGTTAGACTCCTATAACTCGTTGTCAAATCTTTGTATTTTCATAACAGTTTATTTTTTGTCAATTTAAAGCCTATGGTATGCCAAACCTCTTTCTGTCTTAAGAGTTTTCAAGTTGACTACGATATTAATCTCAACACGACAGAAAATCCTGAAAGTCAAATTTTATGTTAATATTTGTATTCGGACATTTTTTGGGAAAATCTTGAAAGTCAAATTTTATGTTAATATTTGTATTTCGGACAAATATACCGTAATTTGAAGAGGAAATTGAAGGAAGGGCCAGAAAACAAAATAGAGAGAATGTCAGAATATGAACTTTTGGTTTTTTTTATTTTCCTAAAATTTAAATTTGAAGTAACGCCAAAATCACCGATGAATTATAATGACAAAATCATATCCAAATTAAAAATCTGTACTTGTTCATATAATTCAAAAAATCGTGGTCAGAGTCAAAAAAACTCAGAATGCTGAAAACTCAAAATCCTAAGAACTCATAGTAACCCAAAAACCCTGAAAAATTATATTTACGATCAAAATTTGAGTACATTTTTCATTTTTGTAATTAACAATAAAAGTATTAAAGAAATGTTAAATTCTTAAAATTAACTTTTCTGATTTTAAATATGATTTAATAATTTAACACTACTTGACTTTACATATTTGAAATTTTGTTTTTGTTAGATAAAAGTTTTACAAAGAAGATGATGATTTTAATATTTAACAATTTGAAGAATTTTTTCTCAGTTTTGATTTCGGAGTTTTGGGGTTTTTCTGGATTTTTGGAATTTTGAGTTTTCAGGATTTTGGAATTCGGGATGCTATCGGAATCTCGTTGGGGTCATAATTCAATATGTCCCGAAATTCTGTTTCAAAAAACCTGTATTCCAAAATTCCGAAAACCATAAGTACTGTATTTGGAAATTCAATAAATAATAGAAGATAAATCGTTTTTTAATTGTTCTACGCCTTTTTGATTTTAATCGATTACGAAAATTGACTTTTTACAAATAAATCTTTGTAAACTTTATGAAATTATTAAAAATACTCCAAAAATGTTGCTGCCAATCGAAGGCTTTTGGAGTATAGTACATAGGTGTGATAAAGGAGTGCAAAATGAGTACTCCAGCTAAAAACTTAATCGACTAAGCGCCAATATTTAAAAAAAAAAGTTTTCGGAAACAGGAGTTTTTTTTTTTCGGAGAAAGTATTGAGCAATTCGAAATTACATATGATTTTTTTTTATAATTCTTAATTCAAGGTATTTTGTACAACCAACTTAGAGTTATTAAAATACATTCTTACTACTTTAAAATATTAATCACTTGAAAAATAGGGTACCCATAACTCAATTTATATGAAATCACTCTTAACCATATTCGTTTTTTTATAGTTTCCTCGGAGACAGTTTTGTTGACGACGACGACTCATATAGCTTAAACAAAAAAGTAAAATAATATAAATGTATGTATGTATGTATGTACAAAAGGAAATGACATGGATTTAGGTCAGGATACTTATACTTATATTCCTTTAGTTTGGTCTGAAAACATTTTGTCGCTCCATTCACTTTTGGAGCAAGCAATCCACAAAGTCCCAAGTCAACTGGCATCGTTAAAAATTCATTAAATTAAAATTTTTTATATAACTATTGTATATATTTTGGGTAATACGTAAAGGACGAAGGATATAATCTGTCTTTTATGGAACAACTATCAACTTGGTCATGGAGTCATGCCAGATTGTAATTTTGTATAATTTATCATAATCAAAGCTTTCTGTTCATTTTATGTACATACATATAAAGATAGTTTGTGTTTAATGGATATTTTGAATGATTTTGATCTATCCAAAGTGCATTGAATGAAAATGTCGGCCTGATGAGACATTGGTGTTAAAATGATGAGGTTCGTTTGTACTATAAAGGATACAAAATTATGAAAACAATAAAATTGCTTTTCTTAATAATAATTGCTTATGTATTTCAATTAAATATCAGATTTAATTATTCAATTCAATGGATTCTGGTGCAATTGGAAACTTTTGAAGTGTTAAATTACTCTGAGGTTAGAAGAAATAATAGTTCTGAATTTTAAATGCAAATATAATTCAAATTCAATAAGGGAATTTATTCCAATTTTAGTGTAAATCTACTCAACTTTTCAAAGTGAAATGAATTTCTAATGCAATAATGATCATCTATAGAAAGTAGAAAAAACTTTGTGGAACAACTTTCGCAGTTTGGAGAGTTAGGAAATTCTGTTAAGGCGATTGCATATTCTTATTATTGGAAGCATTATTGATGCAGGCCCCCAGTTCAAGACTCCTCCAAACTTAAAAACCAATGTATATAGTTTGATGAAAAAAATAATGACATCTCATAAATTTTCCCTACGTATTTTAGCCTATGTTCTGCAATTCTATAGAAATCAAATTGAAATTGAAGCTGAATTTTACTTGAAATGAAGTTCTCGGTTTTACAATTCTATCATTTTAAAAAATTTCGCCAACTGTCAAAATTGAAGGTGTATGAATTTTTAATTATTTTTGAAAATCTATCCAATGATGTAGCGGATATTAATTTATCCACCCAATATCAGCATAAATGAAATTGTTTGCGCGAACGCGGCCACTCGATATCAAATATCCAAACGCTTCCTAAAATTCTGAACCTTTCCAAAAATAAGAATGTCAAAAAGGTTTCCTTCTCGCTCTCTATCTCATCTATAATTTCATTCGCTAAAAGAACTTGAACTTGTGTGCTGGTGCAGAAAAGCTCCCTACCTAAAATTGAAATTGTATAAATTTAATAGAGTAAGAATAATAATATAAGAATAAAATCAGAAGAGAATATAAATTTCGCGTGTTATTCTTAGTAATATAATAGCCACCACCGGGCTATATTGGTGACCCCGACAAAGAACATTCGAGTCAATTTTTGACCAATTTTCGTTCGAAACGTTCAAAGTAACGGCAAAGTAAAAAGTTGCGGGATCTTCTATTCCATACGGCAAATTGTTATCACGCCACAAAAGCAACGGTCATTCGCCAACCACACGTGTCGCAAACATTCTCGTCGCCGCTACCACCAACAGAGTTATTGCATCCTCATCAACCATCGTCGCCCATCACAGTGCTCCACCACCACCATTCACCGTCATCTCACACACTCGAAACAATGCAAGAATATTCAGCACAAATATGTCTCATTGTAAACAAGTCCGGGGGTTTAACAGTCGCCAACTGATCACGCCCAACCCCCTAACCCAATGTATAATGTGAGGCTCATCACGCCCACGCTATATATAACTTTCCCGATGC
Source organism: Epistrophe eligans (assembly GCA_951394125.1). Taxonomy (NCBI): domain Eukaryota; kingdom Metazoa; phylum Arthropoda; class Insecta; order Diptera; family Syrphidae; genus Epistrophe; species Epistrophe eligans. The sequence goes on along the minus strand of OX596030.1, from coordinate 94,172,146 downwards.
ATAGGGAAGTCGCTGACCCGCAGCAGCCAGCAGCAAGCAATCAAGCAAAGAGCAACAGCAACATAGCAACAGCACACAATTTTAAAATTACATTTTTTTCATCATATATATTATATTTACATCCATATAATTATTATATTTTCAAAATTGACACTTTTAATAGTATACGTACAGGTACCTATGCATTCGAATTTTTCGCGTTCAGGTTCAGTTTTCAAAATTTTTTTTCGGTTTTCGGTTTTAAAATTTTAGTGTGACCGTTCAAGCAAACAATTTTACACCGCGTTATTCTAAAATTCATTTGTCACAGAACATTAAATCAATTTCTTGATTTAATTTTGAAATTCAATATTGAATTTCGTTTTTATTTCCAAATATTTCATTCATGACTGGAACTAAAATCGAAATGGTAAATCCTAATGGAAATGAACAAAGTACGAATGCCAGTGATGGCGGCACCATCAATGCCGAGCATGAGACACAAACCCAAACCCAACCGAGTCCTCCTACTTTCGTAGAGTCGATTAAACTTCGGCTTCCAACTTTTTGGAATACCAACCCTATCACGTGGTTTATTCAAGCCGAGGCACAATTTACGGTGCACAGGATATCTAGTTCCGAGACAAAATATTGTCTCACGGTAGCTTCTCTCCCACCAGAAACTTGTGACTCAGTGATCGATATCCTTTCAAACCCACCAACCACCGAAAAGTATCTAACTTTAAAAACTGCTTTAATAGAACGCCATTCAGTCTCTGAGATAAAACGGTTGGAAACGCTTATCGATAAAGCGGATATCGGTGATCGAAAGCCATCGGAGGTCTTGCGTTCAATGAAAATGTTAGCAGGCACTACTTTTAACGATGATATAATTAAAAATTTGTGGATGCGTCGATTGCCACAAGCCATTAACATCGCATTACTCTCTGTAGGTACAAAAACCTTAGATGAATTAGCTTCTCTCGCGGATAAAATCTATGAAGCATCTCAAGGTGCATTCATATCTAGTATTTCCTCTGTTCAGCAAAATAAGAATACGTCGAACGCTAGCAATGAACTCGAACAAAGACTTAATAAAATTGAGTCAATGATTGAAGCCTTGTCTTTCAACTCACGCTCACGTAGTAGAAGCAAATCTTCTCGAAATTTTAGAAACAAAAACAATCGTTCGCACAGTCGTGCTCACTCAAATTCAAAATCGGCTTCAGATATTTGCTGGTACCATAGGCGTTATCGAAAAAATGCGATAAAGTGCGAAAAACCTTGCAATTTCGAAAAACAAACATCTCAAAAGCACACCGAACACCCAAACTGAATAAGCCTGCTGTTGCAGCGGCAAACATGCAGACTTCCTTAAGTCGCCGCTTATTCATTAAGGATAAAAATTCAAGTCTCACCTTCCTTGTCGACACAGGGGCGGATCTGTCAGTTCTCCCTTACAATAACAAAAAAGGATCAACATCCCAAAATCCTTTATATTTACTATCAGCAGCCAATGGAACTACTATTCCAACGTTCGGATCAAAGCTATTAAGCCTCGATATTGGTTTAAGGAGAAATTTTGTACACTCCTTCATATTAGCCGCAGTAGACAAACCAATACTTGGTGCCGATTTTTTAGCGAAATTTAACCTGCTGGTTGATACAAAAAATAAAAGATTAATTGATCCTCTCACTAAACTTCAAACATGCGCACCATCTATACGAACTAACGATCCGAGTCCCAAACACTTTCAAATCAACAATGATTACAACACAATTTTAAAAAAGTTTCCCTCTTTAACAGAAGAACCAAATTATTTTGCACCCATTAAGCACACAATAGTGCATCACATTGTCACAAAAGGTCAACTACCAGTTTCCAGGCCTAGACGGCTTGATGCCTCTAGACACAAAGCAGCGAAAACAGAGTTTCAGCACATGATGCAATTAGGCATTTGTAAACCATCTGCTTCGAGCACATGCTCACCTCTCCATATGGTAAAAAAGAAGAATAACCAGGATTGGAGACCTTGCGGTGACTACCGCAGATTAAATGCTGCCACGGTACCGGATTGTCATCCGATCCACCACATTCAAGATTTTTCCATGAACGTACATGGCTGCAAATTTTTTTCAAAACTCGACATTGTAAGAGCCTATCATTTAATACCAGTTGCACCTGAAGATATTCATAAAACGGCAATAACCACACCTTTTGGTTTATTCGAATGGCTCCGAATGCCTTTCGGACTTCGAAACGCCGCACAAACGTTTCAACGTTTCATGAACGAAGTTTGTTTCGGTCTTGATTTCGTTTTCGCGTATATTGACGATCTTCTCATCGCCAGTCAAAACGAGAAGCAACATAAACACCATCTCGAAATTCTTTTCAAAAGATTAGAAGAATATGGCGTTAACATCAATCTTTCAAAGTGCGTTTTTGGTGTTCCTTCTCTAGAATTTTTAAGCCACACGATCAACGCTGAAGGCATTTCACCTTCAAAAGATCGTGTCGAGGCCATCTTAAAATTTCCAACACCCACGTCAATTAAACAGATTCAACGTTTTATAGGAATGATAAATTATTATCATCGTTTTATTCCTAAGTTAGCACAGATAATTGCTCCACTTCATTCACACTTAGCCTTTCTAACTAATTCAAAAAAATCAAAAACATTTTTTTCATGGCCAGAGAACCTTGACAGCGTTTTTCGTGACGCAAAAGAATCTCTCTCAAAGGTGACACTACTTGCTCATCCGGTCAGTAATGGCACTTTCAGCATTGCCACTGATGCATCGGATACAGCTGTTGGCGCAGTCCTTCAGCAGCAAATATCTCAATCCTGGCAACCGTTAGCATTCTTCTCAAAAAAACTCAAAGATTCTGAAACCAAATATTCAGCTTTCGATCGTGAGCTACTAGCCATATACTTGGCTATCAAACACTTCAGATTTTTTGTTGAAGGGCGTGAAGTCACAATTTTCACGGATCATAAGCCACTCACCTACGCGTTGACCAACAAAACAGAAAGAAGTCCGCGACAAACACGTCACCTTGACTTCATTTCTCAATTCACGTCTGACATACAGCACATTAAGGGCAAAGACAATGTTGTCGCCGACGCCCTTTCTCGTCTTCACGGTCCCGAAATTTCCACCATAAAGAGTCAAGAATTAGATCTAGAAACAATTGCAAAGTTACAATCCACCGACCCAGAATTACAAGAACTTTTAAGAAATGAGAAATCAAAGAATTCTTCGTTCTCACTCAAAGAGTTTGAATTTCCCAACGTGAAAATCTATTGCGAAATCTCAATTAACAAAAACAGACCTTTCATTCCCAACACCTTGCGTTTCAAAGTTCGGTGAATATGGATGCAATAGTATTGGTATTTGGGATAAAAGTAAGCGAAAATCTAGAAAAAAATTAGTCCAACAATTTTGCCAGGAATATCAAAAATACTATACATAGATGTGCTCGTAATATTGTATTCTATAATAATATAATAATAATTAAAATAATAATATACATATAAATACTAAAAAGAATAAAAACATACAGTCGTATTTATTAGATTTTTGTCTACTTAGATTTTTTAATTGATCATTAAAATATTAAAAGTATTTTGTTTTTACTTGAATAATTATTGAATTCACAAGCTTTATTTTTTCATCAAAGTTATGAATTATTTTGCTTTTTTTCGTCTCAAAATTAGAAAATACAAATGAAGAAACACAATTTGAGCGATCAGGTCTTTTTTGACAGCTCTTGCTCTGAGCTAAAAAAAAAATATAAACAACAAATAGGTTGTCAGAGTAAGAACTTTTCCGGTTGGTAATCGATAGATTATAAGAAAAAAGTGAGAAGAATTTACAAGCAATTTATTTAACTATGTACATACATTACATATATAGTTAAATGTAAGACACGTATATTGTTTTCCTCAAATTATCATTAATTTCTTTATTTTGTAAAAAACCAAACAAATCAACATTATGATTGTGACATTTTAATTATGTGTGTGTGTGTTTGTGCCTCTGGTTTTGATTCTGTATTCAAATCAAGAAGCATTTTCTCTTCTATTTAGAAGAAGAACTTTCACTTTGTGTGGTTAAGAAAGCTTTTAAACGACCAATCGAAAACGCCATAAGAAAAAGGGTTTACCATTCATAAAATAAATCAATTTATGTTTAAATTGGATCTTTCAAAAGCCGATTTTGGAATTATTTTATTTTTAAATTAAAATTAATTTATTTTTTTACAGTTCTAAAGTTTTCGGCAAAGCTCTCCTTTTACTTAAACCTAAAACCAACATAATTTTCAGCTGTCAATTTGCAAATATACCTGAATATATATGTGTGTAGTTATTTCGGTTTTGAAAATAGTTTTCAAAATACATACATATGTATGCAAATTTAAATGAATCACTTCATCTAAGCTAAACTTTCTCCTCTAAAATTCATCAAGGGACAGAGATTTCTTAAAATATTGACATAAAAACGAAATTACGCGATCAACGTCAAAATTATAAATTTGAAATCGTAGGTATTCTATTTGACACAAAAGAGCACATTTAAAATTAATAAAATCTTAATAAGAGGACAGATTTGTGAAACTGTAAAAAAAACATACCTATCTTTGTTATGATTATAGTTCAGAATGAGATTTCAGCTTTCTTAAAAATGTGAACAGAATTCCTCAGACATTTTTTTTTAGTTTTGCTTCCAGAGAGCTACAATATGTATATCTAATGAGGAAAAATCATGCTGAATTAGGTTTGTCTTGTTGTACATATTTATATGTAGCTGGGTAGAGAAATATATATACAATATAGATATATATATAGGTATATTTATTGTATAGCTCCTTACTTAACAAAATCAATGGATTCCACATCGCTTACAAAACTTATCTTTCAATTCAAAAGACCTTATATTCCCTAAAGCCCATTTCAGAAAACCATAACTAGATTTATGTCTTGATAGATGCCTATATTTGTTTGACCAAAAAACCGCTTTACTAAGCCTTAAAAATACGAAAACAGAGAAGGTACATACCTATAATCTCCCACAAAAAAAAAATTTTTTACTGAATTTTGAATGCTATTTCTGTACCTAACTACTTATTTCAATTTTTTTGTTCAAAGCAGAGATAAAACACCCATTTGTGGAGATCAGAACAGAAACTTGTGGTTTCTCTGCAAATAATTTAATCGAACGAAAAAATATCTATCTACCTATATAGATACAAAATTAAAAAAAACAACCTACATTATGTACATATGTATCTAGGGAACTAAATAAAGAATATAAAAAAAAATCAACCAAAAATTCACATTATGGGGCATGCTTTAGCTTTAACTACATACCTACATTCCGGTTGCCCATAGAAGAGCGCTGCTGCTGGTGATAGAAAATCGCCTAGAAAACTGGGTCAGATAGATTTATTATGATGGAACAACTACGTGCACGTTTTATGGGTAAATGCTTGCATTTGTATTAGTAAGTGTGTGTATAAGTGTGTGTAATCTTTTAAATGGCATTATGCCAACAAAGCGTTTTGTTAGCTTCTCGTTCTCGCTTCTCGGTATTTCCTTCTCGCGAGTGTTAGTTTCGTCGTCGTCGACAAACTATATTATGTGAGTCAGAGTATACATATATGTATGTATATCTGTACATACATTAGCTGAATATCGACCCGTTTTGGGTGTGCGATGGGTTGGGGTATAGGGGGTGGTTCAGGGGCTCAGTGACTGTGCTGTGGCGCACAGGCAGCATAAAATGTATCTAACAGATACGAATTGTGTATAATGAATGTATCACACATTGTGCGCCACTTCTTCTAGGCATGCTCCACACAATGCCATGTTATGTATTTCCATTTTTTCCACTTCAACTTTTTCTTTTTTTTTTTCTTCTCAAAATTGTTGTTGGTTTTTGTATCTATTAAGTGGCAAGGTGGGGGACTTTATTGCCCGTATGCCGTATGTATCTAGATTTCCAAAGTTCGTATTTTTTATTCTTTCGTCGTTTGCGTTTGATGTTAAGTTTCAACGGTTGGATACGTAGTTATTTACCACAAGGTCCACAAGCACTATAAACACAGTGGGGCAAAGCTTGCTGGTTGGAGCTTTTTTGTTCGTATATATCCCCGGAGTAGATAGGTGGTGGTGGTGGTTGATGTAGTAAGTATCTTCTATATACAGAGAGGGGAGCTTGTGAACGATGAAAAGGGGTGTCCATTAGTTGGTAAGGTACATAGAAAAGATCCAGATACTGCTGGCACCTAGTGTGCTTGGGGTGCGGTGCGGCAGAAGAGGAAACTGGCACTTAGATACAAAACGTGTCTTTCAGTAATTCTCTTTTTTTCAGTGGTGTGGCCACCATACATATGTATATATGTATGTATGTATGTACCTACTCAACGAACGGTACATAGAGGGAAAAGTGTGTTAGATATATTATGTAAAAGGTTTATGGGTTTGTGATGTGATATTACTTATGAGTATATAGAAGAGATGGAGCTGTAGGTGGTTTCTTCGTCTGTCGGTCGGTCGGTTGGGCGGACGAAGCGATGGTCGGACGGATGGTTGGTTAGTTTATGATGGGTTCAAGAAGGGTTTGCACGGGATGGAGCTTGGATGCCTACCTACCTATTTTTTTTTTATTGCTGCTGTGTGTTTCATTGGAACGGGTGGGTCGTTTAGGGAAGGGGTGGCCAGATAAACGAGTTTTCGTGCTGCATGCATTATGGTTGGGGATTTTATTTGCAGATCACATAATAACTTGGAATAGAGTTAACAGTCGAAGCTGTAATTTAGTGAACGTGGAAATTGGTAGATACATTATTGTCACTTCGAAAATTCGATGAATTAGTAGGTTGTATAGGACTTAGTTACATATGTAGGTATAGATAGAAGTTACATACATATATGGGTAGGTAGGTATAGGTAACCTATGATTTTAAAGGATCTTTGGGTTCATCTTAAGCGCTCGTTATCTACCAGCTTTTTTGTCATTCATTTGTGCTTAAAATAGTTTTACCACAAAGATCGTTGAGCTACATATCTTACTACCTACACAATATGGATCTATTAGGTATGTATATCGTTGAAGTTAAGCGAAGTAAACTAAAAGGTACCTACCTATTAGGTACCTAACCTTTTTTTCAGGTAGGTAGGTATTTAATGGTTAACTGATTTTTTTTTTTTAATTCTAAATACCTAGGTACCTACCTAGTCTATTAGGTCATCATAGGTAGACTTATAGGTAAAAATAAGATCAAAAATTCTTAAAATGTTTCTGGATTATACAGGTACCTATTTAACTATTTTGATATCCATTTTTTCACATTTTCAGACACCTATTTACCTATACATAATCTTCTAAATATTTACACAAGTGCATGCTTGTATTAAGCTAAATAAATTAATACATAAAATGAATTGGTTTTTTGATTGTAACGCGGACAACTCGGCTGAACATCATCCGCTTTGCAAGAGGATTTTTTTTGTTAGATTCGTACCTACCTAATGAGCCGAAAATTGGAAACTTCGACCGCAAAAGTAGGAAAATAGTGAAACCCCGATATCCGATATCTGAAAATTGCATTTTGTATGAAAAGGAGAAAATATTGATTCTAAAGAATGACAAACACTATACGGAGGCATCCAGGTAGGATCGTTAATTATATGGGAAATGGGAACCATTTTGGCATTTATGTGATGTAAAAGTAAATAGCTAAAAATTTGATATTACCTTGAAAGTTTTTTCAAATACCTAGCTAGGTAGGTAACCTAACTACTTTTTGTATGAAAACAAAAAAATAAAACAGAAAAATTCCTGCTTCCTTAATAGCCGAACACTAGTTTCCTGAAGACGAACATCGACATCCAGTTTACTTTATTTCGAATACTTACAAGATTTTGGGTGGCTGGGTAACTCTCACCAAAGTGATATTTTGTATGTCCTTTAGCCCTAGCAATTTTAGCTATTTCGAAAGCATTTTCCTACCATGTATAGGTACCTATAACTACTGTATGAGATGATGTGAATATACACATGTACATATGTACATGTAAGTATAATGTGTTCGTATAATAGACTATTTGATAGTCTATTATATATACACCTTTTATTAAGAAACAATTATTGCGTTTAAGGTTTTTTATTTTACACCTTTTGTGTGGGACCTTTTCAGTATTGTGACCGAATTTAGGGAGATTTCGGTCTGAATGTTATATTTTAGGGCTTATGGTACCCTCGAACGGTGAGGTATAGGTATTAAAAGTTATATATTTCAGGAAGCTTCACAAGAAACAATGGCATGTGGTCATCAAGCCAATGCATGAATGAATGAATGAAAGTTTTTGGGTTTTGTTGCAATGCGACCTTAAGATCTACTGTGCCCCAAGCTAACTAAGATGTTCTTTATTTTCCATTCAATTTTATTTTTTTAGACAAACCTTTGCCAAAAGTGTATAGGTACCATTTCTTTTAATTTCCAACATTCGTAGATAGTTCATTACCCTTATTTGGTGTCCTTCTCACCTAAAAACTAAAAGTTGCTTGAGACTCAATTTCTTCGTGTGAAAGTTAACACTTCATACTTATATTATAGTCTATATTTTTAAGACCATATTCTTCAGCATTTGCGCTGAATGCATCTTACTCTTGCTAAAATTCACAAGTTCGTTAATCGTTATTCTATAAATGTTGGAGCTATATTTTTAGCATCTAAATGTTTTGTTTTTCCTGTTTTATCGATATTATTTTTTTATCATTTTGGGAGAAATCTATTTAAGAACCCAATATAAATTTTTCATCGCCTAAAAAAGAAAATAGTTTTTGCGAATGGCGAGATGGAAATTATCAAATATGTTTTCGAATCTCCTTAATGCACGACTGGATCCTGGATCGCAAAGCAAAGCTGAAGGGAGTTAAACTTTCAGGAATCTTTTTGAATTTGACCCCATTTTGTACAGGTACTAGATTATCCAGATATTTTTTAGGTATGAAGTAGGTAAATAAATTCCAGTTAGTTAAAATGTATCATTACACGAGTGAACAACGTATTTTCAATATTAAAACTTATTAATAGTTCATTCAAGTTCATTCTATTTTGCAAATGGGAAGATAGTCAGCCTTATTCTGTAAGGCGTTGAACGCCAAAAAGAAAACGACAGTGTGAATTTGGTATTACGTAAGGCGTTCAACGACAAATAAACGTCAATTTGTCGATTCTCTCTTGTGTTTCCATACAAAAAACGTCGGTAAAAACGTCGAAATCTGTCGTCGAGAAATTTGTTGACGACAGGAGTAAAAATGTAAGATTTTTTTAAACTTAATTTAGTTTTTATAATTTAAAATTCTTTGTTTAGGGTAAAAATAACAACACAAATTTAAATGCGACGACTGATCGAGCTCATGGAGGAGAATGAGCACCTCGCCAAAAAATTTAAAAGAGGTTATGAGAAAAATTTTGGGTGGGAGGATGTTGCAAAGTGTCTAAACAGTTTTGGGCCACCAATGAGAAATGGCAAAGAATGGCAAAAAGCGAGTGAAATTCAAATTTAAAAAAATGAAATTAATTTTTTCCTAAGAATTTTTCTAAGAGTAGGCTGGGCTAGTCCCAAATTGAAGTCGTTCCCAACTCCTTTTTGGTAACTCCCTTCAGCAAAAAATCTAAGGGTAGCAGCTAGTTTCAAAACCATTGGAATTGCCAAAGAACGTTGCTGAGGAAAACTGTTTTCTATCAATGTTAAAACATACTTAAAGGCTTCTTTGTCCAGACGAAAGAACATTTTGAATCTGTTAACAATTGCGATAAAATAAAGGGTCAGAACCATTTTTAGAATAACCTAATGCATATATTTTTTTCATTTAATTACAAACTTTGTGTCAGGCAAATCAAAAGGATTAGCTTAGATCGAATGCCCCTCCTCTGCAGTATCAAGTCTTTCTTTTTTTCTTTCTTCCTCTTCGTCGTCACTGCTGCTCCAAGAAAAATAACTTGCTACACTATACATTTTTCCGTTTAATCTTGTTTAAAACAAATTTATACAAATAATATGTATAAATTTCAAAAACCAAATTTGAAATTATTCAATTTGTTTACAATTTTATATGTCAAATGTCAGCTGTTTTGGTGGATCGTATTGTGGAATGTAAGAGCGAGAAAAACGCTGGCGTTTTAGTTACGGAATACCAAAAAAAAACGACACGACTCAGAAAACGACAGTTGGCGTTTTAGAAAAACGCCTATCGGAATAAGGGTGAGTGTAAAGAAAGAAAAGCCAAAAAATACAAGACAACAAATTGCTTTGAGCATGAGTCGATTAAACAATTTTTTTAATTTAATTGTAAACGTTTTTGTAATTTTCAACCGAACAATATTTCACCTTGAAATTTTTTGTTCGCCTGGAATTATAAAAGCTATTGTAAGTTTCACCCGAAATTTCATGTTCGAAAAATTTTTCTTTGTGAACATTCATTTCGGGCGGAATGTAATGCCATTGATAGCCTAAATTTTCATTAAGCATAGTACGCAGCTGCGAAACGAAAATTTGCATACAACGAAATCATAAACGAAAAATTACGTTTTTGTTTTGTAATACGCTGTTCAATGAGCGAAATCGATAATTATAGCAGATTATTTGGAGAAGTCCCCGTTCTTTTTTGGCTTTGAATTATTTGCACGAACCATTAATTATGAGAAAAAGTTAAACTCTCCATTATTTGTCTTTTCGTTTACGTTTTCGCTGTTAATTTGAAGATCTAAGAAAATTTTCGTTTCATCTACGTACCAGACGAAAGAAATTTCGTTCGGGCGAAACTCACAATAGATTTTAAAATTTCGGGCGAACAAAAAAATTTATCAGCCTTATTGTAAGTTTCACCGGAAAAATTCTTTGTTCGCCCGGAACTTTAAAAGCTATTTGTGAGTTTGGCCCGAAAGAAATTTCGTTCGCCTACTAAAAATAAGTAACATTTATGCTTTCAATAGCATTACATTCCGCCCGAAATGAATGTTAACAATAAGGGTAATATTTCGAAAATGAAATTTCAGGTGAAACTCACAATAGGCGAAAAGTGAAATGTAAAATTTTTCGGCTGAAACTAACAATAATGACTGATCATTTTTATTTTTGGTAGTTAGTTTTTTGAAAGCTTGTGTAAAGTAAACCATGTCTAAGTTCATATTACGACAAATATTTTGATCATCCAAAAAAGCAACGATCGCTTTTCTACCTATATTTAACTTCCGATAAACCCACTTTTCCACCCACCTAATTCACTTATTTGTTATTACTCTTACTGTGAGTAGCAGAATACTTCAATTAGTGAGCCAATGAATAAATATTTATACAACACATTTTTAGCAGCACCTATCTAAAATGTTTGCCAATAACTTAGTTTTGTTTTGCATTCCGAACAAATAAAAGTCATAAGTTTTAAATATTTTTTGCTATTATCATTTTTATGTTAGTAGATTAACTTATAATATTTTAATTTCATCTTTTTCCCATTTTTTTGCTTCGTTTGTTTTTCATTTAATTTCTTTTTTTCTGTTTTTTTACAATTACATTTTACATTCAAAAATTATCCTACAGCAAAGAATTCCTCAAAGTATTACTTTTTTTCAATCACTTACTAAACAAAGTAAAAATTTACTGCAACAAAATTATATGTATACATATAATAAACTTGGTCGTATGATATAGATAATTATAAATGAATAGATAATAATAAACTGTGGGTGTACATTTGAAAAAAAAATGAAAATCTATCTTAAGATGCATAATGCTGTTGTTATTATTTTATTATTAAGACCTATGTTTTTCTTTAATATGAATATATATAAAATCTAACTCTCCAGGTAAATTAATTGAGAAAATTGTATTGTTTTATATAATTCCTCTTATTTTATTAATGAATTATGTTGTTTCTTTCTATCTTTCTTTAAATTCACTAATGTATTAACGAAATAATGTATAATCAGTAATAATTATAATTAATGACAATAAAAAAAGAAGTGTACAAATGTTAAAATTAAAAAGAACAATTTATGCATAAAATATAAAATAACATGAGAAAGTGAAAATATGTCTCATATATGAAAGAGTGAGAGAGAGAGATAGAAGCGAAATTAAAATGTAACCAATTACAATTAACATATTATATATATGTAAATGTAATTGCAACAACTTTTCTATTTAAATTATGTACCATTTAAAATATTTACATAGCATTTAGTTTTTTTTTTTTTAAGATGATCAACGACAAAATTTTCTTTGTTACAGTTACAGTATATGCATTCTTTTTTTTTTGTTTTTTTTTTAATTCTTTTTTTTTATTAAAAATTGTTCATTACACTAATTTTGTAACTATTATATTATCCACTTTTTTATATTTTTACACAGTTAATTGGAGTTTCTCAGTTGTTCTTTTTTTAATTTTCTAATTTTATTTATCATACACCAATTTATATATATTTTCTCATTTCTACTCTTCTTTAATAAAACTGTTACTTACAAAATTAAATAATGTAAAAAAAATAATTTCTTTTGTCCTTTCAATTATCTTTTGCCATGATAGCGGATTTTAACTTTGAATTGGAAAGGAAATTCTTAGTTAATTTCCTGAATTTCACCATCTAAATTCGAGATCTGCTGTGGATGATTTGATTTAACCATGCACGACCGAGCCACGGATTTGAAGAGGCTGAAACAAAAGAAGAAATCAATAAATGGTACACCACATTATATAAAGTGTTTTTCTAAATACGAAGCTAATTTGTGAATTGATTTTGTAAAATATTTTATATTATTAATGAAAAAAATTAAAGAAAAAAAAAACAATACATTTTTTGGAAATGAATGCTTGACGTTTATTATTATTGCAAGGTGTGTAATAGACCCTGAAACTATTTTTTATAAAGTTTACTATGTTATTACGCATATCTCTTGAATTAGTGCAATTTATTTCGAGTGTCGTTCAAGTTCAATGCGACATGAAATATGATTTTAAAAAGTATTAACGTTTGGTCGCTAACTTTAGTCCCATTAAACCAAGAGTTGTAAATTTGATAATTGAATTATTTATACCATACATAAATAATAATTGTTTCAATTACAAAAAAAATTTTCCGAAAATAAAGACTGTTAAAAATAACACGATGACATACATTTTTACACATAAATTTAAAATATCTCAAATTATAAGTACATAATAATTATTATCTTAATTTGATTGACAGTGAAATAATTTAAGTAAGTAATGAAATAACTTACTTTTCAATTTCCGGAGCGCAGTGCACAAAATCATGATCCCAGAATTTGTAAATTGGATTCTTAATCAACTCTATGAATGTAATCAATAAACCCCATGGATGTGGACGATTCACAATCAATCGTTCAAGCAGGACTCGTGTGATTTGCTCTTGAATGGCTTCTGAATTGGCCTCTGCAAACAAATGCAAAACGGCACAACTAAAGTAGTGCGTATGACTATTTGGGTAGCGCAATTGATTTGCTATTGCATTCAAGAAAAGATAACGCCCTTCCGTATCTAAATCAACAGCCAAATTCTGGAATATATCCATATGGGCACTGTGTGCTATATTCGAAGTGTTGGGAACGAAGTTTTTGCTCCTGAAATTAAATATAAAAACAATAAAGAATATTATTGGAAATACTGAAAAAGTTTAAGTGTGCATCCAACTTACCTAATGTGTGCAATAGCTTGTGTTCCTACATACAGCACAAGCGCGTTCATTAGAGGTATATTGTACCGTGAACCTGGTTCATTTGATATCTGTAAGTGGCTCCTAAACTCTGACAAAAAAGTAACTGGAGCCCTCGCTTTAAGATATGAATCGAGATCTTTCTTAAAATTGGCCGGTTGAATGTTGACGACATAGTTTGAGAAAATCTTTGGAGCTGTTGCTGTATCGGGCAACATATCGACCTTCAAGTTTGGAGTAAACGGATCTGGTAGACGCATATTTCGTGGGAATGCTGCTAGAATGATGTTGCGCATTTGAATACAATTTGGAGGTATGGCATCACAGAAGCCAAAGTGATAATCGCACAAGAACTCAGGGAAATCGTGCAGAAGAACCAACAACACGCGTAAAGTTCCCTTGTAAAGAACTTGAACTGGTTTAGCCAGTTCTGCATTACGCAGGAACGGAGCCAGATATTTGAACAGATCCATCAGTAGTTGTGCATAAAGCGGCCAACCTTTTTGTTGAGGAATTTGAGCCAGAATTCTTCCCAGGAATATACGATGTGAAATCAACTCCAGCCAAGCATAACAGAAGCCTGCAGCACGTGATGGATTAAGCAGATGGTATGTGTGCGAGAATGCAGTTACAATACTTTGCATCAGTGACTCGAGAACTGCGTCGGGTGAACTTAGCTCAAGGAAGAGCATGATAAAGAAACGATGATAGCCCAACTGTTGAAATGAGCTACCATGGATCTCCTGGTCTTGTAACAGAATGCCCAGAACGATGCCTAGAACTTTGTTTAGTAAATTGATTTTCGTTGTTGGATTTCCCTGATCTCCAGAATGTCTAACTAATAGTGCAATCAGATGGACGAACGCATCGATCCAGTGGAAGATCTTTGTCTTTGCCACTGCTGGATTGTGCGATTGATCATTCAGAATTCTATAAACCAAGTCAATGCAGAACTGTGTGGCTTGACGGAAGAAACGAGTTATCAAATCGTCTGTCTTTAGAATTCCATACAAATTCATCTTCTGGACAAAGGCTCCGAAATTCTTTGTTTCGCGAGATAGATTATTGGATTGCGAGTAGATTGACACCCAGTCTTTGAGGAGGAATTCAGTTTTCTCCTGCAGGCCTGGTGGATCATCAACTTCGTTTGACTGAAAGAAAATATATTTAATTAGAATCTTGATTTTCGCAATCTGTGGTCGTAAACCTTACATGTGACAATCCCGTATGGATGTATTGTGCTGCTCCAGTGGAGTATCGTTCGGCCATGAAACTGCTCGAGTCGTGGTTACCCCAGAGCATCTCAATCATGTGTGTCAGTGCTTCTGGGTATCGATGACGGTGTTGTGGTAGGCGAGCTAACATCTCGATGGTTCCAATGAATTCGCTTTCTGGAACAATGTGACTTGGACGATCATCAACCAGCAAACGTTCCATCAGCTGCATTGCAAACGTAACTGCCATGTAGTTGTTGCCGTTGTCCATGGCATCGCGAAGCAATATGTCCAGCTGCTGAACATTAACCATGTGCGATGAGATTAAAAGCTTAATAGCTTCTACGTTCCAACGAACGTCTTCACGTATTTCAAAAATGCACTTAGTAACAGCACGCTCAGTCGCAACAGTACCAAAAGCTGTCTGAAGCAGACTCAAAATACGCAAATGTACATCACGGTAAAGCTTCATATGAACTTCGTGTTCGGGTATGTTAACTAGGCCCTCTATTAAACCTTCCACAACACGTGTAAGAAGATTCAACGCGCTCTCATTATCACGAATGCGACGCGTTACCATCAGTGCTGTTAGGAGCGCATGCATCTTACTGGCTTGAACTTGGAGAGTAGACACATTGACGGTATTATTAAGGAATCCTTCCATACGAGTTGCTAGTTCGGCGTACATCAGACCCAATTCATCATTTCCAAAAGGAACTTCCTGCTAGAAAAATAATTAAAAATAATCAGTAGTCACATTTATAATATGTACATGTATTTAGAAGAACTTAAAATAAATAATAAAACAGCTTACTTCGATACTCACCGGAATAGTTGCCTTGGGAAGGAAAAGCGCAGCATCACGTTCGGACATTTGCTGGAATCCGGGAATGTTTCTTGCAAATTCGGTGTAAACAGCGAATTGATTAGCTGGTATTCCACCAACTTTTAGGCGCACTTGTTCGGGCATTCGTTCCGATTGATAGGCCAGAGTTTCAGCATCAACATAGCGTCTAGAAATAGTTTCGTAAAACTGTTAGTATAAGAATCTCAACCCAACTATAATTGAAATTTACAAAATTTAAGTATACAACTTACCTTCCTTCTTCGCGGGACATCTTTCTTGTCTCAAAGTCCGGTGCCAATCGGCGGTCAACCTCAGGAGCTGCTTTCTCTGCTGCAGTCTTTTGCACAAAAGCACATGCCAACTCTACATTATCATTTGTCAATTGAATGGCAGCAGCATCAATATCTTGATACTGTGGTCCTTGTGGTGTTGTTGTTATATTTGCTAAGAAAGCCTTCCTTATATTTCCATTTAGTGTCTGCGTGAGTTGATCTTTGCATGTGATCATTGCCATTCCGGCGGACAAGTTACGCACCATCTGATGGGCTGCTGTGCGCATTCTTGACTCATCGGGATCTAATGCAAAGTCCTTTCGGACAATTTGTTCAGTTGTGCTTGATGCAATACGAACGCTTCTATCAACCACAGGCTGTAGCCAGTCTGTGATTGTTCGCTCAATGGCGGTCAACACAATATGCTTCAGATTGGGATTTGTATGTAGGATCGCAATGTTAGGAGAAATCACCACATGCTGAGCGATTAATGAGAAGTTAGTTACGTTGATGTCCACGTAGTTAAAACGAGGCTCTGGAGGACTAATGGTTATGTGACCTGCACTCTCATTGCTGATGCTAGGTGATGGATTCGTATTCGAAGTGTTGTTCATCACCATAGATTGATCAACGTCTATGGAACTAGCTATCGCTTGTTGTTGTTGTTGCTGCTGCTGCTGTTGTTGTTGCTGTTGTTGTTGTTGTTGTTGCTGCTGCTGTTGTTGCTGTTG
This sequence comes from Epistrophe eligans, assembly GCA_951394125.1. Lineage (NCBI taxonomy): Eukaryota > Metazoa > Arthropoda > Insecta > Diptera > Syrphidae > Epistrophe > Epistrophe eligans. The sequence continues at coordinate 94,155,356 of OX596030.1, read as the reverse complement.
TTGCTGCTGCTGTTGTTGTTGCTGTTGTTGTTGTTGTTGTTGCTGCTGGACTTGCTGTTGCACCTGTTGTTGAACTTGTTGCTGAACCTGTTGTTGAACTTGTTGTTGAACTTGCTGTTGAACTTGCTGTTGAACCTGTTGTTGGACTTGCTGTTGTACCTGTTGTTGCTGTTGTTGTTGTTGTTGTTGTTGTTGATGAGCAACACTAACAACTTCGATCGCCTTTACCTTTGGCTGTGACATTTGATGTTCGATACTCATCGACCGACTTGGATCTTTCAAGTATATTATCGGTTTCAACTTAGTTAACTCAATGTTAAGAGTCTTGCAGAGAACCTCGATTTCGAATTTCAAGTTTAACTTGAGCTCAGGCTCCTGATGTAACTCACCGAGAACATTCATTATTGCCATTGTCCATGGATTGGGAGTTTTAAAGACTTTCGACTTGCCACTTGATTCGAGAATCTTCGCAACAAAAGGAACCACAAATAGTAGTTCCTGCTGGCCCTTGTGGTAAGCCTCAGCAAGCAGAGCTTTAAGATCAAGATCTACTTGTAGAATAGGACGATTACGCCCGAGGGTCATCATTCCCAACCAATGGCCGAGGTTCTTCAACAAACTCCGATCAGAGAAATTAATCATGCCCTTGTCGGAACGTAGTAACACTTTGATGTTGCGAAGTGTTTCCTTGGTCACGTATTTGTTGATCTCAGGATTCTTGAGAGCATCCAAGAAATTAAAATACAATGTATGAAAGTTAAATTCCATTGAAGCGCGCTTTAGGACCAAATACTGCGATAACCACTGCCAATATTCTTTGATCATAAGGTCTTTTATCTCTTCGCATTTTTGCGGAATGTTCAACTGGCTGAGATTGTTGAATATGAATGCGGTCTTGTCCTGGACAGTCTCTGGTGGAACGGTGATCTTCTCCTCGTTTGCCTCAAGCAATGTATCAATGTTGGTTGCGTTTGCGATAGACTTCACTCGAGTCACCACCATGGGCTTCTGTTGAGCTGGTGTGGTTACAATATTCCCGGTAACAGAATTGCTACGGTAGAGTGAATCAGGAGCAGGTTGTTGGCCCGGTTGACTTGGCATGATTTGAGACATTGATCCAGGTAAAATGCTGCCTTGACCTTTTGTTGGTGGCTCCTGTTCCATGTAACCACACTCTACGTATTGAATGAGCAATGGCGGAAACTCTTGGAAATGCGGGATCGACCTGATGAACTCGCAGTATTTATTGTAAGTACGGAGACGCGTTTTAAATCTATCTAAGGCCGTTATACCAAAGTAGTACATCTTTGAATTTACTGGTTTTCTAAGAGCATCCAGAACACAACGAAGTGCTAGACCAAGAGTGAAGCAAGTTGGTGCTAAGTTGCGTTCGATTATCCCTCCAAATAACTGAGCAGTGGTCTGGAGTTCCTTATCTGGGTACTGGGGGAAGAAACGATATTCTTCGAAGAGATTTCGCAACATACACTGATAGACCTCCTGTTCTCGTCGAATGTTAGATTCTTTGAAGCGCTGCAGCATTTCCAGAACCTCATCTATAGAAAGCGTAGGATGCGGTGGATGGTTATAAATGCGTTGGAAGTAACTGTTCGCCTCATCCTCAACCTCCTTTGAAACTGGTTGCCCGAGGTCAGCAATAACTCCTTGGTTGACATTCGGAGTTGGCGGTATGCGTCCGAGGTTGTTTGCATTCGGCGGTGCCTGGAGCGCCATTGCCATCGGATAGGGACTGTTTGAGGGTGCAGCATTCATCAACCTGGAAGGCGATGCTGGTGTGGAGACCAGGTTGCCGAGTACATTTCCAAAATTGAATGATCCATTTGGTCCGCCTAGATTCAGTCCAGCTAGATTGGTGCTTAGGTTAGATAGGGTATCCACTGACGGTCCAAACATCTGCTGAGCATTCAGATTTGCATTGAACGGAGGCTGTTCGATGCCGCGATGAGTACGGATTACACCTGGTGGTGGTGGTTGCTGTTGGCGTGCTTTGTTGGCAATCAAGTTGCAATTGGACGTCATTTGAATGATCACATCGCAGAGGTCCTGCGAAACATTGGCTGCACATGACTGCAAACAGGTCAACATTGTTGTCAAGGTTTCGTGAGGAAGTTGAGCAGCCTTTGGTATCTGATCATCGGGTACTTTAGCTCCAGTTATCTGTGGGCAACGGCGTTGAAGAAACTTGATGATGGCTTGAACAAAGGGTTCTCCATGTTCGCGAATTTTGTCACTCAACCATTTCTCGAGCTTAAGGTATTCCCGCCTTGAGGCCAAACATGCCAAATCAATAACAAACAAAAAGCTTCTAGCGTTTAACAAGCTCGAGAGGGCCTTGAGATCTTGAGCAACGTCCAGTATACGTGACAATCTAGACTGATCGTTCTCTCCACGGAGATAGTAGTCGGACATGGCATGCATAATGGTCGGACGCAAGTGCATTGCAAAATTTGCAGAATTCCAAGCGTGATGCAGAATCACACCAGAGTTCGGATGATTTGCTATGAATGTCGGAATCAGATTGTTGTATAGCTCCTGTCTAAAGCCGGTGATCGGCGTTGTGAGTTGAAGGAGCGATAAGACCAAAACGTCGGGGCAATGTTGAGCTGGAAACTTAAAAATTTCTGTAACCTGGGTGTAGGGTCCGTTCTCGCCTAGGAATAGCAACACTTCGACTAAATGCAATGATTTCCATGTGGCAATCTCTTTGTTGTCCGTTTCTGGGGGCGTTTTTAAAAGTTCCACCGGTACCGGAGTGAATATGTAGTCGGCGAAGGAGAACAAATCCGAGTTCTTCAGCATCATCGAGATGAGCGAGAACTGACCTTCGACATTCTGCCAATGGCGGTAAACACATTCTGTTGGGAACACGCTTGACTGGGTCCCAAGGCGGAAAATTGTCAGCAACAAATTAAGGCCAATACGGTCTTTGATTATGAACTCATGGTGGTCGAGGGCAAAACATACCTCCTTCCATGGCAAATTGGGGACGATTTCCTTCAGTGCCTGTACGAATATATCTGGTTTCCATGTTTGAGTGGTGTCACTAGAGGCCTGCGACACTTTAGTATCCTTCTTCGGGTCATTGGCATTGTTGCCACCAGTTACTGTGGTGCTTGTGGTATCATTATTGTTGCTAGCATTGTTGTTGCCAGTATTCTGACCAGGCCAAAAATTAGCTGGAGTTGGAAGATTTACGTTGCAGTCTAATAGAGATGTGTGCGTGCGGCACATCAATCCTATAATTTTAGCCACATCCTGTGTCTGCAGGTCTGCACGTCCACAGCGTAGATGATTCTTGCATTCGTCGACGGTTGATGTAAATTCATAGCCGATTTCCAGGATTAAATTAATCCAGGATGTGTCCATAATATTATTCGCCTGTGTGAGTGTTTCGACTAGATTGTCATAAACTTCTTCAATGGAGATCTCCTCTTGGTGATGTGTTTGATATAAAAACGGGGACAAAATTAGGGGAACTCCTTCACGCGGGAAGTCTTCTCTCAGTTTTTGTATGAACTTCAAGTAGATTTCTTCGTTGAGACCGTAGTTGGTGTAGGTATCACTTCGAAAGAGTGACAGAATCAATTGCAATATGTTTGGAAGGATATCGTTTAGACTACGTTCAGTTGGGGTAGCCGATTCGTTATTTGTATATGATTCGATGAGTTGAGGAATCGTTCGTTTCAAGTGCTCGCTGGCGTATGTTTGATTCTCAACATTGGTAGAATGGGTAAGGGCAAGTGCAACAATTACCTCACTTAGTTTTGAGATGCCAGTTGCTTGAGTTATTTGGGCGATTAGATTTGGTGATGGTTTTAAAGTCTAAAAATATGGTATTCAAGAAACAAAAGTTTTAAAAAATAAAAATATTTGTATAAAGCAATTTAAGATACCTTTTGCGATGGGAAACAATGGTCGACTGAAAAACAGATATTGGATATCGCTGGAGTCTTATCCAGCTGTTTGTTCAATTCGGTACCGAGTAACTTGCAGTGAAACGGTGTACACGTTGGATCAGTAAAATTTACACTTGAGAATAGGCAACGCAGACAATGGCGATCTGCTTCAAGGCCAAATTCGTCTATTAACTAAAAAAAAAAAACAATTTTTGGTTCATGGTTCTGATATCAATGACAATTTTTAAAAATAACACTTTTCAAAAGTTTTTTATTCAAGTTTGAAAAACTGCTAATATAACCGCCCAAAATTTTGAATAGTCAGTAAGTTGTTATTCGAAAATTTAAGTGAAATTTTTGTTCTTGTTAGTTCTCAACCTTTTTTCAAAATTTTATTTTATTAGTTCAATAAAGTTTTAAATTTCATTTCAACATAAAAGGCAAGGTTGGTAACTGCTATTTTCTATTTTGCCCCTTTGTAATCAAAACATCGATTTACATCCATTTCTGTTTGTCAAAGAGAAAGTTGTGTGCACAAATGTTCAGCTAGAATTTTATTGCAAGTTAAAATACATATACATATGTACATTAAGGGTGGTCGTTAAATATTTAGTTTTGGTTTTTATGTTTTTTAGTTCGACCAAATTGATACAAAATAATTTCTCATTTTGTCAAAATAATATCATTTGAGTCACTGTTAGCGGTTAATTTAAAAAAATATTTTGATTTGATAGAAACGGTGTAATTCGAATTAGATGTAAGGCAGCAAAAATATGGATGAGGATGGGGACAAGACAAGAAAAACATCGTCTGGGTTGGGGTCTTTTTTACAAGACAAACTAAATTATTTCTTTTTTTAATTTCTAAAACATAGGTAGGTACCTTCATATATTACATAAATTCATATGGTTATTGGATAAGACCAAAAATCAATAGAAATTTTTTTTGTTTTTATTTTAAGTTTAAAAATGATTCTTTCAAAAAAAGTTCCCTTCAAGCAAAATTTGCTCGAGATCAAAATTGATTTTAGCAAATTCTGTAATTCTTGAATTAAGTGAAAACATGGTTTGTGAAGATTAAAATATTTAAAAACAAATGACTTAGAAAAAAATATTTTATTTTTATATTTTTGAGAGATTCTAAATTCCCTTTACCGGCGATAAGATTAAACAAAGAATAAATCTAGCGAATTGTATTCTTTGGGCTAAACTAGTCGCAAATTAGTCGCAAATCTTGTTGCACGATTGTAACTTATCATCCCAGTCATGCTATACGTATGGCGCAGAGGGACCATGTCAAAAGTAGAGTGATTATTGGTGCAAATGGCGAGTGTAGAAACTCCAACGATTGAGGTGTCTGGGTCCTGTAGAGCTGTGACACCATCTTTCTGGTAGGAAAGCCTTTTGAGTTCTTCCCCGAAAGATACCGCAGTAGGGACCGCCAATCAGGTAGTGTACGGAAATAAAGAGTCTCACCAACTCAGCGTAGACAGACAGATATTCCAGACTTTATTAGTTTATCAGTGATGAATAAAACCAGTTAGTTACTTCTGAACATTAATGAATTTACAATAAACTCAAGAATCACTTTTTCCGTTGAGGATGCATGCGGAAGAAACAAACTCGAAAAATAAAACAGCAAAAGAATTTTTCTTCAGATAATCCAGTTAACTTCCCAAATTCGTTGAACTAACTCTCGAGGTTAACATTAATCTTGTACTGGAAAAAAATATTGCCTTTTTGCAAGTCCGTTCCGCAGAAGTGATGTCGGTAGAATTCAAACTACGCACGGGGCAAAAGAAAGCACACCTGCTACAAATAATTTTTTTTATTTCCTTTCTCTCTTTTTCAATATTCACTTTTCCAAAATGAACTGGATTAAACATGTTTCTTCTACAAACTCTGAAATTATGTACATATGTAGGTAGGTACGTAGTTATGCAAAATGATCCGAAGAAAACCAGCAAATTGAAAAAAAAAAACATGTCCAGATGACCTGTAATTAAACGGAGAATTGGAGACCTAGAACAACTGAACAACTAGACTCCTTTCTACCAGAAATGATGGGTTAAATACTGAAGGTTATAAATTGGCGACAACGACGAAGACATCAAGGTGATGATGGTAAATGGTAAGAGGAAGTAGTAGCAGAAGAAAAAATTATCACAAAACAAAAAAAAGTATACATACCCCACGCACACAAATCTTCACACACACTAGAAGAAAATCTTATTGCTTCAGAAATTTTTCTTACATTCGATTTTAATTGTTTTTTTAATTTAATCACAATCAATTTCTCCAATATTACAATATTGAAATTTTAAGTTGAATATATTGAATGCTGATTTTTTTTTGTTGAAAAAAATATTGTTTTTTTTTTCTTTTTACAATTGATACACTTTTTGCAGAAGTCAGTCTTCTTCGATACACAAAGAGAAGCAAAAAAAATTCATCAAATAAAATAAAACAAAATTCTTGCTAATTTTGAACATTTTTTGAAACATTTTTACTGAATTCGAATGCTCCGAATGCTAAGTGAACGTTTTGTGTTGATTGAAGTCCATTTTTATTAAGATTTTTGTATTAAATTTATCGAAATGAAAAACTCGCGACGGACCAGTGGGAAAATCTTCAAAATGAACATGGCGTCGGCGAAAAAAAAAACTGAGAAAGAGGATGGCAGGCAATGGCATTTGATGGGGTCGATTGTGTTGGTCCTTTCTATCATTTATATGGTTGTCTCTGTCGTGCATAGCAGAAATGTTTTAAAGAAAAGAACAGGTATATATGGTCGATAGAAGAAGTGATGCCAAGAGCGAATTGTTGGAAAAATTAAGAAATATGTTTTTATACTACTTTTTTTCCTGTAAAATGTTTAAGGAATTTCAAAATTTTTAAAAAAGAGATACTAGTAACCTATTCGAATCGAATCAAATTTAAGATTTCGAGCAAAAACCACCCAATCTCATTTACACAGATTTTAAGATTTTGTAATCTAGCAGATTACTGCATAATTTTCTTGAAACAGTGTGAATTTGAAAGCAGAACTGTTTTTCAAGGGCTACTGCCTTTTGCGAGGAATTAACAAATTTTCATCTCTTCTGACGTCAGCCGTTCGGATTCAGCAAAAAATTGTAGGTTCCCTCCATTCCTTTTTTATTTTTAGTATGATGTGAATTCTTCTCTCAGTATAACAGTTCAGTCAAAAAGAATAGATTTTGACAAAATAGTTTATTATATGTTTCGAATACTGTATATTCTTCAGTTGGTGGTATTTTATTCCGTTTTGTGGATTTTTTTTTAGAAAAAATGGAAAACGCAATGGATATTTGTTCGGGTTTTCTATTAACACTGCAATATCAAATTGTATATAAGAAATTACGCTGAGAAATTATAAATTACGAATAAATTTATTTATTCGTAGTTTTGAAATATAAAACAAAATAAGGTTTATTTGTGGTTTGAACGATTCAACGAATTTTGGCAAACTCGTTGCAAAATTCAGAGATTTTGGTTCGGTGGGCTCTAGTCCCATTAAAAAAAAAAGCTTAGCTCACCTGTAAAATAACCAATTAAGGTCAGTTGTATAGACGGGGTTCTTTTCCGATAAAGATCCAGAGTTCAAGGTAGAAACAATAAAAGCTTGAACTCTGGCTGAACCTCGTTTTTTTTAGAACCATCAGAGAAAACCTTAACCGAAAATTTCAAATACAGATTTTGATACGTTAAAAAAATAAAAACAGTTAATTTGGAAGTATGGGCCGATTATAATAGGAGCGTTTCTTTACTTTACTTTGAAATTCTATGAAGTCTGTCTGTACGCTCCTTAACATTTCATAAGAACCATATAATAATTTTCTAGTTAATATTTGAAATTTATAGAGTAAAATAGGATTGGTAGCGGTTCCGATGGATAGAGAAATATTGTTACATTTATCTAACGGAAAAAAAATATATGGAATTAGAAAACATAAATTTCTAATATAAATATAAAATTATATATATAATTATATAAACTCTGTTGTAAATAGTAAATTAATATACTAAATAAACGAATACATATGTACAGAAAGATTTATTTTTATAAATTAAAATAAATAAATATCGCTGACCACAAAGTTTGTTAATTCCTTAAGTGATTAAAAAGTAGAGAATAATTAACTAAATTCTAAGAAAAGTTCAAAGCCTATTTATGATTCAAACCTAAACTAGCTAAAAATATGTTGGAATTTTAACTTCCAATAATTTAAATAAATATATTAACCAGTATTTTGTTGATTACTCAAAATATGTAAATCTAACTTTGTTAAAGCTGCCCATAAACATGCCAATATTTTGGCTCGAAACTGATCTGGATGTGGAATTTTCGACTTGTCAAAAATTCAAATGGCATTGAAGTAATGATCGCTCATTTATTGCGAGCTTGAGATATGATATACGATTTTATTTACTTCTTGCTTGCTCTATTCTCGTGAAAACAAGTAGTTGGAAACAAAGTCTCCTCGTGCCGAAGAGTATTATTATTAGACTGATTTGCAGCCATATTTAATTATGATGTAGCGCCCATTAACACAAATATCGCGAAAAAAGAGGTTCTAAACTCAATTAATTGTAGCATTGGCACATAATTCCAATCCGCTACCGTGTAAGGGTACCCTTAGATAATGATTGTACTACATTCTGGCAGCACTGATTAATATCGTCGATCGCACATCGTAAATACGTAAATTGATTTCTAATTAGATTTCCAAAAATATGCGACAAAATAAAATTTAATTGCACTTTTTTTAAGAAACAAGTTATTACCAAATGTAAAGTAAAAATAGTTCAAACCAATAAAGCCGTTAAATTCTTTTACAGGGCAAAACAATTTATTGAAGATATTTCCAAAATACCTTCCAATATATTTCGAAACAAAAGAATTTTTTGGTCTCGCTAATGACGACACACTACCGAGATGACGAATAATTTTTTTATTTTGTTATGAAATGCTCGATCTTTTATGTTCTAGAAAAACAAAAAAATATACGTGACTTACCTTGGTTAAACTTTCACAAGTCTGTGCGTAGTTCTTCTTGTTCAGATTCTTCACCAAAATACTAATCTGCGTTAGCGATAAATTTAGAGGCTCCAGGTACATAATTCTTCCATCAAATTCGTCGATTGCACTGGTGGGTTAAGGCTTCAATCAATGTTGAAGCTCCCACTGGCGCTCGAACAACAGAATTATCAAAAGAAAATAGAATTCAAAACAAAATGCCAAAACAAATGAAAAGCAAATAAATTGTCCTTTGCTCCTTCAGAAATCGTCAGCAACAATCTTTTTTTCGTATTCGCTTATCGCGCCAGATAGAAAAAACTGATCATAAATTTACTTTAGAAAAAAACAACCTATCGTCGTGGTTTGTTCTGACGACAACGCTGCGATGTGCGATGGTGGTGCTTCTTTGGGTTTTGGTGCTGAGTACTGCCTTCCGCCTTTTGGCCCCAGAATGTGGGGCCAAAAACTTTTCACTTTCTGCTCGTTGCTTTACTTGGCCTTTTCTCCGTCGTTTCGTTCCACTTATTCACTAGACAATTTGTTTTTAATCGTATTTTAAGAAATCGTTTTAAATAAATTAGAATTTTTATTTTTTATTATTATAATCGGCCAATCGCACAATCAAAATCGAAACCAAATGAAACGAAAAAAAAAGAAGACTTCTTCGCGAAAAATTCAATGGGAATGAGAGAAAAAAGTCTTCCTCTCGACTCGAATGGCCGTTTTGTCTCCGTCACACTTTAGTTCGAAAAATGATGTCGTCGTCAATTTCGAAAAAAAGTGAAAAGCTCATCGATAGACGAGAAGAATATGGATGTGAAAATTTGAACTACGAATGAAGATAGATGCGATTCGATTAATCGAAAAGTTAAACGCTGCGATTTGAAACTTTCAAAAAGTAAAAACGTTATTTGTTGCACAATTTTACAGAGGTGTACGCCCCATCCCGTGCACTGTCAAGCATGCTGGATGGATTTCCAATTTTTTTATATTTTGCCGGCATGAGAAGCATATTTGAGAATATGAACGCATTCTTAAATAAATTGCACACAAAGTAAGAAAATATTAGAATAGCCTTAACTACATTGGCCAAAAAAGTGTAAAAGTACAAAAGTGAAAATTTTCAAATTCATTTTCGGATAGTGCTTCTAACTGGGAAACTCATAAAAATGATGCAAAAATCTTAAATTTCGGTCAAAAAAATTATATATTCTTTTTTATAAAATAACTGCGCTAGCGGGAAAAAAATGTTATTACTTTTGCAAAAAATGGTTAAGGCTTTTACTACATTAACAACTTTTGCAAAATTGCAAAAGTAAAATATTTTTTTTCCGCTAGCGCAGTTATTTTGTGAAAAAGAATATAAAATTTTTTTAAACCGAAATTTAAGCTTACTGCATTATTTACTGCATTATTTTGTACTTTTACACTTTTTTGGCCAATGTGATTAAGGCTTTAGAATATTTTTTTTTAAACATCAAATCGGTGGATTTTTGTTGTAATTTAGCCTTCTCTTTTTTACCCATATAAAATTCACTGGATGTACTACTTTTCATATTAATACGACAGGCAGGTAAAATTTAGAAGAAATCCAAAGTCCCTTTTCATTCGAGAAAACAAGTTGCTGGAGATTTTTTGATTTTACTTTTTTAACTCGGAATACTCTAAACTCTGAGCTCTCGACCTGCATTTATTTTTGTTATTAGCTCAGAGCTCGATCGAAACTCGCTCGATTAGCTCGGAAAAAAATTATCGAGCACAATTAAGCAAAAAGCTGAGTCAACTTCACAGAATTTTCATGTAATTTGACAGATCATATGACAGTTCAGTGCTCTATTGTGTTTCTCAAATAGATTGAAGTGCTCTGATAACGCTCCGTTAGGAGCAGGCGCTAAAAAACGCCTAATAAATCCCGACCAACTTGTTTCCTCGTGTGAAAGGGAACATTCTTGGTAAGACACCCGAACGGGTCCATTTTATTCCAACTCTTCGACACTGGAAAGCCAACTGTTTTTGACACCCAACAGCTGATTGGTGGTAGGCGCCTTGACCTTGTCCCTAAAGGGCTAACTTTTTTAAGAATTTTTGTATCTCGTTTCGTTTGCAGAACTAATGACTTGTGTACGAAAATAATTTGTATCAAATCGACCGATATGACATTTAATTCAATTAATTCATTCATTCATGTAAATAGCTCAAATTTCGATGAAAGTACGTATATTCCCATTGAAAATGAATTCAAAACAGTATTTGAAATTCTTCACAATGTTGAGATAAGGTAGAACAAGCGAATAAATATTCATCTAACAATGTACCTACTCATATCGTAATTTTTTTCTTTTATTTCAGACAACAACTTTTCGCATGCATTGAAAAGCTCAAAGCGAGTGCCAACAGCAGTTCTTCAAAATCAATCGCGAAATCAAATAAATATCGTGAAGAAGGGAATCGGTTGTTTAGGGCAGATAAAAAGGGCAACGCACTTGCAGCAAGTCGATTATATACAAGTGCCATTCTTGCTGCTCCAAAGGACAGTGCAGCTCTGCCACTAGCACATGCTAATAGGGCGGCTGCTTTAGTTGAGTTTGGATATTACTTTGTAAGATTATTTTTGTATTTATATTTTTTTTGATTATGGAGTCTGTTCAGAAATCATTTAAATCAGCTTAATCTGCCTAAATATTTAGTCATGAAGTTGAGGCTAAAGTAGTATTTAAAAAAACGTTTAATTATGGCACAAAAACTTAAGCTCGACACAGAATCCATAGTAGTTGAAAATCTCATTGAAATCTCCTTTACGAACGGAGTATTTCAAATTATATTTTCAAAGCTACATCATAACTACAACTTCTTTAAATATTGTTAAGGCACTCTATAAATTCTAATTTTATGAAACAATTTCTAGGATGCATACTGTGACTGTGATCTCGCATTAAACTTAGGATATCCAAAAGAGAAACACATTAAAATCTTAATGCGACAAGCTTATTGTTCTGTTAAATTGAAAAATTATTTTAAACTAGAAGATGCTCTAGAAAAGTTAAGAGACATGCAAATAAGTAAGCAATATGTCAAGCAAAGAGAAGATTTTGAAGAGCAGTTGAAAATAATAGCGGAATTGCCAAGAAAATGGAATCAAGATGATCCACATGATTACAAAGTTCAAAATATGTAAGAATATAGTATAATTATTAAAAAAATAAATTTATCATATTTTTGTTTTCTATTTTAGCTTATTGCATCCGCAAAAAGGCCGATACATGACTGCCTGGAAGGATTATCAAACAGACGATGTTATTTTGTCTGAAAAGGCCTTTGCTTTTGTTCCTGTCAACAATGCCAAGATTTGTTCCTACTGCGCAAATGAACAATTTATTCCCTATCCATGTTATTCTTGTTCCAAGGTCGTTTACTGTTCACAATATTGCAAATTAGCTCATGAAACAATCCATCAGTACGAGTGCTTTGCCCACAAATCTGATTTATTTGAATCCCTTGGTATCACCCATTTGGCTATGCATACTCTAATTCGTGGACTGCCTGAGATTCTTAGTGAGCTAACCAACTGCACGAGTGGGGAAGAAATATGGAAAAAAATTATATCTATTGGCAAATCTCGGAAAAAAGGTTACCCGGAGATTCTTTCTTTATATAATAACCTACAATTACTCAGCCCAAAAAATGTTCGTGTATTGGCATTGGGTTCAATAATAGGGGCAAACTATTTGGTTTCTTGTACAAAATTTTCAGAATTATACATTAAAAGTCCCTGCAGTTCTTTAGATTGGTTAATAATTATATCGGCACTAATTTTACGTCATTCCGTACAAATGGCAGCCAACGCACAGTCAAGTGTTGCAGTGGTTTTTGTGGACAATTCACATGATTTCGTAGCATTGGCTGATATTTGGATGAAACCGCAACATCTCAAAAAACGTCTCTTGCATGGATTTCGAGATATTGTTGTTAATTTTGCTGGAATATATCCATACTTAAGTTTGTGTAACCATTCGTGTGAACCATCTTTGCGGCTTAATTTTGATGGGAATCGCTTAATTTGCAAGGCTCGTAGTGAACTTAAAAAAGGAGACGAAGTTTTCAACTCGTATGTTTTAGACTGCAGGAATAGTTCCAAAAGTAATCGTACGCATGAACTCAGGACATTGTATCATTTTGATTGTGACTGTAAACATTGCGCCCCAGAAAACAACGACGAGGAATATGTATGTAAATTTATTATTAACTATAATGCAAATAGAATATTTATTTTGTATTTTCTTTTATATTAATTTTCTTTTCAGCTTAAGTTTCACAAATACCGTTGTAGAAGTACGAATTGTAATAAATTGTTTTCACCACCAATCGATGATATACGCTGGTGGTTAAAAATTGCAGAAAACCATGGAACATCAGTAAAATGTCCTTTTTGTAAAACTGCCATAGAAATCGATTGGTTTATCAAATTCGAGAACCTTTTTCAAGTTGGCATTTTGAATAAAGTAGAACTAATAGAGGCATTTAAACTATTTAAATACACTGAGCAGATACTATATGTCAGCGAATTGCGACAGTATTTGGCTTATAAAATAGTGACTTCGTTCTTTGAAATGTGGAAAGGTGATATAGTGAAACTAGAATGAATACTTTATTTAATTTTTTTTTTGTTTCAGATGATGTAGTCGAGGAAATGTTGTTAAAAGAAATTGTCCAGGTTATCAAAGATTGGCTGGATCTTATTGAACAACAAAATGATGTTGAATCGGTTCTATATGCAACCACTTCAACATTCGCTCTTGATATAATGGCAGAAGGAAAATTTTTCGATTTTGACAAAAAGAAAATTCGAAGATCTTTTGATATGCTATCAACAGAGCTCAAACCAATTTTCGAAAACTACATTAAAGACTATATTGGAGAAAGATTTGACGATTATGAACCATAGCAGAATTAAAAAAAAAAACAATTTTTATAAAGCTTTTGAATGATATTTTTGTATGTGATATTTATGCAAAACATAATCCGTATTTCAAAAATGAATACAAACTTTTGTTTTACATAATATATCTCTTTTCATTAGTAAGCTTCCCGGATATCCTATAACTGTCCATTTAATTTTAATTAAATTAAAAAAAAAACATTCAAATTTAAATGGAAGAGACTTGTTTTTAAGCAGACAAACGTAGTTCTGAAGATTCGTATTTGGAACCAAATGCGAAGTTTTGTATTGGTTATTGACTACTATGCGGATACAAAAAAGACTGCACTGAAGGGTTGCTCTAAATCAAAAGTAGGTTCAGCAAATATTGTACTAAACTGTTTTCGACAGTTTACTTCTTTGTCTTGATTTTCACAGTTTACTTCTTTTGACTTGATTTTTATTACGATTAAAATTCATTTTAAGGAACGAATTAAGACCGCAAGGACAAACGATATAAATTTATAGCAAGATAGTAAAATTAAATTACACATTGCGAATTTAATTTCTAAGATGATATGGATCTACTAGATGGCTGCTAGAAAGGTGAGGTCGCACGGTCATTGTACTACCGCGTCCATTTATAATTTTAAAATTAATAAAAAACAACTTGCAACATTGTGAACCTTGTATTTGTTCAACCTAAAATGATAAGGGTATCTTTGGAAAGTAAATATAATCATTAAACAGAAATCTTATTAAATTGTTTCAATGTAAGCAAAACCGCTTTGAAAAATGCAAAACCCGAGTAAAACTATTTTTCAAAACGTATTTTGCAAAATTAAGTACGACAAAATTTTGTAAGACAAAAATTTGAACGTATAACTCCAGACTGAAATAATACACGCACTTAAAAAATTTCTAAATTCTTTTAAAGTTATTTATGAACGCGCTCATATTAAAGTGTTGTCATTTATCAATTTACTGACAAATGTTAACCCAAATTTAAATGTCATCCACATATATTTACCCTTTTTTATCAGTTCTTCAATATTTTATTTTTATGTCGCCCCTAAGAAAAATTATATTTTAAGAAATTGCAATTAAAAGTAATTTAACTTGAATGGATTTAACACAACTCGAACAAGAAGCTCGACAGGCAGCACTGAAAGATGTTAAAAACATGCTGCAGCGTCCGGGTCAATTAGAGAAAGTCGATCAATATCGTCATCGGGTTGGGCGTAAAAAAGCCTCCGTCGAGGCGTTACTTAAGACAGGGATGCAAAATCAGCTGGAAGGAGTTCGTGTTGGCCTAAAGCAACTGGTTACATGTTTGGAAAATGTCAAAGATGTCGTGGTAATAGTGAAAGAAGTCGATGGTCTTTTAGCTGGGGTGCCAGAGATCTACGATGCCTTGGAAGTTGTTCGCGAAGAGAACACCAAACATTCGCAATACGCGACTGCAATGGAAAATCTGAAGCATATATTTAATGTGCAATCAAGTGTTACCAAGACTATGCAACTGATAGATGAGGATAAACTACTCAATGCCCATCAATGTCTCTCGGACTTGGAAAATTCTCGAGATGATCTGTTATACGAACTGCACAAGCAATCCAAACAACATGCCAGCGATAAAATAACATTGAAGAGGCATTTCGAGAAAGTCGAGACTGTGTCACAGGCTCTGGAGAAAAAGATTCGATTGATTATGAACCGTACATTGAACACGGTGCGCAAGGAACCAGTTGTCATTGTGACTGCATTGAGAATCATCGAGCGCGAGGAGAAAAGCGACCAATTCGCTTTGCAGCAGCAGAAGGTAACTGGTTTCCTGCCACCAGGCCGACCCAAGAACTGGCGTCAAATGGCCATGAATGTTCTGCGCGAAGCTGTAGTCACTCGAATTGAAGGCTCCAAGGTTGAAGAACGTGCTGACAATAAACTTTGGCTAGTTAGAGATTTGGAAATCACTCGACAAATTATCCTGGAAGATCTTCGTGTGGTAAAGTCATTGTGCATACCGTGTTTTCCACCACACTACGATATTTTCAACGAGTACGTTAAGCTATACCATCAAGGGTTATCCGACTATGTGAGTATAATAATGTAGCCTCAAGAAATGCATAACTAGCCACATAATTATGATTAAGTTTATTGATTAAGGGAAAGAAAAAAAACAGCAAATTTGTATTATAAACCTAAACCAAGAAGCAAAATTAATTATAGGTAGGGTCGCATGAACTTGCATTTACTTTTAATGTGTAGCTATATCAATATCAAATTGGCTTTAAAATTAAATTAAACCGAATTTGATGGCCCCAATATGTTTTCCATCAATCAACTAAATCAATAGTGGGTTTTTTGATTACCTGGATTACCATGATTTAGAATTGTTTAAAGTTTAATTTGTATCAAGTTTATTAATTTGTATTTTTTTTAGTTGGATGGCATTGCTAAGGGCGGCTTGGAAGGCAATGAATACGTTTCCTTACTTTCGTGGGTGATGAACACCTACCCAGGAGTTGAACTTATGTCCCATCCTGACCTTAAGGTTGACGTTCACTCTTTGATTGGTCCTCTATTACGTCTTGAGCATTTAAAATCCCTCGAAGGTGAATATCTCAATAACATGCGCAAAAACTATCAGGATTGGATGAGCAAAGCTTGCGAAACAGAGAAACAAGAATGGATGTCCGATAGTCCACCAGATCAGGATGAACAATACTATCAGAGCTCAGCTCCAGTTATCATTTTCCAGATGATTGACCAACATTTACAGGTCACTAATACAATTCACGTTGAACTGACCTTCAAAGCTCTTGTGCTGAGCATTCAACAGGTTGAGATTTTTGGTCAGAGCTACTTACAGGGAGTAATCGAGTTAAAAGAGCACCATTTCCGCAACCGAGATCAAGTGAAATTCTTTACGCACTACATTATTACCATTGTCAATAATTCGCAACAAATGATCGAACTCGCTCAACAAATGAAACAGCTTTACTGGCCCAAATCTCGTACCGAACACTACGAAGATTTTGAGAAACTTTTGCAGACTTTCAAAAATATTCGTGGCCATGCAGTGGGTTATCTCCTCGAAGAAGCCTTTCTTGACATGGAAGTTCACTTCAATGATTTGTTCACATTAAAGTGGTTACAAAGTACCGTATCCGTGGATACCATTTGCGCAACTCTAGACGATTACTTCCAGGATTACAATCACTTACGCCCCATAAACTTTGAATTAGTAATAAATGAAGCGCAGAATTTGGTGGCCAAGCGTTATATCAAAGCTCTGCTATCGAAGCGTCTCTCCAGAACCCGTCAAGAGGTCGAAGCAATTACGAAAAAAATCAATCAGGAAGCTCGTCGCTTTAAGTTATTCTTCGAGAAGATAGCTCCGAATCTATCAATGTCCGAGTCACCAATTGATCTTATTTCGACCCTAGCCAATTTACTTGTTTGCGATATTGAACTTTTGGTTTTGGATTTGCACACTCTGTTGGGCAGTTGTCCATCTTTGAGTGAAGATCATATAACTAGATTATTTTATATAAGAAACGATGTTAAGGTTAATGAGATCCGAGAGAAGGTTCAGGACGCCATGAAATCGAAAAAGGCGATGGTTAGTATTGCAAAGCAAGACTGCATATTCCGTGAAATAGTATTTAATGATAAACTGTGGTAAATATAGTAATTTATAAAAAAATAAATAAATATGTATAAACAAAGAACAATGTATATCAGGCTGAATTTTCTATTTAAAAACATGAACTTTAGGTGAAAAATTGACGAAATATAAATAAAAAACAATTATTGGACGCCGCTATCAGAATTCACTATTATAGCGCTATTTTAAAAAGCCACACCAAATCCCAGGGTGTTGAAAATTAATTGCTTCTTCATTTGGAACTAAATAATAAATCAAATTACCAGAAACTCTTATATAAACTTTACTTTCAATCGTTAACGGTCTATGAATTTCGAAGTTTTTGGTCTCCGTGTCTGATGTGAAGGTGCCTAGTGTTCTTAGTATAAATCCAACAATAATGCCCATTTCGGTAATTATTATTACCCATTTTCTCAAAAATAAAACGCATTCTTCTACCTGTCGGTTAGTCTGAAAGCTCTCAAGTATAACAGAGACCGCTGAACCGGTTGTCGGGTTGTGCTAAAAACTGATTAAACTCTCTGCGTAGTAAAACTTTAGTTTTTTTTTTAGTTTAGTAGAAGAATTTCAAGAATTTTGGCATATTTTTTGCACACTTTTAAAGTGAAAAAAAAAGAGATAAAGCGGTTATTAAGTTTCACACTTTTCCTAAAAATATCGCTATTATAAATAAAAATAAAAGTTGAAATGTATTCAGCAGGTGAAGATAGACGAGGCACCAAAGGTAAGTCGAACATGGAGAAATGGGAGACAAGAAAAAAAAGGCATTCAATTTTCTTCTTTACAAATGTGTCTCCTGTACCATTAACGACACTTCTAGGCAAAAGAACATTTATAGCAACTCAAAATACCGAAATATGAATCATTATAAAGAAACTTTCGCTTTCATAATTTTCGGAATAAATTTTCCTAAATTCCGATTGTGCGCAGTGTACAAAAAACGGGCATCATATGTTTCATATTATGACATGACAGTTGTTTTTTTGATTGTATTCAATATACCACACCAAAGGGTGGCGATGGTCGACAAGTGGCTATGAAAAGGGGTAGTTTTGAATTTCTTATTTTTTTAAAAAGCGCTTCATACAAAAATTCGTTTTCTTTACTCAATGCAATTGCTTTCGTGTTGTTTTTAAAGAGAATGGTAAAAAAACTGATTGAAAACATACATAATATGTACATATGTATGTATTTCTTAAAAAAAAATAATGCTCATACGCCATACACACGATATTTTTAAAATAAAGCTGTAGGTATAAGATATTACAACCATTAATAAATATTAAGCCCTGGACAAAGTTTGGCGATTTAAATTCTTTTTTTTTGTTTTAACTTCAGTATTTGACAGCAAAACTGATAAATTTTGCTGGGGAATCCAGGTTAATATTTCCGACAAAGCAAATCGTTTACCATCAATGAAATTAAATTAACTAGACATTATAAAATTTACCCTATGTCACCAGAAGTAATACGAGTATGTGTTCGTTTATATATTTAAACTTCCACTAACTGGATTTTTATAGACAAGGGTGTCTTGATGGTTGATAAACTCTACAGCATCAGTTCTTAAGGGGTGCGTCAGGGTAATTCCATCAGCTCGTTTATAAATTTTTGAATTTTCTCCATCCCTTAGTTTTGCAAAATATTCTCTTTTGCATTATCAAGCAATCTTCTATCCTTTTCAAAGAAAATTATTATTACAAATAGTTTTTCATCGATTTAGCGGTCCACTATCGAGAGGGAAACTTATGCCGTTGTAAACGCGCACCTTCATCCAATAATATCATCCAATCTCTGTGTTACCTTCTCTCGGTTTTCGGAGTGGTTTTCCATTTAGGAGTTAGTTTAGTTTTAGGTTGCTCGCAGTTCGCGTGCGTTGGCGCTCCGGATCTTAAATCTGATTCATAGCCAAATAAATTGTTCTTTTTTTTCTGCACCTAGAAAAACATTACATTCGCAGATTATTTTTCCTTTATTATTTAAACAAATGGTGCAATTAAGAGAGCGCTGCTTAGCCTAAGGAACTACAATATTCTATTTTTATAACAATATAACCAAGGGGGTGAGTGTATAAAACAACGAGTGAGTGGTTTTTAGCTAACCATCGTTTACTTTTTTTTTGTTGTTATTTAAAAGAAAATAATTACGTACATAGATATATAAATTAAATTGAAATCCCAGAAGCGCAGGGTTTTATAAAAAAAAATCTCATATTGATATCGGCTTTAGGGGTTGTGTTGGCGTTTTTTTTTTTTAAGGAGATTGAAAAAAGTGACAACAAATCCTTCATTTAACTAACTAAAGTGTATGTCTATTAATTGTGTTTAGGAAAATAGTTTTCAAGGTACTTATTTTCGCATAAGCTAAGCGCACGTGTCGCGTCGGCGGCGGAAAACCTAATTGAAAGAAAAGAAGACAAAACTATTTTTTTTTTGCTCATAACAAGATGTACCTATAAGTGGAAAATTGCTCTTGTTCACTTTGTGTGTATTTCTATTTTATTTATTTTTTTAAATTTTCTTTTCGCGCTTAAATATTTTGAAATGATTATGTATATGTATATATTTTACGATAATCGTAATATCCCTTAAGAGATATGGACGAAAAATTCGATGGTTACATGATTGACATAATGCCAAAAGTTTATACATTGAAATTTACAAATTTATTGAAATTCAAAATTCGA
Organism: Epistrophe eligans; assembly: GCA_951394125.1. NCBI lineage: Eukaryota > Metazoa > Arthropoda > Insecta > Diptera > Syrphidae > Epistrophe > Epistrophe eligans. Next base: position 94,135,128 of record OX596030.1, on the reverse strand, counting down.
TTAAACTTAAATTAATTAACAAAAATAGTTAAATTTTAGTTTTTGTTCTATATTTACAACTACATATATGTGCTATCTGCTTATTTATAAAATGTTTTATAAAAGTATTATTTATTATATTATTTATAATTTGTAATTTGTGTAATATTATGTTACTTTAAAATTCCGAAATGTGAATATTTCATTTTTTTAATGAATTATGAAAACACAAAATTTCGAAGTTTTACCAATTTCTGAAAAATTAACCGGAAAATTTTATAAGTCCTACATTTCGGAGTTTTACAGTGAAATACATATTTCGATATATACGGAGCTTTGTAAACTACTACTAATAGAGATTCAGTGCGAAAATGCAGCCTAGAAAATTGCATGCCTCCTCCAAGATTATTATTATTTCGTATTCTTTGAAATTTGGGGTGAATCTCACAATAGGCGAAAAGTGTAATGTGAAATTTTCCGGGTGAAAATTTTTTCGGGCGGAACTCATAATAAGGCTGATATTTCTTGTTATCGTTTACTTTCCAAAACAGCTAATTTTACCAACATGCTTAAAAATATCTTGTCAACAATTAATCAAAACAATAATGATTTCCCAATAAGTGTAACATTTCTCTGTCCATGACTGTGTCTCTTCATGTCTATGTATCGTATTATTAGTGAGAACAATTTTGCGGTTATAAAAAATGCTATTAAATATCATTTGCATACTTGCAATAATTAACACTAACCAATATAATTATTAATTCTGTTATAGTTATTTTAAAACCTTCATTGTGACCTAAATAAAGTAAATTTGATATTAATGTGGCTTTTTTCAACAAATTATATAGTTTTATACTTTAGATATGTACATAGTCGCCATTAATTAAATTTTTATACCAAATATTTTAACACTTTAATTTTGTTCGCTTTTAAGGATCAAAAACTTTCAATGCGTGTAGGTTCATACATTATGAAAGTACAACATACAAAATAATGATTTCACAAAAAAATATGGTTAATTTGTTGTTGTAAGATAAATCTTCTAAACATTCTTATTAGGTTATAAATGCTTTCATTGTTTCTACTTTCCTGGAAAGTATTGGTTTTGGTCTCACTCTCATGTAAATAATTTCTAGATTTTAGTCAAAAATAACAATACGATGATGGAGAAACCCTGAGCGTTGCATCATTCTGAACGCGATGCGAATCTTTGAACATTCTTCAGTCGCCAGAAATTCGCTCCGAATGTTTCGCGGCAGCTTGGGGGAGCCTTTAGTAAGCAATTATTAGGCCTGTTCGTTTGCTTTCAAAAACTGACAATTTTAAGATATGTACATAGGTATATGAATTTTGGGCTAAAATTGTTAAAAATTTACAGTTTTGAAAAGTAAACGAACAGAGGTATTTTATATCAGCAAAATTATTTCTTAATTTTTCAAATTTTGAGAGAAGTTCTATTAATAAAAATGAAAGAAATTAAAAAAGGAAATTTGACCAAAGTGAAAAAAATTACGAAAAAAGATATAAGACCTGGAGATAAATGTAAAATATATAAAATATATTTTTTTTAAGGTTTGAATGAAACAACTAACAATTAGGTGAACTACCACCAAGTTTTTATAGACTGGAGTTATAGCTTGGTGGTCTTACATGCGAGTGTGTTATCACATCCTTTCATCTTTTCATCCTTTTCAAATATAGTTTTTGTTTACCAGTGAAGTTTTGGGAGCCATAAGAAAAAAACAAATTAAAATGAATGCATTCACATAGGCCCAAATATGTAATATGTGTATAGATATTGAAGTTTCTCCCCTCATAGTCATAGGTCCTTAGACATTCAAAATGTTAAATCTTTAATCTACCAGACTTTAAGTTTCATTTTCAAGAAGAGATTCACTAGGCACTTAACAATAGTAGGTATAGGTATACCAACCTTCTCATAAATTATTTTACTAAAACTTAAACCTATATGTAAGCACCACTTTAAAATATATATTGTGTATTCTACATACAATATATACATATCTACTAACAAAAATGTAGGCGTTAACAGGATTTTCCGGAGGCAGTCGGTGCTCCGAAAGCTAAATATGCCACCTTCATTAACCATTACGACACTTTCGCTAAAGTAGATTGCACCAAAAGTAAAATCTCCTCCCGTCACATCTCAAAATTAAGTTGCATATTCGCTTAGGGAAACATTAAGCCGGCAGTGTCAACTTTTAAATTTGTTTGCTTAGTCGAGCAGTAAATTATGATTTTCTATTCACAAGCAAATGACTTTGAATGAGCCATAAGCTATGGGGGTTAGTTGATGATGGTGATGGTATAGGTGAGGTAGTGGGTGCAATAGAGATTGCATATGCTTATACTCCCTGGGGGAGGAGGGAGGTGTGCTGTTAGATGGTTATAATGGCAATAGAGTACACACATAACATGCGACTGAGGTTATTTACATTTTGGTAGCTCTTTTCCAGTCAGCCTTCCATTCCACCTACTGCTGATTGATGTGATGGCGGTGAGTTTATTATGCATGTGCTGCAAGCTGCATTAAAATTCTTTGACCTCGACCTCTTGGAAATATTTTTTTTCTTTTTCATCCTTCTTTTTCTATTCAATTAAACCTATTTTTTGTTTCACGTTTCGCTAATCAGACTCATCGTTTGCCTGTTACAGGACGCTTTGCTTTCATTTTGAGTTCTTTCAAGTGAACATTATCTTCTCTGCTCTGCAAACTAATGTGTTTTTCAACTATGAAGATATTTAATTTTTTTTTAAAAAGAAATGAGTGCACTCCTTAGAAGAATAATAATTGTTTGTTTGTGCCGACTGCATTTGAGATAGAATACATATAAATGTTGATGTATAATATACGTCGGGAAGAATGGTGACAGGATATATGTATATAGGACTTTAAATTTATGATGTTGAAGTGAAGACAAAGATGGAAGCCTGTATCTTAGTATTTAAAGTCACTCAGTGGGGTATTTGGATATAAACATACTTGGAAACTGAAGAAGTGTAACATTACCATTCCTGTTTGCGTGTATTTATACAGCAGGAATGGGGTTGACCTACAGTTTGCTGCTTAATCCGAACGTCAAACGCACTTCATCACGAGAAAAGAAGTTAGTCAAAAGTGCAGTTTGTACCTAAAAAGAAATAACAACGGCAAAGTTTCTAAACATCAGCTGTTTCATATTTAAGGCAAGGGCAAGCTGAATACTTTTTGCAAAAACCCTTATTCTTTCAGGTCAATGGAGTTTCGAATAAATTGATTTTAAGAAGCAAAGTGGGAGAAAGCGCTATTGGCCGCCACTTAAAAAAATAAACTATTCAACTTATAAACTTATCTGTTAAAAGCACATATTGAACACTCTAAAGATAAGATAAAATCTATTTAAATTTTGTTTGTTTAGGATAACAAAAGTCCAAAAATAAAAATATAAGATAATAAACAGAACACAAAAATTCCACTACCGAGCAAAGCGATTATCTGAACTAGGGTTCGGAATTTGTGTTTGATGGTTGTTTTTAGTGATCACTTATCGTTATCAAAACTGAAGAAATTGTATATAAGCAAATGTTAAGAAGAAATTAGGTTAGTTATTGTTATATGTTAATTATTCTAATCAAAGTTTATAAATTTCCCCCCACCAGAGGTAAGGGGTTTAAAAACATATCCTTTTCAATGATTGGCTTCAAGCCAACTGATTTAGTTGATTTTTGAATTTCATTGCAAAATTTACTTTAGTTTTCTTCACCTAACTATCAGTATTTTTTTTTTGTTTCAGATTTTTCTCCACTAACATAAACTAAGATATGAATACTGCAAAAGTAGTAGTTATTGGGGCTGGACCTTCTGGCATAGCAGCTGCTACAAAACTTCTTGAACTTGGCTTCCAAAAAGTGATGGTTATCGAAGCTGAAGATCGTATTGGAGGTCGAATACATACAATACCCTTCGGCGATAATGTCATAGACTTAGGAGCACAATGGTGTCACGGCGAGAAGGATAACATAGTATTCGAACTTGCCAACAAGCACAATCTTTTAGACTCTACTGGTGGTGTTTATGAAAACTATGAATGCGTTCGTTCAAATAAAGAAATCGTCCCGGTTAAAGTAAGTCAGCGGTTAAAAGATATTGTTAATGATAGTTTAGTGACTAGAAAAGTGGATCTTATAGGAAATAGTGAGTCTTTGGGAAGCTATGTTTCCAGGTTTTTCTTTGAAGAATTACAAAGAACTGAAAATTCGGATATTGATATAGAAATAGCGAAAGAATTCTTTGAAAATTATCAAAAATTCGAAAATTCCGTTGAAGCTTCCGATTCATTAAGTGATGTGTCTGGCAAGGGCTATCTTGAGTACTGGGAATGCGAAGGTGATATGCTATTGAACTGGAAAGACAAAGGTTACTTGAAATTCTTACAGTTTTTGATGAATTCTGATGAAATGGGCACTGAACTAGGAGTACTAGATCAGCGGGTGGTTCTAGGAAAACCAGTGAAGCAGATTAGTTGGAATGATGGAGAGATTCAAATTAAGTGTGAAGATAATAAGATAATCGAAGCTGATCACGTTATAGTGACAGTGTCATTAGGAGTCCTCAAAGAAAAACACTCGAAACTTTTCGATCCAAAGCTGCCAATACAGAAAGTTCGAGCCATTGAGGGTATTGGCTTCGGAACTGTTAATAAGATCTTCATAGAATTTCCCGAGCAATTCTGGCCAAACGATTGGACTGGTTTTGCATTGCTATGGAGAAAAGAAGATCTTGATGAGATACGAGGAACGAATCGTGCCTGGTTGGAGGATGTTTTTGGTTTTTATTCAGTAAGCTATCAGCCAAAAATTCTAAGTGGTTGGGTGATTGGAAAGAATGGACGGCATATGGAGACGTTGCCCAAAGATGAAGTGCTAAGTGGTTGTATGTACCTTTTCAGGAAATTCCTCAAATGGGAAATTCCTACGCCTGTGAATTTCAAGACATCAGCTTGGTTTATAAATGAAAACTTTCGTGGTTCTTACTCCTTCCGGTCTATATTGACAGAAGAACTGGATGCATGGGCAAGTGATTTAGCAAGTCCATTAAAGGATTCGAACCAAACACCAGTTGTTCTCTTTGCCGGAGAAGCGTCAAGTGATCATTACTACTCAACAGTCCATGGAGCAGTTGAAGCAGGATGGCGTGAGGCAAATAGATTATTCGATTTTTATAACAATGACATACTGAAGTCACAATTATAACACGTTAAGGATTTTAAGCGCTAATCGAGAATGATAGGATCGAATAATATTCTTTGAGAGCCCTTATGAAGATCTTCCAGGAAATGCTTTATTACGAGAGGCTATATACTTTTTAATTTGAGCACTAGATATACCTTTATATTAATTTTTCATTATAAAATTATTATATACGCAATTGCATTGGAACTGTAGCCTCTTACTCCGCATGAAAGAATATCTTGAATATAATAAACAAGATAATAAATAATGAGGTAAATTTGAATGTTTAAAGAAAATGAAAATTTAATAAGCAGTTTTCTTTTAATTTACAGACCTTGACATGTTGGAAAATCTCAAAGAAATAGTGCGCGTTTAAGGTCCTGAACTTTTCATACATGGTAAACTAATTAGATAAAAATTTATTCAATTCAGTTTTTTTATCTTAATTAGGAACCAAACAAATTACCTAATATAAAAATTCTATAAACAAAAAACAATTAAAATTGTATAAAATTTATTGCAGTCTATTGCTCAATCAAAAAAAAGCGCTAATTTATTTATATCAGAAAAAGCAGAAATAAAGACGTTTATTGTATTGCACAAAGGAAAATTTGTTGTTTTTATGTTTTAAGAGACATAATATTTAAAATAATGTTTTCGAATATAGTCTAAAGTTGACTCAGGAAAAAAACGTTTCGTGCGAAGTCACAAAAAAATCACTAATATTTTTCAATGCGTTTTACGAAGATTGTCTGGAATACATGTCTAAGAATTTCGTTTATTTTGGCTTGGGTAACAAATGTCTGCCGAATTCAAAAGGCTAAGATGGGAGGCTCCTTATCATGAGGACGACAAGAGGTAGCTGCTCGTGGGAGATTTGCCACTTTCTCACAAGAGACAGTAATCCTGCAAAAAACCTATATAATACTACTGGTAATCAAATCTTTACAAATAAAATTCATCTTTATTTATGTATTTATTGAAAAAAATTTAAGAAAAATAATTTAAAACTTGTTATTAAAATTCATCTATAAATGTAATTTTAACATAATAGGTCTACTTCTACTCTGTTTTTTTGTTTTTATTGTTATAAAATTCAGCAAGTCGATTTGCCTCTCTCCATCCAGTTTCAACGGCTCCTTGAACAGTTGAAAAATGATGTTCATTAGTAGCTTCTCCAGCAAAAAGAACAACTGGTTTCTTATCGGAATTCATTAGAGGGCTTGCAAGATCACTAGGTTTTGCATTCGCTTCTTCTGCTTTAACCGATTGAAAAGAATACGATCCTCTGAAGTTTTTATTTGAGTACCATGTTGTTCGTTTGAAATTCACTACAGCAGAGAAGTCTAAATGTGGACATTTCTGTAGAAAGTACATGACTCCACTGAGAACTTCATCATCCGATAGAGTCTCCATGTAGCGTGCGTTAGCACTTACCATCCAACCACATAAAGTTTTCGATTGATGGGTGACTGGATAGAAACCTATAACATCCTCTAACCAGGCTTGTTTTGAAGCGCGAAGCACTTCGAGTTCTTCTTGACGCCAAAGAATTGAGAAACCATTCCAATCATTTGGCCAGAATTTAGTAAGAAATTCGATGTATATTTTATTAACAGTTCCAAATCCAATGGTTTCTATTGCCCGAATCTTTTCCGCTGGCAATTTGGGATCGAAAAGATTCGAGTGATTTTCTTTAAGAACTCCCAGCGAGACTGTTACAATAACATGATCAGCTTCAATGATCTCATCATCGTTGCATTGAATTTTAATCGGTTGGTAGCTATCCTGGTTCCAGTTTATTTTTTGGACTTGTTTTCCGAGCTTCACTTTTTGATCAAGCATTCCCAATTCATTGCCTTCAGTTGATTTCATCAATAAACGTAAAAATTGGACATAACCCTTATCCTTCCAATTTAAGTACATATCGCCTTCACAATTCCAATAATCCAGGAAAGCCTTTGAAGACAATTCATCGATTGAGTCGCATGCGTTAAGTGAATTTTCCATTTTCTTTAAATTTTCAAACATTTCTTTGGCAATTATCATGTTAATATCAGAATTTTCTGGTTTCTTTAAAGCTTCGAAGAATTCATAAGTAACATATGTGCCCACAGAACCTTTGTATGTTAAAAGCTCTTTTTCTCCCGCCAGCATAATAATATCAAAAATATTTCTTAAACGCTCTATGGTTTTTTCAGGGACAACCTCTTTGTTCGAACGAATATAAGTAACATTCAAGAAATCCTTTTGAGAGTGTTCCAAAAGATTCTGGTTACTTGCCAGCTCATACACAACATTACCCTTCTCACCATGGCACCACTGAGCTCCTAAATCTACAACGTTATCAGCAAATGGAATGGTGTGGATACGACCACCAATACGATTCTCTGCTTCAATTAAAGTGACTTTTTTAAAACCAAGTTCTAAGAGTTTTGTAGCAGCTGCTATGCCTGCTGGGCCTGTCCCAATGATAATCACTCTTGCGTTGTTCATCCTTATTTTAAATAGAGGATTTCAACTTAAACTATGTAACTTCTGTTTATATATGTTAAGAATGTTTAGGTTCGTTAGCTAGAAGGTTGCTTATATAGTTTTTGAAAAACTTGTGGATCTAGTCCGTTGATAAAAAGTTGATATCTGTCATATTACCACAAAAATAAATAAACTCTTTTTTTTTTTAATGACTGTTTTAATGGGTTGTATGCGGTAAAGACACAGCCGTAGCTAAGGGAAGGTTTAAAGCTTTCAGCTCCGTTGGTCATAGACAGTGCTGTTAGTTTTTATTTTCTGTGGTTGTAGTGTTGCTATTAATATATTGCAGATAAGAATTCAAAATTTCCACACTGCAAAACTATACGAACATTCTTTATGGTCAACTACTTATCTATTAAGGCACACTTCAATAGCCTTGGCCTATGTATCTGTTCTACAAAGAACTACATATATAAACGACCATAATATCTCGAAATGTCAAGTCAGTCTCAGTAAAATTTAAGAATTTACAATGAACGGAGCAAAGGTTGTAGTTGTTGGCACAGGTCCAGCAGGAATAGCTGCGGGTACAAAGCTATTAGAATATGGTTTCAAAAATGTCATTCTAATTGAAGCCGAGAATAGAATCGGAGGTCGAATCCACACAATTCCATTTGCAGATAACGTTATAGATTTAGGAGCCCAATGGTGTCATGGTGAAAAGGATAATGTTGTTTATGAGCTGGCTAGTAAGGAAAACTTTGTAGCACACTCTGGAGAAGACTTCTGGAAGTTTAAGTGCATTCGTTCCAATAAGGAAGAAGTCCCAAAAAACTTGCTCTTACGCTTAAAAACTATAATTGACAATATAATGGAAGCCACACATAAGGATCTTTTAAACTACAAAGGTTCTGTGGGTGCATATATTGATAGCAGCTTTTTTGAAGCTCTTCAAAAGCCTGAAAATACTGACATTGATATGACAATTGCCAAAGAATTTTTGGAACATTTCAAAAGATACGAAAATTCTGTTGATGGATGTGAGTCAGTGTATGATTTGGCAGCAAAGGGTTTCCTTGAGTATTGGGAAAGTGAAGGTGATCAAGCACTTACCTGGAAGGAGACGGGTTTTCATCAAATTTTACGTTTGTTGATGAAATCAACTGCAAGCAATGAACTGGGAGTGCTCAATCAACTAGTGAAACTGGGAAAATCTGTAAAAAAGATCAGCTGGAGTGAAAATCGTGATGTGGTTGAAATTAAGTGCGAAGATGATGAAATCTTTGAAGCCGATCATGTTATAGTAACAGTGTCTGTGGGAGTTCTTAAGGAAAAACAATCGAATTTATTTGATCCAAAACTTCCATCACAGAAAATAGTTGCGATCGAAAACATGGGCTTTGGAACTGTAGATAAGATTTTTATGGAGTTTACAACTCAATTTTGGCCAAACGATTGGGCTGGTTTTTCGATGCTATGGCGTGAAGAAGAACTCGCAGAAATTCGTGGCACAAATCGGGCTTGGTTAGAAGGTGTCTATGGCTTTTATACAGTGGCTCATCAGCCTAAGTTATTAAGCGGCTGGGTTGTAAGTGCTAATGCACGTCACATGGAAACCCTGTCACAGGATGAAATACTTCAAGGAAGTATGTATCTTTTAAGGAAGTTCCTTCAATGGAATATTCCTGTGCCAGTGAATTTCAAAACTACAGCATGGTATACAAATGAAAATTTTAGAGGTTCATACTCTTTCCAGTCGGTGAAGGCCGAAGAGGTCAATGCAAAGCCAAGTGATTTAGCGAGCCCTCTGATGAATTCCACAAATAAGCCACTTGTTCTTTTTGCTGGAGAAGCAACAAGCGATCATCGTTTTTCAACGGTTCACGGGGCAATTGAAACTGGATGGAGAGAAGCAAAGCGACTGGCAGATTTCTATATAAATGAGGTCAATGCTTAGATTTGTTTAAATTGCGATCCCTTACAGTGACTTGAGCAGGTGTTTTTCTGCTGCTCATTTATTTTATAAAATTTATTCTTATATTATTAGTAAAAAATCAAATTTAATAACGAATATCTTTGACACTTACGCTTGTGAATTATCAATTGATAGTTGATAAATATAGAAATTTGGAACATTAAAACGCAATTTATTAAAAAAAATTGATCAAATGTAATATTAAAGAATTTTCTTGTAGTTCACAATAGACTGCACCATTATAAATGATCAAAACTTGTGTCATTTGGGTTGTTAAATATGGATTTTTAATATTTGATAATTGACAATCGTAATGTTGTTAGAAACGGATTTTCAGAAAAGTAATTTCCACTCTACCAATCTCATTCCAAACTTTGGTAGAAAGGCAACACAATGTTCATCTTACAAAATTTTGTTTTATTTTGTGCAAAAAATTTACAAGATAACACTATTTTTGTTGCAACTAAAAATTTATTCCCTTATTACTTGGGGCTTAAAATCTAATTCCGATGCTTTTGCAAATGACTTTGCATACATAGGCAACCGTTGTGTCATCCGGAATCCCCAAAAGTCCTTGACCTGCCTACAAAGATTTAAATCCACTTCTGCTATCAATAGTCCGTCACTACTTCTTGAGAGACCCTTTAAAAATAATAATTTATTATAAAGATGCAAACAAAAGTTTAACATTTTTAATATTTACCGGTGTCCTTGAGCCATCAGGAGATGCAACATAAGTTGATCCATAAAATGGACCGAATTCTTTGTGTGCATTTTTTCCATCACCAGATGTAAATTCATTTGGAAATTCTTCAGTTCCAACACGATTTATAGCTACTGTGAAATAACTATTAGCTATAGCTGCATTTCGAGCTTCAATGCCCCATAGTGGTTCACTTAATTGACCAACTGTCGCCGACGGATTAAATACTATTTCGGCACCATTTAGACCAAACATCATCCAATTTTGTGGATGATGTCGACCATAGCAGATATTGATGGCGATTTTTCCAAATTCAGTTTCAAAAACCGGATGACCAGTATTTCCCTCGAAGTAGTATGTGGATTCATTAAAATCACCTACTCGAGGAATATGATTCTTTCGATGTTTACCCAAGTATCGTCCCTTATTTGAAATAACAACAGCAGTATTCCAAATGGTATCACCATGATTTGAATCACGTTCGAGAATCGATGAAATTATTACCATATTATAGGCTTTGGCTAATTCGGATAGTAATTTTGTTGTAGGGCCGAATTCAGCTTCTTCGGCAAATTCGCACCACGGGAACTTTTCTCGAGTGCAGAAGGCAAATGGCATTGCTATATGTAAATAAAAATTAAAAAAAATTAGTTGATATTTCGTTTGGACATTAAGAAAGAAATGTTCCCAAATCTCGATCTCTAGGATTTAGCTGCATACGATTTTAAAATTAATGTTTAAAGAAGGTCACAATACTAAACAAAATCTTAGGGATCTCAAATTGACAACAAAAAGTTGAATGGTTATTATGGAATAATTATTATGGTCATAAGGAGTGATAACTCTTTGGAGATTTTAATATTCTGACGGTTTTCAATACATAAGTGTTGTAATAGTTCCTTTCTTTAATTTTCCTGTAACAGTTATTCTTATTCAGTGTAATATTTTTTAAACGTATATTCGTATTTATTTGTACATTATAAATGCTGCCTTAAAAGTTCATTCCCGAATTCAGCTCCCGTAGAAATTAATTTAGGGTCAATTGTTGAAAATATCATGTATGTATTTATAAGACAACTTACTCCATGCTTCCTGAGTGCAAAGGACATTAACTCCAGCCTCACCAGCTGCTTTAATAATAGTTGAAACCTTCTCATGAATTGCCTTTCGTTGCTTTTCGATAGGATCAGTTGTTGGTAGAACAATACTGTTCTGAATAGCACCGATGCGCACTAATCGCGGTTGTCTTAAGTCTTCTTTTTTTGCAGGAAATCTAAACGCCTTGATTTCAAAACAATTTTCTGCCGCAATTTTCTTTGCATTTGCAGCTATTTCTAATTCATGGCTATATAGAAAGTTCAAATTATAGATATGTATACATTATATTAAAGGAAAATAATTTTAAACAACAAATTTTCTTTCACTCACTCATCAGCTCGCCCATAAATTATGCGTTTCACTTCTTTTAGTTCATTTTCTGGTATGTGCTTTTCCAAAGACTCTTCGAGACTTTTCAAATCAATGCCTGACATTTTTTTGTTTATATAAAAAAAAAATATTTGGAATAAAAAATTTATGGTTGCACTGGATAATATCTGAATGGTTTAATTTGAAGAAATTTTCTCACAAGCTATTTCTAATAATTATATGTATTTGCTTATCTGTGATTAAATTTATTTATCTTTAATATTTCTATTATCTTAATTTAATATTATAGAATATAATTAGAAATATAGTTTGACAGGTTAAATGGTTCGAATGCAGTAATAAACTAATTTGTGTATCTTATATTTTTTTTTGCTAACGACTCTCTACAAAACAAAAATAATTTTCTCATCAAAAAGCACTTGTTAATATCGCGTCGCTATATATTATGATCCAAAGCTTTAGAGGGAAAGAAAGAGTCAACAAAATGATTAGACTCTGTAATACGTAGTTGAAGGAATTGCTATTATCATTATCAGCTGGTTGCGATTGTTAGAAATTACCTTGTGCTTATATAGAAAAGCTTTATAAATCTGTTTGAAATCGATTAGAGTTGCCATATATTGGGTTAATCTTTATCTTCAAATTGAAAAAAAGCTGTTTTTAAAATATATGTATGTGCAAGATCAATTCGATTGTTAATAATAATTGTAGATAATTAAAAAAATCCTCGCACGTACCTTACTCTTAATGCGCAGTTTAATATTACGATGCTTAAATTAAACTCGAGTTAAATCACCAAATTCGAAGGGTTTACTCGAATTTAATTTCGAAATACGGAAACTTAGGTGATCTCGCACTGAAAAAGTGGTCCTAAGACCCCAATAATACAGAAGGTTATTTGGTTGGGTATGATGAAATTAACTATATTCATTTAGCCGTTGATCCTAAACTGTAGTTTAGTAAAAAATATGAATTAACCAAACAACTATGAATACGCCCCATTATAACTTAAACACATAAGATGTAAGAAATGTAAAAAAAGGCTATGAATCTAAATCTACACCCGTTTTACATGTAAAAAAAATTAAATGCATCGGTAGTGACACTTTTTATGCAACAAGTGACATTTTTATTGTTATTTCACGCAGTCAAAATTTTCGAGTAAGTTAAAATTGAGGTTAGCGAACACTATCTAATTATCTATATACAAATAGTTTTATTAGTAAACAAAGTTTTTTGTGTTCGAAATAATGTGTACTGCAGAAGTGACAGCTTTATGTGTGCTACATCGTTTTCTTGGATTTGTTCGTAGATAACAAAAGTACAACAATTTAGGGAGAGATATTTGTTTATTAATATAATTACATAAGTAAATATAAATTGACATGATGATGCTGATCAGAATCGAAGTGTGTACGTACCATATTTAAATTAACAATTTACCCTCCAATACAGCTGTACCATACTAATAAAAAAATAAAAATTTAATTCCTTTGAGTTTTATTGAGCTTTATATAAATGTAGAATATAATTGATGAAGTTATATACCTATGAGTTACGTCAGGGCCATCTGGCGGCATACTTCTGGAACCTAGGGTTATGTTAAGTCACGCTCGTTAATCGTCCCGTTCTTTAATTTGGCGATAAACTGTTATAATTTTTATAAATTGGCATTTTTCTAGTCTCGTAAGAATATGTAATTCTTATCACTTAAAAACAGGCGCAAATTTATAGAAAAGTGAAATAGACATTAACCACAATATTATTCACTCGACTAATCCAGATTAAAACTAAAATTTGGATGTAAATTAATTTTAATGTAATTCCATACTATTCACGTGTTAAATCCACACTTTAATACTGTTTTTTTTTTTAAATCCAATAACAATAATATTACAATTGGATTTAAACTGGTCTGTGGGGGCAAGTATAAGCACTTAAATCCAGGGGTGGAATCGGTTAAGCTGATAGTTGATTGCCAATTATTTGATTATCGTTTTGACGATAGCCGTATCGCTTTATCCAATTTGTAGGGAAATATAGAGAGGAGAGCAATCGCCAAACCAAGAATCGTTTAGCGAACACTTTATTAACTATAATTTTATAGTTTATATGCATTATGTTTTGCTTTCATAATTTAAACAAATCAAATAAATAATTAATAAATACAAAAAGAAAGAAAAACTTTTATTCTAACAAAAACCAAGAATACCCAAGAAAATCCTGAACTTTATTGATGTTTAAACATCTATGTCGGCGGCGGCGGTAAGGTAAACTAAAAACGTTAGCCTTTCATGCCTACGCCTATGTTCCGTGACAGTCGCAACCAAAAAAATCCAATTTTGGGCTCTGAAACACATGTGCAATTATATCGAAAAAAAAATTGTTTAAAAATTAGAAATAAATATTTGTTTAAATTTTATATTTATTTGGCAAAAGAATAATAATAATAATCTATAACGAACACTGTTTTTTTCCTAGTTTTGTTAAAAGATGATTTTACAAAATAATAACTGACAAAATAATAAAACTTAAATTTAAATTAACATTATCAACAATAACAGATAGTTTTTCTTTTTATTTTTCTTTTTTCTTTTTTTTTTTTCATTAAGTTTAAAATTATAATAGTGAATTATGTTTTAATAATAAAAATTATTATTAAAGTCTTGTTTTATTTCAATATGAATATTAATATTTTATGTATTTTGTATTTGAAATTTAAGGACGAAAGGGCATTTAAATGAGTTGTATATTTTTTAAAAGAATTTTTAACTTTTTCTTTAATTTAATTTATGAAGACATTTTGTTTTTTTTTCTTTTTCTATGCATTTGGTTTTATTTTTTTGATGTTTAAGAATTATTCTCTACATCATTTATTGTTTCATTTCAAAGGTACATATTTTTTTCTAATAATTTTTTTCATTTTTTATGTAAAAAAATATCCAAAGCTTTTAATAGTTTTGGAATTTTTAATTTTTTGTAATTATGGAGACACTGGATGCTAGGACATTATGAGGTTTATATGGAGCTGTATTAATTTTAAACTTTGGGTTTGTATTATAATTTTTTTTTTTAACATTTTAAATATTGTTACAACAGTAATTTTATTGGAAACAGTTCTGATAAAATAACAAATTGAATGTGTGGCTTGTGAAATGTCCAAATACTATTTTTGTTGTTTATCATTTTTGAATTATCTTATTACTGAACCCAAGAAGCAGGTGACCATAGTGGTTCATTTTCGGCACGTTGAACACAATTAACAAGCTTTTCCAAAGCTGTAGCTAGATCGTCGTTTATGATTTCTTCGTCAAAATAGTGGCCATAGAGGAAATCAATGCGTTCCCCATGTTTAACCATGTCTTGGAATTCTTCATCCTAAAATGAATATAGTTTTTTAGGAAAAAATTGTAAATAATGAGTAAGAAGTGAATTACCGTAAATCCTCTAGAGTTAGTTTCGTCAAAGGTGGATTTCGCTCTGGAGGCTGTTCGAGTTCCCTTTAAAACATCGAAACTTGGGGGTTTTATGTGAATCATAAATGGTTTCAGTTGAACAGTTCGCAGTGCTTTGATGGCTTGGTAGTGTGGACTTAGAATACAAACACATCCGGCATTGACGATAGATTTAACACTCTCTGCAGATGTACCATAAAGGTGACCCTTGTATTCACCGTGTTCGATGAATTTCCCCGCTGCAACGTCAGCTTCCATTTTTTCGCGGGAAATGAAAATGTATTCACGTCCAGGTACTTCTCCTTGACGTATTGGACGTGTTGTATCTGCGTATATAGAAATTTATTGAAGTCTTTATTAAAAGTTTTATTTTAAATTTTGTCGGAAAGATTTTAAGGGACATGCTTCCGTTTTGCAGTAAAAAATTATCATTAATTAACTTTATACAAAATACAGTTAAATTTCGCTTACATGGCACTGGACTTCTAAACTTCTCCGGATCTCTAGCTGTGAGTCTTCGTTTCAGTTCATTTCTTCCGACTCCTGGTGCTCCGATCAGGACAACTGGTCGAAAAACACCTGGCCTGGGATAAAGTTTTGCAACTTCTTCATAAGTGGCAATCATTTCTCGATCAAAGTCATCATTCTCGGCTAAGTCATACATAATTTTTTTAGTTTTAGGCTGACGGCAGGATGATGTACTACTACTAGAGTTAAGCATTGGAGAGCCGGGTGGGGTCGTGCAAATGGATGCACATGAGCCTTCTGCTGAAGTGGTTATGTGTGTGAGTTGCATGGGATTTTAGGGACACAGTCACAGATGATACAGACAGAGATGAGGTGATAAATTAGTTGGTGAGAGTTGAAGTGTGCGAACATGCGTTAGAAATTTTTTTTTAGAAATTAGTGAAGGGGTCCAAACAAAAGACGGTTTTCTATGGTTAAAGTTGAAGACTGTAAAACCTACTCTTTGATTCCCCATCGGTTGTGTCTCGTTGAGTTCGTTCATGAATTACTCGGCGTTCTTGGAGTGCTCTACTGGGGATCAGTCCTGCACGAGCTGTGCGTTCAGATTCTTTTCTCGCTTGCCACCAATATGCATCGTCCTATAGTTACTCGGAAAATTAAATGTCTCTTTAATTAAAGTTTTTTTTTCTTATGACAAACTTAAGATTAACTAACCTGCGAAACGATGTGCAGAATATCACCTCGCTGAAATGCCAATCCAGCTTCTTTGCACGGGATATACGGATCGTTTTCTGGGTTATAATCGAAGTGAGCTCGTACTCGTACTTTGCTCTCCCTTTGACCACCCTTGCCATCTGAGGGTACTATTTTAAATGTGATATTTCCTTCAGAATTTTGCTATAAGAATGATAAAAATAAAAGATTAAAATGTATATAAATAAAAAAAGTTATCCGTATAGATTAGGTTTTCCTACAAGAATCTGCAAGACATCTCCAGGGGTCTTGCCCTCCACATTAATGCCATTCACTTCGATAACTTCATCGCCTACATGAATCACACCAGACCGATCCGCAGCTCCACCATGCATTATCCGGGCAATAATTATTTTTCCTGATTCTTCGTCCGTTTTGATTGTTGCGCCCTGGATAAAGAAATACAAACAGAGTATGACATTATTTTAATTATTAAATATATTTATATGTACATCGATTCGATATGCAGATAAAAAAGTTTTATGAATTTAACATACAAAAATAAGGAATCACAAGTTTGTGATATTAGGTACGACATATAAAGTTTAAAAAAAAATATCAATAGTAACTTGAATTGGAAAAAACATCGATTGTGGGATGTATGCTATTAAGAAAGATTTAAAATTTTTGTGCATTCATGTATTGTATAGAAATAATTAACATAAACAAACAATTTTACTTACAATTAATTAAACATATTGGCGCAAAATTTTAAAGGATTTTAGTATGATGTTAAAGCATTTTTAATATGATAAAAATGCCTTAACATCTTACTAAATCGTTTAAAATTTTGCGCCATTTTTTTATAAACCTACTACATCTATGAATTAAAAAAAAAAGCAGACTGAGAACTTAATAGACATGTTCGTTCAGATTTTATACAAAAAATTTAATTAGATCCTTCCTTTAATTTAAACAAATAGGCGTAAAATTTTTAACTTTATGATGTTAAGGTATAGGAATTATACTATTTGACAATTTTATAACTTTAAGGCTCTATACTAAAATGTTCTTTTTTAACTAATAACCCACTAGACCTATTTTCTTAATAAACTACAGCTGAACACGCCTAAAAAATGTCAGTTCATGGAAAAAAGTAAGCCAACATGCCATTTTCACATTTTTAATTGTCAAAGTGACATTTAGAGTTAGTATGATACTAAAAAGATAAAATATAGGCAATTGGTGATTTTAACTTTAATAAAATGTTAAAAAGGTAGTACCTATGTTGCTTACTCGTTTAAAATTTAACCTAGCCACATACTAAAAACCCTTTAACATCGTACTAAATCTTCTAAAATTGTGTGCATCAACATAACAACATCATCAACATCATTAACATCAAGATAATATTTTGTTAAGAGCAGGATTTTGTAATATCAAAATAAAGAATTTAACAAAAACAAAAAAAAACTATAACTATTCTCGGAAACGTGCTTTTGTCTAAAATATTTAAATCAATGCTTTTTCAAATGAATAAAAATATATATTTTCGACAGATGTGTGCTTCTGCCACTCTCTGCCAGCTTTGTTGGATTTTGATAGATTTTTGACAATTAAAAGTATTTAAAATAATCTTCGGTTTTAATTTATTTGCTGGATTTACAAACTCTGGATTAACAACTCAGCGCTAACTCCACCACTGAAAAACTAACCCTTAACCGTTTAAATTTTGAAATTTGAATAATTCTAACAAAGGACTAGTTTTTCAGTGGTCTGAGTTAAACGAGAGTTAATTAATCCTTCAAATAAATGTGGGTTATTTTTATATGTATAGTGCTTTTACAAACATCTCTCAGAACCATATTTTCAGATTATTACCTCATCAAATTCGATGAGTTAACTCCGGATTTGAATGGACTAAAAAAAAATCATTTTCATAGGTTAACTTGGGTTTATTTCCAAAAATGAAATTATTTCACAATGAAAAACCGTTGGGGTTAAGTTATATTATTTGATCAGAAAAGAAATCAAGATTGTTAAGCAAATTAGAAACAAATTACTTTTGAGATTTAGAAATGTATTACTATAAAAAAATCTTCTAATTATTTTTAAATTTAAATCATTTATAGCATAAATTTAAAAAAAAAAGCAAAGAGTTTATCTTAATTTTACTAACGCGTTGACAAGAAAGTTTGTTATTTAATTTTTACAATTATTTATATAATATAGGTATATTAATTTTGTTAAAATCCCCAAAATATCATGTCAAAGCGTTAATTTATTTTACTATGCATTTTTTTTTCATTAAATTTTTATATATTTATAAGAAACTATTGATAAAATTTTATAAAACATTGAATAAGAAAAAGTAATATGAAATAAAGTGTATTGGTGTTGGTGCATGTACAAGTTTTATAAGAACTATAATATTGTTTAAAAATAAAACAACAGCAATTGTATTTATTTAAACTATTTTTGAGTGAAACATACATTATATTTATATGAAACATTATGTTTATTTACATTTATTTTTAGCAGGGGAAAGGACAATTACTTACAACAATTGGTTCCGCGCTTTGTGCTCCTGCCTTTTATATATGTATATATATATGTATTTATATATTTTGTAAATATGTATTGTATATGTTTATGTTTTGTGTTTATTTTCAAAGAAATCACAATGTTAAGCAGCAGCAGAAACAACGATACGCACAATAATCCATTTTTTAACATTTTCACACATATAAAAATACGTTAGTTTAGTTTTTTTTTTGTATAATAATTTAGAATATACATAAGAAGAGATTATACAATATGTATTGGTGAAAAATGTTGAATGAAAAACAATGATGATTGTGAATTTTCTCTTATTGTCTTATGTTTTCATATGCGAAATTTTGGCGTTTGATTTTATTAAAATGATTAATGGTACATGAAAAATGATAGCGATAACGGAATATTTTGGAAGAGAATTAAAGTTGTCCTTTTTTTGTTATACAATTAGTTTTTTTTTTCTGAATAAAAAAATGTGGGATATACATGAAGGTATTTTATGAAATGTATCAAATGAAGGGAGATTTGACGTTTAATCTATAGCATTTGATTTCGAATCAAACTTCCTAGTTAGCTGATTATTACTATCAGTTGAGAAAGGTCTTTCGTAATTTAATCGGTATAAAGCATCGTTTCATGTCCCTCTACTTTAAAATATGTACATCATATTCATTTTATTTTTAATTGTAATTGATTTGCTTTTTATTACCATAATTGATAGTAACCTGTGTCCATTAACCATTATTTATTACTAGTACACTGGACTGTCACATCGGATGTCTTGGAACCAAATGCCAGCCTATTTTTTCAGAGGGATTGTATTCTGTGAGGTTGATTAATCCTCCGGAAGTAGCTCTTGTAATAAAAAACTGCTTCTCATCTAAGCCCTTCGGATTTGCCAGAAAATTGTATTAACTGATTTTTTTCTGTCTGATGGAATGAAACAATTGATTGTAGATATTCATACCAAATATCACTCTTCATGAAGTAAAGATAACGTGTTAATACCTCTGTTCTTTAACTTCTCAATACTGTCTAATTATTACAATTTGTACCCAACGTTCTGTCAAACTTCATATATAAAAAAAATTAAATATGGTAGAAATTTTCCAAAACTGAAATATTGTGTACTTATTTACCAAGCAAATATACGTTGTCAGAGAGGAATGCTGATTCACAAAAAAACTGCATATATTTCAAAGCCTTTGTATGCCTACTGAATTCATTAACTCAATTTACTTAATAATTTGTACTACCTGCAGTTTTTATCTTCTGAAAATCTATAGTAATAAGAGATGCCAGAGAAAAAGAAAGAATTCTAATAACTCGACTAAAAAAGATCAAACTGAAACCAAAAAATTCATTCACAAGTTAATGTGAATTTCATTAAATTTGTCACTCAAAAGCCACTCTTAGCCATCATGAGTCTTTATAAAGCCAAAAAACTCCTAACAAAAGCCAATCAGGCAATACCTACAAAATAAAAAAAATTTTTTTTATATTCCCGCAACTAATTAAATTTTCAAAAGAAAGATAAGGCTAAAGCTTTTTGTAGTCAAAACATTTATTTTTCTAACGTCTTTGGTCTTTCAAATGAATTCAATTTATGTGTCTTATGGCTTTATATACAGTACGATTCTCTTAGTAAGATGCATCCAATATATTTTCTTATTCAAGCATTTATGTACAAGGTTCTATTGAAAATTTAATTTTTTTTTTTAATTTTCTATTAAAACAATTTTTAAATTAAAATCGAAATTTCAATCTGAACAGGGTTCTTAATCTGGTTTTAAATAAATTTTGAATTTGCATGGTTTCCTAAATTTTATAAAAAAAAAAAACTTTTTCCTTGATCTATACAAACGAACCTCAGTGTATCTTCTTTTCAAACTGTTTGCATTTCCTTTTTACTCTTTAAGCAGACCATAAAACTGCACCCATCGTTCGTATACCCCTTCAATTCAGCCTAGCAAAATTATACAAATAAGCTCAGAAACTCAGAAGACAAACACTATTGTGTAATGTTTATACTCGTAGTTATGTATGTACGTATATCCTTTGAGTACACCTATTTGAATTTGGGTTCCTTAACCTGATGAGGATTCTTTCTTTTTCTTTTTCTGACTGGAAATGCTTTTTTCTCTGCCTCCCATTCAACGAGTGGTCATTTATTTTTAATGCATGAAATAATTTATGAACATGATTGTATGAATGAATGACTCTGACTTCAATGAAAAAAGGACGAAAGTTAAAAAAAAAAACATAATACCTATACACTATAAGTACACTACGGAAAAGAGTTTTTTCTTTGGTTGGAAACACAACCAACTTACCAATGGCTCATTACTTTTCACCAACTGAACGATTTTAATCGTTTCTTCATCCTCGTCCATTTCAACTGGTATCTCGGGCAGATGCGGATAGAAATCTTTTTGGGCGATAGCATCGTGTGCACAAAGCAGACTCTGGAGGACGATGTATTGTTTGTTTGTTTTTTTTTTTTATTGAGAATGAAGGAAAGAAGTTTTTATTTCGGTTTATATGGTTTTTTATTACATATACAACACCACTTACCTGCAAATGTGGATTTTGTAGGAGATAAAATGCTTCTTTACAGATTGGTGATAAATGGCATCGCTGAGATAATTGTTCTAATACTTCTAACAGGACCTGGAATAATAAATTTTATGTTTTTTTTTTTGTGATTTTAAGTGCTTTTATAATATTCTATAAAAATATATGTAGGTACCTGTGTTGATGTTGAAAGGAGTGGCGCTAATTTATCATCTCTTCCAACTTTTGCAACTTTACTATGGACATTTACTAAGGCATTTAGCTCTTTGGATTCCAGAAGTGTTTTAAGAAAATCTATTTCTTGTTCACTCGATAATGTTTCGGTTTCTTGTAGTGAGGAAACTAATTTGGATAAAGCTGTAAATTAGAAAAAAATGATAATATAAATGATATTTCTTTTATAGGTACATATATTGATTCAGCATGTTAACAATTAAAATTTCAACAGTTATTTTGATTTTCATATAAAATTAGCCTAATACTTTGTTTTATTTTTATAGGAATAGGAATTTATAACTGTACTTCATTTTTGAATATCATTTTTGTTCTAATTGCTTAAGGCACTTAGGCTGGTCAGGTCATCTCTAAGGGTTCACTGATGAATGAAACTCCTAACCTGTGCTATAGACACTCATGAAGGTGGATGGGGAAGCTTATCAGAGTGTACATTCATAAGTATAAATTTTTAAGTGACAAAAATTAAACTTAGTATTAAATTTAACCGCGACCGATGGAAGACCGCAATGTCGGGAGCTGGATAAGTAAGTAAGTAAGTAATTAAATTTAACGTGTTTGTTAATAATAGAAGATTTTATCCAATATTTCCACAAATAAGTTATGCTGCCTTGATTTATTTAATCATTTTTTTAAACCTAAAATTAAAAAAAAAATATGAACATTCCAACCACTTTATTACCCTTTAAATGCACTGACACTGACACTCTATACATATCTGGTTATTATGAAGAAAAGAACACATGGTTTTGAAACATAATTTAAATATATCTTTCGATATTTGTCTACACAAGATGACCACATAGACCATTTCTTAAACAGCTATAAATCTGTTTTTGAAAATTGTAAATATTTCAACACCACTACCAAAAAAAAAAACAAAACAAAATGATTTAATTTACTTAGACACGCGATTGCATTTTTCTCCCATAAGATGCAACAGTGCAAAATAGCTAATATGCTTGGATGTAATACCATGAAATGAGAAAGTTTGACTATTTTAAGAATTTAAAAAAAAAACCTAAAAATAGTATTTCAGAAAAATTAATGCAAAACTCATGTTAAAAAAAAATTATGCAAGAGATCGTAGACTTGGATTATTATTAATTGTGTGTCTGCTTGTCTGGCAAGCGAGCGGTGGCGTTATTTATTTTTCATGGTATAATTGTGTGATTTTTGAAATAATAAATTAAATACAATAACAAACTTGGTTGTGTGTGTGTGTGTGTTGTCTTATGAGAATATTTTTGTTATGTTTGAAATTCTTCTTCAACAGGGAGAAAATATTTTGGATGCGTTTATTATTTTTGTCGGATAAAAAAGCTTGATGTGGTTTAGTCGAAAGATTTATTCGACAAATGAAGATAAGTCAGAGTTTCTTAGTGCTATAAATATTAAGTTAATATCGTAATTTGTTACGTATGAATAAAGTTATAATAAAAATAATTAATGTGATTTAGTGAAATTTGTTGTCGTTTAAAAGCATAGTATGCTGCTGATGAAAAATCCCATACAAAAATGACACAACGAAATGATAAACGAAAAATTTCGTTTTGCTTTTCATTTTGCAGTACGCTGTTCCACGAGCGAAATTGATAATTGTGGGATGTTATTTGGATAAGTGACATTTTAAAAGGATTTTTTTGCTGTGGTTTCCGTTAGCATTTTGCTACCGTGTTGGAGACCACAAAACAACAACAAATTTAATCTGATAAAACTCTCCATTAATTATTTTCCAAAATCCTTTCGTTTACGTTTTCGTTGTCGATTTGGAGACCACAAGAAATTTTCGTTTCGCTTCAGTCGCGTACTAGACTTAAAAAATACAAAATTTATTTACACACATATGTACCTACTTACCTACTAGGACTTGTTTTTTTAATGTTTTAAATGATTTTTGTTTCTTTTTTAATTTCCGCCGTAAAGGATTATAGATTTTGTCCAAGCAAATATTTCGAGCATTGAAGCAATTTTAACATAACATGATGAAGTCTCAACAACAATTGCAATTAATTTACTTTTCAAGGTCTTATAATATGTTTAACGAAAAAAAAAATTATTTTATTTTAATTCATTTGGTATCGATTTGTATCTGACAAAAAAAAATGTCTTCCTCTCTACAAACCTAATAACATATTTGCCTTCAGCATAATTTACCACCCATGAAATGTTCTTACTTATTTCCTAAATAATTTAAAAATAACCAACCCAATTCTCTTCTCTTACTCCTTATACAGCATATAGCTTTCAAGCAAGGTCCCTAAAGAAGAGGAAATTAAACCATTCTCTTTCTTTCCATTTATTGAACAAAAAATCAACTATCTCTAGGTTTGAAATATTTTGTTCATACATACATATATATACATACATATATACTTAAGAATAATAATTGTTATGCTTTTATATACACTTTTACACTTTTTATTTTATCCGTTGTTTTATGCCCCAAGGATAAAATAGCATTATACATATACAGTGAAAGCTCTAATAAGCGGACACTCATGGTCCCCCAATTTTTGTCCGGTTATGACAACTGTCCGGTTAAAGGAAATAAATAGAAAACATTTTTTTTAACTTCATATAATATTTTTATTATTAAAAAATGGCATAGCTCAAAACATAAAAGAACACGACGATAAAAGGAAACCAAACATTTTCAAAATTACACCAACTTAGTTACTCGGGAAATCCCCTAATAAACTTTTAACATAACATCGCTCTGTGCGGTTATTTAGAGTTTCGCGTCCGGTTATCGGAGATTTTCTATGGATGCTCACGTATTTAAAATATAACAGAAACTATACCTACTGAGAAGTGAGAACGGACCTTCTGTTTTTTTTTCTGCTTCATTTGTTGATAAAAAATAATCTTAAAATAAAATTATGTGTCCGCGTATGAGAGGTTTTCTATCTAAAATGAGCAAGAAAAAGTGTCCGCGTCCGTTTATGAGAGTGTCCGTTTATAGGATAGTAATTTGTATGAAATATTCGAAAAAAGAAGTTTGTTCCCGAAAATGTGTCCGTTTAAGGGAATTGTCCGCTAATTGGAGCTCTCCGCAAGTAGAGCTTTCACTGTAATTATAAAGTAAAATTGCTTTGAATCTTCATCTTACATAAGCATTTTAATATCTTTTTTTTTGTTGTTGTTGTATTTTTGCTATCGGCGTTGAATGCACTTAGAACAGAGAGAAAGAAAATTATTATTTTCAGATTGTCATAAAACTCAATTAAGTCATGTAGTAGAATTCTTAAATTGTGTATTTTTTTTTTTTAAAGATGTGCTTACGTAGTTGAATTTATTGATTTGCAACCCACCAACATTGTTGTTGAAAAGAAAATAAGGGTGAAAATATATTTTTATTTAAGCTAACTCTAACAAAAATGCATTTAGGAATCCGAAGTAAATGACGCAAAATTTTAGACGATATTAAATTATTTTTAGTACGGTGCTAGGTTAAAAATAGGATTTTCAAATTTTAAACGAAATAGCATCGTACCTATTATTTAATTTAAAATCACCAAATGATTTTTTATCTTTTTAGCATCACACTAATTCAAAACGTTTATTTTATTCTTTGCATGAACTTTCAATATTCTAAGCGTGTTCAGCTGGAGTTTATAAAGAAAATATATGTATTTAGTATAAAATTATTTAGAAAATGTTTAAAACTGAGAAAATTTTAGTAAAGAGAAATTTCTTAAGAGTTAGAGAATTACCAAGTAGTGTTATGCTTATATCATAACATTTCGTTGTATACTAAAACATGGACATAAAGGGTTTTTCAACAGGGACGCTACAAAAGTAGAGCAACAGGGACAGCAAACGACGCCATATTTCTTGCCTCTCTTTTGACATTTCTCTTCAGTAAAGTTTGCCATTTCATGATGGAAAGATATACGAGCCAACAACAAGTCGAAATTATTAAAATTTACTACCGAAATTCGGAGTCAGTGGCCTCAACGTTAAGACCGGATTTTCATCAAAAAATCATCTTCAGCGATGAGGCTCATTTCTGGCTGAATGGCTTCGTCAATAAACAAAATATGAGGTATTGGTCAGGCAGCAATCCACACGTACTCCATGAGTCATCATTGCATCCCGAAAAAATTACGGTTTGATGTGGTTTATGGGCCGGCGGCGTCATTGGGCCGTACTTCTTCCGTGATGATCAAGACCGGCACGTTACTGTGTATGGGGATCGCTACCGTTCAATGATAACCGAATATTTTTGGCCCCAATTGGATGATATGGACTTGGAGGACATGTGGTTCCAACAGGACGGCACCACAAGCCACACAGCGAATATCACAATCAATTTATTGGAAACCAAGTTTGGAGAACGTGTTATCTCACTAAATGGTCCAGTCGCCAACAAGCCAGCGACGATTGATGAACTTCGTACGAATATCGAACGTGAAATTGCAGCAGTATCGGCCGATTTATGCTTGAAAACCGTCGAAAATTGGGTTCAGCGTCTGGACTTCTGCAAGCGTGCCCGTGGTGGCCATGCAAAAGAAATCGAGTTCCATACATAATGGCATCGAACGTACTTTCACAGGAATAAAGAATTTCATTGATATCTAAAACCGTTTTTGTTTTTTTTTTAAAAAACTTTTGTAGCGCTCTTATTGAAAAACCCGATATATTCAATTTCCTGACAATTTATAGATTAAAGATCATGTCTAGACGATGTTCAAAATTGTACGACGAATTGTCATTTATAAAAGTAGATAGATAGATAGTCAAAATGACTATTCTTCAATATGAGTTTCAAATTTATCTTCAAAGATCAAAACAATGCACTCTTCACTAAAAAATTAGCACCTCTATTTAATTAATAAAAATGCTTTACTATCTTCTAGTTCACAAATACTCTAAAACCTTGATAAAAAATTAATTCACGAATTCAAATATTTAATAATACCTAAAGAATTTACTGCTAATCAATTTTAAGAAGCAAAACTTAACGAAAACCTACGAAGATCTCTGGTGCCACAAAAGAGTATTATTATTTAGTCTACACACATAATATACACTTTCTCACAAAGTGTGAATTTTTTACATTAATACTTCCTCATTTGAGCTTATAAATAACATTTTTTTGTGTCACGTTTGTTTTCTTTTTATTTCTAGTCATTGCCAAAAATATCTTACACATTTTTAACCTAATTATACCTATACTCAGTAATGCAACTACTTGAGTGAATTAGCTAATTAACATGAATTAACTTCAGTTTTGTTTTATTGATAAAAGATTTATCATTCAACTCACTGATTAGACAGTATGAGTAGTCATATGTATTTATTTAAAATAGAAAATTTAATTTAATTATTTAACTCACCTGGGTCCCGATTCGCGTCGGCAGCCATAACTTCAGCTGTCATCCTTTGCAAGACAACTTCAAGATGTTTTTTAAATTACTGCAAACAGAAAAAAAGAGATAAAATAAAAATTAATAAAAACATGTAATATATATTTTATTTTAATTTGTATGAAAAATATATTATATATTGCATATACATATTTATAAATAAGTTTTTAATTAAGGTCCTCCTAGATATTAAATCTTGATATAAATTTTATCTTCCTATTTTGACTATATACCAAAGTGATTCTGGTTCTAACTGATCCATATTATCTACAGATTTCTTGTGTTTCGTTCTTAAATAAATAGAATAATTGAAATTCTTAAAATATACTTCGTATTGTTTCTTAGTTTCTGTTGTACCTTATTTCTATCTTTGCCTCGCTTCTATATATGTATATACATAATTTAGGTACATAGATACATTAACGAAAACTGTCTGAAGTGACGACGACGTCTGCAAATAATTTTATGGATGATTGTTCTTTGAGGCGTCAGCCTGCATACAAAAATATTATATTTTCAAAAAAAAAAAAATTTTCGATTGTTTAAACAGTAATCCCCCGTTAAATGCCTCAAACAAAAATGCAAAAATATTAAAAAAAAAAACAATTATTTTAAATGGCGAAATCATTTTTTTAAAAGACCAACAAAATCTCTATATATACAATTTGAACCCGTTAATTTCCAGGATAAAAAAAAATTGGAACTTTCTACCAAAATCTCAGAAATGTTTTTATTTATTTTGTTTATCTTGTTTCGATTTAAAAAATGGAACAGTCTTCAAAAAATCATTGACTTACTTATTTTGTTGCTTGTTTGCAACTGTCATTTTGGGTAGAAATTCAGAATCCCGTATCATCTTTATCGATTATTTGTATGGAAATGTCAATATATTTGTCAGCTATAAAATCAAAGTGTTTTTGTTTATTACAAATTGGCCGATTAGTGGCATAGAATTTCAGATTATATTGTGTTTTTAGTCGGTACGTAGAATGTACGAAATTTCTTTTTATTCTTATGTGGTATATTATTGTGATTAATTTTTATTTTGCATGCTTCTCACATCGCTGAGAATTTTGTGCTATAGAAATGGCATTTTTCTTTAATGACGCAGTTTTGGGAGCGTAAAAGAAAAACACTCCTTTCAAATTTCTGTTTTTATTTATTTAAATGTAAATATAGATAAAATACGGCATCATATATGGTCTGGCTACCCTGATGCCTTTAAACTAATAATTTATAAATTTAATTTGTAAATTATTTCAATAAGTAAATAAATACATTTCTTTTTTTTTCAGAGGTATAGTTAACCGGGGAAGAGTGTATTTCATCCCACATTTCATTTGATATTTAAAAATAATATTTAAAGTTACTTCAAAATATGTACATACCTAAGAAGTATGTATATAAAATACACATAGGCAGGAACAATAAAAGAAAGAAAAACAGTAACTATTTTAAATACAATCCGAATTTGTTGACATCGACAACTTTTTTGTGCATGTACTCCTTCTTAATACAATTTTGATTATTTTTTTATTTTGTTTTCATTTAATAATATGCAATGAAAAAATGTGTCAACAAAAATGTCATCGGACGACACTAATTCAATTTGTCTTTGCATTTCCAATTGGTTGCTGGAATGTTGGGTATTTTTTTGTGACAAACTTTAGATGGGTCAAGTGACAGATTTTTTTTTTGTTTTGTTGTCAAGACAAATGGAATGGAGTATAAGTAAACAGGAAATACGTTAGTTTAATAACGAATTTGTAGATGGATGGATGATATAGGTATTGTATGTACAGTACATAGATTTGTAGGTGTTTGTGGGTTTTCGAAAGAGTCAAGCTTACAAAGTTTATACCTAGGTGGAATTTTTAAATTGTTCTGCTGATGCTGATGAAATTCGATTCAAGTGTTTTATATTTTGCAACTCGTGGTGGTTTAATGTAAGCTGAGTTTGATAAAGACGTTGAAAACCAGTTCAAAAGATTCTTCATAGTCATGGTTCAACGGATTTTATGATTATGGTTGTTAAGGTTCTCCTCTGTGCATCAACAAAGGCATTTATGCTATCTTCAAAAAGAAAGGAAGAAAGGTCTTAGGATTATGATATTATTATAATAATTCTAAGCCACTTGAACTTAAACAGTAAATACGTTCCTAAATATGTATGTAAGTTTCATTAAAGTCCAAACATATAAAACAAACAAGTATCAAGAAAAGGCTATAAAAAACGTATAATACTATATATTTGCCCAAAACTTATCCGATCTCATTTTTTGATATACCTTCCTATATACCTATGTTGACATGTTGTAAGGAATATACAAGAAAATTAGCCTAAGGCAAAATAGCAATATATGTAGGTAATGTACCTACTTGCTTAAACATAGCTTTTGAAACAGTAATGACACGGCAGAACATAAAGAAAACCATCTCAAACTCAATACCAGCCCACCACCTAACCCTCTTATGAAGTGGTCTCATTTAACTCTTTCAATCCTAACCACTTAGTGCCCTAAGCCAATGCAAATGGGAACGTTAATTATACCAAACAATCGAGGACACCATTATAGAATGAACTCTTAGGACTACCTACTTTATTTTTTTTTTTTCTGAACTAAGTTCGTACAAGTATACCTACCTACATACATTTTTGGGGTTGACAACCTTTTCTAGAGAAAAACAACATAAACGAGACACATGAATCACCAAGGAAATCCGTGCCAAATGAAATACAAGTCTCCATGTCCATGTCGTCCATGCCCATCATGCTCATGCCTTTACTTCTTAGATATGGCTGCCAATTATTGCCAACTCTCTAACTGAAGGCTATATAGCAGAAGCAGGCATTCGCTGCCGCCGGCCGCCATAGAAAAGTTCTAAAGAGAAGCAAACAAAAATGCAAAATTTTGTGAGAGTTGGTATGTGCGTGGCGTGGGTATATTAGGTATCCATTATTTATGAACAGATTCTTGTTTCAGAGGATGGAAATCGGCCTTAATAGCTGGATAGGGTATACTATGCTACTCTTCATGCTCTTGGTCGACTGAGAAGATTTCATCTTGGATGGACGCCAAAATGTTTAAACACACACCCTCTTTTGTCCTCTTCGTCTCCATATACAAACATCATATCATGATGTTCCCTTGATTTCAAAATTTAAAAAAGATTCAATGGAGGGAATGTGAACAAAGTGTGTTCAATACCTAAATCGATTTATTATGATTTAATTTGTGCGCCACGCAGATCCCTCTTAGCTTTACGAAATGAAGAAAAGGAAAACGTTATTTTTTTTTAAGTTAATTCAATTTTGAACTAGCTCTGGCCTCTGGGACATTAATATTTATTTAAAGTATTTTAAAGCTTGATTGTTTTTGTAAGATAAAGAAGAATTGGATTTCTGGATGTCGGTTAGAAAATTAAAAAAAAAAAAAAATAACAAAAATCGTTAGAGGAAAGGTACTCGTTCTTTCCGGTCCACAACACAAAAATTCCCTTTCCGGCCTTGAAATTCATCTCTGCAAGTCTTAACACAAGACCTAACGTGTTACGTGATTCCTAGTATACGAGGGAAAAGCTCCGTCAAGTGCTTATGCGTAAAAGGTTGGTAAGCTGGCTATACACTTTTTCAAAAAATACCGCATACCATATAGTCATTAATTCCTTTATAAATAAAAACACTTATATTTTATTCAAAGAGCTAAGATTTAAAAATACTATTATGGTAAGTTAGAGGTATAGGCACCTTATACAACATCCAACAAAATAAACCACTATAAGTGCACTTCACTGTCTCGTCGTTCCTCAAGTCATTCATGTTGAACTAAATACCCAATCAATCTATAAAAAGTTCACTAAGAGGGAATATAAAACTTAAGAATATCCTACTAACGGTAAATTTGTTGACCTTTGTTATTTGAGTTGTTGTAAAAGTCATCAATCAATGGTCTCAATAAATTGTCAAGCATATATGTACCTACTGTACATATTTATAATGTATGCCGGGAACGTCAGTTCAGGTTGGCGTTGAATATATTTATAAGAGGAAATTGTGGTAGGGTGACTAAAGGAAGCATCATCTGCGGTGCACTTGTACGATTCAATAGACTTTGATTGTGTGTCATGGAGATATATTATGATAACATGTTCTACATTATAATAAGGTGTAAAATTATATAGGTATACACTTTAGTGTAGGTACCTACTTACCTTACTCATAACAATGTAGGTAGCTACAAAACATCTATATTTATGAATATAAACAAACATACATAATGTAGGTACTTGAATTGATCAATATTTTCGATGTATGTACACATTGTCAATAATTTAATGAAATAGCAGATACATTTATTTGAAGACAGCTTTTGTGGTAGTCTTAGAAACTAAACATTGTAATAAAACAACAAGGACAATCATGAAACGTGAGCAATCTACTAACCTAATTCGAGAAACTACCCAACTGCATATACATACATACATATAGATATACTTTAGTTTGACGTCATTAACTTACTATTCAGTATTTGAGGTTGAAGTTTACGAAAATATTCTGCTTGTTTGCCGCCAGGAAAATGACAATTTAGGTTGCGTGCGATTTACGAAAGACGACCTATATTCAAACAACATTAAATAAAAAACAACAACAACAAAGAAGTAGGAATGCGGTTGGGGTAATAAATTATAAATCCATTCATGCGTATAATATAATGGAAGACAAAAAAATGACTGAATTAATATGATGTAAGAGAATGTGATATCTAATTTTAAAACATCATCGATTTAGGTTAGATGACGTGTAGTGTAAGTGGTTTGGTTATAACCTATAACAAAATTCCAGTGGATCACATTTACCATGACAATGGCGAAGGAGAATAAATCCGAAATAAGGAATAGAAAAAATAAGGAAATTTAAACTTGTTTTGGGGTAAAGTTGTTTTCTATTTTTAGATTAACTGTTTTATTTATAAAATGTTTTCAATTCGTTGCAGAATTTCTTATTTTGTATGTGCTTTCTTATTAACGACAATTGATCCATATTGTACAGTTCTTTTGTGTATACCTATATAAATATGTGTATATACATATAAATAAAAAAAAGAAATAAAATAACAAAGTTAAGAATAAAATTAAAATAGAAAATAAAATGAACGACTGGATTACACGACCTTATTCTTTTGTGTTTAAAAATTAATATGTAGCTTGGAATATATTTAATTAAATAAGTTATAGGTGAAAGGTTTATTAAAGATATCTTTAACAAAAAAATGTTTAATAAAGTACTAGAAAAATGATTTTTAACAATTTTATATTATTAATATTGTTAAATGCAATATTATTTAAATTAATTAAAAGGATCGGATTAAAAAGATCATAACAAAGTTGGTCAAGTAATGGACTCACAGGTCACAGGTCGCTTTTTCGAACGTCATCATCGTAGAGCGTTTACCGATTTGGTTCCACTTTTTCGAACATAATCATCGCAGAGCTTTTACCGATTTGGTTCAAATTAAATACAAAGCATTTTTATGTGATTATTCCATAGATGGAAACAACCGAATTTTTGTTTTAGTTCATTTAAGGTGGGTAGCTGACATACAACGATTTGTTTTTGTTTTCAAATTTCATCTAAAACCATTCTAATAATTTTATTAAAACTTTGTACTAAAAATAACCAAAGTAATTGCAAGAAAACTGCATTTTAAATTACTTTTATTATTTATTTATTGCCTTATTTTTACCATAGAATAGCTTGTCCGTTTTTAGTATAATTTTGCAATCTGGTTTGCAATAGTTTAAACAATATTACATTAAAAAAAATTGGAAATAATTAAAAAAAAAAGAACACGAACAAACAATGGATTTTTAATTAAGTTATTCCTAAAAGTCTTATCATAAAATGCCCAATTTACTTATCCCTGATCCTGATAAAGGGATTTCCCGACTCGGTCCGATTTTTAATTAAGAGAGTAAAAAAGAGACAATATTGTTTGAAGATTTAAAGAAATATGGATAGAATTTGACAGAAATATTAGCATTCTAATGTAAATCCAGCATAAGACGCTTACAACAAAAAGTGATTAAAGCTGAGAAACATTAAGAACAGTAAATGGTGCGTAGAGCAGCTTGTAACACATCCATCAATTCATTTGACGTCACATCAACACTGTCTATAAATTATACCGACTAATGCATAAGTTCTTGGAATAGGCACTCATTTCAAATTAATGACATTAAACATCACGAATACTTACAAAAATAAGTATAAAAACGATTTTGAGAAGATCCCCTCTACATTACTCTTTTACAACTCGCTTGATTCTGAATGTATTCACAAAAATTTTACTTCAACATAAATTTTTTATCTGTCATTGCAAATGTCTTGTAAGTAGGTACATAGGTAGGTATAAGTTTGTACTCAACAAAATTTGAAAAAATAACTCATTCCCAATTTCTCCCTCGAAGGATATCCTTCCCTCAAAAATATGTTGACGAAAACAACAAAAATTACATACATATGTAGGTATACATATACGTAATATGTAAATGTAGGTAGGTAGAAGAAGAAACCTTGAACTAGTTAACATTCACCTCTTCCCGTACCCCTTACCACATACAACGGAAGTCCTTGTTTTTCTCTCTCTTTTTTTTATTGAATGTGGAAATACAATTTCCCAAAGCAAATTCCTTAAAAACCATATTGCTATATTATCTTTATCCATCCCGTTACAAAGGACAAAACACAAAAACGCCGAATACTTACAGTTGCTACTGTCGTATGTATTATAAAGTGAGAAAAAAATCAAAAATGTCACCATGGGGAAGGCAACGAAGAACCGTTGATGTGTTCTTTGATGAGAACAAGAGAAACAGGTTGAATTTTCCGGAGAAGGAAATTTCCGAAGGATACGTATAGCATACGAATGCTGCTTGCATTGTTTCATCCTAGGGGATGGAAATTGCAATCAGTGCTCCATGTACATAGGTAGGATGCAGTAGCAGAAGTTGGGAAAAATATCCTTTTAAAAAAAGTTAAACCATACAACAAACCAACAACAACTTCTTTCTCTCTATGTTTCTGCGTGTTTTCCTTTTCCGTTTTTACCCTCGGTTTTCTCTTCTTCATTTCACGTCACAAGTAAAAAAGGGCAATTGCACACGCTTGCGGAAAATCAATTTCCACACAGATTTCCTATTCCTATTACATTTGGATACAATTCTTTATATTTTTTCTTTTCATACAAAAAAAAAATAAATAAACTCTTTTTATTTCAAAAATTGTTTAAATTCCGTTGACAAGAATAGAATTTACCTCTTTTTTTATATATATTTAAATAAATTTCAGCACATTACGGTATTTTCTAAAATTTAAAAAAGGAAATTATTGAAATTTCTTCTTCACTTCACAAATAATTTATCACTCTTCGTCTTCACTTCACTATCACTACTTCACAGGACTCGGACACGGTAAGGCCGTAGGGTTATAATATGAATTTTCTTTTTTATTTTCAATAATTTTTCATAGAACTTTATTTCAAAAATAATAAATCAAAATATAAGAAGGGGAAAATACAACTTATCCGTATGTTGTTTAGTTGTTGTACTTTATGTTATTTTTAGGATTATATTGCAGCGAAATGATGGGATTCACACGGTAAGAGATAGTTTTTTTTTCCTCTCTTTTTTGTTTGTTATTTTTAGAAGAACGTCCGACTGCAATGTGGTATTTCTGACAACTGATTTCGGGTTAATCTCATCCCGATTTGGATGTGTCTAGACATAGGAGGAGTTCTTTTTTTGTTTTGCAGATTTTGAAAGATTTTTTTTTTGTCAAATTTGAGTGGTGAATAAGGTGAGTAGGGGATAATGGTGTAATGCGCATGTCATGAATGAAAAATGACAGTAGGGTTAGAAGAGTATTTTTAAAAAAAAGTTTTTGACATTTGGGATGAACTGTCATTTAATAGGTTTGTTTGAATGAATGATATTTAAGGTAAAACCATAATAAAACACAAACAAAAGAGAATAAACGATAGATTTGGTAGGAAAATTTCGTCACTAATATTAATAGGTAATGTAAAAAAATTAACTGGAAAGTGAATGCAATTATTAATAACGATATTGAAATAAAGGCTCCGCTCGCAACTCATTTGGGGAATTTTCAAGAAAATGAAAAGCTTATGATACGACTATAACTCTTTTTTACTCAAACTTTCTGTTTTAATGAATTTTTGTTTCACTTCTACACGATGTACTAAGTTATCCTGAGTGTTCAGTTTTCTTTGAATAGATTGCTCCTTCGAAAAAAGGGCCCTAAATTTTTGTGTGTAGAATTTTATAAACTTAAACAATGACTAAATAAGCTGGCAGGTACAGCTGCTCATAGAAAATCAGAGCTTAATGACTCAAACTCAATATTAATTCCTCTGTGCCTATTAGCAGAAATGGAGGGACATACCAATTTTCTGCCGAATATTCCTATGGATAAGTTAAGAGGCACTTTTGTCATGACAAGTGATAATTCTAAAGAATTTTTTAATTCCACTTTAAACGCAGTAGGTGTACTACCCTTGAAAGCACCACTTTTAAAGCACATTTTTAAACAAAATGAATTTTACTTACCTTATACTTTGTGTGATGTATAATCAATCATTAATATGAAAATCTCAAACAAAATTTTGGGAAGATGTTGCAAAAACACAGTATCACTATTTAATATGATTTATTTTTACTTGATTTTTAAAAAATTTCTTTCTTTTGGGATCAAGATCATTTAAAAAAAAAAAAAACTTTATTCAATCGATACATACATATAAATATAATTATCCAACAATGCCAGCGCCTCCAAAAAATCCAGCACCACCAAATCCACCCCTGGACTTGTAACGGTAGCTTTCACTATAGTGTCCTCTTTTTTTGAATCCACCAAATCCGACTCCACCACCAACTAAACCAGCACCTAGACCTCCTCCGTAGGCTCCACCATAACCTCCCCCACCATAACCATAATTATTTGCATAGCCAACTGTTTGGTAGTTCGATACTACTGGAATATTCTGGACGGTTTGAATTGTTTGCACGACAGGCACTGATGATATGACAGGAACATTGTTTACGTATGGAACTCCTCCTCCTATTCCACCGAATCCAAATCCTCCGCCTGGGCCTCCTCCAATTAATGATCGTGCAAACCTTTGACGTTGGGATACAATTTCATCAGCAGATTTAATTTCAAAATTATTCACTGCCACAGCAATAGATATAGTTGCAGAGGCAAGAAATAATAAATACAATCGAGATAACATTGTAGGAGTTACTACTCCGACAAAAATCTCAGGCACTTATTTATAAGAAAAATTAAAAGATAATCAATACGGATTTACGGATTATTTTTTATACGGAGAAGAACTTTTTTTTAAAGCTAAAGTCCATCGTTATTTATATCTAAATATATCTATAGGTATTTTTTTAGGCAACCAGCTAAGACTAACACTGAGTTTTTTTTTTTTTTGAATGAGCTGATAATTTATCAGACGCACTTAGAGATTAAACCAAACATCGTTTTCAAATATTTACTTAAGTCCAAAAATGGGAAACTTCGTATGACCCATTCAAAACAGAGTACTACAAACAACAAGCCAGTGTTTGCGTGACTGGCTTGAGATGCTAAGATCAATATTGAATAAATAATCCATATTCAATGAAAAGTCTTATTGGAGATACCATTTAGCACGATGACATGGGATTGATCATTGCTTTAAATGTGGAAATTTTAAATGACATTGAAAAATTCGAAGCGTCATCCATTTACATATGTCATGGTTAAAATAATCATGATGTGAATTTATTACTTTAGATGAAAAGAGTTTTTTTTTAACGATTAGTTCACTTTCATCGTTGTTAATTCAACGAAAAATTCTACCTACGTTTGTCTTTGGAGGTTTTAAAAACCTTTCCCAGAAAAAATTGGAAACTGGAAAAAGCGACGGATCAACCATCGCAGGTACCGTTTAAATGATTTTGTCGTTAATAGTGATTTGTTAGAAATTTGTTAAAAACGGAAGAAATGTGTAAAATCACTCGTGATTATTTTTCTAAAGCTTATTCTTGCTGAACAAATTATACAAATATTGCTTATGACAATGGTTTGGCTTTAGTGCAAAGATAGTTTTCTGCCATTATCGTTTTGAGATCTTGGACCACGGCTAACTCGAATGTAGTGCCATCTGATGGTCCAATTTTTGACTGGTTTCAATACAACTACGGTTCAAATTGACAAAACAAATCACGCCTACTCCATTTTGCGCAGAAGTCATGATAAAGTGGCTCACTCATCATTCGGATTTGGCAGAAAATTGTAGGTCTCCGTCATTCCTATCACACTTAGCAAAACACGCACACAAAAATGGTAAAAACTTGTAAGTCACTATGATCCTAGTTATCCTCAAGCTAACGTACCATCAAATTTATTTAGTTTTAAACTAATTAAGATTTTAAAATCGTAAATTTAAAGGTTTTAGGCGTTAAAAATATTCCAAAAGTGAAACCAAATCATACGAAAAATATATTTGGGAAACTACGCATAGCATTTAAGTTGAAATACTCAATAAAACGATTGTTAATTCGAAGACAATAAGCAACTGCAGACAATATCATCATAATCATTTCTACCTGCGTAGTAAAAAAATGTAAATAAGAACATAATACACATCGCATTTTAATGTTGTAGGTAATAAATATAATAAATCTTAGTCTGATATTTGTGGTTTTCCGATTAATTTTGAAATAAAATACAAACCCACTTAATTAGCATCTAGAAATTAATTTTAGATATTATTATAGAAACAGCCCCAAAAAAAAAAACCCCCATGGTCATTCAATCATTGAAGTTTTTTGTAGTTTCCAAATACCAATTTGAAGTGAGCATCATTGTTAGAACATCTATAGCATATTATCATAAATAAGTTTAAACATAAGACAAAAACAATTAAAAAATCCCAAACGAGTATATTCAACTAAAGTTGAATGTTGACTCCGATGAATTGGCAACTTATAAATATATATAAATTCTGGAACATAGTTAAACAAATAAACAGTATTTTTCGGGTTATTGTCATTAGAACATTAAATTCTTTTTTTTTTGTTGTATTAAAATGAGATTTGGTAAAATTTGTGTTGTTATTCTATTTCTGAGTTTGACATTTGTTTATGGAAGTAAAAAGGATACTTTGATAGATGTAGATGTTCAAGGTCATGAGAATACATCTGGACGAAAAGTTCGTCAGTTTGGTCGTGGTTTTGGTAGACCTGGATTTGGCGGCCTCGGTGGAGGCTTTGGCAGACCAGGATTTGGTGGAGGCTTCGGAAATGGTGGATTTGGTGGACAAGGTTTCGGAAGGCAAGGTTTTGGAGGACAAGGTTTTGGTGGACAAGGTTTCGGAGGACAAGGTTTTGGAAGACAGGGTTTTGGAAGTCAAGGTTTTGGTGGACCAGGTTTCGGTGGCGGTTATCCTGGATTTGGAGGAGGATTCTTTGGCTAGCTGTTGTCTAATCGAACATAAAATGTGATAAAAGCAAACAAGAAAACAAAATTAATTATGTATAGATAAGATATGCCTGTTTGAATAAGATAATAAAAGTATAAAGCTAAAATAAATATTTTTAATTGATGGCAATGATCAAATTTAAGAATTTCTAAGGCAGCCAGTTATTTCGCACCTATAATTTTTTTCGATTTAATAAACCAATACTTGATATCTTAAATTTTTTCACTTAAATCCTTAGCCAATAGAGTGTACCACAGCACAGAAAGAAAAGTTCAAAAAGAGTATTTTTATGTAATGTATTTAAAAAATTTAATTACATGATCCTAGAGCTTTCGGGACTTAAGGTTTACAAATGTTGCTGACAAGAATTGAAAATTAAATTTGTTTTTAAAATAATATTATGAAACCTAGATTAAAAAAAAAACTCATTTATCTCGAAAATTACTTTAACAATTAGGATTAGGATTTTTTTTTTTGAAAGACTGGTTATAGCAGTAGATTAATTTTTGTATTTTTTAGTTTTTTAACAGCTCCTTCAAAAATTTTGTTTAACGGGATTTTATTTCTGAAATGAGTAAGTACATAGTTCGTTTTGTTGAAATATGGTTCTTGGGTGTATTTAATTTTAAGTCTGTGTTTAAAAAATATTTTTTAATAAAACCGCTTTTACGATTTTCTTAACTATTTTTTTCAATAAATTCGTTTTTTTTTAGAAATCAAACAGTCTTCTTTACTTTAAGTCTAAAATATCTATTTAAAGAGTTGTTTTTTGTAATTTAACGAATACAATTTTATAGATACAATTTTTGAAATTCAAAGTTACTTAAACAAAAGAACAAGAATGTTGAACCCAGTTGTGTATTTTATTTTATTTTATTTTATGTTTATATCAGATATCCGTAATTGAATTTTAATTATGTTTAATCGTGTTTTAAATATTTATAAAATTAAATTTACAATCTTCTTCGTCTTCCCTGATGACTTTCATCACATGGAATCTTGTTTGTTCAATTCTAAAAAAAAAAATAAATAAATCATTTAGAGAGCATTTGAAGAACTTTCTCTTTTAGCTTGCTTAAATTTGCAATAAAGTTTGATTATATTTGCTGAATATAAAAATAGTAAAACTTTAATGATATGTGATAAAAAAAATTCATTCATATTATACAGAATTCCCTACTGCAAGAACTTAACTTTTTTCTGATTTGTAATAAAAAAGAAATTAATTAAAAAAAAAAAAAAAAACAAAACCAATTTCTCTTTCATAGATAGGTAGGTGAAAAATATACATTTAGGCGTTGGCGTGTATATAAATACCGGAGTAAGATGGGATAAACAATTTAATTTAAAAATAGTTCTCAAGCGAAACTCACTCAAAAATGAGGAGTTTTACATTTTTATTAGTTATTTGCCTAGCGCTATATGCTAGTGCTGAAGATAAGGAAAATAAGGAAGTTCATCGTAAGTTAATTTTTTTTAAGAACATTTATAAAACGATTGATTTAAAAAACAATTTACAATTTCTATATAGAAACTACAATTCGAGTTACACCTGGAATTTTAAGTAAACTTCTTGGATCTAAGCCAACTAGTATTAGTCTTGAAGGGAATAAAAAACAAAAGAAACCAGCCATACTTTCAAACTACCCAAGTCCAGCTGATTATCCAGAACAATATCCGGAACAAAATCCACAACAACAACAACAACAACAAAATCCAAATTTAAATCCCTACACAATTTATCCACAAAAACCAATTTATCAACCATCTAGGCCGTTTCCACAACCATATCCAGTTCCAGTTCCAGTATCATATCCACAACCACAACCATTACCACCACCACAAATTCCGCCATATCCTATATATCCAGGATATCCAGGAATGATGTATCCAGGGCTTTATCCACAATTTCCAGTTTATCCAAATTATCCACCTCCAATCTATCCATCTCCATACCCATCTAAATATCCATACCCAAGCTATCCAGGTTATCCCGGTTATCCAGGTTATGCTGGTTATCCAGGCTATCCATTCCTTGGCGATGAATCTGGATCGAAAGCCCCTGTTTCACAAAATCCAGATCAACTTGGAGAAATTGTTACAAATCCCGAACTACCCGGTGACCCTAGTGATGAAGATAATAACATAGATCCTAATGCTCGCCAAATTATAAATGCATCGATGCCAGAGCCTTTGCCTTCCACTGTGATTATACCTACGAGTATTTTTCATTAGAATAATATAAAAGTGAATTAATTTTTTGAAAACATTTATTTGATTTTATTTACACATGGAAATGAAGCTATTCATTTATTAAAATAAATATTATGTCTGTATTTATCGACGTTTTTGAATATGTCATTTGCGTCAAAGTTGAAATTATAAGATGTTCTTAAACGCAAACTGCAAAAGTCATAAAGTCAACTTTTCCAAAAATCAGAAAGAAATTTTAAAGCATTATTTTCGATAACACAGTTTTCTAAAATCATATGTTCAATAACATCATTTGCGACGGAATTCTGAAGTAAAAAAGTCGAGTTAACGACGAAAGTTGTTTGCTTCGTTTGGGTCAGTTTTCGTTAACTTTTGCTTTTTGAATTGAAGAGCGATCATCGAAAGCTCCTACATAAATAAACTGTTAGCTTATACAATATAAGAAAACATAATTTACAAGATATTTAATTTATTTTGTTTTTGAATTACTTTTTTACTAATAAAAATTTAAAAAATGACTTTGAGTGATGAAATCTTTATTTGCGGAGTATAGCATTCCATTGCTTTTCTGTTTGTATACTGCAGCTGTCTAGTTCACAAATGTCAAATATGATTGACATACGACGACGTCATTTGCAAAAATTATAACATCTTCCGATAGGGTGAATAATTTTGCGCCACCTTTTATTTGTATGTTTTGTCTAA
Organism: Epistrophe eligans; assembly: GCA_951394125.1. NCBI lineage: Eukaryota > Metazoa > Arthropoda > Insecta > Diptera > Syrphidae > Epistrophe > Epistrophe eligans. Next base: position 94,093,513 of record OX596030.1, on the reverse strand, counting down.
ATTCTTACCATGTTATAAAATTTAAAGTTGGTCAATAAACCGAGCAGAAGCCATAAAGAAAAAAAATATATTTTTAAAAACTATGGGCATATTTATTTTGTACATAATCATAATATTTCTAAAAGATATAATCTAAATATTTCTAAATCATAATATCGAAAAGCTTAAATAAATGATGAATTCATTTATTTATTTAAAAGCTTATTTTTGCGTCAACACAATATCTTTGTTTGCTTTAAAACCCCCCCTTAAATAAAAATGGGTTCTTAAAATTAAAAAGACCTCCACCAAGTCCACTTCCTAGACCACCGCCGTGTCCAAATCCACCAAGTCCTCCTAGTCCGCCGAATTGATGCCCCAGTCCTCCAAATCCTCCAAAGCCTAGCCCAAGTAATCCAAGAGCTCTTGTTGGTCGTTTAAGTTCATCCTCAGAACTAATAATTGACACTGGATAATCGACACTTAAAAGACTGGTTTTTATTGTTTCAGTTTCTGATTTTAGAGTCGTTGTTTCAGGTTCTTCTTCTTCAATGAATGGACTGTTATTTGAAGCTGGAAATGCATTGCTGACAACGACAACCAGCAGAGTACAAGTAAAGAAAACAAAAGTCTTCATTTTCGTTCAGATTGGTCTATTTTATCGTACTTTTACGGAACCTTAATTCAAGGAATGATAGTGGATGTTTAAATTTCAATGTAACAAACCTTACTTTATATATACCTACTTGCATACACGTTTCAAATTTCATTGAAAGGTTGTCAATGAGAGTTGTGAATTAAATTGGCATATACATATGTAAAATATTATTCAATAATTTTTAGGCATACAGTTATGCCTTCAGCATAAATCTAACACATTTTGTTTTTTTTCTATAAAGCAACATATGCTCGTTAACCTCTAATATCAATCAATTGAAGCATAAATGTATATACCCTAAGTGCTAATTAGAAGAGTAACATTTAAATATTACCAACTATTACATTACATACTCGAAGGTCTATTTGAATTTGTTTAAATATTCACGAATTTTAATCGAATAGCCTTTACGCTTGTCGACAAATAATGTTTGACGAAATTCGCATTTGACAAACTCAAACAACTTATTATGACGTGAAACCAACTTAAAATAATTTTGGAAAATTCAACTTAACATCGTGGACTATATATTGTTACTGGACCGTACCAAATAGAAGTAAACAAAACATGATCAATATTGAAAAACCTGTTTATTGTAGAACATTCAACTAACACCAAAATAGGACACCAACAGCCGTGGATATATTTTCGTAACACATCTTCTTCACCAAAAACAAAACCTCAGCAAATGTATGATCTTATAAAAAAAATATAAAAAACGAACTTTATTTTCTAAGTCACAATTAAATTAAAATATGTACAAATCATTTTTATAATCTTTGTAGTTTCAGACAAAAAAAAATAAAACTCCATTATTTATTTGTTTTCTCTTTTCATCCAAACAAAGTCTGCTTTCTCTTGGATCGCCCTGCACCACGCCATTTTTTTCTTCCTTGTTCTCTTGGTTTCAGTTTTCTAAATAAAATTCCACTGTAATCGGAATTCCTTTGAATATCCTTTTCCAAAGTTCTCGGCTTTCGAACCATATTTTCACCATATCCTTGTATCCAATTTAGTGGATCTAAATTATCACCAGTTCTCCAATTGTACCAAGGCGAAGCTGTCACTGCACTTAAAATCAATAGTGCCAAAAATAAATATTTAATAGAAGACATTTTGACAAGTCAACGTTTCGTGTTGTACTGATTCAATCGATGATCGTCTAGTTCTATTTTATACAAGGAAGACAGAAAACCTCGACGAAACTCTCCACAAATCCACAGGTAGGCCTAGGAATGTTTGGCAGGGTTTCATTCAAATCAATCCTTTCCAATGAACCACATAAATATATGACGGATTATAAACTAAGGGTCCGTCGATTTATGATAGAAAAAGTAATAAACCCCTGCCATGTATATGTGTATAAGTATAAGTACCTACACTTTGTAAATATACAATGAGGTTTTTCGAAGGCGTCTTAATTATTTCACCTTCTTTGTTCAGGATATTATTACACTACCTTGTTTTTTGGGTCTTTTTGATAATATCATCATTCTGCAGTTGTTGTGTCATGTCATATCAAATCAACTTTAAAAAAAAATTTATTATGGGTCAGAAATATAAATAGCACTTAAGACTTTAAAACCTGGGTTTGCCCTTAGAGGAGATTTGTTTAATTAAGGGATACAGTTTCATTTGTTGGAACACATCGAGATAACGACCTTAAAATTTTGTTCGAAAGTATATCTTATAATTGATTTATGGTTTTTCCATTCTCAGTTCATTCTTGTACCTGACTAATGGAATCGTTTATGAGGACGTTGCCATAGTCACGTTAGAAGATGAGTGCAGTGTTTAGAGTTTCCACTTAGATATATATAGTGCAAGGTCAGAGGTATGTTTTCAAAACAATAAAAAAAAATAAAGAAGAAACAAGAAAGACCTTTTTATGGAAAGTTTTCTATAAATTTAAAAGAATTTTAATCTCTGTAGAAGTGTAGAGTATATTGCTTTAAACAATATGTAATCGTTTCATAGCCGATATCTAAACAGCAGAATACTGGTTAAACGCAATGGTGTAGCTGTAACTGTAATCCGAAGCAATGTCAAAAATAAAAGATACGAAAATAGTGTATAGTGCTACCAAATGTCAAGAAATGTATGGTGTCGTAGAAGTTGGGCAAACTTCAACTTTCTAGTACAGCTAGATCTTCTACATCAATTCATAATTGTATTTAAGGGTTAAAGAGTTCCCGAAACAATCGGTTGATAAATAGTTGTACATATATTAACAATACAATATAATAATTAAATGTAATATCGTTAGCATTTTCAGTTTTGTTCAGTTCTGCGCAACTGTCAAAATCGGGGAAAATGGTGGATCCAGTGCCACTTTTCTTGTCTAACTTCAATATTTTGTTGTTGTTTCTAATGATACAGAGAGTTGTTCTTGTGGACACTCAAACGGCCATTTTTAATTTCTGACACTTTCAACTTTGACATCCTGCGCAATATATTACATTAGTTTTGTGTACTGTGTATTAACACCACATCGATTTAGAACGTGTTACTTTGCTTTAAAATCTCTCTACATTTTTGTTTTATTGAATCCTAAGTGACAAAGTACCTTTATTATAGCCGTGTTTTGATAAAAGTGTGTAGCCAGCTTGGCTAAAATTTTACACACAAACAATGACAAGCAAAAAGTGATTATAAATATTTTACTGTTGTTTGTACACAAAACAAAAAATGATTAATGTTGTTTGCGTTGAGTTTCTATGTATATCAACACTTTCACCGAAATACGACTTATTTGTAGCCCGAAGCATTTACAAATTATAATGTTTTCGAACGTTACTTAGCATTTAGCAACAGAATTTTCACAACAATATGCTTAAGAGTATTTTCGGTTTAACTTGCCGCTCAATCCCGCTGCCGGCCGGTCAGTCGCTCTGTTTTGTGTCGCACAGTTGGTGGCTGGAGCCCTTAAGCTCCCCGACACACTCTTTACTACTCTAATGTCTCAAACAATAGGAAAAAGCACAAAGAAGAAAGAGCGATAACTCTGCAATAATTATTTTAACCTCTGCAACTTTGTCTAATACCCCGGAGTTTGTTTGCCTCAACGATGAAAAACATCAAATTAGACTGCAGGCACTTAAAATTTTATTTAAAGTCTTGTCATATTATCTTCTAGTTTTTGCGAACGAAATCACAATTCCATTATTCGGTTTTTTGCTGACAAACATATTCGTAAAAATATTTTTTCTTTAAACGTTGCTATTTATTTATATATACCAATTGCCTGCACTCTCATTAAAAGACGTATGCTGCATTTGTTTGTGATTAAAAAATCGCGCAACATAAAACCACAAGTGCGTGAAGATAGGAATTATTTGTTTCGAACGAGATTTTTTAGTAGCAATGACTGAAAATTGTAAATGATGCGTTCTTAGTGTCAATAAACTCGTGAATTTCAGTGTGAATTCAAGAAAGAGTTGTTGTCGATTCCTACAATTTTGTTTCGCTGATTATAAAAATGGTGTGACAAATGATAAAAAAAAATGGGACTTTTACTCATGTACAGTTGTTAAATGGTTTCATATCACGCCAAAAAAAAAATTTCTATCAAAATCAAAATCGAATTCCAAGTCCCTTCAACCTTCAATTTGATGATCTTAAACTATCGAAGGTCTTTCTCAAACGTTAATCTAAATCGCGTTTCAAAGACTTTATAGAACCACTATAATATAATAGGACAGGTGTTCTGAAGATCTCTCATTATCGTAATCAAATCAAAAGGATTATGTGATGTGAATGATACATTTCATTCACACAATCCAATTTAAGTTTATTCTGGGACATTTGATGGCTGTCTTTTCCATTTAAACTAGTTGTAAAGCTTGTTCCGCACCAGTTTATCAATCTTGAAGCGTCAGTGCAGATTATTTTATTTAATACCTATTACAAGTTCCTTATTCCTGCGTAATCTATATATATTGAAAAACTGGATTCTACGGACAGAATACCAATATAAGTGGGCATTTAATCTTCAAACGACATCCCACGGGACGAGACAACAAATCGGCAACGACAACTACGACGACGACGCACGATATAGCCATGTCGTCGATTGGCGTTTATAATCTTGTCATAAAAAGAAGAAGATATGCAAGTTTAATTTTGCCACATATAAAAGAATTCGAACTGGTTGCAAAATTATAGATGACATTCCCACGTACATAATTTATAGAATTGAATTTGCATATAAATAGACGTTCCATATTCCTACAGGAATAGATTCATACATTCAGTCAGAGTGTTAAGTTGTATTTGTTTGTGGTTTGCATTATCATCATCATGAAAGTTAATATAGTTCTTAGTATTGTTGCAATATTTTGCACTTTCGGAGCATCTGAGAATGCAGCAAGGTTTACAAGACAAGCAGGAAGATTTGGTCCAAGTTATGCAGGCAATTCAGGTCCTAATTATGGACCAGGTCCAGGTCCAGGACCAGCCGGCCGTCCCGGTAGCCAGAATATAAATCCTAATTTGGGGCCTAGTAATCGACCAACACTGACATCAACTTATAATTTTGGAGGAATAGGAACCGCATCCGTAGGTCCAAGTGGTAGACCATTAGGTGGATCTGTTTATGGAGTAAGTAGCAGCGGAGGAAGACCAAGCTTACAAGGTGGACCAGGACCACGCCATGGATCAGTATACAGAGGACCACCAGTTAGTTCTGGTGGAAGACCTGGCAACAGTTACAAAGGCTAAGTCATACACTTTATATAATATTAAGATCAATTTAAAGTAATAAAGTTTGGGATTCCAATGTTGAATTAATTGACTAAAATATGTATAGTATCTACATTCTACATCTTGGAAGATTATTTGAATCCTCCAACGGAAAATAATTTACTAGATGTTATCGACGCTTAAATAAAACACCACAGCCTTTGGAGCTGTTAGTTTTCAAGTAAATATAATATCCTACTTAATAAGTCAAACTATTTACCTGTTATGCATCAGTATTCGACTTAATGCATCTCTTCCGTTGAACTATGAAGGATTTAGGAAGCTTTTATCATTCGGTAACATTCTTCTTTTTATTTTTAAAAATTCCACAGTTTAAAAAATAACAAAATCTTCTAGATTTTCAACGAAGAATTTTTTTTATTAATATTCACTTTTGTACCGTTATTACAAAAATCAAATTTATTTTCACATTTTGTTTCTTTATTTCAACCATGATAATTTCCATAATATCTACGTCCATATCCACGTCCATATCTACGGCCATATAAACGACTATATGAGTGACCTTGACTATGTCCTCCAAAACCAACTCCATAATATGAGCGAACTTGTCGATTTAATTCTTTTGGATAACCTGCTGTACCTTTGTTGACCAATTCTTTCACAAGCAATAACTCTGTAGGTTTCTCAGATACGTCTACCTCTACATCCTTTTTTGGAATTGCCGAAACGACTGTAACAATAATTGCCAGTAATAAAAAAATAGTAGCGATATGGAAACGCATATTTTTTTTTTTTTTTTTGTGCTTAAACTTGAAAATTCTCTTAAAACTTTGAATAAATTTTGTTTAAAAAGATGCACTTTTACTTTTATTCTGATCAAAATTGGAAGATGTTCACGCCTTTTTATACGAAGAAATTCGAGTTGTAAGAAATGCGTCGTTAAAATTCAAATTGTGTACGAGTATAAGGCAGGCAGAAGCAATAAGTCATTCTTGAATTTAAATTTTACAACTTAAAAAGAAATATGTAGAAGAGAGGGACAGGACCGATAATTTTAAGTGGAATCAGGCCCGGATATAGGTTAAGGTGGAGAGGGCACTATGGGTAAGTGCTTTAGCCAAGTTCTATAAACTGACCATGAAATTCAAGTTAGAAAACATAGTATGTATCTACTGATTAAGAACATTCAACAAAAATGGCTTAGAAATGTACTTGTACATAAAACATATAATTATAATGAGTGTCAAATGTGAATGATTTCACATGATACCAAGAAATCTCGACACTTAAAAGATTGACAATTGTTTCATTTTGTTGACGATACGATTATCGCAAGTTAAAATTAATCAAATGCAATTAGACGTTATCGCGTGGCAGAAAATCACAATAGCGTGCATGGCAATAATTTGTCACGCTCGTGATTTTTTTTATTGCAACGACAGGAAATCCCAAGTGCGTTTATAGCCTTTTGTCAACATATAATAAAAGTTAAATTTATTCAAATGCAACATGCAAATGAACACTTTATCTATACCTACTTTCTTTAATTACTCGTAGAAAGAATAATTTTTCTGATGATTACATTAAATTGTAAAAACATTGAATTAACCTCCCTAAGAAAAATCCTATAGCCGGACCTGAGTGAGATTGTACATAAGCTCGATGAGATTTGCGTGTCACATTTTGAGTCTGTTGCTAGAAAGTGAGTTCAAAACAATAACCAATTCAAAACGCAATTCAAAAACATTTATTTTTTTTTTTCAAATTATTTTATACTCATTAAATATTATAACATAACAATAATACAAAGTGTAATGAGTCACCACGTCATTATAAAATGCACAATTGAGTCAAATATATTTCTCTGAACTATGTTTTGCTCAGTAGTAGTTAAGTCTTGGACAGGGATGAAAAATCGCGTCATTCAGTAATGTATTATAATTATAAAAAAAATATATTAAATTGTAATCTTTAATTTTTATACAAGAAATAAATCTTGTTAAAATATAAGAAAAAAAACATAATATTATGTAAATACTATTTACTTTTAAGCCCAACATTAAAACGAGATTTAAGTAGATTTAATCTTCTTAAAATCACGAAGAATTACTATACAAATCAAACTAACCTATACAATATTTTCATATTGTGCTGAACGCATTCATTCGAGAATCGAATTTTTTTCCTTGTCTGACATTCAAAAGAAACTTCCTATTTTCATTTAAAAAATGTAGTATAAAAGTTAATCTTCTGTTAATCTATTTCTGCAGTTTTTTAAATAAAACGAGTTTAATACTACGTTTTCATCGACCACTTAACCGAAATTTAAAGTAGATTTACTCAAAATCTTATTGAAATATCAAAGATTTACCATACAAATTTATTTCGTTAATCTAATTGATTTGAAATTAATCTCGTTTAATTTTCAAAACACATTACCAAGTTTTACAAATCGAAGGAACCCATACCCATATTCCACTGAACGCATTCATTCGAAAATCGATTTTTTTCTTCTTTGACATACAAATGAACCTTCCCATTTGGATTTTTTAAAGGTAGTGTAAAAGTTAATCTTCTCTGTGCAGTGGAAATGCTGCTTAAATCTAAACGAGTTTAACTTTCAATGGAAACTTACCATAAGAAACACTAACGATAAATAATAAGGTATACAAAAATTTAAACTCATTTTAGTCAAGATTAAAATAAATAAATACTATTATTAGTACTTTAAACTATATATTGAATTGACATAAAATAGCAAAATTATATCGAATTTTTAAAAGTTTTATTTGTATACTTTAGCTAAGTAATAAAATGTATCGAAAAAGTACAATTGCATCGACTTTTGCAACCGTGGGCTCGGGCTCCAACTGTTTGAAGACTTAAATTAAAAAAAAAAAACTCTTAATTCAATTAAATTAAAATGCACTTCTGATGGGTCTCACGAACTCGCTCCTGTGATGAAAGCCTATATCTAGTTAAAGAAGGTAATTTATTGAAGTTAATTAATATAATAACAATTTTTAAAAGCATAATTAAAAATTATTGGTCTTATTTATAAGCGTTGTCTAACTTTGAAAACTGTCTAACTTTTTACCAAAAACTTCACCAACTTTTACGGTTTTTAAGGATTTTTTATTTTTGGGTTATTCCCAAAGATATTGAGGAGTATTTCGTTTTTGTTAAAATATTACCTGTGCTAATTATATTTTTATAAAACATATGTATATACATGTAATAGGCTTGCAATGGACTGAACAAAAGTTATAAAATATAAATATATCTGTATTATAATTCTTAAAATGTAAAAAATTGTAGGTACAACTCGGCGCAAAATTAAATGAATTATTTATATATAAATCTGCAAAGCGGCAAACATTTTTTTTTGTATGGCAGGTAGGTATACCGTTATATTTGGTTCTACAAAAATGAAGCAATGCCTAAAGAACGCTAAGTACCAAATTTAAAGTAAATTGGCCCTTCTATTCAGTATGTATCATAACAGCCAGAAGAATAAAATTGTGAGATCCCCTTTTTTGTTTTATATTATATATTATGTCCAATTTTATCAAAATTTTAAGGTAATTTATTTTTTTCTGAATCCATAAAATGTTTAGGTACCTAAGTCTTTCGGAAAATCAAATGTTATACAGTTTACAAGCTATAATTATCTGTAGTTTTGGTAATAAAACAGTTGTTTTTTAGTTATGAAAAATTACCTTAAAATGAGCTTTAAATGATCAGAAATTCCTCCTTAAGATATGCTGCATTTTTTCAATTGTTAGTAGAACTATTATTTTAAAGATCAAAAAAATATTCATCTGAGGATTCTAGTTCTCTTTAAAAATATTATCTACATACATATTAGCTGTCACATTTTTTCAACTGAAGATTAAAAAAAAATGGAGAAGGCTAAAGAAAGCTTAATAGTTTGTATAAAGTAAAGTATAAATATTGAAAGTAGTTATTTCACTAAATTTTAGCTTTTTTAATTGTTTAGTTTGTAGATTACAGCAAGTCAGAAAAGTTAATAACATATTGTTCTTGTTTCTTTTTTTTTGTTATTATTTACGTTGAATTAATTTAACGAGTTTGTTTTGAAATTTAAATTGTGTTAAAAAAAAGTGTGAGCGCCGGGACTCACGATTAAGATGTGTAAGAATTTAATTAAATGTTCGAGTGCTGATTTTACATCACAGAACTCGGCAAGTTCGAACTGTCAACAAAATTTCATCCTAAACTCAACACGACCTTTTAATTTAGTTTGAGGTACGAAGGAACGTTCCCAATATTGAATGTATCCAATATGCCTCAACGTATCGTAACGTGTAACAGCACAACGTAATGTGCTACAGAAATTGCCACGTTTATAGTTCATCCTACCGCCGCCGCCGCCGGCATAGATGTTTACACATCAAAGAAACACAAAATTAAGTAAAGCATTTTATTAAGGCATTAAATCACATTTTAAATATTTATTCTTCTTTAATATAATTTATCCAAAATATCCATGACCACCATATCCACCATGACCTCCATATCCACCATGACCTCCATATCCACCATGACCTCCATATCCACCATGACCTCCATATCCACCATGACCTCCATATCCACCATACCCTCCCCGACCACCATAACCTCCAAGACCGCCATATCCTCCGCTATAACCTCCACCATAGCCACCACCATAGCCACCACCATAACCACTATAGCTTCCACGACCACCATATCCGCCATATCCTCCATGTCGAGCCAATCGAACTGATTCATTTTCATGTCCAGTTTCAGAATCCACATCAACTAATGCTTCCAACGCTGATAGATTTTCTGATGGATTCTCATCTTTCACTGTTAACTCCACTGGGGCGGCCACGACAGCTGTGCCAAAAACGGCCAGACATGCTAAAGCTACTACGAATCGCATCCTTTTATTGTTTTATGTATATTCAGAATTTTGAATTTATGTATTTAAATCACTTCAACTTCAACTTCAACTAAGGTTCTGATGAGATTTGAGGAGATTCTGGTCTTTTTATATATTTCTGTCTTCCAATAACTAAAAGGCATGACGAATAGCTCTATTCCCACATACTGAAGTGCTTGCCCAAAGCCAGGTGGTGTATATTTATTTCGGAGGTGAGGAAGGAAATCGTATTTACTTGCAATTAAAATTAACAAAAGCTAAGATGAGAAAAAGTTAGTTACAGATTGGGTACAAGTTCCAGACGTGAAATGAGTAAGTATCAGTATGGGTAAATGTATCTTGTGTGGTTCTTCTATTAAGATTACCAATTGCTGCAGGGGGTTGTACCATATAGCTTGTTGTTATTTTTTTTTGCGTGTTATCCCATCTGCCTTTCTTGTGTTTTTTATAAATTGACTAAATTGAGGTTAAATTTATTTTATTTTGTTTTTATTATTTTGTTTGTATTCTGACCGCAAAAGACACTTTTGGGTTTTTATTTCATATCCCTCAAAAATATAAACTCGTGTGCCTATCTGACAGCTATAAAGATTTACGGCTGAAGCTGATCAAAAGATATTGCATTGACCCCGCTTATGATTCAGAAGGGTATATACGTACATATGTATGTATATACGACTACGAGTATATCCGTATATGAAATACATTTAATTGAGATGGAGAACAATTAAATAAATTTGACAGATGTCATGTACTATAGTTTTTTCATTTCGAAAATATTTTTGTTCTACCAACCAGTATTTCGACTTTGTTTACCACAAAGATAAATATATTTATTGGTGACTTTTATTTTAAAGAAATTATTATTGCGCTTTAAGAAATATTTTAATTGGTATACAATTTTTATAAAAATATTCGAGTAGGTATATATGTAAGTAAATTTTACGTTCTTTTTGAAGTTTGGGGGAAGATTATACACAGCTTCAAAATATTTTAGCTGACATGTCTTTATGTGCTATACACACATGTAGGTATATGAGTACATACACATATAAGTAAATACATAAACTTATATTATATTTGAGGTAATAGCGATAGTTTTGTGGGCAAGGGGCTAACCATAAACCCCTCCATTGCCCCAAATAATGGTTAGTTTTTAGAAAATTTATTTTTTTAAAATATACTTTTGAAGTGATATCAGGGACGTAGGCAGTAAGGGGAGGAAGTTTTAGAATTTATAAAAAAATGTGGAATGCAAATTCAGCGTGTGTGTCATTCACAATATCTTTTGAATGGCCGAATCGATTTTATTATGATATTGCAATCTGATGCTTCTTAAAAGTTTAAACGATATTAAATTTACACTTTTAATTTTTTCGGTAAAATATAGTTTCTATTACAGTTTTTATCCGCAAGAGCAACTTCGTGCGTTCCAGTCGTGCATATATTTTTTTAAAATTGTTTTTTTTTTCACAGAATTGCTCGTAAGTCTATATGAAGCAAGTTGCCTCCAAAGTAAAATTTTAGCTATATACGGTCCTAAAGTGATATTATTCAATTTAAATATGGTATTCGAGTTGGTAAAGTCGTTTCGACGACCAAACGTTTAACAGAATTTTGGATGACAAACAAAATTTCAATCGAAAGTTCTATTCCGTTTTTTCCTCTCCGCCCTCGTTTCTCATGATATCGCTTTTTTGATTATTTTTATAGTGTGCACTATAGTTCCCCAGTAGAAATAACTTTTTTTTTGTTTGGATCGTATATTTTGGTTCCTACATGCAAATTTACAATTTATTTGATTGCGCTTGGCAATTATCACGATTAAATACTGTCACGAATAATATCAGAGACCGTAATCAAATTTGCATTGAAGGTAAAAGTTAACTCACTTATTGTAAATTGTTGTAAGATGATTATATTATATTATTATACAAATCTATGTTGATTCATTGGGGGCCTGTCCATCACGAAGATTTTTCGAAAAAAAATCATTTTCAGCGATGATGATATCCATTTTCTTCTTGATGCCTTCTAGTCTAAGATCCCGCCATAGGACGACATACCCTCATCGAGTTACCGAATAAGTGGTATGCAGTTTTTTAGATAGTGTTTTAACTAACATTTTGCGCAGGGGTTGTCTGGCGAAATATGGTCAAGGCATAGGGTTGCCACGCTTTAAAGGTCGATTTTTGGATTTTTTCAATTATGTGCCCCAGCTCATATCTCGGGTTCTATAGAATTTAAGTAAATAGGAAAAAAATCAAAAACCAAGAAAAATTGATTTAAAAAATATTAATTTTTCAAAAATTCACGTAGCCAAGAAAAAAGCTCAAATCATAAATTTTGCAAAAACGGATCTTTTCATTTTTTATCGGCTTCTCAGAAATATAAAATTTATTTCTAGAAAACATTTCCTTGATTTTATGTGACTTTTTTCTCCAAAGTCCATTTTTCATTTTTTGACATTAAAATGTTTTTATCCCGAGTTTTAGATTTTCTAGAATTTTCTTTTATATAGGTGACTTTCTTGTATTTACAAGATCTATCGATAAAAGAAACAAACAACTCTCTACACTTTTCGTTTAGAAAATAGAATCTAGACCTTTCTCTTCTTTTGCCCTAATTTACCCTATTGAAATTCCTTAAAACAAAAAAACACGTATTTTAAAATTTTTAAATAAAATTTCCTTTTATATAATATTTTTTTTTTTGCAATAAAATTTACCATATGGGCTGGGTTAAATAATTGAAAAAAAAAACCCAAAAACCGACATTTAAAGCGTGGCAACCCTATGTCTGGACCATATTTCGCCAGGCAACCCTTGCGCAAAATGTTAGTTAAAACACTATCTAAAAATTTGGATACCACTTATCCGGTAACTCGATGAGGGTAGGTCTTCTTATGGCGGGATCTTCTACTATTCGTTAATGTTTAAAATTGTCTCACTTGAGGTTCAGAATATAAACGAGAGATTGTAAAGAAAAAAAATGAATCCAAAACGTGTCACTATTTGGTGCGGGTCTTGTAAAATTGAGCAACAATATTCAGCCCCATTTTTGCGAAACTCTATAGCTTCAAAGTCCAGGTCAAATTTCTTTGTACTTCGCCCTTAAGTCCTATTCGAAATTTCTTTTGAAATACATTCTTGAAGATAAAAATAATTGTATATAAAATGTACCTGTCATTAATAAGAACGTAAACCACAATCATATCTTGGCATCCCAAAAAGAATACAAAAACTTGCCTGAAGAATTAAAATTTTGATGTTATTATGATCCTCCAGGCTATGAAACTTAAACCGTAAACCTCAAAATATTTTATATTTATACACATAAATAATACACACATACAACAGGTGCAAAAAAAAAAAAAAAACATTAACTCTTACCCATATTATATGGCCATTAATAATAGCTCCAAGAAGATTCATCACAATGTGGGAAAATCCATCAAATTTACCTAATCATTCGAAAAAAAAATAAAAATAAATAAAGCAAAGTAAACAGGTTCCTTTCTTCTTAAATACAAAAATTATTCTTACCAAAAATGATTCAAGTTATTATTATAAATTAAAATCGTCCATTAATATTTTAAGTTCGTTAACATTTAGAAATTTAGACTGATTCATGCCCCCAACTGGCCTTCTAATCCGAGTTTTGTTTGTTTGTTTTTATTATTGTTTTTTTTTTTCTTTTTGACAGACAAAAAAAAATAGAAATCTTTTTATATTTGAATTAAAAAAAAATAAAAGCTACATTTTAAAGGCTATACATATGTACATATATACATATTAGATAGCCAAGCAAACATCAGATAATATCTACTCTAGAGACTATAATGTAAAGACGTATACATATGTACATATGTATATATTGTTTAGGTACATAATTTAGGTATGTACCAAATTCTTAATTCTGGGAAGAACCCATTAACGTATTAGCTTTCTGTTTTTGTACAGATTGTCATGTGTGACTATCATTTTATAATAATTTCGATAGAAAATAGATATACAAATATGTCAAGTTAAACAAAGAAAATTATGAAAGATCACATATACACAAATATTTATAAGAAATAAAAATTAAAATGAGACTTAAAGCAAACTTCAAAGCTGATGTAGGGGGGTTTTTTGAAACATAAAGTTGTTATTGATAAAATAGTTATTAAGTTAAGCTTAAGTGGACCTGGAAATGTTAACGAAATATTATATCAAGTTGATTCTCAATACAAAAACAAACAATAATATTTATAAACTTTTGTTTACACAGCATTGGATTAGGTAAATACAAATAACCATTTAATAAGATTGTCTGTGAGGGTAGAAGGGGTTTCAATTTCAGTTTTAAAAAAGACACGTTTCAAATTTGTTTAATGTCTGGAAGTGAATTTAAAGCTCGATTATATCATATTAGTTCTTCAATAAAATTTGTTGCTACAATTAAATGATTTTTAGCATTCTAATGGTAAATTACCTTAAGGTACCTTCATCTGTAAATTTTAAGAAAATCAGAGCGGGACAAATTCATGCTATAACAAATTTATGGGCTTTATTTATCATTTATTTTCTATTGGAATTTAAACAATTCCATATTATTAATCCCTACGTTTCGTTAAAAATTTTCAACTTCAGGGGTCAAAATTTATTGAAACTTTATTGGAACAACAAAAATTAGAATTATAAAATTTGTTTTGTGAAACTTTCTTGTCTTTATGTTTTTACATTTACTCGAATTAATAAATAAATAAAAAATTTCAAACAATTTAATACAAAAAAAAAATAAACTAAACAGAAAAACCGACTTTTTTTATTCAATATTTAAAATTTTAAAACACTAGTGTGGCCTGTTTGTTAACTTTTTTTTTTAAATAAATTTTCCAAAACTGAGTTTTTTCCTATGGTTTTGACAGCAAAATGTGAAAATTCGCAAAAAATTGCACATTATCAAACACACCTAAGAAAACCATCATTGGAATTTTTGTCTTTAAGTGATCAGTGGCATCAAAATAGCCAATATAAAGCTGATGACTCAAATATTAATTCTTACTAACAATTTTTTTTCATTTAGCCCAATCTTTGACATAAAATGAATTTCATTATTTCAATGATTGAACTACCTTACCATTGATCATTGAAAACTAAACTTAGGAGTCGTTTTACGTGGAAGGTTGGGCCAAAATGAAATATTTTTTGACTAGAAATAATAAATGAGTCATCAGCTTTATATTGGCATCAAAATAATCAGTAATGTTGCCTTTAAAGTATCTTAAAATAAGAAATTAAAATTTTCAATGATGATTTTCAATTATAGCAATAACTGGCCCCTTAGAGTGGCAAACTTTTTTTTATGGTAAATATTTATTATACTCAGCGTAATTGTGATAAATTATTTTAGAATAATTCACAGACTTGTTTCTTTTTTATTTTCCGAAATACAATTTTGGACCATTTTATCAAACAGCTATAGGCACGCGTTTATAGAAAACTGCAATTTGAAAGCCTTTTTCTGTCATAATAATTCTCTTCTCGGTGAAATAATAGGTTTGAGCGCCCTGAAGCCACAATAAAGCGTTTTTTGAAAACCTCAACTAACCCTGACAATCAAATTTTGTGTTTTTTCAGACATAAGGCCGGCCTGAACTCGCCCTAAAGTAGATCTATAGGTTTTTTGTTCTGGCAAGTTGAGGTAACGAATTAACTACCAAAGTGACATGAGTTGGTGAGGCAATTATTTTGTTGTGAATTCGTTTGCTGCAGGTAATAACTTATTTTTGAAATAGAACTTAAAAGATAAATAATTGAAAGATGATAAATAGAAAAAGAATAGGGAAACCCTTGAATTTGTTTTAATTCATTTTTAAAATTAATTTTAAATAAATGTCAAGTTTGAATTACTAAGCGCAGAACTTCTTGTTTCTTGTTTTGAATGTCAACAACACAATTTGTGTTTTTTTTAAACCTGGGTCAACCCTGGGTAAAGCTCAACGAACGAAACTAATAAAATATATCGATCATAAATATCCTGTCAGCTGTCAATTTGACACTTATTACAAACAGTGATGCCAATAAACCTCTATAAACAAACATTATTTCACCAATATTATACGTGGTAATGAGATATATAAACAATGTAAATGTATGAATGTAAGACAATTGCGGCCAGGCGCTAAAAAAGACAGATTTTCTAAATAATAATTTACTTATTTCAATACAAAAAGCGAACTATGTTTGAACTATTTTAAAGAACTAGATTTCAAAACTATACAAAAATCCGTCTAGTTGTTAAAATGGTCTACATACATACATATATACTTACGCGAAAAATTAAAAAATAAGTCAATTTTCTCAAAATTCGAATTTTTTGCAAAAAATAAGATTCTGCCTGAAAGCAGGAGTGTTAAAACTTGGTCAAATAAGAAGTAAGAAAATCCGTGGAAGCCTACACATTAAAAACAACATCTTGGACAAAATACACAATAATCAACTAAGCTAATAGGTACTGTCATGTATAAGTACAAAGGAGATGCCGGTAGAATCCAGTTCAGGTGATTTCAAAGATGGTATACCTTTTTTTTAAAAAAGAAATGTCTCACTGTTCGCACCCTTCCTTTACACATATTATTAGGTAGGTGTCCAAAAATTATATTTTTTTCACGAGAGCCTTTTCGTATTGAGGTTTTTTTATTTGTAAGGCTTAAAATTCCAAAATGATTCAAGAAATTTCCCTACGTAAACCACTCTGCACGATAAGTTTTGAATTCCTCCTCTCTGTTACATCTCTGTTTTCCACTTTTTATCAATCCAAAACTTGCACTATGATTCTATTTTCTCTTCCATAAAATATTTCACATTATCAAATAAATGCAGATACATATGTATATCACAGTTTACGAAGGTTGTAATGTTTTCAAAACACATTAGAACAAAATTTACTTCAATAACAATTTCTTTTTGAATCACCAAGACATATTATGTACAAAAATCAATAAAATTTTATTGTTGCAGAATAACAGGCGTCTCTTTCCAAGAATGATGATAATCCGTGTAAGGAGCTGTTGTAGAATTTAAGTCCTGCTTTGGGTGTGCTTCGTCTAATGGCAAATCAATTGGTTGTAGAGAATGGTGTTTTGGATATGGCGTCACTGATTTAGGATTTACATTTGAAGAATCTGAAAGCATTGATTTTAAAGAATTCCTTATGCGAATTATAAAATACAACGTATTTACCTCTTCGGTATCTAAGAAGAGTTTTAATGTTTCGATCAATTGTTGCGATTTTGTTATTTTCCCAAGCTCTCGATGGGCCTTTTCGAGAACTGGGTACTGCTGACATTCTTTGATGTATTGATGGAACTTTTTGTGATTGAAAGTCATCATCTGCAATTGCAAGTGTCAAATACAAAAAAACTAAAATAATTGAGATAACAATGATTGGATGTTTCATTTTGGAAAAAAAAATAAGAAAAAAAACTTGTAAATATACAATTTTAATAATTCGATGTGAATGAAAATTAAACTTCAACTAAAAACCTCAATAATTGTATTTCAATATGAACCCAAAACATTTGCAATACAAATATACAAATATATATGTGTTATCACTATTGACCTTTTAATTATGTGTGAGTGTTGATGTTATATATATTTTTTTTTAAATTTTGTAGAAGATTATCAAGCTTAATGTTTTAGATTGTTATTACGTATACATACAATATTTATAATAATAAAATATTACAATCAAGAATATTTGATAAGACAGATTCGAATGATCATTTTATTTATTTATCTCATATTCTGGTTTATTATTATTGTTTTGATTTTCATATAAAAAATTGCAAAATTTTAAACATTATTATTAGAAACATAGTAAATTCTCTGTTTACCGGATTTAAAATAATGAATAATATTTAATTTAATGAGTGACAAAATAATTAAAAAAAAAAGTTTGTTTTAATAAGTTTTTAGTCAAAAATAAATTATACAAAAAACGGATCATAAATTATACAAATGTTTTGTGTATATATCTTGAACCGATATTTGAATACTTACATACTTTTTGCCTTTTCTAAAGTAAAGAAGTATTAAACTGAGTTTCCATATTATTGTTCTTCGTCCGATTTGTGCGTTGTTCGTTCTTAGCAAAACAACGAAGAAACGATGAATAATTAAATAAGTTTTTCTATACCCCTGTTTTTTTGAGTTAATTCCGGAGCAGATGAACCGATAAGTATTTCTGACAGATGAAAGGGGCGATATTCATAGTATTGAACTTCGATTCCGATCGATTTTTTTACAATGAAACATTAAAACAAACCCTCCACTTAATTGTTTAGAGGATGAACTATCTAACTCCGTTAAAGTCCGAATTAACTTAGCCCTTAGTTAGTTAAAAGTTAGATTTGTAAACAAAATTTCTGGTTATGTATTTTTACGAAGTGATTTAATCATTGCCAATTTATAAGAGTTTTGATAACAAAAATCCTAAGTATAACTACTGTTTATGCTGCCCCGCAGAGCCAGGGCATTCTCTGCTAGGCATACTTCAGATAAACAGAGTATTTTTTTTGAGCCGCCCGAAGCTCGTTAAAACACATATACTTTAAGTAGTAACAAACTGTTATAACTATTATAAGTTCGCAACTGTTATAACATTTTATCACCATTAAAAGTATTAATGTGCTTAATGAATGACCTAAAAAAATACTCTGGTTTCCCGAAGAATGCCCTGCGGTGCCGCATAAACAAACAGTACCTTTATAAACAAAAGTGTTATACATACATTTTTAGATTTCTTTAGTCACTTCAGTATACCTTTCATGAAATTTTTTTGATGCAAATGCAAGCATTTGAAAACATGTATTTGAATTTATGGAAATGTTTTTTGGGGAACATTTTTGTCCACTATACCTTTTCCGGAAATTAAAAATATTATTTCTTTAATCTAATTTTCTACTATTCCATTATATAGGGTTCTGTCACTAGTTTTAAAATTTTATACTTAATGCTTTAGCTCTTAGTGCACACTTTCCTTCAAAATTCTCTTAAATTTATTAACTATTTTAAACTTTAAACTGTCCACATCATATTTAAGACTCGGAAGGAATAGAATAAAAAAGTAATAAACTTCATTCCAAGAATCTACGTTTAAAACTACTTAACTCACAGACTAAAAACCACGCGAACACAAAACTATAAAATGTTGGCTTAAAAATAGTCACATCAGAAGTATCATCAACAGTTAACACCCACCCAACACATGTTGGTGATGAAATAGCCCAATATTGAAGGTCTTTTTGTTTTGTTTCTTGTGTATCAACAAAATACACGAAGTTACTTCCTGCTAATTCAAGAAATGAATACATTTAGCATGGTAAGCCGTTTAACAAACAACTTATGAGAATATACTCACAAGCTCATCAAACATAGAAAACCCACTTTTGGTTTCAATACAGCATGACTCAAGGTAGGTCATTAACCTTCCATCCAAAGGTTGTTATACTATATTGTTTGAAAAGAAACAGCCGAAGTGTAAACAAAAAGTTTGAGATTTGGTCAACATTTTGACCGAATTTGGAAGATTCTAATTGAATAAATAAAAGTTATTGCAAATATAGAAGACTGAACCAGAAGAAATGCACGCATCGCTTAAGGTTATATTTTCCAAGGTTATCTTAGATAGAATTTGTTGTTTATATAATGAAGTTAACTTAAAAACTGGCCATTCAGTCATTTGAAGCTAAATAATTTGTATTATATTTGAAGACAGCTAAATCTTATTTGTTCAAGATGATAAATCGAAAACTTTTTATTCTGAGTCTGATGATAAGCCTGGGTTCTTGTCAAACGGTGAATAAAGATAAAACAGAAATCAGTGGAAGATCCAGGGAGGCTCAGGGTGAAGGCCGGTTCTTACCTCCCTTTGGAGGATTCGGTGGATTCAGACCTGGAGGGTTCTTTGGAGGTGGATATCCTAGACCAGGATTCTTTGGTGGATATTATCCAGGTGCATATCGCCCGGGCGGCTATTTCTCAGGTGGCTATCCCGGTGCATACTATGGAGGCTACCCACAGTATCCAAGGCCTGGGTTTGTAAATCGTCCCTATGGTGGATTGGGAGGAGCAGCTGGAGGTGGAGTACCTAACGGGAGCCGACCAGGGTCTGACAACACAAATAACAACCGTCCGAACGCAGTTCCGAACTTAAGCAATTTGACACCAAGTCAAGCTGCACTCCTTGGTCAGGCATTAGGCGCTTCACTGAGGCCGCTATTAATGGCAAATGGAGGGGCTGGCCTGGGCAGTGCAGGTGCTGGTGGATTAGGTGGAGCAGCCTCTGCGAATTCATTGGCCGATATTCTCGCTCAACTTGGTTAAGTTTGTGTTTTTTGTTTTTTGTTTCTACTTAAATTGTTGCATAAGTTTAGTTTCTATTTATTATAATTTTAGGCAAAAATAAATATTCACAAAAAAAAACGAAAGTTATAAAAGTTAAATTATTCATGTCAAATGTAAATTGCTTTCTCGCTAGCTATTAAGACACTCTTAAATTGTTATAAACCTTTCGCCAAAATTTAAAAACCTATAAAAGGTAAGGTTCTTTTTGATTAAAACAATTAGTTCATTCCGTGGTGTCGCGTAGGCGAGAAGAAAGAAAGTATATATCGATATAGTCAAAATGTCGAAGATTTTTATTGCTTTGCAAATATTCGTTATTTGTATTGCACTAACAGCTGCATTCCCAGTTGATGTGAATTCAACAAAAACTGGAGAACGTAAAGGTAAACAATATGGTGGATATGGTGGGCCGGGTGGTTTTCCGCCAGGAGGATTTGGTCCAGGAGCATATGGCGGTGGCATTAACCATGGTGGCGGGGGCGGCTATGGCCAAGGAGGATATGGTCCAGTAGGACATGGGCCAGGAGGCTATGGTCCAGTAGGTCATGGGCCAGGAGGCTATGGAGGTGGACCTCATGCTGGTGGTGGTGGATATGGACCTGGTTTTGGAGGCGTCGGTCAAGGAATCGGCGGCGGGTATGGACCCGGATTCGGAGGTGGTCCCGCTTACGGAGGTGGATTCGGTGGTGGTTATCCACAACCTTACAATAGGCATAGAGGATAAAAATCGTTGTAGAATCAAAATATTCCATTAAAATTTTCATCAGTTTTTTAAGTTATTAAGTATTTATAAATAAAATTATTATTTTGTTTTAATTTTGTTTTATTTCTTTTGTTCTTTGAAATGAAGTAAAATTTTTAAAATTCATATCATAATCGAACTCAGAAGCACATTTATACGTTCACCATTAGTATTAACAAAATTCAGTAGTACATCTATCTTTTTCTTGTGAATTCTATTCCAGTTGACAGATGACTTGGAATTATTATTGCAAGTTTGATTTTGTTTGCTTAGACACCTTCAGTTTTATTTATAAACCCTTTTAAAAGTATATCTAACTTTCGACAGCTGTCCTTATTTATAAACATGTTCCGTCGGTTGTCTAACTTAGACACTGGAATTGGTTGTCCGAACCTATTCTAAAGTGGAGACGCTCAATGAACAAAGAAGACTGTCAAATTATCTTGAAGTGAATGAAATGTTCATTGAACGTATCCCAATGTTCACGAAATTGACAGATTACAGAGATGTATGGAGGTATATGAGAATATATTTAGAAAACTGCTGCTATACGTTTATAAATAAGGAGTTTTTCAACTATTTAGATAGAAGCAGCTAGCTGAACAACTGTCCAAAAGTGATCTAAGAAAATCTAATAAATACGACTGCTTGTAGTTAAATTATTCTCAAATATGGCGTTGTAAAAGTCTCCAATCGAAATTTATGAATTTATATATGATTTAAATTAAATTAGTAAAAGGCTAATTTCAGGAGTATATTTAAATCGGTAATTTATAAAAGCCTACAATCAGGATTTTCTTATATGTATGTATTTTAAAAGTGGTAGTTCAATCATTACAATATTTTTGAGAATGATGATTAACACTGGAGCCATACAAGCGAGTACTCGCTTGCAAGTTGCCTGCACACAATTAAACTATCAAGTTCTTATTTGCATTTGCTTCACTCTCTACTCTATTCTACATTTTTTCTTCTCAATTCAACGAGTTTCAAAAACGCAAAGGCGTTGACGAGCAAGTTCCTGTGTATGTATTGGTAAAAATTTGAGTAAATTACATTGCAACACGATCATGTGCACAGAGTTGAGCCTTTAATAACAAGCTAATAATAAAGTTAATAACGATAAAGTTATCTTAAACCTAATAAATTATACTCGTAGCTGTAACTGAGCCCAAAGTTTGTTTTTTAAATAAACAAGATTTAAAATTAGCTCTTAAGGTGCTGTTCTTTAAAAAAGAAAGACATTTTTAGATTCAAAATATAAACAAAGTAATAATAATCATTTGATCGTACTTTTAATATTATGAATTCAATCAAGTTATTGCTTATAGGGTAGTACTTTAACCCTCTCCGAAACCTCCACCATTATTTGAACGGAAAGAACCCAAAATACATTATTATTGATGATAATTTACACAAAAAAAAAATATTCTATATAAACCCAAAGAGTTTGTGGCAATGTTATCATTTGCTTTTGAACTTTTTATTGCACATCACAGTTGGTTAAGATCGATAAAGATGCGGTTTTTTATAACTCTGGCTGCAGTGGCAGTTTTCTTTGCCTACGTCCAAGCTTTGGATTTTGAAATCGGAAGCCGTCAAGAAGGACACCAAAGAGTTAGGAGGCAATTAGGAGGTTTGGGAAATGAAGGCATAGGCGGACGGGGAGGCAGTGGTCTAGGTGGAGGATTCGGTAGAGGCAGAGGTGAAGGTGGAGGATTCGGTGGAGGCAGAGGTGAAGGTGGAGGAATCGGAGGAGGAAGAGGTGAAGGTGGAGGATTCGGTGGAGGCAGAGGTGAAGGTGGAGGAATCGGAGGAGGAAGAGGTGAAGGTGGAGGAATCGGAGGAGGAAGAGGTGAAGGTGGAGGAATCGGAGGAGGAAGAGGTGGGGGCGGATTCGGAGGAGGAAGACGTGAAGGTGGAGGATTCGAGGGAGGCAGAGGTGGAGGATTAGGTGAAGATAGAGGAGGCAGAGGAGCTGGTTTTGGGGGTTTCGGTGGTTAAAGCGGTGGTTTCGGTGGTCAATTCGGTGGTTTTGGGAACCAGAGACGTTTCTAAAAACAATCAATCAAGAAAATATTCATAGGAAACAAAACTTTAATAATATCTAAAAGATGAAATAAAATTTCTACATTTCTGACATAAGAATGTATGTTTTTCTTTTTTTTTTAATTTATGTACTTATATTGAATCACTAAAATGTGATATATTCACATAAAAACTATTGGACATATGAAGATGCGATTTTCTCTTATTTCTTTTTTTAATATTTCAGCGGTCATTAAGGAAGGTATCTATCTATCAATCTTATACCATTTTGAAAACGCACTCAAACATAAATACATACATATATAAAGAAAGAAGAGAGATGAGAGAGGTACGAGAGAGATACGACAACATCAAACTGATGAGCCCCCTGTCGTACCATGGGCGAAACGCATTTTTTCAGTTGAGGTCCCTTAAATTTATCGCAGTAAATGGAAAAGTATTAATTTTATTTTTTTTTATCATTTATACTCATTGGGAAAACATATCCAAGCAACACACTGTCGACAGAAGGTCTTTAAAGAATTCAAATGCATATATTCACTAAGGTATAGAGTATAATCTACCGATAACAATCTGAATAAATTAGCTGCAAATGAGTTCGAAGTTTTCTCTGCTTCTTTAGGATTTGCTTTGAAAATTTGAGTTCTTTTTATTTATTTATCAATTCAAATCAAAAACAAATAATACAATTCTGAGTTCTTAATTTTAAAGTTATGAATTAAACAAGTTATTGCATATACGGGACTTATTTACCGAATAATATTATCATTTAACAAATTTGTCAAATTATTTTCTTCCTCTTTTAAATGCAACCACCACGAGAACAACATCGTTTAATCAGCCCTCTGCTAACAAAAAAAAATGTCTTGGTCAAAATTAAATTATTGTAAAAAATAGTAAATACATTTTTGAAGTTCCAAATTATTTTTTATTTAATCGGAATCACATTTGTTTATTAACTTTTAACTGCACTGGCAATATGTTGATTTTGATTAATGTGTATCAAAACGAGAATAAAGATGAGTATAAAGAGGTCACAGAGGCCAGAGAGGACTCAACAAGTTTCAAAAAGGCAAAGTCAGTTGACGAGCAAGTTCCTGTGTATGTATTAGTAAAACTTTGAGTATATTGCATTTCTACTCGATTGTGTGTATTAATTAAAAGAAAGTTGAAGTGGAAAATGTGTATTTAATTTGTAAGGGAAATAAAGGTGGAATTCATAATAAAGAAAGGGAATAAGTTTTTTAAATGAATCTGGGTAATACATTAAACTACTATAGATAAAGCCTTTGATAACAAGCTAATAACTATAAAGTTATCTTAAAACTAATAAATTATACTCGTAGTTGCAACTGAGCCCGAAGTTTGTACTAAAAGAGCTTCTTCTTGAATAAACCAGATCAATATTAGGTGCTGTTAAAGCTTTTAAATAGCTTTAAATGTTCCTTAAGTTCTTTAAAAAAGAAAAAAATCTTTATAGTTGACATTTTTAGATTCAAAATAAAAACAAAGTAATAATAATTATTTAATCGCACTTTTATAAATTCAATCAAGTTATTGCTTAATACTACCCTAACTCTCTCCGAAACCTCCACCATAATTTGAACGGAAAGAACCCAAAATAAATTATTGTTGATGATAATTTATATAAAACAAAAACAAAGTTTCTATATAAACCCAAAGAGTTTGTGGCAATGTTATCATTTGCTTTTGAACTTTTTATTGCACATCACAGTTGGTTAAGATCGATAAAGATGCGGTTTTTTATAACTCTGGCTGCAGTAGCAGTTTTCTTTGCCTACGTCCAAGCTGTGGATTTTGAAATCGGAAGCCATCAAGAAGGACACCAAAGAGTTAGGAGGCAATTAGGAGGTTTGGGAAATGAAGGCATAGGAGGACGGGGAGGCAGAGGAGGAGGTATAGGCGGAGGATTCGGTGGAGGCAGCGGTCTAGGCGGAGGATTCGGTAGAGGCAGAGGTGAAGGTGGAGGATTCGGTGGAGGAAGAGGTGAAGGTGGAGGATTCGGTGGAGGCAGAGGTGAAGGTGGAGGATTCGGTGGGGGCAGAGGTGAAGGTGGAGGATTCGGAGGAGGCAGAGGTGAAGGTGGAGGAATCGGAGGAGGAAGAGGTGGAGGATTCGGAGGAGGAAGACGTGAAGGTGGAGGATTCGAAAGTGGTAGAGGTGGAGGATTCGGTGGAGGCAGAGCAGGAGGATTTGGTGAAGGTAGAGGAGGCAGAGGAGGTTTTGGGACTATTGGTGGTTAAAGCGGTTGTCGATTCGGTGGTTTCGGGAACCAGGGACGTTTCTAAAAACAATCAATCAAGAAAATATAAAAAAAAAATTGTAATATTATCTAAAAGCTGAAATTAAATTTCTACATTCCTACATAAGAATTTACGGTATTTTTTTAATGTATGTACTTATATTGAATCACTTCCCACAAAAACTATTGGAATTTTTCTTCATTTATTTTTTTAATATTTCAGCGGTCATTAAAAAAGGTATCTATCTATCAATCTTACCATTTTGAACGCACTCAAATATAAATATAAAAAGAAAGAGACAGAGTTCTTTGTGGGCTGAATGTAAGACTTTTCTATCGATTATACATCAAGGAACCTTTCACTCGGCTGGGAATGTGGGAAATATTCCTTGCTTATACGATATACCAAACAGCCTGACCGACCTGGGATTTATGAGTGTTTTGTTCAACGTTTTCTTTGTTCAACTCCATAACAATTTATTCTCCAATTGCCCATTTCAACCATATATCAGGTGACCGGTTAGTTGACATGACACCGGTTTTCAAAATACGAAATTTCAATGAGACGTTCCTTAGTAGTCGGAATGTTGATATTTATGTGAATTTGTGTAGTTTTGCGAGCTCCAATTTGTGTTTTTTTTTTTGCATCGTTTTACTTTTTTTTAATAATTATTTCTTTATACATATGTATATCTATTTATTTATTTTCAAAAATTTTAATTTGTAATTTTTTGTCTGTACGGGTTTGGGGACTTTTGTCGTCTTAACTTCCCTACCACGTAAAAACTTCCGGTTCTGAGTGATTCTAGGATAATTATTACCCCGAATGGTAACAATATCAACCCGCAACTTCAACGGATAACGACTTGAGAGTATTTATGTACCTGGAATGTGAGAACACTTATAAATAAAAGCAAAGGTGCCTAAGTTTTTCGTCTGCCTTCAAGCGGTTTAAGGCAGATATTACAGATATTTTTGGTCTGATTGACCAGATAAATATACATTTTTTTTTTTGACAGACGGATTCATCAATTTGTCAGGTATGTAAATCCAACATAATAAACATATATCGTGTTCTTCAATAAGAGCGCTACAAAAGTTTTTTTAAATAAAACAAAAACGGTTTTGGATATCAAAAAAATTCTGTATTCCTGTAAAAGTACGTTCGATGCCATTATGTATGGAACTCGATTTCTTTTGCATGGCCACCACGGGCACGCTTGCAGAAGTCCAGACGCTGAACCCAATTTTCGACGGTTTTCAAGCATAAATCGGCCGATACTGCTGCAATTTCACGTTCGATATTCGTACGAAGTTCATAAATCGTCGCTGGCTTGTTGGCATAGACTATAGACTTGACGTAGCCCCACAGGAATTAGTCTAACGGCGTCAAATCGCACGACCGAGGCGGCCAAGCGACTGGACCATTTAGTGAGATAACACGTTCTCCAAACTTGGTTTCCAATAAATTGATTGTGACATTCGCTGTATGGCTTGTGGCGCCGCGCCGTCCTGTTGGAACCACATGTCCTCCAAGTCCATATCATCCAATTGGGGCCAAAAATATTCGGTTATCATTGAACGGTAGCGATCCCCATTCACAGTAACATGCCGGTCTTGATCATCACGGAAGAAGTACGGCCCAATGACGCCGCCGGCCCATAAACCACACCAAACCGTAATTTTTTCGGGATGCAATGATGACTCATGGAGTACGTGTGGATTGCTGCCTGACCAATACCAATACCATCGATGAAGATGATTTTTCGATGAAAATCCGCTTTTAACGTTGAGGCCACTGACTCCGAATTTCGGTAGTAAATTTTAATAATTTCGACTCGTTGTTGGCTCGTATATCTTTCCATCATGAAATGGCAAACCTTACTGAAGAGAAATGTCAAAAGAAGAGCGGCAAGAAATATGGCGTCGTTTGCTGTCCCTGTTGTTCTACTTTTGTAGCGTCCCTGTTGAAAAACCCTTTACATACAAAATATAAAATAAAGCTTTTTGATAGTTCCATGAAATGCACTGACATTCCCCAGTGGGCAATAGGTCGGGGAATATCGAACAAACCTTTAGTAATTTGAGGTTTGTCTTTTCCGAAAATTTATTTCATAAATCCGTGAGAATTAAAACTGTCAAAATAATGGGTTGCGCACATCCGTCTCTACCTTATAATTCGAATAACGGAAATAAAGTTTTTTAGTTTTTTTTGTTATTTTGATAAAATCGACATATTTTTGATTTGTTTACGCAGTTAAAGCTGATTTTGTTATAATTTTATAAAACAATAGGTATGTAGGTACTGTGTTTGAAAATTTCGAAAATAATTTTACAGTAAACAAAAAACAAAAAATCAAACAAACAAATAAAACAAAATCAAACTGATAAACCCCCTGTCGTATTAATTGGGTAAACTTATCCAAACAACACCCTGTCAACAGAAGGTTTTTAAAGATTTCAAATACATATATTCACTAAGGTATAGAATATAAATCCACCGATAACAATCTAATACAGAGCAAAAAAAGTTATCTTAGACTGAATAAATTAGCTGCAAGTGAGCTTGAAGTTTTCTCTCCTTAATTCTTCCAAAAGATTTGCTCCGAAAGCTTAAATTGTTTTTTGTTCTTAGGTTCTTTTTGTTTATTTAACAAGTCTTAGAATCAAATCAAAAACAAATAATACAATTCTGAGTTCTTAATTTAAATATTATGAATTTAATCAAGTTATTGCTTAATAGTCTCTTTACCCCTTTCGAAAACTGAATCACAATTTGATGAGAAAGAACACAAATACATTTTATGATGATAGAACAAGAAATATTCTATATAAATCCCCTAAATATTGTGACAATGTTCTCATTTGTTTATTAACTTTTAACTGCACTGACAATATGTGGATTTTCTTTAAAGTGTCGCAAAACGAGAATAAAGAGGTCACACACGACATAGAGGACAACACAGAATATACAAAGGACCTAGAAGAGTACAGGGTGTCGGTCACACATGAGACGAATGACTGCGATACTTATCAGGATAAAGATGGCACGGATGATGACAAGGATGATAACAATGATGATGACATGGATGATATAATTAAAGTATTGATGTTTGTGTTTAATGTGGGTAAATCACTGCTTTCGATCTTCAAAACAGAAACGAAAAACGAGATTCCCGTTAAAAAAGAACAAAAAAACAAATTTTCAAAATTGTATACCTAATAACTGCAAAAAAAAATATATGTTTGTGTGTTTATGTTTTTTTAAATTTTAAATTTTAAATTAAGAATTTTGAGATAATAAAATAAGAAAAAGGTTTGTTGCTCATATTGAGATGCAATATTTTTTCTTTAATTTTCTTGCGGTCTTTTGAGAAGATATTTATCTTAAAACAAAGTGAATGTGTCCATTATTTTGGAAGGCTTTCCAATATAAATATGCAATGAGGTAAGGAATTCATTGTACGTTTTGGGCATAATTCAAGGTATGTCAACATAAAAGCGTTAGATTTTTTTATCTGAAAACTAAAAAAAGCAATTACATTGCATGGATCTACGCAATTTTATTCTTAATTCAATTCACACACGGTTTAAAATTGCGTTAAATTATATCCTTCGTTTAATTTTTGGCACTAATGAGGTAAATTTATTCGTGGAAACTTCAAATTTAAATATATATTATTTTATAAATACTGGAAATTTTATTTTAGTATAGGTAGCTGTGTTTCAGGTTTTGGGTTATTAACTCACATAATTAACATTGACGTCAACCTTGAATATTATTTGTTTATTTCCATATTTAGGTTAATAAAACTTGTCCAAAGTTGTTAAAATTTTCTAATAAAAAAATCCCCTTAATGATGTAATGATGACGTATAGTAATATAGCTTTAGTTTTTAGTCGTCAAAGCAAATATAAACGGTGATGCCTTTACTGATGTGCTTTTTATTTTTACCAAGTTCTCAAAAAATTTTAACAACAATTTTTTTAGTTAGCATATAAAATGTCATTTAGACAAGAACCTAAGCCAAAACAAGTATTTCTTATTTTAAGATTCTACTTTTGGTATTATGAATCAAATCAAGTTTTTAATTTATATTCCCCCTGATGCGAAAACTATAAAATACATAATTTGGCCGGAAATAACCCAATCTAAGTTATTTATTTTAAAATGATGATAGAATAAGAAAAATTCTATATAAACACAGAGATGATGTGACAAAGTTATCACTTGCTTTTAAACTTTTTATCACACATCCACGGTTGCTATATTATATCTACATATTTAATAGAAAATGCGTCTTTTTATAACCCTTGCTGCACTGGCAGTTGTGTTGGCCTATGTTCAAGCTGCAGATTTGGATATTGGAAGCCAGCAGAAGGAACACCAACGAGTAAGGAGGCAATTCGGAGGTGGCCTCGGAAGCGGTGGCTTTGGAGGAGGTAGCAGATTCGGAGGTCAAAGAGGTGGTTTCGGTGGTCCGGGAGGTGGTTTCGGTGGTCCAGGAGGTGGTTTCGGTGGTCAAGGAGGTGGTTTCGGTGGTCAAGGAGGTGGTTTCGGTGGTCCAGGAGGTGGTTTCGGCAGTCAAGGAGGTGGTTTTGGTAATCAAGGAGGTGGTTTTGGTGGTCCAGGAGGTGGTTTTGGTAATCAAGGAGGTGGTTTCGGTGGTCCAGGAGGTGGTTTTGGAAATCAAGGAGGTGGGTTCGGTGGTCGAGGAGGTGGTTTTGGAAATAACCAGGGAGGATTTTACGGTTAATATAAATCAATTAAGTTATTTTATAAGAATGTATGTCTTTTATTTAATCAAGAATCACGCATTCAATCTTCGATAAAAAACTATGTTTTCAAAGTAATTATATACTAAATCTAATTAAGCAACAGAAAACTTTTAAAATTTTGTTAAAAATAAATACAAAATACCTTTTCTAAGATCCTGGGAATTCAAACTATTTTCCCCAAAACAATCTATGATTTTCTATCAGCAAATGAAGAATAAGAAATTTAAAAAAAAAAAAAACTTTCTGTAAGAATCTATAAGTTTAGTAGGAATTAAAATATATTTTTGATATTTCACTAGGAGCTAGACCAAGTTTTTCGACCATGGGATGGAGGATCAAAAGTGCAAGAGATTCCGTCTATTGGTCGAAAACTCTATATAGTATTCTACAGTTTACCGAGATGTTATCGTCGCGTTTTTACTTCGAAACAACCTGTAAGTAGATTGATTTATTAACATTTAATAACAAGAGACACATAGCCTGCAAGTAGAGTGCTTGTTTTTGTTAAATTGTCAACAAAAATCTTAAACCAGATTGAGGACAAAACCAGTTAAATTTAGTGCTTAAGTGTGTAGTATAAGTGCTTCTGGCTTCAATTCTGAATTCAAATACAGAAGCATTTTCTCTTCTATCGAGAAGAAGAACTGTAATTTTTTGGGCCCCAGGGCCTTTTTAACAATATCAATGTATATGATAAGTTTTATAATTTCGAAAAAAAAAAAATATTTCAAATTTAAGCTATTTGTAGGGTAAATTGGGGTAAACATAAAACATTTTTGAGAATTAGTTTTGTGTTTGAAAGGATGAACTCTGAGGATCACTTTAGGGCTAAATAGAATTAATAATTTCGAAAACGTACAGAAGAAACTTTTAGACGATAGCCAAAATTTTGTATTCAATACTTGGGTGGGAGTCAGACTCGAGGCCTAGGAACACCGTCCCAGTTCGCCTCTGGTTAGCTACGCCATCGCCACTGTATACACCTATCGCCATAAAGTACTTTGCGAAGAACTTTGAACAATATTGTTTTGCTTTCGAACTTTTTTTCAATGCAAATCCCAATTTGTGTTTTTGAAATCAGGTTAAAAGAGTTGAATAAATTATATAAATTCATGAAGCACAGGTTTTTGTAAATATAATGACCATTTTACTAAAGAAGTTATATCTCCTAATGTGTATATTTGGTAAATTATTTAAAGAGTTTTTTTTTTTTAATTTTTAAACATTAAGGCGCAATATTATATTCGATTTAATACCACGCCAGAACTTTCGTTGTTCTAGGAGTGTTATGCTGCATGTTTCTAGTTTAATTTTGTGATTAAGGGCACTTAAGAAAATATGAAGTAACTTCCTTCTATGTACAAAATAAAATTAAAATTAAAATCAATTTGATTTAGACATTTAATGATAAATATACATATACATACATAGTCTTTAGTGTTTAACTGATATTATACTTATTTCATTTGTATTTTAGATAATGCATCAACCATACATGTTCCGAATATGCCAAACGCTGTTCACTTCAGATATCTACAAGAAACCTGAAGATGATGCGATTCTTATAGGAATATGTTCAGATTGGTTTAATCAAGCTTTCAATCACTGCTCTAAGATTCAAACGATGAAACCTGGTTGCACAAAATTATGGACCCGAATTGTTAATTTAAAGAAAATAATATTTCAAGAAAATGAAACATCTTTGCTAAGCGACAAAATTCCAATGCCAGTACATCCGGATCTTTTAAGTCTGAGAATAAAATTGGAATTAGAAGGAGAACCTGAAATTACTAAAACAATAGATTTTTCATATGCAATCGTATTGCATTTTTGCGCATTTTATTTATACAAAGTCCAGATAAATTAAAATATCAGACAGTTTAATATTTATAATAATTTTATTTAAAATAACAAAAATAAAAATCTATATTGATGTTTTATTTGCTAATGATTATTTTTCAATAAATATCAAAATCATTATTTCGAAAGCTTTTATTTTTTTAAATAATTCGTAAAAGTATGTATATAATTATTTTAAACACAGTAAGTTCAGTTAAGTTAAGTTACGTTAAGTTATTACATTTAAATTATTTTTTAACATTATGAGTTGTTCTTAAAATTATAAACAAAATAATAAATCAATTTACAGAATATTTAACAAAAAAAAATAAAGAAAAAAATATACAATCACAAAATATAAAAGAAAGTAATTTGAGAAACAAGAAAGAAACAGAAGATAGAAACAGGAAGAAAATACAAGATTCGTTTATATTGCTGTCTTTTAAACTGTTGCTGGGGGGATGGTATAGTGTTTGAAATTTACATTTTATACATTTACATTTAAAATTTGCGTTCCAGCATGGTAACCGTTTTCATCAGCGACGTACGAAACAGTAAAGACTCCATTATCAGGAGCACCGTATGAGTATGATCCTTGCATAATCTGTTGTAGAAAAGGGGCTTAGTTAAATATAATAAATCAATAGTGAAATCTTCAAAATTATGAGAATCAACAAGAACCATAGGCCTTCTGATATTGCTTTTATAAAGTACTCCTAAAAATTTTACGTTTGCTGTCAGAAGGGATTTCTTTTTTGGGAAATATGTATAGCGATTAAAATTAATTCGAAGTTAATTATAAATTGAAAGCAAATAAATAGGGTGTCTAATTAATTTATCTGCTCTGTCAAAAAAATTTGGAGAATTATAAATTGGCCAAATAAGTTCTGAACGATAACAAATTAAAAAATGACCTCTCTATTATTAATCCAGAGTTAAATCTCGCTCAAATATTCCGAAATAGATATTAGTCTAGTTGATGTATATCGTGTGGACTTCAAAGTTATACAATTTATTAATTAATTTGATTTTGTAAACTAATATGATTGGGGAGAATTGCTGATGGAGGGAATACGCTATTTCTTTTTTGCATTTTTAAGAACAATTGTTTTTAATAATAAATTATATACTTGAATTTCGATAAAATTTTAAATAAACAATTTTAAATAAACAAAATACTTTTTCTTTAGATTTACATTAATTGAATTGAATAAATTTACTGAATTGAATGGCTCACCCTGTATTATGTGTACTTCGTCTACCTTAAATATGCAACTATAATCCATGACATCTGTAATTAATGTTGCATACTTTTGGTTGTTCCTAGATTTGTAGTTCAAGCCTAGAACTATAGAGTATGATTATATATCAAGGATTTACGATATAAAGAAAAGTTAATTACGATATTTCCTTTCCAACAGTAAAAGGTATAATGAAGGTTAGTTCCTCATTTTTTTAAATCTTGAAAAATTGGCTTAGAGTACAAGACATGGCGAAGCTATTATGTAAGTCCCGGTGTCGTTAAAATCGAAAAAAAAATTAAAAATCCACTCGGTGTTGGTCTGGATCTATTTTAACTAAGTTTCGGCTCGTTGTATTCTCGGTGTATCATCTCAGTATTATCTTGATATTGTCACATTTTTATTTGTGTTTATGTGGTAAAAAATATTGTACTAAAATTTAAATCTATACATTTCTAAACATTTAAGTTGAAAAATTTTATATTTTTTGTTAATAACGCCTCGCACAAGAGATTAAAATTTTGTGCCGGGGCCTTCTGGTTCGACGAAAGATACGAACCCATATCGAAAGATAGTGTTGTCGGCCAGACCGAAAGCTTTCTCATCTCGTGGCCAGCTCTAACAAAAGCTTGACTTGTTTTTGCATATAATGATAAACAAAAATAAAACTATTACTACCAACATCTTTCAAGGGTAATTTAGTTACGGTCCTACTTACAATCAAGAGCATCTGTATAATTTACCGCTAAGTTTACACCTAATTACATTTCAATAGAATTTTTGATTTCTTATGTTTCTTTTTTTTTTTAGATGTAAAAGAGTTGTAACCACATGGAACGGAAATACCAAACAAATCCAAAACAATTGCAACCATATTTTACTTACATGAGCTTCCGAAGGTGAACCGGGATTCTTAAGGTAACCAGAACCATCGGTCCGAATTCCATTGCTGGTTTCGAAACTGAAATTCGAAAAAAAACAATGCAGATAAAACTAAGTTAACAAACTGACTGACTCTCGTTTTTGTTTCACATATTAGAGTGAATATATAGAGTATAGAGTATATTTAAAGGTGTTATAAAAGCTATTAAGCCATCAAGTTTTCCATGAGTGAGACCTTGTATCTTTTATCTCCGTATATCTATTTACTCTTATGAATCTAGACTACAGTGCCAGACTATAGAAGAAGTAGGTACTTACTTGTAATCATATGAACCGTCTGGATTCAAGTTGTAGTTCTGTTTCAAGATAACTGCATCACGATCCAATTGGGCGAATGCTACTCCAGCGCAAATAGCAACAATCAATGATGTGACCTTTTCGCAATAAGAGAAATAGAGAGAGAGAAAGAAAAAAAAATGAATTTTTGTCTATGAATGTTATATCCAAAAATAAGCCTTATTTAGGCTTTAAAACGTATAATCATTTGAAGTTAATTTGAAGTCAGTGCGGATGGGTCATACTTCTTGTAGATTTCTATGACAATGAGGCGTATTGAAAATTTGCATTAAATGTTTTTTTTTTTTTTGTTAATGTTGTTGCTGTAAAATTTTATAATTGAACAAAAGGTGCAGCAGGATACAGTGTTGTGCCATGTAGACTATAAATATGTAGTCTACACGATTGTCTACGTGTAGACAATTCAACGTCGACAATGTAGACAATTCATAATTTTTTTTTATTGAACACACTTTTTTGTTGAACAGAGTATACATACCTGCCAAACATTCCTATTGCAGCATTATTCGTTTAATAAACAGATTATATTTTATTCTAAAAATTTAATTTATTTTACCAATGCTTTTGAAGACGGTTTTCAGCAGTATTTAACAAATTTTTATTGCACACCGCAAATAGCTGAATATTTGTTGTTGGCTTTTACCAAAATAAAGCCTAGCTCATCTAACGCTTTATTCTTCGGCCTTCCCGATATTTCAGTTTTTGTTTTTAAATAATACTTTGACTTAAAAGCTCTTTCTGCGTCCACTCCACGCGTTGTTCTGGAATAAATTTTATTGATTTGACAAATGTGACAGCAATTGTTTACATTGTATGATTATTGATTGTTGACATTGTCGACATTATTTACATTGTTGACATTGTCGACGCAGTTGTCTACCTTTAAATGTAGACAGTTAAAGTCGACACGTAGAGGAACAACACTGAGCAGGAGGCGCAAGCTTATAACGACACAGTATAATGGCACGCATTCATATTCAAATTGGTTTGGCATTTTAGGGTTAAAGGGGGCTGTGGTTATTTAGACATTATGGTCGTTATTTTATCCATTTCATTTGTAGAGAGTGACAGATTGATACGATTTAGAAAATTGTAAACCTACCTTTTTCTTAAAAAAGTTCTTATACTAAAATACCTTCTAAATAATTTCTTACTTTGGGATTAGTAAGTATTAAATAATAATTTTTTGTGCAGAAAAACTCAGCCTATATGGGTACGAACTTTTATGATATCTTTAAAACTCTGCCAGCTATAACTTCATGCTCAATTAATTAATTTTCTTATGCAATGCAAGAGATTAATGAAGATGTATTTTTGTTCTACGAAGAAATTTAAATCGAGTGTGATAGTGATTGAATAATCGCATTTTATTGAAAGCTTTGATTCGATAGGCAAACAGGAAAAAGAGATTAAGTTAGTGATAATGAGTTCAAGCTTTTGTTAAAACTCCATTAAATATACGTATAAATGATTGATTAATTCAGCATCTGCAAAAAATGGTACTTAATCAAGTTAATCCGTTAAATTTTAACTATTAAAAGAAATAAGTAATTTTAACCAAATGGATTAAAAATAACATTTTTTATTTGGTAAATAATGATAATGACCAATTTCGTTTATGCTCGGGAAATAATTTTTTTTAGCTTTGACAAATATTTCTATCACCTAATTCGTTTTAAAATTGTAAAACAAAAACAGATATATGTAAGAAGGTTTTTTATTTGTTCCACCGAAGGATATTTTTAATTAAATAGATTTAAATTTCAAATCAATCTGTTCCATATTTAAATCAAATAGAACCTTGTTAAAAAATTATGGTCATTAAATTTAGATATCCATTTAATATCAACACAAAAGTGATGGGTAAAAAAAAATGGTCAAAATGTTTTCACATACATATGTATTATTATTTTAGTCATTTAAAAAAAAATTACTATTTAAATTTGTAAGCTATTTCGCGGATATGTTCATATATAAATTTGATTCTGTCTTCAAGTTATTTTAAAATAGTTCATCTTTATAGCGATACGACATTATTATTGAACGTGAAATCAAGAAATTCAAGAATAGGTTTGAATTTCTTCCCGAAACAAAAAAAAAATACGTAAAAATCTTGTTTCCTTGACATAAACTTCACACCACTGTAAAGAAAAGGGTTCCAGAACAATGAATAAATTAGATTCTTTTATTGGCACTTAAAAAATAAAGAACTGTGTCCAATAATTCCGTTTAATCACTTCAAATTCACTTCAAGTCCTGTTTTTTTTTTTATTTCACAACCGTTAAAAGGCTTACTTACGATTTTCATAATGAATTAAGTTTTATTTTTTAATGTTTTGTTAAATGAACGAAAACAAATGTAACTCTCCACAAAAAAGGGATATTTTATGAAAATCACCGGGATTTTTTACTCAGACTCAGGCACTCTTAGAGAGCTACGATTTTGTGATGATGCTTTGTCCATAGATGGCATCCGTTTATATACCCATTTTAGTTTTTCACACCACCAACTAAACAAAAAGTTCAATTGCAAGCAAATGCAATGCATCAAGCACATGGCATGGATTTTCCCCACCATCACCCTCAGCATACATATATGCATGAAGGGGAGTCATGTAATTTTTTTCTGTTAGATGTAAAATGCGCCAAAACTGATATATACGGCTAATAATACAAATACATTGGAGTATTAAAGCAATACAAAAAAACAAGTACCTAGTACTTGCATCTTGATCCGATGACTTAGTAATCTTAATTTATTTAATTCTCTCAACAACAAGTGACGGGGGAAGAATAAGGAAACTTGTTGCTGTAAACGATTGTTTGCCGGCAGTCAGTAATGTTATACGATAAAAAGATTTGATTGGGAACTTTAGTAAAATAACGTTGGGATATCCCAGAAATTGTCAAATAACTACCGTAAATGTTTCCAAAAATAACTAGAATTGTTTGAATTGTTAGTGATTTTCTTTTTGTATAATTCAGAGTGCCATTATACGATATCGTTTTAAAATGTATTTTTATCAGTTAATTATAGTAGAAATGTTGACTGTGTTAATTTTTTATTTTTTAGTCGTAAGTAAGGGTGACTTTTTAAAAGAAAACAAAAACTTAAAAAAAAAACTATCACAGTGCTTTATTAGCCTTATGTCACTTGATAACTATTTTAACTTCCGGGTTATTCCTAAATTTACTTCAAATCAGACATTTCTTACAAACATAGATATCATGTTTATGTGTTTTTGTATAAATTTCCTCGGGTTGGAGTCAGAATCTCAAAAACTGAAATCCAGAAAACCCAACATTCCGAAAACCTAAAATCCGGAAAACCCATTATTCCAATAAATTTGTATCTTATTTTATAAGAATTCATGTCTTTTATTTAATCAAGAATCACGCATTAAATGTTCGATAAAAAGCTATGTTTTCAAAGTAATTATATACTAAATCTAATTAAGCAACAGAAAACTTTTAAAATTTTGTTAAAAATAAATACAAAATACCTTTTCTAAGATCCTGGGAATTCAAACTATTTTCCCCAAAACAATCTATGATTTTCTATCAGCAAATGAAGAATAAGAAATTTAAAAAAAAAAAAAACTTTCTGTAAGAATCTATAAGTTTAGTAGGAATTAAAATATATTTTTGATATTTCACTAGGAGCTAGACCAAGTTTTTCGACCATGGGATGGAGGATCAAAAGTGCAAGAGATTCCGTCTATTGGTCGAAAACTCTATATAGTATTCTACAGTTTACCGAGATGTTATCGTCGCGTTTTTACTTCGAAACAACCTGTAAGTAGATTGATTTATTAACATTTAATAACAAGAGACACATAGCCTGCAAGTAGAGTGCTTGTTTTTGTTAAATTGTCAACAAAAATCTTAAACCAGATTGAGGACAAAACCAGTTAAATTTAGTGCTTAAGTGTGTAGTATAAGTGCTTCTGGCTTCAATTCTGAATTCAAATACAGAAGCATTTTCTCTTCTATCGAGAAGAAGAACTGTAATTTTTTGGGCCCCAGGGCCTTTTTAACAATATCAATGTATATGATAAGTTTTATAATTTCGAAAAAAAAAAAATATTTCAAATTTAAGCTATTTGTAGGGTAAATTGGGGTAAACATAAAACATTTTTGAGAATTAGTTTTGTGTTTGAAAGGATGAACTCTGAGGATCACTTTTGGGCTAAATAGAATTAATAATTTCGAAAACGTACAGAAGAAACTTTTAGACGATAGCCAAAATTTTGTATTCAATACTTGGGTGGCAGTCAGACTCGAGGCCTAGGAACACCGTCCCAGTTCGCCTCTGGTTAGCTACGCCATCGCCACTGTATACACCTATCGCCATAAAGTACTTTGCGAAGAACTTTGAACAATATTGTTTTGCTTTCGAACTTTTTTTCAATGCAAATCCCAATTTGTGTTTTTGAAATCAGGTTAAAAGAGTTGAATAAATTATATAAATTCATGAAGCACAGGTTTTTGTAAATATAATGACCATTTTACTAAAGAAGTTATATCTCCTAATGTGTATATTTGGTAAATTATTTAAAGAGTTTTTTTTTTTTAATTTTTAAACATTAAGGCGCAATATTATATTCGATTTAATACCACGCCAGAACTTTCGTTGTTCTAGGAGTGTTATGCTGCATGTTTCTAGTTTAGTTTTGTGATTAAGGGCACTGTACTGCTAATTAAGAAAATATGAAGTAACTTCCTTCTATGTACAAAATAAAATTAAAATTAAAATCAATTTGATTTACAAGTTTTGACATTTAATGATAAATATACATATACATACATAGTCTTTAGTGTTTAACTGATATTATACTTATTTCATTTGTATTTTAGATAATGCATCAACCATACATGTTCCGAATATGCCAAACGCTGTTCACTTCAGATATCTACAAGAAACCTGAAGATGATGCGATTCTTATAGGAATATGCTCAGATTGGTTTAATCAAGCTTTCAATCACTGCTCTAAGATTCAAACGATGAAACCTGGTTGCACAAAATTATGGACCCGAATTGTTAATTTAAAGAAAATAATATTTCAAGAAAATGAAACATCTTTGCTAAGCGACAAAATTCCAATGCCAGTACATCCGGATCTTTTAAGTCTGTCTAATTGCCAAGAACTTTCTGAAAAAGTC
Organism: Epistrophe eligans; assembly: GCA_951394125.1. Classification (NCBI taxonomy): domain Eukaryota; kingdom Metazoa; phylum Arthropoda; class Insecta; order Diptera; family Syrphidae; genus Epistrophe; species Epistrophe eligans. Next base: position 94,053,533 of record OX596030.1, on the reverse strand, counting down.
CTACAGGATTATGTATATCATATTCCTCATTACATGACGCTTATGCATGAGAATAGAATTCTTTGGAAGATTCTTGGGAGCATTCTAGAATTGATTGTCATTGTGATTTGTTTTTTAATTGCCAGAAAATGGCTTAGCAAGAAAAATAAATCATTCATTGGAAAGACCTCAGAAGCAAGATCTTTTGAATTACAAAATAAAATTCGAAGTGATTTAAAAAGAATTCTCTACGAAACGAAATATTTGTCCGTTGTACCTGTATTTGATCATAAATTACTACAAATAGGCTGTCCAGTTATAGGTTTAAGAATCAATGGAAAGCAACGTGTGGAGATTGAAAGAGTTTGGAATGCATCAGCGATGAGAATTTGTGAAAATCCTTCGGATGCAGATATCACTCCTATGCAAACAAAGCTACAAAAACTATTCCAAAAGACTGGAAAGCATTTGGTGATTGTAAGCATCGATTTGGATAAAATTGAGGATGAGGATGAAACTAAACAATCTACCCGAACTTCTTTTATTCCCACATACAAAACTGAGAATAAAATTGGAATTAGAAAAAGAACCTGAAATTACTAAAACAATAGGTTTTTTATATGCAATCGTATTGCAGTTTTGCGCGATTTTTATTTAAATTATTTTTTAACATTATAAATTGTTCTTAAAATTATAAACAAAATAATAAATCAATTTACAGAATATTTAACAAAAAAAAAAAAAGAAAAGAAATATACAATCACAAAATATAAAAGAAAGTAATTTGAGAAACAAGAAAGAAACAGAAGATAGAAAGAGGAAGAAAATACAAGATTTGTGAAAACTTAAAGATGTTACTGCCTATCGGTTCGTTTATATTGCTGTCTTTTAAACTGTTGCTGGGGGGATGGTATAGTGTTTGAAATTTACATTTTATACTTGCTATTTATATTGAATTTTCAAATGGAATTTTCTATGAAAATGATGGCGGCTTATTTGAAGTTATATCTTGGTGGGGCATTAATTGCTCGCACTGGTGGTGGAGTTGGAATATGCGCTCCCTCAGCACGGTAACCGTTTTCATCAGCGATGTACGTAATAGTATAGACTACACCATCAGGACCAGTGTATGAGTATGATCCTTGCATTACCTGTTGTAGAAAAGGGGCTTAATTAAATATAATATATAATCAAGATTGAGATCTTCAAAATTATAAGAATCAACAAGAACCATAGGCCTTCTGATATTGCTTTTATAAAGTACTCCTAAAAATTTTACGTTTGCTGTCAGAAGTGGGATTTCTTTTTTGGGAAATATGTATAGCGATTAAAATTAATTCGAAGTTAATTATAAATTATGCAAATAAATAGGGTGTCTAATTAATTTGTCTGCTCTGTCAAAAAAATATAAATTGACCAAATAAAAAAATATAAATTGACCAAATAAGTTCTGAACGATAGCAAATTAAAAAATGACCTTTCTATTATTAATCCAGAGTTAAATCTCGTTCAAATATTCCGAAATAGATATTAGTCTAGTTGATGTATATCGTGTGGACTTCAAAGTTAAAGAATTTATTAATTAATTTGATTTTGTAAAATGGTATGATAGGGGAGAATTGCAGATGGAGGGAATACGCTATTTCTTTTTTGCATTTTTAAGAACAATTGTTTTTAATAATAAATTATATACTTGAATTTCGATAAAATTTTAAATAAACTATTGTACAAAATACTTTTTCTTTAGATTTATATTGATTGAATTGAATAAATTTACTGAATTGAATGGCTCACCCTGCATTATGTGTACTTCGTCTAAATTAAATATGCAACTATAATCCATGACATCTGTAATTAATGTTGCATACTTTTGGTTGTTCCTAGATTTGTAGCTCAAGCCTAGAACTATAGAGTATGTTTATATATGAACGATTTACGATATAAAAAAAGTTAATTACGATATCCAACAGTAAAAGGTATAATGAAGGTTAGTTCTTCATTTTTTAAAATCTTGAAAAATTGGCCTATAGTACAAGACATGGCGAAGCTATTTTGTAAGTCTCAGTGTCGTTAAAATCGAAAAAAAAAATCAAAATCCACTCTGTATTGGTCTCGATCTAATTTAACTAAGCTTCGGCTCGATATATTCTCGGTGTATCATCTCAGTATTATCTTGCTATTGTCACATTTTTATTTGTGTTTATGTGGAAAAAATATTGTACTTAAATGTATATCTATAAATTTCTAAATATTTGAGTTGAAAAATATTATATTTTTTGTAATAACGCCCCGCACAAAAGATTAAAATTTTGAGCCGGAGCCTTTTGGATCGGCTTGCTAGCTTGGCTTGTTTTTGAAGATATTGATAAGCAAAAATAAAACTATCGCCATCAACATCTTTCGAGTGTAATTTAGTTACGGTACTACTTACAATCAAGTGCATCTGTATAATTTACCGCTAAGTTTTCACCTAATTACATATCAAAAGAATTTTTGATTTCTTATCTATACCAAAAAACAATTTAACGTTTATTTTTTTTTTTTTTAGATCTAAAAGAGTTGTAACCACATTGAACGGAAATATCAAACAAAACAATCACCACCATATTTTACTTACTTGAGCTTCCAATTGTGAACCGGGATTCTTGAGGAAACCAGTCTCATCGGCCCGAATTCCATTGCTAGTTTCGAAACTGAAATTTGAAAAAAAAAACAATGCAGATAAAACTAAGTTAACAAACTGATGATAGCTTCACTCTCGTTTTTGTTTCATATAGTAAAGTGAGTATAATGGTGGAGGATAGAGTATATTTAGAGGTGTCATAAAAGCTATTAAGCCATCAAGTTCCATGAGTGAGACCTTGTATCTTTTATCTCCGTATATCTAATTACTCTTATGAATCTAGACTACAGTGCCAGACCTATAGAAGAAGTATGTAGTTACTCACTTGTAAGCATAAGAACCGTCTGGATTCAAGTCGTAGTTTTGTTTCAAGATAACTGCATCACGATCAAATGACGACCGAATGGGGACTCCTCCACGTAATTGGGCGGATGCTACTCCAGCGCAAATAGCAACAATCAATGCTGTGACCTTTTCGCAATAAGAGAAAGAAAAAAAAAGAAATAAATTTGTGTCTATGAATGTTATATCTAAAAATAAGCGTTAGTTGGGCTTCAAAACGTATAATCATTTGAAGTTAATTTGAAGTCAGAGCGGATGGGTCATACTTCTTGTAGATTTCTATGACAATAAGGCGTATTGAAAATTTGCATCAAATGTTTTTTTTTTTTTGTTAATGTTGTTGCTGTAAAATTTTATAATTGAACAAAAGGTGCAGCAGGAGGCGCAAGCTTATAACGACACAGTATAATGGCACGCATTCATATTCAAATTGGTTTGGCATTTTAGGGTTAAAGGGGGTTGTGGTTATTTAGACTTTATGGTTGTTATTTTCTTCATAGATTTTTTTTCTCCCAAGCGTGTTAAACTTATAGAAGCAATTTGAGCTTTATAATTTATTCATGGTTAAGAAATAAAGTGAGTATCATGGTGTGTTGGAAGACTTTTATATGACCTCGATTTAGAGAGAATTTGAAATTTGGATTTTTTAATAAATATAGGAAGTGACAGAGTGTTATGATTGTAAACCTACCTTTTTCTTAAAAAAAAGTTCTTATAGTAAAATACCTTCCAATAGTTTCTTACCTTGGAAATGGTGAGTATTAAATAATAATTTTGTGTGCAGAACCAGAAAAACTCAGCCTATATGGGTACGAACTTATATGATATCTTTAAAAACTCTGCCAGCTATAACTTCACGCTCAATTAATTAATTTTCTTATGCAATGCAAGAGATTAAAGAAGATTTATTTTTGTTCTACTAACGTTAATCGAGCCAAATTAACATATCAATGCACATAATTATAAACATAAATTTTATTCAAATTCTTTATTATATGCAGGTACAGTACATATTATATAGGTTTAGTTGTAAATGGAGGATATTTAATTTAACACCATTTGCTTTATATTGAGAGGCATAATTACTTTCATATAAATTGTTAACATTTATATTAAAATGAAATGTCCAATAAATTAAATCAATGAAAGTGATATTTTTGCAAAAAAAAATTTAAATTGAGTGTGATAGTGATTTAATATGTTTTGTAGAGAAGAAAAGTATTTATTTTCATTTTTCTAAGAAATTATTCTTTCTTATCTGATGACGATTGAAATTGACAGGGTTATCTAAAAGGTTTTGTTTAGAAATTAGACAATTTATTCAATAAAAATAAAAAAAAGAATAATAGAAAAACCCATATATTTCATTATTTGATATATTTATGACAAAAACAAAGCTTTTAAGATGCTTTGAACCTATAAGATAGGACTAACTTGGTCGTGTGTTTTGTGGGATTTTATTCAATCTACCAAAATACGGGAATTTCTGAGGTTTGTAAATTCAAGAATTCTTCATAATACACTACCTTAATTGATACTTTACCCTAGAAAGTGTGCCTCATCTTACTTTAATCATTTATACTAACTCCCTACAAATATAAAAAAAAAAAACAAAATGGTGGTACGAGATGATATATAGGAATTAAGGAGACCTACAATTTTCTGCCTAGTTTAAAAAGCGACGGGTTAGTAGCGTATATGTCAGTTCCTCACAAGTGTCAGTGGCTCTTAAAAAAAAAAAAAAAAAAACAGAGATTCCATCGCAGATCTCCCACATGGCAATGCAACGACACAGTCAAACTTACAAAATAGGGAATTTTAATTGCAAGTTAAATCGAAATTTTAAAAATTGAGTGAAAATTTCAAGTGCTAAGCTTGAGTTAGGCCCAAAACTCAGACAATAATATAACTGAAAAACTAAGATATAAGGGCGCAGTAGAGCAATTCAAAATATTTAAAATATAATATTGTTACTGAGAATTTTTTTTGCAAGCACAAAGTGGAATTTAGAACTTAAATATTTAATCCTTTTATAAGATGAGTTCAAGCTCTAGTTTCACAGTCTAAGAAGTGGTACTTAGATGGCCTATAATATTTATGTGCGATAAGTGCACACCCAGTTAGGGGTGCACTTTGAAACCTATTTTTTAAGTCAAAATTCGTATTTTATTGAAAGCTTTGATTCTTTTAAGCACATTGGTTAAATAGATTAAGTTAGCGATAACGAGTTTGTTAAACCTGCATTAAATATCCATTTAAATGATTGATTAATTCAGCAATTGCAAAATATGGTACTTAATCAAGTTAATCGGTTAAATTTTACCAATTAAATATTTTTTTTTTTTTACTTTGAAAAATAATTCTGTTACCTAATTCGTTTTAAAATTATAAAAGAAAAACAGATATAAGAAGGTTTTTTATTTGCTCCACCGAAGAATATTTTGAAATATCTGTATTTAAACTTTGATAAGTTTTAACAAAAAAATAACGTCAAAGAAATAAAAGGTGAACAACATTTTACGATTGAATTTTAATTAAATAGATTTATAATTTCAAATCAAACTGTTCCAAAATCAAATAGAACCTTGTTATAAAAGTATGGTCATTAAATTTAGGTATCCATTTAATATCAACACAAAATTGATGGGTAAACAAAAGACCATGAAAGTTAATTTAGAATGGTCAAAATGTTTTCACATATGTATTATTATTTTAGTCATTTAAAAAAAATGACTATTTGACATCAAAAATGTACTATTAATATTTTTAAGCTTTTTCGCAGATATGTATATAAATTTGATCTTGTCTTCAAGTTATTTTAAAATTGTTCATCTTTATAGCAATACGACATTATTATTGAACGTGAAATCAAGAAATTCTAAAGAAAAGTTTCTTCCCGAAAAATATGGAAGAATCTTATTTCCTTGACAAAAACTTCATACCACTGTAAAGAAAAGGATTCCAGAACAATGAATAAATTAGATTCTTATATTGGCACTTAAAAAAAAAGAACTGTGGTCCAAAATAATCACTTTAAATTCACTTCAAGTCCTGTTTTTTTTTTTTTATTTCACAACCGTTAAAAGGCTTACTTACGATTTTCATAATGAATTAAGTTTTATTTTTTAATATTTTGTTAAATGAACGAAAACAAATGTAACTCTCCACAAAAAAGGATATTTTATGAAAATCACCGGGATTTTTTTTGTATAAGATTTAGATATTAAAGACTTATTTTGTTACTCAGACTCAGGCACTCTTAGAGAGCTACGATTTTGTGATGATGCTTTGTCCATAGATGGCATCCGTTTATATACCCATTTTAGTTTTTCACACCACCAACTAAACCAAAAGTTCAATTGCAAGCAAATGCAATGCATCAAGCACATGGCATGGATTTTCCCCACCATCACCCTCAGCATACATATATGCATGAAGGGGCGTCATGTAATTTTTTTTTTTATTTCCAATTTTAACATCTTCTGTTAGATGTAAAATGCGCCAAAACTAATATATACGGCTAATAATACAAATACATTGGAGTATTAAAGCAATACAGAAAAACAAGTACCTAGTACTTGCATCTTGATCCGATGACTTGGTAATCTTAATTTATTTAATTCTCTCAACAACAAGTGACGGGGGAAGAAGAGGGCAACTTGTTGCGGTAAACGATTGTTTGCCGGCAGTCAGTAATGTTATACGATAGAAAATTTATCTTGGGAACTTTATTAAAATAATCTTGGACTATCCCAGAAATTGACAAATAACTACCATAAATGTTTCCAAAAATAATTGGAATTGTTTGAATTGTTGGTGATTTTCTTTTTGTATAATTCAGAGTGTCATTATTGGACATTGTATAAATGTTTGAAATTAAAAATGGATTTTATCAGTTTAGTAGTAGAAATTTTGACTGTGTGCCGGTTGTGAAAATTTAGCTTAAGGCTGAAACCCTGCCATCTTTTTATTTGACTTTTTATAAAAACTTACAAAAAATTAAAAGTAGCACAGTACGTTATTAGCTTTATGTCACTTGATAAATAGGTTTCGGTGTTCTAGGATTTTTGGGATTTTCGGGATTTTCGATTTATTGGATTTTAGGTTTTCTGATGATTAATGGATTTTGGGATTTTGTCTGATGCTATAATTGAACACCACTTTGTTAAACGGCTATTTACAGATATTTCTATTTGGAATGAAAATATCAGGTTTTTGTACAAAAATTCAAAAAACTGAACTAGACTTTTGGACATTATCATATTTAAAATTTGGCACACATCATCTAACGAGAATATAGTAAAATTAATATTACATTTAAAATGTTTGCAAAAAAAACATCTTATAAATTCGCATAACATCACTGTTTACGTTTCCACAAGAATTGCTTTGATTTAGTTGGGCGCACCAAACCTTTTAAGCTGTAAATATAAGCTTCGGACGATATGAAGCTTTTCCGTATGAAAACCGCGGAAAATCCATTGACAGGTGGGGGATGTGAATGAAATGAATTCAAGAAGATGCACTCTGCAAAATAACTTGATGTGATGTTTTACACACAAAGAAGAATATTAATATTTGACAAAAGAGGTGGGACATTATTTCTGCTATAATAACGAGTTATGCAGTTGAGTCTATGATGGTGCTGCCGGTCGGTGGTGGATCGCATTTAGATGGCACAAAGCGCCGCTGGCCAATTCAGGTGTATTCACTATATGTATATATAGTGTACAAAGTGATGGAATATAGATATAGAATACCCCACACCGTCCTCGAATTATAATAAGAGGGAGTCTACCAATTCCAAAACCCACGGATATGAGCTGTTCGGTTATTAAATACGCCATTTAGATATTTTGCAAGAGGGAGCGCTCTGCGGTGGTGGTTTTGCATTCTTTCAACAAAAAAAAAAATCTTTGATACGAGAGAACGCTATAATTATCTTATGCGCTACTATTTACCATCGCACAATCCAGACAATATTTCTTGCATTTCGTAAAAAAAGTGCAAGGTGATCTTCATTTAATCATCACCATAGATCCTCAAAGTTGGATGTACAGATGGACAGTGCATCATTGGACTTTCGATGGTCATGATGGTTTGTGGAGAGTTCTCGGGAATTTCTATAAACAGTTGCTTTTATAACTAATACCCTTTGACATCATAAGGTATTGTTTGATTGTTTAGACATAGATTTAATGATGTTTCTGAGAGAATTGTAAATAAATTGCTTAGGAAATTGAGGGAAGTTAAGAATCCGGTTAACGTTAAGCGGCATTTGTTCTAATGAAACATTTTTAGAAGATTTTGTGTACTAAATTTAATTTAAATCAGTTAAGCACATAATGAAATAGTCAGAAAAATTGTTCTGTAAGCAGTACCTACTACATACATAATACGTTAATAATTGTTTATTGTAAAGATTGTTCCTGTTTTATTAAAATCGTAGGAGTCGTTTTCGAAAAATTCTGATTTTCCTCAACTCTTTTTAAATGTTTCTATAAAGTAGATGCAGTTATTTTTGGCTACAAGAATATTTTGTGGCATATAATCTTAAAAAATACTAAGTGTGAAGTTTAATAAAAATCAACCAAGCATTTTTCGAAATATTAAGTTTTAACATTTTTTTTTTAAATCCAAAAAAACATTTTGTTTTGAAAGTTTTAGTTAACATTTCTATTTGTAGGTACTTTTTAGGTCATTCTGAATATTTTGTTTGTCAGAATTGGTTGAGGTGGTTTTGAGAATATCTTAAATAAAAATGGTTCTTCTGGAGGTGTTATTATAAGAACCAGTTTTGTTAATTTTTTTTCACAAAAAGGGTAACGAATATAATATATAAAATCTAAAAGCTGATTTTTCTTTTAAATCTTTGTACACAGCTGAAGCGAAACGAAAATTTTCTGGGATCTTCAAATCGGCAATGAAAAGGTAAATAAAAAGACTTCGGAAAAATATTTATGGACAGTTTTATAATGAAATTTGTTTGTGGTATTTAACACGGTAGCAAAATACTAACGGAAACCACAGCGAAAAAAACACCCATTGAAGTGTCACTAATCCTCCTAAAATTATCAACTTCGTTCGTTGAACAGCGTACTTCAAAATGAAAAGCAGAACGAAATTTTTCCTCTATGATTTCTTTCTGTAATTTTGTATGGGATTCTTAGTTTTGCATTAGCAGCTTACTGCCTTACCTACCAATATTGTTGGTCCTTAAATTATGAACACATATCTGTCGGAAGAATGTCCAAAAAAAGCTATAGGTATCTCACAAAGTTTAAAGAGAATTAGCCCATCCATTCATAGTTAGTCTCTCCCCATTCTTTACGGAAATTATAGCTCAGCAATAATTCGTAACAAAATTTATTTTTGTCTCTGTGATATAATTACTATTAAAATTAAGAAATAACATGTAATGTTTAGTTGCAATTTTACTCTGAATGAACATTATTAGCACATAATGTGATTATGCCTGAAGAGAACTACATTTTGAGTCTACACTCACGGCCTAGTTACATTAATATAAATGTGTATGATGATGTTAAATCTTTTTAGCCTTAATCTGTTTGCTGCCAACTTAGACATATAGAGCTCATAAAATAATTAATTACCTGCACTTGTTCTTCAATTTTTCTAGGAGTCATTATAATCATAAACAAAAGTCATGCGTGCGAGATAATGAGCTTCTCATGTCTTAATTCGTCAAACTCTTTTGATGTCTATCAACTTGGGTATACCGCATCAACCATACGACTTTTTGAGTAACATTCATAACACTGGATTATAATAAATAGTTGTATCATTGTCGTTTTCAACATATCTACTAGGGTGCTTAATCTTTCCTGAAATTCCTTGAGAAGTTGACATTTTATCTTTGGAATTATTTTACGAGTATATTTCATATTAACATTCCACAAGATCATAATTTTATAACTCTGCAAATTGTACAGTCAATCGAGACGTCAAAATTTCAATATTTACATTTTCATAGATCTGGATTTATTCACATAAAACTCAAGAATTTATGAGTGAACAATTTACACAGCCAGATATACCGTTAGTAGATCATTTCTATATTTATGCGTCATTATAAAAATGTCTTATATGTTCAAACAAGCAATATTCATATATTTATTGCCTCAAACTTAATGATGCTCCCTCTTTTCTGCTGGCTCACTTGGCATATCCAAGCCAGTTGTTATAAGTCTTTCTGTGCTTCTGCTCGCGCAACACTGATGCAGCTGATCAAGATTCAAGAATGCCGGTCAAACGGATGAAAAAATATTTTCATTTCATAAATTGCACAGGGCATCTTATATTGTTGTGAATATATGAATGGGGGGGAAATCTTTTGGTCTTGATAAAGAAGATTGGTTACTTTTGTTTTTATATACAGGAAAAAAAGGTTAACCATAGGCACTCCCTTTTGGCTGCCTTGAGGCATGTGCGCCTGGGTCCATCATCACAAAAGGCCAGATTCCGAGTTGAAGACTAGTTCAGTGCGTTTAGACTTAGTATAATGTGTGGGAAATGTCAGATCCATAAATGAAAATGATGTCTTCATTTTTTTCTCTCCTTCTCTCTCTCTTTCTATTCTACTGGCATGATTATTGAATGTTGTATAAAGAGTATTTTGGTATGGACTTATTATTCAACGTGCATATTGAATCATTTTAATGATTTTCGATTGGAGTATTTCTTGTTTGATCGAATTCCCAACTAAACTTATGTAGGGAAATGAGATTTTGATAAAATAGCTTTAGATTATAATTGAGGCTAGCTCTGTCATATTGTTTTCAACTTGCAACTTAGCAGAGTTGCAATTCTCGAAATTAAATAAAAATAAAAGATATACAAATTATTTTAAAATGAACGGACCTAATAAATTCAACACAACCAAATGTCAAAAGTATTACCAATTGCAAAGTGGAAGTGTACATTTATTAGAGTTCATTTTTATTGGAATAATATTGAACAAACAAAGGCAGTATTTAAACAAATTATTAACATTTTTCAAATAAAATTAAAAATTCGTCAAATCAGCAGGTTATTCCGTTACGTTTTTATTGGCTTTTGTTTTATTTTTTTTGTTCTTTGAAAATAAAAATTGATTAATAAGATTGAAACTAAACAAGTGAAAACTGAACATGTGAATAATTCTTATTTCCAAACGAATGCTTTGCATAAATTTGCTCTTATGGTTAATAACTCTAATGGAGGAACATTCAATAAAAATTTAAAAAAAAGTCAAACGTACTTAAAAAAATGTAAGTATTTACTTTTTTTCCTAAGTTTAAAAAAAAATGTATTTAAATTTTTTTAAATGCACTTTGAACTTTTAAGAAGCTTTAGACTGCAAAATCATTACAAAATCAGTCAAGTCATTAAACAGATATATTTGAATAACTTAAAAATGAGGAAATTTCCTAAAAAAATTGAAAACCCTATTTAAATAATAGGACTTTTGTTGGCAAAAATCTGAAACGCTTTATATAATATGTATGAACGTAGTTTAATTAAAATCGTTACAGTCGTCTACGAGACAATTTGAAGAATAAAATTTTTTATATCGCAACTACCCCTTTTAAATGAGATAAGAAAACAAAAATTCGCATTCCCCTACAAGGAATAACAAAAAATGCTCTGTACCAAATTTGAAGCAAATCGGTCCACCCGTTAGGTCTCTATCTCAACATACAGCGGATGCCTAGAAGCACGGAAGAACGGAAGCACAGAAGAACGGAAGCATAGACACACAGATGCACAGACCGACCGACGCGACGCACGGACGGTATGATGGAAACCACTTTTTTGGACTTCTCTATTATCGTACTGTACTTACTTTGGATTGAAACCTCGACTTTTTTTTTACACGAAACCAATACATGCCGATGCCCTGTAGAGCAAGTAATAACTAATTCATCCAAATTACTATGCCCGATCATTTTTGAGGACAGTGACTCATAATTACTGTACAGCTCATAAGCAATTGTTATTTATCTTTAAATTAATGTCTTAAAACTACAATTTCCCCCCCAAAAAAAAAAAAAAAAAAAAAAAAAAAAAAAAAAAAACAACCAGGCAAATTAAGTTGAATGATTAACTTTTATTTCACAGAAATCATAAATCTAACATTTATTAATTATTTATTTTTATACTCTAAGAGTATTTAAACACAAAACACTAATAATCACTAAGTTATTTTTTTATCTCAGACCATTTTTATTTATTTATATATCTGCTTATGCTGATTTTGATTTCTCAGTTTTAGATTCTTCTTCTTCTACGGCAGCAGGTTGCTTTTCTAATTTTGGTAAATCCTTAGCAGCAAGGGCAATATCAGAGATTTCCTTAGCAATAAAAGTACCAACTGGTACAAATCCATTTTCATCAGCGGTATAGGTCACAAGAACTTCTTGTCCATTAGCATCAATGTATTTATATGATCCGGTGATTTTGATTGTCTCCTCGTCAGTTCCTGGGTCAATAACTTCAGCATTTTCTTGCCGGGAGCTGCCATCACTGGATTCATAGGCAAAACTATATGAACCATCAGGTTGTTGATTCGATTCTGATTTTATTATAGCAATGACCTCGGGTATAACTGTTGAAGCTTCATCATCTTGAACTCTGACTGGGACAGCAGCAACAAAGCCAATAATGAAAAGAATGGAGATCTGTTCAAGAAATTAAAAAAAAAATATTTTATAATTATTTATACCAACATATAGTTTAAAATTAAAAACTTTTATAACAAAGAAAAAACTTACATATTTGAACATGATATAGGGATTAGGTATTTTTATTTTTCACAACTTATTCACCAAAAGATTAACAAAGGTCTACTAAAAGTTTCAAGAATGTTAGAGGCTTTTTATAGAAATTGCCTATGGAATTAGCATATTTTGTGACAAAAAAAAATTCAATCAATACATTTGCTATCTTTAGAACTTTAAATATCTCTTTTTCTATCTCTTGGTTTGATAAGACTTTGAAGACGGAGGTATCAGAACTTGTTTGGTTAGTTAAGGCTATTTTCCACGGAGGAGAGTTGTTAAACCACTGAGAATAATTTAAATGTTCAGTTTGCAAAATTAATTAGTAGTTTGATAGTTTTTTTTTTGTTAAAAAACCAAACAACAAAAGTGTTAATTTTTTGCAAAAATATGTAGCTAAAGCTACCAATGATTTTCGCTTATTGCTTGGATTATAGCAAGGTTTATATAAAATCTTCTTTTAGGGCTCTTCTAGAAGTTTTTTTTTTTTTTTTATTTTTGGTTGAAAATGTTAATTTGTAAAGTTGTTCGATTATAAGAAGCATAAATATCACGTAATCTTTTCATTAAGTTCCATGATTCATTTTCAAAAAGTTTGAATGATATTGATGATGATTTGTGAAATAATACAATACAATTAAATATCAGAAAATAGTTCAGTCAAAAAAGACACATACGCTGTGCAAAGTCCCTATGACTCCGAGTGTCGGAAAAAAGTTGTATTGATAGCTTTGCACATTTAAAATTAATGTTATGGAAGATAAAATATTTGTAAATTAATTGTAAATTTTTCTACAAAATAGATTTATTTTTTTTTTCCTGTAAGCTGTCAGTTAGAAGATATCATGACTAACAAACAAACTAAAAGTTAAAAATATCGGTTTTCCGTATGATTCTTAAATGTTATAGAAAAGTGTTGCATATAAAATTTGCATAGTTTCGTTTTATCAAATTTCCTTAGAAATCTCTTGAACAGTTTACCAGCTAGCCATTGTCTATACATATAGTTTTCGTTATTTATAAACGCATTCCAACAGTTGTTTAAATATATTCTCATAAACTGAATGACATCCCTGTAATCTGCCAATTTCGTTAACTTTTTGATACGTTCAATGAACATTACAATAATTTCAAAATAATTTTTCAATTCGTAGTTAGTTAGAACGTTTCCATACTTAAGAACAAGTTTAGACACAAATTGCAGTGTCTATATACATGTTTATAAATACGTTTTTAGAGTTTTAAAATGTGAATTAACTACTTTCCCTACTTCCGTACTCAATTTTATATTTTTACGTTGTTTGCAAATCAGATTTAACTCGATTTAACTGTTTCAAAGTCATAGCACTTGCTAGCGGCGTATTAAAATATTATGCAAATCATTAGCACCTTTTTGGTTTATTTTGTAAAATCTCTAAAAAAGATGTACACAATCAAGCGGATCGAACAATTTTTGTCATGAAGTATTTTAGTCGAACAATTTAGTTCAAACTGAAATTATATATCTTGCATATAATATTATCTATAATATCAACAAAAACTAAAATTATGGAAAAATGGGTAAATAATTAATTATTTAAAGATAGTGAAGAATATTATTGTTTTATTTAATTTTAGTTAATGATCTTGAGTATTGCAATAATATTGTCAATATTCACGCCCTCATCATGTCAAGATACTCCAACTAATCATAATAGTGATTTTGGTGGTGATATAAGTGACGATATTGTTATCTCAGACTTCAGTCCTGAAACATTATTTACAAGTGATGAAGCAACTGTTGTTTTTGATGCAAGTGACGAAGATTTTTCGAGTTCTTATTCAGCTCCAGAAGAAGAACAGAATGGTGTTGAGATTCCACAAAATTCTTCAGCAGAGTCATAGTTTTGAACATTTATCTAAATATTGTTAAATGGAAATTAAAATACTAAATAAACTTAAACAACAAACAAAAAAAAAAACGAGTATATATTTTCGAATAGTTTTAGAAAAAAGTAACAGTGCTAATTCCTTTTTCGTGACCTTTTTGAAATATTAATAATTGAATCCTAAGTTTTTAAATAATTTTTAGGATTCTTAAAATATATGTACCTACGTATTAGATATATTTAATAAAAATAATTATAAATTCTTAGAGTAGTCTAATTTAGATACTTATTTTTTGTTTGGGTTTTCTCTTAAAGTTGTGTTAATTATAATTATTTTATTATTATTTATTTTTAAAATTAAATAAAAACAAAAAAGGAATTTTAAGAGAACAAAAATCAAGAAATATCTGAAACCCACTTAGGATTTAATTATCACAAGTAACAGATAACGTGCTGAAAGTTTTTCATAAATATCACGAATATCATGAATTTAAAAGAAAAGGCAATCTTACCGAACTTTTTGAACTGAAAATCAAAGAACTGATGTCTTTTATCAAACTGTTTAATGACGAAAATTAACAGAAAGTCATTCATAGCTCATTTATACAAACGCTAGAATACTACTCACATGAGGAAGAGAAAATAAAGAATGATTCAATAAAAAATTTAATGAAATTAGGACCAAATGCAGACCCTTGAGGAACACCTAAATTGCTGAACTTTTTATTGTAAAAAATTGTGATGGATCTTCGAGATAAGATTCTAAACAGTTTAACATATTTTTCCAAACATATACATACATATATATTGACTCCTTCTCATCCTTCGTCATTTTTTCACGCATATATTGCTATAGTCAAATATACAAGCGTTCTACTTCCACAAAATTACTTTGATCAAGCTTTTGAATATTTTTGTCGTCAATTTTTTTCATGCAAAGTTGCGCGGCAAATTATGTTATCGAACATATTTACATTTGACTTTAGCAAACTGAGTTATCGAAAGTAATGTTTTGTTCATACAAATTTTACTGAACATCTTGCAATTGCAATTTTGACGTACCTACATGCATGACTTTTCGAAAACAGCCATTTTTACAATTTTTTTTTGTGAGCCTGTATGCTTAAAATATAATACGTGTTATTTTTTGCAAACGAGTAACTATGTTTTGAAAACATTGAAGTAAAAAAAAAACAAAAAAAATTAATAACAGGAACACATTCTTTAGGAGTAGCTATATTTAAGGTTAAATATATTACATCATTTTTACACATTTATGAAAACCTTTATGTAAATATTTGCAACTAATTTAATAGAAATTATAAGCCTATTAGTTGTGATAATGATGTGTCTTTTAATTTCAAATATAAAACGTGTTAGTATTCAACTTTTTCATAAAATTGATGTGTCTTGACTATTTTTATTTTGTTGTTATTAATATAACCGAAAGGGAAACCAACCGTTTTTTGTTTATTAATCCTCTTTGGTATTTTAATAATTATAGCTTCATGGTTGTCTTGTCAGTGACATTTTCACAACCAATTTACAACTTATTTCAGGGATGGATTCAGAAATTCTTGGTACCTAAAGCAGGGGAACACAAATATCAGGGACACGAAATTTATACTTAAATTATTAGGGATTAATTTTATATAGCCTGTGGTATGTTTGGATGAAAAAAACTACGTCGTCAGTGCTAATGTTAAGTGCAACAACAACTAGTCCCCTGCGGGCTTAGCTAAACCCACAGAATTAACTTAAGCGCACAAATCAACTGTGTTACCGGCGCGAATTATCTTAAAAATCTTAAATAAAATGTTGTTAGTTTTGAAATGCTTTAAGATCTTATAAAATCATCTAAAATTATGGGATAAAATCTCTGGACCTACTGAACCAATTTAAATAATTTTTATAATTCATTAATAAATAAAAAGCTACTGGCCTATCTCGGAATATTTTATATTATTTTACTTTAAAAATAATATTATTTTGAGTTTATACCTACTGAATTTAGCTGTCACCTCAGGTGTCACCTGAGTGAGGTGCAAGACCCCCACCAAGCATTTACCCACCTCGAACCGCGTTTGTTTATTCATAGAGTTTATAATAATCAATTCATAAATTGTGTCAATAGATTATTTATTGCTTATATTTTGTTTATCCAAATAAATATGCAGACTGAAACGATATGTCACTATAACCGGCACGAGGCAGCATTTGTTTGCCATGTTAATCAAAATTTCAAGGTTAATTTAAAATAAAGAAAATTTGACTAAAACAAACAAAAATAAGAGATAAAAGACAAACTCAGATTTTATTTAAATTTATTTTGTCTATTAAGCAAATTGTGTTGTAAATAAAAATAATAAATTGATTGATTTTAAAAATCAAATTTATAAAATAATTATAGGAATTAAAAAGATAAATATATATTTTTACTGTTAAATGGTCACGATTTTTTTATTAGATTTATAGTTATTTCATAAATAATAAATATGAAAAAAAATATAAATATTAATGTTAAGTAGAAATTATAAAACGTAAAAAATAAAAATATGTTTGTATTTAATCAATTTCAAAATTTTAGTGCACTTTGATTAACATTACAAATGAAAGACACACAATAATATATTAACCTTATGATTTCGAATTAATTAATTGCCAAAATAAAAATGTATTCATTTTAATTGAATTGGTTCAATTTTTCGCAAGGACATTTTTCACCGCGCCGTGCGTCGTTGTCATGCAAATTAAAAAATTCCATTCAATTGGTTCTGATCAGCAACAAGGTTGCCTATTGGGTACATTACTATTTATTCTTCTAATTAAAGTTTTGATGGAGTTATAGCTATTTCACAAATATGACGCCGATTATCATACTCTTTTTTGTGGCGGTTGGTCTATATGTCCAATTTTATTTAAAAAAAAAACTTTTTGCCGTCACTTACAAGTCAAACCACATCAAGCTTCCTTCAGAACTATATGCACTACGCATTGCGCTACCAAAGTCACGTGATCAGGTCCATCCCAATTAAGGTTTTAATTAATAATAAAATAATATTTTGAACATTTTCATATAGAATATTATTGTGATTTAAAAGGATCTCTTGTATAAAAATTTGATCGAAATCAGTTAAGGCTTTAAGCCTAATATTCAGTACGAGTGGAAAATGAAATTTTCATACAAAAGTAACGCGCCTTGTTTGCTGGTATGGATTTCCGAACCAGAAATGAGTTTTTTTTTTTCATTTTTTCAAATTATGTCGGAATGTGAAAATCAGTTTTTTATACGACTTTAAAGGATCTTATAATTGTGTAAGTTCTATTGATTTTTACTATTTGGGAGATACTCGATTAATTCAGTAGGAGAACACTCTAGCTAGACTAAGTAATTTGTTCTCTGGAGTTGGACTAAGCAGCAATATCGATGTGTTTAAACATAATGAATGAAGATACCACGTTGCCGAATCATGTTGAAAACATTAATGTGAAGTTAAACCAAACCAACGATTATTTTATCCATACCCATTAGGTATCTCTTTATTTAACCAGGATCATTTTAAAAAAATGTAAAATTATTGCTCTTCAGTCCTCGAACATATAAATACCTTACCTTTTTAAGGAACGTATACTATATCAAATGTTGGTTTTTAAATTTTTTTTTTATTTTGCCTCTTATTTATTATAGTAATAGTATGTGCCTCGCCTTCTTAAACTTAATATTAACTAACTTATCCTCTTGGTACGCCTAGATTTTCATCTGGCTCACCATCGGAATCGACTTCAGGGGGAAGAGATTTGGCAGCTTGAGCAACGTCGGTAATCTCCCTAGGAATATTAGATCCAATAGGAACAAATCCGTCCTTACCGGCAGTATAGTTGACAACAACTTCTTCACCATTAGCATCGATGTATCTGTAAGATCCGGTAATAACAAGAGCTTCGTCTTCAGTATCCTTGTTGATTATATCAGCTGTTTCTTCCCGAGCTGTTCCATCAGCACCTTCATAGCCAAAATTATATGAACCATCTTCATTTTGTCCTCGTTCTGATCGTACAATAGCAATGCTTTCTTTTTTTTCTTCATCTTCCTCCGAAACTGGAGCAGCACATGCTAAAGCAATTAAAGCGAACAGAATAACCTGCGAAAATCAGAATTCCAAAAATATATCAATTCTTCCGCTTTTATCTACGTATATTGAGGAAAATTTTACTTACGAACTTCTTCATAGTGAAATAATTTACTATGGACGGTATCCAGGAATATAAAGACACTAGTGAGTTGTCTTCGATATGTTGCAGTCTTTTATATCTCAATTCATTTGATATGAGAAAAAAAACAAATATTAAATAATTAAATTCAATGTTGTATTCAAATAACTTAAACTTGATATTCGTGATGCTTCTCGTGTATCCGCAAAATAAAATTTTAAATACATGCAAGTCAGGCATGCATACATCTTTATTTTTAATCTTCAAAACTGAAATTTTGTTCCTGTATAGTAGAAGCCTTTGTTAAAATTGATATTTTAATTCTTTTTTATTTTTTTTACTGAGAAACTGCAAAGCTTTAACTGGTTTTGCCAAAAAAAAAAATTAACATTCCTTAGCAAATTTGGATGGCTAGCTGCAGCAGCTATTTGTTTTCAGAGCAGGTATCTATTAAAAACCATTGTGATTTGACAACAATCTGCTGAAAAAAAAACGTATACGTTAATATGCAGTTTTTTTTTTTTTGTGGGACTGGGTCAGTAATGAATACAATACACGTTTCATTTTTTTCTTTTACTTCTTTTAGATATAAATTATTGTTATGCTTAGAGTTAGAAGTCCTCATAAGATATTTTATTTGAAGACTTATCTGTTACCCATTCCACGTTTTTTTTGATTAAATGCGTTCTAAAATATTTAGTTCAAAAGACATATAATAATTTTAAATGAAAAAGTAAGCATAAATCTCAGTCAAGTATGTATATACATATTTAAAGCTGAGAATATCAGAATAACATAAAGGCAAAAAATCGAAAAAGAAGGTGACTTAATTTTTTTTATCGAAAAATTAAAATGAAACTTAAAAAAAAATAATGTTTAACAGTTTGTCGCCATTTAAAGTGGATGTGCATATAAGTGCTTTGACATGTGATATGATATACAAAATTTATTGCAAAGGCAAAGCCGATCATTCTTTGAATTTGAATTAATGCTATATTTGCCCTACGGAACAGTTCCTTCTTTAACGGTATGACTATGGTCCAGGATAAAGGCCCAATTTGCCTAACATATTCCATGGAAGACTTTTAAATGCTAATATCCTTATTTTTGCATAGAAATAATGTTTTAAAAGTCCATTGTAAAAACGTGTGTGTATAAATAGTTATTTGAATGTCAAAAATTTTCCGTTTTTCAATTTCAACTTTTAGTCGGTAAATACAATCGAAAAGTACTTCATCCAAAACTTATAGAAATGCAATTCTAAATAAAAAAGGTTGAATTACTTTTCTTACTCATCGTTTAAAAGATATCACCTTTTAAAAAAGTGTAAAATGACGAAAATATGAGTTTTTCGCGTATAAAACCTAAACTCAGGACAATATTTGCAATCCTCTATAAGAATATCTGTATGATTTAACAAAAAAATGTGTGAGCAACGGAACTCGCGGTGAAAATGTGTAAAAATCGTGATGGAAAAAATTAGGAATACCCATCGATTAATACTTAAAACCCTAAACTCCGAGTATTTTCGGATTCCCAAATGATCAAATAGTCACTGATTTTACTTAATGGTTAAAAACGATCGATCCGCAACTGCAGCGCGTTTCATTCTTTTTTACACTTCAGAATTATTTGTTGTAGTGAGCTTAGAGCAAGCTGCAAGCTGCAAGCTACAATAAGTGCATGTGTTAGTGGTTAGTAAATTAGTAAAAATAATTCAAACTAATAACACATGCAAATACAAATCTAAACACATAAATAACGGGTGATTTTTAAGCTGGTTTGGTTTTGGCAACACTGGTTTTGACAGCTGACGTGTGTTTAGTACCTTGTGTCACTGTCAAACAGCTTCAGTTTGGTTTGCAATTTAACCATGGATCGTCTTACAAATGAACAACGCTTGCAAATTATTGAATTTTACTATCAAAATTCGTGCTCGGTTCGAAATGTTGTTTATCGAAAAATTGTGTTCAGCGATGAGGCTCATTTTTGGTTGAATGGGTACGTAAATAAGCAAAATTGCCGCATTTGGAGTGAAGATCAGCCAGAAGCATTGCAACAGCTACCAATGCATCCCGAAAAAGCCACTGTTTGGTGCGGTTTATGGGCCGGCGGCATTATTGGGCCATATTTCTTCAAAGATGATGCGAATCGCAGCGTTACTGTCAATGGTGAACGCTACCGAGCGATGATAACAAACTTTTTTTTGCCCGAAATGGAAGTTCTTGACTTGCATGATATGTGGTTTCAACAAGACGGTGCCACATGCCACACAGCACGCGAAACAATGGCGCAATTGCGAGGCGAGTTTGGTGAACAGTTAATTTCACGTTTCGGGCCGGTCAATTGGCCGCCTAGATCGTGCGATTTGACACCATTAGATTATTTTTTGTGGGGGTATGTCAAGGCTAATGTCTATAGGGACAAGCCCGCTTCGATTGACGCACTGGAAGCCAACATCCATGCATTCATTCGTGAGATACCGGCCGATATGTGTGAAAGAGTATGCCAAAATTGGACTCAGCGGATGGGCTACCTGAGACGCAGCCGCGGTCAACATTTGCATGAAATTATCTTTAAACATTAAATTGCAAGGTTCAAACTATCGATTCAAATAAATATTTCATTCATTTTTTCGAAATTTTTGTGTTTTTTTTTTTAAAAAAGTTCTAAACCTCTTAAAAAATCACCATATAGTAACAAAATTAAACAATTCCCTTTTATCGAGAATTAAGATTTTTACACATCAAAAACGTACGCATAAAATTAAATTCAAATTTCAACCGAAATGTTTTTCTAGAACGAATAATTTTTAGTATCTAGATTTGATAACCCAGTATTTTTCAAAGACAACAACCCTTCACGTAAGATTCTTACTCATATTTACGAACACTTCCGCTTCATTTACCAATATTTTGATTGATTGGTATTGGTATTTTTGACATATCAAAAAATATCTACCTTTTTTCTCTTTACCCTAAAAGAGCAAAATTATTAAAAAACAAGGTATACCTACTCATTTTTTGGGTAAAAACATATATTTACACCTTGAACGTCTTGGACTCTCTGCTTTATTATTTATTTTTATGGAATTCATTAAATTTTTTTAATTTTTTTTTTATTTGGCATAAAAGCCGATATTATTTGAAAAGATACTTTATCAATTTCAACCTGAAAATTCTCTTTTCTGAGCCAGGAACGATCAATTTACTCTACGATAATACATGCAACAAGCCAAACTAACATCATCATGTGAATATACTATTTTTTAATTCAAAAATCACCATTTAAATAAGGCTTTTGAATTATATCTTATTCAATATAAAAAAATCCCAAAGAGCTTGTGAATTAAATAAATATTTTTCATTTCCTAAATCCCAACAACCTTGTGAATTGAAAAATAGTCCATTACTGACTTGTCAGTTGAATGACGACTTACTGCCCGAACACAATAGAATGCTGCAACTGAAACTGGAGCTGGAGATGCAACAGCTATGAAAAAGTGTCGTACGTGCTAATTTGTATGTGCCCACAATGCAGCTGTACAGCATTTTGAATATTTAAAAAAAAAAACCACAAAAAGCTTCAAAATTTTTTTCCGGCTCTTTTTTTCTTCATACAAATTGAAACGTAAAAGTGCTGCACGTGGAAAGTTAAAAGTTGGCGAACTCTTGCAGCACCGACAACAGTTGCGTTGTGTTATGTTCGTAACATTGAATTTGTGTGTATTGAATATTTTGACAGCTATTTCAGCTGAAGTTCCAGTTGCAGCTCCGTATTTCCATTGTGTTCAGGCAGTTAAGCTAAAAAGAGCTTAAGCTTAATTTTACTACTCTTCCACAATGCCATACAACTTTTTGTATATTTTAAAGAAAAGAAAAATCAATGATATGATTGTGATATTTTTTTTACTGTTATACTGGAAAAGTAAGTTTGAAATTTCCCACAGTTATCGCCCTTCTTTGTTTTAAATCACAAAGTTTTTCTTCTTGGGGTGGTACCTATTAGAAAAGGTTATATGAGCTGAAAAGTAAAAATCACTCACAGCTCATCGATATGCTGGAAGACTTCAAAGCGAGTTGGTTGTATAAATGTATATATTCATATAGTCAACAATATTATAATATTTTATTCAACCAGTGTTCATGCATGTAGTACTTTACAAATCTCTCATGTTTTGCCATTAATACACAACCATATAAAATGTACTTTGAATACAAATGACATTAAATAATATCATTTTTATTTTG
This sequence comes from Epistrophe eligans, assembly GCA_951394125.1. Classification (NCBI taxonomy): domain Eukaryota; kingdom Metazoa; phylum Arthropoda; class Insecta; order Diptera; family Syrphidae; genus Epistrophe; species Epistrophe eligans. The sequence continues at coordinate 94,030,480 of OX596030.1, read as the reverse complement.
AAGTGTTTCCTGAGTGTTGTGTGGCTCAACTTTTGGAGTTCCATCTTAAGACAGCTTTCATTCTTAAAAAGTATAACATTTTAATTTGTTTTATTTAATAATTATACTTACTTGTATAATTTAACTAAATTAAAATTTTGAACAGATGGACACAACTAACTATATTTTATTTTCCTAACAGTAGTAATATATTCAATTATTTTAAGTGAAATAAAACCTCTTTAGTCCGCACACATTGTTAAAAAAAAAATGTATTTAATAAAGGGCGTTCTTTGATTAAAGTGTTAAGTAAGGCACTCGAAAATTGAAACTTATTCGTCAATTAATACAAACACAGACTTAACATCGATGTGTTTGAAACATAAGGGGATACATTTGACACTGACCGGATATCAAATTGAAATACGGGGGGGGGGGGGCTATTAAAAAATCCGTTTCTTTTCCTGAATAATTGATTTTGAAATTTGTAATCATAAATTCAAAATAGAAAAGTAATAACAGTCTTTTCCGATGCAGACCTCTGTGATAAAATGAAAAAGTTGAAAAAAAAAGTCAATAGAATGCCCCTTTTAAAATTTTTAAAATATAAATCCATTGTTACCTAAAAAAAAAAACAATTTTTTTCTGTTTCCACATTATTTTTTTTTAATTATTTATATTTACACTTTTTGAAACTCGAATTTGAGTCCCAATCAAACTTAACAAATCTTTATGTAAACTTATTGATATGATTGCCTTTTGGTTTCATCAATACTTAAAATGCCTTCCTCTTTGGAAATTGTGACTGTTGATATTGCTGAGGTTCCCTGCTGAGATCCTTTGACTTGAGAGCAGCTTCAGAGATTTCTTTTGCAATATGGCTTCCACTTGGGTAGAATCCATTTTCATCGGCAGTATATTCTACGCTCACTGTTTCACCGGTAGCAGCATCAATATAATGATATGATCCACTAACCCTGACCTTGGGGTCTTCTGATCCTGGATTAATAACGGTACCAGTTTCTTCCTTGAAATATCCATCGTCAGTTTCCAACAAATAGGTGTATGAACCATCCTCAGCTGTGTTGGATTCTTGTCGTAGAATTTTAACTGGCTCCCTAGCTAATTCCACACTGCATACAACCGCTACAAGAGCAAACACGGTACAAACGGCAACCTAAAAAAAAAAAAACATTAAGTCAATAAAACAAAAACATGATTCACTTTATTTCGTTATTTAGGGTGACATTGAGATAATGGGGTTATGATAAATTAATTCCGGCGATAACTTACAAGTTTTTGCATTTTGAATTTGTTTATCAAAAGAAATCTTATTCAAACTAAACTGAGATGTCTGCTGCAGCACGCTTTTATAGCGCGACATTATTAAAACAAAAACAAAACAAAAACAACATCATTGCCGCCGACAGATTTTATATAGTTGTTCCCGATTAAATATTTGAGTTAAGACAAATTTAACTTTAGAAACAAGTTTCAAGTTAAACCTATACCGGCTCAAACTCAAGATGATATAATGTCAAAAGTAGGTAAGGGACATCTTTCTGTTTATTTTAGAGAGATGAACGAGATGAGATGAAAAAACTCAACTATCGGGTTTCAATCATGTTTATTTTCATAATTAAATTCAACAACCGTTAAATTTAATATGGTCGCAGTTTGAATTTTATTGAAGAAAACAAAAATACACGACAGTATCGCACAAACTTGCTCTTATGGCTAAAAACTATAATTTGTCTGCACAATATATTTATAATGTTATTTTCCGAGCAATAGATTTTGAAAAAAGCTAAAATTTTTACTTTATTTTTTTTTTTAAACAACTGATAGTTTAATTTGCCGACAGATGTATTTACAAAAAATTGAGTTTCATGACTGTTTTGCCCTTCCTCCCCCTCTTTTCGAATTTGATGGATATATATTTGTATCATTACACAGCCCTATTAATAAAAAAGACTCTTAAATCACCTCTAATACACTAGTTTACTTTAAACGGAATGGGAGTTAACTCTCCAGATATTTTTTTTTAATAAAAAAAAGTTAGTAAAATAGAAAATATTTTTTTTGAAAATCTAATACAATAAGTACAAATTTCTTTTAGTCAATTGAAATTTTACGCATTTCACCATTTTTTGTGTATGTTTTTTTTTGGGGAGGGTGGCAGCGAAACAGAAGGGCCTTCAAGCTCGAAAACGGGTTTATATGCTCACACTGACCATCCCTTCACATAAAAATAAAATCGTGAACTTTTCAAAATACAAGGCTAAGCCAATTTTTTTTTGAAAAAAAAAAAAATATAAATACAAATTTGACAAAACCGTTGCTCATTTTATTCGCTCTTTTAACTTAGATTTAATGTTAATAAATACTTGACTTCCATTAAAGTTATATTTAATAATTTTATAACAACCTTTTAATATCTTTCATCTAAACTGCGTAATGCGGTTTGTCTTTATTTCTAAATTCCACACGGATGCACCACTTAAATTATATTGCAAATATTCACACGATCTGTTATTATAGCAATCAAAACCTATTTGCATAAAATATTGTCATAAGAAATTACATCGCTTAAATCACTCATAAAAATATCATCTCCATATAAATATATGTACCCTGTACCTGATCTAGCATTTGAATATTATGAGCTAACACATGTTTGGACCAAGCCTTAATCTTCATTTTAAATGTTTAATCTTGTATTACTGATCAGATAATCTTTGAATCGAATTTATATATTAAAACTCGAACTCGAAGCTTCTATAAATTTCTTGTATGAACACAACAACAATCTCGGATATTTCTTTGTTTGATTAATTTTTTTTTCTTGATAAACAAGTTAGCTAGTTGTTTGTTGTAGAATGTAGAGCTCTGCAATATTCAATCTAGTTTACATTTTTATATATTTATTTCTTCTTTTTGGATTAAAAATAGAAGAATTTATAATATTGATAGCACATTGACTTTTCAACCCTCGATTGACTGGACAAAAAAGTCCTAAATTTGACAGAATTGGTATTTTGTACGTTTTATTAAAAGTTTTTGTTTTGTGTATGTTTTGAAAGATTTGTTTTTTTTTTTTTGTGTATACTAAATTTTATAAAAGCTAATACGCCGCGAGCTTTTTTGTAAGATCTAAACTTTCATTAATTTTTATTTATTTTAAATATTTATGTATGTATATGTTTATTTATGTGTGAGTCAGAATTTTTTAAAATTATGTTAATAATGGAAACAAGAAAATTGTATTAAATTATTTGAACTATTGCATAAGCTTAGCAAAAGTATGAGATCACCTCAAAATAGAAATGATGTGGTTTAATGATAAAATCATCCTTTTACGGAAAAATTAATTTTTTTACAGCAAAATTTTGTGCGGAGAAAAATGTATGTATGTATCTACTGAAAAATAAGAAAAAGGCCTTAAAGATTTAACACTTTGAAGGGGGTTTTATGAAAATAATAAAATCATATGTGTGGTTTATGGAAACCAATGCAACCAGAGTCCAGACTGCGAGGCAAACGTCATAATTCCCTCCATGCATGAATATTTTTAGCTGAACAGAGTTTTTGTATCGTTGTATCGTTTTTATATATTAATAATTAATTTTTTAAGAATTGAACGTTTTGTTAAAATGTTTTGCTTACCTAAAAACTAAATTGCTTGAGTTGTGTCAGTTTTCTTTCGAGGCAATGGTATGCGAATTCAGTTTTTGTTCCTAAAAAAATAAATACCAATTTTTTTTTCCTAAAACTGACACAGCTTTTTGAACAAAGCAAATCCGGTTCCCTATGCATCCATAACTCTTAATCCTTATTCACAAACACCAATACATATCTATCACAACTTAACTCAAAATAACAGACTTCAATCAAATGACAGATTATCCTAATAATTTCCATCTAGACGATCATAAAATCATCATCAAGATCATTGAACATGAGCATGCTATAATAATTAAAGATATATACTCAACAAATCTTCTTCATATTATAGATTGTGCAATATTCCTATCAAGATTATAGTTAGTGTGTCAGTTGTTGTTAAGAATCATGTAATAGGTATACGCAATTGGAAATCAAAAAATAAAAATTACCTACACTGCACTCGTACATATTTACAAAGTTAATAAATTTCTTCAAATTGTGGAACAATACGTCACATAAATCGAATCCAACTCTATGGCTGACTCATCTGCCATAAATGGTAAAAACCACAACAACAACAAAAAATGTTAGATTTATTTGAAAATCCAATTGAAAATCGAATTGCAATAATTATTATTGTATCTTTGAGATCTGTACAGTGCAGATAGAAGCAAGAGTATACTTCTGGAACCAACAGTTAGGAGGATAGAACACGTTTTTTTCTCATGCACTATTGCAGTAGCATATTCATGTTGATATTGATGCTGGCATGAATCACTGACGCACCTCAAATCAAGACAAAAATTGTTTGGCTATCTTTGTGCAGAAGAAGCCACCCTCATAAGAGAATAGTCTTACCAGGTAGTATTTTTCTTTTTTGATAATATGTTTATGAAATTATAATATTAACTAAAAAACATTTCTTGAAATCCAATTAAACTGGCAATGCAATATACAGGTTTAATTTTTTCCTTAAATGAGGCTAATTCCCCATTTAGCAGTTTCCAGTACAAAGGAACTGACAATTTGATAATTTTTACAATTTTTCTTGTCCTCAAAAATATCAGATTTCTGAAGAAGAAACAATTTCTGTAATTTTTTTTATTTCAAAGAGCATTTTTGTTTTTATACATTTTTATCTAATTTTAAAAATGAACAGCCCCTCAGAATTTATCCCCTTATAATATTACCTTCTAAATACTAAAGGAAATTTTAAAAATTGGATGATTTTCTCTTGTTTTACTCCTTATTCACCTTATAAATAGTTAAATTTAAAATAATATCATTTAGGTAATCCTCGAAGTCCTTAAAAAAAGAATTTTAAAATCAAATACAATTTTTGCTGTTTTACCACAGTTTACGCTTTTTAAAAGTATTGAGTGAATTGTAGTCTATCCTTTAAATATTTCCTTTAAAAAACAAAAAGCTTTTTTTAAATTTGATGCCATTGTTTTTGTTTACCCCAATTCACCCTAAATAGCTAAATGACGAAAATATTATTATAACAAAAGGGATTTTTAAAATCAAATACTGTTTTTGTTTTTACCCCATTTTACCCTATAAATAGTTAAATTTTGAGCAGAGAAATTACAAAACTTTTTTTAGTATTTTTTTTTGGTATTTTAATAGCAAAACAGAGAAAATTTTAAATTTCTAGAGCCTTTAAAATATCTAGACCACATCTAAAACATCTTGACCGTTTAAACCAGTGTTTCTCAATGTAGGGCCCACACCCCACAGTGGGGAAATTTGATTTTATATGGGGGCAATTTAAAATTATGTTGCATCACACTTATACATTCCGAAAAGTCTATGCTTCTTGTGTTTCCACCCTAGGAGATATATTTCTGAACGCATCCAGGATCTGTCATTCATCAAATGCGGATTTAATGCCATCAATGACTGATAAAAAATAAATCGTCTGGATTTAAAAAAAAGAAATAAAACAGAAATTTTCTAAATTTTAATCTGACATGAAATCTATTTGCAGGAGGCATGTAGTGCAAGGATTTCACTAAACTTAAATATAAAATACATATTGCTATTATTGAATTTTTTTTTACTTGAAGTTCAGTTATGCAATGTTTTGAATAAAAACTTACTGTGTTTACTTATTTTCTATGGATTTCTTCCTAGTATAGGGCCGTCCACATCCCACGGCATGTTTATCAACATGCGTCGTGTCATTAGATTTTAGTAATGTGAACACCAGCCGAACTATAGCTCATGTAGTTCATTTTTTTTTAAATAATTTACTCTGTTGAACGGCTGCTGTAGTAAATGTGAACAGCAGTCGGACGACCGAAAATTACAATTTTACGTCTTCTTTAAATTTTTGTTCGTAAGATTAAAAGAAAATGGGTTGAAATGTAAGCAAAATGTTATTTAACTAAGATTATTGAGATCTCCAAGATCATGAGGGGACATGAGGATTTTGAAAAGTTTGGGAAACACTGATCTAGATGGTCTGAATAATATAGATATATGTAAGATAGTCTAGAGTCTAGAGTCTAGATAGTGTTGATCTAGATGATCTAGATAGTCTGAATGGTCTAGATGGTCTAAATAGTCTAGTTGATTTAAATGATCTGCATATATGGTTTAGCTTACGTACATATATGGTCTAGAAGGTCAGGATGTTCTTATTGGTCCAGATGGTCTAAGTGGTCTGGATGGTCTAAATAGTCTAGGAGTCTATAGAAAGTCTACAGGAATTTTATGGTCTTGGTGGTCTACAATTCGTAGATAATCTTGACGGTCTACCTAGTCTAGAATGTCTAAATGATCTAGAAAGTCTTTCATTTCTTACGTCATTTTTAACTTTTTTTTTCAATTTTATCGAAAAAGGTAGAGCCCTTTGGTAGAGCACTGCGAAGATAACTGAAAATATTTATGTAATCTATATTCACGATCCACGACATCACTATTCTGCCGATTTTGAGCCATTTGAATAAGTTATACGACTTTTAAGTTTAACATAAAAGAAAGGCAAACGTCAAAACGGTTGAAAATAAGCATGCCACAAACTCAATTTTTGAAGCTTGGCGTTTAGCGAATTTATTCTTACCATGGCATGCATTAAAAATGGGTGTTAGGTATTACCATAAAAAACCAGAAAGTGTCAATACCGGCTTCATAAGTATACCTTTCAATTTTTCATTTCAAATTTTTCTAATAAAAAAACGTAAGTGTTTTATCGAGCAAATAAGATGTATGTAAATATTTCCATTAATTACCTTATTCATGTTTAATAATGTGATCGGCGGATCTGTTCGCATGCAATCTATCGCCCAATACGCGTGTCAGCTTCTGCAGAGATATTAATTACTTTTATTTCTGCTTTTAGTTGCCTTGGTTGAGCAATTCAATATAATGCTCATCAAGTTGATTGCTGATGGCGGCGGCGCAGTGACTTTTATTATACCTCCCCATCGATGGTTAATGGATTTTTCTGCGCATATAAATGAGAATCTTCGACAAGAAATCCGGCAAAGTGAATTAGATTTGTATTGCAACATGTGGATTAATAAGTCTATATCGGCTTTGCGCTAACACATAATATGTAAAGGTCAAGTTTGTTGTTTATGATGATGACTATTTGCATTTAAATGGTAAGCAATAATAATCAATTTATTATGTTTTTTTTTATGTTTCTACAGAAGAAACAGTAACTGTTATTTTATGTGGTTATTTCAACTAGGTTATATAGGACCGGTTTTTTTTTGTTTTATTTTTTGTTGATATACATAGGCAGGTGTTATATATACAAATAAGTTGTAGGTGAATGGTTAATTAATTGTATTCAATAATGTATGACTTTGATAAATTAAATGAATTATTAGAAATGAGATTTAATTAAACTTAACAAGAATAATAATATTGGCTTTTAATTTGGTATTTTGATGAAGAATAGTGATGGTGCAAACAAATAGCATAGTTGGACATTAAGTTTTTTGTTTGCACCTTTAACACTAAAACTAATTATTTAAAAAAATAGAATTGATGTCATTTCGTATACATCCCTTTTTATATGACCTTTATAAAATGCTTTTTTTTTTATTTGACAAGTTTTCAAAGATTTATTTTTACAAAACTTCAACTTTCAGAAAATGGCGGAAAAAATCTTTATTATGTAAATTATCTCACTTTGCATTATGTATTATTTTATTTTTTCATAAAATTCTATATTTTTCTTTATTTTGGGCGTTAAATTCAACCTTACTCTTTGAAGTTCAACCACAGTAGCAAGCAAGTTATTTGAAGATAAATCCACTACTATTATAATAAAAAGAACTAATGACACCAATCAGAAACCGTGACTTTAACTAATTACTTTGAGGTTGATCATCGCCCTGGTCATCATCAACTGAGTCACAATCACAACACTGCCCAGAGTCATGAATCATGATTACCATTATTCAAACTCAAACAAAACAAAAAAAAAACCGTGCCCTACTGACTGTGCTGTTAGTCGGATATCCAGTTTCTGTATTGTATTTGATTAATCGCATTTCAATCAAAGATATTTGCTAGCTACTTCGACACGATTTTTTCTTTTGTCGATTTCCAATGATGCAAATTGAAAGTCTTCTTAATTTTATTTAAATTGCATTGTTACCTGGCACTTAATTAAACTATATTTGAACTTCATAACGAAACAAGAAGAACAAGAGGAAAAGGCTGAATTTATGGAAAGGTTATTTGTGAGGCCAACCATCATCATCATGCATGCAGTTTTATTTGTTTAGCTTATGAAGCTACCTAAAGTACAGATCATTATCCATTCTCTGTATCATAAGTTCAATATTGTTTCATGCACTTATGTAATGCAGATGCAGGTATGTTTTTTCCTTTTTAGTTCTTAAAAAAAATTATATAAATAAATTATGTATGTAATATGCAATTATTGCTTATAATTATTACTTCGCAAAGTTTTCCCATCCTAGTGCCCTATTAATTTTTGTTAATGATACCTTATAAATATTTTTTTTATGAATTTTAGAAAAAAAATCTTGACCTGTAGGTAAATTTTCCTTTCGAAATCTAAAATATTTTCAACTTCAAAAATAAACCAAATCAAAGAGCATGAAATGCAAGTGAATCTTCAATTGATCATGAAGACGTACCTACATATACTTACATATAAAAATAATGTACATCCATTTAACTGTACAAAAACATAAAAAAAAAATCTGAACGGATTGGACAAGTTATCGTTTATTGAAACAATATTTATCGTTATACTCTGACTTTTCATGCTAAGCGCTAATAGGAAATAATTTGCGTTATAAGACAGGCCCGTGGAACAAAGAAGGTGTTAGGTATCTTTTATGGTTATGAATTGAAAAGAAATCGAGGTCCAAGGACTGATTATCGTCCAATGGAGAGGAGGAACCTTTAATCCATCCATCAACATTTCTGATATGCTGATTTAAAGAATTAACTTGGTTTTCATTTTTTTTTTCTAAATTGGGGGATGTAGAAAAATGTTTCTAATATACAGGGGTGATTCGGATAAGATGTGAAAAAAAGCTAGAGAGTGTAGGTTAACTCGAGACGAGGAAAAATCGTATGTGTCGTATTTAAAAAAAAAAAAAAATAATGACTTAAAACAGAAACAAACATTAATTAAAAAATTTATGAAAAAATCAAATAATCAACATTTGGACGCTTATAAATCAAAAATGAAAAAGTTAACGTTTATGAAATAACTTGCAAGGAATTTTGTAATACAAAACTTTATGACCCATGTCTGAGGAATTAAAAAAAAAAAGAACATACATTTTGTAGTGATCTTCTTTTTATATTTTTATATTTTTAGGAGATACGTATCTTTAAATAACTACAGCCCTGACTTAAGACGTACACCTGCGATGCTGATACAATTAATAACTAGCAATAAGTTCCCAATACACGAGAGCAAAAAAAAAAAATACGGTTCATAGTGCCATTAAAAAATGATTCTGAGAAGCAATTGAATTTGGGGCGGTTCACTTATTTCAGGATTGTATGACCTTTACATCGGCAACAGTCCAAGAGTCTGCTTGACATTCATTATGCCGCCACCGCCGCTCTCGTCACACCACCAAATGGATAAACTGAGACCGAGACGATTCAATCTTGATCCAGTGGTAGTTGTGGATTGGATGGATTACACAATGAAAAAATAGCTTCAACAACAACATCTTCGTTTCGTTGCATAACTGCGTAGAAAAATCACTTTGTGAATGGTATCGGGACCTAGTTTCACTTTCATGAAAAGAAGAAGAAGAAGAAGATAAGTAAAAGACACACCAGCCATCAACAGTGCCAGCGACGACGAGACGACGTTCAAATCCAGTGGTTGGATAGCCTCTTGAGTCTTGGTTATAGCGGCTTGACCACGCCAATTGGAGGCTTTTATAGAGTGGAATCTATGCCAACATTTCGCAAAATGACTATATGACGACGTGACGTCTGTCGTCTCCCTGAAAATCTTTAGAGTGTAAAATGGCATCCGATGGATTTTGTTTCAAACGATTGGTTTCATCTCCATCACAGAATTTTATTACCCTCGTAACCTTATGCATTCAATAGCCCCTAGCGATCTGATTTTGCAGCGCTCGTCGTCGTTGTCTAGGTAAATGCATAATTTCCGTCGATATTTTTGGGCGATTAGGTGTGGTGTGACTGTGGTGCGGCGGCGCGGCGGTGTGCCATACTATCATGCCATGCAAATAGGTTGGTCTCTTTAGAGCAAAAGAATGCTAATAATTTTTGTTTTTCTTTGGGATGGGTCTTTGTTAGAAGAAAAAATTTGATTTAATTGACGAGGACAAAATATTCGAGGTCTTGGTGTTTTTGTATGTGTGGGACGATGCAAATATGTCTGGTATAGATGGTGATAATTCTGTTTTAAATTATTTCTAACCTATATTAAGCTAAAAAAAAATAAAAAAAAAAATGTTTTTTTTTTTCAAATTTAATATAAATTTTAATTAATTATGTTATAGTTTTTATAGCATATAAAGTTAAATTTAAAGTGATATATCTAGGGATAACCTGTCTTTTATACATGTAATATTCACAGGAATATTACAAGTTTAAATGATTTTAAATAACAAATCTTTTAAAGTCACCATTACAAGTATTCATTCATAAGAGAAATTCTTTAAACCTGATTTACAAAAGATCATACAAAAATTATATAAACTGACAATAATTAATATAAAAGTATCGTTTATTTATTAAAATACCTTTACGAGACATTTTAAATAAGTTTTTTTATTTCAAATTAAATATCCAAATGAAAAAAGTTGTAGTATTTAATGAGATAAATAAACAACTTATATCTCAGTCCACTATGCCAACAAAAACTCTTTCCTATTTTTCTATTTCTTCTAACTAGTACCGTGCAATTCAGGTTGATTTAAAAGATCTTACATTTAGGTATACAAATTATTATTATAATAAAAATGTCCAAAATGTTATTTTTTTCAAAGCACTTTTTAATCATCCAAATAATGGAAACATGACTCCACAAAACTCTGTGCACTCTCTTTTTTTTTTTTAATTGACTGAATATAATATAAACAAATTGATTATAAATCATACATACACTTTAAGTTTCTCCATTCAAAAATATATTTTATTTATTCAACTAAATTGTGCTGACACAACAAACATTTTTATTAATTTCTTACAGACAGTTTAAGCCTCTAAGTTATTAAAAATGAGTAACAATGTTCATCAAATTAGAGGCTAATTGTAAAACGCCCCCTTTCATAAAAACTCCACACATATACGTACAAAATTTTTAATAATATTTCAAGTAGTAGTTTGAAGATAGGTTTGATATGGTGAAATTAATATAAAACTGCAATTGTGAGTCGGCCTTAAATTCAAACTTACTTAATATTTAATTATTATTTATAAAATTAACTAAGCGTTAATAGAGAATCACGATTTTCTAGGGTGTATCTAATTTATTTATTATATGAAATGAAGACAGTAACTCAATGTAAAAAAAAACAAAAATAACAAATTGGGTCTAGCATAAAAAAATTGTAATGCTTTTGTATGGCTTACCTACAAGTTCGTTAAGGAAGAATAAATAAATTAAACACTTTACAAACAAACCATTTTAGACTTTATAAGGTTATAAGTGGTTGCAAAAAATGTCCACAACAATAAACTATGTCTATAAGATTTAGCATATTTTATTAATTTAAATTTATTTCATAACACTTGCGCCCACAAGATGGCCTTTCTTCGAGACATACCCTGGTTTGTGTTTTACAATTATTATTGAAATTCTATACGTCCCGACAAAAATATTCTCATGGAAACTTCTTTCATTTAAAATAATTAAATGGAAGGTGTTCATTCAGGTGTCTTACTGTATTTAATTATTTGTTTTTTTTTTTTTTACTTAAAGAGCAATGTCATCACAAAAAAAGCATCCGGTTCTGTTTTTATTTTGTTATGATGAATCAAGTTTGTATGCTTGTCTACCTTTTTAAAATAATCTTTATTCAACAATGATTTATTAAGGAACTGAGAAATTATATGTCTCCGTTATAAGAGATTAATTTAAATATCAAAATAAAATTCTTTAATCATATTAATTATACAACTCGAAATCCATTTGCTAAAATAATGCCAATAATCGTATTAAATAACAAAGCAATTAAAAAAGAAATACTTGATTTTAGCAATTTTTGTAAGCAAATAAATTTTGAATTTTAACAACGGGTTTTTAATTATCTAAAAAATAGTGTTGCCAAATGAAAACATTTTTGTTACTAATTTACAAAGGAATTTATTGTTATCATCGCTTTTTGGCATTAAAAAAGTCAATCTAAGACGAAGAAATTAATTTTTAGCTTTTAAAGAATGCTAACTTTTTGCATTTAAAGGGCTACAAATTTTGTAATATTTAATTTAATTTTTTCCATTATTTGTGAATATAACGTCTTATTTCACTTATCTTAGCAAGAACTTTAATATCAAGCTATACAAAATATCGGTTTGTGCAGAATATTAGAATTTAATAAGCTACACGCACAACTGAAAATTTCTTTTTAACATTAGAAATGTTTAAACGGAGGCATACAATATAAAAAAATCAAAAAAATATGAAACGCCTAGTAGACAAAGGGGGCGAAACGTGAGGGGAATAAACAAAATAAACAAAATCAACAAAATAAACAAAATTATTTCGTTCATGCTTTGTTGTTACTAGTTTGAGGAAACAGAAAACGAAGAAGATGATAAAACGGACAGAAAAAAAGGAGAAATGTTCGTAGGAAAAAAATGGGTATGTTTTTGATGATGATTTTTGCAAAATCCGAAAAATATCCGATTTGCGTTTACTTAAATGCTTATATCTTTCGATCCAATTATCCGATTTTCATTATTAAGGTATATAATTAAAGGAAAAATGACTGGCGTGTTAGAGCAAACAAATTTCAAAATCATTCAAAATTTTATACTAAAAACATGAAAATAAATATCGGACAAATAATTTAATTCAACGAGGAAGTTGATTAAAAAAAAAGCATTAAAATACTTTCAACCACCAATTGGCGAGAGGAATATAGTATTCTAAAGCCGGCGGCGGCGGAGTTTGTGCAATAAAAAACCACAATCGTGGCAAATTTGCTTCGCGTCGGAAAAAAAATGCTAAATGTTCATATGTACCTACGTAAATTTGTAGTCGGTATAATAATTGTAAAGATACATTGTGTTTGGTTTGGCTTGCTTATAACTTCGGTTCTAATAATCCGTTCATTAAGGTCTTAAAATTTAGCTAGAATATCGGACTACATTTTTTGTATTATATCATTGCACAGTCACATAAAACTATATATGAAAAACCTTATTAAATTGCGTATTTAATAGAAACAAAAATTTAATACAAAACAATAATTTTTTAAACCACATGTATTTGACCCTTTTTAGGAAAGTTATGATGTTGGTACCTATGTTCAGAAAAGTTGCTCAACATTTAAATTTGACATTCAATGTACATACATAAATACATAAAGCTTTTTTCATTTCTAATGTTCCTCAACTATGCTGGAATGGCAAATCGGGTAAATTTTTTTTTAGATTTTGTCCATCAATTCAGTCATATTTTAGCAAAAACAGCGTGTTTTATTTTAAATTTGAATTTCAAATAAAAAATTATGCATAAAAGCTGAACAAATTATTTTTAGGCAATAAATTAGATTTTAAAAATATTTTCATATTTACGTCCATTTTTATTGTAATCTCGAGTTGATTTAGTTGCGCAATGAGAATTTATTATTTTTACTTACTTTGAGAGCTAAAATCTACACACAATTAAATAAAAAAAAAAACAACACCCAAATGTTATTAAATTTATTATATAGATATAAATTTATAGTAAATAATAAAATAAAATACAAATTTGTGATTAATTTAACAATAAAGGGACTGTTTCTCATAGTTTAGTTTACTTAAACCAAAATTAGTTCATCCTGCAAATAAATTGAACCCAAATTAATGACTGAACACAATGGAGACAGAGCAAGTATTTACCTTCTTTTAACTTTTCATGTACAGTAATTATGACGTTTAAAATTGTATGAAGAAAAATAGACACAGGAAAAATATTGTAGCTCTCTGTGCTTATTTGTCTCGCGAAGCAAAAGACAAACATTTTGGAAATAAAAAAGTGGATTATAAGCCCGTGCTTATTTTTGTACCTATGCATTGTGATCATCACGTAAAAAATATCGCGTACGACAATTTTTGACAGCTATTACGGATCCAGTTGCAATTGCGATATCACTATCTAAACAGAGAGGGCGACACTATGCGTCACTATTTTCATTTATAGTGTTTTGACACACATCTGTCAAAAATATCTATTCCGTTAGTCCAGAGTTTAATCGTTAAAATCAATTGACTGAAAACCATTTTTCAGGATTTAACTCAGTTTTAACTCCGAAACTCTCTTTGAAGTACGATACGTCAACCAGAAATTGAGTAAGCGTGGGATTGACTGCAATGGATATATTTGACAGAAAGTTGTCAATTTTGTGGTATCAAAGAGGAATTATGTATTCAATAAATTGACAAACAAAACTATTTTTACACAAATTATTTGGTGAGTTAGTAAGCTCCTAAGAAATTCGCAGTTCAAGGTGAGCTTAAGACATCAGGGTTCTTATGTGAGAGGGATTAGGGGTTATGACCGATAAGTTCAAGTTAGAATCCTTATCTTTAAATCTTCATTTCACGCAAGAGAATACAAAATGTGTCCTTCTGTGCACCTGAGCACATAAAGGCGCAGTTCGTGTTTTTTTTGGTATGTTTGGTATGAAAGAGATTCTTCAACGTTTAATCATTACACTATTATATAGATTCAAGGGATAAAAATGTATAAAATGTGTTTTTGTTGTAAAATTATTCTTCAAAAAATCTAGGTCAATTGTTAATATTTATAGTTCAAATATTTGTGTTATTTCATATTTGATTTCTTAAACATAAATATAATATCAACCACAAAAACCATATAATACTGCCGCACGTGCATATCTGTAATCGTTTAATTTTTAACTTTATACTCTGAGTTGAGGTAATTCACACTTTATAATTGCAAATATAAAGACATTACTCATCCTGCAAATTGAAGTCTCACGCTCAACATAATTTTCCAAACGTATATAATAACAGCATCTCTGAAAAATTATACATAAAAACTTTAATAACAAAAGATTTTTATCTCTTAAATTATAAATAAATCACTCACGTTATACCATAATCACTCATTAATCATATTATAAGTTACAACTTTTAGGTATATAAGTATAAAGTTCGATAATCTTGCCTTCGTGCCCATTCCATGATATTATACTCGTGCTTAAATGTTCAAGCGCATGGGTGCATTCTTCTGGTGCATAATGCATATGTAGTTAGGTTAGGTACATATAAACACCTTGTAAATCAATACTACAATTAATCAAAATGTATATATTACATAATTTAACGACAAATTACCCAGTTCGCTTCCAGTTCAATTCTCTTGTTCTGATGGGATGGCATTCATGCCAGGCGCGTGAAAGTTCACGCGAACTTCTTGTTCTCATGGATGGAGCGTCACATCAAACATAGCGCCAGAGATCGCGTGTGGATCTTACAAATTTGCAACATGCCTCAGCAGCATAATGGCACACGAAGTGATGTCTTGAGCAGTAATTACGAATCAAAGCTACACGATCCCAAAGAAGATGCACACGATCGATATAAAACCATAGAGACGCGCAAACACAGTATATTAATACCAACTATATACCTATGAGGATCCTATACATCGGTTTTGCAGGCTTCCACAAAGAGACGTCTTTTCGTTCTGTCTTCAGCAAGACTGTCTTTCCAACTGAACCATGAGTGCTCCACAAGCCACAACGTTTTATCTTTTATCCCCAAAGAGGTTGTCAAAGAAATGGAAAGTGCTTAATCTGCGGAGGCCTTAGAGAAGACCAGGGGAGGAGGAGGACGATGACGACAACGACGGGGTTTTCATGTTTTGTAGTTTTCTCATCATCTTCTCATGTTTTGGCATTTTTTTTTTTTGGTCGGTTTCCATGTAGAATTCATGGGTAAATTGAAGACTTATGGAGGATGTGTGTCCCAAATGCCGGCATTGTGTTCAAGTTTATGTTCATCTTGCTTTGATATGATGATGAATTTGAGTGTTGTCTTTTGTGGCAAAACGCATTGGCATAGTGACCCATCAATCTCAATACATTGATGCTGGTGGAAGAAGAGTACCGAGAAGATGAGCACACCAAAAAGAGATTGAAACAAATTGTTGGCCTTTATATGGAGTTTGAATTATCGATTTCTTTTTTTTTTTAAACGTTTAATATTAAATTGGTCTCAGGGAAGTGCATTTTTTGTGATGAAACAAATAATTTATGAGGACGCAATAAATGGTGCAATAAATGTTCCAATTTGTTTTAGTTTTTCAAATGATATCGAAGAATTTTTTTTAAGAGTTTGGTTTTATGAGATATCTCTTAATTTGACTGTTATAAATTGACATTTCTCTAGTCTTGATCATTAAATAACTCCAAAATACATAATATACGAATATTTTCAATTTTTTTATTTTTCGACTTATTCTGGATTAAAAAAAATTAAACTTAGATACCTAAAAGTAGATCTTGTCCATTAACTGAGGCCATAAAAAAGTATTACAGTTTTCTTTGTTATCAAATTAAAAATAATATTTAAAATATATATACCTACAAGTATTTTCAACTATATTATTTTTCGATTTAGTCCTGATTAAAAAAAAATAAACCGTACCTAAAAGTCAAAAATCACCATATTTAAAATCAATAAATACTAATATCATATTACCGAATTGAAATAAAACCATCACCAAAGTTACAAACACAGCAAATTTGAATGATTTTTAAAATTAAAACTTTCGCTAAAGACTAAAAATTTCGAGTTGTAGCAGCTTTTATACAAAACAAAAAATCTGATAAATATTCCTCATCGTTAAAGTGTTCTTTCAAAAGAAGATCTCATTTATTATAAATAAAAAATCTTAATTCACATTTTTGACATTTTCATTTGGAATTTAAATTCCATCTTCAAAAATGCTTATATAGCACTCCTAGAGTTGTTATTCCATTCCAGCCACAAAAAACCCATGCTTGGTTCAAAAATTCTCTATCAAAATATTCTGTCCCGCACTAATGCTAAAATGCTGTAGTTACATCAAAGTTCTTATTATATGACTTAATAGAAACATTTTGCAAAATGCAAACCATATAATATGTTGATTAATGGCCATTGGCAAGCATAATTAATCTGTGACCCTCCCCTTCCTCACCAATTCACCTCTTCTTTATACTTAGGAGTAGATTAGAGTGGGTTGGGTAGGGTTGCGAGCTGTTGCATTTATCTAGGATTGACTCTTATATTTTTGATTGAATATTGCATCTGTAGACAGACAAGCTGAATGCCAATGAGATATAAAAAATATTCTTTAGGATGTGTTTAATAAAAGTATAGGGTTGCCAAAGAAAAAAAAAACAAAATTTCATATTTTTCTTTCCAATAAAAAAAGGTTAAATGATTTTGCAAAATTCTGACACTAAAAAAATTATTTTAAATAAATTCTAGTTTTGAGAAAACTAGAGAATATGAAATAAGATTTCTGGGATTTTAGCACCTCAAGTGTGGGATATTCGAATTCGCCAAAGACCTTTAAGTCAATAATTTTTCAAAAACTATTTTCAGAAAATGGTGAGCTAAAATAAATTTGTAATCAATGATTTTTTGAAATTTGGGAGTCATTTTTAGAACCTAATTTGTGGGATATTCAAAGTTTACCAAATCCTCATAAAAGGTCAATACTATAGTTTCAGCAATTTGTCTTCTAATTTTGTTGCTGACCAAATTCTTAATTCAGTTGACATTTTATGGGCATTAATAAATCTTTCAGGTGAAATATTCTTTTCGAATATTCCCAAAAATAAAATGCTTAAAATCCCCAAATCCTTGATAAATTCATTAAAAAATCAATTGCTGACCAATTTTTGATTCGTCGATTTGGTGGTCTTTTAAATTTGTTCAGTGTTTTGCGAATATCCCACAAATGAGATTCTTAAAATCACTTATAACCTTTCATAACCATTGATACTAATTTTTATAGCATTTGACTTTTTTTTTACCAATTACTGACCTTTTTTTGCGAATGTCCCACACATGAGGTATTAATAACCCAGAGCCCAAAGTTTGTAAAAAAATGTTATACGTTATTTTCATTTTTTTCGAAAACAAGAAGAATTTAGGTACCTAGTAGAGCTTAGCCGTTAAAATCTAGCAACTAAAATCTAAAATCTATTGTTAAAATCTAGAATAATTCCGCTTAAATCTTGCTTCATAAATCCGGTAAAATCTTGAATCTTGAATCTAGTAACCAGCTGAATCTATCAACTTTATGAAAACAAAAATTAAAGACCCAAAGTTATAAAGCGGCAACCCTATAAAATCTAATTCGATGATGAAGTAATAGAACAGAATCTACGTTTGTTGTCATTTTCAATTAATCATCTCAAACTTCAAGTTAGCAGCATCAAACTAAGAATGCTCAGCAATTTTTACCTAGATGCCATCTTTTTAGGCACAAACCAAGAAGAGAGACAAATATTACTCCCATACCTATATACATACATCCCACTTCGTAGAGCAAAAGATATTTTATTGCCAGCACTTACTACAACTCTCGTCATCGTAGTAGTAGTCATCGTCATCGTCGTCGGTGTGTGATGTATGGATCATGTTTTATGTACGAAACTCCCACGAACGACGACGACTTCACGACAAATTGTTATAGGCGCTATAAATATTATTACTTATTATTTGAATTTATTTAATTTTGTTTTGTTTGAGCTAAACTTGGATTATAATAGATTTTTCTTGATGAAATGAAACTTTCGATGACAAAATATAGATCAGAGGTTTGACAAGTGCGCCTAAAGACATCCGTAATTAAAGTAATCGAGTCAACCGATGACAAATTGCTGTGGGAAATATTAATTTCATCAAATTCATTGTATTTATAGTTGAGAAATAATTTAAGATTTGTGATTTCATATAAACAAAGTAAATAAAGATGCACGCGATTGCTGTGTTAATTAAATTGAAAATACGAAATTTGTTGCACACACATATATGTAATGTAGATAGATAAACCAAACAAATATAGCACACAGCTTAATTAAATTAAAAGCTTTATGTGTGTATACAAAAATATTAGCAATAAAATTTAAAAAATGTACATATTTTACCTTTTTTTAAATTTTGTTTCTTATTTTAAAAATTAGCTTAAAGAATTTTGTTGGCGATTAAGCTAATTGTTATGCTATTTTATTTATACTTAGGTTTAATATTTTTCTCAGTTTGTTGACAATTTTTGTATTCAGAGTCTAAAATTAACCAAATTACTTGCTCTCAATTCGTACTTCCCGACTGGTACGTGGATCGGATAAAATAAACTCTTAAAAGAACTCCACATCAGTAAGAATGCTAAACTGTTGATTATAATAATTGCGTTTATTTATTTCAACAATAGACATAATAATTCTAATTGAGGAGTATTGTAGATGCACTTCTGGTAAAGATAAGAAACTGTATGTGTTCTTTGGTGGTTTTGAATTCAGTCAGGGATATATATCGATGGATCATATAAATGCCTAATTTTAAATTTTTAAGTTATAGGAATTTCAGTTGAAGTTTGCCAGAGGCATACAAAGGCATCGCTTTGAAATGGTGAGGTAAAACCAAATTTATTTTAAAGGCAAGGATTCCCTTTAAGCCAAATTTTCATAGTTGATTTGATTTAATGGTTGTCAAGGGTATTCAATATGATGTGACGTTTATAAAACCACTTATTTAAAAGACAATTTCGTGTTGCTCTCATGTTCACTGGAGTCATTTTAATTAATGATTAATCGTATTTATGAATACTGAATACTCTGGCCTTTGATTGTTAATTCAAAACAGTCCTCCAAAGTGAAGAGTTTAAAGGGTGTTCGAAAATTCAAATTTTTATAGGAAACGTAGGTTTTTTTAAATATATAATAAAGGGTTATCTATGAAATAGAATACCGGGTAAGTATGACTCATCGGATTTGCTGTGCCTTATGTACTCTTTATTTGGTATTTTACATGAGCGTTTTCTTCGCACTAAACAGTGACAAGTTGTGGATGCATTTGCTTTTCAACAATCACTCGTAAATGCGACAATTTTGAATATTGACGAAGCCATCCAGATGAAAATCAAGCCTTATTACTGAAAAAGATTTTGTTCGAAAAATCACTGCTAAACCTACATTATTTTTACAAACTACTGCTTACTAATGAAAACGCGTTGTTCTTTCATGAAGCGCTCTATTTGTAATAATCATCAACTGTCAACTGTCAAGTTGTATTTTTTTTTCTTTGGCAACACCTTAACATATAAATGACAAGCAAGTTAAATTATGCGTGAATTGTGTTTTTGGGATACCCTTTATATATTCGGCTAACAGAAATTATTTATGAAAAAAAAGTCGGGAACTTTTATATTTGCTCACAATCGGAAACAAATTTGAAAAATATGCCACCAAAAATATTGGAAGTTGTGCCAGAGAAATACGAAATAAGCCGGAAAACTAATTAGAAACTAGGCCAGAATATATTATGGAATAGTTTCCAAAGCGTTTTAAGCGTAAATTCATAAAATGTTACGTTGTCTTGACTTCAAATTGTTACAACTATTTTAAACATTATTTGAACATTAAAATTTGAAAAACTTGTTAAGAATCTCAAACAGAAAAAATAAAGGTTGGAAAGCGGAGTATGATTTGTATAGGTGTAATTGATGTAGGTACATTTTTTGTATGTTTTAGATTTCGGAAAACATATGGTACATTCAATGAGCGGTTTAAGGAAGCAATTTATTGATAAAAATGATTTTTAGTAAAGTTTTTTTTTTTTTTTTTTAGAGATACAAATTATACTGAAGTTATTTACCTCAATACAACTAAGTCCCAATAACTACAATTAATTAAAAACTAAAGTCAAAATTTTCCATAGAAATGCTCCATAATAAATTTGAATTAAATGAAAAACTAATTACAGGACTTAATCAGCTAATATTATTCTTGTATCCGATATTGATTTTTGTCTTTTTTATGCACGAGCCTAATTTATATAGATTTCTTAAAAAAATAAAATAAATAATTTATATTAAAAAATGGTTTTCAGTAAGGACTGTTTTTAATATTAAGATAAAAAATAAAAAAAAAATAAATTGATCGGCGCGACAGCTCGTGTAGAACCAGGGCCTAGTGACTTACAACTTACAACCATTCCTATGTATGTGCGTTATTAGCAGGAATAGAGGGGACTTACAATTTTCTGCAGAATCCGAACGGCTACGTTTTGCATAATCTTTATAACACACAACCATTTAATTTTCCGTCCTTTCATTCAAATGCAAATGGAAATATTTGATTTATTTCGGTTAATTTGGCTCAATATTTTGACATTAAAATATTTCAAAACATAAGCGATTGAAATTTATTTAAATTAACATATTTAACACAAAATAATACTACTCGTATCATTTTTTATTTTCCATTTCAGAACAGAAGCTTTATTAGACAAAAATGCTTTCAAGTAAACGATGTTCTCTTTTTTTTGTTGCTAAAATCTTATCTCTCAAAATTAATATGCATCAGCGGCACCTTCTACTTGTCCTTCTGTCAAATTCCAATAAAAAAACAATAACTCTTCCTAGTTTTTATTGAGAGACCATTCTCTATAAACTTTTCCTATTTCCCTCCCCCAACTTTTCGAATGCATACATAACATTCTCAAAATGATTCTTCTTTACTGCACATTCTTTGGTTTGCAACAAGAATTTGTACTTTAATTTCAAAAAAAAAAAAAAAAAAACTCTACCAATGCATTCGACAAACAAGCTTGAAACATATTAAGAGATTTATTAGATAGGCTACTCCTAATCACTTTTGTTACAAGGTAGAGTTCATCAGTGAAGAACAAAATAGCCAATAAAAAACAACGATAAGATTAAACACACAAGAAAAACGTTATAAATTTTAAGATTTTTTTTGTTTCGAGAAAAAGAAGATCTTAGCCTGAGATGTGCTGATGTTCACAGGAAGCACTCTATAGTCCATTACCATGGCGAACAAAATATCGGGAGGGAAAATTTGTAAAAAAAAAATGAAAAACAAACAAATTTTCACAGCTGTGCCTTAAAATATCTACTTTCAGTTACAACTAAGTTGATTGTATAAATACAAAGATCTCGAATAGTACAAAGATTAGTTGTTCGTTGTATACGAATAGTTTTATCTCAGCTCATTAGATACGCTGCACCTTGCACTCAGTGCGTTTCAGTAGTCTGAGGAAGTTCTTAAATAGTTTGAATCTTCTCTCGCATTGTATCATTGCAAGTTGGTTGATTGAATCAAAAGGTTGTGTTTTTTGTAAATCAGTCAAATAATTGGATTACTGATGGAAAGGACTAAGTTTCGAGTAAGAAAAAAAAAATCATTCAAAGGATAAATTTGTAAAGAATTTTCATTTTTAAGGAATCGATAGGGCTAGTCGTACTGCTTTGTGTCAGTGGGTGCTTTAGTCAACAAAACTCTATATTTCAACAGAATCCTTATCGAAGACAACAAGGACTTTTACGACAACAACCTTTTCCAACACCACTGCCTCCAATTGTTACACCGGTAAGTAACACTACTTCGTCGAACATGTGCAATTGACCACGTGAATTTGATGGCAATTTGTCGGAAACGATTTGAAATCTCATCAAAAGCCATAAACAACAATAAACCTTCAGTTACATTGTCTTTGTTTTCCCTCGAATTACGTCAAATTGAATATGAATTTATAACATGAGGAAACAAAAGAGCTGATCTTCGAACTTGATTTCAAATATTTTTTCCTTTTTGCCTAAAAATATATACAAAAGAGCTGTGAAACAAACTCGAATTTATATTCCCATATTTTCTAGCCTACTTATAGGGGTTATAATCAATACAATCCACAAAATTATGTTCCCATCACTGCCTATCAGAATGAAATTAATTATGATGGAAGTTTTGCTTATGGATACTCATCGGGGGATGGAACTACAGCACAGGCTCAAGGCTATATCAAGAACCCAGGAGTAAAGGACTTGGAAGCTCAGGTGGTGCAAGGATCGTATTCATATACATCACCTGAAGGAACACCCATTCGGGTGACATACATTGCAGATGAAAATGGTAGCTAAATAAGATCTTTTTTTTTAAAGAAAATCTTCGATAATTTTCTCATTAGGTTTCAGAGCAGAAGGTGCTCACATACCAACTCCTCCCCCCATCCCAGATGCGATTGCTAAATCACTGCAATACATTGCCAGCCTACAACCCTATAATCAAAATATCAATCCAAATCTTAATCCATATCAGACTCCCCTCCAACCATTTCAAAGTCAACAAACACTTCGTCCCGGACAACTTACTCCTCTACAATTGCAACAAAAAATATACGAACAACAGCAAAACTCAGGACAATACCAGCCAGACAATCAATTTCCTCAACTCCAACAGAGACCATTTGGCCAGCAATTCCAAGAAACTGGTACCACATCGATACCACAACACCAACAGCAGCAGAATCTTCAACAGCAACAACAACACAAACAAAATATTCAGCAACAACAACAGCAGCAGCAACAACAACAACAACAGCAGCAACAACAAAATCAACAACAGCAACAATTACTGACCCAACAATTGCAAGGACGTCCCAATCAGATAATAAACCCATTCGGATATAACAAGTATCGACGTTTCAAAAAATCAGTGATTGCTGCTAAGGACTAAACTTTTTCCTGCAACGTCCACTACAACTCACTGACATTTATAACTCGAACTGCTTATATCAATATTATTGTATAAATGTATCCATTAAATTATTCATTTTTGTTTTTGTGTAACTTTAAGGATAATCCATGCTTAACGATTTTTAAATGTACTAAACTATAGTTATTTTCTTATAAAATACATATACTCTAACTCAAACCATACAATAGTCAAATTTTATAAAATCAATAAAAATATGTATCAAACAGCAATTTAAATATTTTTTTCTTTTTGATTCCACAATTCTAAATACTTAATAAAAACATCAGAAAAAAGTCAGAATATTTAAAGGTTAATTGTTAAATATAGAAAATAGAAATCTTCGGCACAAAAGATGGTAATCATCGAAAAAAAGCAGCTAACTTACTTTGACACAGTTTAAGATGATAAAGTTGGTTTACTTGGAGCAATTTGCAGGAATTATCAAATTTCATTGTTATCAATATGGGAAAGTTTATCAAGACTTTTGAGGTCAACCAAAATCCCCCAAAAAAAATATAAAAATTCTTCCGAGCCAAAAAATCTTTTTAAAAATAATATTCTATAGAGATGTAGAAAAATGTTGCTATATAAACGAACTGAATGCCCAAAAATATTCAAAAACTATCACAAAAAATGAAAAATGCAGAACTCGAACGAATTTTGAATGCTGAGTAGGTAGCCAACGTAAAGTTGCAGATGGCTGGTAGTCCTTCTAACGAAATTAAAGCTCATAGATATTTATTTAAAAAAAAAAAAATTACAAATTTTGATGACGCAACAGCTATTCGATTCCGAAAAGCGAAGGTGAGGGACACTTATTCTTGAAATATTCTGGCATGACTCCGTTGACACCACTATACATAAATCGGAGTCATGTTCGTTGACGATCAATCGACGTAGTTTGTAGTTCTTTATCTTACAAAGGAAAATCAGCTTTTCTTGGAGTTCCAAAATGTTGTTAATTTGTTTGAAAATGTTATGAGGATTATTTAATAACGTATTTAATTTTTTTTGTGACCTTTTTGTTAAAATAAATTAAGATAACTCTTTTACGCTATAGGTCAATTTTTAAAATCACGTCCAAGACAATTTAAAACAAATTTAAATAAACAAAAATTAACATATTCTTTTAAAAAATGTCACAAAAACAAAATTTGTTTATTGTTTAACATTTTAATATTATTCTGAAAAGAAAATTTTAGTATAGAGCTTTATTTTTATTTCCTAAAAAGTATCTTAAATTTTGAACTAGATTTTTGTTTCAATTTTATTAAACTATACATGAAAAGACTCATCTCTCACATTAATTAAGATTTCACCTGATTTTTGGATTATAAAATTATTTTATAAATATCTAAAAAATAAAATATTTTAGTTGCCACACCAGGCATTATATACGTACTTACTCTCCCTAAGAAACTGCAACAATAATATTTTTCATGAAATAATAAAAAAAAATCATCATTTAAAAGCTTTCCACTTACCAATTCAGCTTTATGAATATTTTGTGTGATATACTTTTAGGATACATTTTTAAACAAAACAAAACATGTTGCAAAGGTCTAAAGTCAACTTTGTTGCAGATCAATATAATTTAGAAGAAACAAATGTTTACAATACCATATCTGATTTAAAGGTCAACAGAGCAAATTCCTTTTTGATCTCATAAAATCCAATTCCAATCATTTGCTAGCCCATCAACCATGACCAAATGCCGATGGTACAGAGTAACACTTCTTTATTTTTTCTTTATATTGCGAGTAGAGGAGCATGGTGATGATCTATACAAATATAATTGGATACATTGATAAATAATGTTAGTAGCTTTTCGGTGTGTTGCTTTAGAGTTGAGCAATTATTTGAAAAATTCAATTCGTTATCGAACCGTTTCATTTCAAATCAAGGAATTGTTGCCGATGAGCAATGACGGCATTGCATTATAGTGCTTTAATGATTTCCTTTCACTTTGTTGTTTTTGTTTATATACCTATTATTGTTTGCTTAGATAAAATCTTTCGGTTTGCATTTCAAGATATACCGAATGTTAAATGGGTTCATTATTCTAAGTAAATAACTATTTTAAGAGGAACACAAATTGGGGGAAAATTTACTAGAATTTTTGTTTACCCTTAATAAATAAATATTTGTACAATTAAAATAGTAAGTACTCAAGATAGTCATTACAATTTTTTTTTTAAGCCACTATTAGTTGGATAAATCTGATAAGCAAACAAATTGACGGTTATCAAAATCAAAAATAGTTAAATTAAAAAAAATTCTTGAAAGCATAGCAAAAAATATAAATAAACATTAATCGAAAAAATCATCAAAATGGTATTTAACGACCAAGATGAAAAAAATACTTTATTTTCAAAATAAGAAGAATATATAGAACTCAACTCTCGTATGCATCAGTCACTTTTTCTATTTTTTCTCAGTATGCCTAGTTGTGCTTTATGCAATAAAGTTGAACCCATGGTTTTTTTTTTTCGTGTGGTATTTGTAATTCTCTATTGCATTTTACTTGTGCAAAAATCAAGAAAACCGATTTTAATTTCATTAAATCAAAAAAAAGTAAGTCTCCAATTCATTTAGTTCTCAGCTTGGGGTAGAAGTGATTGCATTTAATATCTGCTCCTTTTTCATTTATTCCTGTAGAAGTATTCATTGGAAAGAGACGACCCCTTTCTTCGTATATTGGAGTTAAAAACCACTCTATTATAACTTTTATCGTCTTTACACTTCTTCTAATATGATTAAAGCCTTGGCCACCATGGTATCCTACTTCATGTTCAGGTTTAGATTTGTAATAAAAGGAGACTTTTCGAGCCTTTATCCAAACTTCTTACAAGAATATCGTGGTGAGAGTTCATCATCGCGGGTAACTCCCTTTTTTTCTTTAAGACTGATAATAGAATCATGCACTCGTTAATTTTTTTGTATAGGTAAATTTTAAGCCAAGAGGTACATCTTGCATTCCATGGGATCTACCGTTGACATCTCTTAACTGATCCAAACCTTTTTAAATAAAACCATCACAAGAATTTTAGTTAGATGAACTCTACTTATGTACAAGTTCGAATAACTTTTTTAAACCTCTTTTCACAAACATACAAATCTGTACATGAATAGAAGACTGATTAAAGAACTTATCAAATGAAAAAAAAAAACAAAACTCTAAGACTTAAAAACCATAAAACTAATAAATGATCAAATATATGTATATTAATAAATTTTCGACCATAACTTCACCTATAATATGTAATTGTCAAATTAACACCTTAATTCATTTGCATTTTATTCAATCTACCCGATGCCGCTAACGGACGACGACGACAACGACAGTGGCTTTGTCCATTAAGTCGAAGAGTGCTTCTCATTAACGTGCCAAAGAAAAGTTCAATAAATAACAAGCCACTGGAGATCCCACACCTTATGGCATCCAACAACAACAACAAAAAATAAAAATAAAAAAAGCATGCTAGAAACGACCATTGCATAGAAGAAGTCTTTGGGTACCAATTCTGTTTTTTGCTGTTTGCAATTTCTCAGAGTCATCATTCCATAACAATCTCCGATAGAACACTATGACGATGATGATGATGCTACAGAGATGAAAACTCCATGTGTCCATGTCCATATAAACCTCGAGACTGTATGTAGATTGTTAACACCGTGATTTAATGTCATGACAGCAAATGTTAACATGAGCTGTAGAGTTAGTATCTTACATTATAATAGTTTTATAAGCTCACACAAGTTTAAAAAAAAATAAATAAATAAATAAATCTACATTAAACTTTTCGTGAGTGCTATAAGAAGATCAGATGGCAAGTGCGATGGGTTAAATATTTGAAATGACCTCTTATGCAAAATTATGGAAATAACGTGAACCAATTTTAGACGCCTTCATCTATGTATATTGAAGATGCCACGATTTTGGCAATGTAGTAAATAAAAGCCTTTTGCAAAGACAGTGATGATCTCGCCGACTTACCTACATTTCGCGAAACAGATCGTGCACCAAAAGATGTACCGATGATGAGTACGAATAGCTACTAAAAGAAACTTCTTGGTTTACGTTAATATTTTTAAAATGAATTTCACCACAAATATAGGATAAACGACTATGGTGGGTAATTTAATAAAATATACTTTAAAAGTTTTTTGTTTTTTTTTGGAAACTAACAGACTCTCCAGAGCTGTTGTTGCATCAGTTGTCATCACAAGAGATTTAAATATCACTAACCTTTATCCTGTTAATTTTTATTCTTTCTTTATTCTTAAAATGGGTTGGGTTCGATATCCAGCTTTTTATAGTCCCCTTTTTTTAATAAATCCCGCTTTTTATGAACCATTGTTTTATAATCCCGCTTTTTTTAAATCCCACTTTTAATAATCCCCTCTCTTGTAATCCCGTTTCTTATAATCCCGCTTTTGCAATGAAAACGTGATTTTTTTTAAATAAAACCATTGTATTGTAGAAATCGGGGTTTTCGGGATTTGATGGGATTTTGAAAAGCGGGATTATAATAAATCGGGATTTTGAATAAGTGGAATTTAGAAGAAATGATTTAAAAATATAGTATTTTAGTTTTAAAACTTTTTTTTCAGGATTTTTGAAAAAAAAGGGATTTCAAAAACCGGGATTTCGATACGCCCCCCAAAAATTATGACGTCAAAATCTAGCGAAACAAAATTCGTGGATCGAAAATAAGTTAGGTGGATAATTTGCAGTTAATAAGTCATTAATTAGTTGTGATAATTTTAAATTTGTCGTTGTTTTGTTTTCTATATTTTTTTTTAGTGAATTTTTGCTTAATTGATTTTAAGTTACCGAAGCAAGCAACCCCTCGAAAGGGAGAAAAAACTGTGAATGTGAATGTTTTTATTGCTTAATCATTTGCCGTTAGCTAGTTTCTAATTTGTTGTCAAAATTTCAGTTTTGTCTTGCGATGTTTTCTATGTTTTTTTTGTTTGCTAAATTCATATGAACATTTCAAAGCACCCCCATAAAAGGGGGAAAAAAACATTTTGTACCATTAATTAGTTGTTAATTAGTTTTAAATTTGTCGTTCAATGTTTTCTATGTTTTTTTTTTTATGCTTTGCAGAGTTGGTATCAAGATAGCGAAGCATCCCTCAAAAACCTCAAAAACTTATTGCTGAATAATTTGCTAATCTTTACTTAGTTGTGATAATTTCAATTTCGTGTAATGGTTTCTATTTTTTCTATGTTTTCTATGTTATTTTTCTAAGTTCATATAAAGTTAGCAAGGCATATTAATTCACCTGTTTTCACTTCTAAAATACGTCAAAACCCTAAGGTGCAGAAGTTAGGTCAAGATAAAAAAAAGGGAAAAAAAGACAGCAGGGCAATTTTCTAAAAAAAAAAAAAACTGAAATTGAAAAAAAATATAGCTTTTTTAAAGCCTATGTATGTATTTATTGGGTACTAAAACGACTTTTGAGATATTAATAGCTCATTTTTAACAAGTTTAAATGTTGGCAAAATCCTCCTCCACATTGACCGTTGTGACCTTCATTTATGGCGCACATTCACATGCCACCATGGAAGTGTGGAATTTCAAAGTAAAAGTCGATCACCAAACCTGGGTGAACTTGCGTGGTGTATGGTGCTGCTGCTGCTGCTGCCGCATTATGTAAGCAGCTGGCTTAACATTATGAATGGGATGTGCTACGGGCATGTGTAGATTGTATACAGTCAAACTGTAATGCACGTCTTCATCTTCATTCAAACACACTCTGATGGTGCTTCTGTGCTGTGCGCATCGTCCAAGCTTGACTTTGTTATTTGTGGCACAAACTATTTCAAATGACGGCGACAACGACGAAGACGTCGGTCGCTTCGCTTGCAATTGCAATTGCAATGGTGCGATGTTAGTTTTATTGCCTTAAACTCGCTTAGAAGCATAAAATATAAGTTATTGTCTGTTGGCATGAAATGATTGTATTATATACACTTTTTGAATCTTCTTTAAGAGGTGCACATAGTTTGTTTTTTTTTTCTGTTTTTATGGCGGGAATTAAACATTTAAGGCGTCCGTGTAAAATCACTAGAATTGGGAATTCGAATTTGGAAGATTTAGAGATACACTTTAGTGAATTATTGCTATTGCACGTAAAATGCGATAGGTTAGAGTTTGTTTTTTTTTTTTTTTAGCACAGATATTAGGTCTGTTCGATGATGATTTTGTGTAAAATATTGAAACGATGAATTACTAAAAGTCACCCAAGTAATTTAGCAAAAAAATATGGAAAAAAACTTAACGAACAAAGAAAAAACAGACGATCATCTGACCAAGTTTATTTGGAGGTGCAAATTATTGTCATGACGAGGAGACATCATAATGATGATGGAGATGGAGGTGGATGGTGAATGATGGTGTGCTGAGTTAATAATTTGGGTTTATAGGTAAATTCTAAGATTGATTTTGGCATAGATTAATGCAGGATTTAAGGAACGGCTTTTAGTTGCAAAATATACATTGATTTACATCTATATTGAACGAATAAAAAAGATATATTTTGAAATCGCTTTAAGGGAAAAACAAATAACATTAAAAGATATTGCCGCATTTAGGTCAATTTTAAAGGAGTGGCTGCGTGGCAAAGGCTTTATTTGAACTTTGAAAAAGGATTTTAGTTGCAAGGTTTGCATTCAAAGTCGAGATCTTAATCAAACATGGGAACAGGAAATATTTGACTGCATTTCAACCAATCGTACTAACTTAAAGCCTTAGTTTTCTTCAAAATGGCGTAGGTTAAAAACAACGAAACGATAGCTAATGCACAGAAGTTTAGCGCATAGTCAGATTTTGAAAATTACGAATCACAGTCAGGTTTGCTTTTGCCACATTAGTAAACATTGAATTAATCAGGGAATCGAATAAGTCATCGATTATATTAGCCCCCTCTCACTGAACCCTAATCCCAGTTTCGAAGCAATGTATTACTGCAACATCAAGATCCAACTTCGATTTTAAGCAATACAGAGTGTTGGAACAATCCGCAGGTGAAATTTCCGCACATATTATTCATTTGGCTTCAAATCAACGTACCTCACTGGAACTATACAGAATTAAGAAATCAACATAAAATCTGACTTTATGTCCACCTCTAAGCTCTCGAGGGATCATCAAAATAAATCTTCTTAAAGTCCAAACATAGCAGACGACACTATAGCTCAAGCTTGTTCTGCACCTGTCTATGAAGATGGACAAAGATTAAAAACCTGCATTGTCCCGTATTTCCTTTTGGGGGGCTATATAGCATATCTAGTCAACGTTAGTTGTCGTCGTTGTGTGTTTTTTTTTGTATATCTTCAAACAAATCAAAGCGTTTGTGATTAGGCTAGGCGCATCATTATATACACAGATCATCGATGATGCGGGGCATATTTTTGCAAATAATGAAGACCGCATTTAAGAGCTCACTTGATGTGGAGTTGATGGCTTTTAGTCGGCTTTCATGGTGTTTTATTGAAGCAATCTTTAAGTTCGAACGGAATTATTAATGATTAGCATGGTGATCGACTGTTTTCTTCGAATCGAGCGCTGAATGATGGAATCAGGGACGCAAAATATGAGGCAAGTATTTGTGGCAGATTCTCCATTATAGTTTGGTGCAAACATTCATATTATAGGAATATGTGAACTATGATGTCAGGGACTTTGTTTTTTTTTTTATTTTTAGTATGAAGACATCATTGATTGTGTCGCAATTCCATGGCAAGTCTGAGAGAATTCTCAATTCGTATATACGCCTGTTGCGCGGCACGGCTGGCGGTGACTGTGACTGTCCGATTAAATTAATATTTTTTAATTGAAATACTAGTGTGGTGAGTGGATTTCACTTCTTATTTTCAAATCACTTTTGGGGAGACTCTAACTCTCTTGGCCGGGTGAATCCTATTAGATGATGAATGATGCAATGAGAAATATTGTGATTGAATCTGGCATGCAATGCAATGCTGAGCTATGAGGCTAGACAGTTGGTGATCGAACAGATGTCAGAGCTTGGAACATGTTAATTTATATAGTTGGCCAGACAATAGTTAACGAACGACCTCACACTTGAAAAGTGTGGTTAAATCAATGAATTAACTTTTGTAACCCATCATCATGATGGGTGAAGATTTGCATTGAGAAATATATAGAAATAAATGAAGATGTAGATATTTTTGAGATAATTATCAAATGTTATTGACTGGTGATGAATTTATGTGATGTGATGTAACTCGCGACGCTGACGGGTTAAGAACTGTTTGCATTCTCTGCTACATATTCTAAGTAAATAAAAAAAACAACTCAAAAAGTATCATGAAGATGGCTTATAGGAATTTAATACCAAGGCTACGAGTTGTGGACTAGAAGTTAAAAAATTTAAGTAAACTGATGCCTTTTCATATCAATATTGAAACATATACCCAGTCTATTTAAACTCAATTGCCAAACATTTTCGCTGTAAAAAGTTTCTATGAAGATTTAATCCTCGACCCTTAATTAAACCGGAAACTAAACTCTGCGAAGAACAAGTTTAGAAATTCTGATGCACAGATTTTTACGCCTTTAGCAAACATTTTGGTAATTGTTTGGGCTTCCAGTTAAAGATGATAATATTGTGAACGTAAGACAACCGTGGAACAATCAATCTTCACGTTTCGTTCAATTGTCTAAGTTCCCGGACGGAATTAAAAAAAGTGTATAACATTTAAAACCTTTTGAAGGTTCAAGGAGCAACTATCGTTGGTCCCATAGGAGCTCTACGCTTCTGGTGTCTTAAGCATTATAAGCTGTGTATTTCCCACTAATAAGAACTTACAGGAAAAAGAAATAGTAATAAATTTCCTTTTTAAATGTTCTGCTCTGGTCATAATGGGAGGACGAAAGTTACATCTGGGACCCTTTAGGAAA
Organism: Epistrophe eligans; assembly: GCA_951394125.1. Lineage (NCBI taxonomy): Eukaryota > Metazoa > Arthropoda > Insecta > Diptera > Syrphidae > Epistrophe > Epistrophe eligans. The sequence goes on along the minus strand of OX596030.1, from coordinate 93,997,453 downwards.
TTTGGTACGAAATAAAGATTAAAGATTGATCTTAATTTGACGCTCGTTTGCTGGATTTACACGACTGAAATAATGTACAAAAAATGTAAGATCAGAAAAATGAGATCTTTTAGATTTCAGTAAAATATCAGTTACAGGAATAAACAGGATTCCTCATAAAAATTTCACAGATTTGCTGTCAAAATTCTGGGGAAAAAAGATTCGATTCGTTTGCTTACTTTTTCATGGAACAAAATTTCTGAGATTTCATTTGAACAGTGAACATGCCCAATCCCTTGCGAATGACATAGTTTTACGCGAAGTCAAATAATGGCATTTTAAATATACGTACATACTTTCTGTAAAGAGTGAGTAAATATGGTGTCAGCACAATGTTTATAAAAATCCACATATATGTAACTATCATCATCATATATAATTTTTATAGTATGGACCCTTCTTTTTCGACTCTCATACTACACCGATTTTGACAAATGAGGTGTTCAAAAACTCCATTTGTTTGTTTAATATTATTCCAACAAAAATGAACTCTAAAATGGACACTTTCACTTTCCAATTGGTAATATTTTGGCATGTGAAATTACGCCGGTGCAATTTATTAGGTCCGTTCACAGTGCGTCTTTATTTTATTTTAATTTATTTTTTATTTTAATGTCATTGTGAGAATTCTCGCACGGGTAGGGTAGTTTTACATATTACATTCCGGAATTCGGACTACTTGTGCTGCACAGTGCTGTCGAGAGAATTTTAAAGTTTATATAAAACTTAGTGGAAGTCCTTTTATGCAATTGTACGTCAATTTGTGGTATAATAAATAATGAAAACCACACATCAAACTGACCCTCCCTGGCTGATTTGTTGATTTGCCTCTACCTATTATTGGAGGTGGGGGGTTAATATTAGTCCCAGGTTAGAACTTACTACCTCAATACTACTAGTACTTCTTCTTCTTTTAAACTTACTTCTTTTGCTATTTTTTTTAACTAATTCGCACAATATTAACCACTACTTTTACTGGGTATAACTAATTGCTTTCTGTTTGAATTTTTTCGTCTGATATCATTTAATTTGTGAAGAAGAATTTTCATTTATATACATTTTGACATTCCTTTCGAGCATTATGTTTTTTATTTAGAATTTAAATGCAAAGTTCTTCCTAGTTCTAACTTCATTACAAAATAATTTAGATTTATAAGCTGTATGTACATGCGTTTGAATAATCCCAGTTCAATTAAATCTTCGAAAAAAATCTTAAACAAACAAAAATATTCATTTTAATTTTCTTGGAACACTTTATTATTGTTCATTAGGTTTATATAAATTCACTTTGAGTACAAAAAAAGACAAATAATTTATTAAAAAAATATAAAAATAAAATATTACATTTATAATAATGAATTATACAATATTTTTATTTTATTTTATATTACAGATAAATCCTTCTCACTTTCAATATTAATTTTAAAATGCAGGATTTACATGAGTATCATACACAAAAAAAAAAGAAAAAAACAAAAATTAAAAACGACATTGGGTCACTAGCCATATATCTACATAAATTATATAAATCGATTCTTAAAAATCTAAATAATCGAATAAAATAATAAAATTAAAACATTAAATGCCAACAAAGGATTTTTGTTTTCTTGTTCAAAAAAAATTTCTTATTTTTTGAAGTCTGAGTGTTTCAATATACAATTTAAAATTGATGATAATAATGGCAAACAAATTATATGTATACGCAGAAATTAAAAAAAATATCAATAAATTATAGCACTTATTTTTATACAAAGGTATTGTGGATTGAGAATGAAAGTTCCGTAATTCGAAGCATGAATCTTAATAGTTGTAGCCAGATTGTGGGCTAAATTGTCCATTGCCAGGTCGGCCACCTCCACCACCGCCTCCATTTCCACCGGCACCACCACCACCATAACCACCTCCACCACCGGCACCACCTCCGAAACCTCCTCCACTGCCGCCGCCGTTACGTCCATTTCCACCTCCACCACCGCCTCCATTTCCACCACCGGCACCACCTCCGAAACCGCCTCCACCGCCGCCGCCGTTACGTCCATTTCCACCACCACCACCACCACGTCCACCTCCACCACCACCGCCTCCGTTGCCTCCGTTTCCTCCGTATCCATTACCACCTGGTCCACCATAGCCGCCAGCCTTGGCTCCACCTCCAGCACCACCATATCCTCCGGCACCTCCTGCTCCAGCACCAGCATTACCTTGAGCAGCAGCAGTGGCAGCAAGAGCCTTGGCAATAGCTTCTGGAATTGGTGGAGGGGTTGGCAGATGATCTCCCTGAGGTTGGAATCCATTCTCATCGGCAACATATGTTATGGTAATGAGCTGACCATCAGGATCCGTGTAAGAGTATGATCCCATCACAACCGGAATCTCATTTTCGGAGCCCTTGTTCTTGATATCACCTGATTCTTCGGCCTTTATTCCATTAGCAGTCTCGTAGCTAAACTTGTAGGTTCCGTCGCCGTAGTTCTCATTTTCATATGATATGATTTCTATTGGGGGTCCAGATGGGCCTGATGGTCCACCACCACCACCACCGCCGCCTCCACCACGTCCTCCACCACCACCGCTGTATCCGCCACCACCTGGCCGGCCTGGACTACCACCACCACCACCACCTCCAAATCCACCTAATCCCCCATTTCCACCAGAGAATCCAGGCGTCGGAAGTCCGGGACCACCTCCAGCCCCAGCCGCTCCTGGAGGAGGTGGCAGGTAGTTATTGTCTAGACGAGCACTGGTGCTCAGCGCTATAATGGTCGCAAATATTACCTGCAAATAAAAAAAAGAACAAAAGAAAAATGCAGTGTTAGTGAGATAATTCACCAAAAAGCAATAAACTTAAAAAGAAGAATAAACAGTTAGCATTCGTTTAGTGTCATCTGATTCACGATTTTTAAATGCGAAGCTAATGCGCAGTTCCACCTCCGCTGCTGCTTTATGTCAGACTTTTTAATGATACTATCTCCATTGCACGGCTAATTAGACAGACACTGCGACCGGGCGACCTACTGCCGCCCCTGCCGCCGCCGCGCCATATTGCCGCGAAAATGAAATAAAATATAAAAATACAAATACAAATGAAACAAAACACACACACAATCTTTAGACTACCACAATTTTTGGGTAGGACCATCGCGATGGTAGTTGGCACAGCATGACACTTTTTCCACATAGCCATGTGCCCTGCGATGACATAAACAACATCGCGTTTGTCAGTGAAGATTCCAACAACCAATAGGTGGCTATTGCCGGTCACACGCTGCCGGCCGTATCTCACGACCCCATTTTGACAAAACAAGAATCCGTTAAGCAATTCAGATTCTTTTGGTCATGTAAGTCAGAATTTGACATTTGTTACCCCTTGCTATAGAATGACAGTTGAGGTGTAGGATAAATGGTGTAACAATTGGTTATTGTGATCAGTCAACTGTCACTATAAGACAAGGTTGTACAATGTATCTACATATTTGTTTACGAGTAGAAAAATAAGAATGTTGTTTCTGGTGGACTCTTTGAGTCAAAGAATCTAGTTCTTTTGACACTGAAGTGTTGCTGGATGACTGTCAATCTGTCAAATTGATTTGACATGAACTTTAAAATTTTGCTCTACAAAAGTGAAACAGAAAAAATTTAAATGGAATTCTTACTAATTTGAAGTAACAGTTGAGAAATATTCCACAGTTGGAACCTGTTTAAGTTATAGATGTCCATCCATTCCAACTTAAAATGTTCCACATCCAATTAAATAAGAAAGCTTTTGTGCGAACAAAACTTAATAAGCCATCTGCAAAGCGACGACATTTAAATCATCTATATCTTGGTTACCAGACCAAAATAAAAAAAAAAAAACGAATGTCCTTAATGTTGACATTTGAAGATGACTTTCTAACTTCGTATTATAGGTATACGAATCGAACCTCAAACAATAGCTAAAACACAAAAATCGTGATAGCATTTGTGTTGGCGTGGCATCCACACCACAAACAGCCGACACTGGCACATATTATAGGTATATAGGCCCAAACCGTATATGGAGAGAGGTACTTCTTCATCATGCACCACAAAATAATAATAAAAAAAAAACAGGTTGCCTACTGTGAGAGATGCAAATTTATAGGTAAACTGGCTCTAGGAGCCATCACATCATCATCCCAATGAACCACATCCGCCATAGAAAAAGGCACTTAGTCAATGGGCCATTGGTTTAGGCCATGTTATTTAATATATCACAGTTCATGGATTGCCGAGGCTAAAACGTTGCGATGATTGGGAAATATCATTTTAAGTTTACGATCCGATGGCCCTGATGGAAGAAGGTGCAAGTGGCAAGGCGGCATCGGGTTGCATCTAATAAACGGAGCAAACTCTATTTATTTTTTTTTTTTTTTGCCGGCGAAATGTGTAACAATAGGTTAGGGATTTTGAAATGGCATGTAAACAGTAGACCTACATATACAGTTAGTTAGTTCATGCTGGTATAAGCTGTCATATCGTTTGTCTGGGAAACCAAAAGAGTCAGGATTTTGGCCTATAAGACGCGTCTTCGCCTTAAAACTCGATCGTGTTAGACACAGAGTAGGTATATGCTATGCGATGGTTGGGAACTGATTTTTATCTAAGTAAAGCACACAAAGTTATATATATGTACTTAGTTGGGGGCGGTGGGTAATAAAATTGTTTTGATTTTTTCGTGTTATAACAATCAAGTGATGGGAGTCTTTAAATCACGCGTTGCTTGTAAGCAATTAAAGGGATTTCATAATAAAATAGTTAAAAGCTGTGTTAAGCTGGGAACTATACTAAAGGCCCTTGTTTATGGATTAATAAAAAGAATCAAGTGGTTGCTTTTAAATAAAAAGTGGGTTAATGTCTTGGAATCATTTTTTTTTTTTTTTTTGTTAATGAAGATTAAATGTTCCTAAGCGAATAATTGAGGTTAAGATTTAAGAATTGTAAAGTCTAATGACTTTGAAACTTTTTGCTATAGGTAAAGGGATATCAATCATAGTTAATATAGTTTTTGATTTTTTTAGAACATGCTACGCCAACAAGTTTAAAGCCGGATTTTTTCACGATTTTATTAACCTATTGAGGTCATTCACAAGGAATGGAAAAAATCATCTCGTATTATTCTTTGTTTGTTTAAGGTTCTTTGAGTTTCTACCATTCAAGCTTTTTTTCACAAATATTTTAATTCAACAAAGCATGACATAGCCATGAGGTAGTTGTTAAACTCCTTCAAAGTAGCTCTAAACAAAGTACTTTTAAGGGCTGCCAAATATTGCCTTGTGCTTACAAAATCCGGCTGCCCACCTTTTTTATTTGTTTTTCATTTTAAATAATCGTATATTATTTATTCATACAGTAAAATTGGAATAATCTTTATTAATTTAAAGTTGCTAAATAATTCAGTGGTGTTTGGTTTAAGGAACTGTGAAGCTAGTTTTTCACTCTACAAAATATCAGTTGGGCCAAACCATTAATTTTAAGAACAAATTTAAGTGTTTGAATTATGAAATGTTTGGTATTATTTCTTGCATATTTTTAAGAATAATTAAGAGTTTAAACTGAAAAAAATGAGATCGAAAGAACATAATTGGCGATCTAATGGAAAGGCAAACGATATCAATCGTTTGAAATCCATCGTTTGGATGCCATAAATGCAATTCAACTTAAAATGTTTCCCACAATACCAAGTTTTAGAAATATTAACCCCTATTACGATTATCAATTATCAATTGAGCTGTTGAAAATTTTTAAATTTTGTACAATAATACTCAACTATTCCGTGAAAATTATCTTTTTTTTGTAATTCAAACGATCAGAATGGTCTCAGTAATCAATTGCGTTCTTGATTATCAATTTGAAATACTTATCAAACTTTAATTGATAATTGAAAATCGTAGGTAATAGAAAAGTGATTCTTTCTACTATTTATAGTGCAAAACAATATTTCACGCTATAATTGGGTTTATGCTACATCACCAATAAATTAATATCCACAAAACTTAGCATCCAGTCGCAGAATTCCTAGTTGAAATGTATGTGATTTCTATTTTAATGAGGTTCTTGGGAATTAAGTAGGGTCAGGTGAGGACTAACAATTGACTCATGATTTCTTGGATAAAGTATTGAAAACTTTCAAAAGAAGAGTAGAAAATGAAATTTAATAGTTGAAATATTTCCTATCTGTCATTAGTTTGGCTGTTTCGAAGCACTTAAAATGCTGTAGAAAACCAGATTGTGCTGTGGTATCTTTTTGGATTTTTTATTTATTACTCTTCCATAATTTCGAAAGAAAAGGGAGCACATAAACAAAACTTAAATACCTCAATTTCGTATCAGGCTTTTAAAAATTGTGCGTAAATTTTTTTAAAAGAAGAAACTCCCAAATTTTTTTCAGAAATGGTTTTCTTTTTTGTTTAAAAAATGTTTGTTAAAAAAATAAACAAGCAAATGCTTGAAATGAGTGGAAAAGTGAAAGAAGAAGTCTAAAAAGTATAGCAAACATTTTTGCTTACCAACTATTTTATCAAAAACTTGGATCAACTTGGATTAGACTTTATTTGGAACTAGCCGGTTTTCAACAAATTAAAAAAAAAGTTATAAGAAAGTAAGTAAATAGTTTTAAAATGAAAGCTTAGTTAAGAAGATATTGTTAAAAATATCAATATGGAAACATCACAAACAATCCAGTTTAATAAACATTTGAGAAAGGAACTTCTTCAGATCCATTTTAGTTAAAGTTTAGGGATTCAATTTTTTTTTAATGTGAATAGTTTATTGATTTTATTATTTTATTACCATTTTTTCACTTCAGTTCTTGACATAATTGCCAAGTGAAGTTATTATTTCATAAGTAATTATTTCATAGAACTTATTTTAAAACCATGTTTCAAATAAGTTATTTTTATTTTGTAATTTTCACGAAAACTTTCATAAGAATACAAATTTATAAATAATACTTTAGGCAGTTTAACAACTTTAGATATGGTCATAAACTTGACTCAAATAAATGTTAAAGAAAAAAACACAAACAAACACTTGGATGCCACTTAAGTTGATTTCACTATTTTTGCACATAATATTGAAGATAAAGCCTGTCAGATCAGATTGGTTCCATTTTTGGACAGAAATTTTAAAACTTGTTTAAAAATAATTCAATGGCAGTTTTAATTAGAGTTTTAGAATTTAAGGTTGAAAATTGCATTTCAGTCCCGATATAATATCTAAATATATTCTTCTGCATGCACAAAAATTTAAATCCAATTTCAAAAATTCTCCTTATAATTTCTATTATTCACTTAAATCCATTGTTTATATGAATATACTCACCACTTTCATGTTGAAAATTCCTTAATCCAATTTTGTGTTCCAAAAAGGCTCTTTTGTTCTTATAAAATTCGTTTAAAAAGAAAAGAAAAAAAAAAACAACAAATAACTGAGATCACAATTGAAATATTTTTGGCGCGAAACTACTGAGCTATAAACAAAAATAACTTGTGAGATGTCCTCTTTTATTTAGTTAGCAGTGTTAAATGCAGCTTTAGACCGATCTATTGTTGAAACTAATGTGACGATGGAAATATAAGTTCTCCGTCTTTTATATGTACACCTTTCGAATGGCGAAGAAAAATGTAAAAAAAAAAAATAATAATATTTGTTAACCCTCTATGAGAAGATGCCACCAGCCAGCATACTTACAGCAGCGCGGCAAACGACAATATTCCACCACCAAAACCAGCAACAACAATAACAACAACAACAAAAAATCAACAATCTAATAGTAGGCATATACAACTAAATCGCATTTTATACCAATTACAGGCATGATGTGCAGTACCTGATGTACTCAAAGTATCTCCATAGTACCTATACCTACAGTATCTATACTTGCTGCAGGTAATAGATGAGAACAGTAGAGCGCGCCAAACGAACATTTTTCGAATCCTCGACGACCTAACCAATACTTGGACACCTTTGTCGTCATCAAATTGCCAGTAGTTCCACAGGCTAAGCGCTAAGGTATGTATACCTAGATATAAAAAAAATCCGCTCACTAATGAAACATTTTGGTGGCTTTGGGGTTATACCCGAGCTGAGTATATCTAACTACTCCTTCTTTTTTATCGTGGGGTTGAGGAACGAGAGGTGTTGTGTATATGCAGATACAAAAGTATCTTTTTGTTCACATGCACATGCACAACATCGTCGTTGTTGGGTTCTCATCTCATCTCACATGAGGTAGTAGGTTATAGTTAAAGATGCATTTCCACAATTTCATGTGTGTAGCTGTATAGATTATGATTTCAGCAAGCAATCTGGAAGATACTAGCTCTATAGTTTGTCTGTCTTGAAAGTCTTTTAGCATATTTCACAGACGAGCTTCTGCATTTTTAGTTCCGATATCGAGCGTTATGAATGACGACGACCGACCGACGCGATGATGATGGATCTTGAGATCTTTTTTCTAACATATCTCAGGCAAATAAAAAATAGATGCTCAAAATTTTAATTTGAAATTAAATTACAAGATCAATTATATATTGCTAGGTGGAATTCCAGCTGATGGTATGTGGGGTTTTGCAAGCACGATACATTACTTTATTGTGAGATTGGAAGATTGAATGGAATCTCATCATGTATATCTAATACACCGCCGCCGCCACCGATGCGCTGCACTGCACCGTGTGGTGTAACGTACCTTCTGTTTAATTTAACTAAAGTTCATTGCAATTACAATTAATCTCAATTAATTGTTCATTGTGACATTATGTATATTCATAAATGATTTTTTTTTTTATTTTTTTATGGAAGAAAATATGATTGATTTGAGACAGCCATTAAGTCCTTTAAAATGACATCGCGATTATTAATGAGAGAGCGGGGTTGTTTGAGTTATGATAGTTTCGCGATGAAAAATGTCAATTATTCGCGTACACTTATTGTTATTTGAATTATTTTCTGTATATGTTACGTTAAAAAAAGAAATCAATAAATCAACATTCTGTAAAAACTTATCGCTCGAGAAACGAGATCTTAGGCAGAACTATGCCATATTAATTCTAAGTGATGTCTAGAAATGTATGCAAGAGATGAAAAGTTCCTGTAAATGAAGGCCAAATCATTGGGAAGTTTTATTTTGGAATATTTTTTATATTAGTTATAGAACGTATCTTTTCAAAGTTTTTTTTTCACCCTAACAAACACAAAATACATTCAAGAAATAAAAAAAAATTAATTTCTATTAATTAATCAAAAAATTGTAGCCCGTGGGGTAGTGGAAGGTGCGTAGGACTGTTACCCCCATGGCCTTGTGTTCGATTCCCAGCCTATGTTACCTAAAAACAAAAACAGAAAAAATGATTTTCACGGGGCACTGCCTATTGCGAGGAATTGACAAATCCTCCAAGAGTACCTCTTGTCCTAAAAAAGTGCCTTTCTCCTTAACCGTTCATTTTCGGCAGAAAATTGTAGGTCCCTATTTCTACCAATAACATCCACACAGGAATGCTGCAGACATCTAAGTCACTGGGCCATGCAGTTTTAAACGAGCTGCCGCGCCACCTAAATTATTTTCAAATTATTTTTTTCTTCAAATTTTATTTTTAAAATGTTGAGTTTGAAAACAATTTATTCAAAAACTAAGCATTAAAATAACAAATAACAATAAACAACAAACAATAAAAATAAAAAGAATGAGTTCCTGGTTTGAAAACGGCCTAGCATAATATTGTAAGTTGTTTTTTAATATTAATTTTGTATCTATCCCTCCCACTTAGAGGGGCGGACAAATAAAGTGCATAAACGATGACAGCAAAAATAGTTTATATCCTACATTTAAGGTCCAAATAAATAATTTATACCTTATCCCTTAAAAGATGAAAATAAAAAAACTATTAAAAATGTATCTACATAGAAAAAAAGTTGTTTTTTTTTTTTAATTAGTCTTCTACGATATCTAAAAAATATTTATAAAGAAAATAAAAACAAACAAATAATCTGAAAGGCAAAATATCTAGAAAACCTGGGTCTGGTCTTGAGAATAACGAATTGTGATTTTTTGTATTAGAAATTTTTGTCATTCTTGATCGCAAAAAAATGCGAAAGTACATATATATGTATATATGCATGTATGTATGTTTTTCAAAAATTCCTCAAACATGTGCTTAAAATATTTTTTTTATTAACTTTTCATTTCTTAAATAGGATTCTACTTTCTTTATTTTACAATTTTTTGTTATAAATATCTCAAAGTTTCTTATATACAAAAAATCTATCAATTACAAACAAAATATTACTCTGCTCGTTTAAATAATAACGAAATTTTATGCAATACACATAGGTAAGTTCACGAAAACAACAACAAAACCAATGTGTTTTCTATTGTTTTCGTTTTTCTTCTTAATCAATAATTCAACAAGTCCAATTAAGTAGTACCATAGAATTAGTATTCTAAAGAAAAAAGAAATTTATATTTATTTATACAAAGAACGCAAAGATCATTTAAATTATGAAAGAATTAATTTTTCCCATAATTTTATTGATTACCTTTTTGAATCTTTAAACTTACTGTAGTTCATAATTACCTACACCGAAGTTAAAAAGTACTCTTACACCGGCATGAATTAATTGTTAAGCTGATTGATTTGCATAATCGCATCATCTATTGTTTACATCATTCATAGTGCAGCGATGTGCACCAGCAACACCCAAAACATCATGTAACTTAGTTCCTGTTGGTGTTTTCCCTCAACAATGTTGTCTCAAACCGAAAAATCCCCACGAAATCACGATTCAAGTTCAAGGTTAAAACAAAAACCACACCACCTGATGCAGTTTGAAAGCATGGTGATGCGATGGTGGCGGTGGCGGTGGCGGTGTGGGCACATTATGCTATTCCACGACATGTATTGAACTCTGATGGAGGCTGATCCGAGTTGTATCGGTCAACACCAACACCATCACTGTATCAATTGGCATCATCACCACTTTACAAATTCCCAACTATCTACTGATCTTTTTTGGTGAATAAAGCTAATAGTTTTCAAATAATTGACAGGATCAGTCACCTAGGCGCCCTACCATCTCCTCCCGCCAGTTAATAACAATTCGAATATATATATATAAAAAAAAAAAAACAAAACACAATAAAATCCAACGAAACAAAATATGTATGTAGTTAAAGTTTCGTATTCGTGATTAATTCAGAAGAAATAATGATGACAGTGAGTATGTCTGGCCAAATGACAGCTGTTGCTCTAAGATGGCTTAGATTGGCGCTCCCTAAGCAGTTAATAAATCATTGTTGGCCGCAATCAAAAATTGCAATGCAATTCAATGTGAAGAAGTGGTGCCTCTTCCATTAAACATCCAAAAGCAGAACCTCTTTATGGTCGTTTTTTTTTTTTTTTAACGAAATGAAACTGAATTTCCCAATCATCATTCATATGTGGCCAGCAGCGAGTGTTTCGGACATGAAAACCTATTAATTAAAATCAAGGACTGGACAAATTAAGCATTGAATCCCATTTGAGACTTTCACTTAAAGATGCACCACCATACAATTTAATATATCTATCCAAAGAACCATTGCAATTGAGCAAAAATAACAACAACAACAAAAAAAAAACATACAGAAAAACTGTGATGAAACTTGAAGTAAATGCATGCGGTGCTATATGTTTCTTTGAAGGACTTCAAAACCTAATTTTGATTTGGCAAAATATTATATTGAATCCAAATTATATACGTTTATATTTTATTTTATTTGTTCTTAAAATAAATATCATACATTTCTATTTAAAGCTTATATAAGTTAATTTTAAATAACCAATAATTTATTTACATACAAATATTTTTTTTAAATAAATTAAGTTAAGCACTTTAATGTACAAGAACCCTCATAGCCAAATGGTCTGCAAATGCTATTTTATTAAAGTTTTATAATTTTTTTTTTCAAATTTGTGAATTTTATCCCAACAAAAAAATAAAATGGAGCATAAACTTCTATCAAATGCTCCAAAAAAAGAAAAAAAAAATGAGCAGATGCCCATGAAAATGCAAGTAATTGAAGAGTTTCTATTCATGCAAGATGAAATACGTAATCTGGAAAATGCATTTTTGAGCCATTTTATTCCTATATCCAAATAAATGGAAGAATTCAATGAAAAACTTGAGTGTGCTATCACAAAATTTATAGGCTGAAGTTTTACCTAGCGTCTACTTCAAAATTATTTTTTATTATTTTTAGATATTTTCAAGATATGAATAAAAAAAAAGGAATTTGAATTAAAAAGGGAAAATTTTGATGTTTTTGGAACAAATGTAATTTCCTTGTTGCATTTATTGTTTAATTCATATTTACAAAGAAACTAAAAATTTATACAATTTTATTTAAAACGACTCTCAAGAAAATACTTTGTTTTATTTTTTAAGCACTTTTTTTAAATACATATATTCCCATAAGATCTCTTTGTTTCGACAAATGTTACCAATCCAATATACCCTACTCTAAATAGGGTACACAAATTGCATGCTTCTTAAAGAAGATGTTGATGTAACAGCTCGACTATGTTGAGCATCTTCTTGGTCATCATTGGCACCATAAAGCCTTCCAACAATTCGCATTGGATTAAAGTAATTTTTGCTCGTTTTTTTTTTTTTTTTTTTGTCTGAATTTTTTATCTATAAAAACCAATAATTTTTGAAATGGTAATATAAAATCTCTTGATTTGGAATTAGAACAAATTGAAAGGTATATTATGCATCATAGCGAATGTTTTCGAAAGGTATGTCCCTGTCGCCAAAGATAGCCTGTTAACTTAAAATATTTTAATCTTTTTTTTTTTTTCTTATGTTGTTTTTGTTATTTGCTAGCTTACCGCTTTTGATCCAAGGTGCATCATTTTTGTGTGCATCGATTCCATGATAGTGCTTGGAATATTTTTGCGGATTAATAAGATTCAATGGTGAGGAGATAAATTTAAGTGCCAACATTAATTGACTGCGTGAGTTGTTGATGCGTTTTGATTGTGATGACACTTAGATAATGTTAACTATCTGTTAATTGATTTAAGATTTTAAATGAAGAAACAAATTGCGTAAAATCAATTTATTGTATATGTACACTATTTAAGATTATAATACGAGTAATTTTAAGGTTAATCAAGTCATCAATAGAATCTATAATTTCGTTTGGTTAGTAAAAGATAAAATTATTGAGGTTCAATAAATTATAGAGTTTTATTTTTTCAATTAAAATCTTTCCTTAAGTTACGAAGACGGGTAACGTAAAATAATTGACGGTTTGACTCCTTGACGTCATCAAAAATATCATTAATATACTGTCCACGTAAACTGATGTATCAACGCATGAAGCGTCGACGATAACACCGAATGCTGCTATTTGGTCAATGCTATCCCAAAATGCGTTGATGTGTTATCTGCGTTATTTAGTCTTTGTTGTCAATTGGTTGATGCCTTTAACTATGACGATGACATCACTTGATCACATCTGAAAACTACCAACGTTAACTCGAAGTTGACAAGAGCAAAATTCAATAACGATCACACACGGCTAATATAGAGCTATATAGCTGTAAAATCCATTAATTAAACAGCATCAAGAAACCGCTAAAAATCATAATTTTTGGAAAATATTTAACATACGTCAAAATTAAGTTAGTTGCCTATCTGTCAAATTCAATTGGCAACAGTGTCGATGGATTTAAAAACCTCCAAAGAATAAGATATTTTTCAGATTGAGAGGAAGGTTAACGCAAGCAACGTGTATGCAGTAGCAAATTTAGCTTTGTCAACGTTGAAATACAGTCAACGCACGGACGAACAGTCTGCCAATATGTCCTTACTGCGTTGACAGGGTGATTATACGGTCAGAAAAAAATAATCAACGCGTTGCCCCTAAAATTCGTGTCAACGCGAGTGTCACACAGTCATCAACGCAGTTGTCAATAAAGTCGTAAACGCAGCTGGTTAAAACATTGACAGTATTCTGCTTTGGCAATTAGACGCCTTCACAACTTTAGGACAGAATTTGACGTCCGAGAATCAACGTGTGCCTTAGTTTACCGTAGCTTTGGTTTTAAAAAAAAATTAGAATTGAAAAAAAAAATGTAATGAAATTATTCTAAATCCATTTTTTAAGCCATAGTTATTGAACCGAAAACTAAAATTTGCAGTAAAGTAAGAATTTCTTTTTGATTCACTAAATTTAAAAGTGTCGAGACTTCTTGATTCAAGTTATAGTAAGATATTCGTCATGAAATCTATTTAAGATGAACTAAACTTAGCAAAAATTGCATATTGACAAGGCCTACATTAGTCAGCAGATGAGTCCAAGTGAGATCGCCGAGACGAAACGCTAATTTTTGCATCCGTTAAAAGCTATTTCGAATCAAAGTGATTTTTTTGTTTATTATAGTTTAAATAAAACTCATACAATCTGCATTGATTAAGTGGAATTTATTTTTATTTCATATAACACTCAGTCAAAAAATTAAGGATCAGACTTTTTGTTTTTAATCTTTCAGTGATTTTTGAAAAGCTATAACTTCTTCAATATAATTATGTAAGTCGTATCGAAAAAAAAAATAATTATTTAAAATAAAATGTTGACATAAAATTAAATCCTGCATTTAAACAAAATATTTTTATGAATGAATTTTTGGCTAAACACACGACTGTGCTTCAAACAATACCTCCTTTATCTTATGTACATTATTTTGTTATACCACATATTTTAATTTTACATCACTTCTTTCATATAGTTGTATTATACATATTCGTTTGTTCGATATTATTGTTGTTTAAGAGCACATGCCATTATCATCTCCAAGCCCAAAACAACCACCCAATTAGCCATAGGACAATAGGCTCACGATTTGCTCTAGCGAGCGCACTCCATTTTGATATTCATCTCACACATTCAGCGATCCATTCGAACATCGATGATGTGCCATAACAATCCTCATGATTATATAATTGGTCTCTAAATTGGCTTTTCCAAGTCGGTAGCGCTTAAAAGCAGTTTACCCATCGGCGTGGCAGCGGCGGCGACAGAGTAGGGAAGGCACAATTAATATATACCTTCACGCCCACAACAAATCAAGTATTCTTATGATTCAGCTTATGATGGTTTGGTTACATTCCAAAACTTATCATAAATGCAATATACAACGACAACGATCGAGCATTCCAAGTGCAAAATTATCCATGTTAACGCCGACAATTATCACGATGCATTCTGCAATCTCTTGTGGGTTCGAGTTCGATAGTATCAAAACGTTTTCCTACCCCGGATCTTCCCCGAACATCGTCTTCAATCAAATGAATCTTAAACCAACAAAAACGATGAATAATTCAAAATTATGCACAGCACATCTTGTCGCTGGATTTTGTATATTTAATGTAGGTATAGGTATAGGTACAGTGTGTACAGGTGATGTGCTTGTGCATCATTAAATCGACATTACATTCAGCATCAGCAACTGTAGTCTTCTGTTTTTTTGTGAATTGTTGTATACTATATGTGTGCCATAGTCAAAGTCACCCTCATCACATCATCATCGAATCCGCAAAGCTTTGTATGATGAGACAGAGACTCTTTATCAAATCGCAGCAGTTCACAAATTCAGCTGCGCGCCAAACTGCAGCGCAGGTGACATCTTGCGGGCGTTCACAATCACCCATCTTATAACTGACAGTTCTTAAAGTGGAACTCCTAGATGCTGCTTTAAGCAAACAACAACAAAAACAAAATAAAAAAACGTCTTAAAAACTCAAAGCCCAGTCAAGTCAGAGTCGAAGAATTATTTTACATGATTTTGTAATAAAATTCCTGGAACATCAATTGTGTGCTCGCCATGAAATGGCGAGCTATGAATCTTTTCCGAGGTAAGTCGTCGTCGCCGCCGTCGCAGAGATACTTCTTTGACTCATCGCATGATGCAGGCCGGTGACAAGCCGGAGGCATTCTTCTTTGTTTGCTTGCCTAAGACTGTGTGATCATGATAGCAAAGCATATGTCAAGCATTTGCCGGCTTTATTGCTCTTCATTTGAACAACCCACAACATACATATACACAACAAAACACCACACAGGCTGTGTCGTCGTGAATCTTCCCCGCCCGCCACCACAACCGATGGATTATCTTTATAACTCTCAACGCAATTATTAATTTCGAGACTTTGAAGCCAATTTGGAGATCTTGCTGACAGGCCCTGACAATTTTGTCCCTTATCTAATGAGGAAAACTAGACGAATGGCAGCGGGTGAAGATTAACTTTCTGGTTTAGTGGAGCGAGCGCCGCCGCTGCCGTCATCGCTGATGTACATACCTGTGGAATGATGTACATACCTGATGAATGAATGATTCCTTATCGTGGGGAGAAAATCAAAATGAGAGTTAGTCTTATGTTTCATATAGGAGGACTACAAACAATTTTGAGGAGGATTTCAACATTTGTTGATGTTCGATGATCTAAGCCGATAGAGGCGAGCGGAAAATGTCATACGTTGTTAATGTTGTTTCGGTTTCAGTCCCAGAGGGAATTTTTTCTTTCCCATAAAGCTACTCATGGGTGCTAAATCTTAAACGTACATTCATATTATTTTACATGATGATTGACAAACAAATTACATTTTTATTAATAAAGCAAACCATTTATCATTTCTTCCAATATTATATCAATACTTTTAAAACTCACGCGAACTTTGTATCCGCCTTTCAATTTCTTGTGTTTAATATGTTTTCTTCGAACTTCAATACACCTGTTCAAATATTTAGATGAGCTACAAAAGCATGACTTTAAATTGAGTGATTTTACGTAAGATGTATGCCAAAAATTCATGTTACGTCTGCTTCGTATATAGAGTAACTTATTTAGACTAAAGATTTATTTTACCATATAGACATTCGAATTTCAGGATGTTTTTTGGAATTTGTCAATTTAGACCCCCTCGTCTCTCTTCGTAAAAAACTTTTAAGTATGTTTGCAAAGGCTATTAATATGCACTTTAACAGAAAAGAGTAAAGAGAATTAAGCTGTGCTCAGAAATTCAGTCCATGTCATGATGAGGATTAGAAAGTGTTATTTAAAATGTTAAAATTTAGCCCCGAAAAGCCAGGGCCCTCTAAAATATCAAATCTTAACTTGAAAAAAAAACAAATGATTCTCAAAATTTGAGCGGAGGGAGATTGTATGAAAGATTTGACGCAGGTCAAGAATTAATTTCAATTTTTAAGGGATTTTTGTGTGATAACACACTTGCAGAATAGGCTACCAAGCTTTCGTACCATCATATTAATTTTGAAGGTTTGAATGAAACGACAACAATCTCCCTCCTTATATGTTCAACGACTGTTGAGTAGTTGCAGCCTAACTGCAAGTGTGTTATCACACAAAAAAACCCTTACAAATTTCTATAGTTGAGGGTTTTAAAGAAATAGCAAACACTTGGGTGAGCATCCACCAAGTTTTTTATAGGCTGGATTTATATCTGCAACACCGATTTTCCAAATCCTTTTTTTAGTGGTGCGTGGTCAATTTAATTTTACAAACTTTTTTCCGTCACTGAGAAACAAACTACCTTCAGAACCATCTATGCACTACGCCTCTTTATGCCTCTTAAAAGCGGTAAATGTAATGGTCGTTACGGAAACAAAAATTTTCTCTGGAAATGTTTCCATTCCAGCATTCAAAAATGTGTAAGGTTAATGATGCTCGAAACTTTCACTCGGAATTATGACCGCCCAATCGTTGGCCGCTGTCTCTTTCTAGAGGGTAAATAAATAAATCTGATTGAGTTGACTGAGATAAGGGATCATTTTTATTCCTCATGCAATGTCAACTTAACACAATGGATTTTTTTTATTGAATTTTATTCCAAAGAGGGGATCACAGATATCATAAAATTTGGCATAGTAATAAAATTTTATAGGGACAACCAAATTCTTCATAAAATCTATAATAAAGCAGAATTTAAGAAAAAAAATATATTTTTTTATATTTAAATCATAATTATTACGAATTTAAGTTAAAAATTTAATTGGGTCAGTTAATTAAATTTTAAAAAAGGAAGAAAAAGTTTAATTTCAAGTAAAGTTGAACGCATAAGGTTAATTTTATTTGAGCCATATCCAATTGACCAAACCATCATGTATTTTAAATTTTTAATTATTTATTTTAAAATAAAATATAATCCCTTCCCAAATATTTTTCTAACTACGGTCTTGGCATTTATAAGATTCTTTTCCTATAATAATCTATAGACAATTTCAAATTGCCTACCATCAGTAGCTTATCCAATTAAACCCAAGATTCAGTGTATAAGCATATGTCATTAAAATGTTTTCTCACATCACCCACAGTAAATCATATATGTATTGTATTCACATTAGACAGATATGCATTGTGCATTGACATTAAAGCTGTCAGAATAACAAAAAACCCAGTTCACCACAAGTTGCACTTTATGTAAACCCGGATTACATTTCACCTCAATGCGCAGTTACGACGACGACGACGCGACATAGTATATATTTATAAAAAAAAAACTGTCTAAAATAATTACTTCCATTGCAGAACCAGGATCAACCAAGTGATTTATATTTAAAGGTCACTTCGCTTATACCACCAACAAGACTCAGCTTTGACATAGCAACAAAATATAAAAAAAAAAATAGGGATTGTCTCGAATCATATAGACAATATTGGAATCGTAAATTCGAATCATCGAACCAGATGACACAGATATTCAATGGCAAATATCACCAAGAGTCTCTATCAACAAGAACTTTTGCCTATGTATGTATATGAACGTAAAAAAAGAATGTCTATAAGCTTTGAGATAATATGTCATCCCTGGCTTAACTTGAATTCACATTTCAAGGTAACTTCAAATTGAATACAATTGACTCACAAACGCATTTTAAATTCTAATTCTAATACAATCATGAAATATTGATTAAGATCGAATTTGATTTGAGAGCGATGGATTGGTGTGTAAATAATTGCGATGCAATAAAACCCTTCTCCTCAAACTGATAGAGAGCCTCTATTGCACAACAACAATGTAATTTTGAATTCCATGACATGATGACATAGCTACTTCTTAACTAACTTACCAATTTCCCAGGAGAAAAAAAAAAAACTATAAAGATCCAAACCAAAGCATCACATGTCAGTTAACATTTATTAGTTTCGAATGCATATTTGGTGGATATATATACAAATACAAATATGTACACCATCAAAGCCAAAGATATAAAAATATCCATGGAATGGGAGTATCTATTGTATGAGTACCGCCATAATTTGAATGGAAAAACATTTGGCCTAAAGGTGCTCTCACTCTGCAACCTGATGTCTGTCTATTACTAAATACTAACAGAAAACGGATAGACTCTCAATCTCATTACTTCCATCACGATTTCATTTAGATTACAAAAAAAAAAAATTAAAATAGAAATATATTCGTCTTCCTGGATGCACTAATTTGTTTTATTTATAGATTTCTCAAGAGGTTTTTATAAGAAAATCCGCGCTGGAGGGAGGAATGAAATAATATGCTTAGATACATTCAGGGTGATTATTAATTTAATTGAGAAACTGTTTGATAAATAATTCAAAAACCAACAAATGATGTTTTTTTAAATGCACGATAGTTTTTATAATTATAAACAATAAATTCATGATTGATTGTCACAGCCCATAAATTAACAAAAAGCGACATGAAGTTAAATCAAGTTCTCTGCTCAGCTCTTTCGTTTTGTAAAACACAAAAAAATCATTAGTTTTATTGTTTATATTTAAAAGCTGTTAAGCCACAGTTATTTGATTAATGAAATAAAACTTAAGGTCATATAAAATTGTAGTAGATGTTCGTGAATGTAATGTTTCCGTTAAAAAAACCGTTTGTGATGGCGCCTAACAACAAGCAACACAGGTTTAACCTTTTTTAAAACTTTTGCCCGAGCTTTATAGTTTTCGTTGAAAGCATTAAAAAAATTATTTCTTAAAGGTGACAATCTTAGCTCCTTTTGAGTGCAAAAGGTTTGTGTGGTTGATTTTATCTACATAGGGTAATATGCACCATGTTAATATTTTTATTTTATAAAAAATTACAAACTTATTTAATATAAAAAATATATTTTCATAATCGTTAAAATTGGAAATTTAAAATTATAAGTAGTATCTATTTTTCTAAAAGTTCGTTGTAGTTAATTTTTAAATTATTTTTGCTTTTATTTATTTAATTCTAAATAATTTTTGCTTTTATTTTTTAACAAGAAAATGAATTGTCCACGAAGCGATAATTATTAATATAATTAATAACAAAAATGCGAAAAAATTAAAAGACAGCAAAGTAATAGTATACAAAATAAAAAAAAAAAAACTCGTAGTATAAATTACGAAGTAGAATTAAAATCTTGCAAAAGAAAAAATAGCAAAATATAAACTTGCCGAACTAAAATTTCCAAATGCAAAATAATTAAAACGATAGAAAAGAAATTGCAAAATAAAAAAACAGCCGATAAAATTCACTAGTGCAAAATTTTAAACGATTTAGTACGATGTTAAAGCATTTTTAGTAGATATGATTAAATGACTTTAACATCGTACTAAATCGTTTAAAATTTTGCGCCACTTTCTTTACGTGGTGGGAAGCATTTTTGGATTTGGAGGCAGCTAGCCAGGAACCGTTTGGACGATAGGGACTTTTTATTTAATGTGATAATTCATTCTGAATGTCAAATGTACCATTTCTTAAAAGTTAATTCAGAAATTAAATTAAAAATGAATCTTGAACAAATAAATCGTTTTTTTTTTTTAAATTTGACTTAAGAAAGGAAGGATACATTTTTGTCACTTCTAAAGAAACAATTTTGAAATTAAAACATGGAGTTACCTATAGTTCTTGCATTTAGGTGGCGATATAAGAATTAATGGAGTTTTGCTTTACAAAAAATAAAATTAAGTTACCAAGATATGACTCAAAAATGCTCAAGTTATTAAATGACAAGGTTATCAAAAAGGATAGAGAAGTTGAATAGAACTTCTCAATGAAATATATTAAGCAAGACTTATAGATAGAAATTTGAAAAGAAATCAAGAATTTTTTACTACAAACCACCCTAATATGATTGTATAGGCGCAGTGTCACAATTCCACAACTGGCACATCAATCTTGAGCGGTTTGCTGGTGTTTAAGCAAACAAGTTTTATTTTTTATTGAACCCATCATCTTAAGCTTAAAAAAGAAGAATAAATGTTTTTTTTCTAATAATAAGATTTTTTTTTTTAAATCACTAAAGTGAATCAGAAATCCACAATAGATGGGTCAGAAGTCCACAAAAATGTCTGTGCACTTCTGACCCACCAAGCTGGATTAAAAATCCACAGTAGATTTTTGGGCTTTTAACCCACGTAAGTGGGTCAAAAATTGTAAACGTTTGGCTTGTGGACTAATGACCCTGCGCCGTATTTTCACTAGTTCATATAAAAATCATTATTTTGGAAACTGATAGAAGAAGAACCTAATAATGCTTCCCTATGATATGCCTTAATGTTACTTATGAAAATATTAAAAAATTCTACGAAGAAGAGTCCAAATTAAAAACTAATTTTTATACCTGCATCGCATATAAAATTCACTCTCAGATTTATAATATTATTTAAATTGTTACGTCAATTTTTTTTTTAACTAATTAATTTCAACTTCAAGTCTTATACCAAGCAAATTGAATTCGAGTTAATTTAGATTATTCGGTCAAGTTCAAGTGCAAATTGTTCAAATGGAGATACACAAGCTTTCCCCAATACTTAAAGGTATGTAAGTCGCACGAAAAATTCACAACATAATCCAAAGACTCATATTTCTGTGATATCAAGTTATTATATTAAAAGTGAAATGACCGGTTTACTCATTCACCGGCACCAACAGTGTAACTTTTACTTTTAGTTCCAGTGTTGAGTTGAAAGAGATCAATGATCTTATACAAAACAACAATAACATCAACTATTACCTCGTAACCTAGAAAATAAGCCTGTAAACTCACTCAGCTAAATTTTCACTTTGTCAAAAAAAATAACATACGAAATTTTAAGATTTTATTTCCTGTTTTGTTTGAATTTATAATTTCTTTTAAATATTTTATAAAAAAAAAATATAATTTGACTCAACCCCAACCGGCGAGGCGCGGTGGTGGCGGTGTGGTGGTGCGGTATATTGATATTTGGATAACAAAGACATTGTACTGTACAACCGGTTAGATAAAATTGAAAGATAATTAGATATTTATGATTTTGGTGATTATTTTTAGTCTTTTTATTTAATTTGTTTTTTGTTAATTTTGTGATTTATTTGAACAATTTTGAACAAATGTTAATGACAAAAATAAACGTAGTTCAAGGAGATCTAACGGACACAGAAGGAAGAATGACACTTTGGACAAGCCAGTTCTTTTTATTTTTTTAAGGCAATAATATTAATGAAGATAAAACAAAATAATAAAACAAATTTGTTTGTTTTAATTGTCGTATTTTGATGAAACTCTAAATACAGCAACTCAGCAAATTTTTGTACACGTTAGCTGTTACAAATGTTTAAACAGTAAAACCCGCTTAAGAGAAACGGCAAAATGTCACAGAATTTTTTGCACTTAAGCGGGTTTTTCACTTAACCTAACTCCGCTTAAGTGAGAAAAAAAATTGATTTAAGCGGAGTCCAGACAAGTGAAAAAAAAACTTCACTTAAGCGGAAATTTAAAGCTTTAAAAAATTGAAATAGATAAAAGATAGATTAAATAAAATGGTTGTGACATATCAGAAATTCAAAAACCATTTTTGTGTTGAAAATGGTGGAGGTGAAAAATTAAAAAGAAATGAAAGCGTTCAGCAAATTTTTTGTTCGATTCAAATTTTTTTGTAACTTAAGAGAGTTTTTTCAATGGAAAATATAAAATTTAACGGAAAATATGTTTCAGGTAAGCGGGTTTTTCACTTAAGCGAGTTTCGCTTAAGCGAAGTGTTTTATAGGTTATTGGTAGAAAAATGTTCGTGGATGAAAAAAGTGTTTCAAAAAAGCAGGTTTTACTGTGTTGTCTACATATTAACAGTTTACTATAACTTAATTTTTTGTAGGTCTTCAGGCTTATGAAAGGTAACACAAAATAATATCTTTTCCTATTAAAAAATACAAATACAACCTGGACAATAATTGCAAAAAAAAAAAAACGCCCGCGCAACCATGAATTCAATATCATGACCCTAATACCTAAAAATACCGGGTTTGCGTATTTGTCCACTCCTAAAATTAGTGATCCGAACTTTTTTAGTCTTTTTGTTTTTTTTTTAAACTTTGATGAAATAAATCAAATATTATTATAACAACTTGATTTGCAACGCTATAACAGCCAAAAGTGCTTATAATATACATAAGGTCAGCTTATAGAGTTGAATAATATAAAAAAGAAGCATTTAAAATTCAAATCAACTCATTCGCATAAAGTTTCCTTAGATGTAGTATGTTTTGCATGAGCTAAGCTAAAGATTTATAATATTTATTGAAAATTTGATAAATGTATATATTTTATTTCCAAAGTGATAATTAATCGCAGTTAATTAAATAAATTGAAAACCTATGCATTTTAATTTGATGTCATGTTTGAATATTTAGGATAGAAACACATTAAATGAATCTTGCATGTGGAGAAAACGACAGATAAATCCTTATCTTTGTCCGTCTGGTTCGACTGGTTTGAGATTTTTTGGTTTGTTTATTTATTTTGTGCAGTCAAATTTTACGTACTGCATCGAATATTATAGTTCTTAAATCTCAAACTACTCTGTGCTTTAAATAACGATATTTGAAATAGATATATAAATAAAGGTGTGCCTGGACCAACTATACTGCCAGAACTAGTTAAACACTCTTTTGTTATTGTAGGTGGAATTTATACATAATCATTTTTCTTATGGTACTATATACTTCTGTTACCAGCCGCATCAGATGAGCAACAATAACAAGAAAATCGGCAGCAACAATGGCAAACTTGACCTATAAAGACGACACTGTCACGAGCAAGAGTGAAGATATACTAAACGAACTAGTATGAAACTAAAGAAATGCCACCTCCACCTTTTTATTGTGAGTGCTATGCCATAGTTGAAAGCAGACTCAAGTTTAGATTGGAATTTTGTATTCTTTGTAAGGCAATTCATTCTGGTATTCTGAATGAAATCGAAGAAACAATTCGTATCTTTGAGATCGTTGAAGACCTGAGACACATCATTGTTTCATTTGACTTCTATGATCTCCAACAGAGTTGCTTTAACAGGTTGATGTTTTAAAGTTGTTGTAATTATGGTTCCTGGCTGACTGATGGTTACGTCCTCTCTTTCGAACTGGTTGTGGTTATATGCAGGACAGAAAGCATACGATACATGTCTCATTTGCGCTCTAAAGAGCACTTGATTACCTTTATTTTATCGTGACCGGGTGGATAAAATTTTTATTTTGAAAAGAAAAAAAAAATATTTAAAATTTGAATTCATACTGGGCAAGCTTTATAGCATGGCTATCACACCGGATCATGGTGAGCACGAGCAAACATTCAATTTACCTGAATTCCAAAAAGTTGTAAACATTTCTTTCATGAGACATTCTATACAGAAGGTTAAGAAATATTTAAAAATGGGAAATTTTTATATATACAGATTCCTTAATTATTTAGCTGTTTTTTGTTTTTAAATGGTTTGGATAATTTAAATACATATATTAAAAATTCAATAAAAATCAATTCTATCTTTGATTCGTTTGTTTATATAACAAAAATACGCAATAATTGATTAAAATAAGTTAAGCCATTAACTTAACCCCAAAATAAAATCCCTATTGCAGTTATGTGAATTTTTTTTAGCAAACCCCGGAAGCAGAGTTTTAGATGGCACCTTAATTTTTTTAATACATTCAAAGTTAATTCAAAATATTTGAATGCATTTTTTGAGTGGAAATGAATATGAATAAGACTCTTAAAAAAAGTCATAACTAATAATATGTATTTCGCAATAAAAAAATTGATTTCTTTTTTTTTTTGTTTATAAAATAATTAATAAATTTAAAAAAAAAAGAAATTAATCTTTAAAATATCCATTTTCAAAAATAAAGATGGGTAAAGCTGTTTATGTGAGATATACAAAATATTTTTACATGTAATACAAAGGACAGTAGATAACGGATATAAGAAAGTCAATAAACCCAAAAAAATCCCTTTTTAAATATGCAAAAATTATATAAAAATATTTATTTTCTTAGACGAAATTTTTAATAAACCAGACATTGCGGAATGTGCTAATGTATGGGCTTTTTTTCTTTCTCGTTCATCTTCAATCTGTAAATTTTTTGACAATTCAATAATGGTGGGTTTCAGAAATTTTTTGAAAGTTAGACAGCGCATTATTTTGATGTTTACACGGGAAAAATTCTTATAAACGTTTAATTTTTTTTGTAGTGAATGTTTGAATGAATGAGTGTTTTTCCTATAAATGTTTTTCTTAGATGAGGTGAATTTATAACTTATCTTAATGCGAATATGCAGTGTGTTTTGAAATATCTGTCTTATAAGCGTATTTTTCTTATATGAGACTTCCTCATATCCGTCATCTACTGTATATATCTGAATAAGCATACATATATCTGATTAATAGGTGTTTTAATATAAAAATAATATTTTCTAAAAATACATATATTGTTTGTTTTTTTTTATTTTTTATTCTAGTAATAATAATAGTAATTTTTGTAGAACTTTTTTCTTTTCTTTTTTTATTTGTTACGTTTTAGTCAGTGCTGCATTAACCAATTTAGAAGATTCTAAAATGGCACGGGACCCAAGTCTTGGGGGTCTAGCGACTGTGAACAACCAATGGAATGACATATAGGATGCTTTAAATTGCATGAACGCGGCAATCTTACGAATGGATATTTTTCATAAATTAAAGATTTCAGGGTTTCTGCCAAACGAAAAATATTTGCAGCACAAATAAAGGCAACAATTGTCTTTTTTAAAATATCGACAGATATATTTATAGTGCGAATGCCATCTGTCATATTTTGTAGATAAAAAAATTATAAAAAAAACTTAAGATAAGATATTTTAATGAAAAAAAATATTAAAATATGAAATAAAAATATTTTAAAATAATTTGTTAAAAAAATATCTTTTCTTTCTTTATTATTATTCGCCAAATCTATCAGCAAATCCGTTAATCTGACTTCAACGTGGAAGTAGGTTCTACAATTAGTCCAAACTAGACATTTAGTAAAATATTCATTTTACAAAATAGAAGATGCAATAGAAAACGCAAAGGAAAATTCTGCCTGAATAAAAATAGTTAAAAAATTTGAAGAATATATATTCTGTTTTTTTTTAAGCTTAAGAGTAATAAATTATTTTATTTAAATCCCAGACAACCGCTCTATTTTGATGTTCCCGACTTTTATTGAACAATCAGTTCATCGGGTGGTCTGTTTCGCGGGTGTACCTAAATGATTTTGTCTCCCTTTTGGGTCGTCTGTACCGTTCACGTAACTCCGTTGCTCCGCTAAGGGTATGTTGAGTCGTCAGGTAAGTGCCAATGTCAACATGATTCTTAATAAACAGTACGTTTGGTAATTTAAAAAAATGGAGAAAATATTTATGGACATTGGCCCACTTTTTTGCGCACTTCTGGCTCATAGGGGTGGGTTATAAGTCTCTCATAGATTTGTACACTTGTAACCCACCCAAGTGGGGTAAAAGTCCATTTTGGATAACGATTGCTTTTGATATTTTGTTTTTTCATAAGAAACTGAAATTACTCCAAAATATATTTTATTTATGCGAATTTCGTTTGATTTTATTATTAAAAAAAATCAAAATGCGTTTTTTTTTCTCGTGACCCCTTTTTGCGATCTTTTCAAATTTTTTAGCGGAAACACTGCTCCTTCCCCTCAATTTTTACAAGGAGTAGCTGCCGTCTTTAATTTAATTAATTTTGAGAGTAAATTCAAAGTATCTCGGAAAATATTGATTTTAATTAAGAACATGTTAAAGGGAACAATATTGTTAAGGACAATGTTGCCAACTCTTTTTGTATACATTTTTTTTTTTTTAATTAGAATATTTGAACTTTTGAAAATAAAAATTCGAAATTTGTGTTGAAACAATTTTTTTGATTTTATGAAAAAAAAATATCAATCAGAAGTGAAAATATCTATGACAAAATAAGGCCCTTAAATTTGACACATGACTTCACTACGATGGTGGAAAAATTTAGATAAATTCCGTCAAGATTCCAGTGGAGTCTGATTTACCGGAAACCATCAATGTTGGTAGGTTAAGTACTACATAGGTATATATTTGACAAAACTATACATTTTAATTTTTTTTAATGATAATTTAAATTAGAAAACGTTTATTAATTGCAATTTATTAGGTCAAACTTTACTTCACCATTTAAGGTTGTTCAATTCAAAAACCCATCCATCACTGATCGTAAAATTCTGTTTTCTTCGAATTTATTTTTAATTTTTAAATTAATTGATTGTTTTGTTGCTTGTGGTTAAAAACAATCAATTAGCATTATAGCAATATATTAAGCTTTGCCTAGGAAGATGATTCCCTGGATTAGACTTTTTTTTCGTCAATAATTATTCAGATTCACCGTAATCTCAGAGTTGCTCATTGAATATTTACATAACCTTGTTTGAATCTACCATTGTTTGGAACCGCACCACCATTGCGACTGCATTGTAGATGAATATCAATGATATGGCAAATATATTTCAAGCAAAACAAAACAAAACAAAAATCAAAACTAGTATTTTTTATTATTATAATTTCAGTTGACAGGTTTTTTTTTTTAGCTGGATAACAAATTAAACAAGATTCATCTCGTTGCAATAAGATTTCAAATTTGTTCAAATAATTTTTTTGATATAAAAGCGCTGTGTGGTCAAGTAGTCATCATAAGTTCATCGATTTTGTTAGATAACAGAAGAACAAACTTAAAATGAAATTCCTCGTAAGTCCTTCATCGAGATTGAAAAAGGAAACACCATAATCAAATACACACAATAGAATAATTAATATGGATTGGATAATAACAATACATTGCATACTTGTAGGTTGCTTTTGCTTGCTTGGTAGCTCTTGCCTACGCCGCCGATGATATTCAAATTATCCGTAACGAACTTGATGTTCAACCAGAAAGCTACTCATACGGTTATGAATTAGGCAACGGAATTAGTGCTCAAGAATCTGGATCC
Source organism: Epistrophe eligans (assembly GCA_951394125.1). Classification (NCBI taxonomy): domain Eukaryota; kingdom Metazoa; phylum Arthropoda; class Insecta; order Diptera; family Syrphidae; genus Epistrophe; species Epistrophe eligans. The sequence goes on along the minus strand of OX596030.1, from coordinate 93,969,078 downwards.
TTGAAGAACCCAGAAACCATTGTAATATTTATATAGATAAAATATTTTTTAACTTTACTCATTTAAATAATAATTTAATAATTTAATTTTTATAGTCTGCCCAAGGATCATACAAATTCACTGCCCCAGATGGTCAAACTTTCGAAACCCAATACATTGCCGATGAAAACGGTTACCAACCCACAGGTGCTCATTTGCCTGAGATCCCAGAACTTATCGTAAGGAGTCTTGCCTACTTGGCTACCGCTCCGCCATACGTTGAGAAGAAGTAAGCAGTTTAATGTTTGAAAACTTAATTGTTTGCTTTTGTTTTATAAAAAGAAATGTTTTTCTAAGTCATTTTGTGTTGTAAAAATAATAATAAAATATTGTTGTTTAAATGTTGCAAAAAAAATTATTTCTTCTTATTTATGAAATTTAAATTTCTTACTGACTTGATCACCATTTGAGGACGTTAATTTAAACGTTATATTTAAAAAAAAAAAAAAAAACAATTCCAGCAAATTTTCAGAATCCCAGTTGGATTGGAATTTGGATATCCATTGATTAAGGTCAAGGGATCTTACCTCTTATATTAATATCAGCAATAAGGTAACTAAATTAATATTTAAAATAAATTCCCTTCTTAAAAGGCAACGCTACCTCTCGTACTATTTATTTATTTCCATCAACAAAAACTTCTCCCAAAAACAATTTTGTGAAACATAATCCATTTTGTAAATTAAGGTCACATCGAAAAATAAATCAACAAGCCCACCATCATCTTTTACCTGCAATTATTCACATAATTTTTCTCATAAACATTTCTTAAAACCGATATTATATCTCTCTTCCTTCAGACTTCAGAGCTACAGTGAATTTCCTCTGAATTAAGAGACATCAGGAAGATTTATCTCAATTAAATCTCACTTACTCTGACCACAACACTGATGCTGACCCAGTGTCATATCACAGCCATTATTATTATCCAGTTAACATCACTTGTTTTGTTGATAAAAATATTTTAAAGTCTTCTGCTTGTTTCTTCACCACGATGGTGTAAACAAATCAAAAGGATAAACTGTTACGATCTACCAAAATAAGCCTTTATCGTTTAGTCTTTTGAATTCACCGGAAAAATACCCTTACGTAATATGCCTGGCCTGTGTCTGCCTTAGTTAATATCTGTGTGACTTATGAATCAAAATCACGCGTCCAGATTTTGCAGGCTACTATTTAATTTTTTTAAATTTATTAATAAAAAAGTTTATACTCTTTTTTTTAAATATGGTATTGTTGCTTCGATGAAAGTTACTGACAAGGCTATATTTTTTTATAAATTTCTCCAAATTTATTTATTGAGTATTATAATGCTAGTTTGTGGGCAAAAGTCTAAAAAAAAAAAAACACTGACAAAACATTGCCTTTAAGAAAAATATATATTCGAGGTTAGACTTAATGGTAAATTGATGGGATTGTGCATATCCTGGTGGTGGCGGTTCCAGAATTACGATGGAATTGTTTTAGGAGTCAAAAGTAGTTGACCATTCACTGAAACATTAATGACATTTCAGCTTTGTTCAAAGGTTGCTGTTATGGAACTGTAAATGCTCTGATTTTTAACAAGCGAAGTCAAGGTTTTCAAGCTCATAAAACAAAATTATAGCTTTTTTAGTATTGTTTTTAGGTCAAACGTCAAATCACAAAAAATCATTTTTTTTTTTGGAAATTTAGGAATACTTTTTCTTTTTGAAGAGGTAAAGTACATTGTACAAGCTACAGAGTCGGAAATAAGACAAAAACAAAAATTCCATAATTTCTAACTGAATACTTTTTCCCTAAACAGCATTAAAATAAAAATAAATAAATTGAGTGGTGCAACAGGTCGTATAGCAACAATGCATAGGGACTTGCATAACTCTCAACCATTCCTGTGTGCGTGTCATTAGCAGGAATAGAGGTGACCTACAATTTTCTGCCGAATCCGAATGGCTTAGGTGAGAATCACTTGTTCATGACAAGAGCTATATACTCTTGGTGGATTTTTCAATTCCTCGCAAAAGGCATTTACCCTAGACCTTCAGCGTTACAGTCCAACGCACTAACTTTAACGCCACTGGCTATACAGAACTATAGGTGGTGAAATAAATCGATTAAGATAGGCAAAACATAGTTTGAGTTTGACTGTAATGGTAAATCAGCGTGGATTCGGTGTGAAACTTTAAACCTGGTGTGTTTTAATATTATCTTTAATAAATAATTTAAAATAATAAATGCTGTAAAACATGCACGCAAGCTTAAATTAAAAATTTTTAATTCCCTTGCTTAAGTTTGAATGCAGCAAGCTCACAGAACTTTCGTTAATTCATAACAAAACTCAAAAATAGTTGTGACACACAAAGAACATCATACAATCACACATTCAACCTTTTACATTTCCCATCAAACCAAATCAAAAAGCATACCCACATACATGTGTACATACATATATATTCTTCCGAAACGGAAATACCGTAGGTACTGATGAGAATTATAATATGTATGTAACTAGGCAATTCATGGAACATAGTTATAATTATCTCCCTTTGCACGCTGCATTGTCTCGTCGTCGTTGGATTCTATACAAACTTTTTCAAAATAAAAACAAAATATATGTGTATTTCCATAGATCCCGCATACGACATTTGTCTAATGGAAAATGTAGATTTAATCCATAATCTGGTTGCACGTATTCGATCTAACATCAAACTGAATTAATTCATCGAATACCTACTTTTGAAGCATGATTAAAAATCAGTAAATTTGATCGTTAAATAGCTCGTGAAAAACCACGGTATATGGTGACTTAAAAACACAACTCTCAACTATTAATGTATGCGTGTAATCAGTAGGAACATGTGACCTATATTTTTCGGTGAAATTAGAACGGTCAATGTGAGAGATTTTAAGAGATAGTAGTCCGTGGCCTAATGGTTACGTGTTACGCCAAAGGTCTTGAGTTACATTCGCAACATTTGCCACCTAAAAAAAAAAAAACTGTAATGTTTTTCACGGGTCACTGCATCTTGGGAGGAATTGACAATATCTCCAAGAGTATCTCTTTTCATGAAAAACTGATTTCACCTTAGCCGTTCAGATTTTGCAGAAAATTGTTGGTCCCTTCTATTCCTGCCAATAACAAGCACACAGGCATGGTTGAAAATTGTAAGTCAGTAGGGCCTGGTTCTAAACTCGCTGTCGTGCCAGTTTATTTTATTTCTACTTGGAGGATAATTCAATTCCTCGCTTAAGCAATTACCCGTAGAGCAATTACTCGTGGGAAAACAGTTTTATGTTATTCAAGTGTAATCAAGGTTTTTCAGTACGTGATCATTCAAGTTTCTAGGTTAAGCCGGAGTTAAATTCTAAAACATTTTCTTCAGTAAATTTAAATCTCGAGCTAACTCAGAATTAACCTTAATCCATAAAATTTTGTGATTAAAATAATAAAATATTTTCGACATATTAGGTATTATTCTTAAACTAAGCAATTAATAATATTTATTTTATGGGCAGGGTAAACCCATCTCAAACTCACACTTTACTCATCAGTTCTGAAAACTGGACCTTAAATGATTTAATATTGATTTGAAAATTATAATCAAACTTGAAATCTTATTATTTACATCTATTTATCATTAAAGACAGATGACATGTGGTTTTTATTTAAAAACAAAGAGAAAAACCCCAATATCATAACCTTAAATGACCGAATATGAGAATTTTTAAAATCGCAAAAACCATACCTATACAGTCTGGAACTACAAAAACAAAAAATTAGATATACTGCAATGTGTCACAGATGAACTGTTACCAGATTAAATTTTTGATTTAATAAAGAAATTTAATATCTTCCTGAAAAACTTGGCAATATGTTCAATATAGCTTTCTCTTTTAAACTGTTATTTATGATCATTTACGAAAAAAACCTTAATTAGAGAAGTCCATAGAATTTAAATCTTGAGAGCTTAAAGGCTATTGTTGCAAAGGAATGAACTGCGAAACATGATCCTGTAAAATTGTTGTATCTGTTCAAAACTGTTGCGTTGCGTCAACGTAAACAATTTACAGCTCTATTATTGTCTGAACACAATGGAGACGGAGCTACAAATGGAACTGCAGCTGGAATAACTGTCAAAATATTGAATACACACAAATTCAGTGTTACGAACACATCGCATCGCAGCTGCAACCGGTGGTGCTGCAAGAGTTCCCCAACTTTAAACTTTTCTCGTAGAGCACCCTTAAAGGTTACCCCAAACCAACACGAATCAATAATAATAACAACGTGTTGTTTTCATTGACAACCACGTGTTGTTATTATTGTTTTCGTCGTCGTCGTCGCCACGATAGATTCGCGTTGGTTTGAGGGAGCCTTAATATGAAAAAATAAGAACTCGGAAAAATATTGAGGTGCCTGTTTGTCTCGCCAAATTAGGAATTAAAAGAAAAATATATAAAATAAACTAATAAAAATAAATAAAATAAATAAAAAATACAAAAATCTCTACGGCACGTACAAAAAAGCACGTACGATACTTTTTCTCAGCTGTTTCAGCTTCAATTCCAGTTGCAGCACTCTACAGTCTACAGTGTTCAAGCAGTTAAACGATTAAATAGACAGTATGTTCATATTACAAGCGACTCATAGACATTGAGTATCATGATACATAAAAAAAAAGTAAATGAACTTTTAATTTATCTCTCAGGAATGAGAGAATAAACCTACCATTGCCGGTAGATTTATTCGATGTCCAACAAGACCGAAAGTTTTTTGTGTGTACTTTTTCCGCCTATGCCCTTTGTAACTTTTACATCAGTTTCTCTGTTTTGCTGTCAAATACTCCAAGTTACAAAATTTGATTCGCTTGCTCACTTTTTGACAAAACGAAATCTATGAAATCTTATTTCCCTGAATTGGGTCACTTCCATCCTTCACATCCGTCATGATGTGTCCAACGAAAATTTCCTAACATTTTATCGATCTTTCTTTCTATGAAAGGTGACCGATGGTATAGTCTTAAAAAAATATTTATCATGCAGACTTGATGTCAGAAAATTTACTTTTTTTCTTTTGTTTTCTTACATCAAACCAATACTTCACCCATAGAGCATGTAAAAAATATTCAATGAGCATGTGCGAATCTAAATTATATTCCTATATGGCAGGTGGGTTCGAAACGAATTCCAATTCAGATGTCAGTCACCTTTATGAAGTGAAATTAAGATCACAGAGAGTGACTGTGTTTGTTTGCGCGTCGTCTATGATGTAATTCCATCATAATGGATAACCTATTGTGGGTTCTTTTTTTATTCTGCTTTGATCGTTCCAAGAAGGCAAACACACCTATGGGGAGACGACGACGGCAGGCGAGAGGGAGAGTTGGTTTGAATTTGGCAAATCATCCAGGTAGGAAAGCAGTTAGGCAGCCATTGCACCTTGCGGTACACCAGAAACAAAACCAAAAACAGACAGACATATGTACATATATCGAAAGAAAAAAAAAAAAAAACAAAAAACACACACACACAAAAATTGCTCAAGGTTAAGCTCTGGGAATTTGCCGCCTGATGTGTGCGCGATTGTATCTTTTGGCAAAATGTATTGCGCGAAAACATGAGAAAGGTTCCGACACTAAGAAACCGACTTGCTATATTTTTTTTTGTTTATTCTACAACTATAATATTATTTCAGAGTTTGTTTGCGCAGGGATGCTGACGATTGATGAACTCCCGCTACCGCTCCTGCTCCAGCTCACCTTATATATGAGTGCGGGCGTACTATTTATAATAATGTACCTAAAGATAGGTATATGAGATTTTGTGAATTATTTTAGAACTGAACTTTTGCAGAATAGATAATGATGTGCTATCGTAGCATGGAATGCGCATCACGTTCATGATAAATTGATATTAAAACGAATGTTTTTATTTTACGATCTGAGATGCCGCTTATCGCGAATAATTTATAATACTTTTTGAGATATACTTTGTGAGATTTTATTTAAAATTTTATGGTGATCTTCACACATTTCTAATTCAAGTATACTTCAATACATAATTTGCGTTCCCAATTATTATAATTTATAACAAATAAAAATTAAAATAAAACATTCTCGGCAAAATTCAAAACCTAGTTACATTCAGCTCTTAACCATTCCTGTGCGTATTGTTTATCGATAGAAACCCTACAATTTTCTGCAAAATACGTTGATTTTCCGTGAAAATTAATTAGTTAAAAAGATGACACTCAATTTTTGGGCATTTTGGATTAAAACAAAAACATCCTGAAAGGAATTTTATCTTCAAATGGCTATAGAAATGAAGAGTAAAATAATTTTACTTTTCTTTTAGCACTGAAAAAACTAAAATAATGAAAATAAAAAATGGTGGTCCCCCAAAAATCAAAATAACTTTCGGTCTTTTAGAAAATTTGTGAGACGTCAGAAAACTCGACCAATTTATTCATTCAAATTAAAATTTGTTAGTCATTTAGATATTTATATAAAAATAAAATCCCAATAAGTTGATTTTTGTTTTTTTAAATCTCAAAACTAATTAAAACCAAATGTTTATTTTCGATATAATGCATTAGTTCATTTCATTGTTGCAATCGTTACAGTTTTTATTTAAATCAAATCAAATTAAAAAGCTGTTTTACTGCAATTTGCATTAATTAAAAAAAAAACTAAATAACAATAAAAGTATCTTCTTTGTTGTCTAAGTGCTTAAATACTTAAAACAAATAAATATAATTAGATTTAAACAAGATCAAATTTTAAAGTACCTCCCAACATTAAAATTTTTGATATTTGTACTGTAAATTTAAAGAAAAAGTTTAGGTTGGTTTAGGTTGGGGTTGGAATGTAATAAAACAAATAATTTTTGTTATTGTTTTTTTTTTAGCAGGTTAGAGTAAGATTCAATTGAATTAATTTTATTTTATTTTGCCAACGAAGCAAAGCAAAAATTTAAATGTCAAAATAATTATCTTATCTAAAAGAGCAATTTCAATTAAGTGGCTTAGCTGGCTGCAATCATATTGCATTTTTGTTTGTTTGTCTCGCTTGTACTGCACTGTAAAGTTCACTACTTGTAATTTAAAAGTGGAAACATATTTAAATATTTTTCTTGTCTAACAATAATAACATGAATATGCTTTAACTACAATGACGTTAAGTAGGTAGATAAAAATAAAGGTTGAATTTATATATATTTTTTTTGGTAAGAAATCTATTAGAATCCGTCTCAGGTTCTTCATCTTTATTGTATGTGTTTGAAATCCTTTTTTAAAACATATTTGTAATTCTAAGTTGAATAAAAACATAAAATTGTTAGGTACCTTCGGTTTCAGAGAGCCATTTTAAACTCAAGCTTTAATTTGAAGACTGATGGCTTTATCGTTAATGCTTTCACTTTTCATATTTTCTGTAATTTCATATTGCAATAAATATTTTTAATAAATAAATCAATCAAATAAAGATATTTTTTATATTTCACGCTCCAAACGAAGTTTAATCAACATCGTTGGACCAAAAAAAAATATTGGAATAAACTACGCGTTCCGGATGAACTAAGACGACAATTCCGTGCTTGGGTTGAAAATCCAAATCCCCGAAAAAATGTTTTTTTTTTTTGATTCCTTGGATTTCCTGGATTTCAGGTTTTTTGTATTTTGTGCTTTTTGTGATTTTGGGTTTTCGGGGTTTTCGGTCTGAATTTTATGTTTTGGGAATTTGGGTTTTTTGGATTTTGAGTTTTCTGGATTTCGGAATTTTTTTCGACTTCTAACTAATGCACTTGCAATTTAAAAATGATCGCATGTTATAGCACAAGTGAGTGTGATGATAAACGTTTTAATTAAACCAACTACTTTGTGCGTCTTCGAATAGACAACCCAACATAGAGCTGTACCATCTCATAAAATTCGTCTGACATGTGGTACTTTCTGCATTCTAGCAGTGAAAACTATACTATCTACTCATTAGACTTCAATCCTATGGATCGTAAGCTTAATTGACAATAAAATAAATATGAAAGAAAACAAAATTTTAACTCAGTGCTTCGTTGGAAATTGTCACGAATCCTGTATAAATTATTTACTTTCTTTCAAAAACTTATAAGTACATACATAAACGGCATTAATGTAATCAATGAGTCCGAATGGCAATGCCTCGTTTCTGCATTATTATTCTTTTGGCCAGTTCTGTTAAAAGTCATAAGTTCTATATAAGAATCTCATTTTATTTTTTTTAATCGTTTTTTTTTTTTCACAATCTGAACAATTTTCTTTTAGACTAACTTTGATAAAAAAGGGTGACAATATATCGAAAATAAAGATGGTTTTGCAAATTTAAATTGTTTTTTAATCAATTGCAAAACTTTATTTGAATGACATAAAAAACCTTTACAATATAAAATAAAACAATAGGTGAATGAATCACTATAATTGTAATTAAAATTGATCACCACACCATATAATTGACAATTAATTAAAAACCAATTTACAAATCTATTAACATAAATGGATTCAAAAGAATGCAACTTCTATGCAAAATCAAAATAATCGTTTGAATCGTTAATTTACTATAAATGACAACGTGTTAACATTCACAAAGTATCTGCCTAAAGCATCTCGCAGCTACAAGCTTTCATCTTGTCATCAAATGTTAACAAGACATGAGTATGTAAAAAGTCATTAAATTAAATGTTTACTTCCACACATTATACTCGCCCATTAATAACTCAGAACATTTTGAAAAAAAAAACACACAAAATGTCAAAACAAACGAGCTGAGATTTCATAAAATCGAAAATAAAAAAAACTAATTCTATTTTTATTGATGGATTTCTGCAATTTTATTAATTTTTAATAATTCAAACAATTTCTTAAACTATTATAACTGACACTTTACAAATTACAATTACACTTCCCAACAACATCTTCAATTTTCAAAAAGTTCTCATCTCAAAAACAAAAAAAAAAAATGAAATGATGATGAGGTGAATAATTCATGAGCATGTTTCAGATTTTTAACAAAAAATATATATGCAACACGATTTCACGGTGCACACCTCAACTGATTTATTTGAACTGATTACCTCAAGTGGTATCATAACTAACACTTCTGACATACACACTCACACACACTAGACCTCACAGTTCCGATTAACCGCAAAGAAGATCCACAAAGAATATAAACTCCTTTAATACTCTCAATGGCTGTAAGTTAATTTAATAATACTGACTTTTCTAACCCCTAACAGCACGATGAAGAATTGCCCATCGTGTATCGTCAAATGTACCATCATCAATAATTGTTTGCACTTAACACACCCAATCTGGCCAAAGCTCTAAACATTGAAAAAGAAAAAATGAAAAAACATTGTTAGCTTTTCTCGACAAACTTTGTTGCAACAAGAAGTTGTGCGGTGTAGAGCTGCCCCGGCAGGCAGCATTAACAACATTATATTCGACCGACTGACCATATCTTCTTCCATATTAAGTCTGACATGTGGATCTTGCAAATTTATTTACGTTCCACAATGGCAAAAGATTCTTCTATACCACGCACACAAGAAATAAGCTCAAGAGACACAATATGTCTACATTCCTCCTCCGTCTTGCGTCTGTGGGAAAGCATAGGGTCTCTGTTTTAATGGCTTTATGTTGATTTCATGGTGTTGTCTGATATTTCATCGTTCGTCGTCGTCGCTCGTATGTATGTGGCATGAAGAATTAGAGTTGGGCTCTGGGAGCACATCTTAACTTTTTGGTATAAATAATCCCGAGTGTAACAACGAAGGGTACAGTCACAATTGTTAAGTGCTCAAGTGATCCTCTCAAAAGGAACAAATTAAAATCGTGTTGCATCTCCTTTGAAAATAAAAATATCATCAACCAGGAATATGAAATTCTTTGTAAGTGGATTAAAAAGGATTCTCAAAAAAAGGATAAACCATCTTTCATTCGTGTGTCTCATAGATTTTTCTACTTATCGCCATGTTGGCGCTGGTTAATGCCGCACCCCAGGGATCAAACGATCCCATCCCAATTATACGACAAGAGCAGGAAGTCAATTTCGATGGATCCTACAAGTATGCTTATGAGACCGGCAATGGAATAACAGCTGAAGAGACGGGCTTTTTGAAAAATGCTGGCAATCCAGATACTGAAGCACAGGTAGGTTCATCTTGATTCAATGATAAATGGAACTTTGCTTTGGGAAGCAGACAACTGGATGACCTTTTTGGCTTCTGTGGTGGTGATTAGTATGAGTTAATTTTTTGTTTGGTGGCTATATAATTGCATAACAAGTATAAATTCCATTATTCAAATGTTTTCTCATACAAATTACGCTAAGACAAAAGAGCTGAGTTGCAAACTTGAATTTGCAATTATTTTCAATGGGTTTGTGGAGCGTCTTGGTATTTAAGTGCGCTCCTACATAACCTCCAGTGAAATGTTAAAGTGTTTTTCAAATTAATCATCATATTAGTGCATTGACAAAACATTTTGTGAAAGTTAAGCCCAAGTCTTACACTATAACGGAATTAAATCCAATATTATTTAAATTATATCACGTTTTTATAATCTTATCATTCTTATTATATAGGTTGCCCAAGGTCAATACTCATACACAGCTCCAGATGGACAATTGATTCGTTTGGTTTATACTGCCGATGAGAATGGATTCCAAGCTCAAGGTGATCATTTGCCAACACCACCACCAATTCCACCAGCAATCCAGAGGGCTTTGGAATATTTGGCTACTGCACCACCGCAACCAGAACAAGGGGGTAACGCTATTAGAAGGGGCTAAGTTAAATTTATACAGATTGCTCTACTTTTTGTTGTAAATTTTAAAACAAAAACATGTTCCCGTCCTGCCCTGAAAATTTGAATACCTTTTGTGATTTTCCTCATTCATGTACACAAACATAATTATACACACCACACAAACATATCTACACACAACCGTTGGCTAGTTGAATTTTGTAAATAATATTAATTTTTTTATCAACCTATGCCAGCAAAAGATAAAACATTTTTGAACGAAATACTCATTTAATTAGATTTTAAGATGATTTTAAAATAAATAAATAAATTGAATTTTATAAAAACAAACAAAGTTTTAATATTATAGATTGTAACATTCATTTAAACTTATCATTGGAAATTTTATTTTTTACTTTCAAAAACATCAGTCAACATGTTGATGCCAAAATAAAAATTTATGGCTTTAAAGAGTTCACAAAAAGTAACTAGCTTAAAAATCGGCAATTTTTGAAATATTAAAATTAATTTTACGAGAACGGTTTAGCCAAAATAATTTTTTACTTGTGATTTATAGATATTATGTGGCAAGTTATGGGTTCGTTAACAAAAATCGATTTGGAAATTTTTATCAAAAATTGAAATTACGACGATGACGGCGAAGTCGAAAAAAGTGGGTCTTGCAATTTTGTCTGTCTTTCTGTTTATCTATCTGTCTGTCTGATTGTCCATTCGTCTGCAGCCTAAACGGGTGGGTCGATTTTCTTTAAACTTGATATCTGGCGTTTTTTGGCGATTTCCCCGAAACATTTTTTTTTATTTATTTTTAAGATCAATTTTTTTTAGCAATTGATGAAAATCTTATTTTTTTTTTAAACGCCCACAACTTAGAAAAAAAAAATTCAATAAAATGGTTATAAATGGTACCTCCCTTTGAAGCATTTTTTTGGTTTTCGATTTTCTCAAAATCGGTTCAAATGATTTTGGTCAATGTTTTTATGGAGAATATTTTAAAAAGTTTTAAAAGTTTTATACTATTAATTAAAATTAAATTTTTTTTTTAAATTCGATATTTCGAAAGTGGGTAGATGGTTTTTTATTTGAAAATTAATTCCACATTAATGAATACGAAAAATAACATACTAATTTTTTTCTAAAATATGTGTTCAAAATTTTATTTTAAAAAACTATTTTTTTTTTTAAAACCGCTCCAACGATTTTCAAAATTTCTTTCCCATGAATTGAGATTTGTGTAAGAAATCAGATGTTGTATATCGCGTTGGTGTCAAAACAATTTCAGAAGTTGTTTAATCAATTTATTTCTAATTATGTAGTAGTATTGTTTTTTTTTTAAATTTTTTTTTAGTCTTAACTTTGAGTTTTTGTGGAACACTGCATAATAAACTTAAACTAAACTACGTTTTTGGCAGGTGTCATATATGAATTTGAAAAAAATAATCAAAATCGTTCTATGCATGGGAGTTACCCCCGATTTTTTCTACACGATATCTTAACTTGCCCTATAGAGGAAGTAAAAATAGAGCTTGGAAGTTTTTATTGAACAACGATAATATACTCCACAAAATTAGCATTAGTCTTGAAAAAACATGTTTTTTTTTCAATAAATATAGACAAACTTATTTTCTCTATGTGAACATTATATTTTCTTGCATTTTGACGTTTTCAAAATATTTCATTAAAGCACCTATAACATCACATCCCTCTCTATTAATAACACGCTTAAGATTACAACATATCCATTTTTGACCACCATATAATATCTTGAGAACAATAACCTGCTGACTGAAAATATTAAAACTCAACAGTTAAATATTAAAGTTACTCAATTATTTACTTTTATTGCTTAAAGAATCTGCTTACAAAAAGCTTTAAAAACGAACACTCAACTAAAACGCACAAATTTTACGGCCGATAAAAATATGGTTTCTATATTTTAATGGTTAAGAAGATTATACATTTATGATAATTATATGTTATAGTAATTTTTACTTAGACTAATGGTGGTAACGGTAGTGATGGTGACAGTTAAAACATTTTCTGAAAAAAATATTACTCAAAGTTGGTTCCATTCTTAAACCACATTTTCTTCTAGATTTTCTTCTTTGTATTTAAAATAGATACTAATTTGAAGAGAATAGTTTAATGAATGACTAATTAATTTGTTTGATCATTGAGTTTGCCTACAAGAACAATTAAAACAAATTCTGTGTATATGAAGGTTTTTTTAATACATAATACAAATTATATATACGACTGAAAGACATCAGCCAAGTAGAAGACTTAGCACTGTTTTTATTGGACTTGTTGAATTATTGATTCAAAATAGCTTTGAACTGATCTTAACAAAAATTGCGTATTAACAAGGTCCTCACTAGTCAACTGATGAATCCAATTGAGATCGCCGGGACGAAACGGCAAACATTTTTGTGAACTAAAGGCCGTTAAAATCTATTTTGAATCAAATTCTGTTTAGCAATGGATAACGCCATCAGCCAGTTTAAATGATTAGATATAATTTAAACATTAGAGTACATACATATATATTATTCAATTTCAATAAAGTATCAGGAAGTAGGTGGATATTTTTTGTCTTTATAACTTAAACTCATCTTGTATTTGTGTGTCTGTTTGAGTTGCGTGCTGTCACTAGGTTCTTTGTCACGGAAGGAAAAACTTAACTGAAATTTTTTTCAAGGATGATGGAGCAGTTCAAATAGTTTGCGTATGGGCTGCTCATTTTGAAACAACCTGCTTATTTCCATGACGTTTGCAAATTTTCAACTTATCACCTACCTAAGGATTCACATGAGTGACAAAAATGTTCAACCAACGCAACGAGGAGGTTAGATAAGAGGTCCTTAAACTAAAAGAAGGACGATGGTTCACAACCTGCATAGAACGGAAAGGCGACTACGTCATTCTACGGAAAATTTTTTTTTTCTCACAGACAAAGATTTATTAAACATATCAGATTTTCTTTCAGAAGTTTTTTAATCAATTTGTTTCTTCATAATTATGTTTCAAAACTATTTCCCAAAACGGATCAGAATTTTCATCACTCAAGAGCATTTTAGAACTCCAAAACTGTTTTTATAAAATATAAATAAATAAATTAAAAAAAAAAAAACAAATATATAATTTTGAAATCAATTCTTCATCATCCATTTACGTATTTAAAATTTTCAACGTGACCACTTTTCTAAGATAAAACTTAGAACACTTCGTTTAATCTTATAACATTTTATCACAAAATGTACCGTTATTTGTACGTTTAAACATATTAACATTTCTTTGGATGTCTTATGTCCCAAAATATAATTCACAGCGCCCAAGTTTTACAAAAAATAATTTACATTTTCTTTTAAAAATAAGTTTTTAGTTTAAACAAATTTAATATTGCTATATTCTTTTAATTGCTAAAAAAATAACTAATTTAACCAAGTCCCCTGATTCTCCTGCTTAATGAAATTTATTACGTCCTCATTTCCAAAACCTACAATTTTCAAAATAATTATTACAAAGTAATAAAACAGTCAGTTAAATAAAAAATATAATCATAATCAGTTAACCTTTGAATCGGAAAGCTATTTCAACACACGACTTGGTCGGTTGGTTAGTGGCGGTCAGAAGACACCAAATCACTGACTAAACACCCGCCCATTTGCATGGATTTATCCCATCCATAAAATTTCTGAATAGCTCTTCCTCATCAACTATACACTGAGATCTTCTTCTTACAACATACATACATTCAATCTCCAAAGGTGTAAGAAATGGTGAATAACTGAAGATGCTTGTTTGCTGCACGTCTCAGTAATTGGAACCCGTTAAATAAAATTATAGAATTCGCATCTAAATGTCAGCCAAAAAGAGTGAGTGTTCCGTATAATATTTATACTCTCTCAGCATATGGTTTGGTTCTTGTCTTGAGATAATAAAACCTATGGGGTAAGTGGGCTGCACCCATCATCATCATTGCCGTCATCGTAGTCACTGTCGTCGTCGACAGTGAAAGATCAACGAAAGGGAGAGAACTTATTATGCAAATGCGGGAATCATTCGCAGAGATAATATAGCCAAAGATCCGGTGGAGTGCCACAGAGTGAGTGCCTAATGCATGTGCATACGATCCACATAGCTATTTCAAGGTCTTTTTTAGCTAACGAATCTAGATGCAAATGCGACTTGACTCATTTATGATGCATCCGAGACAAATATTGGCAATGACATCGCTAAAGCATTTTTTTAAACAAATGACCGTGGATCGAATTTTGAAGAAGACCCCACATTGATTGATGCAAGTGCTTAAGTTTAATAAGTTAAACAAAAGTGTCAATCACTTTTGGATCTTTGACGTAAAATGCATTTGTTAGCTGTCAGATTATAAATTTGAAACTTGTTCAGTAATAATTAGTATAACGTCTTTAGGATATTTATGCCGCATGCATGGTGAAACTTTTTCCCATCTATCGTTCAAAGACAACTATATTACCTATATTTTTGAGGTTAGATGAAGCCTTATGTAACTCATGTAAATGTTATAGGTGCTATTTAGATGATTAACATGTGACAGTTTTGAAAGAAAATTCATCATATTTAATCTGCTTTAAGTGTTATTTGTAAAGGTTAATCGGTGAAGCATGTCAATATTTACACAGGAACAGGAAAGTTTAACCAGACTTTTAATTGAAATATTTTAAAAACACGAGTATATGAATGAAAACATGAAAACATCAGGGAAATTAATAATAAATAAATTTTTGTTGAAATCATCCTCAAATAAAAAATGTGTATGCCATTTCTTAGTATTTATCAATGCAGAGTTAAAAAAATTAATTTTGAATAGAATCATCTTCCCATTTTCATAAGTATCGAGTTTTCAAAAAAGGAATTTTGATTTTTTTTTTTTTTAAATCCAAAATTTGATTTTTTGAAATGGTTCTATTAGAGATACCATTATTAATCGATACAAAAATTGTTTCCAATAATATAATAGATCGTACTAATATTAGATCTCATAACATTTTTAATCAAAATCGTAGATGTCGTATTCGAGAAAAACAAGATTTTCCTTACCGGTTTTAAAACACTTTTATGGTAGGTACCGTAATTTATAGTTATAAAAATAATATTTCTTTAAAATCTGGTAGATAATTTTTAAAAACTTCTGGGTGCCAAGTTTAATAATAATCAACGAAGTAGTTTTCGAATTACCTAATAAGTTTTCAAAAAAAAAAATTGAAATATGAAATAAATCCCCCCAAAAAATTGGTATACAAAACTTTTAAAACTTTTTAATCAATTTCCATACAAAAATTGATTAAAAATCAGTTGAACCAGTTTTGACAAAATCGAAAACAAAAAAATGGTTCTATGGATGGCACCATTTAGAATAACTTTTCTGGAACTATTTTATAAAATGGTAGGCTATTTGTAAAAAAAATAACTAAATTAAAAAAAAAATAAGATTTTGGGAAAAATAAGATTTTCATTAATTGCTAAACAAAATGTATAGCAGTACCGCTATTTTTGGTCGGGGGAATGGCCAAAAAACGCTTGATGCCAAGTTTAAAGAAAATCGACCCACCCGTTTAGGCTGCAGTCGAAGGGACAGACAGTCAGACAGACAGAAAGACAGAAAAACAGACAGACAGAATTGTGAGTCCCACTTTTTTCGACTTCGCTACTATCGTAATGTCAAGTTTGACTCCCTCCCCCCTGCCGTTTTTTTAACAAGAATGTTCGGTTCAACAATTTTGGAAACACACAAAAAAAATATTTAAATCATTGGGTCAGTTTTTTTTAATAATTTTTTTCAAATAAAGTTTTGTAGACATTTTTGAGACAAAAATTGGTACGCCAATTTTAAGTATTTATTAATACCTATGGAGGTTAAAGTTCAATTTCGATCCGTTTTGAAATATAGATCTCTCAAAAACTTATTTTTATTATTTTTTTTTAATCCCAAACTCGTATTTTTGAAAATTTTAATGTGCCGTCATTTTTGGTCATAGGAAAAATGCCAGACAACGCTAAAAATCCAGTTTGTTGCCAAGTTTGATATTTTTTTTTTTTTGAGAATACTTTAGAAATCTATTTTACTAATATCTTTTTTAACACTTAAAAATATAAATCTTACCTCAAAGGTACCCGGAAACGTATGCAACACGTGTAGCAATCTTGTACTGGTGACTAACCACGATGAACTGTTTGTCTCCTGTTTATTTCTGTCTACAAAACAGCTAAGACGATTTTCCTAATAAAATCAAAATATAAAATAAACTAACATTTTTTTTTCCTCATTTGCATTCAAGAAAAACCCGAAACTAATAAGATTTTTTAACTAAGATAAATGAGTAGACTCTTTATCGATACAAATTTATGGATTAGCTTTATGGGTCATCAGTTCATCACTGTCTCATGACATGTAAAATCAAGGTGTGTTGTTTTCTATGCCAACACCAGAAAGTTTGCTCATGCATAATCTTTAATTAGACTGATGCACATATTCACTCCCGCACATCATCTTTTAAGCGATAATATAATAATAATAATCAATAAGATCTAAAGTCGCTTTGACATTACCGTTTAAAGCGCATTAACACAAGAATTACGGTAATTACCTTTGCTCTGATCAACTTGATTGCAGTTTCTTGTTTTTTCCTCGAAACAGGGTATTCAATTGATATCAATAATCCGTTTGATGCAATCAAACTCAATCATATTTTAAACACCCTGTAAGTGTCAAGCTGTCATATCGAATCGAAATATGTCATTTGCTTACGCATATTGATAATTCATAAACTATCCGTTCTAATGAGTCCACTTACCTACTTGTTTCGAGGTGCTTTAATAGCGATATAAAAAGAACATGTTAGTGGGATGACCAAAGCATTAGATTGCAGCAATTGCAACAGAGAATATGAAGGCATTTTTGGTAAGATTCATACAAAATTTAATTATGTCATTTATCCTTTTCTGAAACTATTGGATAAAATCCTTTCAGGTAATCTCTTTAGTATTGGTCTGCATTTGGAATGCAAGTGGACAGAACGATGGGAGATATCGTGCACCAACAACAAAGAGACGGCCCAGCTCCTTAACCGATGGAAGATACCGTCCCAGCAACGATGGAAGGTATAGCGGTGGCAATGATGGAAAGTACGTGCATGTGGATAATCCCGGAGGAGCCTACACTGGCGGTGGTGGCCAGTATGTTCCAGAAAAACCTAAACCCATACCAACTGCACCCACGCCAAGAAGACCACCAGTTGATCTTACCCCCAAAGCAATTAAACCATCAGTTCAAGGCAAGGGAACAGGCCAAGGAGGTGGTGGATGGAAAATAATCCGTGACGAGAATTCGGTGGAAACTGATGGATATCAATATCTGTGAGTTTTGTCTTAACTTAAATTTACGATATTACCCAGAACTCAAACCAAATGTGTCACCAATTTGGATAAATTCATCACATACTTTTAGGCATTTTGTTAATTTTTAAATTTATTCATTTATTTTTTTCTCAGTTACGAAACCGAAAATGGTATTTTAGCTGAAGAACAAGGAAAAGTCCAACCACTGGATAATGGTGAGGAAGCACTTCGATCGACTGGTTTCTATGAATACACCGGCGATGATGGACTCCTTTATCGAGTTAATTATGTTGCAGACAATAATGGCTTCGTACCAGAGGGTGAACATATTCCCAAGGCACCACCGCATATTGCCAAGTTATTAGCTTATTTGGCTGCAAATGCACCATCTAACCGAAGGAGGTAAATCTTCTTGGCCATGAATTGATTGTCAAGCAAATAATGAATCTCATTTTTTTTTAAACATAATTTGTTGTTTGTATATTTTATTCCGAGTCTACGTACACCTTTAAAGTAAACTTCAATAAAAAAAAGTGCTTTTATAGATTTTTAAACGAGTTGGTATTTTATTTTTTTTTTATTTTTCTTCTGTGCGATCAAACGTGATTAGATTAATTTATCATATTTGGAATCGGCTTAGAAGAATTTATAACATCATTTTGATTAAATCATTAACATGACATTAATGGTTATATAGCGATATATTATTATTATGATGGTGATGCATAGAGTGTTAATAATAAATTGAAAGAGGTCGTTGGCGTTTTGTATGGGGTTAATGGCATCTTAAATGGTATAATTTATATGGTAGATTGAATTAGTGGGGTTAGAAAATCAAGAGCATAATTAAATGAATTTGAGTGCCTATTTACAACAACGATGGATGCATGGTTTCTAAAAAAATCATTTTTTAAAACATTTAACGATTTTGACACAAAAGGAAACCAAAATTCTTCATCAAATCCATGCTATCATTTGAGCCAAAATTTAATTTTTAGCGATGATCCCACAAAACTAAAAATACCAAATTTAAATATAAAAAAGTAGTGAAGTAGTTATGAAGTGGTTCTTATGTCATGTGATTTTTGATTTGCGTATATAACTTTAATCCATCATATATCAATTACGGATTTTATTTTATAGCTATAATATAGCATTTGTGCGCCATGTTATATCATTCTAATACGATGACGTGAGCAAAATACTATTGTACCGAAATTTACTCATAATATTATAAGGAAGTACAATTGTGCCTTTTAACGTTTGACTGTTGCGAATTTATGAATTAAATTTTAGTACAAAACTGTCAACTAAATTTGTCATTTTTGATTGGATTTTCAGAATCTGTTCGAATTCTTTTTGCCTCAAATCGAATATGACTTTCCAAATTAACAAACATTTTAACGATATTAAGGGTCTGTTTCACAATGTCTGAATTAGGTTCTGATTAATTACTCGGCACATAAATATAAGTACAAGGTAATAAGTCAAAAATCTAAAAAAATGTTTTGGGATTTATAAACAATTCAGGTGGGTCAAGAAGGCAACTATGATTTTTTCTCCTATGGAATTATGACTCCGTATTAATATTTATGTATCGAGTTACAAATCAGATCTTTACCTTATTCAAGATTTTTCAGCTCAGAGTTAAGGCTTAAAACACCATCTTCAATTATTCGAGTTTGCAGGCCGCAAAAATTAAATAACACTAAAAAATTGAAGAATTTTCGTTTTTATTGTTTCGTGTGCATAGATTTGGGGCCTAATTTCCTCGGGCATAATTTTGCAGAGCCAACTAAAAAGAGAACTGTTTCCTGCAATTTATATATTTTTATTTTAAAAACATCTTTCTGGGTTTCTAAATCAATACAATTAAAAATAGATAAAGTGTGAATATGTATTTCTAAAACAAGCAGAAACGACACGGAAACAAACATTAAAAACCCTACAGACATTTTTCAAACAGAGCTTATTTGATGATTTTCGGACCGAAACGTCCCCCCAATAAAATAAAATCCAGTAGATCAAAACATTTTCAAATTATGAATTTACTCAAGTCATTTATTAATATTTTTATTATGAATTTTAATATCACAAAATATTTATTATATCTTTAATAGATATGCGAACAATTAAAATTTATTTCAATTTGATAAATAAAATTATGTCTTTTTTCAATTTATTTAAGAAAAATGAATTACATGCAAATATTTTTTTTATTCTTGACTATATGTTAAATTTATTATTAATAAAAAAAATTAACTTTTCATTGCACGTACTTTTGTAGTATTTTTCAAAAGATAATCCAGGACATTTTGTATAGATCGGTGAATGTGTTTGCCCTAAAAAAAAAAATAATAATATAATTGTCTGACAAAATTTAAAAATAATATTCGCTCCTCTCACCTTTGGAAAGAAACCATTTTCATTAGCCACATAATCCACTTCATAAACAGTTCCATCATCACCTTCATACTGATAGAATCCATCAACTCGAATTGCTGAAGTATTTTCACTCAATTGAGCCAATTTTCCAATTTCCTGGGCAAGAATCTTATTTTCTGTCTCATAGAAAAAACTATAACGAGTTCTGCCATCCTTACTCCATTGAAACTGTATTATTCTCCAACCATCGTTATCATATTTATGTTTTGGAGCATATGTATGTTCGCCAGGATGCCAGTCCTGTGGAATATAATGAGGAATTGATGACGATGGATTGTATTGTGATGAAGCATATGGAGCTTTTTCTTCGAATACATCGGGCTCTTCCCATGTTCCGTAGTCTCCATTTTGTTGCCAATATCTGGTTTGATAGCCCTCGCCCTGTAAATATTTTTCACCTCGATCACCATATCCACCATCATATGGCACAGGTATGTGTTGATATTTTCCTCGATTGTCTGGCATGTATTTTCCAGATTCTCCGAATATTTGAGGATTGTAACGACCCGTTCGTACGAAAACCCTTGATTCTTCCTGGGCATATACTACAATAAAAAATAAAATAATCTGGACCGCAGTACATTTTTATGATTAATACAAAAATCAAATTTCGATTAAAAATGTTCAAAACAAAATCGTAAAATTTAAACAAACTCAAAACAGCCTTCAAAACAGCCGCTTACCGTTAAACTTAACATTTTTGACAATTTACTGACTGATTTAAGAAGATTAGCAACAAGTTGCAGCAGCAAAATAAATATGTACATATATCGGATTTTTCATGTAAAATCATTAAAAATGTTGCAAACGCATTTGCCGCGACTACAATAACCACTTAACACCTTACTAGCTGACAATCAAATGAAGCAATTCTCTAGATGCACTTGCATTTTTAAATTAAGACATTTGCATTTTAAGATGCGAGCAAAAATTTAATATTATAATAAATATAAAAATTAATAATAATATTGTTTTCATTTTCTAGCAAATGAAGCTGTCACTATTGACGCCATATAAATACCGGTGACTGGTGTAGTATGTTGTTGTAAAAAGTGTCAACTTATCAATTCTTTAATAATTAAGTTAAAAATTAATTGTTATGGAAAAGCCATTCGAACAGGTTTAAATACAATATAATATAGCAAAGCTTGTTACGGTAATTCTATTATCAATATGGGAGGAATTTTATGTCAATAATTCGAAGTAAAAATAAGGAAATGCCTCCAAATGATGTGTAATGCTATTGATTGTAGCATCAACGTAAAGTGTATATTTATCTGCGGTAAGTTATTTCAAAGCTTAACATAATTTAAAAAAAAAAATTAGTGCTGGCTAAGATTAACTCAAAAATATTAATTTTTTTAATAGAATCGTTTTCTAATATTGTACAAGATAGTTTCAATTTTTTAGGGTTTTAAGTCGAAAAACCGCTATTTTTCATACCAATAATTTTTTTGGAATTAAATTAATCTGGCGGTGACAGTAAATTTTTGGTGTAAACGTCTAATAAAATGGAGAGAACAAATTCGCTCGGACTAGATGGCGCTGTCATAAGCTGATCTTAAAACAAATGTCAAATTTATAGGGTTGCCAGATGCCGAACGATTAAATGAATACATATTTAATTTTCAAGCTTTTTTAGAATTTTTCGAGTTCAAAATATATTTTTCGAAAGCATTATACTTTTAGAAAATTACAATCTGAATCAAAATATTAATTGAAGAGTTTTTTTTTAAATCTAAGAGAAAATATACCTGACAAAAAATTTTTTCTGGGAAAGATTTAAATTCATTAAATAAATATTGTTTTTGGAATCTTTAATTTTGAAAGTTGTATAGTGCAAGAGTTTTCACAATATGTTTTACGACTAACATTTTTTGAAAAAATAAATAGAAATAATTCAAATAAGGAAGCCTTAATTCACAAACCTATCAAATTGGTTATCTGATTTTGTTTCTGGTTTATTTTCGTTCCAAAGTTAAAACCTCAAGGAGTCAAGTTTCACTTTTATTACTTACTTTTACTAACAGAATATGAATGTATAGAGACGTGAAAACTTGTTTCAGACATTTTAAAAATCAAAAGTGACAAAAACATGGCCTTTGGTTTAATATTCAAAAACTTTAAGTACCTATACTAAATAAATTTGAAAAACCAGTAGTAATTCGATACAATTCTTTAATTACAAAATATATTTAAATCCTTAAGATATGCATCTTTTCTTAACCAATTTGTGTTATAAAATATTTGCCATTAATAATATACTTAAGACAACAAATTAAAATAAATGAATATAACTTAATATCAATAAACCCATTGTTTTAAATTGACTGGTGTGCGCCTCGAATATTGCTTACAAATCAGTTTAATTTTATTGTGAAATTACTACGGAGTATAAAATATAATTATATTAATTTAAACTTGATTGTAAGCAGTTTCAGTAATGAGTAGAGTAGAGGTCTCCTGATTTGAAAAAGAAAAAATAATAATTATTAATTATTAATTAGCAGTACATACAACAAATAATATCTTGTTAAATCATTTCAGGTAAATTTACTTCTTTTTTTTTAAATACGAGTAAGTTGTCATTTGAGAAAAATATTGACATTGAAAAACAAATGTCTGTAATGTCTGTAAGAATTTTCTAAAATGAGACTGTAGGTAGATGTAGAATTCACAATTTTATTTTATTTAATATCCTATACATTTAAAAGTTTGTTTATTAATTAAAACCATATTACTACAATCGTTTAAAAAATCTCTCACTTTGTGGATTCAACTTACAACACAAGCTTGTTTTTTTATTATTGTAATAAAAAAATTTAACTAATAAAAATTACATACCGGAAATATTTCCAAGCTTAAATATAATTAAATATATTTACAAAGATCCATAAATTGTTTTATTTTTAATTGCAAAAAGGGCGTGTTTATCATTACAGGTATTTTCAATAGAAACACTTTGACATCAAGGAAGCTTGTTAATTTTATAGGTTGATGGACCCATATTGCGGTTTTATTGCCAATTATATCAGTAATTAAACTGAATGTTTTATACTTTTATTACTCGACTCATATTTTACTTGAGCAGTTTTATAATTCTACATAAATGTATATCTAGTTTACAAAGGCAATAAATTTATTAATGTTTTATAATGGGTGATTCATTAAGAGTAACCTTCTTTTTGTAAAAAATATAAATAATAATAAAAAAAATTTATCAGAGGTAAACGTTTTTATAATACACAAGAACTATTTTTTTATCAATGTAGTCTTTGGAATATAAGTAGCTCCATATGTGTATAGAGATGTGATATCCCATGATCTACATATAATGGGCTGTCAATTTACAGGTCCAAAGCGTGAAATGAACTATTCACCGATTTATTTTTGCCACATGTTTAGCAAGTAGTGCCATCTTGCTGGTAAAAAATGTTTGTCATCTAGATCACAGACTTCAATAGTCACAGACTTCAATGGTCAATGATCACAGACTTTATTTATGAAAAGGTTGATTTTTTAGAGCTAAAAATACGTTAATTTAACCTATTATTGAATCAGGTAAAAATCTCAAAAAAATCGCTTTAGTGGTAAAGGTGGTAGCTTGAAGAAAAGACGAAATTGCGGAAGCCACTTTTAACGTTCCTTTTCTATCCAAAGGAAAATGTACAAAAAAAGCCAAAATCTGGAAAAGAAGATTTTTAAATGCAATCACTTTTTAGAAATACTCGATAAAAAGTCCATTATATCAAATCTGATATGTCAGAAATATCGATTTTTTGCATATAATTTTTAAACGGTAATGCTGAAGAAAACTACTTCCTGTAGATTTAAAGATTTTCTACAACATAGGTTTCGACACTTTTTTACCTGCGACTGATGACTTAGAAGATATTGGGATCAAAAAAAATTTTAAAATGACGAATATGTCGGGTTTTCAGGCATAGCTCTTAAACAATGATGGCCTTATTTATAAACGTTGTCTAACTTTAGAAAACTGTCCAACTTTAAAAAATGTGTTCAAAAACCTTGTTTATTGTTGTCTACTAGCTGCCAAACTTAGACACAAGAGTAGATTGTCTTAACCGTGAATAATGTGATATTTATTTTTATTAAATAAAGCATATTTCCATCAATTTGAAAATAGTTAGACAGTGTCTAAGTAGACAAAAATCTAATAAATACGACCGTGAGTGTTTTCGAAAACATTTTAATGTAAAGTTTGTATATTATATTATGTAACCCTTTAAAGAAAATATTAACATCTTTTTCGTCAATATTAAAAATACTGGTTTTTTCGATCTTTGCTTTTAAATGACGAAGTTATCAAAAAATAATGTATGTTTATTTTTTGTTTAGTAAAAATTCTTTCAAAAAATATGACAGTGTGACAATTTTGTCCATACAAGCGATCAGTTGTAAGATGTTGCCCGCTTAAAAACATGAAGTATCAAAAATATAAATTTTTCGTATACAACTCGCTTAACGGGTTAACTTTATCAAACTTTTTGTTTTCCTAAATTTATAGATTATTTGAGCCATTGATAAGAAAATATTAACATTTTTTTTCTAGATGCTTCAATTTGAAGGATTTCAACATTTTTATTGAAAAATACGGGTTTATTTCCTATTTTCATCTTCATGCCAGTTTTTATGGTTGTTGGTGTTATTAATAATGATTTTTAAATAAAGGATTCTATTGAATGAATTTCAATTTAATGACATCTGGTCCAATGCGTTTAGCCCAGGCACAAAAGCTGGGCGAAACAGTTATAAGCAACAAAGCTCTTGGCAAAATAGTTTTCCACTGAATAATACATCGTACTTATTTTATTTAACACACAACTTAACTTTATTAAAATCTTAAGATCGGTTTAAATTACTCATATTTTGTTTATTAAAATCTGTGTTATCTATTTTAGAACGAATTGTTCGAAAACACTGAAATATACCTTTTGTGCAACTGGATGACGTCGTCGGCTTGAGATCGAGATAGGTGACGATGAGAAATGATAAAATAAATCTATTATAAATCCTAAATTCCACAAAAACATTCATCTTTTCCAGGTCAAGGCAATATAACGACCTTGCTTATTAACTTGCTACCCGGCTTGAGCAATTTTTTAAACGTGAAAAAAACACCAACAAATAAGGAAGAATCCAAAATACGTAAGCATGAGGATCCATATTATATTTTCATAACCAGTTATACAACCTTGAATATTTTTTTTTACCCATATTTAAGGTGACATATTAAAGTAATCATTTTTTTTTAAATATAAATTTAAAAAAAAAAGCCAACAAAAAAAAGGACATCTAACAATAACTTTAAAATAAACTGGTAATAACAATTGACTTTTATAAGAAAACATAAAAAAAACAATAAAACAATACTTGTTCAACAAGAAACCCTTGTTCATAAAAATCGTTTGAATTCCATTCAAAGCCGTTAAACTTTTCTCTTGCTTGATGTCACCCAGTGTCAGTTCTAAAATAAATTATAAAAAACAAAAAATAATTGAACTACTTAAAAACTCCTTTTATATAATTAAAAAAAATTAATAAATATATTATCAAACGGCCTTGGAAAATAAACGTTCTACAACTATCTTTTTTTTTTGTACCCTAATAATGTCAAACTAACCAACCAAACCAGTAGATCAAATAAATAAAAAATTAAAATCAAACGGGACTTAAGAATTGTATGCAAATTATTTGAAAGAAAAGAAGATTTAAGTTTACCAGAACAATAAAAATCAAAGAAAACAAGATAGAAAAAAAAGAAGAAGAGAGCCTTTATACATATGTTTATTCGATTCAAGGTGAGCTCTAACATCAGTTCTTTGTATATTTTATTTCGTTGGAATTTGAATTTAATGCAATTTTTTACTTTTACTTTCTGTCATTTTTATTTTTAGTCAGATTTTGAGTAAAGACGAAAAAGTTAAACTTGGAAAATATTTCAAATGAAAGGAGTTAACAAATTAAGCTTTGAGAGCAAGACAGTCATCATTCCTTCATTGAGAATTTCTTACTTAAAATGCTATAACTTTGCAGGAATAATTTGAAATTAAAGAATCTGAAATAGTATTTTGTGTGTTTGACTCATTAAGGGTGACCGTTCTCACAATTTTTGAAGAACAAAACATCCAAGTTCTTAATTTTATTACAAGTTGCATTTTATCTTTATTTTGATAATATAAATAAATAATTGTTCTTTAAGTAAATTTTATTTTTAATTTAACAAAAATTTTATATGTGAAAGTATGTTTTCTTTGATGTTTGTCCTTCAATATCTCGCCGCAAACGGCTGGACATATTTGAATGAAATTTGTCACTGAAGTCAAAAATTTAATTTAATTTTCTCTAAAAATAATTAAGAAATTAAAAAAAGAATATTAATAAAAACGAATTAAACTTGAGTTTTCATAATGTTTTTTTTTATTTTTTGTAACTACAATTCCTTAAATAAAATTAATAATTAATTTTTCTTTCTTTACAAATAAAATATAGGATGTTTTTTTTTGTTCTTAATTTCTTTGTTTTTTTTATAAATAATAATAATTACACATTTACAATAAAAAATCTATACAACTAAAAATTAATGAGAATGATAAATCGAATGGACTTTCTTTGTGGGATGATTGAGAAGAATTCTTCCTATGAGTTTTGTTCTATCGTGTATATTCTGTCATGGCGGCGCTCGGAAGAATTCAAATTTTCCTCAAAAGGATGATCTTGGATGATGAGGTGATCTAGATCTTTATCTCTGTAACAAGTTTTTTTTTTTGCTGTTCTTCCATACATAAATATGTATGTGAAATAAACAGCGCAGCATTTTGAACCTAAGCCATTGTGAGTTCAAAATTTTCTTCATTCTTTAATTGTTCTGGCACCTGGAAAGGTGGTTGAAATATATTATCTTTCTCTGAAGCTTCTACAGATATTTCTGCTTTCTTGGTGGCGGGTTCGATTTTAGCTTCTATTTCAGTATTGTCAGGTTTTGCAATGACAATTGATTCAACTGACTGTTCTGCTTTCATGTTTTCATTCGTCTGATCTTCTCTGATTGGAATTTCTTCCTTGGGTAATTGCTCTGGTTCGTTTTGTTTGGGTTGATCGACTTGGGGTTGATCGGATTGAGGCTGATCGGATTGAGGCTGATCGGATTGGGGCAGTTCTTCTTCGGTGGTCGTACGCAATGGGGCTTCAGTTGATATTTCGACCTTTTTCACCAACGGTACTGGTCCAGATAGTTCAGTGGCTTGAACAGCTGGTCTTGCAAGTTCCACAGGTTTCACAACTTGAACTTGGGGCAATTGATCGGGCTGAGATTGCTGAGCAAGTTGTGTTTGCTGAATAAGTTGATCAGCAGGCCGCTGTGATGATAAGCTAGGTAACTGATACGTCCTTAGAGGAGCATTTTGTGGGGCAATAGTTGGCAGAGGATTATACTTATTCTTATCAGAATATTGAATGAATCTTGGAGTACTAGCAATTGGTGCAAGAGTTGGGAGTGGTGGAAGCGATGGTAGTGCTCTGGGTTGTTGGTAAGCTGATTGTTGGGGGGGCTTTAATGGAGCTGGAAGTGGTGGCAGTGCTCTAGGTTGCTGCGGGGTCAATGGACGGTCAATTGTTGGCATGTTCTGAAGCCTAATTGGATCGGATTTGTGTTCGTAACGTCCACTTTGAACTTCTCCATGGGTTTCCTTCTTCTTTGCAACATATTCAAGGGCTCGCTTAATTGCTTCTGGAACTGGTGGTGGAGTTGGGATGTGATCACCCTCGGGAATGAAACCACGGTGGTCACTCTTGTAGTTCACACGATAAAGCTCACCATCGTCACCGGTATATTCGTAGTAGCCTGATGCAGCTGTTCCAGCACCCGGATGTAAATGTGCCTTCTCTTCGCCATATATACCGTTTTCAGTGTGATACCTAGAAAGCAAAAGATACAATTCAAGAAAAACAAAAAAAAAATACTGAAAAGTAAAATCTTACAAGAAATCATATTTATGCTTTTTCTTTTCTTCCTCTTGACGAAGGATTTTCCATCCTCCCTCTTCAAAGTAATTGAATAATCGTGGCTTAACGGTGGTCGTTGTGGTTGTCGTTGGACGTCTCGTAGTTGTTGATGTGGTCTGCGTAAGGAAATTTGAAATGAAAAACATTTGGTGCCTTTGATCTCAAAGTTTGGATGCATGGAGAGTGACTTTTTTACATACAAATGTATCTGTGCTTTTATGAATAAGATACAAAGTTATTTAATTTGTGGATGCCATGCTGTGTTTGATGTACATATAGATACAAATGGATAATGTGCATGCTTTTATCGATGGTTTTTTTTTTTTTTTATACAAAATGAAAACGACTTCGGGAATCGTTCTTTTTTTTAAAGCTTTTTGATAGATAGATACAATATATTATGTATATGTAGATAGTTAATGTTATTTTTATAAGGAATCATTTTATCGATCGCATATTAAGTGGTGTGGAGGTTTTGTTCATATATCATGGGGGCGTTGTTTCGTTCGTAGTGTACAAAATTCGGAGATTTGTTTTTTTTTTGTTATCGATTAATGGAATTTTTTTTTTGTACAAAAATTTAGATTTCAATATCTTTTTCAGTCTCAGTTTCAATTTCATCTGGTTTAACATCATCGACCAGTTTTTCAGAAACATTTGGCCTACTTAACTCGCATTTAGTTTTTTCATTCACACCCTCAGGATCATGATCAGGGAAACCGTATTCTAGACGAATGGCAGGAATTTCAAAGTCAGCATTACTTACTGTGTACTTGCTGTAAAAATCAAATTACAAAAAAAAAAAATGTGTAAGTATATAATGAATATTGTTTTTTAGTTTGTATATGACTTACTCGTAGTTTCCACTTTCATCATGTCGATAGGGATTATTTAGTCCAGAATATGGACCATAACCCCCATCATAAGGATTTGGTATGTGCACATATTGCCCAAGTTCACGATTATCGTGAACATGAACATACGGCTGAACCATGTGTATATAGCGACCTAGAGGAAAAAATAATAATTAACATTAGTTCCAAGTCAGAGAGAAAAAGTATTTATTAATTTAAAAGAAGATAGTTTGTTTTTAGAAAAATAAAAAGATAGATGGCAGCAAAACTAATAAGCTTCTTGTCAACGTAAACGTACCAATAGTTTGAATAATAAAAGCAGAAAAAGTGTTAAAATTAAAATCAAATAAAAGCTTTTTTAATCTAAAAAATATCTATGAGAGTAATTATTAGGCGTTAAGAAACTACTTTGAGGCCAAGTTATAGACAACCGTGGTTCATTCTCCGATAAAAGTGTTAACTCATAGTTATTTGGGAATTAACTGAGGTCCAACTAGGGTTCAGGGGTCAAAAATTAATTAATATCCAACTATACATACTTGAACCCTCGTTGAATAGCAATTAAATCTTCGAAAACGATGGGTTAAAATTCTGATCAGAGGTTAAACAACGTTGGTACAACTGTCGCTTGATAAAAATTAATTTGTTTTTCTACAATCATCTACATCTAAAATAGTTATAGCGATTTTATCAAATCTAAAGATACATTTACGTATACACAGATATTATTTCATTTTCATTAATGTTAATAATATTATACATTTTTTTCATGTGAATCAAATTTATGAAAATTCATGTTTAGTTACAAGTTTTTTGTTTTTTGGTTTATCGTGCTTAATTTCATTATATATACAAAATTGTACATTTGGTTTTGTTTTAATTTTGTATATGTACAAATTATGAAGTCTTAGTGATTCCCAGCAGCAAATCTAGATAGATATACAATGTTAAAGTATTAGCGCTCTACTTAATTTAGTTACAGATGTTCGAATTTACATCTCAATGACAAAATGTCTGCGCATTAACCAATAACAGAATAGGATACCTTCATTTCGCTTTACTGGTCTATATTTGCCATCGTCGTTGTTTGATTTTGAAACTGTATACTTGCCAACCGTTGGTGGTTCTGATGGTCTCCCACTGCATGCTGTTAAAGTTGTCAGCTAGAAAAAAAAATGAATATTGGTTTAATTTATTATTTATATTAAATAATTGCTTTTTTAAAGACACTCTGGTGTATACGTAATATTCTGATTATATATTTTAAATTTGCCATTTATTTCATGTGAATCAGAAGAAATAACCTAAAATAATTAACTTTACATAAATACCTATTTTATATCCTTATTTTATTTATTTATAAAATGTTACAATAACTTATCCCATACATTATTTTAATCACATCATATTTCTTAAACCATGATTTAAAAGGTATATTAATTGAAATTATATTCTCATATTCTTATAAAAAAATCAGTTCTTAATCAAAAATAATTTTGAACAAAATATTGCTATTCTCGATTCAATATTATAGTTTGTTGCAGGATTATTGAATGATTGATTGATTGAAGAACGAAAGCTTTGTTTTAAGTTTACATTATGTTTTCTTTGCACTTTTTACTTAATTTAAAAATTATATTTTATATATTTTATTTTATTTTTATTAAATTTTGACCTGGATTTGTTGTCATTCACGTCACATTAAAGGTTTTACGTTATCCATCATCATGTGAATAAGGTAAAATTTTTATTCCACATTGCTCCGTATTTATTTTAAGTCATTATCGTCACAAAAATCTTTAAAGTTAATTATAAAAAATTTTAAATAAATAAATAAAAAGCTAAACAATTGGAAAATGGGAATGCATTTCTCTATTAATATTAAAATTATACTTTGTTCAGTTTATATTGTCATTAACGTCACATATCACTAACATTGGCTTAAGGCCGTTTCTGATGGAATTTTGTATTTTATTCTCATAATATTTTATTAAATGAATTCAGGTACCTACCTACCTAAATATAACATATCTTTATCAATTTTCGGTAAGCTTACTTTTTATGAAATTTAATGTAATTTAAAATATTGAGTGAATAATCAATACCATCACGTATAATGGGTCACGAACGTAACAATGAAAATACAAAAAAATAATTTGGTTACTATTTTAGTATTGATTGAATTTTATTTCGTGACGCCAATGACATAAATAAGAAAAAAATCAAAAATTATTTAAAATTTAATAAATTCAACAAAAATTGCATACAAAACTTTTATTGGGCTTTCAATATTTTATATTTAATATATTATCCAAAAAAAAAAATTGAAAAATTAGTGGTATTGCCAAAATTCCTTTGTTCGGTATTTAAATATTTAACATTAATAAAAAATCTTTTCAACTTATATGTACAACATGGTACTCAATCATTCCAAAATTTTGTTTAAGTTAATAATTAAAAACTTGATTGTCACAGGTTGTCGTAACTGTAAATAGTCATAATTTTGATTTAAATGCATCTCTGAAAGAGAATTACACATATGGAAAGTTGAAACTATACATTTATGGGGATAAATTCACAATCTATAGGTACTATAAAATATTGAAATAAGAGAGTCTTACATTGTTTTAATTGACTAATAATTTCACAGTTTGAGTTTGAAGCTTTTGAACTTTCTGTGAAAAATGAAAAATTGAAAAATCAGGAATACTTTGAAACACATAAAGAAAAAGATCAACTTGCAAAGTATAGAAGAAAAAACAAGGAATTTAAGGACAGTACTTTTGAATGAAAGAGCTTTTGGCGAAAATTAACCTTTAAAATCAGTGTTTTTGAATCTCATTATATTCAAAATATCTCAAACACCAGAGTCAATTGTGTCATTTTGAGATCGAATTGAAGTTCAGAAAATCAAAAACATTTATAAAAACTAATTCTGTCAATTTAAATTTTTAGCTCATTTAAAAATTATACTAAGTGTGTAAATTTTAAGTTCAAAAGTTGTAGTGTCATATTCGTAACAGATCAGTATTTCAAAAGTTAACCTTTCTGTTTTTAAATTACGTAACATTTACCTCTCCCATCAAATATAAATTCAATCTAAAATTGTAGAGAGTTTATTAAAGTGCAGTATCTCAATTTATGTTACTAAAAATCGAAGCATCATACAATATCTTTTTAACCATATTCACATATCGTCTGTTCTATAAGGTCACACTCGTTACGCAACTGAAATTGATCCCATAACTAATTAACATATTTCTTTCCAATTCAGTCAACTTATTTATTTGAAAATATCATGCATTGCTATAGTGAAATTTAATTTAATTTAAAATATTGTGCGAATAATCAATACCATCATGTAAAATGTATCACGAACGTAACAATAAAAATAAGTAATTACTTTCTTTAAATTTCTCAAAAAAACTAATAAATATGTATTTTAAATAATTAATTATCTCAATGATTTAAATGTTGCATCTTAAACTTAAATACCCAATCAAAAAATATGAATTTGTACCTACATAAAAATATACTACAGATAAGGTTAACTTAACAATAATGTTACCTTCAACCTTATTTATTAATTTGCAAATAAAATTGCATACTTCTAAATTATTAAAATCTCTTTCCTCAATTGAACCTGGAAATTAATTCAAATATCAATTCTCCTTTATTTTAATATTCTATATATTATTCAATAAACTTTCAAACCAAGTATCTTTTTGATTTGAATTGTGTATCTTTTGCTGAATTAATATGCAAGTTTTATATAAAAGTTATTCAAAGTGACTCATTTTAATACAAAAAATAACATAACTGATTTAGTTTGACAACTTTAACTTCTTAGCAGTCAGACAAAATGTTAAAGATCACAGTCTATTATATTTTTATTTATTAACTTGTATTCGTAGGCGTATTTTTGTAGTCCACAAAATAATTAAATTTAATGCACTCCCACTTATATTTAAATATATTGTTTGTTTTTAATAAACGTGCTTGATAAAGAAATAGTTTAATAAGAAACAAGCAAAAAAATAAAAAATAAATAACAAACTGGTCGTCCGTAAATCCAAAGTCTAAATCTTCTCACATAACTTCTTAGTTTTTTTTTTTTTTTTTTTTTCTAATGACAAATTCCAAATGTTACGATTACGCATCCGAGTTTACAACAAATATGATACACCAAAGAGTTCATAAGATATGGAGATAGATTTTTTGCACACTACTCACCACTAAACACACTGAGAATATCACTATTGGATTCATGTTTGTTTTTTTTTTTTTAATTTATTTTTTTTCTTTCGCTGTGGTTAATAATTTTAATCACTTCACTGTTAAGGTGTTAATTAATAAATTTCATGCCGTGTTCCACTTGGTTTTATAATATGTTGGTATTTTTCTTTTATAAATTGAAGATTATTATCCTTTGGGTCTTTGGTGAGCCGCTAAATATTGGTATCCTTACTGCTTGACCACTGGTACAGGAATGTTAATCAATTGCTCTTGCAAGTCACATTTAAATAGTCTGACTGCCTGAGTTGAGGGGCTTTAGTATAAAAGTTCTGGTGTGACGACATAAAAATTAAAAAAAAAAAGAATAAGAAAATCTCAATATACAGAAGGAGATAAAATGAGATGAGACCTATAGTGTGCTGATTTTTATTATTTATATTTTTTTTTTTATCTGATTCGATATTTTTTATATTATGGTAACGATAAAAGAATTTTTTTTTTTCTTTTGTTTTGGTTTTATTATTTTATTTTGTTAGTTAGTCGTATATGTCCCACCGAGACATTGATACCAATATTTTTTTTGGCTTTGAACTTGACTTCATATAATTATAAATAATTTTACTTTCATGTGTGCGATTTAATTTGTTTTTTTTTTTTATTTTGTATTTGGTATTTGTTATTTTTTTGTTTTTTTTTTTTGTCTGATGATGACCTGTAAATTAAAAAAAAAAATATCGGTGATTAGTGTCTTATCAATTATTAAAGATTTTTGTATTAAGTTTCATATTATCAAATCGGGTTTTTACTTAAATTTTCTAGTTCATATTTTTTCAATGTATAGGTGACATTATTTGAGAGAGGTTATTCACCTTACTTCTTATCAAAATGATTTTTTCAAATTAAATATAATAACTCGCACTGCCAAAAATAAAATTATACAATACTAATTTGGAAAACACGTAGTTTCTGTACATTGATAAGAATTTTTATTATAATTTTTAAATGTAAAGAAAAAGATGCATTTATTAGGTTAAAGAATAACCTTGGGTTATCTAAAAAAAAATAATATATATAATAAATAACTTACTTAATTCGAAAGGGAAATTCCCTATAAAGAAAAAAAAAACGTGGATTTAATGTCAGAATTATATTTAATGTTTGCGTTACGGTCTTGATATGGATTTTCAAACTAATTACTACTAAAAAAAAGTTCAGAAGGGAAGGTGAGATATTTTTTTTTAACTGCTGCATAATATTCCCTTTTTAACAAATGACTAAAAAACTTTTGTAATCAACCGTAAATTGGGTTATAGTTATTTTGATCCCAATTTATAAATTAGAGTAAATATTTGGCAGATTCGATTTAAAAATTTTTAAAAATATGGTAGCGATAATATCAGGAGACATGCTGAAACTATGTATTTGCAAAAAAACCTTATTGAAAAAATAAATAAAATATTATAAATGTATATAGGTAAAGGTAAACTACCTATAGGTTATAGGTATACTACCTGTATACATTTCTAATATTTTATTTATTTTTTCAATAAGGTTTTTTGGCAAATACATAGTTTCAGCATGTCTCCTGATATTATCGCTACCATATCTTTAAAGAAAACTAAAAGAAAAACAGAATTTAAATATGACTGATGAATAAAAACTAAAAGCAAAATCACAAGTGTGTTTAAGATAATAATTTAAAGCTCCATTTTGTAACTCATATTTTGCAGTCAATTTAGATCCCGAGTTAACTCATCGAATTTGGTGAGCTAATTGTGTATTAAGTCTGACACATGGGTGTCATAATACTATTAAAACAGAGAGAGCGACAGTATGAAAATCACCATTTCCATATTGTGTCGCCCTCTTCGTTTCGATAGTGAAAACGCATTTTCATAGTATCGTACTTTGATGTTTAAAGATTTTTGACAACTTTAAGTCAATCGTACAATGAAAAACTGCTTCCGAGTTAATTCAATTTTTGTGGAGGATTAATTAACATTGGTTTATTTCAGAGTTAACTCAGACATCATGAAAAACTTAAAAGTAGACAAGTAAAGTTAAAATTATAAAAATGAAAATGGTGCCATTGAAAAGTATTCATGACTTGAACCTTAAATGCTCTTTTTACTCAAAAAAGGGATGTGTTCTTTGATATTTGTAGTTTAAAAAATTGAAACACTTCCTTACATGACATTGAAATATATGTTCCATTAAAAAACTGGAAATTATTTTTACTTGAGAAAAAGAAATATTTTGCACTAAACTCCGTCCAAGGATTGCTGAAATGTCATAGTTACCAAATATTTCCCGAACTGTCGATAATCAAGACAAACAATTATGCATAGTTGAGACATGGAAACAAGAATACTTTGCGAACACAGCTACGGAAATAAAGAGCACATAAAGGGGTAGTTAAAGAGTTTTATTGGTACTTGTTCTGCTGAGCTAGCTATAAATGACCAATAAGACGCATTTTAAATTTATATCAACCAATGTAAAACCAGTCTAATCTACCCATTTATTTTATTAGTATTTAAACTGAACGAGAACAGAAGAATGTCAATTGAAAATAGTTATAGCAGTTTATTGCCATTCAGAATATATATACATATGTAAATATTAAGCGCGTATTCTTAAAGCAACTTGACAAAAAAAACTCTGTAGACCCGAAGGATGCCCTCCGGGGCAATTCTGCGTAATTGCCAAATTCTAAAATGGCGAACCAGTGCCCTTATACATGTAAAATATCAATATTTATTTATTATTTCTATGTATGTATATGTTCGAACATTTTTAATTTCTGACACTAATTTCAATTTTATACAACTTTCGCAGTATTACCTATAAGATTTCTGTACTGTGACCTTATATACCTTGCAGAATACTGTGCATGTTTGTATACGCAGTGTTTTGCATAAGTTGCGACAAAGAAAGCAAACAAAAAAATCGCCCAACCTACACACCTTTTTGTCGCATTTAATACAAAAGACCCTGTATATGTCTAGCAAATAAAAAATTTCAATTGATCTTAAATATCATACCATTTTATATAAATTGAAACTTTATTTTTTGCAATAATAAATGGAGAATTAAATGCTTCGCACAAATTATTTTTTCAATTTTAAATACAAAGGTCAACTATTATCATTCTCTACAAGCCTCATACTGAGCTGAACACGCAATAAAAAATGGAATAATCTGGTGTTGCATGCAGAACAAAAAATGCAATCGAAAATACTTGTACTTGTATTTGTACTTGTATATATACTAATTTTTTACTTCCTAGATTTTATTCTTTGTAAAATTTGTCAAGATTTTTTTTTTGACCAGGTACTCGATAAAATATGTAACCAAAAGTAGCCATGAGTAGGTAACCTGAAAAGGTTTATTCAACTATAGTATTTGGAAATATGCAAATTCTTAAGTTATCGATCTATTCCAAATGGGATAAGATATGTGGGAAATCTTACAGTTGCTTGCCCTACAATTAATCAACATAAACATAATTTTTCAAATAATTTTAAATTGTTTAAATTAGGTGAAAAGTTGAATACACACATTCAATTTCGTACATGTAATTTCGATTTTTGTAATGCATCAAAACTTCAAGTACATATAATTATTCTGCATTCGAAATTATTCAAACGTATTTAACTGAAATGAAAAAAGCTATTAAATTAAAAAAAAAATCTAAGAATGCATTTTAATTTTAAATTCTTCTAAATGATTTTCCTTAAAATCAAATTCAAACCAAATCGAGTTTTATGATGATAGAATTAACCAGTTTTTTTTAGAACATCTAATATTAAAAAAAAAAAAATGACATGACTTAAATGGACAATAACAACTTAAATGATCTAATTCTTTAATTCTGTTTGAGAAGATTGCTTTAATGGAATTCAACCTTGGGCACCCACTTAATTCAATTTTTCCATAATAAAAGCAGAATTTTATCACAGGATTCCTCTTAATATTAAAAAAAAAAAAAACAACATTTAAATACATTTTCAGTCAAATTAATACACAAAAAATAAAATGCACGACTGGGTCGCACGATATTGCTCTTTTAAGTCTTAATATTTTAAAATATAAAATTTAAAATATATAAAATAAAATTTTATAATTAGTTATGGAAGTCTATTTTTTATGTCACCTCCCAAAAGCGTACATAGTTAAGATTAAAATAGTAATAAGTGAAAACAAAAATATGAAACATATAGCACCAGATTCCACACACCCATGGAACTTACAGTTTAGACTGGAAAATTGTTAAAAATTCAATATAAATAATAAGAAGTAAATTGATCAAACAATCCCTGAAATTCATTTGACACCACCGAGTGGTGTACATCTTTAACAAATCTTAATTTATGGGAAAACAAATTTTAAAATCGTTGGAAAAAAATATTTGTTGGGATGCAAAAGCTTCAAAACATTTTTAAGAAAAAAAATTGGTAGGTACTCGATGTTTTAGTAATTATTATTATCAAACTTTCAAAATTGATAGGTATCCAATATTATTTCAACTTACTAGAAATGCTACAAAAAATGTTCATTAAAATGGATTGAACAGATAATGAGATAGTCGAAAACGAAATAAAAAAAATGGTTGTATCTACCATTAAATGGTAATGGATTAATACAAAAATGTATTGTTCCAATAATATGGTAGATGGTACTCACATAAAATTTTTAATCAAAATCGTAAGAGTAATTTTTGAAAAGAATGAGATTTTTCTTAACGATTTTTAAACACTTGTATGGTAGGTAGCGTTATTCTTGGTTATAAAAATAATTTGTGTTCAAAATCTGCTAGATAAAGTGAAAAAAACGGTTAGGTGGGAAGTTTAATAAAAATGGACAAAGCCGTTTTCGAATTATTAAGTTCTCAAAAATAGTTAAGCTAACTTCTTAAAAAATAAAAAATTGAAAAATATGGGATACAGTACTTTTAAAACCTTTCGAAACACTCTATTAAAAATTGATTTAAATTAGTCGAGAAAATAGAAAATAAAAAAAAGATTTTATGGGATATTCAGTAATTGCTAAAAATAATTTTACGGCAGGTACAGTTATTTTTGATCTAAAAAATTGCCCAAGAAATACTAGATATTAAAGATTGAATTGAGATTCGACTTCAAAATCTCGACTTCGATTTTTTTACGAATCCATAACTTGCCATACTTATTATTTCGCAAGTAAGAATATGATTGGAATTATCGAATAATATCGATGTGCAAGTACAATATACAATTTTAATTCTTATAATTTATTAACATATTACACACTCTTAAAAGGATTAAACTTTGTATCTTCCCAAGTCAAAGTAAAAAATGCGACCCGGAAGTTGAGATAATCCAAGCATATCTCGATCATAAATCGAACCAAGGTCAACAAGTTGCAAGGTGCAAGGAAACCCGACCAGATTAAGTGCATTTAATAGCCCACGAGCGGACTCTTTACTCTATAAATATATAAGCTCTCAGATACAACAATAAATCTGTATTATATGTATATGTAAGCTCTGAAGAACTCCAGACAAAGAATGTTATTGTTTAGTTGACAGAATATTTGGTTTTTTTTTTTTACTATTATGACGTTTTTAAAGCCATAATGATTCATAAAAATGGCACACACTGATTTTTATTTATTTTTTTTTATTTTATGCAAATGCCATGTTCTTCGTTCAGACTTTAGATAGTTTATTATTTCCCAATAGATAGAGTCTTAAAAAAACTCGTTTTTATGTTTAGATCGAACGCATGGCATAAATTGATCTAGAAATGGAAAGTAAAAAATGTCTATGAATTTTTGAAAGCGATACATGTTTATTTTTTTTTTTTTTGGAAATGCTTAGATGATAAATGCTTAAGACAAGCTTCAAATCAACTATAAAATTTGTTTTTTTACTGTCCTACTATCAAAAGCGTGTATCAAGTATTTAATTCAGATTTATTTATTTGGTTTTTTAAACGCTGGTTTAATAAAGTTAAGATTAAAATAACAGATTTAAGCATTAAATTTCCTGTTAGCATGCTATACATATTTCAAGTTACCTACATAATATTTATGATGAAATCTTCTTATATATTTGATATTTTTAATAGAAAATTAATCAAATTTTTATATAAGTATGTGGCTTCCTGAAATCATAAGAAAAGACAAATTAATCATTCATTGAGTATTTTTTTTTTAGTATTTTACAAAAGAATTCTTATAAGATTTTGTTCTAAGAATACGGAATCATCCCTGAAAGCCAATAATTTATGTATTTAAAATCTAATCACAAATGACCACATTGCAAAACAAAACAAAACAAAAAACTTGGAAAAAAACAAATGGACATAGTTTTTAAAAGTAAATTCATTTAAGAACTGTACATAGTTTTCCATTGCAAGTTTTTTGTTATTTTCATGTACAAATACGGCAATATCATGAACAACATTAATTTGTTTGTGTCAAATTTGTGACCAAAAGTTTTTTAAAGAACAAATTACAGTCACTTTAACATTGGTGTTATGTGATCACTATACAAACCAAAAGAAAGATGTCTCCCATTAAATTCAATTTGAGAACTCATCCACATAGTGTCAGAATTAGAAAAACATAATTTTTAGGTGATGAACACAAAAATCAATTTGTCAAATAAATTTGTAAGTTCAAAGTCAAAGAAGAAAACTAACCCGCTCCCCCAAAATTATGTGAAACCAGAAAAATTAAGCACTAAGATAAATCAGAGTCTGGATGAAGTTAAATAGTATTGAAATAAATCTTCTACAGGTGGGCTATAGGAAGGAGAGATAACACAGAAAATTCGACCGACATGTGAAGCATAGAGTACCTTTATTATCTAGAGAACCGACTTCAGGGATTTTTCTCTTTCACCCTAAAAGCAGGACTGAGAGGATTTCATCTACAAGGCTGAGCGTTTGGTAGCTGCCCAATGCAGCCGCACCAATGGAACCACATCAATCTACTGATAATTTTATGGATTTTAGCTCAGTTTTGCTGAAATAAATTGGATATGTCGTTAAGACACTTAAAAAATCGATGCGTTGTATTCATGCTTTAAGCATATTAATAAAGTAAAATTTTTAAATAATTAGTCAACAATTAGACAACAACAAAAAATTGAATCTAATAGTAGAAGCAAACCCTAAGAACCACCATTTACATCCACCAAATTCAGTAGCCCACTTTTACACAAAGTACATATTTTGACAGATGAAAGGAACTAAAAAAAACCTAATAATAAGAAGTAATCTGTCATTTTGCCGAGCTATAGGAAAGTGTTTCCGGATTTTAAAACATTAAAATAACTCATTAAAAAGGTAAAATAAAAGTTCAAATAGTGAATACTAGCAATACTTTATTTTAAAAATATAAAACAAAATGCGGTGCTGCGTTAAATCGTGTAAAATCACCTATAGTATGAAGTTTACAATATTTTCATATCACGGGCTGATTGTGTCTCATATTCCACATCAAGTCATATGAAGTGATGTTTTTTATGTAAATCATTATCTTAGAATACTTTTCATTTGATATTTCATAGCATTTTGCTATAAAAAAGCAAATTGATTGAAATTATACGTTAATCACGTTAATTTTGCTGAAACGCAAATTAAGCGCCCGTAGTGCAGAGTAATTTTATTTACTTTATGTGGAATATGAGACAAACTTTAATAGGTGTTTTTACATGATTTAACGCAGCACCGCATGTAGTTTATTTTATTTTTTTTTAATGAAGTATTGCATTTATTCACTATATATTTACTTTTATTGCACGTTTTTATTGAATTTAATAAACTTTTTTACTATATTTTAGTTATTTAAAATCTCAAAACAAATTCCTCAAAATCACAGCTAAAAATTTCTTTGGGCGCCCCACCATTTAGCAGACACACTGCACGCCTACCCTGTGTCAATGCATTTGTGTCTATTTCTTCAACTAAGAAAAAAACTATATTAACTGCGAATATTTTGCTACTGATGCGATTTTGTATCTCTATCAACAATTCAAACGTATTCACGGACAAGGAATTCAAGAGAGTTTTCTCTTACTGTGCTCAAATAAAATTAACGGGTGTTTTAGGCAAGGGGGGCTCTCTAGATAATATAATTATTCTATGATGTGAAGCCTGATGATAGAAATACATTTTCAGCACAAAATACATATAGGATGAGTTAAATAATGAACAAAACAAACTCGAATAAAATTAAAATTTAAAATCAGTTTAATTTTCACTTTTTGAATTATAAGGCTCATAAAAGAATGAAGAGGAAAGATTTTCTTTACAAAATTCTTATTAGTTTTAATTATTAAGTTATTAAACAAGAAGATTTATTTACTTATTTATTTATTTCGCTTACTTCAAGCTGGCTAGGCAAAAATAATAATGTGGTATACCTATCCTCACTTAAAATTATTGAACCTTCTATAGGATAATGTGTTTAAATTAATCCGAAAAACACGAAAAATTCTCAAAGTAAAATTGTGTTTTTGTAAAAACTTAATGTGATTTTTACAATTCTAATTTCAAAATTCAATGAAATATTTCAGGATTTTCAAAAATAATATATATATGAGTACACTTACTACCCCAACAATTCTCTTAAATTATATCAACAGATTTCTTAGAAATAAATTAACATCGGCGGCGCCGGCGGCGACAACATGACGCTGGGGTTGGTTTTAAAATTTGTTTACAAAAAAAAATTAATTTTAATTTGCTAAAACCAATCGATATTATGGTTTCATTAATATTTAAATAAGACTACAGTCATTAAAACAAGAATAAAATATATATT
Source organism: Epistrophe eligans (assembly GCA_951394125.1). NCBI lineage: Eukaryota > Metazoa > Arthropoda > Insecta > Diptera > Syrphidae > Epistrophe > Epistrophe eligans. The sequence continues at coordinate 93,926,514 of OX596030.1, read as the reverse complement.
TAAACAACAACAAGAAAGAATTAACAAATTTTAAATACTTAATTGAATTAATAAATTTAAAATGCAATAATAAAATTAATTTTCGAAATAAACTATATATGAACAGATTGGTAAATAAATAATGTTATAAACAAATATTTAGAAAACAATAAAACCTACATTGGGAACGGAAAAGACAGATCGTTTTAATAAAATAAATAAGTAAAATCCCTGGGGACTAACAACTTTCTGTGGAAACCAAACGGCTATGAGAAGAGAAGCATTTTTTCATGACAAGGGATATTCTTTGAGGATTGATAAAATTTTCTCAAAAAGTACTAACCCGCCAAAAAATTTACTATATGTTTTTTTTTAGATGATAGATAAGCTGGGAAATCGAACCTCAGATTTTCGGCATAAAAATCCCACGAACTAACCATTACACCACTACTACTACAGACAAATCTTGTTATTTTTTTAAATTACCAAATTTACGTCTAATCAAACTGATCTTTTTTTAAAGGGCCTTTAATAGAGATTCTACACTATTTTGTAATTCTGGCAACCAAATTCAAAGTAATTTGGAGCTTCACCAAATTTAACATATTGTTAGTTTGAAGGTGTGTTGATCCTAGCCTGACGTTAAGCTGTGACTTTGTAACTTTCAGGGTCAATAGCAGTAGTCATGGCTTGGTTTCATTTCTCATGTGCCGTATGACCATAAGCGTAATGTTCTCCGATTGGCGACGATCCAATTAACGAAAACCTTGTGAAATATTCAAAGAGAATCAGGTTTATGTGAACCATATTGCAACTAGACTAACTGCCTGAACAGAATGGAGACGAAGCTGCAACTGGAGCTGCTGGAATTGCTGTCAAAATATTCAATATACACAAATTTTATGTTACGGACACAACGCAACGCAACTGCAAACGTAGATGCAGGCGGTGCCGTAAGAGTAAGAGTTCACCAACATCTAATTTTTCACGTGCAACACTTTTGACGTTTAATTTATATATTTCTTCATAGAAATTGAAACGTCAAAAGTGCTTATTTTTTTCGCGAAAAGAAATTAGTAATTACAAGAAAACTATCGCAAACATAAAAAGGGAATAATAAGGCCGTGGTTGTTTTTTTTCTTTAAAATATAAAAAAAATCTGTACAGCTGCATTGTGGGCACTTAAAAAATAGCACGTACGGTACTTTTTCACAGCTTTTCCAACTCTAGTTCCAGTTGCAGCACTCTATAGTATTCAGGCTGACTTTATACGACTGACAAGTGTCCATATTTTCTGCTCCTATGCTGCTTATCCACATTTTTTTATCATAAAACTCCTTCATAACAATAAATGGGTAAAATATAGTAGCAATACGAGACAAACGTTTTATTGTCCCAGTAAACTGAAATTTTTTGCACAGACTATGATTTTTATAGCAATGATTTACATACTTTGCCTTTATATAATGCAGCACTTTGAAAAGACAGAAAAGATATCAGTTATAATAAAAAATTAAAAATAAATTCATACCAGAAAATTAACCTACATTTTTTTCTCTCAAAAGGCCTATGAAGTGTTACAATGCCGACTTTTATTAAAAAAAAAAAAAAAGTTTCATTGCAAAAATCTACAATGCTTCTTCCAATATTTGTGTTAACCCACGCACGAGGAATTGTTTTTTTTTTTTAATTTTATATTCAACCATCAGGCTCAATCAGATAAATTTTATCAGCACTTAAAGCCTTTTTCATATATATACTGCATTTAATTTACACGACAGTGCATAAATGTATATAAATAGCCTTCGAATAGAGCTTCCGGCCTACAATTCTGCTTAACATTAAAAACACCTACTGCAAATATAAATATAATAATGATGATGGGATTTACCTCTTAGTGTTGTAAAATAATTTTAAAATTCGTAATAAATTAAGAATGATAAAAATTCCATTTTAAAATCTGAATCATTTTTTTATATCATCCTTTCACAAAAACTAGAAGTTAAATGTCGTCAATATAATACTTAGTCATTTTACCAGTAAATATTTATATATTAACAAATTAAATTGCTATTAAATTCTAAGGACTTTAATCGCATCAAAACTTTAACGTGTGGGGCTTAAAAGAAAATATATTAAATTCGTACATTTCTTCCAACTGTTGCAAAAGTGAAAAACGAACTTGGCCAACCTTGACCTTGGATGATCCCACATAAGCTTGTCAGCCAAAAGATTGCTGACCTGAATGGCAAAAAAAAAATTGAGTTCAAAAAGAAATGTAACAAAAAAAAAAAAAAATCTTTTGTTGTACCCAAGTGTCCCATTATAAAAACCAAAATATGCAGATATAAACTAATTTTTTTGAAGCAACAACTTGTTTATAAAATTGTTGCTTCTTTTAAGACAAAAAAATGTTCAAGTTTCTTGATTCAATTTTTTTTTTGAATTAATATAATAATTTGTCAAGTATTGCTTTTAATATATATATTAATATAAATAAAATTGCATTAATTCGAAATGTATGTAATTTTAATTCAGTTCGATGTTATTGGAGTGTCAAAGTTGGTATCCTTGAAAATTATTGTTGGCTTTGATTTAATTGTAAATATATTTATATACATATAAATGTCCATCCTGCAGTGTCATTTAGTTATAATATTGTGGTTGATTGCACCTTGCAGTCAAAAATCTGGATTCAATAAATTAAATTTTGATGTAGCTTATAGGTAATTTATATTTTCTTTAATATTTTTGATTTTTATTTTGCGGCCAAATAAACTCTCAAACTGATAAATTTTATTTTTTAAAGACATCATAATTTCAAACTTCCCCATATACAATTAGCCCGGGAATGATAGATTCTAGGATCAAAAACATTAATCCTAAATTCTAATGATTGGTGTATCCACGTGGAATTTCAACTTCTATAGTAGCTTTCCCTATCCCTGCTCTTACTAAAAAAAAAAAATGAATATCTCTAACTTGTGTGTAGAATTCATAAGCCGCTGAATTTTGCTCTTTTCAACCACAAAAACAATGGTTCAAATTTAGGGTACTTTCAATTATGTATTGCATATGCTTACGGCTTCAGAATAAAACTCTACACTTAAATCCAGTTGTGTCAGATTCAAGTCTAATTTTATTGGGTAACCAAATTAACCTAAAGATCTATTTGTTCTTACGTCTTTCTGGTAAAACTTGTAATTTTCTCATTCTGATTTCTTCTGATCACATTTTCTACGAAACCTGCGAAATAGGAAATACCCCTTCATTTGTCAATCATTTGGATGACGAATCCTATTCGAATACAAGCCTAATAAACGTCAATGTTAACAACGCACGATGACAAGGGATTCACTAAAATAATCGTAAATTTGTCTGGTTCCGGTAAATTTTAAATTTTTATTTTCAAAAAATTTTAAATATTATGATCTTGACTAAATTTAATCATATTTATTTTTAGAAATGTCTCCAATAAAAATATTAACCGCAGAAAGTTATTAATTTAAAAATTCCATATCCATCACTATATAATTATATTGAAATCAACACGATTTAGACCAGCATCAGACGATACGATGAAGCTTCTTAAAAAATAAAACAACTTTTAAGTAATACCTATTATTAATAGGACATAATATTCATTTGAATAAAAAATTATTATATTTTATTATTTAGCCGTAACAGGTTGTATATTGTGATGAAATGTGTTATACAAAAGAACCCCATTCAATTTAAAAAATTACCCACTTATCGTGAAATACTTATCGTGCTGGAATTTAAAATGTCCTGTTGTTTATTAGAAGTCAATGTATATATATATTATTTTTTAAATATTTGAGCTTCTGTTTTTTTTTTAATTAAACACAAGTTATTTTGCATAATATACAAGATATTTCAAAATATAAAATAGCAAATTCAATTATGAATTTTTCAATAAAATTATGTAAATTTTTTTTTAAATTTGATGAGTGTTTAAGATGTTTTACAGTTCTTATAGAACTTAGAACCCTGGTTTCACAAGGAATCATCAGAGAAAGTTAAGATAGGTGTGATTGCATTTCTTCATTTGTTTTAGAAATCCAACCGCACTGATATCTTTCTTCCAGTACTAAAAAAAGGGGAATACATTTGTATACTTACGTGAAATTTTTGTTATGCTATTAATGAAAGATCGAACGCACCAGAGACCGTAAATATTCCAAAAAATATATATTCTGATACGTAAAATGTAGGTGCAGCAGAAGTTGAAGTTGTGGTGACACTTCTACTTCAAAAAAGGGTATGGATACAACTTCTCATTGTGTACTTTACCAAGTAACTTAAATCTACTGTCACAAAATCAAATCTACTCTACGCTGGTATATACCCTACCCTTTAAGAATAAAATTGGATGAACTGAACGAAAAGAAATTAGACAACTAAGAATTATGTTTACTAATAGGAATAATTTAGAAGATCATTTTTACCCCTCCTGACTTTTCAGAATGACTCAAATTGCACACAATCGAAATTGATGTATCGTTATCAATAAGAAACGTGGCATTTTCTGAAGGAATATTCACTTATAGGCAATGTAAAATTTCACCGTCTCAAAAACACAATTTGCGTTGTCCCGATTACTAGCAAATTTGGAGAAACAGAGTTATAGAGATCAACCCAAGCTGAATTTTTTGTTTATTGCATCACACCCAAGCTTATTTTGCACATGCATAATCAATTAAAGTATAAATTCAGCCTTTAATAGGTATCTTTACAGTTATCACACTTAATTTTGGTAATTTTATTTTTGTTTGTTATTTTATTTTGCTACAATTTTAACGTACTTAAGCCACATTCTTGCTAAAGGCATAAGTACCATACCATGTTATTTAACAAAATTGATCCAATTAAAAATTTACAGTACATATAAAATTTATTTTATCTGAACCAATATATATCGTTTATAGTCCATTTTTATTAAATATACACTGCGAGTTCCTTGTTTGAAGCCATTTCTTTCCATTCCAATTTTTCTTCTATTTGGAATTTTTAATCGGAAAATTTTACTACACCTTAATTAAGTATGTACTAAATATTTCCCAGAGTCAAAGCCAAGAAAGTAGAGGTGAAGTTTGGAAGATCTATCGACTTCTTTTCGGTTTGCTTGATTTTTTTGTTTTTGGTTTGAGAGTCAACAGTTCTTTGAATGAACCTATATACGTTTTTTCCTGCTACGACTACCATTTTTGTGACTTTTTTTTTATTTAAAATTGAATGTAAAATAAAATTTTAAACTTTCTTTTAAATATTTTAAATTTTTGTCGGAAAAAAATCTATATTGGATATATTTTACTCACTATTTTTGCAATTAATTCATAGAAATACAAAATTTCTATGGATTTTCCAAGTCTCCTTTTTAACTTTATGTTAGTTTTTGAAAATATGTACACTAGGTTTAGTATAAATATTTCAAAAAATAGAACTTCGCGAAAAATGATTCTGAAAAAAAGTGTTCTAAAACAAGTGACTCGTAGTGTATATTAAGTTAAAACTATAATTATTTTTACTATGCTATATAATTCTAAGTAGAAATTAATTTATTCCATTCAACAAATCTCCAAAATCTTCTATATATGGGTGTATTAGTAAATATTTGTTGTTAAATAAAAATAAAAAATAATAAAATTAACCTGATTGTCCAAAAATCAAGAACTTCGTTATAAATGTCAATGATAACATGCTAAAAAAATTTGGTTTAAAATTAAAGGTATTATTGCATCAATGTTGGTTGATGTTTTTTTTTTTTTTTTTTTTCTGTTGTCTTGTTTAACATTTGAAAGTAGAATATTTATAAAAAAAAAAAAAAAAAAAATAAATTGGATATTCATATTCAGACGACATCTAGTCATAATCTTTTTTCCATCAAATATTAACCTGTCTGAGTTCGAGTGGTGTCAGCAACATCAATGAAAAATACAAAAAGTCAATAACCTGTATAACTTTAGTGATGCGGTTTAAACTAAATATTTGAATGATTAATACAAAATAATCTGTAATCCAATATTTCCAAATTTAAGTAAATCATTGCATTAAGGAAAAGTTATTCAGAAAATCCCCCCAAAAAAACAACAATCTGGCAAAATCAGCAGTCAAGGTTATGGAATTTCCATTTAACTATAAAAATTAAAAAATTAATACAACTAAATTACTAATTAATTTTGTTTACGGTTTCTCATCGATAAACATTCTTTTTCTTTTCTTTACGTGCTAATAATACCGGATTCACTTTTTGGTACAATGAGGATGAATGAAACAACAAAAACTACAACGTCGCCGCACCGCCGCCGCCGCCGGACGTCCTCACTGGCGCCAAATTAATATGTCGGTGGTATTTCTTTAAAAAAAATTTTTAACCGACACCATATTGACACTCTCCGTGGTGACGATTAATTTTATTTTTGTTTATTCATTTTGTTTTTTTCTTTTTCTTTTTTTTTTCTCAGCTACAATGGAATTTTTTAATAATATAAAAATTGGTGCCTTGAATTTTTTGACTTAATAATAAAAAAAAAGATATCAACAAACCTATTGATCGACATTGATGGGGTGTTTATGTTATTATAATATTTTGTTATGAATTTTATACATAAATAAACGAAAATCATACGAAACAGGAAAATTGGAAGCAAATTTCAGACTATTAAATAATATTTGCATAGATATTAAAATTTTTGTTTATAGTAACGATTTATGTGGATTTTTGCGTAATACATAAGATATGAGATTTTGGTAGAAGTCTGGTAGAAGGCTCGGCACCAACAAACTCAGGAAGTATAATATATGAACTAGTTTTTTTTTTTTTAAACGACTCTAGTGAGAAAGTATTGACTAAGGTATTTGAAGAGACTTTAAACTCTTGAAGTAAAGAAAAACCTCCAGAAAGTTGATCTTTTGTTTCTTCCGTTTATTATAAAGTTGAACAATCAAATTCCTATAAAATTAATACTTTTATTAAAAGTGATTTTAAGAATTATAATATATTTTAATCCAAGTAAAACAACAACATGATGCTGGTTTAAACAAAAATTTTTAATTTGTTAAATACCAACCATATTCAAAGCTTCAATGTGGTTCCACGTTTGCACGTAATTCGAACATTTTTCTACTCAAAATCTTTTCAATTAGCTGAGCAAAGCCCAAACTTTGTCCAATAAAAAATTAGATACCATCATGCCTCTTAAATATTTTCAATTTTTCGTTGTACTACCAGTCTTCTCAATCCTCTACAAAATTTCCTCATTCTAAGACAAAGTATATTCCATGTCATTATTAACAATTCTAAGAAAAAGGAGGAATGCCACGCCTTCTGAATGGAAAATCTCAAGTTTATAATTTTGTTCCTTTATATACACCCTACAAGGCCTATAATGTTGCGAAATAATAAGATTCTATGGTTTCGGGAAGTGCTCCATAATTTTAAATATAATTATGTCAGTCGGTCAGCTACAGCTTTCGCGATCCGTGATGGAGTACTTTATTTCAGTCTAAGCTTAGCAAATATATCAAATTTGAAATTTCTAATTTATTTTGGGACTGAAGTTAGAAGAGGGTCAAAAACAACTTAAGTTTGTTACTGTAAAAATGGTTAGAGCCGAAAATTTGACCTTTGATTTAAGTGGCTGGTAAAACTTCCGTTATGTATTTTCATGAGCCACTATACACTTATAACTTAATCATATGTATATAACAGACCAACTGTTTAAAGTACAGTTAGAGCAAGAGTATTTTATTACTTCTTGATAAAACCAAGTAAAGGCGGTGTACCACAGGGATGTCTCATAGGACCAATACTGTATTTTGTATGTATAATAAAGTTATTCCAGTGGATAACAATATGCGCACCTTTTGCAGATGATACTGCGATATTGATGCTTGATAAATGCATTCTGATTGTAGGAAAGTAATGCAAAATACAATTAAAAATTAGGTTAAATAAATTAAAATTATTATAAAGTTGATATTTTTATTCGTTCACGAGATATCATATGGTGAACAAATATATATAGAAATATGCCGACATTTTTGATTCAACAAATTGCTGATATTTTTAAACCTGATAGAGGGTTATTACAAAAGCTAATAATGATCAATTTATTATAGTCAAAAATTTTTCAGGCATCGTCAGCTTTCCAAAACGCAAATACCTACACAATTTTGTATAAGTTTGGATCTGTATAAAATTTTAATGTACCTTAATAAGAAGACAAATTTCCAGAGCTGTAACTTTGGACTTCAATATCTTCAAAAATATATATCAAAATGTTTGAAATTCTATTTTCAGTTGATGACGCAAGATGATTTCATTGCCCTGTCCTGTTAAGTTTCCCGCTTAAACCAATAATTTGGGTTAAACTAATCAATTTGAGTTTTCCACAATGACGGATTTGCCCAGGGTCATGTCGCAACATAAGCCTTTTTAATGGTCCTCTTTTCGTTATGAAACAAAAATCAGCTATTCTTTATTTCGTTCCACAAAATTGTACTAACTTTCCTGTACTAAAATTTGAAATTTGATATTGCGATATCTTCTATATATATTTTATTTGTTTTTTTGTGGAATTAAAATTTATAACAATTGACCAGTATTAAATAGCAAATGAGGATATTTGCTCTATAAATAAATTTAAAAAAAAAAAACAGTGATTCCTTTTGTCAAATTTAAAATAAAAGAGATATATACTTTCGAATTGTTGATAAAACCTGAACTAAAAAAGTTGTTTTGAACATTTAAAATCAAAGTAATTCATTTTAAATAGGTTAATTGGATTAATCGTGAATTTATTTTATTTTATTAGAGCTCTTTATTATTATTTTTATTTTATCCAAAAGCTGGTTTCATTGATTTTATTGACTATAATTTTGCAATTAAAAAACAAACAAGATATTTTTAGAGATATTTTCTTTAAATTTTACAATATATAATATCATGAAAATATAGCAATGTCTGTTTATAAAGAGTAATTGTTGAAAAAAAAATAATAATGTTACAAACAAACAAATACATCGATTTATTTGTTTTATAATTTTATTATATAATTCACATTTTTCAAAAAATGCAGGTAGGTACTTCGTTTTATTGGAATTTTTTTTGTTTGCTTCGCTTTTTGTATGTGTTCAGCATCAGAGAATAGAAGTGAAAGTTCTTAAAACGAACTCTAGTGTGTCCCTTCTGTCGAACTAACTCTAACCAATCTGCAACATTATTTTAAAGGAGGGCCAAAGTATTTACATTTATATCGCTTGTAGTATGTTAAATATATTTTTTTATAAAAATAAATGCCTTTTTAGTTTAAAATTTATTGTCACTTCTCTATAAGCTTCCTTGGCCTATCAAATCCACTTTTTTAAGATCTTATTTTTTAAATTTTGACGAAAAATCAAATTAAAAAAAAATTCCACCTGTCCTGTTGCAGTTTTACATAAAAAAATAATTTTGTGGATAAAAGGTTTGCAAAAAATTATCTTATAAAATTCACTAAATAAAAGCAGAAAACTTGAATAATACAAAAATTTACCTTTTATTTTCCTAATTATTATTTTTTTTCATCATGCCTGGAAACTTCATCAAATTGGTTAAGCAATAAAGGTTTGTTCGAGATTGCAACTTGAATAGTAAAAAGTGGGCGTGGTAAACAAAACTTTGTGTGAAGAAATTCTTAAAAAGAACATTATCGAAAAATTTTATTTGAAACACCAAACAATTTTTTTTTACTTGAAAAAAAAAAGATGGATGATTTTGCGACAGCTAGAAAAGAACCAGGGTCTAATGACAACTCCTAACTGTTCTTGTGTGTGTTGTTAGTTTGCAGGAAGATAAAGGCACTTTTTTATGACAAGTGACGTACTCTTGGAGAATTTTGTCTCGTTAGAGACGTCAACATGACAAGATCTCTGCACAGTTTTCTTCTCTTAATGACGAACTTAAAATAATGAAATAATACTTAAAAAATAAATACATTCAATCTCGTAGTATCGTCGCGTCTTTTATTTAATTTTTCGAACTTCTGAAGCAACGTGACGACGAAAAGTGCTTTGTTATGTATTATTCCGTTATTTTATATTCGTGATTAAGAGAAAATGTCTGCTAAGAGATTTCATCAATTCGAAGTCTCGATGTCTCCTCGCATTGTTAATCAGGAATAAATCAGGTATCAGTTTTTTAATTCTTGGTGACGTGACGTGACGTGACGTGGCGAGACGAGAGGCAGGTTTGATTCAAGCTTTGTATCATTTGAAATTGATTTTTAATAAAGCACTGCTACGTAGGAAATTCATCAAGACTGATTCAAAATACGGCATTAAAACGAGACGTCGTCAGCAAGACGAGATATCTTTTACACAGATTGTATAACTATTTTTTGGACTTCTCCTTTATCGTATTTTTAGGCTTTTAAAACATTCTTTATATTCACATTAGAACCAAATTAACTTTCTGTACAGAGCAAGTCCAAAAACCCGGGTTTAAAATGCTGAAGATTGCGGAAAAATTAGGGGTTAATTCAGTTCCCAAACGCCAAGCTTATGTTCACAACCAAAGTAAATTACATATTATGGTAAGCATCAGTGTAAAAAAGTTCCGCATTGATGTATTCGAATCTATCTCAGTGTCTTCTATTGATATGTGATTGTTTTCTCTTTTTCGCACTCCTCTAGTTTAAATACAAAATTTTATTTAAGTCAATTAGTATTTGTAATTTATTTACACAGCCGTAATTTTGTGTCCAATTTTTATTTAATTTCAAATAAAAATGCAATTTTATATTATTTTAAGTGGAACCGTATAACTATTGGTTTACCCAGTAATTCAAGCTTACCAAATATTCTTGCTTCTAATAAATACGACAATAATTAAAAGTTCAAAATACATTAAGAATTTTTTTATTTCCTTAAATGGGTTTAATATTCGTTTTATTTTTTTTTTTTTTATTTTTGTTATAATTTGTTAAAATTTATTAACACATTTAATTTTGCATGGCAAATTTTATAAACGTTCATTAACCTGTCACCTTTTGCTTAAGACATTTTAGAGTACATATGTACATACATATATAAAAGTTTAAATCCTTTTGGCCACGTTTTGTCTCGTTGACCGTTGACTGGACTTGAATTTTATTGTTAAGATACTAAATAAAATTTGTGATCTCATTATTGAATAACAGGGGGTGGTTTGGTTAAAGGCTCAATAACCTTATCAAAGTGTTTTATTGAAAAAATGGCTCCAAGTTTTTTTTCAATAATTAGAAGATCTTACAGCAATAAAAAATAAGATCAAGAAAATGAGTAAACCAAATTAAATTGAAATTTTTTATTGCGATTTGTTTTGAAAAAAAAGAAATCACAAATTTTAATTAGCAAGACAAGATGACTTCACATCTATGGTAATTTGAGCTAAGCTACTGTGAACATTTAAAACAAATGAAAGAAATTCCTGAAGAAGTGAATTGAGTTAAAAAAAAAATAATACAGAAACACTTAACTGAAACCTTTAAAAATGCATTTAATAAAATTCTATCTTAATATATACCACAAGAAGTTTCATCAATTCATTATCAAGCTAATCATCATCATGGCTTAAGCTACATCATCAACACTCCCGGCTTTTACAATGAAAAAAGATTTTAACGTGACAGAATGGGTAAGGCATTTAAGTTTGATCACGATTAATAATTGCAGATCAACTAAACCATAGCAAATAAAAGTCAACAAAGAATTTCCATAAAGTTCAATGTCTACCACCAAGAAGGTTAACCGTCAAGCTGATCATAATAATGCTAATGATGATGACTGTTAAAGAATTTCTTTTGAATATAGAATTAAAAAAAAAAAAAAAGAGGAAATCCCATCCATATTACGAAGGTGTGTTTTATAAGATGATTTATTTTTAGGTGCATTATTCACATAATAAAACAGTTTAATGAAATATCTTATGGAATTTTATACGAAACTTCTTTTGTAATAGAAGATTTTTTGTGACGTTTAGGATATGAGGAAGTCTTTAGGATCTTTTTGATTGATGCGAAGTATTAGCAATGATTAATTTTTTTAAAAGATAAAAGAGTTTAAATAAACTTTTAAAATAGTTAAATTATTTAATAATATTAACTTACAAAAATAGACATTTCATATTTAGAATTTAAATTATGCAGGCAGGTACGTATACACTTAAAAGCCAATCTGGGGTTTTTTGTTGGGTGTTTTGTTATGAGAATCTTAATTTGTAATATATAATATATAATGCTGACAGTGAAAAACGCGAAAAGTTGTAGCAGAACTTATATTAATCTTTTTCTGGTACGATTCTACATCCTGGACTTGTTTAAATATGTTTCAGAGAGCAAGCTACATTTCGTAGAATTAATTTCTTTATCATTCATTGTTGAAAAAGTTATATATTATATAAACAAAGTTTATTGAAGAAAGACTGTGGTATGAATAAAATGTTACTTTATTTATTTTTATAGTCAACTTACGGTTTTTTTTTATGCAAACAAATCATTCATTTCAGTCAAATTTGTTACGTTTTGTTAAAGACTTTATCAAAAAACTTCAGGGGTTTGTTTTGTTCTTGGATTTATAACATTTATGAACAACAAGAACTTTTCACCGCATCATTAGAAACAACAATAAAATATTGAATTTAGACAATAGAATGGACCATTTTCCTCCATTTAACAACTGCGCAGAACTGAAAAGCTAATATATATGTACCGTGGGCGTACATGGGAATTAAATTACCGTAGAATGGGTGAAATGATAGTCCTTGTAAAGAACGTCTTTTTGAAGTTTTTTCTTAGTGTATACATGGTAATGCTAAGAGTCTATTTGTTATTTGTATCGTTTTATGAAACCAAGAGGATTGATCGAACTCATCACGAATTTAAAATTCGCTGTAAAAAATTATTTCGAGACTCTGAATGGAAAAACGTATTGAAATCATTTTACGAAATAATACATTCGTTAATTAATGGTTCGTTAAGTTAGAACTTTACTGGAGAAGGTTATCGATTGACATTAAGTAGCATTGAGTTCGTTTACTAACTGAATGATTCTCTTTACTTTAAGAAATCTTTTGAAATTAATCATTTAAAAGTGGCGCCCAACAATAAATTAAATTAAATTAAACCAAATTTGAATCCATTCAAAAAAAAAGGTTACTCTTTTAATAGATTCCCGTATCTAGTTAATAACTCAAGCTAATTTTGATCTTATGTCGTACACAAGTAGGTTCATCTTAAAATTATAAATATTATTGCACTACAAAATTTATTAAAAAAATTCCAGTAATTTTTTTTTACAAAAACGCTACCATTAAAAAAAAAAAAAAAAAAAAAAAAAAAACAATCAAAAAAAGGGTTATAAATGGTGCCTCCCATAGAACCTTTTTTTTTGATTTTCGATTTTCTCAAAAATGCTTCAACTGAATTTGATGAATTTTTTTATAGAGAATTTTTCAAAAAGTTTAAAAAGTATTGCTTACCAAAATGTTCAAATTTTTTTTATTTTTGGATTTAAAAAAAAAAGTTTCAATTTTTGTTTGAGAACTTAATAATTTGAAAAAGACTTGGTCGATTTTTATTAAACTTGACATCCAGCAATTTTTGTGAAATTATCTAACAGATTTCAAATACAAATTATTCTTATTGCCACAAATAACGGTACCTCCAATACAAATGTTATAAAACCAGTATGAAAAAAACTCATTTTTCTCAAAAACGACTCCTACGATTTTGATTAAAATTTTTATGTCAGCTAATATCTGTACGATCTATCATATTATTGAAAATAAAATTTTATCCATCGTCTTAAAATGGTATCCCTCATAGAACCATTTTTATGATTTTCGACTACCTCATTATCTATCTTCAAACAAGATCTAATAATATTACATATAAAAATTTTCAAAAAACAAATTTTGGATAAAAAAAAAAAATCAAAATTAATTTTTGAAAATTCGATATTTCGAAAATTGATGGTTAATTTTTTTTCAAAATTAATTTTTTAACTCCGCATTAATAAGTTCTAAAAAATGGCGTACAAATTTTCTTTTTTAAAAATGTTTAAAAAATTGTATATATAAAAAATTAATTTTTTTAAAAAACCGCTCCAACGATTTTGTAAATGTTTTTCTCATAAATTGATATTTGTGTAAGAAGTCAAATGGTGTACCTACATTGCGTTGGTGTCAAAACTTCAAAACAATTTTAGAAGTTGTTTAATCATTTTATTTCTAGTTATATTGATTTTTTAACAATTTTTTAGTCTAAAAAGTGAGTACCATGCATACTTTAAAACCACAGTATGATCGCACATAAGAGCAAGTTCGTGCGACGCAGTTGTGCATTTTATTTTTTAAGTTTTTTAATTTTGTTTCAAAATTGTTTTTGGAAGAGAATTGTTAGAAAATCAATTATATTAAGAGGTTTTATGTAGAATAATAGCAATAAAAACAATAATTAAAAAAACAACGAAAAACCCACTCAGATTTAAGGTAAGATTTAAGTTTTCTCTTAATCCTACTTTCACCTTAATTGTAAGTTTAGTTTTAAAGAATAATATGTTTAGATTAACGTTTTGCTTGTATATTCAGCTAGATAAATAAATAAAGCGAACCACGCATCTCCGCTAAATTATTCATATATAGGTAGCTATATAAACGTCATAGTTTTAATTTTAAATCAATATAAAGATTTAAAAAAAAAAAAATATTAGTTCGTCATTTGGTCCATTGAGTTTCAAAAAACCTTACGAAGCTTATTATACTTGAGTTCTATTAGCTTGATCTTCAAGGTCGAGATCTTAAATTCACAGACTACAGACACGACCCTGCTACGTGTATTGTTTCAGGACTATGACTGTGTCTGTTAAAATTCACCACATCTTAACTGAATTCGGAATTAATGAACAAAATTATACGTGCCAGCAAAAACGAAAGTGGTATAGAATTTTAAAAGTTCAGATTTCAGATGTGGTTTTTGAAATTTCAAATTTATTGTTTCCACAAAAAAAAAGAATTACAGGTTCCAAACAAATAAAAAAGAGATTCTCAACAAAATAAAAAAAAAATTAAAATTTGTTTGCATTAACATGCTTTTAGATTGACTTTTATCAGAAGTATTTGTCTTTCTTCCCATTCTTTAAAATAAAAAAAAAATACAAAACTTGTGTTAAAAGACATTTACAAAAATAAACGAAGGGTATATTAAAACAAAAAGGTAGCATTTTTTCTCATTTAATTTAACACTCAAAGAATATGGTTAATTAAAATTTAAGCAAATATATAAATAAAACATATTCTTATAAATAAAAATAATAAAAAATCTCTTTTGTTATGAGTTCATTTATTAAACCTTTGCATCACTCTGTGTAATTTCAATTCAAAAAATGCCTGTGATGCAAATTTGATTTATTCAACCACATTCTATATAAAAACATTCCAACTTGTCACCATAAATTTGTACTACAATACTCTTTAACGATTAGAGCTTATTTAAATTTTTTTTTTAATTCCCCTAAAACACTTTGTCAAACACAACAAATAAATTAATTAAATAAAATAAAACAACAAAATAATAACTAATCGCAAATGAATTGCACTTTTACTTGTACAATCTTCAAGAATTGTTTAGAAACTGCGTGCAGTTGAAATAATAACTCATGCAAAATGCTAAAAAGCAACCATTATTTTCTATGTTCTGTCGGAAGCTGCCACAAGGTCGCCAACAATTGACAGAGAGAATCCCAACAAAAGAAGCAAAGAAATCTGTGTTAGTTAATTCAAAGGTGGGTAACATATTTTTTTTTTCCATCATCAGCTTGTTGCACGCAAGCTGAGATCTTCTTTCACATCAACGGAATCTCTCAGGAAATACGAAAAGATGTGATTTATGTTCGTACCTTAGGATGACCTGGGACAATATCAACATCTTTTCTAAAATGATGTTATCATGCAACCTATCTTGTGAAACGCGTATGGTGAATTTGTTTAATTTTTTTTTTTTGTCATTTAAATTACTACCGGGATAAAAAGGCTCAATAATATTACAAGCTAAATTAATAAAATTCGTCTTTGGGGTCTTCACTGGAGAAATATTATTAAAATGATCATTTATAACTGGTATCATCATGATGCGATATGGTAAGGATGGGGGGGGATTGTAGCCTGGTTTGATATATTTGTTAAGTCGTTATTCATCTGTGAGGAGGGTATTCAAAACAGCAATCGTGATGACAGCGATAGCACCGCAATGAAGACGACACGATCGTGTTATTGACTCCTACGGAAACCAGTCTTGGTCTTAATTAGATTTTAATGCAAATCAATCGAATATCATTCTAAAGGTATTTTTTTATTTATTGGAACGAAAAATTATTTGTTTTCATATTGGTGGGGGCGGATTTTCGTTTATGTTTTCTAGCCAATAGGTCACACGCTTTATTGTGAGTTAGTCATTTTAACGGTGTTGATACCATTTTCAAATTTAACCTCTAAATTCCTTAACGATGTTTGCATTTTTTTCTTCTAGGACATTAACCTGGGTTGTATTTTTAAACTAGTACCTATAATATAGAAGAAGATTGATTATAACACTAATATTTATACAAATCTTAAGCTCTATAGGCTAGAACTAAGCTATACCCTAAAAGCTGCTTTTAGTGAAGATTGCGGAGTGATTAAAAAATATTTTTTATCAAAAAATATTCCAAATGTTTATATTATTTATTATCTAACTTTTCTGCAAAATGGGCTTTTTATTATAAATTAAAAAAAAAAATCTTTCAAGGTCATCAGAGACTGCTAGAACTTCATTATTTATATAGGTTCTAAAAACCAAGCAAACTATTTGAGATATTAGAAAATTGTCATACAATTTCAACTTGTTTCATTAAATGTGTGAGCGATTGATTTTTTTTTGTACGATTGAAAATTGTTATTGTCAAATTTAAAATTTCACCAATGAGGTGCCAAATTTTTCCAATGTGACCTTTAAGAAAAATTCATAAATATGTAGTTGTATAAGGTTTTTTTTTTTTAAACAAACTTCAAACTAAAAATTTTTGGAATTATAAATTAATTACTGAGAAGTACACCACTCACATGTACACAGATTAAAAGTAATATCATTAACATTTTCATTTTTGTTTAGTTTTACGCATCTGTCAAAATCGAGGAAAATGGTGGGTCCATTGCCCATTTTCTTATTTAATTTTAATATTGGTTGTTGTTTTTAATGAATAGCCATTTTTAATTTTTGACACTGTATCTAGTCATAAACACAGCTTTTTGTAGTTTTTTTACAGCAAAGGAGAAATCCTGTTCATGTAACTGAGATTGCTGAGATCACCGAGACCTCATTTTCCTGAACATGCCTAATGTCTTGTTGACGTGTATTTTGATCTGCTTATACTTCACAAATGCCAAAGTATAGAAGTGACATTTGCCACCATTTGCAATTGGTGACAACTTTTGCGCCACCTTGTAGTTTTTTTCAAAATTAGAATAAAATCAATTGAATCATTAACAACGATGTAATCCAATAAAAAAATTAAACAACGAATTATTATTAACGTTCATTAATTTGTTCTGCAGTACTCTGTTTAATCAACGAAATTTATAACTGTAGGGAATTATTTCGAGGAGTCTCCAGTATTTTTTCGCAATTAACGGACCAAAATAGAAAAAAGTGTGAGTGCCGGGACTCACTGTTAAGAAAGATGTGTAAACATCAAATTAAATATTCAAGTGGTGGTTTTAAATCACAGAACGCAGCGAGTTCGAACTGTCAACCAAATTTCAACCCAAACTCAACTCGACCTTTCGATTTGGTTTGAGCTACGAAGTTAATTATAAATGCTTTAACACTTGTCTAGAACCATAAACGGAATATGATCTAGTTGTTGATTTTACTTATTTATTTTTATTAATTTAGTATATTAAGTTTATTATACATATACACTGTTACCAATGTACATTTTCTTACTGAACTTAAATATATTATCTTAACCGGATCTTCGCTTAAAATATAAATTAAAGAAAAAAAAACACTCACAAGAATGCAACTTTACGGCATAATGTCAACAACATTTCTAATATCTCCCTCCTTGCTCTTAAAGCAGTCAAAAAAAAAAAAATAATAATAAAAAAACAATTAAAAATGCATAACTTATTTGATACAAAAACACAAATGTCGTTTTAGCTTTATTGTCTGGACGTGGGATTTGGAATTAACATGATTTAAATAATTTCAATCGATCTCCTATTTGATGGTTTAATTTAAGTTCACTTATAATTTATGACATAAAATGCATCTAGCGACTTTTTACTAATTATATTGTTATAAAATAACGGATAATTGATATATAAGTGCTTGCTCTTTTTTGAGAAAATAAATAGAAGATATCAAAATAAGAAATTAATATGTACAAAAAACAAGAATTATAAATAAAAGAACATTAAAGACAACACTTTATAAATCTAAATATCATCATAAGATGTTATTGGCGACACGAGTTTATCGAAAATTTCAACCATTAGGCAATAGGTTCGATTTTAAAGTGTCTCTGAATATAAATATATTTATCGGAAAGTTCATCCTATAATAGAATAAAAAAAATAAGTAAAAGTGACAGCTGCTGCCGAAATTTTCAATGCTGATGTCACTGAACAATTACTGAAGATGTCTAAAAATAAAATTGGTTCCACATTTTTTAACACACTTTTGCTTTAGAATTTGGTATTTAATAGAATTTTTTTTTGGGGCAAGACAGGTTTAATAATTTGACTTGTAAGGAAAGTTTATATAGCTATAAGTCAATCTGTCTGTAAATGAGTACAATAATTTTTGACATTTAAATTAAATAATACCAGTAAAGTCAATTTATTATTTACATTAAGATTGCAAAACTTGGACATTTCAGCTACATTAAAAGAGTTTTAAAATCTTTTGTTTAAGCTTTAAGCAATATTTACAAATATCCAATGTTGGTGGGAGGATGCTCTAGAAGTAATGACATTTTTTATTTAAATCTAAATTAATTTTTGATAGAATTTGTTACCTTTTTTACACAAGTTCAGGTGTTTTTTTCAAGTCCAGAGAATTTTCGAGGCTTAATAAATTCTTATTTCTTATATCCTTTGTTATCAATTATAGATTGAATGGAAATGTCAATTTTTGCATGTGATGGCGTCACTAAACCTCGATGTCGTGTTTTTCTTAGGAAAAAAATAAATTTTTAATCTCGAATGTACGGAAATTTATTTAAATTTATAACGACCAACGTGCCCTTCCAACAAAATTTTCTTGACAGGATTCATTTTTTTTTTAATTCAAGGAAAGTTCTGTTTTACTTCAAAGCATCACCTGACCAAAAAGAAAAAAAATACTAGACATGGGCTGTACATTAGGGTGGAGCGTTTTGAAATACCAACAGCGTTGCCGCTGAACTTTATGAAAGTGTAACACATTAAAAAAAAACCTAACAGAAGCAAAAAACCTAAGGTCACTTCAATAAAAACAGTCATGTAAAATTAGTACCGTACCGAGAAAAGTGCTGCCAGTTGATGAACTTAAAAAAATGACATAATATCTTAATATACACATACCCAATGGAGTTTATTTTAAGTAAACATTAATTTTTAAATCAATAACTACAAAAAGCTATTAATACTTTGAAATAATTTAATTTTAAATCTTTCATGCGTTTTAGTTATAACTCTCATGAAATCACAAAATGAAATCCAAGCTTTTAGTAAACACCTTACTTTAGGCAACAATATTTTATAGAAATTCATAAGAAGTTTAAAAAGCTTTTATGTACATATATATTTTTGCAGTAGGTATACATTTAGGAATCACCTCCGAAGCTTTTCGTTGATCAGCAACTATTCTAGTCACAAACCAAATTTTAAACTAAATCATTAGTAAGTTTATAAGAGATCTTGTTTCGGTCTCACAGAATTGCTCATTTATAAATTAAGTATATTTGAATCCTATTTTTGTGGGCTTCAAGTCACGAAAAAGGAATAATTATATAAATTAAGGTCCATAATTTAAATAAGTTCATATCCTATATAAAGATTGATAAATTTGCATTTATTCAAATTCGGAAAATGTTTTAAATAAGATTTATAAAAAACGGAGCTGTAAACGAACAAAAACTGATGTAATTATGACGTATGTATGTCTTATAGTATAGGAAAGATATATGCTTATTCGAAAAACGAAATATAGGAAGACCAATTTTTTCATAACTGAAAGACGTCTATATATAACGATAGGGCCATCTAGTGGTTTCTTTTTAAATCATAGAGGTTATTTTTAGACTGACAGCTATTTCCCGCTCGTAATCTTGACAGAAAGTCAGAATCTCCGCAGAACGAAATGTGTCGCTTTACGCTTGAACAACGTTGGGAAATATTAAAAACTTATTTCCAACGTGAGTGCTGTGTAACCCAAACAGTGCGTTTTTTGAAACGAGGCGCATTTTCATCTCGGCGGTTACTTTAACAGCTGGGGCTTAGAAAACCCGCACGATATTTTCGAGAAGCCAATGCATCCACAGAGAATGACATTTTGTGCGGATTGTGGAGTGGTGGCATCAATGGACCATTTTTCTTCGAAAACGTTTCGGTCAACAGTGGGCGTTACAGAGCCATGTTAACCGACTCTTTTTTTTTACTGAAATCTAAGACATAGATTTGGACGACCTCTGGTTCATGCAGGATGGCGCGTCATGCCACACAGCCCATGGCACAATCGATCTTTTGCGCACCAAATTACAAATCGCATTATCAGCCGTCTTGGCCATGTCAATTGGCCATCGCTTCGGACTTTTTTTTTTTTATAGAGAACCGTGAAGGACCGATGATATTGTGCCAACAATCTGGAAACGATTCAAGCACTTAAGGCCAATATCATTCAAGCAATCCGTGATCTACAGCCCGAAACCATCAGCAAGGTCTTGGAAAATTGGAGTCACAAAATGCGCTACTGCGAAGCTAGCCGAGGCAGCCACTTGAACGACGTTGTGTTCAATAATTAATGGAAATGTTTGCTCTTACTATTAAAGCCATACTACACTGAAAACAATTTTATTTTGTTCATTTTATTGCATTTAAAAAAAAAAAAAAAATTGTACCTATTTGACCCACCCGTTATAATATATTCGTTGTTTGTTTTTTCTATGAAATCAAAAATAAGGGTGTTATTTGCGAATAGGGAACTTTATTTCAATTCAAGATAGCGGCAATCCTGTATGAGTTTTATGATATTTCTTAAAACTGACGAATTGCAGGTAGGCAAACCGATGTTCATTTACAAAGATGTTTTCACAGAAGATGCAAATATCGACAGAAATTAATTTAATATGTTTAACTTTAAATTAATTGGCGCAAAATTTTAAACGATTTAGTACGATGTTAAGGCCTTTTTAGCATACTAAAAATGCTTTAAAATCGTACTAAATCGTTTAAAATTTTGCGCTATTGTTTTTCATCAGATGCATGAAGGAAACATCAAAACGGACAATAAATCTAAACCCAATAATATATCTACCATTTTTAAGACAAATTAATTGAATCCCAAACCTATTGTTGTCATACATGATAAATCCCAAACTTAAGAGATTTATAATTTTTAAAAACCACTTAATCATTGCCAATCCACACTAGATAAATTAACAAAAAACTATTAACTACTTAATAGTAAAATTATCATGTCAAACATCAAAACCATCAAATATAGCCATAAATAATGAATTTCAAATTCTTAATTAGCTATCACGCTGATTCCTATCTTTAAATACATATTTTTTTAAACTGCCTCATAACGTCACTTATTGTGTGATTATTAATGACAAACATGTGTATGCAAATTCTATAAACCATATTCAAAATTCAATCAAAATTCAAATCAATATCAAAATATTCAAAGTATAGTCAATGAACTTGATTTAAATTAATTACATACATATACAAACAAAATTTTGTTTTTTTTTTTTTAATGATTATGTAAAGAGGTACATTTTGATTAGTCTTGTCGGATCTTATGAATTTAGAACTTGTTTGAAAAATGCAAATGCTTTTTTATTGACGTACAGCTAGGATAGTTTATGAGGATCGTCTGTTGATGACGACTGAACTTGGTTCGGGACTGTTGACAAATTGTGCAGCACCATTTCCACCGTCTGGAATGCAAAAAAAAAAATATTTTATATTTTTATGTAAATAAAAAGTTGTCAATTTTCTTACATGAAAGTACAGGGCGGAAACCATCTTCATTGGCTTCATAATTAACTGAGACCTTAAGACCTTCGGGCGAGGTATATGAGTAGGATCCTTCAGCTTCTGATGAAGGCTCACCTGATCTCAAAGTTTTTGGATAGCCGCGTTCTGCACCACGAATTCCGTTCTCAGTCTCATAGACGTACTCGTAAGCTCCATCTGATCGAGCGTTGTTTTGATGGACAATGGTTCTAGCTAGACCTTCATTGTTATAAACCCTTTGTGGCAAAAATGCAGCAGAAGGACGGTTGTAGTAATTATTCAGGGTATTCCTATTGAATGCATTGGGGTTGTAATAATTAGGTTGTAATAATTGTTGAGCGAAGTATTGAGAACGAATTGGTTGTTGGAATCGGTTTGGTTGATAGTATGGTTGTTGACGAAATTGTTGTAATTGTTGTTGCTGGAAGCTGGGAAAACGAGCTAATGGTTGCCTGTTGAAGTTTTGGCCTTCACTAAGAGTGGCCACGCACCCAATTACCGCAATAGCAATACACTTTAAAAATAAAAAAATAAATCACGAATCATTACAATTTTATGTTACTCCATATTTTTACAATGTTAGCAAAACTTACCAATTTGAACATCTTGACCGATGGAACTCGTATCTAGAACTGAAAATTTGGACTAACCTTTCAGAAGTTTTATACAACACGTGAAGCCATCACATCCCAAAAATTTGAATTTGAATTTTTTTTTTTGTCTTCGTTAATCCATGCCAAAATTTTAAATTAAATTTAAATGGACACTCTATTCTTAGCAGTCCAATTTTAATCAACATGGTGTCAGCATATACAAAAAAAATCAAAGACTTTGCTAGTTTTTTCCTGAAAAAAAAACAATAAAAAGTTAAAGCAAAACTAGTTTATTTTTTGGAACAATCTTAACATAAATACACAAAAATAATCTCTTTCATAGGCCGAGCCGTTGAAATTTTAAAATGGTATACAATAATTGGAATTTTAGATTTTCCTCTTCGATTTCATTTAACTTGGTCAAATTTAAAATAAAAACAAATAATATTAACATTTTAATTGGTCATTAAACCATACAAGTATTTTACATTATTATATTTGGCCAAATAGAGTATTTGGACTAAAAGCGATCAATCTGGTATTTCTATGGAATAATTAAATTTCCGACCTTTGTCTTTTCTTTTTTTGTGTATGTATAATCGAAAGCATGTAAAGTAGGAAATAATATTGTTAGATTTTGTAAACTTCTGTGTTTTCCTATAAATACTATAGCCAAATAAAATGTAAGGGCTTATCATGTTAGATTAGCTGATGCCGGATAATCTTTTAATTGATCCGGAGTAAAGTATTTTTCCAAATTATTAAAAACAAAATGGTGATTATTTACACAATTTTACAATTTTTTAATTGGATATTATTTACAAATCGTAGGATCGCCTCTTTCTCCAAAATCTGATATGATTGTGCATATTTTACCCAAAATTGTAAATTAAACACTCCGCTGCACAGGGTCTATATTTGTATCATTTAGTACCTTTGTGTAAAGGTCTTTTAATGCATTAACAAAAATATACATCATGTTTTTGTCAACACATGCAGATCGTATTCAGACTTCTTGTAGTACAGAAAATTTATTGAATAATCGTTATCTATCCTAAGAAGCCTTGTTAGAAATTTGTAATTACATTATAATTTTTTGATGAAAATTCGAGATTTAGAGAAAAAAAAGACTTAGCTTCTAATTTTCAAACTTTATTAGCAGGTAATTTCATTTCTAATTATACCTTAAATCGCGATAAAATATCATTAAAAAAAATATTAAGAAGTTGCAATATTCATATTTTTTTGTGCCACCCTAACTTTTCCTGCCTCGAAACTAATATACTTTAATCTATGTAAGTCAGTCAAGACACAAAATTATTCAACTTTCAAATATCGGACGAATATTGGTCGTTTAACCAAAAGAACTGGTTCCCCTGCTTATCGACACAGCCCCTGCTTTACCTTCTGACACTTATTCGGTATCGATTGGACACAGCCCTTAAAATTATACATTCCATTCTGTGGTTAGCAATTGAATTTGTATATTATTCTTGTTTTTTTTTATATTACTTACTTTAAATTTTAGTATAAATTTATTTAATTAAGTAATTTGTTTGTTTTATTCTTGTATAGGTATATTAGTTCAACTTAATTTATTAACCACTATTTTGTTTTCTCGCCCAGATCTGATCCAAATTGGATTTGCATATACGAAAATAAATGTATTACAAAAACAAAACAAGGCGGATGTTACGTACTTTTGACACTATCGAAATATAAATAAGGCGACACTATGTAAAACGTCATTTACATAAAACCCTTTTATTTCGAAATATTATCGACAGTTAAAAGTTAAAGCTTATTCTACACTGCAAAACAGCCTTGAGTTCAATTTATTTTTAGAATTAACTAACTCTAGTTTTTTTAGAGTTAACTGAAGCACTAGAAAATTGCTCCCTATTTTTTTATGATCTTGAAAAAAATAATCTATGACTGATCAGTTATTAAAACCAACATTTTAGCGACCTTTTACTTGTCATACTTACTTTTTTTTTTGGAAAATTCCAGGTATTTCCTCTACCAAAATCATGCAAAAAAGGTAGTTCTGTAAATGTATTCTTTATGATTTGTTAAACTATAAATCAGCTGCAGCCAAAAAATAATTACCTTGAAATTCTGAAAAATTCTGTTATCTGTTAGTCACATTCTTTTCTCACTCTCCGAATAATAGTAATCAAAATTATTTGAATTTCCTAAAGATCAAAATGGTGGAAAACTCTGAGAGGAGGCGATACGACAATTCGCTTTAAACTTTTAGAAACAAAACAATCCAGAATTTAGATTGTTAAAATTTTGGGGAATATTTTAATATACAATAAGTGCTGCCTTTATTTTTAATAATTTTCATTTTGTATGCGGTAGATAGATTTGTCTTCTTGTATTAACACTTTTCAATACTAAAACCAAGTAGGTATACGCAGATTGCGCTTAGTTTTAGGTTCTGGGCAAAATTCTATCCAAAATTTAGGGAAGTCGAAATGAAGCAAAAGCACTTTAGCCGAGAGGTAAGCAGCTGCAGCTAAAAAATCAAATGTTGTTTGTTTCTTCGGTACTGTAAATTACTTATTATCTGTCAACATTTTGTTCACGAAATAATTAAGGGAGGTGCTCTGAATTAATATTAATAACTTCAGGACACAGACAATTATTATTTATTAAAATCGTAGCAACATTTTCTTTTTAGTTATTTGCTGTTATATTTGTTATAAAATATATTTTAAATTTATTAGAAAATCACTTAGCTAAAAAGGTTTAATAAAAACCGACGAAGAAGAAACAAAAAAAAAAAAACTTTTATAAAAATTAAAAACTCTTAAAATAATCTGCATACAAAAATTGAACCGTCTCTTCGAGCAAAGTTAAAATTAAAAAAAAGGTTCTTTGGGAGTAATAATTCAATAATCACGATTATTTGACTTTAACGATTTACTGATTTAAAGATAACCTACCTAATTAACAGGAAGAATTTTTTTTTAAAATGAAAATGAAAATAAAAACAAAAACAATGAAACAAACAAACCAAAATAAATAAATAATAAATTAATATGAAATTTCCGGCCATTTTACATTTTGACTTTTTTCCTTTTTTCACCTTTTATGGGATTCATTAAATTTGAGTCATTATTCATTTTGCAAGTTTTTTTTAGATGTTTTCCCATTCAATTTTTGAGGCACAATTCCATAAAGTTTGGGGAAAAATTTAAAAATTTTAAGAGGGCGTTCTTCACTATAAGAAATTCAAGACCAATTTTGGGGCCATTTTTTATTGGAACTAAATTCATGGAGCCTTACAAAAAAAAACAAGGTTTTGGAAATTAGAGCAACATTTTTTTTTTCCAATAAAAAAATTAATTTGGAGCATAGTTTATTCAAAAACATATATTTAAATCTGAATAAGTAAAACTTAAACGCCGATAAAAAGTTAAATTTAATCTAGTTCAATAGTTGACCTTAAAATTTTAATTTAAAAATTGCTGCAGTCTAAAATTTTTGCATCTTAAAATGTTCAGTTCATAATATATCAACAAAAATTGATATTTAAATATACTATAAAAAAATACAATAATCTTAAAGTGGCAAAATTTGTATGGTTGGCTATAAAAGATCTCGATTTGGGATGGTTAAGTTTTTAAAAAAAATTCTTGACCTAATTGGTTTCATGTCTTATAAGGATGACGATTAATTTGAACCCATTTATTTAAAATAATCGCCTCTCAACCAAATTCGGGGGTACATTAGATATATAAAAAAACGAAACAAGATCAAATTTAAAATTAATCATATACAAAATTAACAACTAGCATAGCATTAAATTAATAAATAAATTCTCTCATGATATATCAACGTAGGTATCACCCGCAATAAGGAAATTTTATTAAAATATGCTTATCAGATAGTAAAACAATAAAATCTAACACGATTTAATTGCTTTGATAAATTTGTATTTATCTATACATTTATCTCACTCAAATTCTTGTCTTAATTTGCTATCGTAGCTAAATTTAATTCAGAAATTATTTAATTAGTTTATTCAATCAATATTCTCATCAGAGGTCTACTGATTAGACTATTGATAAAAGTTTAAAAACTAGATTTACTTTTCAATGTGAACTTTATCTTTAAGTCTAATATTTGATTAAAAAACAAGCTAGATTTTTTACGATTAACGAGGAAGACTTTATAGTATTTTTGTTTTGTTTTATTTATTTATTTTTAATTCTAATTTTTTAATGAACATGCGTCATTTGAGGAATGAATCATGATTTAAAAACAAAAAAAAAGTTAATTTCGCCAGAATATTCCACATGCTTTCAAATTGATTCTTTTACTTTTTTCATTTTATTTCATGTTTTGAAATTCAGAGGCGTGTCTCATTCTATCGACTTAGAAGGGGAAGGAAATATACTATTCATATAAAAAATGCTCTAATTTAATGTGATGGTGATTTTTAGGATTGGATTTTCAATTCATGACAATAAAATAACTATGCACCTTATAATTTGTGCTTGAATGTGTATACATACTTTTATATAAAAGTTATTCCAATTTATATATGAACCAAATTTTTACTTTGATGTTCTGTAATTAAAAATGATTTTAAGACGAAAAGTGATTGATTTTGATAGAAATTTGACGATAAAAAGTTGATATCCAAATTTAAGGTCAACAATTCAAAAACTCTCAAAATAATACATGATTCATTTTAAAAGTATGCTTATTTATTTTCTGGTTACCCAATTTAAATCTGACGTCAGATTAAAAATTTTGGCAGTTGAAGAAATTTTCATAATTTATTGAACAGTTGACATAATCTTATACCTTAATAATTCTGTGGACAGTAAATTCATTGACAAGTACAAAAAATCAGATCTTTGTGCGATTACATAAAATTTGAATTGAAATTTGTTTTAAAGTTTTTTATCTGAAGTCTGATTTAAATAAAATTTAGGACCAAGTAACGAAACTTTTAAAAACTTTTAGAATATTGCAAGTTTTTTAAGTCGTTGAATTAAAACTTTGTTGGCTACTTATATATTCGTCAAAATTGTAAAATTTCTATTGGTCTAAAATCAATTTAAAATAAAAATATAAAACCTATATCACAACAATATTGATTAGAACCAATTGTTGCCCAAAATTTTGGACATGCTTTATTAAATTTGATACATCTGAATTGGAATCGCTTTCATATGAAAGTATAAAAATTTTACATTTCAAATATAAATTTGACTACATTTCTACAAAGTAATCTGTAATCTTGTGATTGTGATTGTGATAGGATTGATAATTCACTTATTTTTCTTGAAAACGTTTGCAAAGACCCAAACCCTTTAAAATTAAACAAAAATTCGAGAAATTCTGTATACAAACATCTTATCCGTATACAGCAAGTTTATGGCAAATGGTCAACAACTTGTTACTACGAGTTATATGCTTGTGGCTGATGCACTGGAACGACCTTCACATTTCCACAATTTCAAGCGTCTTCATCTTAGTTTTTATAGTTGATAATTTTTTCTTGATTCTGTGGCCATATAAATGTGGAATTGCTGCTAAAACGTGGTAATTACAATAACCCGCATCAACTAATATTATATACGTATAATACATACGAATTCAAACCTGTACAATATCTAATACTTATAAAGTTGAATGTTGAAAGCTGATATTGAAGACTTAAGAGTCGACCTAGACAACTAATAAATAATGTCTTTGGCAACATATAGTAGGTGCACAGGCACACATACTTCTTGTTTTGGTGCCTGGGCGCCTTATTGGAATCTCAAAACCTAAACATGATTAACAATCTTAGCAACCAACCACTATATAACAACAAAGGTGCTACTGAACAATCAATTTTATTAGATTTGACGAATTGCTTTTGAATATTTTGAGGTTGCTCATCATTATTGTTGTTTTTTTTTTTTTTTTTTTTTTTTTTAATTTCTGAATAATATGGCGCCACAGCCGCTGGCAAAATGACTGTCGATATTATTATGGATTTAAATAAGAATTTTAATTTTTTTGGATAATCATAAATCATTATTTAATAAAAGCATTTACATATAGTTTAATCAGTGAATACAATTTAGATAGTGCGAGTTGGTGTTAAAATGATCAATAACAAGATGTCACCATCATGTTTTTTTTTAAATTATTTAATTATAAATTTAACTTGAAGATATTTAATTTACGCTTACTTTTATCTTGTTAATACAAAATAACAAGACTGAGTCAGGCATCCTCTCAGAAACTTTTGAAAAGTCTTAAAAACTTTGAATATTTAAGAATGGACATGTTCAGAAAAATATGATCTCGGTTTACATAAACAATATTACTCAGCAAAATTTGTCAGTTGCTGTCAACACTTTGATGAAAAAAAATTTGGAATCGCTTGCTCGCTTGACAAAGCCAAATCACTGGTATTCTGAACCCGCCTAGTAATAGTTTCGAAAATGTCGGAATTTAATAATACTAGGACTAGATTTTTATGGATTTTTAAAACAAAATATTCAGAAAATTTCAAAATTTGAATTCTTTTTCAAAATTTAAATTCTTTTCTTTTTTGGTATTTAATTAATATTTTTAATGAAATTTCCAGAAGAATTATTATTAATCATTAAATAATCAATTTATTGAATAATGTGATCCTTTAATTTTAAAAATAATTTGACATTTCGGGATAAACCGATCAACTAAGAAATTTACAGAAATTAAAAAAAAAAAAAAAAAAGTAAAAATAGAAATAGTTTTAGCAATATTTGAAAAGTATTGGTGGATTTTCAAAAAAACAATAAATAATCATATGTTTGTTATTTTAGCAACCAATATTTTCATAATGTCATAACTCACTTAGGTGCCTTTATTTGAAAAATTAAAAAAAAGTTTAAG
Source organism: Epistrophe eligans (assembly GCA_951394125.1). Lineage (NCBI taxonomy): Eukaryota > Metazoa > Arthropoda > Insecta > Diptera > Syrphidae > Epistrophe > Epistrophe eligans. The sequence goes on along the minus strand of OX596030.1, from coordinate 93,896,745 downwards.
GGAGGATATAGCACCATATGCCCAGATTCATCAAATTATTTTTTTATTCAGTTTCGAACACCTCCTCCCCCCCCCAACTTACCCCTTTCCAAAAAAACCACTACAACAGATATTCTCGAGTCTTCTTTCTTATGGAAAATATAACATTTTCGCAAAGTTTCATTAATAAAATTGTTTTTGTAGAGTTTTTTTTTAATATGAACCCACTTCACAATTCTCCTTTCCCCCTCCCAAAAAACACATTTTCTAACGGATATTTTAATGGACTCTTCTTCTTCTTTATTCTTATATTAATTGAAACGATTTTACTAAGTTTTGGGAGCAGACGAATTTATTTTTGATGTATTCCATCATTTTACCAATTTACCATTACCTTTACCGTATCAGCAAAAATCTCTGTTGCGGGATCGATGGGGAGCTTTTACAAAATGTTTAGAATGCTTAATTTTCTTATAACGGGTGATTTTTAAGCTGGTTTGGTTTTGGCAACACTGGTTTTGACAGCTGACGTGTGTTTAGTACCTTGTGTCACTGTCAAACAGCTTCAGTTTGGTTTGCAATTTAACCATGGATCGTCTTACAAATGAACAACGCTTGCAAATTATTGAATTTTACTATCAAAATTCGTGCTCGGTTCGAAATGTTGTTTATCGAAAAATTGTGTTCAGCGATGAGGCTCATTTTTGGTTGAATGGGTACGTAAATAAGCAAAATTGCCGCATTTGGAGTGAAGATCAGCCAGAAGCATTGCAACAGCTACCAATGCATCCCGAAAAAGCCACTGTTTGGTGCGGTTTATGGGCCGGCGGCATTATTGGGCCATATTTCTTCAAAGATGATGCGAATCGCAGCGTTACTGTCAATGGTGAACGCTACCGAGCGATGATAACAAACTTTTTTTTGCCCGAAATGGAAGTTCTTGACTTGCATGATATGTGGTTACAACAAGACGGTGCCACATGCCACACAGCACGCGAAACAATGGCGCAATTGCGAGGCGAGTTTGGTGAACAGTTAATTTCACGTTTCGGGCCGGTCAATTGGCCGCCTAGATCGTGCGATTTGACACCATTAGATTATTTTTTGTGGGGGTATGTCAAGGCTAATGTCTATAGGGACAAGCCCGCTTCGATTGACGCACTGGAAGCCAACATCCATGCATTCATTCGTGAGATACCGGCCGATATGTGTGAAAGAGTATGCCAAAATTGGACTCAGCGGATGGGCTACCTGAGACGCAGCCGCGGTCAACATTTGCATGAAATTATCTTTAAACATTAAATGGCAAGGTTCAAACTATCGATTCAAATAAATATTTCATTCATTTTTTCGAATTTTTTGTGTTTTTTTTTTTAAAAGTTCTAAACCTCTTAAAAAATCACCCATTATAAGATTCAAATTTCGATCATTGATGTCTGAGACGTGTCGTTGATGTCGATTAAAGACAAAATGCTAGTTTTAATGCTATATTTCAGGGAAAAATGGTAGTACAGAGACCCGAGGTAGATTTTTTTTTACAAATCCAATACTATGCTTTTATATTTTTTTTCAATATACGACCATTTTTTAAATATAACAACAAAATTAAAAAAAATCCCTTTTCATTTTTTATTGAATTTTTTTCGCAGAATATTTTTTATTTTTTGCTCTTACTGTACTTGTACTGTTATTGTCCAGCTACACTGTGTTATTAAAATAGTAATGATATTATTTTATTATTTAAACTTAAATATTTGTCGCAATAAAAATCACTTTCAGATTCAACAGGATATTAAAAATGTGTACCTACATATTATTATTTTACAGAAGCTCAACCCGTTATGCAGATTTGTTGAATTAAAACAAATTGAAAAATTTAGAGATCCCAAATCAAGCACGTGTTGCTATAAATGGAGCTGCTTTATAAATTTTTTGGTAATGGCTTTGTCCACACAACAGCAGGAAATAATAACATTCCATTTATTTGTAAATTTTGTTTGTATTTTAAACATTTTAAAATTAGATTTCACTCACCTTTAAAGTCGGCCAAAATGAGGTCATCAAACCAGAAATTGTATAAAATTAAGTGCTCATTAGGGTCTAGCACACTTGCTCTTATCAATGATCACAATGTTGTTTTAAATTCTGCATCATTATCTGATTTAAAAGATTTGATATGGGTGCAAATCAACAAAAATTAGATTTATTAGATTTTTGTCTACTTAGACACTGTCTAATTATTTTCAAATTGGTGGAAATATGCTTTATTTTATAAAAATAAATATCACATTATTCACGGTTAAGACAATATACTCTTGTGTCTGAGTAAGGCAGCTATAAGACAATAATAAACAAGGTTTTTGAACACATTTTCCAAAGTTGAACAATTGTCTAAAGTTAGACAACGTTTATAAATAATACCAAATGTACCTATTTATTTAATTTGGTATAAACTAATTTGAAGTATTTATTAATGAGCAGTTTTCTCGTATTTGAAGTGTCGAGTTTTCAAAAAAATAATTGTGAATATTTTGGTAGGTATTCAATATTCTTGGATTTTTTAAAAGCTTTTTGTATAAAAAGTTCCATCTTTTTAGTCGATAATGAAAAATTCAAGAATACAAAAATCTTACATATTGAAGGTATACTGTAAATAACTGGTTTTGGTAAAATTTGTCGTTGTTTTAAAGTAGATCGGGTGCAGACAAATTTTAATCATAAGTTTTCGTTCTAATGAGTGCTTTTCTGTGGATGTTTAAATATTCAAAGTACTATATTCATTTTCACTTTCCATTCACAATAATTATACAGGATGATATAGGTATTTGGAATGTGACAGAAGAAAAATTAATAATAATTTCCAGTTGGCAACAATACCTACAAATCTTCTTTATTATGACCGCTGGTAAAAAAATAAATATCTTTAAACCAATAATCATATGCTAAGTTATTTTATTTTATTGGACCACATGCCAGGCAAATATGGTGTTAACAATGTGGTATAATATTTTTGTAACCCCATGTTCCAGTGACATTCATCACAATTTTAACTGCATCAACCAGAATCCAGCTATAGCAAGTTCTGATGCAATCGAATGCTATATAGATAGGTGTTCGTCGGTTGACATTACATTTAGCTATATAACAGGTCTCAGATTAATTACAATTCAACTTCATCTGACGGCTATCCTAATTGCAGCAGCACCAGTCAGAAATGGCCATCATCGGCTGGTATATACCTGTTGAATGGTATGTAAGAAATATTTACCAAATACTAAAGAATCGATTCCTAAAGAATTGATGTGCTGTTACTTGTTATGGCAGAATGTTATTCTACGAACGAGATGACAACCAAAGGTAAGCTAAGTTTGATAACATCCTCTGCACTCTGCCACCCCAGCAAGGCTCAATCTGCTACCACCGCTCCGCGCCGCCACCGCCGTATACTCATACGCCAATCGAGCTCATGCCTTTATATCGATTGTGGTCTATTACAAAACTGGTTAAATCTCTTTGCAAGTGACATTTGATCTGTGGCCTTTAAGAGACATGGTGGTAGCTTTATGTGGCATCAGAGGCGCACGCTTCTGCAGATGCTGCTGCTGATGATGCCAAGCCAAGACGCCACTATCACCATCACCACCACTGCCGCTAGTGCCGCTGTTTTATTTAATAGTTTCGTTCTTATTATTGAACACTTCTTCATGCAGCTATTGATACATGGATGGGTATAATATCCGCCAATATTTTTAGAGAGAGATATAGGTAGAAAAAAGGGTGGAACCCCTTTTAAATGGCGACTTCTTGGGAAAACAAATATTCAGCATTAATCCGGCGGTGGCGGTGGCAGTGGCGGTAGCGGCGGTGATGGTGTGACAACAATGGGTAGGTGTGTGCGATTGATTATTTATAGAGTATGCTAACATCTAAGCATTGTTCGATGTAACCTTCAAGGAATTCTTCTTTGTTTATCGTGTAAGCAATTTAAATCAATATATATGGGTTTGTATGAGGAATGTGAGTGTGTTGTAGAAGATTTTGTAATATTCTAATGGCAATACAAAATACATCTTCTACGATACACATCCATAGCTTTATTCTTTTAAATAATTTTAAGGTTTAACAGTTTTTTAATTGCAAATATTTTTGTTGCAATACACACAAGAATTTTTATAGAGCCTAATAGAAGTCAGCAATTGTCAAATGAAAAACTGAATTCATTCAACAATGTTTTATAAGGCATATAATTTTCTAAGCACTTTGATGCTAAAGGAATAAATTCGGATGTGATGAAGCTTAAGCAAATTTATATTTCGCTTTGAAATATTCATGTATGCAGGTGTGGAATTTGAAAGTTGAAAATTGTATTTAATTTTTTGTCGGTTTTATAAATAAAAGGCTGTATACATAAGATTTCTGACAAATCTAAACGTTTTTTGGTAAAAGATTATAGGTTTTTCGATTTTGAGGTAAAATTGCTGAAAGGTTATTTTAAGGAATTTAGATAAAGGAAGTTTAAATAATATAGTTGCAATTTGCCTTAATGCATCAACTAAATACATAACTAGTAAAACTTATAAAACTGGTCTTGATACCTTTTTGGGCAGTTAGATTAATTAACTTATTCATTTATTCTTTAAAAAATCCTATTAATAAAAAAACGCTTAACTCCCTTTTATTTCACGAGTTTACTAAACCATAAAATAGGAGTTAAATTGTGAGTTAAAATTTCCTATTAATAAAAAAGAAAATTCGTGGAATGGCAAATTATATAAAAATTACTTATTTAATTTAAATAAAAATCATTTTTATTTTAATAAAAAAAATCGAAACCCTTTCTAATCTTAAAATACCTTTCAATTTCCTTTGTGTCGTAATGTCTTCATAGATGCGGTGTAGCTGCATAAAATCATTCCGTTATCTTATTTAAATATGGATTTTTTTAATGTCTTCTCTGATGGGTACCTTTTTTTCTATTAATTGAATATACAGATTACTATATTAATTAGGTAGTCTTAAGAATTTTTATATTTCTTGTTAATTAAAACACATATATGTACAATACATACAAATAAACCTACCTAATAATTCTAAGATGATATTTTTTTTTATAAAACTAAAAACTATCGAGACGACCTTCTAGTAATACAACCTTAACTGACACTTTGAAAGTTCTTATGCTAATAAATAATATTTTTATTGTCCACCATGATGATGATGATGTTGATGGAGATGTCTTATAAGCAAGTACTTGGTTATGAGTATTGATACGTTGTGTGGCATTCAAATCTTTAATGAGCTACAAACTGTCGAAGTAGTTTTATTTAACAGTTATATGAATTACACAAGTTTATGATTTTACTTTTGAAAAAAAAGCTTCAAGAATGTTATAAATTTACTATTAAAAAATTTTGCATTAAATTGGGAGAATATTTCAATAGTTTTGTTGCTAAAAGTGTCAGAAATTTTGGAAAAATATTGGAGTTTGAAAATTAAATTGAACAAGAAAATTAACACAGATAGCATTGCGGGCCAAAAAATTGATAAAAAATTACAAACAAAAATTAGTTTACTAAATAATTTTATTTTGATGTTTTAATAATTTTCTAAAATGTTCCATCGAAACCAGGGCTGAAATTTAAAGGAGGTGACATTATTTAGATTCAATTAGATTTAAATTTTATAATTTTTTGAAATGAAATAACATTAAATTATGTTTAACAAATGATAAGTAAAATTGTAGAATTTAAATAAATACATAAAATAAAAGGCGGTGATGTTGCGGTCTGCCCGATTGAAACGTTGAACTTTTGTGTAATTATTATTAAACATTAAAAACTTCAAAAGAAAGTGAAACTTAAGCTGATAAAATTTTACATAAAAATAAAAGATTGTGACATATTTTGTTCATACAAGTAATAGATTTCGAAACAAACTTGTAACGAAGGTTTTAACATTAATTATATTGTTTATTTAATTTGATTTTTTTATAAGCATTTTATTTTAAGTATAATAAAGTGGTAAAACCAATTACTTTTGTTGATTGCCTCTATAGTAAACTCAAGTCATGCCAATCGTCATTGGTATCTTCCTTCATTAACTTGGTATTATTTTTTTTTTTTCAAAACATTATACTGATGATTTTGCAATAAAACATCTGTTATCTTATTTCTAAATAAATATATTTAAAGAAGATATCCCTCCGGGTTCATACCACGCAATTTTAAACATGCAAAATTATTTTGTTAAAGCAACCAAACCCACATTGTTTTGTATTCACTTGAGCAAATAAAAAATAAAATCTTTTGACCAATCAAGTCACGATATCATTACAACTCTTTTATAGGTACTTTGAAATGCAATAGAGTTGAGACTTAACAAAAAAAGAAGATTTTCGATTGCTTAGAAATTAAAATATGATTTGTTTTTTTTATTATTCCGCCATTTTGTGATTATTGCCACATTTTCAAAAGACATTTCAAGCAGCAACAATAAATACTATGACCTACATTTTATATCGAAATGAAGAAATGATTTTTTTTCTATATTTTTTTCTGATTTTAATTCGTCGTTAGAGGTTAATTATATTTTTTAGTTTTTCTTTGCTGAGCACACTATAACTACACGATTTAACTAAATTATATAAGTCGTCAACTCGGACGCAGATCAAATTGACAGCATGAGGTATTAACGCATCTGTCAAAATCGAGAGAAAAATGGTGGATCCAGTGTCCCTTTTCTTATCTAATTTCATTATTTTGTTGTTGTTTCTAATGATGCTGTGAGTAGTTCTTGTTGGCACTCGAACAGCCATTTTTAATTTCTGACAATTATAATTTATAACTTTGACAACCTGCGCAATATATTTCAATATATATGTTAACTGTGGATTAAATCAACACATGGCGGTTGAAGATTGAAAAATTAAAAAAAATTAAACATTTGTTGGAGTTGATTTCAATTCATTCAAATGTGTGAAGTCAATTCATTTGATTTTCTGTCAAACCAAACCCTTTTTAATTTGAAGCCGTATTTAGAAGTTGGTTGATGTATAGTTCAACCTGAATGTGAACCTGGGTTGGAATCTTGTAAGGTGATAAGTAAGAGTTGCAATCAACCAAGTCTCTGTATGTTAAAGATGATATCATATTTAGTAAATAAAAAAGCTACCACAGCAAAAATGTGATTGTCATTTCCCAACGAGTTTGACGTTTCTGCCGCAGTACGATTAGATTAACCACCTTATTTTTGACTTTAAACATGAAGATAAAATAAGATTACATCCCTGTTTTATTCATTAAATTTTGAATAAAACATTATTTTATCATTGGCATAAACTCGCAAAGATTCGACTCAACTTTATCCAATTGCAGCCTTATAACCTTTTTGAAAAACATTCCTCTTTAATTATATCAACCTACACTTTCATATTAATAACAGTGATGTTAAACCAATGCAAAAGTTCACAACTATTCCATCAAAGTCAACTTACTTACATTTATAGTTGCAATTAAATTATATTTAACTCTATTAATTCATATTAATCTATTCACATCTGCAGATCAAACTTTAACTTGATGCACATCAATATTATGTAAATGACCAATTAACTTTAATTCATAAGATCACGTCTCAGAAGCTGTTGCAACTAGATGTTTCCATATATTTCAGTGATTTATTGAAACCGGGAAGAAATTCCCAGTAGCTAGATGTGAAAACTGTCATCTTTTACAACGACGTCAACTTAATTATACCAACCAGCCACCGAGTATCATAACAAATCGCCATGCAACAAAAGCTTGTGCGCCACGTGTCTTCGAAACCTAGTTTCACACGGCAGCATGAATTAGTTTCCTTCTGCTATTCGATTAAGTTGCACTTAAAATTGAAAGTATGTATATAGACATCACGCAACTTGCTGATTGTATATCGATTCATGTGTTTTGACTGGTCCAACACTCTATAGTAATCGGTAGCAGATTATGTTTGAGGTTCGCAACTTACATCAGACGAGCCGATTCTCATTGACACCACCTTGACCATGGTAAGTGTAAGTATGGTTGATGGGTTCCATCAAAATGATTTATTTCTTATTGTTGTCGACAAGTTGTGTTGCAAACAATGGCTTCCGCAATTGTTTAAGACGAATGCCTCGCCACAGATGATACGTAATGAAGTTAACGAAGTGTGATAATTTGTCCACCGACAATAAGCACCCACAACATTTTCCATATTCCTACTTTTTGTCATCGCCGCCGCTGCCGACATTGTCGTCGTCGCGTCCGTCGGTCGGTTTTTTGTCCGCGGCACACCTTTATTGAGTGGCTGCACAAACCTCCTTCTTGAGTCATCTATAAGAGCTTTTGGTATTTTACGACATTTCGCTTTGACATTAGACACAGTCAGTAGGTACTCCTCTTCTTGGCCTAACACAAGTCCAACTTATCCAGAGTTTTCATCTTCAGCTTGAAGAGGTACTCGATTTTTCTTCATTTCAAGTCAGCAATATATGTACATATGTATATGTATGTACATAGATGCTCTTCGAGTTTTACGTAATTCTGTTGGACGTGGCTCGGGTAGTTCGTCGTCGTTGTCGTAGTCGCTCTGGTGCAAGTAGGTAAATATTATAATAATAATATGTGAGCAATTGTGTGCATTGCAAGTTGGAAGTGAATGAGGTTAGTGATGCTGTTGACCATAACATTAGCGATAAAACTAAATTCTCTAGGTGGCTGACGCTATGGTATTCTCAGAAATGTACATCGCCCAACGGCAAAACTAGTGTTTATTTCTTTTTATAGATTTTTAATAGTTATTTTATTGTTACTTCTTTTAGAGAAGACGATCATTTTTTTTTTTTTTTTGAAGAAAAATATTGAGTTTTGGAGTTAACTAGTAATTTATAACTAGAATGATACTGCATATATGGGCATATATGGATTCTGCTTATAAGTTGAAAACTAAATTTTAGAAAAGATTTTTCAAAGAATTCGACTTGGTCGCTGATTTGATAAAAACAGGACCTCTTAAATTTTGTCATTTCTCAAGGTTTACACAGTTCACGTTTCTAAGATCTCAGAGATTTTGCTCAATCAATTTTGACGGAGGATGAAGAAGAATTCTGAACAAAATTTCATTGCAGGAAATCTAAGAAAATCTCCATCTCTTTTTTTTTTTAATTCAAACTAATTGAGCGAGTGTACGTACAACCCTGTGATTCAATGTTTAGATTCCATGGTACACAGTGAACCACTGGAGATGTCTTAAAAAAACTGATTTTTTTTATTCAATATGATTTATTTAAAGATTTTTCTTTAGAAATACAAGGTTAATAATATACCAAATATTTATTAAGTGACTTTTAAATAGAAAAAGTTTCAACCAACATAAAGTTTGAAAACTACACCAAAAAATACTGTTTCATTGTTGAACAGTTTCAGCATTTTGTCATTTTGTCAGTTCTTACTTTTAAGATTTCATCGTCTTGCACCAGTTGGAGTTTACACTATTACTTATGGAACACCTTGTTTAGAAAAATGTTTTAAAAGAATTCAGGAAAAAAAAATTGGTACCTACGCCATTTTAAAGTATTTATTAATATAACTCCATGAAATTTCATCAACATGTTTTTCAAATCAATATTTTAAAAAATAAAATGCACGACTGGGTCACCACATGAACTTGCTTTTATGTACGATCACCTTGGAGTTTTAAAGTTGGAGTAGTTTAGATTTATTCATATAATTATAAAAAAATAAATTAGTTATAATAAGAGCCTATATTTTCTGCCGCTTGCCAAAAACGTAGGTTAGTTTAAGGTACTATTATGTAAGAACATAAATATGAGCAATAACGATGACTTTGATATGCAATTTTATTTAAACTTATTAGAAGCTCTTGCTTAAAAAATTTCATTTAAATCGTTTCCACTGATAATGAGATATTTGAAAGCCAAAAAAATGTTTCTATGAAATATACCGTTAATAATCGACAGATAATTGTTTTTCCAATAATATGGTGGTAGATCGTACTGATATTAGCTCACACAAAAATTGTAACCAAAATCATAGAAGTCGTTTTCGAGATAAATGAAATTTTCCTTAACGGTTTTTAAACATGTGATGTACCGTTAATTTTGGTTACAAGAATAATTTTTATTTATAATCTGCTAGATAATGTTAAAAAACGCTAAATGCCAAGTTTAATAAAATAGGAAAAGTCGTTTTCGAATTATTAAGTTCTTAAAAAAAAAATTATTTTTTTAAATCAAAAAAAAATTTTGGTATACCTACAATACTTTTCAAACTTTTTGAATAAAAAATTGGTGAGAATCAGTTGAGTCGTTTTTGAAAAAAATCGAAAATAAAAAAAGTTTGGGAGGTATTCAATTATAAGATAACCATTTTGGCGAGAAAAAATTTTAAAATGGTATATAATTATTGAGTTTTTTTTAAGTTGTGCGCAGGTTTTTGAGTAAAATAATATTTTCATTATTTGTTTAAAAAAATGTGTACGGTAGGTATCGTTATTTTTGGTTCTTAAAAATGATAAAAACGTGTGGGGTAACGTCCAAAATACGCTTTGATACCAAGTTTAAATAAAGTCAACCCAATCATTTAGGCTGTAGCTGAAATTACAGACTGACAGTCAGACAGAATTGCGAGACTCACTTTTTTCGACTTCGCTGTCATCGTTCGATTTATTTTTTACGAATCTATAACTAGCCATATATATAAGTAGCTATGTATCGTAAGTGAAAATTTAACTTATATTTATTTAAAGTGAAAAAAATATTTGTCTTAAAAATTTAGATAAAATTAAAATTTTTGTTTACAAATTTATACAAAATTACCTTTTTTCCAAAAGGAAGTCTCTAGACTAGAATAAGACATGAATAATTAGTTGATTTATTTTATAAAATTTTGTGCAACAGTTTTAAAGAAAAATTAAATCTTACTTAACGGCTAAAAATATTTTTATTTATTTATTTATTTATAAATATTAACAATAAATTAAAATCTATTTTTAACAATTTTTCTAAGAGCGCTAGCATCAAATTACTTTCAGCTCTTAAAAATATTATATGGTAAGAACTGTTATTTTTGGCGCTAGAAAAATTCCAATAAAAATTATAGTGTAGCCCAAAATCGCTTTACGTACCTACATATATTGAGTATGTATATAAAAAAAAATTGACACATCCACGATCACTCAGCCAAGTTTCCTATTTTCAAATATTGAACTGCTAAATTTTGTAAAAACAAATTTAATACATTCAGATTTTAGCCTTACGAGATAAATTAGTAACAAAAAGAATAAAACGACATAGAAAGTTGATTTGATTTTTATTCAACAAATCTCAAACTCTAATTTCTAATGTTCATTTGCAATTAAAATTGGTTTGTATTACTTAATGTTGCTGTTTTTACATATTTAACAATAATATTGTAATAAAAAGTTTGTAACTTTCAAACAAACAAACAAACAAACAAAAAACATTCATCGAATAAAAAATTATCTCGATAATGTTATAATTTATCCTTACTTTATGTAGATTTTTTGTTTGCAAACAACTGTTATAAATATTTTTTCGCCGGAATGTCGTTCACTATAATTATAGAGATTGACTTTAAACACATTTTAAATACAATATAAAACCTTTGCCTTTTATTTCAAAAAATATTATTTGAGTTTTTTTATTTTTGTCAATCACTGACAATGACACCTTTCTTTTAACTTATCTTGGAAAATTTCTCTATATCCAAATCACCTTAAAAAAATCTTATGTATCGCAGCAACTTCAAAACGTAACTAATTCCTTCGAAAAAGACCATCTCCACTCTAACTCACCAATTTAAAATTATTTTTCTATAATATATTAACATATGAGCGTCATTTATTTTTTTTTATATCTAAATCAATTTGACATTTAGCTTATGATCGGTGCAAAGTGTCCCAAGAGCCAAGCTGATGATGGCGATGTGTGTCCACCACACCAAAACACTCAACTTAACCATCAATCTTCTTTGCCTATATACATACATGTATGTATGTTGCTACAAGTAACAATCAATGTAAAGATCACTTGTTCCATACATGGCTCTGGCTAAGAAGTTTTGAACTTCATATTATCTACTTCTATGTATATTTGTAATAAGCTGCTACAATTAAAGATACATAAATCAAAGGCTTAAGCCCTCCCACCGAGCCATCAATACCCACATTTAACTAAAAAGGTGTTAGATAATTAAGAAATTTATTCATTTCAATTGCCCTAACCATCGTTAACCGCCACCGCCGCCGGGCCGCGCCACATCGCACCGCACTGCCATCGTCATCGTCTTCATCTTCATCGTTTCTGAATTGGTGACAAAAGATCCACACACAATAAGCATAACCTGCATTAAAAAATGTATCTAAGTATCTAAATAAATCTTGTTTGATGATACTGGCGATGATGATGGGAAGGTATATGGTTATCCCGACGTTTGTCATTGGTAAGCTGCACAAAATTAAATTTACCTTAAATAGCAAAAAAGCAACAAAAAAAATGTATCTATAACTATACCTAGGAATAAACATATACATATTTGCTTAACATATATTTGAATAGCATATGCTCACCAAAGTATTTGCTATTGTCACCTGTATGCACAAGTTAAATAGTTGTATATGCATCGTATCTGCACACCGTTAGACTTATACTTATAGAGATAGACATTCATTGAGATTTACAACGTTACAATGATAAACACTGACGTTGCAGGTATAGGCAAAGTTAAAATGCATCTTCTGTGAAATGCATATAAATAGTCGAGACTCCCGGCAATTGGTATCATTAAAAGCTCATTGTTCCACCCAGCTTCTTTGGAGCCAAAGGCAAAAGTAGCTGTAGAGAGAAGTGTTTCCTTTTTTTCTTGCTGAAAATAATAATATAAAAGTGTTATAAAAGAAGGCTCTCCTCTTGAGAAGGAAAGGATATTTTTGTGTGGATTTTTCTTAAGTGAATTTTTTTTTTTAAACTTCTTAAAAATGAAAATCGTAAGTGAAATTTGTAACATAAATTGATTTGAGTGTTTTGTGGAATCAAACAAAAAAAAAAAAAAATAAAGGACAAAGTGACATAAAAACTTTTTATTTCCTAAGTGTTTTTATAAGGATAACATTTTGCTGCGATTTATTGCTTGTTCTAAACATTTTTAGTCTAAAACTTTAAATTTTTGAATCATTTAAAAATGTGTTTTCTATTTTTCACAAGTAAGAGAATTAAATATATTTAAGTTCGACTAATGTGATAATTTACGCTGAGGTAAAAGTTAAATACAAGCATCTAAGTTGAACTTAAATATAAAAGTTTCGTATCAGAAAATCATAATTTAAAGAAAACCCATTTTATTTAAATTCTTACTTTAAATATTGAACTGCAGAAATAATGATTTAGGAAACAAAGTTTTATAAATTTTGATAATTTTTTTTCTTTATTTTTTTTTGCTAAAAACATTTTAAAAAATACAATTTTTACGCCCAATTTATTCTTATTAATCTTGAAGTTTTTATTTTGTTCAGGTATTCATTTTTATTATAAATAAGTACCGTAAGTCTTGCTATTTTTAAATATCAACATAAAATTTCTACAAACCTTTATTAGTCAAAACTAAACAAGGCGAACAAATACACTTGGAGAACTAAAAAGAACTTAAAAAGCAATATCATAATTCAAACTTTAAATATTTTTAAAATATAAAATATGATTAGGAGGCTTTAAAGTTTTTTTTCCGAGAGCATTCAAAGTAAAGCACTATTAAAGTAAAATTAATATATCCTGGCTTATATTTATTTTCATACCTTTAATTTGATAAGAGGCATGTAAACTACACATTGGATATTGTTAAAGTTACACTTTGCCATGTTAATTTATTTTTTTAATTTGCCTGCAAATGCAAGAAGTATACTGGCAAAATTAAACATAACGATTACACAGATAAGTGATATTTTATTATTTCATGTTAAATTAACACGATAACTTGTTTAATGCAATGAAAGGCTTAAAAGATATCTGGTGGATTTTTCGATTAACTTGTGTTGATTTAGCTCGCTAATAAAAATTTCTTTATTATAGCCATGTGAAAAAATATCAACATGATATAACTGGTAAACTTCTATTTAATTTTACATGATGTCATATTAAGTATAAAAATTACGAGAGACGTGTATATGTTGACGATATAAAACCAAAATTTACAATAGAGGTCAAATTGATATTTTTTTTTTTGACAGATTAACATTTGAAATTTGCTTGCTCTATCGGTTTCGACATTATTGTGAAAGACGATATTTACCAACACCATTATTAAACTTTTTTAATGATGTTGGTCTTTTATTCTTAAATTCATTTAAAAACTTTAACCTGGGACAACCAAATTCATAGGCTTTTTTCCATTCCATCGCGTTTAGTTTTGAGGTCTTCCTCAGACATATATTTTTTTGAAATATTGAATGAAGATTAATTTTAAAAAATATTCAACATTAAACTTTTGAGTTAACATTATAATTTTGTGTAGAAAACAAAGTATCCAATAGAAAAAAATACCAGGCTTTGCTTCAAAATTCCGAGCTCAGAAAGCTCTTATCTGGATTTGACATTTAATGGAAATTCAAAGTATTATTTAATTTTCTTTTGTTTATTTTTTGTTAAATTCTAATATTTTCTCCCAAAACTTACTTATACAAAATTCTATTTTTATTTAAGTATCGTTTTAGTTCTTACTTCTTTTAACGATCCCATGCAATTCTAAACCACATTATATTACAACACACCAACACCTAACATTGAATCTTTGTTTACCATCATTTCATACACATCTTCAAATATGTTATTCCATTAATTGATACTCCACGAGAGAAAAAAAAAAACATAGAACATGTATTTTTCTGTCGCCACTTATAATAGCCGGTGTGCGATGTGCCATTATAATTTTTTTTTTAATTTTTACAACTGACCTTTCCGCAAGCTATAAAAGTCAAAAACAAAACAAAGACTTGTCATCATTGCATTCCCATGTGGCGCACAGTCGCGCATGCTCACATACTATATTATAAATACATAGCCAGCAGCAGCGGTATCATTGTTCCATAATCCATACTAAGTTTTTTTTTTTTCAATTCAAAAGATGAACTTTGAAGTTACATAAATTATCCATCGAATAGAAAAATTGAGGTCTCATTATGCGGGTGCAACCAAGGTGAAGTCACCACTGCACCATCATCATTGCCGTTTCCCTTAGATATGGCTGGCATTGTCATGTGCGATTACAAGGCGAAGATAGACTTTGTCTGTCGTGATTTGCAGTTTCACTAAACACTATCTATTTTTTTTTGTTATTTGACTCTCTGTCAGGAAGAAAAATGTCTCCTAGCCAAAGTCTTTTTTTTTAAGGAGTGTTTTATTGTATCGTTAGGAGCATGATATTATTAATATATATGTATATAATAAGAAGCACACAGAAGTGTTTGCCATTTAAAAAAATAAAAAAAAATTCCTATCCTGTGGAGATGATAAGTTTAGATACACACTTTAACAAGTTGTTACATAAGTCACTTAACATTTATTTGATTTACAAATAAACTTGTCAAACTACTTATAAAATGAGCTGATGAGCATCGTCAAGCTAGAAATTAAAAATAAACACATGTGTCGCAATTTAATTCAATGCATCCATACTCAAGATTATTACACATTCACACTCAATTAATCACTCAACAAATAAATCTCTGAGAACACTTTTTCTATATTGCATAAGCTCATTGAACTGAGAAACCAATAATAAAATTATTTGTATCCCAATTTTACATTTAGGTCGAGATGATTGATTGAGTAATTTTAAGCTTTCTTCATCTTTAAGTAGAGACACATTTTAAAACTCAAAATAGATAAATAAAATTCAATTATTATATCACGATTCTCATTCAGAAGCAATTTACCAGTAGGTATATAATTGGTGCAATTATAGAGTTTTATTTTTTTCGCCCTCTCTAACAAACAAGATGCGGGGAATCAGCTTGCAAAAGTAATTTCATCGTCGCATTTGATAATTGTTCTTTCCGATTTTATTTACATTTTTTCATATAATTTAGTTATTTTGTATTTTTATTTGTATTTTCATTCACAGGAAATAACTCTATTAATAGCTGTTGCTATAACAATGGTTGTTGGAGCTCCACAACGTTCCGATGAACCTATTGCTATTGTCAGCCAGGAATCAAATATTGAACCTGATGGTTCATATCAGTACAAGTAAGTCTATTTGGTTTTTTGTTTTGATTTTTTTAAAGCATACTTTTAGGTGTGATCAAGAAATTTTAAATCAACTGATGTTTCATTTTGTATGAAAACGAAAAAGCTGATATACGAACTTGAAATTAAGAAATTATTTCACTAGAGGTGCGAGCTTTTTGAAGTTAATGAAATTTTCAAGTGGGTTATAGATTTTTAATAAATCTAAGCAAATAAAATATACATGCAAGTCTAGAAGAACCAATGAACATAGCTCATAGACCCTAGTGATGGTCAAATTTGAATTTATTATTCTCACAAAATGTTCGGACAGCATTATTGATCGTTTTCTATGAAGACAGTTGTATGGGAATGAATATACGAAGAAATCATTTTAACAAAATTACCAACACCTTTTTTAATATCTTGCAAATGCATTGGTAAATAATGAGTACGATGTCTTTTTTTAAAGCATTAATTTCAAGCCTAAGGCTGAGTTTGACGTGAGCGTAAAAATAACTTCTTACGCAATGCTTAATAGCCCTTAAGTTACTGGAAACTTAATTTCAACTTGATCAGTTAGAAAACACAATGCGTTAACTTCAAGCCCTTTTCAGATTCAAGTCAAAATTTATCGAATACAAAATATTAAAAATAGAGGCAGATACAAATTTAATTGGATTCAAAGAGCTCTCTGCTGCCTGAAAATATCTCAGGTACTTATTTGGTAAATATGTGATATGTATGATATGATATGTAAAAAATATGTAAAATGCAATTGCGTTTTAACTTATATTCGTTATTTGCTTTATTAGCATAGATTTAAAGGATCGAGAGTTTAAAATAAAAAATATACAATATTAAAAGCGAGACAAATATTAGAATGGCCGCGTCTCTTAATTATACAAATGCAATAAAGAACAATAATATAACCTTCTATAGTTTGCATATATTTAATACAAAGTTTGCTTTTGCAAAACCTAAATTAAAGTGCTAATGATTTTCAAATTTTATTCGTATTTGTTTTAATAATTTTCCATAACTGCAAAATGATTAAGAATTTTAAAATATTTGTCATTTAAACGTGTTTTCTTCGCATTTAGTAAAAAAAAAAAACAAATATTTACCTCAACAGATATGAAACAGCGAATGGAATCAAAGGAGAAGAAACTGGTACTCTGAAAAAAGCTACTTCCGCTGACACAAGTGACGTCATTATCGCTCAGGGTGCAGTATCGTATACATCCCCCGAAGGAAATCTCATTTCTTTAACCTACACTGCCGATGATGAGAACGGTTTTGTACCTTCTGGTGATCATTTGCCAACACCACCACCAATTCCACCAGCAATCCAAAAGGCTCTTGACTATTTGCTCAGTCTGCCACCTCAAAAGAACTAAGAACTTGACATCATATTTGAATTTTTGTTTTGCTAAATAGCTGCCCAATGTTTTTATTTTTTTTTTTTATATTAAATAAATAAAACATCCAATGCTTATCAATACAGACATGATCACACACACACACACGCGTACACATCTGCAAATGAAACACACATTAAAAAAAAAAAAACATAAAAAGACAATATTGTTATACAATTATATAAAATTATTATAATTTTTAAAACTTATATAAAATATTAAGAAAAAAAAAATAATTAAAAAAAAAACTTACACTATTTCATATACTGACTGAACGAACCAGGAATACGTAAAATGTTGTAAAAAATTATAACCACACGCACTCTTTATTTTTTCCACTGTTTTTGTTATTTTCTCTTAAATATATTTCTATAAAAAATATTTTATATATCTCTCTTGTCTCTGTTCTTTTTTTCCATTTAACTTTTTTAAAGCGATACAAAATTTAAAACAAAAAATTCATATTTTCCATTTTTTTCTCTACTAACTTTTGTGTAGTTACAAATTTTTTCTGAATGATACTCATCTTCTCAAATCTTTTCTCTTTTCTTTATTGTTGTTAAATATTATCAGTAATATAATGGCATTTTAGTCACCAACAAATTTTGGTTTAATGTGATATCGCAATAATAAAAAAATATAAATACTTGAACAAATAAATTGTTTAAAAAAAAATTGTATAAATGTATAGAACATTATAATGAGTACCTATTTTAAGATGCAATAAAGAATTTATTATTCTTTGAAAAAAAAAATCATATATTTATATATTTTATTTTAGTCTTACACATTCTGTATCCAGTTTGACAATTTACATATTTTGGGAGTAAAATGTTAAACGAAAAAAAATACTCGACACACCGGTTAGTATGCAAGTAGTTTTTTTTCTGCAAGAATATAAATCAAAATGTTATTGTATTCAAGTTTTAATACATGTAGTAGTATGTATAATAGAATGTTTGCAGAAATGTGATAGAAATATCAGCCTTTTTGATCGTAATTACGTAGGTTACAGACTATTTTTACAGAATTCTTTTATCGAATTATGCTTCACAATTATCAAACTAAATTTTAACTATTTCACAATTTAGATTCAATATGCATTTTCTGTAGGTCTTTGAATTTGCTTATTTTTCAAGTATAGTCATTTATTTTGTATTTTTTGGCATAATGAATCCCAGCATATGTCTTATCATGGTAAAGTGTTTGTCATCTTATAATTAGACGTTCGAATCAGCAGAAATTTTTATGGATATAAATAATTGTTAATGTTATTTTTGTTTCTCATCTTAAATCAGAATGACAGTAGAAGATTGAAAACGTGTATTTTGTTGCATATTATTATTTTATTCAGGTTTTAAACTGTTTTGCGTTTCGATCTTTTACAATGTTAATTGATTTTGAGAAAAAAAAAAAAAAAAACAAATAAAAATGTAAGACTTATTCGAACGACCATTAGAATGAGTGTTTTAAGACTCTGTTATGGTTAAAGATTGAAGATTTATTAGCAAATCGATCCCACCCCATCCCCCCTTTTTTATTCTATATTGATGTACAGTGGATGCACAGACTTATAGACGGCACAGTGGTGGTGTGACGAAATCAATTAGATTTTATTTCAACCTCAAAACAAGATTATTAAACGGTTATTAATACTTGTCCTACAGAATTTATTAAATAAATTTTTTCAACTAAAAATTTAATTCTGTGCAAAACAATAAAATTCGAAATAATAAAAATTTTAATTTATGAATAAAGATAAATAATGAATTTTAAGATAAAAATTACAAAAAGTTAAAATTCGCAAAACAATCACATGCGAAAGATTTAAAATGCAAGACAAAAAATTGTGAAATTATCACACCGAAATGAAAAATTGTTGAATAAAAATCTGCGAAATGACCACCACCCTGAAAATTTCATTGTTTTGCATTTTATGTTTGAGAAAAACTACCAGATACTAAAGGACATGTTTTGGATTCGTCACAATAAAATTAAATTCAAGATTTTAATCAAACATTTATATAAACAATATAAAAATAAAAATTAAAAAAACTTGGTTTCGCATTGCCATCTGTCTGTATCTCGTCCCTAGAATTTTTAGGTAATTCCTTAGAGGAGAAAATTAATTGTTTGTGGCTCAAAAAATAACAGTTTACCTTGCATACAACCGTTATAAAGGAGTTTAGTAATCTGCTTGCTAAATCAAATTCTAAAACTATTTATTTTCACCTGAATAGAACCGTTTTCTATTTTCTCATTAACTGATTAATCGATTTAATTTTTTTTTAGACAGGAGGTCCTTTCGAGTCGAAATACATTTTTCCAAAAAAAAATGTTTCCAATTAAAAAAAAAAAACAAAATTAAGTTATTATATATTATATTAATAAATACTTAACATTTTTTTTTAAATGTAACAGAATATTTTTGACATGTTTTCCTTAAATTTATATTTTTTTTTCTTCAGATACACCCCTGAAGAAGTCGTGGATAATGACGTAACGTTGGTAAACGATGAAATAGACTTGTTTTATTTGCATTAAACTACATATTGACCAAAAAAGCCTACCTAAAATATTAAAATATTAAAAAATTTATATTTTTTTTTTCAAGAATTGTTAAAGAGCGAATTTCATGCTTTCATACCATTTCCATTAATTGATTTTATAAATGTTTTGTAATTAATATAGAATATTTAATTTAATCAAAGCCATAAGAGCAAATTCATACGATCCAGTCGTACATTTTTTATTTGGCATTTTTTTATTATTTCTTTTTATATTTTATGTTTAGCTTATTTTATCTGGGGTGGAATCGTTTAAGGTGATTTGTGATAAGTTAGAGTCACAATCAACCAATTCAGTCTGTGTAAGACTAAATAGTTTAATATGATTGTCATTTCCCAAAAAATTTGACGTTTCTGCCGCAGAACGACTAGAGTTACCACCAGGCCTACACAAATTGTACAACTTTTTCTGAGTTCTTCTTTTACCATTCATATAGGTAAACAAAAATAAACATTCCAGTGACCAAAAAAGTTTACTTCATTCCAGAAGATTGAGAAAGTATAAGAATTTTAACACATAGACGTCATTTTCGTTCTATAATTTCAATAGTTTATATTACAAATATTTGAGAAATTCACTATGGCAATTCTGTTTTTGACAAATGTCATTGGAAAGTATGCAACTGAATTGCGATGAATCACCTTACCAAGACAGAAAACTCAATGACAATCACATTTAACTATAGTTTATGTGACACACATTTATCACCTTAGCCAATTCCACCCCTGGCAATTTTGGGCTTGCGTTTAATAACTAGAATATAAATTTCCCGCCAAATTTTTCGATTTTACTTGTTGCATTTTAATATATGATCTCGTTGATTGACAATCATGACAATCCAGATTTCCAATTAAACAATTGCAATATGCAAAATATAAAGCTGGTTCTTTAATATGGCAAGATTGACAACATTAGGGGTAAACAAAAATCAAAAATTCATGTATTTTCTAAAATCCCTCCTATAATCTGGAAAAAAATAATTAAAACTAATCATACAGAAACAAAATTCGATTTACCAAAATTTTATTTTAAAACTTAACAAAATTCAAATATTTTTTATTCAAAATATAATACTCTTTTACTTAATTCACATTAAAACTAAATGTTCAATCATTTATATCACCATATTTTCCCTTTAAAGTAATCCTATGATTCCAGTTTTTTAAAAAATGTGCTAGTGGATGATTTGATTGAACTAAACGACCTTGAGCTTGATACCCGTACACATCAGCAAAATAAAAAACATCATATTGTTGACCTTCCTCACCAGTGTAAACGAAACGTCCCGAAATTGGTTTACCACTGTGCCCTGGATTAATGCTATCCAAGAAACTGTTTTCAATGCCTCTGGAAGCTAGACTGGATATATGAATTAATTAAATTTAATTATAATTTTTGTTTTCTTTTGATTTTAATCACTTTATTATTATAATAATATAAATACCCGATTTCACGTTGAACTCGTGAATCTTCTTTTAAAATGTCAGCCTTGGCAACAACAAATAGCAAACACAAAAACGGAACGATATTCATTTTTGCGTGATCTAATTCTACACGCGACAGACAGCTAAAAGTGCAAAAAAGCGAATGACACCGTATTGATTTTATATAGCTCAACTAACTGATAAGCTCGGAGATGCTCAGTAGTTTGATTTTTTTCAGGCAATCATTATAGCAAGTTTTTAATACAAACTCTTATTTGGTTTGTTTAGTAGGTCATAATTTATTCAGAATATCATTTTTAATGGTATCTGCAATTCAGACGGAAATAACTCAATAGCTATATCTCAAAAGAACCAAAAATTAAAAAAAAAAAAAACAAAAACAGCAAACGTATGATTTTTTTAACATTTAAAAATCAATCTGCATTTTTTTTTTTATATTTGAATTCATTAAAATTGAATTCGATGAATGATGCTTTTTATTGTTAATCGTGTTCGTTTTTATTTATTTTTATTTAATTAACTATTTTAATGGCTATTTTTATGGAAGTGACTGAGGTATGTCGATTTATAACAGTTCTCTTTATACATGTAGGGTAGGTACTGTTCATGAGGCCCAGCAGGGGCGGATTAACCCATCAAAAGGTCACCCATACTTTTTTTGTTAAGAATGTTTTAATTTCGTCTCTTATAAATGTTATATCGACATGTCAGCTTCCACACGAGGAAACAGGTTGATTGAGATTTTTTTACGTTTTCTTTCATTCTCCAAACTCCACTAATCGTAGACCGTTCATTCCATTTACTTCTTGTCCTTCTGACCTAAAAACTTAAAGTTGCTGAAAACTCAGTTATTTTCCATTCAAATATTTATTAAAAAAAAAAAAAGGTAGAGTGTGGATATAGTGATGTGTACAGTACACACGTGCAAGAAATGAAACTTTTATGGTTATTTTTTATAAATACAAAATTACTGTCATTGATTTAATAACTTAAGTTAAATAATAATAAAATAAAAACTGAAAATAAATGTAGACGCGCTGCCGTCGTGTAAACATACATAATACATTTGTGCAGTGTAAAACTATAATTTCACTCTGAAAACACCCTAATGAAATCAATTATGTTTTTGGAACACTTATTAATAATTAGCGATTCGGAAGTTCCACCATACCATATCACATCAGCGTGAAAGAAGCAAACAAAAAAAATCAATAGTTTGACAGCTCTTGTTAGAAAGAAAACAAACAATTTCTCAAAAGCGCAACTAGTGAACATTGTGATTTGTCGTTGTAAATATGTATGTTTAATTATACTTTTCTAAAATTGCATTGTTTTCGCTCCAGTCCGAACTTTCAAACTAGAAAGATAATAGACAATGAAAGTTATTAGAAGTAAATTGATAAAATGACTTCCAAAATAGTTCTGACACTGACACGTGAACACACCCACAGTACAGTACGATCTGCGTATCTGTCAAAATTGAGGAAAATGGTGGATGCAGCGCCCTTATTCTTCAATATTTTGTTTTTGCTTCTAATGATGCGTAGAGTAGTTCTTGTGGGCACTATGAACAGCCATTTTTAATTTCTGACACTTCCAACTTTGACAGTCCGCTCAATATATTACCTATTATTTGAGTTCTGTGGTGCTCACGATCTGACTTTGATGAATAAATCTAAATTTATAAGAACAAAATTAAAAATTATTAGAGGGAGCAGTTAAAAAAATAATTTTTATATAGTAAAATTGGTAAACATTAAAAAAAATGGTAAGCCAATTTTTACAATATATTAGTAAAAAAAACTTCGAATAAAAAATCATCATTTTTGAAATATCGAATTTTTAAAAAATTTAAAATTTAATCAATTTGAAATATAATTTTGATTAAAATCGGTTAAATAATGGTGAACCATTTTCGAGAAAAATGAAATAAAAAAATTGGTTCTATAGGAAGTGCAATTTATAACCACTTTATTTTTTTAATCAAAAGTGAGCGTATGAATATTTAAATTAACTGAATTTTTGAGAAAAAACTGCTTAAACTGCTAAAAAAATTATGTGCCAGAGGTATACACCGTTATGACGACTGAGTTACGATTGTTTATTTTAACTGTATAATTTTGGATTTGTTCTTGTCCTGATTTTGTTCCGATCATTCCAGTTATGTGACCTTGCACAAAAATCATTATCTTTTTTCAGATAATTATAATTGTTGTTCTTTCTTTTAAGTATAATTACCCTAGAATGAGTATGGTAAGATATTTGTAAATTAATATTTATTTTAAATTCTTTCAATAATAATCATTAAAAAATGCATTTAATTTAATTTTGCAGTATTTTATAGTTAAATGAAATCCATTTTCTGTTTTATTCAGCAGCCTTGATAAGAAATATGCAGGTACATTAAATTATAATAAAATATTAAATAGCTTATCGTTATCACGTTAAATAAAATTTCATACTTAATTAATTTTATCGTAAAGTATATTTCCAGGATTTTCTCTTTTCGGAATCTCCCAATTTCAAGCTTACGCAAAGGTGAGTAAACGCGAATGTCAGATATATAAAAAAAAAAACTGAAATTACCAGAAAAAATATATCTACCCATTGGATTTTCCAAAAATCTGAGGCCAATCTTGAATAATAAATAACTATAAAGCCATTCTGAGCACATCTGATTGGTATCATTGGTAATTTTTGTTTCATAGAATCCAGTCGCCATAAAAATATGAAAATAATTATTCTGATTGTATGCTTAGGATTTGTTAGCATTGCTTCTGGGGCTGCTGTAATAAGTAATAATACAAAAGACGATCACATTTTGTTAATTGAAAATAAAAGAGATGACATTGATCAAACATTTCATTATCGGTTAGTAGAACAAATACATAATTTGGATTTTTTTTAACATATTTTAAATTCAGTTTATTTTATAATTTTTGTTTAGCTATGAAACGTTATCAGGAACTAAGGTCGAACAAAATGGTCACTTAAAATATATTACACTAAATTCAACATGTAATTCTGTTGAAGGACGTTACTCTTATATCGGTGATGATGGACGAGAATATAAAGTTTCTTATACTGCTGGGGAATTCGGGTATCAACCAAGTGGACGTCATATACCATCAGTTCCACCAGCCATAAAACGAGCTTTGGGGTATATTGCTGAACATCCTTTTATTGAACCAACAACAAAGAGAGAAGAAACAAACATATTAATTTAATTATCATGTTAAAACTTATTTTGAATAATTTTTGTACCTGTTGTTTTTATAATTTAATAGATTGCCAAATATCTATAACAAGTTATCGAAAAGAATATTATGTTTATTATTTTTTTTCATGATTTGCATATTACAGTAGTGTCTCGCTAGTCCCGATCAAGAGCAAGAGGGTAAGTTTTGATTATAAAAATATTATGATAAACCATCACATATTTTAAATGGTGATGAAAGAAATAAAAGCATTTTTCATGCATTTTTTGCTAAGCAGACAGTGGGACAGAGATAGTTCATGTTTGCGAAATTGTTAAAATTTGCGATTTCGAACCAATTTCCACCAATTTAAGTCCACATTAACTAAGATTTTTTGTATGAACCATAACAGAGTTTTTGAATAAAAATATTGGTTTTCGTCAGTTTGGGGAAGTAAACGAACATAGGTAACTTGGCATCACCGACGAAAAAAAAGCCAACGCAGCTAATACAAAAGACAAATTGCCAAAAGCAGCAAGAAAGTTGCTTGGTGGGCACCAGGCCTAAGTTAAAGGCTAACTTAAATCAAAAACTCTAAAACTTCACGTTTTAAGGAAGACAATGTAATTACAAAAATTGTTAACGATTCCGTGGGTTGACATTAAGTGTTGTTCATCTAACGGGAGGGTACTGTAGGTACTTTTTCTTCTTTAAATAGATTAAGAAATTGCAATTATTTTCGATATACAGTAAAACCCAGATAAGTGCCTAACCCGCATAAGTAATTTTTTTTTTTTACAACCAAAATTTTAAGGATTTTTTCATATAAAACTCATCTAATCGCTTAACTACCTTTCCTGCTCGAGTAATTGCCTTTTATTTTGTATACTTTTATTGAAATTTACCTGAAAAAAAATCTTTTAAGTAGGTACACAATTATAATCACTTGAAAAAACGCTGACGATCTTAAGATTTATTGAGATTTTGTAAATATAGAGATAAGTGCTTATGTGCACATTTATAACTGCCTAACATGCATAAAATACCTCTCAAAATGAGGAATTTGTGGTGAGGTACTTATCCGGGTTTTACTGTATATCCTTTCTTCATTTAAACTGTTAAGCTTTTTTTACTATGGAATTACGTATGATCAGACAAAAACTTAAGATGAAAAAGAATTGGAAAGAATTAAAAAAGAATTTTAAAGGTTTAAAAAGATCAGGAAATTCAGATTTAAAAATTATATTTTTGGCAGATTAAATACATAACTATTCATTGAAGCAAGCTTTAAAAAATATATACATATTTCACTGTTAAATTGCAATATTTTAGAAACACCAAATAATGAATCTACTTTAAGGCTGCATACGAATCAGTTGCATGAAAACTGTCACAAAATTAATGTCTTAGTTTCTGTTATTTCTAAGTACTCCTTTTTACCAAATGCAAAAGAATTGAATAGATTCGATTATTTTTAAAAATAAAGTCACTCTAAGATGACGAAAAATTCTTTAAAATGTCACAATATACACCTACGCATTAATAAAATTAAAATTTGCCTTGACCATCTGCCAATGAAATTTATTCAATGAGCTATTTTATTTAATCATTCGATTTTTTAACAGAAATCACTTTTGCATTTGATTAAACAATAATATACCAAAGACTCAATTAGATAAACTTGAAGTTCAAAAAAAAAATTGATATTATCGCAAAAAAAAAAAACTGGAATAGGGGTTAACGGTTGGTATAATAAGTAAAAATCAAGACGAATTTAATTGATTATCTTGTTTTATTTTTTTTTTGGGTTGGGTTGATAGGTAAGTCGCATTTTCTATATAAATCCACTCTGATCTCATCAAACCACTATCATTTGCTTAACGTTGTTTATCGAAAATAAGTCACGCTAAAATGAATTTAGTTTTGATTGTTTGCTTAGCATTTGGCATTGCTGCTGTTTCTTGTGCTGAAATCAGAGAAGACCCCGTTGTTGTTCAAGAATCGGTCATTCAAGATGATGGCAATTTTCATTCACGGTATATAAGTTGGCATTTTTAATAAACCATTGAATAACTATTGAATTTTTTGTTTAGCTTGGAAACTGCCTCAGGAACAAAGATAATTCAAGATGGACACATAAAACACGTTGGTACAGAAGATACTGAAGTTATTGAAGGTGAATACGCATTTAAGGGTGACGATGGCAAGGAATACGATATTACTTATACTGCTGATGAAAACGGCTTCCAACCCCATGGAGATTCACTTCCAACTTCACCACCAATTCCAGAAGCCATTCAACGCTCATTGGATTATATTGCTCAACATCCTTACGTTGAACCTGCAAAGGTTAGCTCTCTCAAGGGTTAAATAAATGAAAGTGATTTATGATTTAAAAAAATGATTTAGCTATATTGGCAGTATTAAAAATGCTCTAATTCGATAAATTTATGAATAATTTTTGTTGTTTCTTATTATGATTATAAATCTAAGGAGGTAAGTATAATTTTTGAGTTTAAATTTAATTTAATCGCAGTACTTTATTTTTTTTTGAATTAATTCTATTTTATTTTCAATACAAAAATCTACGTAGATAAATCGTTTTGAAATTTTATTAATTAATTTTGATATGACAATGTCTAGCACAGAAAAAGGTAAATAACTGTTTTTAAATTAACTACGGCCTATTTTTTTATAGCGAGATAATTTCAGTATCAGAGTTAAATCCGAGTTAACTCAATTTTTTTTTTGCAATTAATTTTAAGACCGACTTAGCGCCGAGTTGACTTTTATTGATATTTCCAACATTGTTTTGTCAAAACCCTACAGAAATAGAAAGGGCAACATTATTAAAATCATCGTTTTTGTTCCGATAGTGAAACCGCATTTCCAAAGTGTCGCACTATAAATTTTGATAGATTTTTAAAAACTGAAAATTAAATTTAATCATACCCTGAATAAATGCTTCAGAGTTAACTCGGTATCAATTAGTTTATTTCCAGGATAAACTAACTTATTACTCCAGGAAAATTAGAAAAACAGGCTAAACTGTGCAAAATTTCCGACAGTGCTGAAATTGGAGTCAAGAGCTTTATTTCTAAGTAAGGTGTGGAGTTTATTTTATTTGTCAAAACAAGAAGATAAATGGTCATATTTATAAACGTTGTCTAACTTTAGAAAACTCTCCAACTTTAGAAAATTACTCAGACACAAAAGTAGATTGTCTTAACCGTATTTTCATCAATTTGAAAATAGTTATGCAGTGTCTAAGTAGACGAAAATCTAATAAATACGACTGAAATAGTTTCAAGGGGTCTATTTTCCCCAGTAGGCAAGAGGGGCATTTAAAAACAACGGCCACACTTACATTCTTTAATATTTTTTTAAGTCAAGGTGTTTAAGCTGACAGTTTTTTTTTTAAATTGATTTTCAAACTCTAAATTTAAAGCAAAAATTGTTTTTTAACCACCTCTCACCCTTTTGATGACAATTTGAAATTCCACCATTTATGAATCTATGACTTTTAAAAGGTGTTTCCCTTAACTTTGAAAATCTGTGATTTTTTTGTCCAAAACATTTTATTTTTTTTTTGTATGGCAGACTTTTGTGTAGTTTTGGAGAGAAAATCACAGTTTCAAAGTAGGAACGCACATAAAAATATAATTAACACCTAAAAATATGCACTAAAAATAATTCAAATTACATAAAACTGAATTATAATAATTTAAAAGCTACAGATTGATTAAGGTTTCCTTTCCATCACCTTCAAGATCAGCTATTGTTCTAAAAAGTTTGATGAAACTTCAAATCTTTGTTAGAAATATGGCTGATCTTGAAGGAAGGAAAGGAAAGTTTCATCAAACTTCAAATCTTTGTTAGAAGTTTAATGAAACTTCAAATCTTTGTTAGAACACTAGCTGATCTTATATATAATTCACTTTATGTAATTTAAATACTTTTTAGTGCATATTTTCAGGTGTTAATTATACATATTGGACACATTGATTCATCAATCAATTTTTTAAGAAGTTTAACAACTATACATATATTGCAAAATGTCTGTGTTAAGTTCTGATTAGTTATCTGAGACACACATATATTTTTAGCCAAACCAATATTATTAATTTGTGGATTTATTATTCATTAAGGTAGGTCAATAGACAATTTTGAATTTTAGTCATGTATACAATCTTATGAACCTGTGCAAATATTTTTTTGTCGTACGTACTAATCAGAACTTTATTTCGACATTTTGAAACAAGCCCTTAACTAGATCATTTTGCTGAGATCTCATAATCTTCGTATAATTTAAAGGCGATTCATTAAAACAGTTTCATTATAGACAAAAGAAGAAGCACACTTTCAATTTTCTTACAGCAAAAACGCGAATTTTGGCAAAGAATTAATATTAAATTTTTTGAGAATGCGATCTAACAAACCTTTACCGACTATAGCTGTCACTTTTATCATCATCATTTAAATATACATAAATATTTATGTACTGTGCTTACATATATGTATATGTAAGACAAATAAAAATTAAATCAAATACATACTTCAATTATGCGTAGATACAAATAGGCGGAAACCAAGTTTTCTGTCATACCTGAATGGGGCAGAGTTACGGTAGCAAAAGTGTGTAAACAAAACCCACTATATCATCATCATCAATCAGAATTGTGTGATTCTCTAGCACTCATACATAATAATCTATTACGTAAATCTGTTATTTGGATTTTTGATGGTCACCTTGGAGAATTAAACTCACTTTCAATGCAATCGTTAGATTTGCATTGAACGTCATGCTTCGTCGTGTCGAGGGTAAAATGTTCTTAATTATTTGCACAAACATTGTATCGCTTTGAACCAGAAGTTATTGTACATAATGTAAATGAAGTCCCAAAGAAGAAGCAACAAACAGCTCCCATCAGATGAGTTCATTAGCACATGGGCGCAACAAATTGCAGATTTATCCAAAATGTGTTAACACAACAACCACTTAAGATACCAAACATCACTGATGAAGTATTGGTTTTATTGCATTGATTCATTATGAACTATAATAATATGTATAATCTATCACAACGGGTGTCTTCTTTCCTTATAGCTGTCAAAATAGTTATATACCACATTTTCAATTGTTAGGCGGGTTCGAGTTTGGAATTTCAATCACCCCACACGCTTCAAATTATGAAAACTTTTGTTTAATTCAATAAACTTCTAGTACGTGCTTTTGTTCTAACAGATACTGTTTTTGATTTAATCTAAAATGAATAATAAACTTTTGTTTTCTGCGTAGAGAGGGCAGTAACCTTATGATTGATAGTTGCTAGCCTATGTATGTACTTATTATTTTCCCATGGGCCATCTCTTTTGCATATTCAAACACATACATAGTTCGATCTAAAAAAAAAAACAACTACTGTCTTGAATTGGCTTACAAAGTGATTCAATGATGACTGTCAACTGGACAGATCATCATTTATTTATGTCTTCAATTTATACATACATACTTACGCTGCCAA
The DNA here is from genome assembly GCA_951394125.1 of Epistrophe eligans. NCBI lineage: Eukaryota > Metazoa > Arthropoda > Insecta > Diptera > Syrphidae > Epistrophe > Epistrophe eligans. Next base: position 93,866,334 of record OX596030.1, on the reverse strand, counting down.
AATTTTCGTTATAATAATAATAATGTGACCTTGGTAAAATTATGTTTTAATGCATGTACCAATATTTGCTGTCATCTGAAGAAATATTTAAACAAAGTTTGTTTCAACAAAATAAACAAAGATAATTTTTGAATTTTTGAAGACGAATACGTTTATATTTTCTTGGAAAATATATATACAAATTATTTTGAACTCATTTTAGATTTTTTATTATTCGGAAAGACAATTTGTAAGATGTATTCCTGATGCTAATTGATTCTTAGTCTTCCGGCTAACGTGTGAATTAAACACTCATGCATTTTTGCAGGAATCTTTTTTTTGACTTATAGCAATAGGGCGAGTCAGTTTTTGGAATGTATACATTAGCATAATTTGGGAAGCAATAAAATTTACGATTCAGCTGCATGGCGGCGGGGTTTGCTTGGTTAATAGAGGGCTTTATTTACTAAGATTGATTAAAATTTGAGTAAAGTGCAAAATTGAAATTTAATTTTAAAATGAGTAATAAAACAATTTATTCTTTTTTATAAGATTTTCTTAGAACACTCTTGGACAATTTTCCAGCTAGCCACTGTAAAATCCAACTAATTTTTCTTTATTTATATAAACGCAACAGTTCTTTAATTATGTCCTCATAAAAAGATAAAAAGATTTTAAATTTGGCTATACAAATTTATTTAAAACTTAAGAAATGCAATGTCTTTTTAGGTTTTGGCAAATAAAGTGAAAAAAATAAATAAATATGTGCATATATATATTTTCAAAATTGAAATGAAAAGACTTTGAAAAAACATTATTTGGGAGAGCGAATGGGTCATTCGTATGTTTCTCAAAGTTCTCAAAAGCCATCCGTAGTCGGCCCGTAATCCTTTTTATATAGTTGATTAAAAAAATATGTGGAATTGTGGATTTTTTTTTTAAATATTGAAGAATATTGATAAGTAGCCAATGTGACAATTGTCACAGAAAAGCACTGATGAATTTTGAAGAATTTTGTGCATACTTAGATTCCATGGTGAAGAAGTACACACGTATTTATATTTCCCGTAACTTAAAAAACATACAAACAAAATTTAATTTTAATTTAAAAGCAAAATGGTAAAAAGTCATTGCATATTTTTTAGATGTGCAATATCCGGATCATGCATTCGATAACCAGTATTTTTCGGAGACAACAGACCTATTTGACTAAGAAAGTATGATCAAATAATAGCCGTTTCCGTTTGCGTTACCATTATTTTGCTATTTTCGTTACCGTTCCCTATAGCTGGAGCTTAGATGTTTACACATAATTAAAAAACTTTAAACGAGCTGCAATTTAACTCATTTGTTTGTATTTTTTCAAATGATTGTGTAAACAGAAAATTAATAAATGGTCTATGTACGCTTAAGATGATTTTTTAGAGACCAATTTAATATTTCAAGATTTCAATGTTAGGCGAGGCGCAAAATTATTTGTTCCCTTAAAGGTCTCTTAATTAAATATAGGAGTAACGGAAAACTTTAAAGAAAGTTGTATTTAGATTACGATTGATTAAGACATTACGCATTTCTAAATTCTTTTTACCTACTCTCCTATTTATACAACACTGTGCATTTATTTCACTGACAAAATTGCATTCCGCATTCTAACCTACTTCGAATCGAATTCTAATCCATAAACGACTCTGCATTAATATTAATGTTCAAAACATTTTAGATCATTTCTAACAATTTACTCCTTTTGTTTTCTTCATTAAAAAAATACCAAACTCTCATCACCGTTTGCATAAGTGGATCATTTATTTCTAAATGACAAAAAGAACTATGGCCTTGCAATTTGAAAACATCGCTTCTAAGTAAATTTAATACATTTCTGCTAAAGATCCTGGTTGATAAAAAAAGAAATAATAAACAATTCAATGTGAATTTTGTGTCAAAGCATGTTCTAACAAAACAAACATCATCACTTTTTCATATGCTATAAGTACGTGATTTAATTTCTATCCGATTACAATAGATAAGATCTTAAAGTTATAAAAAAAAATTTAATCACGAAATCATAGCAGGTGCACAAATTTCCACAAGAATTCGAAAAAAAAAATAATTAATTTGTTGTCTATCTAAGACTTTTTGTCAATAAAAGCATGTTTTTTTTTTCTAAAAAACCATACGATTTTATAACAAATACATAATAGGGTCTTAACAAATTTCACTTATTACCTAATTATTTTTTGAATAATGTCGATCAAACGCCCAATTATCCATCACTTTTTTTTTTCTTCAATTAATCTGCTTTCTTTTTAATCATGTTTGCTTAGGCCACTTCCTTTCTCATTCAAAGACCGCACATTTCACGATTTTTGATCACTCATCATCACATCAATCCCGTGCAATATATATTTTAAAAGCTTACACACAAAATCAGAATACCTCCCGTTGATATAGCCCGCCAAACCCAATTTATATACATAGATAGTTATAATGTAACTTCACCTTCTCCCGATCCGATTCGATCCTAAATCGAATGCCTTTATCTTCTTCTTTACAACTCCCCCCGATATCCGACTGAGCTTGCAAAAGTACCTACTTCAAACTCCAAATCAAAAGAAAAAAAAAATGTGTGATTTTTTCCCCATTACTATTCGTGCGCACGTATTTACCGCCGCACCGCTGTATGCGAAATGAGCAAATAAAAATCATCTTTCATGGTAAAAAAGAACACCGCTATACAACACCATACTGACAGACACTTATGTCCGTGGTGGTAGTTGTCAATTTGAAAGAAATAAAAACGATCCCTCCTATAAATAGACAGTTCACCTGACATAACGACATCAGTAACGAACTGCCATCGTCGCAATAAGAAAGGATTACTCTTTTTCTCCTCCAAATACCACTCTAGAACCATGTTCACTTCCTCGATTCGTCTTTTTGCTTTGTGCGCTCTCGTCGCGATAGTGTGTGCTCGGCCTCAACAAATACAGGACGACGGATCCTCGACAACACCCGCAACTATCATCAACCAAGTGGATGTCAGCAATCCCGATGGAAGCTACAATAATAGGTAAGGATTGTTGATTTTTATTTTTTTACATTTTGACCATTTTTTTCTCACAATTTTCAGCTATGAAACATCAAATGGAATCAAAGTTGAAAATTCAGGATACATGAAGACAATTGTTGTGCCCAAAAGCGTCGATGAGGATGGTAAGGCTTTGGAGGAACATGAAGAAGTCGTTTTGGTCCAAAGCGGTTCATACACATATTCCGACCCCGATGGCAATATCATTACCCTTAGGTACATCGCTGACGAAAACGGCTTCCAGCCCCAAGGAGATCATCTGCCAGTTGCCCCTGAAGCTGTAACTCCATCAGGTCAGCCTCAGCAATAAATGATCCCCCGATCGACACATATACTCAGTTAATCATGCCAAAATTATTAACCATTTAGTCATTAACAACAACAAATATATTTTTAAAATATACGTTTATTGTTATGAAATTAAGTTGTACAGCTATAAAAAATAAATAAAAGTAAAAATGATCAAGTATAAAAATTTACATTTAATTAAATTTTATTCTTTTGGTGAAGGCGGAACCTTCGGAGCTCCATCAGGTCTGTTTACACATCATCTCCTCTTCAGCTATTCAATTATGGGTATGGTGAGGAATTCGATGATGTTTTTGTTGTTTTTTTTTTTTTGACAAGTTGATGAAATTTCATTCAATCTGACATATGCGTTAGGTGCGAGTGCGCATGTTTGTGGTTTTTGATGTAATTGCATAGTTTTGGCCATGAATTTGATTCAATATATTTGTTCGGTTCCAGATGATAGTGTGGTGTGGTGAGTAATGAAATCAGTCTCGACTCAGCTCAGACATTAAAAAAAAAAAAAATATTAAATCTTATACCGCACAATCTCGTTAAACTTAAAAGTCATAAAGAAAGATCAATATCAAGAGTTATGTCAACGCATGTTGTGTTGTCTTCGATCGTGGTCACGAGATGAGTACCTAGGTATTTCCTTAATATATGTATACACAGGTGAGGCACGTTCACATCAAGTCTGTATATCGAATTTCTCGTCAGGGATCTTTATGAGATGGATGATGTGATCTTGTTGGAGGATGGGCAATTCAAAGAATTTTTTTTTTTATATATTTCAAGGTATATTGTATGGTTTTTAACTTTGATGGCGCGGTTTCAAGCCCTTGAAGATATCAGATGGACTTAATGAGCATTTTTAAATAAATTCGTGAAGAATGACATATTTAGTTTATAAAAATAATATTAAAACATCCGGAATGTAATATGAGTGAAAAGTATAAAACGTCATTTTTGCTGAGACATTATAGGATTTTTTAAATAAAAATATAATAGCCTAAACTCTTATTTCTAAGTAAAAATGAAAGACAAATCTTACTACTTTAGACAAACAGTTATTTACATACTTATTTACATATATTTAACGATTTTGATTAAATTTTTCAGAGTTTGTTCTTAATAGGCGAGTAAAAATTAAGACGACGACTACCTATTCTTGTATCTTCGTTTCTCAAAACGGGCTGTAACGATTTTGATTTAGTATTTAGTTCACATTAAATATTTGTCATGGAATCTATGTTAACTGAATTCAACTTAATAAGAATTGCTTATTAAAAAGCACCTCACTATCCAACTAAGATCCAACTAAGATCCAAGTAAGATCGTGTGCCACCGGGACGAAACGCCAATTTTGGTGGATTAAAGGCCATCATTAAAAGCTATTTTAAGTCAATAAAATTTTATCTAGACAAGGTTTTCCACGGCTGTATTCAATAGGAAGGTTGCTAATAATCGCTGAGTGCCCACGATATTTTAATGGGAAATTATTTTCATAGAAGTTTAATGATTTCTCATACGAAGTGGGAAATAATTTCCATTAGAAAGTTTTTCTCAACTCAGTCCACGGTTAGAGTGGATTTCATTACCTGCATAGTAAATTTCGACAAAAAGAAGCAACCAAACTCAAAATGAGTTGAAAAGAATAAAGATAAAAATTTAAAATGCCAATTTATATCAATGGGGTGTTACATATGTATGGACTTTGTCTAACGGTAAATAACAATACTTCGCTAAATGGGGAAGACGCTTGACCAGAATTGTTTTCCTAGTGTTCATATTCAACGATTGTTTTATGAATTTATTTGTAAAGTAATTTTCAAATTTAGCATATCAATTATTTTATTATTTTACTTCGATTTTTCACTTCAAAAACAAAAAGCATCGTCGTCGGTCGGTCGTCGTCGGTCATCCCACTAGACTGGGGTTCACAATTACTACCTAGCTAGTACGTCTCTAAAAATTTTCGAAAACAAACAGGAGCTAAAAAAATTATATCTGTTAATCTTTTTATACCTTGACATGAAGAAGTCTGGATCCCATAAAGGGTGTGTAGTGTGTAGTGTACAAAGGGTTGACTAAGGAATGTCTAGGTTTTTGCAGGATTATTCACACATCGCACTAGAAATATTTCCCGAAGAAAAGTCATCATTTCCCGGGATTTATAGCATGGCGACATAAGCGCTATCTTCGGAAATACATATTTTATTTATCTATTGACGAATTTCTAAAAATCTTTTATTTTTTTCAAAGCAGTTTCTAGACCAATGATGATTTAAATTTTTAAGAATTTTGTCCATGGGATGTTTTCCTGTAACGATTAATTTGTATAGAAGCTACCTGTTCTATAAAAAAAGATCTGAAACAAACAAAGAAACAAAAAACAAATTGAATGTTGCAATAATTTAATTATTATAAAGTCAATTCAATCATTTTTTATGATCAATAATAATAATAATAAATCATTAGAATAAATGAATTTCGAAGCCCCATTTTTTGTTGAAATTAAATAAGCAATCTATCAACATTTTCACCAACACTTCAAGTATTCAAATCGCATCGAAATGTTTCATAGTTTTAGGCTAAATGTTAGTTTTGCATTGAACTCCTCAAAGCTCTTTATATTTTTTAAACAATAAAGAAACTAAAGAGTGAAATCAGGAAACTTACCCACATGTGTATACTTTCATTCTGCAGCCCTACCAGAGCAGAGATGTGCAATGTGTGTATCTTCATAAATATGTATGTACACATGTATATATTTAATTTCAATAATTTACACAATATGTTCAATCTACTTAAAGTACGAAAACTGGCTATCGTCAGTGGGGTCGGTCATAATATCTATAACGTAAAGAGCATAATTCAATTACAATTAATTCAACTTTAACTGTTCAATTCCTAAAACGTTAACCTAGGACAGTCGAAATTATTTAGTCACTTTGAGAAAAGAGTTCTTTTTTTTTTTTAATTTATAATAACGAATTCAAATCACGTATAAATAATAATCATACCTACAATAGAATTATGATTATGAATGATGTAAGATTCAGACGATAAGCGAGATAAAGCACACTAATAATCTAGATAGACCCGAATTATTATTATTTTTATTTTGAATAAGAACCAAGAACCAACGTGTATATAGTAAATTCAATGCTTTTGCATGTTTGTACATATAGAGAATGACTCTATAACGAACTTAATATAGAAAATAACATTATCTGAAAGTTAATTGTGGCAGAATATAAGAAATAATTATTTTGTTCATCGATGAGGCCCATATCCGGCTTAATGGCTACGTCAAAAAGTGAATTTGCCATATTCAGGCTGAATACCATAGCATTCAAATAAACCAACGGTTTGTTGTAGTTTATGGGCTGGTGGAATCATTGTTCATGTGATATCACAATTCTAGATTTTTTACCTTTGGAATTACGTCAAGTTCAAAGTCTAGATGGACAATTCGGCTATACGATTGAAATATATTAGATAATAGAAGCCAATATAACTCATGTCATCCGGCAAATGACCTCGAAATGCTCTAATCCGTCATTGAAAATTCGAACTTTAAAATGAACCACGTTAACCTCAGCTAGGGTAAACATTTTAAAGAAATATTTTTTTTTTATTTTAATGTAAAAAAGAATCGGTTCTTTCGTATATGATAATAAAGATTCACCGATAAAATTGAAGTTTTTTTATATTTTTGAAAAAAGACCTCATATTATTATTTTTTTTATTTTTTAAATAATTAAACCAATAAATATAATGAATAAAAAAAAATGTTTTTGGGAACCATTAAGGCATAGAAAATTAAAAAAAAAAAATAGGATTCAAGAACTTGCATAGATTGTTCGTTCTTCAAAAAACCTACATAAGTGTATAATTTAAAATTTATAATACAACTTTTCGAAACTTTTTTGTAGGTAATTTTGTGTTTAACATATTAAGTAGGTACTATTTAAAATATTGCTTTGGAAATGTATGACAAATTATACAAATCAACAAAAGGACTTGGTGAGTCTAAGTTTTGAAAGACTTTAGTTGCAGAAGTGACAATGAAAATTATTCTGTGATTTAATAAAGTCTGTTATCTCAAACTTTTATTTAGTGGCGTTTGCAATCTCTGAATATAATTAAGTGGACTCTGATATCTCAGTCATACGTTTGACTTATATATAAACTTAGCTTTAAGAAAACAAATATAAATTTTGGTTTGTATATAAAAGTATAAGTTATACAAAAATATTACAATTTTGTAGAAATTATGAAAAACAAGTGATTGGTGAATAAAAAAAAACATCGAATATATTCACTTTAGTTAAAACCCTGGACCCGATGAGCATATCACAGCCTATGATAAAAAGAGTATTTTACAAACTGTTGTGACATCTGAAAGGAAGTAAAGTCTTGCTTTTGCTTCAACGCTAATTATAAGAATTTTCCATGGATTATTTTTATTCTACTTCCAGGTGCCTCTAACAGCTTAAGAAATATTGCTCGAAGAGAATAAAATTATCAGAATATATTAAAGTCCAGTAATCCAAAGAAATTATTTCTGGTGAATCAGGAATCCGCCACTGAGTGGAGTAATTGCAAAATGTGAAAAAAATGTAAACTTAAACATTATCTGACTGAAATATCAATTCGATTCTTGGCATTATAAATGAAAAAAAGATGAATTTTAGGCAATAATATATCACACAGTTATTGCACCAACACTTTTCTAAAATTATATGAAAAAAAGTTTTTATTTGTTTAAAGCTGTTTTTTTGTAGGTATGCGTAATACTTCTCATAATTTTGTATTATTTTATGTTTTTTTTTTTAATTTTGTGTGAAATTTAGAATTTATTTTAAACTAATAACAATTTTGTGGATCATCAGTAAGTTAGCTTAAAATCGATTACCAAATTTATCCCAAATAAACACACAAAGAGAACAGAAGGCAATTTAATAAAAACGTTTTCAAATAGTTTTGCGATTGCAAAAAATTTAAAACTTAAATTTTAAATCTTTTATATTGTTTTTAGAATAAATTTTTTGGTTTTTTATATGTTTCTCGAATGATATCTCATTTTTATGTATTAATTCTAAAAAAAATCCTTAATCTATAGAGCTATTATATGAGCGACCTTGTCATGTACATTTAAGTTGAGTCATCCGAAACTACGCCTCAAGTCGAACTTTCAAAATTCTATTCAAAATATAAATAATTCTAGTTGCACAATAACACTTAAATGTTAGAAAAAAAAGTGTATAGAATGTCATCTCCTCGATTTATTTTTTTTGGAATAGTGCCAAAGCCAAACCTATATTTATATCCATACCATACCACTCCAACCTACCTCTCAAGCTATATAGAAAGATAATGATCTTAATTTCTATGAAAAGAATGAGTTGCCACCCGCACTACACTGAGAGAGACGAAATATAGGTATACATACAATATCCAAAATTAAAGCCTTGAGATTTTCAAATTTACGACTTTTGTCTCGTAATATAACGAAGAAAAGAACAAAAGTTGTCACTTGCATTACTAATTGAAACATTGTATGAGAAGCCACATAGAAATTATTCACGTATGTACTTCAATTGTCGTATAGCGGGGGAAAATGTCAAATAAATCAGTCGTCTCAAAGTATATTACATAATATTGTTGAATCAGTATTTTGTATGTATGTAGTTCTTGGAATAAACTCATCGTTGGGAACTTATGATTTCAATAACATGCGTACTATATGACAATGTATATATGTTTATATTTTTTAGAAAGACAGCACAGATGCAACATATTGAATGTGGGACTTATAACGCAATCATTTTATGACAGCAAAGTAATCACCTAGACTTTTAATTGCGAAAATCCATCCGCCTTATAACGTCTTCAATTACATTTTATGATTATTCTTATGATTGTCGGTATTATTGTAATTTGATTAAAAAAAAAAAAGAATTTTTCTTGAGAAAAATAAAGGTTCTTTTAAAATGGAAGTGTATATACCGTCGTATAATTTATTTTCTTGGCATTTAAAGGTGCAAGATAAATATAAACATTAAAGATTAAAGTATGTTAAACCTTTTTTTTATGAAATTGTAGTAATTCATTATTAAAATTAATAGATTATGTTAATTCTATAGGTTAAAAATATTGTCTTTCCTGTTAAGATTTAGTTCGAAATAAAAGAAAACGGTAACTTAAAATGCTTGGTTTGTAAATTTTGTAGTTGTCATAGTTTAATGTTCAATCTAAAATAACAGTAATAATTTAAACTGTGTACCTATATACCCTTAATTTTTTTAAATGCAATCTTAACAGATCACAACTATTCAGAATTAAAGACAAGGAAGAATTTTTGTTGTCATTTATGGACTGTTTCTCCAAACGAAAGAGTTGATGTTCAAACCCTAAATTTGTGTACAACACATAAATATTGTCTCTTGTTTGGGGTATTTTTTTTTTGTAGTGTAACATTGAAACAATTTTTGGGATAATAGTGACTATGGGCCAGCTTTTAAAGGCGGGCAAAGACAGAGGATGGAGTTGATCTTGTGTTCTGCACCCCCAAATCCCAAGAACTAAATTTAATGCATAATGTATGACTACGCTCCAGAAGTCCACGGATGCTTAAAAAAAAATTAAAAATGCGGACCAAACCACAAAAAGCTTGGTTTTAGGCAAACAAAATTAATATAACGGAAATACGATGTTAAAGTTTTTTTTTTTATTTAATTTTCGCTAATTTTTGTTTTACTGTATATATGTTCTCAGTGGCTAGACCACACTTCTGTTATAATTTTGCGAACCTGCACTTATAAAAATTTTTAATAATATTACATTTAAAAGATTACTAATTTTGTATGAACAAAAAAATCAAGTTAACACAGATCCACAGATTTAATGCTCTTATGTTTTTCCCATCTTTTACCATCAATTAGTATAAGTAATTGATTGTCGTTATTCTATGTGTTTTAATTTTAATTATGTAATTTTATCAATATAAATATAAAATAAAATTAACATAGACATGAACGAAACGTAGTAAAAAAAATACAAATTAATTTATTGACCTGAAGCCCAAATAGAAAACTTATGTTTTTACCGCAACAATATAAAAAAATATGCACGACTGGATTGCACAAACTTGCTTTTATGGCTAACAACTCGAATGAAGCTTAATTTTTAAATTTAATGAGTTTTCTCATTATTTTCCATCCCTATAGAAATTTTATTAATTTTTTTAAGGCAATTCCGTTTTATTTTAAAAGTCCATACAAATTATTGCAACATTTGTTGTCATGATCACGACTCTCTGCAGTTTAAATGGAAAAGTTTCTAAAAATTACTCCGATCGATGATAATCAAATTATCCAATTTGGATGATATAGATTTGAACTAGATGTGGTACAACAGGATGATGGCCCTAAAAACATTTTTAAAAAATCATAACACTAAAATTGGTTGCAACTAATCTTTTGATTTTGTTCTATTTCAAAGGCTTTTGACATTGTGTAGCTTAAGAAAATACAGAAAGTTTGACTGAAATAAGTTTATTTAAGTATATTGACAGGTTTAACACACACCGAATTTCATAAGACCAAATCTTTTTAAGCCTTCACTGAAAAATTATGAAATATACGACTATCCTACTATAAATATTTTATAAAATAAAAACATACTTAAAGTCGATGATAATGCAAATTTTCTATCGTATAAGCTGTCAAATAATTAATATTGATTGTTAACAAAACAAACAAAAAAGACCCACAATAAGGTTCATTGACCGAGCTTTCTTGCAATTTTTTTTTTTTTTTTTTTTTTTGCAAATCTTCTTCTTCGTCAAAAAAAAAATAACCACTCTTTGAGTTTAAATATTGGCACACTAAAATATTATGATGACTGACGTTTCTACACACACACTCATTTATAGACATAATTCACACCAAAAATTATTACATAATAATGGGTACTTCTTGAAAATACCTATTACCTCATTCTTTTAGTTTTGCTTCATCGAAATACATACTACATACGCTACACAGCCTACAGATGGTGAGTTGATGATAAAAACATTTTTTTTTTTTTTTAATAACAACAAAAACCCCACATAGCTCTTGCAATTCATCTTTCATCAATTTATTCGTAATCTCATCTTCTTCACAGCAGCAAATTTTTCAGATAAATCAGCATCAGCAAGAGGATGCTGATGATGAGAAGATAGGACACCAATATGCATCTCAAGTAATACAAAACAACAACAAAAATAAGGTGCTTCACAATTATGGTAGAAGTGAAAGTCATATAAAATACGGTTCATTTTGAGCATTAACAATGATCATTCAACTCACCAGGTCGTCGTCGGCGGCAATGGCATCAGTGGCAGCGTGCAATTAACATGCACAGATCAATTATTATGAAAGAGGTGATGTAACCTCAATAAAATTGGTAAATTGAAGTCAAAGAGAAATATCCAAAACAATTTAGTTATTTTTTTTGTATTATTATTTTTATTTATATATAAAAGTTAAATACAAAACAATTTTTTCATTTAATATGATGAGGATTTCACATTAATTTTTTTGTGACACAATTATTGTTCTTTGTAAGATTTTCTTCTCTTTTTTCGATTAGGTATATTTTAGAACAAATAACGTCGGAAAATTCCTATAATTTAGTATACAAACTTAGTAGGAGGAAATCATCACAGTCTTTATTTATTCTTTTTTTTTTCTTTTGTTATTATCATTATTTATAAATAAGATTCCAAATTTTATAGGTATATAAGTATAAAATTAAAAAAATCACGAGATATAACCTCGTTAGCGAAAAATAAAATAATAAAAAACATACAGTATGGTGGTTAGATACAATTTTGATTTAAGTTTTGGGGTACTAAAAAGAAGATGCGGATTTTTTTTTTTTTTTTGCCACAAACTAAACTATGTCAAAATTAATTTGTTAACCTTTCAATTTTATTTTTAAATAGGATTAAAATGTTTTTTTTTTTTAAGTCTCCAGTTAAATTATTGTTTTAACAATGAATAAGATTCATTTTTATTTTATTTGGAAACAAAACTTTATAACTCTGCCTTAATCCTTCTTCCCTTAACGCCTTTTAATTATTTATCGAAAAATTCCTGTTGAAAAAATAATTTAATTTGTAAAACGGCAATGAATTGATAAGAAATTGAGAAAAGAAGTGGCATTAATTTAAAAAAAAAAATAATTTTGAAAGAAAATTCGACCAAAACACATTCGATTTAAAGAACGTTTTGTCTTTTTGAATTTTAAAATAAAATTTTGAAAAAATTAGCACAACCCCATTCAATTAAAAGTAAGTTCAAAAATCCGCATCATTCATATTATATTGAACACAACAATCAATTATCCTCTCCTACTTCAATTAATCTTCAAGTAAACCCACATATTGTCCATTTTGATTGGCAACTTTTCGTTGTTCCAATTTTCTGGCAAATTCTGGATCATTTCGGGCTCTCTCCTCCAGTCGGTCTTGTTGCACCTTAATGCCAGCATAAATCTGATCTAATCCCTTTTGAATTTCCTCTGGAATTGGTGGTGCTGTTGGAATATGATCACCAGTTGCCCGGAAACCATTTTCATCGGCCGTATACTGAACACTAACAATATTACCTTCAGGTGATTCATACGAATATTGACCATGTTGCACAAGAACACCATTAGGATGGACTTCTGAGAAGTCTTTCAAAAATCCAGTCTCTTCGTGTTGGATATTATTGCCTGTTTCGTATTCGGTTTTATAAGATCCATCTTCACTTTGTTCTTTGTTGTATTTTAAAATTGGTATCCAAGTGGTGGTTTCTCTATGTTCCTTGAAGTCGTATTTTTCATCCTGTCGTGGGATTGTATTTGGATGCTGTTGCGCACTGCAGCATGTAATTGCCAAGAATGAAAGAATTACACTCACTACGATCTGAGAGAAACAAACAAAAATTTAAAAACAAAATTAGATAAAATTTAAAAAATCACAAAATCTTATTTTTTTTATTAAAAAAAAAAAGAACAAAACAAAACAAACCACTTACAAACACTTTCATTGTATGTATTTAATTTTTTTTTTTAATTTAATTATTTAATTTCTTTTATCCACGCACGCCGAAGAAATTGGTTTGCGGTTCTAGAAACGATAGGATAGGATTTAAGCAGGTTTACGAACAGACTGATTGTGCACTAGCTTCATGAAGCCTTTTTATAAGTGCTGCAATGCGGTTAAGGTGGGAATAAAATCATGGAAAGCCTCTTCACTTCACATGATGGGAAGCAGAAGCATCGCTAGGCACGAACAATTGTGGTATTGCAAGATTGATGCTAAGCTTGCTTCGTTCCTCTAGCACAATTTTGGCTTCAATTTGTATACATATGTAGGTATGGAACATCCACATACTGCGAAGTTGTTTTGTCTGTTGTTGTCTTCTCTTCTTCACTATCTTAGCATATTTGGTTTGGGGTTTTTATATTTTCTATAGGTATATTATTTTACTACCATAGGGTATTGTAGTTTTTTTTTAAATAATTTGAAACAAATAATATTAAAATTTCATTCTTAGGAGGTGCTGGTACAATAGAAATAATTGTCAATAGTGAGGCTTATCCCACTTCTCTACCCTTGTATCATTTCCTACGAAAATGTTCTTATTATATTAAAAGATTTTTAAATTCGTCCATTTGGACGTTTATCGGATAGGGTTTGTAGCGACCGACTCTAGAGTAGCGGCTTTGATGTTTCTTGATATCACGTTTTTTTTTTAGCCAAGACAAGACTTCTTTTATGGCCAAATATTCGCTTGTTCCGCCTGAGATTGTAATGATTGCAAGTGCAGAAGGGGTCTTTGAAAGCAATTCAATATTTCCTGAAAAAGATTACAAGTGCGGTTTTGTGAGCTTGTTTATATGGCGATTAATAATTGTTCTTTCAAAATATTAGGATGCTTTTCGGATGCCAATAGCAACATCATCTGTATATAGGCAAAAACTCGGTATATCTCTCCGATTTGATGCATGATGTATGTCAACAGCTTATTTTCTAAAAACTTCCAGAGAAGGAGATAGTATACCGCCTGTGGTGTACCTATTGTAAGAATGTTCCTCTAGCTGAAAAACCGTACAATTTTAAACTGATTATTCTCCTGGTCAGCATTCGAACCATCTACATTCAGAAATGAGTCTGAAGATGCGATTACAGAAGTTGTTAAAAGCGCCCTCTACCTTTACATTATTCATCTTTTTCCGTATCTATTGCTAAAACCAAAATAAAGTGTAAATATGTACATGCGAAGTGCCTTTCTATATCAGGGCCATAAAGATAGTTTTGCTTGTTGTTTTTTTCTCCCATTCATGATTGAAGCTGTGCTATGGGATTCTGCTTGGCTATAATGCGGTAAACCATGTGCTGTGTTGTGTGCACGCGTGCACTTTGAGATTTGTAAAATTGTTTCTTCAATTCGTTTCGCTTTTCGTGGTAATATAACTCTATGTGATGCCTCATCTGGTCTAAATCTGGATCCTTTCTTAAACTGAATAATGAATATAAATTACATTTGTTAAGTTGATAGGCTTTGTTTGTTGATCGGGTCGGGAAATGGGATTGTCTAAATTGTCGATCAAGCAGTAAATTTATAGATATGTATAAATCTTCGAGGGAAGATTTTCCTTTTTTTATTTTATTTTCTTAAGTTTACTAGATCGCTATTATCTCCTCATAAATTCAAGATGATAGATTTCCCAAAGCGATAAAGACCATTTTATCGACTAAACTTACTTATAGATGCGGTTTACGATCATCATGCACTTTCACTATAATGGTACGTTAGGTTAGTTGCTATAAATACATACATACCTATACACTATTCATATAATTTGGTTATTTTTCATAGTGGTTATGTGATGAATCTTTTGTAATATTGATAAATTTATAGATGGACGTTGATTTGCCGTTAAAATGATCCATGGACACCTCAATAATACGGACGTATAATTATTTTTGACATGATTTGTTGGATTTTTTTGTGTTGTGGTGGTAGTAAGGTTTTTTTTCCAAAGGATTCTCAGTACCTACTCAGTAATATTTCTGGCTAATTAGATAATGTTATTTAAAAAGGGACAAATTTACAAATTTAGCTGTTTACGTAATTTTTGCAACATCAGTTTTAAGGGCTTATATACGTACATACATATATAGCACTTCAATGACAATGGGAGCGCATCAATAAATAAAAATAACTGTTACCTGTGTCTTCTATAGAGTCTCATTTTGTTTTTTAAATTACATGCTTAAGCTATTTCGGCACGTCACTTTTTTCAGTTTATAGTAGAAAGTTTTTTTTCAGCGGTTATACTTTTTTTTCTTAATTTTTTTTTTTATTATTTTGTTCGTCAGGGTTGCAAAATCTCAAACCTTACGAAACTTTTTCAGATTTTTTTCCTTGTAAGGCCGTACGATTTGAAATTAAAAAAAATATGACATAAATTATAAGAAATCTTTTAATTTTCTATTAACTATGATATACTCAAGGTTTTATGAGAAATTGTGACACACATCTACCCATCATATTTATGTTTGTATACATGAAAATACGAATTGTGAGGAATGTATTTGCACTTTTGCAGCACATCCAAGATGGGTGTGTTCATAAGGTTTATTTTTACTACATACCATTCGTAGATATATGAAACACAAAGACCATAATAGACAGACGAAGTATTGACACAGATTGGGTGTGTGTATAATACTGATATTTGAAAGAAATCTTCTTTTCTGGACCACTTCTGGGAGACTGGGACTCACACTCACTCACTTGCCCAAATTTTGACTTTTTAATTGTGACATTCCGGCATCAATGGATCTTATAATTTTTTGAAAACGATGAATGTCAAAAAGTATTACTAAATTTATTGCATTATTAAATGTTCGATTAATAAAAAAATACAAAGATGTTCTCAAATATTGTGAATATGTTATTCGAAAATTTGGTAAACCACGTTTCTAGGTTAGGTACATTGAAATGTCTTTCAGTGGAGAAACTTTTATTACTAGGATTTCATTAGGATAAATATGGTAATTTAATTAAAAATTTAAAAATTTTATTTCAAATCATCTCATTTCCCATACAAATTGTCATTTCGAAATCAGTTAGGTAATTTCAATCAAATTTATCCAAATTCGGAAAAATATTAGGTACGTGAAAACCATACGAACACACCCAAGAGGAATCCATTTAAAGTGGAATCCATTGAAAATGTAAAAACTTGATGCGTAAAAAATGAGAAAAAATAAATAACAAAAACTTAATTAATTAAATTAAGCTGTCTAACGAAATTTGAGATGAAAACCTTTTTAACTTTAACTTTTGGAATTAACTAATTTGGGCTCTAATGAAAACCTATATCGAAAATTCCAAAGGTCGATACATAAAAAACATAAACTAAAAGAGAAAAACACGAAACCAAGCGATTAACGGCCACGGTGGTGTTGTCAGACGAAATTAGAAGATTTGAGAAAAAAATTGTGTAATTTGGAAAAATTATCTCATTTCAGCTTTAATGGAAACGTAGTATAAAAAAGTGTTTTCATCGCAAATTTATTTTTGACAGCTCATTTCTTTTTGAATTTAATTTGGCCTTAAGGACTATTCACATGAGAGCGACCAACGACCGACGAATGAACGAACATTCGTCCATTTTGAAATTTCGTTCACATAGTATTTTTTTATTCGTTGCGAATGACGTTTAAATGTTTGGTTCAACCATGTACAATCACCAAGTAAACAAAACAATAATGATTTTGAGGTTATTCGCCCGCGAACAATTCATTCGTTGCAGTGTGGATGGTATGTGGAACGCGAATTGAGTTTGACAGTTCGTAACAATCAGATTGCAATTCGTGACGACCAATTCATTTTCTCAAATTTTACTTATCTTAGCAATTAAAACGCAAATTTTAGTATCTTAACATTAATTTATGTAAATAAGTTTTCTACCATTTTGTCTAGTTTTTGTGAAGGATTTAGACTTATTAAATGTTTTAAATCCCATTTGTTTTTTTTATTCGTCGGTCGTTGGTCGCTCTCATGTGAATAGTCCTTTAGTCACTTGCGTGTTTTTTCTTTTATTCTCTTGCCTTTTGCTTGATGGCGGACTATCATTTCTTCTTTCAAAAAGAAAATAAATTTGGTTCTGTGTTTTTTTTTTTAGAATCGCTCTAGAAGTATTAAAGTCCATACAATTTTCTGTTTTTTTTACATCTATTTTTGACATTTTCAATGGATTCGTAAGGTTTTGACCTAATTTCCTATCTAATTCCGTGCAAATTTGTTTGAAATTACTTTATTTCATGACAACGTATTATTAATTATTTATGACTAATTTAATTCAAGACAAACAGTCATTATAATAAACTCCATTAATATCATGTAATTTTTTCCACGCAGGCATGCACATTAAAACTTAATATTTTTTGTCTCTTAACATCTGGTAAAACGGTGATTCTCTGGAGCATCTTCTTTCGAACATGCCACACAGTGTAAAACGCAAAAAGTAGTTTTTTTTTTTAACAACACGTACCTACCGCACCGTTACACCACTCCCATTCCAAATGCCACCGGTTCGGTTGTACCAACCAACCGACCGACGACGCACACATTACACTATTACACAATATCCACTCTGCTATGGAACACCATCAAATTAATTATTCCAACCACTTTAGGGGACACCATATTGAAACTTTTAAACGTATGTACACATTTAACCTAACCTAACCTACTCCTTAATTCTCGACAGTTGGATTTTAAACGCCTTTAGGCCAAAACAACTATGTAAAAACAACGAAATATCGAACCCCAAGACAAGAAGACAGCAAGGTGACAGAGAAGATGGTCTTAAAGTTGGAGATGCTTCAGCATATCAAATGAAAACTATAGGCATCGGAAGCATCTTATTGTCAAACCACCAAGTAGGTCAATCTGTGGACGCAGTAAACAGCATAAGACCAGCTCCAGTGAATGCAACAGCATCCAAATGACATACGATCACTTTTGAGCTTAAAAAAAACCGAAAGTAACAACCAGGTAAACGATTTATAGCCATTTCACATCTAAAAAGCCAACCACAACCAAGAGTGCTCTTCCAGATGACGTATAGAGCGGCGTATCTCGAGGGACGAGAACGAGAAGACCCGCTCCGGCGAATCCGAAATGGATTCCTCTCAAGTCTCAACTATCTCGCTCATGCTGTTTTGTTTTGAAAATAAGATTACCCTACAATTCATTACGCAATCTGTTGCTATACCGGCTTACAACTTTGGTGAGGATGTTAAGAGGAGCTCCATCACATTGATGTTAAATTAAACATCGTCGTTTTTATAGTGGGGCACGGGTACATAGCAGTGCATTAACGCTAGTCACTCTCCCGCCTGGCATCGTAATTTCAGACGGCAATAACAATTTAAACATTGGAACAAGTCAAGGAAGGTGGCAGAGCAGAAGCAAGAAGGCAGCGAAGTTGGATATGGCGATAGCGGCTGGCGCGAGGTGAAAACACTGAGGAAACCACACGCGGTTGTTCAACTCGTGGAATAAATAGTTGCGGGTTTGGGTTTGGGTTCGGTTTGGTGGATTTCTTGTCTTGCATTGGCCTGGTCTTGTTGGTTGGTCGTTGGTGTCGTTTGCGATTGGAATAATGAGAGGTTTTTGTTATGCGAAATTGAACTCCAACTGTGAATGCTTGCGGTGGTGGTACTTGATACTTATACAAGATGACCACGACAAGATTATTTTGCGGTAAGAGTCACGATAGTGCAATATGTAGGTATATGTAGGTCAATTTTTATGCTGAGTTCCGTCGTAAGAAAGATTTAAGCTTTGAAGCGATACGACGGTGCGCAGACAGGGCGACTTTTTAAAGAGCATCTTCTCATATTTTATTTTAATCAGATGTGCCAGTTGAGACCTTATCGATTAATTTTTTTGTAAAAAAAAAAAACAACTCAATATAATAGATAATGTAATGTGGAAGAGGAAAGTATCCACAAATATTTTAACGCTTATATTTTATGAGCAACAAAAAAATAGCCGCAATTCAAATTCGTT
This sequence comes from Epistrophe eligans, assembly GCA_951394125.1. Taxonomy (NCBI): domain Eukaryota; kingdom Metazoa; phylum Arthropoda; class Insecta; order Diptera; family Syrphidae; genus Epistrophe; species Epistrophe eligans. The sequence continues at coordinate 93,846,843 of OX596030.1, read as the reverse complement.
TAGTTATGTTATGTATCGTTTTTGTAGGCGTTTTTATATCTATGTAATCTAATCTAAAGTTTACAATTTTGGTATTTTTTTTTAATTCTGCTTCCATTATACATAAATGCTTATTTTATTAGGTCAATAAATTTCTACAAACTTCAACTAAAAAAAAATAAATGAAATCAACAACATTGGAATTTGTAAACACAGAAATGCACAATTTTATAATTATAATTTTGTTCAAACTTGCTTTTGAAAGAACACAAAAATTACAATTCCTGTCAGAAGAAATTTCATATTAAATTCATAAGGTGCTTTAAAAAAAAACTGTATACAGACTGGGGCCAGTTTGTTTAAAGCTAATCATCTTTAAACATTTATTATTGAAAATGGCAAATAATTTAATGTGCACGTCATGTAAACCAAAATTTTAAATTAAATAATCCATACTTTGATGTGTTAATTATCTAAATTGCCAAGCCCCCATTTTGGTTGATTAGTGGCATTAAATAAGAACCAGCTAAAATAATATTATAGATTTTAACCACTTTGAAACAATTTGCCCTTAAATTTTTTTCAAACGATGTGAATTTTAAAAACGATAGAAAAAGAAATTTCACCACGTTAACGCGCAGTTTTATTTCATTCCACTATGGCGACCTTAAATAATATCTATTTTTAATTAATTTTTAACGTTGTTTAACCACATAAAATCATATCATGCACCAATGAATTTATAAATTTTCTTTCCCTCTTTGTATACCGTAAAACCCTTAGAAAATATATCATACCTACATATTCAAAGATACCGTTAATTTAAAATTAAAACATCCTACACCCCAAAGCTATATACCCGCCATCTATTGGCCAGATTTCCAACTAAAATTCATCATCCACATAATCCTTAACAGCTGTTTCATAATCCACAAAGATGACATAATCAAATTAGCTGACGTTTCGCTTGGTTAAATAAATACATTCGGGAGGAAAATTTCACGACCACTAATCTATTTTGTTTTGTTTTATGTAATGTCTTCAGAGATAAGTTGACAATAAATTGTTATTAAAAAAAAACGAAAAAAGCAATATTGCACATTTTCAAGGAAAAGTATTCACAGTCGTGTGTTCATAAATTTTAAAGCAATGTTTAGTGTAAAACTAGGTTGTCGCTCGATAATAATTTTCGATAAAATCTTTATCCCTTCTGTGAACGGACGACTATACTGTTCCTCAGTCGTAACACCATTATCGTCTTTAAAATCTCGAATAGAGAAAGGTGAACTCCTGGCAGACGAGCATCAAACTAGGGCTGCTGAAGCACTTGAAAAACTATATAATCAAGTGCAAACATACAAGCCAACTCTGCGCACCACAGGCAGTAAATTCCGCGATTTCTTTTCAACTGCCAAGACCAAGGCTGATGCTAAAAATACACCCAATGGTCTGTATATTTACGGAAGCGTTGGCGGCGGAAAGACAACTCTGATGGATATGTTTTTCGATTGTTGCAATACTGTGAGTTTGTGAAGGAATCCCGCCTTGATTTTCTATAATGATGTTAGTTTTTTTTTTGTTTTTTTCAGGTGGACAAAAAAAAACGTGTTCATTTTAATTCATTCATGAATAATGTTCATTCAAGAATCCATGAAGTGAAGGAGAGCATGCAAATCGACCGAGCCTTCAACACCAAGAAACCCAAATCATTCGACCCTACAAGACCTGTAGCCGATATGATAGCGGCAGAGTCTTGGTTAATTTGCTTCGATGAATTCCAAGTGACCGACATCGCCGATGCTATGATTTTAAAACGATTATTTACTCATCTCTTTGAGGACGGCGTAATAGTCGTGGCGACGAGTAATCGTCAGCCGGATGATTTATACAAAAACGGCCTCCAGAGGAGTAATTTTTTGCCTTTCATTGGGCTGCTGAAGGAAAAGTGCGACGTGATACGACTGGACAGTGGCATTGACTATAGAAGAATGAGCCAGAAAAGCGATGGTCATTATTATGTGTAAGTTCAGTTGCATTCAATTATTGATTGAATATTAATTGTTTTGTTTTAGAAAAACCTCTTCAGATGCTAATGCACAAGTGGACACTGTGTTCAAGATCCTGTGCAGTCAAGAGAATGACATTATCCGCCCGCGTACCATTACTCATTTTGGTCGTAATTTAACCTTTGCTAAAACCTGTGGACAAGTTTTAGATAGTACTTTCGAGGAACTATGTGATAGGGTATGAATTTTGATTAATTTTTTTATATAAAGTTTAAAAACAGATTTCTCCTTTCACTAGCCCTTAGCTGGTAGTGACTACCTGCAGATTTCACAATTCTTCCACACAGTTTTGATTAGAGACGTGCCCCAGCTGCATCTGCTTTTGAAGTCACAGACACGACGTTTTATTACGCTTATCGACACGCTCTATGATAATAGAGTTCGTGTTGTTATCTCAGCTGATGTGCCCTTGGATAAACTCTTCAACTTAGAACACAACCCAAACACAGAAGTGCTGGATGAACACCGCGTTTTGATGGATGATTTAAAGATTGAACATGGATCGGTAAATCCCTTTTGGTATAGTTTAAATGGAAAAGGTCATGATCTTGTATTTATTTTAGACTGACGCACAAACGAGTGTGTTTACGGGAGAGGAGGAGATATTTGCATTCGATCGGACAATATCGAGATTATTTGAAATGCAAACACAGGACTATTGGGCACAATGGGAGAAGCAGCGTTAGATTTCATCAATTTGTGTGATATAATTAATATGTACTTAGTACCTATTGGCAATTTCAGTCAATTTTCTCATAAAATTCTTTTTGTTGTGAAAAGCCTAAGAAATACCTCTTTCCACTTATATTACCACAGATTATCAGCTCTAAAGTTTAATATTAAATACAAATAAGTGTCTTTATTTATTACTATGAAACCACGCACAGTTTTACATTTCGCTATTGTGGACAATTTTTTAATTTCTTTGTATTTTTTGTTTGTATTCTTTACTATTTATTCTTTTCTTTCTTTTTCTTTATGTTAAATGTATGTATGTTCAAATAAAAAACGATAAGCAATAATAAAAGTATAGCTACAGAATTATTTATGTATTGTTTGGAATTGTTAATGTAACCAAATTCGTTGAAGGCCAACAATTATTTCGTTTTACAAAAAAAAATTGCGTAGAAAATAAAATACGACTATAGTTTATCAACAATATTAATTTCAGCTTTATATTACAAATCTTATTTCAATTTAATCTAAAAGCCCAATAGAAATCCAACGAAAAGATCTCGTTAGGTAATTTGCTTTTTATTGTGGACAAGAAAAATATATGCATACAATTAATTAATGAACACGATATTTCACAATAAATTTTTGAGGAGAATTTTAGTAAGCTGCAACTGGTACATGAGAAAGCTCAATTCCAGTTAACCCTTTGCGCACTACCTTCTCTATATCATCAAGAAGACCTGATGCTCCAAAACGGAATAATTCTGGCTGCAACCATTTCATTCCTAGTGTTTCTTTTACCATTGTCATCCAAGTAATTGCTTCACGAACAGTACGAACACCACCGGCTGGCTTCAAACCTACAATTTGTCCCGTTTTTCTTTGAAACTCCTGAATGGCATTTATCATCACTAATCCAACTGGTATGGTAGCGTTAACAGACTCCTTTCCAGTTGAAGTTTTGATAAAATCAGCTCCAGCCATCATTGCAACCATCGATGCTTTGTAAACCTTAAAAAAATACAAGTAGAGAATTTAAACAACAAATCGATGATTCCTAATTTGGATTCATACATTCTCCATTGTTGCAAGTTCCCCAATAGCGAGGATGGTCTTCAACCGAGCTCTATCCCCACAAGCTGTTCGCATTGCACAAATCTCCTCGTAGACACTTTGCCATTCTTGACAAAGAGCCAATGGTCGATTGATGACTATATCGATTTCAGTAGCACCAGATTCAATCGCAAAATAAATCTCTTTCAAACGGCTTTCGAGAGAATATTGACCAGTTGGGAAGCCAGTAGCAACAGCCGCAATCGGAATTTTTGATTCTTTTTTGAGTTGAGTAAAAGTATCGTAGGCATCAACCACTCGAGCTGGATAAACACAAACCGCTCCAGTATGCAGATTCTCTTTTAGAGCTGGTTCTAGTGCATCTAAGACGTGAAGTGGAAATGGATATGCTGATCGCACGCACAGACGTGACACATTAGATTTTGTGTCATCACCAGCCAGGGTGGTAAGGTCAGTTAGGGTGAGAGCTTTTATTGCCCAAATTACCTCGTTTAATTTACTTACTTGACCACGGCTGGATATTTCTTTTGAAATTGTTTCCAACTGGCGGAGATTTATGGAAACTTCCAGGAGACTCTTATCTATTAAGAAATACATATATAAATAACAAATTTGTTATTTTCTTAAATAGACCACAATTTCTTACCAAAGGGAAGAATTTTATTAACTTTCATTTTTAATTTTTTTTTATAAACTGGGTTCGGAATTAATGAAGTAAATTTAGTGATACAAAATTAGGCCCGGTAAAAACATCTGACAGACAAAGTGATAAACTGATAATGCTGACAGTTGAAACGAAATAATACAGTTCAGATCGTGCAGCTACAGTGGTCATAAAAAACTATTATCCACATCTTTTAAGAAATTGGTGCTTGGTAGCTCAAAATTTCTTGCGAATTTGCACAAATTTCCATACTTTGTTGTCAAAACCATAGGAAAAAAAACGGATTTTGGGAAATTGTTCGAAAATTAAAGTTACTAATATTATAGCATATTATAGCATAGTATTAAATTATTAAAAACTAATACTATAACACTGTTTCATAATTTCTGTTTTTCTATAGAGAATTATAAGTAAGAAAATTGATGAACAGAGACATAGTTGTTTTTTTTATTTTTATTTTTTTTTGGAAAATAGAACTTTAGTTAATTTATTCGTTTATTGGCCTTTTAGAACTAAAAGTGGGTGCAACCGATAAATGTCATTTTAAAATTCAACGAAGTAATAAAATTTTAAAAGGCTTGAAATAACTGGCCATAAGAATATTTCATTCGGAAATCGGGATAGAAGATGAAGATGGGTGTTAGTATAAGTTCCGAAATACCATTTTTGCTTAAACAGTTATTTTTTTACGAAAAGTAACATAAAATTCAGGTACAAACTTTAAAGTTCTGTAGGTATTTGAAAAACGTTTTATAAAAAAATTAATGTTTTTCAATTAATTTGCAAATATAGAGCTTACCAATTGTATTTGCCTCGAACAAATTTTTGTGGAGTTACCCCACTATTAAAATGAACGACAAAATTATGAAGGTTATATAGACAAGTTAAGATTCGATTTTAATCAACCTGAGATTATGATGATAGAAGACACAAAGAAGTGGACCCCGCAAATAAATAACATAGAAATTTTAATAAGTTTATATGCTTTATAGGTACCTACTTAAATCTGTTTAGATAATAATTTTGGCCTCTTTTGTTTTTCATTTAGTTTTGAGGTGTTTTAAAATATTATAAATAATATAATTATTTACATTTCGGGAATCTTAAAAATATAATAAGTATACATATTTATTACTAAATACGTGAAACTACAAATGTTGAATTTTCAGAAAAAAAAAAGGATTTAATTATTTTTTTTACAAATCGTATAAATATTTAAAGAGGATATTCATGTATATTCATTTAAAATCGGATTTTTATCAATAAGTGAAAGGTGGTTAATAAAAAACGGTCCTTTGGAAGGGATCGTTAAGATTAGATTTGAAAATTATTTCTCACCAAAAGATAGACCATGTTTCCTGTTGCCAAATAAGCTTTTTTTAACGGTTTAGGTATGGCCGTATATAAAAATCAAGAAAAAGCTTATTTTTCTCGAAAACTTAATTTTGATTTAAAGAAACAATTTTGTGAACAGTCTGTTTTGGTAAAAAATATAATTCTTGCAACAACAGGTATGGACTCCACTTTTTTGTTATTTCCTTTGTATAAATTCATTTCTATTTAAGAAATCACACGACATTACTTTTTTGAGCTCAAACTATAATAAACTATATTAAAATCCCGGCAAAAGTTCACAATATCTCTATAAGAAAATTCAATACATTAATACCCTTTTTTGACAGACTACAAATAAATTTTATGTGGTAATTTTCCTCCACTCTCGATTATTTTTATTTCTACTTCAGAAAAAATATATTTAATAGACACTACACACCAAAAGAGGTTCTCATTTCCATAGCCTTAACGTTGAACTTTGCAAATTAAAATTGTAAGCCGGTATTTTTTAACCGCAATAGGAATTGTCAATTAATAAGATAACTTGTCTTAATCATTTTTGTTATAACATTCCCCTTTTTCTACCGGAACTTACGTCCATCCGTACGTACACACACATTTCACTTTCAATTTGTGGAAACTAGTTTTCCGGAAAGAGGTCTCACTTGTTTACTCTTGCATCGGCTTTATACAATTACACCCAAGTTCTCTCTCTAAGTGGGTTGCGGATGGTCGCATACAGTAGGTAAACGTAAAATGTCCACAAATGGTGGGAATTACAGCGAAATTGTTACCCATTTTGTAATCCATCACCTAAACTGCCTGTTGTAGTTCCATCATAAAACCGTCAGAAAAGACAAGTGAGCATAAAACTGCTAACCATTGATGTGACTATGTCACGTCACATGCACCACCAACGGAACAGGTAACCTGATGCAGCAGCATCAAGTTTTTATTTTCTGTGAATTTCTTGCACAGCTGAGTTTCCTTCCGTTTTATTATGTTGAAGTTGAAGTTGCACACTCGAAATTGTCTACGGAAGTAATAGTTTTACCAGTTGTTATAATTTTATTTTCGGTCATGTGGCAAATCGTATAAAAACGTTGGAAAGCATTTTCTTACACCACACTTAACAAAGCGACATTGAACATTAAGGACATCTATCTTCTCATAACCCAGTCAAACAATGGAGCAAATAATAACGGTAAGTAATGAGTGCACAGCAACCAAAAAATTGTCTTCTAGTGTGGACTACTTTTTTTTAGATTTTTGCGATTTTATCAGCATGCACCGCTACAAGAGTACCTAATCGTTCAGATTCAGTTGCCTTGGAAGTAGGATATCCACAACCAATTTCATTAGACCGCTTCGAAGCCATGCTCCAGAGAGCAACTCAAATGCTACGAACTCCAGCTCAAGTAGTTGAGCCTGCACATAGTGAGGAAACATACAATACCAGGGATCCAGAGGCAAACTACTACATGCCCATATACCAAAACGAAAAGAATCAAAAACTTGATGCCAAAAGTCGCCAAATGCAATTCATGATGCCACCTTCTGAAGATAACCAAGAATCAAATTTTTACGTTATCAAGCAGAAGAAGCTACCAAAGAAATTCAAAAATGCAGCCAAACAAATCAATGTTAAAGTCATTGCCGAAGGAGAACGAGAAGAATTACCATCCGAAAGACCACACGGTTATAGCAACGAACACAACATTATCTTCGACGATACTTTCTTTGGAGTTGATTCACAAGCTGCTGTCCCTGATAATGTGCCACAGGAACATAGTACCGATAATGGATTTATTGCTCCATTATATTCGCGAAGAAATCGTAAAGCGGAGGATTTATTTGCTACACAAAGTTCAAGGCGAGAGGCGAGAATGCGATTGGGAATGCCAATGACGAGGTTTTCTATTATTTACTGAATGGACGAAGAAGTACATTAATATAACATAGGATGTACTTATAAGAGTTATTATTTATGACATTTAAAATTAAATAAAAAAAAATTAACCGATACGATGCATTTCTTTTTTAAATAGATTAACGTTTCTTTTGGATTATTTTTTAATTAAGTTTGTATGACAGTTCTTTTTAAAAGACCCTAGAAACTGCATCATCTGCCTCATTAATACAGATGACTTTACAAAACATGACCAAGAAATGGGAAGAAAAAGTCTGGTCGAATAGCATTTCTCAGAAATAAAATATTTGGTTGTCTGGCATTGAAACAAACACAATAAAATTACAAAAACATTATTTTATTATTTTAAAGACTGTTTTTTTCTCCTGAATTTACAATTTGGAATTTTTAACCTCTAACCAGTTCAGGCATTCCATCAATAATGATCTGTAAAGCTTTAAGGTCCTTATTTACAGTTTCCGTTAGAACTTCCATTGCTTTTTGTTGCATTCCCAAGAACGATTTCATTTCGGCTTCACAGTCTTTATCTATCGTGTATTCGCTGCCTCCGGATAGGGCGTATTGATTTCTCTGCATCCTCATCTGAGACAGAAGTTCACTTAGGCGACCCTTTAACAAGAAAACACACTTTTAAAAACGTTTTACATACGGAATTTGAGTACCTTGAATTGTGTTGGTGCTGAAACTAATGCCTGCATATTTTCCAGCTTACTACGCAGCGCCTCTTCTTCAGGAGACAAAGCCAGTCCGACTTTTCTTGTACATTCCTGTTTGACAACAATCTAAGGAACAAAATATACAAATTAAGTAAATTCATTTCCATCTACATCTTAAATAACCTTTAAAATCTTATGACTGAGTTCAGCTAATTTCCGTTTGTGTTCCATTATTTTTGCCGTTGTACTGGCATGTCGTTGTTTTAACTCAGCCAAATCTCTTTCCACCTTATTCAAGTACAAAGCATGTGTTTCTGTTTCATTTTCTTGGCACTTGATGCGCCATTTAAGGTCATGGAATCCAATCATTGGAACTGGAATGAATTTTTTCGGATCAGGATTATCCAGTTTTGCTTGTCGCCACATTCGAGGATCGATTCCTTTTGGTGGATTTTCTAAATATTCTTTCAATTGATCCTCATCGGGAAGAACTAAAGCTAAAACATCTTCTATTCCTAAATTGGCCAATTGTGGTTTTACGTTGGGCTGATTAAGATAATTCGATACATCTGTGGCGAGTACTCTTTTTGTCTCATTAGGGGCCATTTGAGATTTTTCCTCGATGTAGATTACAATTTGGGATTTTTTATCGTCTTGTTCTTTCATTGATTCGATGTTTATTAGAAGGTTTGGTTTATTACCGAAAATCTGATTGAGGGATGCTATTATTTGCTGTTTTTGGGCACTAATCGATGATTAGGAATTAATTTAATTAATTAAGTTGAATAGAATAAATGATTTTACAAACTTGATATCTGATGATGGTTTGTTGAAATTTAACGCAACTAAGCCCATTTTATTGTCTTTTCCTGGTAGACGACTGTAGCCCATTGATTTAAATCGACAAAGGTAATTTTGGGGAGTTATATCGACTGGAGCTGCGGTTTGTGAGTAAAACGATTTACCAACACCCCACATTGCCTGAAAATTATATTGTTTTTATTGATTTACTTATAAGTTTGCTGTTTTTAGGATGTGTTTCTTCAGGCAGCTTCTTTCGAACAGATTCCTAAAATTCTATGTTGTCTTTTGTGTAACATCTCCGATTGAGTGGAAAATGTTTTTCTTTCACACTCCCTGTTTGGTGTACCATAAAATGGTGTACCATCTCGAAACTGAAGCGACATAATTTCAACCCAAGAAGCTTTTACCAAGGCAAAAGCTGTTTCCTCTACATGCTGCCAATTTTTTAGAAGACTATGTTAACAACGAAAGAAATCGCTTTAATGTTGTTATATTGTCCAACAAAAATTTGTAATAGGATAGATTTAGGTTTTCATTGTTTCTTAATGTCTCAATGACACCTCTTGAAAAAAATGTAATCAAAACGGAAAATTGTATTAAATGTTTATTTATTTTTAATTGAATACTTGTCACGGATTCGTTCCAGTACACCGTTTTCTGGATTAATAGTGTGATCATGTTATTAGAATTCCCTAACTAAAGCTATGGCCCTATTTTAAACAAGCTACATATATGTACATACATACATACATCTATTATAGTAAAAATAATTTATAAAATTTATCTATTGGGACAATGCTTTTTTGTAGGAGCCACGCTCGTGACCTAAGCGTTTGCCCTTTTTTACCCATGTTCTTTATTTCGACATTTAACATGCAATCAAAAATTCTTGCATTACTCTGCTAGAATCCAAGAAGGTACAAAATGATAAACACATACCTGTAAATAGTTCCACTTTGCAATTATGGTATCTCTTTCATCTCCATAAATTGACACATTAAAAATTGACTGAGCGAATGCTTCATCTGGACTGATTTGTTGCTGTTGCATTTGCTGTTGTTGTTGCTGTTGTTGTTGTTGTTGTGTTTGTCCCAATGAGAAAGTATTTCCAAATCCACCAAAAGCTGGCGCAGTACTTGTAGCGGGCTTTGCAAAACCTATAAATAAGGCTTAGAGCTGCTTACAGAATTAAAAACAATTATCTTACTTGATCCAAAAGAGCCAAAACCACCAAATGATGTTTGCTGAGGCGCAGCAGTACCAAAACCTCCAAACGCAGGGGCTGAAGTGGTAGTAGTTGAAGCCCCGAATCCCCCAAAAGCGGACGAAGTCTGTGCTGCAGTTCCGAATCCTCCAAATGTAGGTGCTGTAGATGTTGTTGAGGTTGTTCCGAAGCCTCCAAATCCTGTTGACGGATTCCCAAACATGCTAGGTGCAGATGAAGTTGCTGTATTCGTTCCAAATGCTCCGAAGCCACCTAGAGTTGGAGCAGCTGTCGTAGTTGTATTACCTCCAAACGTTCCGAATCCTCCTAGAGTTGGAGCAGATGTTGTAGCACCAAATCCTGGTTGGAAACAAAAGATACGAGATTAGCTTAAAAGTTTAAATACTAAATAATTTTCAAAACTACCAGTTGTTCCAAAAGTGGAGGTAGCGCCAAATGCGGGTGCTGCTCCTGTAGGAGCTGTTTGACCAAATGCCGGAGCTGGGTTTGCGGTTGCTCCACCAAAGGAAAAACTTCCTAAGCCCGTCGTCGCTGAAATTACAACACAAGAAAGTTCACTGAGGTCATTTCTTGTTTTGCTGATAAAGATAGATTTTCAAATACAACACTAATGTACAGACTAGCATGCACGATTGTTATCAGTCTTACTGTACACTTTGTTTTGGAAGTATCAAGAACGAACAATGGAAATTCTTTTGTTATTCGTAATATTTCTAGGATTTTGTTTGTCTTATATAGGAGTGATTCTTTATTTGAAGAAGTAAGTGTAAAACTAAGTAAATACTCTGTAAAGGTTTTAAATAAAAGGGTTCTTTTTTCAAGGATAAGTATCGCAAGCTTGGAAATAAAAAACATTGGGGATTTGAAACACTTTCTGTCACCACCACAAAAAACATCTAAACTTAACTATTTACGAAAAAGTGCGTAATTTTAATGAATTTTTCTCAAATGTAAATTTTTCAAATATTTTATTATTACGTTTGGCCGGCGTGCTTGTTGCCCCAAGTCCGGTTGCATTATTACCAAATGAGAAAGACATGATTTATATATATTATACCAGATCTTGAAATTAATTACAACAATTTATTATAACTTTTTCTAAGTATTTTTCTAAAATTTTATAAATAAAATTATACAAATTTGGTTTAAAACATTTTTGTCTGTAATAAAATACTACATTCCCGCTTTTGACTTTTCAAGAAAATCAAGAAAAGCCGACTGCGTTGACACGTTTGAAACGATTTGGAAACTTGGCCATGACGTTTTAAAAATATGATGTGTTCAGAGATATATGAATTTAAATGTTTTGTTGCCTTAATCCCGTAGCCACATTCGAAACAGAGGATTGGAAGGCGCAAGCACTGTCTATCAACTTCTTATTCGCTCAGAACTCTTTCAGAGAAAAGTATTTTGTTTTCAGTTTTTGGCAGAGAAAGCGATGAAGCGACTCATGTCAACAACCCCAGAAACATTAAACTTCAAATGAAATTTCAAACTAAAATTTTACGATTGAATTGGAAAAAAAGTCAAAAAATATTTCAGAAATGAAAAGTAAAAAGTTAAGCCTTTAACTACATTGACCACTTTTTAAAAAATTGGAAAAGTAAATATATTTTTTTCCCGCTAGCGCAGTTATTTTGTAAAAATTTTTTTTTGAACCGAAATTTAAAACCTTTCTGCATCATTTTTACAAGTTTCCTAGTCACTGTGCCAATTCAAAATGTTTCACATTAAAGGCTAACTTTGTCTAATAAGTAATAAGCCATTATGGTAACTGAAGAGCAAATGTAGTTTTTAACTTGTGAGTAGAATTTGCCTGCGATTTGCTTTTTTATCACTGATAAAAAAGTATCTTCAGATTGACCCAAATGTAAACACTCCATCAAAGTTATTTGGCGTTGAATGTGCTTTAAAAGCAATTTTATGTTCAGTGCCTCTCAAACCAGTTGACAGCAACGAAATCCATTTTAGTCTAGACATTTTATTTTCATATTTTTTTCGCGTTATTTGTAAAATAGATTAATTCAAAATATAAAAGAACTTTCTAACATAAATAGATAATAAAAATATAAACAAAATGTCATTCGATGCTATTCCAAAAGACCTCCGCGGATTGCGTGCTTGTCTGGTATGCTCTCTAATAAAGGTATGTCAACAAATATGCCAATGAATTTTGATTCAACAAAATCGTAAAAACAATTTTCTAGAATATACATTTCTTAATTCTATTCCAGACTTTTGATCAATTCGAATATGATGGCTGTGACAATTGCGAGGAATTTCTTCGAATGAAAAATAACAAAGACAACGTCTACGATCATACGAGTAACAATTTTGATGGAATTATCGCTTTGATGACCCCTGAGGATAGTTGGGTTGCCAAGTGGCAGAGAATAGGTAAGAATCTGAAAGAATAGTCTGGGATACAGTTATAATTTTCACGTCGTCCTCGTCATAGTTTTTTTTTGTGAGCAGATATCGGCTTCTTGCCAGAAGTAACGGAAATGGGTTTCTTTTATCTATGACGATTTAAATAGATGATACTAGATGCTAATTTACTACATTTTCAGGACGCTTCACAAAAGGAATTTATGCCATTTCCGTCTCGGGTAGTCTTCCAGCGGGAACCATAAGAGAAATGAAAAACCGAGGAATACCATATAGACCACGTGATACTAGCCAGCGTTAAAAAATATAACTAAAATAAACAATCAAATACAAAGGAAGTTTAACTTTTTATTTTTTTTTAAATCTCATTTTCAACAATAAGGCCACGGCCACCAACGGTGGTTTCAGTTATTTCGAATTCCGATCCAGCTAGTTCCTTGCATAGTGCCGAGTAATCTTCTCTGCCTTTGTAATCTGGAGGAAGGAGTACAATTGCATATCCACCTCCACCAGCACCAGTCAGTTTGCAACTAAAGTTGTTTCTCGTTGTAATATTAAAGATTTGCTCCAGTCTCTCATGGGAGACCCCTAAAGCGCTCAACAACTCGTTATTGATTCGAAATAGTTCTTCTAGTTTCTTAAAGTTTTCTTTATCCTCAAGATTCTGATATATAGGTGTAGCTGATTCAACAACCTCTTGCATTGAGTCCAAAATCAGGTCGATTAGTTTGGGAAATTTGGTTCTCAGATTAGCAACTTTTTGCACAAGTTTCGCCGTACTCCTCGAGACCTTACTGTCCACTAAAAGCACATGTAGAGGTTTTGGGAGTTCAATTTGTGATGACGGTTCACCTTTAGTGAAGCGAACAATGCCACCGTATGTGCATATGGTGTTGTCCACTCCAGACGGATTACCATGCATAACTCTTTCTGACTCAAAAGCCCATGATGAAACAAGAGAAAGAGATTTTTCTGAATCATACTGCTCACTGGAGATTTGCTTGGTTAGAATTAAAAATGCCGTAGCGAGGCAAACTCCAAATGAAGCTGAGCTACCCAGTCCAGCACCAATATTTAGTTCGGACGAGATTTTAATAACAGTTCCACAAGAGAAAGCTGTATTCTTTGCCGTTATGAGGCATCCACAGAGGAGATAATAAATGGCGTGGAAGGTCTTGACCTGAACTAAACTTTGATCTGAAAACTTGGCATCGACTGCTTCCCGCGTTGTCTTCAGCAATAAATCTTTGTCAAGCACTGAGGCTTGTTGCATAATATAGTCTTTAACAAAACTATTTATTTCGCTTATTTGAATTTCAAATGAGCATTGCAAGCTATCCAAGTGAAACACAAACACCGATGAGTCACGTACCTCGAGAAGATCTAAGTGAGAGCGGACCCCGACGACCCCAGCTATAGCTGGTTTATTATAAACAACAGAATGTTCTCCGTGGAGTATAACCTTACCAGGAGATGAGATTTTAACTTTTATAATGGTGGACATTTCTTTTTAAGGACTTCCTTCGCTGTTTTAGAATTGCTATTGTTGTTCCTTTTGAACTTTCTCCCACTGTTCGGGTGTGTAATTGGTTTGGGAGAATGCGTGAATGACTTTAAGTTCTTCAGCTAAAGCAGTATTTACTAAACGATGGCGTTGCAAAAGACCTTTGCCTGCAAATTGTTCGGATACAACAATTACCTTGAATTTTCCGCCACAACCGTCCGATTCGTCGATAGCTTTCACGTATGTTGCTCCTAGTTTTTCGGTTAACTTCTCTTCCAAGTACTGAGGTGTGTAAGTTGTCATTTTAAATATGTGTGGTTTTTTAAATTTTATAATTATTGTTTTCTGTTTGGGGAAGAAGTGGGGATTTTTGTAAATTATTTTAGTTTTTCCGTTGTTTCCTTTTGCTTCTTTCTAGTTTCATTTATCACAAAACTTCACGTTTTCTTTTTTCATGGGTTATTTTATTTGACAGAAATGGAATGTTTTAAGATTTAAGCATGCGTTCAGAGATATGTGCTTTTAAGGTACAGCTCACACTTCTTAATTGATTGTCTACTCTGAATCCTCTTATACGCGGAAACTAAACTGTTTACGTTTTGACATTTTTATTACTTTTTTATGAATGAGATATTTTGCTTCAACCTGCATTGCTAAGGAAACTACTTGGCATTTAACCGTTTTTAGAAAATCATGCCTCCTTCATCACTCTTCTCATCCTTTCCCTTTTAAACAAAATTATTTAAAGCTTATTTTCGAAGTATGTACTTAAATTCAAAATTTTTCAATTTTTATTTTGTTTAGTTTAATAAATCAAATTATTCATGGATTTTAATTATTACAAATGCAAAATATATGAATCTGTAATTTCACTTTTGCACTTTCGAAATATTAAAAAAATGGTCTTTACTTCCTCTTGTCGTTTACTTATTTCAAAATTAAAACTAAATCAATTACGATTGATCCACATTCAAGAAAATGTCAATTTTTTTTTTTGCTCAAAATGGAAATTGATTTCCACTGATTTAAAAAGTATAATTCCTTCAGTTGTTTGTGGTTTGTCTTGGTTAGGAGTCTCCGAATTTTCGAATAAAATGTCCTCTGAAAATGTGAGAGATCACAGTATACATATTAAAGGTTATATCATTATTCATTAGCGTTTTCATTTTGTTGAGTTCTGCGCATCTGTCAGTTTCATTTTTGTCCACCCGTGCGAAGCTGGGGAGGGAAAGCTAGTAGCTAGTACATTGATAAAATAAGCCATATTAAATCAAATATAAAAAAGTACCAGAGGTACCAGAATTTTTTTAAGCCAAAACTTTTAGATTTCTTTGGAAAAAAAAGACGCAGTGAGTCACACATGCCGTTTTTAAAATAGTTTACTCACTGAAATAAGTTAAATATGGACCTACGATTTCGAACGTTGCCCAATACAAAACACTTTTTTTTCTAAAGAGAAGAACGAAGGAAAAGGACATATTAAATACTGGCTACTTTGAATAATAAAAAAAATATAACTTGAAAAATAATACATTATTTTATCAAGAAATCAAGAGTTTCAAATTTCAAGTTTATTTTTAATTTCGATACTATGAGGTAGTACCTACATAATTACATAACTTGTATTCAAAATTTTTTCAATTGTTTATCTTTTTTTACAATACATAGTCTGTTCATTATTTCCTTAACTACTTGAATAAAATTAAAAAAAGAAGATGCAAACATATAAATGTATATTAAATTAATTTTAGCAACTATTTGTAACCACTGCACTCGATTCGTCATTGCCGTCCGTTTTTATCTCGCTCTGTAACTTATCAAAGACAACTTTGATTTTATTGCAACACTCCTTGATGTCTTCCTCCGAATCGCCAGCACTTAATGCACTTAGCAGCTTGAGTATTGTATTGGGTGCATGCATTTTAAGGGCGCACTCCAGTTCAGCCTCGTGTGTATTCATCACTGTTCGAGTGAGAAACTCAAGAATGGTCATACAAATATCCTCAGAATTTACTTCTTCATCATTGTCATCGCCATCTTCACCCCAATGATCGCTGTTTTCTTTGGCTTCGCGATCAGAATCGATGAGATGCCAGATGGAGATCATTTGAGCAAAGCAAACCTCATGGAATGGATCGCCGAAAGCCTGAAATAGTTCGTTGACATTCTCTACTATTCCCTGTTCGTTTGAGGTGAGTGGAAGAAGATAGATTGGTTGGCACAGAGGAGATAGAATTTGAGAAATGCAATGAAAGAGATCGTCCAGATAGGGTTCATAGCATTTCTGTGAAATCTGCTCGTACGGAGACAAGATGACATTAATGTCCAGGAACAAGGTCATAATCTTTTTTGTATTTTTCGATGGCGATGCAGTTCCTTCTTCGTTAGAATTTTGTTCCAGCTTACTTGCTGGGAGGAGCGTTTTGAAGGCTTCTATTATGCCCTCCACCAAACAGGGTTGGACAAACACATCACTGAAGCAAAGATCCTTGGTATCTGGCTGGATTTCGATCAAAGCAAATGTGACACACAGAGCTTCCAACGTTGACAGAGCATTGACTAGTAGAGTCAAGTTTGCAGAGTTATTCAAAATGAAGGCAAAATTTTCTATGAAGCTATCACATTCCTTGAAATGTTGAAACCATAAAATTTCATCTCCTGAATTCATTTCAGAGCTGACCACAGCATAAAAGAATCTCATTAACTGGATCAGTGTCAAGCTATCTGTGCAGGAGATTAGATTTAGCAGAATAGACATTACCTGTGAATTGCAGCAGAGGTCCTTACGTGTCTGTTGGACACTGCACATATTCGCTATGATGCCTACCAAAATCTCAGTTAGTCGTTTGTCTTCGGTCTTCTCAATTATATCTGTGAATATTTCTGGAACATTATGATCCAGTAGTAGTTTAACAACATCCGCTTCGATGGTCATATTCCACAGGGAACATAAATCCTTCTCGAACGGCTCATCTTCGCTCAGATCTTTTTCGATTTTCGTAAGTTTTAAAAGCGTGGATAGAACAAATCGTTCACTGTACAAAGTGTTGCCGATGGCATCGCCTTTTATTTTTTCCAAATCTTCTTTTTCGATCTCCTCGTCTGAGACAGAGGGATTAAAACTTGAAGTCACTTCATCTGGAGCGGCGTCAGTGGTGTTGGTGTCTGATGGCTTTGATTCGGAATTATCTGATCTTACGTCGTCGATTACTTCGCTATTTGATTTCGTTGTGGATGAACTTGGTTCTTGGGAATCGGACATTGCCTATATTTAATTTTCCAGGATTTATTTATTTGGAAATTTGTTTAATTTTTTCTGAAAAAAGGAGCTAGACAAAAAGTTTGATAATTTTTTTGTGTCAGTCAAATGCAAATTGCACAATGACATTTCGCCCGGCATAAACAGTGCGAAGTTAATAGCGGTTGCAATAACTCAGGGATGTTAACGGAAATAGGCTTGTTCCAGGAAAGAAAGATCATTGAGGGCTCAGAAAATTTTTACATGGGCAAAATATTTCAATGGAGGAAGCCAACTTCATAAATATGTCTGTTTGGTAATTGCAATTTCTTGCTACAAGTTGCTACTTGTCAAAATTTTCTATGGGATTTGACAGCAAATTGTGCGACGTTTATTAAAATTAAAATTGAGTTTTTCCTTGGATACAAAAGATAATAGGTTGTTCCTTCTCACCATTGACTCGACAGATTACAGGTATGTCAGTGAGTTGATGACGACGTCGAGACAATTGTTGGAATGTTTTTATGAATAAGATGTCAAACTATTTGGATAGTGGCTAGCTATAGACAACTCTCCAATAGTGTACTAAGATCTAAGGATATCTAATCAACACGACTGTATGGTCTCGTGTGGTGTGTTGTTAAGTGATGTGTCGTTCGTTTGATATGCGTAGAGCCATAAGGCAAGGCGCACTCATGCAACTAAACAGTTTCGAAACAGCATGCACGTGCATGTGCGCAGCCTCCCATATAAACCTCAAATTCGAAACCAAACAAAAAAAAAGTTGCATGTGCGCGCCTAGCCTAAGAAGGCACTGCTTTCAAAACAGAGTAGTGACAGTTTGCACATTAGTACCTTAGAATAGTGGGCACAGGCAGCGACACAACACACCTCGCGAGACTATAGTGTTATTCTTAAGTTTTAATAATCGCGATCGTTAGGACGTGCTCTATAACGCACGTCTATTGTGTTAAGCTATTTAGTTACATGGTTTGCGAACACATTTCTAATCAGCTGTGTCAGCTTTTGACGTTTTAAAAATAAAATTTATGTTTTTGAGTTTTTTTGGTAGTATACACCAAACCCAATCCACCGAATATATTTTCGAAAATTTTCCTAAAAATAAATAAAAAGTAATACATTTTAAAATGTTGCTTTTACGCCCGTCGATTCTGATGAGTTTCGCCCGTAAATTTAAAAAAATAGCTTTAACTCAACCGAATATT
This sequence comes from Epistrophe eligans, assembly GCA_951394125.1. Classification (NCBI taxonomy): domain Eukaryota; kingdom Metazoa; phylum Arthropoda; class Insecta; order Diptera; family Syrphidae; genus Epistrophe; species Epistrophe eligans. The sequence continues at coordinate 93,828,079 of OX596030.1, read as the reverse complement.
ATAAGTCAACAAGTCGAAAAAGTTGACTCATATTCCAAAATAAAAATCAATTCCCAAATTAGTGTTAAAATACGACCGTACAACGTACTGGAATGCCAAGACTCTAATTTACTCCGTGCTACAATCCGAGGCACAGCCGATAGCAAATCTTCAAATGCCCAGCTGGATGTTAAAATCAATAATAAAGATGTCGAAATCACCAGTAAAACATCATGTACAGGCAAGGATGTCGATCAGCTTGTTTGCCTATTGGAGGTGCCCATAAGAGCTGATCTTTTGATCGAAACTGATTCAGAAGTAAGCATTGCTGATATGTATTGTGAGGAATTGAATGTGATTTCAAGTAAAGACATAAACACTAAGAACGTACGAAGCACAACTGTCGATTTGTTTTCTAAAAATGGAAATATCCAATGTAATGGTTTGCTTCTTGGACAAAAGATGAACTTAAAAACTAATACAAATGGGGTATGTTATTCAGCATTAAATTTTATAGCACCATTTCTTAAGACTTGTGTTTAGTCCATTTTCCTAGATAAACTTCAAGGTGACTCAATAAACTGCCTGACAACGGATGGAAACATCAAAACAAACTCCTGCTACGTCGAGGCATCTAAGTTCACAACTGATAATGGAACAATGGATTTGAAAAATATCCACAAGACCACAGAAGTTTGTGTGAATAAAATGGGGGATCTATTCATGAGTAAGTGTGCATTAGAAAACTCTTCACTCCCATTTAAGAAATCTTTATTTCCATTCGTAGCTGGTGTTCATGGAAATATTCAAATCCAATGCAACGGTGGTGGCAACGTAAATGTACAACTATCCGAAATTGTTGGAAATAACAAAATCGTTACTCAAACCAACGACGATGTTGTGATAAACATTTCCGATCAAATCGAAGAAACATCCTATATTGAAGTAACATCAAAGAACTTCACTCTGGACGAATCTCTATCGCATTTATCTGATTGTGTTGAAAATGAAAATCATTTCCGAATGAGCAAGGAACAAGACAATTGTAACAAGTTGGTAATTGAATCGAAGGGAAATTTAATCTTGGGCAAACTCTCGTGGGCTGATAGCATGAAAATAGCAATGGGTTTAAAGGAAATGTGATTGTTAATTGTTTTAAGATTCTTGGAAGGTTATGTAAAGTTGATTTTAATATTTTCTTGCAATAAGATGTTCTAACTTACATATTATGTGTTGCTGTCAATGTTCGAAAGAATAAAAGCTTCTGTTAAAAATTATAATTAATTCAATTGTAGCAGGCCAAAAATCAATATAGCAAATAATTCACCAAATGGTGAAATGGAAAATAAGGTCGCGATGACGTAACAACATTTATGCTGGAGAATTTTAAATAAAAAAAATTGGTATAAGTTATTTTTTTTAGAGCTAAATTATGAAAATCTTAGAGTAATTCAGAATGGAAGAGTTCTTTCAGATTAAAGTTATATCTTTCATAAATATTTTCATGGATCCAAACTTCATCATGACAGTTTTTGGTTATGGTTATAAAAAACACCGTCCCTAAAATCTTCGGTACCATTACAACATGACTACAAAAAAAATATATATCCTTACATAAAAAGCACTAAAGTTTTTCATGAGTTTGCTGTTCCATGATGAATTGCATTTGTTTAAGTTGTATCAACATACAATTTTTTAGTTTAGTAAACTTTATCTCCCACATCCATTCCATCCCTCAATCATCCTTCCACTGGTTATTTTTATGGGCTTTTTATAATTTTTCATTCTCATGGTAAACGAAACTATTTTACTACAACTGTACCTATAATGTGAACTATATAGGACGAAAAATACATACATATATGATACATATACATATATGCATATTTGATAATAAATAAAAAAAACAACAAAGCAAGTATATCACAACACTCAAGCTAATATTTATTCGATTTCCATGAACCCATCGGCATTTGTTAAATGAACACTCTGCTTCTTCGAACCTTCTTCGACAATAAAATTAGGCCCAATAAGGCAGTTCTTCAAAACTGATCCCTTCTTAACAACAGCTTTGTTGCATATGATTGATCCATCAATGTTGCATCTAAAATGTTAATAAATCATTATAAATATGAACCGAATTAGCAGTTTTTTTTTATAAACTAACCCCTCTTCAATTATAGCATTTGCCATGATAACTGAATTAGTAACAATATTTTTTGGATTGATAGTGCAATTTGGACCAAAAACACTCGAACTGAGAGAGGTTTTTTCTGACAATCTAGCATTGTCAGAAGCAGCGATTTCTTTTGTCTGCGTTGAATTGACTACAGCCGTAGGTGAGATAAGTGAAAAAGTATTGTTGTCTTTAAAGAGTTGCGCCCACACCGATGGAAGCTGTAAACATATCTTTATTATTTGGTTGATTCTACGACAAGTGTTATTGGGATTACCTTTCGATTCATAGCAAAGTAACTAAGAGTTGTGTTTACTCGAACACCAATACTATCCTTAGGGGCTTCAATTGCAAAACACCGTATTAAATCACCTTGATAGGGTTCTTTTAATCGGGAATCATTAAATAATGATGTCTTGATAATTTGTTGCTCTAGATCCGTGCAGGGAACATACTAAAAGAAAAGAAACTATTAAAAACGATAAAAGTTAAAGCATTTTGTTAATTCTTACATGAAAGATATCATCTTCAGGTTTCATGCTCATACCCACTTCCGATTGGGCCTCAATTGGGGCCGACTGCTGATTCCTGGACATTTGTTTCTTAATAATGTACGGAAGAAATTCACCTTTCAGGGTTGAAAAGTGTTCTTTCTAAAAAAAAAGGAATTACAATAATTGCATAAAGTCTATTGAAATAGCATTAAATCAATTGTATGTACAATGCAAATAATTTTTGTTATTCTCAATATATCGTTGAGGAAAGTAAAACAAGCCTACTCACCCTCTTCAAAAAATCGAGAACCCATCTTTTCATCACATAAATATGAGAATCAACTAGTCTGCTATAAATAGTCATTTTTCCATATTTTCTCATCAGGTGTCCATTGATGCCCATAACTTCTTCGAAATCACTGGTAGAAGTCAGAAATAGCAAACGATTGCAATCGGGATTGATTCCAATCAAATCCCTTTCGGGCTTGTGTTTGTTTTTTGGACCGGGAACGACAACATCGTTTTCAAAGCCACTCTTAAACAAAAGTGCAGCCACAGAGGCGTCATGCTGACGAAACTTGTTTATTAGTGGATAAAGACATACGTTGGTGATGACATCGCACGATATGACGATAAAATCCGATTTGATTCTTAAAAATTATTAAAAGTTAAGATCAAATCTAGATAATGTAAAAGATGAACTGGCTACTTACTTATCGTGAATAAGTCTCAAGCTATCGGCAGTTCCAAAATCGTTGTCCTCCGAAATTGTTGCAAAATCGAGTTTCATTTTTAATGGAGTTTTCTCCAGAGCTTGTTGAATTTCAAATTTTTGATGTTCTAAGACAATTACAATGACATCTGAGAAATAAATATCATAACAGATTTAATGCGAATTTATATGATTGTCGAATTGCATATTTCTAAAGATACTAACCTTGAAAGTTGTGTTGTTGGAGCATATTTAAAGGATACCACAGTAATGGGTATGGTCCCACAGGCAGTAGGCATTTTGGATAGTCACCGGTTAGTTCTGGCAATCGTGTTCCGCGCCCAGCCGCAAGAACAACAGCTTGAAATTCTTGAGAAACCATAATTTTTTTGAAAATCGAATGATTTTTAGAGAAATCAAACTAAATGTGCCTTCCAAATTGTGAAATGAAAAGTAGACAAATCACAAAAATATTTTACGTCAACGTTGTTGTTTGGGTTGTCAGTTGACTTGTCAACTGTCAAATATTATAGAGTATCGATAGAGACTCGTACTTAAATCAAATCTTCGGACACAATAGGGTAATGCATAATATGTATTTGGAAAATTGTATTTTTATATCGTTTCGGTTAGATTAAAGAGCACGTCTTTTTAATCTAAATCGAATATGTGTGGTTTCTTTGTTTATATGAATTTATAAACATTAAAAAAACTATCAGTCGTATTTATTAGATTTTTGTCTACTTAGACACTGTCTAACTATTTTCAAATTGGTGGAAATATGCTTTATTTAATAAAAATAAATATCACATTACTCACGGTTAAGACAATCTACTCTTGTGTCTAAGTTAGGCAGCAATAAGACAACAATAAACAAGGTTTTTGAATAAATTTTCAAAAGTTTGACAGTTGTCTAAAGTTAGAGAACGTTTATAAATAAGGCCATATATGTGTATGTAATTCACTTCGCATTCATGAAAACGTTTAATGATTAGACTCATCTTCTCTCTCAAAAGAATTATCTCGCCGCCTTTGCTTTCATATTAAATTTCTTAAATTTGTTTTTAAATTGTTTTTACAAATAATGTGTAATACTGACAGTTCTGCTTAAGATAATATACTTTTTCTTTAAAAGCCTAAACTAAAGAGATTTAGGCTATATATCAATCAAAACACAGTCAATTAAAATTATTTATTTATTTGGTATAAACAAATTTGAATAAATTAGATTAAAAATATAAATTAGTGGTCTTATTTATAAACGTTGTCTAACTTTAAACAACTGTCCAACTTTGTAAAATGTGTTCAAAAACCTTGACAGAAGAGTAGATTGTCTTAACCGTGAATAATGTGATATTTATTTTTATTAAATAAAGCATATTTCCACCAATTTGAAAATAGTTAGATAGTTTGTAAGTGACAAATATCACACAGAAAAAAACAACTGCATCCAAAAAATACATAAGGCACAAAACAAAACTTACCTTAGTGGAAATTTCATCGTCAATACTTTAAGCAAGAAAATTCTAAATTCTTTTATCCTATTGAAGTTGGTATTAAGGCTCTCCCACACCAACGCCAAACATTTGGAATGACGAAGAAACTTTTAGCTGTCAATATATTTTACATGAGATTCGCTGGCTCGCATCGTCACGTTAGTGTGGGTAATCTCATTTATCGTTCTGTAAATATAACAGGGTATAATGACAGGGAAAAGTTTCGCCTTCGTTCCGAATTAATAACAAAAAATTCTTTTAGTTTATTTCGTTGTTAAAATTTATTACAATAAATACATAGTTTATTCTTTTATTTTTGTTTTTAAATGATTTAGTCCACTGCTTTTAGGTTTCACTTTGGAATAATAAGTAAAAAAGGAAAACAAAATTTTTTGTAGTTTTGACGTTGTTATAATATGACTTGTTCATTATAATAGAAGCGTAACTCCATTTTCCTTAAAGTGGTTGTTTCAAGCTAAAACAGATAGTATTCCAGTATTTCATATAATTTTTTTAGAGAAAAAGAAATATAAAATTCAAGGGTGTAGAATGTTTTTCATAATTATTAACCATTCTTTTAAAAAATACAAAGCTTCACAAACGTAAATTTTTGTGGAGATACGCTACTACAATCATCGACACATATAGGGATTTTGAAAAAAAAAACTTAATTCTGATGAATATCTCGATTTCTGTTTTGGTAACCTTAAAAATCTACATAAATGTTAGAAGATTTTTTTTGAAAGTACTGAAAAAAAAAGATATTTTCAAAACATTACAAAAATGTTGAACAATCAATTTTAATAATTTTGAGGTATATTTTTGTGAGAACGTATTTTGCAATTTCGATTTTGCACAAATTACGTTTTAATACAAGGGATTCCTTTTAAGAAAATCCTAGAAACAAAAAGTAATTTCTCATTTGTTTTTGTAAAGTAAAAATATCTTATTAAATAATTATTATTCCGTGGTTTGAGCCTTCCTTAGACTAATTTCAGTGGAGTACGAGTACATATTTTATAATTTACATAGATAACAATTTATTTTGGGACTAAAAACTTAAAGTATACTACTGACGTTACAACTAAAACAGAAAATACAAATCAATAAATGTAAAAAACATAATGAAATGCTTTAATAAATTCTAAAAATAAGGAATATACACATTGATATTAACTTAACACAAAAAAATGATACTCAACTCATAAGCTTCAATATAAGCAAGTCTAATTTTTCTTACTTTCTTCTCTCATATAAATAGTCCTCTTCGTAATATCTAGGCGTTGATGTTGGGGCAAAGAGCTGTGGACGACGTTGTTGAAGAGAAATGTTGATTTCTTCAGGCGTACGATATACTTGTTGTTGATACTGTTGAGTGGGCGCCTGCGTAATGTACCTGTATTGAGATTGAGGAGTTGGAGAAGGTGCAATAGTTTGTTGAGCTAACTGAACAGGTTGTGCTGGTGGTGGGGTTTTCCTGGCTTGAGGCTGAGCTTGTTGTTGCTGTGGCTGGGGATATGTGGGTGGTTGATATGCTGGTTGTTGTTGATGTTGACGTTGTTGAGAGTTAAAACCAATCTGAACCTGGAAATGGTTAATGCAAAAAGTATTACTCATACGTCATAGTGAATAGAAAATGTTAATATATTTACGGGTTGTCTCTGTGGATTGTGAACACGCTGTCTGTTGTCACGTTCCTCCTCTTGATCTCTGTCATTTTCATAGTAGCTCTCTGGATAGTACCGATCTGAATAGCGAAGAGTGACATTGGGTTTTGATTGGTGTTCTTGAAGGTTAATTGGTTTGTAAAGATAATCGTTCACAATGTGGTATTTTGAGGATTGGTCACAAATATTATCATTCGAGGGTGGCATGCAAATTAGGTGTATTTGATGAAATGTGAATCCTTCGGGACAAATCCATGAGTGTCTTTGATTTTCCTGACAATAGTGGAATACTTCACATGCCAACGATTCATCGGCGTAATATCTGCATAGTATTTAAAACAAAAATAATTTTTCGAAAAATCAGATAAATTTTTAAATATACCCTGTTGTTTTGCTATTGCAATTAAATTGTGATTTTTCTAACAAAGTTGTCAGGCGATCGGGTTCTTCTATTTCTTCTTCTTCTTCTTCACTGGCTATCTTCACATTTTTGTTTGGTTTCAGGTAATTAGTATTGGGTTTGATGGGATTACGACTTTGATACAATTGTCGTGGTGGTTCTTCTTGTTCTTCTTCACTGTAATCATAAGCTCTGGATCTGTAAGCTGGATGAGTTTGTTCCTGAGGGTCTAAATGTTCATCTTCTTCAAAAGATCTCGGAGAAAAACCTTGTGGTTTGGCTGTTGTTTCAGATAGAACATTCACAATTAAACACGTCGTTGAAACTACAAGACAAAATCTTAACCTGCAAAAAATAATTAAATTTAAATAAAAATACGTTTGAAAATAAAGTTGTTATATAAATGATTTAATATCGTAGTATCTGGATAATAAAAATTCATGAATATCGAAACTTGTTATTGTGAAAACTACAGAATAACAGAAAACAAGCTTCAAATTTAAACATTATACCATAAATTTATTTAAAAAAAATAAGTAAAACAAAATACTTTCAATTTATATGAAAATTTATAGAAAAATGCATAGTCATTAGTATTTATATCGCTGCCATACATCAGATCCATGCCATTTACTCAAGTGTGTTATTAAACATAGTTTTTTTTATAGTTCCCATTAGTCTTAATTGAGCTTATTACTCTGCACGAGCTGAAGCACATTGTTTAATTGACAGGGCCTAAAAATTCCATTTAATTATGTAGTTGTAGTATTACACAATTTAATGCAAATTACCAAACCAAATCTCAAAATGCCTATATTTCTGACAACAAAGGGCAACGTAATCTGTTTAGCTTAATACCAATAACAGAATTGATTCAAACCAGTCTATCATTTTTTGCAATAATCGATAACAAAAGATGACATACTTATTGAAACAATAAAATCCGGCCATTGTCTTAAAAAATTCCATCAGTCAACGTTAAAAATCACCTACCACCACTTTTATTTAATTAACGAAAAAGAAAATAAAATAATATGCAAAATGCCTACATACCTATCAATTAATTTAATCAATAATTTTTCCATCCATTTACATACCTACATACCTACAAATACACACGAATATGAAACAGAAAAAAGAATTCAAAATGTTTTCGCAAGCTAACCTATACCACTCATCATCAATAAAATGTCATAATAAATTTCTTAATAACAATAATTTATTCAAATTATCATAGTGCTTGTTATACAAAATGATTAACCCAAGACTTACAAATGCATTGCGCTTTTTGCGCGAAGAAATTAAATGAAATGAAAAGAAAAGAAAATTGTACTCAAATTTCACTTTTTTCCCGCCATACACCATCGCCAACCCCATTCGGTTGAAAACCAAAAAGAAATTTAAGTTTTCCATTGTATTCATTAAATTTGAAAGGAAAAATTAAAAGTATCTGTGCACTGCAAAATATCGAATGCATTGTTTTAAGTATCTATGAATGGTAATTGAAACGTTGTTGGTCGACTGAACAAGCTCATATATACAAAATTAACTGACTATTGACTCCGATGTCAAGAAACTTTCAGTGAAGCGGAAAGAAATTATATCGAACCGCTTTTGATTTTTACGGTGTACTGCAAGTACATATGTCACAATTCTTGTATAAACATTCCATTTGCTATCTTATCTTTAAAGGATTTTGGTTTTAAAAGGCCTTCTTCAATTAACCAGAAGCCCTGTTTGATACAGTTATGTATAATATGTAGCGTCCAATCCTTGCGGCTTTGTTTATAATTGCGGTACGTTTTTGTACGACAGTTTATAACCATTATTTTTATCAATTTAAAAATATTTGACATTTTGAAAAGAAATGCATTCACCAACTTTTTTTTTTTGAAAACAACTGCATAAAATTGTTCTTTATAGACTCTTCAATCGCAAGCGTCTTCATATTTTACAATCACTTGCATAATGCACCAAATAACAATTACATATACATATATTCACATGAAAGTAATCCATATTCATCTTTACAACAAGAAATAATATTCACACGCTTTACTCTCAACTTAATCTAACATACTCAGACGTGGGACAATTTTCTAAAACCATAAAAAAACACATCAATTACACTTCACCTCTAAACTTTAAACCAACCATAAATACTATTCTACAACATGCAGACATACATAAACATTACACATATATAGTCATGAAAACCTCCCTCTCCTTTGTCTCGTTATCCATCCTCTTTACATTGACAACCCGCGGGGACAACTAATTACGATTGCTCATGTACCTCACAAAATGTCTGATATAGTGAAGATGCGCAACTGCAATTGCACTTTGCGCACAACGCTAGGATCTCAGCCGAAAAGGTCATACGAATAAAATTATCAAAATAGATATATGTACATATATATACAAACATATTTATTACTTTATTCTATTTTGATCGAATGGGACAGCTATTCTCTTCACTTAAATAACAAAGCACACAAAACAAATTAAGAGCTATTTAAAACTTTGATTGGAACGAGTTGTGTATATGATACCCTTTTTTAACGATGATGGAGAATTTATAAATACATATAGTAAATCTAGCGTTATGTGTTACACGTAACGATACGATTTATATTAGATACGTTCAATAATAAAAAAATCCGGCACTCAGAAGAACGTTGATGTATAGGTACACATCTTTTTCACATTTTTTGTCAAAATTTTCTGTTCTACCTTTTTGACATATTTCGTAACATAGTTCTTTTTTCTTATTGAAGGTACTACTCAAATATTTGTTAAGGAAACCAATCACGTAAAGACTATCAAAGTGACAGTCGCAATGTTCGTAGATATTTTCAACGTATTTCCGGTGGCAAGACATTGACAGAACCTGTCAATTTAAAATTTAAAATCTCTGAGAAACTTTTCACACTTTCAACGAGAATGACCCGTTATAACTATGGTTGAAAAATAAATGAGTTCTGAAAAATGGAATCTCACATTTTGCTCCATTAAAAAATGAGGAAGCGAATCTAGAGTATTTTCTGAAAATTGTGCTTTTTTTAAATTCACTTTGTAATCTTTGCAATGCAAATCTTTATGCGAAACAAACTTATTCATTTTGTCTCTATGTTGATAAATGCTGAACAAAACAAACTTATCCTAATAATTCTGTGACATAAAACACAGTCAAGATCCACATTTGTATGCTAAAAAAACATAACGAATTGCATCGATATCCATCTGACCATGCTATATTGCGTGTGCAATGTATATACATACATATAATGCCTTTTATGACATTTTATTCACATAAATTATTTTCAGTTCAGACCACATGACGATGGAATTTAATGTTCATCATATAACTTTACCGGTTATTTCTTTAAACCATTTAATTATGTAGTTTTTAGCTCCATTGGTTACAAAATAAAGTAGCGAAAGTAAAAGTGTAACAATTGGTTGAATTATCTTTATTTTTTTTTTATTCAGCCGAACATTTGATCAATCGCGCGTGCTTGCTTACAAAAATATTCAATATAGCTGTTGAAATGAAAAAAAAAAAAAAAAAAACACTCCAACATGTTTTGCGAATGCCTTAAATCAAAATGAGAGCAAACTTTTCCTGATTGGATTCCACTTTTTCCTTTTTGACATCGGCGCGTCGTCGTCGGTCTATGGTGCACTTTCAAAAATAAAACAAACAATTTTTACGTGTTACGAGGATTTGAACGCATATAATATATATTCAGAGACGACTTGTTTAACTTGTTATTATGAAATCACTGCACTAGATAATTTATAAGACATCAAGAGCCTAGTCTTGTATGTGCGCACCATTTAAAGGCTATTGATGCTTTTTCCTGTTAGTTTCAATCAAAACGATTAAACTCCTTCCAAAATGCAAACGAAATGTGTTTAATTTACTTTCACGTACCATAAGACCAGGGCAAACGGGCTTAGTTGCATAACACCCTCAATGGATACAAATCTTTTCAATTAAAGCTGAAAAATTTGGTGGCGGTTCGATACACTATTCATCGATGCCAAAATTTGTTGCATGCAATGTTATTAATTTATTCAAAAACTACTTGCGATAAGCCCAAGAGCACCCCACCCTGTTAAGTGCCACACCTTGTCTGAATAATTTGGTAAGTGCGGGGGTTGTGGTTTTCTTGAAATATAAACTTAAAAAAAATTCAAACCATACAAAGATAATGAGCCTCTTTTTAATCAAAGCTACATTGATTGAGGATTAAATTTTAAGCAATCCAAATTGGTCTCACAGATTTCGTGGGCCAGGGTCAAGTATTTTTAATCTGGGATAATTTGCACTTATGGGCTCTTTGAAATTATTTCTTGGAGTAATTATTTAGCCCGATTCGTGTACATTTTGAAACGATTGTTCGATTGCTCTCCATATATGTATATATTTTATCGTCGAAACAACCGGTGGGGCTTACCGATCGTTTTAACTAATAAGATTCGGGCTGTGGTTAGGTTTTAAAACAAGGGCTCTTGATCATTTGTACTTGCTCCAATTTTGTATCAGATACCTGTTGCTTAAATAATCAGAACTTCACTTTGACTTTTTGAAACAAGTCTCAAGTATCATGTCATAAAATCAAGATGTGATTACGTTATTATTTAACCAGGAACTGACCAAATTGTAACCGCAATTATGTATAGTACATATTTGCATTTTAGATGATTGACGGTAAGAAGGGGGATACAAACATTTGTCTGTCATCACATTTTGTTATTAAAAATAAACCCGCTTAGTGCCAATTTCAGATAAAAATAAAGGTATTATTTTCATTTTTTGAAAATCTAGGTTCACAAATGCTATTCATATTTTCTAGAAGCTTTGAACTACTTTCGAGAAGATCGAAAATAAAAAAAATGGTTCCAATGAAGGTACCATTAATAACCATTTTTAATATTTTTTAATAGAAGCAAGCCTATGGGTATCATTAGCAACAGAAATTCGAGAACAATATGTTTGTCTGTCATCATTGAAAATCTCGAATTAATTATAGTACATAAAGTATCGCAAGTGAAAATTGTGAGTATTAGCAATTTGGCCCACGAAGATTTTTAAATCTCTCTGTAGGTACAAAACATTTAGTTTATTTCTGTAAAATATTTCATTTGAAATTTCTTATGAAAATAAAGGACAAATTGCTGACGTTTGGAAGCTAACTACGCTTAAGTGAAGTATTTCATTGAAATTCATGCAACGTCGTAAAGTCCTCGTAAACATGGTAAACTGCGTAAACCTGTCAAATGTTAATACAAAATTAAACAAGTTTACAACGTTTACAACTACTTTATACCACTGCATGAATACACCTATTACAATAAATATATATATAAATATTCTTCAATTTAGAATTGTTTGGGAAGAATTTTTAAAAACCCCTAGTGTTTACTTTTTTGGTTAAAAATAAATTATTTCAAGTACTTCGAACTATCCGGAATGCCTTTAATTAATGAAACAACAACCTGCGCTTTAAATAGATAAACTGTATTGTGATCAAATCTATAGCCACTTGTTTTTAAAATCCATCACATAATCTTAAAAAAAACAACATGGACATTGTTTATTTTACAAATTACGGAACATCTGTGTTATTTTTTATGATCAAAGTGACACATTTAAGGAGATTAACTTCTCTTTTTTTTTCATAACAAAATCATGACATAAAAGAAACATGTCCAGCTTATAATTAATTGCCATTTAAAATGCGAACATTTTATATTTGACCGCAGCTTATTGAGTCACAACTACTATATTATAGTTTATTGCAAACATTAACAAATTAAACTAAAACTTTAAAAGTGAATGTGCTTAGAGTTATTTATTATTTGTTTTTTTTTTATTTTTTTTTAAGCACAATTCACTTTTAATGTGAAGACTAATTGATTTAATGCTCATATTTATCATTTTAATTATCTTCTGAAAGTAAAAGTCATTATAAAAATAAGTTTTTGTTCACAAAATATTAGATCCGTTTGTGAGTTGGCATTTAATTTTTGTTTTAATGTTTCGTGTGAATCATCGTGTTAATGTGTAGGTGAAATTGTCTTGAATATTTTTTTTTACGCTTTTTGAATAACCAACTAGATTGAAAATCTAATTGGTTGGGATAAGTGACAATTTTGCGTGTAATAATATGGATCCCACTTTAAACGAAAGAGCTGAAGTAAAAACTTTTTTTTTTAAATATAGGATATGCGTAGTTAGGCACTTGTTCTTACGTAGTCATGAAAGTAGTTATTGCCATATCGTATGACAGTAGTTGGGAAGATAAATAACGCTCCTTATAAAAACAGAGTGATGTCATTTTCCTGTTGAAGGTTCGAATTTATAAGCATTTACTATACTGTATTGTGAATTGTCATCGTAAGGTAATGTGAAAAGTCCTAAGTTGATTACAATTTTCATGGCCTTTAACATAAGTCTTTGATAATTAGATTCCTATAAACTTCCGTTACAAAACAGCTACAAGAAACCAATGCATTAATTGCCCTTTATTACACCAGACATTATATATTTAAAACGATTTGTCACTAGTTTAGTTATTTTTACTTTTTTGTGAGACCTTCGAAACCATTATACTATCTTGTCGATTTGTATACATCAAGATTTAATATTCTGCCCTTCTTGTATTGCGCGATCTTGTGGTTACCAAGATGTAGAAATCTCAATTAAGATGTGCGTAGTGGAGCGATAAAAAGCAGACAAAAAAAGAAATCATGGCGTAATAGAAGTATTAATGCGGAAGACAATAAGAGAGAAGAAGATTGATTGAAAAAAAAAAAAGAAAGAAAAATATATTTTTATTTTATAGAGCATTGATAGCCATGTATGACTTAATACGATGCATTATAGTTTAACTTAATTAACATTTTAAATTTAGAGTTAGTTAAGGAAGTAAAATATTCATTGGAACGAATGGATTTTATTTGGATAGTTTAATAAATATTCTGAATTATTTTTATAAATATAAGTGAATAGATTTTATTCTTCATCAATATTTTTGATAAACTAACTTATACACTTAAAAATATTAAACCACAGACATTTAGTCCACAAATTTGTCCTGTACTCATTTTTGTTTGTAGTACTCCTTACCATTATGATTAATGCGTTGAACTATCGCACTGGAAGTTAGAGTATAAATCCAGCATTCCGCATAAAAAGGTTTTTTTGCAAGGTTATGAGTGAAATTGCCTCTTGCGAGGAAGTCACCAATCTTCCAGGAGCACCTCCTTCTTATCATTATTGCTCCTGGAGGATTGGTTACTTCCTCGAAATTAAATAAACAGAAAATGCAAATGAAAAATTACATTAAAGTTATTTAGTCCATTTTTTATTTGTTTCATATCACGTCTGCTTATATTTCGCAGTTTTAAAATTTTTCCGTTCATAATCTTTTGTAGCCAATTACATATATAAATCAAATTGAAAAAAACCAACAAGATGTTAATGTTTAACATAATTGATTTATTCGGTTAAAAAAAAAAAACAAAAAGTTCTTGTTCATGATTGTACCATGGGTATGACTATTGCGAAACATATTTCTATGCACAATAGTTTCGGATGCATACTAATTTTTCGCTCTTTCCACATTCAACAGCCTCTGTTTATTAATCTTATTTTGCATCACTTATACAGTAACATACAAAGTTTCACCAAAACTAACACCATACATAATATCACTTGTCAAACCAAATTATCTTCAACATCATTTTTGAAATAAAAAATAAAAGAAAAACAAAAAAAAAACTCCCACATATTCCTCCTCTTCTATTTTTTTTATGAAAATTTTAATATCGGCTTAGACCTTTGTTTTCGAGTTCGTTCACTACACTATAATGTAAGTTGCATATATACTCTTTTCATAAGTTTCCAATTCAATAGACATAATCACGTACATATATATGTATGTAGCAATAATAATAATATTTCAATTGAGAAGTGCAAGAAAAATAAATGCAAAAAACAAAAAAATACATTGGATACTGAGAAGCATCATGGCACGAGAGATATATCGAAGTGGAGGAGTATAGTTGTTTTAAACACCAAGAAAACCTGTGCTGTGCGGTGAGTCACAAGATATGAGTATAGGTACTAATATATCCACCAACGGGCCAACAAACAGCAGCACCATTGGTGCAACTACATGGCATTAAAGAAATAAAAATCTTTTTAAATTAATTGGAGAAGTTATCGCGAAAATTTCTCATGCAAAGTGCACATACCAGTTACATAGAGTGCTTGTTGGATTATATAATTGCATCACAAATTTTATATTTGAACACAAAAAAAAAAAGAAAAGAAAAACAAACAAAAAAGGAAAACTCTCCAAGGTAATTTTTAGAAACGAAGTTTCTTGTTTTTATTTATATAAATACTTCGGGAAAGATAGAAAAAAACTTACAGCATTGTGGAATATGTTTGAATATCCTTTTGAGATGAAAATAAATCCTTTTTCTTCTAATCCAAATTTCTAGAACGTTCACTTAATGTATTGTATTAAAAGAAAAATCACTTTTAAGCCTTGATATTTTTATTTGGGAGGGGGGCCTTTTTTGTTACACGAAAACAAATTCCACTTTAACACTTTTTATATATACAATCGAAAAAATAACACAATCGAATGCAGTTCGGTCTGCCACCACGGAATCAAATACTAAAATGAATGGATTTAGTTGGGTCTTTTATGCTTTATAGTTGGGGGGACTTCGATCCACACAATGACGATACAGACAGAGGTCTTAGAGCTGCTCCGCAAAAGTTAGAGGTGCATGGAAGCGAAGAAATTCGCTCAGCGCTTGTTTAGCTAGCCCCTCCAGCCACATAGTGTGGGTACTTCATAGAGTGGTAACAAGTAACAATCTGTGAACTTGCAACCAGTGACGGAGCTTTACCATTATAAGGTAAAAGGCGCAAAATGTGTAAGACTTCTTATACCTACAGTTTTTATAAACGTTATCATTGGGAATTAACCGTAGTTAAAATTTAAATTAAAAAACATTTGATCAGATTGTACGTTCTTTTACTGCGTAAACCAAGGGTAAACAGAAGTTTATAATGACATAGGATTCATGAAAATAAAAACAAATGTACTATTGTATCGTACAAACTTGCTCTTATTGTTGAAAGAATTCAAGAAGTGTGGTAATAATTTATTAACACAATAACATATTATATTAAAGAGAAAGTGTGAAAAAGTTCGAAAGTAGGTAAGCACTAAAAACAATAGATTATTTAATTATTTTGGTTATAAAACAACATTTATTTACAATTTTGAAATGCAATACAATTTGAACTAATTAGAAGTAGTTGCCTGTTTGCCAAATTAAAACAAATCGGTTGGTTGGCCAAAGTCATAAATACGAGAACTTTACAAATTTAAAAGAATCTTAGAAATAATAATTTATATATAATGTCGAAGTTTTGTTAAAGTTCATCTAAAAGGAGTATCTCCTTTAAACCATATTTAGAAATTAATTAAATTTTCTCGAAAAAATATATTTTATGATTTTAGTTAAAACTCACAAATAAATAATAATAGAATAATTTACAATTGGAAGTCGAAGGAAAAAATTAGTCACATTCAAAGTTAAGAACATTAAAGCCTGATTCAGGATTTATACATTTTCTGCGTGCAGTATTTATTTTTATTTGCAACTTTAAGTAAATATTGTGCAGTCTAAAAAATCACTTTGAAGTTAACAAATTAATTTTAGGCATTCAAAAATAAAATACTTATTTATAAACTCTATGTGCCAGCAGCGGCCTTAAATATATTGAATACGGGTATGCCCCAAGTTACGAGTATCCATAGAATAGATGAAGGGGATTAAAGAAATGTATTGAGTTTGTCTCTGTAAAATAATAATAATCGAAGGAAAGGGTTTTTTTTTTTGCTGAGATCATTTCGTCTTTACACTACACCATCAGCAGAAAGACGTAAATAGTATTACCACGGTCTAGCCATGAGTACAGTGGCATTGTATTTTCTATAGATTTTGACCCCTTCGAATAGACAGATCCAGTGCCAGCGCCAGATCAACACCACCACTAATTACTAATCAACAAACCAACTAACCCAACCAGCCCAGCCACCATCATCGATAGCGAAGCCAGCCGAGTTGGTATGTATTTAAATTTTTCTATTGTTGTTGCGGTCATCTTGATGAAGTTACCTTGACGCAACGAGGCGTTCGCGGTGGGAACTGAAGCGTTTTTTTTTACTATTTTTTTGTTATCTATAAATTCATATGTTACCACCTGGGTATCTACATGATTAATGCCTGTAGCATGTAGAAATGTAGATACATCTCTCATCGATGTGCTATATATTCTGTTCATTGATAAGCAAGTTGAAAGATCAAGTTATGGATTCATACAAAATTGAATTTTATTCAATATTATAATCAATCGATATTATGAAAATAACGAAAACAAAAAGTGGGTTTTGTATAATTCTTGCACTTTGAAAGAGAAGTTTGACATTTACGTCAAACTTTGTGGCTATCACATAGCATTATAATACTGTTACACTTTCCATAACATGGTAATTTTAATTTTGTTATTAGTCAAGATTTCAATAAAACCTTATATTTTGAATATTTTTTCTACGAGATTCACTTTTTATTTAAAAGTGTTCAAAAATATTAAACTAATTGGAAAACCAGTTACTTTTTATTTATTGATCAGAGCAGGTGTTCAATACGAAAATCTGAGCAGATGCTAGGAAAATGTTAGTATCCAAAAATTTTATTCATAGAGAACCTGCTCCAAAATGTGGAGTTTTGTACTTGGGCTCCATTTTATTCATATCACCTAAAATAAGAAGAATTTTATTTACAGGAACTTGAATGCCCGATTTTTGTTTTTTGTTTTTAATCGAATAGAAAAAAGAATTAATCTTGAAAATCAGAATTTTGAACCAATTCCTTTTTTAATATGCATAAACTTTAAATTTGTTATTTTACAATAATTGTCAGCCCATCAGCTGAAACAGCGGTTATGTGCGACCTATAGTAATGAACTTAGTTTTTATCTTGTTTTGTAAAAAATACAAGCTACAAGAAAATGTATGTATTATTTGGTTAAAAAGCGGAACGAAAATTAATACAAAGGAAAGTTTGGTAGGATTTGAAATTTGGCTTTTTGTTAAAAAATCGCTATGTTTTATTTTATTTAAGACTTTACAAAAATATGGACAGTTTAATGTGTTTCTGGGGTTAAAAAAAAGATCTCTGATTATGAATAATTTGTGCAAAAAAATAAATAAAAATAAACCGAATATATTTGTTAGCTCTAAAAAACGTTAGCAAAATTCTGCGTACTATCTCTTCCAATGATGGAATAGGTCAGAGTGTTGACTCAGATGAACTATATTATAGTTCCCTTTATCTCTTCCTTATAAGTTCTTTAGAATATCTAATTATAACTTGCAACAACAACCGGGGTTGGCCCCGGCGCAGTGGAAGTAGTGCTTGGATGTGTGGGTTCGATCCTCAGTCTAGACAGCATTCTTTTCTATATTCCCTCAACTGAACGCCACCCCTGGGATTTAATGGGAAAAATCAAAACCTTATTTTTCAATCCACTGTGCCAACAAAAATCTATCCTATCCTTCTATTCCTTCTAAAAGACTAATTTATAAGACCCTAGACCTTATATGCCAGATATATGTATATGTTCGTGTTTGTTTTTTTTTTTTTTTTTTTTTTTTTTAATATGGACTTTGTTTCCTTTATCTTTGAATTCCTGCCCTCATATTTAAGCATCTTTAACATATATGTATGTATACCTTATTAAATTCAAAAAATTTTATATAATGCAAATAATGTAGATTCTGCGCAGGTAAAGAGGAGCCATAATTTTTATTCAGTAATATAGATATTTTTTTTTGTAACCGCTATAAGAAACTCTATTGAATAATTTGAGTAAAATTATGCCAGTGTCCTTTAAAGGTAAACATTTTACCTCTCCATCTGAAATTAACCAAGTAACCTGATAACATTTTTCTTTTTTAATCTTATTTAAACATGATACGTAAATCAAAAATTTTATTCCAAACTTGTATTAACCATCTAATCATGAATTTTCAGACCGCGCGCCGTTATCAAATGCATTTGGCCTGGCACATGTCTGCATTCCATACGTTATTTATAATCAATATGGAATGGACTGGCATCGTATGCTGCCCAACCTATCCGACACTTTTTTCGTAGACCTACATGGAGTTATTACGCATTCAAAACATTTCCACCGCCTGCGCCGCCGCCGCCGCCGTGCACCGTTGCGAATAAGGTTTAGTTGGACATGGTTCACGCAGTCTTACATCCCATCCAGCAGCGACTCAATTTATTGGACCTATACACTCTCAAATCTGCAAGAAGTGAAAATATGCCAACAAATCGCGTTAAGTTTTACGAAGGTACATATATGTACATGGTCGAAATTTTCAAGAAAACTAAATTGCTTACAGCATTAGGTGATTAAAAAGAAAAAAAAAACTTTGACATTTCTTGAATTAAAAGAAGAAGAAGAAAGCATATGCAACTTGTCGAATTATTACAAAATTTGGTCCAAAGCAATAACTTTGCTTTCTTGAATAATAAACTAAAACCTATAGCGTACTTTACCAACACAACATTATTCAAGTCCAACTTTGAGGTAAGACATACATATATTAAATCACATTCTCTGGTTGTGTTAAGATAACTTGAGGCTTAACCTTGCTACATAAATCTAGATATCGGAGACAATAGGCATGGACGCGTGGTTTAAACAGACAATTGGTCTTAAATTACACAATCTGAAATTATGTGAATATGTATAGGTATGTGTTGTTGCTGCCACCGGGCATTCGTCTTTTTCGTTGTCGTCGGCTGAGACACTATGAATTTGTGGCTTGTGTTGTTTTTGTGGTGGGTTCAGAAACACAAATAAAAATATATTGCAGCGCATATACTATTAAATATAGCTGAGTCAGCAGTACATTATTTGTGCAGAATGCAGTACCATACTATTTCTTAATGGAGAGAGTCTATGTCTTTATAGGTACTCGAACAATTGCGATCAAAATAGATTCTAGTGAATCACCGGTGTTAATCTAGATACAATCCCACTTAGAGCCAAGGTTTATTTTTATTTGAGAGATTGTGAGTTAAATTCAAATTAAAATAAACGTACATTTTAACGACATGAGTGGACAATTTAAGACTAGCTGTTTTATTGTTTGTAGGGCATGAACATTTACAAAAATGTTTCAATACCAGAACAAACACGTGTAAGCCGCCATCTGTTGGGAAAGTTTGGTTTTAAAGTTATATAGGTTAAATAAAATATATGTTCGCAGATAATAAACTTATTGTAAACCATTTTATTTTTATGATACATTACATACGCGCCCAAATTTTAAGAAGCCGATTTAAAACATTGTTAAGTCTATAAGTACATTTATAGGTTAATCGATTTTAGCATCAACAAAATGTCGCTTACTAAAGCTAAAACCACATTGATATTTATAAACTATAATATTGGTTGGCCTAATTTTAAGCGCATACAATCTAAAAAATGTTGGCCATATTGAAATAAAAATGCACGTTCAGCTCAAAATCAGATTTTTACTAACTTTTTCTATAATGGGCTAAGTAAATACATTGGTTACGTTTAGAAAAAAATTCGAAGTTTAAATAACATCGTACAATTCGTTGCGTCGCTTAGGTCTGTTTATTTTTGTGCGTCCAAAGGTGTACTTCGGGCAAGAGCCGAAACGGATGGTTGATTTAGCTTCAAATTTCCTAGAGGAGACTTTCGAATTTTCGTTTTAGCTCATAGAAATATTTAATTTTTTGTTTGATTGTTTTTGCTGAAAACAATCGGATAAGAGACATTTAAAAAAAAGCTTTATGTATATCTTTTTAACGGGTAAACCAATTTCAATATAAATCTGAAATCTGATGCTTCTAAATATTTAAAACAACATTGCATTTAAAAATTTTTTATATTTTTTTAAATTAAAAATTTTTCGTTAAAGGTATCATTACATTATTTAAACATTAACTTATGTACAGCTTTAATGTATCGCCGCATTTTAGCTTTGAGCAAAAAGACCAAGTTCGTGCGATACTGTTATGCGTTTTATTATATGATTTTCTTGAATATAGCGCAAGAGAACATTTAATGTAAAAATTGCTCGAAATTCAAATTATGTAGGCTGCTTTATTCATTCCTAATTTCTGTGGTGTCCTGTCTGTATTAGAAAGAACCATCTTGAATTTAGTACAAATACTCCAACCGAAATTCAAAATGAAAAATATATGTATTGTACAGTTTTAAATTTTGAATTAATAAAAATTCTCTTCAAGATTTGTGAATTTTAAAAAGTTGCATATTTGCGATTCCATTCAATATCACACACGCACTAAAAGCTATCATTCACAAAATTATTATATTGATTAAAAAATTAAATTGTTGATACATATTAATATAATAGGACGTCATACAAAGCTTTTACAATTGTTATGTTTAAAAAGTTGGTACTGAAAGATAATGTCATGGCCAGCAAAATGCCAATCAGCCATTTTGCTGACCATGACATTTATCTTTGTTTGTAAATTGTAAGCTATAAGCTTTCAGTACCAACTTTTAGAACGTAACAAATGTAAAAGCTTTGTATAAGAGAATAGTTATATTTAGTAGAAAATGAATCAATTTTTACCGTTATAGACTTATAAAGACCACTGACATCAGACTTCGAATATACCCCATATATTTTGTTATTATAAAGTTCATCAAAAATAAAAGGTGGGCTTTTTAGATAACAAAACGTCAATTCATTCAAAAAATAACTCCGTTATCAAAAAGCTTTTTATCAATGATGTTTTTTGATGAATGGTCTACATAGTTTGAAATCAGAATTAGTACAGTATAGTGGAAAGATTTCAATTAACATAACCGTTATGTTGACAAAATAAATATCACAAAATGGAAACAGGAATGATTATTTTATTAATTTTTTTGGTCATTTCTGTAACTTTGTTTATTGTAGTGAGTAATATTTATTATCAAATTCAACATACAGTTACAGAATTTCGTATTTAAGTGGACTATTAAAGCCTGTATTAGTATTTACGTACCTGTGTCAAGAATACTCGATAATGCTGAATCACAAAGGAGGCAAGCCAGAAGGCTTGAACTTGATGAAGGTATAATTATGTTTGAATTTTTGTTTTTAAAGTAAAAAAATAATGCAGATTACATTTTATTATTTGACAAATTTAGGGGCTCATGAAATCAACATAGTCAAAGAATAATAAACAATAATGTTAAGAATTTTGAAACTTAAATAATAAATCCACAGAAATAGAAATTTCTATTTCCCCTAGTTTAGGCTGGAAGGACAATTTTCATTATACCTTCATATACATATCGTCGCTATTCAAGAAAACTGGCATAACTCCAAAAACTCGATTTTTTAGTTAATGATGCCAATCGGCTACAAACAAAATTCTATTATTTCTGTAAAGTCGGCATAACTCTAACCCTTCAGAATCCCGAGAAACGGATTATTAAAAAAATTTATTTTGTGTGAAATTGGCTTAGTAAAAAACTTTAAATCAGTTTTCTGAAGATTTAAGTTTTTTGAGTTAAGCCAGTTTTCTTTAATAGCGACGATATGTACATACATGTACAATGTACACATCCTCAATTTGGAGTATCCGAACTATTGAACATTTTCTCTTATTCTTTTTCTAGTTTGACTTGTCCTTGTTAACGTACCTAATTTCGTTTTCGATTTGACGTTCCGAGTACCCATGCATACAAAGTTTTTCGTCGGATTACTTGTCAAAAGTGATAATGCTTGAAAAAGCCATTTTATAGGATCTATGTGTGTAACGAAATTTGGTAGAATCTGTGTAAATTTCGGAATTCGATGTTTTCATATTCGATTGAAATCAAAAAGAAGTAAAATAATCCGAAAATTCGATCGAAAACTACATAAGTGTTCCATTTTACCTTTGCGTCGAGGATCAATTTTTTCAGTTTGTACTTAATTTTGATAAAAAGATAAGTACAGTTAACATGTTTTGGGTTCATTAAGAACAGTGTGGAAGTGGGAAGGCCAATTCTTTTCTTGTCCTTTTGTATTAGTTATCAAATCATTTTCCGATTAACAATTAAAGTTTGTCAAGTTGATAATATTTGTATGCAAATAGGGGAAATCAAATGCAATTATCACTTTTTACTTTAAGCAAAAATTTCAGTAAATTCCAAAGCTACTTTCGACCTAGTCGTAGATGTTTTCTGCTAAAGATAAGTTTATTATTAAAAGCTTTTCAAAAACATTTTACGAGTACGGAACCTTATCTATTTGTGCAGTATTGTGGTGGTTAAGAGCAAGACTTTTTATACGTGTTTTCATTCTGTTCAATAGAAGACTCAACGTTAAAGTGTTTAGTTTGTATTTTTTGTTATAAGGAAATTTAAAATTAATATAAATATAAAAATTACTATGTGATATGGGAGGCACAGGGTTTTTTGTCTGCATTTCTCTGGCTGTATCCCTTATAATACTGGCAATTCGAGTAAGACAATTTTTCGTTGCTCAATGTATGCACATAATTATATAGAATCTTAGAGCTATATAAGATTTATTTTTGCTTAAAGTGTATCATAAAAGCGTTTGCTTCTGTTGGAGAGCATGCTCAAGGGCTTACCAATGTCAGTAAAGTATCCACTTTGTTAACAAATAAGGTACTATTAGCCATATTTTCGTGAGAATTGTGTAATGTATAGTAAAAGCTTATCAACGAAACGATGTGAAGCTATAATTAAGTTATAAACTCTTTTTGTATGTGAATTTTTAATAGTTCTAAATTGAAAGTCCCATTTGGCTGAACAAGGAAAAGGATTAGTTAGTTAGCAGAAATTTATTTGTTTTGATATTGAATTGGCTGGGTTAGAAAGTCTCACGAAAACATGGCTATTGTCTCTCTTTATTCTTTTGCCAAAAACCATGGCAATGTCAATGACCATGAATGATCATAAATTTTTTATTCTACGAAATATAATTTTTGGCGAGTACATTTCCTATATATGCTACCTTTATAATATGCTAATACACATATAGTTTAATTTATGAAATGTTTTGATTGACATTGAAACTGAAATCCAAAGAGAACAAAGTCATTCTCATTGTATTTATTTTTCAGTTAAAAGTAAACAAATTCAAAGAAATTCAATGAATCTCAAAAATGATCAAGGCTGTGGCTAGTATATGTTCTGATAAATTTGCTAAATCATAATATCGTTATCGATGATTTAATATTCAAGAATAAATGACTAATTTTCCCACAAAGGTTTATCTTTAAAAGGGTATAATAAAAAAAATTAACAGAACAAAAGCAATTAATGTTTTAAATATTTAAAGTTCTATATTTTAATTGTGATGAATTAATCTATGGAACTAAATTATTGTAAGTGGTTTAAATAAAATAAGTTCTAGTCAATGGTTTGATAGCTTTATTGTTAGGATTAATTTATTTATTCATTCAGGGAGTATAAGGAATTTTCGTATTTTTCGATTGCTCAATTTTGAAAGGTTAGGTTAATTGCAAAGAAAATTTTACGAATTGCCTAAACATAGAGATTCACTTAATTTAGTTAGACTACTATACATTTTGTACAGGAAGGCTACCATAAAATTATAAATCTCATCATAGCTGTAAGAAACCTAAGATCTCAAGATCAAACATTTACAAAAGTGCTGGTCGAATAGGCAACTTTCGGCTATATTTTGGTCTTAGTATAATTGTTTCTATCCCATGATGAATTTCTATAAAAAGGGTATCAAAACCATGATAATCGTAGGTACCGATCAAAAAAATCAACCTGAAAAATGTTTCACCATGAGCTATTTAATGGTGTTCATTTTTTCACTAGCAGTGATGAGAAGTGTATTTAGGTAACTTTACTCACTGATGAATCGATTTAACGATAATATTTATAGTTCTGTCGTGCAATTCAATAACTTTCGATAATTTTTTGTAAGATTTTTCATAAGGCATTTGCTGTTAAACTATAATCCCCAAAACCATTCAACCTCTGGATGTCAATACATTGTATCGTAAACATTAGAGTAAAATGAACATGCTGAAACAGTAAACACAAAATTGACAACAAAACTAAGGAATCTACATTCTTTTTGATTTTATCAAATATTTTTAACATACATTTTTACAATTAATGATAAATTCTTAAAATTACTGTTTTGGCTCTCCTTGTAGGACTACAACTGAAATTGTTGGATTATTATCTTATCAGTTATGGTATCACAAAATAATAGGGTAAGAATACTTTTTAATTGGCAGTACAAAAATAGTAGATGTCAGTGCTTCAACGTGCGAAGAAGACTCAACTTGTTTCAAAAATACGTAATTATAAAAGTATAATAAACAAAAAAAAAAAAACTGTGTAGAAAATGTATGCCTTTATCTCTTTAATATCTGTGTTTTTTATAATCATGATAATATTTATTAAGGTAATTAAAACAAAACTCTTATATTGAAGATGGCTATTTTACAAATAAAAAAAAAAATAATTTAAAAGATTAAATGGAATTGTTTTGGCCTTGCAAGGAACAAAACGGCTAATGGCCAGCATCAAAATGGTATGTTATTTAATTCAGTTTAAGATTAATATATATTATAATAAAATTACATGAATCAAAATAATCATCAACATTAAAATAAATTATAACTTGTAAGAAACAAATTCTAAAAGCTTTCAATCGTAACAATTTTGTTTTGTTCTAATCATAAGTACGAAAATTAAAAAAAAAAATGTTTTTTATATAGACATAGGTATCTTTATTGTATGTAGTTACAGGTGTGCAAAGCTTATAAATGAACTAATTTTAATTTATGCCATATGTTTTACTTCTTAACGGAAAAGATCTTTTTTTTTTTAAATTGTACAATAATTTTGAAATCGTTGAAATCATTTTCATTTTAAAGATTGAAAGAAGGATGTATAATATAAGGATATATAAGGAAGGATATAAACAAAATTGTGACTTAGTTAAAAAAATGGCGTTTTGTTTTTGCAAAAAAGTTCATAAAATGTACATGGTTTCATGGACATATGAAAATCTACCTGTTATATATGTATATAACATAACAATAAAAACCGACTTGTTTTAAATGTTGACAAATGTAAAACTATGCGTTTTACACGTAAAAAATTTCCGTTTTTGTACAACTATACGTTTGATTCTTGTCCGTTATGTAAGGTTTCTATGTTTTCTGACTAAGGTATTATTCTAGATCCCAAATTATCATTTAATGATCATTTAAATTATATAATTAAAAAAGCCAATAGGGTTCTTGGATTCATTAAAAGATTCGGTCGTGATTTTCGGGACCCTTATATTCTTAAACTTCTATTTATTTCGTTTGTTAGACCAATTCTAGAATACGGCTGTGTGGTATGGTCACCTTATTACTCAATACATGTTACAAGAATTGAAGCGATCCAAAAAATGTTTCTGCGTTTCTGTCCTTGGTCTCTTCCATGGGCCGCCTTATTCTCAAAGACTAGCTTTGATCAGCCTCCCTTCTTTGACTAACCACAGAAATTATATACAATTTTGGTTTATTGTTGGGATTATTAATAGTTCGATATCATTACCATCAGTTCTAAGTAAATTAAATTTCAGTTTCAGTCGTTCAACTTTAAGGCGACAGCAACCTATTATTCAAATATTTAGCAGATCAAACTATGGTGTATGTAGCCCATTCAATCAATTAATAACAATTTATAACGAATTTCATTTTTGTTTAGAATCTGTAAATGATAATATAAAATGTAATAAATTTAAACTTATGTTTTTCAACAATGTTTAATAATAATTGTAAATTATGATATTAGATTATATTAGATTATAAGAACTATTTTTAACATTGTTAACGTTAGATTTTAACGAAATAAATAAATAAAAAAATAAACATACATATATTTGTAAATATAATATAAATATCCAGCTGCAAAAAAAAAATCACACAATAATGAACGTACAATGAAAGAAACAAAAAAAAATACCGAAGAAAACTCAATGTCATTTTTCCAATCAAAATTCATGATCCGGACTCTGGGCATATATCCGGAATAAAAAAAGAATGTATCGTCATAATAATTTGCTACAATAATTATCAATTTCCCTCATCGAACAGCGAACAGGCCCAAGCTTTTGGGCCCGAGTATCTACTGCCCACAGAACACATATTAAACTATACATTGGTATAGTTTATACAAAATGGGAACTAACTGATTTTGGTAGAGTACGTCTGAAATGTTTCATAATATAAAGGTTATTCCTTCCTTATATATGTATATTGTATAGGTATACGTATGAATCTGAAATTGTTTTCAAAAGTTTTTATAGTGCCCAATTTTTATTGCAAAAGCGTATACTCCTGTATGTAAAGATTTCAAAAAATCATAATTCACATTTCTGAGGATTAATACATATTCCTGAGGTAAGCTTTTATATATTTCAAGGTGTTAAAATGTTTATTCCGGTATCGACAACGATCGCTTCACCTGCATACATTCCGAAAGGCGGATGTAGATAAAATTGTCTATCTCATCCCGGCAGTTGAAATAGAGGCTACCAACCGATAGATTTAGACCAAACATTAACAACCACTATAGCCAGACAAGTTTTTTTTTGTTAAGGTTGCTTCCATTAGAGAATGTATTTTTCTGGTTGGATTTTGGGCTTTAGGGTTGGATTTTGTAGTGTACTACTATTAATTTTTTTTTAAACAGTCTCCATATTTATATTATTAATGAATCGTTTAAAAAAAATCTGTGGACATGTTTTTGAGAAAAATTTAATTTTTATTAATATTGCCTATGACAGGTACTGTCATTTTACGGTCTTAAAAAAAATTTAAAAATACATTAGGGGAATGGCCAAAAAATGCTACGTACCAAGTTTATAAGAAATTCGAAGCACCCGTTTAGTTGGACAAAGTTTCGAGACCCACATTTTTCGATGATATAAACATTGTAATGTAAAGTTTGATCAAAATCATGAGTTCGATTATTTTTACATAACTATATCCATAACAAGGCCACTAGTACCTACATAATATTACAAGTAAAAAAGGGAAGCGTACTAAATTTCACTAAAAAAATATCGATTTAATAAATGTTTAAAATATATCAACAGAAGTTTTATCTATAAGGTAAAGTAGAGAAAAAATATATGTATATTTATCAAAGCACCTTTAAACACTCAATTAACGATTTATTTAATCTTATCAAAACTGAATACAATATTTCATAAAGTTCTTCGTATTTCCTTTTGTTTAATTTGATAAGCTCACTGATAATAATTGCTAATCAGCACCGACAAAAAAAAAAAAACTTTGCAAAATAATAATAAGAAAATTTTTAATTTTAACTAATCAATAGGAAGTAGACATACTAGTTAGTTTGTATCAAAACTTTAACCTGAGAGGCCTAGCTCTCTTCAGAAAATGTATAGTTCGTTTATCAGAAATCATAAATATACAAAATGGATATCTTCGCGGCCTATATTTATATTTTCTTCGTTGTATTTTTGATTTTTCCATCATTGTTTATGTGTATAAAAGTAAAACGATTAAACAAATTAATTTAAAT
Organism: Epistrophe eligans; assembly: GCA_951394125.1. NCBI lineage: Eukaryota > Metazoa > Arthropoda > Insecta > Diptera > Syrphidae > Epistrophe > Epistrophe eligans. The sequence goes on along the minus strand of OX596030.1, from coordinate 93,799,431 downwards.
TTAAAAAAATCTATAATAATCACTAAAAATTTTAGTTATTAGCTTTGTGCTGTTATGGAAATAGTCAAAGGAGAGTTTCTGTTAGTAATCTTGGACCCAATGGTATGATATTTTTTTTAACTGATATTTTAACTCTGCCAAAAAAAAAGAATCTACAAATTTTATTTAAGAAACTTTATTGAATCATTTCACTAGAATCTTCAATCAAGTTTATCTTATCTATGTATGTACGTAGCTATATCAAACAGGTACCTATACAAAACTTTCTTACATATAATAATATAAGCAATTTAATACAGACATCGACAAAAATTGATTGAGCTCAGTAAATTTAGTCAACAAAAGAACATAGAATGACGTGGGAGGATTTTTTGGTGGCATGTGCCATTATTGCGATCGCGATATTTTTATTTGTGAATTTATATAAAGTAAAACAAAATCACATTGATAAGAATAATAAACAGAAAAGAATACATTTCCGAATATGTTTATATAATTACAGTTAGCTTGCGGAATGATCAAAAGATGTAAAAAGATTCAAGAAAGAAAATTGGGTATAGATAATTTTAATATTATATAAAATTTTAAAATATTCTTTTTGCGGACATTATGTGTGTTTAATGATCAGAAAAGTACAGAATGAAGTTATCATGAAGTTATCCAGAACATGTTTATTAACAACATTTTCTGTGCCTGAGTTAGAGCAAGTGAATTAGTAAAAGCGTCAGTTGATTTGTGCGTTTAGCAAAATAAAAAGCTTACAATCACCAAAGAAGTACACTTAATATAGGTTTTTGTATTGACATTGCAAATAAATTATAATTAAAAAGTATTTGAATTTTTAATTTCATAGCTGATAAGTAACAATTAATTTTGATTTGAGTAATGCAAAAATATTTTGCTCTTAAAAGTTGAAGTTGCGGTAGTTAATTGCAATTGATTTGGATTTGTGAGATTTGTTTCAATTTTCATGGTTTCTCGACTAATTTAATCGATGCAGGAGTTACAGAAAGTAAGCATAGGATAGAGTGATCAATACAACCGAAGGTTTTAGAGAAGTCTATAAAGCACAATTACACCAAAGTTACCATTAGTCGAGAGCAAATGCGGATTCACAACTGTGCTTATTGCGAAACCCGAATTGGCATTTTGAGATTAAAGTCTGTGTTTACGATAGAATTAAGTAATAGATTGCCCACTAAATATTCTATTTTAATATTGCATATCGACAGAAAGATGTCGCTCCTAAATAGTAAATGTATAATATATTTTCACCACACTTTGTAAATTCCACCTATCTGCCTTTCAGGCTGTTATCTAACTTCCTCTTCTTGTATCTACCTTTGTCTAAGTAAGTTCTCTTCAAGCAATAAAAATCAGTCAAAATTTAAACCTACGTTTTTTTTCTATTATCGACTACGTCGGAGCACTACTGCTATACCAGCACCTAGGGTCATCTTCTTACGCACCCGAACAGTCTGTTTATTCAGATAAATTTTGATTTGTACATTCAATATTTTTTTAAAATAACTTACACGGGAACGACAAAATACTGATGAGTTTGTATTCAGAATCGGTGGTAATTATTATTTCATTAAAAAGCAAAAGTGAGAGACAGGCGAATTTTTGAAAACAAGGGTTATTAAGGGTGGTTCGCATAAGGTGTGACAAAAAGCATGTAGGTTGGGGCGAGACAAGAAAAAAATCGTATGAGAGGGGGGATATATTCCCTCCTTTTAGCCGGGAGGAGCAATTTTCTAAAAATTTACTTAAAACAGAAAAAAAAAGTATTAAAAAACAACGGTAACACTTACAATGCCATGCTATACCTTTTTGTAAAGCCAAATAAATCTATTAATTTATATTATTCTTAAATAAATTAAATTTAAATTAATTTTCAAACTCTAAATTTTTAAGAAAAAAAAATCAAAAAATTTGTTTTTTAATTTTACGTAATTAAGTACGATTTTTTTTTTCATAATTTAATCTTATCTTATTAATTTTTAGTCAAAATTACATGCTCTTATTAATTTTAGTACAAATTTCATGCTCTTATATATACTTTTCGATTTATAATACAATTTATTAATATTTTGTCGTTTAATAACTCCTTTTAAATTTATATTTTACATTTCAAACTATAAATAAATAAAAAAAAATATTTTCAGCACGACAAGCACCAATCTACACTATAGCTTCTGATCCTCGCAATAATGACACGACAAGCAACTTTACAAATTTCTTCAATAGATTAAATGAGCCGACAAAGGATGATAAGGATTTGCCAAGCTATGAGGTAGTCATGAGGATGGAAATGGCTAGGCAAAACTCTGCAATACAACCACCCTTAACAACTACGGCAAACACAGTTGTAATGTAAGGCTGAAATGTTTGTTTAAATTGACATTAAGAGGTTATAGTTACTTTATGAACTTTTAGATAAATAAAACTTTTGTAAGTAGGTACCTATGTTATTTTATTAAAAGATTTTATTTCAAATACGAGACGAAAGGACTTATGCCTGCCTAGTTGGAAGTTGACAACAAATGAGTTCCAAAATTGATTATTACCCCCCAGTTTTTAAGTGCGAGATTAAAATTAATATATTTATGTCGAATTTTACACTTACGAATTTTGGACAGAAAGCCGAGAATATTTACATACGTAAACTTTTGGCCTAAATGATTGCAAAAAATAAAGTTTCTTCGTTCAGAAATAAATATTTTCTAGGTCAGCAAATCGAAAAACCTTGCACTCCCCAATTCATTCAAGACAACCTGAGTAATTACTTTTATAGGAGGAGAACATTATGTACATATGTTGCTCTTAATACATACTCATCAATCAATTTTATTAAAGTTTTCAGAAGACAAGAAATATATTAATCACCCAAAATGAACTAGTTCATTCGAATACAATTTTAAGCCTTTGATGTTTTTTAACATCCAGAGAAACTTTTAATGACCGAAATTAAAACTATGACTAAAAACAATTCCATTACAAAATTATTCAATTAGCTCAGTTGCAAGCAACTTAACAGAAATGACTACCTACCTACCTACTTTAATATATTTTTGTTCAATGAATGTGAATTTCCAACCTTGAACTTTCAAACCTTCTTTCACTTAAAACAATTAATTGACTTTCCGCGTGAATTCCATCACACACAAGGTTTGCTGGGCATATCATAAGCTAAGTTGTTTTTTTACGGTTTAGCTTTATCAAACTAGCTAGCCCAACAATTATATAAGACACACCTGTTGCCTGCTGCAAATAGAGCATTGCCTCTAATAGTCCGGTATTTTCGTTTAAAAAGATTACTATATCTACGTAAGATTTAGTAGAGCCGCTTAATTTTTAATTAGTAATCATATCGACGCGGCGTCAAAAATTCATACTCGTCGCTTCGTCAGAGGTTATATAAATATTTGGTAAGAAAAATGGTATAAATTAAGTTTTGCTTCCCAGTTAAAGTAAGTGGATATTTTGAAAGAAATTTGTTTGATCAAACTGACTTAAAGCATAGCATTTAATGGACTTGCGCTTTCGTTTGCTTCATTTATGATCCATGACTAAAGAAAGAATGCAAAAGAAAAAGAGTTACAAAAGTGTAATACTTTATTAATTGTTGGAAGATGTAGTAAGTATAGTAATGGCTTCTCTAATGCCAATTTTTTTCTAGAGAAAGTACTTTAAATAGAAAACGGCAGCACAACTTAAATTTTTCTATTGTTCTTTTCACAGATAGAAGATAAGCTCATTCATACTGTATTGAAAAGACTTGCCAAGTTTTGCTTCACAAAACGACGAGAAAGAAGATACGAAAGCATGACGAGATTTGTTGTCATCTTTCTTTATGGTTACAAAATCATTTCAAATTTACAATGCGATGCTATCATTTTCACAGCGAAAAATGATTTTCTGCAAAAAAAATCAATAAATAATAAAAAAAAATTATGCCGAACCGATTATGTAATTCGCAGTGCAGTGTCTCTTTTCTCTTTACAAATTTGTCGTGAAAATAAAAGAGAACACCTAACGCGAAACTCTGCGGATCCAATATTGCGAGTTCCATGTTGCGCTTGAATATTCAAAACAATAGATTAATTTTACTATTTTTCTGTAAGTTATTTGCCAAAAAATTAAAATCGTAAACACCTTGTTTATGTTACCATTAGGAAATGTTAAAAATAAACCCTTTAGCTTTCCAGTTTCATTAAAACATATTTCATCTGAATGTTATCACTATTTGCTTTAGTCATGTATCATTCGACCAGCGCCTACGTTCTGCAACTCTCGCATCGATAAAATCAGTCGTATCATATGAGTTTTGTTCCATTTTTCATCGTTTCTCGAACAATTTTATCGATGCGAAAGTTACAGAACGAAGGCACAGGTTTTTAATTGTATTTCGAGATTTTAAAACGGTAAAATAGTGAAAAAAAAAACATTTTAAACAAAATAAATATGTGAAATAAAAGTAAATATAGTGAATACTTCTAATACTTTATTTAAAAAAAAATAAAAACACCTATAATAAGCAATGTAGTTTTTGTTTTATTTAATCATTTTACAGGTAAGCTTTGTCTCATATTTTTGACTATTGTAATGATTTCAAATCTCAAAACACATTCCTCAAAAACACAACTAATGATTTTTTTGGGCGGCCCAGCCAATCAATTTGTGTTTGTGTAAAGCCTTAACTACATTAGCCAAAAAAGTGAAAAAGTACATAAGTGGAAATTTTCAAACTCATTTTGGGATGTGTTTCTGACTGGAAAACTTATAAAAATGATTCAGAAAGCTTAAATTTCGATTTAAACAAAAATGTGTATATTCTTTTTCACAAAATAACTACGCTAGCAGGAAAAAAAATATTTTTACTTTTGCAATTTTGCAAAAAGTGGTCAATGTAGTTAAGGCTTAACTCACACTATTTAAAAAAAAAAGCCTCACTTTATTCTCGATATGCCCGTTCCTCTATTTATTCTTTTAACTTAACTACTGAACGCGGCCATTATCAGATTTCTATAACGCATCCAGCTATGAATTGTAGTCTGAACCCCTGAACGTGACGTGACAGTTCATTATAGTTCTGTCAGTTACGGGAAGGCGGTTTTTTTGTTTCTTTTTTTTTAAAATAGAAATGTAATATTTTTAAAATTACCAAATAAAACATGAATGGAAATATAAATAGTGTTGAAAGTTCAAAAGAAACAGGCTTGTTTTGGATCCCAAATAATTTAAAATGCGTATGCGAAGTATGTACATACATTCATTATCATTATAGAAAACCTCAGGTTTATTTTACTTGCTGATCTTTTTTTTTACAGGCAATTGATAAAAATTGTGCAGATTCTGGACCATATTCAGTGAATTCTGAACTCTTAATACTGCTAGAAACATTAAACTACACAGAAAAGGTAACATAAAACTTATAATTTGGACAATTTCAACAATTTTCTCCTCAGTCATGCATTGCAAATTATTTCTGCAAACTACCATGGAATGTAGCCAGTGTAAAAGTCCTCGCAAGCCTCAATCAACTGCGAATACTTACTGCCGCCGAATATATATTAAGGTAAAATATAAAAAAAAAACTATTAAAACATCTTTTAGAACTTGTTCTGATAGCCAAACAGACGATGAACACATTCAACTTGTTTTGAACGATTTTCTAGAGACGGAATTCAACTTAATAGCAAATTTGATTATAACTGGGCACTTTGGTAAAAGTTTAACATAAACACTCGTATTATCAATGCTATAGATCTACTTTCAGACCTTATGATGGGATCAAAAATAAGCGAGTACGTCACCGAAAGTATTCGTCGACTTATAGCCGATCTAGCCAACGATCCAAAGTTGAATAGTTTTGATTATATGTTCGCTTTGAATCTCAGTGTCCCCAGTAAGTTTCTAGTACATATTTCTAAATCCTCTTATCTATTTTAAATGATTTTTAGAAGAGATTTACTCAAAGTTTTTAACGAACCACTTGAGAAGCATCGTTTCAATGAACAAACGATCAACGAAAATTGCATTTGCAAGCTTTTCTGATTGGATGAAGAACAATTTGGATGGTTACGTGCTCGTTAGAAATTTTTATGCAAAGGTACTTTTGACATAGTTTTTGGGTATCTCCTAGGTACTTTAAATATACATTTCTAGGCTATTCATGGAAATGATCTAGATGTTGTTAAAAGTCTTCTCACTATTTCAACCGGAGAGAATTTCTTAGGTTGGAAAAACTATTTGATACTCTTAGGTCTTATAATAAAAAATTCTACTTCAGAATGCTATTCGTACGTTAAGAGTAAGTTGAAATTTACAACCAACACTATGTTATTTTTTGGTGAAAATACAAAATATCGGTTTTTGATTTTAGAATTCCTGAAAAATCGTTTAAAAATAGTTGCTGAATGTGGATCTAGAGAAATCATGGCTCATTTACTTCTTTCAATTCGTACAGTGCTTATGTTTCAAAATGATGCAATGGAGACTTATGCTAAATGGTATAAAATACACATTGGTGACATGAAATTTGTTTTCAATGACACAGAGTTCAGAACAATAATCTCTGTTTTGACTGATTTAGTACCTTACGAGATGGATGAGGAATATTTAGAGGTTTGTCGTCCAGGAACTTGAAAAACCATTTTGTTATTTTTAACTAACTTTGCAGGTTCATGTGAGGACATCAATATCTCCACCAGCTATGTGCAGCCAACTATGTCGTGACTATAAACTACTTTGTCAAACAAGAATATCCGACGCTGGTGATTGCTCGAGATTGCTTGACAATGATGATGATCTGTTTTCTGATATTGAATAAAAAATGAATTACCTACCTATAGAAAATTATTTTTGTATAAGTTGACAAGTAAGTATGCCTTTAAGTTAATTCTCAGAAGACTCCTTCAAAGTGAAGAGGAATATTTCTTAGAAAAGACCTAATGAAATGTAACATGCATACTGATAAAATGTGTTTGTATTCTCCCCTCATTTTTTTCACAAATTTCACAACCGAAATAAATTAATGAAAATTTAAAACCAATTTGCAAACTGACAACTGAAAATTATGTTGATACAATTTAAAAACAATTTTTTCCCTCAATGGAATGCAAAAATGGTCAAAAACGGCATTTGACAGATCCAAATCAAAAATAAATTGATTAATTTTACCTTTAGAAAACCATGACTGCTTTCAAACGATCAATTTTTAAACCTTTGGGCGGGGGACAGTCGTACAAGTGTGGTGGCCGGAGTACACAAAATTGCTCCTACTAGTATGCATTAAAAAATTAATCTTACGTTGACACTCCTGTTAGTATACAACTTTCATTTATCTTATCATTTTTTTTATGTTGCATGCTTTTCGTTAGGTAAAGAAAGTTTTGATTTGATTAATCTCCGACCAATTTTTTAAAAGCATAATGTGCATTCCTTTACTTTGAAACTCTGTGATTTTCTGTCCAAAACTACACATTTTAGTTTTTTTTATATGAAATTTGAAAGAGTTTTTTGTAGTCACAGGGTTTCATAAAAAGGAACGCACCTATAATTAAAAATATAATCTATATTTTAATCCTATTAAGCTTCGGTCGGGAGCACTTTCATTTACCAAAGCGAGAGGAAACAAAAATCGGTCCTACAAGTATAAAATAGCCAATTATTATTTCCAATTATTTCTGTGACAGAGATTAATAATTTCCAGTAAGTAAAGTGAATAAAAATATTTTTTAAAAATCCTTTATATTTCGTTTTGACTTGTATTTCCAATAAAAAAATCATGGAAACGATACTTAAAATTCAAATAAAACCCTAAAATAATAATAAAATACGCAAACTAATTCATAAGTTAACATAAGTAATAAAAAAGGTAAACATTAAGTACTATTATTACAACACATCTCCACACTTTCATTTGCATCTGGTGTTGATGTAATCGAATCCCTTGGAGTCTCGTCTCCCAATACTGAAGTGCAAATAACTCTGACTGTGGCACTTACAATCTCTTCAATAATCAGCTCTAAAACCTCCTCTTCTTCTACGTAAAAATTACTCCAAATACTGTCTTCTTCATACATCTCCTGGATGATAATCTCTCCAATATGATCTCTTTTTCCTCGGTGTCCATACACCGAGTATAAGTGACTTTTTTCTAGTCCATTCTTATCCATAGCCAGGTTTTTTCTTATTTCTTTGTATATGAAATCTTGCATGCATCGTAGTCGATCGGGTGGGTTGAAGAATGCCAACGAACTATGAAAGTTATTTGGATCTGCTGTGTTAAGAATTGGTTTGTATTCGGTTAGATATTCCTTGCAAATATCTAGAATTATTCTTTCGTAAATGTTTGTTATATTCTCGTCCAGCACGGAAGGCGGTTTCTTTCCGAGTTCATCTTTTGTATCTGTTGATGGATATTTCATGAAAATTATTTTGAGGTTGTTCGGCGAGTGGACAGAACTTACCTATATTAAGAATCTCACAATATAACTCCTTCGTGCGTCGAAAAGTGATATCTTTTATTCGTTCCTCCGATGGGAATATAGTTGTCATAGGACTGCCATGGGCAGGAGGTACATATGGAGGTGGAGGCTTGTTGGGTATCTCGCGGACGTACATATAAGGAACGGCGTGTTCAAATTGCTTTAACTGTTCATTAAAATAAAATTAACAAAAAATAAAACAGAGATTGTCTTGTAACTTACCTCATTCTCTAGCATGGCCTGATGACGACGTCGCAGTTCAACTTCGCTGATAATGTCTGGCATCAAGGCACTATCATTCTGTTGTTGATTTCTTTTGCTTTCATCATCACGAGGGGGACTAAAAGATTTTTCGGGACTTAAGGCCTTTTCAAAAGTTGCATCTAGATCTTTGAGGCTTACATCTAAGTCAATTAGACGTTTCTCAAAATCGGTTGTGTTTGCTGCTGACTGCGATTCAGATTCATTGAATTGCTCCTCTTCAACGGTTGTTTCGAATTTCGGCAGAGAAATATCATCGATGTTGGTTTCTTCGCCTTCCGTAAAATCAGACTCGTAAAATGCATTTGTAAGTGGTTCAGATTCAACTTCGACCTGAAATGAAGGCGATTTAATACTCATTATGACGCTGGAGCGTATTTGATTTGAACTGACGGAATCTTCAAATGCAGATGAGTACGATTGATGAATATCTTCTGATTGCGGCGAATCATGAATTATTTGATTTGAGTGGATATCTTCTTCACTTGCAATTTGTGTTGGATTTGAAACTGGATCTGTTGAATGTTTTGAATTTGTACTATTGTCAATGGATTTAATACTTCTTAAAGTGGCTTCATCGGGGGGATAAGTTAAAGATTCCGTTCGAGAAACTTGAGTAACTATTGATTGTTCTTCCTTGAAAGAAGGAGAATCTCCTTTTGCCTGAATTAGGCTGCTAGTCCAATTTTGAAAGTCTTCACCATTCGTTCTAAGCTGTGCTTGTATATCACTGGCAGTACTTGAAGCTTGATTTAAGGCGAAAATAGAATTACTATTGTAGGTACTGTTCAACAGCGATTTCAATATGGAAACGGTTGCACAATCTTCTGAAGATTTTTGCGACCCGCTCGTTGGTGCAACTTTATAAACAACTTCATCATTATCTGAGTTGCGACTTTCTGCTTCAGTTCCGATTAAATAGCTACTTTCGCACTGTGAAAAGGCTGCCGATTTGGCCTCGATTTTGGTTCCAGAACCAGATAACGGGTCATTGTCCTTTGAAGCACTATTTAAAGAATTTTTTTCTAGGCCGTCTATTGGAGTTTTTATATTTGAGACGCTTTTTGATTGGGTTGTTTCAGTGATTGGCACATTTTCTGAAGAGTCTTCAGATTTTTTTGAAATACATTCTCTCAAACTAGCTACACTTTCGTCAGTTTTATCAATCGTTTTACACTTTGGTACAATTCTTTCGTTACCATCTATGTTCTCAGTTCCAATGGAATTTTCTAAATGAATTTGCAGCTTGCTCTCAGCACTAATAGTTCCTGAACCACATATATCTTGCAAGTGAATTTTAGTACTATCACTTTCTATGAATTTGGAGATGTTATCGTAAGTTTTTGTATGGCCAGTGTTACTCGAGGAAACTGTTTCATTTTTAGAATTTAATTGATAATTTCTTGAACTATTACTAGCAGTTACTTCTGGAAAACTAGAGATGTCCGATAGAGAATGTATTGTACTATTTTGTATTTCAATGAGTACTTCTTTACTTTTGGACGAATGTGAATGCCCTGAGTTAGATGGTTCTGGAATAGTACTCGTTAAATCTTCAATACTCTCAATAGTTTTTGATATTATTTCAAGTGTATCGGTACTATTTTTAGTCGAAGTGGCATCGCCCTCTATTTGAGATATTATTCTATGGCCTTCGGTTTCATTTTCAGTTATGTCGCTTTCAGCAGCTGACGACATAGAAGTTTTAGGAATCTCATTATTAATTGCTTGATTGCTTCTAGTTCCAATTTTACTGGATAGCAATTGATTGCTACCTTTATTCAAAATTTCTATGATTTCACTATCTGTTTTGGAATTCGAATCCTGGTTTGGCACACTTTCGTTTTCGGTACTAGTTTCTAAAACTTGTGAGTTCTCAGATTTATTTAATTGTTTGCTGTTCGTTGTTGGATCCGTTTCCGAAAACCTTGGATCACTGTCGGTTTTAGAACTTAAGACATAGTTAATGGAAATGCTGGATACATTTGCACTTTTTGTACTAAAGCCCGATTTGCAATCTAAATTTTTTAAATTTTCTGATAGATCTCTTGTTTTAGTAGTTTGTAGCAAATTCGATGTAATTGATGCGTCTTCATATTGTTGACCATTTTCCAATATCCTTTGCCCATTCGAATTGGAGCTGTAACATTCTGGCAAAGATTGCATAGCAGAGGAACTAGAATTACGACTTGTCCCTTTTCTCCTCGAATTCGAATCATCAGATAAACCATCTCGACTTGAAGTCGATGGCATGACAAATCCCTCCTCAGCTGCACTCGGGCTATAGTTGCCACGCATAATATCCTCTTCTGATTGTCCAGAACTGAAATTCAAATTCAATTGTGGGATTTCCATGCTAACATTGGAAGGTTGTGGGGTACTTATAATTGACGTCTGTCCCAGAAATACTTCCATTTGACCGGCATTCTCTCCAAAATCATTCAACACCGCCAACTTGGCGTCTTCATATAATTGCTCCACATCGGCCTTGCAAAGTTTGTATCTTTTATTGGGTTGGAATTTCTCTATTCGTTGACTTGTTAACCGACGCCAGAGCTTATTCAATTTATTGCCACTTGTACGGACAAACTCACCAGATCCCACACCCGCATCTGTACTGCCATCGGCACCGGATATGCTACTCAACTCTCGTAAACTTTGATCAATATCCTTAAGTTTCTTCTCCATTTTTGTCTGGTTGGGATTTCTTGCCTGGGCAGCAACAATCTCATTTTGCTGCTGCTGCTGTTGCTGTTGCTGAACATGCACGTTATTATAATCGAGTAAAATTCTTTCAAGCTGAAGTACTTCTGCTTCCTCCTGATCTAAACGACGATGCCATTCCATCAGTCGTTCTACATGCTCTCGCCTTCGGCGTAGATCCTCTTCTCGTTTTTGCAAAAGTTGCTCCAAGCTGCGACTCGTCTCTAATTCGTAGCCCCTCACAATGGCCGAGGAGGATTTTGATCGCGCACTGCTATGTTGTTGCTGATGACTTTGATGCTGCTGTTTTTGTTGTGAGGTCGTTGATACCTGGATTCCTGCTCGGCGTTGTTGTAATAATGTTACATCTGAGAAAGGACGAATTTCTGGTATTCGCAGTTTGTTGTCGTCTCGCTGAACTTTTGCGCGCTGCAGCAGTCTGTGGATGGAAAGAAGAAAGGAAGTGAACTAAACAACAAAATCAAGGTTCCATTCCAAATTACAGTTGACGACTACGACGACCACGTCCGCCGCCCTCTATCTTTATTTCTCACTCACTAATACGCGTGCTGTAATTCTAAAAATACGCAAAATACCGTATAAGACACAAGAGGAGGCACAAATTTTATTTACGCGAGTGCCGCCGCGCCGCATTGAATACGGAGAATACACACACGTAAATGGAATATACGCGAGGGAGGCCCTGTTTGGATTTTGGAGCTTTCCTTGCTTGCTTCACGCGATTGAAGCTTGCTCCTCTCCTATTCTACTCGGATAAACGACGAGATACACTGATCGACTAATGCTGGCCGTCGGTCGACTGTGCGCCACCCGATGGGCGCAATGTGTGTTTTAATTTGTAGTGCGATAAGATTATTTACAAGAAAAAAAATAAAGAAGAAAATAATAATAAAGAGCAGAAATTCTCTAGATTAGATTAATTGGTGCGTCGTTGTCGTCGAAGTTGAAGTCGGTGGCAGGGCACGGCAGCCGATGACAAATAAGCGAAAGAAAGCTATACCAGTGCCAGCACCATACCGATTGGATCTATGTTGTTCTGTTATTAGCTTTTAGCTGTCTTGTTTACATTTTATCGAGAGATGATCGCACAAAAAAATTGAGTCACACGCGCGCCTAATACTAACTACGAGTATGTGACTACGAGAACGAAGCGTATTCATCGTCGTCGTCGTTTATGAATGAAGAGCGATCTCGGACAGAGGATCACTATTAATAGAATTCATCATCTTTGTGGCGGATTTCCTATGTGAGCTCACATTTGCACAATCGAACTGGCGGCGGCGCGCGCTGATGATATTTATGATATTTCTAGGTTTGCCTGCCTGTCGTTGTTGTCTGCCCATCGCAGGAGTTTTCCTACACCCTCTTGTGAGTGAAATTACTTTTGGCAGCTGCTCTGTTTTTTTTTTTTTTTTGGATGAAGCGCAGCAGTACCTACCTCTGTGTTGTTATTTAAATGTATAACTTAGTACGTCAGATCTCTCAAGAACTCATATATAGGATCGTGTACACATTTAATCTGTTTGCTTTATGTTCTTATGTGGATGTGGTTTATTAGAAAAAAGTACTTTCACGCCAGACAATCGAACAGGAGCACTTAAAGCAGGGCAAAGACCTACACGCATATTTTATTATATATATGTAGAAGCAGTGACACATAAATAACACAAATATATGGCGCCAATGTCTCGAGGGATTTGTTATGTAAGAAAAAGCAGAGATATGAGTATAATTAGTAGCTTTTCCGATTAATAGTGTGTGTATATTTTATTATTGTTTTTCTGTAGATTAAAAATATAATTTCATATCACATTTTACGGCCTGTGATTTAAATGAAGAAAGGTGATGAATTTGTGAATGTTTTTTTTTTTTTTTAATTTTTAAGAATTGTTTGCTAATTCGATAAAAAAAACGTAGGTTATTTATCTAAAAGACAAAGTATCAAGTAGTAACAACAAATGCTTTTGCAAGCTTGAGCAGCAATTTTTGAAAATAATTTCAATGGAATTTATAATGTCAACACATAAAAGATAAACAAATTGTTTTTTTTTTTTTTTCAAATCCAACAAATATACAAGATAGGTATGTTATGTATGTGTGTATATTTGAAATGCTAGAAGTCTTTAAAGAGCAGCTGTTTTTGTAAACAAATTCTTGAACTGGGTAAGCTGGAATTAATTTTTACGTCATCCTTAATGAATTGATGAAATGTTTTCTTCGTGTTCATTCGGTTCTATTTCAGTTCAAACGAGATTGGGTTTGGGTGGTGAATGGAAAAATATTTATCGAAAAAAAAAAAAAATTGAATTATTATTATGGTAACATATTTTTTTTTAAACTTGTATGCGCTTGTATAGAAAAAGAAATAGAGATTTTGTTTAAATTTGGCATGACTCTAAGAAAGCGATAATGAAAGGATTTTTGTTGGCACATTAGATTAAGAATAAGGCGAATATCATTAAACCCCAAGGTAGTTGTTCAGCCTTGGGCTGGGAATATAAAGAATAGTCCGTTTCTTGCAGATTAATAGAGAACAAATATTTCAAGGACTCTGATAGAATCTAACTCAAAATAAATGGACTATACTAATTGGATTGTAAATATTGACTTCTATTTAGATTTCGAATATCCAGGTCCATTCATTGCAAAATATGGCATCCCACAAGGCAGTCACTTGGGTCCTATGCTTTTATCATATAAATTAATAATAATAATAATAACGAGAGATTAAGCATATGTACATACGCGGATGCCATATTTTAGAGTTATTTATTCACACAACGATGCTTTACTTCTGTAGAAAGATTTAAATAACTTTTCTTTTTAGTGCCAAAAAAAAATTAGAACTTGAGGTTGGTAACTTTGCTCTTGCTTTCGTCAACCGTTGGTCTAAACTCTAAACATTGGTATAAGACCTTACATTAATAAGTCTTTTTATACAGGATTTTCTCAGAACTACTTAACGTTTAAGTTAAACATAAAAACATTACATCACTTAAAATTCTACTTACTTTTTGATTTCCTCTCTTTCCTTTTCCATTTTCAAAAGAATTCCCCTTTGCTTTTTCTTAACTGCTGATATCTGTAGAACTAAACCCTTTGACTTATATCGCTCCTTCTGCACTTCTAACCAAGCTATTTGACCCTTTGTCCGATCGATTAACGCTTTCTCTCGCATTTTAAGCAATGCTGCCAAATGATCAGACTTATTAGTCTCATTTTGAATAAGTTTTTCGTACTAAAAAATAAGAAACGACAAAAAAAACAATAATTATACTCTTTTCTGTTTCAAAAATTCGTTCGCTTACCATTCCAATACTCGAATAATTAACCGTAGACTCCGATAAACTTCTATTCAACGACAGCACAGATATTTCCATATCAGATTTATTGAATATTCGGACAAATTCGCTGTCCAATGACGAATTTATAAAATTTGGTGAAGAACGTGCTTGAGATTCTGAAGAAATCTTATAACTTGGTGGTGGCCCGGCTGATAATTCTTTTCGTTCATAATCTCCCCGCGAAGTGTTTATATGACTTTTGATATAATCTTCATGCTGCGATGTCTCCAACGAATCCAAAGAATATTGATTTCCCGACATATTTTCCTTGTTAGGTGATTCTTCAATGGCTTCTTCATGAATTGTGTGAGTTTTCGTTGATCTTTGTCCATTTTCCTCTGAAGACACAATAAATGTCTGTGTTCCCACAGAAAGGGGAGATTCATTAGTTGATCTCGATTGGATATTTTTAAATGACCTTTGTGATTCTTCTTCTAGAACATCTTCATTTGAAGAAGATGCCAGAGAAGATTTTTGGGTATTAATTTCACTTGATTGTTTCGAGGATTCTCGAACCTCATGTATACTACTGCCTGATTGAGTTCCATGCCGTTCTTTGGATTCTGATTTCTCATCGGCATAAGACGTCTCTTCGAAATCAGATACGTATTCAGCTAATTCAACACGATTTGTTGTCAGAACTGAACTACCCTTCTTTTCTGGACTAAAAATTTGTGATTTCACCAAGGTTGTTTTCAATTGTTGATTAACTTCTATGACTTGCGAAAGACTGCGATTAAAGTCATCCAGGAGCTGACTAAAGTCTACACTTCCATCTGATCTATAAGTATTCGAACCAGATTCCACTCTGCGATGAGATGAATTGTTTTCAAAATTATCTCCTCTTTCCAGAGTAATGTTGCTCGTCATTGACTTTGGCTTGATGTGCAAATTTGCAACATTGTCAGTAGACAGCGGACTTAGCGCTTCTGGTTGAAATTTCTTCGATCTTCCATTGACATTTTTCTTCTTTTCCGGACTCGAGAATATGGAACTCGAAACTGTGGTAGCATCCTCGTCTAATTGCTGCGGCTTCGATTTTAGATCGCTCTTTGTGTTATTGGAGTCTGGAAGCTTAATTGATATCGAACTGAAATTTGATGTAACTTCCGAGAAACTTCTTGATAATCGGTACTCGCCGATATTTTCCTTATTCGATGATGACTTCTCTAATGATTTGGCTAGAGACTTGTCGTTCTCATCGTCAATGATTCGTCTTTTAACATTATTATTTCTATGGGTTTTTGGATAGGAAACTGGGGTTTCTGTAGCTATTTTCTTTACCGCTTGTTGTTCCACCGATGAGGAGGAAGAAGATGCAATAGCAGGAGGATTCGCTATAGCTTCTAGTTTCTTACGTACTGCCATAATGAAGTTGTAGGGGTAAGATTGAACTAATGTAGGCTTCAACCAGTAGGGAAGTTCAGTGTTCTTTTTCTGGGCTTTAGAAGATCCTAAAGCTGCGCTATCAGCTTGCACAGATTTTTCGCGCATCGATGTACGTGATCGGAGTTTTGCTTCGGGAACTTGCAAATCTAATTCTGGAGAACTTCTCCTCTTTAAACTTTTTCCATACAAACTTGATTCTGATTGTTTAGGTTCCAAATTCTTTATGGTGCTAATTATTGACTGTTGTTTGACACCCTCTTCAACTCTCGATGAAGGTTGTTCTAAAATGTGTGGTGTAATCACATTTGATAGGAGGTTTTCTCCCTCTGTCACTAATCTGGATGTGGGAAGACCTGATACCTGAGGAGTACGAACATCTGCAATTAGATTTTCCTTGTCCATGTTTATGTCCTTTATGGCACTGAAGGAGTGATCTTTGAATTCAGGCTTCCGCAACAGGCCGATCTTTTTGTAGTTCTCAGATAATGGACTTGGATCTTGGCGGTTGTCTGATGGAGACTTTGCATTTACAACCTCCACTTTTTCAGCCCATTCCTTTATTCTGGAAGTTTTAGCAGGAACTTCAGTTTCATTATGAACTTCAATTCCCACTTCATCCCCACGACGTGAAGAATTTGTTTTCAACACCCTTTCTGGCCAGGCTTCTGTCCTTGTAGTTTTTAAAGGAACTTCCGTTTCCTTATTTATTCCATTCCTGATTTCTTCCCGTCGTGGAATAGGTTTGTCTTCTGTTGTACCGGCTTTCTTTTTAGCTATCTTGACGTTTTTATCCACAATCTTACGAGTGTTCTGCCTAAGGTTCTCTAGACGCTTCTTTATCTCATCTTTATCAATTGAAGGTTTTGCACCTTGCATAGCCGTTTGAAGCGATCTTCTTTTCTTTTTTTGTTCTTGCATGTACCGCTGTGCTTCTTCAGAGTTATATGTCTTCTGGCGCTGCTTAGGCGGACTTTTTTCTTCTTCTACGTGTGCTGATTTATAACGCACTGTTTGGAATTCTTGTCTTGGTTGACTTTTCCGTGCGGTAGGATGTCGTAAATTCGTATCAGTCTTGCTTCTCTGAATGGTATTCGTTGGCTGTTTTGGTGGCGAATTTTTTGCGACTACAACATTCGGTGGTTCCTCTTTCGCCGACGTCTTCTCCTCTTCCTTCTTCTTCGTTGGAGTTTTTGTGATTTCATTGAGCATTTCTTGGATTTCTTTAACTTCTCTATCACGATCGAGCCGTTTCATTTGGAATTCCCCAACCTCACCGACAATAATAGTCTTTTCGTTTTCATTCACATCACCTCTATTTGATTTTGTAGTTATTGATGGATTGTAAACTAGTTTCGCTGTTTGGGTTTTTATCTTTCTGGGACTATGACTTCGTATTGTGGCAGCAGTTGTAGCTGTAAAAAAAAAAATACACATCCAAAATTCTAATAAAAGTAAAGTTATGTTAAGATTTGTTTGATGTTTTTTATATGGAAAGTTCAAGAATTCTTTATGGCACCTAAGTGGAGCATATTTTGCTGATGGAAACAACTTTGCTTGATTTGGAAAAGGCGATACAATTTCTGTAAATGGTTAGGGTTTGTTTTTTTCAGAATGTTACACCACTCCAACTTGGTGGTATACCATGAGAAGTAAGTTGTGTTATTTAAACGAATTTGGTTCCTGAACAAGGATGTTTGAAAGTTACGACTACGCGCAATTTATGTAATAAACCATAAATACACAAGTGTTTTGGGATTAGTAATTTAGGAAACATTTTTACAATAGAATGCCTGGGCAATTCAATTACATAATTGGGTACAGAATTTGTAATTAATAAATCTGTTTGGTGCCGCCGTTTGAATGGGTCTAATTTTTCATAAAAAAAAATTAAATTCTTTTCAATCGATATGTACATTTTTTTTTTGTTGAATTATGTGCATTAGAATGAATCGTATCGTATAAGATCTGGTTTATTTTTTTTTTAATTTCTTTCATTCAAAAACGGACCAAAAAAGCATTGTGTTGTTGTGGTATGACAAGTATTTATATATACGGACGAAATTGATACAACACAAATACGAGCGTATGGAATCATTTCGTTCTGAAATTCTGTTTGTTGTTTCTTTTGTTTATATTTGTTAAATATTCAAGTGACCTTCCTCCACCTAAACACTCGTAATTGCCTTTTTAATTTTCTTCATCTTCGTTATTATTGTGTTAATTTTTTTTAAAAATATTAACGAAATAAGATTAGATTGGTCGAGGTATATCTATTTTTTGTTTTTGTGTTTTTATGAGAAAAAGGCTGGAATTATTTTCAAACCTCTGATGTTAAAGTCTAACACACTAACCATTGAGTTAGTTTTAAAAACAACGGCAACACTTACAATATGATGTTTTTTTTGTTTGAAGCAAATTAATCTTGTATATTGTTTTTAAATAAAGTTGACTCAATGGTTTGAAAAAATATATTTTAAAATTTAAATTTAAAAAAAAAATATTTCAAAATCTTACGTAATGATTTTATTTTTTATGATCTATTTAATTTTTAGTCAAATACATAAAACTAAGTGCTGAAAAATACTTTTTTCTTTTATCACAATATAATTTTTTGACCACGAAATGTTATTTCCTTTCCTTTTTATGTATTAATTATTAAAAGATCTAAAATGATTTTTATTCGTCAAAATAATTCAAATATAGAATGAATTTCGGACAGACAACCTGCGTTTTACGCGATATATTCGTATATATAGGTATTTCTTAAAATCTAATTCATAAAATAGTCAATTGTAATAACCCCTGTCCCCAGTTCTTACCAATATTTTTCCCCTTCATTTATAAAAATAGGGTTCTTTCGATTCCTAGGAAAAAATCCGTGGGTATACAATTTTTTGTAAAATTTTGAGTTTGAAAATATTTGTTTTAAAAACGTTTATTGAAGCAACTTTATTAAAAAAAAAGAACTGGTTTTTGGATTTTAAAGAAAGCTATTGTATGATATTGTAAGTGATGCCGTTGATTTTTTAATATTTTGTAGGTATCCGTTTTTAGTCAATGAAATTACATCTCCCGTATACGCAATTGAAACCCACCAGCATTCCATTTTCTCTTAGAACAACCCGAAGATTCTTTCCCAAAGCATTCAAGCTGTTTTTCTATGTATCTGCCTATAATTTGAAATTTCTTATAAATGTTCACCACATTTATAAGGAAAGGTATTTCAAATTACCAAACAGAACTGCATCATATGTCTACCATATGAATGTAACAAAATAGCATCTGCATTATCTTAAAATAAACCAAGGCTTATTTGAAAATTAAGAGCAGATTTTCTACCTGAGATTTTTGAGTTAGGGCAACACAATTTATTCCACTTCAATTCCAAGGACAAGAATCACCCCGTTTTAAAACGCAATTTAAAAACAAAAAGGTGTATTTTTTTAACAGAAAAGAATTTAAATTTTATCACGTACCTATACCTACCTATCTATTTATAATATATGCATGAACGTTGAAGCATTTTTTGTAAACAAAAGGTAAAACAAAAAAACGTAAATCAAATTTGTAAAGACTGTCATTTTATTTTTCAACTTTTGAATTTAGAATCATGTTTTAACTTCATTTTTTTTAGAAACAGGAGAATAAAAATGTTTCAACGAGAGTGCTACTGGTTCAACCGTAATGAGTAGAGAGAGTTCTTTTTGTTTTTCTTGACTTCAACTTTGTGTTATAAATAAACAAAATTGTTCAGGTTTTCAAAGTATATTTAAAAAAAAAAGCTGACAGAGCAGGCTCTCGGGTCGGGGACGAGTGCAAGTAAAAAAAAAAACAAATTTATGCATTCCAACAGAGAACAAATGAATTTCAGGATTCTTTGCAAACCACATAATAATCATGTTTTATTGTAATAAATCAGTTTTAATAAAAAAGTCTTTATTTTTACCTGAACTTGGTTTTGGAATTCTTCTTGCTGATGAAGCACTTTCTTCTTCATCGTTATTGCAATTTCGGATGGTTGCAGTGGGAATTATTGATGTGCTGGCGGCTTTTTTCCAGATCGCTGGTGGTTGTATGTTATCAAAGGACATTTTCTTACATATTATTAATTAATAAATGAAAATACTGATTTATGATAAAAAAGGAAAATGCTCTAGAATATTATTAAATAACAAAAAAAAAAAAACAAAACTCGCGAGCACAGAAAATCAACGGATTAATGCAAAAAAAAATTAATTTGTGTGTGACAAAAGATAAAACGTCAAGCAATTTGAATCTGCAACAACTTGTCAAACCGGCTGTTGATTGAGGAAGGGAGATGGATAGAAAAGTAATTTGTATGGGAAATGCTAGCAACATGGTATTGTTTTGGTAAATTATGAAGAAAAAAGGGAGAAAGAAATAGCAAAGCAGCTGCTCAATGTGTGGGGATAAAGTTGAGAAACAAGCTGGTTTTAACTGGACACATATTAGGTTGTGCACACAATGAGAAACAACTAAAGTACATTAAGAATCAAAATCATAGGTGTTCAAACTAATTTGTGATGTGGTTTTTTTATACAATTCCTCCACGGTAAATAAATATAATAAACATACCTTTTTGATCATCATAATCAAATCATAATTTTTTTGAATATTTTTCTAAAATTTATTTAAAATTTTGTTTGTTTGTTAATTAAGAAGGGAATAAGTCAAATATTTGTATTCTTCCACCACACTTAACATTTTATTCGTTTTTTTTTTACGGTAAAATAATTTAAAACAAATCAATTTTAATTCTATGTGATATTTTCGTATTTTAAGTAAGAAGTTAGATTTATATGGTCTTATTTATAAACGTTGTCTACTGTCCAACTTTGGAAAATATGTTCAAAAACCTTGTTTATTGTTGTCTTATAGCTGCCATATTAAGACACAAGAGTGGATTGTCTTAACCGTGAATAACGTGATATTTATTTTTATTAAATAAAGCATATTTCCACCAATTTGAAAATAGTTAGACAGTGTCTAAGTAGACAAAAATCTAATAAATACGACTCAAAGTATTTAATTAATTTAGTATACATAAAATTAAGTTCATGCTTGCTGCCAAATACTTTCAGTAGATACTGAATTCATTCAAGTAAAATCTTAAATTCATCTACTTTTTATAGTTCTATTTCGTGTTACTAAACACAATTAAAAAAAATGCAATTGATAATCAACATTTGCACAAGATTAAATTTCTTGAATGTTGATGGACGGATATCCTTTCCAGTTAATTCATTCCGGAAAAACGGTTTCAATATTTCAACATGAACTATATCTTCCCAAAAAATTCTATATTTTTTTGAATTCTTTAAAATGTTTTAACCATGAACCATTTGTTCGAGTAAAACACTTTAATTTAGCAACAAAGGAAAAGCAATGACCTGTAGAATTATTTCAATAGTTTTAAAACTTGATCACTTAGTAAATTTATTATAACATAATACGTTTAACAACTATAATAAACTTTTTCTTTAAAAAAAAAAAAAATTAAATGGTACAAGTTGGTGATAGTGATTGTGTTAAGTTTTAAAACTCCTTTGTTTTAAATGGTATAGTCTTACAAGCCTGCTTCCAAAGGATTATAAATGAATTGTTCACATAATTTTTTAAATATTAAGAGCTACCCAATTTCGATAAATACATTGACCAAAAATAAGAATCAAGACTATTATTCTTTGTTTTTAAAGCCAAAAAGTATGTAGGTACTATGAAATTTTTAAGTATAGCTGTTTTGCAACTTTGAAAAAATAAAGTAGTTGCTTCGGAAAAGTACTTACTAGTTTTTGTGCATGCGGAATAAAGACTTTGCCTTAAAAATTCATCTGGAAAAAGTAAGTACCATATGGCCCAAAGTAAATACTTAATTTTCAGCATTTACTGTATTTGTATGCATATCAAAAAAAAAAGTAAATACATACTTCGAAATTTCCTTGCATTAAAGCATTATGCTTTATGCATATTACCCATTGTTTATATATATACGAATGTTTTTTTTTATAATAGGTACTGTTGAAATATATCAGCCAAATAGAAGACTTCGCACTATTTAATTGAACTTGTTGAATTATTGATTCAAAATAGCTTTTAACTTGTATATAAAAAAAATTAATTTTTTTGATATATGTACCTATTTATGTAACTACATTCATAGATACAAGTATCTTCTACAAATTATAATACATCAAGTTTTGCATTGGTTAGTCCTTAAGTAGTAATAATTGTACATATTATGTACTTACTGCCGGATTCTGACATCAGTGAATGAATTTGTAAAAATTATTTAATTTACTTTCTCAATTCTTGTTAAAGATTGAAGCTAAACTACCATCTCGGCAATAAAACATCTGAAGTTTTTGGGTCTTCTTATAGTCGTTTAATGAATAACGATATCTGGATTGAACCATAATTACTATGACAGCCTTGTTAATCAATGTTTATTTTGGCTGGATTCAAAACAAATAAATCCCATTTGTCTTTTTTATTCCTACATATGTATGAACGATCACAGATTATCGTTGAGAGAAATAAAAAAAATTGTCCCACGATCTCCTTTAAATATCTACACCACCAACAACGTCGGCAACCACTAATCAAACTTCAAAAGCGACATCACAAAAATTGAAAAGCAAAAAAAAAAAAATAATAATCAGTGACTAAGCTGGCGAGCTCTAAACAAGTTTTCAATTTCAATTCCGGAGGATCACCGAGCGCAACGCAGTGGCCGGGACTTAAATGTGCCAACAGAAATGTTTTATTAGGTAGCGCCTTAGATAAGCGAGCATAAGATTCAGCTCTTTGAAAGTATACCCCTAGTGCATTTCTTTCAAAGGATTATACTACATCAGTTATAGGTATATTTTTTTTGGTGTATAATCGGGTGCAATCCATCATGTTGACCCCATAAGACTATGTTACAATGTTGCAAGTTTATTAAGTGGGTAATAACGCTGAGCAGGAGTTTTTGTATGGTGGGCGTTAATATTAATTGACTAAGTTGGGTTGTTTTAAATAAATAGGGGTCTAAGTTTAAGTGAAAGCCAACCTGGAGAATGATAACTATTAAAATGAATTATGCATTCGTCAATGATTAAATGAGATATTTCTGTTAGCTTGATTCTAAGCTTGAAACCAGTGGCTTTTTGTATGATATTTGATGGTTTTCGAATTAACTATGTTAACAATTATAATGATAAATCTTCCATCTGTAGTCTGTTAGTCTAACAACATTGGTCAAATGATTTTATTTATAACATCTATACCTTTATATTTTTTCACGCAATTTTTTTTAAATAATGATTCGAGGATCGCGTATACAAAATCAATTTTACAACTTATTATAAACATCAATAATATAATCCATCCCGGAAAAACCATTTCTGAGTGATGGCGTAGTAAAATAAAACCGTGACTCAGGTGGCGGATGCAAGGAAATATGGTCCTTTAGCGGGCGAAGCTGCAGACACCCTGGCTGAGGTGAATGATGATGAATTCCACACGATTGACAAATCGCCAATATATTTCTTTTAAATTCAAGTCATTTTAATGGTGTACATGGCTTACAATATTTTTATCGTTACAAAAATGAAAAGTGTAACTGACGTTTAATTTGACAATTACTATATCGAAAATTAAATTTTCTCGAAATGTTTGCCAATTTCGAAAACTGGGAATCTGAATGATTATGCTTGGATGTTCCCGTCGGAATTTATCACTATTTCATAGATTTTTGTATTCTGTTAAAATTTATTCCAAAAGGCCATAGCATCAAACTATTCATTGGAATTAATAAAATTTTCGAAGCAAACAATATTTTCGAAATTTACAATGAGAAAACTGTGTAGAAAACTGCACAACACTCGACTATAGCCGTGTTCCAATGGAGGTGGCGAATAAGTACTCATAACATACGATAATCTAGTACATGCTACCAATTACTCGTGATCTCGTGAAGAGGAATTTATTCTATGCGGTCCATTGAAAACGGGCAGTGCTTTGATTGTTTGCTAATTAAAAAAATTATAGCCCCAGTCAGATATTGTGATTGATCACACCGCATAGGTATATAGTATTACTAAATAAATAAAAACAATTACGTACATTAAATAAGGTCTTAAGAAAATAATAATAGTCTAAATTTGTATTGAATGTTTTGCAAGAAGTAACAAGTTGACAAGCTGGAATGAACTTTGGATTGCCTTCTGTTGGTAGTTTAGGGATGAATAAAAGTCTAATAGAGCTTTCGGTTTTGTCAAAATATAGGTGAATATATATGTACTTATGTGAGATTTTGTCATATTAATCACCACAAAAAAAAAAAACAAAGCAGTGAGTTTTCTTCATATTTAATTATTGTATACATATACTAACCTTTCGCTTTAATTAATTCAAGCCTTGACAAAATGTTTAAATCCACTCTAAACTCTAAAACTTCACAACACAGTGTTGTTCTTGTTGCGGTGAACGCGCCAAAATCTAAAAAAACTTTATTCATCCATTTACCTATCTGTTTCACATACCTAGTTATTATATGGTAAATTACCAAGTTCATCTTTAGGATAATTGTTATGCATTTAGTTGATGGATTTACACTTGTTGTGCAATAATTTTCAACAACAACTCACACTCTAAAATATTGAAGATAACTCTTCATTTTTTAACAACTGAATTGGTTTGAAAGCAAATAACCAATAATTTCATAAAGAGCTCTCATTAAAAGTAGGACAGATGCTACATCTTGTCTATTTTTTTTTTTTGAAAGAAACAAAAAAAAAGAAGAAGAATTGTTTAACATAATTTTTAGATTGTCAATTATGTTTATACGACCTTGAGTAATGAGCTGCATTGTTTTAGTTTTAGTTTTATTTTTATTTTAAGCTGATTTATTGTCAATATTAATCATTTTCGTTGACAGCTAGGTATAATTAGTAATTTTAACGCTCTCAACTAAACATTTTTATAAACGTAATGGTGTACATATGTAGGTAGGTCTGTGGATACATGTTTCGTTTTATACAGACTGACAACTAAATATCGTGTTATAATATGTCTCTTGACCATGAGAGGTGTCAATCAGTCGAGTGAACTGTCAGATTTTGAGCGATTGGCATAAAAGAAAATCTTAATGATTGAAAAAAAAAAACAAATAAATTTTAGCCAAAAGTCTGAATAATTATGACAATTAATTAAAGTAGTTTGGATTAAAAAATTTTTAACTATTTTATTGATTTTGCTTTAAAAAAAAGTGCATACATATGAATTTTAAACAAAAAAGGTTCGAAGATATAAGTAAAACATTATTAATTGACGATATAAATTGAAGCCTCCAAAATAAGCTACTGTTGGGATAAACAAAATTTATGAATCATTAAGAAGATAAAAGCTTCTCATTTGGAACAACAAGAAGGCCTAAGCCCTTAAGTCAGGGACTGAAACGTTTGAGAACTCATTTTTTATTGTATATTTTTATCAAATTCAAAATAATCAATCACTTTGATTGGTTTCTCCACTGTTTTGTTAATCTGATAGTTAACAAGTTTCGGTCTTCCTTAGGCTGTCTTGTACAATGCTTTCACTTTTAAACTTCAAATTGTAAGGTTTAATTTGACGCCATCACAAAATAGTTGACTGATAGGTACCATCTGTCAAAGATATACATTCCCACTTATTTCAAAATAACAAAAAAAAAAATTAATTGAATTTTGATTGAGCTTTGATATTAGCACATGCATCAAAAAACCTACGAAATTTATGATAACATACTTATGTACATAATAATGTGTATGTTTTCAATAAAATGTTCCATGATATCTTCCGTTAAAACATATTTCATAGGGATGTGTTAAAAAAGTATGGTGTTAATGCGTGCGTTTATGTTTTAATAATAATTTCAAAATACCGTGAGGTGTTCTTGGATCAGCTGATCTGAGTTTTTTTCGACAAGATAACTAGACAGAACAAGAGAACAACACAAAACCATCCAGATTGCTTTCGATTGCTTTGTGAACGTGCCTAATGATTAATATTTTCAAAACAAAATGTTTTTTAACCAAAATTGTAAAGGATATAGTATTATTTAATATACAGGACATTTTCTATTAATTAGAAGTCGATGTTAAGTTTTAGCCTATGATTTGAGTACCTTCTTATTTATAAGCGGTATTAAACATTTTTGAATAACAACACTTAACTGTCTTGTTTTCGGCAACAAGCATGCAAACGATATAAAAACTGTTTTCCTCTAATCCTCTCAATTTGATATATGTATATATACTTACATATTATGATCTCAAAGCTTTAATTTAAGCTAAACAAGTAGGTACATTCCCCTTCGAATTATTATTCAAAACACAGTTAGCTTAAACGTTTTGAATGTTTTAAGAATGTTCAACAACCTGACTACCTCAAGAAATCACATCGTCACATTATAGCTTGTCAAATCTATAAACCAACAACCCCAACCACCATCACAATCTACAAAAACACAAGCTCTGTTTCAGAGCCAGCTAACTGTTCCACACTTATACCCACCGGACAAGCGAACTCAATTTCGATGCGTTTGTGCAACAATTTCAATTAAACGCTAAAAACCAAAAGGATAATGGCTTACATAACATCGCAATCACCACCTGCACTGCGCAGAGGCTGAGTCGTCGATATATACCGGGTATAGGTACATCACGCTGTATCCCGCACGCCCGCTGCCGCGCCACCGAACCGTCACCACCATCGCACATTGTAATCGTGTACACTGTCGTAAGGCTCGGCCTGGTTCTCTAATGTGTCTCCATGGTAAAACGCCAACATGATCCGAATAAGTAACTGCTCCCGGCATCAAAGTCCATTCAACATATGCGCACTGCTCCAACATAATTCTCAAAAGCGCAGGCGCAGGCCTCTCGAACAAGTACCCGCAATACATACCTATATACCCATTCACAAGTGAATTCTGAACAAATGCTGCCCATTGCATGCTTTACGAATGGGATAGTCGGGCAGTGGGGTAGTCGGATACTGGTGCAGTGGAACTCCCGATGAACTGAACTCTGAGCGCACATATGGTCAGTCAGGAGGGAATAATATAACAAAATGGAAAATAGTACGATTTATCTCGAAGCGTTTGTTATACTTTCCCTTTCCATTTCGAGAGGAAATCTTGTCCGCGCAATCAACTTTGGACTGCGTAGATTAATCTCTCGACATGGCAGCGGTGATGTTGACCAATTGAACCAAAGAACTAACCACGAGCATTGATCATATTGTCCGTAGAGATATGAATCTTACAGATACTGCTTGCCATTAGACGAAAACAAATCCCAATTCGCCGCAGACCGATTATTAATGACAAAGATAATTTTCGGTGCTGTTCCATAGTGTGTTGTTTCTGTTGTCGAATTAAAGAATAATTACTTGCTAATAATTTTTCTGCCACACACTCCTTTACTGGACGCTGCTGTACCAAAGACAGTATTGGCCATAATATGATGTTTGTTTGTAGATGAGAAAGTACATTCGGGACCTATAACTCGACGGTGCGTGTAAATCGATATACCTATAAGTATTGAGATTTGGAAGTAAGTACAACTCGCCGGAGGCGGTTATAGGTGGATAGTTTTGCGATATAAAATTTGTGTTTTGCAAATTTCGCTAACGGGCCAAGAGTTATTTATTGTGATTTGAATTTCTTTTAATGTGGGCCACAAGCATCACAAGCAATAGTGAAGGGAATTATTTGTCTATATTTTGGGTACACTATACACACATCTGCTGTGCGATTGCGGTGCAAACAACCAGATACCACATTTTGAGAGGGCGTATAATCACTCCCAATTATTATTCGTAATCATTGTACTTTTTTTTTGGAACGGCTAACTTTAATTTTGATGTATTTGATTTTAAACTTAAGTGAGATACATATGTATAAGTATATACTTATTTAAAATTGTTTTGGAATGTCTATAAGATTTAATTTAAGTACCTAACAGTTAAAAAATCAAAACATTTTAAGAAGAAAGTAAAAGATATAAAAATAATTGTGATTTTATTTCGCTTTGCGATATTTTCAAGTGTTAACCTTAGATTAAGATTATTTAGACTTCAGTGAAATTAAATATAAATGGAAACGAAATTGCTGTCAGAAGAAATGTTTTACAAATTGCAAAGTGAGGATTTATACGTTTACATTTTTGTGTTATGGCACGAAAAAGTAATGGCATAGGCGATTGGAAGATTAACAGAAAATTTAAGACCATCCATCTGATCACCGTATTTTATTTTGGGTTTGTTTATTACTTTCTACATTTATTTTATTCTGTGTTCTACATACCATGTAAGTGACAGAAACATTTCGAGAACATACACGATTCAACTTAGTTGTCAACTCAGTCACTAACTCAGGTACTGACTTACGCACTCACAGACGCACGAACTCATGTCAAATATTTTCTACAATTTTAGTTTTCATATTGGTTTTTTTACAACCATTTTTGTTGTTCTTTAGCGTACATAATATATTTGATTTGGCATCATTGTGCCCAATTTAGTTTTATGGATTTAACTCTTATATTTAATTAAATTGCGTTTTAAATCAGCTTGATTAAATAAAATGACAGTCACGGTTACTCTTAAAGAAATACAACAAATTGTTTCGTAAACCAAACTGTAAATTTGTTCCTACTATTTCACAATATCGGTTACGCTAGTCAAATTACTAGCGGCTGCGTATATGTTTGAAATTCTCGAATGGTTTGCAAATCAGCAATATTAAAATTAAATTAATATTCAAAAACATTTAAAAAAGATTTGCTATTACTTTCATAAATCGGCTCTCTGACAATGTTTATGATCTTCGATATAAATCTGAAGTCAGCTACACTTTGAAAATTAATTTTAAAGTTTCAATATCTGTAAAGAATAAGGTTCTAAAACTCTAAAATTATGTATTCAATTAAAATTAAAGATGTAAACTTTAAACTGCAAATAAATGAAACTGACTGACTGACAATATCTGTTCAGGTGTTTTAATATAATATGTCATCTAGTTTTACTTGATTATCACCTAATGTCATTCAAGTGTCGGAAGACAATTGTTTGGTCGTTTCAGATAAACAAAGTCATATAATAACAACAACAAAACTAAATAAAATTCAGCATCTCGTTATATTTAAAATTCCATAACACAATTTTCCACAAATAAATCCATAAAGATAAAAAAAAAAAACTTGTCGTAAAAAATTCCACAATATAACAAGAGCCAAACAAATCGTTTGATCACGATAGTGCCACGATTCCTGCCATAAACTCCTATTCCTCCGACTGGTCCAATTCCATAATCAGACCATTAACAATTTCTTAAGATTCTGCACGACGACAACTATAAAACGACGACGGACATCGACGTCGAAATCTTGCTGAGGCTGATTTCCTGTTAAAGCCCATACAAAAATAATAATAACAACAACAACAACAACACAAAAAACACCTCACCAAACAAATCCAATACAAATTTGAAATCTAAAAGCGATCGGCAGCAATCGGTTTTCATATCAATTGCACTCTATAGCGTTCCAATCGAAAACTGACTCCGACCAATTGTTGATACCTTTATTAAATTGAAAGTAGTTTACGGGCTATGAGAAGTACAAATATTGCACAAAAAACTAAAATCTATGTCTCAGAGTGTCTTGCATGTGGAGAGACTCTGAGACTATGTTTTTTGCTGCCACTTAAAGGAAAGGCCTATACATATATATAATATGTGTAATGACTGTAATGAAAACGGTAACAACAGCCTTTGGAACGATGGGAGTGCTTCGCTTGGATGGCTGCTGACCGAATTGTGGAATATGTGTACAAGTACAAGAAAAACTTCCATAGCATTATGGCCACAATATCAATTGTGTCGCTGGGGGTCTTTAAAAGAAACAACAACAAAAAAATTCGCAGTTTCTTTTATTGCCTTTGCATGCTGGGGCTGTCTTAATGACCAATCGTTTGACAGGCTTGATATGTAAGGCAGATGTCAATAACTGTATTACTTTAAGACATACATTTACTTCTCATTTGTTTATGCAATCAAAGTGGCATAGTAGAATTTGGATCTCTTGTTATGCAATGTTCTATGATTGTCGAATTATTATATTACGAAAGCTAACTTTAATCTAACTTTAACGTTGAAGTTCAAGATGCACTTATGAGTCAAAGTGCTGTTATGATAATTGATGTCGATTAGCCCAAATCTAAGGCACTCTGTAAAAGTTTTAAAAAAGAAGACATATATATGAAATAAGTTGAGGTTTAGATTTTAAATAAATTCAGCAAAATCTAAATAAGGCGAATTGACAACCATTGGCACATTGGTGGCTAACTGTGGTCGATTTATTATCCACGTGATCTGGTCCGGATAAACATGTAAATAAAAAAATAATGCGTAATATCCTACTTTATATCATAGAACTATTTAAATGACTTGTTCCTTTACTATTTTGGCATATGGTAAGGTATACAAATAAATAAACAAAACACAAGAACAAAAGGGATGGTTATATAATATATATCACTGCTGTCACTGTGATCTTGTTTTTTTTTTTATTATCAGGATCTGATCGATAGTAAAATACAGCTATGATCATAATTTCTGATGTATGTATGATGAGACGGACACAAAGGTCGTAATAAGGCCAGGTACCGCTCTGGAAATCAACTCTTTTACCACTTTATGTAAAAAAAAAAACAAAATACAATAATACTAAAAATTAAATGATGTTAGGGTAGATGAACAAAATTTGGCCCTACAATTCCTTCTTGTTTGAAACGCGAACTTTAGTCTTGACAACTGAAGCGATCTTGTTCAAATCTTAAGATTTTAAATTAATTTAGCTCTTAAAATAACGCTATTTACTATACAACCATTTCGGAAGAGTTTGAATATCTCGGAAACAACTCCCAAGATTTTTGCATTTTGATAGAAGAATGACCAAAAACTGTTTTTAAAAAAATCTGCCACATAGAACGATTTTTCTGATTTTCGACTTTCTCGCTATTAAATTTCGATTAAAATTTGTATACAGTAAGTCCTTTTAAGTCAAAATGATATTTTTTGGATTTAAAAAAAGTTTTAAAAATAAATTAATAAATCATTTTATTAAAACTAGATTTTTTAATTTTAAAGTAATTTTATATTTAAAAATTATTTTTTTAAAAAAATGGCTTCAAAAATTTTCCATTTTGTTTTTTTAAATAAATTCATTTTTTTCAAGGATTCAGACTGTATTTCTTATTTTGAGCTCAAAACCTTTTAAACAATTATTTAGCTGTTTCTATAATATTAAATTAGGTATTTATGTATCTTTTAATGTTCCTATACATTCTTCTCTCTAAAAACGATGAAAATAGACTTTTCAATTTTTCGACCGGGCTTTTTAATTCCCTATAATTATCTCGATGGACTTGTCATCATAATCAACAATCAAACCAAAACATGCATTCAAATTTGGCTAAAAACTTTCCGAGTATATTATATTGCTCTGCTGCTTGACCCTATACTAAACTGTCACGTGCCACAGATATATTCTTATAAAAAAAACATTACCTATCACGTACATTTCCTTATCCATGTCTGATACAATTACAAAAAAAAATAGGGCAATAAAAGTAAGTTAGTAATGTAAATATTTAAAAATGGGTAAATAACGTAAGCAAAAGGAGCATTGATCTCTTGGTAACCATGTCGTGGCATTCGATCGTTTGTCGTCACGAATGTGTCTGTCTATTTTTCTACACTCCCGTATTATTGTTCGATTTTTTTTTGTTTGTGTGTAAATAAAATAAATCATGAACAACAACAAAATATAACAAAAAAAAAAAAAAGAGCAAATTCAAAATCCACACACCAACACTAGAGCTCGAATTTGTTTTTTTACAATTCGATCGATCAAGCAGACAGTCGAAAAGACAGAAAGACAGACAGTAAGCGAGAGAGACCTAAACTGCTGCTGCTACCACAATGCACCATACAAACGATCTTGTGCTTGAATGTTTGTTTTACTCTCCATGTTAATATGCTAATGGGAATACAGTTTTTGGCATGGTATATAATTTTCGCCATCAAAGCACCCTAACCAACTGCGACAGTGAGAATACTGGCCCGGCCAGCCTTGTTATATAGGTACATACATATGTGGGCTAATTCAATTTTAACTTTTATCGCCGTCGATTAAGTGTGAGCGAGCATATTTAGATAACCATGTTCGTAGAAAGTTCGCATTCCGAATTCAGAATTTTTCAACTTCTATCTCAACATTCATCTTTATCTGTGTTTGGATGTGATATCCAAATCTGTTAAAACACTTTTTTTGTCTCAAAGACACAAAAACATCATCAGTGTAAGTAGATCAATGAACTTTGCAATTTAAAATGAAAAAGACTTATCAGAAATGGAATAAAGACAAAGATAATAAGGTTCACGGAGAAACTGGTAGGGTGTTCCAATGACCAAATAAAGATATATTTGTGTTAAGAGAATACGAACTATTTGACCGGACAGCACAGCGGCCGGTCTTTTTGCGGCTATAGTGTACACATAAAAATCCAAATGCGGACATTCCATTCACAAAAATAACTTACAGCTAAAACCCGCGCGCCACTGTACAACTTCACTTCTATTGTGGGCATAAAGTGGGCTAAAAAAGAGGCTGGTTTCAAATCTTGCTGCAGTTTAAGTGTGCATTGCTTTTTATAGTTGTCGGACAATAATTCCTGAAACCATAATAGCGCACATTGCTTTGAAATAAATGCAAAAAAAAAAAATTACTTAAAGTGGTATGCGAAAGCCTGGGCATGTTAGGTTATGAGTGGTGTTACAAGTGAAAGTTCTCCGTCCAAATACTATAGTGCCAGTTAAGGTTATAGCGGCGACAATTTCCCTGATTTTTGATTATGATCCCTTTACAATATTCATAGGGATTGCCCAGAGGTACGTTTACATATTTATTGGTCTTATTTCAATCGTTAATTTATTGCATAAGAATAATAATCGCTTTGTTGGAACTTCAACATAAAAATATTTGCAATAAAACAGATATGTTTGCATGGTGCACGGGCAACCTGTTGCTCTCTGTGTCCACTTATTTACCACCGCCATCGATAATATTCACTGAATCGTGACGCTTTCTAAGGAAACATAAAACATAACACATATTCAAACACAATATGTAATTATATTCGACAATGTCAAAATATTTCGCGTGTTGTGCACGTCCACCCACAACAATATCACATAAAATTACTACATCTAACCAGAAATACTTCAATTTTAATCAAAAAACCATTTCTTTTCTGCAAAATGATGTTATAACAAACTATGTTTTATATTTATTTTTTTGAGAAATTATCATAAACCTTGCAATGTGCAACACAACGAATGTTTCAAAGAATTTTTTGTAACACTTGATGTGTTTTAAGGAAATTCGCAAGGAAAATGTTATTTAAAAACGTGTATGTACTTTTTCTGTTAATTAGAGAATTATGTGAACATAAACACAAAAATATAAATAAACTGTAAAATTAGGTAACTCATTGATCAAACGAAAGAGCTGAAGTACAAACTTGGTTAAGTAATTCTGTGCTGATTGGGGTAAACAGAGTGTTCGATTTGATTTCATTTTTATGCGCATTGGAGCAATTGAAGTGTTTTTTTTTTTTTTTTTTGTTTGAATTTCCTTTTTCGCTTTGAAAAAGTTGTGTATAAAAAAAAACAACACAACCATAGAGTAAAAATAATTGGAGTTTCCTTATAACTTTAATGAGATACCTCAAGCGGGCGTTTTCCCTATAAATTGGTACTTTTTATTATTTCGAATATGCGCTGTAGGGCTTAAAAGTTCCAGTTTTTTTTTTATTATAAGTTTGTGGATAAGAATTCCAATTATACTTCGTTTCATAAAATTGAGTGTATGATGCGAAGTCTCCTTTTTAATATTATGGCAAATTGTAAATTTATATGTAATGAAGTGTAAATTAAATCCATTTCGTGTTGTTTAACTTAAGAAATAATGTCTCAATTCGAGTGGTGTATAATGTATGTAATGATTGAAGAAAAATAAACAACTTGTAAGTATATTCATTGGATTGTGTATTTAGCAACAAAATGCTCACCGATATGGCGTGAAAAACAATGCTTTTGATTTTAAATGCAGAAAATATTTTATTTTTTTTGTATTATTATTTGAAAGGGAAATGTAATGCGGAAGACTTTAGAAACTGAGAAAATAGCACAAAATGCAATTTCTTAATATTCACTTAAGAAAAATGTATTATTCATTTTTCACAATAAGAAAAGGGAGACACACACACAAAAAAATGCATTGTATTTATTCATAAGAAATACATATTTATTTTTGAACCTAGACCTAGAGACATAATATAATTTTGGAGTTTCTTGATATGAAAATAAATTTGTTTTAGTGTTGGAAAAAAATGTTGGTATTTTTTGGATATTTTTCTGTGCTTGATTATTAAATAGGTTGTGCACTAAATTGAATAAAATATGAAGTGCGGATTGTCCAATCATAAGCCCGTCAAAAGGTTTATATACCAATTCTGTAAAATTTCTGATGAATGAAACCTCAGCATATAGTGTGCTTTGTTCATAGGAAAAGGGATATTCTGAACGGTGCCAATTATAGAGAAAAAGTGCCTCAAACGTAACATATAAAATCTTGAAGGCTTTACTGTGTTAACGCCTTGAACCTTTTTTGACTCAATCCACCTGATCCACCACTATCAAATCAAAGATTTGACCTCTTCAATGATACTAACACCGAGACCGAGAATTAATGTCAGAATTTCAAAAACCAAAATCTCGAAAACTCAAAAATTAAGTTTCACAGATAACACTATTTTGAAGACTAAAATAATTTTAATTACGAGATTTCGCCATTTTGGGATTTTGGGTTTTATGAATTTTGCGTTTCCTGGATTTTGGTTTATCTGGTTTATAGATTTTGGACTTTTTGGGTTTTTGGAATAATTTTTAGAAAATTTTATAATAGAACTACAATTTTTGAAAGGGTTAGTGTTTGCTTAAATGCTGTAATCCCAAAGCCAAAATCCCCAAACTAAAAACTTATTATTTTTGTTGTTGTTGTTGTTATTTTTTTGGCCTATATTGAGTAAAATTCAATTGAAAGATTTTTTGTGACCTTTACTTTTCAGTTTAAGCTCATCAGTTCTATATAAATAATATGTACCTACTATATCGAACCAAAATCGAAAAATGTTCATTACTTGTGCCAAAATGTTTAAAGGAAATGGTTAGCATAATATATGCCTGGCCATCATCGTTGGTATTAAAAATATCAATAATTAATATTTTATTTCTCCTTTAGAAATAAATTTAACTGTCTTTCAACACCGAGTTCTGCCATTTCACTTTACAATTTGTATCTTCAATGAAAATCGATACCAGTTTGAGAGGCTATAACACCCCACTTTTTTTTTCCATAGCACGCCTATCTAATTTACGTAACGACTATTTATATATCTGTTATAATTATAGCTGTCACAATTTAAACACATAAACACCCATCAATGATTTTACTGCTCCTTAATCCAGAATAAATAAGAAAACCAAATGTACTTTAATAGTGATAATTTTTAATTAGCCTCTCTATATTCCATCAGCGTATTAAGGAAATATCAAATCAAACACTCAGACTCAATCCAGGTCCCAGAGTACAGTATTATAGTTAGACTGACTACCTAAAGCTCAGTCTACAATCCACATCGTTCACGCATCCCCGCGGTGCTGCTTTAAAATATCTCAAAAGAAGCTAAACCATTCTGCTATCTTTAATCGGTGCAAGTGAATGTCCGTCCGCCAGATCATCGAGTCTACGATGACTCGCAATGATATAGCTCTATATAAAGTAAAAAAAATAATAATAAAATAAAAATAAGACGAAATATATATGTATGTATAAAATATATGAATGTATGATGTACGAATATATACATATAAACCGATTCGAATTGCAACCAATCAACCAACCAACCAGTAACCCGAGCGAACCAACGACGAAGAAATGAAGGAACGACATCATAATTACACGATTATTACAAATGCAGTTTATTCAGTTTATTTATTTCTTTTTATTTATAATGTGCGATCTTTTAGCTCGATTAGTTACCTTACCAACTACCACCACTGGGTTTCCAGATAATATGTTTGCGGATGGGAGATCAAAATCGCTTCAATTTACACAAAGTGTATCATAATTTATCGGTGTTTTCTTTTTGAACGCGTTTCGTCGTTGCTGTCATCATTGACAATATCCACAAAAAATTTAATGCTATCAAAATCCCTTGTGTAATGTGATGGTCGACTAAGGAAACGTCAGATTGAAGTGTCATGCATGACTCCATTTTTTGACCTTATGTCAAATTGCTATTATAGACTGTCTAAGTTCTGTCACATCAGCTACTATATATTTTCAATTTTTCTTATCTATGTATGTGTGTGTTAGAGTTATGGTGCCCTGCTTGTTATGTGATTCAAACGTCAAAATTGGATCACTTAAGATAGTGTGCAGTGGATGCAATGTTGACTGTGCTGATCGATGTTATAAGTACTTACCTATCACATTTTATGGTCTTTTCGGAATGCACAAGGAAAAGCTACGTTTTAAAATTACTTTAATTGGGTGGTCTGGTTACAGATTACAGCGTGAAATGTGTACTCAGCGCTTAATGACAGGCTCAGACTTAGTGATGTCAAACATTGCTTGAGGAATATAGTGTTGACTTTGAATACACCACACTGCATCGCATCTTGTCAGTTTAACAAATTGTTATCGTTGTTGAATTTCAAAGATTTTAAGTGGTTTATATCCGCTTCAGTTGAGCGCCGCGCCGAACCAATTAGTAGAAGAAATAATTATATTTGTCTGTCAAAAAATTTAGAGTGAACGTTGTTATACTTATCTTACCTATACCTTTACAACTCTAAGACACAACGCAAATATTCACCTCGTTTTTTTTTTGTTTTGTGTTCACATGTTTTCCACAAACAGAGAATGTGCACCAATTTCGATCATGAATTATTTTTCAATGGAATTAATTGTATAATCAGTTTGAAATTGTTTTTGTAGTTTGGAAATTTCAAAGACACTCTTATATATAGAGTCTGAAATATTTGCTGTACTTGGTGTTTAGGAAAACCATTGATTATGTATTTCTTAAAAGAAAACGTGTTCGTGATGTTAAAGTAATCAATTGATTAGTATGGAGGCCATATTGGAAGAGTAATTTGTGCTTTATGAATACCGACTTAAGCGTTGTTCGGTAGATTTTTGACAACCTGTATTTATTATAGACTACCTACTGTTAGCAGTTAGGAGTTTTTCTTGCAATTTTCTGCTGAAATACATATTTTATTGAACAGCAGCTAAAAAATCGAATAGTAATTTGTATCTTTGTACACATCACTTAGTAAAACTTTTTTATAACAAAGTGTAGGATTTAATATTGTTTATGGTATTTCTTAATAATTTTAACTTCATATTGCATTATTTAATAAAATTAAATAGAATCGAATTTTGACAGTTTAATATTTTCACAAACACTATCTAATAATTTATTTGGCAAGATGTTTAAATCCATTAGAGAAATATTTGATGGCGTTCCTTCGCATTAGTTTGTAGCAAACGAGGATCCCTTCTATGATCCTTAAGAAAAATCTAATAGGTCTACCACAACAAAAAGTCCAAGCCACTTAAGTAAGGAAGAGACTGATTGACTTAAATGAATAATTAACCAAATTTCTTTTTCGAAATACAAGTGCTATATTTAAAATATCAAACTTCTTTAAAACATGTGCTCTTTCAGAAATATATATATATTTTTAACTAAATATATAATATATAATTAACTAAATATTTAAATGAAAAAAACTTAATTTATTAAAGCTAAAAAAAAAATTAGCATTTATTTCTCAATAAAAAAAATACAAACCCATC
Organism: Epistrophe eligans; assembly: GCA_951394125.1. Classification (NCBI taxonomy): domain Eukaryota; kingdom Metazoa; phylum Arthropoda; class Insecta; order Diptera; family Syrphidae; genus Epistrophe; species Epistrophe eligans. The sequence continues at coordinate 93,761,178 of OX596030.1, read as the reverse complement.
ATTTAATTAATTGGCTAATGTCTGTGGGAAATTCAAGACACAAATTTCACTTCTTCAAGGCGGAAGCATAAAATATTTCCGAAGAAATAAAGAAGCGTAGCCCTAGCCGCATTGGTTGTTTTTGTTTTTTTGTTGTTTTAATTTCTTGATGCAAAATGTTATTTTTATGCAAATATTATAACTTAATAAAATGTTTAAATATAACAATGTTTATTTTTTTTTAATCAGATTAAATCAACTTATATATGTAGATCAACTCTATCTTTGATAAACTATGACTATTAAGAGATCAATGATAACACAACTGAAGTAATAGTAATTAAAGAAACATACAAACACGATGCCAATATTTAAAGGCCTTGGTATGCATGCATAAATGTATGTTTGAGTATAAAACAGATTCTGTAACAAACCATCACTTTCTTCACCATTAATGTCTTTTTTATTTTTATTGCCTTTGTTTTGTTTTTATTTTTTTGAATAATAAGCATTTTGTTAATTTTACAAAATATTGTTTGATTCTTCTTAGTTCAAACACAAATCTAAATATTTTAGACCTTGTGCAAATTGGGTTACAAAATGCTTTAAATTAGATGCCTAGTTTAATTTTTTTAAGAAACAGAAACTGTCCTATGTATGATGGATTGAATAAAACCAAAATTCCAACGCAGTTACACACGCTTCCAGAAAGCAAACGTCAAATATCTTCAACAATTGTATATCTTCAACAATTGTATATCTTCCTTTTTCTAAAAAAAATATTTTTCTCATCAGTAAATAACCATAAAATATTTAAACTTTTTTTTGTAAAAGCTCAGCCAATTTTAATTAAATGTTGTATCAACAATTTTTAAAAGCTAAGGTTTTACCTTAAAATAAAGAAAAAATGTGTTTTGTTTTAAAAAACATGATTTATTTAAATCAAATTATTAACTGCATATTAATAATTTCTGAAAATTGGCGCACCAATTAAAACCACTCCAACGAATTTAAAATAATTATTTCAAAAACATATAAAAACATTTTTTACGGCATTTATTTTAAATTTAAAAAAAATAATACATTGTATTTATAAAAATTAAATGTAGTACATAATTCGTTTTGAGCTTTAAAATTAAAAAAAAAAAAAACATAATTCTTCTTTAACTTTCTCTTACATTAAGTGCTTATTTCAGTAAATTAATCTCCTATTAGTTACTATTTACAATTCTCAGGCATAATATTAAAGCTTTGAAGCATATAGCAATGCTTACATATAAACCATACTACGCAGTGATGCATTTTGTAGTTTATATTTAGTTGAAGATGCTTAATGGTCATGCAACATTAAAGAATTCACTATTTAAATTAAATTAAATTCATTTTTTATATAAAACATTTGTTACTTTACATAAAAGTGTATGTAAGTGTGCTATCCCGCTGATTTTTGTTGCTTACGTGATGTTTAATTAATAAATTTCATAACAAAACAGTTAAACAAAGCTCCTATATACAACAAATAGCTTTTCCAATAAAACACACCTTTTGAATGACGACTTTAAATTTAATGGGGAATTAATAAATAAGGTCTCGAAAATACATTCGGAATTTTACAAGATTTACAAATAAATATAATAAATATATCGGAATCATATTTGAGGTAAAAAAAAATGTAATTTTTTTTTTAATTATTAAATTATTAATTCTATGGATTCCCGGCTTCCCCGGAAAAGAGTTGTTTCGTTGGATTGATCAAATTTATAACAATCGCTCTAATTCTGATCAAATTACATCATTCAACATAAACAATAATACAATAAAACATAAGCATTGTTTCATTTTTACACTAATATATCTCAACACATTTATGAATAAACTATTTTGCTAGGATATTAAAAATAATAATAAAATCAAAAGTATGTAAGTGATAAAAAATGTATCCAATATAATTTATCACAATTAATATATTGTAAACATTGTTGCAAGATGAAAAGGCATTCCTTCAGACAAAAAAAAAAGCCAAAATAAACAATAGAAACATTTAAACTGAAACACAATAGATTGCACTCACTGCCAATTTGTATACAATTCATTATGAAAGCATCAGAAAGGAACCAGCTACCAAAAAAAGAAAAAAAAAACAAAAAACAAAAAAAAAATCAACAAAAAATTTGAACTAACTAGTTCCAAATATAACGCCCCAGTTTGCAACATCACAGCACACACCTATAAAGATTCCCCGTTAAGATATCCACGAGAATTATGTGAGATAACAGTCAAAGTCGTCATTTATATGGATATGAAGCAATCAGCAGAAAAGCACAGATACAGATGAATAATTTAATTTGAATTTTTTTATTATTAGAAAATAAAATCAAAAATTCATAAATTTTCAAATATGTAGTCACCCCACAGATTTTCATTGATAGATACCTCTACCCAACTAACAAGCGCTAACCAGCAGCAGTAGGAAATATTAAATTAATTTCTTGATCTAATTTAAAAGCTCACAAAAACAAAAAAATAAATAAAATAAATTAATACGAAAAAAAACTTGTTGAAAGGGGTTAACAGATAGTCAGATAGCAACTTATACTCTTGATTCAGTTTTAAAGTAAAGATATACTCGCACAAAACTCCATCGGTTCATTTATTTCAATGAATTAATCAACGATCAGATGAATTCGCCGCAAAACATAACATAAGAGCGGTTGAGTGTGAAAAATCTGAAAACTAAACAAAAAAAAAAATCTTCGGCATATACCATAAGTGCATTTTATGATATTCGCGCAAAATTTATAAATAAAAACGCGAAACAGAAGAGAGAAAAAAGAATAAAAAAAAATAGTAATAAGAAAATGAAAAGGAAAAGTATCGGCGAAGTAAAGTATCTATCTGAAAAACCTGCTTATGCTGCTTCACTTTTATGCTGCGCAACAGCAACGCACCGCAGCCACTCCAAGCCCTCGAAACCAAGCTTAAGCTATAAGATGCAAAATTTCCAGCAGCGGTGGATAGATAGTTTTAGTTTTTTTTTTTCATTTTTCGTATCTTACCCAGTCCTCCTCTTAGATATTATTACCACTAACACTCACCATTAAAGAAACCACAAAACAGAATTGTGTTGACTTTATAGCCGAACGGTTGCATCGCGCTGATTGTGTCTTTTCGAATTAAATAGTATTAATTTTTCGCGTCCGATTGTTATAAGAAAAATAAAAAAACATTAAATAGGTTCTTCGTTTCCGTCTTACAATAATTGATTTTGAATTTTCAAAAAAAATATTAAATGAATACTTTGGATTATGTAAAGATTATGTTTTGTGCGCGCCAAACTGAGGTTTCAAAAATAAACTCAAGTTGAAATTATGAAAAATAAGATTTTGTAAATCAAAGTTCCAAACATTTTAAGAAAAAAAAAGGATATTTAAGGACTGAAGTTTATATCTAGGTATTTAAGTGAAAAAGTGCATTTTAAATTTTTTTAAAAAAAAGTTACTCATACGCCACAGTGTACCATATTTTGTGTATGGGGTAGACTCAAATATATTGGACATAGGATCTATGGACTATTTAATGGATATTTTGTTTGAATAAGAAACATTTTAGAAGAGTTATATAATATTTTTTTTTTGCATTAGAATGTTTTGAAAACATTTTTTTTTTTAATTTTTAAGAAATTTTGTACCTTTTTTACAATTTAAAAACATAAATATTGAATTTTTTAGTACTCCAAAATCTATGCATTTCAAAATGAAAATAATAAAGGATATATACCTAAGCTAATTTTATTTTAAGGTGTTTTAAGATCCTTATAAGTGGAGAAAAATGATTCGATTCTTGCTTCAATCATTAAAAAAAAAATGCATTAAAAAAGAAAAAAGAACTTTTTTCAAATTAAAGTCAAACATTTTTTTCGTGGGTTCCTTTAGAACTCGATGCCCCTTTTAAAAATACTGTGCAGTTAGTCGTTTTAGTTTTGGTTTCATTGTTAAATTTTAGAGTCATGGTTGAGAGTGTTATTCAGAAGGTTTTAGTTGTCCAGCGGGCTGTCACCAATTAAGTTATGGACTAATTTTTCAATTTTTGAGCTCCCTGTACTTGCATATTTCCAAAATTCTGTACTTCAATGGTCTGTAAATTTTTTCTATTAATGTTTAAAGTTTGAAAAACTGAATTCGAGAAACTAAATAAAATTTTGGAACTTACACAATTATTAGCACAACAGTGTTGTATTGTTTTTTTTTGTAAAATTATTATAATTATTAAATTGTTTTTAGATGATTTAATTTTGTATAATATATTTTTTTAGAGAACATTACTTAAGTATTATTAATATTTAAAAAAAACTGTGATTTTCTAACTGAAAAGAGGCTTATTCAAAGTCGTTTTTGAAACTCACGTTTTTATTTAAGATAAAATGATAAATAATATTCATAATTTATCTATTTTACTTTAAATATTTCCATAAAACAACATTCAAATTCAAATTAATAACAACAAATTCCTTTAACTCACCTTTAGCTTAGCTATAGTTTAAAACTGACTATAAAAACTGTCTATAGAAATAAATTATAACATCAAAAAATTTGGTACATTTTTTTAATTTAATTGAAATATATAAAGCATTTTAAAAAGATAGCACAACTTATATAATTTAATGTGTGGTACATTATTCGTTTTCCAACAATTCTTGCATGTAATGTTTATTTCAATATTAAGGAGGGTACAACCTATAATCTGTGATTTTATATTTCAAAGATTTCAGTATATAAAGGTAGATTAATTCTCTTATTTTTATACAAAACAAATCTAAAATTTATAATTAAAAATTAAAAACATTAATTTTCGAATATGGTATATTTATTTTATCAAGTAAAAAATTAAGCAATACTTTAAAACTAAAGTAATATTTAAAACGAACTGATTTAATTTTTATCTTGAATCACCATTATTATAAAACTACATATAGTCCGTCCAGCTTAGCACGGAACTTTTTCTTAATTTAAACCTCTCCAATGAATTTTTTAGCACACTTCAATAATTTTTATAGATAGATGTAGCAGTCTGAGAGCGTAACGCTATCTATTGGCAATCCCATTTTTGGGAGGGACAAAGTTCACCGATTTTCATTTCTATAGTGTTTGTCATTACTAAAAAAATCTCTATGTAAATCGGATGATGTTCACCGAGTTATTGGCGCACAAACAAAAAAAAAAGAATTTATTTTTATATTTTTGAATACATACTTCGATAAGATTTCCGCTTTTAAGTTTCATATTTGTTAGCATTTCTTAGTTTCAGTTCTTCATAGTTCAAATTACCTCCTCCTGAAATATGTTTTTCAGTTAATTAAGATTCCTAGTTTACGCCAAGTAAACTTAAAACAATTGGAGAGTAAGCTTTGAATTATAATTGAAAATAGATATTTTTAACAGCGTGTGTGTCAGAAAATTATCAACATACATTATTGGAAATTCAATTTTCATAGTGCTGCACTTAGATTTTGATAGTGAAAGGGCGATTTGGAGTATAACTCATAGTTAAATCAGTAATAAAAAAGTTTTCATTAGTGCATAATCATTATAAGCATTAATTATTTCATAGACAGAAATAACTGCTTCCCAAGCCATTTCTGACAAATTCTTATGGTGTGCTAAAGAATATGAATTGTTTAATAAAATTGAAACTGTATATGTATAATTCATTAAAAAAACACTGTTTTATTTATAAATGAATAGGGATTATTAATAAAAATAAAAAAATATAATAATATACATAAATAAAATAATATAGTAAATATCAACAGAAAAAAAGGAGTTAAATTCAAATTTAAAATCTTATTAAAATTTAGACTTAAAAGTATCTATTTTATAAAACAAAAGCTAAACTTACTGAAATCTGAGATGAACATTTTTTTTGGATAGTTTTTAAAATTTGCATACATTAACATTATATGTAGGTTGTTTTAATTTTTACGACATTGTTTTTTTTATCAAACTTTGTTTTTTTTTTCTTCATTTGATACGCAAGCTTTAGCTTGCGTTGCTTCACTTAATTTTCAATCTAAACGTTTTAACCCTTGAATATTTTACAATGAGGAAAGTATTTTCCTTCTCCTCTCTATTCTAGTATTTGTCTGCAATTGCATTGTAATGAAATAATTTTTGTTTCAACCATTGAACTATTAAAAAGAAATTTAAAAACAAGCTGCATCTCAATATAAATAATAGTTTTTGCGTTGAGACACGAAGGGAGCTTAAATTATATTTTCATAAATAAAATGAATATAAAAAATTACATAAATATTTAAAATCTTTGACATAGATAAAGATATTTAAGCTGGGAATATCATGAGCTTTTTTAAATAAAATTCAATCATTTATTTTTCATTCAATTTCAACTTCAGTTTATTAATTGATGATAAAGGTCAAATATGTGAATATGAACAAACAAGTTAATTTGAAATTCATAATTATTAATATTTATATCTTCTTTTATAGTGTACCCCGTTAAAAAGTAATAATTGAAAAAAAAAGAAACTAAATATTCTGAAGTGTTCAAATTAAAATTAAAAAGTAAAAAAAAAAATTAAAGTGCAGTAAAGTGATCTGGAATAAAAATTACAATAAACCCAACTTAAAAAAAGAGTTAATTTATTCTTAAGTTAACTTTTCATATAAATAAGTTTTTATTTATTATTTTTTTTTTAAATTGAAAACCTGTAATTGTGCTTTATACATCGAAAGAATTACCATGATGTCGGCCTTAAAGGCCAACAAAACAAACAAGAACCCCAGCCAAAGTCAAAGTTTGAATGAGTGCAATCGCCGTCGTCGTCTCCCTCGTCCACCGACATCGGTAGCCGTGTTGCATTCGGTTGGATTGCAAAAATTTACAAAATCCACATCACAATCACCTATTTCTCCTGTTGCTGTTACTGCTGCTGCTGCTGGAGCTTGCAGCAAATTCTCCACTGAGAACCCAACCTACGTGCAACATCAGAGTCACTTAGGGAACAGGTTACGAACAACGACTTCAACACTTACAGTTTACTTGCTGATTTTCATAGCTTTGTATGGATTTACTAATTTTGGCGTGCAATGCGGTACGGGGGCGGTCAGACCGGGCACTGGCAATCCATCGCCACGTCTACCGCGCACCAGCGCCAGTCAGCTGAATAATGGAACTGGATATAAATTTGGAACGAAAGCTTCGAACCAAACAAGAAATGGAAATTTACGAACAAGGTGAGTTTTTTTTTCTGTTTTTGTCTCCAAAATTTTAATATTTTTTAAATTTTTTTTTGTAAACACCCAAAACAATTAAAAAACAAAAATTTAGAATATACAAATAGGTACATACTTAATAAAATCAATTTGTATCTATTCGTATAGAATTTTTGGATTCAAATATTTCTTTCTGTCAAAAAATGAGTAAATTATAAAAATAAAACAACACTCAAAACCAAACACCACCGGTTAGTTAGGTATTGGGGGAAAAAATCTTTCATATATTTTTTGCTGTATTTTGAATTCTTTCGATGATTTATGATCACATTTTGTGTGCTCCTCCGACGGGTTTTGACTTAATTTTATTTTTGCATAAGAAATCACCCAATTGACGTTAAATTAACTGTCAGATTAGCGGGAATCAACCCCATTAGTGGAGTTAAGATACCTCTTATTTGTATTGTTGTTTGTAAAATGCAAATAATATCTCGCTGAGGCCTGCTTCTTTTGTTTTTTTTTTTTTTTTTTTTTTTTTTATGAGAATTGTGCCAAAAAAACGTTGTTAATTGTTTGTAAATTTAATGTGGGAAATAATTATACAAGCTTTTCGTGTAACCGATTCAAGCACGAGACCATCATTATTGAGATGTAAGGTCTGTTATATTTTTTCTTTTTGAGTTTTTGTTATTTGTGGAAATAGTGTTATTTCTGTGAATAAAACAAACTATATATATATGTATATATATGCCATATCGAAAACCTCAAGGTTTAGACTTGAACGGCATTGAAATTAGCATAATTTATCGACCGGAAAATTGAAGCAAAAATTATTATATAGCGGTATTTTACAGAAGAATCTTCTGTGTTTTTTTTTGTTTTTTATATAATTAAATGATTTATTGTGAGAAATGTTTTACAGTTTTAATAGTCTTGGATGTGAGAAAAATAATAAAGTTGATGATTTTGTCGAGCTTCCTTGTGAATATTAATTATAACTTGGTATCCAATAACTTGACTTAAAAACTGGCTAATAGAACAGAGTATTGGCTTCAAAAAAAGGTATAATACTTAATTGTAGATATTACCGTTATTTTTTAATGATTTTTTTTTTTCATTTTTAGTACTTTTTTTATAAAATTGCCCCTCCCGCCCAAACGGGGCGAGATAGACCGCCCCATAGTAAAAAAATGCTTGCATTGAAGTGTTCTAAAAAAAACCGTTATCATTTCTTGTCGCCACGGTTAACTACTTTTATACTTGTAGTTCTATTAAAAATTCATTCAGGGTTTTAAATTTATTTAAAATATTTACTACAATTTAGCAACTCTTATTTCAATTAAATCTTTGCCCAGATCTTTAAAAATTAAAATTTTAATGCATAAAATCCATTGCTGTTTTTGTCCATTAAATTTGTTAAATACAATAGTGCTGGTGAATATTATATTCTGTTGCTATCAGGTCCTACTGTGTAATATATGCATATTTTTCGAAAATTGGCTTATGTTCTGCTGGAATTTATAATTTCACTCGGTTTTGAGTTAACAAATGAAAACCTTATCCGTGGATACAATATTAATTTGTGGTAGAAAGTTAGAGAAAAGGGGAATAAACCTTCAAAAATCCTTATCCCTCCTTTTTAAACAAATGAATTATTTTCTTCTGTTTAGCGTCTAACTTTTTTGGTTAAAATTGGTATATCTTTATGATGGCTTATCGAATAAGTTTCAACTAGCCTGCTCGTCCCGGAATTACATAAAAATAAAAGATGCACAAATTATTTTAAAATTAACGGACCTATATAAATTGAACTGACCTAATGTCACAAGCCAAAATTTTACCAACTGGAAAGTGGAAGCGTTCATATTAGAGTTAATTTTTTTACTGGAATAATATTGAACAAATAAATGTAGTTTTTGAACAAATTATTAACATATTTGAAATAAAATTATAAATCGTCAAATAAGCAATTAATTCTGCTTCGATTTTGACAAATGCTTCGGAAAAAAGGTTCAGACTATAGAAATAATATATATGATAATTTTACTACTTTTTTTTTTATATTTTTGCATAATAAAATTTAGATTTTACTTTGAGATAAACTTAAAAAAATATACATATACAAACATTCGTCTTAGGATTTCATTTTTAAAGTAAAAAAAATTGATTACAGATAATTTATTCTTATTTCTACACATATACTACATGGTGTCAGAAGTGGGATGCAAGTGCATCGTTATCACTTCCAGTTTGAAATTGTATTTGCTTATGTTTTCAAATCATTCTATAAACCACCGCCATTGATTTTTCAAAGGTACAGTAACAACAAGATTATCAGTCAGTTTTTGATTAGTTCGTATCTAAAACAAATCAAAAAAGCATCAATTCTTTTTTTCTATTATATTTTTAAAACTTTTACAATGTAATCTTCATTAGCTTTTAATTTTTCATTCAGAAAAAATTGAGGTATGTTTATTTAGTGTGTGAAATTAAAGTTATTAAAACTTTAAGGTAACCTACAAATTGTGGTAAGCTTATTAATATATGATACCATAACTTAAGCGGATTTAATCACTTGGTCAAAGCTTATCTTTGATACTAAAATCTTCAAAGAGAATTATAAACCTGGAATTTGGTTTTAATCATCTTTTAAACAATAGAAATTTAAGTGGTTTTATAACATAACCTCGAGGCATACCTCACATCTTTTTCACACCTGAGTTCCCTTGGATTTTTTTAAATTTTGTTCTGCATATCTGTGGTCATATTCTTAAGAATTTTTAATTTTATTTACTTAATTTAAATAAAAATAATAATGAAATAAGTCTTTTTCTGAATACCACTTTTTAATGACTTATCTTGATATTTAAATTTTATCTCCACTTTATTAATGAATAACCTTAAAGGGCATGTGCTATCATAAAAGAAAAAAAACAATAACACTCATATTTTTATTTCATATTTTATTGTCTTTTATAACCATCAGTGATTTTATTAATTTATGATTCCACTTAAAACCTTAATACCTTTAGATTATATTATTAAAAAAACAAAACTAAAATACAATTTGATTTTTCAACAAAATGTTTAGGTTAAAAAATTAAATAAACTCAATGTAAAATTATAAACTTAACACTATTTATAAACAATATTCGAAACCTAATTTGGTTGTATCTTAAAATTTTGAATAAATTACATAGGTAGACGAAATAAAGGAATCACATTTCGTTTTATTTGAAAACAATAATAAAAAAGTAACTTTTATCGTAGTCAGTCAATTCGATTACCAAATAAAATAAATTTATATTCCATTCAAGCTAATCATAAACAAATCAAAACATGGTATCTCTTGATTACCATCTTAATAGAAAATAATAATAATCTAACCAAACAGCATTCTCATTAACTTCGACTTTATATTTAACACATATATATTATTAATATAGTTGTAGCGAGCAACTACAGCTTTTAGTATATTGCGCAAATCTCTTATATACATGTATGTTATACTATACCCATTCATACTAAACTAATTCAAATTTCAAAACTAAGGAAATCAATTCGCCTATGGCTTCAGTCAAAATTTATCAAATTAAAAAATTTAACAAATCACGTTGTGGCTCTCTTCAATATCATTATCACGTTATGCCACTTTCTTTGAACTGAAATTAAAAAAACGACGCCGTAAATTAATTATCGAAATTAATCATCGAAATTGTGTGTCCAATTTTTGAAATTCGATTTGAATTGGCCCACCCATCATAGCCCTTTTTACAACAACAGAATTATGTGAATACATATACCTACATGTACATACATACATATGTATAAAAGAAAATTATAAATGATTGCCCAGCTAAAGAAACATTTTTATTTTGCTCCAATATAAAATGAAGGCCATAAATCGAGTCAAAAGAAATAAAGATGACAATCTTGGATCACTTGCGCATAACTGGAGGTTGGGCGCATTACAGTGATGCGGTAATCTTTGGATCAAAATTTCAAAAAAAAAAAAAAAATGGTCACTATAATTTATTTTGTATTTTTAACGCACAAATCATTTCTATGAATATGCTTAAACTGGATCTTTTAAGAGTTAATAAACATATACATTAATGTTTATTAAAGCAGCTTTGACCATGACTTTCACTATAGCATAAAATTACCACAAATGTTTATATTGTCTACACTCTTTGCATTTTCAACCTGCTTAAGATGCATCTCTATCAAACAAATAGCAAGCATATGATATAGAATAAAATTTAAAAGTAAAATTTTTCGATGCAATATTTAAACTTATTCCGCCTGTTTCCACATAGGTAATATACTTAAAATAAATTTTTACCTCAACTGACTTTTGACAATAAATCGAAAATCTCTATTAAATTTCTATTTTTAAAATCTCGCTTTTATGATAAAAATTAACCAAAAACAATGATGAGGGACATCAAATTTTAGTATTATATTGGCTTTGTGTTGAAATTTGTAGAAGAAAACTCTAAATTACCCAGGAAAATAGAACTAAAAAGGCCAAAACTTTGAAAAACCTCTGTCAAAGCTGAATTACGAGATAGTTTTGGTTTTATTTCCTAAGTATAAAGACCCTTGATTTGTACATCTACCCTTCTAATGCTTATGCTGCGAGCCAGCAGCGATTTAAGATTTTGTTTGATAACGTAAAAAATTACGTTTATTTTACTCAAAAAGTTTGTATGGTGTAAGTTTTAAAATTAAGACTTTGACAGGTTTGTTTAAGATAATTTACTCACAGAAACCACTTGTCCTTTTCAACGAAATCCATTTATCAACTTCAAGTCGAATGAATAAAATTTAAATTTCTAGATTTCTATATCGTATTTCCAAAAAATATTTTTTTATTAGTAATATGCTTGTTGCTTGTTGGTGAAATACAATCCCACTAAAATAACAAAATCAGAGACATTAAATATTATTTTTCAAATTGATTTTTATTTACTAATTTTTTTGCTTATGAAACTATCTCATTTATTTCATTAATACGATTCATTTTATGTTTTAAATTATTTAACAACTATCCAAATAAATCATTTAATTGTTTTAAATTACTTAAAATATCTTCTGCTGTTTCCCTTAAAGCCTATTTGTTAATCATCAATTAAACTCAATTAACTGTCAGAGGATTGAAAAAAATCATCTGAAGATGATGATGATGATGGGCTTTGATCATTTTAATTTTTTTGTGTATAACATTTATAATATTAATCTGATTATGATATATAATTTTGTTTCAAGAATCAAAAACATGTTTGTAAATAATTCCAATCTAAATTTTGATTAATAAGCTAGTTTTGATTTTATTAATTAGTTACAAAATAAGTTATTATTAAATTTTATATCGATATAGAAAAAATATACCAACTATTCAAATTGATTGTTTTTCCACAACACATATACATTATACATACCTAGGGTCTTTAAGTTAATAACTGCAATGAGAAGCGCAGGAATATAATTTAATTTCCCAATTTTTCTTCTTTTTTTAATTTTAAAGATTAATTTCCTCCCATTAATTATATTGTTTGTAATTTACAAAAAAAAAAAAAATATGTTAAAAATAAATTTATTTTTTAAACCAAACGGTCGGAATGCTACTAAATTCAGTTCAATAAAAACTTAAGTTCTTATGCAATATCGCATACCTACTTTATCTTCAAGTAGGTACATACTTACATACTTAGATACTTTAATTTATTTTTTATTAAATAAAATTCAGTACCACTACCTAAGTGCCTACAGCAGTTTATTTCATCACAATAATTTTATTTGAATTTTTTTTATGAATACAAAGAAAAATATTTGTGTTCATAAGCATGACATAGTTTAATTTGTACTTTTTGCACAAAAGGACATACTATCTATAAAAAACAAAAAAAGAAAATAATATTGACACACATTTTTAATTCAAGTGCTATATACTTCACAACTACTTGGTACTCATTTAATCAAGATGGATAACTCCACTTCCAGAAACTTGAAGGTTAACAAATCAATCTCACTTATTATTAAGGTTTTAATTCATTCAACAGTGATTTTATTTATTTATTTATTATTTAAAATCATTAAAATTTTGAATGAAGATCACTTAAGTGTTGGTGATAAATGATTACTATGCCATTTATTTAATTCTTTTTTATGATGTAGTCAATTTTGAAATTGCGGTCAGTAGTGGTCAGTGGATCTGTATAATGGCTTTGAAAGTATATTGACCCACACATCAGAATGTTGTAACAAACCAAAGATATTAAAATAAAATTTGTAATAAAATTATAAGCATGATTTTGTAAGTAGAATAGGCCGTAAACACTACACACTTGAAGTAATATTTGGGCTTAAGCTTTACTTTTGTGTCATAATATTATGTTTTTTGGAACTTGCATACCAAACTAATATGAAATCTTATTTTCTAAACGTTAAAGCTATGGGTTTTCTTTCAATGAATTGAATATATATGTCTTTTTCGTTTGCACCTTTAAACCTTTTGTACTCATTTGTTCACTACTTCTGTTCAAACATTCTTCGATTGGTTGTTCCGAGTAATATTCTCGGAGACTTTTTCGGTTGCCGATTTCACGAAGGGTTGACCTGAAACACGCATGTATGTTTTCTTGTCAAAAGGGATCAATATACTTGAAGAAGCCATTTTCTTAAAAAAAGAATAAAGAAAATAAAAAAAAACTAAACATTACAAACAAATATTTATTTATAATTTCAATAAGTAATATTAAAGATTACACCAAACTTCCTCAAAAAATAAAAATACCTATATAAAACTGTCGCTTTCCTTTCACATCTTATAAAAATGGTTCTTCAAGGTAGGCGGTCCCCGTCCCAATGTCAAAATCTAAATGAACGTAATTGATGTACTCATTTTAATATATCATTCATTGTAAAGGTCATGGATTTATTGACTTGACTGTCCTGAATGTGTGTCCGAAATAAAATCAACCTGAATTTTAACAATATTCTTTTTTTTTTTTTTTTTTTGTTTTCGTTTCTTTTTCGGCCCAAAAACCTAAGGTTACACCATCTCTCACTATACAATCAGACATCAATTATTCCGAAAGTGCAACCAAAAACAAGTTGTGCGGTATCTATCTATAGTACAAGCGCATATGTTTCATCCTCTCTTTATTCAGCGCAAAATGCTGTTGTTGATGGTGTTGCTGCTGATGTTGCTTCTCAAGCTCAGCTCGATAGCAATTGACCTTCGCATAAGGAAAACAAAAACGTTCCCCGAAAATAGAAACAGGTTGCATGATGATGCCGCATCTTCTTGGTGTTTATACTTATCCTACAGCAAAAAAAAACTATTCAACAATGTACTAACTGCTTGTTTGGTTCAAAAAAAAAAAAAAAAAAAAAAAAAACAGAATCACCCGTTGCTGTCCAACCGTACATCCAACGTTATGTGTCGAAAAAGAGATAAATGTTTGTAGGTAAGTTTTTACAAACACACAGAGAACGACAAATGAAGTGCTTGCTTTACCTCCAAACTTTGCGTCGCGTCGTCGTTCGTCGGCCGTTTTACGGCTTACGGCTCCTTCCACCATCAATAAACCATCATACTGACTTTATTTTGGTTTCAAAAGATACCGCCAGGTTGTGCGATGTGCGGGCTTGAGAAGAGACATGACGCGAAAACGTCGACATCGTCGCCCGCCACCACCACCATCACCACCGATGGATCAGTCGAATGTGGTCGACAGGTAATACAGGAAATTTTCGTAGACACTTTGCTTCCATTTTATGGTCAGTTTTTTAGTTTTGTTTTCTTATTTATTTATTTTTTTCTGTTACTTGTGTCATCTGATGATTTTTGTTTTCGTTTTAATACGATTGAGAAGAAAATTCGATAATAACCATTGCAGTGTGACAGTACAACACTTTTTATGAATTATAAACATCAACCGGTCAACGCTTTTAACCGATACCGAACCGATACCCACAGAGATGAATTTCGTTTGTTATGATGTTGTTCTCAAATTTGAAATTAATATGTTAGTAACTGTTTACATTAGTGGGAAAATTAATCTTTTCTTTAACTTAAGCTGGAACTAAATTACAGATAGATTATTCGTATGCATCATAATTTTTTCCATTAGCTGACCTTTTTCAACTTCATCGGTTCAAATGATTCAAAATCTACTAATATATTTGTCGTAAAAGACTGAAAAAGTATGCCACTGCTGTTAAATGTAACTATCGTAACGTATAGTTTAAATATTGTATATTATGACAGCCCTGAAGTGATTATTCGTACTCTTTCAGCTTTCAGTGTACTCTCGTATACTTCCCTCAGTTTGATTGTACACCAATTGAAAATATCTACAATTTTTGTAAATAATAAAAAATTGAAGAAAGAACGTTCTAGTTCAGTGTTTCCCAATTTGGGGCCCACACCCCCTTATTTCAAAGCAGGGGGGAGGAATTTAAAATTATGCTGCTTTACACTTATTTCCGAAAAATCTATGCTTCTTATGTTTCCAGCCTTGGAGTAATATTTCTGAACGCATCCAGGATCTGTCATTCATCAAATGCGGATTTAGTGCCATAAATGACTTGCTGATAGAAAAAGAAATCGTTTGTTTTTTGTTTTTTTTTAAAGGAGACGAAATAGAACTGACATAAAATCTATTCCTTAAGCTGTGTACACATTCACATAAAATATCGTTTACTGCATCCATACAGAAGAAAGTCTTAAATTGTATTTTTAAATAAAAAGGAAATCGAAAAAATAATAATTGCAAAAGAAATAAAGTCGTATTTAAAAACGTTGTCTAATTTTAAATTGTTGTCTAAGAATCGGTTGTCTTAACCTTGACTAATGTGACATTTTCTTTAATAAAATAAAGCTTATATCAAACTATTTCAAACTTTCAATACACTGTCTAACTCAGACAAAAATCTAATTACATTATTCGTTTAATATTTTATTTAAAAACAAAAACACATCGTGAAATTCACCTTTTCTTCATTCCATCGGTAAGCAGGTTCAATATGATCTCGATTTTGATATTGATAAAAAAAAATGCTTGCTTGAAGGTATATGTGTGTATTGGATACAAAGTTATGTAAATAGCCCGACATCAAATGATAGTTGATTGCATTTGACCCATTCGGCCAGGCCAAGCCATGCCCAAAAATATATGCCCTCACTTTTGGAATGGCCACGAATGAAGGAGCACAAACGAACGAACATAATAAAAGTCAAGTCAAGGAACAATCCGGAAACTATATATAAATTGCAAACATGGAGGCAGTTATTTTAGCGGGAATGAAAAGAAATTTAATATTGCGAATTTATTACTGCGGTACGTTACTCCAAAAATCAAAGTGACCAATTTTGGGGCGAGCGCAGACATTCCTCATCTTGTTAGGTAAACCTTTCCAATAAAAACTAAAAATGTTTTTTTTTTTTTGTCTTCCCATGTTTCTCGGCGGCGCAGCGGTGGTGGTGCAGTGCATGCGGCAAGTTCACTTTCTTTGTAAAGGTGCAACAGCACCTACTTATGCTTAACCGGTGTGTCGCCGCCGCCGCTGTTGCTGCTGCTGCGCATGCGGTAATGAAGACCAATTTTCTTTGAGTATATTAATATTATTGTATCCGATCATCAGAGGTCAGACTGAAACGCGACGTAATAGCTCCTAATTGCAGTCGAAAAACTTGGGAGTTTTCACGATGTTTTTTGTAGTTATTTTTTTTGTATTTTGTTTTAACTCTCAGTAATCGTGCATGATCAGTGTTTTCGTTTTTATTTTTATTTTTGTTTTATTCTTCACATCGAGTGAATGTGGAGAATTGCAATCGAAACATAAATGATGATCTGATGATAACGTTATCTGATGGCGTTTAGTTTGGTATAGTTATATACATATGTATTAACATTATTGCACGATTATTCAGAGAACTTATTAATTAATAAAAATAAAATCATAAGTTCTTCATAACAATTTAAGAGAGAGTTTGTAGGTATAACGTTAAGGCTTCCTGTCAGAAAATTTCAATTGTGAGTTACGTATACCAGGTCACTTGAATTTTGTTTTGATTTTCATTTATTTATGAGATATATGTAGATAACATACTAATTTTGTATCCATTAAAAAAATACAATACTTAGTCTTAGCCTTAGTTCTTCTGAGAAAAGCATTAAGTAAGAGGCTAGTAGCAGAGTTGCCAATATGGCACGATCGTGCTTTTTGACAATACAATTTCCTCGTGACATTGTGGCACGAAAAATTTGTTTTCTTATTTCCATTATTTTACTAAAAAAAAACTAATTTCATTTGATTTTGTTTCAAAATATAAAGACAAATATGAAGATTATATATGATTCTTAAGTCTAAATGGTTTTGCCTATGGCTGTCTACCAACACAAATATTTAATAAGTGATTTCTTTTGATTTTGTGTTATTTTAAACCCTGTTATAATATTGGAACATTTATATTTTTGTTTCTAGAAAGATTTTGCTTGTTTTCATATGGTACACAAATCTAGCGTGGTATTTTTTGTTCGAGCAACGGCAACGCTGGTTTCTAGTCCTAAGATTAATCATACTTACATCATTTACTAAATTTCAATGTTTTTAATAAGTTGAAGTCATCGCGAAAGGTCGTCATCCATTTATTTCTTTAACATCACTTATAATTCTTAACATATGTGATTTGATCAAAATATCGGATATGCTCTTCACTGCATTTTCAGTGGACGATGTATACCAACTTATAAGTTCGCTGAAGTTTTTGCTGTTAAGTTTTAAAATGTGACTTTAAGAATAAGTCTTAGCCCATTACTTATGGCTTTCCATTTGCAAGCTTACCATAAGAAATAATGCATCACGTTCACGATTTGTAGTTATTCACGAAACTCCCAAATATTATTTCAAAACATGAACACATAAGAGGATTGTGTTGGTTTTTTTTTTTTTGTTTGTCTTCTAAAATCTTCTTCATTCTTTTTCTTCTTCTTTTAAATGTCAAAACTCAAGGTAACTGCACGAATATCTTTTGAAAATGTTTGCAATCTAATGTTTAACCAACTTGCACATGATTATACAAAAAAAACAACAAACACACTCAAAATGCCTTTTTTAGCCCAAAGTTAAGCCTTACAAAAAAAAAATATTTTAAAATGAATGTTAGTGAAGGGGAAAGTCCAGTCAGATCCCAAAGACTCACACTGCACATTTTGATTTTCAGATATCATTTAATTTATGAGTAAGTATTCCATATCAGATGATGGTAGTCCATTATGTCTCACTCACTATAGTCACTTTATCTACATACACACTATACAAAACAACTTGTAATAGACTGTAATAAAAAAAAACGATTTAATATCCAAAAAGCAACATCAAGCCACCTCGCGTCGTCGTCGGTCGTTTTAACTTTAAAATTAATTATTTTTACTTTTTAAGGCTCTTGTTTTCTTTTGTTGAATATGTTGGTTTACCTGTTAGTAAAAAAACAACAATCATGTTTCTACAACCATACAACATTAAGATATCGAATTAAAAAGTATTTGAATGAAAGTACCTAATCAAATTGTTGTTATTTTTGCACTGATGGGTGAGTATTCGTTTCGTGAAAAAAAAGTTAATTTGACTATTTTGTGAAACTAAAATTTAAACATCTATGCCGGGGGTAGGGTAAACTAAAAACATTTGCCTTACGTGTAGCACGTTACGTGCAATACGTAACGTGTAACACGTACATGGTACGTTATGTAAACTGAAATCTTACACTGGGTGAATGTTTATTTTTACATATCTTAACTGTGAGTCCCGACACCCACACATTTTTTCTTTTTATTTTTTAGCCACAATAGAAAAAAACCTTACAATTATAAGAGCAAGTATATACAACCCAGCAATTAATTTTATTTTCATATAATTGAACTGAGTGAATTAAAACGAAAGCAAAAAGAGACTAACAATGTTAACGACTCCATTATTTAAAAAAAAAACTCTTAGTTAATTTAGGTAAATTAAGGAACTATTCGTTCAATGGATAAATGAGCGCACATTTAAAAGTTTACAATAGTGATTGGAATTTTTACAGTAATAATAAATAACTATGCATATGTATATACGTATATATTTTATGTATATGGAAATAATTCAAAAGCGTGAAAGTAATTAGGTAAGTTAACCAATGAATGAAGAGAAATATGAGTGCATTAAGCAATTTTTGTAGCATGTTTCTACGACACACGCTGATAAGCTTTTACTTCAATTATTTTGTTTATGTTTTTTTTTTTGTATTAAAATAGATATAACTGTATTGAAGCCAAGAAATTTAATATACGTTTGATTTAATTACAGGCATAATATTTATATTTTCTTTCGTGTTAAAATGGTTTTAATTAGATTTTAGGTAACCAAACACAATTTGAGCATAATAATCGGTCATCAAAAATATATTTTCACTTGAATTGAAATAATATGACAGGTAGGTATTCACTCCTGTTTTGGCAACCTTTCATAATTTAATTGTGTTTCGTAATCTTTAACAATAAGAATTGCAATGTTTGGTAACTTTTTTTAAAATAAATTTCAAAAAACTGAGTTTTGACAGCAAATTGTGAAAATTTATGCAAATTCGCAAGAAATTTCACGTAACCAAACAGACCTAATGTTAAAAATTTTGGATGAAACCATATTTACTACATTTCTGTAAATGAAGATTTTGTATACGTCAAGACTCATGCTTGGCGGTAGAACTGGAAAAAATATGGAAGAGTACCGGGAATTTAATTTGTTTCCAGATATACATAGGTTATCAAAATAATTAAATTTATTTGTTAAAAGTACTGACATAACATACATACTTTTTTACTTATTATGTTAAGTACGATTTTACTTTAAACCATACCTATGTATATTTTAAAAATCCCGCCTCACTTGAATAACTCTTTCTCACCACGAGGTGGGAGTAAAATAAAATAAAGACACGTCAAAATAAGTCGTGCGGAGTGAGTAAAATATTACTAAAACATTCTTTTAATAATATTTTCGAAATTTAAAATGACAGCTGTCAGATTGCAAAAATGACATTTTACTAAGCAAGGTTTGTTTGATTGAAGTTTTTAACAAAAAAATAGTTATTTTGTCTTCATTAAAAGATGTTTACACTGGATATTTTTCTGTAAATTTGAAAGAAGAGAAAGAAAGTTGAATTTATATTCGAAAACCGGGAAGTCAAAGCTCCCAATATTTGGAACATAACGAATTTATTTTGGTTGCAATTGCAAGCACTTTTACTTTTCAAGCCATCAGTAGTGTATTTTATTTCATAAGTCAAACCTGGAGCTCCTTCATTTGAAGCTGTTTATATAATTTCATTTTCGAATGTCATCAAATTTTATAAATTTCCAAGTGAAACCTACACAACACATACATTGTACATATATACATCCAAAATTACTTTTAAAAGGTACACAAAAGTCTATAGATATTCAAAATGTCACCTAATCACTGTACCACATCCAGATAAATAAATGCATTCAATATTAGCTGCCTATTGAAAGTAAAATTAAGACTCCAACAATCAGCATCCGTCTGTCTGTAAAAAAAAACCATCTACAAAACATCTTTCGCGCCCCATTGTCGTGAAGAAGAAAGAAAGTGCAAAACCTGATAGCTTATTAGTCGCACGAGAAAACCATTTTCCATACTCGGATGCTTATGGTGCATTCCTCGGATAGCCAAACCACTACTTCATCCATCCACACACAATAGATTATAGGATCAACACCATAAGGCGGTACTCACATTACCCATATTGAGTTTGCTCGTATAGACACTTTCAAAGGCAAATATTCATCGAAAGAAATAGTGATGGCGGTATAACAGAAGCATATGCATCCAAGCCTCAAACAGGATTTCTGTTGTACATATCTAGATTCACGATGGTGGTGCACTTCGATATCTATGGTAGATAATGTTATGGTATAGAGATAATAATTTTTCTCGATTCCTCGATTTTTTTTTTTGATTTTTTGTAAGATCCACGACTCTCTATAACCATAACTTCTGAAACGGACCATGTGGTGAGAAATCAAAACAGAAAAAAAAAACAGAAAAATTATTCCAATCAAACACCCAGAGTGCAGATCGTATTTCCCAACTCTCTTCAATTCCAAAGATAAAAAGATACTTTTTGAATTAACCGAGAGTGGTGCTGCACCATACTATTACTTGAATTAATGTCTCGGACACACAAATGAACGGGCAGCAAACAGAAGTGGTAGATGATGGAGCTGCTTGTAATTGATCTCGTAAATAGTTAGTCGGTTGAAATCGGTTATACTTTTAAACACTTATGACAGTTTCAAGTCGGCGGACTTTTGGACTCCACGTAGAGAATCGCTTTACTTTAACCAAAGAGATACCAAAAAAAATCTAAACTTCAGAAAAAATAATAATAATAAAAAAAAAAATAACAAATTAAAAGAAACAACCAGCTTTGGAATCAAATAATTGCGCAATATTAGATCAAATGGACTCAGCGGCAGCTTTAATGGGGTTATGGTGTGTTTTTTTTTTTTTTTAATTTTATTTGGTGCAACCAGAGCATAAGTTGAGTAATTTTCTTTGCGAATAATATAATTGACACATGAAACGACCGACCGGCGTTGTTCATTCTGAAAAAACCAATCAAAGCTGGAATATGAGAGTGGTTTTTTATTTGTGTTTTGTTGTTTTTTTTTTTTGTTTGTTTTTGTTGTGTGTGTTAAATTATGAACGAGTAATGTTTTTTTAAAAAGACAGGACTAGCGTCTTAGAAGTCAAAGCCTAAGAGATTGGCACTTGTTTAATGAATAAATGCTGTCAAGTAGTACTTATAAATTTTTCAAATAGACCCATATCAGATTTCCGTTCTAATACCTAGTGTAAAGCAAATACCGAAATCGTGGCTAAGCCTTTGTTGTTTAAATAGCATGAATAGCAGTTTCAAAATGTTGTTTTAAATCATAAAATTTTACTTACAAATATTACGGTCTTGCAAAAGGCTGTCGCTTAAAAATGTGTCATAAATAAGATCGACTTTTATAGATTTTAATTATCCACAGAAATTGCAAACGTAATGCCGAATTACGACTTACATATAAATATATGTAGTTGCTCTAAATTCAAGTACATTGTCTTATCTTATGGTAGATGAGTGACAGTCTACCAGGCAACTAAGTTACGAATAACTTTAAGTTATGCTCACGAAATTAATTTGCACTCAACATAATGGAACTTTAAGTTGCTTTCCCAAAAATAACTTTGTTTAATGGCAACTTCTTTTTTTCAAAAATTAGATATCACTATAAGTTTTCGCCAACAGCAACTTAACAATTTGAAATTTTTTTTATTGTTATTTTCGACTCATAATTCAAAGGCAAAAAATCTCTACAAATAAAAATAAATGTCAAATTCTTAAAAGTTACCGCGAGGCAGCAAAAAGTCACTAGTAACATAGGTTACAGGACAGGCCAAAGAAACTATAACATTTCTGGCACTAAACTGTTAAATGAATTGAATATCAAATTGAAATGAATTAAATTTATACATAATGTAGATATATGCATTGATAATGGGCTCTGGCAATATGTCAAAAAAATAAGGAGTGCTTTGCGGCAGGGCTATCATTTTTAGTCAACATTTTGATGATCTTGATGTAGTTTGTTGTTTTCTACAAAAAATAGAGCCGAAATAATATAAACGTCAATTTGTGTTGTCAGTTTTTGTGTGACAAACATTTTGGAAAATTTAATACTATTTTTTTATTTTTATGACAAATATGGTAAATAAATAGTAAAAAGATCCTATCGCCAGGTGGAATCACCTTAGTTGATTTATGACAAGTGAGAGTCACAATCAATCAATTCCATCTGTTTAATATGATATCACATTTGATCGCTACTAGGCTATGACAACAAAAATGTGATTGTCACATCCTAATGAATTTGAAGTTTATGCCAAATTTGAAAATTTTACTATGGCAACAATCATTTTGACAAAAAAGTCAATTGAAAATGTTCAATTAAATTGAATCGATTTGAATCATCTTACCTCAATGGAAAACTCAGCCACTTGCTTTATGTTTATAACTTTAAAATTTCCTTAAAAAAATGTCATAAGTTTGGACTATGTGATGTATAGCTTTAAGAGCGTGCTAAAAATGATAGTTTTCGAGCAAGTGCTTTACACTTACAAATTATTTACTCCACAAAAAATTCAGCTGTTTCGGTATTTTTTTGAAGTGAGAGTCTAATTTTCATGGGCTATTATGTTTAATTTTTTTTTTAAATTATTTCATGAGTTAATATACCTATTCTTTATCTGCATAATGTTGAGAAGTAATTTTAAGATATTTCATATTAATACATTTTTTGCAACAATGTATCCAATATAGGGTTACTGATAAAACTGCTAAAAATTGTATTAACTAGCTTTTTTATTGAATCAAAGAAACTCCTTGTGGATGAAATTTTTTTTTTGATAAGAAAAATAAAAAAGATCAAAATTCAAATAACCCAAAATAGATAATTTATATTATGTATAGTTTTTTAAAAGGATAAACACACATATACTGTCTTTGGCACTTGAAACCAGAAAGCTTTTATCCAAAAACATAAAAATAAATAAGTTATATCTTTTGTTAATCTTTATTTGAAGTAATTCCTAATTCAATATGTGGAGACAACTTTCACTTTCTTTTTCTTAAAAAAAAAAAACAAACAAACAAAAAAATCCAATTAGTTTTAAGAGCAAGGTCTTGCCTCTCTCATTTTATATTTAAAAATAACTAAATAATAAACCCATTAAATAGAATATGCCATGCAACCAACAAAATTTCATAACAATATTTTAAATTTTCATGTAAACCTACTTAAAAACTAAGCTATGTACATTATAACAAAAGATCAATCAAAAATTAAATCAAAACCACAACTCAAAATAAAATTATCACAAGGGTTGGATTTTAAACATCACACTTAAAAGCATAACATAGTTGGATAGCGTGTACTTGGTGGTTTGTCTATAGCCTTAAGGCTTATTCGACTTAAAAAAAAAGCAATACACTCAATACAACATCATAGCGGCTATATTACTCCTAAAAGTAAACAACCACACTGTCGATAAATAAAAACGATTCATGACCATAAAACCATTCATCTTAATCACAATTCAAATAAGTAACCACTTTAATTAAAAACAAAAATCCATAAAGTTTAAACATAGAAATTAATAATAAATTTGTTTAAACATAATTAAATTTTTAAATGGCAAAATAAATTATTTTGCGTGATCATTGAATTTTCCCATCACATCAAAAATGAACATCTTCTCAAAAAAGTGATAATTTATTTAACTTTCTCATTTTTTTTATTCTACGGTGTATCTCATAAAAAAAAGTCTTAAAATATACAAAAAATCATTTAAAAAGAACAATAATATTAAAATTACTATGCATAAGCGATTTTTTCTTATTCAAAACGATAAACTTTCGATTTATTTAAAACGCATGGGCAAATTCATTCAGATATAATAATGTTATCCATAGTTTGGAGAATTTTTGTTATTTAATTATATGCACTTTTCTAATCTTATGTTAAATATGATTAATTTATTGATACATAAAGATTATGATAAATGCCAAATTATGGCATTTTTATGGGAATGGATTACATATGTCTTTTCTTTTTATTTATTGAGTAGGTGAGCTGTGGCACCTACAAAAAAATAGGCATAATATTGATCAAAAATTCTTTAAATATACATTATGTATATCACCTTAGCCTTCTGAGAAATTTCGCATGTGAAAAAGATTGTAGATGTTCTATCCCTGAATTAACTCTAAGTTAAACCAGAGTTAGTTAATCCTGCAAATAAAAAGAACCCCGACCTAACTCAAAAGCAGTTTTTCAGTGTAGGATTGACTTTTACTTTCACTTGTCAAAAATGGAAATTGACACAGAGGGCGGCACTATGCGGCAGTATAGAAATTCGAAAAGATACGATTTGCATAGTGTTGCCCACTGTTTTGATGTTATTATACAAATACCTACATGTCTGTCAGAAATATCTATGCAGTTAATCCAGAGTTAACTCACCAAATTGGATGAACTAGCTGGGGATCTAAATTAAATGAAAAACATTTTCAGAAGTTAACGGATGTTTAACTATGAAATTGAGATGAGCTCGCACTGAAAAACTGGGCCTTAATGTCCAGTTCTTGATGCTGTCAAAAAAAATATGAACATTTCAATTCTTTCTTTCATTCTTTCGGTGTAGATCTGGGCTCCAATCTACAAGGGCTGGAATAGCTATTGGTGTGCATTTGTACACTATACATGACCCAGCCATCTCTCTTCTGGCTAACATCGTACGCTTCGTTGCTCCATTTTTGTATATATATATCTAGAGGACCAAAAACTATCGGAGAATTTCATCACTTTAAACAATGGCTAAGCAACCCTAGAGTTATCTGAGAACTTCATATTCAATGTAATCTTCTAACAAACGATGACATATCCTTTTATGGCCCTATTTTACATGCGTTAACAGTTATTTATCATTTTTATTGACACAAATACAATAAAAACACAAAAACAACACCATAATGCATGTCTCAATTATTTTTTTGAATGGAAATAAATTTATATTTGTTCTCCTGTTCGTTCGAAACAAGGGCAATATAAGAAGACAGTAATTATCTTTAACTCTGATGCAATTGACAGTGTCACAAAAAATGCTAAGTTAAAAAAAAAAAATTGTTTAAAAAAAAAAATGTCACAAAAAACCAAAGCAACTCAATGGGAAATCTGCAACACGGTAAGAGTAGGTATTCGTTTCCCCCTAGCTTGTCAGCCCTAGTGCTTGAATCAACAACAAAAAACAGACTAAACGTTTAATTTTATATAAAAAATATATATAACTACCTAACCTACCTACCTACCTATACTTTGTTTGAGGTTGTGCCGATGCCCACAACCTTATCGAACTACTGAACTACATTTATGTCGCACGATCCTTCGTCTGCCTTTTGCTACCACAACAAAAAAACAAAACAAAAAAAAACTGTCTTATACTTCATACTCATTGGGATTTGATTCGTTTTGTTATGCAATCGCCTACCATTCCAGCAGTTTGACTTGTTGCAAAGAAGCTGGAGCTGACAAAAAAAATATGCTGGCGCACAGTAGTTGCAAATATAAATATATCTAGACTTTAGTTGCAATAGCTCTAAGAGACACCAATGCAAGACGCTCAACGCACAGAAGTAGAGATTAATCGATTTTAAATGTAGGACTGTTATGCGCTACACCAAAACCGTAGAGAAATAAAGCAAACTCTATATACACCAAAAGGAGTATGAGGTTGAAGCATGCAGAACCCACCATCACCAGAGATAGATATATACATACATATACAATATTTATGTATGCAGTCGCTGAGATGAAGTCTAAAAAGCACATTGATAAGCTTGATAAATGATAAGTAAATAAACATGGAATGTGGCATACGACTTACAGTACTGCGAAGACATATTGAATCATGGAAATAATTCCACATTTCAAGTCAAACAAAAAATGTTTTGTTGCCATTTCGCAACTAGATATAAGAAACTTATATGAATATGGTATGGACATGTTAGCCATTCACTATAAAAGGTTTTGAACCAACATATTATACGTCTTGCGAACTACTTTAATCTAGGCTATGTGAGAACAAAATTATTGTAACCCATTTTTTTACCAAATTTATACGTCAATCATTTATGTCACACCATTCTAAATTTTTAAATATCTTAGATTTCCAGTATCAACTCTGCTTTTCAGCTTATCATTAAACACTTAGCGCCATAAGACAGAACTGGCATTTCATACGTTTTTTTAGAGCATTTTGAAATCATTTCTTTCGCCAAAATCAAAGTAGCAGTGGAGTTATTATTCGCTGGATTTTTATAAGGTATTTTTCGGGAAGCCAAGTGGAGCTAATTGCATGAATAAAAGGGACAGGGAGAAGATACTCATAACTCCAATTTTTTTTTTCGGAAAATGTTCTCCACTTGGTATGAATAAAATTATTGAGTATTAGTTTTAAATAGAATCTGCTCAGCATTTTATAGTTGATGGACAAATGTTTGTTGTTTGTTGATAGCATAGAATTGGATTCATTTACTTTAAGATCAACAAGTTTCATCTATTCTTCAATCCCGACCACCGCGCCACCGCGCCCTGAAGGACTCTATTACGGCACGTTGACGTTGTCAAAAGATGTCGATAACATCCACGTATCGAAGATGACTGTCTCGGCTTGAAATTCATGTACGAACCAAGTTTGTGAAATATCTAGATTCACAGTTTACAATGTAATCTTATTAGCGTTTTAATTTTTATTCAGTTCTGTGCATCTGTCAAAATCGAAAAAAATGGCGGATCAATTTCCCCTTCACTTGTCAAATATAAATTTTTTTTTTTTTGTTATTTCTAATAAAGTATTGTGCAGTTTTTGTGGGCACTCGAACAGCCATTTTTAATTTCTGACACTTTCAAATTTGACAACCTACGCAATGTATTACCTTCCTTAAATTGTTGTTTAGACTAGACTGAAACCAAAAAAGAACTGAATGCAGGCCGCACTGAATCACAGTACACAAATCGAAGCTAATGTATATTGCGCAGGTTGTCAAAGTTAAAAATTTCAAAAATTTCAAAATGGCTTTTTGAGTGCCATTCTTTCATACCATATTTGCTGATTTCCTACTCAACTTATGCTAAGTTTACAATAAATTAATTTTGAGAAAAACTTATTTTGACATGACAGGGTATTTGATGCAAAAACAAAAGGTATACCTTCTATACTGTTTTTAAATACGTCTTTGAAAGACATGTGAAAATCTAGCATGGCAGTGATTTATGTATAAAACAACATTAGACCTCATTTTTAACATGTTACGTTTAACAACTTTCAATTAATGCATATTAACTTAATCAGTAGTTAAAAGCCAAAAAGTACCTTCATCATTAATTAGTACAGTGCCGAAACTTCGCTGCTTAATAATTTAATTTAATAGTGATTTATGATTGCTTTAATATTACTGTCTTGTCTTGAACGGTTTTGTGTTTAACCACAAGTGCGATCCATCGTCGATCGGTCGGCCCGGTCACAACCACTGAATTTCATATTAAACACAATTAACAACTTTCATTCGCATTAACTGTGCTCCCGTGGTGGCCAATGGCCACACAGGTGGCAAATTTTGTTCGTATTTCTCTCATCTTCTTTTTTTTTTTATTTCTTTCACTTAACGGGCAACAATGCTAGAGGACATTTTTGACCTCGGATTTTAGAGGTCAACAGCACGGTGCGGCGCGGCGCTGTTTTAAGACAACACAGCAGCTATTTGGTGTTAGTTTCTAACTGACAATTCATGACTTGGTGTTAAAAATTAGCTTTAGCCGGCTTTTTGAAATACCTGCCGTAAAATTCATCAATCATTTACTAATTATTCTGATGTGATGGCCCTATTCGAAGAAAGGCACATTTTATAAATTCAATGTTTCGGATGATTTGTTAGTTTGGTTTTTGTTAGAAGTTTATATAAGCAAACAAAAAAGCCCACGTAAAAAAAAAGCAAAATATTGTTAGTTTTATGCTTTTGAAGTTAATTCCGGTAGTTGTAGGTGGATTGAATTTTTATGTAAATTTTGGATTAATGAAACTCATGCGAAGAATGATGTCTTTTGTGGTGGGATATGTTTTTTTTTTCTTTTTTAAATTTACAATAGAGCTTCTAGAAAACTAAGTTTGATAGATTATTGTAATAAAATGAAAGGCAGTTGCTTTTGTATATATGCCCAATTTCAAGGCAATTATCAATATGTTTAAATGGTTGAACTACAAGAAATATGATCGATTGTTATTGACTACTTTATTTTTGTCAAGGTTTTTTTTGCACAACTTCTTTCGATTTAAAGTTAAAACATATAAGGTAAATTGGTTTATTTCAATTCTAAAAAAAATTACAAAATTTATGGTTTGAAAAGCAAGGTTGGCATTGTCAAATTGACATTTTCAACAACTTTTAATAAAAAATAATGCATTAAATTTCGACCAAAATAATTCTGCAGAACATTAATTTAATACATTAGACATTTTTCTTTTCTATGTTTGGAAAGTCCTGTCTGAATCCAATGTAGTAAGTTAACTCTGATTAAACTAAAAAGATATTTCTCACAAATGTGTGTCAAAACACTATTGAAATAAGGAGGGTGAATCCTTCCATAGAATCGTCATCTATTTCCATAGTGTTAAGCTAAGTACAGACGATTGTCAGATCTTACAATATTGTCAGATCTGTCAGTAAAAAAACTGTCCCAAATGTCTTACAATCGTCTGAACATACAATTTTGTCTGACAATATTGTCAGAAACGTCATTGTCAGACGACAATCTGACAAAAAATTGTCAGGTATCTTACAATCGTCTGAACACACAATTTTATCATTGTCAGACGATTAGGACATTGTCAGACTCATTGGTCATTGTCACATGTTTTCATTGAAAATATCTTACAATTGCTGACAATTTCTTCATTGTTCGAAATGTCAATGAGAGATAAGAGATAAAAAAAACATTTGTGTTGGAAATTTTTTCAGATATATTATTGTCCGAAAATTGTCAGACAAGAGCTGACAATCTAATTGTAAGACTTTTGGATGAAATCTACCAACCGTGTGAACGGACAATTTTTCATTGTAAGAAATATGTCAATTGTCAGCTAATTGTCAGCTATTGTCAGACCATTGACAGTTCTGACAATATTGTAAGATCTGACAATCGTCTGTACTTAGCTTTACTCATTGATTTCAATTGATTTTTACAACAACTGACAATTTAATCCTACATTGAACTGCGCTTCTGACTTTACTCGGGTTGAAAATAATAGTCGCGTTCCTTTACTTTGAAGTTCTTTAATTTTTTGATCAAAGTTACACAAAAGTCTTGGAGAGAAAATCACACAATTTCAAAGTAAAGGAGAGCACATAATATTGATTTTAAAGTAATTTGTTTGTTGATTTTCTAATTTTAATTTTCTAATATTTAAAATTCTTAACAAAGTGCTCATGTAATTAAGAGCTAATATACATGCGAACCGAACCATTCATGCATTTATGTATTTCATATATTCGATGAATAAATTTAGGTCACATACTAGTTTTTATGATTTTTTAAACATGTACACACCCCATCAAAAGTTGTTTCACACACACTTTACATACATAACACATACATATGTATGTAGATTGTAGATATATGTATGTACCTAAGCTAAGAGCAATTTCATTTTAAAACATCTGATGTACCCGGATAATCTGGTAAAATCCCGGATAATCTTTAAAGCCTAAATTGCACACCTCAAGAAACATGCTGTGTATAAACAGTGTAAATTATTGCATCATTTGCATATTTAAGTTGCAACATAACTTCTACCACTCTTAACTGCCTTTCATCTGTGGTTGACTTGTCCAAACAAATATGATTGCGTTTCCTCATCACTTTCACTTGGACATCCTAATTTGTCTGCTCAATTTCACGATTTGCTTACGTTTTTCCAAACACTTGTTATAGGATTTTATTTCTGAGTATTTTTTTTTTATTTTTATTTATATGTTAAGCAGGTGGTGAATTTTTTTTTTGTTTAGTCCTGGAGAGTCACATCTGAAAAAATATCACCTTCTTTAAGATGGTTCGTCTATCTACATTATATGCTAGCCTATAGCCGGCTACTTCTGAGGCAATGCGTGAACATCATCTATCAACGAGAGTACTCTAAGAGTCTAACAACTTTTATGTTAATTAAATTTGATTATATAAAATAAAATGTTTGTAATGGCCAATTTAAGTGACATAAAAATCTGTTTTTGCCAAACGATCGAATTTCACATTCATAGACATACATAAACTCAGCATCAGTATATGAGGCTGGGGCGCTGCTGCTGCTGCTGCTGCACTGGGGTCTGAGATCTGACCAGCATCAGCATCAGCGACGCGCGCTTCGTGTCCAAATGTATAGTGGAATGTCCAATTTTATGTTCATCGATATACATCATTTTGTTTGGATATAAAAGTGCATTTCAGGTAAATGGTAAAATACAAAATTTTATGCTTTTATGAAAGCCAAATGAGATCAATTGGGGCAAAAGGCTCACGACAGGGTACTCATGATGACGACTCTAATTATATTTTATTTACTGGTTGTGTTTTTTCATCTTTTTTTTTTTTTATTAAATATGCTTTGCTGGAATATTGCCGAGTTTATTTTATAACAAGACGGTCATTTAGCAAGGGAACATATTTTTAACAAAATGTAATATTTGTGTTCATTAATTTGTTTTAATTAAAGCTCCTGCTGGACGTCAGGAAATTGTTTTTGTTTTTTTTTACAGTTTTATTTTGAATGCAAGTATATTTTTTCTCTTTTTTAAAGACAAAAATGTTTGTAAATAAATCTTTAATATTCAAGAACAAATTATATAAAAAAAGAAATATTTAACCTTTCTAAACGTAACACTTTTTGCAGTTATTATACATTTCATTTCCTAAACTTAATTGCGATAAAATAAAACAAAAAATATGTAAATAAGTAAACACAGGTGTATAGTATATCTCTGTACTATAGAGATAATAAAAATCTACAAACCATAATGATTTAATAGATACATATAGTTCTTTCATAGCAAATTATTATTAATGCTACGATATACCGGAGATACAAATCGCACTAGATTCAACGCCCATTTTGATATCTTTTACGTTTTACCACACAGCAACGACACTACATTTGTATAAAAAAAACTCAATGTAGTGCAATTGCAACATCATTTGTATATAGAAGGCGAAGACCTTGAAAAGAACTCTTTGCACAGTGACTGGTGTTTTGAATTGTATAAAAAAGAAATACTATAAACAGATTGAAGTAAGATTTAGCTTGAGATCGCTTTAGCAGTAGTTTAGTTGAAAATAAATAAAAAATATATATACATAGAACAAAATAACCTTGCCTGAGGGGCATTTTAAGAAACAGGCGGTATAATTGTAATTGGGTTCAGTGTTAAATTAATATTTTTCTATATAGAATTTGTTTGTCTATATATACAATTCACTGGTAGAACTATCTATTGTATATTCTTACGTAATAAATATCTGTTATTATTTCATATTAAAGTATTGTTCTTTAATATTTTATAAATATGTATGTAATGTATATGAGGAATTAAAAAAAAAATATTACAAAAAACCTATGCCAACTTCATTTCCATAGAATGACATTAGAGAGTTTTAGTATGATTCTAGGTTAAAACAGGATTTTCCAAATTTTAAACGAGATCTTTTTAAAATTTTTAGTATCAACTTAACTCCAAATGTCACGTTAACAATAAATAAAAATGTGAAAACGGTATATTTGCTTGCTGTCACTTTTTTAGGCGTGTTCAGCTGAAGTTTATAAAAAAATGACTTAAATAGCTAAAAAATATTTAATACTAAGAAAATTTTTTTGAAGAGTATCATTCTAATACTTTAACGTTTATTTGGAACAAATTCAAAATGGCTGCTTCCGCTCATTGAGCGACACCAAAAGATCTTGCTGGTGGATTGACAGTTCTATCTCAAACTTTCCTTCTTTACTATGTTCTTCACTTAAAATATTTCTTTATGCCTTAAATATCAATCAATATCAATAGAAAATATTATATTATATATGTACATACATTGTACCTACATATACTTCATCTGACTTCCTGTAAACTTGTTGTTATTAAAATATGTGTATATATCCAAAACTTAGGGAATTGCCATAAGACATATTGAAAAATGTATTATAATCTCCTTCCTTTTGTCGTAACTGTCTTTTTTTTCTTCTTTTCATTAAGCCCATTATAATGGCAAAAGAAAGGCAACAAAAATAATGGACCACTTCTAACCATCAATCATCTCTTCGACACAAAGAGCTTGATGCTTTTATTTTTCTTTCAAATTTATTATACGTAGATAATCTAAACAACCACTTTCCATTGTGGTCGTTGTCTAAGCTAAAGAAACACTAATAATAAATACAACACTATATATGAATAATATAGAGACACAATATTATAAGCGTTTAAAAAGTCGCAAAATATATGTATGTATATACCTGACATTTTTATTGGCATCTTTTTGTTACGTTTCATCTTAAAGAGTGTCATCTGTGATTTTTGAACGCCCATCGCCCATAGCTGCACCTTTTAATACATTTATTTATTAATATAATATTTTATATATTATATATTTGAAGTCTGAATTGATGATGTTACCATGTTACTTTTTTTTTATTTATTCATGACATTATTTAAATTTTGTCTTAAAAATCAATTTAAGTTAGATTTTGAATTTATTACAAAGATAATATATGTGTTAATGGTGTTTCCGTTACATCTGATTATCTTTATATCAGATTTTTGTATTAAATTTATTTTTGCAGAAACTTAATGTTTCAGAGGCATTTTTTATAATAAATCTGGGTGGCTCTTATTTACCGGTGCGATGGAGATTATGCAAATGTACACCTACGTAAACTGATAAAAAATTACTTATGACAGAATTGTTACAACGAATCCAATAATTATGCATTTTGATTCAATAATAAATTGAAAAAAAAAAAATTCAGTAGGTAAAACAATATAAATTAGATGTTATAAATATGAAAAGAAATTATAATCCAGAATATTTTTTCTTTTACACTATAAAGTATCTATCGTGGGCGTAATTCGATTGGTATGGTAGTTATTTGAATTCCATCGAGTGTGTCATTCAAATACTTTATTTTATCCATCTTCGAATTCACCTGTTAGAGTGTTTTGATTGAGGTATTAGTTGGGATCAATTATCGACCAGCTACAGGCCATAAAACGGTAATAACATTCTGATTATTGTTCTGTATAAATCTATTCATATGAAATGTCAAAATTTACTGAGCCAAAATCATCTGTCAGCTGTCAAATTCACTATGAAAGGAAACATTGTTGCCAATTTAAAAATTGTATGCCTCTTTACTTTCGTATATGGTGTTTTCAAAAAGTGAAATTTGGAATGAATGAAAAGCTTTCAATCTATATACCTATTATCGTTTTAACAAAACATCAAACAAATTTGTTTATTTAGAATGAAACAGGCAAAGACATTTTGTCATTTCGCATCATAAAACTAAAAATTAAAAAAATTCCTTCATTTTTGTTTTTTGTTGTAAAAATTTAGAAAGTTTAACTTCAACACACACTTCAAATTAAAATCCGTTCCAGATTTTAATCAATCAAACATTCTTTAACAACTTTATCTATTAATTCAAATCAATGAAATTGAAAATAGAATTTTAAAACATTTACCTACTGTATAATGTCTATCAACACCACAAACATTTACGTTCAACTTTCAATTTATATTTATTGCTACTATGTATGTATATAATGCTGCGATAAACAAAAAAAATCCATTTTAAGCCTAGTTTTCTCTTTTTAAATGATTTCTATATTAACAAATTCATTTCTAGTTTATTGATACAAAAATGTTACTGATAAACAACATTGTAATATTTTTGCTGTGCATATTATCTATACTAAATGACAACATGATGGCAGGCAACTTTTCTTACAACTTTGAATTTTTAGTTTTAGCTCTCATTTAATGTCAAGGTAGATAGCTTGTTTCATTGCGATTATAGATTGATATGCAAAGATGTGTGAAAAATAAAATACGTTGACTGTAATTATCTTGAAATTAAAATTGACATTTAATATAAATGTTTTAAAGTTTTTAAGTCTTTTAAATATTTTATTGACTTAAATTAAAAAAAAAAATAAGGTAGGCATAACGTGTAACTTTGAGAGATACCATAGTATTTAACCATTTGATAAGAATGTCAATTCAATTTTACTAATGTCATTTTCCATTGGATACAAAGATCAATTTTGATGATTTTTGTAAATGTCAAATAAATTAATTGCGCTAAAAATGCGTAAAATTTGATCTCTGGTTTAATTTTTGCCAGCAGTAAGATGGTACGTGTAAAAAGTAAATACATCGAATTTTGACATTTTCCAATGGATTTCCCTTTAAAAATGGGTACCATTTGGATGTGTTCCTAAAGTCGGAACTACACTTATCTCGTGTAATGTTTAATGGAATTCACGTTTCTCATTTCTATCAGCTGATCAAGATCTCTCTGCTAGAATTCAAAAACACTTTTCATCTCCTTTTCATAAAATGATTAACTGCGATAAAAAATAATAAAGCAAGCGAGTCCAAAAAATATCTGCAGTCTCAGCTTTTTGACAACAAAATTGAGGGATCTCACTGGGGAACTACGTTCAGATTTCTGAGATTGCTAAGATCTCATTGATCCTGAGAAATCTGAACGGGCTTAATAATATTTGATGAAAATACTTTTTCTGTAAAAAACGCAGTATTAAAATATTTTTTCTTGTAAAAAAACGCAGTTTTAAAATTTCAATATTCAATTAATACAAATACATAAGTGATTTTTGTGCGTTCGTTTTTTGCAATTGTTAAAACTCTCCATGAATATTTTTCTTCTGCGTTTTCAACTTCGTTTCGTATCATCAGGATAAAAGGAAAAAATTTAAATAAGGATGTTTCTAAAAGTAAAGAAAATATTGAAATGTTTAATGAAAGATTAGTATAATCCGATTGCATAAGGTAATATAACTTGCCATGACCTTAAGTATAGAAAAAAAAACAATTTATTTCCACTCTTATATTGTTTTACCTCGAAAAATATTCTTTGGAAAAAAATATAATTTTATGTTCAATCCAAAACTAGTCTGAAACACGGTTTCTCGTTAAAAAAATAGTCATCCATCGAATTGTTTTAAAAAATCTACATTATACTTAACGTTATTGCATATACATACATATATAATTAATATCTCCAAAATTTGTAACGTATAATTTCGGTTCCAATTACGATTACGTTAGTTACAAAATCAAAAAGAATTAGGTATCCTCAAAATCCATATATGTACATATATTTATAAAAATAAAAATATTTGTCTGTTTGTTTCACTTAAAAGTTAATTACAACAAACACTCTTTGACAGTTTTTGTCAATGTCACTTAAAATAGACCACTTAGACTTGTCGCTTTTTGAATAACCCTTTAAAATTATTTATTTCAAATGCCTTGTTTTTTTGGTACTCAGATGATACCAAACCAAAGCACATAAAGTTTAATATGTTTTTAATAGTTCAATTTACAAAACAACTTATCATAACGACATTTCAAGGTCCAATATACGAAATACATAAACAATATAAAAGGGCTCTTCTTTTATTCAGATGAGTAGCATACCTTTATTATGTAAATTATTATGTCATTTTACACACAAGGTAATAATTAACCTATTCATCTTCAAAAAAAAAAAAAACGGGATCGTTGACATAATGTTTTTGTAATTATTATGTTAAGATGCTCAAAAAAGATCAACAAAAGATTTGAAGAACGCGCACAACTAAAATGTGTTAATGACATTGTTAGTCTGTCAAATAACTACTTCAGCTTATACAAAATGTCAATGAATGGATTAATATTCATGTTCACATTAGTATAGTATAATTAACAGATGACTTTCATCCAGTTCTGTTATTCGTGTGAAAAATAACAGCTTTAAACAAAAGACAGCTTTGACAGTTTGCAAGTTAATGTCATCGTTGGAATACAACGACCGCTGCTGTGTTGTGTTCAATTTTTATCTTCATTAGACACAAGACACAAATTTCGTGAAGGGAAAGTGCATCCCAATTAATTTCTAGCTGGTAGGTTGATGGTTGTCTCATGTCTGTGTCTTTTACCTTATCCACTGACAGCCAGCTGACAAACACGTTCTCTCTGTTACACTATACAATATACAACCATGTTCCTTTTCACTTTTTTTAATGTTTGTTGGAAATTGGATGTCTTATAAAAATGTGCCCTGAGTTTGAGTGCCACTGAAAGAAATCCTTCTCCTACGATCTGCTATAGAGTGTAGATAACATTATTACTATATACCGAAGTCAGCAGAGAAATTTATACACAACTTGCTGCCAGAAAATGTATGCAATTAATTCCCTTGGCCAAAAGTGAAAATTCACCAAATCACTAATTCAATCATTTGTGCAGGTGTTTGCAAAAAAAAGAAAATTGTCAACAAAGAGATTTTCACTGTTTCACTATGAAATTATTAACTTGCTTTAAGATAACAGAGGTTGTCAGTGTCATATAATTTTAACGAAAGTTCAATGGTGGCGATGTGACAATGATAACTACTGGTGCTATATTGTGTCAAAGGATCCGTTTTCTGAACATAACTTCTGTATTGTCACAATAATAATAAATAATATTATTTAATAAAAAAAAATATCTCAAATTCCAAGTCACAAACATATAGCCACCTTTCGAAATATGTCATTCGCTCCACCTACATGTCACTATAGGTTATCTTCGGAATTGTCACTTCTGATCAAGATCTCGGCTTGGCACACAAATTTCATTCGGAACATTATGATGAACCGGTGTGTGTTTCATCGGACCGTATCATATATGCATGAAAAACAAGTTGTTACGTTGACATTTCACCATTTTCACATTAATCAACGCTGCTTGCTCAAGCTCGCGGTTAGATTTTCACTCTTGAGAAATTCATGGGGTTCTCTTAATTGTTTTTATCGCCATCGTCGTCGTTGTCGTCAGGGTAATGAACTAATGTCACTATTTACTACAAGTGCGAGTGTTAAATTACCAAAACGCGTTGCTAAAAGTTTTTTTTTTTTCTAACACGTTTCGCAGCATGTCCCGCTAGATAGGCAGATGTAGTTTATACCTACTATACTAATAACTGATTTGTGTAAATTGAAAAATTAATTAAAATTAATTTTATTAGGAAGTATAGAGTTGCTGAACTTTACAACTGTTTTATATTTATGAGACAAAGTAATAATTAGATTTTATTAAAATATGTGATAATATTTTTTTTAGATATCATAATTGGTAATTTTGAGTTAATTTATTTACTTTAATATTTTGTAAATTAGGTGGAACTAAATTATAATTATGGTAATCTATAGTTTAAGAATATTATCTAACTGTCACCAGTAAACATGTCAAATAAAAATGACAAATAGCTATTAATATAATTTCTTCACAAACAGAACTTTTATGGCGGATGGTTGTTCTTGCAAAATGAGTTATTGAATAATTTTACAATTTAATGATCGACTTTAATAATGTTGACGTATGTAACTGCTGTTTGCTGTATCGTAAAGAACTTGCTATAGGATATCTGATTATATAGGTACTTAGAAAAAAAAAGTTTAAATGCAATTTTGAAAGGTAGAAAACAGTCAATACCGTTTATTTCAGCTGAGTTTAAATTAAAATATCAGTGGACTCAAATGTGTATTAAGGTGGAGATCGTAGTGTGGATCGTAGTGTGGTTTGTAGTGTAGAACATTCGAAACATAAACGCAAATTTAAAAACATTTGTTTTTTGTTCTATAATTGAACACGTCCACTTAAATCGAAACTTAACTTTTGCTGTCAGTTTTGACCACATAGTATTAAGCAAATTCCCTTTTGTTTACTCTCTTAAACTGCTCCGTTTAATTGCGGTTAGAGTGAGAATATTGGAGCAGCAGCGCTCCAATAGAAGAAAAAACGAAATTAAACACATCAAATCGGAAAAAAATCACCTTGCACCATTCCAACGGATTTTGTTTTGACGTTTCAAACGCTAAATGTTTCGAAAGGTGTGTTCGTTCAGCTCAACTCTGAATTGCAACAGTTTTTATCTAAAACTTGTTGTTTACCAAAAATGTATGGAAAATTTGTGTGTTTCCGCCAAAACCAATATTTTCACGAAAACCGTGTTCAAAGTTCAAAGTCAATTTTGAAAATTTGTTTGTTTATTTCTTAATTGACTGAAACTGTGTTCAACTTAAATAATTTTTGTGATCAATTGTAGAACATTTCTCGCGGAATTCTTAAAATATCTTGTTCTTAAAATATCTTGTTTCGACGTTTCAGCGAAGCCGTTTAACTAATTATAGTTGTTACTAAACAAAAACAAGCTGTTATTGCCGATTAAGTTTCTTGACATTTATGAATATTAATTTTTTATTAAATTGAGCAATTTGGGATCTGCCTGAAGCCAAACATACAATTAGAACATTTTTGTTGTTTTGCAAATTCAAATACTATTATTATTATTATCGGTTTACTGCTTATTGTTTCCTAGTTTTACAATTTAAAATTATTGTATACAAACAAACAAAAACAAATCTTAGGTACTATAATGTTCAAATATAAAATCTTCCTTGTGCAATATGTATCTTTTAAATTGAACATTTGTAAGTTTTATTCATTCAATTATCTAAAGCCAGCAGCAAATATTCACACTTTGGGCAATCTTTTCAATAGAGGAAGACCAGCTCCACAGGTATGCTGTTTATAAAAAAAAAACAATAAAAAATCACAAAAACGAGAAAACGTTTTCCACAATCATTGACTTTGCCAGGAGGTATATTTCGCAAAAAAAAATTAACAAAAATAAAAACAGTAATGCTGCACGATTATTGAATAAGCAGCCGCTTCGACGCCAATTCAGTGTTTTTTGTATAGCTATGTGATGATATGGAAGACTCAGCTGTCGATAGTAATACTATATAGTAACGTTTTGCTCCTTTATCGTATATTACATGCCATTTTGTCAAGAAATCTGTTTTCTGCTCATTTTTATTGATTCTATCATAATATAATCAAAAATGCGCCCAAAAAAATTAATTTTCTTTTCCAGTCCTTCAGTTTATTTGATCTGGCTACATTAAGCATTATAAAGGTTGCTTGCACTGAGAGAGATAAAGCTAATAACCCCTTAATTTTTTAAAATCTACAGTGAATATACCTACATAGTTATAACTTTTATTTAAGGTACGATTTGGCATCATTGATATATTTCATAGAAAACAATTTTTGAGACTTGAGACTAAAATATAAAAAGTTGTGTGCATCTCCATCAAGGTTATCGGATTTATTATCGACCGTAGCAACATATCCAATATTCGTCTAAAATCACCTACTGGCCTACCATCACAGTTGCTTATCATAAAACCCGTTTTTTTTATAAAAATGTAAAAAAAAAAATAATTTGCATTATGCAAGTTTTCTTAGAATTTGGAAAACGACAGCACTGATGATAATGACAGATAGTACCCTCAAGACACAGCGTCACCATCAAGTTTACTACTTCTTTTTACTCCATCGAAGACTGAAGAAGCTTCTTTCTTTGTTTTGGTTACGTTTTAAACACAACTATATGAGTGAGTGGCACACGCTACTGGGTGCTGATCTGTTCGATGTTGCGGGCTTACAAAAAGTTAAGATTCAGATAGAAAACTATAGTTCGATGTGCTGTGCCTACCGAGTTAAGTTCATGAGCACTTCCCAGCGTATGGCAAGCTTCTAGGTTTAATGATAAATCAAGTTTTTTTTTATTCGTTGCAAAATTATGAGCCTCAACATCACTACAACCCTGAAGACTTCTTTATAAAAATAAAAAAAGAAGTGCATAGCGAATTCGCTTTACGCGTGCGATTTGGTGAGAAGATACATTTTGAAAGATGCAATGGCAGTTGTTGGTTTTATTTTGTTTCTATGGAATCGTTTGAATTATATTTGCATTTTTGATTAGGACATCTTTTATGATTTTTTTTCAATAGATCGTATATACGAATTACAAACTGGTTGTTTGTTTATTCAATAAAAAAAACACGACAGAAAAAGAAAAGAAACCAGGACCAGTAGTGTGAGTAAATATATACATACATATGTATGAAGATATAAATTGTGTCAGGAAGGTAGTCGACCAAAAGATAGTTGGATTGAGGTTTACTTCGTTTGTTTTTATTTACGCACTATAGTCACGGACACGGCATGTACTACC
Source organism: Epistrophe eligans (assembly GCA_951394125.1). Lineage (NCBI taxonomy): Eukaryota > Metazoa > Arthropoda > Insecta > Diptera > Syrphidae > Epistrophe > Epistrophe eligans. The sequence continues at coordinate 93,719,905 of OX596030.1, read as the reverse complement.
TACTTATATTGAAGCTTTGATTTGTCAATGAATTTTCGATTTTATTGAACCAAAAAGAAAAGTGATCCAGCGCTGAGTGAGATTTTGATTATTTTTTATGATGTTTGCTTCAGTTGATTTCCTCCCACTATTTTTTTTTTTTATTGATAAATTATTTAATTGTTCATTTGACAACTCTAAGGAAAAATATAAATCTGTTAAAATGTTAACTGAGCAAAAGCATTTTTAATTTATTAGGTTTTTTTTTAAAGAAAAGCTTCAAAAGTATCAAAGTATCATAAAGTTTGACCTCTTAATGCAAATTCATTAACTTATTAAAATTCATTCCCTTCTATTATTTTTGTTTCTTATTTATTTTCGCTTAAATTTAATCTTATTATGTTCTTAATTAGTTGAATGGTTCTTAAGAAGAAGTACAACGACTTCCAGGAACTTCCTTTTAAATAAATTTATTGCTTTTCATTTAATTAAATGTATTATGTGATAATTATCTGGTTTGTTTTTAATCAGAATGAACATTTTTTTTATAATTAAAAAAATATATATTTCTTGAACATTCTTTATTCTTTCTTTATAACAAAAAAAAAAAAACTCTTTGAAAGTGATAATCGATAAAATTAAAAGTGGTTTCCTATATATTCATATAATGAGAAAATTTTTTGATTTTTTTATTCGAAAAATAACCAAAATATAAAACAAGCTTTTGTTGAATATTTATAAGAAATTTATAACTAACCTATGACAATGCGTTTCTATTTGGAATAATAATGTCGAAACTAGTTTTTATATTTGTGATAGATCATTTTGCATGGGTTGTTGTTATTAATTTAAATTGACATAAGCCCACCACAGTTGTATACAAAGTGTTATAAAAATAATTTTGTAATGTACCTGCCTAATGTTTTTTTTTTAATAAACATTTATAGACCATTTTTTTAATAATATTTTCTTCAAATAAAATTTCCAGCTGATGTGCATTTATTTTCTTCCAATATCATATATTTTTATTTATATATGTATGTATCTGTGAGAAAACCTCTGAATCGCACTTTAAAATGTTTACACTGTTCAGATGAAGGAAGGATGAAATCACTAACCACATGCTTTAAACAACTCTAGCTTATCTGACTTCCAATGTGTAGTTTTCCTCAATTGTTTTAAAGATTCTTGATCTTGGTAAAATTGAAATATGTAGGTAGGTACTTTAAATCTCCAGTAACAAAAATCTCGTTTTCTCATTAAGTATTGTTAAAAATGTGGCTGAGGGCTACGACAACTTAGATTAGATTCGTTGAACTAACGATTTCATCAAATGGCAACTCTCTAAGCCTATTTTTTACTTTTAAATACAAAAATTCTTATTTTCACAAATAGTGTTGAATATTATAGAAAAGTCGTCAATTTTAAATTAAAACCTTGTGTTAATAGAAAACACCATAAATGCACAAAAATTAAACATAAGAGATAAAAAAAAAAATCAAGAAATTACATAAATCTTATAGCTTATAGCTAGCTCATCAGAGTATCACACCAATGAATATCCGATCCATAGTCAATAGCATTAAATTAAAAAGTAGTATAGGCATAGCACATTAAAACAAAATAATAACAGAAAAAGTTTCACATAAATTTACGTCACTTATAATTTTTTATAAGGCGCTCACAATTAGCTTTTTGTTGATCATCCGTTATGGTTAAATATTTTAACTCACGCACGCGGACCAAGTTGATCAAAAACGGTGTCAATTATAAGTTGAGCTATGCTTCTTGGCAATTCATAGATCGTTTAACAAACTTTATTGGGTAGATCATCTTTCTGGTTGAAATGATGCTCCAATGTGCCCATCAGTGCCCACACATCATCTTCATTCGACTTATTGGTTAATAACTTCAACCTCAAAAATGGTACTCTGGTGTATACTATACCTAACAAAACTGCAAAGCGTGCACCATTCAAAATGATAATAATGTTGGCGGATGGCTTGAGGTATGTGGTGTGTATATAGTTTGTTGCAGGTCCAAATAGTAAGTTGGTAGTTTGGTTGGTCATTGGTTTAGAAAAATAGTGATTAAAAAAAGTGTTGAAGAATAATAGGTGCGCCATCAGGGGCGCCTGACTGGTGTCATTTACTGGCAGACTACGCTTAGACCGTATATGCTCAGAATATGTAATCATTTCTTAGGCTTCGAGTATACCATTTTGAGCAAAAAGAAAAACAAAATGCAACGGTTTTTTGTTTTATTATTTGTTTTTTTTTTTTTCAAAGTATAATTCCTTCTGAAGTGTGCATTAATGTTTTGTTTGGATTTTTATTGCGTAAATCTTGACATTTAACAATGTGCTATTCGAGGCTTATGTAGAAGAGTAGAAAATATGGTTTATCGTGGAAGCGATAACTTATCAATGAAGTTGTTTTTTTTTTTTTTGGAAAACAAACCAATTAGATACGGGAGTTGAATTGATAATTTTATTGGCACACGCGTGCTACACACGTGGGATTTGCTGCAAGCAAAATGATTTGTTGTTTTGTTTTAAGCTTTCTAAATTAGTGAAACTTAAGTAAAAAATTATAGTGATGATAAAATATATTCGTTAATTGCTTCTAAAGATTTTATTTATATTTATTTTGTTTCTTTCTTTACAGGTAAGTCGGATTCTAGATACCATACTGTTCTGATTATCTAATTTTAATGAAGATTAATTTCGATGGTAAGTTAAGATGATGGTTAGACCGCGAAAAAAATCTCTTATTGAAGAGTTAATTTTATGATTATATATGTCTGAAAAAAAAAGATATATCTGCCTACCGTACATTACGTTTAAAATCTTTCTTAAAAGATTTACCTGTGAAATCTTGAAAGCAACTATGGAATATTATTTATATCAAATACATTTCATAGATATAATCCGTCTTCATATTTTTTAGCAAAAGAATTTATATAAATGTTGCTAGAAGTAAGATATCTTAGTCAAATTATTAGGAAAATAAAGTTAAGATTTTTATGAGAATTTTGGACTAAAAAAAAGTTTTACGATAAAACTTTCGTTTAATACATCTTTATGTCATTATGTGTAGATATTAAGGTAACGAAAAAATAAATATTCTTATGCCCGATTAACACAAATTTAAGTAATACTTTTTTAACCTTCATCAGAAAAGTATTAAAAACTAGAATCTTTGTTCGACAGCACTGGATGTCTGGATATGTGTGGTTTGTGTGTGCGGGAAAGGCTAAGAATGCTAGATTCAGTTTGCTTAAAGCCCGAATTTCATATTTTATTTTAACTGCTTGCTAGGTTCTGTTATATAAAAGAAGACAAACTAAATTTTCGGATGAACAAAAATTAAGAAAACAATGTCTGAAATGTAGGAAAAAGGTCGTAAAAAGCATATAAAATAGTGCTCCGTATTTAGTTCTAATTTGAACGCTGAAAGCTCTGGCTCTTACCTTAATAGAGAGCCAATTAACTTGTAAGAACAGTTTTCTGTTAATTGGAAATTGCCAAATAGTTTTATTTTCTATGAATCCCCTTGTTAGTGATAGCACAAACGATTTTGTGAGACGAAAATTCTTTTTCGTGCAGCTAAAAATGTTCTGAAAGATCTCGATACACAGATCCAATGAGCTGAGACATCACTCCCGAAAAAAACGAATCTTCTTTCATGCCTTCCTGCTTTCCTTCTTTCTTCCTTCTTTCTTTTCTTTATTCCTTATTTCCTTCTTTCCTTCTTTCCTTCTTTCCTTCTTTCCTTCTTTCCTTCTTTCCTTCTTTCCTTCTTTCCTTCTTTCCTTCTTTCCTTCTTTCCTTCTTTCCTTCTTTCCTTCTTTCCTTCTTTCCTTCTTTCCTTCTTTCCTTCTTTCCTTCTTTCCTTCTTTCCTTCTCTCCTTCTTTCCCTGTTTCCTTCTTTCCTTCTTTCCTTCTCTCCTTCTTTCCTTCTTTCCTTCTTTCCTTCTTTCCTTCTTTCCTTCTTTCCTTCTTTCCTTCTTTCCTTCTTTCCTTCTTTCCTTCTTTCCTTCTTTCCTTCTTTCCTTCTTTCCTTCTTTCCTTCTTTCCTTCTTTCCTTCTTTCTTCTTTCCTTCTTTCCTTCTTTCCTTCTTTCCTTCTTTCCTTCTTTCCTTCTTTCCTTCTTTCCTTCTTTCCTTCTTTCCTTCTTTCCTTCTTTCCTTCTTTCCTTCTTTCCTTCTTTCCTTCTTTCCTTCTTTCCTTCTTTCCTTCTTTCCTTCTTTCCTTCTTTCCTTCTTTCCTTATTTCCTTTTTTCCATCTTCTAAAAAAATCGGACGTTCCTTCTCCAATTCTCCTATTTATCAACAAACAATATTTTTAAAGAAAGCGCATGATTTTTCAAAAGAATTGATAGAGTTTGACATAAAAACTCTCTTAAAATATTGATTTTGGCACATGCATTGTCCAATGGGGAATCAAAAAAGCATAATTTCCTTCCCTCGAAAACCATCGCAATACAGTTTCTCCTTATTTTACCGATATTTCTATAAATTTTCTTTTAAAGTAACTTAGACAAGACCAGAGTAATACTCGAACTTCTTGGAAAGCTATTAAATTTACTCTTGGAGACCAATTTCGGGCGTAAGTACAGCGATTCGTTAATCCACAAATGAGGTATTTTTTGACACATCGTTATCTTCGTCGTTCGTTATTTTACACATCGTTATTTTGTACATAGTTATCGTTAAATTTATTAGTGTACAACTTATAAATAATTTGTAATTAAAAAACTAATATTAATTTCTGTTGCGTTCAAGTGATTATGATGTTTTTTTTTTATCCCAAGATACTTAAGATGTATAATGTACAAACATTTATGTTATGTATCTTATCGATAGGCCTATTTATTTACGTGGAAAGAGTTCGTTTTTTGTATGGTAATTTAAATGTTAATATAATACCTACCTTAAACGTAACAAAAAGATCACGCATTGTATTTATTATTCATGTTTCTTCTTCAATCTTATCAATAAACTAAAATATTTCGTTGTTTTAAAATAAACGAAAATGTATTTTAAACGGCGGCGGCGGTGTCGTAATTTGAATTTACAATTAAATAAGAAGTATAATTAAATAATCATTCGATACTGTGGGATAAAATTATTTTTTAAATATCATTACCATAACCTCACATTTTAAGTATACTGCAGTGTTTGAATATTATATATATATACATAGATTTTTAAATTCGATGACACAGATAATTAATTAAATTTTAAAAAGTTGTAGTTATTTGAAACAAATATTTGATATTGACCCCAAATTTGTAACAGGTCATCGCCCATTGAAAAACAAACATCATAAATAAAAACAAATAACCTAAAGACCAACCTAATAACCTGAATCTTTATTAAAAAGACATAACCGGCATAGTGCACACACAGATGATCGATATTTATTTATTTGTGATGTTATAGGTATTTCTGATGAAAATGCGTGTTATTACATAATTGTGTCCGCGTTTACATAAATTAGATTAAAAAATTAAAATATCACGCTCGCTTTGTTAACTATATACACGAGTATACATATATGTATGATATTATGTCATGAGTGATATATGGAAATGAATCGCTTGGAATAATGTCAAACAAAATATAAATATACAAAGTTTTTCCGACAAAACGTTTTCACTTTCACTCGTGAATGACTTTACCTACATACATACATACATATATAGTTTACACAGCACGTGTTGCATAAATCAATCAATTAAAAATAATTTTAATCGTTATCCCCATTACGCTTCAATTCGTCATTAAAATGATCACTAAATTAGCATAGAAATATGATTTATACGAGAATGTGTATAGCTAGCTGATTGAAATAACTTGTTGTCCGAGAGTTCGAACGCGAATGGCAAACGCAAAGCATAACGAGTGAGTGAGTTGAGTGAATATGTAGATATATAGCTCTTCTGTCAGAAACGTAAGTTATGCAAAGGAAGTGATGCTTGTTAGATGAAAACAGTATTGAGAGTCATGAGAGGTATTAAATAGAATAATTGCATGGCTAGCATGAATAAATAACATTTAACGTAACGACCTAAAACAAAACAAAAATATGCTAATAATAATAAATACATACATATGAAGCCGAGTAGTAGTATAGAGCTACTTAAACAGAAAATAGCCTGTATATATGCTTAAATCACGAATTGCAATAGAGCTGCTGAGCAGAGCACAAGCATATCCCGTGCCACTAAGATTAATGGCTGATGGGTGAATGTGCAGTATTGTGATGGGAGAATTCCAAATCTGATTAGTTTATTATTTTATCTCGAATGAAGTTTGGCAGCTAACATTGTTCAAGCGACAGATTTATATTAAAGTGAGTTCAAAGACTATATATGTAATTTTAGTAAATGTAACGTAGTGTAGGTGTGAACCGCAGAAGAAGAAAAAAAGCCAAACAGCCTAATTTCTTTTTGTCAAACGCGGCCTTAATTCAAATCGTCTGATTTATTACACTTTTTCCGAATTTTTGTTTTTGTTTTATTTTCCAAAAATTGGGAGTTAGTTTATTTGGGACTTAGTTCATAATGAACTTAATCCCATTATTGGGACTAAGTTCTTTTTCGTTTTGAGACTAAGTTCATTTACCTACCGATTTAGTTCTTAAAAAATTAATGCTAGGTCAGATATAGCAATTCCCAATTTTTGAGTTAGTTACTCATAGGCCTTTAATATTACGTCAACTTGACGGTGTATTGGTGAAGTTATAAACCACGGAGAGCTCGATGTCGACAATTATAAGTCTCTCCATGATTACATCTTTATGGGATTCTTCATAAAATTTAAGGTTTGGCTAATAGAGACAACGAAAACATTTTTATTTAAGAAACTAACACTTGTTACTTGCTTAATGGAGCACTTAAAATTTAAACAGCATTTCTATTAAAATTGGCTTCAACCATTATCTGTGTTCATCTCATTTAACTTTACCATTCATTCTACCTTTATTATATCTTTCAAATGTGAATAAATTAATAGGTAGGTAAGTACCTAACTTTTTACTTTCATCAATGTATTCATCAATCAATCAATAACGATGAAGTATATCAACTTGAATTCACTTGTTCATTGAAATAAGTGCCTAAGTTGTGATCTAATAAACAACACTTAATGAAACTTTCGCAAATCGTTTATGAACTGTTTTGCTTATATTTTATATGCTTTCGACATATTAATGCCACCGGAGATATTCTATCATCGTATAATCCACTCTCTTGACAGACTCATTAAGTTCAGTCTTGCAGTACTTTTTTGTGTGTCAAAAAATATATACGAACTGCCCCGTCAAAAGATAAACAGCCACTGCAATTGACAACAGCTTTGACTATGTAATAGTTTTTCCCACAGTTCCATACACAGTGTTGTTATACTGGAGGACGAAACTAGTTCAAGAAAAATAAAAAAAAAAAATAATAAAAATCCATAAAAAATCCAAATCCCCAAAGTGAATGTCCAATTATAGAGCAGAAAACAACCCCAAATCAGCAATTATCTTTTTTGCAGTAAAACATCAACAACAACAAAAAATCAATAATCCACATAAATATGTATGTATATATATGTAAGTAAGTTAATTCCGATATTGTCAATGTAAATAAAAGTATATCTTGAATCCGTAAATCTGACTGAATCCGATGTTTATTGTTTGTTGTGCAGCAAAAGCATGCAGCAACAGCCTCCGAGGCATTTTAACTAATTTTGCCAACCTTTCAAACCACTTTTCTCTATCAAGTTTACGAAAATGGCTTAACAAAAAAAAAAAACAAAAAAAAAAACATTCATAGCTTGTTTCATATTATAGTTTGTTAATTATTCGACGACTACGACGATGACGATGACGACGCACTTACTGTGTGTAGGTTTGGTAGTGCGAATAAACGCATAGCGTACGGGCATCGCCAGCTCTAAATTTTCAATTTTTTTCTATTGGCGGTGACCAGTTGATTTGTTGAATATTTTTCTATTTTTCTTTAAACAAAAATAAAATTGTTTTAAACCAATCATAAATATTTAGCTTCAACATAAATTACCTGGTTTTACTAAGCCTTTCCAAAAAAGTTCCCAATGAAGCATAATTTTTTATGTTGCACTTAATTATTTATGATTCGTTTTGGAAAACGGTTCTCTATCTTACAGACGAGTACTTTAAAGAACAGCAGTTTGTTAGCTTAGCATCATTACATGTTGTAAACAAATAAAATTGAGTGGACGCGACAGCTCGTGTAGAACTAGGGCCTAGTAACTTACAATTCTCAACCATTCTTGGGTGCGCGTTATTGGCAGGAATAGAGGGGACCTACAATTTTCTGCCGAATCCAAAAGACTACGGTGAGAAACACTTTTTTATGACAAGAGATACTCTTGGAAGATTTGTCAATTTCTCGCAAAAAGAAAACATTTCTGTTTTTAGGCTGGGAATCGAACCCAAGACCTTCGGCGTAATAGTGCTACGCTTTAACCATACCCTTACGCCACGGGCTACTACTCATCATAAGAAAAAAATATTGAAGGATTTTAAATTTTTTTTTTTAGCCTGGTAACACTACTTCAAAGAACTACCTTTAGGTGTTTTCTTGTTTTCAACACAGCGCCCAAGTGTTGAGCTCGGAGGAGTTAACAATCGCCGCCGCCTTAAACTCTTGTAATGTGCAACCTGATTTGGTTTTGGCTCTTTTAGGATTAATGGCTGGAGCCTTAGGGGCATTTGGGACTGTCAATCATTTACTTAAAGCACGCAAAAGTTGCATAGACAAAACTTGTATATAAATATAAGGCTATACAAAATGCAGCTGGAAGCAAATTTGGTTTTGTGGGTCAAGACGGGCGTTTGCCACTCAAAACCAAGCATATTATTAGCCATGATGGGTGTTATGGTCTGGTTCTGATCTGGTCCAGATGTTGTATTTATATATATCACTGTTTGCCAAACAGGTACTGATTAGTCAAGGCGTTTAAGTGTTGGCAACGTTACCTCAACCACACTGTCAATCAGAATCAGTGTCAGCAATGATTAATTTTTATAAAGCAACGGAAGCGCGTGTCTACTAGTAATCCATCTATAAATATATATATATATATATTCAGGTGCTGGCCACAATTATTGTTTTATTATTATTTCAACTAAATTTCTGCCATTCACTTCTACTTTCAAAAACCAAAACTTAAATTACCAAACCCGGACAAGAATTCATCTCAACTTTAGATGGAATCGAAATGAAAAAAAACCTTCAAGTTTCCTTCTAGCAATATTAGCAATATAAAGATTAAAATGCCAATGGAGTTCCAAAACACCAAAAAGGTGATGAAGATGCGCCAAGTAGTATAAATGCACCATGCACGGTTGGTTTTAGCTATTAGTCAAAGATCAAGCCAACATATATATAATGATAAAGCTTTTACTATTCTTATACGAACAACAATTAGAGGTCTTAACTGGTTACTGGCAGAGTGGCAGCGAAAACAAAAAAAAGCAACCAGGTAAATCAGCTAAAGATTTATTATTGCAAAATAAACATATTTAAGATTAAGATTGTATGCTATTATAGACAAGAGGATGATGTATTAAAAAAAAAAATTAATTCAAAATAATGTGGTCATTAACTTTGAGGTCTCGATGGAATTATGAGTCGTGATAAGTAAATAGTATTTTACATATTATAAACATTACATGCGTTGAAGTGTTAAGTTGCTTAAACAAATGCAAAGCTTCTCTATTTCTTTTTTTGTTGAATGTAAAAGATTTCACATTCTTTATTATTAGTTGCTATTTAGACAAATTGAACAAAACGGAAATAGTGTCTTCATGCAGTTTGGAATTTTATTTATTATTTGAATATATGCATAGATTTTGCAATTTTAAATTGTGTTTATTCAGTAGTAAAGGTCGCTCTCATAAAAATTGATTTTTTTATCTGATGAGATGTCAGTCAGCTTAAATGTAATTTACTGGAGACTGACTTTTTACTCTAAGTATCTCTTCTTCACATCCGACGATTGATGTCCCATTAAATATAATTAGAATAATAAATCCATTATTTGAGTTTTATAAAAAAAAACTAATTAATTTTATAATTTTTAACACGTTAAATTGAGATATAAAAAAATACGGTTTCAATTTAAAAATGTAAGTAATACCTAATTTAATTTAATTTTGCAATTTATGCGCAAAAAATATTAATTTAAATAAATGATTTTTAATTTTTAAAAAAATGCAACAAAATGCAAGATCCGATTTCTTCACAGAATGACAGAGATTTTATACGTTAGTTAGCGATACCAGTCCTTAAGTAAGTACCGAATTCAACCCTCTTTCTACGAAATTGTCAGTTTGTTTTTAGAGAGGAGAGGAAATAGAGGTTGATTTATTGTATTTAAGCAAAAAAATCGACTTTAATTTAAAAACAAAAACATTCAATTCTTGAAAAATTGTTATTAGGGTCAGCTAAACAGGATTATAACTTGAATTTTAATGTGATTAAATTAAGAGATCAGGCTTCGTTTGTGTGCAAAAGTTTTTGCGATTTATCATAAAAAGATTTATGAATACAACAATATCTGTATTACACTCCGGTTCGGTTAAATTCAAAATATTTTTTTTCTTTAAATAAAAATGAAGTTTGCTACAGATTCAAGCAATTTACCAACACCACTACCGAAAAAAAAATTGGCAAAGGTTCTTATTACAATTAATAGTTCACATAAGCAAATGTCATAAGCCAAATAAAAGAAGCTTTCCAAGTCGTTATAAGTCACCTAAATGAAAGGAATCAAACATCACTTATTTTTCCTATTTCACCAAATGTTCACTTTACTCAAATAAGTTATATTATATGAAAGAATTCAGCTTGAAGTCAGATTTTAAAGTCAGCAGTCCAGAAGTGTATTCGGGAGATTTGGGATACGTACTTTTCGTTTAAGTATTTTTCGTTTCGGAAGTTATTTCATTTGGGAGGTATTTATTATATAATCCCATCCCGAAAAACTTCTACTTTTGGGTAGACAACATCTTCAATTTGTGAGTTTTTATTTGATGAATTTATTTTTAAAATAAATTTTAAAAAAATTGTATAATTCATACATTTCTAATAATTTGATTTTCGGAAGTCGTTTATAGATAAGCTCACTATTACCTCGAAACATTTTGGAAGCTTTTAATATGAGCTGAAGTTGGTAATGATTTGAAGAACCCAATAGAAATCTGTTTTAATGCGATTCAAACATTATATATTAGTTTTACATCAAGATTTCAACAAGAGTAAAAAATTAAATGAATCAAACAAAAGAGCTGAAGTACAAACTTTATATATTTTTTATTTTTTTAGTTTGTTTTAACCAAAAGCGAGCGGATTATGGGGAGAACTAACACAATTATCAATGATACAGAATTGAATACTTTTACTAAGAGTAATGTCATTTTAATACAAAAGAAAATTTCTCTTTCCCTTTATGTTACTTCTAATTTTGTCAAAGTATTTTTCATGAATTTTTCTTTGCCTACCCAAATGCTTTTATCAAAACAATATATACATATGTGTGTTAACTAAATGTCACCTTTTATATTAAATACGATTAAGTTCAGATAAGCTTCAACACAAAAGGAAGAAGGAAATTAATTTTGTAAACATAAAATAACTTTCTATAAAAAAAATTATAAATTTGAATTTAAAGCCATTAACCTTTAATCACCACAAACGATCATGTTAATCCAACTAACAAAACACTCCAAAGTGCAACAAACTGATCCGTCCATTAATGTCACCGTGAGAAAGCCTTATATTGCGATAGGTTTAAATAGAATTGTTTATTGAACCGCCACTTTATATTGAACTGTTGTTATAATATGCAGACCAAAGAATGCTTCAATTCAAACTAACATCGTCGTCGCGACGACGACGACGACGACGAATATAATGTTGCGTACGATTTTGCTCAAAAATACAGACAAATAAACAAAATGTTGCGTGGTTGCAAACATAATAATCCTACGCACATTTTAAACCTCATCATATATCTGCAGGGAAGTTTAAAAGCCATAGTTTTAACTCTTATAGTCGGTCTATTACATTATGGGCTACGATCAATAGAAAAAAACAAAAACAACCTATACCTCTCCTAAATCACGCATTTGATGCAATAAAACACTCGAGTGCCGACTTTAGCCCTGAATTGCTGGAATTGGATCTGAAAGAGCTTATATCTGTACATATAGTCAAGCAATAGCAATATACTTATATGCTTGGTTTGTTTTTGATTATTTTGGTTTTGGGGCGAACATCGCGTGCTTGCATCCAGAAGGCGCAACAACTTTACAACAACAAGTTATATGGACCACGACAAAATATTGACTGCTCTAGTTGTTGTTGAGCGTCGTGTAGTTTCAAATAACTACACGAAAATATTTCTATTTCAATTTTCTATAAGTGTGTGGCTTAATTGAGATGGAATAAAAATGTTTAACGGACATTGTGACAACGCAACAGGCGCAAATTACATATAACTTAAAAATACACACGCTCCAGTGGGTTTTGAATTCTAATGCAAAAAACAAAATTAATTCAATTGATTGGATTAAATGTTGTGTGACCAAAGATTCAATAGAAATAAATATATAAATCTTTGAATTTTAAAATAAATTTTTTTTTAATTCCTTGATGTCACTTGATTGTAATGATAGCCAAGACTCTCTTGGAATACTTAAAAAAAAAAAACACACAGAGTGGAAGATTATCCTATTTTCGAAGTGAAACCCAATTTAACTTCTGAAACATGCTTTCAGTCAATTTAGATCACGAAGAATTTTGTGTGTTAACTGAATAGATATTTCTGACAGATTCGCGCTTCTGATACTATCAAAATATAGAGGGTGACACCTCTTCCATAGTGCCCTCTCTATTTCGATAGTGAAAGCTAATTTTCATTGTGTGGTACTTGGGTTTCGATAGATTTTTGACAACCTACTGAAATTTAAAGTTAATCCTACTCTGAAAAATTGATTTAAAATTAACTCAGGTTCAAGTTAAATTTACAGGATTAACTAACACTGGTTTAACTCAAACACAAAATGACCCAAAGATAGAATTAACCTTCTGTACACAAATTATAGGTAATATATTGCGCAGGTTGTCAAAGTTGGATGTGTCAGAAATTAAAAATGGCTGCTTTAAGTGCTCACATCATTAAAACAAAAAAGTTTTGAAATTTTCCTCGATTTTGACTTATGCGCAAGAAAAGACAAGAAAAAGCTCATTGGATCCATCATTTTCTTCGATTTTGACAGATGTGCAGAATGTGAACAAAAATAAAAACGCTTATGATATTACCTTTAATATACATTTGTGTGTGTACTATTGAACAACCCAAACCCCGAGGAATCTTTCGGAATTCCCAGCGCAACTCAGCTTTTTACATTATGCAATTCAAAAAACACCGTTTCGCCGAGGTTCATGTTATATTTTTTACAAGACCTTTTTAATTTCATAAATTTCTCCAAAAGACTCATAAACTTCAAAATTGTATTTTTCCTGGTCATTTTCAAATAAAAAATGACATTTATTTCGAGAAGCAGTGTCAAACCAAATCACATTAACGCATTTTTTTATCTTATCCAAATGTGTCCATTGTGTCCATATTCACTTCAATATTAATGCAATCAACCAGTTGTTGTTATAAATATATTTGTTATTACATTTAAATTATAAATAAAAAGGTTTAATTGATAGATTGGATAATTGACCTTCATTCTCATTATGACCACTTGAATGACAATTTGTGTTGTAAAATAACTATACTGGAACTATCACAAGTTAAAGTCGCGCCCATAGTTTTTTAGTTTGTTTTTTTTTGTTAATGAAAGTATTGTAATAGATTCAAGTTCACATTAATGAAACAAACAAAAAGTTGTCTTAACTCCTTAAGTAAAATTGGGGTCAATTTACTGACGTTTGAAGAGAAACGCCCTTTTATAGTTGATAAAGTTTACACAAACATGATCCATATTATGGAAGTTTTCGAATGAAACAACAACATTGAATCAAAGTTTTAATGATTTTATTTACATAAATCAACTGTGTATTATTATTTATTTTATAGACAGTTTTTTTTAGTATATAACTCGTGTTTACCTCCAAAACTGGGATGATCTAGCATTAAAAAAAACTGGTCCCTAAAGTGTTTTCTGATAACGACCTTTTTTAGTCCTTTACTTATTCTATTTGAAATAATCAGAATATTTTTCTCTAATCGTCTGAAACGTTGCTTGAATTTGTTATTTAAAGTTTAAAGATTGTAAAAAACCTAAAAACTAACGATTTTAGCACACAACAAATTTTATTAAATCAAACCGTTTAAATCAATCCTTCTATATATCTCAGAAACGAATAAAAGAAATAGTATTTCAATCACTAACCCGGTGGTTAAAAAAAATTCATAAAGTACAAGCCGTAGGTAAATTTTAATTAATAATACCTCAATTATTGTTGATCTTTTTTATAAACATATCTGTCACTTATGAAATTAATTGAGCAGTCTCTGTGTGTATTTAACGTCATGCCAGAAGCCAGATACTTCCAAAGAAAAAAAAAGCTACATAAGTTATTTCAGATTCTCTTTCGTTTAATTGTTATTTCTATTCAAAATGATCGACATTGAATTGAAAAAAAAAGAAAACAAATACTTACGTACATTATGTAGGTAAATTAAAATGAAACAAATTGAAAATCAAATTAAGATCTTATGTTTAATCAAAAAGTAGATGTCAGCTATGACTGTGAAGTACGATAAGCTTGCGGCACACGTATCAGTTTCAGTATACCATAATAAATAGAAATAGTACTTCCACAGTCCACCCATTCTAAATTATTATTGTGCGCATGCATAATGTGTGTTTCTTAATGCAAAGAATACTTAAGTCAGTTTTAAATCTCTGCATAGAAAAATATACAAGTATACTCGTATATACATAGTTAGTGTTTTCGATGAACATTGATTAGCCAATTAACAATCAATGAAATGCAAAAATCTACTTGATATTCATTCACAATTTAAAGAGTGATGTCATTCGGGAGTAGGTACCATATTGAGTGCATTTAAGTTGACGTAGATGTCAAATAAATTATTTCACATTAGTTACGGTAATTGGCATTGAATACTTTTATATATGAATATTGGTAATTGGTATTTTATATTTATTGTTAATATTGTTAATATTATAAATATTATTATTATATTTTTTACTTGCTCATAGGGATGGATATTTAAAATATTGTTTAAAAATAAAGTTTTAATTAAATTGATCATTACGAAGATGCCGTTCGTCGGTCAAATTTTAAGTATGTGTTTCTATAGAGGAGAAATGTGAAGATTTGTTTAAGCTTACGGGTAGCTGCCATACGAACTATTTCGATTTTTTCAAATTTTTTCAAAAACAGCTACAACGATTTTGATTAAATTTCGTATACATGTAATGTCTGAGGCAATTGAAATATTGAGTTTTGATAAAAAAAAATTAGTTTTTTTTTTAAATAATTAAAAAAAATATGGAATATTATATCAAAACATTTTTAAAAGGATTAAAAATCCAGAAAAATTAAAATCCCGAAAATCTAAAATCCAGAAAACCTAAAATCCCAAAGCCCAACATTCCGAAAAATTATATAAAATAAAAATCTGGGCTTTTGAGAGGTGCCATTAATAACTGTTTTTCTGAATTGGTTTGTACCTTAAGGTAGCTTATATACACCCATTTTATTTTACAAAATTTTCAACTGGCCTATGTAATGATGACGACGGGACATCATTACTAAGCGAGTTTAACAAAAATTAAAAAAATTCATATTATTACCCTTGAATTGTCTCAGATTATGCAATATTTTTTATGAAATATTAATTTCTATAAAAACTAACTTCAATTTTCCTTGTCATGAACCATATCGACTTTGAACTTGAACACTCTTTTCCGC
This sequence comes from Epistrophe eligans, assembly GCA_951394125.1. Lineage (NCBI taxonomy): Eukaryota > Metazoa > Arthropoda > Insecta > Diptera > Syrphidae > Epistrophe > Epistrophe eligans. Next base: position 93,703,927 of record OX596030.1, on the reverse strand, counting down.
TATTATATTCTTTAACTATATTTAGCATTCATCTGAAAAGCATTTGGCAGTAATGATATTCCATAAAAAGAATCCCTCATCACTTGTCACAATTACACTTCGTATACCTATAATTTGTATGGGTAAACTTTTTTTGGATCAACACGCACCATAAACATCATCATCCCATTGAAATATGTAAATTTTGTCTATCCTTCCTTACTACCTATGTATATATGTATATGATTATCCACCATCAATACCAAATCATAAACTTAATGTGATGTAGACTTTTCCTATGGAAACTTGACTTTTTTATCAGATCTTGTGGAGCAATTGTGCACAACTTTGGATTCCGAAAGGTCGGCCTTGGTTTGCCGGTAACGCCGTCTGTGCCACCGCACCGCCATACTATGGATCTTGAATTTAATAAGAGTGCCTGTGTTGCCGGGAATGATGATGGCGATTAAGTTGTTTTATGTAAATTTTGTGTCTGTTTAGTTTTATTTTTGCGCACCATACTCATCAGCAATGAACACAATAAGAAAAACGAAATATAAATAATCGGTTGCAGTAACAGAAAAAGAGGGTCAGCACCCTTGGTCTTGGCTTGAGGCATGGCACTGAAAATATATTTTTCGATATAAACTGATTTAGAAATGTATGAAACTAAGAGATTTATCACTATCGGAAATGAGATAATTATCACAAAGGCATCGAAGTTCGAAGATCATTTTCTGCATTTACTCTTACTCGTATGTATGTAGGCACGAATACGAACATAATTTCCAACAAAATTCCGACTTTGATTTTGTAATACTTTTCGCCAAACAACCCAGCTGTTTAATGGTTATACAAATTGGCAACAAATCATATCACAACTGCAACTTAATAAAATCTCATTTTCTTGATTAAAAATCTTGAAAAATTCAATTTCATTGCAAAATCTTTGTTTTTTTATATGTATTTAAATCAAACTATTGATTACTTGGCTTTATAGATTCAGATTGATAATAACAAATGCAAGGAATCGATTTATTATGCTTAAAGCTGTAGGCGATCATTAAGCCCAACCTTTTTTTTATTCAAATAATACAAGCAATACTTATGATTTATGAAAAAAAAAATATATAACTTAAACCTAATTGAAGTTTTATGAGCTTTTACGTCTGCATATAAGTAATTAAAAACCAAAATAAAAAAATTAGGTGAGAGATTTATGAATTTGTTTTTTTTTTTAATACGTTTATTGCAGTTTTTATTATTTGTGATTAAACTTAGCTTACAGCTTTAAATAAAAATCACTGATTTTTTTAAACTCGTTTTAAGATTAATAAAATAATAACGGATTTTATTGTTTTTTTTTTTTTTTTGTTTATTGGGTAATAAACCACTTTGATATTTTTGTCTGAAAATGCTTTTACAATTTAAATATGTGTGAATCAATGTTAGTAGTAAGAGAGGCGTTCGTAGAATTAATTCCAAAACATTTATTTCTTTTCACTGGTTTATTTTTTTGAACTGACTAATATTTCAACTAGAAATGAATAAAATGTTCATTGAACATATCCAAAAAGTTCACGAAATTGACAGATTACAGAGATGTCAGTAAGTATATAAGGGCATATTTAAAATACGTTTATGAATAATAAATATTTAGGCAGTGGCTAGCTGGGCAAAGGTCCAACAGTTTACTAAGGAAATCTCAATCAATTTCAAAATTTTAACAAAATTAAGCATACAATTAAAACCTTTACATATATAACTAAAAAATGTGTATATGGTATAGCTATGGATCAAATATATATATATTTGAAAGGTACATATATTAATTGTATATTATCGAAAATATTTCATTGTAATCTTACAAATAAAATGATTATACTGAGGAATTTTTATATATAGCAACAGAGAAAATTCTGCAATTTATTTTAAAAAAAAACTAATTAATTTTATTCCATAAAATACTTTTCCGGTTATTTTCAAGCTTTTTCTTAAGTGAATATTTATGATGGCGTGTTAATTAAGTCAAGTGTCATTTGATTACAACATTTTGTGTGTTAACTTTTACTTTTTATTATATATTATTTTTTTTTATTGTGCAAACAAATTTTAAAGTAATAAAAAATCAAAATAACATTTTAAACAAAATAAATAAATAAAAATAATAAATTATTTTTAACTTAAGGCAAATAAAAACTTATAAAACTTATTTCTAAAGAGGTGGCAATACTGTATATTGCTAAGATGTAATCCATGTCTTTTGTAACTATTGTTCATCGTCTTCAAAAATACCAAAGCTATTTTTTCTAACGAATAGAGATAAAAAGAAAACAAACGCTAGGGCCACATATGATATATGTAATTTACAAGCTCAAATGTGAAAGTGTGTTGTTAAAAGTTCACACTTTGTAAGAAAGAGTATATGATATATGTATTTAGATTAAATAATACTTTTTGAATGTAGTAGATTTTTCGTTAAGCAATTAATTGCTTATTAATAAATATTTTAATTTGTGAATTAATTTTTGGTCAACTTTGATTTGTGAATTAGAAGATAATTAGGTATTCCTTATTAATTAGGGTAATATACTCTTTTACTATATTTATTCAAGGTTCATATTTTTCAGTAAAATTTATGTTCTCTTGCTAATGTACCAGTACCTGTTCTATTTCAAAAAAAATCTTTCGTTTTAATTAACTGCATTTTGACTTTATATAAACTACAATGGAAAGTCATCATTAATCGCCTTATTCATCATTACACCAGAAACATTCGACCTAGTCGGGCATTTTATTTTAACTGCCACACTCTATAAAAGTGTGAATCGATATATTCATATCATTGATCTCTCATTTATCGATCGCTATTTCCATTGATCCATCAATGAATGCAAAAACAAAAAAAAAACAAAAACATACAATCCAACTTAAAACCTCTTATAAGTGTCCATAAAAAGATACTATCTCCATCCACCTTACTTACATTCAACACCACCACAACTTTCAAATGGGTCGGAGAAAAAAACAATCCGCATCTTACAATCTCTTTCTATAACTGTCGCGTCATCATCGTCGTTGCCGTAGTCGTATAGCCATCGCCATCGGTCGTCTTATTGAAAATGTTTTATTTAATCTGAATAAATTAATGTAATCCAGTTTTGAATTTCTGACTGTCTGACATATTACCAGGACCAGGCCAACCTCTAATCCTTAACTAAGAAGATCACTTGCATTCAAATGAAGTGCTTAATGCGCAAGCATTAATGCTTAACATTTGATACTATGGTGTAGCGAGAGCTATATAAGGTCTTCTTACTAATTGTAAAAGAAATAGTTTTATTAAGCGTTTCTTCAGTCAGCCTCAGCCCCACAACTTCCTTAAGACTGTATAATCCAATGGACCAGCGGACCGCACTATATCGCCCGCCACCAAACCTAATAGCTAACGAACTAAGACCCAATTTAAATCCGACACAAAAATTGTTGTGCGCTTGCTTGCGCACACCCCAATGATCTCGAGAATCTATGAAACGGGATGGACATGCGATGGTGTTGTCTGTCAATTCTGTGGCCTATCCTTGCTCTAAAGACACACTAGCAAATCTGGGGTTTCGCAAAAGTTGCGCTTTCTGTGTGATTGCTTGAAAATCTTTGCAGAAAGAAGATTTATGATCACAATAAATGCGCGCATGCGCAACTATCGTCATTGCACGACGACGATGCACGGCTAGGCTATACCACTGGGATTGTGAGGACATTCATGCAACTGTACGACAGTATATGCGTCTATAACCACCTTTCTTTAGAGTCCATTTCAGCTATATGATTGAGATTTTTCGAGGTAATTTTTCTTCGTCGAGTAGTAGCAACAGGAGGCAGTGGCTTGTCCAGACGACGTTGTCGTTGTCCTCCTGACCAAGTCCAATACAGCAGCCATATCTATATATTGCAGCGGCTACTGATCAACAAACCAACACACAAAAACGGTGACAGATCGATGCATGCTAATGAAGGAAAATGGCGTGGCAAGATTATATATGTTTGAAAGCAATTGAAATCTGGGTGATATAATTAAATTAAATTCAATGTATCTGCAAAACGGACAAGAAAATGCGTACTTACATATAATATATAAATATAGTGGTCTTTAAAATGCACATGTTCGGCAACAGTGTTAACGGTGGTGGTGGCGATCGATGGTGGCACAAATTGTGTTGTAGTTGTAGCCTGCGGATGAGCTAGGCGTATTGCGTTGCGTTGCGTATATACTGCTCATAGCACTAATAAAGGTGCCAATTTGCTAATTGTTGTAAGTATATATAATTATTTTGTATCAGACAAGTGGATTGTGGATTAAAATTGAATGGATTGGTAATAAGCAAATCATTATTCGTGTAATTATCTGATTGGGAGAATAAGTTGAAAATATGTGATTGCATTTTTTTATGTCACCTCGTTGTTAACAAAACTTTTTAATATGTGTAGAAAAAATAAAGAATGTGTTGCACTTATTTTTTAACGGGAATTTTTTTTTTACATAAAGAGGGATGCAATTTTAAAATGAAATATAAAACATGCAAATAATTTAAATGGTATTGACTTTTTGTTAAAAAAATAATTTTCTGCCATTAGTGTTTCAAAATGGGTAACTATGTATGGAATGTAGCGCAATCTGGAAGTCCAATTATTGAGCACCTGGTGCCTCGTATATATTGGCAATTACAATTTCCAAGCAGCGGCTTCATGGTGAAATAGCAAATTATAATGATCGCAAATAATTATCTGTCGGCTGTCAAATTTAATGTCACTAGAAACAGTGTTGCCAAATTAAAAATCAAATGTCTACAAAAACACCTTTCATTATAGGTAAGTGGCTTAGAATTTCATAGATTTTCTGTTGTAATATATAAACGTTGTCTAACTTTAGACAATCGTTTATAGACATTTTTAAGCATTATTTATAAGTTAGACGGTGGAATTATTTTAGACAACACCTGCAATAGCAGGAATTTTTCCAGAGATATGTAAATATCTTCTTTAAGAGCTGAAAAATAATTTAATTTTCCCCTTGTTGAGTAACCTAGCATTTGATTAGTTTACTGTCATACATATTTTTTTTTTCGTTTTAATGCAACAGGCCCCACACTCCCACAAGACTGCACTGCAATACAGTTTCAATAAGTAAATTTGGTCAGAGATGAGATGTCACATCTGTCACACAAAACAATTTAATTGCGTTATATACTATTATAACTATTATAAGTAGGTACTTATAAATTCAAATTTCTATATATGAATTCCAAACCACAAGTCAAGTTCATTGCGAAACGAATCTGTTTGTGGTTTTTAATTACCACTTTTGCCGAGCTTGAATTAATTTGCATCTCGTGTAACACTATCATATACTTTGAGTTGCATCAAATCAAATTTGTTGTCAATTTAGATGCTGCAGTACAAGATATGTTTGCTGTGTCAGTGTTGCGATAAATCAATTCATCGTTCATTTCGATTTCGCCATCAGACACCACAAATAAAATCTTTTTTTATTTTTTATTTTGGCCAAGCAGTGCGCAATGCTCATAAAATACCTATACCTATACCCTGGGTGTTAAATATGTAAAATAAATACTCGCATATATGTATATCTTAGGTACACCCCGTGTGTTTCTATTCTACTGCACTGCTTTTGCAATTTCACATGAAATTCAAAACTTAAACATTACTTGAACCTTATAGCATTTAAAATGCTCTTTCTAAATACATGAGGTATACAATTTTTTGCCACTCATACTTCGTAGCTGTGGCGGCAAATTCACACCAACTTTAAGGCGTTTATATATAAATAATCGTATAGTTTGAAATGGAAGGTACCGATATTATATTCAAAATGTTACCTCATTGTGGCAAACTGTGCGTTGAGATTTTAAGAATATACATTTCAGTTTTCAGATGACAAGAAATTCAATATATTTATGGAATGGCCGCCAGTATAGTTTAAATATAATGAAATCTATTATAAGAGTTGAGATTGCCATTAGATCTTCAAGATATTTATAAAATAAGAAAGCTTTTTCTTAGGTACTTGTATACTTAAATAAAGCCAAATTTAAATCACGCAATAGATCATCAGTTGAAATACACTTTAATACAAAGGTTATACCTATCTATACATTTTTTTAGGAAAAAAACTTAAGGAAGAGTCAAAGAGATTATGTAAATAAAGTGCATAATAAGATGCACACGCTTTGAGTGCAAGCAAGTGTCCCAACACTCACGACATGGAATATTTCATTTCCGCTGCCTTGGGAGGGAAACACTTTTTTTTAATGGATTTGTTTAATGGACCTTCCTGTCAATCAGGTAGTTGATGAGTCTACAACGTCACTAAGTCTCTGATTTCACTTCTTTGACATTTGTTTTTTTTTTTAGTGTGTTTATGTAAACTTTACGATATAATATTTACCTCCAAGGAGTTAGATAGTCGTATATTTTCTAAAAGATGGATAAATCAATGGAATTAAGGAAGTTTAGTTGAGTAGTCATTTTGTTGTGATAAATTTAATATTTCCGTAGAATAAATTTAATTTTAATCTACATAAAAAAAATTGTAAAAAAATACAACAACAATTATACATAATATCGAAGAAGAAAGAAAGTCTCAAATAAAATTGCAATAATCACACAAAAGTAGGTGATAAAAATAAATATACGTTCCAGATAAGATATAATAGTGAAAAATGATTAATTTCGATTTTTTTCATATTCATTTTTGGTAATCATCTAAAATGTTAAATTCTCAATGTAAAAAAATTCTCAAAAATTTTAAATTATAACGAGGAATTTTTACATACATGAAGAATGTTTTTTGTGCATATGGCCTTTTTTTAGTATTTAAAATATAACTCGAAAACTATAATAGCACAGTAGGAACATGTAGACATGTAGATTTTATCTGAGTTAAAACGAGAAGGATTTAGTTTATCTGTGGCACTAGATGCACCTTTCAGTAAAACGACTGTGTAAACAGGCACTAATGAATTTGTTGTCATTCTTGACAGTTCTGTTTGTCCATTTTATTGGCAAATTGTCATAAACTGTTATAAATGTATGGGATATTTTAAAATTTTCAATATGATTTCAGAAATAATTCCAATTTTTGCGCAGTTAAGCTAAGTGAAAACATATTATTAAAGGTTCTCTTTTGACAGCCTAGCTCTTTGGCATTGATCGCCATCTTGAATTTAAAGTTGTTTGTATGAAATTAAATAAGTTATAATTGTTCCTTAGGTACTCAAAGGTTTATTAGCTAGCTTACTAAAAGAGATTTCAGATTTTGGTTTGCAATCAATTATACCTTCCGATACAATAATTCGAACACCGTTTAAAAACAAACTAATATAATTGACATTTGAAATTGGCTATAATAAAATTGATTTGTGGAGTTCAATATTAAAAATTTCTTAAAGGCTTACAAATAGGTATACAGCTACTAGGCTCGCATTGAACTCATTTACCAATTAAAGAATTAGCTTAGAGCTTACTAAGCTCTATGGATCTAATTTTTTTTTTTTTAATTCGTGTGAACTCAAATTTATAAAACTGAACTATTTTCTTTTTAAGTTATTTAAAAGTTCTCTTGCTAGGAGAGTTATTTAAAAAAAAAATAATAATCACCAATATAATTGCACACGATTGAATTGAACTAATTTTTATATCTCGTTCGGCACTGGCAAATCCATCTTGTGGTTAATAGATTACCACGATGCCAAACTACCACGTTCTTCCTCAAGGACAAACAGCTGCAGTAAATTTTAGCCCAAAATAGCATAAAACTGCCCAAAACAACAAAGTGTTTCTCCATAAAATCATGATCTATACTGCGGTGCGGTTAGAAAAAAAAAATTGTCTTGTTTAGACGTTGCAGCAGACACAGAGACTGAATGTCTACGAGTGTTCAAATAAAACAGCGTGACCAGATTGCGGTTGAGGTGATCACTATTATATATCGAACTCTCAATGTAACCTAATTTGTTTTTATTTTAAGTCAGCTGCAGGGCAGGCAAGTATCTACAATCTACATATATATAATGTCAATTTTTAGAAACCATATTTACATCTTGGAATGTTGATGGTTGACTGAAAAAAAAAAAAAAAAACAATCCATTCTGTATTATAGGAGAGTAATAATCATACGTATCGTGTACGTAACAACAGGTGGTGTTAGGCTATAAATTTGAATTGTTTTCTTGTGGAGAATTTGATTAATTGGTTATAATTTTTGTGGTTTGGTTTATTGAATTTGCTTGAATGGCTTTCGGAAACATGTCCAAATATGAACGCATGTTTTGCCTCGAAGTGCGTGATTGCATGTAGATGTAATAATATCGACCGACGCACAGATATCGAATTATGTTTGACTTGACCTTTTTTTTAGAAAAAAAAAAATTAATCATACAAGATAATGATTTTTCAAAAAGCTTCCCCACTCTCCGAAAAAAAAAAAAAAAACATACAGCAATTATGTACCTACAATGTTTTAATTTGTTTAATATCATTTCATGTCCAGATGCAAACACTTAGGGTAGATACATGTACATAAGTTCATAATGGAGTAATGCCACTTGGATGGAAATATATGGGGTTATGTACTGTATTTTTCTTTTTCTTTTAAATTAATGTAGGATTAAAGAACTTACTACTTACAGGGGAATCACTTTAAACTTATGTTTACCTATTATCAAATCTCCTCACTTGTATTTTTTTTCAATTGCCGTTTGAAATTAAAAACCAAAACAAAAACAAGTTCACCTCCAGTTTGTTTCTTCAAACGAGCAAACAATTAACAAATAGTTGTTGTCGTCCTGAAATTTTCTATCAATTAAGTTTCGAAATGTCATTCCATTCGACTGACATTTTCACCAATCTTGACACACAACAATGTCCTCATTTAATTCCATTAACATCTGATTAAACCTCTGATCAAATTTGCGGTCATAAACATTACAAGTTAATATTGATATCTACACAACAACTGTGAGCCTGCAGGAAGAAAATAAGAGAGAACTGACGTTCGCGTCAGTGGTACCAAACTAACCACACTATGAATCGCACATGTTATGTCAATTAATAAAAACGTCAAAACGATAAACTCGAAAAAATAATGAACTTAACATGGTTCCAAAATGTTTTTTTTTTTTGAATAGGTATACAAATATATTCATATGCAGAAGCACAAATATATGCGTGGTCGTCAGCGAAGCTCCTGACGCGTGCATGCAATTTTCGACACGCACTGATAGCAAAGATTTGATTGGCTAGCAGATGCAGCAACAGCCGCCCAGCCAATAACCAGAAGCTAAATATGTAGATCAACAAATAAAACCATCACCTAATTTTTTTCCAAACACATTTCCTGCTCTGAAGAGCAAGTGCATGCATGCAATCCTTGTGCTCCTTGCGCACGTTAAATATTCTGTCAAATTGTTTGTGGCCTCAGGGCATGACACGTCTTAATCAATACTCTCTCCTTACGTTTCGGCCCCCGTCCTAGTTCCATTTCTAACGACGACGACGACGTGTTGTCCCCCTTTAAAAATTTATCGGCGGCAGTTAACTATTTGGCCGATTATTTTCGGACACCCGTCCCATCGTTCGGTGGCCTGAGTAGAGCTCATTAATTAAAAAAGCACCCTAATGCGATATGCAAATCGTCCAATAAATTAGATACGGCTCTCCGTTTGAGACGTCAATGCATCATGTCTTCCGGTATGGCAGCAGCGATATATTTCATCCCATAAGCGTTTAAAATTTATAGCAAATAGTGATTTTGATATATTCATCCACGATTCACATCTATTACAAACAAAAAATAATAATCCAAAAATCCCAAAATCTATGCGCATACGACTAAAAGACGAAGATGAAGTGCGGCAATCTTTATTGCCATGATACGATAGACGTTATGTGTCAGCCTTTAAGTAAATTAACAAAATTAATTGCAGAAACAAATCAATTGCAGAAACAAATCACTGCTGACAAGATGCAACTTCACAGAGAGTATACCGCGCGTTTGCGCACACAACAGAGTGATCCAGTTTTTTTTTTTTTCCTTCAGAAAGAAGACTGCCGTGATGGTGATGGTGATGCAGATGCAGATGCAGATGCAGAATCACAAAACATAATCTCAACCGGAAAATGCGGCGGCAGTCAACTGCGGCTATTAACTCATCAGCGATGGCTTTAACTTTAATTGAAGATCGGTGGAACTAAGTCCGCACGGCCGCGATGAATCGTGATAGGTATCCAGAAACTGCACTGACATATGAATATAGCCAGTTCTTTGACGCCACTAAAATAAGGTGCTCGTTTTGTCTTCAACCAGAGTTCTTTAAGGCAATGCGACGCAACGCAACGATTTGGTATAAGTAAGTATGGTAAGTTGCATCTGTTGACCAGTTGTTGTGTCGGCTTTGGATTTTCTGGCTGGTAAAACAGCTTTTATCAAATTAACATTTAAGAGTGCGGCACATATCTAATCAGTTGTGTTGTGGTGCTCCGTACTCAACCGGGCAACGTGTTTCGTAACAAGCGTCAAGTTCTAGACATCATGTCAGTTTGACATTTGCATGTTGAGAAATTTTTTGCTTCTTTATTTATTATTTCTGTATTAACCAACAAGTATTTTACTTTAAAGGGAATCTAGGTTGAAACCGCTAATCTTATTAAGAATTTAAAAACTAGGTGCCGGAGCGGAGTATGGTTTGGTAAATTATTTTTTTTTATTTACTTAAAACTTTCAGCGTCAAAATTGTTTGGGAATTTTCAAATTATAGACAACACGTGCAAGGCTGAACTCCTAACATAGCTTTTAATTTACTCCTTTAAACTTTCGGATTTTAAAAAGTGGTGACTTTTAACTTTAATCAATATACAATTATTGTTTTCAGAGTTGAATTAGAACTGAATTGTTCATGATCAAAATATCAACAAGTAAACTAGATCGCCTGTGAATTCTTTATGTTTGCACACTTGTAGGGTCGCAGTACTTCTGTTATAATCTTTTCTTTTGTATAATATTTTTGCTTATTCGAATATATAGAAAAAATCGTGCATAAAAAGGATACACATGCTTGTGTAGATTTTTAAAGAAAGTATTAAAACATTGTACACAATAGTTTAATATGCACTGCTTTCGCATAAATGTTTGGCTTTTTTATTTTTTTATTAAAAAAACGTTCTTTCCAATAGCGTTTCTGATTGATAAATAATCCAAAAGAATTCTCCTATCCAACACGCCATATGGAGTATTAAATCTAATTTAATTTTTCAATTTTAATGGCACATTCAATTTGTAACTGGTTCAATTTTTTTGTTGGTTCATTGGCAACTGGCAAGCAAAGCAGTGCAGCTGAATAACACACCACCACCGCTTAAAGTTGTCTAACAAAGTCTCTCACGGGGCGGTAAATCGATAGTTTATACTAAGTTGATGGCCCAGCTTTAAAAAAAAAAAAAAAAAAAAAACACTCAATTATATTGATTTGGATTTCTATTGACAGTGCACTTTTTTTCTCGTTCAGATAGCGCTAGGAGGAGGCTGTGGATGGTATAATTAATTGAAATTTATGAGATTTTATAATTATATTGGTATATAAGCTGTGGAAATTTTGAGATATGTATTTTTAAGTTAGGCCGTAAGTTTACAAACTGTCATTGCCTATAATCCTATTCGATGATATCTTGATTTGATGTTGACAAAATGTTATTAATTGTAAACAAAACTACGTTTTTTATTTTAAGGCAAAAAAATTGTAAGCTGTTATATAAAGTTGTGTTTACAATTCGGTAACAATTATTTCTAATGGAGTTGAGGTTTAAAAAAATTATGGTTAGGAAGGGTTAGTGAAGAACAGTTTTGATATTTTGGTTAAATTTGATCCATTTTTGACACATTTACTCACTGTATATCTTAACTCATTTCTATCATTTTTTTAATATTTTTTTTTTTCAAAAATATAATTTCTTTAATTTTATTTATTTATTGCTGATTATCCGTTTTTTTGTAGTCATTTTTACTTTCCATTATAGATAATATCATGGAAAGTAATGTATTAGTAAAAAAATCAGGTGTATCATTTTATTTACTCCATCCATTGATCATTGCCCAATTAAATTTCAAAACAAAAAAAACAGCTTCGTTCAATTCATCTACAGTTTCTCTATCTGGGCTAAAGGGAACCTTTAGTATCTACCTCAATTGGTCCAAAACAAAAACAAATTATTTACTTGAATTCTTTTGTTGGAGGCATATTGGAATACAAATTATAAAACATATTTTATTACACAACTCCTCGGTAGCGCCGGCCGCCGCCGCCGCCGCCGCCGCGCCGCCACTGCCGAGACAGTAGTCTGAGTTACCTATGTTTGTCCTGTCATGATATATATCAGACCAATCTTATATTCTAATACAATAAATTTAACATTTATATTAATTATCCAAAAGAAAGAAAGGCTGATTTCGGAATACGAGTCTGTCACAGCAACACAGCACCAATCACTCGAAAATCACATCACAGGACTTTTTGTGGACACCCAGACCCAACCAAACCACAAATTTATGGTTTATGTGGCGCAGCACTTAAGTTAGGAGACAACCGGTCAGTTCTCTCAACATCATACATATATGATCTGTCAGCAATGGTTAAATGAAAGAAATTATTGTCATGGCAGGGTCCAGCGGCACATAACGGTGTATTTGTCGTCGTTATATCTCTCCCTCGTCGTTGTCCAAAATCAGCTTAAGTGGTCCATGTGGGCATCGGATTTATGTTACGATCGTGTTTGGATAAAACGATTGCCATGCTTTTGTGGAAATGTTTTAGCTTCCTTTTGAGCGTCGTCGTCGATTGGCCGATCGGCAGCGGCAGCGCCCGAAGTACGTTCATATGCTCAAGTATACGCGTTTACTCCTTTTTGGCTGTTTCTATCTTTATCTAGATCTGCAATCTGTGTATCTTTGTATGAGATATGTATCTCATATCTATCTGTGCTACGTGCCATGGGAATAAAAATCTAAACACACAATTTTCAATGAATGAATATGGTCTGTTATGTAAGTACAAAAGAAGACAAAAAAAAAGTGCAGTCCGGCCTTAATTTGGAGTCGGTAAACCTCCATGAAGTCAATTCCTATCACAATCAATGAAAAAGTGCAAGTATAACAGTAACAAGTATTTATTTCTGAATAACTATTTATTCAGTTTACCCTTTTAAAGAAAATAGGATATTTTTGAAATTCATATCACACACGTAACATACCCCATGTCTCATTTCCACATAAAATAGGTTAATTCGTCTTAGATAGATAGATCTTTATTTTCGTATTTACAATTACATTCGGTAAGCTACCGCACAGTTTACATACAGAGATTTGATATACTACATATGATATCTTTCTACTGAATAATTATATTAATTTGTATTGAATTTAATTAAGGTTAAGATAATAATTTTGAAGGAAAATACAAACAAAACCTTCATTGCGAATCGAAAAGGGCAGGTACATTTGACTCGAATAAAATTAAAACTTCAAAACCATGGTTATGAAGAAGGTTAGTCAAAATGAAGTTAGTAAGAATAGTAATAAATAAGTATATTTAAATATATTAGTAGTTGGTTAGTAAATAACAATGATAAATAAATCAAATTAAATAAATTAACAAATAAATAAATAAATAAATACATTAATGAAAAAATAAATAAATAAATAAATAAATAAATAAATAAATAAATAAATAAATAAATAAATAAATAAATAAATAAATAAATACAAAAATAAATAAATACAAAAAAAATAATAAATAAATAAATAATGTACAAATATAAATAGATTAACAATTAAACAAATAAGTACAATGAATATGAATGAGTCAACAATAATGATAAATAAATATTTATATGAACAAACAAATAAATTAATAATTATTAAACAAAATTTAACTACTACATAGAAAATGGTTAAGGAATTAATTGATTAATAAGTTGATTGTCAGAGGCTTCGCAATTTTGTAAGAAAGTCCTAGTAAGTTTATTGATTCTAAAGGAAATCATTTCAACATTTGCCTTGTCATGTAGATCTAAGGTTGAATGGTATCGTGGGAGGTTTAACATAATTTTGAGTAGCTTGTTTTGTGACACTTGCAGTTTTTTAAGGTGACTTTTTGCACATTTTCCCCAAACCTGGCATCCATATAGAAGGATCGCTTGGAATACTACTTTTTGTATTATCATTTTATTATCTTTGCTAAGGCTTGACTTCCTGTTTATAAAAGGATATAATATATTTATAGCAATACTTACTTTTTGCAGAGTCTTAGCAATATGCTCCCTAAAAGTGAGTTTTTGATCTAAGTAAATACCGAGGTATTTCACACTTGAGTCCCATTTGACATTCACACCATTTACGTTAAGCTGATTGCTTGGAAGATAACAAGACTTTCGTTTTCTACTAAAAAAGATAGCTTGTAGTTTGTCAGCATTCAGCTTTATTTTCCATTTTGTATAATACTTGGTCATCAATTCGATTGCATTTTTTAAATTTGTCTCAATGTTAAGACTAAATTCATGCGATGAAAAGATGCCTGTATCATCAGCGAATATAGCTATTTGACAATTTGGTAATCTGGGAATATCAGATGTATAAATATTGTACAAAAAAGGACCTAGTACTGATCCTTGTGGGACACCTTGGTTGACGTGATAATAATTTGACGGACTGTTATTAACAAAAACACTAAAGTAACGGTTAGACAAAAAACTTTGAATTATTTTTACGAGATACATGGGAAATCTGAAACATACCATCTTGTGCACAATCCCATCATGCCACACTGAGTCGAATGCCTTTTCTATATCGAGTAGAATAAGACCAGTCGATTTGCCAAGAGATCGATTTTTTTTTACGTGTTCACAAACTCTTAAAACTTGATGGGAAGTGCTGTGAAGCGTTCTGAATCCAAATTGTTCGTTTGGAAATATCTTAAACTCATCAACGATGTGTAATATTTTACTTTTGAGAACTTTTTCTAGTACTTTACTTATACAACTTAGCAAACTTATTGGTCGGTAGCTAGTAGGGAGTTTGGTCGGCTTTCCAGGTTTAGGAATTGGTATAACCTTAGCATATTTCCAACTAATTGGAAAGTATTGTATTTTAAGACAAGCGTTAATCAAAAACGTAAGAAACTCAAGCCCTGATTTTGGCAGTTTTTTAAGATAAATATTTTTAATGTTATCTAGTCCGTCAGATTTTTTAGTTTTTAAGTTTGAAACAATATATTTTACATCTCCTCTAGTTATAAACTGGTCCCTAGGAGTTTCAATGATTTGTGAGTTTATTGTATTTAACGTTTGACTTACAAGGTTTTTAGTGGAATCATCACTAAGGTTTTGCGACACAGAATGATTTTTCAAAAATGTTGATGCAAAAACATTAGCTTTATCTGAATTTCGATATACTATGTCATCACCATTTTCAAGATTAGGTATTTGTCTGTTTTTATTTTTAATAATTTTGGCTATGTTCCAAAAGGGTTTAGCATTTTTTTCCAACTTACTTAGCTTGTCATTCCAGTTTCGATTTCGAAACTTACTTATTTCCTCCGCAATCTTTTTGTTGTATAATTTAATTTCAATGCGGTATTCGGGTAAGCGGTAACGTTGCCATTGCCTCTTAAGCGAATTCCTTATACGAATGTATTCTAAAATGTATTCCGGCATTTTAATAAAAAAAGGTTTTTTGGGTTTTTTTGGGACACATGACTGTACTGATTCTAGAATTTGGTTGGAGAAGACATCAACATGAACATCAACATCTTCTTTTGAACAAACTCTATCCAAATCAGTAGGAATTGTCCTAAATTTGGATCTAATTTCTGACTTAAAACGACTCCAATTAGCATTTTTCAAGTCCAAGTAGTATTGCTCCCTTGTTTCAGCCGATTCGTTCATTTTACAAAAAACAGGGATATGATCAGAATTTAATTCATTAACAGTTACAGGCTGTGTGAAAAACGAAGGGATATTTGTTATAAAAAGATCAAGGACGGAAGGTGAACCTCTCGACCCAGACGGAAAATAAGTTGGACTAAACGGAAACAACATAGAATATGGAAACAAACAAGACATACTAGCAAGAACATTACCCCACGAGTTCGCACGAATACATCCCCAATTTCTATGTCTACAATTGAGGTCACCTCCAATTATATAATTTTCGTTTCTAATAATTAATTTTCTTAAATCTCTTTTAAAATGCATTCTCTTTTCTTCAGAGGAATTTTTACCTGGAAAATACACACAAAACATTTTTATTGCTGTATGATTTCTTATCCTTATTTCCACACCAACATTCTCAATATATCGAGTCCTGACAATAGGCAAAAGAGAATGCTGAATAGACTTTTTTAATAAAATTGCTACACCTCCACCTCTTTGATCAATTCGATCTACGCGATGGCATGTATAATTTGGAGTAGAAAAAGATATATCTGAACTTAACCATGTTTCCGTTACAAAAGCTACATCAATTTCATTTTGATTCAAAAAATTTAAAAATTCCATATTTTTATTGCGAATGCCTTTGGCATTCCATGTTATAATATTTAAATTATAATCTAGCATTGTGTTTGTTATCATATTACTTGACATTAGAGTAGAGAAACTTAGTAGCTAACTGTGCGATAGCTTGAAATTGATCTTGTTTTGTTTTACATAAACTTAATTTAGAAATCATCTCCATTACAAGAGTATTTAATTCTTCCATTGAGAATAACTCACCACACGTGGATGACGCTGGTTTGTTCATAAGAGTTGCACTAGGTTGTGTATCCACCACAGGTGTTATCTTATCCCATGTACTTGGTATTGTGGGAACATAAACGTTGTTGTTGTGCACTTGTCGTCCATGCATACGTTGAGGTAAAGATGGGAAATCGTCCATTGACAGATGAGAAGTGTTGAACTTCTGTATGTTCTTCGGCTGAGCTTGAGCACGATGACTTGCTTTATTTGAAAGCTTCTCTCTCATTTCGAGATATCTCTTTCTTATTGCGCATGCGCTGTCAGTAGATTTATGCTTCTCGTTGCAGTTTGCACATTTGTGAACTTCAGTATTAGTACATTCTTCGGTCTTATGAGAAGCCGCGCATATAGAGCAGTATGTTTTTACATGACAATTTCTCTCGCCATGACCAAACAATTGGCAGTTTCTGCACTGGGTCAAACGATTTTTTTGTTTCCGTTGATATGCCCAGTTAATTTGAGTGTGAAAAATTGAACGATAATTTTTCTTTAGTTCGAACAATTTTACTGAACCACTTTCGAGAGATACTATATAGAAAGTATCCGTATATTGATCATATTTTTTTGTGATCATTTTTACTTCTTTGCACAGAAGTCCGAGTTTGATCAGTTCATCCTTTAGGACGGTTGTGTTTAACTCACTTAAGCCATACAAAACAACTTTGAAAACTTTTTCATTTTTGAAAGCATGAGTAAAATATTGACAGTTGTCATTTTTAAGCTTGTCGATCACTAGGTTATAAGAATTTAATGATTCGCACATAATTTTTATGCCTATTGACATTTTTTTAATCGAATAATCGGATATATTAATTGATTTCATCAGTGTATGTACAAATTCACAAGGTTTTTGTAAAAGTTTTATGGGAGGAATCTGCACTCTTTTGGAGGGCTTATCTGGCGATGCGGAATCGTCCATTTTTTCAAGTTCGTTTTCATTTTCGGTGTCACTATCCGGCAAACATTGTAAAGGGCTCCAGTAGTTGCCTCTGGAGTCCTTTTTATTTACATTAATTGATTTCATTTTCCGAAACTTACTGCCCGAGGACATTGGGTTGTCCTCGGAGCTAGGAGATCTCGCACGCTTGATAATATTGAAAAAAAAAAAAAATCACGATCAGAGATAAATATTGCACAACTTGACGTCTTGCTCTATTGAAAGCTCCTATATGACTGGTTGGTTAATTCGTCTATTTCGTAATTTTTTCATTTAAAAATAAAAATGAAAAATTGATATTGATATTGAACAAAAATAAACATCGGAATGACTTCACGTTTTTTTTTAATGATTGGCTTGGAAATCACACTAGAGCAATTATATTTATATTTTTTTAAATATTTTTTGCTACTAAAGAATTTTGTATTTACATCGTGACAGAGCAAAGTTCTTGGGATGTTTTGTCATCTTTTTAATTGAGATGTTGCATTATTGATTTTGATAGAGGATCGATAGGGCTGAACCCACGATTTATTAAAATTATAATCATTCTACTATTGGCAATGCCAATGGAATTCAGAAGGAGGACAGATCAAAATGAAGATTTTATCATCAGTTGTCGGGTCGGCGGCGGCGGCGGCGGCGGCGAGTAAAGCTGGGTGGCTTTATTACTCATTGCAGACAGAATGAGCACAAAATATAATAATTTATTATTATTTTTTTTTCCAATGGATGAGAATTCTATTATATAAGAAGAATTTGTTTGATCGTGATGATGAGCAATGTTTTGCAGTCGTGAGTTGAAAAAAACCTTCCATGAATTGACCTTCATCAATAATCATGAAAATTATTGTTTTGAAACTTAAGAAAAACAAAGGTTTTATGCCATTCAGGGTTTGGTCTCATGTTTTTATTTTTTGCAATGATTTTGAGCAGAAGTCTTGCCAATTTAGGTATATTGCGTGGGAATAACGCAAAGTTTGTTTAATTAACTTTCAAAATAAATGCAACCATAGATGTTCCTTAAAAAGGGGAGGGCTTTGAAGACCCAAATAATTACATTCAAGTAAAAGATCATGTTTAAATATCTGTCTTTGTATTGACCACTTATTCATTCAATATATTTTGAATTTAAATTTAAAAAATTTAATAAAAAGTAATGCTCACGCTTGTGAGCTTAAAAGTCATTTAAACATTTGAAAGTTTAAAACCAATTATAGAAATCCACCATAGATCAATGTCCCCGAAACAATTACTTTTAACGGGAAAGTTATTTTATCACCAAAGTTATAAGCAATAGGCAAAATAAAATCACTTCTTAGCTTTGCAAATTTTGATACGCGAGTATTAAGAATAAATTAATGTGAAGTTAAAAATAAATTTTAAAATAATCATCAACCAGTTTTTGAAAAATCGAAAAATTAGAATACATTTTTTTTTTAAATCCAAAACATAATTTTTTTTAAATCTTGAAATAAAATTTAATTTAAATCGGTTTAGTTTAAATCAAAAATCAGAAAACAAGGTTCTAATAGAGGTATTTACAACTAATTGTAAAATTTTGTTATCATGCTAATTTAAGCAAAAGATCTTATGATAAAATTATGAGCCTTTTGCAAAAAAAATTGACCAAGTTGTTTTCGAAATTTTAAGTTTTCCAAAAGACATTTTGTAAAAGTTCAATAAATATTTATTTGAATATCTGTGTGTAAAATACTAAAATACAACGCTTCATAAAAAAAATAATCCAAATCCGTTGAGACAGTTTCGAGAACAGCAACAATTCAAGAAAAATGAAAAAAAACGTCTGAGTGGAATTTCCAAAATCACTAGGTACAAAATTTAAAGAAAGTTGACCTATTCGCTTGGACTTTACGCGAACGGATCAGCAGACTGTCTGTCTTCGTCTTTCCTATCATCGTTATGTCAAATTTGATTAAAATCTCGAAAAAGTTTTATACGGAAAAGTAGGTATGACATTTACCCTATAGAACAGTTTTTTTTCGAATCTATGTAAATGTATTCGAACATTATATCTTATGAATTTCAAATTTCCAGATTCCACCATATTATATACATAATAAAAAATAATTGAAAAAATTCGGTTACAATTTGACTAAACAAACTTGTTGATTTCCATAAAATATTCATTCCAACTTTCAATAAAACTGTAAATAGGCATAAGAACGGACTAATAAATTACAATTGTTGCTGTTCAATATTTTTTTTTGCAACTCAATTTAAACGAGGTCAAATACCAGTTGGTTCTTTGACATAATGACGAAATACTGTCTTTATTATTCCTCTTAGCTGTCAATTCCAATTTATTGAAATAATTTTTTCATATGGATGTTTTTTTGTTTTTATTTTTTTTTTTAATTCAATTTCAAATTGCTCCAATTAGACTGACGGATATTTTTACAATTTATGTTCAATTTATTTGCCAATTTTAATTTTAATTCGTCCATAAAACTTGTAATGTCCATAGGTAATATGTTCCAAAAAAAAACAAAAAAAAAACACAGTAAGTATAATCTAGAAACTGCCATTAAAATACCCAACAAGTTCTCTGCAAATGGACAAGTTAGTGGCATAGACATACGCTTTGATCGATTTTTAATTGCCTTTCCTGTTGTTGTGCGGTGTATAACTGTATACCCTAGACTACTCAGCTACTAAAAATTACAACACTTTTTTCCTTCTTTGCTTAGAATTGAATATTTTATAATTTGCAAGGTTGTAAAGCATTTTTTTTTTTTTTGGTATGGTATACATATATCTGGAGTTGTCAAAGTTTTCTGGTCAAATATAATATGCTCAGGGTAAACGACTTTTGCCAGTGTTCTCCGTGAAGCTTCACTTTTGTTTGCAACTTATGTAACGAAATAAAATGTCTTAGGGCCAATTACTGCCTGATTTGAGGTTAAAATCACGTTTTCATTTTAAAACTGTCAATTTGTCAACAAAGCAAAGTTAAACGTACCTACATACATACATTTAACAAAACAAACTCCACGCCCCATCATGTGTCTTATACCACAGTCAATAAAAAAAATTTTTAACAATTCATGGACTCCAATTTGTTAATAGATTTATGGCTTCTACGCACAACACTGCACACAGCCATCAGGTATACAACATTTTCAAAATGCCCTAAAAATAATGATTTAAAACTTGCTTTGGAACAAAATAAAGTTATACACGCAGGAGTTGACATTTCGACAGCAACTTCATATTGTTGTCAGTTAATAAAAGCTCACACTGACAGCTATCGTATGAGTTGCTCATAAACTTGCCCTAAGCAATTAATTTTCTTCAATATACATATATACAAGACCGTGAGACAAAAATGCAACTTGAACACCATTATGCTGGTGTCGTTTATGGCCATACGTGTGGATAAGCTTAGGTCTCCTTAGGTCTAATAGAAGTCTATAGATTTATATCAATTGTCCAAAACACTCATAAGTTCAACTACTTACTGTTTTTGTAGAATTTTGCTATAAATTCTTAAAATTGACATTTTTGCTGTATGCATTTATGTATGAGCACGGCTATTTCTTATTTGGTGTATTAACCGTCAAAAAAAAATTGCACTAAATGGCTTTTAATGGGACAACTCTTTAGACCAATAAAGGTGTGGTTGTCGTGATGGTGCTTGGCTACTGGCTGATATAATCTCTATGTCATTTTTTTAAATGAAATTACAATTCCGATGTAAAGTATGATTGCAGCAATAGCTCTTGTTTTAAAATACTATGTATGTATCTGGTTTCTTTAGTGAAAGGCTCAATGTCACGATGACACCTCTTGTGGGCACAGTTCATTAAGGTTATCATCTATCAGTAATTAAAAACAGTTGTTGACAATTAAAATAACTTCACACAAATGCCATTTTAAATTAAATCAGAAGAAATTAAAACTGTATAATATGGGAAAACTGATTTTGACTTTATTCAATAAATTGACAAACTTTAAAATTACCTTGTGGTGTCACTAGACAAATAATACAAATGAGAACAAAATATTTACGAAAAATAAACAATGCCTTATGGATCGAAAAAACTTTCGTTTATGGTTCAAAGCTATAAAGCGGCTATTACAATATATTTCTACAACAACATAATTAGAAAAAAAATGTGAAAGAAGTAAAAAAATTGATACCTTTTTTGATTTTATGGAAATACAATTTAGCAAAACTTTGTATACAATATTACTAAGGCAGCTTGGAATCAACTATTTATAAAATTTCAACAGTATCGGTTGAAGCATTAACGAGACATACATACATAAGTAAATAATAATGAGAAAATAATAAGGACATTTCCACCAAAAATTCAATCAAACGTTAAAATATCAGTTTTTTATATACATATGTATATTTTTTTCCACATTGTCACGATATATATCACGGCATTGAGCGCATTGTATTTGTATTTTTTATGTAAATTACATAACCACATATTGTTTGTTTGTTTGTGTACGTTTTTCTGAAAATGTATTGGTTTTACGTTGTTTTTTGTGTTGAGTTATTTAAGATACAAGATACATACATACATTTCTTACAAAAAAAACACTAACAGTTTTCGAGCTATTTACAAAATAGTTAATTTTTCCCTTTTTACACCACAAAATAAAAAGTCCCTGCCCAATTTTAGGAAATGCTCAACACATATAAATATTTAAGCTCTTCTTCAAAATTCAGCTTTATTTGATATTTTTTTTCGAATTCACAGTATAATTTTCCTTTGCTAATAGGTCAGAAGTTGTGATTAATTTAAAACCTAGACTGGGAATTAGAAAATAGGTATACATATTACGTACATACATAGTTTTCGTTCCCACGAAATCTCATAAATACCAAGCAATTACAATTTTACTGCGCTTAAGGGAAACAATTATTTGAACGAGTGTGCGCTTGTCTACTAAAATGCTGTTGAAAATTATCGAAGGGGCACTTTCAGAAAGGCATTATATAACAAACATATAGGCAATGCAACTTAATTCCTTCCAATGAATTTTTCTAAGCTATAAGCTCGAAGGAATACAAAAAACTAAAAGTAATAGTAATAGCAAAACAACATTAGCTAAATTAAATAAAAATATTTTTCATGACATGTCTTACCATTTTAAGTTATTTTTGTTGCTAATGTTGCAAAAATTAAATTGAGTTGTTAAACATTTGCAATTGTACATTTTTTAATGCAACTATAAAACAACTTTCTTCGAAGAAGATTATTTAGTTTGGACAATTATTTTTGCTGCTGCCCATGGACATCTAATAATGCACATTCACCATTCAAAAAAGGAACTTCCTCACATTTTTTTTCCCAACAGCAATAAAAACAACAACACTTGATTATGTGACTTCCTTGTTACATAATACCGGCATGAGTTGGTTTAATGTTATTTTTTCGTTTGATATTTTTAGAGACAAGGATGTGCAAATAATCTTAAAGGACTGGCTAAAATAGTGTTTCCTTGATCAGTTTCATCAAAATATCTTATTCCCGTTTACAAATTATTTCTTTAAAAGACTTCCTTGTTTATGTACAATACACAAAGTAAGCATCATCAATAGCAACTCACCATAATTCACTGTGTTAAGACACGTTCCAACAGCAATAAAACAACAAAATTCAATTCGATCATCGTGTTCATCGCATATAAACACATTTGGTCAGTCGGATAAATTACACATGGTTTTCTTAACTTGATGCATTTGAAGACCATGAGATACGAGACGCGCATTTTATATCCGATAGAGATGCACTTGGATTATAAGTCGAAGAATATACAAAACAAAATAAACCTGAATCAGCATATATGTATACAGACGTACGAATAGTGTATATGTATACGCGTCAGTGCCAACTTTTTTTTTTCCAACTTTATGGTAGCTCGATGCAGTTTATATCCCACATAGCGTCACGAAGAAGATTAGCCGGCATTTGGCCGTAAGTGTGTAGTCACGAGATGTCTGTTGCGAATATTAATGACAACAGATTGATTTGCTAGAAACCGGGTAGTATACAAGTGATCAATGGGATGTAAAAATAAATATTTCCCATGGGAGGTTTTATTTATTTTTTTTCATTTTGAATGGAACAAGGAATACGCATTGGATATGGCCTTGGTAATCATCATTAACCTAGTGAAATTGAATGAAAAAAAAAAAAAAAAAACATTTCAAGGGTTAACGACCTCCTAAACGATATTATTATATTTTTTTTACAGATTATCTCATCGATAAACTTGTAATTAAGTTCAAAAGGGATGGTATATTGATGAGAAATGCAGTCTAGCCTCAGTTAATTTTTAAACCACTGCGTATATTTTACAGATCAATAAAAAAATTTATTTATTGGTCGTAAGTGAAAATAACAAAAAAATAACTTGCTATAAAGTTCGAATTAAGAAGTCGTTCAGTATATAGGCCAACGAGTTAAAACTTTTTATTCAGGTTTGTTTTAAAAATTTATTTAAGCATTGATACGCTCGGATTTTTCATATAAGGTATACCCATATTCGCCGATAAAAATATTTTTACTGCAACTTTAATAAATTATTAACAACATTCTGTTTTATTTATTAACTAAGAGTCCAATAAATGTCAGTGCCCTAAAATATGGTAGACGCATCTCTGTAAAATTCTAAGGACATTCATTTTGTTTTTATTTTTAACCCCAACATATTTTTTTTTTCGAAATTGTTTTAAGAATATTTTTGAATATTAATGGTCCAAGTGTGCCGTGGTGGTCTCTCTGTTAGCAACCTAAGCTTCCTAAGGAAGATCAGCACGGCAAAATAAGGTATTTTATTTAAGTACAAAAGTTAACATTTTTCTTAAAAATAAATTGATTAAAAAAATACTCATAAATTAAATTAGAAAAATATATCAAATATTAAATCAAAATATTCAAAAAAAGAATTTTGCAAGGCTCTCACAGTTTGTATTTCTTTCTGTTTATATTTCTTTTATTTTTAATTGTTATTTTATTTATATTCTTTCAAAACTATTTATATACTAATTTTAATTTCTGTTTACAAAATTTAAAATATTACAAATATTACAAACTGAACGAACTGAACAGCACCCTTACAAATTTCTTAAATAGATTATACAAAAAAGAAGAAGACAATCATAAAATTAAACAAAAGAGCTGATATTAAAACTCGGAAATACATTACAAATCAAAATTTAATATTTTTATTTTTTTATTAATAAAACCCCGTTAAGGCGAAACATGTTTGCTATATTATTTAAAGAGCTTTTGCAAAAAATTTATATTTATGTTTTATTAACTTAAAGGTTGTCAAATATGTCCTTGGATCAAATTTCTATATACACGATGACCTTATAAGTTGAGAGTTTTTGGCAACTTTCCACAATTAAAAGTCAACAAATTATTAAGAATTTTTTTTTTAATTGAAGTTTAAATATACTACTATTCCTACTAAATTTTGGTGCAAATTTAACATCATAAATCTAAGTTTTATAGGAATAAATAAACATATTATTATCTTCAATTAAAAACTTGTTTTACTAGTTCACAAATAAAACAATATTCAAAATTTTATACGCATACAAACACAAACCAAATTGTTTATATTATAATTTATAAACGATTAAATCTATGTAGTTTTTTTTTTTTTCAAAGTGTGAAAAATATTGATTCCATTTACTGATAGCAGCAATTTATAATTATTATTTACCCTCTTGATACGAATCACCAACAAACACCTTCATAGTGTGTAAGTAAATTTACGATCCAATTTACGTAAGATGCCATTTTCAATAAATCAATATAATGTTCTGTGAGGTTTATAGAGAGAATATAGAAATCGATAAAAAATCATATGGTCATAACATAAATGCAAATTCGAATCGGAAAATTTGAACTTTGTTCAAGTCAAGGTTCCTACAGTTGTGTTGCAGCCAATAGCTGGCTTTGCACTACATACTATACACCATGTCTCTATGTGTTTTAAAAAACAAACTTATTGGAAACAACATCGCATTAACAAGACCTTGAATTGGTCACCACACAGTAAATTGTTAAGATTTTATTTCAGATGTTTTGTCGAAAAGAAAAAAATATAAATAAATAAACAAAAGGAATACCCCTTGGGAGTATTCACGCACTTGTGATTGCGAGGAATCTCTATCTGTAATAGGAGCCAATTTGGAAAAACAACGATTCACAAATGCCTAAGAGTATTGTTAGGTGATAAAAGAATCACGATTCTATTGTGTTTTTTTTTTTTGCAAATCAGTGAATAGATAAAACTAAAAATAAATCATTTAAAATGCAAATAAGAGCCATGATACAATCTTTAAAGAAACAGATTTACCCAGTATCTCCCCGAATTAATTGTGCAAGCGGGTGCAACTTTCCAAAATTTAACTATGAGCTGTTTGTTTTTTTTTGTTGTATCCAACTAATTGTTTTAAATGAACAGAAAATAACAAGTAGGTATGCAAACAGACCTTGTAGAAATTATAAATTCAATTTTACTAGACACAATAGGTAGAGGCCGCTGAGGCATATGTGCATTAAGCTATTTAGAACAATAACGAGTAATTAAATCACAACCACCTGCAAGCATTTTGCTGACATGAACACATGACTTATAATATGATACTATAGTGACACTTTTAAGCTCGTTATTAGATGTGTTTTACAATAATTGATTGAAACTGGGTTAGTTTATGACTTGTACTCATATATTTATGAAGTGCGGTGGAATGACTATGTATAGGTATATTTTAAAATGGCATGGCAAGTCTGATTATAATGAAATTTTAAAACAATTCATCTATCCGGAAATCTTATACCGAAGTACAATTCTTAAAAGCTTTTCATTTGCATTAAAAAAGAAACCATTCATGGTTTCAGAGAACTTAAAGAAGATATCGCTCTTTTTCCGAATAAATTCAGATTGTGACTTTTTGTAGAAATTTCTTCAATTTCAATTGCATTTTGTAATTTTCTTTTTACACAATATCTAAGGGCTTGTTTTAGTATTTCTAAGTAATGTTCTGAATCTGAAATCAAGCTCACAAAGTTCTTTTAAAATTTTATTTCGTCTTATACATATGTACATTATGTACATTCAACGCTCACATTATATCATGAATACACTGACTGTAATTATAGGAATTCCCAAGAAAGTTAGAAACAATTATTGTAGTGTCAATATCTGCACCATACCCGATTTTAACATTAAACCAACCGAAAATATCATATCACATAACTAAGTGATCTGACTTCATTTTGAACGACATTTATCAAACGAAGTATTTTGTAAGGTAAGGATATTATACAAAGGATTACTATAAATTTATGAACATGAATATTATGGTCAATAAAAACTGTCCTCTTGACTTTATTTTAATGTCTTAAGTCATAAGGAAGTTAATTTATACTGCGCATTCATGGGTGAACCAACAAAAAAGAAAAAAAAAACATAATGCGTTTGACACTTGTACACCGAGAACATCAATCAATGGTCCTGTCATAGAGTCTGCCCCAAGCCAAGTCAATACAACTGGAAACAAAAATATTAATGAATGGAAAATATTGCCGCATTATATCAAACTCTACAGAGAAATATATTTTCGATTGAAGTATTCCGCCAAAGGGGGCTTGTTAGGATAGTGTGATAGTACGGTTTGTGGTGTGAGAATGAGATCACATATACATACATAAAATAAATTGATTTATTTTCAGATTATATTTCGTGTTTGGTAAAAAAATCAATAAATCAGATTCCGATCGAAAACAAACAAGAAAAGGACACCGGTAGAATTGGTCTCCTTTGGGAAGACATAATTCCGAGTAAAAAAAAAACAAACATAATGTAACCAGGGTCTTAGTGCACCAATTGATTTTACTACTAATTATTTATCAACAAATTTTATCAAATCTGATGTGTTTAAGCTGATTATGTGTTTCCTTTTTCGTGGCCTTTTATTTGTCAATAAATTAATTGGTTCGGAATTTTCCAAAAAAAAAATTAAAATCTTTCGTTATGCAATGAATAACTTAAATCATTGTATATGAACTAGAAACAAAATTCGAATTTTTCTCTCAATCAAATTCTTTTTTAGTAACCAAATCTAAAGACAACAGCTAATTGTTGCTATTTGACTAGAAAAGTGTTTTTCCTATGTAAAAATAAAACACTTTATATAGAAAGCAAAATTTTACAATTTTTGAAAAATATAGACAAACAATTATTTGCCCCCAACCCATGTTGACAAAACCGCACAGAACTTTACTATTAAAAAAATAAAATTGATTGTTTGTTAAAATTAAAGTATAAATATAAGATTTTATATTTTGTTTAATTCTTAAAATTATATTTTTTTTTCTGCAATTCTAAATCAATTCATTTCTTTTCCTTCTAGGCTTTCTGATGTACCAATACAGTAAGTATGATTTAATCAATTTTTAAACTAGCCATATAAATGCTTTGTTATTCAAACAAACACTTCTCATCATAATTATTTTTAACTTCAATAATATATTTTGTTAGTTAGATTTATTTCGTCTAACAAACATTTTTATGTGTTTGTTTGAATAATAATAACATGTCAATAAAATAGACCAAAAAAATAAACATCATAATTCAATACGTTTTGTTAATCTATAGCAACTTGTTTTGATTGCATCCAATGCAAATGCGATACCTACTATCTAGTAGACACTTTTCAATATGGTCATTATTATTGTGACACCTTTTTTAAACGTTGCCTTCCTTTCTCCTGGTCCTGAGCTCTTATTAATACGATCCACTTATTTAATCGATTTGAATTTAGACAGCGCTGAAACTTGAGAAAAAAAATAATTGCAATGGAGGGAACCTTTAATGACTCTAATATTTTGAAACGTTGTCGATTACGTGTTAATGGGAGTGGTGATTGCCAATATAATTCATACAAACCAAACGCATCAATATTAATTGGAAATTACAGGATTTGTCTCTTTTTTGCTGGATTTCGTTTAATCTCTGATCTGAACAGGGCTCTGTGACTTTTGATTTTGGGATAAGAAAATATATTGTTCATATTATATAAGAGCAGGTCCGCCTTCAGCCAAACTTGCGCCCTGTTCAAGATTTGTAGAAAGCGCCCCTATTTTATATTTGCACACATACATACCAGGAGGTAGACTTTCAATACATTTTTTTATTAAGGTATCCCCGGTAGGTGATGTTAGTTAGTGTGCAATAACTTACCACAGTTGTGATGGATATTTGGGATTATTTGAACTAGTTTTGTGGTTAAAATGCAAATGGCAGTACATATTTGTTTGCGCAAGATCAGATTACATTTTCTTGTCCCTGGTGATGCGCCCCCAAAATTTTGGCCCTGTGCATTTGCACATCTTGCACATATGGTTGGTCCGGCCCTGTATAAGAGTGATTCAAAATAAGGAAAAAATTATCTTTTCCCATTGTAAAGGAGTTTTTGTATGTTTACAAGGTGATACACGAAACGTGCGAAAAAATAAAAAAAAACAATCCAGGAATGTTGGGTATATTTCCCTATAATATCTGGTGCTGAAACATCTACCTTAACGGCGGAAATGGACCACCCGCTCAAACGATTTTTTCTTGTCTTGACACAACCATCGATATAGCTTTTGTCTTATATAATGAGCAATTCATCTTGCGTATATGAGTATATTAAATATTAAACATTTTAAGCAACTTGAACTTCAAGATCAAGTATCTATTACATAGTCGTGCATTTTATTACATTTAACATTTTTACATTTTGCTATATAGATACATAATATTATTTAAAAATATTTTCATAAATCCTTCTAACAATTTCCCCACATTCATTCATTCATTCATTCAGTCTTGTATTTTTTATTTTATTTTATTTTTTTTTTTTTTAATTTTCCATCACAGGGAACAGCAACTTCTAAATATTTTCGAAGTGATAATCTCAACATTAGAGGGAAAGCTCAAACGAATCGATAACCTTGACAAAGCAGTAGAGCATCTTATGAGACGTGTTGAAGCTCTTGACAATCGTGTGGGTGACAATATAATTAAAACCGATTCAGTGATCACGAAGTTACGTAATCTCGACACTAAGATTTCTTATGATTTCCAAATTACCACACTACCAACGTCACCAGATTCCGATGGAACTGGAGCGCGAAATCCTCGAACTTCAACAAATCTTGACAGTCGACTTGTGCAGCTTGATCAAAAGGTGAGCGATATCGATTCCAAGCTGGAGGGTCTGAAGAATCAAATCGATAATAACTTCCTTCAAGTGGACGATATCAATGCCGAGGCGAGTGAGAAGAAACCAATCAGTATGAATGTAATTGAGATCACTAAAGCAATGAATGCCGAAGTAATGAACCATGTGACGTTGGAGTTGGGACAACTGCGAGGTACAACCGACAACATCGATAAGAAATTGCAATTTCATATTAATATTGTGTCAGAGAATGTCGGCCGTATGTTGCGCATGGTTAGTGATATTCACGAAGCTGTTGTTGATCATAATGAACAGTTAAATGCTTTGAATGCAACCACAACAGCCTTGCCATTGATAAAGTCAAGCAAGATCGATGCTTTGGTCAAGCAAATCCGACCGATGGTATCGGTGTCGGAAAAGATGGACGAGGTGTGGGATGTTGTTGTTGGAACAAAGAGCTCAGTAGATCACTTGTTGCCAAAATCAGATGAACTCTTGACGCAAACACAACGGCAGGAAAGGGCGATCAGCGACATCCATAATGATTTAAAGACTAAAACTAATTTAATCATCAACAATTTGGACATGGTTGAGAAGAGGCTGAAAAAGCAAGAGGATGATGTATCGTTACTGGCACAGAGGCCAGTTCCACCAGAATTACTAATGGATCCAACAATTGATAGACTTGTGGAATATGATCCTAATAGGTTGCGCGAAAGCATGTTTCACATAAATTATTTTTGATTTATTGTTTACTTTACATTTTAGGTATTCGGTAATTGAAGAATTCACCGAACCCATTCCAACAACACCAATTGTTGCATCATCGACTAGCACTACTCCAGTTACAACCACAACAACAATTGCGAATCCTAGTACAACGACTATTGCCTTTCAAAATCAAACTTCAGCTAAACCACTCTCTCGAAAAGGCGGTATAATATTTCCTAGCGTAAAGAACAAACCGTCAGTAGTCAATTCAACGTTCTCCACTGATATTCTAACTCTGAAGGATGTTAAAGTGAGTTTTTCCAGTTTATCTTAATTTTAAGACACATTTAGGGCCTGTATGTATGGTTAACGTACAGTAGCAGTAAAATTTAAAGTTTATTAAGTTAAGTTACTATTGAACTTAGCATAGGAATTCTTTTAAGTGTTTTTATATTTTGATGTTCGTTGCGTATTTTGAACGCACAAATACGCTTAACATAACATTGCTAAAAAACGCTAGTTCCGACGGTTTGTATGGAGTTATATACAGCTCTTCAAGGCCGTTAAGGAAAATCGTACTTTTTTCTTAACAATTCAGTGAAAATTTGTTTGTAATAATATCATTGATATGATCCACGTTTTATGAAACACTTTCTGTAAAAACGGGTTGTCCCAAGTAAATTTTCAACGATTTCTTTTGAAGAGTTTAAAAACTATTTTAATTTATTCAAAATATTCAAAAAATATGAAAGGTTTTTCTGTTCAATTAACGACTTGACCGAATTCAGTCATTTTAATTCAGAAGTCTCAACAGAGTCTAATTAATATTGCATAAACAAATTTTCAAAAACAAATATTTTTTTGGGAGTCAATATTTTAAAAACGGTTAGAACTTTTTTTTAAATTTAAAATTAATTAAAATGTTGGTGCACCAAAACTTTATTTAAATGGTTTAAACATTTACATACATAATATAGTTATGTACATACATTGTTATACGAAATAATGGCTTGAAATTTCCATGTTGTATAGTCGCCGATGAGTGGAAAGGAACCTAATGATGGTGATTATTAATTTGTATAACGCTATTTATTTGTTAAAATATAATTCTGATCGTAAATTATACGCGTTTTATTCTAAAAAAAATATTTTTCTCCCGACGGATAGCAGAATACAAACTTATACGCGAAAAATTAGCAGACCAATGTTTTATCTTCTGCATATGGATAAACTTAACGACGAGACTAGAGTAATGCCAATTCGAATAATTATGATCTTATTTCCATTAAAACTCTAGGTGCCGGAAATATGCTAACGGACCCAATAAACAGTATGTTTATAAACAAAACTGTTATAAACTTGCATTTATTTAACTTTAACAAAATCCACTTCAATGCAGCAATATCTTGTTAAATTCTACTTCAAATCTCATCAAATTCCATTGTAGTGGAAAATCTCATACAAATTGTCATAACGAACGGATTCGGTGATAGATTTTTTCGGAATTGGGAAAAAATTCCGATTACGATGGAATTCATGATAAGACTGAATATTGAAAAATACAAACTTTAGAGTTTCGAATTTTCCATGACATTTTCCAGTTTGCGCCATGTCTCTTCGTGCAGTTTAGCTTCTGTGAATTTCTAAATACTTTGGTCTTCCCTTCAATTTGATGTACATATGTACCTATACATAATAATGACCTTTTCGATTGGTAATCTAGATGAACAATTTGATACGTGTAAACATTTATGGAACGATTCTGAAAACAAATCCATAACCAAAATTCTCTTCTTTTCTTAAGAAACTGTTTTGAGTTTTATTTATTTGAAGTAGTTGAAGGGCTACCTACCATTTCCATGGGTCTAGTTAGGAGAAAAGAGCCCAGATCAGATCACAGACCGCCACTGATCACAACTGACCCGGCTCAGGTCGCAAAATATTTCGAGCTTACAGTAATAACACTCAAGACACATATTTAACTCACGACAATAAATGAGAATTTTTTTTTTATTTTTTTCTTTCTGTGATCATGGCGTGTAAAATATATGCTTATTTTTTGTTTATATAGAAACACACTTCCATCTCGATTAGTGATGAATTTGATTAGAACTAATTACTAAATTATTTAAAAATAATACAAAAACACTTCTCCAAAAGGGAGTTATTGATATTTGAAAAGGAATAAAATTCCATTTCGGTGCTTAGTAAAATAAAATGTGTGTATAAAATACGTGTTTTTTTGCAATACATAGCAAAAATAGTAAAAAGTTTAAAAACAAGAGTATTCTCTTTTATAAAAATAAACAGAAGGACATTTTCATGTTGGTTCTTGATCAGAAATTGATATCACACATTTATGATACATATTTTGATATCTGGAAATCTCTAGAAAAATAATTCACTGCTAGTCGTTTTAAAGTTCATCTTTACGATGAGCAGCTTTGCAAGTGCATTT
Organism: Epistrophe eligans; assembly: GCA_951394125.1. Lineage (NCBI taxonomy): Eukaryota > Metazoa > Arthropoda > Insecta > Diptera > Syrphidae > Epistrophe > Epistrophe eligans. The sequence continues at coordinate 93,670,750 of OX596030.1, read as the reverse complement.
GCTTGTTTGTTCGAGTTTTTCCATTCCAGGTAAGACTACAATCGGAGAAACTAATCTTGTGCTCCATTCCTAAAAAATAAATTAAATTCATCAAACTTTTAAGATGTGTTACAGAATTTTTCAAAAATTTACCTTAAAAAGTGATAAGTGGTAACAATAGATATTCTGCGGCATTAGATGCTCCAAGGCAAATGCTCGACCTGCAGATGCTATTTCCCTTGCGCGTTCATCGTTTTCTTTGGCCCATTTTATTTTTTCCAGAAGATCACTCAGGTCTCTTTTGAATGGCACGTAATGTTTGTACGCAACAAGTTTGCTATAGAAATGCTCATAAAATGGAGAAACTTGCTTCAAAACCAGCGAATCTCCACCTAAAAGGTAAGGGAACCTATAGCTGGCCACAGTTCCGTCAATATTCAACTGATACTTATACTGTAAAACAGAGAAAGTTTGATAAAATTATTGAACGTACAAATTTTTCGATTTACTACTCACTTTAAAAAAATCCATAAATGAAATATGCGGAACAGTTGGACCATATTTTTCCTCCTCATCTCGGAAGAAAAAGAAATTTGTTATGGATGCGTTAATGAGGTCTGGATGTTGCCTAGCCAAGTCCAATAGGTCCAATCGCTCTCGACGTGAATCTCTGCCACGCCAGAAGGCTTTCTCTTCCTTGTTTTCCCATGAATAGCCCTCCCGTTGGACGGACAGCATGTCAAGACTCACTCTTCCCATACTTTCTAAAGTGGATTCAGTCAAGTCGTAAGTAGGCAGTACAATGTCATGTGAATCATCACTGCCACACCAAGAGAATATCGGGTAAGGCCCGGAAGTTCTTTGCTGTCCCCCTTTTTTGGACAGAGGCCAATCGCCGAGGTTCAAATAGAATTCCATGTCAGGGAGTACGGATACTCTGGCTAGCGAAAGCAGTGTAGCGTCCATGAACATCTTAAAACCAGTGTACTTCCCGTAGCACTGGCGATAGATTTCCTGATTTTTTACAATATAGTGGCACAGCGAAACACTGCTTGGCATGTTGTATCGCTTCAGAAGATTGTCTCGAATGGCAGAGAAGTTGACTCGCTTAAATGAATGCAAATCCCATTCAATTTGTTTGTCGGTTCTTGGACAATCGTTGTTTATGAGCCAAAGGTTTAAATCCTGAGGGCAAATACATTTTTCTGAATATGTTGTTTCTCTGGTGTAGTATGGCGAATCGGCTACTTGAGAGCCATTGTATTTGATTTCGATTTCCATGTTGTCACACCAATCGGCTATGGCGTATCGAACAATTGATGAACCATCTCCGCGGTCGATTATGTTGACATGGCTGCGGCATTTACCATGAGGCGAGTTTCCCTTAATATTTACCAAAAATTGTTGCTTTGGTGAATGGTCAAAGCTAAGAAAATGGATAATAATTGTTATTCAAATTTTTGATGAGTTTATTTTCCTTACTTTTTTCCATTTTTATCGACAGCTTGAATGAAAAAATAACGCACCGGTAGGACAATTTGATCTGGCTTCAAGCCAGGGCCCCAAACAAGCGTTTTTTCTGGATCAACAATCGGTGATTCGGACCTTACGGAATTAAAAAACAACAAAATCAGAATGTACTTAATCATATTTTATTTAATTTATAGGTAATCAAATTAGAAATACTTTGGGAAATAATTTGAAAGGAAAAAAAACTACAACCAAAACCGGGCTTGAATGCAAGTTTTTGTTCTCATTTGATTGTCAGATTGACAGTTTACGTGTAAACAAATATGCTGCTGTCAAATTTTATGAATGAATACATAAGGGTGTGTGATGAGAAATTTGAGTGGTTTTGAATAGAAGTTATTTATTTATTTATTAAATTATTTTCCTCATCGAAAAAAAAATACTTTTTTTTCTAATGGAAGAGATATATGAAACTATGAACAAAAACCAATTTATACTCACCACGAACTTTTTCGCTTAGTGGACACTGTTTTATTAAAAAAAATATGTGTTTTTGTATGGTTTTTCATTTCGCGCGTTCAACATTCAACAAGGTTATTTGATATGAAAATTTGCAGTCGTATTTATTAGATTTTTGTATAGTTTTTTTTACTTTAAATTGGTGAAAATATGCTTTATTTAATAAAAATAAATATCACATTATTCACGGTTCGGACAATCTACTCTTGTGTCTAAGTTAGACAGCTATAAGAAAACAATAAACAAGGTTTTTGGACACATTTTCCAAAGTAAGCCAGTTGTCTAAAGTTAGACAACGTTTATAAATAAGACCATTAGATTTATGAATTTTTGAAGCTAATGATTGGTCAGCTATCAGATGACCCTAAAAGTCATCTATCTTTGTATAACAGAATTTTCAGATGTAAATTATCATGTGTTGAACGCTCAGATTGGACAAGTTTTTCCGACAGTTTATTTAAAAAAAAAATTAACTTTGAAGTCCCAGCTCTCAGCTGAAGAAACCGAGTTAGCCAGAAAATTTAAGTTTTTAGGAGCAGAGCTTTTCAAATTCCTATTATTTTGCTCTAGTGTTTTCGATTGTTAAAATTATATTTCAATTTGCAAATCTTTCATTTCAGCTTTACTGTAAAAGGCTTTTACTTTTTTAATTGAACTTTATTTTGTATTTACATAATTATACAATACAACTTGACTATAATTCTAGGGATTTTCATGTGTGGATCTTTTAAACGTAGGTATGCGTCAATCAGGAGTATTCTATTTACAAATTCGTGGGACAACTTATTGGTTTTTAAAAGTTTTCTGCGAGCAAGAAATAACTGATGGTGGCTGGACGGTAATTATAAAAATATTGAAACAAAATGATCTCAGCATCATAACAAATTTCATAACATTTCATTATTGTTTCTCTGTTCAAAACTATCTTTCATATATTGCCGTATATGATAATTCTTATTAAGGTGATTCAACGTCGTGATGATTTTGGTGAGCCACGAGAAAACTTCAATCGAGATTGGGCTGATTACAAGAATGGATTTGGTGATCCAGCTAAGGAGTTTTGGTTGGGCAATGAAAATATATATATGTTGACCAATAACGAAGATTATGCTTTACGTGTTGAACTTGAAGATTTTGAAGGAAATAAGAGGTAAGATCTTAGTATTCAGAACTATCAGAATGTATCTTATTTATTTTCAAATAGTTTTAAGTCGTTTGTCCGATTTGGGACGAATGAAAAACTGTTGCATTTTATAAAAAAAAAATATGAAAATGGGTTTCTACACAAATTTCAGATACGCTCAATATTCACACTTTAAAATACATTCTGAAGCGGATTACTACAAACTTGAGATTGATGGTTACGAAGGAAATGCCGGTGACTCTTTAAACGATCCCTGGTACGGCTCAAATAATAGTCCATTTTCCACTTACAATAGAGATAATGATCGAAGCTCTCTTAACTGCGCCAGTATGCTTAAGGTAGATATACACATTTTGGCAAGTTTTTTTTTTTCAAAATAATAATTTTTAACTGTATTTCTTTGTAGGGGGGCTGGTGGTGGAAGTCATGCGGTCGCGGTCTTAACGGTCTCTATTTGCATGATCCACAAGACCTTACTGCAAGGCAAGGTATAGTTTGGTTCCGCTGGCGTGGATGGGACTACACACTTAAGAAGGCGACCATGATGATCAGGCCTCGTGCGCCTCAGCCCATGAGTACGGTGACGACGTCATAAGCAGCTTAATCATTTATTACATATTTATTTGTAAAAAACAAATTTACAAAATTCAAAAATCTAAAAGTATTTTTTTAAAATACAAGTATTCATCTCGGTAAAAAAATCATCTGACACTCAAAAAATAATCATCAAAATTTCAATAAGTATGAAATTTATAAATTTATTTTTTTTTTGGAGTCATCGGTAAAATTTTTATTTTAGCTAATGACAGTTAATCCGAAATTGTTTTTTTTCTAATTAACTTATTTCTTAAAAAAAGCACATTAACTTATAAGTTCTAGAAAATTATATTTATAGGGAAAAACTAAAACAATTGTTTGTATATTTTGCACATTGGCCGGATCTGTGACAATATTAAGGAATAACATACTTTTATATGTGCACCCTGAGACATGACACAGCAAGCAAATGTAGAATATTACTTTGAATGTTTAGTTAACACAATGTAACTCTGCTTTGAGGCTCCTGTTGTAACTATTCCTATGAAATACGTAAACCTTATTTAATAATTTAATTCAAGCCTTTTATAAAAACACACATTATTGCTCTCTCCATTTTAATGAAAAAAATATTATAAAATTAAGTTTTTCAGTTAATCTGCATTATTGGCAATTGGCAACGCTGATGCCAAAATATATATCGCAAAAAATTGTTTTTTAGATCATTTTCTTTTCATTCATAATAAATTATTTTCTTCATAAATTCACCATATATCATACAACATTCATTCAATAATAAGACAAAAGATGTAAATTGTCAAGAAAAGACATTTATCATGAGTTAAGTTCACACTCCAAACCACATACACACACACGCATACACACACATGTAAAACCATGTTTAAACTTTGTAAATATTCGTTTTTGTTGTAAAGAATTTATTTTATTTTTGTTTTTTTTTTATTATTATAAAAGGATGGAAAATGAGAAAATTGTACAGTGTTCTGTTTTGTATTATTTTATATTTCATTTAAGAAAAAAAATAAATATATTTAAGTTTATATTGAATTAAAGTGTTTTTTTTTTATTTTTGAAACAAAACAAATTTAGGGGCCAGTTTGTTCAAAGTGGATTAAATATGTGCAGCGGCGTTCACAGGTTCTAATTAAATAGCGCTAATCAAATAAAATCGGTTGATTAGCTATTTCCATGATTAAGGACTCAAATTATAGATTTCTTTCTAAAAATTTTGATAAATATGTATATTCCATGATTTATATCAGTTGCATTAATCCTTGATTAATGATGATCAGCCATTAACAAACTAGTCTTAAACTGTCTACTGTATACCTAGCCAAATATAGGTTTATTCAGTAAAAAGTACAATGTGATTCTTGAGTATTTTAGCTTTGACAAAACATGTACTTTTTATACCTGACACAGAAAAACTGTATTAACATTAGTTGTAAAAACAAAAACGTAAATCCTTACAATTACCTGTTTTCAAAGCTGCAGGTCTTTTTTTTTGAAAAACTGCCCCACCCACTTTAAAGGGTGGTGATACTAGTGGATGGGGACACATTTTAAAATGCTTGTATCTATTTGGCGGCCCTTTACAAGAATCTTTTATTATTTATATAATCCAATTTTAAAAATACAAACATTCATGTGATTAGAGAAAAATGTATAAGGTTATGAATTTTTTTAAGGGTGAGTGATAGAGAAATAGTGTGGGCGGTATAGTGTGGAACTGAGACCAATACAGCTCCCACGCACATAAAAAAACAATGGGCCGTATGCTAAAAGATGAGTTTGATCTAAGAGTTTGAGCTGACGAGCTCACATGTGAGATCGATCCAGAAGAGCAGAACTCGGAATCAGTTTCATATTAAAAAAAAATGAGATCGGTCTCAACAGCTGAGGCTCGATGAACTAGAGATCAATCTCAAAGCTTCCGCTTTAATTTCGTTGTTTTGTTGTGATCGAATTATTGAAATATTGTGGTAGATGCAATAGGCATGATTTTTTGCAAGCCCGAAAAGAAACGACCAAGGGGATTAGCGAAACCATCGCAGAAACGAAATGGAGTTTTCATACAAAGTATCGATAACAAGGTATATAATTCACACCGGTAACACAGTTTTTCTGTGTGCTTAAGTTAAAAAAAAAACATAAAGAATTTAAATACATTTTTTAGAAATTTTGTTTTACCTGTGTTTTCTTTAAATTTTTTTTAAATATATATATGTACATTATATAAATTTTTTTGCATAGACTGCTTTTAGACGACTGCAATTTCTATCCGCAATTCTCTTTTGAGTTTCTTTCCGATTGTAGCATCCATTTAAACGCTGCAAATTTGAATACCTGCAATTTTTGTTAAATGAGAAGGAAATAATATCTCGTCACTCTTTACTCCGCTTATGTCTCAAACAATAAGAAAAAGCACAAAGAAGAAAGAGCGATAACTCTGCAATTATTTCAACCTCTGCAACTTTGTCTACCCCGGACACCGCATACGTCCCCCGCCTACATGCTTAAAAATTGCAAGGGTAATTGCAGCATATTTGCAGCGTTTAAAAGCAGTCATACTCCACAACACAGCAAACAATATAAAAACCCATCAATGGATATATTTTGATAGGTTCGAACTTTTGTATTTGTTGAATGCACCCATTGCCAAAATCGTATCCAACTTCACTCCTAATTATACTTGGCACATGTTAAAAGTAACGTCAAAAAATATTTTGCGTTGAAAATTTTGTTTTCGCTTAGATCTTTTTGGGTTTTATATAAAATAAATTTAATAAAAATGTCTGATAGTGAATCTGGTGATGAAATGGAGAAATTACAATCAATTCTCAATGAACATCCCACCAAACCAAATCCATTGAGCAAAGAAAAAGCAGTGAAAAATGAAACAATAATAGACAATCCAACAGAGTGGATTAGATCCGAGGAAGAAATCCGCCTCGATAAACTTATTTTTGGAGACAAGGAAGGTTTGTTAGAAAATTTAAAAAAATCTTCAAGTAAAGCTACCGAAGAATCACAAACCAAGAAAAGAAAACCTGCCTGGCATGATGAAGATGACTATACTAATATTGATAATAATGATAAAAGAAGCAAGCGAATAGGACAGCCATTAAATGAGCACTTGAAGTCAGAGTTTGAACGTGTTGTTAGCACACCCAAGTGGGCGGACCTTGATCAAAAAACAGATATCGATTCAGATGAGGAAATCCTTCAAACAGTGGGATTTCTTTCTAATTCTAAGACAGCAGCTCTGCCATCCCACGATATCTCCACTACAAAACTAAAAAATCTGAACAATAATGCAGAAGGATGTATAACTAGTATCCAATTCCATCCCACCAGTACTGTGGCTATGGTAAGTGGTACAGATTGCATAGCCACCCTTTACTCTATCGATGGGGAGACCAATGATTCACTACATAGCATCTTTTTTAAAAAATTTCCCATTTTGTGTGCAAAGATCCTTAACTGCGGTACAAAAGCAATGTTTTCCAGTGACAAGTACCACTACTTCACCTACGACTTAATGCGAGCCGCTGCAACGCGTCATTCTTTGCCTAGGGACTTGTTAAAGTTAAAGTTAAAAAACTTCGAAGTCTCACCGGACGGAAAATATTTCGTGGCCAATGGACGCTGTGGGGAGCTGCATCTCTTCGATTTAAAGTGCAAGGAGTTAATTCATACATTTAAGCAAGGAGAACCCTGTGAAGCAATAAAATTCTCATTGGATTCTAGCAAAATTATTGCCTCATCCACGGGATGTTCGATCAATATTTTCGACATAAGGCAACAACGTGTGATGCACACGTTCATTGACGATGGTTGCATCAAGGGGCAGTCAATGGCTTTAAGTCCCGACGGAAGGATGCTGGCCACTGGCAGTGCCGAGGGAGCTGTCAACATTTACGAATACCAGAAAGTGTTAGCTTCAAAGTCGCCCCAACCTGAAAAAACGATTCTGAATCTAACTACTGCAATATCTGGACTCAATTTCAATCATACATCTGAGATTTTGGGAATGTGCTCAAAAGAAGTTTATTCGGCGGTGAAACTTGTACATTTCCCTACCGGGACGGTGTTTGCCAACTTCCCGAATTACTTGACAACAAAATTACGTTCTGTTAGAGAGATTGAATTTTCTCCATCCAGTGGATATATGGCACTCGGCAACGTAGAGAAACAAGTACATCTATACAGGCTGGAGCATTTTGGCAACTATTAGTTGCCTTATTATTTTTGATTTGTTTATAATTTTGTCAGAAGCCGTAAGTTCCTGCATTACAAGAGATGTTGTATTGTGGGTAAGACAATTTTTTTTTTATAAAGTTTACGATTACAGAATATTGGTTCCAATAAAAAAAAAATCTTTTATTTAATTTAATGTTTTTTTTAAATGCTTTCTTACTCAAAAAGAACTTGTGTATTGCAATGTGATTTGGTTTCTAGCTCTAAAATTAAGCTTCGAAATTATGATGAGAAGCTGGAATGTTTTTACTTGTTAGTTATATGTATCCAGAGACGTTAACCGACGCCACATGATTTGAGGCTTCATGGCAATGGCCGGGTCTTGCACATTATTAGTTAAGTGTGGTTATTTATGATTCTTGTGCGAATTTAACATCTTATTGGGTAAGACTTTTGTTGCAGATAGAATAAATTATAGGAAGCTTTAAACCGAGTTATCGACCATCAGTCCCTTGTAGGGTATCCGCCATCTTGGTTTCATTCTGACTATTAACATTCATTAAAATAAAATTCTGCTTTTTCATGGCAAAATTTGATAAAAATTCAAATAAACTAAATAGTAAGAAATATCATTTTAAGTTTATATTTTTGATATTGTCTCATGAAATCAAATGGGGGCATCTTTACCCCACTTGATTAAGCAAGTTCCTTGCACTTGAACAATGTTAACATTTATTTAAAATCGTGGGGTACATTTGCAATTGAGAGAAAACCATCTTTGTTTATTTTCTTGTACCTAAAAAATAACAACAACAATTTGTTTTGTTTTTATTACAAATACAATGGAGGAGCAATTAATTGAATTTGTTAGAAACATAATTGTTTATTTATGATAAATCAAATCCTCACTACAAAGTTATTCCTATAAGAGATACAAAAATCGAAGAACTTGCTCAGAAACTTAACATTCCAGGTAAACTTAATGGAAAAGTGAGTAAGGACAGGGACACCTACACAAGGCGTGAAGCATGTTGATCAATATGTCTTTTTGGAAATATGGTCATAAGCTAAGATACTCAGTAATAATAATGGAGTACCTATCTTTGATCGGAATCAAACAGCTTGAATTTTCCAACTGGAGCAACAGTAATTTTCAAATAAATATTATTAAATTTTTTCAGCAAAAAAATTAAAGGCTCGATGGAGGACTCTTCGAGATACTCTTCACAAAGAAGTAAGGGCAAACAATTTCTGGTACCAAAAAAACAGTGGAAATGGATGGAACACCTTGTCTCTCAAAAATGTGAATAATTCCAATTTAAGGTTTGAAAAACAAAGAGTATGTGAACAGTAATATATCCATAACTTAATCCATAGAACCCCTATTTCAGAAAGATTTTCCTGTCGAAGAAGACGAGAATATATGTAGATATCTTCACATCTGAGAATACACGTCGACAGATGACTTAACTGTAATGGATGACACAAAAGACATGCATCAAGCAAATTAATTGGACTTTGCCGATGAACGAACATCAACATTCCCTAATCCTAATGGGATGGCTCTTAATTACGTCTCTCGTTTCATGTTTGGTTGTTTTAAAGCTAATTTGATAGACAGGCAAATAACAAGGTTGATTCCTTTATTTAACACAATCTCACAGTAAGACTTCCGGTTCTAGAAATGCTTAGCGTCCCCTCTCATAATTATACGTTATGTCTTCAGAAATCCAAAACCAATTTTTATAGGCTTTTCCTTGGGAATCCGTTCATTTAGGCAAATGCTTTATATGACTACTTTAAATGAATACTTTACAAATAAAAACAAAATGAAAAATGCATTTAACGATGATGTATAAATTTGTCTTTAATTTAATCTATTTTTTTTAGAACATGATCGTACGCGTCTGTCAATGTTTAATATTTAATCAAAATCACTTTGGCTACAAAACCTCATGAGTACTTTTGTCTTATTTGATTTAAGTGCAATAGATGGGACACGATCTACCATTGTGATTGTGTATGTGCGTAGTACGTGGAGATGAGATATTCCACTCGTACCAAACTTTTTGCTTTGAAACACAGCGCCAAAAGTTGATATCCACAACTTCGCCAGCTTTGAGATCTATTGGTTCCTAAAAAAAAAATAAAAAAGAAAAGCGTTCAGATTGTCTGTTTTTGCTCTCGTTTTTATACCTCTAACTGTAACTTACTGAAAAAGGGAAGTACATGGGAAACCAGGAGAGCATTCCAGGCGTATGGGTTGGAGGGTTTATACTTAATAGTATATCTTTATACAGAACTGTGTCAAAATAGCCAGCAATACCATTAAGAACACAATCCTGAGTCACATCGAAACTAAGCGACTTAAAACGAGTGTTATCAATAACTTCATCTCTATTTGGATGATGGAATTCAAAGAGTGCTTGTGGGTGCCCGATATTGTAAACATTTTTCAGCAGAACAACAAAACCGCTCTCCGAATGATTACTGTATGTAGCTAACATATCACGAGCAAAAGATTTGTGGTTGTTAATGGAACGCACTGAGTTGTAGAGTTTTGAGGACATCAAAGGATTTATGTACGAGGTTGATTTACTTGGTATACTAATACCATCGTCTTTGAGTAAAGTTTGTGCACAATCTAAGCATTCGGGTGAGAGTTCATTATCGCCAAACGAGCCAAGCAGTTCGGAGACAAGAATATCACCCTTATTGGGAGGGTTGAATTCACGCATATCCTTTGAAAATATTTGAATGTCTAGAAGAAAAATATAATATTATATAAAGTTTTACCATAGATTATGGTACATCTACCTTTGCCGCTCCATAACTTCCTTGTAATAGCCGTCAATGTCCTCACAGCATTAGGATTCTTTTCAATTATGTAAACACGAATTTTTCGTTTTGTGTTTTCGGCGGCATTCAAAGCGGAACGAACTAAGGGACCTCTCCCTGCTCCAAGGACCATAACAGTTGTCTAGAGATACAAGAAAATTTTTGATTACTATTAAAACGAAAATAGGATATTTAATTTCTCACTATTGTTTTGTCTATTTCCTCTTCCGGAACTCTGTCAATAAGGGCAGCCTCTATGGCGTCTTGGTATAGTTTGTATTTCACTGGATCTTTTTCAAAAGTTTCATAGGTGTAGCAATCCAAATTGTCATATAAAGGTTGAAGAGGGATCTCCAGTACATCTTCAAAACTAAAAACAAAAGTACTTTGCTTGGGACATTTGCTTAGATTGAATAAATGTACAATACCCAAAAATCGTTTAAATAATTAACAATTTACTAGGTCACAGAAAAACTTTTTGAAACATTGTTATAAGTAAAAAAAAAATGCTTCATAAGATAAAAAAAAACATTTTGTTCGCAAATGATATTCTCATCACAAGACCAGTTTAGCTAGTCATTTATGCAGTTAGTATGAACTAAGAGAATCTAAATCGAAAATCCATGCATCAAATTTTATGGTAATGACAACGTCGAGACGATCTTGCGAATATCGAACCAGTATAGAAATAGATTTTTTTCTTGAGGGCAAGCTATAGTGCCGGAAAGAATATTTAATTTTGAAAATTTTGTTTTGGTATTTACTAGTTTTCTTAGCTTTAGTCATTTTTCAAAAGAAACAAAAGGAAATACAAACTTTTTCTTGTTTAACTCAAGTGTTGCTAGCATTTTTTGTAGAACACTATGCATTCTTATCATTTATCAAGTAAATTGCAAGGCTCGGGTTTTTATGACTGTTGTTTAGGAATGTGAAATTTCAACACAGTTTGAATTCCGATTCATCATCAACACCCGTCTGAGTATGAATAAAAAATTATTTCAGGAACAATAATTTTAATACTAGTTAGGTAGTCCTCTGGGAACATAGTGAACTAAGGTCCCACTACTTACTTTTGTAATTCATGTTTTTCAACGTGGGATTCTCTAAAGTTTGTAAGATACTCAGCATATTGTTTGAGACTATTGTCATTCTGGTCTGCGCTAACAATAAAATTCACATAGCCTTTGAGAAATAAGGCAATAATCTCCTGCCAAGCCTTTGGTAGAACCGGATAATTATGTCGATTCCTTATGAATAATGAAGATGGAATGATTAAGGCTTCAAGTGGTTCGCCTAACCAACGGCGTACACATTCTTTTGAAGGTCTATCTTCACCCAGTTCAAGAACTATACGAATTTTGGGATTGAAATCGGCAGCCCAACGAAATTTATTCCACCATCTCCAGGTGTCTTCATTTTGATAGCTGGCAATGACATCATCTTTAATATCAGAACGCCAAACAGCAGAAGCTACCTTAGTTGCCACCAATGGAATTTGTACTAAAATAAGACCTGAAAATAACCATTAGCACTTTAGAAGAAAATGACTAGATATCTCACGGAAAACAAAAGTTTACCTTTGATTTGTCTGCTTACAATACGTGCTAGATTAATGTTATTGTCAGACTTCAAACGCAGCATGGTATAACCTCCATAATGAAGATGGTCTGTCCATGACAAATCTTTTTTTAGAATTTCCTCACTATTCTGACGAACTTTGGGATTCTTTGAATCACAGTCAATTGTGTCCGAGAGTAAAGTTATGACCTTGCCATTCCAAGCATCAGCAGTGAGTACAAGATCTGAGTATGAGCAATCAATATGTTTGGATTTAAGAGGTTCGTGTTGAAATTCGAGCGGAACTTCGGTGCAGTTAATTGGAGCGGCAATTGCTGTAAAACTATTAGTTTGAGCTTTTTCTAAAAATTTTGGAAAATTATCAAAATTATTGTGCATTAAACAAAGATAAGGCATTTTGTTTTGCCAATGTTAGATCGAAATTGTAGAAAAAGTATTTTTATAATAAAAATTCACTAGCAAGGCGCGGAACCCTAGTCTTCTAACCCAAAAGTAGTTTTGTTGATATGACGGATTTGATGCCGGCATTTTGGCATTTTATCTATCATGTGCCCGGTTATCGATAACGCATATGATTTCAAATGGCGTAGTCCAGCCAAAAAATAAGAGTTTTTTTTTTTTAAATATTCTCAGCAGGCAAGCTGCATTGTATTTAAATGAAATGAAAAAGCCGTGATCAATAAATTGCAATGTGAATATGATTTCGATGGATCACTATGAATTATATTGATGTGAGAAAGTTCTTGATTCATATGTTTGATATGCTAGTGAAATGTTCACCCTTTAGCTTGTTAGACGATATTCAAACGGTGCTCGAAGATTTATAAGTGAGTAGGAAATAAATCTGACGATAGTATTTTGTTAAATCTTATATAAATATATTCTTCATCATCCCCACATTAGCGTATATAATCTCGATTCAAAAACTCATCATTAACGGCCATATTATTCACTCGATTCATACAGATTAAAACTTTAATCCGGATGTAAGTCATACAAACTGTGTAATGTAAATACATCCGGATTTAAAAGTTTTAACTATCAATATTATTATCAGAATAGATTCATATAGATCATCCTGCTCCATGTGTTTAAATGTTTTTTAGGAATGTTTCAACCTTCAAAAACCTGACTGATTTTTTTAAGGCGAGTATGGAAGCAAAACATGAAAATCATTTTCGCACACATTTTTTAGTTTCATTAAATTCTTTCACAATTTAACATATGTTAATATACCCAGTGATAGAATATTTCAGTCGTATTTATTAGATTTTTGTCTACTTAGACACTGTCCAACTATTATCAAATTGGTGGAAATATGCTTTATTTAATAAAAATAAATAACATATTATTCACGGTTAAGACAATCTACTCTTGTGTCTAAGTTAGGCAGCTATAAGACAACAATAAACAAGGTTTTTAAACACATTTTCCAAAGTTGGACAGTTGTCTAAAGTTAGACAACGTTTATAAAAAATAAGGCCATTTAAATTTTATATTTTAAAATACGTTGCAGGTCAAAATCTAATTAAACATAGTTATCGATAACATTGTAACTGTTCACATGAAAGTGATATTGGCAGCACTTAAAAGTTTTATTTCTTAAAATGTCAAAAACCAACATGACACAGCTAGGCGCTAGTAACCAACTTAAACCAAACCAAAATCAAAATTCATCGCGGTCGGCTCTGGCAGAACAAACATCTTTAAATTTCTATTTTCTTTTAAATCAATAATAAAATTTAAGTTAAAAATAAAAATGAATTTCGGATCGCAACCAACGACAACCACGCCAACCTTGTCATTCAATATTCCTACACAAGCATCTCAACCCTCACTAACATTCGGCGGTTCAGGTGGCGGTGATGCTGGAGGTATTAAACCAACACTCGGTCTTCCGACAACCACTATTGGTGGAAGTTTCTTTAGCCAACCGACTACAAATGCACCAACAACTAGTGCACCAGCTCCTACACTTAACTTTGGCTCCACCGCACCTTCTGCGGTGCAAGCATCTTCTCTAACAACATCAGCAGCCCCCACTTTGATTTCACTTCCCAAGACAACATCAACTGGTCTAACCAATTTGTCGACCGCCACAAAGACAACCGATTCAAGTGCAGCACAACAATTGTCGACACAAATAACTTACAATCAACTGGAAGAACACATCAATAAATGGACTTTGGAACTGGAGGAACAAGAAAAAATCTTTACCGACCAGGCAACTCAAATCAATGCCTGGGATAAGATACTTATAAGTAACAATCAAAAGATCCTCGAACTGAACGATGCTGTGCAGAAGGTAAAAACTGACCAACAGACGTTGGAGCAGGAACTCGAATTCATTGCCACTCAACACACCGAACTGGAAGAGAGCATTGTCCCTCTGCAAAAAGAATTCATGAAGATTCCTCAAGTCGATGTGGAGCGTTCGCAGACCTATTTACTAGTCGAAAATTTGGATACACAACTAAAGCAAATGTCTGAGGATCTGAAGGAGATAATCGATAATCTTAATGAATCTAATAAGGGTCAAGATAGCACAGATCCCATCATTCAGATTGGAAAGATACTAAATGCACACATGAGCTCATTGCAGTGGATTGAATCATCCTCAGGGGCCATATCCAATAAGCTGGATGATATAACGAAGATGCACGAATCATTCAAGAGGGACTCTGAGAGATCCTTTAGGTCTGCTTACTATAATTAATTTGTTCAAACCCTTTGATTTTGTGTAATGTATACTTTTCAATAGAATAGCTCTTAAAATAAAAAAAAATCGAAAAATTGTTTTTTTTTTTTATGCGAAACTTAATAATAATTTTGAAACGCATAGAAGCCTCGCTGCGTTGTGCGTTCACTCATGGTTTTGTCGATTGACCTCGGGCCACGGAGTTCGCGGGTTTGAAATTAGATTTAAGTTAAAATATTTGCAAATATAAACTCAACAAGCTAAGCAATTTATTGACTGGTTTAGTCAGAGACGCGAACGATCTGAGACCATTTGATATTAAAAAAAAATCAGCCCAGAAATTAATAACGCAGCAAAACGTCTGCGGTCTCTCGGTCTTCCTCCTTTGGCCCAGTTATAACGGTAGTCGTTTTAATGAAAAAACTGAGGAATCTTTAGGATTTGAGTCTTTGGTTTGAGAAAAATTAAGAAAACTCGCAACTATTTAAAAAAATGGGCCCGATAAAATTCTGAGGGATATCGTAATCCTTCAATGAAAAGTCCAAATGATTGGGATAAAGGTTACAACTATCAGTCTTTTCGACCACTGGTTTCATATTCATGAAAAGATGTCTTAACTTTATTTTGATACCGCGAATTTTGGAAACATATTACAAAAAAATTCACTTGACGATTGTAACTTTTGCATCATAAACCTTTGAACACAAGTGTTTTTTTTTTTTTTTTTTAAATAGGCCTTTCTGGCCAACCCTGTACACAATAAAATAGTTGCTTAAACAAATTTTCTGGACTAAAATACCCTGTACGATTCTGCACATTGATTAAACAATTGTAAGGGTTACTTATTACGACTTGTGCTTTTGTGCATTGAGCCCAAAAAAAAAATGAAACAAAATAAATATACCCAACAACTTTTAATTTAATATTTTTTGCATTTTTTTTTATTTTGTTTAATTTCTTTTCGAAGTGTGTTTATGTGAGTTTATTAAGCAAAAAACTGAGTTCTTTTTAATTTAAAATTAATTTTCATTCATGGTGTTGTGTAAATATTTATTTATTATTATAAATACATTTTTATAAATAATATGAAAATAATCTTATTTAGATATTAAGTTGACATTGAAAGCGACTCTAAACCCAAGTTGGTTATTTTGATTGTTGGGAATATTTTTGAATCATATTTCATGCATATTTTGAAGGACACAATTCTTTTTCATCACACTCAATGGAACAACGATTGATTGGATTAATTATTTTATGTCGAATCCACTGCATTAGTGCGAATTAAAATTATGACAATTTTTAATTATTCTGGAGCTTCGCCTTTCTTAAGTCACTTTAGTTAAATATTTTATTTTTAGTTTTTATCACCATAGAAAATAAAATAAAAACTTTTAAAGGGAGCATCCTTTAATATTTTATTTTATATAAAATAAATAAATAGAATAAGCACAGAACTCTTATATAAAAAATACATTTTTTTTCTAAAATTACACATAAATTAAGCATTTTAAGGTTAGTTTTTTTTTATTTATTTATTTATAAAAAAGGCTTTTCAATTTCTTAAAAACTAAATTCTTTCTTTCCACTTCGAATGCTCCCCTAAACTGTATGCATTTTTTTTTGTAAAATTAGTTATTCACCTACAGTAAACGAACAACAAAACAAATTTAAACATTAATTTTTGTGTTATATTGAAAGCTTTTAATAGTTTTTCTGTTTAATATTTTCTTTCGTTTTTTTATTTTTTGATGAAGTCAAAAATGTTGCAATCTATTTTGTTTAAAGCATCTTTTTAAATATTGTGATATCCGTTTTTATTAGAATTTGAATTTTAAATATATAATTTTGTTTGAAATTTGTTTCTAATTTATTTATTTTTTCGGAAAAAGCTATTTTTACATTTTTATAAATTTTTATATTTGAATGAACAGAGATTTGATCAAATTTTATTTATTTACAACAAAATCCTATAAGTTATTTATTATGGATTAACTTTGCTATTTTTTAAGTAGCTAACAGCACAGATATTTGACAAAGCGACCGGATTGCTGTTTTAAACAAATGCGCGTAGTCATTATAAAGATGAACTGAGATCATTTCGCAGCTATAAGTGTGTTAGGAGATACAGAGAGTCGTAGTTGAAAAATAATTCCAGAACTATTTGCTGATGCTCTCTCTCATTTTTCTCAGATAATTCAAGTTATTGCCAATATGAAACAACCAACTTAAAACATTTTGTTCGAAATAATAGGCGTGTACCGAAGATTTTCTTTAAATTTTCTTGATTAGATGATGCCAAACAAGGAAAGTACACAATTATTCTGGCATTTATCCGCGTGAATATTTGTATTCTGCTATTAGTTGCAGGAAAACGATTGTTCCAAAATCATATAAACTGTTTATAATGCGTGAGAAAACAAAATTTAAACAAACAGACGCTCTTTAGAATGTAAAAATAAATAGAGGTAACGTTTACGTACAAAAGAAACGTTTAGTTTAAAAAAAATAATGTGAAGCAAATTTTATGAAAAAATTCGAGTGCATCAAATGTTTTGATCAAATCGAATTGTACGTCACTTTAGCCTGAATAGAGCTGATACCACCCCAACCAACGCCCAAAATGTATGCCAACAAATTGACATACATTCCTGTTGCAGCACAACTAGCCTCGCACAATTTTCTTATCAGAAGCATCAATGACTTTACGACGTGCATACAGAACACTCACTTGGAATGCATTTGCAAAAAGCATAAAATAAACTTCCGCATTTTTTCTTTTGCTCTATGAAATGGTGCCCTTAAGTTTGTTTTTTGTTTATTGAACAAACAAAAAAACAAGTACTATCTACTACTAGAGAATGCGGTGACCTAAATTTTGAATGTTTACAGCGCAATGTCTTTATTTAAAAGACCAGGGCATTCATGTATGTTCAAAGCGAGGACGTGGAGTGGAGAATTTATGTTTTCGTTTTTATTTCTTGTCGTTGGTCTACTCATTATTGTGGCTTCTTTTCATCACTTTCACATTATATGAGATCATCTACGTACGTCTGTTGGAGGGCTTTTCATTCAGTTCAAAGCCTTTCTTTTTGTTTAAATTAAACCTTTTTTATTACAAATAAATTTTAAAAAAAAGTATAACAAATAATACACAAAAGGCAGAGAGACCGGCACAATTTAATTGCGCAACTCTTTGGATAGTAAAAAAAATAGTAAAAACAAAATTAACTATACACACCAAACATTAATCCATTGTTGTTGTTGTTTTCCCCTTTCTATTCAAACTGTCTGCAAGTACACCTGTCGTTTAAATAAAATACAAAAGCCAAGTGGAGTGCAATGAGCTGTGACGCTGACGAGTAGTCTTTTTACCTCTTCTCTGTTCCTTCCCTCTCGATTTGCAACACATATTGTAGTAAACTTGATTCTCTTAGGACATCTCACTGGATATGAAAGTGTAAAACTCATGTTTGTTTGCTCTTATCATTTTGCTTGATGTGAATTTAAATTTGGATATTTTTCATTTTCAAAACTATTTTCTATTGTTGTTGCTTTTTTTTGTAAATAAATATTTTTTTTATGTATATAATTATGTATGTATAATAATATTTTGTATGTTTATAAATTTTAATTGCATTATTTACGAGCTAACTGGGTTTGCCTGTTGAAGTTGACCCACTCCGCCGCCGCCGCGGATTGCAATATTTCCCTGACCAGCACGGATCGGTTTGGCGATTTGCGCTTGTGGTCCTCGTCGGCCGAGGTGCTTCTGTCGGACGGCTTCCTTGATGCGATCAACTTCGTATTGGTAGCGTTTGCGGTCACGCATTGCTCCTTCTTTAGCCTCTTTGAGTGCGGTTTCTAGCGCCTTAACGCGTTCCATTGTGGTACGGAGACGTTTCTCCAGTTTGGGCAATTCACAACGCAGATCGGCGTTGTCACGCACCAGTTGCTTATGCACTTTGGTCAGTTGGTCGAGGTTGTTTTCGAGGAATGAAATCTTTTGTTTCTGGGCTAGAGAGCCACCGTCTTCTTCGCTATCCTCATTGGTTATGGATTTTTTGATGCGAGCCTGTAGATCTTGTACGAAGAGTTTGCGCAAATTGTGCAGGGTTTGAAGTTCCTTGGCCACAGTATCCTCAAGACCTTTGAGATCTTTCCGCGCTTGTTCACGGCGTTCGTTTGTGAGGATTATGTCCTGCAGGCGAGAGGATTTTTCTGCTTCTTCTTGCTTGAGTTTTTCATAATCAGCTGTCATTTGTTGATGGGCAAGGATAAGTTTCTGGTAGACATCCTTCATTTCGTTCATTTCATGTTGTTTCGAAAGGATTTCATCACGTAATTCAGCGACTTGTTTGGTGTGAGCATCACGAAGTTCATCCATTTGACCGTCGAACATGGAACGGAGTTGTTCGGCTTTTTGTTTCTCTTCGGCATTAACGGCTGACACATGTTCGGCGGCCTTAAGCTTGGCACATTCCTCGCGCAAAGAGTCAATCTGTTCCTCAAGGGTGCGTTTCTTGTTTTCTGCTTCACGCATTGACTCCTGAAGAGACTTCATACGTGCCTCGTGTTGCGAAATAAGTAGCCTAAATTCCCCGAGATCCTTCTCGTATTCAGAAAGTTTTTTGTTTGAATCCACTTGTTGAGTCTCCATGTTGGAACACCGAAGAGCCATATTCTTTGCCTCGGTCTTCATTTTGCTGATATACAAACGTGCCATTGTGAACTCCTCTTCAACCTTACCAGCAGAATCTACAGTATTAAGCTTCATGTCGATTGAGTTATCTGTGGACAGAGCCTGCCCAACCTCAGCCAAATCACGTAAAAGATTTGTTAACATCTCGTTGATACGCTTCTTCTGGTGCGCAGACATATCCTTTATCTGCTGCAATTCAGATGTCGTGGTATTAAGCAGAGTTTGCTTGGTTTGGAGCTCCTCACTGAGGGTATCGAACTCCTTGTTTTTGTTGTCGATCTCCTGAGACTTCTGGTCATAGTTGACTGCAAGCTCCTCCAGGGCTTGAAGCACCTCTTTGACTTCCTCCTTCGCGCTTTCGTTCTCCTGTTGTATCCTAGCCATTTCTGATTGCAGTGCTTCATACTCACGCCGAGCATTGGCAATCAAGTCCTCCTGTTCCAGAATCTGGTCCTTTAAGTTCTCAACATACTGGCTCTGTTGGTTGATTTCTTCGTCTTTTTCATCTAATTGCTGGTAGAGCCTTTCACGCTCAGCCTCAAGACGGGCGCGCTCATCGCCACTGATCGAACCAATCATTGCTGTAAGATTGGCAGCTGGTGTGGCCGGAACTGGGGTAGTTTCGCCAACTTCCACTTCCAAATTTGGTGTACTGGCTTCCATGATATCCTCCATATTAATTTGTTCTTCAGCATTGACAGTCTCGCCGGCACGCCATCTGGCCAATTCCAGCTCCAGTTTTTCCACCTTGCCCTTGAGACGGGCATTCTTCTCCTTCTCTTTTTCGTAACGACGCTTCCACTCTTCGGCTGTTAGCTCTTCATTAACACAAACAACATTCTTCACAGTCTTGGCACGACGACCAAAATCTAGTGTTGACTTCGTTTCAGATTCATTGAAACTTGCCGGGGAGCAACAGATCACAATTGTCGTTCTGGCGTTACCTCCAAGAGATTCCTGCAGAATTCTCGTTAACTTTGAGTCACGATACGGAATATGCGTCTTGTTTCCATCAGCCAGGGCTGATATAACGTTACCAAGAGCTGAAAGTGACTTATTGATGTTCTTTGCTTCGTCCAAGACAGTACCTTCGGCACCAGTTTTTGAAACTTTCTCGGAACCTGCCAAATCCACCAAGTACAATTTACCAGAAAGCTTTTTTTGATTCTCTAAATTCTCCTGCTTAACATTGATCAAAAAAACTGAATGAGAACGCGATGAATGCTCGTTCATGTCTAAAAAAAAAAAACAAAAAAAAAAAAAACAATTTAATAATTTACCAGATTTGGTTTATAATAAAAAATAAATTAAATATTTTTACTTGTGACAGCAATATGCCGATTAGATTTTCCCTCCTCGATAACTTCAAAGACATCTTCTGGACTAGAGACGAATCTCTCAGTGGCACCCTTTACATACGGCACTCGATTTTTGTCTTCATGCACACTCAAATTAACTTTGGATACATCTAAGAGATCTCGAATTTTGTCCATGTAAATTTCATAGTATGAAACTTTAATATGAAACTCAAGATTCATTTCCATTGTGTAGATGTGATTAAAGATGTCATTTACGATACGTGGAATGATACCCTGTTTAACCGGATCACCAATAACACCTTCCATGGTGTGAGTTTTACCAGAAGATGTTTGTCCATAGGCGAAGATTGTGCCGTTATAACCGGCAAGGACATCAGTAACAATCGACTTGGCGGACTCATTGAAAACTTTTTCTTGCGATGCATTGGGTTTGAAAACTTTGTCAAACAAGTAAACTTTTCCCTGCAGAAATAAAATAAATTAATTTAAATAAAATTTCATTTAGGTTATTTAAGTTAAAAAAAAAATATAGTAAAACAAAAGCACCAATCTAGTTGATAGCTCTAAAAGACAAGCCACATCATGTCAAACAATGTCATCAGTGCACGACATATTTCCTGATCGTGAAGTCTCCCATTGACACCCACTAAAGACTAGCTAGACAAAACAAAAAATAAAACTGTCAACCAGTAATCCATTCGATAAGTAGGGTAATACAATACATTAGCACGTACCAGAATAAGGCTCAAGTAGGTGAAATGGCGACCAAATGTTTTCATTACACAACCCCCTTGTATATTATGCAAGGCTGTACATAATGTTCATTACCGACAAGAGCATAATAGTAAATAGAATATTTTCAGGCCTACATGAATCAAATTAAATGTATCTACGTAATGACGTTAACATACTTATAACCACATTTGTAACTACTTCTGCCTATGTACATACATACATATGTATACGTTAAAAAATAATCAAAAAAAAAAGTATTTAAAGACTAAAGATAAATATTTACTTGCTTCTTTTCTGTTTATTTATATTATATTATTATTTATAGGTACTTCGTTTCTGAGTGACCTATGGTTGAAGTTAAAATTTAACGATAGATATCGATTTTTACTGCATCGGTGATATTGCTCTAGGAATGCCAATACATAAATGCTTTCCAGTAAGACCATAGGTTCAACAGCCTTTGCAAAGAAACAATAACACGTCATTTGGGATTGGCACTTTGCTGTCTGAACACGATTTTACGTGATATATTTTCTGTTGTTGCAAAAGTCACTCATGCTTTTCATGTTACTTAAGGTAGGTAGGTATATGAAGTTTGAACCCAGAGAGTAACTGACCAATAACAATTAAACGTCATTAATAGGAAAAAGAAAAAAAAAACACTTCGTGTTCGTTGAAGTTTTTTACCATTCAAATCACTCAACCAAAACACGTTTTTTTTTTTTTTTTTTTTAATTTTTCACTTCTCTTTAGTGTTAAGGCAGGCACCGAAGTGCAACAAAATGCAGGCATTTAAATGAAAATTTCCTAAAAAGCCAGCAAAAACAGTTAATATGCATTGAAGATAGTAAAAAAAAGTTTGGTGTTATTAACGTGTATAACTACATTGAAGTAGCATACATTTAAAACGCCCTTCTACTCAGTAGTACATATGTACGTATATGCTTTGTTTATTGTTTGCATTTATTTAATTGGCTACATCTACGGTGCTCGAGGAAATTTTTATTTCATAAGGCTTCACACAATGTCATAGATCTACAACACACTCTACAACTTGGCATTAGGATATGTACATATCTAGTTGTTGGCAGAAAATAAAGGAGACTTAAGGTAGCTATAACCTGTCAGGAACAAAATTATTTAGATAGACACTTTTAAAAAAGTTCAAGGATTTTCTTATGCAATTTATGGGCCCTCATAAAATTTAATTGGATTTTTAATTTGATATTTATATTTTATTAGATTTTACATCAAATGTGTTCATGAATGTTTTATTTAAAAGGTAAATCTGTCAATGCATAGTAGATAGCGTGTCAATTGGGTACGGACTGAATACGGTTGTTAATTGTTCTTTTTTAGCCTAATCGACATTACCTTGTTGGAGAAAATGGGCTTGTGATTTGCTGTGCAATACAATTACATCTTTAAATATGTTAAATAAATTCTGATTTTCTATATTATGAAAGTACCAAATGCTGTAGGTATGTATATAAAAAAAATGTTCAGAAATCTTCGACAAAAAACGGAGCACTTGTTTTTCAGGTGAGATATTTTTTTCTGTCGTGCGACACACCCTATTGAAATTTTCACGATTTAAAATTATTAAAAGCGGCTGTCAGCTAAAAGTAATTAAAAATGTCACAGTTATATTGACGCCGAAATACATATGTATACATAGATGATCGACACGCTGTCGTTACTTGCAGTAAAATTATAGTCTTCGCGGCAAAATATATTTTGTTTTGATTCCAAAACAATATAAATACTTTCAAATAATTATGTGTGGTAGTAGAGTACATACAATTTTCTTGTTTAAAATGTATAGAAATATCCTCGCAGTAGTGTGTGCTGAAAGAAAATATCAAGGGGAGAACATTGTTCTTTTTTTTTGTAAAAAATTACAAAACAAAAAGTTAATCAAGATTAGAATCTACCAGTTATTATTTTCTATTCACCCTGAATGAATATATAAAAAATTGATTCCTCACAATTCATCATTCACGCTGTGTTAAATGTGTTTACGTTGAACCAATATGTTTCTTCATTTTTCCTGTTTTTCATTTCAACCATCATTCAATTCCAAACAAAATACGTATACCAACGATACTCTACTGCTATAGGTATTTATGAAAATACTTCCCAAAACAAAAACAAAACATAAATATTGTAAAAGTTAAATATTAACAGCTGAATACATTTTCAAATCGATTTTTTTATGAAGAATGAAACACATTTCATTTACGCCTATTTTTTTTTTGCTATCATCTTAGGTACATCCTTAAAGTTTTGGTTAGTAAAAATAAAAATTTAATAACTCGCGCCCCGAAGTACCATTAAGAGGTTGAACAAATCGTTTATATAATAGGTAGAGTATATAGGCATCAAGGTGAAAGCTTAACACATTAAATAGAGAGTGTTCAGGTAAATTATAAAACGTTTACCTTTGTAAACTGCTTGAAGCACACAGAGATTGAAGTTTATAATTATTTTTTGTAACTGTTCATTAACACATCATAATGAAAATGAACTCATTTAAAAATAGAATTGCGTTAGAGAAAATTTATTTTTACTTTATCCTAACTAAGCAAAGTTCTGAAGTATAAAACTCATGTAAATGTCAATTAAATTAGATCAAGTGCTTTGAATAATTTTCACTTATTTTGCTTATTTAATCGGTGCACAGTACCTACATATGTACATACCTACATATATTATTATTTTGTATAATTACTTCAAATTCAATACACACTTGTGTGCTTTTATTCATCGAGTGTGTAATTTTGTGTATTTATTTTAAAAGTTCACAAAGATGGTTTATAATCATTTAACTATATGTAGGTACATTTGTATGTATTAAAAAAAAACTAAGAAAAAGTTCGAAATGTACAAGTATCTAGAAATTGCTTATTCATTTTTATAAACTGGCATACCTCCTATCAGAAAAAAATGTTTTCAGTGTGAAATTTGTTGTTTCATGCCGACGCGCGTAGGCGTCATCAGTCACAATTATCGACATTAACACAAACTGTGGGTTTGTATGAATAAAAATTCTTCGCTTACAATAAAATGCAATGTGCGTCTCGTTTCGCTTGAATGTGCATTTTTATTTCAATTGCTCCCTTCAGTGTTCCGCTCGTGGGTAGATGCAGCAGATGGCTTTACCTTTACCTAGGTTTTCTTTTCCATGCAAAAGAAAACCAGTTTCTGTTGTCATAATAATAATGTACATTATACATATGTATATGAAAAAGCCGAAAAATAGTGAAGAACATTTTTGAATTGTTTTTATTTTCTTTACTGAATTGTGTGGTCAACTTTGCCGACTGACTTAGATAGAACCAGTTATTGTGGTTTGTGGCTGAAAAGGAACACAGCAACACTTTGTTGAACTTTGAGATAAACTTTGGGATAATTGCCTTTCACAATTAAGTGTTGAAGAAGTTGAGTAAAAATAAAAATTAAAAAAAAACAACACAATCACAAAATCTTTTAGTTTCTAGTGTGAGTATGATGTCATCTGCATGGAGGTGTTTTCAATGTTATCACTTCTACTAAATCTTCTGTTGCTGTTTTTATTTGCTGAATTGTTTTTATTAATTCAATAAAAAAAGAAACTATGACGAAGTAAAGAACCTTAGTTGAAAGCGAAACGAAATCACTTTCAATGACATGATGAAAAGGCCTGTCCTTTGTCAATCAATACAAATTGATTATTTTACTTCCGTTGTTTTAGATATTGTATTATTTTTTATGTAAAGCAAATCCAACGCACAAAAAAGCATTCAATATCAAAAAAAGAAAAAAAAGCAGACATAATGTATTTGGGTCTCTAAAATACATATTGATTATCGGGAACGTTTAACAAAACTACCTATTTTATTACATATGTAGCATATAACTATTTCTCCAGTTAAAACAAAAACGAGAACGCATGCAACATAATTATTTATGCAAACAAAATTTCAGAAATAGAGTTTTTTGTAAATTTTGTAGGTCCTATAGGTATCAAACTCCTTAAACATTTTTCTAACAAAAAAAAAAAAAAAAAAAAAAAAACATAAATTGGTATTACAATTTAAGCATTTTAAGTATGATACAAGGTTAAAATGAGGATTTTGCTAACTTTAGCACCGTAGGTACTTCGTTTTTGATATGTCATTAAAGTTAAAATCAATAAACTCATATTTTATCTTTTTAGTAACAGAGATTTAAAAAGGTACATAGCTAGCTAAGTTTTCTTGGGAATTGGTTAAGTCAAATCATTTCATACAATTTAAATGGATAAGGGTTGTCTGATCAAATAAAATGATCTTAGGAAATAGCTGACTAGAATAGTACAATCAAGAGATGTTTTAAGATCACAAATTAATATTTGTAACAGGCTACGCTTAACAATTTATTGTTTCTCAAAGCATAGCAAAAAAATTCGCATAATTTTTTTTTTAACTGAAGAAATATTTCTGTAGTACCTACCTATACTTGGATCACTTATCCCCAGCCTAAAAACGAACACACCTGATCTTTTTTTGTTATCTATCTTTAAATTAAATCTCTTTAATTTAAATTTCTTAAAACGTGTTTCATTATGTACACAAAACATTAATTAAATAATAATTATTATTTTTTATTACTAAATAGGTAAATGTAGATGGATAAACAAACAAGGTCTAATAAAAAAAACTTTGACAAAATTCTAAAATAAATTTAAGACTTCACAAGGCTGCACCAAAGAATAATGCATGCAGTCCCCTTGAGAAGAAGTAAGGTTGTGACGTTGTGTTTGTCTACGCTATTTTAAATTTACCACTGCTACTGCAGTGCTTCTTAATGCAAACCTAAAATAATTTGCTTATAGAAAAAGCCGACTTCACATTTTTCCAGCAGAAACATAGGTACCTACCATCATTCATTATTATAAAAGAAAAGAATCTCCAGAGTCATCGTTCGTCAGATATGAATGAACAAAGAGGACATGGCATGATAAAGTACCTACTTGTACAGGTATACACTCTTGTTGGCAATGAAAAAAGAAATACCTATTTTTTGTTATATCCAATATTATACCTGCAACTTTCGTGTATTAAAAAAAAAACTGAAATATTATATTTTATTAAAATTAATTCAAAGCTTTCGTTTTTTATTGAAAAATAATAATGCAAAAATTATTCCAGATAAACCAGATCTTCTAATTGGTGAGGCTGACGACAGTTAGTCTCTATTTACCATATTTTGTATGCAAAATCAAGCAATTACCCTAGAAATTGTAATAAAAATATGACTAAACGTCTTCCGCTGCCGTTGCTCCAGAAAGCAAACGAATCATAATGAGATCACAATATAAATAGAATTTGAAGAGAAGGGAAACAATTGGAAGGAAAGAAAAATCGGATGCACGACTCCCGAGCCCAAGAAGCCGACATCCACATCAGTCGGTCCACCAGTAATCGATCTATTTTTAAGCTAAGAAGTTACGTAGAGTTTGCATGAAATGATGTTCCTATAGATACAGCAATACAAACTACAATAATCTCATGGAATTGCTTCTGATTGTGACTATGTGAGACTCCGTCCGTGTGGCAGACGTAACTTTGTATTTTCTATAATTTGTGGCTTTGAGGGGATGATGACTCATTTACTTGTCATACAAAAACTTGGGCGGGGGAAGAGAAAAAACTTTTTTTTTTTTGCACATGCAAAATAGCCTAACCAATCTTTCGAGAAACAGATTAGTTGAACAGACGGACAGATTAGATTAAATTTAATAGGTACTTACAGCTATAGAAATGCAATTTTCCTCGGTGCTATTGGGAAACTTTACGACGAACTTAGATCCAGCTTTTTCCTCGCTGTCGTTCAGCGGTCGGAAACGACACACCACCCTGATGCTGTCCTCCGCAGGGATTTCCCGTTCGGCAGACATGTCGGTCGACGGAAATTAATGTTACTTGAAATTTCTTATATAAATAACGTTTTTATTTCTAACGAATCGCAGTTTATGGATTTATCTGGAAAAAAGGATAATTGATTTTTTTCGATTTTTCCTTTGTTCACTACACGAAGGGGGTGTCGCGAAGGCGAAAAGAAAATTTTGTAAAATTTCGTTCGCCGTTCGGATCGTCTGACTGACAGAGAAAAGAACAGAGAACACACGAGCCACGACAAAACACGACGACGAATATTATACGAATACACACCTAAAAGAAAAATTGAAAAAATATAAAACGGCAAATGTATATTCTTTTGCTTTAAAATTGGTTTCGTCTCGCTCTTAAAGAGAAGAACACACCAATATAGAACTTTTAACTTTCACAAAAAAAAATTACTTCCGAAACTAATCGATAAATTTTCTTTTTAAATTAAATTGGTTGACTTTCAAAAGGTTATGGAATCAGAATAAATTGAAAAATTGTAATTTATTTAATTTAATTTTTTGGATTGGGTGTATTAAAGCACTTGAATTTGCTATTTTATTTTTTATTTGAAGACAGAAAACGATTGAATAGTTTTTTCTTTCGCACTCAGGCAGCGCTAGTCTTTTGAGAAATAATTTTTCACTTTGCTTTTTACTAAATTCGTAGCGAATGACGTAAGGAGTGTTGCCAGAAGCTTAGTTCTTAAAACAAAGTTACTGAAATGGGTGTGTTTGAGGAGATTTGTAAAGATTTAGTCAAATGGGTGCAGGGATATTTTCTATTTTCCTGTTCCATTTATTCTTGCACAAAACAGTCGTATTTATTCTTTAGAAAACATTTGGATAGTTGTTCAGCTAGCCTTATTTATAAACGCATTCCGGCAGTTGTCTAAATATGTTCACATTATTCCACTTGACATCCCTATAATCTGTCAATTTCATGAACGTTTGGATGCATTCAATGAACATTTCATTTATTTCAAGATAATTTGACAATTCATTGCTCATTGAGCATAACACACTTTAGAAAAGGTTTGAACATGATTATAAAAAAGGTTTTGCAGTTGGAAAATTGTCCATAGTTATACCTACATACATTAGAAAGACCGTGAGTTTCCAGCAACTTTTAATTTTTAGATGAGAAGGACACCAAGTAAGGGAGATGAACGGTCTACGATTAGTGGAAATTAAAAGAAAACGCTAAAAATATCACCAGCAACATTTTTCCACGTGTGAAAGGGGACTTTATAAAGTAATTTGTTCTGAATGATTTCATTGCATTTGTAGGGTTTTTTTATTTGACAACAAAAATCAGCTGTTCTTCGAAGGTCGATTTCTGTTTCTATCGTCGTTCATGCAGATTTTGTAATTTTAACAATTTCAATTGAATAATTATGGCAAATCGAGAAATATTTGCAAAAGCCTTACCAAATGTTAAGTTGGCTACTCGTTTCGATGCCGATGGCAATGAAGTTCAGGTGAGTAACCAGAATCATACGAAAATCAATGAATGAAGTGTTTCGAAAACAACTTTTTCTATTTAAAAGGTTGAGCGTCGTGAGGACGAAGAACAAAACGCCAAGCAGCAAGAAATATTCGAGATTCTAGTTAATGCTGGTTACTTTCGTGCCCGTATTAAGGGCTTATCACCATTTGATAAAATTGTAGGTGGAATGACTTGGTGCATTGAATGCTGTGACTATGACGTCGATGTGGACCTTTTATTCCATGAGAATCTCACAATTGGTCAAAAAATGTAATTTAATTTTATTTACCCTTTCAAAAAATTCTGCTGATTTATTTAATTTTTAGAGCTTTAGTGGAAAAAATAGTATCGGTTCTACCTAAAATGAAATGTCCTTATTTGATTGAACCCCATCAGATTCAAGGTCTGGAATTCATAAGCATTTTCCCAGTTATACAATGGCTAGTAAAAAAATCAGTAAGTTCAATTCATTGGCCTAGAGCCGAGTTTGTATTTAATATTGATTTTTAGGTGGAAAACCGTGCAGAACGAGCCGTGAAACTAAAGGCCTTTGCTGTAAGCCAATTCCACAATAACTTTCAATATAATTCGGACAAAGAGAATCTTCAAAAAATGCGTACCGCATCTGCCAACATCAAGCGAATTCAGGTTAATTGTCGATTTTTTACAGTTTGACCATAAAATTCACTCCTTAAACTCTGCAGGATATGTACAGTCCCCATCGTCAGTACAAACGCAAGGAAACTGGCAACGAAGATGAGAAAACCCGAGTGCGGATAACTTTACTCGAATACGGCAACAAAGGAGCGTATCCAGCGCTAATACCCAACAAAAATCCATCGCAAAAGTCCGACGATTCACAATCAGCCGGAACAGAGCTCGATGATAATGTAGTCGAGCGTGAGGTGATTTTGTTTTGGCCGATAATAATAATGTTTTGTCCCAAGCTTTAAAAATTTTGCTTATACATATTTGGAATTTACTTATTTTTTTTTCTCAATTCAAACAGATCAGCTCACATCATCATAACTTCAGTGAGCTAATTCTGTGTTTTGGTTTGCTGTGCTGTTTTTTTTAATTTTTTGTTTATAAAATGCGTTGCATGTAATTTCGTTTCGCATTAGAAATATTTTTATATTTTCTAAAAAAAGCTTCACAGACAAAACACTTAAATTATTTTCATCTTTATTCTCGAGCTTTAAATACTTGCATTTATTGATTATGTGTGAATATGTAACAGCCAAGACACGCCAAACAAACAAAACAACAACAAAAAAAAAAAAACAAATTTAATTGCAGATCGATGTTGACCAGCTGCTTAAAAACCTATACATTGCCAACGAGGTAAACTGTCTTTTATCCTTTTTTTTTTTTTCTACTCATTCCTATTCTACATTTTTTTCAAAAAGAAGAACAAAAAAGTTAAAAATCATTTTGTACATGTAAATTGTCATTTAATTGAAATGAAAATGTGTCTTGTCTATAAATGTCGGTTGAAAAACGTTTAAATACCAAAATAGGAAATGGAA
Organism: Epistrophe eligans; assembly: GCA_951394125.1. NCBI lineage: Eukaryota > Metazoa > Arthropoda > Insecta > Diptera > Syrphidae > Epistrophe > Epistrophe eligans. The sequence continues at coordinate 93,640,084 of OX596030.1, read as the reverse complement.
AATACTTTGCTTGTTGTGTTGTTGCTACTTTTCGAATTTGTAAGTGTGTGCATTTCTTCAATTGTATTTGTGTAAAAATTGTACGTACATGTCCAAACATTGTACATACATAAATGTATAGATATATTTTTGTTTTTTATGTTTTTAGAAATCTATTTAAAAATTGAAATAATATCGATTAGATTCCCCCCAAGTATGATAGATGTTTAATTTTTAGATATCCCTTTCTTTACTATTTGTTTTTTTTTTTTTTATAAAAGGTTCAGGGACAGCTTGCGATTATTAAACCACTAGCCTGACTTATGATATTAAGGTCAAAATAAAAGATGGGTAACAAAATTCAAAACAGGATGCGTTTTCAAAATGTTAGATTGATTATTTTCAAACATTGAAAACTTGTGATTGTGATTGTATTTCTACTTATACTGACGAAGGCGTGAATGTTTGTCTTTTCATGTAGTTACTGTATGTCTTAAATGTTTTTTTTTTTTTTTAATATTTTTTAGACCATATTTTTTAAACCACCATACCCGTAGTGGAGAAATAACACATAATTTATAATTGTGTATAGTACTGGACAGGACATGTAAAAATCCTACCGTTTTTGGACAAATTACCGTAATTTTTATATTCTGTATTTCCTTCACCATTTTCCTAAAAATAAATGAATAAATCGCAATGCTAGTTAATTTTTTTTTAAGTTAACATTGAACGGTAGCTTTTATAAAAATCAAATCAACCCGCTGAAACCTTTAGGCTGCATTCTTCTTCATCTTTTCTTGTGTTGAATATGGATGAACTCTGATTCAATGGACCTCAATAAATTCTTGATCTTTTTGAGGCGTTGTTGCTTTTACATAAAAGTACTGGTCTATTTTAATTTTTAGCGCTATGATTCGGATTCTTTGTCCTTGCACCTTGTAAACTTGTAAGATTCTTAATTGAGTTTAAACAAAATAAAACAGTTAAAATTTAAAAATTTAGTTACTTATAAAAGTTTTCGTATTTTATAAGTGTTCTCATTAAACTTTATTCTTCCATTAAGAAAACCAAATTACCACTTAAAGAGAAACAAAATCATTTGATAGGTTTATTATTAACATTTAAGAATGAATGCACTATTTTTCTTGTGTTTGTTATTTCTAATTTAACCCCTCTTCTCTATGTTTTGTGTTCCTATCAATCCACCTGTTCCGTCAAATTGGATGCAGGCAAACTAATTTGATTAACAAGTCAAGTCCCAAATCAAAGAGTGAAATGTTGTTGTATTTTCCTTAATAAATGTATTAAATTCTTAACAATAAAAACACAATAAATGTATTTAATTCACTTAGACGTTACAACAGACACTCCAGTTTTTCACTTAGAAATTATATCACAACAAATTTATCTATAAATACTACTGCATAGAATTTTATATTCATCAAGGATTCTTTTATTAAGAATTTTTTCTAACATAATTTGAATTTTAACAGGATGATGTGCCAAAAACAACGGTTCTTGATGAAAAGGACAAAGCAGCCCTACTTAAACACTACGCTGATCTCAAAGAAGAAATGGAAATCGATACTAAGCTTCTCTCTGAGCAGAGTCAAGTAAAAGCTTTAGAAAATACAAAAGCTGTTTTAGACAAGAAGCTGCTAAGAGTTAAAATGGATAATCAAGAACTTAATGAAGAGTTGGAAAAGCAAAAATTAAAACTTCAAGAACAAGAAAAACTTGAAAAGGATTTAATTATTGAAATCAAAGATTTTGAAAAAATTGAAGCAAAGGGTGATAAGAGGTGAATGCTTTTATTTCACTAAAAAGAATTTACTAAATTTTAATAAAATTTGCTTTTAGTGTTTTGGAGAAAATCAAAAGTCTTGTAGAGTTGAATGAGCAATTAAAGAAAGAAGAAGCTGAGTATAAGGAACAGTGTCGAGAGGAACTTGAAAGACTGCAAAAAGAAATTCAGTATGATAAGAATCTTCATTTTTAATATTTTATAAATTTCACTTTTTTGCTTTAATTTCACAGAGAAATGGAGCAGCGAAATGCAGAGACAAATCCTGCAGAAGAAAAAGAACTCATTGCCAAACAGGAAGAACATCTCCAGCTTCTACGGCTGCAATTGGCCAAAAAAAATCGTGGAATAGTTGCAATTCAACGTCAACTTGACAATGTACCAGATCGAACTGAATTGGCTCAATATCAACGACGGTTTTTGGAGCTTTACAATCAAGGTAAGAACCATAAGCATTTGTTAGGTACCCAGAGAGCAGAGTAAGCGGGTTTGATCTGTTTGACCATACAAGCTGAAGAACAGATTACAAATCGCTTATTCTTTTCTTCCTTTTAGTCAAAGATCCGACCAAGGGTCTGTATTTTTATTGAGAGGTATGTTTTTGCCGAGTTAGTGAATAATCAGAAAAATTGCGCACGATGCGACGAGGACACGTTTGTCTGGTTAACGCGTGATTAGTTTTTGAGCTTCTACCTACACAAAGATAAATGTACCTCTATTAAAAAATACAAACTACGCGATGTTAAGTCGGTTGGGATCTTTAATTGTCTAATTAATATATTTATTTTTATGTTAATTAAATGTTTTTTATTTTTTAGTTAGTGCCAAGCATCGAGAAACAAAGCAATTCTACACCCTATATAACACTCTGGACGATACCAAGTTGTATTTGGAAAAAGAACTTTCATTATTGAATTCGATTTATGAAAATTATAACGAAGGCATGACAACACCCCAGTCGCGAGAACAATTTTTGAAACAATTCGAAGCAATTGTTGATGGTGTCAAGCAGACGCATAATAAGGTTTTACAAAAATGCGATGATGAGAAAGTCAAACGTGATGCTTTGAATAGTCAGCTGATGCATCTGGTCGAACAACAAAGGAAGTATGCAACAGCTGTTAAGCAGCTTACACGTGAATGTCAACGATGTGAGGCTCTGATGATACATTTGAAATCTATTCAATGAAATTGTAACTAAGAAGTTAGATTTTATTCTGCCCAGTTCATAATATTACAATATCTATGTATATGTATGTAGTTATTTTGTAGAAAAAATATACACTCAAATATATTCCAATAAGTAATAATTCGATAAACGTTGAATAAAAATACGTGTTAATTAGTTTAAAATATTTTAGTTTTTTATTTCAACCTGTAATATTAACACGAACACACGAAATTTTGGGACATGTGACAGTCTCTTTTTGTAACTCAGTTGGTTTCACCTAATGATGGAATATTAATCTTTTATCAAACAAGCATTTTGACAATAGATACAGAACCAGTTGCTAGAACTTAATAGTTTTGTATGAGTCTCCAATGAAGATTATACACCATATTGTTTGTTTGCCACAATTAGGGAGTGTGGCCAACCCTCCTGGTGGGATATAGACGACCGGCGAATATAACAGCATACATAACATACATATTTACCTACGCTAAATAGTCGACTTTGTCCTAAAAAATAGCCTTAAATAAAATACATGATGATGCCATCCAACTCTATATTAAAAAATTAGTTCTTTAGTCTATTCCATTTACAATAATAGGTACAATAATAATATGTTATAAGTTATAACATTATTCGCGGTTTACGGTGACATTCATTATTTATTCTCTATTGGTTTTTTTTTCTTCCATTTTTTTTTTGCTGAAAAGACCTTTAGCTATCGTGAGATGCGTGTCTTGTCTAGTTTATAATAATTTCTTTTCTGCAATTTCATAATTGAATTGAGATCCTCGAGGGATTTCAAGTGCGATTAGCTTAATGAATTGCGTGGTTTTGACAACATCAACCAATTCACTATTAAGTTTAATTAAATTTAGATTAATATGCTGAACATAACCGGTGGCACAATCTAAAGTGTAATCATGTCTCATTATGGACCACTTCAAGAGATGAATTTCAGAAAAAAAATAAAAAAAAGAAAAATACTCTTTATGCCTGGTTTTGTATGAATGAATGAAAGGAGGATGAGTATATGGTAATAAGGATATACAAATAAAAAATAACCAACCCAAACACACCCTATTCAACAGGTTTCAAACATTCAAAGCTATTAACAATGATTTTCTCTTCTTCTCTAGAGAGCTTTAACACAGCACTCTTATATCTTTATGAATGAGACTTCCATATTTCCCGCCCTATCCTACTATTTTAGGGAAGTTTGTTATTGCCCAATGGCGACGGCGCCGTTTCAATATAATTCACAACAATAATACCAACTACCACCCTCTATTAAAAATGTGAGTAGACGGGTGGTTGTTACAAACCAACCCCAAAACAGATGAAAGCAGGCTCTGGTGTCTTCATTAAGTACCTACACTTTTCGACTCTCTGTGCTCTCCGATGGTTGATGTTAGTTGGGGGCTTTTTAGATTCTCTGTTCTCGTTGAAAGAATCATCTTCTGTTTCGTATGTGGAAGCATCCTGAAATCCACAGAATTCTTGGTCAGTCTTTTCGTGAACGTTGCGGCGTCTAAGACTGTTTTATCAGTCGTCATCCTCCAGGATTAAGTGTGTAATTTTTTCTTCCCTATATATCTCTATCTTGTATGTGGATGTGAAACATAGTGAATATTTTGAATAAAAAAGAAGATAAACACCAAAAAGTTCCTATACACAACGGTTTCGTCAAACTTTTATTGCTTGTCACGTCCCAACAGCCAACAAAACGGCACCTATATGTATATTTATTTTAAAATGAAACTTTTTGGCTTGATTTGCACATTCATATGCTAAAAAAGTTTTTTTTTTTTGTTGAATTTATTCGTATCCTTTGAATATGTCCTTAAATGCGTGCTTAATGGTGTCAAAACGTGAAACAGATTGAATCGAAATTCATATGCAAATTTTAAGGAAAAAGTCAAACTGTAAATAAAAAAAAATCGGTATTGAGACGCGTTAACGGTTATATTTAATTGTTGTGATTTGAATTAATTATAAGGATTAAGTTAAATGTTACATAAATTTCAAATGTACATACATATATACATTACGTATGTGTATGTATGTGCACAAAATGTAAACTAAAATCATAAGTAAAACTAATGAGTGTTTTGTAACTAAATTATGAAATAAATTACTTGAATTTCAAATTGTGAGTGTGATTAAAGCTTCTTTAAAAAAAAAATATTAGTTTGAAACTTTTTCAGCTAACACATTCTTAATGGATAAATATACTCACTTTAAGGATTGATGATTTAGAGGTAGGTTCGTTTTTTGTTAAGCAAGCATTTACTACATAATAATAAATGCTTACTTACTTAATTTGTTAAATTGATATTATAAAGTGGTAAGCACTTAATTTAAATTAAACTTCATAAAAATGCGCGCTTGCCACTCACTGCGTGACCTTGGCTTTCGGGAACAAAAACTTTCCAGCAATCCTAAATAGTCTAATATTTAGTACGCCTGCGTTGTTTAAATCTGTACTTCGTTCTAAAAAGGCCAGTTTAAAATTTCTTCTTTTTTCGGAATTTCCGTTTTTTTTTTTTTAATTTCTGAGAATACAAATATTAAATATTATTCTTTCTAAAAGTTCTTCTAACAAAAATATATTGTTTGCCTTGGAAATACAGCATTATGAAATTTGAAATTATCTTACGCTGAATATAATACTTTGTACTTATGTTTATGTCAATATTGTAAAAAATGGACATAGGTCCTTTTTGTAACTGTAAGAAGTATATTAATTGCTTTTTAAATGTTACTCATCTTTGTTCATAATTATTATTTTTATTAGAAATTAATCGTTAAAAAAACAAAAATTAAACATTAAATGGCGCCCCACGTAAGATATTTATACGCTAGCAATAGAAAAATCGCAATTGGTTGTGTTCTATTATTCTATCGAAATTAAACAAACGAATATTTAATTTATGTTTCTGACATCTCAAAGATTTAGTTCCGTCAGTTTGATGAACAAAAAGGAGGAGGAGGATGATGAAAAAACGCTAATAGGATTTTTCCATAAGAATTCAAAAACATTTTTCATCTCTTTTTTTATAAATTAATTAACTGCGACAAGAAATAATTGAGCAAGCGAATTCATAAAAATTCAGTCTCAGACAGTGTTGCCACTGAGAAATTTAAAAAGGTCGAGAAAAAATTCTTATACATAAATAAAACATTTTTTTTAGTAATTTTAGTTTTTTTTAAAAAGAAGCAAAAAGAAAACAGTTTTTCACACTTTTTAAATCAGATATCAGTTGATACTAAAAGTTTAATACATTTTTCTTTATATAATTAATACATTTTTGTGTATAAGTACTTATTATGATGTATTGCATTTCAGTATCACGTATTCAGTATCAGTATAACGCTTCCTGGTGACGTAAAGTAAAGCATACCCGTAAATAAAAAAAAAAAGAAATGCTGCCTGTAGAAAAATCTCACTCTTAATAAGCGGTAAATATGCCGTGCAAACCAAACATTTTCCGTAATTTGGATTCTACCAAAAACGATAATTTATCAATATATAGTACACTTGGGCGTATGTGTACTTTTCTTATTTTGTTTATCATGATAATGATCGTTTTAAGAGAAAGTTAAACTGTGGTATGTTCGGTTTGCAAGGAATATTTACGGCTCAATAAGGGTGGAATTTTACTTTAGTCAGTTTTGCTTTTTTTTTTTTTAAATTGATGGTCATCCTTTACTTAAGGTCGTGCAGGGAGCGCTAATTCAGGAATTAGTTTTGTTTTTAGGTGAAAAAGATTACAACACTGAAACACTTTAAAATGAGAAATGGCTGTGATTTGACATTTTTATATATAAATTCACACACTATAGTAAACATTAACAACATGGTTAACTAGAGACATTTGTTTTCATTATTCCTTTTTATAAAGCCTAATGGGCTTCTGGTGCGAAACCATTTTTTTGTGTGGTCTCTACAGGACAGCGAAATTTTTACAAAAAAAAAAAAAAAAAACAGCGAAATAAATTTCATGAAGTGTGTAATTGCAGAACAAAAAAAAAAAGAATAAAACTCAAATGTAATACTGTACGAAAAAGAGTAGAGACTCTAATAAGTAATCTGCTACAATTATTGTCAATTTCGCTCATTAAACAGCATATTGCAGAGCGATTTGCTTTGTTTATAATGGTGTTATTTATATTATGAGATTTTTCGTTTCATATCAGGAGCATACTTGGAATAACTATCTAAACATTTACATACACATAATCCCTTTCTAAAAATTATTTACAAAAATTCTAAATTTTCTAATTATTTCCTTTTTGTAACAAATCATTTCAATTATATAATAATCGTTAAAATGCTTTTCATGTTGTCTATCTTTATCTCCTGCCATAGAAATTTTATCAAGAGTTTATATACATATTTTGTTTTCAATTTAGAAACAAATCAGAATAAAATTAAAAGTTTTCTATTTTATTTTAAGTAGAACAAAAAGTTTTTGTCAACCTATTGAAAGACACAAATTAAAATTTTAGAAATGTCCATTTAAACATTTTTATACCACAACAATCGATACACAGAAGTTTACCGAACTGGTAACCGTTGGAAAAACATCAAACGTGGGTTAAATAATAATTTTTCCATTTTGTTTTTGGTCATTTCATCATTTTAAATCTTTTTTTCAACTAAAGATATAGAGGAGAAGAAACGAATTTTAAAGAGAGAAAGGTTCGTATTTTTGTTAACTGTTAATTAGCTACAAAATTAAATTGAATTTTATAAATTCTGTATTGTGTTAAAGATAAAATTTTAATTAACAAGGGTTATTTATTTTTAAATAAAAACAGATTTAAGCTGTTGTGAGTACTATCGGAAAAATCTTCATTTTTATTTCATAAAATAAAAATAATTTTTGACATACATACATATGTAACATGTACCTCATTTTAGTCATTAGTGTTGACAATTGGGAATATTGAAAATAGTTCCTTTAATTAAGAAAAACAAATGGGTGGTTTATGTTTAAATAAAAACTCCACATTAAAGTAAAGTTTCATGAGTTTCTTCAACTTAACATCAAAACAAAAACATTGCTAAACAAGATATTATTTAATGTTTTTATGACCAAGTGTCCATAAAAACACGTATATATTAAATCTTTGAATTCATTGTTGGAACATTGAACAACCGCTCCCGATTGTTATTAAAAATAAAAAAACTGTATTTTAAGATTCATTTTCACATTAAAATATCATCAGTATGTCTAGTAACTATCTTTAGATCTTTATTATATAGCGTAATAAAAATGTTGTAGAAAAATTTAAGTTTTCATAAGCCCTTTTAATGGCACGTTATTAAAAATTTTATGTTCAGAGTTCGTGGAGACATATTGTGGTACCTACAATCTACATACTACATACATATGTAGGTTATGTCTATAGGAAACTATTTACCCAAACAACATTAAGGTATCAACGGAAAATATCTATAGTAAACCTGATGGTGTTTTATTTATTGAATCCATAAAAGAAATCTCATTCTTTTTATAGAGAGAGAGAGAGATAGATATAGAGAGGATAAATAAGAAAACAAATTAATACACTCTATATAACATTTTCCTGATGACTGCATCTACTAGTTTTCTGATTTATTATTATTTCCCATAGGAAATATATTGTTGTGTGTGTGTCTTCGTTACCAATGTCATTTTGCCAACGAAAATAAATTTATACACAAATCTTTAAGTGCAAAATGACGTCACTATCCCATTAGAATGACAATGGAGGCAGGAAAATTGCAGACAATACTAACAGTATTTTTGCTTTCTTCCTTTTATTTTATTATTTTTGTTTTTTTTTTTTTTTATAAATTGAAATTGAATTTGCGTCACGCTAAATCATTGTCACCAGAAAATTTACAACTTCTGTTTTTTTTTTCTTTATTTTTATCTATGTGTGGAATGTGGGTGGAAGAAAATACACATATTGAAATGGATTCGATTCAAAATAAATCTTTAAGTCAACTGTTAATTCATAAAGTCCTTGAAATACCGAAATTCGAGGATTTTGCGAATTTTTAGATATTTTTTTTTTGCAAATCAGTGTCTTACAAACTTTTGGAAAAAAAATCGGAAAGCCAGAGAAAAAGGTTTCTTTTTATTATTGCTCCTTTTTTGAAATGGCGTTCAAATTGAAATGGAAGAACCCCCTACACATAAAAAAAAATAATTTTATTTTGTGCAAGGTTCTGACAAATTTTTAGAGAAATAAAAACAAAAAAACATATTTGACACATCTGTTGCCTTACACTTAACCACTTTGTTCGCTGAGTTTAGCTGATATGCATTTAATCAACATCACATAACTCGTCGATAACTCGCGTTTATTAATATGGGTGATATTTTACAAAAGCTTCTGTATACAAAATTTGATTGAAATCGGTTCAGTTCTTACAGCATTGATTTGGGTGCCACAATGTCAGTTTATATTTCGTTGTAATTGAAACTTCCAAAACAGATGTCAAATTAAAGTTGAGTTAATTTTTTAATTTGAAGAAAGTGAACGAAAGTAATTAGGAAAATTTTGATCGTACTTTGGAAAAAAATGGTTATATTATGTGTGTATAAAATAATTATGCGCTAAAATAGATAAAATATAGTTAGTAAATAAAATAATGTTAGTTAAATTTCGTCAAAAATGCACAATTGCAATTAAATGACAAAGGTTTGCACAAGTGTTCGTGCTTTTAGTTTGATTCTTTCTTCAAATACAGCGGGACCTATTTCCTCATTTTTTTTTTTCAGAAGAAAAATTTTCATATGGGGCCAGTCGAACGCTTTCAGGAGAATTGGCAATGCGTCAACTAAACGAAAACTTTAACTCTTTTTTTTTTTAAGTGTTTGAGATAAAATCCAAAGCAATTTCCAACTATTTATTAAATATTCTTACTCTTCCTATAGATAGTACTTTCATTCACAAATAAACAATCCAGTATATTAAGAGTTATTGCAAATACAAACAAATTAAATGTGATCACAGAATTTTTAATTTTTAAAAATACCTCCTTACAGCCACGAGGTTTCTCCTTCCCTTTAATAATTCAAAACTTAATACTTCTTGCGTCCATCCCTCCATTAATTTATATTTAAAATGAGCATTAAGTATGCATATTGCATATCTATGAATATAAATACATTTATATTAAATTTAAACCTGAATCCTAAGTCTTTAAAAAAAAAAGAAGCAATTTATTATAACTCAAATAATATATACATATGTAAGTAGCTCTGCAAGAGCCAAATTTATAAATAACTCGTGTTTATTCTACGAGATCTACGAGAGTATACACAAAGTAAAAATGTCCTTGCTTTAGAACTTTTCTTTTTTTCTACCTATTTCAAAATTTCATTGCCAAAAGGGATTGTGTGAAATATAAAATGATTAAAATTAAGTATTTACCATAATGTCTATAGAGAGATTAGTCTTCTTAAAAGTCAATTTTCAAATGAATCTGTCGTTGAAACCACCCACTTTTTTTCTATTAAAATTAAGAAAGAAAAAAATTAAAGAATAATATAAAGAACTCCTATTCCTATTCCAATTCATTTTTTAATTTTTTTTATTTATTCGTTTCTTATTCTTGTCTGCAGGCAGTTCCACATTCTTTGCCGAATTCCTTTTTTTTTTTTTGCTGCCATAATATTTTTACATAATTTCATCTAGAAATTACAAAAATGAAAAATTGGTATTTCCTTAGCTTTGTGTTTGTATATATATGTACATATACATAAACCTATCTGTAGGTACATGAAAACTCACGAAAAATGTAAAAGTGTAATTCCAGTTATATTTTAAGCCTGGAACATCAGTGTAAACAATGGAGACTTCATTTCCATTTCACTTAAGATTTACTTGTCATGTTTTTGCTTTTTTAACAAATTTAATTCAGTTTTTGGGTTTAAAAAAGGAAAATATGTGTAGAATCACAAAGTATCCTAAGTTCTTTTTTTATATCTATATTAAAGGAATAATATAAAAGTTGAATTATTTAAAACTTGCCTTTGCACATTTCCTCAGATATCTCACAAAGCTTATGAAATTTTCTTTGGACAAAAGAAGGTTTTTCGAACACTTTAAATTTTTCTCTCTAAAAATTTCGAGTTCGAAACCCTCATATTCTAATGTTAATAATAAACTTAAAAAGTCATTGTGTTGACAGATGGTTTTCTATATTTAAAAAAAAAAAAAATATTATCATTCAACTTCAACTAAAAGAATAATATACATAGTCCATACAAAGTTATTATCCAATTACCTAACCTTATCTATAAACACAAATTTTGTTGATGGATTTCGGGCTTTTTTATATTCTTACTTCGTTTCAGTCAAGTTTTCCTTAAGATTATTTTATCTTTTATAAAATATTAAAATTCAACAAAAACACTGTTTGGGATATTTTATATTTTAGTTTCAGTTTGATAGCTTCGTCACTATTGCTTTCTTCTTTTAAATTGAAATAGAGATGTGCAATTTACTATTCTAATAGAGTTAGATGTAAAAACACTGCAATTCTGGTTTTTTTATTTAAAAATGTTTTTATTTTTTCCAAATTATTTTTCCAGGCGAGCCCTTTGACAGCTTGCCGTTTAAGTAATTGAAATGCATTTTAATATTTCATAAATTATGTTGGTAGAAGTGGGAGTAATGGTTATAAGTAAAATATTTTCGACTACATTTCTGAGACAATTTCATTCTCACTCTGTTGTAAATTTTAGTCGTAATATTTATGAAAATGACAGGCTAAACACACAATTACTATAAATGTCACACAAACCAGCTGTCCTACTATTCGAGTGGCAGTGTGGGTTTCAGTTTCAGTTTCAGTTCATTGGCAAAAAAGAATTAAAACTCCCACATACATATATCAAATGGACAAAAACACTGTGAAGGACAATTTCAACGAGGGAACCCTCATATTCTAATGTTAATAATAAACTTAAAAAGTCATTGTGTTGACAGATGGTTTTCTATATTTAAAAAAAAAAAAAATATTATCATTCAACTTCAACTAAAAGAATAATATACATAGTCCATACAAAGTTTGGTTTCATTTATTATTATCTCTTCAAAAATATTGCGTCATTATAAAAGGGACAAAGAAAAAATTGTTAAGAAACTAAAAGGAAAATAATGAAAATATGAATAAAATGAATTTTCAAGCAAAGTTAAACTACGGATAGATACTTTTAAGTCCCACTTCTTTTTTATTATTCTATGTCTATTTTCATCCTCTTCATTTATTAGTTTTTTTTTTTTTTTTTTGCTTTTTAAATCAAGAACTATTTTTCAATGGGAAACAACTTTATGCTAGCAATCTTAAAACCCATCATAGATCCCACACAGACACAATGTTATTCCATTGAGTATAAGCTATATTATACATACATATAAAGCACAGTTAAGAGGATACTCAAAATGAACCAGAGTGGCTATCTAAAATATTCGCTAAAAATAAATCTTTCTTTATTTTATGCTTTTGACATGAATAAAATAATAAGTTCGCCAATATGTCAATAAATTTTATGAAAGTTCGATCAGACGATAAGTTAACACCAGGGACGTTATAATGTAGTTTGAATTTATCAGAGATAAAATATTATTAAAGTGTTAAGGAGGTTAAGGTTTTTTTTTTTTTTTTAATTAAGTTATAACAGCAATTTCATCGATTTGCTTTGAAATTTTAAACTAAATTGCATTCAAAATGCGGGCATATTTTAATATACTTTTTTAAAACAGCGCCATCTGTTGGGAATGCTTTACTGAGATCTAATATGTTCAACGCATTCAATTTCAGTACTGAACAATTAGATTTATGAAATTTTAAGGTTCTAATTGGCCAGCTGAAATTAGAAGTTAAATGGCTTCTATTGTCAGCTAACCAATCAGAAGATCGAAAAATTCCGAAATATAAATTTTAGATTGTTTATTGAAACAAACGATGGCCTACAAAAAATTGCACTCAAGCAGCAAACGGGTTAAGATGTTTCTATGACGAATAGTGTGTAGAAATCATAAGTCAGAATAAAGAATCTTGTCTATCCTGAGCAAAATTAGCAATGCTTAAAAATTATATCATCCCTGTAAATCATTAATCATACTCCAGAAACCTTAACTGTGGGGGCTATATGGCTAATATTTAATATACTTATGTACTTAAAAAGCATACACGCAGCCATTTTTATTTTTATTTAAATGCGGTTGGGCGTTGAACTCCTGAATTTATGAATTATTAAATTATTAAGAGAGCAAGCTTTCGAAAAACACATAACTTTCTACCTCCTATAATTAATTGAACATAGTCCCCATAAGTACCATACCAACACAAGTCGAAGTTGGCTATTCTTTTCGTGGGCTATTAAAATCCAGCAAATTATAACAAAAAGGTCTTCAACCCCCCCCCCCCTCCATTAACAGCATAAAACTTCGGTAGTTAGTAATAAGAGTGTTGAAAGTTAAAGTATTCCCACTCTACAACATGCCTCATGGCAATTAATATATTCACAAAAAACCAAAGTCATTTTCTTGTGGTTAGGCGAATTACTCTTTATTGCCGGTTGTATTCACATCTCCAGCATCCCCTGTATTTGGCGTCAATTAGTTTTACGACTCAAGGAGCGAATTAAAGATGTGGTCTTGAAATAGCATAAAAACCTATGTACATACATAACACTTCCGCATCACAAATTGATAGGACTTCTATAGGCGAATATTAATTTTTCGCCAAATATGGAGAAATATATACATATGTACATAAATACATATTTAGATATATATAAGCTATAAGTAATGTATACCTATATTCGATTATTGTATATAAATATTCGAAGGATGACTTTGAGAATTTTACACGGACCACACAGCTTGAATACGAATGAATTGCGTGACATCGATGACAACTGATAAATGAGTAAGGAATACCTCGTTCCTTTGGAAAGCCTTGGTTGGAGTTTTTTTTGTTGTTGTTGTTCTTGTGGGGAGGGGGATGAGAGACCTTAAATGAGGCGGCAATGACGATGACAAATTACAAAAAAAAAACATAATTTTGTGTTTGTAGCACGTTTACGACCGAGAGTGTAGGTATAGCTAGTATAGTAGGTATGGGATGATGCTCGAGATGAATTGGAAACCTGGTGGTGCAATCAGAACGGAGTTATATTTTTTTAGTCCTCTGTTTTTTTTCCCGTTCGTAGGTTGTTAAATCTTCTTGAAAACGATGTGGTGCTTGTGTTAATGGTGTATTATGTGGATGGTGGTGATAATGACAACGCAAAGAATAATGATGTCGTGAGAAGTGTGAAGGCGGATGCCGGATGGTTGGTAAATTGGTATTGGCGTTGGTGTATGTGTCAAAGTTCGAAAATAGAAGGTGTTTGCCTGCCTCTCTCTCTCTCTGAAAGGAATCTGTAATGAATACGTTTTAATTAGAAATGTGGTGTAAATTAAATTATATTTTTAATTGACTTTGTTCACTATATTAGACAAAAAAGTACTTTTCTATGGCTTTAGAAATTCAGACTTTTTAAAATTCACATATGTATACTATATCCAAAATGAGTTTTATAAAACAGTGCCTCAATGGTATTAAAAACTTTCATTAAATTTGTTTTTATAAAACAACAACGAAACCGAGTAAGCTCAGAAAATATAAGATTTTCCTTACAACAAAATTCCGACAAACTTCTAAACTTTTAAAGGTCACACCAATAAAAACAGTGAGGGAGCTTTATAAGGCTTCGTTTTGATTTAAAGAGAATTCGCTTATGTTTTTCTACACAAAGGGTTATACGTTTCAATAGAACTTCTAAGCCGCACTGTAAATATTATTCTTATTTTGAGATTAAGAATTTTAAAGTAGACTTAAATTATTAATTATTAATCATGTTATATTAATTACATATATATATTAATTATTAATTATTATTAAATTATCTTAGAATTTTTTTATTTTTAATTGTATATGATTGGTGTGTGGATGAGGGTACATTAAGTCATCTAAATGTAGTATCTTCCATGCAAAGATTGCAAATCTTCTTACTCAGATTTATTGATATCAGTGCATGATACTTTATTTTTATTGTACTTTATATGTATATAACCTTCTAAATTCAAGTTCTTTATCCCTTAATTCCCACTTGCCTATCTATTTGACAACTTTCTTAACATTTAACTTCCACATGGAAATGCACTCATTTAACATCCTATAAATCCTTCATTTTAATGCCTTGCATAAAATGTCAACAATTTCTTTTTCATGTGTTTTAGTACTTGTAGAAAAGGAAAGAAGGGAACATCATTTGATTTATTTCATTTTCAATGCTGCGTGACCCAAGAAGGTCTGGTGAAGAAGACAGCATTTCCAACTGGGTCAATGCCAAAAAGAAAATTTCTTTAAGTAGTGCAATAAAGACAAGATGTTCATGATGTGGCAGTTCCATATACAAGTATATAGTATGTTGTAGTAGGTAGGTTATATATCTAATAATTTTTATATGAAGGTTTTCTCTATTAAATTTATTTTATAAGATTCATGCGTTTGATTATAGCATATAAGGCCAAGTGTCTTCTTTTTCTGACAGGATATTATGGTTTCAGTTGGGAACAGCAAGCCTTCCGGTTTTGAGTTCCTTATTTTTTCATAAGAGGAGCTTTAAGGCTTTTTATCTTCTTCTCAACATTTTTCTAAAAAAATATATGGGTATTGTTTTTCGCAAAAAAGTTTCCTTTGAAAATATTGGGTGGTATGAATAAAACGGAGCTTTTACTCTGAACTTAATTTTCTAAAGCGGGAGAACCTATTAATACAATTATTTAATAAATAATACCATTTTTATGGCAATTGATTAACTTTTTATTTTGAGTATCTGCTTAGCACCAGTCATTATTTTTTTTTTATTTTTATAAAAATGATGAATTTGAATAAAAATATTCGATCTAAATTTTATTTTTTTAACTTCTAGTTCATCGAACACAATTAAACTTTTATTCAGCGATTTTTAACACTTCTTTGAACAGCTTTAAACCTTTTTAATCTTAATATATTACATCGCTCTTATAGAGTGCTCCTATTTTTAAAAAAATTTCTCTCTTTGTTCTCCTACATTTTATTGGGCGGTGATGTGTTAAGAAGAGTGCGCACTCTAAAACAAAACACCATCCATATTATGTATAAATAACATACATAGATTAAAGCACATAAAGTATCATCAATGTCACCCAAACCCGCAACCTTTTTAGACTTAATGTGTTGACAGGGTTTTGAAAAACACCCCCATATCTACCCTTTGAGTAATCGTTATATATGTATGCATATACGTAGGATACCATACCACCTGTTGATTTATAGTCACGCTATGGTAATGTTTGGTTTGCTATACATGTTGTTCAATTAAGTTGTGATGTGAGGAGGAATTTATTATTGTTATTGTAAACTCTTGGTTTGTTTACACACGTTAAAGCGAATAACATTCTCATATAGAGTCAACGACGACCGCGACGACGGCGTTGAAATTTTACAAAATTGCATTAAGAATATACCACAGAATGGCCCATTCTTGAGGTTAGCAGGTAGAGTGAGAATGTTACATGTTAGGTATTACAAAGCGGTTTAGACTGTTTAGAAAAAAAAAAATAACTTAGCGGGATACAAATTTCAAGTTATATTTTTCAACACGTGTGTGGTATATTTTTTTAATGTGAATTGTGAACATCATTTAGACCAGTCGGATTGCATGATGTGTTGTTCAAATTATTGTTTGATATTTTACACGATGCATCGCCATTCATTGAATCTTATTCATTTTGACATTTTTTATGAATTTCGTTGAAAACAAATAATTTAAAAAAAATATTCGGAGAAAAGGCTCTTTTCTATATTATAAAGTCTATAAGTTATTATGACTCGACTTATCAACCACCACCGTTGGCTGAAAAAAATTGAAATCTGCTTTTTGAGGTTTTTATTTTAGGAATTTCAATAAAACAAAATACTTTGGGAGTGCGTATTTATACAAAAGTGGCAGCACTTAAAATATATTATTTTTACTCATCACTTTTTTAACTTTTTGTTTTATATACATAATAATTTTGTATTGGTTTCGTGTTTATGTAGAAAAAAATGCCGATGCTTTAATTAAACGTAAAATTATATTCAGTCCCAAAAGTAGGTTTTTTTTTGGCATTACTATCCGTGTCCGAGTTTCGGTTTGTGGGTTCATCTTTGTACTGACCTAAGAAGATTTCAGAAATTATATTTGCAGTTACAGTTTTCATGATGAAACAGTAAATTATCTGTCAGCTGTAAAATTTACTGTCAAAACAGTGTTGAAATATTATTACAAAACCAATTCTCTTTAAAATAAGATTCGCTATTTGTTATTTTTTTTTCCTAAGGACTTTTCTATTTCACTCGGTATTTAGGTATTTATCTTGGTAATTGTTCGAGTTTTGATCGTGATTACTGCTTTTTAAAGATGCAATATTTAACCTTGCGATTTTTAAGCCCATAGTCGGGGACACATGTTGTCGCTGAGGATGAAAAAATTGAATAATTATCGCTCTTTCTTCTTTGTGATTTTTGCAATATATATGGTACTATGCAAAGAGCGACTTCCACATCAGTGTCGCCATCCCTTTTCAATAGTGTTTTGACACATATCTGTCAGAAATCTAGAGTCAATCAATTCACCAAATTGTCTGAGTGAACTCAGAGTTAATTCGAGATTTAAACTAACATTTTTTAGGAGCTAACTCTGAATCTGGAATAATCGCGCACTAAAAAACTGAGATAGAAAACAAATATTATTTACTGCTATGTATATAATATGTACATTGATGATAAAACTTCATATTATTTATTTATTTCAACAAATATTTTCCTAAAATAACTAGACTGCATATAAAAAAAAATTCTGCATATTTACAGAAAAAAAAATCCATTAATATCAATTATCGGCTTAACTGTTATTCTGAAATCAACACACTTAGTTCATTTTAATTTGTAACTGTTATTCTCAAACCAACATAGTTAGCTCTTTTTAATTTACACCATTAATTAATCTGATTGAATAAGGCTTCATGTAATGTGGTTTTTTATTCACATTTTATCTTATTTACCCTTTCAGTTAAAAGCAATAATTTATGTGAAAATAATAATGTTCAATTTCGAAATCGTGTCAAAATTTTCCCTCAAAAGTAAACAACACTTTGTTTTAACCTAACACAATAATTCCCAATATGTATGTACATTCCACTCAAGCTTATAAATTGATTTAATATACAGTTATTGGAAGTTTATAGATAAATTTATCGAATATTGTAAATACATATATATCAGATAAAAAATCCCATTTTATTTTATTAGGAGGTAACTCCTATGTGTTTTTTTTTTTTTTGCAAATCGAAATATGAATATTCATACCTTGTACAAAGATAGGTTAAATGATAACAAAAAAAAATGAAGAAAAAAAATAAACAAACTTTTTTCATAAAAAGTGATAAAGCCTTAATGGAATTATTAGAAAACCAACATGTCAATATAAAAACATCAGTCTGCACTAAACAACCATAAGCTTCATATTTCCCAACAGCAATTTATAAAGACTTTATTAATTTAGTATGCATGATGAGTCACAGCTCCTGTTCTCTTTATTTCTGCGATAAACGTTGCGAAGCTTATTTTTATGAGTAAAGTTGTTTATTTGCTATGTACATATACATATATTGTGAGGGTAGGATTTTATTTGAAAATAAAGATTTAACTTTGTGTGACATAACTTATATTACACTTCTTGTATTTGAGATTTTGTTTTCATTTGTTTCAAAAACAAATAAAGAAAAGTTATTTTTGTTTCATTTTGAAGTAAGTTTTAAAAGTCTGCCAATATAAATTTAAAAGCTCTTAAGTTGAAAACTAAATATCGAAGAAGCAAATTTAAATGCTAACTTCCTTCCTTCTTAGCCCGAAGAAGAGTTATTCTTCGTTTGATCTCAGAGTTGGTATCATTGTCTGCGATGATTGTGGAGTATTATTAATTTTTCATTCCGTAGTATATTATGATACAAAAAATAATTTTAAATCGAAAAAATATGGGTATCTTTCGTGGCTATAGCTTCGTTCCTGACAGTCGGATCTTCAAGATCCACAGAAATATTTCTAAAAGGTGGTTAAATTTTAAGGGCCGATGTTGATTTTGAATAAAACACAAATTATTTAGGAAATTATTGTCATTTCTTGTTATTATGATAATATTGGTAGGGTTCAATTATGTATGGAACAAAATATCGGCCAAATGGCCGCTGCGACCTCGGCGGCACACCTTCATCCGATGGTACAAATTTTCGATGACGCTAAGGCATAATTGAGGTTCTATGCCGTTAATGTGCCGAATTATCTCATCTTTTAACTCTTGAATTATTGCTGGCTTATCGACGTACACCTTTTCTTTCAAATAACCCCAAAGAAAGAAGTCCAACGGTGTCAAATCACATGATCTTGGCGGCCAATTGACATCGCCACCACGTGAGATAACACGGCCATTGAATTTGTCGCGCAAAAGAGGCATTGTTTCGTCCTGTTGAAACCACATATCGTCCATATCCATATCTTCCATAAAAAGTTCGTTATCATCTCACGATAGCAAACACCATTCACAGTAACTGCCTGACCGGCCTCATGATGCCGCCATCTGATCTCAAAATAGCTCCATCATGTTTAGTTTAAATTTAATAGAATACATTTTACGTGTTTACATATGTGTGCATGAAAAATCAAAAATGTTATCATTAGCTGAACAAGAAATGAGAAAGAACATGTCCTATACTCGTATACAAAACACTACTAGATATTATACGTATTACCGTCTGAACTAATAGACAGTTAGTGCTAGGTTGTGGGGGTTACTTTCTCCGAAATTCTGATGTATAAAATTTTTTTTTCTTGGAAAAAGTATGTAAGTATGTTTGTGTCGGGTTATGTTTTTTTATTTTTTTTTATTTTCTGAAAATACTTGTTGGATATGTTTTTTTTTTTGTTCAGACTTTCGCATGTCACGTACCCAATGACGGTAGAAGGTCAACAATGAATAAATTAAGTGATACATTTAGCAGAAATTTTTTTTGTATTGCTAAGGTACAAGTGATGTATGGTTCTGATTTTATGTCATAATATGAGTTACTCTTTCCTTCTATACCAACTAACAATAAGAATAAAAATGAAAGATATATAATTTGGGTAGGTAACATAATAGATTGTCTGGAATTATGAATATTATGATTATAGGGTTTCTCTGTTATTTGTTTCCACTTTTATTTCTTTATTGGCTCATTATATAAAGAAGCACTTTTGTTTATTTTTTTTTTTATTAAGCATAAACAAAATGTAAATCTGCTAGTCCTTAATTTATCAGAGGTTTTGCTTCATTTATTTTTTAATAATCAAGTAATATCGGATTCAAAAATTTTGGAAATAATATTAATAGATCCAAAGAGGATGTTAAAATTGCCAGCGTTCCAAGAAATATGTTGACAAAAGTCCGGAATTAATTATAAAAAAAAACATTCCGGACTTTTATCGGTGTTGCTGAAAAATTTTAAGTTTTATGTTTCATTAAAAATTGTTAATTGAACACTTCATATGTATCTACCTAAAATTTAATTATTCACCCTGTTTGATAAGAACTTTTGAAAAGCAGGTTGTGCTTCTTTACAATAAGAAAGTTGGTTATTTTAAATTATTATCAAGCCTAATCTGTAACCATTTTCTGTTTTTTTTTCATACAAATTACTCCGTATGAAGCCTTGTATTGCTTTTGATCTTTATATGTGAACTGATTTTGAAGCAGTTCTTCACTTTGTAAGTCTTATTTATAAACCCACATTCCAAAGTATGTCTAAATTAAGATTGATTAGTACATTTCCAGCGAATGTTTAGTCAAGCATATTCAAATTTTTAGATAATTTTGCTCGGCCCAATTATAAAATTGGTCTGGGGACATAGCAATGATTTTGGTTTTTTTCTTCAAATGACAAAAAATTTAAAACCCAGTTCGAAAAACCATATATTCATGTCAATAGAAGAAAATATACTAGAACCCATGATTAATATTCTAACTCAATTAATAAATAAAAATGCAGAACACAGTCGGGCAATACCTACATTATATGTACATACAAACGTTTAAATTTTTACATTCGTCTATAAGATGCATCTATCATAACACTGTCTGACTCAAAAATAATACGAACATTTATGTACATTCCTACATTTGTCTATAAATTGCACTGTCATAACACTCGCCCACTCAAAAATGAAATTTAATCTCATATAACATTGCAGAGTTCTTAGAAGGCTCTTCCACCAAAAGAACAAATATTTTCTAGTTCCATAGCCATACCTAGAAAATGTATTCCACTAAGGTACCTTTACTCAAACACTGTGTGTGCTGTTGCATATTCTATTACATGAATTAGTTGCTATAGGTAGTATCCCTATCCCTTTTTCCTTATTTCCTTCCCTTTGATATTATTTTTTTGGGCAACCCTCACGAGAGTAAAAGTTCTACATAAGGCAAAATATTAAATTCATATATGTATTAGATTTTCCATACTATCATGATGTGTTTCAAAAATATTTTCGGCATGCACAAGCAAAAATAAGGTTATGCAACGAAAATAAAATTAAAAAAAAAAAAATGCGAAGAAAATTCCATTCATTCTTTGTTAGAAACATCATTGTTGCTTATACATATACATTATACATACGTCCTTATGACATCTTTTGTAGTTTATCACAATCAAGATATGACATCCATGAAGAGTCATCACTCTTTTATGCGATGCGATGAATGGTTTTAAAGTAATTTGTTGAAAGATCTTGCAGCATCGTATGTGCTACGAAATCTTTTCCCCAAAAAAAGAAAGTATCGTTCCCGGGAGTCTCATTTATTTGATCTGAACAACAAATAAAAGCAAAACAATACAAACACACATAAACATATGTTATACATACCACCGCGTTAATAGTCGCAAGGCGTCTGGAAATTGGGGCTTTGCATTAAAAACAACACAACACAATGCGATATACTTTTTTTTTCCCATTTAAATAAATTCCACCTCAAAACTGCTGTATCCTTTTCCTGTTCCTATATAAATACATACATATGTACGTTCATACAGCAACACACACTATGATATACTTTTATGCATATGTTTATATGTATATATGCAATAACAGAAATTCAACAAATTGCTCAATTGCGTATTACATTTTACATCCCTGATGCGAACAAATTACGAGATGTTAAAAACAGAATCTCTTACTCCTTCTTCCTCTCATGGCTCTAGTGGGTCCTTATGAGCAATTTTGTGATACATACTTTATAACGAAATGGAATGGTGTGGAGATTATGAGCAAAAAAAAAAAATAAATGTGTCCAGGAACGGAAAGGACGAAAAATAAAATAAAATCGTAATGTGTTAAGCTGTTAAATCAACAGTCACCAGGGATGTTACATGTTTTTTAAAAATTCTTTTACATTTTTCATCTTTTCCATTTAAAAAAAAATTATTTCATCAACTTTGAAGCTGTTTTTTTTATCAACAAATTAAAATAAGATAAATGATGTCTAAGTCTCAAAAGAGAATTCATTCCACAAAATTTTTCATGCTATATTTTCAATTTCGTTTTCTACCTTGTTAAGTTTCACGCTGCTGATGTTATATGCATATTTCACTTCTATCTTAAAGCTGAAAATTCTTCAAAATAATTATAACATACCCGACTTTGAAGAACATTCAGTATTTTTTATATGTGTATTTTGTTTTATCGCTCCTGCAGAAGTGTGGTTTTGATTGTGAATCGTAAGGGATGAAAAAAGCCGTAGGCAGCTTTAGCCAAATGATAAACCACACAAACAAAAATTGGGGAGTTTTAGGTGGATTTATAAGTAAGTTGCACAGGTTTTTGTTCTTGGGATCTAAGGGAATTGCAAACAACTGTGAGGTGTTGACTTAAACAAAAGCGAACAATTATACGAAAAAGTCCTTCATGTTAAATTGTGTCTGAAAACAAAAAAAAATGTGTTTAGTTATTTTTTTTTCTTTTTCTCCCAGTATAGATTTTGTCTTGGTTTATTTTAAATATATTTACATAGATATATTTGTATTTATTTGGCAAAGGAAAAATTTAACAAATTTAAAAACATGAACTTTCTCTCGGTTGCTTTAATTCACATACTTATTCTTTTAAAAGGTTAACGACGCGAAATAGTCCTTTGAAGATTATGTATGGCTTTTTCTAACGAAAGTTCAAGGTGATTATAATATTATAAATTTGAATTTGCCTTGTTGTTTTTAAAATGTTTTGAGTTTTGTAAAATAAAAGTAAATTCTATGGATTCATTAAAGAGGCTTTGTTTTTTATTTATTTTTTCTTTTTTACAATAACTTAACCTTGGAGATAAAAAAACATTTACGGCTATTTTTGCTGAAGAACTTGAACTGAACATTTCAGTTTAACATATTAAGTACTTTTGTAATAGTTAAAGCAAATGAAATAGCAACAATGAGACAGTAAAAATTATGAAATTCCTCGCAAGTTTTTTTTAGACATTTAGTGTAGTTGGAAACAATATTCCATTTGTAAAATGGATAAATGTTATTACCAATTTAAAATAGGTTTTAGCGGCGTTTGGTCTCACTTCGACTCTTCAGTTGTTTATTGTGAGGACATTGGCAATACAAAATTTTTTAAATCTTCTTCTCGACTGATTTATTTCGATATGTATGAAACATGAAGATGGCAGCACTGAACAGATGCTAAAGGATCAGTGAGTTCTTTGAAGAGATTAAATTAAGACGTAGAATAAATTGTCTTGTGTTTTGTAAATAAAATATTGTTTTAATTCAAGGGAATCCATAAGACATTGTTAAATATATATATATAGAAAAAACATAGGGTAATCTATTCAACCACGGCGAATCACGTCCCACAGTGAATCATTCCAATTTTCACATTTCCTATGGATAAGAGAAAAAAATTGGGAAAACTGAGAACCAACCGTTTTCCAATCCAAAAGTTAAAATTGTGCGCTCCTCGATTGTTGTGCACAGGATCAATATTTGAAGTGGTAAATTATAAATCGTAATTATTTTTATCTTTCTTGTTGTGAAAGTTTGATTTGTTTGATTTGTTGCATATACTTAAAATATATGGTTAAAAATTAAAAGAAAGGAATATGTAAAGTTTGTTTATTTTATAAAAACAGATTGCTCCAAAAAGTCACTATATGCACAACACTGTTTCCATCCCCTGGTACAAAGTGAACCCTTTGAAATGAAATGAAAATTATGAAAAAATTCAAAATTTACTTTCCATATTCAATGATAACTTTATTATTTGAATTTCCTTTATAATCAATATAAAATAATAACCAATGAAAATCACCCGGGCGACATTTTTAATTGTTGCAAAAGTTACGCATACGCCCCAGTAGTTAAAAATTGCATATAAAAGTACACATACGCCCTAGTGTACATTTTTAATTTTTATTATTTTGTAAAAAAAAATTAATTTTTAACAATAGTTAAATATTTTTAGAAATTTATTGAATTTAAATGAAGCGAGAAAGTTTACATGAATGAATATTGTATTCCTGGTGCAATATATGTATGAATGTGAAAATATCAAATTAATGAAATATTTCACCTTTGTTTGTTTTAAATTTAAAGTAAAATGCACAATGGAGCAGTAACATATCACACATTATGATATTTGCACTAATTATTCAGGATTCAGTTTCAGTTGCAGGACAGACCTATCCACACACTGGCACAACCACAAATCATGTGTTATTTTATCAAGTGAACAAAAAATTCAAGATCATATTTTGCCAGCGTACGTGTGATTTTTTGGCTGAAATAAAACAGAATTTAGTTGCGCCAGCCAAAAAAAAAAAACAAACACACAAATACCATAATTCTCCATAGAGAGCACTTTGAGGTTGAAACTTTAAGCCTCAGCCAGCAGATGCTACATAATAAATATTATTACAACCTACTCGTTTATTTTTTTTTTCAAACTTCATCTGCATGCTCTATACACACATATGTACATATGTACAAATATATATTTTATACCACTTCAAAAAATTTCAACAATAGCGAAAAAGGATTTTTGTGCAATTTATTATTAAGGATATACTCGTATACATTCAATGTTAATATTGTTTATATTTGCTTGTTGATGTTTCGAGTATGATTTTTTGACTAGTAGAAGGATTATTCATACCTTCTCTGGGTTTACATTAAAAAAAAAATAAAATAAACTTCAAAAGAGACTTATAGAGAAATTTTATGAAAAAGAAGAGGATTTATTGTTTGAAAAAGTTTTTTGGAGTTTTGATTAGATTAGATTAAATGAGATTAGATTTAATTCTGTTTGAGAGCAGACAGTCATGAATTTCAAACTTCATGAAAATCTAATAAAAACTTAAAAATATCAAATGTCCTATGACAATTTTTTATCATTTTCTTCATTATGTTGTCAAATACAGCTTTTGTATCTAAGGCATTTTAAACTGAATGGAATTCAATATCAAAGTTAAAAAATACAAAACAATCAAAGCTTTTACTGGTTTAAAATCAAGAAATAATAATGGTTCATGGTTTTCCTTAAAGAAGAGCTTAAAAACTTTATTAATGTTATTTTTTTTTAAGTAGGTAGGTTATAAAAAAATATCGATTTGTCAAAATAATAAAATAAGACTATTCCACTTTTATTAAAAATTTATTAAAATATATTTTATTTGCAATTTTATTTTAATAGAAATTTATTAATCAATACTAATAAATT
This sequence comes from Epistrophe eligans, assembly GCA_951394125.1. Classification (NCBI taxonomy): domain Eukaryota; kingdom Metazoa; phylum Arthropoda; class Insecta; order Diptera; family Syrphidae; genus Epistrophe; species Epistrophe eligans. Next base: position 93,614,245 of record OX596030.1, on the reverse strand, counting down.
ATATGTTATACACATCTTTTGAGTTGTCTATTTTCTATTAATAAGTACTTTTATAGTTCCATTTAATTTCAACAAATACTATAATTAATACAACAGAGTTAAAATAATTTTAAAAATAAGCAGCTATAAAAATAAATCAATTAAAATTTTAATTGGATTTTTGAATTCGTTTTTAATATTTATTTTCGCTTTTGTGTATTACTAACTCGTTAATCCGAAATAACACAACAAATGGAAATGCCATGGAAAGGTTTTGGTTCAAAGTTGTTTTTTTTTTGTCTCGAAAATTTTATTTACCAGTCTGAAGCTTTTTTAGGATGAAGAGAATAATTAATTCTTGTACTCAATAATAAAGGAAAAATGTATTTGGTGCACTTGAAGTCATATTATATTATTCTCTTTATATCGGTTGATTCAGAAGAAAATCCTTATTTTCCGAACAAATAAAATTTTCAACTTAAAACAACGCTTACTATGTATTTGCACAAAAATATGTCTATAGGAAAAGCAGAATGCTATTATTACAGAGCTCTTGTGTGATTTAGTTTTGCCTCTGTTAAAAAATGTGGTTTGTTGAATTGTGTTGTTTTTCTTCGGAATTATCCTTTAAACATAAATAGGTTCAGCAAAAAATATTACTATTTAATAAATTTAATAAAAGCATTAAATGTTATTAAAATTTGAAAAAAATCACTTCCAACATATTTTTAAATATTCTAGAGAAAAAAAGTACTCATACGCCCAAGTGAATATTTCTTCTTTTATTCAAAGAAATCCGAACCATTTATTCAATTTTAAGAAAATGCTCAAGCATGATATAAAATATAATAAAACATCAATTTCACAAATGTCCGCCTGCTGACACGACCACTTTGATTATAAAGTGATGTAAACTTAAAAAAAAAAAAGAGTTGTTTATTTAGAAAAATTTATAGATAATATTCTTGTTTGTTAGTTTGACATAAGGAATGTTTATAATCAAATATCACCAATAAAATCTGTTTTATAAGAATATATCGTTTTTTAAGCAATATTTTATATACATAAGTACAAAGTTCTACTTTTTTAAATTTTGTATTTAAACAATCTTTGATCGGTTTTTACAAATTTTAAATATATTCCTTAATTTTACAATGTTATTGGTATTGACTTCTTCATCATAGTAATGTTCAGTTTCATTAAAACTTTCGAAATTTTGTATGCAAAAAACCAATATGTACATACTTGCCCCTAAAAAACAGATTTTCTGTTCCGTATAAATATTAGTTTTTGCTTTATAAAGCAAAAATACAAAATTTAGTAAAGCGACAATCATAATGTTTCTCATGTCCTCGATTTATTTTATTTTTTATTCAACCTACAAAATTTCCAAATATTTTATATCCTATTTTCGGCAAAATATACGTGTTTCATTCACTACCAGGCATAGGTATAAGGTACCATACATGATTAATGACTTACTTGTGTACGTTATAAATCTGAATTAAGATTGTTCGCCATCTTTAAAAGATAATGTATGTATGTATGTTCGTAAGGGCTAATAAAAATACCTATTCACCATCACCATCAACATATCCATTTCAGAGATTGATATAGCAGTCAGGTACTTGTTATAAATTTCAACTAATAAATCAAGTACAAAATGTTTTTTTTTTTTTTTTCGTTGTTTGCTTTTACAACCTTATGTCAAGGAAAAGAAACGTTTTGTTTAAAATATTTAATATGGGAGGATTAATAAATGAACCCTATATTAATTCTCTAGAGTAGAGTGTTGATTTAACATCAATTCTCTTAAGCACGTTCTGGGTAAAAAGAAGAAAGTAATTTGAATTGCGACATGTGGGAATAAATTCCAATAAAGTATTCAATTTTTGTTTGTGATCAATGACTTGCACGCTAAGTAATTTAAACAAAATTGTTTATTTTATTTTTTTTTCTGAAAGGATTTGATTTTTTTAACATTTGATTTTAAGAAGTTGATAAACTACTGGAGTCTAAAGGTTAACTAATTTTGTAATAGAATACAAGCAAAAATTTAAATTTAATAATATTAGTATTTATATTGAATATACCAAAAGTGTCACAATATATTAACCCATGAGCAATTGAAAGAATTGTCATAATGATATTTCAACGTTTTTGATATTATTTAAGAATAAGCGGAAATTCAGCTTTAAGTTCTAATTTTGTTTTTCATTCGCAATCAATTACGCAATTTTACGTTTAAATATTAACTTAGGTAAATTTTGATCTTAAAGAATTTAGAAGTGACCTTATTCATGACCATGAATTATCTCAAGAATGACCTTGATCTTTTTGAAAAATATCTTACCTGAGGAAATATTCAATTATCCCATTTGTGATATCCGATATAATATCCTAGGTAGGGAGCTTTATTTTATAGTTAAAAAATTATATAAATAAAGCCCTTACTTATTTCTATTAATATATAAATCCCCACAGGCAGAAAAACTGTCCTCTTTCTATAAAATTTAAAGAGACTTAATGTAAAATCTAATTTTCCGGACATAAAATATAATTTTATATACCTACCCACTTAAAAAAAAAAATTATCAACATATAGACTTCCCTATAAATCTTATTAGCTTTCCTATTTGCCGTCTTTTTTAAGCTTGCCATCAATTTACTTATTGCTTTTAGATATTTTTTTTGTCATATTTAATTATGCTTGGCAACAAAAAATTAAACCACGCCAAATTATGTCGTAAATAGATTTGCAAAAACAAAAGAAAATAATGGTAAATATAATAACCTGTATCCAGCTACTGCTATGAAATTTTCCAATTTTCCTTCCATTCTTTATCGATTTGTATCTACCAAAAAATTTAGGTATGTATATGTATATATGTGTGTACACTGTACATAGTTGTAGGTGCAATAACTTATATTCGATACAATCATTCACGGAGCGCAATATAAATCGCCACAAGCCATCATCATCATCATCATCATCATCATAACGGTGGCGTTGTGTTTGTTTTACTGCCAATGTGCCACAGATAGTGTATCTTGTAAATATATCCCTTGTTCCATAAAAAAAATATACTATATAAATACAAAAATAACAACAACATGATCAATCATCCAAATTGATACTCAATACGATGAATTCAATTTACAAAAAAAAAAAAAATAAATGTGGGTTGGTCGGTGTGTGTTTGTTTCTAACTCATATATGTATATTCTCAAACTTCTCTCTGTTGCTAAGAGATTGAAGGTATGAAGGACAGACAATAAAGGAGAATTTCAATAAAATAATTGTTTAAGCTACTCACCAGTAAAATGTTTAACTTTTAAAAATTCCAATCCATTGTTCATGTTAATGGTATGTACATACATATGTATGTAAGTGAAGGACTTTTCCAGTGTAGCCAGTTCTAGCTCTTTAGGCTTCCAAATTATTTAATTATTGCTCTGCAAGATGTTTTCTTTCACTTGCGATATAGGTTCGATATGAAAAATTTACCCGATTTGCCATTCCAGCATAGTTGAGGAACATTAGAAATGAAAAAAGCTTTATGTATTTATGTATGTACATTGAATGTCAAATTTAAATGTTGAGCAACTTTTCTGAACATAGGTACCAACATCATAACTTTCCTAAAAAGGGTCAAATACATGTGGTTTAAAAAATTATTGTTTTGTATTAAATTTTTGTTTCTATTAAATACGCAATTTAATAAGGTTTTTCATATATAGTTTTATGTGACTGTGCAATGATATAATACAAAAAATGTAGTCCGATATTCTAGCTAAATTTTAAGACCTTAATGAACGGATTATTAGAACCGAAGTTATAAGCAAGCCAAACCAAACACAATGTATCTTTACAATTATTATACCGACTACAAATTTAGGTAGGTACATATGAACATTTAGCATTTTTTTTCCGACGCGAAGCAAATTTGCCACGATTGTGTTTTTTTATTGCACAAACTCCGCCGTCGCCGGCTTTAGAATACTATATTCCTCTCGCCAATTGGTGGTTGATAGTATTTTAATGCTTTTTTTTTAATCAACTTCCTCGTTGAATTAAATTATTTGTCCGATATTTATTTTCATGTTTTTAGTATTAAATTTTGAATGATTTTGAAAATTTTTTGCTCTAACACGCCAGTCATTTTTCCTTTAATTATATACCTTAATATTGAAAATCGGATAATTGGATCGAAAGATATAAGCATTTAAGTAAACGCAAATCGGATATTTTTCGGATTTCGCAAAAATCATCATCAAAAACATACCCATTTTTTTCCTACGAACATTTCTCCTTTTTTTCAGTCCGTTTTATCATCTTCTTCGTTTTCTGTTTCCTCAAACTAGTAACAACAAAGCATGAACGAAATAATTTTGTTTATTTTGTTTAGTTTGTTTATTTTTTTTATTTTGTTGATTTTGTTTAGTTTGTTTAGTTTGTTTAGTTTGTTTATTTTTTTTATTTTGTTGATTTTGTTTATTTTGTTTATTCCCCTCACATTTCGCCCCCTTTGTCCACTAGGCGTTTCATATTTTTTTGATTTTTTTATATTGTATGCCTCCGTTTAAACATTTCTAATGTTTTGGATTCGTAAAAAAAATTGAACTCAAGATTTTAATGATGTAAGATTATAGCAAATACACAAAAGTACTTCCAGTAATTCTGTTTGTCTGTCTTTTACTCGACCTTCAGCCTAAAATAATTAAGTTATTCAATAAAACTTGGTATTAAAATAATTCAAGGTGATTCCTTATAAAGACGAAATTAAAATAACAGTTCCTAGCTGTCAATTAACTGTTCAGAAAATGCGAATACATTTCAAAAACTGTTCTAACGATTTTAATAAAATTGCGTCTTCTAAATTTTAAATATTTTTAAGGGGTTTTTGTGTGATAACACACTTGCAGTTAGGTTGCCAAGCTTTCGCACCATCATTAATATTGAAGGTTTGAATGAAACAACAACAATTGGGTGAGCTTCCACCAAGATTTTTTAAGCTGGAGTTAAAGCTATTTCACGACTGCCAATCCGATCATCAGACTCTCTTTTAGTGGTGCTTGATCATTGTTCAATTTTAAGTTAAAAACTTTTTGCCAAGCTGGGGATCGATCCTGGACCAAGCTTCCTCAGAGCCAATGCACAACGCATTGCGCTACCGAGGCCACCTATATAACTCCAGCCTATAAAATCTTGGTGGTAGCGTTTCATTCAAATCTTCAATATAAATATTATTTTTGTTTGTAGAAAAGGCTGAGATTTGATCCTCGGAAACCCAAATTCACAGTTTGACTTAGGTCAAGGCAACGGAATACTGCAACGGTAATTAATGTTTTTTTTTTTTTTTTTTTTTTTAATTTTAAAACATTACTAATTTTTGTTTTCCTAAAAAAGCAATAACCTTAAATTCAGTCTATCTACTTTTCAGCTGAAATTCTCCCTGCCAACTTAAACTCATAATGCCTGGGTGAACTCATTTTCAGTTTACTCATCCATTGTAAATGTTAGAGAGCCATAAAACCACACCACATCATAACATTATTATATCGGATTCTTTATTTAACTTGACCATTGGGAATATTTTGGTTTGAGATTTTCAAAAATTTTTGGCAATTCCCTCTTGTATCCTTACAGAATATTAAATTGCTGTCCTGTTTATTATCAATCGATTATAAACTATTTAATAAAATAAAACAAAATAAAACAATCGAAAACCTAAATCCCCTCTCCTGTTTTAAGGAAAATAAAATAAAAATGAAAAACTCCTCTGGAGAAGCCCATCAGTACCGCATTTAGTCATTGTGTGAAAATGATTGTCAACATGTGGCACATATGTATGTAGAAATATAAAACTTATCCCCTCCTCTTAACACCCTTCTATAAATTGATAATATGTCGAGGACGTTCGTTGGAAAAAGGATGAACCAGTGATTCAGTGCGTGTCTGAGTGAGTATGTGATTTTTTTTTCAGGGAGCTGAGATGGGGAGGTAAACAAAATTCAATCAACTCTCGGGCGAAAAGAAGACAATGCTATTTCTTTTTATTTTTAGAATAAAATGAGAAAAGCCATATTCATGGAAAGAGATGTAGGACGATTACATTATTTGTTATAATTTTCAATCTAAGTTTAGTGATTTGATTTTACATAACGTCTTCCTGTTATAAAGATTCTAAAATACATATAAATGCATATTTATTTTGGAACTTTTTTTGTTGGAAATTCATTTGTGTTTATGTATATTTATTGAATTAGCTTTCTTTGTTTTTTTTTTTGTCAGAACTTAAGAGTATTTTGTTTTCAGGAATTGAATTTATGTCTAGATATTTGAGGTTACATTTTGAATTGAATTATACCCACTAACAAATAAATGAGACTTCCATTTGGCCTTTGGTATATGTATAGTTGTGGTTGTGGTTTTTAGGTTTTGGTTAATTAAGCAATTTCTGTTTGAGAATATATTTATACATGAGTATTCTTAACTAAGTTATATACATTGAGCAAAATGGTATTAGTTTGTGTATACTTGCCATTAAAAGTGACATGCGGCAAGGGAACAAAAATGGACTACTTATTTATTATTTGGAATCTGTTTTCTATTTCTTTTTCTATTTTTTTTATTTCCCTTATTTTAATGATTTAAAATTTAAGGTTTGCCCTATAATGTGTTACTTGTCATATTATATGATTGATAGATATTAATATTATTAATACATCTATTAGCCACAGGGAGTTGTTGACTTTTTTATTCAGCAACTTGATATTTGTACATTATATAAATTCATGAATCACCATGTCCATTAATTTTGATTTAATATGATATAAATGTGTATATGTATGTTAGAGTTCATACAAATTTAAAATAAGAATACAAAAAGTTTCTTATAAAAATATTTAAAACAAACATTTTTTTTTTCATTTTTAATTAACAGATATTTTTTATTAACTGGCAATACTTTTTTAAAAAATGAAATCTGCATCTTCATCAAACAAAGTATATTTTAAATGAAGTTGTTTCATTGGCCTAAAGATTTTTTTTCGTTAAGTCAACAAACACTCAGTTTATGTTCGAAGGATTTTTATTTTCATTTTTTACATTAACCAAATTATCATTGGGTAGGTTTTTAAACCAATAAAATTTTCCTAACCTAATAAAAAAAAAACAATAAACGGTAGGGTTAAATTGATTTATGTATATACAATCACACCTAAATACTTTAATTCTCAAAGTTACAATAACTCATACTTTTTCAGGAAACTAAATTTGCAAAAGATATATATGTATGTATGTGTGCACGGCTTATTACATGAACTAACAATTAACTATCTATGCATGTAATTGCCTTTAGGGGCTTATAACTATAAATATACTTCGAAACAAACGAGTTAAGAGGATAATTTCTATATTCAATTATCAATCACTATAAATTATTCAACAATCTTTTATATACATATATAGGATAGAAAGATTAGAATAGATAATTAGTTGTTCTTCAAAAAGCCAAACAAGATTACAACAAACTTTTAAACAAAAGACCTAAATAAATAAAGTAAAAACATTAAATGACGTGGGAGTGGGAACATTGTGTAAATTTACATCTGTCGCCTGATGAAGTTTCCATTTACTTGGAAAGGGTGTTCTTTTTCTAGATGATTTCTTTTAAATTGACAATTGATTAAATTGTGAGAAGTGACAGTAAATTTGACAGCTGATAGATAATTTCTGATCAGTATCTATATTTTGTGTGTGTTTTAATTTATTTAAAAAAATTATAACTATGCCTACCATAATAACGAATAAATTCAAAACTTGTTATTCTCTTCTTAAATTAAATATTTATTATATTAAACTTTTTCGAATATATGATTGTTTTAATTCGATTTATAAACATTTCTTCAAACTCATATTATAACAACAATTTACTGATGATGAGATAGTTTATTTTCGAAAATTTTCACTAAATAAATATTTTGTTTTACACGAGACTATGAAGTTTTTAATTTACTTATATTATAGTAATTCCACTGCGTATTTCTTTACCTACATACTGCATACCTCTAAAAAAAACATACCCTATATTAGTTTATCGGTTTTCATTTGGTGTAGTTTTTATTGTTCTTTATTATACATAAAAGAGAAGTTCTTTGATATACAAGTTAGTTTATTGTTCTTTTGTGCTATAAGAAAGTTTTTAAAAGTTCGATTTTCAACAGTTTGTTTGGAAATGTTGAAAACAACGTTCAGCATTGCTCTTGAGAAGTGTGTGCTTTAAGCACTAAACAAAATGGTAAATATGTTACAGCAACCGGAAGGTAAAGCATAATAAGCTAAATTTTCCTCGAAATCACCTATTTGAGTAATTTAATTCTTTTGACATAAAAAAAGTCTAGTTAAAGGTATTTGTACCTACATACATATGTATGTTAAATAATTGTTATTTAACAGAAGGATTTAAATAAAAATTTTTAATGGCTTTTGGTGGCGACAGAATATTAAATTTATTATATTTTCATTTTAACTCTAAAGTCTATAGTACGCTGCTGAAGCGGAACGAAAAAATCCCAATTGTAGCAGATTATTTCGAGAAATCTCCACTTTCTTTTCGCACAGAATTAATTGCTCGGATCATTAGTTATGTGTGCAGAAAAGTAACATTTGGGATTTATTTGTGTTTGTATTTGTTGTTTCTTTTATTGCAGCATGTCTTTCTATGATTCTTTTGGTTTTATTTTTTTGCCATTGGTGACATTTTCAATGGGTATTTTTGGGCTTTGGTTTTTGTAAATATTTCGCTGTCGTGATGGAGACCGCAAACAAATTTCATTTCCCACCAGCAATGTATACTAGGCTTTAGCTTTGATAAAATTGTTAATTTGTTGCTGCTATTTTGTTGTATCTCTTAATTTCATCGAAAAATGTCAAATGTTCATTTTTACAAATGTTCATTTTTGCAAACAGGAAGGGAAATTCGCAAAATAACTTACAGGCTAAGAAAATTACTTTCACTTTAAAAAATCCGACAAAGTTGAATTTGGCAGAGAGTTTTATTTGTACATATTTCTATAGCTTTTTAATAAATTTGGACCAGGAATTTAGCAATTTTGGTTCGAAATTAATTTTTTTGTAAATTGCTCGAAAACCATCAGTTATTCGGAAGAAATTTGAAAAATTTAACCTCAAATTCTACACAAAAAAAGATTCAATTTCGCATAAAATTTTAATATTTTCGCCTTGACATTTTTTCAAAAAAAAAAAAAAGTTGAAAAAAAACGGAATTTTGCAACTTTTACCACACAAAATCGAATGCAGTGTTTCAAGTTTAGGGAAATTTTGAGAATCCATATTAAGACACATTAACATAAATCTATCCAGATCCATTAAAATTAAGTTTTCTAGGAATTTTTCGAAGTAAAATTCTAATTTTATCAGGTAACTTTCATGGTGTCTTTTCAATTTATATGAGGCTTAGAATCTAGAAACCACAAACAAAAAGACGGATCCAGTACCTTACCACACCTTACTGGTGTTATGAAAAATTATAAATAAAACCGCAAGGAACAATTATTGTAATTATTGTAACATTAGCGTAGGTTTTCCTCCAAAATCTGTTTTGCTCCTACAAAAAAAAAAAACATTATTTTGTATGTAGAATGAGGAAAGCTACAAGTTTTTCGTGTTTTACTTTCAAAACATCAGATTCAAACTCACAAAAACCTTTTTAATGCCATCAAAAACTTCATCAAAAATTTTCATAATTTTACTTTGAAATTCTTAGCAAAGTTGAAGTAGAAAAAAAAACAGATAATCAACCTCAACTTGAATATTAACAAACTATGAAAAGTGCACTCAAAATTTTACATTAAAACACCCATTAAATACAATAAACTTTCCATGCAGAATGAAGGTAGGTATCTAAGTAGGTATGTATGTTTTAAGTGCAACCTAAAGTATTTGAAATATTTTTCTATAAAACTTAATAAACGTTCACTATCGTGTAATTAAATTTTAAATCACTTAAACAATTTTATTCAACCATTAGGTGATTCATTTTAAGCACCATAAAAATTCTTGAATTCTCCTTCTATATATGTATAAACGTGGATGTAGAGAGCGGTGTAAAATGTAGACATTTTCTTTTATTTTATTTTTTCGTTCCACACAGTGAAGTGAAATCCTAGAAGAGCATCATCAGCAAGTGCAAGGTCGATGGAAAAGGATTCATTTTATCGCGAAGTGAGGATTCTTTTTTTTTGTCTAGCAATGAGCATGTTTATATGTATGTGTAGGTGTATGGACCTAGATTGTAATTGCAAACAACGGGAATAGTAGATAGTTAAGGCTTTTGGTATGCCATTAGAATGCACTTAAGGTAAGGAATAGAACATTGGAACAGATCACTACTATGTGTGCTAAGTAAATCTTGATAAAAATATTGGTTATGTTTATAGACTCCTGTTTATGTGATGTAACTGACAAACATTAAATGAATTTCAAATCTGTAATGGGACGTTCTTTTTCGGACAGGCAGTTCTTAGGTATTGGATAACGGTGCACCATTGAATCACACTTGCACTTTGCTGCTTTTTATTTTGGTAAATTCGTATGAAACATTTAATTGAGTTTTGTATTTGTACTTTTGGTTACTTAATTTTTTATTATTTTTTTTGACTTGTGAAGATCTGCAGCCCACTTAAGTATTCAAATTTTATCAAAAACAAATGCCTTATATGTACATCTTGAAGACTTAACCAATTTAAAGCTATGAATTGTTGCATTTCAAATTCGATCTACGTAATTATATTTAAATTCTGGGAAAAAATTTGACCTTAATTTATCATATGTATCTACATATTATTACTTTCCTTATTATATTCAGTGATACAGAAACGTCAAGTTGAAACGACAACAAATTGTCATAACAACATAATGCAACCCAGTTACTTTATCCTCTGGGTGAAATTCAATGGATTCCCCATAGTCAAATTGGATTTTTTGATTCGTCATAAATCAGCTCGTGTGGCAATCAAAAGTTCGAACAAAAAAAAAATCTCCATTTCTTCTGCATCTGCGTATGTTTGAAATCACATTATTTCGAGATGGAATCGTTTCTAACTGGAAAAAGCTGTGTTCTTTAGTTTTTATTGTTTTTTCTTTTTTTTTTTTTTTTTTTTGCAGGATCTAGATATAATGATTGTTTCATGTTTAACGACACATGATAAATCAGCTGTGCAGCTTACAACTAGTAAAAGCCAAGGCAATAAAACTAACAAATAAAAATAACCAAAAAGATATATTTCTACACATATGTACATACATATTTCTCGGTGACAGTTTTACAAATTGTTTTTATCTATAATAACAATGATCGGAGCTGCGGCAAAAAAAAAAAATAAACAAACAAATACACAAAATGAATCCCTTTACAAATGACATTGAAAATGTAAAATATGTATTTATCTCTTAATTTTGGACGATAAAACTCTTGTGTTAAGAGCTTAAGAAAACACTAAAGGATTACTAGTTATATATACATACATATATACTTAGTTTTGTGGGAAGGTATAATGAATTATTAATAACCGAAAATAATATCACTCAAGCGACTAATTAATGTTCACAGAAGCAATAAATTTACTTTTGAATAAAATAGAACCCAAGGCTTTTAATTGTTTACTTTATGGGAGGATGACATTAATAAATAAATTAATGTTTTGTCGTTAAAGTGAAATCAATTAAAATGTTAAAGAAAACAAAAATAGAAAGAAATGGTTATGGAATTAAACTTGAAAGCGTATATAGGAATTTAAGGGAATGTTGAATTTTTAAAGGACTTTAAAAAAAAATAGCAAACAAACCTATCAAGAATCTGAGCGCGACCAACTTAACACAATTTTCATGTAATTTGATAGATAACTTATCATATTGACAGTTCAATGCGCAATTCTGTTTTTTTTCAAATACATACATATGTAGATCAGAGCGCTCAGGTGACGTTCGGTTTGGAGCAACCTCTATTTGCCTAGGCCCCGCTCTGTGTCCCGCTCGGGTTTAAAAAAGAAAAACGCCTATTGTAATCAGAATTCAAATATTCCTATTTTTAACTCATGACACTTATCAATACTCATTGATAGCGAGTTTCATTCACGAAAAAATTTGCCTTTCTGTCAATAGGTATGCACTTTTTTATTTTAAGCGTTTAATTGCAAAAAAAGTGTAATTCTTCGTCAATTCTCATCACGAAAGAAGTGCTCTCTCATGTAGGGTGAGACATTTGATCTGAATACCAATACAAAGCTTTTTCTGTCAAACGTCAAATGAAAAATATTTTGTTGATTGTTGTGAACTTGTGTAGGCTAGTGCTAAATTAAAATCTACTGAAAAAAGTTTAATTGAAAAGAGCAGTTCTCGATTTTTACTAAGTACTCTTAAAAATACTTTTTTAAAAAGTTAATTTGTCAATTAATTAAATAATTAAGTAGATTTGAATTACTATTATAAAAATAAATACGCAAATTGGAGGTTAAAAATTGATTTAAATGTATAAATGTATTACCTAGAAATAAGATTTTCCTTTTTAAAATTCACTCGTTTTAAAGAAAAAAAAAACATCCATCAAACCCCAACATCAACCTTCAGAATGTGATTAAGTGCCGTATCAATTTATTATTTTATATAAGGTGAGCCTCGAGTGAATTAGCTTAATACCTTTTTCCAACTCTTGTTAGTTGCCTATAAAGCCTTGAAGGCTATAAACAAACAAGTAGACAGTGCCTTCCTGACCTTGCATATAAAATATTCTATCTTGAACATATTGCCCCAACCCAAACACCACCATCAATTTTAGCACACAGCACAGACTTTCACTTTCGCTCTTAGTGTCTTATCAACACCCAATCTGCCTAATGATTAATTATGCTCTACATCCCTTGGTTTCTATGGAAAATAAAAAAGAAAATCATATTGAAATAGGTACATGAGAGCAACTTATACAGACGATTTCTATATCCCTCATTCTCAAGAGGAATAAACATTTATTGCTAGGCAAAGATTTTATCGGCAAAAATTAATTAATTCTATATGCTCCTTTTTTCCTTCAAGCAACAAATTTTGTGCGCTGCATGAAACTTTGCATTAATTTAAGGAGAGAAAATCATCGTAATATTTTTATAAGTGAACACAAAAATAAATATAGGATTTGTAGTGAGGATATATTATAGTTTATTAAAAAAATAAAACAGGAAATCAAGAAAATCGCACGTAAGAAAAAACTTTTATATAGGGGAGCCTTTACCCACTTAAGGAGCAGTTTTTCAGTGTGAGATCATCCTAGCTTAAATTTTAAATTAATTAATTAATCTGAATTAACTGAATAGATATTTCTGACAGATGTTTGTACAAACACTATCAAAATATAGAGGCCAATCATATGAAAATAAACTCTTTTATACTGCCGCATAGCGTCGCCCTCTTTGTTTCGATAGTGAAACAACATTTCTACAGTGTCGCATTTTGAGATCAATATATTTTTGACAACTGAAAATTAAAGTAAATCCTACACTTAAAAACTGCTTTTACAGTTTAACTAGAGTTAGATTTATGTCCAGCATTGATTAACTTACTCTGTTTTAACTCAAAGTATTCTCAAGTACTGACAAAACTGGCCCAAATATTAACTTACTCTGGTTTAACTCAGAGTTAACTCAAGATCTAAAAAAACTGTCATTTAAAATTTACAGTGTGAAAATCGGTTCGATTAAAAAAAATAAAAAATAAATTCCCTAATTTTGGTCACCCTAATATATTATAAAAGTCCATTCAGCATTTTTTCCCTTTCAATAGAATACAAACATTTCTATGAAAGAATCCTTTAATCGAAGAGAATAATCAAACAACCCTCTATACGCCACTTAGTCATTCTTCACACGTTCAGAAACTAATAGGTAAAAGATTGTTGACACGTGACACCGTTCCTACTGTCAATGATGGGCAACATTGATGGGTGGCATATATAACAAAGCGATCGTGGGTGGGTATTAAAGGGAAATTTTCTATACCTACAAAAAAAGAAAGTATATCAACAATGTTTCAATGTCCTTTATAGGTGTACAACATTGAATACATATCCGCAATCAGCAAGGATTTATAGTGTTGTTTACATTGGTTGATTCGATTTCTCAGGGTATTATAATGTAGTATAAAAAGGACAATAAAAATCCCTGTCTTGCCTTGAACAATGCGAACAGGTGTGTAAAATACCAAGAAGGAAGTTGATGCTTGAAATACAGACAAAATAGAATTACAAAGGACAAAGATGACGCCGATGAGACGCACAAACGAAGGCTGTGACTTCTGACAGCTTCTGAAGGATATTTTAATTTAGACTATCACAATAGATGTTGTTTATGTTTATGGTTGCCATCTGTAGAGTTATATATGAATAATTTGAAAAATTCCCTAAAGAAAATGTAGAATAACATTTTATTTTTGATAAATTTTGAAAAATATTTTATGTCAAATGTTTCCTGTAGCTATGAAATGCTGAAGACATGAACATGTAGTGGTAGTGTTCATAATCGTGTTTCAAGTAATTTTAAAACATATTGGCAGCACTGGTTTCACTTTGCAGTATTTTTGCACTCGACGAAGCTTTCTTTGCTTTGTTAATATTTTTTTCTATTTTTTTTTTAATAGTGTGATAGCAATTTGCAATCTAATGAAATGGCTTTACAAGTCTACAATGCATATCAAACAGATGTCATTTGCATAATATTTCTTTCGTGTTTCGTTTTATCGGTGTTTCGTTAGCTGAAGCATGTCGTAGGTTGGTTAGTAGAAATCTAACGTAGGACGTTTTATGATATTGCAGATTTGACATCTTGCAGTCGAGTTGATTTGTAAAATAATAAAAAAATACTTGAGCTTTAGTTTTTAATGTTTTTGATATTCTTAGACAATGCAATAAAAAAAATCGGATTCTCTGAAATACAATATAAAAGAGCAACTAATTTTTTCTTTTTATTTTCATTCACAATTATTATCATTTTAGATCGAGGTTTTATTTTTATTTTCAATTTAATTTTAATTCATGTTCTGTGTGAAAAGTCAATACTATTTTGAATATAAAATAGGTCTGTTTCTGTTCTAAACTAAAAATGTCTACGAATTGTAGATAGATGTAGTCAAATACTGTTTTTCATAAGCTATAAGTGTCAACACAACTTAACTTGTGATTCAAAAAGAAACCAACAGATGGCCTATTCTTCATATAAATGAAAGTACACGTGTGATCCAGTCGTGTACTTTGTTTTTCGATATTTTCAAGATTTATTTTCACTAGGAACACTGGTATTAATTAGTACTTATCCTTTTTTTGCTTAAATTATTCTAAAAAGAATAAAACAAATTTGTGTAAAATCTCTACAGAGCTTCAAGGTTGCAGGTTAAATTCAAACAGACATAGAATATATACGCATAGTAACTGGAAACGACTTATTCTATCATCTCTATCAGGTTGTAATTAAATCGAATTCGCTTTTTTATGAATATGGAAAGCTTGTCTTCAAACAGTTTGTATACATATACATATGGTATATTGCAAACAAAAATCAATATTTTATAATAAAATATAAAAAACCCTGGGTAGCTTAGGTAAAGGAACGTAAAACACGTGCTGCTCTTTTTTTAAATTATTGAATAAAGCTTTAAAATGAATACTTAGACGATTTTGTTAAGTTTATCGAATTTAATTCCTTCCTTTAAAATAGAGGTTGGTATATGTAGATGTGCCGCAGGTATATATTCTGAAACCTTACATCTTTCAAGAAGAATCAATTCTCATCTTTTGTTCAGATGTTTATAAGTAAAATAACAAAAACAATATAATAAAATGAACAATACCTTACTGAACAATGAAATATATATTTTCCAACACTCCTCATCTATTGTTAAATTTTCTATAGCTAACATAAATGACCTTATATGGATTTAGTACACAAAATTAGCCCTCTGACATTGAATAGCTCATTGATTCTTTAAACTTGATTTTTTAAAAAAGAAAAAAAAAATAGACGAAAAACTGAACCAGATGTGAATCTTTCGCTCGGTAAAATAAATTTTATTCATGCATATTAATATTTAATAATATGTTACGAAACTTTGCGTTGATGTGTGTCACAATTACAATCCATAAGTGTGTTTGTGTGTGTGTTAGACACTGTGCGGTGTGTATCTGTTTATGTGCCATGAATGTAGATTTTGGGTAGAATTTTCACCTTTTTTAACGTACTACATATTAAGACACGATTGATTTTGAATCATTTTTTCAAGAAATTCATTCCTTCCGTACAAAATAAATAACACAATTTACGATTCCATTCTTTTTTCAATTCTATTTGACATTTATTTTATTTTCGTATGCGGTAAATTGATTGGTACAAACACTTAAAGAAAAAGTTATCTACACAAATTTCATTCTTTTTTTGTAACTTTTTTACTGCCAGAGCTTTCAACGAATTTTCAACGACTATAGAAAACTGTGACAGTGTATTTGTTCTATTTGTATTTTTATTTTACATGTTAGGACATTGAAATGTTGCAATTCTATCTTTAGGATAAAAGTTGAGAATCAAATATTTATTAAGGTAGACCATGTAAATTCAATAGTGTATCAAGTAAATAGAACATGACATACTGTGAAATCATATACATGACGTTTTGTTTTGACATTTTACCACGTTATTTCAACATGATGGATTTGTGTTTTCTTCAACAAACCTGGAGAGTCCCATGAATTCAACAATTTTTAACTGTAAAGTGATAATAACAATGATTAAAACATAAATACATACTTTTCTTTAAAATGTAAATTTCGTTTATATATTTATCTATCACAAACATTTCTCTCAGTGCAATCAAAGATAGGTAAATGTTATCTCTTATTATTTGTGTCTATAAAAATATTTGTATCTCTTTGAGTGAATTTCAATTGAAAAATAAAAGGCAACAAGAAAGAAAAAAAAAGTACTAAATAAAAGTGAATAGATGTGAAATCATTTTATTTTTTTTATCCTTTTTGATGAATGAATTCAGGAACCGATAAATTGTTTGAATTGAACAAAAAAAAAATGTGTATAAAGAAGTCACGAAATATAAAACGACTACTCTTCTCGCCTTTCACAATCATAACAAGGGTATTCTAAGGAATTCACTTTTTATTTTTTTCAATACTTTCAATCAATGTTCTTTTTTTCACCACCTTTCTTTTTTATTCAGGTTACTCTTGTGAGTTCATCATCATCATCATCATTTTTATAAGTTTGTTTTCACTGGTATTCTAAATAAACCTGACAGATCTTTTGGATTTAAGGATTTTCTTGAGAAAATTCACCTGTATAAACATGTACGAACACCCATATCCCTTATACTAGTTCTCGGTTTTGGTGATTTAATATCCCAGTCCAATAAAATCCAAGGACAAGAAGCAGGCTTGCCTGAGAAATTGGTATATCTACTCGTAGTTTTTTTTTATCGAGAAAATGTCTTCAATTCAATCCTACGCCATTTCAAATGGTTAAGTTTAAGAGCTACGTGCTTTGTTAAGGTAGTTTCAAATAAAATTCACTCGTTCAATATAAAAGGTAAATAAATAAATAAAACAAATATTTATTTAGTTGAACTAAAATTATAAACACGTTTTGAAAATTCTTTTGGTAAAGCTTCTCTGTTTTTTCGTTGCGAGCTATGTACATTAGATTTACATTACATCAAATAAAGTGACATGGCTTTATCGCACGTATTAGCTTTTATTAAATTTCTAAAAATAAATAAATAAGTTTTTAGTAAGTTTGATTTAATAACTTCCGAAATTTGAAATTTTAAAAATTTTGGACGGGGTTAAAAAAAAAAAACAAATTTTTATTAAAAAATGCTGAAACGCCAAATTTTAAGTTTTTTTTTAATTTTCAGCTAAAAACAAAAATTTCAAAAAAAAAGCATAAATCATTCTTGAAAAATCGAATTTTCGAGAAATTTCCAAAAATATAATTTGGAAAACTTTATTATCTACCTACGCAATATTATATAAATTCTTTAAAAGATTTTGCATGAGAAATGAAATTTAAATGTATTTAGCAGAAGTTGAAAATCAAAAAATATTTACTGTTAATGACTTTCTTTAAGTAAAATTATTAATACATTTAATTATTAAAATATATATTGTACAATTTTTCTTTTTTATGGATGCAAAACTTTCCCTTTTTATTAACTGTATCTCTAATAAAAACAGTTTTAATGTTTTAAAAGAATTTTTAATGAAGTCCTTCATCTAAATGGAGATTGAATTCTGATTCAGATTGCTATTTAAGACGACTTTAAGGGCTTTGCCATCTTTCTTTAATGCTTATACCTATATGTACATGTAATTGTTAGTTAAATTAGCTGTGAAAAAGCAATTTTAAAAGTAAAATAAATCACGGAAGTGTTTATTTGACACAGACATGAAAGATTTTTCATTTTTAACTTTCAGATTGATTGCATTTCTGAGGAAATGAAAATTACGTTAAAATTTAATGAAGAAGATTTAATCAATCTCAAGAAAAAATGGAAATTGCGTGTTTTAAATTTTTTATATAATGTGTTCATTTGATGTCAATACAAAGACAATAAATGGAATTCATTCAGTGAAGATAAAGTTATTCATTTTTTTTTATTATTAAATTATATGTACTTTTTCTTACATTATAGGGCAAGTTTTGTGCGAAAAAAAATTCGAGGTCGTAATCAAAATTAACATTAAGATGATGGAAAAGTACGAAAAATCGCTTTTTCTGTGCATCAGTGCATTCGTCCGTTAATTGTTATGAGATCTAGAGCCTTAAAGGTTAGACCGATTTTCTTTAAATAATTGGTAGTAATAGTACGAATGTTTTGTTTTAGAAAAGGTAGGTATACCTGTCAATTCCAAGTTAAATTTTTTTTTTCGAAAAGAACTGTAACGATTTTGATTGAAATTCGTATAACCTTTAATGAACAAAGTGATTGCCTTATATGTTTTTGCCGAAAAATATCGCATTACGGAAATAGAGTTTTAACTTTTTGTTGAGAAAATTAATTTTTGATTTATTTACATTTACGTATATATGTTTGATGGCTGAACCGATTTTATTACAATTTTGCAATCTAGTGCTTCTAAATAATTTAAACAATACTGCATTTAAAATTTTTGAAATTTATTTTTTTTTTAAACAAGAAAAAATCAAACAAAACTACATTTTCATAAAGTACTTTTGACTTTTTTCATTTTTTCTTTAAAGATTACATTAAAGTTGTTAGCCACAACAGCAAATTCGTGCGATCTATAGTAATGCATTTTTTTTCAATTTAAAGCTTAACAAAAAAGTTTAAGGAACAGAAAAACTTTTAGTGCACACAACCATGGTATAGAGAACACAAAAGAAGTATTTCCTGTAATTCTATCTGTCTTTTTTGTACCTCGGCTAAGGGCCTAAACCATGGAAGTGATGTTCTTAAAATTTTAATTTTATATAGTGGATTTCCTAAAAGCAAAATTTAACCCTTTCATTGATTTTTTACATTTTCGTTAAATGCTCAACCGATATCGATCAAAATTTTTTAATACATAATTTTTTTTTAAACTTATTTTTAAGATAGTCGAAATTTATTATTTTAAAAAACGTTTTAAATTCTTAAAACTAGCACTAAATTTTTTTAAATATGTAAACTATTTTAAATATAAAAAAATATATTCTTTAAATGTGTGGTAGCATCCTGAAATTATAGAGTTGTTTCATTTTATGTTTTTTTTTTGATATTTAAGAGATTGACAAGCATTCAAAATCTTTAGTAATCTTTTTTTACTTCTCTTAAAAATCTTAGGTTTGATAAATTTTTGGGTTTTTTTTCTGTAAAATATCTAAAATTGTCAGCTATTTCGAAAAAATAATAAGTTTGTATGTAAACATTTGCATAAATACTGAAATTCAAAATGAAACATAAATTGGTACATAGAAATAAAAAAAAATAAGGAAAGTAAGTATACGTGCAGATCTTATAACTCCATAAAGAAAAAGTCAAAGTACTTTTCCTTTTAATTTCCCCAATGGATATTATGTATCATTTTCCGTTTCCTATTCTCATTAGGGTACATATGTATATTCGAATGCAATCCAACGATATCTTATTCTTGAACTAGTTACCATAAGGCCTTTCTTTGAGTGCATTTTTTTCTTCTTTCATATATAATTACAACAGGCGGCAGTGGCGCCACCATCTTTTCTATATTTAGGTCAAATAAAAATCCGCATAAATTACGATTTCTATTTTCAGACCAACATAAAATATCAATGTAGCCAGCCTCCTCAAACGTGTATCATTAAGTTAAAATTATTTATATTGTATATCCATTGCTCCCGATACTATAATAAATTATTCCATTAAACATTTTTACAGGTTATAATCTGCTTTAGCTTTATTTTTTTTTTGTATCCATATAAAGCAAGTGTCAAGTGAGTGCGTTCAAGACTTTTTCTTTCCGCATATTGTTGTTGTTTTTATTATGTTGTCTCCTTGGGGTAAATTTTTTTTCGATTAACATATAATTACTTTTCTGGTTGTAAATAAAAATTCACTTCATATTCATCATTCCGCCATTTTATATGTATGTCAATATAATCAAAATCTTCATCCCTTATACTTGAGACTCTCTATACATAGCGTGTGTTGAATTTTGAAATGACAGCATAGAAAACATGAATTTTGTGTGGTTTTGACTCAAACTCGAAGTTTTATGTGTCAGCAGCTCTCAGAGTTTGTCAAAAAAATTGGGAAATTTGAGGTTTTACGATAAATGACCGGAAAAAAATGTTGAAAAATGGCTAAGCGATGTGGATTTTGTTGACTGCAATCTGTGTTGGCAACTTAAATTTATTGATAAAGGACATTAAAGGAGCATAAATGGGAAATATTTTTAGTTTGTGTTCTTCGTTTTTTAAAATTATTTTTAAAGGTCAATAATACTGCATGTTAATTCATGAGATAAATTTCGATTTTTTACAAATTTAGTCATCAGCGCTACGTTAATTCTGTAAAGTTATTCCCAGAAATCTTCTGAAACACATATTATTTCTGCATTAAAAAAAGTTCTAAGAGCTCTTTTTTAGTAATCAGGAATCCCTATACGTTCTTACTAAAAATATACATTTCCAAAAACAATTCAATGCAGTAACATAAATACAAAACTATACTTTTATACTTGTGTATCAACTTCAACTTTATCTCTCAATTTTGGCAACAAGAACTATTTTCTCGTTGACTATGTGACCTACAAAAACATTGAATTCAAAATCAAATATTGATCCAAGAACCCGCATATAGTAGATAAAAAAAATTAAATTAATTCCTCTTCGGAGGAAAAAAATCCAATTTATTCACAGGCAAATTTCCACAGCTTTACATTTAAATCTATCTTATATCTATGTTCATGACTAAAGCGAAGCTATATGTATCGAGTTGTGTCTGGATAAGTTTTAATTATTTTTTTTTTAATTTTCTTATCCACAGGTATATAAGGGTTTTACGTTTAAAAAAAAAACCTATATTCTTCAATAATCCAGTGAACGTAGCACATGGGAGTATTTGTATAAAAAAACCGGACAAAATTATTTTTATTCTGTTGCTTTTTTGTAAAATAATAATACCCTGTTAAATATATTGCAAAATTAATATTTTTAAAATTTATTTGTTAGCCTAAAAAATCCGTTCAATCAACAAGAAAGCTAAAAGTTGCAGTCATTTTCTTTTCCATTCGCGAAGTTTTTATTTTTTTGTTTTGTTTCCTTAATTTAAACTATTTAAGAGTCTTATGATTACAGTGGACCATCTGAAAAAAAACTTATGGGAACACACAAAAGATTAATTATGTGATTTTCTTATTCGATAACTTTGATCTAATACCTACCTATGTATGTATATCTTGACCAAATGTGTTGATGAGCAAAATAAAATACTTCATTTTTTGTTTCATAAGAATTGAACTGTTTACAAAAAAAAAATAACTCTACTAAAATATTTTTAAAAATTGAAAAAATTAACTTTTTTCCAGTTTTTGAAGACAACAACTCCTATTTGCAATGCGGCATCATCAAAACTGATTTGCATAAATTAGCTTTCATCCCTTATCAAGAGAGCCATAAAGCCATACCACATTCTATGTATATATACTAGATAATGAAGCTTTTGGGGGCCGTTTATTAAAACCAGCACGACTCTGGAGACTTGCACGATTCACAACAGTTGCCATTCGATTGTCAATTCTATCTCCGAATAGATTAGTAGAACTAATCAACTCGCACAACCAGATATACATACATAAAATTAAAGGTAAGGGAACTCTTCAGTAGGACCCTCTGTCAATGTCATGAGTCGCCATGTGGACGTACATGATGGCAGCTGCCCGAGGAGATCGGGCAAATTCAATGTTATCCTCGAGGCGTCGCACTGAAAGTGAATCATCGCCCAAGTATGGTTACAAGTAAGTTTGAACCGATGATCTTTCATTCTTCTATATATGTACTTAAAGATTTTTTTTTAAATTTGTTTCTATTCTTTACAGTCTAACCCGTCCGCTTTATCGGACTACCCGGCTAACTGGAACACATGCCAGTTCCGGAGTATGCAACCAATACCAACAATATCCGACGTACGGCAACCAAATGTTCCATCACTCGAACTCATATGCCTCGCATCATCATGTGACGTCACCGTCAGCATTTACTGCTGCCCCTACGTCAACATCGTCGAATCACAGTCAAAACAGCCAGGACGAGGAGGACAGCAGTTTCTTTGGTCCAATGTCAAACGAGAACACCACCAACACCACCAACAACAGTAACCCCAACCACCACGCCACCCTAGGCGAACGAAATTCGATACCAAATCGCAATCCGGCCGTTACACGTTCCACCAATGTGTCTTTGGTTATTGAACAAGGCCAAGCTGATAGAACGGCACCTGCATCTGGCCAACAACTAAGGTCTTCTAATCGACGAATCAGCAGTAGTAACATCGATGACGAGGAGGTAGATTACCTAGAAAGTGTGATGGAAAACGGGAAACAAATGTCAAAGGTGAGTGTTAGAAAAGTTACATTTACGTTTTTCCCTTATAAAAGATATACATATAGATTTAGATGTATAGATATGTATGTGGAAAGGAAGATTCGTTCTCTAACAGGAAATTTATGCTGGAATCTTCAATTAACCCAGACAAGGACGTTCTTGTTGTGGAATTTTATTCGTGCGTGTTAAAATTTGTGGAAAAGTTTTGGAATCTCACTGGTATCTTTGAGCTTCCTACATGGAAGTTAAACTTCAATCGTTTATTTGGCTTTATTAGATCAATATTTTTTTTAATGGAAATTTATGCTTATGTAGATTTAACATTTTTACAGCTTGAGGAAACATTTAAAAGTCTATATTAATTTAAATTATTTAAAGATAATTATTTTATTATGTGCCGTCTTAAAAGAATTTACATATCATACACATGCATACGTAATTTAATTAGGATATTTATAGACATGGTGTACCTAAGTCTTTTGCTGCTTCATATATTGAGAAGGTTGGTTATGGATCTTCCTTTTTAAAGTGGTTCTGTATAATTAGATATGAAGGCGTTGATGTTAAAATAATTTTTTCACACAGAATGGAGGTTTTATGTTCATGTTTCCATTAAAATCAATTCATTGAATTACTTCCACATTTGTAATGTGACATACAATTGACATTTTATCTACATATGTATTTATTCGTTCGCTTTGAGTTAATATTTAAGGAGTTCACCACGCTAATTAAAAGTCAAAAAGGGTAGCTGAGGAGTAAATAAAGTGGATAAAACAAACTTTTGTTCCAAACTAATGGGTGATTTTTTAAGAGGTTTAGAACTTTTTTTAAAAAAAAAAACACAAAAAATTCGAAAAAATGAATGAAATATTTATTTGAATCGATAGTTTGAACCTTGCAATTTAATGTTTAAAGATAATTTCATGCAAATGTTGACCGCGGCTGCGTCTCAGGTAGCCCATCCGCTGAGTCCAATTTTGGCATACTCTTTCACACATATCGGCCGGTATCTCACGAATGAATGCATGGATGTTGGCTTCCAGTGCGTCAATCGAAGCGGGCTTGTCCCTATAGACATTAGCCTTGACATACCCCCACAAAAAATAATCTAATGGTGTCAAATCGCACGATCTAGGCGGCCAATTGACCGGCCCGAAACGTGAAATTAACTGTTCACCAAACTCGCCTCGCAATTGCGCCATTGTTTCGCGTGCTGTGTGGCATGTGGCACCGTCTTGTTGAAACCACATATCATGCAAGTCAAGAACTTCCATTTCGGGCAAAAAAAAGTTTGTTATCATCGCTCGGTAGCGTTCACCATTGACAGTAACGCTTTGATTCGCATTATCTTTGAAGAAATATGGCCCAATAATGCCGCCGGCCCATAAACCGCACCAAACAGTGGCTTTTTCGGGATGCATTGGTAGCTGTTGCAATGCTTCTGGCTGATCTTCACTCCAAATGCGGCAATTTTGCTTATTTACGTACCCATTCAACCAAAAATGAGCCTCATCGCTGAACACAATTTTTCGATAAACAACATTTCGAACCGAGCACGAATTTTGATAGTAAAATTCAATAATTTGCAAGCGTTGTTCATTTGTAAGACGATCCATGGTTAAATTGCAAACCAAACTGAAGCTGTTTGACAGTGACACAGGGTACTAAACACACGTCAGCTGTCAAAACCAGTGTTGCCAAAACCAAACCAGCTAAAAAATCACCCGTTATAACTTAAAGTGGTTAGTATACCTAATATAATTGAAGAAGTATGCTAAATAGTTTATTTATAAAATAACATTATTGAATAAAAGGGCATCTTCCTGGATTTTACTTCCTTAAATTTTGAAAAACAATATTGTATATTTATAAGTAGATAAATGTACTGTTAGAATTGGAAGTTATTTATCAAATTATTATTTATACAACGATAACAGTTTTGTAACAACAACGATTTATTTGTTATTTATTTTTCTGACTAAATAAAATTAGAACTCCTTATTTCAAAACAATATGTGGTGTTATTTTAAAAGTGAACCACTTGTGCCTATTTTTACACAACATTCTTCACCTTTAAAATTAATATAGCTAATTGTACCTTTGTCCAGTATTAGTACGAAATTGACGGCGCTGTAAACGGGAATAAACCGACCATAAGACCATATTCTCAAAAAACGGCAAAACCAATTATACTAGATTTGTTCGATTTTATCTCTCACAGGACGACCTGGGGAATGTCAATCAACTGTCAAAAAAGTCAGGGCTGCTTGGATTTTTATTTTTAATTGAACACATCAGTGCTAGAAGCATTATTAAAGCTAATTTGTTGACATTTCATTCGTTAATTTTACTTTTCCATCGACTAAAGTGTATATGTTGGCTTTTAGTCTATAATTATATTAATAAAATAAATTTACAATAAAATTGAAATCAACATCCACTATATACTTGTTTTACCCTCAAACTTGTTTTATTAGAATGCATTTATAGCTCGTCCTGAACACACATCGAAATAACCTGCGGGCGACAAAAGTACTTCATAAAACACCTCAGAACGTGTTCAGGCCTTTAGGGCGATCCACTGCGCCTCATTGCTAACATCGAACAAACATACACAATTATTTAAAGATAGGAATCTTCGTACGTTTCGCCCTCCAAAGCTCTTTTGTTTTCATTGCACTTTTTTTGAAATTTTGTTCCGTGTCAATGAATAGGATGTGAACTGCAACAAAACTTTATCTGGGTGAGTTTGTTTTGTTTTGACAGCTCGACAAATTTGAAAGTTTATAAAACGCAGCCATCTTTAAAAAAATATTCAACTTACCGGCTTTTCACCACAAAAATGGCAGTTTTAGGTGGATTATCGGGATGTGTTGGAAAATTTAAAATTTAATTGTACAAGTGGAGTATATTATTTTTTATTGATAAAACTAAAATACAAAGTCTACGTTTCAACAAAAACACTACATATTAAATGGTTAAAGGGTAAAGGGGTAGGTGCTCTGCGATAACTAATTTTTGATAATTTCTTACAGATGAACTATACTTGATAATATTATTAGAAACGGACCTTTTACTTAGTTTAAAGGACATTTTTGTAACTCAACCACTCATGGTACAAAAGTGTCTTTAATGTAAGCCTATTGGATTCCACAGAAAATTGAAATCCCCTCCATTCCTACCGAATAACAACACAACACAAACACATGAAAGGTTGAGAGTTGTAAGCCCCTAGATCCTGAATGTCTATGAGTTCTTTATTACATGATGTGTATATATGTAAGTAAAAACAAAATTGTCCATAAATCTAAAAAAATTATGTGCTTTTTCAGAAAAGGTTTACGTGTCTATTTTAAAAGCACTTACATAAATAACATACAAATATTGCACAGTTGGTGTGACTGTGACATTTTTAATCGTTTTCCATCTCCTTTAGAAAATCATTCATAACAAGCTGTTTTAATTATTGTAAAACTTATTTTTGATGTTCATATTTTCTGATTGCTTAATTCAAATTTTAAAAACAATTATCGGAGATTAAATGAGAAAAACTCACGATTTATCTTAGAATATTTATTAAAATGTAGGAATAATTTTTGTCTTCTTTTAACATTTTCATTTTATAATGAATATTCCTTTTAAATTAAAATATAATCTCTCTCTCTGACTCAGCTGGAAGTCAAAAATTAAATTACTTAAACACGAAGTCTTTTGTTTAAATTAAAACAACATAAACAACAAAAAAAAAACTTCAACCGAACTTTTAATAATTTTATATTTTCTCACCTTTCTCAGGACAAAGTGGCGTTAAATTTCGATAAAAGTTACGTTAATTTATCCAAGTCCTTGAAAATCTTTGTTGTCGAGAAAGTTTTTTCACATAAATTTAAAAATATAAAAACATGTCACGGACACACAGCATCCATATTAATACAGTGTATATGTATGTAGGTATATTTCAAAAGTCCGACAAACAACAAGCACGAATTGTAATGGAAAAATAAATGTATTCCACTAAAATAACCTGCACTGGATTGGCTGCTGTATAGGATTTTTAAGTCTGTTAGTCGTCACGCACAGCCACCACCACCACCACTATCACCAACATGGTTTCATCATTTTTTTTTTGGAAGAACACTACACGTTCACTAAGGTCAAGAAAAAGAAAACTTATTTCACTTCACCGCCAAACGAAGACGGACGGCGGGCGGCGCGTTGTTGGTTATCGAATCAGTTTCAGTTCAGGATTTCATGACGATTTAATTTCGCTTACAGCATCAAGCAAATAATTATTTATCTTCACTATGGAGGTTTATTATCCTTTAAGGCGGAAAAAAGAGAAGATAAAATAATACCCTCTGCTCAGCAGGATCCACGCGATGACAGCAGAGATTTAAGCGAGAAAAGAAAAGGATGAATAAATAATATTTACGATACGGATAGTCAATGTTGATGAGTTTGCCGATGACCTCTGAAAATTCTGGCAAATGTGGATATAATAGATTCAATGCAAAAAAGGATGTTTTAGATTTTGTTTTTTTTTTGCTTTATTTTACTTTGGTTTTGTATAAAAGAATTTACATACAATATATTCTCGGATATATGTGTCTGACATATAATCAATTAAGGGTTTCAATCGAAGAGAACTGATATATATGTATAGAAGGTTGTAACATACGGGGTGGTAATCTAGTAATCGACCCAAATGTTGGATAACTTTGCATATATGAAGAGGGTTTCTGTATGGGACTTTATAAAGTTCCTTGAGTGCTCTTCTATATGAAATTGTGGTATGTGAAAATGGAAGTTAAATTACTTTTATAGAAACGTTTAACCCTGCAGTATATACAGTATATTGTTTGATTATTATATAAAGTTTTGACATGTACATAGATTCAAAGGCAAAAATACGGAAATACATTCCCTTACACTTTTAAAAACCTTCAAGTCTTTTTGAAACTAAAAATTTAACTCTTAAAAATACTAACATTCTTTTCGCTTATTTGTTTGTTTGTTGATAAAAGTTTTCTTATAGTAGGTATATCTAGAGGTATAGATGGTTTAAAGGAACATTTTTATTTTATCTACCAATTACTAGGATTACTGACATTTTAGGAACTGAAGCGAAATACTGAAAAAAAAAGAATAATTTTAAAGAAAGGTTTTTTTTTTTTTAAACATACAAAAATGCATTTTTTTGTACTTTTGACTTTTTCATACTTTATCTATAATATTTAAAAGTTTTAAAAGTTAAAAGTTTTATTTTTTAAATAATTTTTAGCTTTAAACCACAAAAGCAAATTCATGTGATCCAGTCGTTCATTTGATTTATAATCCTTACATTTCAAGTAGAAAACAAATAAATTATTTAATTTGCTTAAAAATAATCTTACACAAGTAGGTACATAGTTCGCAAGATATACATAGGTATAGGCCTTCAATAATCTTCAAATAACAACTCTAGCCTACTTCCTCACTCACTATTACTGATATATTAAGAAATATATAAAATATATTTCCAAAGAAAGCAAGATATTAAAATAAGGGATTTGCAGTTAAGCACTCAAATTTATTGTTTTGTTTTATATTCAGGTGATATAAAATTTGAAGAGCCGACAACAATTTTGGAAGTGGATATGAGTACAAGGTCTCTGAAGCTAATATTAAGTCTGGCAGGTTTTTCTTCTCAACCTTTAATGAGAGTGGAGAGTTAAAAATATTGATTTTTCCAAATTTATTAATCACGTGTATAACCTAACTACTTCAATTGATTATTAAAAGAAATGGAAATAAACCTCTCTCGTTTTCTTGATTCCGAAGAACAGATATTTTTACATAATTTTTCGCCCTTGACTTTTTTTTTCTCCTGACCCTAAAACTTTTTTAGGTCAAAGTGCCGCAACAACCAAATCACTTAAATTTCTCAAAAAAAAAAAATCAGTATGTATCAGTCTTTTTTTATATTATTTTACGGCATACTTTTAAAAAGGAAAATCGATCTGCGATTGAATCAACGTCGATAGTTTTTGGGACGTCATTTTCGATTCTAATGACATTTAGGTTTTTATTTGCGATTTTAATAAAAGTCTTGTCATATTGTCTTCTATTTTTGTTTTTATTTTTGGTAAAGAAAGACGAAATATTGTTATTCTCTCCTTCTATTTATATTCTCTCTGTAAAAAAAGCGTTTGCAATATTTTCCCACACTAAAACCCAGCATTCATTTTTCGCCACCACTTTTCCCACCAAAAACATTTTTTCCTACTATTATCGTTGGAAAATTAACCAATCTGGGAATACTGTTTGAAACATGTGTCGATAAGAATATTTTCAATGCTTTGTTAATATTCGGAAATGAAGAAATTAGATTTTGGCCGACCATATTGTCGTCTAAAATAATTGAATTGAATTGTTTTAATATTGTGGAAGTGTTGAAACTATTTCCAGTATTGTTGAAAATTTGGGCCTTCGAAAATTTACCGCCCGGACTTTAGTCTCTTCAGTCCCTTTGGTAAATACAGCCCTGCCGAAGACTTTAATTTTGATGATATGACTATAATAAATTCCTTTCGAGTTTTTTGTTGATTATTTCAGTTTTTTGTTGCTTATTTGTTTTGTATAAAATCTATAAAAAACAACCGATAAAGGTTCGCTTAAAATGTTTATAAATCTTGAGTTTTATATATTATAATCGGATCATCAAGATTAAAAACTTTGAACTCAAGGAAAATGATGCCTGAGCATCAATCCAGGCATATATTTTTTTGAAGAATCGCTGTTTTTAACCCCTCCCCCATTTCCATTAAACGGCTGAAAACAAAAACCTGCCAGACTTTTGTATTCGATATCACAATGCATAGATATGTTTATGTACCTACATATATGAACAACACTCGTACTGATATTTTGGCTACATGTCCAGGTCCAGTCCTATAAAATTTGCCATCGGCTCTTGGTCTATGTATGTACATATGCTTGTTACCTCCTTTAAACCAATTATTATTAACAGACAGACAGAGTTAAACGAACAAAATTGTCCATGGATCTATGTTTCTATTTACGTACAGAGAAACAGATAAAAACTTTTTTTCAAAATCACCCCATCAATGACCAATTTAGAGACTTTAAATGATTTAGCCTTTAAACATCTTTCATGGAATATGTATGTATATGCTTTTATTTCACCGGAATTTTGATATAAATGTAGGTACATTTTCCCGTTTATGACTAAATAATTGTTAAAATTTTAAATTGCATTTCACTTATTGTGAATATACATAACGAAAGTGAAATTAAGTGTTTGACAATTCGTTCGAAATGCTTATTGTAAATATTCGATTTTCGAAAATGAAAATTGGTTCATTTCATTTTCTGAAAGTATTTTATTCATGTTTTGTGAATTATTTGTGAAGTTGCAGTTGCATTTTTTTATTATTATTTTAATAGAAAATATAAGAACATATAGTTTAATTTCACTTTTCAAAACAATTAAAATTGGATTCACCTTCAATGTTCACAGTTGAAAGGAATTGCGAAATTTTCAAAAACGAACAAATTATAGAACATAGAATTTAATTTCGAATGAAATTAATGCTCATGTTCAGCATTTCGAACGAAATCGAATTGAAATTGATTTCTTATTTTTTCTCGAAATGAAATTCAATCTTCTACAATTATTTCGTTTTCCAAACTACATACATATTTTGAACTGTAAAAATTGTTTCCATTTTCTTCTTTTCATTTTATAGTATTTGTTTAGTATAAGTATTACGTGTATCTTTTTTTTCGTTGGTATGAGTTAATCCGAATGAGAAATAAAGAGGATATTATATAGAAAAACACTCATTCATGTTAATTCTGAACGAATTTGCCTACTATCTACCATGTCTTTTAAAGAATTACTAAAAAAATGTGTTGAAAGTTTTGCTTTGTATTCTTTTAAAACGGAAATTGAAATTTTCTTATTATTTATTGATCATTGGTTGGAGCAAAAAGAAAAAAGTCATGGCTCATGATTCAATTTGAATAACATAATCACCCTGTAAAAGCAAGTATCTATGCTATAATTCCATTAAAAAACATTTATATTTAATGTTTTGTTTAAATCATTTTCACATCGAAAAAGTCAGGCTCTCAACAAGTCCAAAAATTCATTTCAATAAATAAATAAAATGTTTGCCTTTTAAATTTCTCATCACTTGCCTACCTACCTACCTACATTTTTTATTTCAAAACAACAAAAAATGTTTTGAAATAAAAAATGTAGGTAACTTTTCATGCATATCTAAGTTCTAAAATATTCAATCCGAAAATACTCCTGTTCGATAATAATTCCTTCAGCTTTGCCCATATACTTGTCGTCCATTTTTTGCAGAGATAGTATTTTCCAATAAAATGAATAAATAAATCTTGTTAACATCATATTCTCATTAAGCGCTTGAAAATTTATACTTTTTTCGTCGTTGTTAAAGAGATATCGTATTTATCAAGATTTTGTTCTTATACAAGAAATACAAAAAAAAATATCTATACATATATCTTTTTTTCTGCTCTAAGGTATATATATACACGCCTCTCTATCCGGATTAGTTATATTGACGTTGAAAAAATAAATTCAAACCTAGGAGAATCCTTGCAAAAAAGGGACAAGTTTAACCAGGAGAGAGGAGAATAATGGCCGCTAGAGGAGAGGGAAAAAGATTTACTTTCACGTTCTTATACTATTCGGTACTTTCGTCGCGTCGGTCGATCGTCCTTTAGCAAAAAGGCGATTTATTTTACCTCGAATACATTTTTATGGATAACCGTTTTGTTCGCACAAAAACAAATGAGATGAAAAAAATAAGATATTGAAGTGGAGAGAAGAAAAGGGGCCTTCAAGGTGATTTGAGGAGGACGACTTGTTTTTTTTTTTTAAATAATATAGAAATTGAAGCAAAAAATCTAAAAGACCAGGATAATTGAAATTGTGGATGTAGCCAATGGATGTACACAATTTATTTCCATTTAGTTGGATAGTAAAAAAGCCACACCAAAGTCGGTAGTATAAAATGGATTAAGATACCTATGGATACCAATCTATCTGTACATGAACTGTATCTAGGTAATAATTTAAACATTTTTCGGGTGTCCTATATATTTTTTGACTTGGATCTATCTACAAATCTATCAATTTGAACTTACAAATTTATAGTAGGAAAATTTTATAAGGATTACAATATTATTTACTTCTAAGAAGTTTTTGCTCGTAATTTTTCGATTTAGACCTGAATAAATAGGTTTTTATTAGGTCTTTAAATGACAACCTTTTCTTCAAAGAGATTACATGACCTCCTTGTCGCAAACTCGTTACGATTGTTATTCCGTTTTAGAAGACTATTCATGGATACGAAATGAAATTGCAACTATAATAATGAAAAAAAAAATGGGTTATAGAGGGAGATATGAATTTAATTT
The DNA here is from genome assembly GCA_951394125.1 of Epistrophe eligans. Taxonomy (NCBI): domain Eukaryota; kingdom Metazoa; phylum Arthropoda; class Insecta; order Diptera; family Syrphidae; genus Epistrophe; species Epistrophe eligans. The sequence continues at coordinate 93,581,659 of OX596030.1, read as the reverse complement.
AGAATTAATATTGCAATTCGTGTGAATTGTAAAATAAAAAAACTGAAATAACAAAATTTAAAGAGGGAATCTTTATAATACTCTTTGGGATTCTGATCCATTTGCGTTGGGCGCCATTTTGAATTTTAAGTAAATTGGTTTTTGTTAAATTTTCAAATTAAAAAAAATACAATAATTTTTAGATATTTAAAAAATAAGTGAATATTTTTTTCAAATTCACTTTTAAACTGGTAATTAATAAAAATACTTACAATTGACGTGCAAAGTTTATTTTTTAATAATTTGTGCAGCTGGAAAAGAAATCCTTCTCTAAATTATTTATTTCATTTTTGTATTTAAATCGGAGATACAAAGGTTTTAGAAACACAGCGCACCTAGTCGTACACATTATTTTACTTAACTTGAATGATTTCCGAGAAGTGTTTGTTGTTTCATTCAAAGATTCAATGATTTCCGCTGAAAACTGTAACGAAGCATTACTCTTCAAACCCCCAACCTACTTCCTAAATTTTATTTAACTTTCAGCATCACTTCACATCAACAACACACGTAAACCAAAGACCATATACCTTACATCAAAATCAAACGAACATAATATAATGTGTCTACCCACGCACTGATATCACATTGCATGATTTAATATATGTTTCTTTCGCCGGCCTTATAGTTTACACTATGTTGTAGCAGAAGATATAACAAGATGACCTAAGAAATTTTTTACAATTCGAAGCTTATCGACTCATGATTTTCTTGTTAACGAATTATAAATAAATAAAATAAATTTCCAGCTGGTTTTATTTTGCAGCAACTGTAAAAGCTTCAGGTTCCTTTCCTTGGTATATTCGTGTATACCAGCAAATTGAAACGTTTTGGGTCCTGAAAGAACCACGCTGGACTTAGATTCCAATCAGTATATTTCCCTCTTACTTTCAAATTAAGCAGCGGGCTTCTTTATTTTTTCCTCGAATTAGTCTTGAGCTGGAATCAGATTCCTATCGTTTTTCCCCGGTTCACTTCTTCTTAAAGAATTTAGTGGGCTGAGTTTACTCCCTGCAGGAGTACTAAAAAAGCTTTGTAAATATTTTACGGAAGAATAAATTTCCAATGAAATTGTATGATTGATTAACCATTATTTTGCTGAAATAAAAATCTGTAAATTAATCTGGTTATTGGTTATAGAGTTCTTTTCTGTTTTAACCCGATTTTAACTTGTTTTTTTCGGGATTAATCTGAACTCCGAAAAATTTAACTCAGCCTCGATAAAAAGTACCAAAACACATTTTTTCTATTCAATTAAAGACTTATTTCAAGCTCTCTAAAAATATACATCATAAACAAAATCACAGTCCCAAATAAAAAATTTAAATAATGTTGGAAATAATATGTAAAAATATTTAAATTACCAACAAGTAGATTCTCATTAAAATAAAATTGAAAAATTCGTGGGAAATTGCAAAAATCAGAACACAGAAACAAACATAACAAGCATTCTATCAGTGTCAATTTTTCAATTTATTTTCCCAAAAATAATCTCCTGACAGATTTATTATTGACTTCAAAAATATTTTGATAAATTTCTTGCGGTTTGGGTTCAGTTTTGCAAACAAAAATTAATTTCAAAGCTTGTTGTTAACATTTTAAATCTCTGTCAGTCTTTCATCCGCTATATATATGTATATGTATCGTTGTAACCTTTATCATCCAACAAAAAAAAAAATTAAATCACTTCGTTGAAATTAAAAGTTTACCTTTTAGGAAAAGGAGTATAGTAAACCGTCTATCTACTTGTCATCTTAATCTGTTAACCGCATGTCTAATAATATGTATACGTATAAACAAAATCCCAACACGAAATAATCGAAACTAAGAAGGTCTTAAACCACTATACGACCTTTTCGCTTTGTAGGTATAGCCTCGATTAACCCAAAAATGTTAAGCAAATATTTTTAATGAAACGTTAGAGAGGGAAGGTGTTTTTTGGAAAATTAGATTATCAACTTATTGGTCGGAAGGGGATTAGGTTTTGAGCGAAAAATTCCATAAGCATAACCAAAATTCATAGGGATTATATATAGAAGGTTTGTTTAACATTATTTATGCCTATAAAATGAATTATGACAGGGTGGTTAGGGGTGGATTAAGAAAGTTTATTTGCGAAGAAAAAAAAATTTAACTTTTCCTTTCAACAGTCTTTCTACATTGAAAGCATTTTTATTCAACCGAAACAGGAACATTTTGGGATAACAGGAATACCCTGTAGCTTATATATACATACACAGGAATATCCTTGGCGTTCGACTACGTGAGAGTTCTTGAATGGAGCAAAGAACTTCATTAAAATTCCTTGCAAGGATGTTATAGGATATTAGAAAAAAATATTATTGTTGCCGGAGCCACCAACGTTCAGGATAATGGTGCTATTGACCTTTGTGTCTAAGCTTAAATTACAAAGCATAATATTTTTTTTTTTTTTGAAAAAGCGGAAGTCAGCAAAATAGAGTACATATCTTTCATATGCACTGTTTAAATTTTTTTAAAGAGAAATAGGTTTCATCTAAAACTGATGCGTACAAGATTGACACATATCCATCGACATTAGAATCGGAATGCCTTGTGCATTCTTGTTTATTTGATGGTGCGTTGCGTGTGTCGTAACTTTGAAGCTAAAAAACCTTTTATGTAAACACGCAAATTGTGAAACGGGTTGAGTTTATTTTAGATCTCCTCTTGGTCGGTTAGAGGTTAAGGTCAGACTGAGATGGCTCACTAAAAAAAGTTGACACAAATTCTAAGGAATTTGTAATAGGATCACGAGCTGATTACTTTTTTTTCCTTCTATAGTTCCGCAGGAGTCCGGAAAATGTTTATACATAAAGTGTTGTCGTATATAGTTCTTCATCATGCCAGGCAGGTAAAGTAGATAGGTAAAGTATACCTATTTACATTTGCTGCGTAGTGTTTTTTGTGTCCATCGAAAAGATGTTAATGATGCGAGTGTGAGTGAGTTGAGAATTTCAAGGTTGTGTTATTCAAAAAGGGAATCACGAAGGAAAGTTTTATTCCTTTTATAAATTGAAGTGAACATAAATTGGAAGTAGAGTTAGAATTCAAAGCACGCTTTTATGTTGACATTTTTAGATCAAAAAAGAGATTTTCGAAGTTATCTATGTAAGTACTTTTAACACGAAAATATAGCTAAAAGGTAAAGTGTATGTATGTATGAGCTTTGGTACAAATGAAATTCCTGATAGCGTGAGCTGGCCAATGATAGCCTTTTTATTTATAAATAATTTAAAAATTTTAAAAGAAAAACACTGTGAAAGCGTCATCCACTGATGCTACAAATTAAAAAGCACTGTTACTATATAACACAATCAATAACAATCACTGTTGATAAATAATATTGCTCCGGGACTGAGATTAGATACTCAATTCAAAGCTATATTAAGGCTCCAAGGGCAACCGAATACATAGATATTAAATACGAGATGGAATATCAGAATTATGGGTGGAATAATTTATGAATATGATGATTAATTTGTAGAATGAGAAAAGAATTCATGCGTTCGTTGGCAGGAAATAAAGCTTAAACTGATTATGATGCAAGAAAAGAAAAACATAACGTTGATGAGGGGAGAAAAATATAAAAATAGAAAAGTTTTTCACTTACTTACTTAAGCAGGTATAAAGGTTCAGCAGATACCTAAGTATTGTTTAACAAAAGAACATTAAGGGCCAGTTTGTTAACAGCTGATCATTTTTAATCAAGGATTATTGCAAATGATATAAATCATCGAATGTGTATATATGGTAACCAACATTTTTATAAACGAATCCATAATTTGATGTTTTAATCATGGAAATCGCTAATCAGCTGATTTTTGTTGATAAGTGCCATTTAGTTAGAACCTTTAAAAGACATGGTAAAGATTTAACCCACTGTGAACAAACTGACTCTAAATCTTTAAATTTATTGAAATTGCTATTTCTTTGCTTCTATCGAAAATTTGCAGATGCATGAGTAAATGTTATGTTGGAATGGCTACCATCAGCTGAAAACACACATATTTAGAGTATAAGTTGGTCGTTTGTGACTCCACAATCCACATATGTAAATCTATGGAACTTCCCTCTTACACATCAAATCACTTCGAGCTCCTAATGAAGTTTACGGGGCTGTATGTTTCTATGTTTTCCAGAACCCACTTCGCGCAAAACTGAAAAGATCGGTTGTCGGAAGTTTTGGCTGATTCCGAAAAAATGATAAAAGAAGTATTTTTTAGTGCCCTGTAGAGTCAAAAACGTTTGTCGTCAATTGGAAAAAGACAAGTGAAAATCTAGGATTAAACCGTTTCATTTTCAATGTTGGTCAAATTTGTTTTATCAGAAAATAAATAGTGTCTTTAGCATCTTTTTTCATCTCCGAGAAATGATTACTCAGGAAAAAAGTTCCCAAAATTATTTGCGCATTTAAAACAACAACTATAAAAAAATTTCAAACTTTAAGTTTTTATCAGTGAGTAATAGAATATTATTCAATTTTTTTAAAATAAAAGTTAATATAAAAAAAACTATAAATGTGGTATTAATTTATTCACATTTGGGGTTTTGTTTCATTTCGTTGTGGCCTTATTTTATTATCAACAATTTCATTATGAAAATTAATCCAATTTAATTTTTTTTGTGGTCTTATTTTCTTGTTCCTCTTCCTGACATCTCCATTAGAGATGATCGACAGTTCAGGGCTCTTATAGAGTTTGACTTGACTCTTTTAAAAGATGCAAACTATCTGAAGGAGTTATCAAGTCCCCAAATGTTTCAGCTGAAAAACTCTACGCTACAATGGTTATCGCTTTTTTACGGGTACTGCCTCTTGCGAGAAACTGACAAATCCTTCAAGAGTATATCTCTTGTCATGAAAAAGTGCCTCTAATCTATAAGCATTTCGGTAGAAAAATCTAGTATGTATATAATGTAAAATAACACGCATGGTTGAGAATGGTTGAGAGTTGTATTATATAGACCCTGGTTCTCCCCGGACAACGAGCTATTGCGGCACAAAATTTTATTTAATTTTTTAGACCAATTAGTGGAATCTATGACGTAAAAGCTATTTTTAGGTAGGTGGTTCCAAAATGTTCTTAAGTTGATATTGGATTTCAATTTTTTCTTCAGCGCAGTTTATGATATTTTGACTGTTTAAAAACTTAAAAACTTTAATTAAAAACTGTCTGAATTCAATTTAAACTTTCCCATGAAATATATAGTTCACCGTTAAGAGCTGTTAAAGTTCTTTAGTAATATAAAACTTGAAACTTAAATTAATTACCAAAGAAATTAGTTTTATTTTCTGTCTCGTTTTTATAAAGAAGTAAAAGCTTCAACGATGCACAGTAAAGGTACACACACAAATTTAAGGACTAGTCCTCTATAATTGTTTTCTTAATTTAACTTTTGTTTCCCATCATCGAATATCATAGAAATACGACAGTTCATTTTAACTTGAACTTGTTCTTCAAACATTCAAACGAATATCCTTCATTTTAATTATTATCAAGTTTAAGTTCCCGACTAAAATGTTTTTTTTTTCAATTTCCTTTTGTTTCGTGTAAGCTATCACAATAGAAGCTAACCGAGCCACTGCTGACTTTGACTCCGGCGAATTGAGAGAGCTTCGCGATATAAACGGCCATCATAATAACCATTATGGCCATCACGTCCAATTGGCAATAGAGAGTCCTTGTAGACAATTTGTAAACAATATGAAATGATTATTTATTGCCCAATAATACAATTATGACTGTATAAGGACTCGTTGTCCTTTGGATGGATGGAAATTATTTTCTACATAAACACACACACACAAACACACACAGATACTTGCAAACAAATTCAAAACATTCTCAACCAACAGGTTTAAGCGTAGCTATTGGTTAGGAAGTTGGTTGTTTTTTGTAATTGTTGTTTTTGCTGTTTGGCGTTTGAAGGTCATTCTGGAGGTGTATTTTATAAGTATGTTGGTTGGTATCGTTTTCATAAAGACAATGAGACAAGAATATCTCTTTGGACAAAGAATTAAAATATATCTACAGCTGATAGTATTGGACATGGACATAATATAGATGGAAAGACAGAAAACGCAAAAATGAAATAATAAAACACAAATATAATTGCCAATTGATTGCGCGACCAACAACGGCGTGGTGCGGTGCGGTGCGGTGAGGCCGCTATGGATCTATATGACAGCCACCACCTACATCGGTATAGGAGCTTGTAGCGCCAAAATAAACACTTAAAACCCAACACACCTCCATCTTGGACAGTATCTAGATAGTACTTTGCTAGAGTTAGATACTTTATTTTTCGTCTTCTCCTCCGTAGATTCAACCAGTCGCAGTGACAATTCAGTCATTGCAAGTTATTTGATCCACGCGTTTTGAGGGTCTTGAGTATTTTTTTTTATGTTTGGTTTATTTTTGCGCTTTTAGTAAGACGCGCAGCTTAAGTAGGTAGTTATCGACAACTACTATCGGCTACGACGACGACCGACGACCGACTTTAGTGATGTGTAGTTTTATCGGCAGCATATCGACAAATGGTATGCTAAACGCAACAGATTGAAACATACCTATGTATGTCTACTTGTATAAATTTTATATATGTTATAAGTTTAACTAAGCCGAGTTTAAAATAACTTCTAGTTTGTAACAAGGTGCACATACGCGCAGTTTAATAAATCATCGCTTGGTACATCATCGTTCCGAAAGCGCGCAATACTTGACCTTTTTGTATTTTTTATTCGCATTTTTAAAATCTCAACGGAATGTGTAAAAAAATTTAAATTTAACCAATTCGAATTGAATCTTCTGGCATCAAAGTGAAGTTTTTTTTTTTATCGTAAATGATTTAAAATTATTTTGAGAAGTTTACCTTGTGAAGTGCATGTTAAAAAAGAAAAAAAATATATTCATACATAATTTACAAGCTTAAATGTGATCACATTGACACCGCAACTGAACTAAGGATAATAATTAATTCATGAAGCAATGGTTTGCTGATGGGAAATCACTAAGATATCGAATTCACATAAGTAGTTTTTAAACCGTTAATTTAACATCTACATAAAAATAAAGAGAAAATTAATTTAAAACAATTCAAAGGTTCTACGAAATTATACGGAAATTAGTTTACATAAAGCGGGTGGGAATATCGTTGAGTGAATTTAATGCTTGCTAAGAGGCGTGGGTTAGATCCCCTGTTTTGATGCATCGCCAGCTTCAACTGAAAGTCATCCGTGGGAATTCATGAGATAATAAACACCTCTCCCACAATCTACTTGGAAAAGCAAAATTCATTTCCATACTTCTAATAATTCATTCCAAAAATAGAGCCGTGGAGTTTAGGTTGCTTTAAAAAGACCTTATAGGTCTTACACGGAAATCATGTATTCAAATGAACTAAAAATATTAAGCTAATTTATGAACTTTAAAAAATAAGTGATATTAACATTAGATATTGCAAAGATATTGAATGTTTTTTTTTTTTTTTATTATAGTTGATTGTAAAGGAATCGAAAATTTTGTATAGTTTAATTGTTTTCACACTTTTGCACCTCTCCATCTATAAATGTTAAATGCCGATACATTTAATCATTTGTAAAAAAAATCTTAGAACCATTTTCAGACCATTTCAACTTTGAAAATACGTTTTTCATGTTGGTAAATAAAGAATATAAATTTCATTTCATTGGTAAAGTGCGGAGAATAAGAACACATAAATAATAAAGAAATTTTTATATTTTAATTACCTTGTTACTATTTAAAATATAAGGACCTGTTTCACAATATCGTCTTAGTAAAATTTTAATTAGTTATTTGACACATAAATATTAGTACATCTACATGGTCATAAGTCTGTAATCAAAAAAAAATATATTATGGACTTATAACTAATTTAAGTGAGCCCGAAGACTATTTAATTTTTTTTTATTCATGTGTCGGATAAATAATCAGAACTTTACTTATACATAAATATTGTGAAACAAGCCATAAATATACTAAATAATAAAACATGCAAGTATCTAAAAATAAGTTCTCACTTTATTTTTGATGATTTGATTACCAAATTTGAGTAAATGTAAATGTGATGATAAGTCGCGTACGCAGGCAGAACAGGGGAAAAAATCCTCCATGCAATAACAAAAAAAAACTGTTTAGACATTCACATATATATTATGGGATAATTTTTTGTTTATCGTTTTATTTAAATTTAATTCCTTAAATCATAAATTTTTAGTTTTAAAAATATTTTAGTTCTTATTTAAAAAATTATAAAGATACAGGAAAAAGCTGGAAACAAATGGACAGAATTAAATTTAACCAATTCCAAAATTCTGTAAATCCAAAAATCCGTTTTTCAAAATTCTGCAAATCCAAAATCCTGTTTTTCAAAATTTTGTAAATCTATAATTCTGTATTTCAAAATTCTATAAAATAATTCTGAAAACAGAATTTTAGATTTACAGAATTTTGGAATACATAATTTTGGTAACTGAATTTTGGCAAATACAGAATTATGACCCAAACCCTCTATTTTTACTTACTCAATAGGGAAAGTTTTGATTTCTTGTCAAAAAAAAGTTAAGGTTTTATCAAAACTATATATGTGTTTGAAATTTTGTACAGAGCAATTTTTTTGTAATTATAAGTTTTTCTGAAACTAATTTGTTTTTTTTTTTTCTTCAAGTTTTCTCGAAAACGGCTTTTATGATTTTGCTTAAACTGCTCTCATGGTACATCATAAGTAATTGAAGAATTGATGCATTTCAGGTTTTTTGCCGAAATCCAACTTTTTGTAGAAAATCGAAATTGTAAAAAATTATTTATATATTATATTTATATTGTTCTAAAGGTCTTACAAGAGGTACCGAATCGAGAAACATCACGCTATATTCCCCTTTGCCTTTCTATCACTTTAGGTATGGGTGTGAGAAGGTCAATAGTAGTTATAATGTTGTATATGTTATCGTCCATAAATGAATTCATATTCTTAAAAGGGGAGTCAAAGTATTTACAATGTTTTCTCTGAAAACTGAAGAAATTTGTTAAAAATTTAAAGTAAGCTGTTTTTTTTTAATAGATAAAAGCTCAATCACGCACATTTCGTAAAATGAATACATTTTTTAACAAAATCCTACATCGAAATGAAAGGAGCATTTAAGATTGACTAATTAATGTAACACATTCTTAAAACTCGACGTGAGCCATGAACTACATACGAATTTCTTATGAGGCACCTTTCTATCTGTCTCTGGTTGAAAATAAATCCTTTTCACTTAATTAAATATTTCACACAACATCTTCGGGTTATACTTCTGGATACCTTTGCTCTAGTATTCATGTCACGTTTATCTGCAACTCACAGGGCGTATCCAAATACATATAAGCAAAGAACTTGAAAGTTCTATATATGTATGTACATATGTATACAAAGTCTAGAAATATAGAAACAGGAATTTACCTACAGCAAGAAACAGTTTTCATTTTATTCAAAAATAATCCTATAAAATGTCTGAATGGGTTTGAATTCAATACAAAACAAGTTTACAATTTCACTCAGTCAAACATGCCCCATAGGTTTTCTTTACACACCGGTTCTACATGAGTGCTTTAGCATCCTACTGCTACCATAAATATTTTTTAAATTTCCAATTTTATTCACAATGTTTGCCTTTGCCGTATAAGGATGAAAAGTCCTCCACAATGTGCTCTCGAGCGGGGAAATTGGTCAAATGCCAAACAGCTTTATAAAATCTTGCTTTACGAACTTTTACAAGCCCAAAGTATACGAGTGTCGAGTATATTGTCAAAATTTCAATGAGTTAAAGTGTTTTTTTTTTTTTTTTTTGAAAGGAGTGAGAGTATCTAACACTCACTTTTGTGGTGTGCTTTTCGTCTTTATGATGCTGTGATTGTGGAATGTTGAGAAGAAAAAGATTTTCAACTCCCTCATTTCTAAAAGCAGGTATAAAAGTTTTTTTTTTTGTTGCCCCAAAACATCAGCCATTCGAAGGTTTTTCTCAAACGTTTGTTATTTTTTTTGTGAGGTTGCTGCTGGGGTGCTGCTATATAGATATACCTACGAAGGGTTGGAGTTGAATTAAGTGTGATAAAAATAAGAGAAACCCTTGTAATCTAGTTAAGAAGATTGCCTGGGTATGTTTTTTTTTATCCAGTGAGTGAGGTTCCTTTTTTTGATATCGAAAAACTTTTTCCATTCAAAGGTATTTTTAGGGATTTTTGATGTTCATTATCCAGTTTTTTTGCCTCTGGCTTTGTTGTGGTATTTAGGACATACTAAATAATTTTTTTTATATATTTTATTTCCTTTTACAGTCACGTATATAATTTTTGATTTGTTATAGATTGATGGTTAAGGATAAACGGATACATTCTTTTTTATTAAGCCTTTACTTTAGGTTTATTTTTTATTTTTTTTATGAGGTGTAAAAAAGAAAGGAAAAAGGTTATTGGTCATTTGATTAGATCTTTTTGTTGTTGGGGAATGGAATCCTCTTTTTTTTTGTGGGTGTTTGTGCTTTAAGTGTGAGATGATGGATTATTTCGATTAATTTAAGATTCAGAAACTGCTGCTAGCCATCCAGAAATAGTTATATTGTTTTCTTTGGGATAAATATAACAATACAAAAATATACTTACTTACATATATGTATGTATTTGATCGTAGAAGCCAGGCAAGGAAATCTTCCTAAACACATTATTTTAGTAAAGCTTACTGGTTTGATAGTTATTGGAAATGTTTTATTAAAATATGTTCATCTATCATAAAATGTCAAATAGAATTTAGATGTTTTCAATGTGCATCTCTGTATGTTAGTCAAGTCAGCATATTTAAGACGTAATACTGCAAATTAGTCACACCTGAACAATTTATGTTTATTTAACTTCCCAATTTGACGTTATGTAGTATTATTTTAGTTGGAATATTTTTTTTTTTAAGTATATTTGCTTTTTTCAACAAATTTTTCATCATTTGAAGAGAGAAGTAGTTATACTCGATTAATTAACAGTAATTTTGTTTCGTTTCTTTTATCTCTAATTTTTCGCAAATTGATGGAGAGATTTTTATGAAATTTGATAGTGAAAGATTCTTAGCAGCTCTACTAATAGGTGTGGTGCAAATATTTGCACTTTAAATAAAATTTATAAAGAAAACTCAGAGATACTTAAGAAAATATATTAAATAACAGAGATTTCTGGTGAAAAAACGAATTGATATTTTTGTAATTTACTTTAAGTTATCATGAATTCATGGCGAGTTTCCGATTTTTTTAGTTTGTTAGTCTCTCTGGGTTTAAGGTTTCTTAACTTAGAATTTTTAAGTTTTAGAACTTAAGTTCAAATTTTTTTTGGTAAAAATCCATAAAAGCTTCAAACTGCGTTGATTAATATAGAAAATTTTTATGTTTTGTAGAGAAGAGTTGGGGTAGTAATTTTTTTTTCATTTGAATTAATTTTCATGTTTTTTTTTGCCATGTTTGAAATGGAAACAAAATTAATTTAATTTAATAATTTATAAAAAATAAAAAACCTTAAAATAACGATGGGGAATTAAGGAGTTATTTATTGAAGTATGAACAAATGAGTAAAATGTCACTATCGTTTGTTATTCGTTCAAAAAATATAAAGAAAATTAAAAAATGATTAATTTAGTTTTATATTTTCTTTTGCACCAGCATAAATTTTTTAAAATAAATTTTAATTTGATTTAGAGCAAATTATATTTAAAAGGCTTATTTTGCAATGCTTGACATACGAATCTTGATTTTAGTTCATCTAATTTTGTTATTTTTATTTATAAAAAAAATCAGATAAAGCCGGAACTTGGTGGAGGCTTTTTATTACGTTTTCTAAAAAATTCCCTAAAGTTTGGGGAAGAACTTTTAATTTTGTGGAATAAAATGAGCTTAATTTATTTTTTTTTATAAATTGCTTGAAACTATAAGATTTCTGAAAAATATGTCTTAGCAAAAATTGTAGTATGAAATTGTGCATAAAAAAGATTTTTACTATTTTTTTATGAGAGCAAAAAAAATAACTTAATCTTGCCCCTCTCACCAATAACAAAATCAAAAGAAGTGGTTAAAACTAAAGATTTTTGTCTATGATTTGCTTAAGACAGCAAAACAAAGCTCTTTGCCAAATCTAAGTTGAGTCGGAATTTTTTTTTTTATTTTTTGGGCTATTATTTGCCGATTTCTTAAAATTTTTCAATGCATATCTTTATGTATATATTGAATCTTTCGACTCTTCGATGGTTTTTTACCCTTCTTAAAAATTATTATCTTTCTTTAAATCCCGTCTTTTTTCTCAATTGAATAATTAGATAAGATTGAAATTACATTTAGATATTGGTAAAATTTTTGTGTAGATCTACAAATAACAAACCAGTGTTGCTAGTTCAAAATTCAAAACCTTGTTTAATCATACTTGCTGACTGGATTTGTTTTTTCTTGTTCTAAAAGAAAAAAAAACAGTGAAACTTTTCAAAACGCCAGTTTATACCAATTTTTGGCAAAAGTTCTGTTAAAGTTTATTGGTAGTAATTGGGAGTAAATGAACAAACCTAATAACTCGTTGCTTGCATTATAAAAGTTTACAGTTAGCTTACATTGAATTCACGTTAAGCCAATTGGTTGGTCAAATCGCACTGGAAAAAAATCAAGTGGCAACTTTGTATACAATATTATAAGCCATATCTACAATGACAATGTGGTCCAAAAGCTGTATTTTGTTGCATTTTAAATGTAAATTATTTCTTTATAGTCCACGTGCAGAATAAAAACATATACCTAAATCAGCAATTGCCTATATCAAATAAACATTGAAATTTTTGACATACATATATGCATATATAATGTACTCAATGCTTTATTTCTTTGATAACGGTGCTTAGTTAAATTACAGTCTGCATGATTTTTTTCCCATTTGAACACCTGACTAAAGTCCTTCTGAAACAACATTATCATATTTGCAAAATTGCAAAATAAACGCTTATGCTTCAATTCTGCTCCATATAAAAACAAAACAATTATAAACGACTGATGTGAAGAGATGTGCCAAATAAAAGGTATACCCTTACGCCTCTTTCATTTTCATGCGAATTCAAACTATTTACGTGAAGGTGAAGTTTGAACGTGCGAATGAATATTCATCGAATATATAAGTACAAACTTGTGTACCCGCAGATCGGTTTTCCGAAAATGTTTGTTTTTTTTTATGGCAAAACCAAAAAAAAAAAATAAAGCCCGAAACTCATAGCCCCTATAACTGGGACATGCCATGCATTTAAAGAAAACACACGAAAATACACCGTTATCTCGAAGCTTCTAGTCGATTTAATTTCTATGTTTTTTTTTTGGCATACCCCATCAGTACTGCCAAGCCAACAATATCATTGGATGTGGAACTCTAAAGACCTCATGATAACGAAAAACCCCTTTTTTGAATGGCATTTCGGATTTGGAATGTTTTGTACGCGTGCAGCGTTCATAAACGTTGGCTGCCGGTGGCGATGGTGTGAGGCGGCCGCGTGGGGTCGATTTGCGCTGCTGATGCTCTTCAATCGAAAATTAATATTCTGATAGAGTGGAGAATCTATTATATATAGGTATACCTATACCAAACCAAAGCCGAAGGGCAATGGAATAGTTGATTTATTGCAATTCCCCCCTCTCAAATAGCCCATCATGAAAACATTTTTTTTTTTTTTTGTTTGAGACAATGGAGGAAGTGCTGTTGTAGTGTATTTTTAGCTTTTTAGCGACAATATTCAACTACGACAACTTACAATTATGGTAAGGGGATTGAGGCGTTTCAAAACTATATAGTCACCGATTTTAATGACCTTGACAATTCACGCAGAGTTAATCGATTTATCGTTTTGTTTCGTGTTTTTTTTTTTATGAGAAAATTGAATATTTTGACGTTTGTCCAATTTATTCAGAATTGAGAGTGAACACTGAGCGGACAGCAACCGAATTCAGGGTCGATTTACAAAAAAAAAAAAAAAATATTTAAAACGCACACCTGCAGCTGAATGACCTGATGGGGTATAGTAGCTATATAGAGGTTTATAATAATAAATTGAATTGCGTGTTTATTTTTGAAGGAAGTACTTTGACATTTAGACCTTTTGAATATTTTGACTTTATGTTAACTTCGATTCGACCGGTGGTGTAGGTCAGGAAAAGTATCAAGGTTATTGACAAGATATACCTAGATAAACTTTTAACGAGTAGGTACCTATATAAGTTTGTGAAACTTCGATGGCCATGAAATTAAGTAATCTTTCTCAGATAAGATGCTTTAATAGAATTTCTCCAGTAGAGATTGTTCCAATTAAACGTATCGATGTTACAAATGATTATGAATGAGGCTTAAACTGCAAAATGATTGCTTTCGTCTGTTTTTAGATTTTTGAAGCTCAATTTTTGGCAATTTTTAACCATAGAAATGGTCGTTCCAGAAAAGTTCATTTCTACACAAAAGTTTTGCATTTTTTACTGGCGTAATCACTGGATTGCCATGATATAACCAATTTTTATATTGCAGGAACTAAAAAGAATCAATATTGACGTTTTGTGATTTCAAAAGGATGCCAGATGTCACGCATCATTCCCAGGTAACATCATCTCTTGAAATAATGAAGTCAATTGGCCACGAAAATCATGCGATTTGAGACCTTTATCGACTTCTTTCCTTGGGGTTATCTCAAGCGTAAGATCTGTACCAACAAAAACTCAAGATCCAAAAGCAAAAGTCGAGTTAATAAGACATATTTTTATGAGATCAACGAGAATTGCAGGGACGCCTTCAAAACAAAATTGACCCTCAAAGGACTACCACTTACCGTCAGGCTGTGGTCTGGGTTCTAACTTAAAATTTTTTTCAGGGCCACTTCTTCTTCGAAGAAATTACAAAGCGTACAAGAGTTTCCTTTGTCATAATAAGGCGCCTTTCATCTGATCCGTTGAAATTCGGCAGAAAATATGTAGGTCCCCTCTATTTCTGCAGAGTTGCACCATTCAAACAGGAATGAGTGAGAGTGAAAATCCACAGTTGAGCTGTCGCGCAACTTTTTTATTTATTTATTCAATATTTTTTCACCAACGTGTAACAATTCTACATCAGCCATGATAAAGAGCCTAGTATTTTTTTTTTAAATTTAATGACGGACCGATAAAATTCTTTCAATGAAAAATTTATCAAAGTTCTATGTGAAAGTATTTGTGTCGAATTATAAATTTTCCATTCTTTCAATAAAAAAAAATTCCGTCCAAACCGCATCACTCCCTATAATTCATGAAACAAAAAATAATCCCCCACCTGTCGCAAGGTAAACAACACAACAACAACACAACTATATATGTATAGCTCTAATATGTATAGGTATAGCAATTTTTATATGACAAACCTCAAATGAATGCTGATGATGATTTTAACCTTTTTTGTTAGTAAATAAATTTACAGACAAACAATTAACCAGTATTTAAATATTTTATTATCATATTAATTTCTACCACCCGAACATATATACATATGTGTATCTATATAGCCTATACCATACATGAATTTTTTTGCCAACGTGAAGCCAAACTAAAAATCTACACCACAACGTGTGCAATTAATTTGTAATTTGAATTTTTAATTGATTATGAATTTGGTGTAAAGTCAATGAATTTTTTTTTTCGCTTTCTGCTTTAAATGGTACCTACGGTGTACTCCAAAATATAAACGAAGTGACACTTAATATATTCAACTTAATTTCTATCTGTGCTTGTGCTCCGCCAAAACATCCGGCTATTTTAGACACAAATTGTCAAACTCAATGAACTTTTGAAGCCAAATTAAAGAAATGCCATCTGGCAGCCCTTGTGCGAACGACAAATGGACACATAATTGTCTGACATCCATCATGGTGTTGTATATGCCAGAGTGCCAGTGTCAGTTGGGGCTATCTGACATGACATGATAGAGACGAATGACTTCTCTCGACATTCATACCGTTGTTAAAGAAATGAAAATTCACTTCTCTTATAAAGTCAAAATATACCTACATATACATATAAACTTAACATTATTGTGTTTTTGATGAAACGTGGTCGTCAACATTAATAATCATATAAAACCTACATACTTATGGCGCCATGTGTCTCACTCCCTCACCTCAAGCTCATTTTTTAATTAGTTCATCAGAAACTAGTAATGGTTATTTAAATGATTGTATACCCACATTAATTAGAGGTGAGATACAACTTATGGGAGGAGCTGTTGTCATTCAAATGCTGGTTTGAGTAATTGAAGGATAATTGATGTTATAAGTCTTAAGAGTTACAACAAGTATGTGTTTGTTTAATAAAGCCTGGTTATATCATTTTATGGAATGTAAAGCATGGTCAAATAATAGTCAAGGGTGCAGAAAAGATAAAATTATATATATGGTTTGCAATTACCACTTAATTTAAGGTCACTATATAAAGCAAAACCACCACATTTATTTATTATAAACAAGGCTATTTGGAGCTATGTTAAGTTGACATGACAACTTAAGAACCTTTTGACTTGCCCTGAAACTGCCAAATAATTGCCATAAATATTCTGTGAAAAGCAAATTAAATGCCACACCACATCATAGTTTTTTTTTTTAAACTTCTAATTCTAACGGTGTGGGAAACAATTTTTTTTAATAGAGGGAAATGTTTTATTTTTAATTGCTCATATACCTAGATTTCGTGTGAGGAGAAAATTTACAGGTAGTTCAAAAAAGTATTTTTTGTCATACAATCTGTGGGTTGGTGGGTCGGTGGTGGGTCTGGGCATCCCCGTGCGTTAAATGTAATTTAAGCTAGAGCCTTAACGGGGACACCAATTTCTTTGAAATTGCGTATAGACGATTTAACTCTAAAGAAGATAAGAAAAAATCGAAATTTTTGTTTTATCTCATTTAATCTCCCAGAATTAATACTAGAATATAATTGCATTGTTTTGTTGGGGTTCGAGGATTTAAAAGCACAAATTTTTTGACAATAATTTGACTCAAAGAATAAAAAATTCTACTATATTTGTTTATATTTTTTTTAAGAACTTTAAACTTTCTATTTCTCTAATTTAACTCATCCACGTTTTAATAGCATTGAACTTTAAAATAGCAAGTTCGTGTGACCTATTTATGCATTTTATTTTTAGTCTATTTGAATTGCTTAACAAATAATCAACCATTTCATATTTAAAGTCAAAAAAGATTATTTATTACTTTAAAGTTATCGAATATACAAATTTTTATATTTTTTTTACAGAAGTTGGACACGATGTGCTCTATGCTCTATTTTTTTCTTTTCCAAATAAAGTTAGGTTTTTAGTGAAAATGGATGTATCTGCATCTTTTTTAACACTTTCACAACTGCTATCTTAATTAACTTGACTGTTCTGTTGCTGGTTCTCCAAACGAGAAAACAATGTAGCTTTATTATCTCCTATTACCAACGAAAGACTTAATAATTTCGCTTTTAGTTGGTCGACAAGACTGAAGATGGTTAAATTTTTAGCATAATCAACGAGAAAAAATTAATGGGATGTTCTTTAGGAAACGAAGGTTTGTTGAAGCATACAAAAAAAAATATAAAATATAATTTTCCAAACTTAGTCATGCGAAATCATAAAATGATAAAAAGCGAAAGTATGTAACGGCTAAATGAACACTGGAAAAATCTCAAACAAACAATTTTGGTATTCATAGAAAATTTTTACATAATTTTTTTTTAAATAAAAAAATGTTCCACATACGCCACCTGACACCAGCAGCGTCAGAAAGCTTCGAACTCTAGTATATTTAGTTATATTAATTCCTATAAGGCAATTTATTATGAAAATGAGGAAGACATTTTTGTCATAAAGGAAGCCTTTATTCCAACTTTTGGACCATCAACCACTTGCAGAATTTCCGCCATCTGGATTTAAACATTGAGTTAGGTTTTCACTATTTACTAAATGGGGGGAGGTAGATTAAATCTAAAATACGAATATTATTTGAGAAAAACGAACTCAATTTTAATTCAAGATAGCGGAAACCCTGGAAATTCCAATATTCGCATTTATAAGCTTTTTATAATATTATTCTGACAAAATTGATTAAAAAAGGCTTCCCCTGAAATTTAATAAATATACATATAAGCTGGACTTTCATAAAATTTATTATTACATATTACTTTTGGAAAAGTGTTATGCAACAACATACAATTTATTTAATAAAAACAAAAGTTACAATATTGAAATTTTTGACTTTCAAACGTTCATATATCTCGTTGTAGATTTTTATTATTTATCATTACTTTATAACCTTTCGTGTCGAATATAGGTTGCTTCACATTTTTCTACATTTATCTAAATACACTGAAATTTATAATTTAAAAAAAATTAAAATTTAAAAATTTTATTTTTTCGAACGTTGATCGTTGAAAAATTTTGTTAAATTTGTTGGGTTCATATTTTAGTTTTAGGAATTAGTTTCAGAAAATGGATGGCACTCCAATTTTTAATTGAGTGCATTTCGGTCAAATGTTAAAGACATTCCTGAATTCTGGACTAACGTGTTACATCCAGGGATCAAAGAGTCACGCTCTTACGATTTTTAAATTTTATTTCTAATAGATTCAAATTTATTGAAAAAGTCAGATGTCATATATGTTTATGAGGTGAAATAATTTCAGAGTTGGTTGAATCCATTTAAAGAACGAATTTTATGTTTTTCTTTAGGACTTTTTGTACACTTTCTTGTTGACTATATTTCATTGTTTCAGTAAACTTATTTAAATTATTTCTAACATTTTCAATGCTTATATAGTAACTTTATTACTTTTAATCATAAGTCTCTTGCAATTTATTTCAATGGGAAATTTGAATTCACTTGAACTGAAATACCGAATACTACAAAGATTTAATGAATTTGTAAATAAATTAATTATTTACATTTCATATCCGATTGCAGTTTAATTTCAAGAATTCAATCGATAAGTAAACATAATATTAATCAGAAAATAAAAACGTGAGTGTAATAATCATGTTATTCAAGACCTCGACAAATTTGACAAGCAAAAGAGTCGTATAGTCATAATATAGCTAATCGTAAACATTTCGTGTAGTTGTTTTTAAAATTTGTTATTCAACAGAAAATTATATTCTTGTGTTCATTAAATTTTAATTCTTATGCGTAAAGCGTTGACTTCACATTACAGAGTTGATTTTATAAAAAAGATTGATGAACCAAACATATACTTTTGACCGGTTATCTATAATAATCAAGGTAGATTTGTGTAAACAAAAAATAAATAATACATAATTCAATATAGTTGCGGTGGTCGTGTGAAAAAGAAATAAAATAAAAAAAAAAACTCACACAAAATTTAATTTATGTACAAATTTTTAGAATTTAATATGACTTTGTGAAAAAATTACTTATTAAAACGCCAAAAGGAAAATTTATAATAGTTGCATCAATAATAATATTGTGGATAAATAAAGAGTTTTAAGAACTAAAGTGGAGATCAAAATAAAACATCGTGGATAACTTGGATCGAAGAAAATGGTGCAGTCAATTGATATTGCTGCAATCGCTGGCATTGACTCGGTGAGAATTACTGTTTTTATATCTTTTCTTTTAAGTAATTAATGTTTTTTTTATAAATAAAAATAAACATTATACATTTTATTGGTACAATGTTATTTTTTCATTGTCACCACTTATTTAGCTTTATGGGGAAATCTTTCATTTTTTTGTAATCCCTGCTGTTTATTAAAAAATGATCTAAGCTATTTTAGTGAATTTATTATTTAAAAATGAACAATAATTCATTGAAGTTATAGCACAATTATTCAATGAAAAGGTCTTCTAAATGGGTGAAATATATGACAACAGCAAAATGACTATGACACAAAATAAGCAGATGATGGTAAAATTAATTTTAAGTTAAATCACTGAGATATATTGTTTTTAATTCTAAATAGGAAATCACAGCAATCCTTTTTTGGAAGTATATAAATAAAACACAAATGAGTAACTGACATCCTTTTATATAACTTTTTTATTAAGAAGATTGAATAAGATTTATGGTTGCTATTTATAGGCGAGTCGGCAGAGACAACAAATATTTCTCATAATACAAAAATATACTGAAAAAATTTGGATTTCCGCAAAGGGAAACCATAAAATAAGTACTCAAACTAAATTTTCACACCAATGTAGTTAAATAAAATGTATAAAAACGAGTATTTTCTCAGCGATAAATATTTAACAGCCGTACCGATGTACTGACGACCCACAGTACCTACACCAATCTTAGGTAATATATTGCGCAGGTTGTTAAAGTTGGTAGTGTCAGAAATTTAAAATTCGTGCCAACGCGGAAGTTGATGTAAAATTTATATTGTTTCATCTTCGAAGGAAAGGACCAATAGATTTACAAAATCGAACAAATCTATTACCATATTATGGAGTTCTTTACCAAATAGCAATATATCCCTCTCTCGCATATTTTTTAAACGTCAAAATCTTCATTTTGTGGTAGCTGGCAATTGTTTGTCTATTTTGAAAGTAGATATTGACACTGTGTGTGATACACATACAAATATTAAAATATAAATAACAAAATTACTGTTATTAAAATTATATTTTAAATGTCAAATAATCTTTAATGATAACACCTGCTTTTATCTATTTTCGTTGGAATTTTGCATCTACCAGTTACCACAAAATGATGGCTGTCACTTTAAACGTTGAAATATTTAACTTCACTGAGGAGAAAGAGAAACCTGAACAAGATGTTACCACTAGAAGTCAAAAGCACTCTCCATCTTTTTTTTTATAATTTTTTTTTGAAAAAAAAAAGAATCAAAAAATATCAGTCTTAGATTTTTGACAGCAAAGTGAGGAATCTCACTGAGAAATTACGTTTAGATTTCTGGGGATTGATGAGATCTCTGTGATCTCATTGACCCTGAGAAACCTGAATTGGCTAATTTCAAATCTCCATAATCGTATAAAATAAACTTTCTATCTCACTTCAACTTTTCATATAAAAAATGAAACACCATTTGATTTTTAAAAGCTACTGTCAAATTTAATCTACTTATAAATCATTTTCTATGGTAAAAACACTACCTATATAATTTATTAAATCTAAACGAAATTAATTTTCAGTGGAAACATAATCCTGGTTTAGATTTAAACCAATACTTTACTTTATGCAGAGCAAGTCAAATTATCATATGTAAACGAAGAAAAATCTCTGACCAGAGACAGTTTTGTTAGTTAGGAATAAAAGAAGATATTTCTTCCTATCTTCTTCTTTTTTCTTATGATCGTCATCGTGTATAGGATAGCGATTGTGATAAACGCCAAACTAAATCCACCCTGTCGTAAGAGTAAAGTAAAAAAAGAGTTTCGGAAGGGTCTTTTGTTCACAGTCCTTTATACATAAAAGAAAAGCTGCACAACCATCAGGCTATCGTGCATCCGATATGCAAAGCACAAAAAGGACTTCCTGAAAGGAAACTTTTTTGATTTTTAAGTTGATGCAGATTAAAGTGCATCCCAAAATCCTGTTCCTGTTCATTCATCACCATCGCCACTAAAAAAAAAAAAAAAAAAAAAAGATAAAACTACCCTGACATTGATAAATCACATTAAACCCGGATTTTTCGTAATTAATTAAGAGGGTATGTATATTGTATAATATGTGAGTGAGTGTGTGTTTGTGTTCGTTTGAGGACACATTGACTGAATAAATGAAAATTATGCAGATGACCATAGTCGTACATAGAAAGAAACAAACTGGGTTTTTTCTTTCATTTTTTTAAAAATTAAATTGAAAAAATAGCAAGCTTTTATCACCCCACTGATACTAACACGCCATAAATACTGTGTAGTAGATATATATGTGTGTACCTGTACTGGGTACATATATTTGACATTCAATAGTGGACAAGGAATGAAAATGACGTTGAAAGGATAACGATGACAATGAGCTTGTTGTTTTAGTTCACCCGTCTGCTTCTGGCATGTGAGACAAGCCACCATATCGGCGCGGCGGCGGCGGAGAGCATCAAAAAAGACACCACGTATAGACCATAGCAATATCTTGCTCTTGACGGTGATGGCGATGGTGACTGCGACTGATTGATTGCGCGGGCAGGACTCAAAGATTAATGGATTCGTTTTGAAATTACTTTTGCTTTCGTCGTTGAACGTTTTACCGTTTGATATGACTCCTTGTACACGCACCGCACTAATTAAGTGGACACAAGGAGTGAACCCCCTTTGGGGCCATAGCATCTTAAGGCCATCCCATACATACAAGTATACAATTGTTCAATAGAAAAAAAAGCAAACAAAACGAGTTTTTAAAATTTACTTAGAGGGTGTTTCAGTAAATGAAATATTTTGTTTTAATAAATTGGTAAAGTTTCAGTTCTGAAATTGGTTTTAAGAATATTTTTGAATATCTTGACCTGCTGTTGTCAATTGAGTTGATTTTTTTGTTTACCTATTCACTGGCCCTCTTCGCAAAGCAGTGTTGTTGTTCTCATAACTTCAGACAAATTTTCTTACAAATTAAATGATAAAACCTGGCTCTACATCTATTTATCCTCTCTATCCAACTACTATGGCTCATTAGCAACACATAGCCATTAATTAACCACTTAAATTTATCAATATATCTCTCCAAAAAACATTCTCTTGGTTCTAAAACACCCTATTTGATTTCTTTTAAAACTCATTAAAGGTCTGTTGCCACTTGTGTCCTTGAAAATACAATTAAATGTAAAGCCGATGGACTTCGTGTTTCAAAAACAATTTAACTTTTTTTTTGTCATTTTAATTAAATTGAAAGGTATGAAGAAAAACATGAGGTACACTATTTTATAGAAAGCTAAATTGTTAGTTGGATGTTACTTAATTGCATAAGAATGAGAAAAAGTTCAAGGAATTTTAATGAGCTACATATTTAAATGACAAAGAAACCAGTACTTTAATGTATGTACATTAATTAAATTATAACAAAAAACGAACGGGAAAATGATGTAATATCAGAGAAAATTTAAAAAAAGTAACCATAATTGTTGTGGGATACCCGTTTTAGATGAGTTAAAACAAAAAATTGTATTTCTCTGCTCTGGGGAATCACGTAAAAATGCTTTTTAACAAATTTGAAGCAATTCTACGTTCATCGATTTAGACTCTAGCTTGATGTGCAGTGCAGTGGATAGCTGGACTGCTGGACATGAAACCAATACTTGCCCTATAGATCGAGTAAAAAGCAGAAGTGTACCTTAGAAGCGTTAAACATTGTGGTGCGTTTACGTTTTTCAAAAAATAGTCGCACAGTTTTACCAGGGTTTCAACAATGAAATTTTTTCTTTCGTTGATAGATCCGGAGGCTTACAAAAATTCTAAGGATACTTCTCCAAATTATCAATTTCACTAGTTGAACATTCTTCGTTTATGGTTTCGTTGTTTCAATTTTTTTAAGGAAATTTTCATTTCGTTTCCATTTCACCTTATTTTTTTAAAGGCGTTATTTCTTAGATTCAGCTGAACTATATAATTTTATTATTTAATTAAGATCCTTGTAAAGTTTTTATATATTTTTGTTTTATATTTGCAGGACCAAACAAAAGAAGCCAAACCATCAGCCCTCCGCAGAACTCTTAACGCACTGCGACACAGGATAACGAAGCGAAGCCGGACGAAACCGCCCGATTGGTTTTTGGATAAATTTTCAACCGCCAATAATGCCGAGAAAATTGGCAAATCCGCCACAGATGTACCCGAAATAACTGGCAAAAGTTGGTTATGCAATCGATTGTCGGTGGATCCATCACTGCCGTCACATTATAGAGTGAGTATTGAGTATGACTATTTGCTACTAATCTCTTCTTCTTCTTTTTTATTTAAAGTATGATTATTAAGACATTCAGAATTAAAATAGTTTTTACGTGCGATATCATTCAAGATTGAACTTAAACTTTATCTTAAATTTTCAGTGGCTGTTTGTTGTCTCCGTAGCTGTGTTATACAATATTATTTTCGTAATGGGACGAGCTGTCTTCTGGGAGATCAACCGTAGCGCCTCACCAGTATGGTACATTCTCGATTACCTATGTGATTTAATTTATCTATTAGATACATTAGTACATATGCATGAAGGTAAGCAAACTTAAAAAAAAAAAAAAAAAAAACTTTTCAACTTCAAATATAAAATTCTCTCATTTTATTTGTTACATTTCATTTCCTTACAATTGATAAAGTTAAAACGAAAAAATAAATAAAAATTGAATCAAATAAAATGAAAACTAAAATCAAAAACACCAAGCGAAGAGAGAGAGAGATCGTTTTTGTTTTATTTTTTTTTTTTAAGTTTTTAGTAAAATACAACTTTCCATCGGAAATAGAGTGCACACAGGGAAATATATAAAACTTTGCCCTTAGAGTTTCCCAAATAGTTTTTGCACCCAATCCTCCATGTTTTCTCTTGCCTGTAGTTGGTAATTGAACTTTTTCCAAACGATGACGAAGAAGAATTTTAGTGTTATTATCTCTTAGTTACAATATGGAATCCGCCCCCCAGTGTCGGGGTATTAAAGGAGGATGTTATTTGTGTGTCTTCTTAAAGTGCTTGTGGTTTTTTCATGATAGTTTTGCTGCTCCATCATCCAGACGGAGTTATTTCACAATGAATGTGTGTGTGTGTGTTTTTTTTTCTTTTATGGGATTCATGGACACATTCTGGTGTATCATTATTCCATCCAATGGAATGCACACACTCATATGAATTTCTTACACTATATATTTTTTTTTGTATTTAACTCGTGTCACACACAATTAAAGTGTACATATGGGTTGTAAGAACTTGGTCTTATACGGAAAATCATCGAATTTGCTTGCAGTCTTAGAATTCAAAAGAAATAGAAACAAATAGTTTCACAACACAGTATAACAACGGGCCAACAATTGTTTTAAGTGTGTCGGTTCTCCGCCGACAGCTACTTTCTTTGTAAAAACATTCAAAATAATAAAATCGTTTGACTCCTGTTTTTAATAGTTTTGATGTTTTTTGAAAAAAAAAAAATATTTCTTATACTAAAAGAAATTTTCCGTGCAGACAACATTTAAAAAAAAATAATAAGCTGACTTTTGAAATATTAACTGTTAATGAGCCTTCGAGATTTCAGTTCAGTACCTTAATATTTTTGTACTTTTAAATAAAAATCTATTTTTTTTTTATGAATACACAACTTGCCCTTATAATACTCTTACATCACGCAAGTTAAGCGAGGATATATATAGGAAGAGGAAGTGTAATGTTTTGGTCATTGTAGGTGTACCTATACGTAAATATTGTATGTGTTTTGTTTATGTCTCTGAAGGCCTTTTAAAGGTTTATATGGTATTTAAGCCATTCATCCGGGTAGCGTTAACTGCTCCACTAGAAAACCGATATAAATCTTCTTTATTGAACGATGTTGCTCTTATAACCGCTAGCGTAAACTAAGTATGTATGTATGATGGGTGAGATGAAATTTTATTTGCAAAGGCTTGATGGCTTCATAGTATCGATAAAGTTGTATATAGTCAAGTTCTTATTTGTCTTCAACGTGATTTTTGCTGACGTATATAATTAGAAAGTTGTACTTAACTTAAAGTTATTTTTTTTGTTGTAGGTACTTTCAGTATTCAGTCTTTTTGAGGTAGAGTCCATGGGAAAACTAATAAATTAGCCTTCAATCCCTCTATTTGAAAAGTAAATAAATATAATTTAACAATTTTTGCTAAAGGCACAATAAAGATAAATATTAGGAAAGTTATTTTATATTACAGAAAATAAAGCTATAAAAAAAGCTTTAATCCATGTTTTTCCAGATACAATGACCGTAATGAAATCTGCAGTATTATATTTGATAACGTTAACATATTTAATAAAAACAAAATAGTACGCCATTTTTTAGTATTTATTAAGATGGAGTTAAAAATTAATTTTTAAAAATAATCATCCACCTATTTTTGAAATACAGATTTAAAAAAAAAAATTTCCTCAAATTCAATATTTATTTATTTTTCTAAGGTTTTTAATATACACTTACTTTTTATATAAGAATTTTCAATTTACACTGATGAATGCAGGGCCCTGATAACCTAATTAAAAAAAAAATTAACTCATTTTTTTGACATTTGCGAATGACGCTGTTCACATTAGGCGCGTTCAGAAAATGAGATCTCAGAGATTTTGCTCCGTCAAAAGTGAGCAAGCGAATCCAATTTTTTTTCCTCAGAGTTTTGACAGCAAAACTGGGAAATTCTGTTGAGGAATCCAGTTCATGTAACTGAAATTGCTGAGATCTCCAAAATCACATTTTCCTGAACATATCTATTGGACTTTCTCCTCCGACTTTTTAGTCGCTGTAATTTATCTCACGAGAAAAAGATGCCTTTTTGGCCATCTCCTTCTCCCCGTGAAGTGGGAGTGAAATAAAGTACATAGACTTCAATAAAAAGCCGGGGGAGATAGTGTGAACAGGGTCAATTAATTTCGAAAAAGCACATTTTTCTGCCATTATTTATTAGTAAAAATTTACCCGATTTGCCATTCCAGCATAGTTGAGGAACATCAGAAATGAAAAAAGCTTTATGTATTTATGTATGTACATTGAATGTCAAATTTAAATGTTGAGCAACTTTTCTGAACATAGGTACCAACATCATAACTTTCCTAAAAAGGGTCAAATACATGTGGTTTAAAAAATTATTGTTTTGTATTAAATTTAAATTTTCATATATAGTTTTATGTGACTGTGCAATGATATAATACAAAAAATGTAGTCCGATATTCTAGCTAAATTTTAAGCCCTTAATGAACGGATTATTAGAACCGAAGTTATAAGCAAGCCAAACCAAACACAATGTATCTTTACAATTATTATACCGACTACAAATTTAGGTACATGTGAACATTTATCATTTTTTTTTTCCGACGCGAAGCAAATTTGCCACGATTGTGGTTATTTATTGCACAAACTCCGCCGCCGCCGCCGGCTTTAGAATACTATATTCCTCTCGCCAATTGGTGGTTGAAAGTATTTTAATGCTTTTTTTTTTAATCAACTTCCTCGTTGAATTAAATTATTTGTCCGATATTTATTTTCATGTTTTAAGTATAAAATTTTGAATGATTTTGAAAATTTTTGGCTCTAACACGCCAGTCATTTTTCCTTTAATTATATACCTTAATAATGAAAATCGGATAATTGGATCGAAAGATATAAGCATTTAAGTAAACGCAAATCGGATATTTTTCGGATTTCGCAAAAATCATCATCAAAAACATACCCATTTTTTTCCTACGAACATTTCTCCTTTTTTTCTGTCCGTTTTATCATCTTCTTCGTTTTCTGTTTCCTCAAACTAGTAACAACAAAGCATGAACGAAATAATTTTGTTTATTTTGTTTAGTTTGTTTATTTTTTTTATTTTGTTGATTTTGTTTATTTTGTTTATTCCCCTCACGTTTCGCCCCCTTTGTCTACTAGGCGTTTGATATTTTTTTGATTTTTTTATATTGTATGCCTCCGTTTAAACATTTCTAATGTTAAAAGTTTGGACTCGAGCTTTTTGATGTTGTTGTTCTTGTAATTTTTAACCAGAAATGAAAAGTATGGAAACGCATTTCGTATGTTTCTGGCCAAACGTCACATTTGACAACAGAAATTATTAGTAGTTTGACAAGCATTAAAAGACTGTATGTAAAATGTTCGGGTTTCGGAATTCTTTCTTGCTAGAGGGGAAATGAAAAAAATTAAAAAAAAAGTCAAAAGCTCTGGTCTTTTCGTGACAGAAAAAAGTAAAGAATCAAATTTTGAGTAGATTTGGGAAACAGATTTATAATGTACTTCTTTGACATTTGAATGATATCAAAAAAGCTCATTCTGTCAGTATTTATGTCAAAGAGACGATCAAAATGACAAAGCAACATTTTGATTTGTTTTTATAATTATGTAATAAAGAATTGGAAAATTTGCTATTTTCATCACCCTATCCCAACAAAAGCTGAGAAAAACACCTGCTGAGAAAAACACAAACCGTTGTTGTACTCAATATCACGAAGCATACGTCTATGCAGGTTAGGTATAAACCCCCATACTCATATTTTGGTTATACATAGTACATACATATTTACATACATACATCCACTCAAAAAAATTGCTATCGGCTCTTGGTCTATTTTTATGTCTTCTTCAAGGCCCTTCAAGTGAAACAATTTTATTTCATAACTTTTTTTTTTTTTAAATCACATCAGCTCGATTCAATTTATTTTGCGGGTAGGTATACTTGAAGCTCATAACCTGATGCTGACCATTAAAATATGGATTTCCTGTCGGAAATCAAAGTCATCCCTCATTACCACCGCAATATTATCCCACAAACGTAGGCACCAACCAAATATAATAATATTTCTATTTTGAAATCACCTCACCTATATAGGCTACCTGGAGCAAGGTCTTCTAGTCCGAGATGCATACAAACTACGGAAACACTATTTCTCTACCAAGGGTTGGTCAATAGATGTCCTCTCCATGTTGCCAACAGACCTGGTCTACATATGGTGGCCACCAACTTCCTGCAGTTCCATTCACTTACCCTGCCCAGTGATTGTACGACTCAATCGTTTATTGCGTCTTCCAAGGATGTGGGAATGGTTCGATCGAACTGAAACCGCTACCGGATATCCAAATGCATTTCGTATCTGCAAAGTGGTTCTCGCCATCTTGGTGCTCATCCATTGGAACGCATGCATGTACTTTGCCATCAGTTTTGCCCTTGGTTTCGGAACCGATAATTGGGTGTACAATTTGAAAGGTGACCGCAATGCCACACTCCAGCGACAATATATCTACAGTTTCTATTGGTCTACCTTGACGTTGACCACAATTGGAGAAACACCCACACCCGAGAACGATGCCGAGTATTTATTTGTGGTGGCAGATTTTTTGGCTGGTGTTCTCATCTTTGCCACTATTGTAGGTGAGTTGAATAACGAGTTCTGTGATGCACGATATACCTATTTTGTACATACGAGCTGTTTCCTATAAAATTTTGTGTTTTCTTATCAACAGGAAACATTGGTTCGATGATTTCGAACATGAATGTGGCCAGGGTCGAATTCCAGAATCGCATGGACGGTGTGAAACAGTACATGGCCTTCCGGAAAGTGGGCAACGAATTGGAGGCGCGGGTGATACGTTGGTTTGCTTATACTTGGTCACAGAGTGGGGCATTGGATGAGGAGCGAGTTCTGTCTGCTCTGCCGGATAAGTTGAAGGCCGAAATTGCCATTCGGGTGCATATGGACACCCTAAAGCAGGTGCGAATCTTCCAAGATTGCGAACCAGGCCTGCTGGAAGCTTTGGTATTGAAACTAAAACTACAAGTGTTCAGTCCGGGTGACTACATCTGTCGAAAGGGGGATGTGGGCAAGGAAATGTATATAGTTAAGAGGGGGAAATTGTCGGTGGTGGCTGACGATGGAGTGACAGTATTCGCTACGCTAGGAGCGGGTTCAGTTTTTGGAGAGGTTTCTGTATTGGAAATAGCTGGAAATCGAACGGGGAATAGAAGAACGGCAAATGTACGCTCATTGGGTTATTCGGATTTATTTTGTTTGGCTAAGAGAGATCTATGGGAAACACTGGCCGATTATCCAGAAGCGAGAGCTACCCTCACTGAGAGGGGATGTCAATTACTACGAAAAGACGGATTGCTCGATGAGGATGTTTTTTCAAGTGAGTTTTATTTAAATATTCTTTTTTTGTTTTTAGTTATGCTTTTAAAATATGTCAACAATTAAATGTTTAGTTTAAAAATAAAGTGAAGCAATAAAAAGGATTTAGAATTTCTATAAAACTTCTATAATAATATTTCATTTTTATTTAACTGAAAACCTTTGTACCATATTTTTTATTTCCTCAAGATTCCCAACGTGTTCAAGATAGTATAGAAGGTGGAATAGAAAAACTAGAGGTTTCCGTAGAAAATCTTAATGTTCGGTTAGCACGTCTTCTAGCCGAATACACTGCAAGTCAAGCTAAATTGAAACAACGGCTGGCTAAATTGGAAGTAAAGTAAGTATAATTACGAAGCTTCTATTGAATTTCACAAAAAAAAACAAAAATAGTAAAATTTGGACACAAATTATTTAAATATTTTTTCTTTTAAAAATTTTAAGTTTGGAAAATAGTTTCTCATGTTTTTTGAAAATATCAAAATACAGTTTAAATCTTTTTACTTTTAAAAATTAATTTCTTATATTTTAAATATTTAAGTAATTTTGCAACTGTTTAAACTGAGAACAAGAATTTATAAGGATAAATACCGGAAAAAATATATTGTGTTTTAAAAGACTTACAAATTTTAAAGTAAAAGATAGTTAAACTTTATTAAAATTTAAGTTCATATTTATTTATTTTCTTTTTTCAAACTGTTTTGTGTGAAATTTTTTTATTCAAATTGTTTATATTTTTTATATTGTTGTTTATATTTTTTGTTTTAATTTTAGCGCCCAATTAACTACCAAAGAACAACAAGAAAACTCCCAAAAAATGCGTAGCAGTCGTTTATATTCCCTACCAGCAAAAAAACGTCGACAACGTCCAATTTCATCGAAATCTGCCGATTGTAAACAAAACACTTTATGAAGAGAATTTATATTACGAATAACAAACATTTTTTACGTTTACGAACATTTCATTGAAATTAAATTAATAAAAAATTTAGTCTTCAACTACTACTCGTACAACAGCAGCCAAAAAATAAATTTATTTCATACACGAAAACTGGTATGTTTTTTCCAAAAAATCTACGGTGATAATAAAATATTTTTATTCTCTTCTTAAAATTAATCAAAAATAGTTTTAATTTAATTTTATATATTTTTTTTTTAGTTATGAAATTCATTCAAATTTGTTAAGAAACATGTGCCTCGAAAACATATATTATAAATTAATATTTGTATTAAATGTATAATATATAAAATTTAACAAAAATTAAAATTAAAAATAATATTACATTATATACCTATAGTTAGTTTATTAATGTTTTTGTGAATTTATATATACATACACATACACAAAACAAAAACAGAAAACAGGAAGAGTAAAGTCTAAATATAATGAAGAAAATAGAATCTATTTTAAAATAAATAAATAGAAATTTAAAAGTCTAATAAATATGTATATGCTAAGAAAAATAAATGTTTTAAAAGTGTCCTGTAAATCTGTTATTTTTAATATTTATATTTTCAATATATAAAATTAGTGCTAAGTAGGTACATATATTTTTTTCTGTGAATAAAAGAGCAAAAGAGCAGGAGATATCGTTTTCGTGCGATTTTTATCATATTTTAAATGACATTGCGATGATAGAGAGAAGTCCAATAAGTGCGTTCTGTCTGGCTTGGTATATCTAAACCTTGTCGAGCAGAATTAAAAAAATATAATTTTTAACTTAAACAAAACAACGGTAAGTAACTGCCAAGTTTAGCTAATATGAATTATTTTAGTTGTGGTCTATATTTTGGGGAAAATAAATTTTACAAAAAAAAAACATGTTTCGTTTTCCACTAATTGGTCAACTGATGCACAGCCAAATTTTTGTTTTACATGTAGAAAATTTGTATTTCTTAAAATTAATGTATTTTAAAAGAGGGTCATACAATTTTTGGAATAAAGTTCTTATGGAAAATATAAACTTAAAATCAGAATATCAAAATGTTCGTAATTAGGTAATGTACCTGGACGATTGTTGTTTACTTAAAACGTGTGCAAAATAGTTGTAATGATTTTGAATAAAATCCGTACCAAGGTCAACATTTTCTTATCCTGCAAATATTAATTCGGGTTTTAAGTAAGTGAACGCATAAGCGGAGGAACGCACATTTTCTCGATAAAAAAATAAATTTCAAAATGAAAAATAAGATCACAAAATTTTTTAAACAAGGGAAACATCACTTACCATATTTTTACTCACTGGATTGTTATTCCATAGTTCAATGACATTTTACAAACCAAATTTCTGTTTTGAGAGACATTTCTCGTTTCTCGAATGTGATAATTTAAAAGTTTTGCATTTTTGAAAATAATCATTCGATCATCGTTGATAACGATATTTTAATTAAAATTAACCCTTTCGTGAGTTTCAAAATGTATTTACACCTCTATATGTTTCTACAAACAATTTATCGACCGCAATGAATTCACTCAAAGTAAAAGTTCGTATTTAAACGGAAAAATATCTGTTGCAATTCAAATATCTTGTGTGTGATTAAAAAGTAAAGTGAAACAAGGTATAACATCACAAAGAGTTTGGACTTTTTTTTATTATTTTATACGTACAACAAATTCGCATTTTCTACCCCCAGCGCTTTGCAACGATTTTTACCATTTTATTTTTTAAATCAATTGCTGACAGAGAAATAATACATTTGTTTTGATTATAGATTTGATTTTATCTCTGACCAACAGGGATCGAAATAATTTCAAGGAGTAGCTGAAGAGCAAGAGAATATTTAAATAATAAACATTTTTTTAAGTCAGCCCCATTATTGTTTTTACTATTTTTTTATGTCAAAACATGAGAAAAAACTCTTTCTTTGAATTTACGCCTTCTGTATCTTGTAGAGCACTAAGTAAAGAAAGTAGTTAGTTAGTGACCGAGATATTATTATTTTTTAAATATATCAAAATAATGCAAATCTTGTATCTTTGCATCTTGTATCATTTTATAACGAATACAATTTACGTAAGTAACGATAAAAATGCGAAAAGGTCAAAAATTTAAATTAAACATAGTTTAAGTAAACTTTCTCACAAGCAGACGTCGCTGGAGTATGGGTTGATTTTTTTACTTTGCGCAAACATTTTTGGATATTGTTAAGGTTTTAGTCTTAACTAATTTCCCGTTTACACTAATAGCTTTAAAAAAGATATAGATCGATGCGTATTTTTTTTTAAATAGTGGATTTCTCCAGGAAGCTTTTCTAATAACATATTGAATAACCTTCCTGTATACTAAATTGGAAAACAAAATCTTTTGTATAATGGATCCATTGACACCCCAGTAAAGCTTGCGTTTTATCAGCCCTTATAACCTAACATGCTCACGTATAGTGGCACTTCTTTCTCAGTGTGGAACTGGGCCTAAACGAAAGAGTTTTTTTTTTTTTTTGAGGTCGCCTTCTACTTCATTGCATCACTTGAGTCGTGGTCTTTCATTAACTGATAAAAAAAATAGTAGTTATAGAGATCAGGGAAAATTCCAGCTACTGCAGCGCCCATTTTTTGATTTAGTTTTGCCGTGCGTTGGGGTTGATAGTAATTACAGTTGTACCTACAATTCCATATTCTTAGAAAAATAAAAATATATTTTCACGATTACAGCCATAGTTTTTCTATTCAATTAATTAATAATTAATCAATTAAAATAAAGTCTATGTTACTGCGAAAAAAATGAAGGTAATATTTTTTTTGAAAAATAAAAGAACTTTTTAAATTTTGATGTATAACCTTTAGGTATAGTGTAGAAAATGTGTTGATAAATAAATATATGATCAATGTGTTCAGAACCAAATTCTTACGGATAAAATTTTCATCAGAACTTAAAGCTGAGTATTGTTATTTTCAGAAACATATAAACATGAAGCAAGTGTAGCTAAAATTTTCAAGTTTGGAGTTTATTCGATTTTTTTGAAACATAGATATATTTATATTTATTTTCTTTAGCATTATGTCCTTTTAAAACTATCACACAAAATCTAAATAAGTTTAATAAGATAATCCACATGCTTAAGTTTATCTAAGTGATAATTAAACAAGATTATATAGGTGTCGATATTTACAAGCTCTTTAAAATTCATAGAAAATTGTATACTTTACTCAAACTAATCGAAAAATATTATTTATAAAACCTAAGTAAAATTTGTACATTTCCAAACCAACTAAAGCGTTCTTATATCTAAAATAGGTTTTAAGTGTTTCTCTTAAAATTAGAATACCAAAAAAAAAAATAGAAAAAAATAAAAATATATTTAAGAAAAGTAAACATTCGATAAGAATACTACATTTTCTACAGCATATCTTTTTAAATTGACTTATTATTTCATAGTTCTCCAATTTTAAAACAAGCTATTAAAATTTAAACAGAAAATTTCACTAACGCTCTTAAAATTTTTAACCTACACATTTAATTTTTTTTATTTTCAAAATTGATAGTTAACCTTAAAGTTAAACAAAAATTCTGTGTATAGTAGATATTTATTTTAAATAAGGTTCTATATATCTATAAATGTTTACATTTATGTAAGTTTATTAGGAATACATATGTTTAAAACATAAAATTAATAATAGTTACTTGAAAAGATTATTATTACAACAACAACAGCACAAAAGTATAAAAGTGGATCAAAAAACTTAAACTGTAAAGTATAAGCTGAATATTGTTAGAGAAAAGAAATTGTTAACAAAAGAGAAAGAGAGAATGTAATTTTAGATGATTTATTAAATTAAAAAGAAATATATATATCTGTTTATACATATATTATACAAAAACAAAGAAAAACTATTGAGAGAGGAACTTGAATTTTATAAAAATTAAAAAAAATTAAATAAATAAATATTCTTTGTTTTTTTTTTAAGAAATTATCTAGGGCCTAGTGCGCTGTTAAAGAAATGAACATATTTTTTGTAACGAAATTAGTATAACCATATTTATAGAAAAATAAAGTGAAAAAATGCAAAATAATTAATAATAAATTAATTTTAAATGATGAAAAAAAAAATTGTTTTTTATTTCAAAATGTAGATATGATTACCTGCAATTTAAAGATGAAAAAGAAACGTAGATAAAAAGATAAGTCAAACTCATTTTATCTTTCTAAAATAAAACTTTTTTAGCTTCCAGCTCGCCTTTCAATAACTTTTTCTTCCATGACTACGAGCGAATGCTTTAATTGATTAAATAAAAGGAATCTCAAAGCAAACAAGAATTTATTATCTATTATCTGGTATATACATATATGTATGATACATATGTTTTTTGTTGTGGCCCAGTTACGAAAAAGTTTATATAAAAATATCCTTTTAGTTGTTTATTTATCTGGACACTTAATGAAAACTTTTTTTCTGGATGCTATGGCTTCGTCTACGTTCTAGAAAACTTATTTTTTCTCAAATAATCAAAATAAAAATTCAACCCAAATCGAAGTGGAAAAGTTGATAAAACAATTTTTAAAATTAATTTATGTGAAACTGACTTTTAGATGAGATTGCTTCAAAAATAAAGAAAGTATACTTTTACTACATTATTAGCTAGAGAGGATGACGCTTTAAATTGTTTTTAAATATTGTGTTTGTTTCTTTTCTTTATATTTATATTTATTCCGAATCAAAATTATAAAATACAGAAAAGACAAAATAACTGTATTCCTTAAGAAAATTAAAAAGCTTTTTTACTTAAGAATACCTTTTAATAGTTCTAGTCTGTAATTCGTATATTTATATTCATAATCAACTGTCACAAAGTTACGTTATTCAAAGGCCTCTTAACTTAAACGCCATTTATCGCGTGAATATATCACACTTAATATACCAATAAAAAAAAAAAAAAAAAAACGTTATAGGAACCAAAATGGAACCTTGTTTAATTCGATTCTCTTTCTCCTTCTTTTACTTTTGCACTTGATTGCAAAATTCAGCCAAGATAAATAAAATGTATAATAGAATTCAGCTGATTTGTGAATAAACAGAATAGAATAAATAAAAAAAACGAAACTAAAACAAAAATTTACACTTAGCACTTATGGAGTTAGACCTTTTTTGCTTACCCTTAAATAAATAACACTAACGCGAACCTGTAATAAATGAAAATAATATATAATTGCACTGAACGCATTCAATATTCGTTTTTTTCCACTCTCCACATGGAATAAAAAGAATGCATTCCAAGTGCTTTAGAATGAAATAACAAAAAAAAAAACGAATGATCTATACAGAATATTTTGATGAAACGTAAAATGGTTATTGGGGATATTCCGAGTGAACACATTGAATAATGTCGTTTTGGATTATATTTTTGGGAATGTTTTGCACCTTTTCGATTCCAATTAAATATTAAAATATCGTTCGCCAAAATTTTCACTCACAATTCCGAATGTCGCCATTAAAAAAAAAATTGTTTTCTGAATGTTTTACCACTTTTCACAGGTAATCTGACGAAAATATACATATGTATGGGTATGTTTCATTTTTACTCATACATGAAATCTTGAAAAGAAATCTTATATAAAAAACAAAAATTAAAGTGAGTTGTGAAATAAGTGTAAAAAAGTAAATAGATTATTAATTTCACTTACATAATGTATATTTCGTTTTCGTTTGGACCCCTAAAGAAGTCGTGAATAACGACGAAATGTTGGGAAAAAGATGAAATAAAGTTTGTTTTATTTGCATTTAGTTTCAAATCGACCAAAAAAGCCTGCATAATTATTCACAAAATAGAATGTTATGTTATTGGCGCTCTTTCCAGTTAGTATAATTTTCCTGAATGCGATAAACCTCAATCACACTGTTGAGCGGACGAAATTGTTTGACAAATTTGTAGGTGATAAACCACTTACCATTTCTATAAATTGGTAGAAACAAATTAAATTGATTGCTTTTGCAATTATAAGTAAGGTGTCCAAACTTCATACGTGCAATCTGAGGTGCAGATATTAAAATAAATCAATTAGTGTCACGATAGCTTATGGCTTGTGGGAAACTGGTGACTTAAGCTCTCAACCATTCCTGTTTGGGTGTTTTTAATCGGAATCTAATCGGCAGACATTATTGATTATACAAATCTAAGCATAAAGACTTTAATGTTACAACTCTAAATGTACTGCACAACAATTTCGATTATTCGACAATAATTCAACATGTCTAATTAAAATACTGCTAAGTCTTCTAATTGGCTGATGTGTTTCAGTAGTATATAGAATTTGTATTATTAAAAAAAAACCTTCATAATACCGATTTTATTTTAATCTTAAAGGATAGAAAAAGTACCTAAATATTTTCTTGAAATTTTACACCACACATATATGTATAATAGTTATAAGAAAGCTCTCGCGCAATCATAAATTTCGGAGGAAAGTGAACAAAATATAGAAACAAAAAAGGATATAAGAAGAAGAAGAAGAAAACATTAAGAGGCGTCTAAAGTGTGGGGGTTGATTTTTTTGTTGAAGTATGGTAATAATCTCTGGTTTTCCAAAACTAAAAATAAGACATTTCTTTTCCTTCAAATGTCAAGTTTGTTGACAAACTTAATCTGTCTTTTGTTTGTCTTGAAGATGTAAGGAACACTTTTTCCAGGATTTAAGTTTGACGATAGCTTTATTGCATTTCAGGGTATATTATCAGATAAGATAAATGTTAAAATAACTCATAAACCCATATACTTTTCTGGGAAAACGATTTTGAAATCACCTGCCAATGCTTTAGGGAACATGTCGTTTGATGAAATACGTACTACATAAGTCCTCTTAATTCATATTTGAATATTCAAACCAACTTCTATTTATTCAAAACGAACTTATAATTCCAAAGTATTATTTTGTTTCTGGAAAACATCGAATTGACCCAATTTGAATTAAGAAATACAAATCCCTGAGGATGTTCAACCCACAGGTAGACAGACAAAACAGTCGTCGTTCAAAAGTTCATTTATTTTATATTTTGTCTCTTGTCGAAATGAATATCCTTTCGGAAATAAAAATAACAAATTATTATCATTATTATTATTTACTCATGAACTCTGTGTTTGCGTCCATGGGAATTTTATTTAATCGAGTTGGTCACGTCCTTCGCAAAGTTGAAGAAAAATTAATTCGTTTATTTGATTGTGTTCTAATTAAAGATGCGTGTATACTTACCCAACGTTAAAATACAAAAATACCAGCATTCAGATGGGATAGGAGAGAACGCGTTGTCGGACGAACTAGTGCAAACAATGTCCTCGATATCCAGAACTCACAGGACATTATGTTTTTAATGCTTAAAATATATATAAATATATATGAATTTCAACTGAACGACCTATCGACATAATTAGTTTTTCTATAATGAACAAAGAGGCTGCGGTTGAGTTTAAACTTTTTGTTCAGCTTTGAAATGGAACAGAGTTTATTAAAATTAATAAAATTTTATGGTTTTGGAGAAAAAGTTAAATGAAAAATTAGGAATAAAAAAAAAATGAATTTCGAAAACAGTTTGTTTTTTATTTATTTTTTTTATTTAAAAATTAAATTATATTGTGGTAAGGGGGATTTTATTTTAGCTATTTTGTGATTTTTGTTTATTTGCTTTGCTTTGGTCGGACTATGTCATATGGTAAGTTAATGGAACTTTTTGTTAAGCTTTTCAAATAACAGCACAATATGTAGGTAAATATTAATGGCTGGACGACGAGAAGCCATCCAGTATCACAATTAGCCTTAGATGCTAACCGTTTTCATATACGCGTTAACTTTCTGACGTCCCAAATTCTGTCCCAAAGCCGGCAAGTAGTGTGTAGAATACTATTACCGGATTGTAGGCTGCGTTGACACTCGCATTCACACGAATGCGTAAATATTACTAAAATATCGTTGACAGAAATGAAAGACGAAATTTCAGAATAGAAATCAGATTCAATTGAAAACTGAAAGTTTTAACTTTCAACAGAAACAACTGAAACTACTATTTTCCGCGCCGTTTTTCGTTGACATCGTAGCTGCTATACTTTAATGAGATTTGACGGTTTCCTTCATCATGACAGATAAATGACAAACCATATTTTAAATTTCTGTGAAAAAGTTCTTCTTTATTACCAACCGAAAACATCATATTCCCCGAGCAAAACTGTCAGATTCCATTAAAGGATGTCTACCTACAATTTTGTTAAATTAAAAAAAAAACGATGCTTCCAAAAAAACCCTTTAAGGTATTTAGATGAGATTTATATTGAAATATATTCATCTGTCAAATTTGATTGAAGATAAACTGGGATTTCGATGAATTGAATAACATCTAAAAATCAGATATTTATGTTTTTGCATTTTTAAGGCTTTCGGGTGACATTTTAAAAGAAATATTCTGTATACCATTATAAAATATAACTTTTTGCCTTACTGTCAAGCCATAAACTGTCAAATTCCATTGAAGGATTGTTACGTTGACGCGGCAGAAAATTTTGCTACGTCATCATTGAAATACAGTCAATGCGCTGAAGAGCAAAATGTCGATGTGTCTTAATTGCACTGACAGGGTGATTACACGTTCAGGCAAAATAATCGATGCATTATTGACCATATAATTTGTATCAACGCCAATAACCCATGTAGAAAGTATTCTGCATTGACGATCAAACACCTTGGCAACTTTGGGATAAAATTTGGCGTCATTTTGATGTCAGAGAGTTGAAAATTGACCGTCTAATCGTATAGCTACGTCACTTTCTATAAAATTATAGCATTTTTAGTTTTGTTTTAGTTTTAGATCAAAATACACAAAGGTTGTTAAAGTTAAAGATGTCAGAAATGTATAAAATGGAAACAAAAACAAAATATTGAAATTAGGCAAGCGAAGGGGCAGCACTGGATCTGATATTTTCTTCTATTTTGACAGATGACCAGAAAAAAACAAAAATGAAAACTGTAATGATATTACCTTTAATGATCATGATTTCACTTTCTACAGTTGCCTTGACAGGATTGTCAATATGTCTTAAAATAAATTTCCGATATTTGACATTGGTAAATCAACAAGGCCTATATAAGAATTCACTACATCATTAAAATTTAATAGCTTCTAATATAAATAAAATCTTAACTCTTAGAGAACATAAAATTAAATTTTTTTTAAGACACTACTTCAGACCCTTATTGTGACGAAAGAGATATAACTGTCTATATTTGAAGAAAAAAAAAAAAAAAACTCCCAAGTTACTGTTGACTCAGCAAACAAATTCCCAAAATCCCAAACTAAGGGTTATAATTATATTCTTCCTACGAAACCCTTAGTTATATGTATATATTTTATCTTACATAAATAAAAAAGGAAAACCTAAATCACTGAGAGCTCTTAGTACATCAAACACATTTAACTGGGGCTCATTTGATATCTATACTTCTATATTATAGGTACTTCATTACTTACAACCAATTACCCCAAAGCGTCAATCACACTGAATCGTTTTGTGTCCATTGAAAAAAGGCCTATTCAGTCTTCTTTGAACTACGTATATACAAACATACAAATACATATAAATATATTATATAGAAAAGTTCACAAGTTAAAGTTGTCAGCACTATATACGCCAGAAGGTTTATTTATTTTTGATGAAAACAATGTGATGAAAAGGCTAACTATAACCTTAATAAAACAGCACATTATTTAAAGGATTTATAAAAATAAAGATAAATAAACTACGGGGCTAGTCAGTTATCAGACCGAAAGGATTTTATTACAAAAATAGTTTCTATTTTAAGTGTGACTTTAAAAATTTTATCCTCAGAGTAATATTTTAAGTTGCTCTATTTGGCAAGCTACTAAAGCTAGTAAAACAATACGTCAAAGTTTTTATCAAACATAACTTTATGACAATGAAGAATTAAAAAAAAAAAAACAAGTGGACTTCGCCATATCGTCTGTTGCCGCGCAGTTAATCGTGTACTTTTGTGAGGTTATCTCCATACATCCACTTTAAATCCCATAACACATATCAATATCCATATCAGAGTTTGCCATATTTTGTATAAGAGCATGATGTACCTTTTCATTTACTGGCACTATGAATTTTTATTACAAAAACATATCCTTTGAACAAAAAACTTTGAATTTCTACATCATTACCTTTCACTTCGAAGAACTTTCACCCCAGAAAAAAATAACCACCATATACATATATATTGTGTCAAAGTACCCAAGCCAAAAATAAATTACAACCACAGTTTTCATAAAGTGAATGAATTTAAATAAAGCCAATGGCCAAATCGACCAAAAAGGACTCTCCATCAAACAGAAATAAACTATTTGCAAAGACAGTATAAACATAATAATATTAGATGCTCTCATAAGTGTCTTAGCTGTTATAGAAGGGATAAAACTTCAAAAGCTAAAGGTTTTAGCTAACCATACATTTCTTATATTTTCATTATAACAAACTGCCACAAGTGTCAATTTGTTTTTCGAGTCGTTGGATTCTTTGTCCTGTCTTCGCTCACCATCACCAAGACAATAAGACAAACATAGTAAGGTGTGAATGACATGAGTTCCTTTTTTTTTGCTTAAAATTTTCCATATCAAAAACCCAACACTGAAGAAGGACCAGAGAACCACTTTTATATAAAAAAATCAGAGTGTTGGAGACAATTTTATTATATTACTGCTCCACTCTAAGTAATGAATTGTTTGTGATTGATAAAATATAGGTATACATATACAAGTATCTAAACCATGAACATGGCAGTTTCTAATTAAGTTGTAATGAAATTATTGAGAGTTAAGGTATACCTATACTATATATGTATCTACATACTTTAACGGGACGATGTATTAATCTTTATTTGACAATGACAACAATCGTTTGACATTTTTGAGATTGGTTATAGAAGGTTAACAGCCTGTGAATTGGAATAAATTATATATTAAAGGAGGTAGACATCTCAAGCCTTAAATTTCGACCAAAAAGGACATTGACGTCTAAAGATTTGAATATTTTCAAAAAGATTGAACAGACAAAAATTAAATTGTGAAGAATGAAGAGGTCTAATATGTTTGAGTGTTGAACTTTCATGAGTTGAGAGCCGGATTTATTAAAATAGTATACATTAAACAAACATGATTTAAAGGGTTTTCATTTACTTAGGATGCATTTTGAAGCTACATAAATTGATAATTTATTTGTATTTTGGAAGCTGTTTAAGTAAGACTTGTAAGTCTAGAGTTGATTTCAATCAATCATATAAAATTGTTAGAGCTGAACTTGCGAGTTAAATACACATTTTCAAACCTATTGTCCTTCATCCAATAAAATTAACTATTTCATAAATTATTATCAAGCTTGGACGTAAAAGGGTGAGAAGATTTGTTTTAAATTTGTTTTCTATTTGATTTATCAGAAGAAGAATTCGAATTTTAGGTCATTATAAACGGGTAGCTCACCCTAATGGCAAGTTTATCTGAACTCCAATTAATATCAATTAAACTGCATTTTAGATTTAAACATTTAGACATTTTTGTCCAAACTGAATGCAGTGAAAGCTTTACAAAGCGCCATTCAGAGCTTT
The DNA here is from genome assembly GCA_951394125.1 of Epistrophe eligans. Classification (NCBI taxonomy): domain Eukaryota; kingdom Metazoa; phylum Arthropoda; class Insecta; order Diptera; family Syrphidae; genus Epistrophe; species Epistrophe eligans. The sequence goes on along the minus strand of OX596030.1, from coordinate 93,539,172 downwards.
CATTAAAAACGATCAATTTCAGCATTTTAGAAAGATAAATAAGTGTTTATTTTTATAATGCCAAAATAAAGATTATGACTCAATTATTATTTCTAGCAAAAAGAAAGCAAAAAAAAAACAGGATTTTCGAAATTTTAAACGAGTTAGCATCGTATTGTCTTTTAAAATTTGTATTAAAGTTAAAATAACTAAATGCCTATTTTAACTTTTTAGTATTATCTATAACTAACTCCAAGTGTCACTACTTTGACAATCAAAAATGTAAAAATGGTATGTTTGCTTACTTCTTTGCACAAACTGAAATAGAAATAAGAAAATACGTTAAGTATGATCCTAATTAAAAAATGTTTAAAACTATGAACATCTTAGTAAAGAACTTCAAAATAAGTAAATTGCTAAGTAGTATCATGCTTATACCTTGACCTTATACCTTATTAAGGCTATAATAACTGGCGCCGAAGTCCGATGTAGCTCTGTTTTAAAATTACATTGAATGATGGACGATGATAGAAATAGGTAAGTTATTTTTAGAAAATTGCCTTACTTGTTTGTTGTATTGTACGGGAACAACAGTTATTTCTAAAAAGTTCGAAAATAAACGAAAAAAACAAAGAAAATATGCATTTTTAGTGCAATTGAAATTTCTCATAATTTCTCTTTAATAATGTGATTGTATTAATAAACCTGGTTTAAAGGTTCTTCTTTAATACTAAGACAAGTTATAGCTTTGATCCAACAGAGCTTTTTCGCACAATCCAATTTTGCATTTTAAATTTGTTACTATTTCCCTTCAATCTAAATTAATATTCTTTCTTAAATTTTTCCATCGATTATAATTTTTTACGATGATTTTTAAAAGAATAGCTTTCTCCAAATCTATTTCAGTTGTGTTGTGCATAAAGAAATTTTCGAATTCAATTGATTTTTAACTGATGATAGTTAAAAACTGAGGGTAAACTTTTTTTTTGGTGAAATCCAATTCTCTTTTTATTTTCCACCTGATGAGACACACAAAACGATTTTTTCTCAGATTTTGTATAAACCAAGAAATGTAAAATTAAATTTGACACCATTTTGTGACTTATAAATACATAAGTAAGATATGTATATGTAAATTGAATTTTGATTTGTACCAGATGATATATGATATTGATAAAAAGGGGTAAATAATAATGGGGTTTAGATTTACCTTTAGTAAACAGCCTGAATCAAACGAATAAGGACGCATTCAATTAGAGGATCATTACATTATTTTGACTTATTGCATCAATAATAGAAATAATATTAAGTCTCCCAACATTTACTACTGGAAGAACTTTAACTTTGACAATAAAACAAAAATAAACAGAAATGAGTAGCAGAAGAACACAACACAAACTAAAGCATAGTTTCCAGATCGCGCTAAATTCTTGTTCCCATACCTAATTTTTTCCAACATTTCGACAAGTTTTATAAGCCAAGTGCTACACAGATCCAGTTAAAAAATCAAATTTCTAATAGTACTGACTGTTTCTAACTGTACAAAACTTGTCTGTAAAAATATAGCGCACGAAATAATTAATCGTCACATTTATTTTTGAGCTAAATTTCAACAATTCTTTTAAATTATTGAATAACTAAGTTTTCCTTAGTTGAGTATGAAATTTTTATTTTGTTACATACCTACATAAATATGTATTTTGACACGTGTTTGATAAACTCTTTTTTAATTAAACTGCAGTTTAAAACTCATTCTTTATTTATGGAAATAGAAGTTTATTGATTTCAAAGTACATATTGATTTCGAATTTTAGAAATACATTTGGAAACAAATGTACGATTTTACATGATGAGTCCTTATTGATTTGATTCGGATTGTATGTTTTTAAGTTGCACCTCAGAATTGTGTAAATATAAATAAAGTTATATCAATATGAATGTGTAACACATATGGAAATTAACCACGTTTCAAAACAACAATAAAATTTACATTAAATGATTCTTCTTGTCACAGAAAATCCTGAAAGCGACGAACAAGAAATCTTTGCTTCGTTTTTATCGTCGTTGTCAATAGTAGCATTTGGCAACATAAGGTTAACAAGATGAATAAAATATATGTCTCAATTTTTCTTTTGAAAAATCAGTTCCGCCTTCAGGTGTAGAATTTTAAATACAAATACATAACAATGTAGATGTATATTGTAGGTTGGTACACATGCATACGTGTCAGATATCAGATAATATAAACATTTACTGAAGAGATGATTTCTTTTTCGCGGTGAGAAAAGCGTTTCTCGAATTTCTTTTAACTTGTTTTTATTTTTGATTCATCCTTTTTTTCGTGGCCCACAATTTAATTTCAAATAAAAAAAATGTAAATAGGTCACATACATCATAATAATAAATATTAACTTTTACCTTTTTTTTGTTTTTTATTCATATTCTTTGAATAAAAATGTATGGCATCTAAGGTCAAAAATGTTTGGCTTAGCGTAATTAAACCGTATAGTTCTTAATTAACCCTGATTAAATAAATTAAAGGACTAAATGACTTACAACTGTAATTATTTCTGTGTACGTATTGTTAGTCAGCATCAAGAATGAAGGAAACTTATAATTTTCTGCTGAATACATGAACTTTTAGAGGCATTTAATACTCAGAAGAGGCACTTCTCTTGACAACTTGAAGCTGAATAGACTTGACTTTAAACCAGATCTTCTGTATTGTAGTCCAATGGATTAACTACTATTGCGCCAAGTGGCACTAATATTAAAGTTGAAACTGAATATTACTTATAATTGTACAATTTTATGCTTTTCAAACATTTTTTGCATGTTTCAAGTTTAAGCATCATATTTTTACCATTTCAATTAAATTACATTTCGGAATCCATTTCAAGGCAAAGTGCAGATTCAATACTTTAACTATTGAAATATTTTGAGGAATACACTTATTTGCATACCATATATGTATGTATCTTGTTCGTTCCGTATGTAGTGTAGTAACCTTCGTGCATGAGAAATTACCTGTATGAGGGATAGCAATAGTACTCTCAGATCTACGAAAAAAAAAACAACACTTCACCAATGTAGTTGTAAATCCTTTTAAATTTTATTTACAAAGATTTAAAAACACTGATATGCGGGCTTTGAAAAATTTTTATAACCAAACAATACAATTCTACAGATTTCACATATTATACACAAACAGATACATGAGCCTTAGAGTAGATATACATGGCTAGTTACAATGAAATCTTTTGGATAAAATGTTTTTTTTGAATTGAATTTAAACAACAAAAAGATTTTATTCGTTACTCTTTATGTTTTCTGCGAATTAAAACACTAAACATAGTTAAGGGGTCGTTAACCTGAAAAGAACTGCTATTTTAAAAACACAATCCATGTTTACTATCCATATAAACATAAAAAAATATTAATGTCTTTGGGACTAGTAGACAATAAGCCCAAAATTAGACTAAAACTAACAAAAAAACTTAATATAAGTAGATAACATGGGACTTATGTAGTTTTACATTAATATTTTCGAAAACACTTTACTGTTTCTTTACTGTTTGAAAAAAGTTTAGGCTCGTTGTTGTAATTTTTGACCTGAAATGAAAAGTATAAGGAACAGCATTTCGGATGTTTCTGATTTGTTTCTGGGTAAACGTCACATTTGACAACCGAAATTGTCAGTAGTTTAACAAGCAAGAAAATGCAGTATAAGTAAAATTTCGGGTAGATTCTTGCTGGAGGGGAAATGAAATAAATTTAAAAAAAATCTAAAGTTCTGGCATTTTCGTACTAGAAAAAAAGTAAAGAAACACAATTTCCATAATGCTGCCCTCTGTATCCCGAAAAATGTCAGAAAAATCCAGAGTTAACTCACCAAATTCAGAATCTAAACTGACTGAAAAACATGTTTCAGAAGTATACTCTGAAACTGGGCCTAGCAATCAAATGTATGCATGTGTGTCGAAAAATTAATAAATTAATTAGTATGCATATAATATTAATTTTGTAATAGATTTAAAGTCATAGTAAAATGTTATAAAAACGAAAATATTTTTTCAAAATTACTACCTCTTGTGAGTGAGTGTCAAATTCTCTAATAAAATGTCTGAAAAAGTGCTTCCCATCACTAGCCTTTGATTCTCCATAGTCCCTTTTCAACCTGAGTTTCCAGTTTTTCCTTTCAGTTTTTAGGTGAGAAGCACACCAAGTAAGGGGAATGAACGGTCTACGATTTGTGGAAATTAAAAGAAAATGTCAAAAAATCTCCAGCAACTTGTTTCCTCGTGTGAAAGGGGACACACAAACACAAACTATTGTGTGGTGTTACAAATTAATTTAAGAAATAACGAACTCCAAAGAGATTTTAATAAATATTTGAAATATGGTTTATCATTTTGAAATCTACTTTTAATTTCTTTTTAAAGCTAAAAGACTTTTACAAAATCAGTTGAAAATAAGCTTTATGGATTTTCTATTATTTTTTTCTTGTTTGTACAAAATATCCCTTATATGAATTTATAATCATAATTTCTGATTATTTCTGAAAATCTACGTTGTAGCACGGAGCCATTGAATAGACCTTGCTATAGAAACAGGAAGCGACTTATGAAATACCTGCATAAAATAAATTTCAGGTTCAAGAGTAACCTATATCTACAAAGCAGTAAGCACTCTGCTGAAAACGTATACTATATATGATGGAAATAACGAGTGTGATTGCATCTTTGTAAAATAATAGGATTGTCACTCATAGAAACTAGGAGAAAAGAATATACTGGAATTTATTTTTCAAGGTCTTTCGAGAGGTTTACTTACTTGTGGAAAACCCTTAAACACGAAATGTGATAAGAGATGAGGTTAAATTGATTCTCTTTTTTTGTATTATATTATAAAATATCAATGCAAATTTAAAGGACAGATGAAATTGAGTGTGGTTGTTATTATTATATTTAAAAACAATATTTAACTTCGGCTTTAAGATTTAATATTATACAAATATATTTTATACACAAATTGAAACACACAAATTGTAAAAAAATAAATTAAAATGTATAAAATTATTTTGAATTACTAAGCTAAGACTGTTCCATTCATATGTTGAATTCAGCATTTGAAAGCTTTTGTCACAAGGAATCTGCAAACGTTGACTTACTGCCTGTGGAACCCGTTATCACAGAAGAATTGATAAGTGATCAACTTAGTCATCAACTATATAGTCGCACGTAATTTGTGAAGAATTTTCTGTCTCAATAAGATTATTCAACTCGATTAAATTCAGTTGAAAACTTTCCGATGACATTTGTCAAAATCGAATTTATAGAACCAAAATGACGTTTTGTCAATATAATTCCTTTATTTTCTTCATCTCCATTCTCCTTGAATGCAATAAACTTTTTTAATCATAGGAATGTTCAGGAATGTTTGTTTTTGTTTGTTTGAAAGATTAAAAAAAGTCGTTGTTTCCGAAAAAAATTGAAGAAAAAAATCTCGATGAACGTCAACAAGACGTTCCAACTAAAAGTTAAAATTCTCCATAGTACTTACAGCTGATGTGTGTGAAGGTAGAATGCACCAAACTTTGGTTTAATGTTAAACAAGATAATATGTATTAACTAAAACCTATATAAGATTATTTAAATAAGTGTGGTTTTTTACATATATGTACATACATACATAATTTAAAGCCTCTAAGCTTAATCATCGCCTTACATATATTTCTATCTCAAGAATTCATTGAGTTGTCCTTCAAAATTCACAAAGTCACTTTAAGCTTTTTTTTGTTTATGTCTAATCTTTGTTTGAATACTATAATTTTTTGTAAATTTTGAATATTTCCGGCAAAAAGTTTACTTGGATATGGCATAGCATGGCCAAAAGTTTTCGATGTCTTAAATGTTCAAAAATTATTGAGTGTGAACCATCATATGAGACAGCAATTCTCATAAAACATATAAGAACCGATCATCCAGAAATTGAACTTCCAGATGATGACACTATGGAATATTCAGAAAAAGAAAGTCCTTCAACCAATAATAATTACCATACTGATAAAATTATAAGTACAAAAGAACAAGTCCTTCCTGCAATAGACATTCACATAGAGGAGACAACTATTCGAAGTCCTGAACTTATAAAACCAATCTATACACGAAAGTATAAAATTACTACTCCACTTACACCTCGAAGCCCACAAAAACGGCGAATGTACAAAACATCCATAGAGAAATGGCGCCCGGCAAAAGGTTTAATTTACTGTCCCAAGTGTGGAGCTAACAAGAAACCGATTATAAAATCCAAATCAGAGAAGGTATGTATATAAGATATACATATTAAGATACTTGAACTAAAATGTATATAAAAATAATTTATTTCAAGCTGTCATATTCTACTGTTGGAGCTGCTTGCATCTTGACTTGTTGGCCACTTTGTTTTTTACCCTGCATTTTTCCAGCCCCCTCAAGAGATTATCTACACTGTGCTGAGTGTCATAACTTTTTAGGAATGTATGACAAACAAAGAAATTGTGTTAGACCAAATCGTGATTTCGTCGAAGACAGTGGCTGTCAAAAACAGACGTTTAAAAACTCATTAGAAAATAACAGTCATAATAGGGAATTCAAAATGCATTCTCAAGAAAGAAAAAGTGTTTAAATTTGAATTTTTATACGTTGAATAAAAGCTATAATAGTTTTATAAATTTATAATTGAAAATAATTGAAGTTTATACAAAAACCAATGCAAAGATATAAACAGTGTCACTCAAACTATACGTTGGAGAAAGCTTTTAGAAAAAACAGAGATGTCTTTTTCTTGTTAACATATATTCTAGAAATTGCTTGTAATTTAAAATCACTGGCTTCACAAATTCCAATTCTACAAGCATTAATTATTTTCCGTATTACCTATACATTATCAGTCTTGTCTAACTTTGGAAAGCCGTCCAAGTTATAAATAAACATGTTTAATTGTTGTCTAAGAGTTATCTAACTTAATCTTAGTCTTGACATGCTGTCACTAGAGAGCTTATTTCCATAGCACCGAAAATTGTGGCTCTCTCTGTTTCGATAGTGACATCGCATTTTCGTAGTTTCGCATTTCGATTTTGGAAGATTTTTGACAATTAAAAGTTAGAGCTAATCTGTCTTACACTAACGAATTTAAAACAAAATAAATTAAATATGTACAAGTACGATTATTATTTAAATTATTTATTTAAATACAAAATTGTTATTTAATAAAAGTAAAATGAAACAACATTAAATTTATTTTATAGTGCTTAGTTTTAGTTCTGTTCGGTACTTTTTTGTCTCTGGTAATTCTTCCATTGTTGATCCTGTTTCAATGCTGAATGTCTTGCTTTGAATAGTTTACGTTTGTACCAACTTAGTTGAATATTTCGGCCAATATAGCATCCACATTTGGAACAATAATGATTGAAATCATGGCGTCCATCCCATTTTATTGGAGTGCTAAAAGTAAAAACAAGGAAAATAATCAATTGGCGAGTTCAGAAAAATGAGATCTCAGAGATTTTTCTCACTCAAAAGGTGAGCAAGCAAATTCAAGATTTTTTTCCTCAGGGTTTTGACAGCAAAGCTGAGAAATTTTGCTGAAGAATTTTGTTCATGTAACTGAGATCTCCGAGATCTCATTTACCTGAACACCCCTAATATCATTAATAGGTACATTCTTACATACATATTATATAATTTAGTTTTTTTTCATAAGTTGTAAAAGTTAGAAAAGATTAATAAGTCACGCATGGCTGTGGGTTGCACGTACAGATATAGTATCTGATCTTCCCCTTATTATTGACAACAAAATTTTAAAATCGTATGAGGAGTTTTTTTTTCAAAAAATCAATTTTGTAAACATTTTAAAGAAAAGAAAATAAGCTATTACTTAGCTTTAATATTAAATTTAATTGAAGGTCGTATTTAATTTAACACACACATAAATCTCAATCAAAATCGAGAAAAATACATTTTTCTTAAAGTGGTTTCTAGCATTTAAATGAAGGTACCTACCGTTTATTTCGGCTTTAAGAATAATTTTTAACAAAATCAGCTTTATATTGTTAAAAAAAACTGCTTTGTGCAAAGTTTTATAAAATTCAATTTACCAAAGTATTAAACTTTCAAAATTTTAAACTTAAAAAAAATCAATTATTTTTTGAAAACACAATAATATTTTAACTTTTCAAAACATTCTCTATAAAAAATAAATATACCAAAATTAGTTGAACCATTTTTGAGGAAGAAAAAAAGAATATCAATAAAATGGTTTTCAGAATTCAATTACAAAATATATATTACAAAAAATATAAAAAAAAAAATCCTGCCTCAACATTTGCACCATGAAGTGACAATTTTAGAAAATTCAAATTGAGTCGAGAAGCGACGGAGTGATTTGAACGGAAACACCGTCTAAGCTTTTAAGTTGAGTATTTATGTTTTTTATCAGCTAGCAAGTCCTAATAGTATGTAGTATATTTAAATTAATTATTCAAAATTTAATGCAAAATTCGTGCAACCATGAATTATCTCTATAAGTACCTATCACAACAATCACAGCACATTCAAAACAAAACAAAACAAAATAGTCACGCCTTAATATATTCGCAATGATATACATATAACTCATTATTCACTACATCACCATTGTTTCCATTTAGATTAAGTATGGTGTAGAATATAAAAGCCAACAACTCACCAACATAAACAAAAATTAATAGCCCCAACAATTTTCTGTACGCAGGTGACCGCTTCCAGTCGTAATGTACTCAAACCGACAGCATTACAAGCTGGGCAATGTATCTCAGTTGGTTCCTTCTCGAGGTGACCAATTGTTGTTGAATTTGCCGCCGTGGAACTCATATTTATAAAAGCCCAATAAACGAACACTTTCACTTTTGTTATTATATCACTTTTGACCTATCATTCGATCCGTTTTTCCATCCAGAACAGAACTTATCCCGAAGCCGACTAAAGAAGGAAATCTAAAAAAAATCACAAAGATCGGTTGTAGGTACTCTAAAGCTTAAACCTGTTCACAAAAAATCTATTATACACTCTCTCTCTCTCTCTTAAAAAATATCTCTTGGATAAAGCGATAAAAATTTATTTATTTTTATTTTTATAATAAGAAGCGTAAAAATAATTTTAAATTTGCATAAAATATTTTAATCTAAAGTTGTGGCCGTCGAAATGTGCCCAGATATTCGCCACAGCTGGAACAATAATGCTGACGATAGCATTTCAAATATTTCCTCTTGACGGTGGTCTTGCCTTCGACCTTACAGAATGGACAAGTGACTTCATGTGAATTTGGACCGACTGCAAAATAAAATACCTTCGATGCTACAAGCAATCGCATTGGGGCAGGCTCATCCTCAACCAGAGTTGTCTGAACTTCTGTCATTTTTATGTTTTTGGCTAAAAGAGCTTTCTATTATAATATTATAATGTTTTATAATTGATCATAAACTGTTACTTTAAATTTGGAAACAGGTTTTTTTTTTATCTCAAGTGGACGATTCAAAAAGTACTGGTCTCGTTCTAGTTTCAATTCTAAATTAATACTATATTGTTGCGGTTAATACCGGCCCGACGTGGTGTAAATGTTCTCACTGAATTCATCTCAATTGCCTTCGGGCATTGTCAGTGTGCTGAAAGGCTTGGATTGTCTAAAATATTCATTTTCTCTTATTGATGGAAGCTTTTTTTTTAAATAGATATCTTAAGAGTTATAGATGGAGATTCCTGCTTAAAGTGCTATCTAGAGGAAGGGAAATGATATGAGCACATTTTAACTGATGAAATGGTAGACAAAGCTATTTTCTCGGCTATTTTAAGCTCTGGGTCTGTATTTATTGCAGCTCAGTGTGTCTTCTTTTTATAAAGGATCAGACAAACAAAACTGAGGTTTCATTCATCAGACATGCTTTCGTACAACCAACATTTAAATCAGCTGGTATATACTTCTTACCAAGTTATTGCCTGCCGTTTTAAACGATGTAAGACAGAAAGGCTACATGCGTCTATGCGTTTATGCGTCCACCGTTCATCTAAAGATTTTAATTAAATTTCGTGACTAATTGTAATTAAGACAGAGATTGTTATAAAATAGTTGCTTTTCTAAATATTGAAAATTTTGAGGTTTCCGCGTATATCTCGTTAATTTCATCACCAATTTTCTTTTAATTTTGCACTTCAACAAAATTAAATTCTAAAATTAAAAAAAAATTATTTATCACAAGCAAAAAAATATTAAAAAAAAAATTATTTTCGACCTTTTTTACACTTTTCAATTATTAACAATGTGTTAATTTCTTTATTCTTATTTTTCTTTTTAGTATAAGTAATATCAAACAAAATAAGAAGACGTATAATAAATATGTAATACCAAGATTTGCGTTAACATCGACATCCAGTAACGCAACAAAAAAAAAAAAAAACAAACATAAGACCTATATATAAAAACAAAAAATAACAAAAGGAATAAAACTGTATTATTTTTTTTTGATGCCAAAAATAACTTTATTTATTTTCGATGTGAATGCAAAAAAATAACACAAAATAATACAAAATATCAAGGAAAATCACTTTCAATTCTTAAGAAGTTTTTTCGGTTTCATTACGCGCCCAAAGTAGCAGCCGCAGTTCTTGCAGTAATGATTCGTATCTGTATGCTTACATGGATGTGAAAAACTTCGATAAAAACAACAGCAACACATTCTGTACAAAAAGAAAAATAAATAAATACAAATAAATACACAATTTAAAAGAATAAATTTAAAGAGTTAATTCCCTCCTTCTCAGCAAGAGATTACCTACACAAATACTACTTGTATAGATTTTTTTTTTTTAATTAATAACAAAGTTCTCCCACTTTTCCACGAAAATGATGTCATGACATCACTGTTCCCAGTGTGCTATGGAAGTGGGTGGGACAAAATTACTCTCTAATTAAATTAAAAAAAAAAAAAACACAAACAATGTTCCTTACACAAAGAGAAATGAATAGATTCCATTGACTGTGCCAGTATACCATTTTAGGTCATGGACGACGTCAGATGGTGCGCGAATATGACATGCCGGACAAGTTATTTCTACCGGCACTTTGGGTAGGTTCAGGAATTGCCCAACGAGAGGTGTTGCGAAATTATTTAATATCTTTTGGTCTTCAATTTTTTTATCTTCGGGTGATTGATTATTTGTTACAGTATCAGCTGATGGTTGAGTCATTATTGTTAGTTTTAGAAAGAAGACTTAATGTAAACAAAAAGCAAAAAAAACTGAAATTTTAAACTGAAGTTGAATTATACAAAATGCGAGAATTGTTTACCGTGATCATCACTTAGATCTGTTCTACTCTACTATCGTATGTTGGTGTGTGATCTGCTTAAATCATTGAAACATTGTATATCTAGCTATTTAAAAAGGAAAGAACTGAAAGAGAAAAAAGCTTTAGAAAAATATGAGAGAGCTTTGAAGTAGATATCTTAAATTTACACGCATTTACCTATATGGATAAATTAATTATAAAAATGAACTGCTAAAATATTGAGGAAACATTTACTTTTTTTTCTTTTTTTGTACTTCTGTTATTTTATCTTGATATAAACGTTTTATAGGATCCTAGATAACAGGAAATTTTTATAAAAAAATCAAACTCAAGATATTGATCAAATATTAATATTGGTTCCTCCAATTCAGGAAATGATTTTTACTTGGTATCTATCTTTTTTTGGACATTCTCTAGTTTGGTTTTTAGAATTTTTTTTTTGACATTCTCATGTTGGGTTTTTAGGATTCTAGAAGTATAAACAAGTAAAGTTACGGTACATCATACAATGATGCCAAATTTTATTTACAAAAATATAATGCACGACTAGATCATATAAAGTTTCTCTTTTTATTCAAGGCTATAAAGTGAACTAAACATGAAAGATGTAAGATACATACATAGATAATGTTTTATTAATAGGTACAAATGACATTACAAACATTTCACCAAGCAAGTTTTTTGGGAAATAAATATTTCATGGGAGATTCGCGATGGGAAACATTCTTTCCCTAGTATTTTTTATTTATTTTTCGGGGGTGACAAAAAATCCCATTAAATTGACGATAGGTCTGCTTCAGCTCTTTAGTCTCTAGGTAATAACTGGATATATTTGTTCTTTCTCTACTCCCTTGTCACGTTTTTTTTTATATTTTACGAAAACCTGATACACAATTTTTCTTAACTTTCTCAAAAACTTTCCCACAGACTTTCTAAAATTCATTTCATTGTTTTAAGCTATAGGTATTACTATTAATAGCATCTTCACATAAAATTAGTTTTTCTTTTATTTGCAAATTTCTCAAAAACAATTCAACTGATTTTCTTTTTGAAAACTCAATATTTCAAAAACTAAAAAGTCTTTTTTTCTGAAACTTGACAACTTGATTATTCTTTATTTTAAAATGAGTACGATTTATCATCAATTTGAAAACAATAACAATAAAAACGCATTATAAACCATAATCTATAGGTACCTCACTTAGAACCGTTTTAATTTTTTTTATTTTGATGAACTTTCTCGTTATCAGCAACTTTACATCTGTGACCTCTTATTATCTTTGTTTCTATTTTTAGGTTTTTATTTAAATAATATACATAGCTGGGCAGTTATTTTTTTACAGCTATACAATTCTCAGAATATTTTCACTTGTAGGTGCATTGTATTTGCATTTATTTTGCCAGCGTTTGGCCAATTTTCATCGGTAGAAGCAGTGAAAAAACAAGATTTCAGTAGAAGATACCTTGACTATGCAAAAACTGACAGAGTCAGCCACCGACAAAAATGTATCAAATGCAAGTGAAAATTTAGCAATTTGTTTAAATAAATTAACCAAAAATAATATTGTCCATTATGTATGTATACAATTTTTTTAAAGATAATTAAATAATTAACTTATTTTGGTTATTGTTTTATTTTTCATTATCTTCAATTTCTATTTAAGACTCAACTTTTTCGGTGACTTGGTTATTGTTGTTGAAATAACGCAATCGCTTTTATCGAGGGCGTATTGTATATTTTGCCGTCGAAAACAATGTGACAATGGGTACCTTCATTTCATTGCCAATTGACATCAATTTTCTGTTTATGTATGTATATTTATAATTGTAAGTACATATACATAAATATATACGAAATATCTCCTTTCACTTTCTTTTGCCAAAGGTACACATACTTAATTTATTATTTCCTACTCATGCACAAAAAAAATATAATTTCTCATAACAAACTTCCAGATGATGATGACTTCAGCAAGGTCGAACAAAGATTTCTTGATTTCTTATTCGAACGTTTTGCCGAAAAAAAAAAATAGATAAATATGTACCTATGTTGTATGTACTTCATTTTTATATATTAAATTAAATGCAAACCAAAAGTTATATTTTGAGATTTTTTCTATACATCATTTAAGTGCGTACATACATATTTAAAAAAAAAGTATGAATAAACGAGTACAAAAATAAAATAAAAAAAAAACAAATCACTCAAAAACAAATTTCACACCGGCCGATCGTAAAAGCTCAAATGGCCACCGCACTTATTGCAAAACAATCGTTTGCTTTTGTATTGACTCGATAGACAGCAGTAAAGAAAGGACAGGGAGAATATTGGAAAACAACTGAAAATAATAACAAAATGTTTATTTTAGATAAAAAAGATATCTTTGTTCTTATTGCAAATCAACATACCATGACAAAACTGCTAGCATCGAATTTAACTGTCCAAAAACTCCATCCACATTAACTGTCTCGGTATCAGCTCGAGCTCCACAAAGTGGACATTTAATATAATAGGAACTTGGACCGACAGCAAAGTATCTCAGATGAGGCTTGCCATCTTCGGTTGTAGATTTTGGTGCCCATTGAAGCTGATTTACTTGTTTGGCTTCGATGTCATCATCGGTGGCATTATCAATAAATGGTAAATTAGCACCTTGACCCAATCGTATATTCCCAATTATATTGTTGCTTCTCTCTTCGGGAGTTGTTGGAGGATTAAGGTTTATCTCAACCAACTCTGTGCCTTCTATCATTTTATTTTTGCGCACGTCTCAGTTGATTCGCTAATTCCACGCACCGATCTGGACGGACTGCGGCCGTAGATCATAGATCTGAGTAATCTTGCTTGTTTCCGATCGTGGATATCTACCTATTTTTTTTTTTTTTTTTTTGCATTTTAGATATATGTACACAACTCAAAGAGAAATGATGAAAGAGAAATGTTCGTAATTTTGATGAGATTTTTAAAGCTTAAAAGCTAGTATACGCAGAGATGGAAAAAGAATTTATTAAAGCAGATTTTTTTTTTAATTCTATAAATGTGTTATGCAGAAATACGAACAACATTTTTAAAACATTTATAGCTTTATTTAAACTAAGTTTATGAAAACTTTATGATTGACCAAAATCTTATAAGTTTTAGGGAATTTCGGAAAATTTTATTATTTTATATATAAGGTTTAAGCAAATTACTTTACTTTCAAATTTTATAACTTTAAGCAAATTATTTAAATAACGTTATAAAATTCAAATATTTTTTAAATATTATCATACTGCGACACTAACGTTGTTTAAAAAAACCTCCAGTTAAAAATATTCAAAATAGCTTTATAATATGAAGTAAATTCTCATCTCTGCTGACAGCAGAATTGTCTACCATTCAGTTGGTGATTTATGACATCATTATCTGTTTACAGAAACCCTAGCCAGTGAAAAAGCTTTTTTTAAGCAAAAATCCCTCAGTAAAATTTGCACATTTTAAAATGTTAAAAAAGAAAATGTTCTTCTTAGCAATAGAAAATAATTAAGTAGGTTACAAAAATGTAATTTTATTTCAAATACATTAGAACTAAATTAAAATATTTATTAGAAATTTAAATTATTCTTACTCTATTGCAATAAAAATGTACTTCCCAAATTCAAAGTCATATTTTAAATAACTAAATTGCATAAGTTAAGTACATTTTATCGTATGTAAACAAAGTCAAACAGATATCAAGAAGAAACAAGATTACATATAAACAAAAGAAAATATTTTAAGAATTCCGAATTAGTACCTACTTAGAATTTGATATACCTATTAGTGTTGGTCTTTTATTTATTGCATTTCGTATAGATATTGATAAAGTGTTAATTAGAAAAATGGAAAAATATCAACCACAAACGTGTAGTTTGCCTCTTGATTATATGGATCATATCAACAATAATAATAATCCAAGCGTTGGACCCACTGCTTGTCGAGTAGTTTGTCCTTCATGTCGAGCTGACATTCTAACTAACCTTAAACATGAAGCAACAACACGAACTCACTTAGTAGCAGTTGTATTATTTCTTTTTCTGTAAGTACCTTACCTACAATAAATATTGAACAATAATAAGTATCCGAGTGGATTTACGGTAGAAATTCAATAATTGAATAAAATTTTTCAGTTAGTTTTCATCAATTTCAACAATAATACCCGAATTGTCATTAAAACCAGAAAGGGGCCGGCATTACACGTAGACATAATAATTCTCTTAGTAAATTATGAAAAATATAAAATTAAACTTTGAAACAATAACTCAGAATAATTTTCGAATTTAAGGAAATTTTTTCTTCCCAAAATTATGAGTAGATTATGTCGTTATTTAATTTTTGGTAATAAAGAGTTTACACATTTATGTAACTGATGTGACACTCACTACTTTTTTATTATTTGTTGATATGAAGCAGAACTTTGTCGAATTATGTACACATATTCCTATCAAAATAGAAACAAAAACAAACTTCAAATAATTTAAAAAAAAGGTAAAGTTTTGAAACGGCAACATGTTACGAAAGTGACACAAAATGGGTTCAGAATAATTTTTGCATTCAATGAATAAATTAAATGTCGTTATTTTATTTATAATAATTGTACTACACATTTATGTTACGGATGTGACACTTACCATTTTATTAATGAATCACGCATAAATTCAGTTTATTTGGTTACAATTATTCCTATATTTAAATAATAGTTTCAAACACGTCCAAACGTAAACAAAAATAAGAATACGCTTGGTTCAAAACGTCTTCATTATGAAATTACTAATACAAGAAATTAAACATAATAATCAAACAAGAATTATTTCTTATATTATATTCTTGTTTTTATATGTATCATTTATATTATTAGCCCTATTCTGCTAAACGTTCACGTGAATTTTCGTATTCTGCTATCCGTCGGTCGGAGGAAAACGAATGTTCCAAAAAGCATATAAATTGTTAACGAAATAGAATTTTAAAAATTAGATTCTCTCAACAACTTAAAAATAATTATTGCAAGAGCTTTGAAGTCGAAAAATTGAAGAGTTTAAAGAATAATTTCTGACAAATTAAAAGAACAATTCACGTCAATCGAAAAATTCGATCGGACCGGGTAGCAGAATAGGGCTGTATATAAAAATCTCCAGTTCGCAAGTAAATACTTGTTTGTAAGATTTAATATTTATTTAATATCATATATTAACACTATAGGGATTTTATTTTTAGGTTCTTCAATTTTTTTTTCTGTCAACAAATAAAAAATAAAAAATTATAATATATCTGTCTGACTCATTTCACTATTTTATTGTTTCGATTTCCGGAAATCTGTGTTATCAGTTTATCACCTTAACTGAGTCAGAGCATAATATACATTTATATTATTTTTGTATTTGTTTCAATAAATAAATTATCAAATCTATATAAAAAATCCTGAAAAAGTTGGATTATTATTATTTTTTTTTAATTGGTAGTTAAATTTAAAACTAAACCACATGGTTTTATTTCTTTATATTTTTGTCGGAATTTCATTTTTTATTATATAACTTTTAAACTTTTAAATAGAAGTATAAAAAAAGCATAGTTTTAGGAAATTTAATTGCGCTTCGTTTATTTTAAAAAGAATATACATAAGTTAATTTTACAAAATTCAAAAAATTAATTTTAAAATAAAGTGAAGGTTCAAAGCGAAGACTTTTCACATCTTTAAAATTAACAAAGAAATAAATTTGATGACTTTTTTTTTAAAGAATAAGTAGATATAAGTGTAATTTAGGAAAGAAGGCATATAGTCAAGCATAAACTATAAATAAATCAATTAGTCATAAATGTGGACTTATACCCTTAAAAAAAACGCAATTCCATTGAATACAATTCATCTTATTTTCTAACGAAAAAGAAGAAAGAAAAAAAAAAGACAACAACAAAAAACGCCCTGTCTTTCGTACGTTTTCATATTAAAAGACGTTTTTTATTTACGAAATTAAAAAAAAAAATAAACATTCCAAATTGATAAGAAAGCCAAATATACACAATACACATATTCATTTTAAGTGACTATAATTTTAATGGAATCTAAGCTTTTCATTTCATATTGCCTGTATCAGTAGTATAAAACAGCTTGTAGCGTTTAGTTCAAAGTTTCAAAAATATAAAAATGGAAAAGTCTAAAGAACCACCAAAATATTCCGATCCACCACCAGGATGGACTCCAGCTCAAAATTACGAACCGGGAATGGATCAACCTGTTGTTGTAACAGTTCCAGCTAATAATCAACCAGTTGGCCCAAATCAATGTCGAATTATCTGCCCAAGTTGCAGAGCTGACATTATAACAGATTTAAAGCATGAACCAACGACAAAAACTCATTTAATGGCTTTACTTTTGTTTTGTTTTTTGTGAGTAAAATTTTTATTTTTTTTTTTTTCATTTGCAAAAGTTTAAATTTGGAAATATATAAAAATTCTTGGTATTTTAAAATACTTACAATATCAAATTTTGTTTGTCTTATCAAAAAAATCAAAGTATACCTACTTAAGATAAATCATAAAAATTAATATGTATACATATGTCTGATTACGATAATATGTGAGATATAATTAATCAGCGGGAAATTCTAGGGAAAAAGGTAATTTTTTGTTTCCTAGAATTTTTATCTGCTTGCATTTAATCGGAAAAATTAAAGTGTTACTTTTTATGAAGTGCATTTCAAGAATTGGATAACATCAGTATTATATATTATTAAAATCTTTAGTTATTTAATGTGTTAGGCAGGCTTTTTTAAAGAAGTGATTTGGTGTTGTATTTTTTTATTCTTCTATATAAGCTTTATCGTATATCCAGGTTTCAGCGCTTCGGCTGATTAAATGTCGCGTGCACTCTCCATTTTGACTTAATTCTTTTCCTTTTTATTGTTTAAATAATTTTAATTTATTTAAAGGGTATATCATAAAAAAATTTGATTTTTTTAAATATTCTGCAAAGAACCTTCATATGATAGACATTGCTTTTTATTTATCCATCCTACGGCTATGAAAATATAATTAAAAAAAATAAATATGTAAATAACTTTCACATCTATGACATTGGAGCGTTAGTGTAATTCGGCTATTAAGGTTTTCTGGAACAAAAAAAGGAATAATAATAATAAATAATTGTCTTAAATTTATTATTAGGTTTTTTTTTTTTTAAACTCGACTTTTTCAAAAATGTTTTTTGGCCGAATATAAATGATTCTCATTCTTTTGGCTAGTAGATAAACAATATTAACATACGATATTGTCATCAAAATAAGGTTTCCTTTAGGCATCTGCGTGAGTTGACCTTTGAAGGACATTCCAGTGATTAGAATAAAAAAATCAACAAATCTCGAATTCAATGGTCTTACGAATACATACAACTTGCCATATTTAAAGCAAGTACTAAGTGCTTAATAATCAGTTTAAAGTGTATGGTCGTGCAATCTGTGGATTAGTCATATGTAATTCACCCATTTTTTAACACTCTACAAATATGAAATTTAGTCATTTCAAATAAAATGCAAGACTCGGTCACACGAACTTGCTCTTAAATAGTTATCTTGAAGTATGAATAAATATTTTTTTAGGATTTCACATACCTACTCGTAAATAACATGCAAGTACAATTAGAGAAAATTGTAAAGAAAATCTTCATATTTCTTTTTTTAAATTATTAAAAAAAACTCCGAAATAATTTTGAGCTAGAAGAAAAAATGCCGATTTAAAAAAATTTTTAAATCCAAAAAAATAATTTTTGATAGTTTTGTAAAAGATTTCCTTTAACAACTTTTTAATTTAAATCGGTTACGATGCCATTAACGAGTAATATGAAAATACAAATTTGAAGAAAACCTCTTCAGCGGTCTATGATGTAAATCAAGGTATAGACAGAATTGCGAAACTAAATTTTTCGGGAACGCAAGTTTGATTAAAATCTCAAGTTTGATTTTTTTTTTATTGTTGAACGTTACTAAACGTTGCCCTTAAGTATCTACTTACATGACGTACATATGTATGTACATATGTATGTAGTTACACCCTACCTCGATAATATGGATAGATAAAAATGGAATAGCACTTCAAAGATACAAATCAACACTTTGTGATAAGATATACAAAGTATTTTACTGTTATTGCAAACTTTATGATGTTTTATAGGTAGGAATTTGGAAATAATAATTTAAAAATCATTTGTACAAAAACCTTCTATCTGATTGAAGGGAATCTTATAACGAAAATTAGTTTCATAATTTGTGTGTATTTTTTTTTTTGTAAGTGCTTTTAAAAACAAATAAAAATGCAATCGCCCTCTGTACATTATAATAGCGTTGCAGTTGGTCCAAATCCTTGTCGAATAACCTGTCCAAGTTGTAGAGGTGATGTTTTAACAAATCTTAAACATGAATCTACAACCAGAACGCATTTAATGGCAGTTTGCTTGTGCTTATTTCTGTAAGTAATGATTTTTATTTTTTTTTAAATAAATTATTTTTGTTTTAATAAAATTATTAAATTCTTTTGCATATTATTTACATATACATATGTATGTATGAGTGCCATTTTTTTCAATATAAAATGTAGATTGCAGATGCTACTACATAGCACGGTACATAACTTCGTGATAAAATATAAAACAGCATTTTACTGATTGGATATTCTTGATGTTCATACTTCAAGGTATGAATGCAAAATTTAAAAGTCAGTCAGACTAAAGCTTTCAAACGTGATTGAACCCTCTAACGCGAAAATTAATTTTTTTTTTTACAATTATATTTTTTTTTTTGTTTAATAAAACACAAACAAATATGTCACACGTCGCAGTTGGTCCAGATCCTTGTCGAATAATCTGTCCAAGTTGTAAAGCTGATGTTTTGACAAATCTTAAACATGAATCTACAACCAAAACGCATTTAATGGCACTGTTCTTGTGTTTGTTTCTGTGAGTGATTTTTTTTTTATTTTAATCAAATTTTGCAATTTTTTAATTATTTTTTATAATTTAGTCAATTATATTGTTTATCAGGTTCTGTATATACGAAATAAAAAGTCTAAAGCTTAAACTTTATTTTTAACTAAAAGCCTGATTTTACTTGAATAATAATTAGCTTTAGCTAACTTGTAAAAGATATAACTTTTAGTAAAAGCCAATGCAAAATACTTGTTTTAGCTTGTTTTTTTTTTGTTCTTAAACTTTAATTTGTGTGATTAAAAAATCTTGAAACTAAAGTACAAGATTTAATTTTTCTTAGATCACATTCATTTAAAACATTATTCGAATAACATTTAAATAGATAATATTGGAGCCAAAATATTCTAAGTACTTTATGATGATAGGTTAATAGGTTAAAAAAGTGATTGTTCAAAAATTCCCTTCGCATTATCAATTGATAGCACCGTACTTAATTACAAGGACGTTCTTAACAAAGCAAAATAATAATAATAAAATAATTATTATTATCAATTTACGTATATATGGTGTACCAAATAATTAATTTAAAACTCTTAGTTCTAGTGTCAAAAATAAATTGATAAACTATACAATTGACTCCGCTTAAATGAAACGTCCATAAAATACAATTTATCTAAGCTATTTACTAAAAAAAAAATCACCTGAAATAATTTAAAAAATCCAAGATGTATCGCACACGAAATATTACAAGTTGTGGAATTAGAAATCGCTACAAAATTGATATTGAGCTGTCAAAGTTGACAGAACTCAAAGTGCACCCATTTAAATTAATCGATGCACTGTTTCTTTTCAAGTAACAAATTAAACCCTATTTCAGCGATTCGCATGACATTTTAATAAACTTATTCAGTTAAACGAGAAAACTATCCTGGGCATTTAGTAAATTTAAATCAGTTCGAGAAATAATTGGGTTAATAGTAAAATATTTTTTTTCTGGGTGCCACAGTTTTAATAATTTTTTTATGAATTTAAAAAAATAATGCCACTTAATAAATTTTAAAGTTCAACATTCTTCCGATTTTTTTTCAGTTAAGCACTTACTTCCAATAAGTGGTGGTGACTGTACTAATTATAACAAAAAAGACAAACAAAATATCGACTAAATGTACGAAATTAATGATGGGAAAATTTTGACCCATTGCTATAGAGATAAACTCATTGTTAATTCGAAATTATTGTTTTGTTAGGTTTTGTCATTATAATAAAAAAAAAAACAAATTAGGGAATTTTTACTCTATTTTTAAACTGATGATAAGGCAACTCAACTCAACAGAGCGAATAGCAGTTTCTAAAAAAAACATCAAACATCAAACACACAATAAATCGATATAAATGAAGTTCGTCTCACTTGACGTGACTGATTTTAACCTGTTGGAGTGTTTTCACTTAACTTAATGTGTGGAAATCTTTCTAACGGCCATATTATTCACTCGATTCATCCAGGTTAAAACTTAAATCCGGATGAATTTGTATAATTCACATCAAATCAACAAATGGTTAACGTGAGCTAAATTAATAAAATACATGTTTTTAAAAAATTACGTGACGCGAAAGACAACAAGGGACAAGGTTTTATTAAATTTAAAAAAAGTAAACCGTATGTAGAAATCTCAAAGGGAATTTTATTTTTTTTTATTTCGGAACATTTAATTCCCCTACTAAAAAATCACCGGAGTAAAAAAGTTCTTTAAAGAACGGTGCTGACATCTCAAGGCATTCATACCGGGTACTTATCCCTTTGGATTTGGTCCAAATATCTATTTTAATCTCTAATGAGCAGAGTTAGTGCTGTAAATGATTATATTACGGTCCAGCTTGATGAGATTAGACTGACGCGAAATTTGAACAAACTAATTATATTATTAAATTAAATGTATAACCTCATTCTTTGTTCAGACATTTTTGATGTCTGCATCTATGCAAACCACGGTAGGGTAAACTAACTTTCTCATCGTGTTTATACTTTGAGGCACCTAAAAATACATTGAAAGAACAGCAATTTTGACATTTTTCGCGCCTCACCAGAATTCTCACCCCAGATTTCTCTGGCCAATCAACTGCCGTGATACCGGACTCAATCTTCTCAATTCACAGCCTAAAGGCACACTTTATTTCCTTAAAAATCAAAAATAAAAATTTATTTATTTAAAACGTGACTCATACACTGAACTAGATAAAAACATTTATTTCCACATATGCATACAGATACAGACAAAATATATTGCTATCAGTTCTTGATAAGATAGCAAATTATGAGTGGAAAATATGGCGATAAAAATGTTTTGAATTTAGAATTCAGGAATTAATATTGATTTTTTTTTATTAAAAAAAAATTTACTTTACCATATTAGTTAAGGTTTACAAAATTTGATGAAATTCGTTGGAAGTAACACAGACTTTATTAAATAAAAAAAATATATGAGATTTCATCAAAATTTTAAAAGACGTTTTCGAGAAATCTAAAACGTTTTTTTTCTATCATCGTTAGATTTGATTAAAATCATTAACACATTTTTTTCACCGAACCAATACTATACTTGCCCTTTAGATAAATAGAAATTTATTGATAAGAGCTTCACCATTGTGATATAATAAGCAAAATAATAATCTGAGGGTGTTTCAGTTTTGTGAAATTGTTTTCTGTCTTCAGTTCGGTTCGGTTAGGATTTATTTTTATTTTTTTTTCTATCACTTAAAAAATATACTATCTTATCTGCATCTTGCAATATGGATAAAAATGGACCACCACCATCCTACTCTTCTGTTCAATCTGGTGGTTGGGCCCAACCCCAACCACCACCGGGATGGACTCCAGCACAAACTTATCAACCAGCACAAAATTACCAAGCAGCTGATAATTACCAACCAGCACAGACAGGAGCTGCAGTAATAATTTCAAGTCAACCAACATACGCCCATTATGCTACGCCAGTTGGGCCAACATCTTCAAGAGTTACATGTCCATCATGTAGAGCTGATGTACAAACTCGACTTCAACATGAAGCTACAACAAACACCCATTTGATGGCATTGTGTCTTTGTGTCTGTTTGTGAGTTTTTTTTTTTTTTTTTTATTCGAACTTATGTTCGGTTTAGTTTGAAATTGAGTATATCTAACCAATCCTATATTTTCATCAGAGGCTTTTTGAAAAACCCTTCACTATGCACAATAAATGAAATTTATAAGGGTTTTTTGTGTGATAACACACTTACAGTTAGGCTGCCAAGCTTTCGCACCATGATTATCATTCATCATTTCATATAAAACTTCAAATGAAATTTAACTTAGATTTTTTTAACTATGATATTTTCATTTTCGAAAATAAGGGAACGAAAACCTTATCTAAGATAATACTAGATGATATCGATTTTGACGATGAAACAACAATCTTGAAAGATTCTATTAATAATATTATCTATCATGAATTTTTTTGTTTATCTATCAAACATATGTAATCAATTTTATGACAGTTATAATGCGAAGTACCTACCTATTATACATACTCGCAATAAAATAGTAATTTATAATTCGAGGTTTCCTTTTCTGTTAAATTTGCGCATGTTTCAAAAAGAAAAAAATATTAAGTTTTATGATTTAATTAATTAGTACGGTGTTAAAGCATTTTTCTCATACTAAAAAAGATTTAACATTGAACTAAATCGTTTAAAATTCTGCGCCATTATGTTTTACAAAATATTTGTATCATTTTTGAAGTCATAATTTATGTTTAATAATGGAGTGCATTGTGGGATATTTTCGGGTGCAGTTATAAACAAAAGAGAGAAAATTAATTCGACAAGGTTTGTGAGAATCCATCTTTTTTTTCTATATCTGATTTTTGACAACATGCGCAATATACTTCTACTGGTTTATTCTCAGTTAACAGAAGATTGGTATTCTTTATCTATTTAATCTTAAAAATTGAAAAACACAAGGTCATAGAATTCAATGTCTCTCTTCGGCTGATAAAATGCGTGACTATATTGCTTTTCGTCCATTTTTACTTTTCTGTATGAAAATCGCTCCCAAAAGCGTAATTGGAATAAAAAAAGAAACAGATGCTATTTGCTTCTATTTTTGGCGTGGCCATAATGTCGAAAAGCTTTTTTAGTTGAGTATTTTTTATTATTATTATTTTTGCCCAAAAACAAAGATGTGCAAGTACTGAATCAAGCAATCAAATCGCGCGACTTTATTACTTGATTCACTACTTGCACATCTTCTTTTTGGGATTTTATCTTGGGGATTTTGTCTTTACCTGGTTTTAGAATGGGGATTTTCTTTTTGGGATTATGGCTTTTTGGCAAAACATTTTTTGCCCTAAAAATGCATCTAAAGTTTTTAAAAATATTCAATCATTTGTTTATTTTTTATAAGGAATTTCGTATTGGGTTAATTTTTTTTAACTTTTATTTCTTTCTATTTTTAACTAATTATTCAAAAGTTTGACACATGCAGTCTGAGCCGAATGTATATCGCTCAATAAATTTGGAATTACAATTTTTACAAGTCAATATTTTTGTTTGTACAGATCCCAAATTGTTTTTATAGCATTTTTTCTCCCAAAAATGTGTCTAAAAATTAAAAAAAAAAAGAAACCCTTTGTTTATTTTTTTTATAAGGATTTTTGTTTGTGTTAATATTAAAAATTTATGTATTTCTTACTATTTTTAATAAACTATTCAATTTCTATAAAATTATCGCAACAAATCGTTAAATAGTCATTTGAATAATTTTACCGAAAATATTTTCGTTCATGTCCTAATTTTTTTTCTATACACATATTTTTAAACGTGTTGAAATTTGTTTCATAGAAATATAATGTACATTATGTTTTATGTTTTTCTCCTTTTTATAATAATTTTTGAGGGTATTCATTTTTTTTTATATTTTTATTTATTCCTATTTACGTTAAAAATACATCTAAATACAATTGTTTTTAAAGCGACCAAAAAGTAAAAAATACAATTAAGACGAAAAACATGGGGTGCAAAAAATAATCTGCATTTTTTGTTTTCATTGTTACGCCACATGGATAGAATTATTTGTTTTTAATAATTCAAATATTTATGATGGTACGAAAGCTTGGCAGCCTAACTGCAAGTGTGGTATCACACAAAAAAAACCCTTAATAATTATTTTCGTTGAAATAATTTCGATTTAAAATAAATACTGCATGTGCAATGTGCATGATGTATGATTCAAACCAAACTTTTCAAATCACTTTTTCTTAGAATTTTTTTTATTGAAATAACTAGTCAGAAATAATTCATACATAATCATGAGTAGATAGATACATGATATATGTATGAATTATTCCTGACTCCATCCTCTTAACTGGAAGCTATACTGAAAAAGAAAATTATACTGACTTAGCGATTTTGTCACTAAAAGAACAACAACAAAATTGCATATACAAACATTTCTATATATGCTATATAATCTTGTGGTTCCTTTGTGGATATCAATGTAACCATTTCCGGCGAACAATTTATATAAACATAAGTCTTAAGATAAGAAATAAATATGTCTATTTGGATCTCATCGGAAACAAAAATAAAAACGTTTGCTGTTCGTAAGAAGAAATACAGGGTGAAGCACGTCGCATATAGATTTGGATTTGGTATGAAACTCAGCATCATAATTGAATGAGAAAATTGAATTTATTTGTTTCGTATTGTATAATGTACAGCATTGGGAATTTTAGTTTACCTAAACAATATACATACATGGTTTTAAATGTCAAATGGCGCCCATCAGTATCCGTACACTGCTGAAGCCTTCTTTCTCAGTGAATAAATGTTCCTCGTTGCAGAATAAGACAACATCGTTTCAAGGCAATTCAGAATACGTTAAACTAATTTCAACACAAAAAGTCGAAAAGTGAAACGGACCACTCCATTTTTCCAATTGGAAAATAGTAAGGGTATTCATGCAACGAGATAAGTTTACCAATTGTGTAAAAAGATAAGTTTACGCAAAAGTTTGCGTGAACGTCCTTTTTATTAATTTGGATAAATGCTGCGTAATGAATCAGCTGTTCGTTAAACGTCAAATATTAAACGTCTAATTCTAAAAGTCACAATGACGTTTGTATAAGTTTATCCAAATAAATTTGTATAAGTTTCCGCAACAAAATCCTTAGATAATTTTATCCAATTTGCGTAAACCATTTCCCATACAAAATTTGACAGTTCATTTACCAAACGATAAATTTATCCAAAAGATAAAATTATCTAGCGTTTTACGACGTTGCATTAATCCCCCTAGTGTTTCACACAAAACGATTAACTTTTCTGATTCAATTTATAAAAGTTTCATTCCAATTTATGCATCTGCCAAGCAACACCCTCTAACAATTTATTGCTTGTACCTATACGAATAACAAAACGTATTTTATTTTTTGTTTATTCTTTGGCTCTTGCGCTCAGGCAGTCTTATTAAATAACTCTTGATAACACTTGATTTTTACTTGCAATTAAAAAACTGAAGGGCAAGTTTTGAATTATATTTCAAGATTTAAATCAAACCTAACACAAACGATTATATAGAGAAAGCTAAAATAAAATAAAGCCCCGCAATTCTGTCGCGGAGGACGGAGCAGGGTCCGTACCTAATGCTGTGTGTCTGTATGCCTGTACCTCAGCCTACAGTCTAACCCAGATTTAAGGTACAATTCCTTATACAACCACATACAACCGTTATGAATCGGCTCTGACGTATTTGTTAAAAATATTTGTGTATTATTGTAGGTAGGTACTATTTGCATTTTATAATGAAACAAAATTTACTACGAACTGTTTTTAACTGTAAAACGCATAGAACTGTTTTTTACTTTCGACTTTTTCGTTAAAAGCTTAATTAATTTTAATCAAAATTTTTATACAGGAGGTCCTTTTTTAAAATTTAGTTTTAAGGTGTAAAACCTATTATATATTGTTATATACTTAAAAAAAGCATTTACCAATTTTTTTTTTATTGTTAAAGAAATGCCGAAAGACTATATATCGAGCTGGATGTTTTAAACAACTTTTTATTTTTTTATTTATATTACAGTTAATTTAAAGAATATCAAAAGTTAGTGTTTGAAGACACATATTTTATTTTGTTTATATTTACGACTTAGTCCCAGAGGTCTGATAGAAGTAAACGATAATCTTAAATTCTTTAAGACCAACTTCAAGTTGATGGCCAAAAGTACTTAACTATAATCTGAAATTTATCCACATAAAATGCTTCATATTTACTGTAGAAATAATTATCTAAATATCGTTTATACTCCTTACCTCTCCTCTCCCCTTTTTGCCTTCCCTCCACCTGCTACTTACTTAATGTTCCACGGTCATAAATGTATTATTTACAATATTTAGATTTTATGTTCATCATTTAAATTTGCATACATATCTTTTATATCTGTTCCTGTAGTACGTATACATACGAAATATATATAAGCCTGTGTTAGTTTCCCAAAGCCTCTAAATAATCATTGTATGTATTGTATTGTATATATGATTTAAATAATATGCAAAAATAATATCTATATATGATATACTATACATACATGTAAAATACAATCAATTTCCATTGCGATAAGACTATTTAATAAGAAGAAAACTGATAGATTGATATTGAAAAGAACTTATAAGTCTCAGTCTTCACAAATCCTTTGTCGCAGTCGGAACAATTTTAAAAACGAAAAACCCTCAAATATGCCAAGTGCACCCCGAGCGAATGTAGAATTAAATGGTTGGAGTCCGGAAGAAGTTCAACAGCAGCAATTGCCAATTGTAATGATTAATCAGCCACAAGCTGGGCAATTTGCTGCAGTTGGTCCAAAAGCAGCAAGATTGACTTGTCCATCATGCAGAGCCAACATTAAAACTCGGGTTGATCATAAAGCTACGTCAAATACACATTGTTGGGCTGTATGCCTTTGCTGTTGTCTGTGAGTTTAGTTTAGTTAATTTTTTTTTTTATTTTATGGTTTTCATCTTTCGGTTAAAATAATTTTATTCAAATATCAAAATAAGAAACACGATGACAGTTGATTAAGCTGGCAATTAAATTATAATTAAAAACTAAACAATCAATGGTCTACCCTAATCGTGAATTGTGTAATAAATTTTGTAGAAAAAAAAAAAATTTGATCGCGATTGTATTTTGTTTAAATTTTAAAAGAGTTGAAAAGTATATATGAAAAAACAAAAAGAACTATTAAAATTTAAAATTAAAGTTGAATACTTAAAACCAATCGAAATTTTAAGGAATTCTAACAAAAAATCTACAATAAACAATAATTTTAGTTTTGTTCGATTTTTTCTAAGGAACGAAAATTATTTTGAAACTACTACAATAAAATTCTAAAGTTCTGAACGACTTGCATGTATTTTTTTAATCGAACCAAATTATCATACAACAATCCCGTCGGAAAAATTGGTAAAATTAGTGTAAATTTAATTTAATTAAAGTCAGGGCTCTTTAAATCAGAATTCCTAAACTCTTAAATCCAAAAACTCCTCCTGATCACATTTCCATTTAAGGTTTGGAAATTTAAAACTTTTTGAAATACCTGCCAATACACCGTGGGGCGAGAAAAAAATCATAGTGTTTTATTTTTTTAATTTCGTAAAATTCGATATATAATTTTGTACCATATTACAATTCATCGTGGCATATTTCTGTAATATTACAAGACTAGCCTACCCGTGCCTACGCAAATTATTTTCAAATTAACGGTTCTAATAAATTGAGACCTAATGTCACATGCTAAAATATTACCAATTGGAAAGTGAAAGTGTTCATTTTTATTGGAATAATAATTATTTAACAAACAAATGCAGTTTTTGAACTTATGTGAATCCTAATTTTAAACTCTTCTTTTTTTCCAAAAATACGTCTCTATATACAAATCCTCCGCAACGTAAGGTCTAGTTATGGACTGTACCCATAAAATACATTCATGATCCTGTGCTACAGTCGGGGACCTGCAATTTTCTGCGGAATCCAAAGGCTTTTGGAGTCATTTTTTCGTAACATAAGATACTTTCACTTCAACGCAAATATCCCTGAAAAAAAAAATTGTTTTTAGGTGGAATAGACTGGGATTAAATCCCCAAAATGGGGGACTTAAGCATTAAGCGATGTACACATTAATATTTGTCATGAATTAATGACAAAATTTGAGTGACAATCAAATTTAGTCAAAATTTAAAAATCAGTCATTAAAAATTAACGATAATGTGTACCATGTCAAGAGATAATACTATACAAAAATGATATTCTCCTGTATAAACAGGGTGGCGCAAAATAAATCACCAGGTTTCAATCATAAAGTTTTCAGTTTTGCAAATCGCAGCAAATGTCAAAATCGAAACAATTATTCCACGTTTTTTTTGGAGTATATTTGGTCAGTTTATACCTCCTTCAGAGTCCTCACCAATTTTGCTCCGTTAAAACTTGAGCAGGCGAATCCAAAAAATTGACTTTTGCCCCCATTTGCAATCGGTGACATTTTTTGCACCCGGTGATTAATTTTGCACCACCTAGCTGTATTTAATTTTCGCCTCTGCCATAGCTTAACCTTCTTTCTCCAGCTCGAAGAAGATCACTCATGGAACTCCGTCGCTGAAAACGATCGACTTGGGCTGAAAACACACAGAATCAGTCATATGAACGCAGAAATTCATTGATTAAATAAATTCGTCCACTCTAAAACTGAGCACTGAGCACTCATACATTTTTTTTCGTCTCTTTGACAGAGCAGGACAATTCCAAATAGCAACAAGATTTCTCCTAAAGAAGTCAAAGAATTTTTTATTTCTTCTCTTCTAATTTGAAAAAAAATTTTAAAGCAACAGAAAAATTGAACGAATTTGAAAAATTCCATTCTAACTTCTTGACAGAAAAAGTGAGGAAATTTTATGAGGGATTGTATTAAAATTTATGATAGCTTTAAACCAAATTCTTTTCCATTTGGAATAACCACGAAATGTCAAATTGATACATTTTAGTTTCAAAAAATAACTGATTCTGAGAAATGCTAACCCAATAACACTTCGGATAAAAGCACCAGTCAGCGAATAATGTAGTAAAAGATAAATAATAATAAAGTTGAGCTTTTTAAGTCTCTTAATTTTTCGCAATTGCTTTTATCAACTTCCGAAAATTATTATCTGTAGCGATAAGATTATTCTCATATCGATATCAGAATCCACTTGACGCTTGAGTCATCGCATATACTGTTACGAAAATTAACCTCCATATTTCTCAATCATTTTAGTTTAGTTTTGATTGCTTTAAAGGTAGCACCTTACCAGTTGAAGTATTTCTATTCAAGTTCAAGTGTGTTTATAAATAAAATAATAATAATGCCATCCCAACCACCACCTGTATACGTTCAAACACCCGGTTACAGTCAACCTATTCCAGCTCAATATTATGGGGGGCAACAGGGTGGTTATAATCCGAATGCATCGCAACCTAGCTGTGTTGTAATAACGCAGCAGCCAATTGTCACGGCATCGTATGTAGCAGTGGGACAAACACCATCAAGATTAAATTGTCCATCTTGTCATGCTGATGTTTTAACAAATGTCAAATATGAACCCAATACACAAACCCACCTGATTGCATTGTGTCTATGTTGTTGCATGTAAGATTTTTTTTTCATTTTATTTTTACTTGTCAATAATTAGGACTTTTGCTATAAGATAACAATTTTTCAAAATTATGAGGTAACATTGATAACACAATGAACAGAAAAGATAAAAAAATATTTATGAATCTATTTAAAAAACAAAACACACACAAATATAACCTTAATTTCCAGCAACCTTCATATTTAATTGTTTATTGAAAGGTTCTATATAAAATAGGTACCTACATATGTACGTGTAATAATTTGTGTAGTAATTTGTTGATAAAATTATAGAAAATTTCAGGCTTAATGCCTGAAATACCTTAACACCAGGCAATAATAGCATTGCTTAATATCAACCATTTCCAGTAAGTATAGTAATACATCAATAAACGAAAAATTAAAGCTGATTATTATCTTTAAAGAAGTTAGTGCTAAATAATTTATTATTATCTTTAAAGAAGTTTCTGCTAAATAATCTTGTTGTTTGTATTTATATATCGCACACTAGTATTTGCTTTTAAAAATAGATAGATTGTCAGTTGGCAAAAAGTGATGATTTGAAAGTTTGTGAAAAAACGAGAGACGGTTATATTAGGCGCGTTCAGAAAAATGAGATCTCAGAGATTTCGCTCCATCAAAAAATGAGAAAGCGAATCTAAATTTTTTTTCTTGGAATTTTAACAGCAAAGTTGAGTTGCTGAGGAATACTGCTCGTGTTACTGAGAATGCTGGGATCTCATTTTTTTGAACATCCCTATTGCTATTAATTTGATAAAGAGCTCTATTTGAAAAGTCCACCATACGTCAAAAATCAAAAGTTTTACAGCTCTTGTTAGAGGGAAAGCAAAGAATTTTTCAAAGGCGCGACTAGTGAGCATTATGATATGTCGTTTTATATGTAATTATATATATATTTCATTTTATTACATTGTCTTCTCTTCAGTTAGAACTGTCAAATTAGAAAGAGAAAAAGATAGAACTTAAGAAAATATAATGAAAATTTTTTGTAATTGCCAAATTATCTGAAAGGCAATTAAAATTTATTTATTTCTCTAAATTTATTTAATTTATTTACTTTTTTTTTATATTTCAGTTGCTGGCCTTGTGTTTGTTTGCCATACTGCATGGATTCCTGTCAAAATGCCAATCACTACTGTCCAAATTGCAATGCTTTTATTGGAACATATCAAAGTTAAATAAATTTAGCCAACCTATCCCCATTGTAAAACGATAAAAGTCAAATATGTTTTATAAAAATAAAAATTGTTAATTTCCTTATAAATTTTATTTTAATATTAAAGTGTATCTTTTTATATATGTAAATGATTGAATATCTATAATTAATAATTATTTAACACTTTTTGCACAAGTATATCATCATATTAAACAGAATTTTACCTAATTTTTTATGAAAAACAAGGTATGTAAAATATGTTAAATGTTAATGACTACATATTTTATAAAAATAAAAAAAAAACTTCTGAATGTTGTTTATTTTAATATCGAAGGAGATCTACATATGTATGTAAATAAAATAGATAAGATTTTAATTAAAGCTTTTGCTTTGTATGAATTTATGCCCTTAAATGCTGTAACGTTTAAAAAAGGCGACACAAGTTTAAATGCTGATAAACAAAATATTAATAAAGATGTTTTAGTTTTAAAATAAAGTGCGCAGCAAAATACGTTTTTTCCTAAGCTTATTACAGTCTTAAATTTATTATGAATGATCCATCTTTGGAAATTTTAATTTTAAGCTTTCAGGCCCTTTATTATTAATTCTTGTCGAAAAAAAAATTAATTTTGACCCAAGATTTCATTCAAAATGATTTTTTTTAAATTTCAATAATTAAAAAAATAAAAGTCTTTTTATGTGGAAGGTTGGGCAAAAATTAAATTTGCCGTCTTAAAATTTTCAATTATCGTTTTAAATAAAAGCTATAACATGGCAAATAAAAAAATGCTTTTTTAAATATTAAACTTAAGAGTTCATTCCGGTCGCTCCGAATTTCAGTAAAATAGAAAATATGTATTAAGATAAGATATATTTTATTTTGCAAAACAATTTCAAAGGTAATGTTTAGTACATTTTACAATTCGATTCGATTGTACTACATTTTCATATATCGTCTGATCGCCATTATTTCAGTTCGTGTATATGTAAATGTAGCTTTTGTGAACTTCTTTCAAGCTTGTCAGCATTCACATTCTCGTGATAGCAAAATTATAAATATAGAAAATATTATTGTATAAAATTATGTATCGCATGCAAAAAATATTTGAGAATGATATGGTAACTGACATTTGATAACATTTGTGGATTTCAGGATTTTTTGACGTTTTCTCCATAAAGAAAAGGAAAAGAAAAGAAAAGAAAATAAAATAAAAGAAAAGAAAAGAAAAGAAAAGAAAAGAAAAGAAAGGAAAAGAATAGAAAAGAAAAGAAAAGAAAAGAAAAGAAAAGAAAAGAAAAGAAAGGAAAAGAAAAGAAAAGAAAAGAAAAGAAAAGAAAAGAAAAGAAAAGAAAAGAAAGTAAAAGAAAAGAAAAGAAAAGAAAAGAAAAGAAAAGAAAAGAAAAGAAAAGAAAAGAAAAGAAAAGAAAAGAGAAGAAAAGAAAAGAAAAGAAAAGAAAAGAAAAGAAAAGAAAAGAAAAGAAAAGAAAAGAAAAGAAAAGAAAAGAAAAGAAAAGAAAAGAAAAGAAAAGAAAAGAGAAGAAAAGAAATCACAAGACTGTGTGTTTCATGAGTATACAAATCTTGTACCTAACTGTTTTACATTCTGTCACTTTGTGCCCCATGAAGTTTTCCAGAATAGGAAAGTACAAAATTATTTGTACCTACAATTTTGCTTGTCAAAGAGTAAGCTGATTTGTGTGTTTTTTTAAGATTTTATAAGATTTAATAAATGTTTTGAGTCCGAAATTTCACAGATCTGATAAGAAATAGACAACCCAATAAAGCACGTTTCTGCTTGTACCTTCTTATTTAGATTCTATATTGTTCTGACAGTTTTTACAGTATTCCACTGTTCTGTTTTTCTGTTCTATGTTCTGATCTAGTTTTTTCTTTATTAAACACAGCTAATGTGTTTTTTGTTTTTGTTAGGTAAACAAAAATTCATCTGTGGATTTTGACAAGCAACATCCCATGAGTGTGTGTTTAAAGGTAATTCTACTTCCTTCAAGCCACGTTCGACGTATTAAGGTATCCGCTCGTATTAACATTTCAAAATATTATGTCAATAAAAAATACTTTTGTCTTAAAATTATTAGTGAAGAAAAGATATGTTTATATCTGAAGTGAAATTTAATAGTAAAAAAACACTGAAAATGTGTGTCTAAAAATAAAATTATTTTTAATTGAAAAAAAAAACTATTATTAATATTTTTTTATGAATTTTTTTAAATTTAAATAATTCTACGTCACTTGAGGTAACAGCGAAAGTTCAAGTTCAAATTGTGCAATTTATTTACATTAATTTATTTACTTTTTATCTCATGTGTGTGTGGTTTTGTTTATTTCTAACTGTTAAGTCAACAAGTTTATGCCCAACAATGTTCCTTCAACAGCTAATACTCAAAGAAAAAGCTCTGCAACATTCAATTTCCAAAAAAAAAACATTGAAACATCTGACGAGCTTAAGAATAAACATAATGCTTTGTGTTGAGCTTTTTAGCTTGCAAATTAAATAAACCATCATCAATGATTCTATCGCTCAATCTTTTCAGTGTTAATGTCACACAAGTGTTTTAGATATCACCCTGCCAACATTCCTTATTTTCCGGTCCACGGGTGTTTAAATCTTTAGTAGTTGTAAGTTAAAAAAATTTTAATACATTTTTAAAGTTATTTTTAAAACAGTTTTGAAATTTAAATACATGTCTAATTTATTACTCTGTGAAAATTAAATCTATGTTATCATATTGAAATTTATTTTTTTTTCATAAATTATTCAACGCCACTATTGGTGTCTTTGAACCTCAAATAATTAATCGATTGTTTTCAAATCTTATTCAAAATAATTTCAATTATGTGTATTAATTAAAAAAAAGTACCAAAAATACGCACAAAAAATACATTAAATGGGTTAAGAACTTTTTTTTTAAGTTTTTGAAAATAAAAGTTAAACAAATAGTTACAAATATTTTGAAACGCAATAGCTAATTTTCTGCAAATACAAATCAAAATTTGTTGTTTCGAGATAAACGTGAGTGAAATTTTTTAGCAGATAGTACCTATCTACTTCCAACAAATAAGAAGACACTTGTTTATGTGAAATTGAGAAAAGACAAAAGTAAAGAGCGTCCTCGGTTACCTTCAATGTTATACTTAGTTCAAAACCATTATTTTTTTGTGTGTAAACATGTATGCCGGAGGTAGGTTAAATTTAAAACATTTGCCTTTCATTTAGCACGTTACGCGTAGCACGTTACGCGTAGCAAGTTAAGTGTAGCACGTTACGTGTAATACGTTAAGTGTTACACATAAATGGTACGATGTGTAAACCGAAATCTTGCAATTCGGGCGTTATAACCGTGAGTCCCGGCACTCACACATTTTTTTATTTGGCCATCAGTGTTTCTCCAAATAAAAGATAAAAACATATATATATATGTAGCTATCCTTACCTACAGACATATGTACCTATAGGTATATTGCAATACAAATAATAAGATTTTCTGATGTGAGCGTGTTTTTTTGTATCGTAATTTAACGATACAAGAAACACTCATCAAAAAACCTCACTTGAGTAAAAGAAATGCAATTTAAGATTGTTTGAAAGTGTTAAGATAATGACTCAAGTTAAAAAAAAACTCGTATATATACGTCAGAACATTTTTGGAATTTCAAAGTTTCTTTTATCCGTGTTAAAATAATATTTTATTTTATTTGAATATTTACATACCTATAAAATTGATAGAGTGTTTTTTTAAAATAATTTTATAAAATTAATTAAACAAAATTTAAATCATTTAAACCCTTTTCTAAATCATTTTTGAAATCGGATTCTGCTCTAAAATTTATTTTTTAAACGAGAATCGACACTTTCCTAATTTAAACTTCATAAAGAATACTTTAACGCTAAAGCACTTGTGTAACTTTAAATGTAATAAAAACGCTTCTTTATCTCCTAAAAGTATACTTTGTCTACTTTTACTGTATCGTTCCATACCCAGACCAGTTTTTAAGTGCGAATTCATTCAAGTTCCGAAGTTTAATACTAATTTACTTACGAACCACGTTAACTCATCAAATTTAATCAGCTATAATTCTAGATTAACTAAATATAGATATTTCTTACAGATGTACATATGTATGTCAAAAGATTATTGAAATAGAAACAGCGCTACAATGGAACTTTTAATAGTGCCGCATAGTGTCGCCTTCTTTGCTTCGTTATAAAAGTTTGAACAGTATCGTCATTAAAAGAGTGACTTGGAAAAAAAAAACTCTGAGTACCCTGGCCCTGCGTGACGGGTCCGTATGAACAATGCATTAACAGTGATATACATATTGAAATTTATTAAGTCACTTATATGCAAAAACAGAAAAGCTTAGTTTAAAACGTTTGTCTATCTAAAGGATCTCTCTAAGGGAGCTGTCCGTAATAAGAGATTTTAATGCATCTCGTTAATTGCTTGGATTGATACTGTTGGGTTTTGCAAACCCTACTAATAAATAATTAAATAATATATGTGTGTATGTTAAAAAAATGACATCAAAGAAAATTTCAATTTTTTAATAACTACTTTGTCTTTTTTCAAAATTTCTCTGTAACGATATCCGTTATTGAACCATTAAGCATAAATTTGCAACTACAAAAGCAAGTTCATACGTCCTAGATGTAAATTTTTTTTTTTTTTTTCAAAGTATCTATTATATTTATATATTATATGCATATATTTTTCAAACGAAACAATAAAATTTATAAATCACCCAAAAAATTTGCGTAGATAAATTTGAAATATGTAGGTATGTATAAGTTTTTTTTTATTGCTTTTGGCATTGATCGTTTTTTCGTAGGCAGATATACATACCAATGTATAAATTTGATATTTCGATATTTTTTGAAGAAACTACGCCATCCATTCCTCTTTAAATGCTGTTTAAAATAGATTAACCCATTAAACCTTATTAAGTTATAATTGATTAAAAGTTCATTGAAAAAAACTCCCTCTTTTTTGTGTAGATTAGGTCATTTTTCTTATGATATAGAATTCTTTCGTTAATCCCGAGAACATAGAAATTACATACATACATACATATATTTATGTGTGATGACCTAAGCAAAACCTAAAATTCACAGATGAAATTCATATAAAATTATGGCTTTTTAATTATCAATGTCATATTCCAATAAAGGCTGCAAACCATCGTCAAAAGAAATACAACAACTTAAAGATGTACATTTGTATTTGGGTAGGGTATGCCACCCAATCATTGGCATTTAAAATAAACTCGACACTGTTCGACTGTACCAATATCTTATGCGACATTTTTATGCGTCATTTTTATAAATCTTGACATGTTTTCTTCATCTGCTGAAAACTTACAATGACATTCACTTAATTTGCAAAACTTTTCAAATATATAAATTATAAAAAATTAAATTTAATACATCTACATATATTTTATTATACGTCAGTGGATGTATTATTTTTAAGTAATTGGCCATGGCATTATAGTTTGCCACTTATTGACATCGGTCAATCCAATGACTGGTGCATTAATTTAAATTGCATTTTTGAGCTAAATTGAAATTAAAATTATCTAATTCAAATAGATAAGAATAAACATTGAAATTATAATAAAAAAAAATAGGTAAAAAATAAATAATCATATGTAGAAATAAGATTTAATTCTTAGGCCGTGATTAGACTTAGAAATTGTAAAATTGGCTTAATTTGATTCAAACCAATTTTTAGATTGACATGAAAGCCAAAGATTAACATAGTTGGAATCAACTCAATGATTAGCACTTTTGCCAAATACTGCCATTATGCCAATTAGCAGCAAGTCATAGTTTTTCAATCGTAATAGTTAACCCATCTTATCAGTATTTTAATTCTTTTGAAATATTAGTCAATTTTTGTATTGTTTATTTGTTTGTAAAAATCACAATCAACAATTTTACAGTTATTGATAATCTAAATTCACTGAAAATTATTGCGGGGATGTACCAACACTCGAGATGTTTGCCCTATACTCCATGCTTTTCATTTTAAAAAATGTATACACCTAAAATGATAATGGTCAACGATTCCAAACAACCAACACTTAAAAAGCCATGTGTTGCTTTCAACAATTTGATTTATTTTTTTTTTATTTTCTTTGTTGGTCGTTAATTTTTTGTCTACATACAATATTATTTAGGAATGCGAATTTTTATTAAAGCTTGAAAGCAAGAACAAAACCCTTACCTAAAAAAATAAACAAAATTATGTGCCGAATTTTTGGCGCCACTTCCATAATGAGTTTTTTTTTTGGGGTATAGTCTTAGTCTATATTTTATGTGCTTCGGGCAGGAGATATCTATGTTTATGTTGAAATATTTTGTGGAAGGAGTGTTTGATATAAAAATTTGCGAAGGATGACATCATTTGTGCAAAAGATTTTCCATATATTTTTCATGAATTTTTGTTTTCATTGAAATCGAAAGTGGCTATACACATTAAAGCTATCTGTTGGCAAAATTACACATGGATGCTCAACAATATTATGTATATTTGCTTATAAGTAAGCAAATGAGAGTTGCTGATATAAAATTTTGATAGCCTTTAAAATATATTTATTCAGAACAGCATGAAGGTGTTTTAATTTATAGGAAAGTTGTAACTAGCGGTGTCAACAAAAATGTTAAGAAAAAAACAACAAATCACAACCTGAAGTTAGAACAAAAACACACGGGCTTTGGATTATAAATTGCACGAGTTTGGTCTTAAATATCATATCTCATGAACAGTGTGTTTTTTGAGCGGATATTCTGGGAGTCTATAACTATACAAAACATAAACCAAATTTTAACTTTATTTTCTTAAAACTTAAGAAAATGTCTTAGTAAGGAATTTCAATATTTTTCTTTGTACCTACTTTTCCTGAAGACAAACCGTGTGCCGTTACGCTTACTATATCTGTTCTAACAAATCGATTCTCAGATCACCAAAAAACTATCATTTCTGTCAAGTCTGCATACCTAGTAGCTTCAACACGCTCGTTTTTTTTTTCTATCAACAACCCCTACATATATACAATATGTTTAGATAACAACTTTAAGATTTGAAAAAAAAAAAAAATGAAATATATTTTTCAAACGAAAAACAACATAATTTATAGACCATCTAAAAATTTTCGTAGAAAATTTAAATACATATATATTTTTATTTTAATATTTTTGTTTAGATTGTTTTTTTATTTTATTGCTTGTGGTTTTATTTTTTCTTTCACAGGCAGGTATAATAGTTTCAAAAAATACATAATAATTTATAGAAACTTTTTTCTCACGATGTTTTTGTTTCCCAAAAAAGAGCTACATACGTCATTCTACGTTAGAAACTGTTTAAAATCGATTGACAAATTTTCAGAATTTTTTGTTTAAGTAGTTAAAAACTAAAAGTAAAACTTATCCATCTGTTTATCTATTAGAACAAAAAGAAATCAAATAAAACTATGTATACCTATGTAATGGAATATACAAACATATATTTTTGGCGCCATACCACTCCCATCCTCGTTTTATTTTTTGGGAGAAGGGGTTTGGCTTCGTATTTTATATGCTGGGAGCAGAAAACTTTTGCTTTAATTTTGCCTAGTAGATATGTTAAATTTGTTTGTGGAAGATGATGTGAAGAAAGGTTAAAGCTATTTTGTGTTTTGATATAAAAATGTGCGGCTCCCTTAAAGGATGACCTCATTCGGTCAATGTTTAATTCCATGATTTTTATGAATACTTTTGTTTTCTTTGAAATCGAAACTTACTGAATATAGTGATGTAGGTTGATTACATCAAAAAATATTCAATAAAAAAATGTATATAAATGATATGTTGTTTATATAAATTGAGTGAAGACATACAAATATTCAATTTCAAAACACCAAAGAAGCTTT
Organism: Epistrophe eligans; assembly: GCA_951394125.1. Classification (NCBI taxonomy): domain Eukaryota; kingdom Metazoa; phylum Arthropoda; class Insecta; order Diptera; family Syrphidae; genus Epistrophe; species Epistrophe eligans. The sequence goes on along the minus strand of OX596030.1, from coordinate 93,499,092 downwards.
AAGTTAGAGGAAAGTGGTAATTAAGTTAATTAGTTCATGAACATAACACAAACAGAGGACATCCTTAGGAGCGCGCAATAAACAACCAAAAATAATAAATTACCGAAAATCCTCATACTATATAAGACGTCTTATAGAGAATAGGGGACAAAATGCGATCCAAAAAAAAGGTTAAAAAAAATATAAATTGATGTTTGCCGATGCTGAAGGTTATAAAATATTAACAAATCGAATATGACGTTATAAATTCGTACGAAAATTCTATTTTGTTCGAAACACAACAAAAACACAACACAAATCGAATATTAATTTTCGAATGTGTATTTCTAAGTAATCGTTAAACCTAAAACACATCTTCAATTCAGCAGTTTAACACGCCTATTAATACAAAAAAATTGTATTTATCTTCTTATTCACAAATCAACTAAAACGGTGATAAACATTTAATTCACGAACTAAAATATATATTTACTAACAATTAACTGCTAATTTATGTTAAGAAGCAAAATTTAAACCAAAATCACGTTAAGAAACAATTCTTAAAGAAAATCTACTACATTCAATAATAACTCTGTTGTCGCCAAAGAGTATTATTTAATCTGCACACGTACCCACACTTTCTTATGTATACCTCCACATACTTTCTTAATCGAGCTTTTAAATTGACATTATGTGTGTTATGTGCCTTTGTTTTATTATTATCTATAGTCTTTGGCAAACATATCTTAGGTATCGTTAATCCTCCTGCATGGGTGAATTATGTATATAATTAACAAGAATTAACATATGTAGTTTGTTTTACACTTACTTTTTATTCTAGTTGAAAATAATTCATGTTTGATTTGAGTTAATTTATAAAGTTGTAAATGTTTAGTAATAATTGAAGTAGTTTATTGCACAAAAGTTCAAAACAGCTTAAGCCTTCTCGATTTTAACAGTAGTGCTAACATAACAATGCCTAAAAATAAGTAGATTAAAAAAGCTTGTTAAGATTTTTTATGTAGGGAATTTCAATTGTAAGGATCAAATATAGAACCGGACTAAAAACACTACCTTGCGGAATGCCAGTATTTATTTTAAGGCTGAATATTACTGTCTGGTTAAGTTTTGATATGAAACGTTTCAAACAGTATTGTTTTTAGATGTCGATTGATTATATCTCCATCTTTTTTCATCAAATTCTGTTCGCCAAATGTAGCTACTAACAAATGAATCAGACTTTTTCCTTTTTTTACTCTAACAATTTTTAATATGAAGGTAGGTGTGATGATTTTTTTGAGAGAAATCCTCTCTCTGACTACTCAGAACTCAAAGTAGACTTTTTTGACCCTATCATCCTGACATAAAACATATCCGACCTGCAGTTTTGTGAATGCTCGGTTTTTATGCTGCAATGAGATAAGTTATAGGTATTTTAACTCTCGCTTTTAGCTCTACTCTACAGTATGTTTTCTATTCACTTCACCATTTAAGCTTCCATCGTTGTATTTTATCAGAGTATCAGTTCAAAACGGCCCTGAAATTTTAATACAAAAATTATTTCTGTTTTTTAAGTTTTTTATTTGTTTAATTATAAAATTCCAAGTTTGCTTAATAGTTCCAGCAAATCAGTTTTTTTGTTTTCAATAATGTATCAACTTTTATTTACCTAGAAAAAATTTATTATCATTATTTATAATCTTGGTATTCATAGAAATTCTAATGGCTTGACCACTAATTGATGGTCATTGTCGCGTTATGATTGTTTTTTCTATACAAAAAAAAAATAAACATACGATCGATAAATAATACTCATACAACTTAAGTTCTGAGACAACACTAGATAGTATATATGGCGGGATTTAGCTGTGCATGTTAAGGAATAATTAAATACCTGCTCGTATGGTCATAGAATTATCCTGATGTGCGCCCACCGTCACCGCCACCAACGTGCGGGTGTATGTTGACAACCCCATCATGAACTTGGCACATAATGGAGAGATTATAATAGATAGTGTTCCACTAACACGGTTTTTGTATTGAATGATGTCACTGTATTTCCTGTAGGTATATTAGGGATTTGATCGAAATAATAAGGCTCGGTCAACAATGTATCATGTATGTAGGTACCTACAACACTTATATATGTCACTCCTTACTCAGAATGATTAAAAACAAAAGCTTTTTACTTTTGAAGTTTAAGAGAAACATAATAATAATTGTTATAAACTTAGAAATTCACCTTGTGTCTTATTATCTTGCTTTTAATAGCAGATTTTTTAAGGATGCAATAAAACTGGATTTGAAAGGGAGCGGCAGCGATGGATACTTTAATCAATTAGATAATTTAGAAACCTTTTTTTTTAATGATTTATTCGGTTTGTCATTTTTCTTTATATTTTATCATACAAAATTTCATAAATATTTGTTCATACTTATACGAAAAAGTACAATAATAATCATTTAATTGAATTAAATGAAAATCAAGTCAAGAAAATGCAACTAAATAACATTTTTGAAATAAGGAAAAAAATTCAATTTTCAGCTTCGTTCTTTAAGAACAGTATTTCATTGAAAGAAATATCGTTTGCAAATAGATGATGGTATGAAAATAAATTCAAGGGAATTATACCAGAGAACAAAATTGGTATTATAAAATTGAAAAATGCATTGAAAATAAAATCAAAATGAATTTATTTTTATTTTAATCCAACTGCATTCCATGACATGTCAATTCAACAAATAAACTTAATGTATATTCATTGTTAAAATTACTAAAGCACTTATTTATAAATTTTAAATTAATTTGTTAAAAAAAAATACAAACTAGCTTAAACAAAAGAATTTGCAAAATTCTATCTCATTTTGACTCTAATCAAAACACAGTATTAGTCTATGCCTCATAGTTACTTTACCGATTTTAATTTAAAAAAAAATTAACTATAACTTGAATTCCAACTAAAAGTTAAAACATCTTATGTCTGTGAGTAAACAGCACATGTGTAAAATCCACTCATGTAATCCAACCGGTTCTGTAAGCATTTAAAAGGATTTATTTAAACTGTCCAGTAAATTATTACATCAATACTAGTTAATTATACTTATTTTCTAACATTCATTCTTCTTGAATCTTGAAAACTATTCATCGTTTCAAATGAGTCGCATTTTACTATCGCTAACTATCCATATTGATGCCATAAGTAAATTGATTTGCCCACCACCAAACAGTAAAAGTGTTTATTATAAAAGTGGAATTGAGTTTATTTTATTTTAATTTCACCTTCAATATATTTTTCATTTAAGAGAAAACAAAAATAGAATCTCATTAATATTAATTTTCTTATAATATGAGAAGGTATCGATATAAAAATTCCAATAGTAGAACAATATAATTAATATAAAACTTGTCAGTTTGTAAATTAAGCATTACTAAGAAATGGCAACTTATATACTATCTATAATCAGCATTATTTTTAAGATGAAAAATGTAAACAAACAATCATTACAATGAGAAATAACAAGAAATTGTTTGACAGTAAACAAGAGAAAAGTTGAAAAAATAAAGAAACGAATTATAGATCAAATTAAATTCTATTTTTTTTTTATTTTTCTTAAACCAAACATTAATTGTCTTTTAACCCTGAAATGTTTAAAGCAATATTTTGAAAAATATATCGAGTCAAAAAAAGAATCTGGTTCACTGTTGATCAGCTAAGAATAAAAAGCGTTCTCATGTAAGCTTAACGTTGCCATAGGTTTAATTTAACAAGAGATCATGGAAATTACACAGGTAGACATTGTTAGAATAACAATGTGCCATATTAATTCATACTCCACACACAAGACTTACAAAGATAAAAGGTTAATTTAACATGGAGTAAATTAGATAATATGAAATAATGCAGACAATAAGTGCTGTCAGTTAAATATTAAATCCAGTTTATTGATGGTCATTTCATGTACAGGATTTTTTATCTGATGTAATATAAAGCCTAAAAGTTGTCGTGTTGATTTTTCAAGCAACTTTGTGTTGATTAAATATGACGTTAAAGATTTGTATTTTGCCAAATATTTAAAGTGATTAATTTCTGTTTAATTTTACATGATTTTTTTTCTATTTATTTAAATTAACAATTTATACATTTTAACAATAATTCTTTTTTGTATTTTTCCAGTTGCTGATTTAAAATAATTTACTTAAAAAATGTCAAGTAAGTGTAAATAAATTATACAAAATTACATAATAAATAATAATTTTTATTTTATTAAAGCAATTCCGGTCGGTTCCGAAGCAAGCAACGTAGTTTGCCCAACTTGCAGACAACAAGTTTTGACAAAAGTTGAACCTAAAGCAACTACCAAGACTCATTTGATTGCATTGATCCTTTGTCTTATTGGGTAAAATATTCTAAAAGCCGAAATTATTCTTCTTTTTATTTTATAAAATCCTATTATAATATATTCTTGTATTTATAGATGTTGCCCATGTGCATGCTGCTTATATTGCACTAAGTGTGCCCGGAATGTTGAGCATTATTGCCCATCCTGTAATGCATTTATTGGTGTTTACGAGCGATAAAATTAGAAACCAAAAAAACAATAACTTCATTTAAACAAAATAAAAAACAAAAACAAAAACCAAGTAAAAATAGTGTTAATGTAACTGTGTCTAGCTTTATAAAAAAAAAAAAAAAAAAAAAAAAACAATACTCTCTTAAAGTTCGAATAATAATTTTATAAAAAAAAAGAAAACAAAACATTGTAAAACATAATCGAGCTCGATTTTTTCTTTTTAATCGGCTATCTTTATGGTGAATAAAGATTTCTTAAGTGCGATGTCACAGCAACATTTTTACACTCATGACATTTCAATTAAGTATCACATTGAAATTCATATTCTTTTTAAATATACAACTTTAAATGCACATTTTTTGATAGTTATTTAAAAAAAATTCAAATTATTCAAATAAATTATTTTTGTTAATTTTTCTTTTTTAATATCATGTCAATAAAATGTTTTATTTAACTTGAATTGTTTTCACTGGGTAAATAGACATAAAATATTCGACGAAGTTACCAACTATAAAGTTAATAAGTGATAATGTTAAATATCAAAATGATTTTAATCATTAACTACGTTTGTTTGGATATTTGTCCTTAAACCGTCTTTAAACGATTGGACAGATTTTAATCAAATTTGACACAAAAAAGTAGATTTTGTAGTGATATAAGTGTTATGATAATTTTTATATCGCAAGAGGGTTGCGAGAATGTCATGCCGAAGATCATGTCATCGAATCCCTTTTTTTTAAGGGCACCAAAGCGTAATTTTAAATGGCAGTGATTTCATGTCAAATCTTTACATTTTCACATATGTACAGTACAAAATTGGAGATTTCGTTGAAATTGAAATTGAATTGAAAAAATAACAGATCCATTTTAAAATTCGACCATACAGGCCCAGGGGTTTGTTGTACACAAAAAGAGACTGTATGATTTTTCATTTGACATTTGAATTTAAAGAAAATGAAAACACATATGTTTATCGAAGTTTTTATTAAACGAAATCTTAAATTTTGTCATGTGAAATCTTGAAAGTTTCTTGGTGAAATCTTAAATTTCGCTTTTGAAGCTTGAGAAAAATCTCTAATTTGCGGCGGCGATGCAAGAGACAAGTTTAATAACTAAAAAGTAGAAGAAAATTAGAAAACTGTGGTATACCTAGGCGAATCACATTAAACTTTTAGTTGAGACAGGTTTATGCAAGACAATGTATTCATATTGACAGTAAACGGCATATATTTTTCGTACTGACAATTTTCGTTGAACGTAGTAGGTATATATGTAGTTAATAAAATAATCGGCCCTAGCGAGGTATCCGTCGGAGCGGAAAATTCTCCGATTTTATACGAATCGGAGAATATTTGCTTCGAGGTATACTTTCGGACAGCTGTTCGGAACATTTTTCCGACATTATGCAACGCACACCGGCGTTTTGCGTTACAGTGCGATCAATTGCTTATTTGAGTGATTTTTTGACAGCTCATAAATTTATTTTTCCGATATCCTCCGACACAAATAGTTCGCGGAACTTTTTAAAGATTTGTGTAAAGTGTTAAAAATGTAAGAAATTAAAAAAAAAATCATGTTAATAAAGTAATTTTGGAACTATTTCTTGAATTTGTTTATTTTTAGGCCTCGGGAGCAAACGAAAAAACAACAACCAGGCAAATCGAGCTTTTGGTTAATTTAATGCAAGAGAAACCCGACGACGCGTCGTCGCATTGTTTAGTATTCTATTCCGATGAAGGATACCTCGAATGTAATTTGAACCTCCGACAGAGTGTGCGTTGCAAAAAAATTTCCGCTCCGACGTATACCTCGCTAGGGCCGAATATAATCAATAGAAGTACAAATATAAATAATTTCATTACATACATACATTCATAGATACATAGACAGACTCCGCAGAGTAAAAGTACATAGGTTCATACATATATAGATATATATTTTCTTCTACATGTATGTACATGCGGAATAGAATGAGACCATATAATTCCGAGCCATGTTTTTTTTTGAAAAAGTTTCATTGCCAGCTCATCAAATTAAAAGCTGAGTTCTATTTTCCCGCCAGATCTAATCCAGATCAGATTATGAAAATTAAACAACCCAGGATCACAGTAGCCGCGTTTTAAAAAACAAACACAAACATACATATATATGCCAGTAAGACCTAGGGTCTTATAAATTATGTTTTATTATCTACGGGTCCGGTTTGGGTTAATCTTTTACCATCTAATACAAAAACAACATTGGATCTAGATTTCTATCGGGGTTTAATTTATGGATCCACAGAAATTAATTTTTACTCAGGCGGTTAGATGGCTTTTTCTGTTTTGCCAATGGTAAGATAGTTATGAATGTAGTGTAAAGAAAAAAGACAGTATCTACATGAAAATAAGCAAACATAATGAAAAAAGAGATGAGCATACAACACTGTTTAAATTTTAATGATCGATTTAATGGTTCAAGGAAGAACTTTTGGTAAAATATGCTCGTGAGATGAGGGACGATATGTTCAAAAATTTAAAAACCAATAGCAGAATGTATGACCTCAATTGGACAAAAATATATGGCTATCGTACCTATTTAATGAAATTTCATATTTTTTTCGTCTGTTCCAAATTTTTTGTTGTTGTTCATAGTTATTTTATCTATGTTTTGTTATTCTGTTAATTGGTTAAACTCATAACTGCATACTTCAAGCTATTATCGTTTATTAAATTTAAATTTATTCTTTAATTTTTTTTTTCAACCGCAAGCCAAAAAAAAGGAAATAGATTAATTGTTCTAAATTATATGTATTTATAAGTAATGGTTAGTTTTTTTTAAACATTTTAATAACTACCTATCAACAAATTATATGCAGAAAAATGTGGTTCGAGTTTTAATCGTGTTTGTTTTTATTGTTTTTTCATTAAGCTGATAAAATTCTTCACGAATATGTTCACTCTGTTTACGTATGCATTGTGTTATCTTTTTCGCTACCGCAAGAATTTCAACAAATGCATATCAAAGAAAGTAATATTTGAATAATGAAAGAAACAGCAAAAAGAAACAGCTGATATTGATGATACAATGGACATAGTAATAGGTCTGTTTCTCTACTCGTCCGCGGGATCCCGTGGTATCCCAAATCTACCAAAAATGGGTTTCATTACTTTTTTCTGCCACGAAAAATCGTGCCAGTAAAGAATCACATTTTTGGTAGATTTGAAATACCAAAACCAAATGCCGGAGCCCAATTTTTTTCCCAAACAGTAAAGAAACAGACTTAATATTTTATCAATATGAATTGAACGAAGCTTTCATAAAGAATAAAATCACCGCTGTTATAGTGTTGTGTCGTAAATTTATCACACTGGCAGCTATGAGCCGTTGAAATTAGTTTTAGTATCAAATCACATCAGTTTCATTGAAGCTTTCATGGAATAAGGACTCTTAGTTGTCTGTCTAAAACTCACAGTTACCAGCAGTTCTTAATCACAATAATAGAAACCTTTCAAAAATAATGGAAAAGGGAAACATGTATCCAGATGTTCCGGTATATCACAAAATGCCTGATGGACCTCCGAACTACAATCAGTCCCATCCTACAGCACCGCCTGCAGTTGAGGTTGGAATGATGCCAATGCCATCATCAGATCAAGTGACAATGGCTATGCAACCTCAACAAATACAACAACAACCACAAAATATGATGATCCAATGTCCACCAATTCCACCACTTGGACCACGTCCTTGTCTCGTTACGTGTCCATCCTGTCACCACCAATTAATTTCCAATACATGCGTGGAATCGGCCTCGAAAACTCATTTGTTTGCCGCTCTCTTATGTCTTGTGGGGTAAGTTTTCAAAAGAGACATTTCAAAGCCTTTTATAAGCTTATTTGGTTGAATAATAATTTCCTCCTGTTGCTATGTCCTTATTCAACAGGTTGTGTTGCTGCGCATGTGTTCCTTATTGTATGGACAGCTGTAAGAACGTCAACCATTATTGCAGTCATTGCAATGCATACCTAGGAGTTTACAATAAGTAAATTACTATATTGTATGACCAGGAAGGATGGGAGTGAGGGATGTGGTATTTTTAAAAAGCAAACCATATCCTTGGGTGAAATGTAAAGTGGAAGTGCAGTGATACATTTTAAATTGATTGGCGAACAAAACATATTTGTATATCCTAAATACATATATTTTCCATATTACATATACATATACATTTACATATATCTTACACATATGTAACTACATTTTATTTAAGGACTCTTTTTTGATAGTCGGATTTTTGCAACTGACGTGTATTTGTGCTCAAATCAGAAATTAAATAAACATATTGAAAATAAAAATATTTACACAATGTATACAATAACGATTAATTAAATAAACAATATTATTATTTTAATGCTTTTTTTGTTTTTAGTTTTAAAACAACTGTTCGATTCTTTCCGCAGTTTTGCAATATGTGTTGAAACTGGCAATTTAAAAGTTTGAAGTTATTTGCTAAAACTGTTTTTGAAACTTTATATGATAATTTTTTTTTTTTATGAATTGAATATATATAAATATATATATATAAATAAATGTTATATTTATGTACAAACATATGTAGGTACATAGGTAAACAGAAGTTTTTAATGAATACGCATTGATAATTCTAAAATGTTTGATAAGAATTATTTAATTTGGAAACACAAAAACAAGCTTAATTGAAATATTTAAGTTTAATTCCAAATATTATTAAAGTATACATAAATATTTACCTTGATCAACACAAAAAGTTATCAATAACTTTAACTTGCTGATAACCTTTTCCGGCAGACTTATGAACCTCATACGTAGACATGATGTCTTCTGTATACATTTCAAATGAATTAAAAATTCTTAAGAAACAACGCAATCAAATTTTAAAGATTATTACATTCCTTCTATCTTAATAATAATATAACAAAAATTTCTCAACTTACTGCTTTATAAAAATTAAACATACAATACATTATTTCTATGTAAAAATAGAGAAATAATAAATTATTATGTGAGCTACTTCGCAGACCCGAAAGATCATGTTCAGCAGCCTAAGTGGGTAGTAAACAAAAATACAAAACAGGATTCGTATACCATTTAAACATTCAACAAACTATAACTCATCGAACAAATTGGTTCCCAATATCAAAAATGATGAAATGATGTACTCATTATATTTATTTCTTTTTTTTAATTTATTCATATATTTATTTCATAAAAAAATCATTAAGTTGTGAAATAAAAAATGCAGGGGCGGGTAAAATGTTTGCGAAATAATGTTGTTTAATAATGTTGTTTTACAAGTTTGTTGGCATATTAATGGATAAACATGTAAAGCAGAAATTTTAACAGTATAGGTATTTTATTATTGCAAATAATGCGACAGATATGTAACCTCCCTTCTAAAAGGGACAATGTCCATATATTTTTTTAAATATTGACTCAGGTACACAATTGGATTCAGCGTAAGTTAATTTCAAATTTTACAATGCTGTATCAAGGGAAACAATCTATTTTTATTAAATTTAGAAATCTTTTAGAAAGAATAATATTTTAAAAAAAATAGAAATTAAAGAGGATTTCGATTTCCAAAAATTAAGTTGGACTTTGGCCCTTTTAGAACCAAGTTGCAGATATATGGATCGTCATCATTTTATGAAGACAAGAAACATAAAAGCATAAGAGTCAAAACAAGATTTCAATTTCCTCCGGTTCTGGTGGGAGGGGTGATAATTTAACCCCATTCCCTTGTTTTTCTTGTATTGGGCCAACTTATAGCGATTTAGCTTTTTATCGCATCTTATGTGAAACATCCTGTTTATAGTACCAACACGTCAGGAAACGAACTTGAGCTGACAAATTTTTTATTAAAGTTAACAGAAATATTGTTGGATATATTAGGTAACAAAATCGGTAGCAAGCAAGCTAATGGTCAGAATATAAGTAAATTAGTGTATTTGATTCACTTGACGACAATGTAAAGTGAATGAGGATGATAATATTATTTAAGTATTTATAATCCTATTTTAGCATTTTGACATTGAAGTAATGTCGAATTCCTTTTTCAAACTAAAAATCGAAGTTTTGTTTTTTTTTTTTTCTAAACACAATCGAATTTTTTTGTGATTGTGTGTGTGCTATTACCTAATTTGAAACTATATACAAAGTCGGCCTTTGGTCTACATCGCGACGACGACGCACAATGGATCGACTCCATATACAATTAGACGTGAAAAAGTCATCAATTACTAAAATTACAAAAAATTCTATTTCTTATCTATAACGGATAACTGTTTAGTCTGAAAACCCTTTTTTTCTTGGTTAAACCAGTTTAGCATGGAAAAATGACCCTCAAACTTGAAAGTGAAAAGTCTTATTTTGATCTGGTGCGTTTAATCTTTTTAGTAAAATAATTGTTAAAATTACAATTTTAAGTGAAATTTAAAAAAAATGGCAGATGGTCGTGAAGGTATTTACTTTTATAAATCTATGTTGAAATTGTTTTAATGTTGGCTTGTTGATTAAAAAATTTGTGTTTTTCAAAGAACAAAAAAAAAAAAATTGGTTTTACCGTGTTTGTTTTGGAAAATCTAAATATGTGCCTAAGGTTGCTTTAAATGTATGGAGTCGATCCACTGTGCGACGTGAGAATTCTTATGAAATGGAGTTCTCTTGCAAAGATTCCTGAACAATATTCATTGCCCATATGAACAGCAGAATCACTCACGTTGATCAGTTTTCGAGAAAATCATTTCCACTTTCTTTTAGTGCATTTTACTTAATCAAGAGATTTAACTTGAAAGACTGGTATGTTTAAAAAAGTATGTATGATGAATAAAATAAATATATTATGAAGGTACCTACTGTGGCAAAATCGGTTAACTCCAAAGAATCTTAAGTTAACCTGCTTATAATCGATGACTTAACTAGACACCTGCAAAAGCCCCAGACATCAATCATTAGATTTTAGCATCTTATGAGATATTCGAAAAAAAGTATGCTAACTAAAAGGTCATGTAATTGGTCGAAAAAAGCTAACTCCGTTGCAAATTTTTAATTACAAATGTTAGCACCTCATTTGTGGGATTTTCGGATTCGTCATTCATAGTTTTTTTTCTTGAATTTTTTAAGTTCTTTTTTTTCAAGGGCGTTGAGATTTTCAGCTCCACATTTTTGGGAATTCTTATTTCGAATTTAACATCCATCCGAAAGTTCACTTAATCCTCATAAAAAAAAAACAAACTAGTTTAACTTTTAAATATTGATTAAAAAATTTTTATGGCTGACCAATCTCTGAAATTGGTGGAACTTTTTTGAGACTCATCACTACTAACATTTTAGATCACATATACTTTCCTGTGAATATCCTAAATATGAAGTATAGTCGGATCACGGGGACACCAACATTGAACATATTTTAAGGTTGCTATAAGATTGATTAGATGGTCTGGTTTATTTATTGCTCCCCCTGTCTTTTTCTCATCTTGTTACGCCAATGTGAATATTCAATGCTCTTTTAGATTATAGTCGTATCCACTGAGAATTATATGTAGGTACACATATAAAAATTTATGTATACGCCTCAAAAAAGGAGAAAATAAAAAAAATAAGATATACAAAATGTCTTAATATATCAACAACTAGATAATTTAACTAATTTTAAGTCGTAGTTCCGATAATCGAGTTTTATAAATAGGTATACAAACCACAAAGAAATTGCATCCAGTGTAAACAAAAATCATCAATTTTTTTTAACAATACTCCTAAAGTAAACCACATACGACAATTTTTCCACAAGCTTGCATTTTTTTCTGTATAACTATAACACTGTGACTAACTCTTCCGCAGAAAATCTCTTCATATTTCAGTTTCAAATGATGTGGATTTTTGATGTTTAATCACTTACGTATGTACATATATCTACTATTTTGTACTATTTTGGTACTACATATTCATAGATATTACGTTACAAGAATATGTATTCATTTCAGTGATAGGTATATTTTTATTAGTTAATTATCTATCTTGGGTCATAAAATAAAGGCTGAAGTTCCCGAACCTATGTACATAAAAATTGTACCTATCATCAGACTACTGGGTCGCACGTGTTTGCTGCTATATAGTTCATGTGATTTACATAAATATATGTACATACTCGTATAATGATCAAGCAATAGGCAGTGAAGGTTGGGGCAAGCCAAAAACTTAAGGTCTATATTTTCCCCCGAACGGTATATCAAGGCAAATTGGTGGCTATTGGGTGTTGTGCCAATTATACAATAAACCCATAATTTATATTATTTGTACCTAACCTATTACCTCTTTTATTTAATTTTTTTTGTTTAAAAATTATTTCTGTTTTGATCAAAGTATAGGTAGGTATTATAAAAGCTTGAGCAAATGAACAATAGGTTGGCACTTATTTTTATAAAAATTAGTTCTTATATTTTTATTAAATTTCATTAAAACATCCCTTCCCTGTATAGCCATTTATATTTCAACAACCTCTATGTTTTGCCCGAGCTTATAGCACAAAAATAAAACGATCGATTTTTATTGCTTTTGATAAGATGACTCCTTTATTAACAAACTTATTCTCAAATTTAAAACAGATACATAATATTCTATTAGATAAGAAAAGAAGTGTAGGAAGACCATTCAAGCGGTGGAGAGACAAAATTCGATCTTTTTATCTAAACTCCTGGAGAGAAGCTTTAGACCGACGAAGGTGGAAGATGAAGGGAGAGGCTTATACTCATACTCATACTTTTGTATATAAGAAAAAAAATGTAAACTTTAGTGAGTGAATATTTAGCTTGAATAATAATAATAACATAATATTTCATCAAAACAAAACCTCACACAGAGTAGAATTTTTGCAAGCTGTGACTTGAAACCGAAATCTGAGATGTTAGGAAATCATTATTTATTGTTTGTTTATCTTCCCGTAGAAATTTTGATGTAGCATATATGTATGTACATACAAATGTGTCGATTTGATTTCGTATTAATTCTCCACACATATGCGATATGCATAAGACCTACAGTAAGAAGGTTGCGGAAGGTTCGTTGCACTTCAAAGCGGCTGGACCGATTTGACTAATTTTTTTTAATGTTCGTAAAAACTTGAATAAGGTTTGTTCGGAAAGAAAAATTTAAAAAATTGCATGAACAATTCAGTAAAAACCTGAAAGTGATTTTATCCATGAGATTTTAAAATGATTATGCGACCATAAATCACTATTCAAATCAAACGATGGATTTGAGTAGTTCTTTTTGTGATCCATTGGCACTGTATTTAGAGTGGTTTTAGAAAAAACCACCCTCTGCCACATCCGCTTTTACTATTTTATATTTTTCTGATAGTCGATTTAATTTAATTTAATTTAATATCAATAGAAATATGAAATTTTGTAATCGAAATTTTGTACTTAAAATATCTTGAACTTAAACCTTAATACCCTACATTTTTTTATATTTACTTAAAATGTTTCCTTATTAAATTATCCTTAGGATCTCAAAATTTTGTAATTAAGAGTTCTGTAACCTAAAGCATGTACATATTTGTAGTATTTTTTTTAATTACCCTAATTTTGTTATAATTGACAAAACTGCTGAAAATGTATTTAATAAAGATTTGTTTGGGTAATCGTCCAGCACTGGGTTATGAATGAGTAAACCTACATAATATTATATTTTTTGTAGCAATTGTGTTATTTATATTATTATATAGCTGGTCTTATAAGAAGTTAAAGCTGAATATCTATCTTTATATGTACTTACATACCTCGTATATACTCACATTTATATGTCTTAAAGTTTTGCTTATCGGGAATAAATATCGTGTGTTTTTTTTACCAGTGCTTATAATTCTTAAGAACTCCAAATATTTTTTGTATGTGCACTGTGCAGCCACAATTTACATAAAGTAGTAGTAATAGTAGTAGTAATGATTTATTTATTTACATACAATTATTACAATTATTATTTATACAGAAATCTTTTTAGCATGGCATTAAGCCGTCTGCCAGATTGACAATTAAAATCATATATATTATTTGCAAAAAGCAAAAATGATAATATTTTTTTTTTTTTTTTTTTTTTAATAATATTTTTTATTTGTTAAATACAATTATGTATTTTTGTTCAATTCTGGGAAGCTTGTTATCAAATATATAAATATATCTATACTTTGATTTTTCGTTATATTGTTGTGGCAAATTCAAACAAAGAAGCTGAAAATCGCTGCAAGCCAAGCGGTGAGTAGGCAAGGAAAGGATATCTCGATTATATGGATGGATAAAATTTAGAATACCAAAATGTTGGGCGTGAATTTTTCTAGACGTGATTTTCGTTATTAAACTATCCTTAAAATCTCAAAATTTTGTAATTAAGAGTTGTGTAACCTAAAGCACATATGTGTAGTATTTTTTTTTAATTATCCTAATTTTGTTATAATTGAAAAATTTTGAGATTTTTTGAAATTCACCAAATATAATTTAAAATTGATAAAAGCTGTAAAAAAAAACGAAATTGCGATTTTTCAGTAGGTATCTCATTTACTTTTTCTGACTAACACATAATTTATTAAATTTGTACATTTTGTATGCAAAATAGGGTGTATTTTATATGTTCTTGTATTTTATACGTTATGACTCTGTCGAAGAACATCCCATCCTCTTCTCAAATGCTCCCGGTTATTCCAGACGTCATTCAAGTTTGAAGGCATTTTTACCGTTCTACGACTGACTGAATGTTTATACATACATATATACATAGTTTATATAAAGTTTAGTTTCGTTTTTTTTTTAAATAAAAAATTATATTTTTTGTATGATCATTTTTGTATTTTCATATTAAAGAAATATGATGAAATTGGTAATATTATTTAAGCATTACTCTTCGTATCAACCTTCGTGCCTGCGTTGTAGAAAAATTAGATAGGAATGTAACTACATTAAAAAAAAAAAATCACTTTAATATTATGTAAACATATAATAGGGGTATTCATGCACCATCGTAAAGTCCTCATAAACGTGATAAACTGCGTAAACCTGTCAAATGTTTATACAAATTTGACAGGTTTAAGCAGTTTACAACGTTTACAGCGACTTTACGCCATTGCATGAATACCCCTAATATTTTAAAGTTTAGCCACAACTTAAAGATTTACAAAAAAGCTTTCTAAAACTTATAAAAGTAAAGCAACATGTATGGAAGTGATGTCACAAGATACATGATTCTATTTACCATGTATATGTATCTTCAACGTTTTTTTTCACAACCTATACTTTCGGCTTGCATGTGTCTATCTCATAAAATTGGTATCAGTTTAAAACAAGCTTTCTTAGAATTCGTTTTCTCGCCATTCGCTCGCGGTTATCTATAGTTTAACGGACAACATAATGGAAAAGAAAAATATGTACCCAGAAATGCCACAACTTCCCGGCAACCCCGATGGCCCGCCCACATATGATCAAACGTACCCTACAGCACCGTCTTCAGAAATGACACCAATGATGCCATTTCCATCATCATCAGGTGCAGGATCAATGGCTATGCAACCCCAACAACAACAATTGCCATCAGGACAACAACAACCTGTTTTAATGGTTCAAAGTAAGTCCTTGTATATTAATTCTATTTTATGACTTTAGTAAAAAATCTAATGCAACTTCACGCATCATTGCAGGTATGCCGCCAGTTCCACCGCTAGGGCCACATCCTTGCCTTATAACATGTCCAAGCTGCCATCAGCAGCAAATGTCCAGTATTCGCATGGTATCCACCACCAAAACTCATTTGTTCGCTCTTATCTTGTGTGTTGTGGGGTATGTTTTTTTCTTTTTTAATTTTTATTCAGAAATTCTAAAACGTAATTTTTGTTTAATGTTCTGTCCCTTTTAATATGTCCTTGTTCAACAGGTTGTGTTGCTGCGCATGTATTCCTTATTGTGTGGACACCTGTAAGAACGCGAACCATTACTGCAGCAATTGTCAAGCATACCTAGGAACATATAACAAGTAAAATAACCTTTGTATGTCCAGGAAGTAAAGGGTCTAGGAAAAAGGGTAATCGTCCAGCACTGGGTTATGAATGAGTAAACCTACATAATATTATATTTTTTGTACCAATTGTGTTATTTATATTATTATAGCTGGTCTTATTAGAAGTTAAAGTACCTACCTACCTCCAGTTTCTTGATGTTTTACAGCTGAATATCTATATATCTATATACTTACATACCTCGTATATACTCACATTTATATGTCTTAAAGTTTTGCTTATCAGGAATAAATAATGGTGTATTTTTTTAACCAGTGTTTATAATTTTTCAGAACTCCAAATATTTATTGTATGTGCAGCCACAATTATGTATTTTTGTTCAATTTTGGGAAGCTTGTTATCAAATACATACATATATAAATATATCTATACTTAGATTTTTCGTTATATTGTTATGGCAAATTCAAACAAAGAAGCTTAAAATTGCTGCAAGCCAAGCGGTGAGTAAACAAGGGAAGAATATCTCGATAATATGGATGGATAAAATTTAGAATACCAAAATGTTGGGCGTGATTTTTTCATAAACAAATTGTAATTCACGCAATTTAAAAAAAAAAAATTAGGTGCTCAAGGTATGTCTACCGGTGGCGGCGAAGTGCTCTGGCCCTGCGGAGCCGCATAAACAGTACTTTTATTAAAAAAAAAAACTGTTACAAAATTGGTATTTCTTTAGTCACTTTTATATTTATGGGGGCAAGAGTATATTTGGGCAAAATTAAACCAGGCTTAACCTTTTGACGCGGGCAGACAAGAATTTTTCTTAACATACTTTTCGGGGGTGGTTAGTTTTCCATTTTCCATTTTCCGTTATCAGCTTATGTTTCCAAAATATTTTTAAATGAAAAAAAAAAAAAACGTTTTCGTTTTAATTTTTTAAGATGATTAACCAAGGCGAAATTATTTTGTTCAACAAAATTTGCAAAGAATCCTCTGGAAGTAATCTTCGTCTTCAAAATTCATTAAATATCTTTCCAAAATATCTTTTACTTCAATATAAACATGGAAATGATTGAATAAAAAAAAAATAAATTAATCGCGTTTTTCTTATTCCTTCAATCCTTAAAAGCTTGTTTGCCTTTCAAAATTCAAAGCTAAAGATTACATCACTGGAAAAACCATAGATAATTTAACTAAGTAACCTCTAAAAGGCTCTTATTTTTAAATATAATTTTAATACTCTCTAAGGCCTCGTTAAAAACAATATTGTTTTCCCAGGCGAGAAAATTCACTTACACCGAATAAGTGCACAAACACTTCTAAACTTTATATTCAATTACTATTCATAGAAAATCCACACGCACACGTAATTTCCGTATTAATTATTTTATTCATCCATCTCCATCGCAGGTTTTTGCATCAATTATAATCGATTAACACTCTTTAAACGAAACCCAAAAAAAAAACAGCTCAATTATTGTTGACTTCTCTCCAATATAATTATTATTGTCATTATTATTTAACTATTTAGGTATGCATAATATTATAACATCACTCTTTTCCTATCTAAAAATTAAGAAGAGTGAGAGAAAAGATGTTAAAAATTCAGTCCTAAGTTTATGCTATTTTTTCAGTGGAACTAAAGAACTTGGTACATGCGTAAAGTTATGTACATACAGTAGACTTCGCTTAACTGTATTAATAAAACTTATTTATCTGAAACAAGAAATTTGTAACTGCCCTTTCTTTTTTTTTTAACAAACACAAACATAGATATGCCAGTAGGACCTAGGGTCTTCTAAATTAGGCAATGGAAGGAATAGAAGGATAGATTTTTGTTGGCACAGTGGATTGATAAATTAGGTTTTGATTTTTTCTCATTAAATCTCAGGGGTGGCGTTTAGTTGAGGGAATATAGAAAAGAATGTTGCCTAGACTGAGGATCGAACCCACACATCCAAGTTAGCAGCCAAGTACTACTTTCACTGCGCCGCCGCCGCCGGGGCCACCCTTAACGTTTTTTACACACAGACCTACTTCCCATAAATAGACTCCACTCCGTTTAACCGAAGCAAATATTTTTGACTTAAATGAAAATTTAAAATTACTTAAATCCGCATACATATACATACATATATGTAAGTGAGCTACGATACCTCGATAGAAACGTATAGCAACTCCCAGATTTACTTTGCAACATTCATAAAAAAATCATGTTGTCATTTCATTCTCTCATTTATTTTTTTATTTTCTGAAAAAAAAAATAAATTACTGTCAGTTTCTTTACTGTTTGGGGAAAAGTTTGGGATCTTTTTAAAGTTGTTGTCGTAATATTTTTGTCCAGAAATTAAAAGGGAAACGCTTTTTAGATGTTATTGATTTGTTTTTGTTTACTATCGTAGTTTGACAAACAAGAAAAGGCAGTATGTAAAATGTTCGGGTAGATTCTTGCTGGAGGGGAAATGAAATAAATTTAAAAAAGAAGTCAAAACCTCTGGCAGAAAAAAAGTAAAGAATCACATTTTGGAAATATTTGGGATACTACGGGATCGTGTGGGCGATTAAAGAAGCAGACCTATTAAAAACTCTTAAGGCTTGGTTTGAAAAAAATTTTTAATTATAATAAATTTTCTCCAATTATGGTTTCCAATTAATTGGAGCCGACTGTATAAGATATAAGACTTTAAATATCAGATTCTAAAATACGAAAAGTGAAGTCACAAGCTTTATGTGAATAAGAAAACAAAAAGGAAAAGTTAGAAACATTTTTACTATGTACATATTTTGTATTGCTACATTTGTACATTGTATACACAATACACATACATACATATGTACATACATATAAAATAGGATTTAAATTTTAAGTTTAATTTGGTAAACGTTGTTCGTCAGTCGTTCTTCGCGAAACAACGAGGAAGCATTAAGATTTTACCCCGATTACAAAATCCGATGAATGAGCGGAGGAAATCAAATTAAATTTCGACATTTAGCGTAATGTCAAAACTAGGTACCACCGAAACTCATTCATCTGATTTTGAAATTGGGGTGATTAAGTTTATTCTAAAGCCTATATAATATCAAACATACTAAATTTTCATAGATAATCACATGCAGAAGAAAAAAAATAACACTTATCAAACGTGGGACGCATTTTTATGTACACTTTGATGAAATTCTTCTGAACCATAAATGTGTCTATTTTTGGATGATTTTAGAAACATACACCAACACAACACCAGTGACCAGCTATAATCCATCGTTAGTTCGTTAAACGGAGTGGATTTTTGATGAAGATGAATTGAGATGAAAAATTATTAAAAAAATGATTATGTATTTTTGTTTGTATTAGACGCAATATTCTATTAACTGTTTACAACGAAAATTTTCTGTTGTGTTCATATTCTTTTAGTTGCCTTGTTGAAGATTAAGGCCCAGTTTCAAAGTTGTAATAAGTGGCACTTAAGTGGCCAGAATTAAGAACAATTTCACAGTGCAAACTAACATCAATAACTGACACTTAAGTCTCCCGTATCGGCAACTTAAGTGTCACTTACTCAGACTCCAAAACTGGGCTGAATATGTCAAAATGGAAATCTTTTTATTCTGGTAAGTATGTGCATTGTGAAACTAGCAAATTTCGTTTCGTTACAGCAGAGCAGGTACTTTAGGCTTTAGCAACTTTTATATTATTGAAAAAATAATGGTTCGAAAGTACAGATTGAATTTCTGTTAGAGGAACGAATTTCATCATTTTTTGAACGATCCTTTAATTATATAAAATAATTTTTATAATACTTACGAGAAAGGTAAACTCATATAAAAAAATACGAAATTTTTTGCATTTGTGAGATTTTGCGAGATTCTGATATTGCAGGATTTTCAAATGCGATATTTTGAAAATTTAGTTCATAAATTTGAAACACCTAGATTTACCAACAATCAGTAAGTAATAAGAAAACCATCAACACCAACAATGAACAAAGAAATGCAAGGTGCGCAGATAAAAGTTACAGTTCAGCATTTTGCTGCTTTGTCGCTAATTCACACACAAGTACGTATACGCCCGAGTGTACAATTGGATCATAACGACGTACTTTTTGATAATGGTTTTTTTATACGATTGTACGATTTTCTTTTTTTTTAACAAATTGTCCACACTACCTACTCTCCTCCTCACAGAAATTCATCCAGTTTAGATTCGTGGTGGACAAAAAAGAAAAAGTGTACAGGCATTGGCCTCATTTTGTTTTGTTGTGATATCACGATATTTTGTAACAAGCTGTTCCTCAAAGTCAAAATCAGCCCAGTATGATTATTCCAGAAAGCGCCGCGAATCGTTTTTCAACGGCGGCGGATTTGTATTTTCCTATTCGCAATTCAACCTTGTATGAGAAGCAAAAGTTCTTTGCATCAGTCATCTATTTTGTGTTTCAAAGCGATACGTACCTAGTTGGCGGATTCTAGGTGTATTGGAAGAAAATCTAAATGTGAAATAATTTTCAATTATTATGTTCTGCAACAAAAAAGAACTACATAACTTTATTTTTTGATAAACAAGATTTTTATTCATAGTATGTATTCAGTTTTTCAATTAATAAATTAAGAAAACAAAAATATACTGTTAATAACATTTCATCGAGATACAATTAAGTAAATTTTTGCTTTTTCAAAAATAGTTTTTATATAGTTATAATTACATACATTAATCGAGGCCATGATAAGCAGAGTGGCCAACTGTTTTTTTTTTTTTTTTTTGTAAGTCGAAAATAAATATTTATTATTAAAAAAAAATCATATTTCTCTGCAATAGTTACATAGCTATTTCCAAAAATTGCAGATTTTTATTACTATTATACATATGTATATGTAGATATTAATTTTTGCATTAAAAAATGGAAAGTGAAAAGGAATAGTTAGGCCACTCTGCTTGTCATGGCTTCTATTTTATTTTTTTTTTTCAAATTAATTTTTTATTGTTATACATATAAGTCTTAAATTAGATTATTTATTTCCACGAAATCCGTACTTATTTATATTTAGTTTCATTATTGTAAGATACGTGTTTGCTTCTTTTAAATGTTACTTATTGTGGAATAGAATGACGTAGAGTAACGGTCCGTCTCCTTTTGGTAGTTAGCATTTTAAACAATTTGTATCGTGCTTAATAACTAAATTTAACATTCCTCACCTCTTTATTATTTGATCATACATAAATATTGTTGATTTTTATAATGGGATAGGAGATGGAATATAAAGAACACCATTTAGGGTATTCAACGATCAAAGGAACTAAACAATTAGGTAATTTAATATTTAGTATTTGGGCGAAAATCTTGATTTAAATTTTATTTTAATATTGGTAAATATAAATATATATAACTAAATTAATTAATATTATACATTAAATAATTTTCTTACACGTTTAAGTAAAAAAAAAAAAAACAATACATTCTTACGCAAAATCAAAATCTTTCATAGAATTTATTAATTTATGAAAGTCAGTTAACAAAATTTAAATATTTTTTTAAGAAAATCAAAAAACATAACACAACATACATGTATGTATTTATAAGGAATTCGTTTGTTTTTTTATAATATTCGATTAATCCCGAGAGCCAATAATAGCCAAGATGTACATGAAAATATTTATAATATCCAAATAAAGATTAAGAGCAGCAAAAATGTATTCTTCTGGACTGATGGAATATTTATGATTTCCGCCCATCATCATTTGAGTATCGTAGATAAGGTAGAAAGAAAAGAGAAGCGCACCCAATGAAGAGTACACCATCGTCATTGCTTTGCCTGGGAAAAATATCGCTACGATGCCGAAAATCAAGAAGACAACCATAGCAACCAAGAGAACACCGCCGCACATGGTGAAATCATATTTTGTTTGCATCGCAAAAATTGATAACGTTAAGCACACAGCTGCCGTAATTCCAATGGCTATCATAACCTAAAATTTTAAAATATTAATTTGTTAGTTAGGAGTTACATATAATAACTGGTAATTAATTTCTATACGATGGTTTTTTATTTTTAATACAATTTCTATATTCAACTGAAATAAATCGGGCTTTGCTTAGCTTCGAAATAGAAAACTTTTTCACTCCTCGAATTCTACAAAATAGTCTTAAAAATCAAATCTATAAACGATCTTAAAACTACTGATGAACACAAAAGTTGGACAAAAAAAATAAAATTTCAAAAAAACGTACCGCATCGGATTGGTATCGACCAGATGTTACACCCATGAGGAATGACTCGGCTAACGTGAACAATCCCAGGAAAATGAAATTCGTTGGTGTCTGTCGTCGTACTCCTTCACAACAAGCCATACATATCATTGTTATAAGAAGCATAGCCAATGCAACCCAGAATAGCCAACTGTTTCTGTACGCCCATTCCTTTGTCGCTTTGTGGTACACAAATAATGTTACAAATCCAAATGTAACCAAAAGTTGTCCCTAGAAGGCATCAAAATAAATCATAAGAACATTCAAATTTAATTTTTTTTTTTTAATCCTTTTCAACTTACCATCAATATGAGATACACCTTGCGGATGAATCCCTTTCGTATGCTCTGATCATCGAATGAGAAGTTCTTAACATCTTGTTCAGGATCTCCACCAAAGCCGCCATAGCCACCACCTGAAGGAGGTGGTTGAATAAAACCAGGTTGTGGGACATAACCACCCGCTGGGGGTGGCGGATAATATCCACCTTGTGGTGGATATCCTCCCTGCGGTGGATATCCGCCCTGTGGTGGATATCCTCCCTGTGGTGGATATCCACCCTGTGGTGGGTAGCCTCCTTGGGGTGGATATCCACCCTGACCGCCTCCATAATACTGTTGATTGTTTGGATCTGTAGAATCCGAATTAAAAGATTGATACATTATTTAAATATTGATTCCTCTTTTTTTCAACAATAACTTATATTTCCACTCGTTTTTACAAATAATACACAACACGCATACAAGAAATATCACTCAGCGCAAAACTAATCAAACTAAATTGAAGCTTAAAAATTATTCTTTTTTTCTACTTGATTAAAATGACTGCAAAATAAGTCTTAATATGCCAAATGGCAATTTAAAAGCTTTTAAAAACCACTGTTGTCTATCTACCTTACAGCTGCTTTCAATATGCTGCTGCTGTGATATTTAACTAAAGTGATGACACATTTTTGTGGTTGATTAATGGAATAATATATAATGACTAATGAATCATTCAAATTATAAACTTAAAAAAATATTTATCAATTTGTTTATATTTACCCAACAATGAGCTTTATCTATTTTTAAAATTTTAATGCATGTAGTTTACATAATGTGTTCTAAGTCGATGAATAAACAAATACCAGAGCTTTTAATTAAATTAAAAAAAAAATATAATATGAAAAGCTAAGTAACCCGAAACTTTTGAGTTATCAGACAATGTTATCAATTTCACTGGTAATGGTAACATGCCAACCATAGCCGTCCCCAGAATTTTTTTTTTAGTAGGGGTATTTTTTTTTAATTAATTAAAATAAATTTTCTGAAACATTCTCTTAAATAGTAAAATTTTGTGTTTGAGGTAAGTTAACTAAAATCAATTGTGATGATCGGCCTGGCAGTCGTGATATAGCTATAACTCCAGCCTATAAAATCTTGATAGTAGCTCACCTAATTGTTGTTGTTTCATTCAAACCTTCAATATTAATATGATGGTTCGAAACTTGGCAGCCTAACTGCAAGTGTGTTATCACACAAAAAAACCCTTTATAAAATCAATTCTTTCGATAAAAAAGGAGGGATCGAGGAAAAATATTTCGAACTTGTGGAATAGCAGTCGATGCCTGTTTTGTGATGTGTGATGTTTTTCTGGCGGAGTTCTTTTTCTGCACAAAGTTGGATTGATAAGTCAAAATCTGTTGTCACAACTTAAAAAAAAAAAAAAAATAACTTATTATCCACGTAACGTGCTACCTACCCCCGGCATAGATTTTTACACATAAAAAATATATTTAATGTCGCGATAACTCTTGGAGCACGAGGGCACATTGACTTCACACCCGACCATTCCTGTATGCCTGTTATCGGCAGGAACGGAGGCGGCCTACAATTTTTTGCAAAATCCGAACAACCATGGAGAGATGCACTTTCATGACAAGAGATACTCTTGGAGGTTCCTAACCTAATTCCTGACAATAGGCAGAGAGCCAAAAAAAAACCTTTAGCCACGCAAAAAAAAAACATTTGAGATTTTGTGGAGAAAACCTTTCTTTAGTAGAAACCATAAAATTCCTAACAAAAATGGAATTTTCTGTTTTATAACATCAAAAAAGGATATTTCCGCTTTTTTTTTTTTGTCTGTAATATCCCATGTTCATTCTCTAGAAATACTAATTCTTATGAAACATTAGACTGAAAAAATAAATGAAAACAAGAAATTCTAATCATCAGTTAAGCCCAAAAGCACCAAAATATACATAAAGATATTAATAATATCCAAATAGATACTAAGCGCAGCAAATATATAATCTTCGGGACTTATAATATTCTTGCGATCTCCGCCCATCATCAATTGGGTATCGTAAATTAAGTAAACCGAAAACAATGCCACACCGATAGAAGCTTGAACGTAGATCAATGTGTGCGATGGAAAGAACATTACTACAATTCCAAAAATTATAAATATTACACCAGCTATTAAGAGAATACCACCACAAGCGGTAAAATCAATTTTCGTTTGCATTGCGAATATTGTTAGAACAAGAACAACAATTGTTGTTAGTCCGACCGCCATTAATATCTGAAATGCGAAATGATATGAACATTATTCGATTGAGTGTGATTAAGGTAAACATTTAAAACTTACCACACCCGAGGGAAATCTTATCGTTATCACACTCAATAGAAAAGCTTCAGCAATAGTAAATATGCCCAGGAGCAAATAATTGTATGGTGTTGTTTTTCTTAAATCCCCACAACAGGCCATTGCACACATTGAAGTAAAAAGAATAACAATAGCAACTAAAAACATCCATCTATTTTGCAAAATCCAAATTTGTGCTGGTTCATAGTTCATTACAAATGTCAATGCTCCAAATGTTAACATCAATTGAAACTTCAAAAACAAATTGTATGGCGATCAATTAGTTATTTTTTTCATTCCTCACCATAACTATCGTGTAAACTTTCCGAATGAAGCCTCTTCGAATTCTTTCTTCACTAAAGGCATTCTTTGCCGATATTCGTTGAGCTTCACGATCGTAATCATCTGAAGTGGGAATTGTCAATAAAATGACTTGAATGGTCTAAAATTGTTTATTGTGTACCTTGTTTGTGTACTAGCCCTAGGTAAATATTATTTGGAGTGTGATTAAAATAAAGACTTTTTCCTAAAAAAAAGGATGAAGATACTCGGACTGAAGTCTCTTTGTATTATCTAAGGATCAATACTTCTGACCAGGTAAGATTATATTATTTGATTTGAAGAATTTACATCCGCCAGTTTGGTGAAATGAATCTTTATATGAACAAGATAACTCTTTTTGATCAATTGCTGAACATCTGCTTTTTTACAGAGGTACGAAGGTAATAATTTGCCTTGAATTTCATTTGTATATCAATAAGATATAAGGCTTAGTGGAGTGGTTGAACACCTGTTTCAAAAAAGCAACTACTTATTTCAATATCGAAAAGTTAAAAATTGCAAAACGATGGGAGTTTTTTTTAACAAAAATGTTATTCGATTTATGATTTCAATATAAGTCAAGTAGCAATAGATAATATATAGGTACTTTAAACCCACTTTTCAAATTAATAAAATACTAGAAGGGCGTCACTAATAAAATTTATATAAATAAACCAATTAAAAAAAAAGCGATAAACTTTGCAACATTCTTAGTGATACGCGATTAGAACAAAAATTATTTTCTTCCACGAAATAATTTTAATCAAAAATTCTCAATAGAAATCCATTTTGTTTAGAAATCTTTATGCCGATTTTTGTTTTATATCATTCTGATTGTTAATTTTTTGTACAATATGTACATAAGTTTAATAACAGTGACTCATTTTAAAAACAAACACAAATTATGTCTCATAATTATTGAGATGGGTGCGTAGACACTAGACATGTGTACAAAAATTTTAAAAATGTACAATTGTAACTAAAAGATCTTCTCGATTTTTCTTTAGAAATATGATTTGTAGGATATGGTGACAGTGGATCCGTATTCCTACGAAAAATTATTGTGACATATTTCAGAACTAAAGAAAAAATGTGTGAGTGCCGGTCCTACTCCCGGCATATGTAGATGTTTGTTTACACATGAAAAAATCTTGGTTCTTATCGAAAGCGGTTACAGTGCTTACATATTGTTTCTCAGAAGCCCCGCTAGTTCATTGGAACAGATCCATCTTTCAAACCTTTTTAATTTTGTTGGAGAATAATTTATGAAAACAAAAAATATTACGTTTTTTTACTAATGTTGCTGAAAATTTAATAACGGGTGGTTTGGTTTTGGCAACACTGGTTTTGACAGCTGACGTATGTTTAGTACCTTGTGTCACTGTCAAACAGCTTCAGTTTGGTTTGCAATTTAACCATGGATCGTCTTACAAATGAACAACGCTTGCAAATTATTGAATTTTACTATAAAAATTCGTGCTCGGTTCGAAATGTTCATCGCGCGCTGCTTCCATTTTATGGTCGGCATCGATGAGGCTCATTTTTGGTTGAATGGGTACGTAAATAAGCAAAATTGCCGCATTTGGAGTGAAGATCAGCCAGAAGCATTGCAACAGCTACCAATGCATCCCGAAAAAGCCACTGTTTGGTGCGGTTTATGGGCCGGCGGCATTATTGGGCCATATTTCTTCAAAGATGATGCGAATCGCAGCGTTACTGTCAATGGTGAACGCTACCGAGCGATGATAACAAACTTTTTTTTGCCCGAAATGGAAGTTCTTGACTTGCATGATATGTGGTTTCAACAAGACGGTGCCACATGCCACACAGCACGCGAAACAATGGCGCAATTGCGAGGCGAGTTTGGTGAACAGTTAATTTCACGTTTCGGGCCGGTCAATTGGCCGCCTAGATCGTGCGATTTGACACCATTAGATTATTTTTTGTGGGGGTATGTCAAGGCTAATGTCTATAGGGACAAGCCCGCTTCGATTGACGCACTGGAAGCCAACATCCATGCATTCATTCGTGAGATACCGGCCGATATGTGTGAAAGAGTATGCCAAAATTGGACTCAGCGGATGGGCTACCTGAGACGTAGCCGCGGTCAACATTTGCATGAAATTATCTTTAAACATTAAATTGCAAGGTTCAAACTATCGATTCAAATAAATATTTCATTCATTTTTTCGAATTTTTTGTGTTTTTTTTTTTTTTTAAAGTTCTAAACCTCTTAAAAAATCACCCATTACAATAAAAAAAAACAAAACCACATTTTTGTATGTTTACAATATGAGAATGCATAAACAATTTCAATACACTCGAAAATCTTGCTTCTATGATGACTAACTCAAAATTAAATGTAAACAAAAAATTGTTTGCAGAGATACATATGTACATACGTACAAACATCTACATAGCTTTTGATGAATATGTTAGGAGTATTTTTTATGTACCATTTTACCTTCATCAACTCTCTCATATCCACGTGAAATAATAACATTTGGAAATTCTAAAAAATATGTTTACATTTAGTAAAGTTTAAAAATGTATAAAAATTATTATAGACAACAAAAAAAAAATAGACTTCTATTTTTCTTTTGAAAAAAACTTGAAACATCGAATCAATAATTAGCGCGTAAATAATATTCGTGGCAAATTTAATACGAATGAATTATACTCTTGCTTTTAAAATCAATTTTAAATGACAAAAACATATAGATTGTTTAATTAAATGCCTAAAAAACCTTGTGCTTACTAAGCAATGTTTTAAAACAGTCAATCTGTTTAAACATGAACAGTATATTCAAAAGTATGCCTAACTTTATTCAGTGAATATTTTCTGATGATTTTAAAACAATTGTTGGAATATATTTATTAATAGGGAAGTAGCTAAAGTATGTCCAACTATTTAAACAATGACTAGCTGGATCGACTATCGATTTGTATTTTTAAGAAATCAAAAAAATATTACTTCAAGATTTTAATCTACATATTAGTCATACAAAAACAAAATTCATTTGACCTTTTTTACCCACTCAAATGATAATGATAATCTTAAAGTTTTATTTATTCTTATTTTTGTTCTTGTGGAAATATTAAAAATAATAAATTAATTTTCAAAACAGTTTAGAGATTATGTTATTATTAATTAAGAAAATCTAATTGCACATTAAATGTACAATCATGTTCGGATTTCATAACAAGTACATATCTACTGTACAGTGACACTGACATCTTTATAAGAAGTATTGCAAACAAAAATAGAATAATGATTGGGAATTGTAGTCTTGATGGCTATAGTTCACAATTGTCATAAAATCTATGTAAGATGAACTGAACTTAACAGAAATTACGTATTGGCAAGGTCCTCGCTAGTCAACTGATAAGTCCAAGAGAGATCGCCGGGACGAAACTTAAATTTTTGTGGACTAAAAGCCGTTTAAAGCTATTTTGAATCAATAATTTAACAAGTCAATTTGAAGTCTGGAAAATTATTGAAAAATAAAATGTTTCCTTATATAATTTGCATATACATTGTGTATGTATAGTTTTAACGATTAAAGGCCTCGGAACGCACTTTATAAGTATAGCTTTTCTCTCCACTTGACGTACTCTCAGGTTTCGACAGCAAATTTAAGTATTGTGCTGCCATCGAAGAATGAATCTCAATATTATTGACTCGGACAAAACGTTACGTTGCCGATGGATTGTTACAACTTCAAAGTATTCAAGTATTTGTCTACCTGGGCTCCACTATATGGCAAACAAAGAATCATTCTGCCAATCGCTGTTTTTTTTTTTTTTGGTCTAAGCTGACATTCGGTTATCGTATAGAAATGCTATCTCTCGTCTTTGAGACTCTTGGTTGTTTGTTATTACTTTGTTAGAATTAGAATGTATGTAAAGATCGGTATGCAAAAAGTTTTACCTCAAATCTGATGGCCTCATGATCGCTTATTACAAAAACAACCGTACATAAATGCATTTCATAATTAAAAAGATAACTGCGATAAGTAACATTAATAAATAATCAATGATTTTTCCTTTTCATTCTAGGCAAGGTGTTACCACTACTTGTCGGGTTTGCTGCGCCAAGTATGATTTATTGGTCTAATAAAATCAATACAAATAATGACACTTAGTTGTGAATAGTTATTAATTAATTGAAATAATGACGAATTGGTGATAGTCCATTTCGCACACCATAAATATCAAGGTTTATTGTTCTCAAACCTCTAAGGTTTGGACACATTTTTCTATGGTTACTCAACTCAATCTATTGGTTCTCCCAAAAAGGGTTATCATGTTAAAGTTAAAAGTTACTTTTTTTAAAGTTGTCATGCTAACTCTACGTATATAAGGCTGATTTAATTTCCTGATTAAAAAAGCCATTTTAATTTTAATATTTATTCAAAAAAAAAAAACAACATACAATCGAGTTTAATAACTGGTTTGTTGAAAATACTTCTTATTTTTAAATATAAATAAACATACAAATAACTAAAAAGTGCACGTCACAAAATTGTGAGCAAAAACCTAAGTTGTGCTGTGAAATTATTATTTTTCTACCACTCTCGTTCAATAGAGTATTTTATTTAGTATCTATGTAGTTATTTACTTATTTTTTTTTTCTACTAGAAAACCCAATTAAAATCTATTTCATTAAGTTAATAACATGCAGCAGGCAGTAGTGGTAAAGATTGTTAGTGATGTGAATTTATATGCTTTCTTGTTAGTATTTCGTTACTTTGTGAGTTGTGGTGCTGAATTTTAGAGAATCTAAAAACTAAAAGGAAAGGAAAATAAAAAAAAAACTTCAGACTATAAGAACCTTGATAATATGGCGGAGCATTCCCTTGCCAGGCCATTTTTGTGTGTTTGGTTTTTATGTGCAGTTAAAGGAAGATTATCCTTATTATTCAATTTATAAACTCTCTCTAAACGGAGTTCTGAGCTACAGATGGGGGCAAATTTTACAGAATTTTCAACACTTAGGTTTATGACTGCGAAGTATAAACAAAAAAAAAATGCTCTCGTTTAGAAATGTCGTTCTTAATTTACTTACCAGACATTATGGGTTTTTTTGATTGTATTCCTCGTTTAACCCCAAGAAATTCTATTAATTACCGATAAGTACCTGAAAAGAAAATAAATAACAATCGTGCTGTCAATAAGATAATTTATATGACGTTTTATTTTTGTCTTTAATTAGATGATTAGATGCATGAGCTTTAAACTATTAATAAATTAAAAAAAACTCCATATTCTCGTAGAAGAATGAGAAGTTTTTTATTGTATGGATAATTTTTTAATTACTTATATATTTAGGAGCTTACAAAAATGTAGAACAATGCATTGAGTTTTTTCTTTGTTGTAGAGGGTTTGGAGTAAAAATTAAAAATTAATTGGTTTTCGATTTTCAGAATTTAATAGTTGGTCTACAAAATTTTTAGACACAATTCTCCTCACAAAAAATGTCAGCAGTCGATAAAAAAATATTGAGTGAGTGCCTGGACTCACGGTTAAGATGTATAAACATCAATGTTCGAAGTGCGGGAGTTTTGTTACTAAACATACCCAATAACAACGTAATGTGTGACACAGAATGTATTAAGCACCAAAGGGTCACGTTTTTAGTTAACCCTATCGCCGGCATAGATGTTTACATATCAAAAACTTAAACAACCATTTAAATAAAATTCAATTGACTTTATTGTGTTCAAACTTCTAGATTTTTCTTTATCACTTAACAATATAATATTTATTCAAAATTGGAGGCCTAAAATTATCAAAAACGGAAATTTTACAGATCTGGATCAACAAAAAATTAATTTCTTTAACCACTCCATTAGATCTTTAAGAAAATACAAGCATTCAAAATTTAATTTAATTTGAGAAACTTCATTTTATTCCTAATTTCATACATTTGGATACCTATAACTTTTAAATTATTTTATTTTGAAGAAGAAAAACTCACAAGACCTAATTATTCAGTTGGAGGAGTAATAACTTTAGTTGAAGCATTGAAAATGAAATCAAATATCTATAGGTATATTTGTAATGGTTCTCTGAAAGTAAAAAATGTATTCCTGACAATAATACAAACAAAACACCAATATTTCAATTATCCAGTCTAAGTTCTTTCCAATAATTCTGGGTACCAACCAGGCCACTTATAAATTACAGACTTTAGGCGTTGCCGGTCGTGTAACCATCAAAATGTCATTGAAAGGAATCAAAACAAAAAAGAAATACATTTATAATTTGAAGAAAAAAAAAACAATTTGAAATGATTCTTTCAAACCAATATGCGATATTCTTAACAAAGAAAACACCTATTTTTACATTCCCTACATTCAATTATTTACATTTATTTCTTCCATAATAATTCACAGGCTACAAAGAAATTCCAAGAAATGAAAAGGCTGACGTTGCCGGTTGTGAAACCATCAAAATGCCATTATGGATATTCAAAACAATATCATAATATACGAGAGAAGCAGATACTCTTTTAATACGACATCAATTCGTTTTTGGGACAACATAATTAAAAGAAGCTAAGGACAAGTTACATACAAAGAGTCTTTGAATACAAACGGTGCAGCTCTATAAAAAAACAGACATACAGAATTACATTGGTCAACAAAGTTCATCCTAAACAATGAAGAAGTTTCAATTCAGCAAATGGGCCATGCCTTTTTTTAGAAGGTTGAAGGTCTTATGATTTGATAACTATTTAAAATAGTTACATCTGACTAAGAGAGAAATTATTCAAAGACTATGTCAAGCTATTAATTAATAAACAACTTATACTGACTTTAACATTAGAACCATATTTAATTAAATTCTGTTTTTTAAGGCTCACAAGAGGACGCTTAAATTAAATTATTAAAAACGAAAACATTTCAACTTGCAGCATTTGAAGAATTTTACTTGTTTTGGAGGTTTGCAATTTGAAGGTCATTCGTTTCCATTTCATTAATTTAAATATACCTACATTTATGTAGTGTAACCCACGTATGAAAAGAACTGGCGTAGCTTTTATGTGGGAATTCAACAAGGCAAAACGCAGCAATAAATAGTAAAGTTTAAATGGAGTTAGGAAGGATCTAAAGTGACTAAGTCATAATCAACAACAATCGTGTTGCTATTTTAGCGATTAAAATTTTTGTTATCTGTGTTGAATACACGTAGATAAGATAAAACTAGATGCAAAATAAAAATGTGAAACCAGGTAGGTTTTAGTTATGGAGATTATTCGAAATTCCGGTTTTCTCAGAAAAATAACTATGATAAATATATTTTTTTTTATATAAATTTACATTTTCATAAAAATATAAATGTAAACAAATAATTAATCAACCAAAAAAAAAGAGTAAAATTTAGGTCAACATTTTAAGTAGAAAATCTGATGTGCTTGCACTTATCAGGCTTCCACTTTTGTTTTCAAAATAAAAATACATACAAAAAAAAATAACTTCGATCTACATAATGACGACCTACAACAAAGCTGAAGCACAAATCAAGAAAATCCCCTAAATGACTCATTACTATTCCGGTCGACGAAAATATAACCTACCAATACAAAGCTTTCACTTAACTCTTCAATTTCAAAATTTCACGTGAAAATGAACACTAATTGCGTCGTGGTCGTCGTCACAAAAGACCAATTATTGTAAAAAAAAAAAATTAAAATCAATATACCTACTTTTATAACTTTCGAGGCACTTTTCTTTTTTTAACTAGACTTACCTTGCAAAGATGTAAGTTTGTTTTTAGTTTCGCGAGAAATGTTTAGAGAACGATAGATTAATTTTCACCAGTTGTTTGTTTTTATTTTGATTTGCTTAGATTTCAATTAAATTAACTTTTTTTATAGAAACAGCAGCCCGTCTGGTTCTTCCAAATTCTTGAATGAAATTAATTTTTTTTATTTCATCAAAGTGCAAGTATCTTTCGAAATTCGATGTCAAGTTCGAAAAGTTGACGTTTCTAGAACAAAATTCAGTAGTCGACATAGGGTAAATGCACTACCGACAGTACACAGAGCACGTTTGTTTTGCGACCCGAATGAATTTGGGAAAAAAAAGAGGATGAGAAATTTTATTATAGAAAACAAGCAGTTATGTATGTTTTCAAAATTAAGCAATAATTAGGCCTATTCTGCCACATCTGTTATACTGCTATTTTTGTTATAAATCATAAAAGATTTTCACAGTAAGAGATTTTTTATAATAATTGGTATTTAGAAGTTCGATCTTTTAAAAAATTCTGTTTGATACTTCGAAAACGAAATATGTTAGCAAACACACCTAAAATCTGTTGTCATAATCAGTTGTTCTAAAAAATTCTTTACTGACAAATAAATTGAAATGGTTGCTCGAGAATTATAATTAAATTTTAAAGTTTTGTATTGTATGGTTTAAAAATTTGTTTTTTTTCACTTTTTTGGCAAATGTAGTTAAGGCAATAAGACAACAATAAACCAACGGTCTTATTTATAAACGTTGTCTAACTTTAGACAACTATCCAACTTTGGAAAATGTGTTCAAAAACCTTGTTTATTGTTGTCTTATAGCTGCCTAACTTAGACACAAGAGTAGATTGTCTTAATCGTGAATAATGTGATATTTATTTTTACTAAATAGAGCATATTTCCACCAATTTGAAAATATTTAGACAGTGTCTAAGTAGACAAAAATCTAATAAATACGACTACAGGTTTTTGAACACATTTTCCAAAGTTTGACAGTTGTCTAAAGTAAGGCAACGTTTATAAATAAGACCAGAATTCTTTTATGATAAAAATCACCAAGACCCAAGATCAATGCTGTAAACTGGAACACGAGTGAAGTTGGTTACTCGCAGTCCATATATATTACGTCAATGCATAAAAGATTTTTTGAAAGTTCGAACTGTTGACAGTTCATAAGAGATTTCTAAGCACAGATATGGGAGGGTCAATTTTCTAAAAAAAAATAATATTAAAGTTACATGTACGCGCCTTGCCTTATTATCCACGAAGATCCTTACCTTATGGAACATCCCATCAAAATAAAATGATACGATAACAACTTTGTTGTATCTTCATCTCTTTTTTTCTTATATGTTTGTCTATTTTTCAGGTATTAGTTTTATTTTTTCTTTACACTACAGTTTACACTACCTTACCATTTTCAAAACTGAAACGGGATCTTCAAACTTATGTTTGGATCTTTAAAATAGATCCAGATAGAAAGCAGGATCCCAAGTTATTGTTGTATTACGTGTTAAAAAATGATCCTGATCCAGACCCATAGATAATAAAATTCTATGATTGGTGGGAATTCGAAATTAAAAGAAAACGTAAAAAAATCTATAGCTATTTGTTTCCTGCAATTTTTAAGCATGTAGGCGGAGGACGTATGCGGACAAAGTTGCAGAGGTTGAAATAATTGCAGAGTTATCGCTCTCTATTCTTTGTGCTTTTTCTTATTGTTTGACACATAAGCGGAGTAAAGAGTGAGAAGATATATTTCCTTCTCATTTAACAAAAATTGCGGCTATTAAAATTTGCAACGTTTAAATGGATGCTGCAATCGGAAAGAAACTCAAAAGAGAATTGCGGATAAAAATTGCAGTCGTCTAAAAGCAGTCATTTCAACTTTGTGGCAAGAATGCTTAGTTCAACAAGTTTTCACCCACCCAAACAGACCCATTTTAGAAAAGAACTACCCTATCGACATGTTGTTTCATCTCTGAACACTGAAAATTGACTTGTCAAAGAATTTGCCATGTGTCACTTTTTCATTTTAGTAGGTGACAGCCGACGGCAACCCGGTTATAGGCGGTAATCTATTTTAAAAGTAAAAAAAAAGAATTAAATTAAATAAGAAATAACACAAATAATAGAAAAAAACTTTTAAATTTCGCTTTAAATAATATTCACCAGTTAAAATTATTGGTAAGTCAAACATTAGTAGAATTTTGTTTAGAAGAAAAGATTCATTATCATGAATCATCTCCCCTCTAGTCGAAAGGTGTTGAACTTTTTTCACATTCTACAAACTCGCGAGA
This sequence comes from Epistrophe eligans, assembly GCA_951394125.1. Classification (NCBI taxonomy): domain Eukaryota; kingdom Metazoa; phylum Arthropoda; class Insecta; order Diptera; family Syrphidae; genus Epistrophe; species Epistrophe eligans. The sequence goes on along the minus strand of OX596030.1, from coordinate 93,463,278 downwards.
CATGCATCAAAAAGTGCATGTATTTTATTAAAATTTCTTTTAATTTGACACACTTAAAATTGAGTTAATTTCAATATAAATGCATTCATGACGCAATACAAATATTAATGACGTAATACAAAGCTCCCTTTGTGATATGTTGTTTTCTTTAACCTAAAGATAACTTAACTTATCACTTTATCAGTAAAATATGGTCATAAGTTAAAGTGTATATTTAAGCCTAATCCATAACAAAGAGAATAACAAATATGATTTAATTTCCTTTCAACAGTTGATATGGGTGCGGAAAAAGAAAATGTAGAAAACGGAGCCACTGGCGACGAGCAACAATCGAAGAAAGCTGCCAAGAAACAAGCCAAGGAGGCTCTAAAGGCCGCTAAGGTTAGTCAATGAAGCATTTAATAAAGCCCTAAACTAAGTTTCGCTCTAGAAAGCTGAACACAAAGCGGCAGCAGGAAAAGAAGACACCAATGCCGTTGAGGGGTCCGAAAAAGACTGCTCAGAGGGAAAATATGGCTCAGCTGGAATGATACAATCCAAGGACAAGAAGGAAGAACGAGTTTTTGTTTTTGTCCACGATCTCAAGAATTACATTGGCAAGGAACCCGTCTGGATCCGGGGTCGTGTTCACACGTCAAGAAGCAAAGGAAAGCAATGCTTCTTGGTTCTGCGTCAACAGAGCAGCACTGTTCAGTGTATATTGGCTGTAAATGATCAAATCTCTAAACAAATGGTGAAATTCTCTGGAAAGTAAGTTTTGATTCTTGGAAAAAAAAAATTAAAACAATTAATCTAGCCTATTAGTAAAGGAAATAATAAAATGAGAGTTATTCATGGTTTGATCAAATTCAAACTTAACATTATATATGTCGACTGATTCAATTTTTGTCCGATTAAAATATTTTATTCATTCATATATTTTAATAAATTCTTTTGTTTCAGCATCCACAAGGAGAGCATAATCGATGTAGCTGCAAAAGTAGTATCGGTTCCAAATAAAATCGAATCCTGCACCGAACAAGATCTTGAATTGCAACTTCTGGAAATATTTGTGGTTTCGCAAGCGAAAGCTCAGTTGCCGTTGCAAATTGAAGATGCTTCACGTCCAGAGAAGACTGATGTTAGTTTTTTTTTTTTTTTTTGTTGTGTATGATTTTGAATCTGTAATCAATTTTAACGTTCGTTACAATAGGACCCCGAAAGTCTGAATATTCGAGTGAATCAGGACACAAGGTTGGACAATCGTGTGTTGGACTTGAGAACACCCGCTAATCAAGCCATTTTCCGATTAGAAGCTGGAGTGTGTAAGCTTTTCCGTGATATTTTAACTGAAAAAGGATTCGTTGAAATTCACACCCCAAAGATTATTTCGGCAGCCAGTGAAGGTGGTGCTAATGTATTTACTGTGAGCTATTTCAAAGGTAATTCTTAACTCCGTAATAACAATGCAAGAGACTAATAAATATTTATACAAAATATACTTATCTTAAAAAAAAAAAATTTAGACTCGGCATACTTGGCACAATCACCACAACTTTACAAGCAAATGGCTATCGCTGCTGATTTCGACAAAGTTTTCACTGTTGGTGCTGTGTTCCGTGCCGAAGATTCCAACACTCATCGGCATTTGACTGAATTCGTAGGCTTGGATCTTGAAATGGCCTTCAAGTATCATTACCATGAAGTTTTGGACACTATTGGTGAAACATTTACATCGATTTTCAAAGGACTTCGCGACAACTATCAACGAGAAATTGAAGCAGTTGGTCAGCAGTTCAAAGTTGAGCCTTTTAAATTCCTCGAGCCTCCACTTATCCTTCAGTTCTCTGAAGGTGTTGCAATGCTTCGAGAAGCTGGTAAGAGAACAAAATTATTTCATAAAAAGATATGTATATTTTTGTTTGCAAACACTTAGGAATCGAGACTGGCGATGAGGAGGATCTTTCAACACCAAATGAGAAACTTCTTGGTCGATTAGTTAAAGCTAAATACGATACTGATTTCTATATTTTGGACAAGTTCCCATTGGTTATTCGGCCTTTCTATACAATGCCAGACCCCAACGATCCAAAATATTCCAACTCGTATGACATGTTCATGCGAGGTGAGGAAATCCTCTCTGGCGCTCAGCGTATTCACGATCCTGAATTTCTCACTGAAAGGGCTAAACATCATGGAATTGGTAATACTAAAATTATTACGATAGTTCTTCTGCATTAAATGTTGATTTCATTAATAGACATATCGAAAATTGCTGCCTATATCGAGTCGTTCCGTTTCGGTTGTCCACCACATGCTGGAGGTGGTATTGGTATGGAACGTGTTGTAATGTTGTATTTGGGACTTGACAACATTCGTAAGACTTCGATGTTCCCACGAGACCCCAAGAGAATCACGCCTTAAATAATTAATTGATTTGAAAAAAAAACTCAAGCACTTACTTCTACAATAACAAAACTCCAAGAGTGAAAAGTGGAATTTAAACGGAAAAGGGAAGCTTATTTAAAAAACTCGGACTCTTAAATAATATTATGCTCGTTATTTTTTAGTTATGTTTTCTTTTAATTATTTTAAAATTTGATTTCGTTCACTTCGATTTACTTAATCATATAGTTGTATTGTCAACTGTTATTGATATCATATAGTAATATTAAACTCGTCACTTTTACATGTAGATATGTTTTGTTTTTCTGTGTGTGTTGGAGTGATGGAAAAAGTGGAAAACCTCTTTAGATTTTTTGGTAAGTAAGAATTTACTTCTATGAATAAATGAAAGAAAAATGTTATGCAAGAAATATATTATGTGAGTAAAATATCTCATTAAAAAAATAACATGCGAGAAATATTATATCATTGCGAAAAAATATCATTCGAGAACTATAGCATCCGAAAAAAATATATCAAGCGAGAAAACAACGCGTGAGAAAAATACCGAATGAGAAAAGTATGAGTACCTATAAAAATGTATTTCTTGCATGATATATGTAGGTATGTCGATATCATCGATTGATAATTTTTCTCGCATGATGCATACATACGATGCAAATCCAACGAAAAAGTCGCGGAGGAAATCACACAATTTTGACATTTCGCATAAAAATGCCAAAATTGAGTCTGACTCCCTCCGCAACTCATTCATCGGATTCTGTAATCCGTAATAAAAAAATAGCTTACCTACATCATTTCGAAAAATTAATTTAAACAAAAAAAATATGTAATAATTAATAAATAATACAACGTGACAAAAATAACGCACATAACGTAAAGAAAAATTTAATTATTTAGGGGAAAGTGGTTACCTTACCTGGTACACTTTTTACATTTTTTTATTTAGGTAATGAAAATTCACTTCATTATCACTTAATGTGTAATAAATATATATGTAGTAGTTTTTTTTACAAAAAAAAGTCTAAAACTGATATGTTAAAGGGTTGAAGAATTATAGTAATTTTTCTAGGATAAGATATTTGTGTGATTGCGCCCCACCTGTGGGGTACTTTCGCACAGCAGGTGGGGTACTTTCGTGCAACATACAGACTCATACAGGGTATTTAAAAAGTCTATTTTGTATTAAATAGGTAGGTATACCTAAAGCCCACTTCATATCGATGTATTCTTTAAAGAAAATACTACTTTTCAGCTTCACGATCAAATTTTAGGTCGTATTAAGGGGATAAAAAGCCTGCTTTCGGAAATAAAAATGGGTTGAACAGTGTATTCAAACTGGTTTCAAATAAACTAAAATTTAAGAAAATATACATATATACCCAGATACTCAGTCTTATTGCGAGTTTCACCCCGCGAACAACATTTCAACCAGAAAATTTGACATTTCACTTTTCGCCTACTGTGAGTTTCACCCGAAATTTATTGTTCGAAAAATGTCCCTTATTGTGACAATTGACAGCCTTAATATATAGGTATCTATTTTTAGTAGGTAAGGTAAGGAAATTTCGTTCGGGCGAAACTCACAATCAGCCCTATCACATCGTAGTCGTAAATAAAAAAAAAAGGGATCAACGAATCCGTTCGTATTGTAATGAAATTTTCTATGAGATTTTTCACGGGATTCGTGACAATTTTCCGATTACGATGGGAATATGGGATTCTTGATAGGACTGAATAGCTTTTAAAATTCTGGGCGAACAAAAATTTTAAAGTAAAACATTTTTTCGGGTGAAATTCACAATAAGGCTGATTAAAAAAACATAAACAATGCCTACAATATGGTTGAATTGGAACTCTTGATCATGACAAACCTTATGAAATCCTTAGTCATATAGTCATCACAATCTGAAGATCAAATTGCGTTGATAGTAGAAAGAGTTCTAAACCCGATTATACCTACCTATAGAAAGAATTAAAAAGTCTATATATTTTCAATAATATCAGTTGATTCTTCACCTGGCGCATCAGCATTCAGCACACATTGATCAATAGACATTGCGATTTAGGTACATTTCAAATTGTAATCACAATGGCTGTTTTAATTTTTAGATCTCGTGAAATAAGATACCTTCCTATGCGATTTTTGTAATCAATCGTATAACAACAAGACAAGACAACGCGCCACGCTGCAAAAAAACTGGCAAGTAAGGTAGGTACAATGGAATTCAAAATCTATGCCCAAATCTAGGAGAAAAATGTATTTTTACATTGCAATTTAAAAAATCTCCTCTTAAAATGCAGATCCTCCAAACAGGAAAAATAACATTAAATTCTCCTTTATTTTTTTAAAAATAAAACATGGAAATAAACAAATCTTTTTGCAAAAATATAAAATATGTTCTTGGCCACTCTTTGAACTTGATTATATCCAAAAGTTATTGCAAGCATCAATGGAACATTTTTAGAATCTATATAGGTATACCTACATTATACAATTATAGTTTAGGTTAGGTACCAAAAGGTATATGAATAATAAATTTATTAAAATTAATTATTAGGTACTTTTGTACCGTTAAAATAAGTAGGTATAGGAATACTTACATCATGTGAAGGTCCGTACTTCCTGTTTTTAGCAATTAAAAAAAGCAAATTTTTAAGGTGAGCAACAGAAAAGGGGTACCTACTTGTCTCCTTATAAATCTGCGCCAAAGTTATAGAAAGGTACCACCCTATTAATAGGTAGGTACCTACTCTTTAAGATTTTTTACTTTCGGACTACCTAGACAGTTCGAATAGGAATATCTAGCGTATTTGTTTATTAATTATTGTGTGAAAATATAGGTCCCGGTACCATATTTAATTTCGTGACAACTTTCTTTCGGATTCCATTTTTTCAAAAAAACAAAATATGTGTAGGTACCTACCTACCTACCTATACCTTTAGGTAGGTATCTATCTAAATACTTACCTACTGGTAGGTAGGTACCTTACGTACAAAAAAGTAAATTCGAAAAATGGCGGTTAATTTGAGATCTACTGTGGGGGCGACTAAATGGAACTTAACATTTATTGTATAATTTTTTTCACACACTTTGCTTTAATGCCAAAGTAGGTTTATAGGTATAGGTATATCTAGGTATATATAATCAAACTATGCAGGTACATGTAGGTACCTAGGATTTTTAAAGATCCGCTCTTACTCCTGTAATTTTAGTTTTTGTTTTTGACTGGGATTCGATTCCCATCAGGCAACATCAGAAAAATTCCTAAACTACCTATCTTCTGTCTGACAGTCTAACGCACGCCACGGGTAAGTACCTACCTACCAAAGCACCTTAGGTAGTTACTTATTGGTAGGTAAATAGGTAAGGTAGATAGGTCATCCTTAGAAACAGTTTAGATATTTTGAGCTAGGTATAAGTAGGTACCTACGAATTTTTGTAGGCAGCCGAACTTTTACCTAGACCGGATTGAGGGAAGTATAGGTACCTTACCTACCTACATTAGCTGCCCTATCTATAACTAACTACACAACCACCTAATCCCTTTCCCTTATCATAACATAGGTACTAAGTTCGAGTTATCATAAAAAAATTCAAATTTCCAACAAAGAATTCTAACGCACATAATTGTGTCCTAATGCTGTCATCTTCGTTTACCCCTGTAGCTGCAATGGAGTGCATTTTATTTTTCACTTAATTGCACACGCAAGTCCTTGCCTTTAAAAAAAATCAATAACCTCCCCTCTATTATACAATGACGTTTAAGCCCCGCCTCCGTCAAAATATACTCACATGCTTTATTCAAATGGCAAATATGTACACAAATTGAATAATTCATGACAATACCTTTCAACAAAATGAGGCGTTTCTACGCATGGAGAGGTATTCATCCAATAAAATACCGTAAAACTGGTTCTCAAACGTTAACGCCTCATAACATTAAGTCACTAACCCAAACTCAACACACCAATACATTAACTCATTCAAAAATATGTAGTCATCGTCTTCTGACATACGGAACAAATACTAAATGATGAGTGAGACAGAACGATTGCTGTGAATTAAAATGGCATCAGCCATTTATATTTACACAAATGTTGTTGGCTCGCCAACAAACGGGAACATCGCAACTGTCAAACGATACAACAGTCGATGCTCAACTCGAAAAGTTTAAGTGCTGTGCGCGAGACGTCTGACAACGACGGACGGTCAAAATTTTAGCAGTTTTGATAAAAATAAAAAAAAAAAATACATTCAATTCACGTTCCGTTTTTGGCGAGATATTTACGCAAAATTTTGTCAGATTAAACTTAAATCGTATGTCATATTCGATTAAAAAACATAGTGACAGTAGATAGATATACCTAAATCTATCTATATACTATCTATTCATTCTATCACCGTACGTGAAATCTTATTCGGTCGGAGGAATTTCACGGGGTATTTTACAAAAATGTGTCGTACTGCCTAAACACACATCAAAATAACAAATTGGATTAGAAGATAATGTTCGGTGTAAACATGTTTGATATTGAAAGAATGTCATCTGAAAGTGTGCAATAAAACATCATGATTCGCGTGTGCTGATGTGTGCAATAATTTTTTTTTTTAAATTGTGAGTTTTGCCTTTTGTCAAGTGTATACCTACATACCTAGGTTTTGTAAACGCGCATTATGTATTTTGTAAATATGTCAGCCGCCGCCATCATTAACTAATTGGATCGCCAACAATTTTTGCGCTATCTGCATTCTATCATACCAATAGCAATTACAGTAAATTAACAACAACTGTCATCGTGTATCAAAATGTCAATTCCCCGGGGGCGCTTTGCCTATTATAGTATCTGACAAAATCGTTAATACATTATATTATATGAGTTATCTACATATATGGTTTATTTATGGATCATAAACTGTGAATTTTATTACTCACAATAAATTAGTGTAAATATTCCTACCTCTTACCTACCTACATACCTATTATGTAGGTATTTTGTGAAGAATTTTTGTGTGAATTTGAAAATTAAGTTAACGGATATCTTCTTTTTAACAATTATTTCTTTGAGGATTATTAAACAAACAAACAAAAAAGGTTGGTAAAAAATACAACTATATTTATTTCACTGATATGAACCTATAAATATGGTTAAATATACCTACCTAGGTATACCTACCTACACCTACAAAAAAGGGCCAGTGTGATGGTGCATCATTCAAGCTTCGAGTTATGACATAACATTATAAAACTTTAATTGACTTATACTACTACGCCTATAAGCAGCTGTTTCTCTAATTATTGAAAATCCATATACCTACCTATGTACATACCTATATAAATACTTATTTCAAAACATCATATTAATCAGATTAAACATTATTATTATTAGGCTCATAAAAATTTTCATCACTTAATTTTACTTGCCTCAAAAATTCAAAAAATTCCGCAAATATTCTGAATTTGTCAATTTGAATAGAGCAAATGAATTTAATTAACCATTTTGTTTTTTTTTGTTAATTATTTTTTTTTTGTTTTTTTAATTTACTGATGCTAAACGATAAATGAATAAAAATAGCGAATCTAAAAATAATTTCCTTGACTAAGATGAATTCATTTACAATTAACTTATATAGAAGATAGGTGCATATATATATCCTATACCTATTTCTTATATGTATTAACATATGTTTGTATGTATGATATGTAGATACATATGTACAAAATATATATGTAGATACAATGTCTTTTAAGTCGACGATAATAATAGATTTGATTCGATAAGAAGAATTTGTGTGGTTAATTTTAAAGAGTTTTTGAATAATTTGCTATTGAAAAAACCGGCTGCAATAATATGGATTTGTAATGTATGATAGTCAAAATAACCAAACTTCATTTAAGTTCTATGAAAGATGAATTATAACAAGTATAGGTAGGTATTATCGGGGACAATTTCATTTTTGTGATTTTTTCTTAACTGCTATTTATACTTATATATCTACGTTTTCAAGAACATATTGAGATAAAATCAATGTTTACAAATACCTACCTTACCTTCCACATAATTGGTAGATAATATATATACATATATGTAAGTATTAATAGGCCTTTGCAAAATTTTGTATTAGTAGATAAATTCTCATTTCAAGATCTTCGAAAACCTTATCGTTCAAATATACCTACAATCAAGTGAAAACAAAAGTTATGACGTTAAGCTCAAGCAATAGGTAAAACATTTGTCAACAATTTTTAATAGCTATTTTTTGCTTAAAAAGGCTGTTAATCGATTTTTTTAACAAACCTTGTCAATTATGAGTGAAATTATGCGTGTTAAATAAAATTATCGCGGAAGTCAATTGGCGTGAGATCTCAGAGATTTTTCTCACTCAAAAGGAGAGTAAGCGAATCCAAGATTTTTTTTCCTCACAGTTTTGACAGCAAAACTGAGAAATTTTGCTGAGAAATCCTGATGTTCATGTAACTGAGATTGCTGATATCTCCGAGATCTCATTTTCCTGAACACGCCCATTATCATTGTAGGTATAATGTTCTTAAGATATTCGAGTCGAACATTTTTACCAATTTTTGATATACATACATAGGTTTGTAGATTTTGATTTTTAAAGTGATAAATTCATTTGTTACTCGTGATAGATAGATACCAATGAACAAAAAAGGCTATAACGAACGTAGATACCAACGTAGGTACCTACGATACGAACTTACGAACGTATACCTATCTCGTATACGTATCACAGACATCTCTCTAAAAACGATGGATTACTATTGACCTCCGAAACGTGGAATAATTTTTGTGATAACTTTTCGCTTTCGCAAGCAAACAAAATTAATGGATCGCGTTAACACTAGCATTGCAAACAAAATTGTTATAAGTTGGCATTATTTCTTCCTAAATTATATAAGCTTTCCAAAAAGAAAAATTTAATGTTTAACCTCTTGATGAATCACAAAATAATACATGGAAAGAAAATAAATATAATTATTACCTACCTTAAAGATAGATTGAAAATCAAAAATATGTAGGTACCTATATACTATCTATATACTCAGGTGGTGATATATTCAAAACACTTGGCAAATATTTTTTTTTAACGATGACAAAAAAAAAATTAAAGGCCTAGAATGAAAATGTCCAAAAATTGCCCTGCATCACCTCACCCTTAATTTGAATTTAGACAATTTGAAATTTTCATACAAAAATTACTTTCCCAGACGTGAAAAAATAAACAAAATTACTAAAATGCAATATAATACCTAGTTACCTATGTATAGGTACCTACCTCCGTTTCGTTAAAATCGAAATATTTCGGTATTGGTGCGGGTCTCATATATTAACGTTTTCGTCACATATACCTAGGTAGGTAACATTGCAAAATTCGATTTTATAATTTTAAAATGCTTTTTTTCCGTATTGGGGTTTTGAAGAGGTAATATATTGTCTCATTCTTTTCCCAGACGAAAAGTCAATTTAGATTTTTTTTTACTTTTTAAACTAACGATGAAAAAATTTTTTGAAAAGGATATCAATTAAATTGTATATTTTAAACTCTCCTTAAATTTTCTGTGGCATATTAAATTGGGTGACCAAAGTCAAAATGTCATTTTATTACCCCAAGTGCGAAATATCTCATATAAAAAAATCGTATAGAACTACAGAAAAAAAATTAAATTAAATCTAAATAAACAAGTTATCTGATCAATATATACATTTGATTGATTCAGCAAAAAAAAAATTAAAGAAAATGACGCTTAAAAAAAAAAAAAAAAAAAAAAATAATTTTCTGTCTTACGCTGCTTTCATAGTTGCGCAATAACGGTATTTTTAAAAAATCATCTTCTAAAATATCTTAGCATAAAAAATATAAGCCTTTTAGTGAACTAACTAATTAATAGCTATTTTATTAGGTATTCAATGCTGTAAATTTATACCTATAAATTTAAAGTTTTTTAATTTTTAGTTTGAAAGCAATTTCAAAACATATGTCGCATCTTTTGCTAAATTTTATTTACTTTTATAAAAATCTGTCAACTGATGAGCCCAAAGTGAGATCGCCGGCCAGGGACGAAACGCCATATTTTTGTCGACTAAAGGCCGTTAAAAGTTTTTTTTTTTCAATCAATAATTCAGTCCCATTATAGTGTTAAGTCTTCTACTTGGCTGATGTATTTCAGTATTCATTATTTATTTATTTCGTTAAAATCTAACGTTAACAATGTTAAAAAATAGTTCTTATAATCTAATATAATCTAATGTCATAATTTACAATTATTATTAAACATTGTTGAAAAACATAAGTTTAAATTTACTACATTTTATATTATCATTTACAGATTCTAAACAAAAATGAAATTCGTTATAAATTGTTATTAATTGATTGAATGGGCTACATACACCATAGTTTGATCTGCTAAATATTTGAATAATAGGTTGCTGTCGCCTTAAACTAGAACGACTGAAACTGAAATTTAATTTACTTAGAACTGATGGTAATGATATCGAACCATTAATAATCCCAATAATAAAACAAAATTGTATATATTTTCTGTGGTTAGTCAAAGAAGGGAGGCTGATCAAAGCTAGTCTTTGAGAATAAGGCGGAAGTAGATTTTCCCTTGCCCATGGAAGAAAACATAGAAACCTTACATAATGGACAAGAATCAAACGTATAGTTGTACAAAAACGGAAATTTTTTACGTGTAAAACTCATAGTTTTACATTTGTCAACATTTAAAACAAGTCGGTTTTTATTGCACCATTCCCTAAATATTGTTAAGTCTTCTTGTAATAATAAACAGTCAGAGGAGGATTTTATACTTTTGAAAAGCTTAATGTCATCAGCATAAACAAGGACAGACGAGTTTTTTAAGTTTGAAACCAAGTCGTTAATAAATAAAACAAATAAAATAGGACCTAAGTGGCTGCCCTGAGGGACGCCAGAATTGACAACAAATTGAATTGAACTTTCATTACGAAACAAGACAGAATAACGACGATTTTTTAAGTATGAAGAAATCCAATTTATAAAATTGTTGTTAAATCCTAGATGGTATAGTTTTAGAATTAGTGTATTGTGACATAGCTTGTCAAAGGCTTTACTAAAGTCAGTAAATACGCAATCAACTTGCCCGCGTTTTTCAAATACATCTAGACAAAAGGACACGAAGTTAAATAAATTAGTAACATCAGTGGATCTCTTTTTGACAAAGCCATGCTGGCTATCACAAATAATAGAACTACAATGAAAAGAAAGAACATTACTCACAATTGACTCAAATTGGAAAAATTGAACTTTTTAAGGATGCATTGAAAAGAACACATAACGGATATGACAAATAAGAAGCACATTTTTTTAATATATAAGATGGAACACCATCGGGGCCTGGAGTAAAGCACTCATCAAGTTTTAATATATGTTGAGCAACTGCGTCCTCACTTATTTCAAAATTAATTGCGTTTAAATGAGTAAAACTGTCAGAAGAAGAAGAAAAAGAAGAGGAATTATTAAAGTCTGATTCTTCAAATGCTTCTTTGAATTGATTAGCAAACATGTTTGCAATAATCTTTGGTATAGTATCTATATATAGAATTTCTATTATTGGAAAAAAATCGCAAAAAAATCTTTATTGTTATTTAAAAAATACAAATATTTCCGTGCCCCTTTCAAAACGTTTCTGAATTTTATAATAAATAAAAATCATTAAAATCGGAGCATCAGTTTAAAAAAAAAGTTTAACGTTTTTGGGCTTTAAAGTCCCCGGATTATTTCTCACCACCCACCACCGTCAATTAAGTTCGATTTAAAAAAAAAAAAACTGGGTAGCTAAGGTATACCTACAATGAGAATTATATGAATTGGTTATTTATAGTATAGTATACAACAAAAGTCAGTCAAAATTGATTGGTTTGATTTAACTATAAAGATATCGTTAGGTTAAAAGAAAAATAGCCAAATAACATAAATGATTGAAGGTGAAAAACATAGAAAACATTGAATAACAATGACAAATTCGAAATTATCACAACGAAAGTTCCACAAACTGTAAACGTAAAAGTATAGGAAATGTTATTGTTAGGTGCGTTCCTTTACTTTAAAACTTGTCTGTCAAAGTTCATAAAAAAAATAAAATGTGTAGTTTTCGACGGAAAATCACTACGTAAATCAAGAGACAATCGTGTCTTTTTGGAAAGTGGAAGGAAAAAACTTTCTTGGCTTTAAAGAAATTCTATATTCCTACTTTACATTTTATGAAATAAAATAAATAAGCAACTCCAACTTGGAGGCAGGGAAACCTTTAAAAAGACGTTTGACGGAACTTGAATTGATCAAGCTTCTTCAAAAAAGATGCAGAGGAGAGAAATCTTTGCATTTACCTTATGCCTAGTACACAGATGGCGTTATATTTTAGCTGCCATTTTCCCTTTTAACCAAAGAATCGATTCTGTTTTCTAAACGGAATTCACTTTTTTCTGTCAAAACAAATCTTGCGTATTTTTCCATAAAGAATTTACAACGCGATTTGCACACACACTAGCAAGATTTGATATTTCTAAAATTTTAAATTAAATTTCGAGTTGTTTTAAGAAGACAAATTATGTTTTTGGTTGCAACAAATTTTAGTTTCAGTCAAAATTTTAATTACCCATATACCTATTAAATAATTGTGCATGCTTTTTCAAAAAAAAAAAAAATACATTTCGCCATAATACAATACCCGCTTTTTCTCAAAATTAAAAATGGCAACAATATATTGTGTCACATCATATAGGAAAATGGCACTTTGTTTTGCGATATGACTAATTCTGAGTCGAGTACCTACTTATTTGCAGGAAAACTGCGTTTTATTTTTGATTGTACTGCATAAATAGTTTTTAGGTTTGTTATGTACCTACTGCTGTGCGTTTTTTTTAAGATAATTTGTTTAAGATAACCCCAAAAGACTTTTTGGCGATTTGCCCTTTAAACAGAAACCAACGAAAAGATAGTTGGTTTACCTATAAACTATATGTTTGTATGTGCCACTAATGGAGGTATATGCGCTACGTTAATCTTAGGTTTTGTATATGCTTTACTTCCAAACTATTGATATTTGTTCCTGCGCAGATACTTATTTGCTCGACTTCTTTTCTTATAATTTTGTACACAGAAAAAAGTAGCTCACAATATCTAATATTGGCTATGGCCAGTCATGATGTATATCTATTGGTAACATTGCTTGTTCTTCTAGAAATACAAAAGAAAAAAAAGTATATATATGTATGTATATACTTACAAGTTTACCTACTTATTCCTATACCATACTATAACATCATGTTACTATAGAATATTTTAACTTCACACAGCGATGAGTCTGTTATGAAAAATATAAGTCTAAACTTCTGGGAAATTCACATCGAAGTACGAATACCTATAAGGCTATAAAGATACTCCACTCAGTTAGTTAGCTAGGTAACGCTGTTATTTGCGCCGCTGTATGTGCAGGCCAATGCTGTCATTTGAACGGACGTATCATAGACAACACACACTTTGTGTATCATTCAGAAAAAAAAATAATAAACAGCAAAAGACACAAAAAAAAAACTTAAAAAAAAAACAAACACACTATTATTTGTTTTGGCCAAGTTGCTGCTGCCTGACTATACCACTGGACCGGTTAGCCGGTAGCAGCATACATGATGGCTACAGCTATAGAACCATACATACTGTACCTTCCTGCGAGCTAAAATTGTTAATAATGCAATTCTGAACAAGGTGCGCACTGCACCGCGATGACAGAAGATAAACGTTTCCATGGTGCACCTATATACTGGCCTGGCTCTTTCATTCAGCAAATATACACACTACACAACCTGTCATTCTTTAATGAGAGAATATTTTTATTTTGTGTTATTTTTTTTTCTATCCCATCACAGGGTGCTGCAACGGATAAGCGACGTGCGGTGCAAGCTGAACAAATGCATACATCAACCTTCGACAGGATAACAACAACAAAAACTTCAGCATCACAATAAAGCGTTAATATGTAAATGAATTTGTGCGGCTTACGTGCAGTATAAAATTTAAAAAAAAATTGAAAGAAAAAAAAAACAAAAAAAAATTAATTCATGTCGAATGGATACACCCTGTGATTTTGTGTTTTGGTGTTTAATAATTAAAAATTCGTTTTTTTTTTCCACCCACTTCTTGGGAATTAAAATTATTCTGTGTAAAACGAGTGAGAGTTAAGTGAAATAAAGTGAAAAAAAAGATCGAGTATATCATACCCTAATATATTGTTTGCTCGTTACTTTCGTGTTTACACGTCAAATTTTTGACAAATTAACGGTAGGCGGTGTCGTTTGTGGTTCGAGGTTTGGATACATCGAAATGGCAGTATCCTGCCCAGAAGTGATGTACGGTGCTTATTATCCATATCTATATGGCCGTGCTGGACCTAGTAGATCATTTTATCAATATGAGCGGGTAAGTTTATTACAAAAAATTCATTGCTTATTTTTTTTATTTTAATGCTAATGTGGGCTATCCATATTCGCAATTATATTTTAATTGAAGTGAAATTAAATTACCTACCATCAATTTATATAGGGTACCTAATTTGCATGAATCAAATTATACCTAAATCTAGGTATACAAATGGAAATAATGTACATATATGTAGGTCCTATGGTGTATGTATGATCCTATATAACTGCAGTTAAAGGTTGGAAATTATGCTGATTGAAGATGCAACATCAGAGTTGGTTTTTAATAACTGGTTGTTTGCTACTTTTTTTATATTTATATTTTATACCTATCTGGCAATTGTGATGCATCTATAAAGTCTCTTCATTCCGAGTTGGTAAAAGCGTAATTATATGTTAATAGGGGCTTGATGGCGTTTTAATAAAACTCATACAAAGTATATACATGTGTAGCTGTAAACCTGTACCTATGTACATATATACAAATATATTATTATGTTTGTAACGAGTGTGCTTAATTTATGCACTTGGATTGTAGATAGGTAGTTACTTACTGGTACACACGGTTATACAGCAGTGTCATGGTGGCCATGGTACTTGGCGCGGTAATTAATTGGAAACTATTTTCTATAAGAGAGAATTTCTTATACGCATATATACCTATGTATACCTAGGTATTTTTTCACTCCGTATTTTTTGGATTAGTTATGGGGCTTTCCAGATAATTGCAATGTGCAATTAGTTTTTTTTTTTATTTTGAATAAATTTTGATTCGTGGTTTAGGACCATTTGAAGATGCTTTAGCTGTTCCTATATATTTATTCCTATACTTTACTACCTTTATGCAAGATACTTCTTTATTGAAGTATGGGTAACCAGTAATGTAACTAACCATTCAACTGGCCAGGGCCCCATACATTTCAGGGGCCTTCAAAATACCACAAAACGGTTAGGAAATAACGCCCGAACAAAAACTGATCAAAATGATGTTGGTATGCATGGGGTGGTATATTTTTTTATACTTCGCATCTTTCTTTGATTAGAAGCAACGCCCAAAATATTACATCAAAAAGAGTTTAATGAGAAATAATATAGGAAAGGCTCCAAAAAACAATTTAAATAAAATAATGAAATAAGAATAACGTTCAAATTAAGGGAATATCGTCAGTCTTTAGTTAGTCTTTAGATATAAATTTCAATATTTTATTAGTGGCCTTAATTCCAATTAGTTTCAAAGATATATGTTATACCTACAGCAAAAAAATGTTACCTATACCTACTTGCAAAAAAAAATTTATTACCAATATTGCAACTTGCAAGCTTCCTCGCAATTTCGTTTTAATTATTATGAGATAAGAGACATGCCAAAGCCAATATATAGCAGTTATAAAGATGTTCATTCGCGTCTTAAAAAATCTATAGTATATGCCCGGCGCGGCGGGGGCGGCGGCGGAAGAAACTGACTTTGTAAAACCGATAAAGAAGTCCAAATGTTTATTTTTTGTCGCGCGTCGCGTCGGCTTTTGCATCAAATTTGGAAGAAAGCATATTTATAATAAGGTTTATATATATTTGTCGTGGCTCTTCTAGACTATTAGACCAAACTTTTTTTTTAAGCAAAAATGGTGGTACAATAACTGCACGCACAATGAAGATGGGGCCAGTTGGGATCGTTTGTCTTTATGCGTATACCTATATTCAACAAGAAAAATACTTACATACCTATCAAAAAACAAAAAAGACGTCCTGGCCCCCACGACTATAGGCTAGGTATATAAAGGTACATTTCTATATTTTAACAGCCTTTAAATTTTCCCATAGTCTGAATTGAATTATTGTAAGTTAAAAATCATCAATCGCTTTTCCGAGAATAAATAAATATAAAGATAAGATCAATTCCAGCTTGAATACTAATTCTGAAAATAGATATATACAAATTTCTATCAAAACTGACTTATCTATGCCGATATATCCATATTATGCTAAAAAAAACTCCTCAACTCTCTCAACTAAAAATCGACAATGACATCCAGTTTGAAATCGATCGTATATGAGCATATTTCTTCTTTTGGGTTTGTCTCTGTTTTTTCCCACACTCCCCATGATGTCGATTATTTGTGTGATAAAATGGAAACATAAATAAATAAATAAAATACAAAAACAAAAACAAAAACAAAAAGCAATACAAAAACCATCAAAAGCGGTCAATTGCCGGTAAAACACCGCCGAGTACAACTCCGATTAAGTTCATTAGCATTCACATGTTATTCTACAACCGACCGAATGAAGGACACAACGATCAGCGATCGTCATCATCTCCGCCATTTATATATAGTGTAGTGATTCCCGATCCTTCCTCTTCCGCTGGCCATTTTGCATTGGAGTGAATCCAAATTGTGTTCCTTTATGCACGGACACGGCTGCTGACTGCTTGTGTTACCGTGGACCAAAGTTTAGCTAAAATTATTAGGTGAATCGATTTTTTTTTTTTTTGAAGAACCTCATGTATGTCGTCCTCGTCCAAGAAATTTTCACGAATCGAGCAAACCAATGTGCGAACTAAGTCACATAAAATAAATCACCGCAAAAGGGACCGTCCGCGTCGTCGTCTTCGGTCGTCGTTTTCGATATACCTACCTATATACCTACTCTAAGAGTCAACACTGCACTCGCACACTACTCGACCCACAAAAGGGATGCGCACAAACAGAACGTGGATGACAGGGATCGTGTTTGGCGATTATCCCTATCTGATCACCGGTTAGTTGCGTTCGATATACAAATTTTCGATCTTGAAGCTCAAATCAGACACAGGCCAGGGATTTACTATAAATTACCAAAAACACGATGAGTAACCTAACGACGCACGACGAGATTGTGGATCCCAGTAAGTCAGCCTCTTTTCTTATAACCTTTTCATCTGGATGATTATATAGTCGTCCTCGCGCGACGACAACTACTGCCCTAACTAATCCTACAGTTAGATCAATCTTTTACAGGCCCGCATTTTACATTGATAATGTTAGCTGTGTAACAAAAGGCGATTTATAGTTGAAAATGAAACATAAAAACTGTTTTATTTCTATAACAATTTGTTTACCATCAGCATCATATTACAAGAAATAGACTTTTTCGAGAATAGAAATTTAGTAATATCTGAATTGAAAAACTTAATGGTGGTTTTACAAAAATTTAGTTAATGTGAATGTACCTATTTATGTATTGTAAATATCCATTTAAGTTGATAGAAATATTTTTTCCAATAAAATTTGATGCAATCAAAAAATTTCTTTTATTATTCATTCTGTGTAATTCCATTTTTTTTTTTTCAACCTCTTTAGATTGACAGATCAACAATATTTTTAACATTGATCGTTCCTAAATGAAATGTTACACAGTGTAACACTTTTAACAGTGCGACATTTTAACATGCCTAACTTTGACACAACAACAAAAGTTAACATTATATTGAAAAAGAACGCACCACCGGCAGACGGCAATACTAGTTCTGTTTGGGAATTTGCTAATTTGGACAAACTTTAATAATTTGATGTCAAAATCCAGAAAAAAATCAGTTTCGGGAAATTCGGTAAACATTTACAGCCATATACCTACTAAGTTAATGACAGAAGTTTGGTCAGTGAGATCTCAGAAACGTCTATCAGTGTGGACACAGTCAAAATTAAAAAGATTAAAAAGTAATTTTTTTAAAAATTACTTTCGTTCATTAGTTAATTTGTTAATAAATTTTATCATGGTGATAGTATACTTCATTAATTGAAAAAAGGGAAGGAAAGTTAACAATCGCCATGTCAGACGAAAATTGATTATATTAAACCACAAACCATTTGCATCCAAAGTTTTATTAAAAGTTTTGGTTAAACTTCTCACCAGAACTAAGTGTATTAGCATAAAACTTATAGCGTTTTCGTCTCCGAAACCCTCTGACCCGGATCGCCAAACGAACAATTTGCAACACTTTTTGATGTGTAAACATATAACATATACCGGCGGCGGCGGCGGCGGTAGGGTAGACTAAAAACGTGAGCTTACGTGTAATATACATTCCGTGTGAAACACACACATTCACTCCTGTTCTGATTTCCGCTGCGATTCAAATCCGAAAGTGAAATTGATTTCCTCCAAGGGTTCAAAAAAGGTTTTATGAATTTCACGTTTACGTTAGCCAGTATTCAAACTTTTTTTTATTTCGAAATCAGTAAAAACCAAATTCGAAACTTCAAATTTGTTAAAAAAAAAAACATTACATAAGTAAAAAAAAAAGAATATAATAGTACCTTACTTTTTTAGCTGTATGGTATAGGTAACAACATTTTTAAAAATTTGTAAATTTTAATTCGAATATGACAATTCCAAATGTAAAGAATTTTCAGTCCACACTCAATCCGCATAAACGTTGCTTAACTTTTGACAACTGTCCAATTTTGGAAAATGTGTTCAAAAACCTTGTTTATATATTGTTGTCTTATAGCTGCCTAACTTAGACACAAGAGTAGATTGTCTTAACCGTGAATAATGTGATATTTATTGAATAAAGCTTATTTTCACCAATTTGAAAATAGTTAGACATGTGTCTAAGTATAGACAAAAATCTATTAAATACAACTAATAGAGTTTGAAAACGATATAGGATTTTATAACCGATCGGAATTCAGAACAGTGGTGATTCTGTTGTAATTGGATAATGTTCAATAACAAAACTTCGGACGAACATTGATGTTTGCCCATCTTAACCGTGAGTCCCAGCACACACACTTTTTGTTTTATTTTAAGACTGATATGCTCTTATTTTATTTGTAATAAATTGTAATGTTTTGCATGCTGTCAAAAAACACACATTTTTAAAATGTAGGTAGGTACTAAAATTGCATTTATAATTTGTAACAGATTTGTGATTTTACCGGCAATTTAAATATTGAAGCAAAATTTAAGAAAATCTAATTAAAATTGCTATAAGTATAGACACCTATTTTAATTTGAGATCTAATTTTTTTTATTGGATCTTCTAGAAAATGTGGCAATTAAAACAATCGATTCTTTGGCGCTCATTTAACTATAATGTTGGTATACTTATTCCATCACATCTAAAATGCGGTCCTGTTCCCTTGATTTTGCTCTCACTCAGCATTGGCAAATTTTTGTGTGTGGCTTGGCTTCCCCACCATTTATATTTTTTAGCAAGTCGCAACGCAACAACTACCTACTCTTATTTGCGTTACGAACCTTTTTAGCTTCCCTCCTCGATATGGTCATATTATCGCGGTGTGGTTATAGTTTTATTCATACTCTCTCTTTGTATAGAGGACAACCATACATAAAAGACCAATTTTGTTTTAGTGCCGCGGCCTTGTATAATTGGGCGTTAAGACAGTCGGAATGCTTTTGTGCACGGCCGCCAGCCGGTGATGTTCCTTTTTTTAGGCCTGAAGTCTGCGAAAAGATCGACCCTTTGGACGACTTTTTAAACTGCGATTGTTTTTTTTTTTTTTTTAGTTTTGTTTTTTTGCTCCCAGTCAGTATTTCTGCTGATGTTCCATGGGAACTTCTGCGCAGTCTACTTTAAAGAAAGGCAAAAAGTTATCCAGCTATATATTCTACTTAGTAGGTATATATAGGTTTATAAAAATGGCCACATCTTTGTTAGCAAACGGTGGTGGTGGTGGCCCATCTGGAAAATTTTGCTACTTCATTACAAAAGACAAACACAAAGATAGAGAATGTGCGCGTAATCGCAAAACAACTGAAAACTTGTGACGGGTCTTATTAAAGGACCTTTATACCTATAGATATATCATTTTAGTTTCTATAAACTTAATTGAGTACAGATATAAGAAACAAGGTACATAAGTATATAGTTTTTATACATTCGTAGGTGTCATTGTATGTATCAATACCATTTTATATATATATTTACATTTATAATATCTTTTACATAACTTGATCTGTCATGTAGATTTTCAGTCGTATTTATTAGATTCCTTAGAACACTCTTGGACAGTTGGCCTGGTGCGTTCTTTTTTTTAAATGCAACTATTGTGAATATGTAGATATGTCAGTTTGGTTAATGCAACTTCTTGCTAATCTTGCAAGTTACTATAATTGTCAAAAATTTATAGGTATGACGTCGTACAACGTTTCAAGTACCAAACAGTCATAATGTGTCAAAAAAAAATGTCTTGTTAAAAGTATTATACACTGTGTAACATTTTATTTAGAAACGATCAATGTTATTAACATTATCTACTGATTTGTCAACCGAGAGGGTTTGAAAAAAAAATAGAATTAATAATGAATAATCAAAGAAATTTTTTGATTCCACAAAATTTTATTAGACAAAATCTACCGAAAAAAAAAACAAAATTCTTTAGAAAATAACTGACAACAATTTATTGCAAAACTCAAAATCAACAAAAAAAACTAAATTATATTGAAAAGTTTGCAAAAATAAAAATATCTCGAAATCGAAAGAACGAAAAGTAAAAGATATGAAATGAACATATTTCCAAATTCAGTTGCTTTTGACAGATTAATATTTTATAGGTGCGTTCCTTCACTTCTGTTGCCCAAAACAACATAAAAGTCTGTCAAAGTTCAAAAATAGGTAAATGTGTATTTTTGGACAGAAAATCACATAGTTTTAAAGTATACCTAAAAGAACGCACATTTTAACAATCTTACACATCAATATTAAAATTAAGAACGATTTAATGAAAATCAAAATGTTACGCAATGTTACACTTTTCCACTTTAGAAACGATCAAAGTAAACAATATCTAGTTAACATTTTAGAAAAAAAGAACGCACAACAGCTATATAGCCCACTGTCAAATAGTTGGTCATCTCATAATATATTTATTTATAAACGCATTCTAAATATGTCCTCATATAAACTCAGTGACATCTCATGATGTAATCTGTGAATTTCGCGAACTTTTGGATACGTTCAATGAACATTTCATTAATTTCAACATAACTTTTCACTTCGTAGCTAGAAACTTGCTCTACCTATATACTTTGTTCACTGTATAAAAACATACATATACCCACAGAACAGGTTTCGACAAACAATTGTAATATATAACACTTTGCAAACGTTGTGAATATTTACTGAAAAAAAAAAAAAATCATTTGTAATATCAATAAACACCGTTTATTTTGTTTGACTGTTTTTTCATGGTCTCAAAAAACTCTTTGTTGATATTACGAACATTTTTTGTTTCTACTCAGTAAACAATTTGTTGGCTCAGTTAAACTTTGTTTATTGAAAATTAAAATTTAAAAATTAATAAACATACCTATACATTAGGCGTGTTTTTACAACAAAAATACCCAGGGGGAATTGGACGAAAAAAACGACGTCGGTGCTAAACAATCACCATGTTAAATGCAACAACAACTAATCCCTTGCGGGCTAAGCTAAACCCAGAAAATTCTCCGGGCTTAACTTAAGCACACAGATAACTGTGTTACCGGTGTGAATTATACAGTTATTTGTTATCGATAGTTTGTATGAAAACTCCATTTCGTTTCTGTGATGGTGTCGCTAATCCCCCGGGCTTGCAAAAAAAACTCTTATTGTGCCAACAAATTTGTTTATATAAAACTACTTTTTTTTACTTTGATACCTTATGTGTTTATTGACGCAATAAACAATTTATTGAATGTCAATAAACATTTTAATTGATTTAAACATTTTTTGTGTATTGACCCAGTAAACTATTTATACTGGCCCAATAAAGTGTTTATAAGTGTAAGCCAAATTCTTTGCTTCAATTTATAGTCGACTCTTATAAAATTCACAGTATGTTCAAGCGGTAATATTTTTACAAGAGTCGGTAAGCATCGACAATAATTTGCGTCTTAGAAGGGTATATGCCAGCATTTTACAGATGAGCCCAACTGTCATACTTGGGCGAAACGCATTTTGGAGTTGAGGTCACTTGAATTGAATTTAAAAGTTAAAGTGACCCCAACTTCAAACAATTTGTGGGACAATACCTAAATAGAAAAAGTGAGTATAGTAAAGGGAAGTTGAAATGCAACGCTCAACAAATAAGTTTGCTTAAATCAACGAAATATGGTCAATTCAATGTAAACCGTTTATTGTCCTAACAAATTCGTTCCTTCAAAGAACAAAAAAGTATATTGCTGCAACAAACTTATTTTGTAAAAAATAAATAAATAACTAAACGGGATCAATAAACTTTTGCTTGTAATAATAAACATTTATTGGGCCAATAAACTGCTTTTTATTTTCCCAATAAACCAGTTTATTGGACGAAAATTGATAAATTCACTGCCCCAATAAACTTTTTTATTCTATCTAGGTACGTACCTACCTTTTTCCTTTTTGGTTCAGTGTTGAGCACAAATCATTTGCTGTCAAATTTACTGTTATTAGAAACAGTGTTGCCAGTTAAAAAAACAAACTGCATACAAAAAACATATAACCTTTTATAATTTCCGGTATTGGTACACATAATGTGACATTCCTAAACTCTGCTTTGTTATAAATCAGAAAATAATGCATCACACACAATTACCACCTATCATTCGCTTCTTCAATTCTGAAGTGCCTTAAAGATTATAATATTTAGTCATCGCATTAGTATACTATTGTGCGGTGAGCTAGGTTAATGTGTGCCACCGATTAGGGTCGAACACTGCGCTGCGTCGCGGTCGCGCCGCCGATAAAAAGTGTTAAAATAATGGCCCTTCTGTGTTCCCCTTTTAATGATGTATTTTAAAATTTATAGCCAATAACTTTACGGTTTGGTATTAATTTTTGTTTCTTTTGTTTTTAAGAGCATTCCCAAGGTATATTTCTTATAGTTTACCTCATATATAAAATGCTCAACCTCAACCCTGATGCCACCACGTGTTTGTCACAGAAGTACAATTGGCGCCAGGTTGTGTTATTTTTATCGAATATTATATGGATTTTGTGTTTTAATACTTAAATGCTAATGCCCTTTGCCACACTCATTTAGTCGCCCCCAAAATGTTATATCCAAATTGTTGTATATAGGGTTAACAGTTGTGTCATTGTGGCAGCAATGCGCAACGAAAATTCACTTGATTTATGATGACATGGCGCGAGTTAAGACGTTTTGTACAAAAGTCAAAGTCAGTTCCGCGCGCCTCGTATTATATGACATCGCAGCTGAAAATCCCTAATGGAAAAGTAAAAGGATATAAAATAGCAGATAAATATATGCGGCGCGCTTGTTTAAAAGAGGCTTTACGTTCTAAATGAACCAAAGGAAATCGCATCTCCTAAAAACACCCTTCGCTTGTATGTAATATTCCTACATATATATATATATATATATATATATATATATATATATTTGAGAAAGAAACCACTAATTAAATCTTTACTTTTCGGTTGCATGATGTGGCAGTTTTCGAAGAAAATTTGCTTTGTAATCGTGAATAAATGAAATGTTGCTATTGAGAGTCCTATTTGCGGTTTTAATTCAGCGTTTTACTTTAAATATTAAGACAAGGATTTTTTGGTGTAAATGCCTCAGAATTATGTATAGTTCAGCTATAATACGAGATTTAAAAATATAATTTAAAAGACGCACTGTCATTTTATATCAATATATTTTGTGAACCAACCTAATAAATTGAACAGACCTAATGTCACATGCCAAAATATTACCAACTGGAAAGTGGAAGTGTTCATTTTAGAGTTCATTTTTATTGGAATAATATTTAAAAAAATGTAGTTTTAAAACAAATTATTAACATATTTTTAAAATAAAATTATAATTCGTCAAATCAACAGGTAATTCCGCTTCGTTTGATTTTTCATTTGTCAATATCGGTGTCGTATGAGAGTTGGATAACGGATCGCAGACTATAGGAATAATATACTGATGAATGATAGTTTAGAATAACATTTTTGTAAGTTGCGAATTCTCATCAAACACCAGTTATATTTATATAGTAAGAGAGGTATGCATGGTTGTAAGATTATACCTCTTACCTTAGCTTTTGTAAAGGTCGAAATTAATCTATAGCTGAGCTCAACTTACTTTGTTTTCAATCCCGGGGAGGGAATTGAATAAATTTTCGGAACTGAGCTCTTATCCCGGAAAAAACTTCACTATTTTTGTTATTGTTTATACGTGTAAACTACACAATCTCACCAAAACACGACTTTTATTCAATTATAATATAATTGATTGACTTAAAGATAGTTGGCATTGGCAGTCATTAAACAAATATTTTTTTTTATTTTTTCAGTTCAATCAAGATTTATACTCAGCATCGGGAGTACCATTGGCTTCTTCTAGTGCATCAGGAAGTTCGCACTCGCCATGTAGCCCGATTCTCCCGCCTTCGGTTAGTGCAAATGCAGCAGCGGTAGCGGCTGCGGCAGCACAACATGCGAATACCAACTCTAGTTTATCAGCGTTACCCATAGGAAGTAATAATTCGATACATAGTAGAACATTAACCAAAGAGGAGGATCTCGCGACGACGCGGAGTGATAATGAAGGTAATTATACAGTAATAAATCATTATTAATCATATTTGCCATTTTTAAATAAATAAAATACATATTTTATGTACATGGAGCAGCTAAAAAATTTAAAACATATATGTTTTTGGGGCATAGAAGATAGATACAGAAATAGGTAAACCAATAATAATACATATTTCACCATATTTTTGCTGCAAAAATACATTTAAGCAGCTGCCTGTGCCTGGGAACCTAAATTACCTGAAAGTATTAAAGTCCCTCTTCTGTGGATGATCGTCTGGCAATGATCTGACAATAACGTTCTTAACAATATTGTCCGACAAAGTTCACACACGGTTGGTAGACATTTGGGACGATTTTTTTTACTGTCAGATCGAAATCTGATAATATATTATAGGTATATATTTTAGTAAGCTTAAACTCTGCGTTAATTTCCAGGCTCCAGTTCACCTTCTTACAACACGGATCCTATAGGTAAAGATAAATATTTAAATTATAAAATGAATTGAATATAGGCCAAAGTATACCTAACCTTAGTAAAACCTGCACTCCACCTATTGATATAGCAGTTGTAAGAAAGAAAAAATTGTGCACAGTCAAGCCGAAAGTATAATATGTATTATGTATACCTATACCTCTACCTTACCTAGATATACATACAAAAAAACGTTTAAAATTTCCATGATAAAAAAGAAATGTTGCCTATCATAAATTCATCATTCCGAACACCTGAACATGAATTGTTGGCATTGAATTTTCACATACAGAAGCGATAAGTTCATAACATTTAAAGATAAGTTTTCCACTAAAAGCATGCAACAACTTTCCTACCTACATTACCTACTGACGTATGTAGGTATAAAAAAACTATAAATGGAACCCTAGCATGTGAACATGTCAGCGGAAGTCAGTCGTTCGTTGATTTGCAAATTTATAAGCTGTCATCGTTTGTTGCCACTGAAAATTGATTACGAATGAATGCCTGTCATAGCAAACTTAATATCAGCGCAGTGTCCCAGCCCTTTAATGAAAATGAATTGCTAAATTATTCACAGTTTATATTTTATATTTATTTTGTTGTATTTGATGTTTTTGTTGTTACTGTCTCCAGTTTTGCAAAAGTCTCTCTACCAACCCCAATGTTTTTATTATAGCCTCTCATATGTCAAATGACTTAAAGATGTGCCTTTCAACAATGAACGCGCGCGTGTAAACTATGCCCACTCAGGTGTATAAATGTCAACCGCTTGCGTTCCTTCGCAAAAAAACAAAAATAAAATTATATTAAAACAACAACAAACTATCGACCTATGCGAATGAGCGCGTGAAAAAAATGTTAATAAAATTTCACATAAAAAATGTCAAGAATTTATCATTCGGAATCGTTGACATATTTTAGATTCCATCTGCTTCTGCTATAAAGCGGTGGCGGTTGTAGATATATCTACGTATATCTAGGCGTATGAATGACGACGGTGCGGTGGGTGAATGATCCAGGAACTCTCTCAATACGAAAAATTTCTGTCGCTCAGTCACTCTGGTTTTCTGTTGTTTGTTTGTTTTGTTTATTTTTTATGTTTTATTTTTGTTTTATTAATGTGCCAATAAACTCGAATCAAATTTGCATCAACATTTGCCGGGCATTGTTGGTTTAGTTGTCTGTCTTTTTCCTTCTCATCTTGCATCAGATTCGATGTTTCTTTACTAAAAACAGAAGCTATCCCTATACATACAAAGTATTCTATGGATTTGTATTAACGTTCGTTGTGGTGTGAAGTCTATTCAAATTTCAAATACCAACCAAAAATGCTTTCCGCGACTAATTAATTTGCAAATTTTTCAGATGTTTTCGTGTCATTAACTTTTCCAAACAAAGCATTAAAATGTTTTTGTATATATGTATAACTACATACACAGGCATACAACCAAATCTGATGGAAGATCTCGTCCGTCCGTTTATATTGTCGTTTTGTGATGTCATATCTGCAAAAGAATTAGCGGTATACGGAATTTTTCGAATATGCACGGAATTACTATTATATTTGTTTTTGTTTTCAACGTTTTGTTTAGTTTCGATTAATCATTTCAATGATTAATTACTTGATGTGGATTTGAGTAGAAATCAAGATTTTTAATGAAACTTGACATTTACGATGATAGAGAAAACAAAAGTGAAAAAAGTGAGCACCGCATTTATTATTTTGTGTCTGTCCAGGGTTGCCATATTCGATTTATTCCTACGCGGTTATAAAAAAATTTATATTTTCTGGGGACATGCTAAAATTGACGAATTACATTTGTATTTCTTAACAGCTTGCAATCGATTTAAACTACATTACTCCCCAATGAGTAATTCAGAACTTTAAATGAATAAACATCATGTCAGCCAGCTTCACTGAGGAGAAGGTGAAACCTGAGCAAGATTTCTCCGTTAGAAGTCAAAAGCACTCTCTATGTCTTTTTTATAGTTTGATCCAGAATCCAGATGCGACAAATAATAATTGAGATGCGAATTCAAAAAATATCGGTCTCAGCTTTTTACAGCAAAAGTGAGAAATCTCACTGAGATTGCTAAGATCTCTGAGATCTCACCGAGCCTGAGAAAACTGAATTGGCTAAATTTAAAATAAAATGACAAATATGAATCCCAATTTGGCTTTGATTTGACGTTTCTCGAAAACGGGTATTAGCAGCTTTTTATTTTATTTGACACTTTCGTTTTATATTTAATAATTAGGTATACCAAGAATACCTAACCTATATACGAATCCGTTGTTTTTTTTTTGGCAGGTAGACTAGTCGGAGCACATCATAATGATTCCTCATGTTCATCGGGTCCTGATTCTCCTCGCCATCAATCCAGCTCAAAAGATCACCCCTTAGACAGTGCGAGCAGTCAAGGTCATCAGTCGAGAGCACAATATATTTCAGCATCCTGCGTTGTCTTCACAAATTACTCCGGCGATACGGCAAGTGTTGTCGACGAGCACTTTTCTAGAGCGCTTAATTTTAGTAACAAAGAAAGTAAAGGTAAGTCGCTGTTTGCCGTTTTTTTTGTTTATTCCCATATATCATTTATAAACACATCATAATTATAAATTTGCAAAACATTTCAATTAAAGTTCCATTGAGTGCCAAAGAAATTCTTTCAACCACATCAGCAATAATTAAAAATACCTCATATAAGAACACCATTATATCTCTATGTATATATCTATACCTACACTTTTTTCGACTCAATGCATAACGTCTTGTATGAACAACGATCTGACAGCGTAATATGCCTTTGACAGATGTGTAACAACAACATCATAAGTATGGCTGTCTTGTCTACCTGTCATTGAGCGAGATGACACCGAAAATAAAATCCTCCTCATTATCCACAAGAGAATATATGTATAATATCATAAGAGGTACCGTTATACATATTCTGAGAATCAACAACGAGCCCTCCAAGTATTTGCGCCCTAAAAATGCCACACACAGGAAAAATTATTTGACATGCTTTTGATATGTCAAAAAGAGACTTCAACAATAAATTAAAATGTTAGATTTGCCATAAAGAGCATCGTCGCGTCGAGGGGATCTAGCCCCACACCAAAGGACATACAGAGAGATAGCGCGCACACATTAGGTATATTATGATTAATAAAATAATTAGTTTGCTTAATGAGAATGAAGACTGTTTGGTGTTTAGCACTCAATTTACTTATAAAAAGAAGATTCGTGACGGTGTGCATGGCTGAGATGTCAGATCACACATCATGTATACAACTAGGCGATAACTAGACGAACATTAAAATGTGCGCCATACACCCCTTTTGATTTATTTCGAGATGAACGGAATTGGAGTTAAAGGCATTAATTCAGCGAATGGCCTCATTTGATTGACTCTGAATGATTTAGGAAACCGTTGGGCCGTTGCTCTATACTATTAAGCCTCTGGAGAATCACACACATTTTCGAAAATAAAACTGACACTTTGTGTGCGATGCGCAGCATTCATTAATTAAGATGGTCGGCTCCATAAATTATTGTTTGGGAGATGTCGCAGCCGCCATCATGATGCGGTAGGATCTATCAGAGGCAGATTTTTTTTTTTATTTTCAAAATTGTTAATGGCAATTTTTTCGCCATTTGACTTAAATATAATTAATTAGTCGATAAAATATAGAAAAACCGTTGCCAAGTGAAAGAGTGGAAATGCAAGCGTGTAGGTATATATGTATATGTTTATCTTTTTAGCTATCGCCGCAGTCTTCATGAGCATTTTTGACGTTTAACAGATGTTGATTTTATAGTCAGTATAGTTTTTTGGAATTTTTTCAAACCAATGCAATCTTAGAAAATTTCACATATTCATTATGGCAGGAGATGGTATCTAATTGTGGATTAGTCCTGATTTGTATTGAACTTTATAACCTTTCAGACCGTTATACATAACGAACATGAAAAACAAAATACGTATGGCATACATACAATGAAATATATAGCAATCATCTTTAGTTGTTTAAAAAAAATTGGGCATGCGACTCAACACTTAGATTAGACTATTTGAAAATAATTAAGTTCTTAAGATGTCCTTTCATACCTATGCTTAGAACGTAAATCCTTATCTACGTCCGTGCAGTCCATTGATAAAACTATGTTAAACAAAACGACCATCATCAGCAATGTCAATGGCTACTTTATATTCTAAAAATGTCCAAAAGAGGGCTGCGTCTCGTTCATGCAGATTTACACAAGATTACAATTGAGTAATTACACATTCCACAGAACACCGTAAGATAAACCTAAAGAAACAAGGAGGACATTTGCATACTAACAACTGGAACGTGGTAAAAAGTTCGAAAACTCGCAAGTAAATATATTCAATCAGTTTATAGTCGTCAACCCAATATCGCCAAGGTCAAACCTCAACAAAAAGAAAATAACCAAAATACCCCCAAAGTGGTGATGCGCTGAATACACTCAATCGCACTTTGATGGCTGTGTTTTGTGCGAGCGAGGGCCAACGACGCACGACGGCGACGTCCGACGATGAAAAAAAAAACGAAGAGATTTATATTTAAAGTTCACTTTTGATACGAAAATACACATTTAATTATTCGAATTTAGACTTTCGACCAACATGCGCATTGATGGTTATAAGTTAAGGTATGTCACACCGCGCTAAAAATTGAAAAACCCCTAAAAATAAGATTTTCGCTTGAATAAATCCAAAAACAGAAACAACTGATGTGTTGCACCACATTGCATCGCACAGACATCCGAGAGTAAGTTTAATTAGATGCTAGGAATTTGCCGACGAAATTCCGATTGGAATTTCTTTCATTGCACGACGCATTTATAGAATGACACTAAATGCAGTCCGAAGCAGAAGTTTATACAATATATAATATACGCCATCAGTTTCAGCAGTCTTTTGCCAGCTACACCTATATCAGACATGTGAATGTATACATATAAGAAGTGAGAAGAACATATGTACATTATGTGATGTAGTATTTGTGTTATTTTGGTCTTTGGCATCCGGGATGGTGTTGCTTGTGATCGGTCAAATCACTTCACTATCATTGACATCAACACCAAAATCATTATAATAATACACGACTGGTTTCAGGGACGTTTACGTTTTGACGTACATAAATAGTTTTCTTTTCTGAAATTATAACAAATTTTTACGTTAACGTTAATTCAGGTGATTTCATATAGTTAATTAACAATTAGTCTAATCTTTCCATTTCCAATTGCAATAGGCATATATGTAGTTGAATTATTAAAAAAAACAAAAACACGCCTATGGTGAATATTTTGTTAAATAAAAATAGGGCTTCATAAATAATAAGGGTAATGATGTAAAACACTCGATAAGTTTACTATCGGTTAAGTTTATCATTTAGTTAATGAACTGTCAAATTTTGTATGAGAAATGATTTACACAATTTGGTTAAAATTCCCCAAGGATTTTGCTGCGGAAAATTGACCAAATGTAAACTTAACCAAACGTCATTGTGACTTTTAGAATTAGGCGTGTTCAGAAATATGATATATAAGGTATCTTAGAGAACTAAAATAAACTTTTCCCGTGTTCTGTAATTATCGCATTGAAATTAGTTAGCG
The DNA here is from genome assembly GCA_951394125.1 of Epistrophe eligans. NCBI lineage: Eukaryota > Metazoa > Arthropoda > Insecta > Diptera > Syrphidae > Epistrophe > Epistrophe eligans. The sequence goes on along the minus strand of OX596030.1, from coordinate 93,431,773 downwards.
ATAAAAGTTGTGAATAAAAACTAAATTAGGACGTCTACATTTTTTGACTACTATATTAATCAGCATTGTTTATTTACATATATGATGGGTCATATGGATAAACAAAATCCGAACTGTCATCAAAGTGAAAGGAACTATTTATTTTAATGATTCTTCTTTCACCAAATTTCATTGGAGCTGAGCTTGGAATAACTTTTACTAACGAAAAAGAAAGTGAACTAAACTGAAGGAAAAGTATATATCCACCATTATACCACATTCGCTCATTCTCGTTCGATCACTTCCGCGAATTTGCGACTATTACAGTTCTCCATTTTCCCCCCGAAATCTTTTTCTCATCTAATTCCCGTCGGGCTTAAAAAAACGTGACTTCTGTGGTGGATCTTACATTTTTTCCGTTCCGAGACATATCTACGGCTCCGATTTCAAGTTGGTTTGGTCTCCATTTAAAATGAAACTTTCTATCTCACTTCCACTTCATAAGAAAAAAATTAGAACGATTTTCGTTTTGAAAGATATTCTCATAAAAGTTCCTTTTAGAATTTTCGCAAAATTTCATAATTTGCTGTCAAACCCAGAGAAAAAAAACTCAGTTTTGATGGGAAATTTGTTAAAAAAAAATACCACCCATTAGATACCCCGCCCATATATTGCGCTGAACGCATTCATTCGAATATCAAATATTTATTTTAGATATTTTTAATTAAATGAAACTTTCTGTATCACTCCAAAAATGCATTTCAAAATTTTCAAAGTAATTTTTAACCTTAAATATTATACATTTAGCTACATATCTTTATTAAATCCATATACAATGTTAAATTTCAGTGGACAAATAATATAGATATTGGACAATTTTTTAGAGCGACAACATTCAATTTTTATAGAATTAAACCCGAGTTAACTCTTGAAAAAATTCTTAGAACCCGAGATAACTCAATGAATGTGGGGAGTTATTTCTGGATTAAATTTTTTTCACTCTAGGATTAATTTTCAATTGTGAAAAATCTATCGAAATTGAAGTGCGACTCTATATGGAAATTCGCAAATGTTATCCAAAGTCAAAAAATTCATATTTTTTATTAATATATGTATATGGATTTCGGTTTTAATTAAAATAAATTAAAAATAACATTTGGACAGTAAAAACCAATATATCATACGAATAAATTAAGGCACTACCATTAAAATAAAAAAAGGTGCTTTTAATGTAAGGCGATAATTTTATACCTACTTTTTCTTGCTATAGTGACATTTCTAGAGACATTTTTAGGGTAGTTTGGTCCTTTTTTGTGTTTATTTGACATTAGGGTTCTTATAGTGTTACTGATACAACTATTGTATGCCCAGGGAATAGAAATGTTTTAGGAAGAGACCACCCATTGAACCGTTTTCCAAAATAACAAAAAAGAAATTGATTAAACACAAAGATAACGTTATGAATGAATTGGGCGTACAAAATGGTATACCTATAGGTTATGTGTTTGTTGTTAGCCTTCTTTATAGATATATCCTTGCACTGAATAATCAAGATTCAGGTAAAGATGCAATGTTGGGCCTTAAAATTATGTTTGTGTTGATTTGGTTTTTTTTATATATAAAAATTGCGATCAGACACACAAATCTAAAAATTAAACTGTTACTTTACATTGGATGCTCAAAATTAAAGTCCATCATTTCTTCTATTTTCTATCAACTTTAATTTTGAGTATTTTCCATTGATATAATATTAGATCTGTTTGGTAACGTGAAATTTCCTTTTGAATTTGCACAAATTTTCACAAGCTTCTGACAAAATCCATATAGGACAAAGTTCTGGATTAAGTGGACCAGATCAATTTATGAATGGAAAGAGTTTCCAACCGCAAGTTAAATTTATGCTTGTGCAGTGCAATCAGATAATTCAGCCGCTTTCATCGTATATATTATTCCTGTTTCGTTCCCATGATAAAGCATCGTATAAGTCTTTTTAAGCCATCTTTATTTGAGACTAAAAAAAAAAATTTGGTGGCGAGTACCAGGATCCCTATAGTGACTTACAACTCTCAATCATTCCATGTTTGCTTGTAGGGCGATTTAAGTTATGAGGGCTTCTGTACGAAAAACATCATACATAAATACATAAGCCACTGTTTAAAACAAAAATAATTTGAAACAGATATTATGATAAAAAAAAAAATAGCTCCACCAAGGTCAAAACTGAAATAAAAAAAAAAATCCTTTGTTGGGCGCCAATTAAAAAAAAAAAATTTGAATTAGGTATTTAAAGAGAATATCTCAGCTTTATGAACCGCTCTTTACGTTAGGTACCTACCTACCTTTGTTTATTTTGCTTGTTGCAAATTAATCTTGAAAGAAATTCAAAACATATTTTGTATATTAAATTATTTTTTAAATACTGAAAAAGCTAGAGAGGAATACCTACCAATTCCATTCAATTTCTATAAAAAAACAAATTTAACATTTCAAAAGCTTTTTTTAAGAAAAAAAAACAGACATACATATATGTTAGGTATGTATTTATTTTGCCGCCATTCAACTTGCAATATGCAGAGTGCGCATTTCGGAATGCACACATTGGAATTCCAATCTTTGGTCTTTAAGTCCGCGCCGATCGCATAAATAAGATTTAGAAGTTCTCCATAGAAAGGCACATCTCCTAACATTCGGCAACAAACGATGATGGATGGGTGATGATAAAGGGGGCAGCAGAAGTGGTGGGAGCGCAGTCACGTTGTCGAGGATATATGCATCTATGCTATCTATTTTATTTTTTGGTAATTGAAATTCTGTTCCTGCACGCTCCGCACACACAACTGCGTGATCCTATGCAGTTTTTATGGGAATTCCTTGATGGTGGCATTTAAAGTGCCCCTCGATTTACTATCACTCATATATACGCAGTGCCACTCATCTATACCATATCATCATCAGCCAGTTGTTGTCGGTCGTTTATTCCGTTCGCCCGCCATTCGCAATTGGATAGAGGAGCACAAATCGAGAAACACACACATTTTGTATCCATTCTCTGGAGCTCTGGCACGCTGCACGATTGTCAATGTGACACAAGATAAATAATTCGACTTTATTTCTTGTGGTTCCTACCTTCCTATACTGCTGCTGCTGATGCTGATGCTCCTGCAGGGGCTCTTCCTGCTGCTACTGCTGTTTGCTGTTGGAATTTCAACGAACAAATGTTGTTGTCGTATTATTTTTCCATTCCCTTTGGCTTTTGAGCAAGATGCGCCCGGCGAGAGCAAGGAATTCCCTTCTATTTTCAGATGTTTTTGTTTCTTTGCATGTTCCCTCCGAGATAACTATATAGTTTAGTTAGGTAAGATACAACTCGATTTCGGTAAAGAACATTTCCCCGAAAATTTCACGCAAGCGCAGCGGCAACGCTACTGCCATCTCTTGGAGAAGTTTGGTATTTTTATTGCATCCTTAAAAGAGGGAGTCATGTGACAACATGCCCTAACAATATTTATGTCATTTAAATCAAATTGATGTAATAAGGCGTAAAGTTAAGTGAGACATTTATGTGTCATGCACCGTGCGATTTCAGTAGTGCGTATGGGTTAAACCATTAATCATGACCCCTGCCTGATGAGAGGTACCTATATGAAAAGAAAAATAGCCATTTGAATACCTTAAAAGACGTCATGATTTGTTTAAATATATAAATACGTATAGGTACATAATGTATGTAGTAACATACTGCAATGTCTTATTTGATCTTAGATTTTTTTTTGTTTTGTATGCATGCATAGGTACTGCAAGGTCAGAGTGCAGGGTTCCAGTCTAATCACTTTTCTTTATATTCCTCCGAAATCAACTGGACGCCATCCATGAGAATTAAGGAGATACTAAACAAAGCAACATTCGCTGATCAAAACGTGGTTAAGTGGATTTTCCCGTTAATTAGTTGCGATAATTTCGAATTTTTGTTTCAAATGTCAATGTTTCTTTTTTTGCTGCTTTGCTAATAATTTGATACCAAGTTAGCGAAGCATTTTTTTATTTCATTCATTCAAATGAAGCTTTCAAAAAGTGGGTTAAATCTCATTAAATTTGATAGTTTAATTTGTCGTTATAATTTATTTGAGATATCTACCTAATAATAATTTTTTCCACGCAATGGTTTCTATATTTTTATTACTTAACTAAAAAAAAAAACATAGAAAATATTGCATGACATCATGGAACATGTATATGTATTTCCTTAAAATCGGTTTTCATAATTCAAAATGTATAATATATGTATTTAAGTCTACAGGTATACGCACATATACATACTGACTTTAAATTTTTTGTTAGTTTTCCACCCATAAGCGTTTTTAAGTACCTATCTTCAATTAACGCATTTTACCGAATATGATTGGTTGATTTATATATATAAAATAAGTCCCGTCTTGTGTTGGAAGTTTTCCGACATTGAGCGGGCGGCTTTAACATTTCGAAATGACTCAAAAGAGTTCGCTTAACAGATTCCACATACATTCCACTGCGGCAGACCAGTTGTTTCATTTGTATGAAGGTATATAGGCAGTTACTTGTTGTTGTCCCCATCTCACATCAGAAAAGCATGGAGGGAGGTACATTAATATATATGTATAGTATATGTACATATGAAACGACCAAACACCAAAGGTATTTCTCAGTTCCAGAAGAAGCTATCTTCATCGGAAGTTTTTATTTAATTCTACGCAAAGATGATGCTGATCGCACTCGTAAAGAAGAAACTAACTAAAGCGATGGAAGAAAAATGAGAAATAAAATTAACAAAAAAAAAAGAAAAAAACAAAAATCCAAAGCGAGAGACAACTTGCAGAAAATAACTCGAAGATAGTGTTCGCCTTCATGTTGCAGATACAAATCGTGTGTATGGACGTATATACCTGTTTGTATATAGGCAGAAGTAGTTGTTGGCAAAATAACAAAAAAAAAGCCACAGCCACTTCAAAGGAAACCCCGACGACATTCTTTAGCTCCAAGAGTATATCCAGAGGAAAACTCTTCGAAGCATCACATCATCAACCAAAGCCACAGAACAGAAGATGTTGATGGTATATAGAAAGGAAAACACTGTTTTTTTTCTTTTTCATCTTCATCTTCATCTTCATCTTGAGCTTGACTCCATCTTTGTTAAACAACAAAATACTCTATATATACCTATACTATCCCCATCACTCTAGTTAATTTTAATTTATTTATCGTTGCAATTTCGTTATCTCTTTCAGAAGCATGTAGTCCAATGTCAGCTAGAAACTTCCCACCTTCGTTTTGGAATAGTAATTATGTGCATCCTGTGCCGGCACCAACGCATCCTCAGGTAAGATCTCTATACCTATACCTGACCTGTCCCCACAATATAAATTAGACTTTGTTTTGCATATATCTTTTATTTTTATCCATTAAAAAAAAGAAGTAAAGATACATTTGCATCTTTATATGCGCACTCTCTGGCGATGACATCTTTACTTTAGCTATCTACTTTTTGTTTTTCTTTTCATTTTCGATAACATCATCAGGTTAGCGATTTGTATTCGACTGATGGCGGTTACACCACGGATCCTTGGGTTCCACATGCGGCACACTATGGGTCTTATGCACATGCAGCGCACGCTCATGCGGCACATGCGCATGCCTATCATCATAATATGGCGCAATACGGAAGCTTACTGCGACTGCCCCAGCAATACGGTCATGGGTCGAGGTGAGTTTTTGCTTTGCATTTTGCATGTCCATATACCTAGCTACCTACATACCAGACATTTGACCGCAGGTTAACTTAGTCGGTACACTTATTGTTAATTGCTTCTTTTTCTTGTACTTTTTTATAGACTACATCACGATCAGCAAACAGCACATGCGTTGGAAAGTGCGGCGGCGTATTCAAGTTATCCCACAATGGCAGGTAAGGGTCAAACTAAAATAAAAACTATTTTCAGGTGTAGTTTTGTGCCTGAATTTGATTGCACAATGCACAAACTACATATTTTGGCCGTGCAATGTATGTTTTTTTGCAGCTTTGCTTAACTGAAACATGTTAAAACAGGGTATACGTATTGAAATGCCAATCATTAGCTGTGATGATGACAATTCTGTTTTTTATTTAACAATTATTCAATGACTAATGAACGGCGCAATATACACTTTTTTTACCGTTTTTTGATGTGTAAACATCTATGCTAGCGATGGGGTAAACTAAGAACGTGGAAATGTCTGTAGCACATAATGTTGTGCTGGTTCACGTTACGATACCTTGATGGATATTGGATACGTTCAATATTGGGTACGTTCCTTCGTAGCTCAAACTAAATCGAAAGGTCGAGTTGAGTTTGAGTTGGAATTTGGTTGACAGTTTGAACTCGCCGCGTTCTGTGATGTAAAACCAGCACTTGAATTTTTAATTTGATGTTTACACATCTTAACCGTAATTCCCGGCACTCACCGTTTTTTTTTTTTTTTTTTTTGGGGGGGGGGGGTTATCACAAGAACATTTGACATCGGGCGCCATTTCTATCCTAAAATTATTTCGACAACCGGGATTGCCTGGGAATTGGTCGCGTTCAGTATTATATCCCTTATGAAGAAAATATTAGCTGATGCAACAACAACTCGATGGGTACCTACCTATCTGAACATTTTGGGAAAGGTTGGATAGTATAGCCAATAGGTTTTCTAAAGGCAAAGATTGAAATGTCTATGTTAGTATACCTAGTTTGTTTTGAAAACCTATTTAAGTTTAGTAAAGCTATAAATCTTGACGCTAAGTTATAGTAGTTAGGTAGGTACAAAACGAAATGTATAGGTACCCATTTATAAAACTTTTTTGCAATCTTTCACTTCTAAATGTAAGCAGTTAGGTCTAGATATATACCTATTTAATCTCGCGCATATTGAATTTGTATACATATTTTTTTTTCAACCTAATACAAAACTTTGCTTGGAAAAACTCATATATCAAATATAACATCAGCTTTGTCCTTTAATTAAAAACCTCTATCCATTATATTCATTGCAGTGTCAGTTCTCATAAAACCCCCGTTTCCACCCAAAAGTGGGACACAAATTCCTTTTTGCTTTTCTACAGCTAAATAACAAATGGGTATGAAATACACAAAACACAACGGAATAAACACAAACTTTATACCTACCTACATATGTATGTATATAAGAGCTCATAAATATTCTTATCGCACCACGAAATTATAATAATAATTCTATACAATACATTTATCCGTATATATGTAAGTCCGTACACAAAGGAAAAAGTATTGTACCTACGTTCAGCTATGTGCTGCACACATAAACTTTATGTACCCTTGGAATGTTATGCGAACAATATTGTACAGCACAATCACCCCAAACCCCTATATCCCAACCCAAACTAACCCTTGGCGAAGCCCTTTCGAAAAATTATGTCGGATAATAAATTCTGCCGTCTTATATGTATAAATCGTGTGTGAGTGAGTGTGTATACTTACGGTACGTATATATATATAGAGAAAAGGAGCTTTATTTGAAGTATCCAATCCAAATGAAAAGGATCTCATTCATCCCTTGAATGTGCCACACGAGGAAGAATTATGCGCAATGTTCACGTCGTCGTCGTCGTCCGTCCGTTTATTATTCACATGCTTTTGGGACATAAATGCATGGAACTGTATAGATATATAAGAAAACGAAGACGGACAGACTAAAAAACATCGGACCCTCTATGAGAGCTCCAAAGCCTTCATCAGAGCCGAACAAAAGAAACCAAGAACATTTTGGAGACATCCATGTATGTAGGTATAAGGAGAAAAGCTAAGTCCTTTTTTATGCTAAATATTAGCATGTCATGGCAACTTAAAAACTTACTTTCTCAAACCCTTATTTAAACTCGTATTAAACGACCTTTTTGTGCTAATAAATTTCTTCTTACATCTTTGCGACATAACGACGACGACGCGACAACGGACGAATATAGACGATGTGGTTTGTATTAAGTGTCTATATAGGTATAACAAAAAGTTTTATTAAAAAGGGCACTTAGGGTTGTCATTTTTATAAACTTAGGGAAAGAGAGGTTTTAATATACATCAGAGAAACCTTTGACATGTGGGACCTTAAGTTTTATATTTTTTTAAGAGGGTTTTAGGTTTATCTATAAATATTAAAATCTATGGTACCTAACAAATGTATGTTTTCTTTTGTAATTAAGTTTAATAGTATAGGGTGATGGCACCAGTAGTCGGCCCTTTAACTTTTTTTTTATCTTCAACTGGTCCTTAAAAATCAAATATTCAATTGCGGAATAGAGTATTTAGATTATCTGATTATTGGGAATGTGTAGATTATAAAATTTTAAGCGTTTTTAGTTAATTTTCTACCCAAAACAAATTATTTAACTTTATTGAGATGAAAGTGTGATTCTTGCGTAGTCAGCCCCTTAAGTTCCATTAGTCAGCCACTCAAGGTATCCAGTAGTCAGCCCCCAATAAAGTGTATAATATAAGCGGCTGACCATAGAAAATGTGTCTTCTGAAGTCAGCCGTCCATTCTACCTTCAAATTAACAGTCACCCGGGGGAGGCTGACTACTGAAACTAAAGTTTTTTTTTATATTCTTCTGGCAAAAATCAGAAGAGAATAATAATATCATTGACTTTGCATACTCAGGTAAAAAAAAAAAACAAAAAAGTGATTTTCAGTAGTCAGCCGGGGGAGGCTGACCTTAGGGGAATTAAAAAAATGTAGTCTCCAGAAAGCAGCCCCCCTTGTAAATACCTATTTAACAATATTTTTAGTTAAAAAAGTGTAAATTAAACTATAAATAACCTATAAATAATCTTATAAAATAGTAAACTTCAATATTTTGGTAGTTATAGTTCTTTTTCCAAAACACTTCTGCTAATTTCAATTTAACAAAAAATCACACAATCGACACTTAGAAAAACTTGAAGCAAACTTGCATTTTTAACAAGAAAACAAGCAGCGCCATTGGCACAAAATTTTGGATCCAGGCAGAAGATAAGTTAGGCTTTTAGAAAAAAAATATTTTATGGTAAATAAACGAAAACCGTCACTATTTTGCTGTATTTTATAACGAAGTGGCTGACTACTGGGGGGGGCTGACCTTACACGCCATCACCCTATATACTTACATATACCACAACATTTTTTATTATTTTCAGGACTGGAAGCACAAGTACAGGAGTCTTCTAAGGATCTCTATTGGTTCTAAGTTTTATAAAAAACTATTAATGTTTTTTTAAAGAAATGAGAGATTTTGAAAGGCTATTATTCTCGCCAAGGCTTAGCAATTTAAAAAAAAAAAACTTTATGAATCATATATTTTTAACTAAGCAATTTACAACCTAACACATTGCTTTAAAAAAATTGTTTATGTTCAATATTGATATAACCTTCGATGCGTTTATGTACATATTTCAATTGAAATAAAACTCATTTCTTAATTATTAACAAAAATAAACATTTCTGAAATTGTTTTATATGTGCTAATAGCATAATATATGTAACCAATAAAAACAACATCACTCAGGCTGTAAAAAGTGTACTTTTTAAGTTAAAACTGAATTAAGACATATTTGTATATGCGACATCCACCATCAAGTCGCAATGTTAGGTATATAAAAATGTTAAACTTGTAATATATTTTTTTAAATCCTCTGTACGTATAGTAGAATTGATAATATTTTTTTTTCGTGCATAAATACCACATAATTTATACAGTAGACCAAAATATTTTTTAAATTTAGTTAAAAAATGAAAAAAAACATGTAATGTATAAAAAAGCAAATATCAAAAAATATTTAAAACTTAAAATATTGTATAAATTATTATTATCATAAATAAAACAAAACAATAGGTATATATACATTAAATTGTATAAAACAATAATATTATAAGAATTAAAATGTTAAATAGTAAAAAAAAACCAACTCCTAGATTTATAGAAAATATTAAATTTAATATTATAACATATTATTCTGAATATAATTTATAATTATAACAAAAAAAACACTCGTCTTAAAGTTGGAACATAAAATAATACGAATCATAAAAATTATCCTTCTTTTAGTTCGTATAGAGTGTAGGCACGAAATTTGTAGATATATTATATTTAGAATAAATGAAATGATGAATTATAAGTATAAAATGAACGAGTGTATGTGTATTATTTTATGATTATTTTAAAATTACAGTGTACATTAAGACATTTAAAACAAAAATTAAAAGAAAATCAATTTAAAAAAATAAATATCTATTTGTTTTATTGCAACTGATGGGATACTGATACATATGTATATCGTATATGGCAACACCTGAAAAATATAAATATTTTATAAATGCACTGATCAACAAATATTAACATTTTCTTTCCCGAAAATTTTACAAAATATGTTGAATATGTTGTTGTTTGGATGAGATTTTAGAGCATATGAACATTTCTGTTGCATAAATTTTGTTGACAAGTGTAAATAGACCCACAGTGAGTGTCACTCGAAAAACATTTCGTCCGACAAAAATTGTGCACTATCATGTTCTACATTCCACTTATTGCGAATTCACATGACGAAATTGGATTTTGTATTTTCGAAAATGAACGAACTGTAGAATATATTATAGAATTTAATTTCAATTTAAATTAACCTACCAAATTACACTTTCTTTTTAAATTTTGGTTAATGGCGAATTTAGAAAGAAAAATATTATTTCGAACGATTGATCGAGAATCAATAATACGCACAAACCCGACGGCAGAAAAATTAACCTCACACAATTTTACCTACGATTAATTATGCCAAGTTATTTGTAAAAAAGAAATTAAATTAGACTTTTGTTTTCTTTTTTAAATCAAATAAAATCATAATAATACTGAGTTTGAAATAATTCTTCTTCAGATAAAGAGTGGGATATCGGATAGGAAGGAATATAAGGAACTATTTTAAACAACAAATTAACATTTAATGGTGCACTGCAGTTTTTCTACCGGTAGTACAAATTTATCCAAATGAACTAATATGGAAGACCAAAAAAAAAAGTTTCAAGACCTTTTTTTTTAACCTGAAAATTTGGAATGGAAAAAAAAAATACGAACAATGCAGGACCATGTTGCACATATCCTACAGCATGGACAATAATTTTAAAAATTAGCGTAATATAGAAAGAAATGGAGTAGGTAAACAACTTTAAAGAATTGTTTTGAAACCAACGCAATGTACATCACCATATAATGTCATTAATAAATCTTATTTTATTACAAACAAAAAATTACAAATCGATATATGTACAATGTACATATTACATAGATGTTTCGAAAAAATAAAAACAATACTTATCTCGGCGGAACATCATTTAAAAACCTTCTGCCCCGTGACTGTATATTCCACTTTTTTACAACTCATCGTGATGCAGTTCCGACAAGTGCGGTCATACATTAATGCTTATAATCAAATCTCAATTTCTCGTATAAAATTCTCTTCATTTATGTCATGTGAAGTGTTTACCATTTTAAGTTAATTTTGTCGAATATTTTATACATAAAACATCAAATACAGTAAAACCCACTTAATAATCACATCGCCTTAAGGGCACATCCCGTTTAAACATAATATTTACTCAATTTTATTTTCACTTCCTTATTTATTCATACAATTTTGATATCCGATTTTGATGTTTTTTTTTAAGATTCATTTTAATTAAATTCAGAAATGCTCTGGAAGCGCTCACAGGTTGTATTTTTTTAAATTACACTTAAAATTTTGACGAAATTTACTCAAAATGGCAACAAATTGGGTTTACCTATGTATGTATGTACATAAGATATATAGCCTTCCTTTTAAAGGCATATTATATCCTTCCTTTTGTAGTAGTCCATTGCGTAATAGTTTAGTAGGACTTAAATGTCTAAGGTCTTCCAGCCTTTGTTAACTAAAAACGAGGAACTGTCATGTAATCTGTGCGAAAAGATAGCGGAGACTTCTCCAAATATTGGCAAAATGAAAAAAAAAATTAAATTTTTCGTTAATGATTTCGTCGTGGCTTTTACGTCAGCTTAATGTATAAATTTTCGACGTGTGTCAATTCGACGAATGAGGATGTGTCAAATTTCAAATGACAAAAATCAATTTGGACCAAATTTAATCATAATTTTAGTTTAATTGACACATATGGCCCTAGATAACTTTTAACGCTATGAATTTTGTACAGTTTTATAGATTCCGTCGGGAATATTAGTGAGGATCTACTGTCATTCAGTGTTCCTATATTATATATGTACATACACCATACTCGGATGCATCCACCAAATTTGGAAATAAATGCTATGGCAAAAATTCAGTGCTAAAAATAGTTAGACTATGATTTATATACCTATACACATTTGAAAAAGAACTCTGAGAAATGCGAATGCACCTTAACCAGAAGCAGAAGCAGAAGCAACACCAACAACAAAAAATAACGCCAGCACCACCGTCACAAAATATTAATTATATTCGGTGAAAAATCAATTTGATGTTCATTAAGAATTCGATCATCGATGTTTATTTATTCAAACCGATCGCATTCCATACAGGTTTATACAGACGTCGAGGGGGGTTCATTATGCGACGATGAGATATTATCCATTCTCGACATCTCTCTCGTTTATAACGTATGTAGGTACCTGTATAGTGTATATACAATATATAAACTGGGCGCAAGACCAAGCGCCGGCTCCAACATCAATGATTTATGATTAATCAAAAGCAGATAAATAAATTCGATTATAGTTCGATGATCGTCATCGTCATTCAAGTCGAATATGAAATTAATTTTTTGTGAAAGCGTTTATGACATGAAATGGCGCATAGGAGCAACCAACGTTCAAAGTATATAGCCATGGGTGATTCGATAATCCCGCGCGCATAGAATCTAGATAGAAGTCAGATAAAAGTGTATAGGTATATATATGAAGGTTAGGTAGGTATAGCTTCAGTCAGCGGACATCGAGATGTTAAGATAGGCGTCTTGTCCGTCGATATCATCCTTTCGAAAAGCCAGCGCATCGGTGGCGGGCTGCTGCAATTGATGACATAAATTTTCGAAATATCGACATGTTTCAGTTTCAGTTCGAACTCTGTGTGTTTGGATGAATGATTTGAAAATTCAAAAAACTTAAGGTGCCTCTTCTGTATATGGATGAGATGTGATCGTTGCCCTGCGTCTTCGTCGTCGTCGTCGTTGGCAGCATGATATTTAGGAGGCGGGAAACGTTTGCTTCCTCTGTAGCTTCTTCTCATCATAGTCGTTTAGAGGCGTATTACCAGTTCAGATGCTCGGGTGATAAGTATTATTTTTTTGTATGTTATTTTCTTTATAAGACAGCTATACCTACGGCGGCGCGCAGTGCGGCGGTGGTGGGAAGATTTTTCATGATTTCACGGTCGTGCGGTGTGTGGCTACTTGTTGGATGGATTTTTTTGTTGTTACTATAATGTTCGGTTGACACTTCATTATCAAAATTTAGGAGATAAATTCCTGTAAGTGATTTTTTAAGGTTTTTTTAATTTTTATTTTTGAAACTAAAGAAGGGCAAACGAGTATATAGGTATACCTATATAGAGATTTATGGTACCCAAACCTACCTGTGTGTGGTTGATAAATTAAATGTAATTAATGCAGTCGCCTTGGAGAAGTTTATCTTTTCGAAAGATTGGGTTTGATTAATATATCATTAAAAGATTATGGAATACTAATTTGCATTTTACTTGTTGGTGCAACAAAATAATATAAAACAACGTTGATTCCTTTGTTTTGTTTTTGTGTGTAAGTATGTATTGAATTTTGTTTAAATTTTGCTTTATGCAAAAATTAAAGTTAACAAATCTTCTTTTGCTTCTGCTAAAAAGCCCTGCTCCTATATACCAGTGAATAAAAAGTACAGCAGCAAAAATGCATCCAAAACTCATACAACTTCCATAAAAACAAAAACAATTAGGCTGCATTTGAAAAACTTCGTGTATCACCATATTTATTTATAAGCAAAGTCTGACGCAGTTATATTTCTGGACATTACATATTCGAAAACATTAAAAATCAAAGTCAATTTAAACGTCAAAGTATGCAATTGTCTTGCTTACACAAATGATTTTTATATAAGCAAATGATTTTTTTTGCAAGAGCATTTGATATTTCAAATTTATATAGAGCACGGTCATCTACATTATTTAACTGCACTTGGCAACACTGTTTTCTGTGACAGCTTATTTGACAGTTCTCTGTTATTTATGTTTCGACTTTAGTTCGATTTGTCAATTCGTCATGAATAGACGCGCCACCGAAGCCATGTTGATATTCCAAATTTATTTTAATGTATTTCTTTTGAACATTTTGTTCAGTTACGAAGCTTTTGGTCAAATAGCTATATAGGTGTGTCAATAAACAGAATTTCCGCATTTTAAGCGATTAATAATCCACAACCCATCCAAAAAAAAATCACCGTTTGGTGCGGTTTATGGGCCGCTGGAATATGTTTTCAAAAATGGTGAGAACGAAACAGTGAACGGTGAGGGGTACAGAGACATGAATATATGCTAACTTTTTCATGCTTCAATTGGCCACGTAACAGTGTGCTTTCAAGAGTACGGCAGCGTAATTTACTGCGAAGATTGTGTAAAAATTGGACCTCCAGTCCAGATTACGCCACGTACGCCGTATAAGCGACGGCCAAATTCATATACAAATATTAATGCCATAAAATTTCATGGATTTAATTACATTTTTCTGTGTTTTATTTCCCTTAAAGTTCTCCGCCTCTATAAAGGAATTCATCCCTTTTTAACTTTCTGTCTATATATGCATATCTACTATATTTCATACTTTCTCTATGACACTTTGACAATCATAAATGGCAAACAAACGTATGTTTGTTCTTGCTTATATGGCGTTTTTGATTGATAATTTGGAAGAGAAATGCCAATCGAACAGATTTGAAGTTTGGGTACGTTATTAAATATTTTACCGTGAAAAAGTAGCGACTGATATTTTTTATCGCAGTTGATCAAATTATAAAAAAAGAGATGGGGTGGGGAGTGCAGAGAAATCTTGTTCAGGTCTCTCCTTCTCCTGTGTGAAGCTGACAGAAGTTTCCTCCATGAGATCTCTGAAACGTGAATTGGCTAAATAAATACATATTTTCTTTGACAAATTTTGAGAACAAGAATTTTCATCGAAGAATTGTCTACACAGAATGACGTAATGAAGAATTGAAAAAATGGACTTATTTTATTCTATATACACAGTAACGTAGTCAAGGTTTGCAGAATTATTTAATTGACAGTTTTTTTTTTTCTTAAATCAACAAATTTTTCACCTAAAACCACTAGGTAAACAAAAATTTAAAAAATGCATGTTTTGGCGACTCGAATATCTCAAAAACAAACAACGGTATTGGCTCCAGAAATTTTTTTTTAATTTTACTATGTAAGCATTGATGGGGTTTGTAAAAAAATTTAATTGACAGTTTTTTTTTTAAGCAAAAAAATATGCCAAAAATTCAACTAAAATAGTTGAAAAATATAATATGCCCCAAATTTGGTTTCACTTCACCGCATTATGAACAACTGATTCTGATAAGCTCTTTTAAGATGTTGAATTAGGAATTTTCTTATAACAAAATAACGTGTGGTCTCCAGTTTAAAAAAACATTCATACCTACTTAAGGTTTAGATATTTTAACTTTTTATAGTTTTTATATAAACAAAATAAATTCCCTTAGTATGTACATAACGTTATTTATTAGGTTTGTTATAAGTAAATTAGGTACATATGTACATAAACCTAGTAATATATAGTCTATAGGTTTATACCATTTAAACCTAACCTCTAAAGATATTTAAGTGCCATTTCAATTATATGAATTTATTGTTACCTTATGGTACTAAAACTAAAATTAAAGGCCAATTTGTGACAATCACTTTGCTTTCTTAAAACTGAAACATTCCAACAATTTACAACCGCCACATTATTATCACACGGAGTTCAATAAATTTCACCACAAATGACACGTTATGCCATCTTATATTGAGTTTCGGGTCGTGATGCCTGATGCCAATGCTGACGTCGACCCCAAATATATAATTTTTTGTTTCAATAGATGCGCATTCAGGGACTCCTTATGGCATTCCAAAATACCTTTAGAAAGAAGCGCGATCGTGCGCACATGCAAAAATAAAAATCAATTTGTTTCGAACTCATATAATACACTTACTCGTCCACCGTGCCACCCGTCACCGACGACGACGAACGCCCCCGCTATCGAATTTATGAGAGTTCAATAAATATAAAATTCCATCTCTATATATGTAGGTACATATTCTATAAGCTGGTTTAGGTATTTATAGGAGCGCCCTCTCACTCAAACACTCGACAAATTAACGTCTTCTTATTCTATTAATGTTATATTATAGAAATAAACCGAGTTATTGATGCAGGGGCTAGAGAACGTACGTTGTCTGTCCTACGGCCGATTTATTTAAGTAAACAAACCGCTCATAATGAATTGTTTGCCTCAGCCATAAAGGTGTTGAAACTGATGGCAAACGTTTTAATATCTTTTATATGCATCTAGTGCTCCCGGTGACATTATCCATGGTCCATGACTCGTCTCAGAAATATGTAATGCACGGCAACTGTTGTTGTCATTTGACATATGTCAGGCCGCCTATATATCGATGATGATGCGGTTTCAATTCAACCGATATCTTGATTTGATGGTCCTATAAAACTATATCAGCTGTCGTATACTTTTCGTCTCTGTCTCCCCAAAAGACAAGACAAAAAACACAGAAATGTTTATTTGTAGAAAATATCGCGGCAGCAAATGTCAAAAAATGGACAAAGTGCCAAAACTGCCAAAAGAAAAGAACCATCGAACGAACAACCGAAAAACCTAACCATGTCATTTAAGCAAGAAGGAGAACTTATTAAAAAGCGATAAACCCATTCATTTGCGAATTGTTGAACACCTTGAGGACATCGTGCTGTGAGAGAGGAGTGCATTTTTATGCTAAAGTAACTCGACTTGACCATTGTGTCTCCATTGTCTTTCTCCGCACCTTGTCCATAGCTTCGTTGACTCATTCCATTTTAGCCCGTTCTTTTCTTTTTTTGTTGGTTTAGTTTGGTTTGGTTGTCCCCTTTTTCTCCTACATTCCGAAAAATCCTTTTGGGCTTTATCACTTTTTCGTTTGGTCGTTTAACGTTGGGCTTGGGAACAAAAAAAAATGCAGCAGCAAGACAACAGAAGCGTTGGCAAATGTATCAGACAGCAAAGCAGTTGACGACATCAGCAGCAGCGGTGGCGGCGGCGGAGGCGGCTACGAAAAAAAATATGGATGGAATAAGTAATGCCCATGTTTTGAGTGCGGGTGTTTTATTTATGAAAGTTCAACGTCATTAAATGCCATTTTATGTTCTTTGTGACATTTATATTATGATTTAATACAGAGGGAATATTATTTTCGGTTGTTGGAGGTGATAAGTAAAACAAATTGGATTGTGTTGGACTTTAAATACCTAGCCTATATTATGTATGTTATATAGGATAGACACCTAATACATATTTATAGGATTAAGATGATGAAAAGAGCGATGAAGATGACAGATGAGTATAAATTTCACTATAAATTGTTATAAAATTCTAAGTTTAATAATGGTTTCAAATTTCATTCTTAATAGTTCCGATTAAATTTGGGGTTTATTTAAGCGAATGTAATTGTTTAAAACTTTAACGAAACTAAGCCTTAAAGTAGAAATATTAATTATGATTATGATATGCTTTTGAAGCAAATCAAAATCGGTATACTATGTATGATATAGGTACCTTATTTGTTAAATAAAATGAAACTTATTGTTATTATCACGAAAGGTTTTTGTTTTTTGATTATTGAAATCGAGTGCACAAATAATTAAAACATAGATACCTATAATTAAAATATTGCACTGAAATTTAAATTCTATGCAACCAAAAACACAGATTGCCTTCTTAAAACACAGTGAAATTCAATTTGAGATTTTAGAAATGTCAAACTTGATAGTGTGATTTGCAAATTGTTGTAAAATCTTTTTGAAATCCTGCAAAATATGCAACATTTGCAGTTTGACAGAAAAAAAAATCGATTCTTTTCAGAAAAATTTCAAAACAGAATCGGTTCTTTGGTTGAAAGGAATTCCACATATGTGAGAACATTTTACTAAAGGACTTTAAAATTAGTAAATTGTTAATATCATGCGTAATACGTTAACATCAGGCTGTTTAAAATGTTGCGCCAATATCATTCGCGTTTTCATTTTTGTTCATGTTATGCACATCTGTCAAATCCAAAGAAAATGGTGGATTCAGTGCCATGTTCACTTGTTGAATGTTAATATTTGTTGTTGTTTCCAAATGCAGCGGCGGCGGTGGGCAATCGAACAGCCATTTTGTTTTCTGAAATTTGCAACTGCGCAATTCGAAAGTTCTACCATACGTCAAGCAAAACAAAAACACAGATATTTGACAGCTCTTGTCGGAGTAGAAAAAACAAAAACAAATATACCTACATTAGCTCTGTTTGGTAACGTGAAATTTCTTGCAAATTTGCACAAGTTTTCAAAAATTTTCACAAATTTCATGTTTGTTAACTCAAAAAAGTTGCAACGAGAGAGCGCAATGAGGGAGTTAACAATTTTCCCTCCATTGGATAACTTGCAAATTTCTGCTACACAAATTTCTGTGTGCAAGGAGTGTAAAAACTGTCAAATAACAGCTGTTAGTGTCAGTCACTTGACGGCGGCTAAGAATATTAAAAAGAATTAATTTCGGTATTCGCTATCTTAATTTTAAATCACCTACGGCCGGCCGAACTCGACGTGGCTCCAATCGGTAGTTGTATATATAGTTTGTCCAAATACATATTACAATTTTAAAATTACAAGATCCAAAATAATTATTCGCTATATTGTGCAAAAAAGTGGCATTTAATACAAAAAGTGGTTCATTGCGTTTGTTAACATTTTGCAAAGTTTTCCCTCTCTGAGAGTAATTTCTCCTTCTTACAAAATTTGACAGGTTTTACACATATTTAAAAAAAAAAAAGATAACAAACAGACCTATTTTCAAGGGAACGACTAGTATAGGTAGGTAAGTGTATACTTAAACATTATGATTTGTTGTTGTAGCTATATGTAGGTAATTAAATTTATTTGTATGGCATTGTTTTGTTTTCCCTTTAAGTAGAACTGTCAAATTAAAAAGAGAAAAGAGAAAGACAGTTTCTGGAAAATCTTAAATTTGTGTATCCCAGTACCTATCTAAAGGTGAAGAAATCTTAAAGTTAAATTTAAAGATTATGTAGGTAAATGTTCTTGTTAAAAGTTCTATATGTAGGTAGGCTTCACCGAACTTTATAAACATGTGTTTATAATTTTATGGCTGTATTTTTTTCCCCCAAACCATTTAACAATGTTTAACGAACTCAAATTTCTTCTCTTAATTCATATTATGGCTAACTGATGATCTTACGTAAAAAGACCCCAAGTCTCAATATACATTATTGCACTTACTTCTTACTTACTTTCTCTAAAATACAAACCCATTAGGTTCTTATAATGAACAAAAGAAACTCGCTCCATATTATTTTGGTAGCCCAAATAAAAAGAAAAGGATATCTATATAATATTATATAGGCACAATCTTTGAAAATTAAATCAACCCAAAATTTGTGGTATCCATAAAGCTATTCCTGCTCCTTTGGAACCACCCACCTCTGAGTTCGTTTTCACATAGCATAAACCC
Source organism: Epistrophe eligans (assembly GCA_951394125.1). Taxonomy (NCBI): domain Eukaryota; kingdom Metazoa; phylum Arthropoda; class Insecta; order Diptera; family Syrphidae; genus Epistrophe; species Epistrophe eligans. Next base: position 93,411,946 of record OX596030.1, on the reverse strand, counting down.
ATTAAAAACTTCTTTAGAGAGAACTTCACCAAGAAGAAAATCAAAGGAATTCAAGGAATTATTATACGAACGAATGAAGACGACTTGCAGGATAGGTATAGGTTTCTGTATATTATAGCCCTTTCTTAGCATGTATAAAGGTATGTACATATATATGAACGGGTGCAAAAGGACTCGCAATTTCCAGCCGTTCAAATTCAAGAAGTTCAGTCTCGCCCCACTGTTAATATGAAAGTCTGCGTCGTATATATATTATTATAAAGTCAGTCTTGTTTCTTACAGGGGGCGAATTTTGGAATCATATAAATTTATACAGTGTGGAGAGTTTTGAAGTTAAATTAACTGACTTCCGCGAAACGCCAAAATACCAGAAACACTCTATATCCCAACACCGGATGTGTGTAGGCTCTATCGATCCAATTATTGTCATTTACAACACATCGACGGGAGTGAGAGTCATCCATCAAATCAATTAACCAAATGACACTTTACTTGCTCAAGGATATATATATGTACATGTTTCCACAATCCACATAACTGCGTATACTCGCTCGCAGATCCTTATTTTGTGACTTTGAACTCATATGAAACATGAATGGCATCTACTTAATTAAAAATCAATATATTGTCCTCCCGCAGTCATATTCAGGAAATATGTACCTAACCTAAATGACTTGGGAAAAAATTTAAATCGAAAACTGAGAGCAAACAAATAACAAAAAAAAAAATTATTTAAATGTGTCCTGAGATCCTCGCGATCTGGTTAGCAGACATATAAATCACACTAACGCCAGCAGTTCAGTCGCCGAACTCTAAAAATGACGTATTACCTCGCTGCGGTGATGGTGTTTAGCGCATGACGGACCTCTGGGTTCTCCACTGAAACGTTCTCTTTTATACTTCAGCCTGACACCATCACAAAAAAAAAAAAAAAATACATCATTGCGAGTTGCGACCACATGTGGTCCAAAGATGTTCCATGCACATCGGAGTTTTTTTGGGGAGGAAAATTACCATTTTCTTGTTGTTTGAGTTTTTTTTTGTTATTATATGCTCCTGTTTTCGGGTATCGGGTCCCGCGTGAACATAATTTCATTTCGGAAGAAGAAAGGAACAAAAATGCTTTTTTCTGAATGTTTTGCTTTGTTGTGGTGTCGGTGACACACCACAAAATTAATACATTAGTGGTGGCGTTCTTCGATGTCATCGGCTCCCATGCGTGCGACCATGAAACAAAAGACATATACCCGAGTCAATTTATACTTGGCATCATTTTATAAGATATAGATGTGTGTAGGGATAATATTTATATTTCTTAAAACAAATAGGAAATATCTTCCGCATTTTTTAAATTTTATTTAAGATTGAAAGTAAATAGGTATATGTAGGTAGCTTTTGTGCTATAAAACCGTCAGGCGTAGGTATGTATAGGTAGGATAGATGGGACTTGTTGATACCAAAGATTTTTTATAGCAGATGTTACTATTTTAGTTATAAATTTGAATAAAACAAGAATTGTATTGAATTAGAAAAGTTTGTTCGGTATTGCGCAAATATTGAGAATTGTATTGTTCACATCACCAGAGTTTCAGTCGCAAAAAAGAATAAGTGTAGGTATCTATGCCTTATTATAATACACCAGAGAAACTTATCTCCAGGCCTCTACACTATTTAGGAAAGGGGGCCGGCCATACTTTTTTGAGAAAACTGATGGAGCAGTCACTGTGACTTCAGCATTTTACCTATAACAATGATCAAGAAAAATGGAACTCATTGGTACCTTTATGATTCCATCAACAAGATATTTTCACAGCCAACATCACGGTGAGGATATGCATAAACTTTTTGGCCCAAAGATTTTCCCGTCGTCTGATCTCAACTACATATAGATCTGATCTCAACAATGGTCTCGGCTGAAAATCGTTCAGGGTCCTGACTCCTGAAGCCATCAAATATAATGTTCATATTTTTCATATCTTCCAGCTTATCCTCTTCAGTTGCAGATTAGACGTCGTCAGCGGGAGAAGTTATGCTAGTGGTGTCCAAAAAAGCCAGGTTTGTAACTTTTTTTTTATAGTGCTGAGTGTTTTTTTTTTTTCTCTTGCATTTGTGTTTTGGCTACCTATATGTTATCTATGGTTATTTGAATTTCGGTTTTTTTTCAATTTTGTTTTATATGTTAAATTACATGCAGGGGCTTAGTTGTAACATTTTTCCGGGGCAAGTTGTAACACCTTCCCCGTACATTTTTTTTTTAAAATGATATTTGTGAACAAGAACGATTGAGAACGGTTTCTGTGTTTTGTTTTTCGGTTGGTGTCTGTTGGGGATGAAAAAAGGGTTCGCTCATGTTTAGAGTTCGAAACGCTTCGGGTTGGATGACGAATATAGAATTTTAATTGGTCCTCATTGATCATTTTATACGACACACAAAAACATCTCCTTCTAACCCAATAACTTCGAGAAAGTCAATAAAGTCTGCCATAACAAGCACTTCTTCAAGAAAGAAACCAAACCTTTGCCAAAAAGGGAGCAAAACCCAAGCAGAAAAAACAGGTGAAATAAAAAGTTTTAACCTCTTCATTCGAAGAAGAAGATGACCAATATTTGTGCCTTATTTGCTGTGAACGATTTTCTCATGGTTTGCCAGAGGAAAAATGGGTTCAGTGTATATTATACAATAACTATTTTGGTCTTATTTATAAACTTTGTCTAACTTTAATTTTTTTTTTTTTTAAGTTTTTGTTAAAATTTACTCCGGTATATGTTACACTTTGCCCCATAGGCGGGGTAAGTTGAAACAACACGATTTTTTTTTGAAAGCTATATCTTTGCACATTATGATATTATAGTTATTATGGTTTTGCTGTACTTTTTTGATGGATCTTGAAGCTAAAACATGGCTCTTTAAATTAAAAAAGGTTTGGTTGACTTATTTCTAAAGTTGTAGGAGGACCATCGGCTTTAGTAAAAAGTTTTACTTTTGGCCCCACTCTCCCCTACGTACGTTTTTGAAAGTCGAACCTATCAAAGTTTCCGCTAAAATATATCTAAGCTTAAAAAATAATGTCATCAAGTAGGTATAGGCACCTATAGCAAAACAACATTCACGAATTGAAAATCGGTTACTTATAGGTGGATAATTTGCCGTTAATTTGTCGTTGAGTCCTATAAGTTAAGTTAATAGGTACCTATAATAATTTCGATCAATGTTTTCTGTTATTTCTTTGTTTTTGGTTTTGCTTTGCTATAGTTGATATCAAGCGGGTCATGTGAAGTCGCATAAAAAGTAGGTACCTATAGGTTGCAGGTACCTACCCACTTTTATAAACAAAACTGTTATAAATTGGCATATGTCTTGTCTATACAGTAGATAGATATCTTTATTAAAAAAGTTGGGCTGACAAATATTTTAAAACTTCCAATTTTTATTTTTATAAGCTCTGGAATAATGCAATTTTAGTGCTTCCTGCGACTTTTAGAACTAAGAGGTAACTTAGTATAGGTACCTTACCTACCTTTTAACATGAGTTAAAAAAAAATGTGTCCTCCTATGCTAAATGATGTATATAAGTATACCTACCTATAGAATTAACAATATTAGGTAAGTAAAGTCCATTTAATTGTAACTACCTACCCATCTTATCTTACCCCTATATCCCTAATACCTGTATTTACTTAGGTATACCGAGGTCTAAATTCATAAAAGAAGATACTTATACCTACCTAACTATGTATGTAGGTATATATATCTACCTATATAACTTTTACCTTCATCTGCCATCTATCTATCCTCTCGAATAAATTATTTTAATAATGTCAATTATACAAATTATTACAACGAAGCTAATTGAATATTTCTGTAATTGACATTTATGGCGACATGGCAGCATACCTAGCAAGGTAGATTCAGTCAGACAAACGCGACCAAAGACCGACGACCGGGAATGGAATGACTGTGAATTTTTAAATAGCATGATTAAGCCTCGTACAGTAATTTACACCCCAGTATCCCTACCTCGTTTCACTACCACCTACCTATTTTCGACCCCAACTAGGTACCTATCGATAACCTAACGATAACCGTCCGACGATTGTTGAAGTTCCCAAATAAAAAGCACATTATAATGTATTGTCCGACGAAAAAAAGTTTTTCATATTAGGAGTTCAGCACCAGCATCAGCACTTTCAACTTTTTATTTTTTTTTTTTCACAATTAGTTAACCAAGGGCCAGGTATAGTCAGCCGTATAGGTGGTAGTCCAATACAATATTCTCATGCAATAAATTTAATTTGCACAAAAATCAATAAGTTAGAGAAAGATAACAGGATATCGAAGAGAAATGTCATCCGAGTTTTACAAGTAAGAGGAAGGAGAAAAGTGTTGTTCAAACAAGCTACTACTACCAATTTAAAACAAATTCCAGCTAAACAGAAAAACAACAAATATTTCATACACACACACATTCATCCGAAACTCTCTACTCCATAACGATAAACATCTGTCAGTTAGTTCCGCCCCAAAGCTTTCTTCCTATAAGGAAAGAGAGAGAAAACATAATATCATTCATATCCAGTTAATAAAGGAAGAATGGTAGAAATGCAACCAAAGAGGGGAATATGACCGATGGTGTTGAGTTAGGGTTGGGCTATAATACAATGCAAATGGTTGAAGTTGAAGTTCTTCCCGCGTTGTAATGTTATGGGGTATTTATTTCGGTGAAAAAGGAAAGTATACAATACCAACAACAAACTGAGTGCTGCATTTTGCAATGTGCCGCAATATACCTACGTAAATGAAAGATAAAAAACATTTCCATTGAAAAATGTAGGAGCATAGTAAAGTGACGATAGGCCCCCTCCTTCTTTCATTCATTATACAATTACCACTGCACAAATATTTCGCCTAATGCACACGCATTGCATTATGAAAATTGTCTGGGTTTTTTTTTTCGATGGCGAATTCGTGACCGATTCGCGGCGAGTTGTGTGTCAATTAATTAAATGGCGGCCTTTCGGTTGCGGTCAATTAATTTAAAACCTATAGGTATACCTTGGTGGAAAAATATTTTGTAATTAAATTGGGCGGTTCTGCAAAAATGGTGGTATAGGTAAGTAGCTTAGTTAAAATAGCAAGCTGAGTATTAACATCTAAGGGTCGTATATAGGTATACAGTTTGCCATTTTTCTACCTTCCTCCTTCTTTGTTTGCATGCAGCCATCCTTTACCTAACTATACGATAGCTTATAGGTATTCTGTATAGAGATGTGATTTTATTCTCCTTCTGTTGGAAATGGATGCCATTTTGCGGCATTTCAAAGAGAATTCCGTTATGACTAGGTACTATGGTACCTAACCTATATAGATCCTGGACGCCGCTGGTGAGTTGAGGATATAGATGGAAATGAAATTGCATTAGCAATCGGTTCATTTGTAGTAAGAAATAAGATAGAGGTTGAGCAAGGAACTATACAGAGCGTTTGGTATCTAGATACCAAAAGAATAAAATTTTGTCAACTAGATAGGTACCTACATACATATGTAGGTATATATAAATAGGTGCTCAGGTGTAAGTACCTATAAGAAGAATTTGACGTTCCTTTTATAGCTATTCAAATCCAGGATAGGTATTAATAGGTAGGTAGGTACCTATCTACTATACATATATACCCATATTTACGTTTAGGTATTTAAGTAGGTACTTATACAAATATAGATGGCTATAGGCAAGATACCTTTATCTTATCTATACATACATATGTGCCTTATACTTAATCTATATCTCCACTAGTGGGAACCTAGTAAGCATACCTATATATGTAGGCAGGTACCTACCTAACTTATCTACATATTTTTTAAGGTAAGGTTAGGGTAGAGAGGGACAAAACGAGCCTCTGAGCAAGAAGGTCCGAACCCATTTTAGCCTTAGTTTTTATTTCTATATTATTTTTAATTAATATAAATGAATGGATATATAGATACCTAAACTAATATACATACATAGGTAGGTAGGTACCTAGCATGTATTTGAACTTGTAGCTAATTAAACGCTTATTTCTTACGCAAACCAAAAATTTGCAGCTCGAATGCTTTTTCTTTAATTAAAAAGTTGCCGCTAAATATCTTAGTCTTAAATAAGTGAACAAAGTCTAAAATAATACGAATTAAAGTTTTTTAATTGGCACCGGAATTTGTAACTAAATAAAATTCCAAATAAATAAATTAATGAATATTCAATGTTTGCATTAAAATAAGATTGAAGTAAGGGCATGAAATATGTATATTAAACTAATATTTTATTTGGTGTCCAGACCAAAATTGCAATTTTTTAAATGTTAGATTTGTTGCGTAAAATTAAACAAATTATCAAACTTGAGTCGTTGGTAGGTTATAGGTAGGTAGGTACCTATAACTTCTTGGACAAATATACTTTTTAACAATTACATCAGAAGGTAATCTTTCATGCTGTGGTGTGGCCAAGCATCAATTTAATTGACAATAATTGAGTTGACAACCAAATTGAATCGTTTTTGGGTTGCTTTATTTATCATAAGTTTTATTAAGTCTACCTATCTGACTCTTAAATTATTTTACTCTCAAAATAGTGATGAAACCATATATAGTACAAGATTTCAACATCACGCCTGATACCCATCATAATACAAAATTCAAAAAATATTTTTACCTACTTAATGCACGATTCGTCAAATTTATCAAATATTTCTCCCAATAACTCATTCAGCTATATTATAATGTAAGTATACGTAGCTTAGGAAGGTATAGGTTATACATAGGTAAAGGAGTTCCATGTTCCATCAACTACGTGGCACAGAGGCGGCGCGGCGGTGGTGGTGGCGGCGGTCGTTGTCTCAATAAAAACACTGCGGGAAGGTTAAACATCAAAAAACTTATTCCACCATAATAATACACCACACAGTACCTAAATGACAGTAATGAAAACGATTTGGAAATATTTCCTTTGAAGGATCCTTCAAACCACTTTTCTTTCATCCTTGGGTTGTTTTCTTTGTCCTTGTTGTTGGTGTTTGTTCGTCGTCGTCAACTCGTTCCAAAGTTGAAGATAAGATATAAAATAAGTCAGAAATTGGAATTTTTCTTCGTTTGTGATGAGAGCTATGTATATATTATATAGATGTATATACCTACTATTGTTTGGCATTTAAGAGCTTTGTTAAGCTTTCTTCTTAAAAGGACAACTCTGGTTTTGGTTTTCTTTTCTATAGGTATAGGTAGATAGGTAGGTACTTAGAAAAAAATCTTCAAAGATATAATAGATATAAAAGAAAAATGAATCCTTTTGTTCTTTTATCCGTTCGGGTTGAGCTAGGGTTCCAATTGAGAATGAATGAAACCTCTATGAGGTTGGGAGCCATTTTTATTTAAAAGATGAGAAAAAAGATATAATTTTTTAGGGTATTTTTTTTATGGTTGATCGCCATTGTTTTATATACGATTTAAGTTAATGAAGTTTAACTTGTTAATTTTGGGTTATGCAAATGAAGCTTAAAACACAACGATGCGATGGTGGACAGGTGTGAAACTAAATAAAGTCTATACCTTTAAGACCAAAGAACATACCTTTATTTAGTTTACCTATACAATATCTTAGAAAATTCAATCAATTTATTTATAATCTTTTTTTGATACATCATCTCCAAAATCAAAACCACATCCATATATACATTATAGAGTGATTTCCACTATAACGCATCATGAATCCCCAGTTTGCTAAAAAGACATTGCTCTGATTTCAGTTTTTATCACAACCCCTCCCTGACCCCATTTTTCGATGAGAATTTGATTATTTAATCTTTATTTTGGTTTAAATCATATTTATTTTCTTATCTCGAAAACGGCTTAGCCCAGTTTTATTTAAATTTAAATTAAATAAAAATAGCTATCTAAAAAGTTAGAGAAGGTTAGGTATAATAGGTATTGCATATGCATATATGTTAGGTACCTATACCAGCAATATACCTACCTATAGGTTCATGTTTAAGTTTTAAGCGGAGTTGATTGTTTTGTAAAGATATGTTCTTTAACTGTGGAATACAAATAAATTTTCAACATCCATGACGTACAGTTCATCAAAATCACTCATTCAGTCATTTCATACCTAACTCAAATTCAAAAGGAAAGGACTTTTCGCAATTTTAATTTATTTGTATAAAAAATTGCATTTCATTTGGAATGTTTGATTCATCATATGCATGCAAACTCAATTTTCAGCCCTTTTAATTTCCTACATCCCAGATAGAGCCTATATTCATATACATAGGTATACAAACGCATTTGCAGGGGAAAAGTTTCACAAGACCACAATTCCGTGTTCGTTGCATTTTGCATCAGTACCTTATATATATGTATGTACCAGGCGAATCCATATTCATGAATCATGCATGATGCGATGCATTCGCCATTAGATATACTACCTATACTAGACTTGCATATATGTATCTCATCCAACTCAATTATGAAATTAACCGGGAAGTGAGTTTTGCAGCAAACTGCACTCACTATATAAATTTTTTTTCCCGGAATGCACCATTCGAAAATGCACACTGCACATTGAATATGGAAGATATACTTAATTGGATTGTAAGCTTTTTTTTTTATTGTTTCAGGATGAAAGTTGCATTATTTGCAATAGAATTTAAAATTAATTTAATTGTTGGTTTTCAATTCACTTTAATGAAAGAAATCTTATCTATACTTGCAGGTATACATAATTATATCCGAGAAGATTTTATAATTATTAGAAATGTCAATCAAGTTCTATATAAAAGTTTCCATCAGGAGCAGTTTTTGATGTCGTCAATGCCAATATTTCTTTCCATATTTAAGCCATTTATTTGATTTTTTGATTTTTTAGCTGGTTTGGTTTTGGCAACACTGGTTTTGACAGCTGACGTGTGTTTAGTACCTTGTGTCACTGTCAAACAGCTTCAGTTTGGTTTGCAATTTAACCATGGATCGTCTTACAAATGAACAACGCTTGCAAATTATTGAATTTTACTATCAAAATTCGTGCTCGGTTCGAAATGTTCATCTATCGAAAAATTGTGTTCAGCGATGAGGCTCATTTTTGGTTGAATGGGTACGTAAATAAGCAAAATTGCCGCATTTGGAGTGAAGATCAGCCGGAAGCATTGCAACAGCTACCAATGCATCCCGAAAAAGCCACTGTTTGGTGCGGTTTATGGGCCGGCGGCATTATTGGGCCATATTTCTTCAAAGATGATGCGAATCGCAGCGTTACTGTCAATGGTGAACGCTACCGAGCGATGATAACAAACTTTTTTTTGCCCGAAATGGAAGTTCTTGACTTGCATGATATGTGGTTTCAACAAGACGGTGCCACATGCCACACAGCACGCGAAACAATGGCGCAATTGCGAGGCGAGTTTGGTGAACAGTTAATTTCACGTTTCGGGCCGGTCAATTGGCCGCCTAGATCGTGCGATTTGACACCATTATAGATTATTTTTTGTGGGGGTATGTCAAGGCTAATGTCTATAGGGACAAGCCCGCTTCGATTGACGCACTGGAAGCCAACATCCATGCATTCATTCGTGAGATACCGGCCGATATGTGTGAAAGAGTATGCCAAAATTGGACTCAGCGGATGGGCTACCTGAGACGCAGCCGCGGTCAACATTTGCATGAAATTATCTTTAAACATTAAATTGCAAGGTTCAAACTATCGATTCAAATAAATATTTCATTCATTTTTTCGAATTTTTTGTGTTTTTTTTTTTAAAAAAGTTCTAAACCTCTTAAAAAATCACCCATTATATAGCCATATTCGAGTTTTAATGACTTAAAAACGTGTACCTAAAGAAAATTTAAAAATACGGCGATTTGTCAGTCGTGCAGTGTTTAGAGTTCATTCAGCTTAATAGTCTTTAATTTCCATCAAAATCGAAAGATCTGGCCCTGGGAATCAACTTCAGGACGTAAACTTTACACTCCCGTTCAATTGAATATATAACTACCTATTCCATCCCTTCTAACTTGAAAACTTATTGATCAAGATTATAAGAAGTTAGATCTCCTTGCTGGGCTTCGAAAAACTATTGCTTTGTGAAACTATCTCAATACAAATCTTGCCGCCTTTGGCCATGTCCTGATAGGAAAGGCATCGAGATCAAGAAGAACCCAAGACCTTGGGTGTAGATATACATATATAACTTCTCAATTAAAAAGGGTTCCTTAATAAAATAAAGTTGTCTCGTGGTTTAAACATCTGCACTGATCAAAAGTCGATATCATACCAAACAAATTAGTTTGACATTGCATGAACATACAAATACCTAACCTACCTACCGTACATCCTTATCGAAGGACATAAAATACATTTTTCATTTTCTTTTTTGATAATGATGAACATTAGGTATAGGTGTTTTCTCATAATAATTCTTCTAATGAGATCTCCTAATGCATCATATCTCAATAATCATAAAAAATATTCAAAATATTTAAGGTTTTTGACATTTACTATTTTTCGGTTATAACTCATTTTGTTTTTTTTTTTTAACAACCCTAAAACAACGCGGGCACATGTCAACACTTTTACCCTTTTTTATCGTTGTTTTGTATTATCCTTTTTTTTGTAATAAAAATTCCACTCTTTATTTTCTTTTTGTTAATTTTTATGCGGAAGTCCTGGATTGAAACTTAAGGGGGAAGTAATTTTATTATTTTTTTTTTAAATAAATGAAACAAAGTGTGTTCTTAATTAGAAGTATAGCAGACTGCAGACAGTAAGTAGTAGATGTTTTATAAGGACCAAAAACATTTTTAGGTTAATTTAATAAAAATGATAATAAATTATAAGACATCGTCGACTTTATTATTTATATTAATTTGGTGTGGTTTTGGAATTTAATTCTTTGGATTCTAAGACTTAAGTCAAAAAAATATGTAGGTAAAGATTTAGCGTGTTTTTTCGATTGATTTGTAACAAACTTTGATATAATTTAATTTCCTATTAGAGTCATCTAGAGTCCGGATCCCTTTTCCAACTCTCATAATACACCAATTTTGACAAATGAGGTGTCAAACGAAGCAGAATTACCAGCTGATTTGACGAATTATAATTTTATTTTAAAAATGTTAATAATTTTTTTCAAAAACTGCATTTGTTTGTTAAATGTTATTCCATCAATAAAAATGAAACACTTTTCCACTTTCCAATTGATAGTATTTTGGCATATGACATTTGGTCGGCATGCAGTCCGTTAAAATAATTTGTGCGCTTTTATTTTATGCAATATGCGAGAATTCTCACACGAGTATAGACTATATAGTTAAACTTTATTCGATGTGGTAAATGAAATTGTGTCCAAAATAAAGATATTTTGGTATGAATATTATAGCTAAATTTTATTATATTATCATGGTGTAAGAGAACCTATATCTTCTAAAGATTCTTAATAAGTTAAAAAGTTTGTATAGATATAACTACAGAAAGGTCAAGAATGGGTTAATGATTTTATATGCGTTACTTAAAACTAAACAAAACTCCGAAAAACTAAAACGTCTAATTCGGAAAAAAATAAAGAAGGAAAATAACAATATCGGATAATTGTTTAGGAAAATTTCTTTATTAAGTCTTGTACGCTGCTGATATGCGAAACGGAAAATCCCATACAAAAACGACGCAATGAAAATATAAACGAAAAATTTCGTTCTGGTTTTCGTTTTGTAGTACGCAGTTCGATGAGCGAAATTGATTATTGTAGCAGATTATTTGGAGAAGTTTACGCTATTTTTTCGCACAGAATTAATTGTCCAGAACATTTATTATGTGCGGAAAAGTGACATTTGAGTTGTATTCGTGTTTGCATTATGTTGTTTCTTTCATATCAGCGTGCCTCTCTGTGATTTTTATGCGTTGCGTTTTTGTATTTTGTTTTTGCAATTGGTGTTTTGGTGACACTTTGAGTGGGTAATTTTTCGTTGTCGACTTCAACCGGCAATACAAACAAATTTCTTTTTAGACGTGACACACGAAATATCAAAGTATATACCTACCTATGATTTTTCCAACGACTCCAGCCACATTGAAAGTTTATGTAAAACCAGTAGAATATTGAAGAATGAGAAGATTTTTTTTAAAACTCACTAAACAATAAACGAAAAGTTCGTTCATTAAAATAAACATTCCAATCAGAAGCTCTAAAAATTCAGAATTTTGAAAATTCAGATGTCAAACGTAATGGATTAAACGCCCCCACTGACAGTTTGGGGTTTTGACAGTTCTAAAATTGCTTTCTTACAATTGTACGAACATTGGCCTTTTTTCTTTCTTTTTCCATATTAAAAAAGTTGCAAAACCGAGTGAAATACCACTCCCTGTGTACGCTTCACTTTATAAATACAAAGTAAAGTGAAAGTTGTTACCCTATCAAAAGATGCAGAGAATATAATGAGTACCTATAATAACGTCCGATTTCAATAAAATACACTTAAAGCACTATTTATCTAAAATCCGTCGAAATTTTATCAGATCGTTAAATATTTCTATAGTTTGACAAATCTTAAAAATCGAAATTAAGGGGAAATTTAAGTTTAAATCAGGTTTTCTTCACATCCCTGGGTATAAAAGTAGGTTGTTTCCATCTAACCTTCGAAATACATGTGAAAAAGCGTTATATGTTGATACAGCCAAATTTGGAAAATGTAATAAGCACCATGTATACACAAATCTAAGGTAATTTATTGCGCAGGGTGTCAAAGTTGAAAGTGTCAAAAAATTAAAAATGGCTGTTCGAGTGCCCACAGGAACTCAACTATGCTAAATTGGGTTATACGGGCGTTAAGTTGTTTTAATTTTCGATTTCTCTAAACAAACAAAGTAGGAGTAGGTAGGTAATATAAATGAATAGCTATCTGCAATAATGACATTTACTTATTCATATCTGTGGTTGGTTCTTTCTATATTTCTGATTTATTATATTTATGTAGGTAGGTAATATGTTATTTTTATTAAAAGTCATATTTTGTTATATAACATCACCTAAGAAGCTATACCTATAGCTTTAGAAAATGATTTATTAAATAAAATCAGGGTTATTCATAAACAACATATATTCCAAACATATAGGTAGTATATTTTCAATTTCAAAACGTAATAAGTAAATGATGTAGGTATGCATACATATGTGCCATACCTATCCATAATGTCATACCTATCTAAATTTAAACCTTTATAACAGCTGTAAATGTTCGCTTCCATAAGAGTCCTTGAAATAGTCTATTCCAATAAATATAGAAAGGTATATAAATTAATAAAAATTAAAAAAAAAAAAACTAATAAAACAAGTGCATCATGCAAATTTACACATTTAATTAAAATTACAACCCCATCCTAACTCTCAACTTCAAACCCTATATATATCTACATTATTTGCCACTGACACCGTCTCGCGTTATCGCTAATCGTCATTCTCTTCTCAATCTCAAGTTATTAAAAAGGCAAACATCCGTATATCCACTTGACAACCCCCTTTATTTACAAGCCCGCAACACAAGTTCCATTTATTTGCTTTTTTAATAAAACAGGTGCTCAAACCCGGTCGACCGACACGACACATACGTTTAGCTAAACCTCTCTATAGATCAGCATCCCTCAAAGGCCATCGAAAAGAAAGGATATACGGATGTATGTATACCATACCATCGTCATCTCATCCTAAATATTCAGGCAACAGGAATATCATCATCATTGTCATTTCAATTGTTGTACCTATATATATTCTCCGACAATGAATTTTAAGCGAGATATTATTGCTGCGTAATTTGTTTTGTGCGTGTCGAGGGTTGAAGGTCGTTGATTCGCATCCCTTTCACTATTCAACTCTGATATGTCTATGCCCATAAAGTAAAAGTCATCGACACCCTTCTTCTTACTCTTTCTATATAAATATATTATCTCGAAGACTAACGCAATATTGGTACTGATGTGGACCATGAAATTAATGGTATTCGGACATTTCAAAGCCCGACAACAAAAGAGAAATGATCCTGTGCATGGTGATGCGAATTTAATAAAACTTTATCCAGAGATTCATATCGCTATCGGGTGGGCTGTAGCACGTTTGCCGTCGCGTCGTCGTCGCCCGTTCCCAACCCTCTTCAATTGAGTTTGTGCTAGTTTCGGGTGAATTCACATCAACTCGTCGTAGACAAATCATTTAATTTGTCGTTTATTAGTTTTTTTTGTTGCTATAATTCTTTTCTGAAGTTGGCTTGTAATCTGTTGGTTGCTGCGAACATGAGCAAACTTAATATATAGGTGGTCGTGCTATCCGTATCGGAAAAAGCGAGTTTGATGCGATTGGGAGGGTTGAAGTTTGAAAGGGATAGCGAATATTTTTCCCGTAAAGTTTAAAACCTTGTGTGATGGGTGAAGGGTGTTTATATTTTTCGTATCATTGGAATCATTTATTTGTTTTATTAGTTTTATGTTGAAGGATTCGGTTTCAACGATTTATTCATCTTTAAAAGGGAGATCGGATTTGAATTTTTGTATAAGAACTTATCGATTTTATCGAAGTTCTAAGCTTTTTCCCGTCATCTTTTTAACGGGAAGGTAGGTATCATTTTTTTTAAGACCGTAGAACTGTAATTGTTTGTTAAATTTTATTCCAATAAAAATGAACTCTAAAATGATCACTTCCACCATCCAATTGGTACCTAATATTTTGGCACCCGAAAATAGGTCGGTTCACTTTATTAGCTCAGTTCCCTGACTTAGAACTTCTGTGCGTCTTTTATTTTTATGTAATTGCGCACCGGGTAGGCTAGTGTTTTTATATTATTCATGAAATTGTCTTCACATGTAAATCAGGGTTTGTTTCGGAAGTAACGCTTTGAGTGTTGGGTTCCATTCCATAAGTGGCTCAGTTGTATCTGATGGTATACCGCGAATAGACATCATGTAACTTTACAACATTTGACTTTACATATTTCCATCAGAGAAAATATTAGAATGACCTCAAATTGCACAAATGAGGTGACCCAGAGTTCACTGGTCTATTTCGTGAAATTAATTGTTCGTGAAATGTAACATTCCGTAATTTAACTGCATCGGTCGCTTTGTGGTATGTGGCGCCGCCGACCTGCTAAAACCACATGTCTATGTCTTGATTATTAATATGCCTTTCAGTTGAGGCAATAAAAAGCTATATGAATCAATTTCTATGTATATCTCACTGATGGTGACTGAAACGTTCTGGCCATATAATCATTTTTAAGAATAGGTATAGTGGATCAATTACATATCTCATTGTTAGTCCAAATAAAACGCACTAAACGGTGGCTTTTTTTCTGGATTTAGTAATGATGGTGTTTCGAAGATGAATTGTGGATTATCATGACCGCTCTAAATGCGGAAAATCTATTCATTAACTTAGCCATTTAACTTAAAGTGTGCTTCATTATGAGCACCATAAAATCCACGTAGGTTAGGTAGGTATACCAGAGATTAAAATGTGTATATTAGAATTTGTTCGAACATTTCCATTTTTTCCTTATGTTCGTTTATACTCAATTGTTCTGCCTCCATATACCTACTCACAAGTAATTTTATTCACGAGTAAAAATGCTCAGAAGTTAAGTAAAATTGGTCGAACTCATATACCTATATATCTTTTGACTTCTATCCCATTATAGCTAGGTAGGTGTACCTACCTACCCGATGAATTTCTCAAATAGAACCATATTTTTCAAAATAAATGTGAACAATTTCTAAAACCTTGCTCCGTCGGTGGCGTGAGTCGATTCATTAAGGAATTGTCAAAATTAAATTAACATCAAAACAACAAAGAACTGTCACAGAAAACAGTGTTGCCAATTTAACGTTATCCGCCTCTATTGGTCACTTATAGAAAATAACCCAACCCTCCCCTTACCCTGCACGTTGTAAACGCTTTTGACCTACGATAGGACCACAGATACTATGTATTTACCTAGTTCCTAAACCTAAATTACCTGGTTTTTGCGCACTCCCGTTAATTGCGGAATTATATTAAATTGCTAATATTTGAACTATTTGACATATAACTCTACCTACCGATTTAAATGAGCAATAATAATGCTATATAATGAAAACCGGAGCCAGGAAATGTTTAGCACTCTCTTAGGACATCTTGCGGTAACCTGTTGTTGCACCAAACTGTTGGATGAATATCTTTCTTTCACCACTTTCAACAATCAAGTATAGGTACCTATATTTAAAGACCAATATACCTATTAACAAAAACGGATTATATTTCTTAAATACGTAGCACATGGTATAAAAGAATATTTTTTTGGAGGTAGGTATGTATCTAGATATCAACAAGATCAATAAAATCAATAGTACCTACCTATAGACATCTTGTCAAAATGTTTAAGCTTTAAACCTTGTATATGTATAAGTAGCTAGGTATAATACCTATAGGTGGTATCTACCTAAGAATTTAAATAATTGTTGGTTATCCGCGCTGTTCTACCATTTTATTTTCATTTATTCGTGTTTTTTTACATATGCGCGTAATCTCCCTGGAGATCATTGTTTCTTCTCTGGGAAAACAGTTCATATAGTTATGTACCTACACATATATATATTTAAATATCTATTCGAATTCGCAACCACTTTTGCGAAATGTAAATTTTCTGATGTTATATTGTTGTACGAAAAACACTCACTCTGTGGATGGCAGACCCCAAAGGTTATTGGCAACATGTTGCTGAGAGTTAAACTGAAATTCTTATCAAAGTTCAATCGAAATGTTGAATCTTGTTTCTTATATTGTTGTTGTTTTAGCTGTTCCTGAAATCTTCCCATTTCTTCCCCCACTTCCAAATCAAAAAACAACAACAAAAAAAAATCCCGCTGGCACAGCTAATGCAATAATTTGCGATCGGCTTCTGTTTGCATATGTTTGTGTTAACCGCCTGTCAAAAAATAAAAAGAGAAGCAACAAAAAGTCAAAGTCGAATAAAATCCAAATCGCAAACCGTCGCGTCGTCGTCGTCTTCGTCGTCGCCGTCTTCGATATACAACCACTCCGCACACCGCACCATCAGCAACAAATTAAAAGGACGAAACAGCACAGCGCGCGCGGAACAAGGCGAAACAGCTGAAGCCATGGGAACCAACTCCTTGCATTCCATGGATTCTTTTGATTCTTTGTTTTACTTTTTTTTTATTTTTGATTCGTTTATTTTTCTTTGCGATGATAAACCATTTTCTGCGAATGACTCGCCACTCGGTGGTTGGGTGTAAAAAAAAAACAAATAAACCTAGAACCTGAGTGCTGCCACAGCAGAGTCTTTTGCGCGCGGGGATAGGATCAATTATACCTATGCATGTAGTGGCCAATTACAATTGAGGCCGTGGCACGACCAGAAAGGTCACTCGCGGAAAGCTTTTTTTTCAAAATGGCTTCATTATACGCTTTGGGATTACGCCGATCGGCATTCGACACACAGTATCCACGACCGCATACATATATACCTAGCGGTGCGAAATAGAGAAATGAATCGCCCCTAAAGGAGTTATTGGCCAAGTAATCGGAAATTCTCGATCGAAAACAAGACACCGCGGCGAAAATGATTTTTCTCACAGCATCCTTCGAGCTCGGTTCGACCAATATAAATTGCCATCTTTTCTGTTGGCGGGTTCTTGTCTCTTGATTTAGTTTCGGTCGAAATGCTTTCAAGTTGTTTTTCTGTGAGATTAATAGCGGTCCGGTTGATGATGCAGCGACAAAAAGGGACATCAGCCAGCAACCATAGCGAGCCATAAACACACACTTGCCTTAGCCAGGTCCCAGCCCAGCCCAGCTTACATCAATATCTATACCTACGTATATATGTATATATATTGTATTGGCTATGGCGGTGGCGGTGGCAGCCCGGCGGCAGTGGCGGTGCCGGTGCCGGCTGGTTGTGTGGTTACTTAAGACCTCGTCCAGGTCTGGTACTACGTTGCAACACCATGTGCACATGGTCGTCAATAAACGCATGTGAGTCCGAGTACCTACTACCTATATAGAGGCAGTGCGGCAATGGCCAGTAGCTGGAATGTTTCGGAGGGGCAGAAAGAATATGGTTAATCGATAGTCGATACACACACAAGAACTTTACCAAAGCTTATAATATCTTCCTACGAAAATAAATAAAAATAAGTTAAAAACATTTTGAAATTAATTTGAGAGTTTCTTTTGCACAGGGCGACATGCGATGCCGCTCTGATGCTTCGCTCTATAAACAGTCTCGAAATAAGTTCCTATACCTTCAGCCTCACCTCAATATACCTTTACACCATCAGACCAGCCACAGGATGTATACCATACGCTTTCTCTGTGGTCAGGATGCTTGCCATACGATTGCCGGCCGAAGACAACGCACGATGATGATGCATTTAAGATTCCTTCGATTGGTCATTATTGGTAGGGGAATTTTTTTGCGTGCGTACATTTTTCCCATTTGCGCGATGGATGAATGTGCGTTTTGATTGATCTACTGTTGAAGAAAGATGACAGTCAGTCATAAGAGATGCTGTGGCGGTAGCTTTCTCAAGGCAACCGGTAGAGCTTGTCGTTGCACAATAGAGATAGAAAATGATAAAACAGCGCGAAAAGAATATATAACATAATATGTGTGCGAAGCATTTGTAATGGTGTATTGCGTATAAGTATAATGGTGGTTGATGCTGGCGCGGATTTTGACTTTGATGTTTGGTTTCTTATACCTTTTTATGCAGGTTTTCTTTTCCTGTTGATGTACTAAAGTAGGTAGAGCTATAAGAACGTGGAACAAAAAGTGTTTATTCTTTCTTAATGAATGAAATACTTCGCCGAACTTGTATTATCGGAATTCAAATTTGGAAACAAAAAAATAGCTTTGTATAGTGTTTAAAAAAATAATACATAAATATAAGCCTTCTGGATGTGACAAAATGTTTGTTTTTATTATATAAAATGACAATACTCGCTGTATTTTGAAACCTCAAAAGAGATAATTTGAGAAAATTATCTTTCTTGTTGCGATACAATTAAATTTTTAACATATTTATGTAAGTATATACCTACAATATGCATTAGGTATCCTACAATATAATAGGCAGGTATAAGCTCGGTTTCCGGGTGAATACAAAATTGGATGACAAAAACGAGGTCGATACTAAGCAATTGACATGTTAAATGCAAAGCCTCTGCGATCTTAGTTAAGCCTAGTGAATTTTATAATTTTTTCTGGAAAAAACTGTGTAGGTAACCAGCGCGATTGTTTGTGTGGAAATTTAAATTTTTTCTGTGATGACATCAATCATCCCCAAAGTCGTTTTTCCAAACAATTCTTTCGGGGATTGGAAAAAAAAACATGAGCCTATTATTCAATATAGCCATATAGGACAAGCATTGATCTTGTTAAAATCGCGAAAAATTTAAGTAGGTATCGCCTCCCGCTCCAAGAATCGGGTTCGTCTCGGTGTTTTGTGTTTTTGTGGAAAAATATCGAATTATTAATAGGTACCTATATAGGTACTTTGAATATGTATGACTCCTCTTAAGGTGCCTATACACAGTTGGGATCAGGAAGGAAGCGGATACTTGAAAAACGGAGCGTCACATTTCAATTTTCCGTATTTTTTAATAGATTCCTATATACATACCTACATAAACTCTGCAGCGCACTTTTCGTATCCAGACGATGATTTGTGTATCACACAATATGTGTAGGTAATAGATACGCTTTTCATTTTTTGAAACTATAATTTCTTCTTATAACTATCTATGTATACTTAAATAAAATATGCCCATAGAAAGCATCGTTCAGATTTCACAGCCCTCTTTGCATGGCAATCCACGGCATTTTTTTCTAAGGCAGCCATACCTATAGAAGGCGCCGTTATAACATTAATTGAGAAATGTTTGACAGAAGGAAAATCAATAGAATTGACTTACGCCAAAAAAACTAGCGAGGTAGCTCTTTACCAAAATGCAATATATCCCTCTCTGGTTTATTTACCAACGTCCAAATCATCACTTTAATGGAATCATCTGACATTTTGTTTCGTTTTTTTTTTAAATAAAAAATTAAACCGACTACAAAATCTGTCAAACTCAAATTTGACGTTTTTAATATAAGCGAAATGTCGAGATTTATTCTGACTCCCTGCTACATCTCCACTTTGAGGAATCTCATATTTTGTTTGACTCTTTTTAAAATCTAAAATCACCTAACAAGATCTGTCAGACTTAGCTTGAAACATTTAATATATTTAATATTAGCGAAATGTCAAAATTGTTTGTGAATCCCTCTGCAGCTCATTCATCGTAAAACTGCTTTAATCAACTTTTTATTTTCGTGTTGCAATTTTCCATCTATCAATTTAAACAAAATGATGTCTGTCACTTTTAACGTTGACATGTTTCGTAGATTTCCTTATTACAAATTGCACATTGTGCATCGTCATGTCATTTACAAGACTTGCTCAACTCTCATAATAGCCACGTTTTATTATCGCCAATAACCCATATGGTTCACCGTGATAAAAAAAAATGATGCGGATCCTAATGAAAACAATGTTGTATGCTCATTGTATGTATATTCTCCTTCTAATTGTTTTTTTTTTTTAATTTTCTTTACACTACAATTAGCACAACCTTACCATTTACAGAACTGAAAAAGCCATCTACCCGCCAGAGTAAAAACTAGTTTCTGGAAACCCAGATAGAAACCTAGATAACCCATGACCCGTAGATTATAAAACGCGGCTAATAAGGTCGTTTATTAGCGGTATATTAATGCAATGGCGTAAAGTCGTTCTAAATGTTGTAAACTGTGTGAACCTGTCAAATTTGTATAAACATTTGACAGGTTTACGCAGTTTACCGCGTTTACGAGGACTTTACGACGTTGCATGAAAACCCCTATTATATAAAAGTTTGGTCTTTTGACAACACTGTTTCTATAGCGACAATAAATCCGACAGTTGACAGCTTAATTGTGCTCACTTCTCTTTTGTAACTTCTCAATGAAAAGACTTGCCATAATAGAAAAACGATCTTCAAGATTACAGTGCAAGAGAAACCACGCAAACGAAATGGCAAGTTTTATACAAGATTTTCTTAATTTCATTAGAGTGTTATTTTAATTATTAAGTAGACAAATCAAGAAAAACATTACTGTAGTCCTTATAAAATTCATAGAAAATTATGTTTACATTTTACCCAAACGTGAGGGTAATATAGGCCACTTAACTGAAGAGGTGAAATGTCACGAAAAAACATCAAAATCTTACCGTTTTTGAAGAAACTTTCGTATATTATGTATCGAAAAACCCGAAGAACAAATAAATCACAGTGAAAAACAAATTGCCTTAAAACAACCGATGTGCCCAGACAATTTAGCGTAACTCAGCGAAATGCATTATCTGCATTTTGCCAATATCAAAACTTTGAAAAATAAAATATTTAAAGGTGGAATATTACCCACATTGACATATTCGACTGACTTACCCTGAAATAAGTAAAAATAATAAGGTTAGGTAAAGTATAAGACATAGAAAGAATCAATTTGAAAGGTGCAGCTCCTCCCAGGTATCTTAAGATCAAAATTTTAGTCAGAATATGTTAAATGGCCATCCATTTCTTTCTATAGTGACAGAATTAAATTATGTCAAATACATTAAAAATTCCAACTCCATATAATCTAATGGTCACGTGCCTTTTGAGGCCACAGTTTGCCGCTATATAAAATAAACGAACCTCGGTCTCATATAAGTACATAACTAATTCATTTGAAATTAAAGAATTTAAAAATGTAAACTGCTTTCTTTTGTTTTAAAAGTCCCATCATTATAATGTTGTCTTTTATGTGTCCCAACTCATTACCTATAAAATGATGCAGTTACGAAGGCATAAAATGCACACACAGAACACCATCAGCATTTACATTCAACATTCAGCACCCACCTGCCGTGCGATTCATCATTTCCAGAGTGGCTATAGGATTGTTTCTGCTACCGTAATATATATGTAGGTATCCACTCGTATTAGTTGTATATAGCTTCTGAGTTGTTGAGGGTCGGTAGCATTTTATGTCTGTGGTACCTGATAACCTTATCACTTGCACTCGGCGCGGTGTCTTCTGCGCTGGATGAGCAAACCCAGACCACAGCTAATGTATTCATATGTGAACGCGCGGTTCCTGGCCTTCTTATCTTAATTGCTACTGGCCTCAACGAAATGTTAAAGATGTTCGGGAATGCTTATTAGCACAGTGATGACCACCGTGACACCCAGTTTGTGGTCTCTCGTCTACCTGGGTGGTAGGATGATCAAATGTGGTTCATTCTGTTTAACACCAACGCCAACCGAACCGACAACGACGACGAGGTTGGTAGCTATCTACTGCTAAACCTACTTGGAAAATTATTGCGAGTGAAATTGAATAACGGCAACGATCTGTTGATGTTGTACTCTGATGGAATCAGGAAATAGTGGAGTTTGTTTTTGTAAATATTATTTACGGTACGAAATATGGGGCAGCATGTAGGATTTCTTTGCGGCGGCTGGCGGCGGAGCGATAATCGTTTGTGGGCATCATCAGTATGCATTTTGCATGCATTTAATGGCATTTAGATAGCAGTTCATCTCGTGAGAAAATACTGTAACATCAAATAGATTGAAATGCAGTTAAAAAAAGGGAGCAGAGTTTACACGATAGATATATTTAATAATATACATATATATGTGGTAACTAGGAGTTATACAGTGTGGATTAATTTAATGTGCACGTTTAACCAGATAATTACATATGTAATCTGTAGATTACCGCGGGTACGATCCGTTAAAGTGCGAAATGTTACTTAAATTAGCAAGTTTCCGCATTTTGAATACTGCTCCGTTAAATCGCAGAAACTTAACAGTGAGGCTCTTTCACTTGTTTGTCTCAGTTTGTTTCGTTTGTCCGTTGCTCCGATAAGGGTATGTTTAATCGCCAGGCAAACGCCTTTACTGTTCTTTACTGTTACTTTGCTACATAAAATAAATAAAAATAAATTAGAGCAAGAATAGGTATCATTAAAATGAAGTCGAATGTTTTATTGAGGCACGAAAACCTTTTTGATTCATTTATTTAATGAGCACTTGTCTGTTAGTCTGCAGATTAACTACCAAATCTGCAGATCAACTATATAGGTATCTAGAATGTGGGAACCGAAACAATTTGTCGCACTTTTTACGAACTCAGCCAGGTAATCTTCAGATAAACTAGTTACAAGGTTAAGTTAAGGTACCTTTAACCATGTTATTACTTTAACATTCAAATAATTAATAGGGACAGAATTATAATTGTAACCATAATATTAAACACTTTTTATTGTATCTATTGCTCATTTTATTATGAAAACAAAATTTTATGCCAAGTAAGCTCCTGATGTGAAACGACAAATTCTATACAAAAATAATATACATACATATATTTTAATTTACCCCGAATGAAATTTTTGTACTAACTTTCACTTCACTTAAGAAATAAAACAGCATTTTAATTTTGAAAGGAGTGATGCTGCTTTTAAAGTAAATCTACTCTTTCTTATGTTTTTGTGTTGTGGAAACACTAGATACTACACAGAATTTTATTAACTAAACTAATATTAAGATTTGGAGATAATAACATTACTGTTTTTCATTTAGGTACTCACATATATGTAGATTGCGAATAAAAGAAGTAGAAGAAAAACATTTGCTGGCTAAATGCGGTGAACCTTAACTAAAATAGGTAAATAAATGAAAAATCGTTCGGACACTAAAATATAGTTTGTCCTAAAAAAGGATACGACAATACTAACCGTGTTTAGTTTTTTTTTCATTTGTCTTGTCTGTGCCGCGATTGGTTAATATTTTTGAAATAGTAATAGATTCAAGGAAAGTGTGAAGATTGGTTAACGAGAAGTTTAAATTGTTTATTAGCAGGATTTTGTTTAAGCTCCGCACTCAATATTGCTTGGTTATTAGTAGGGCCAAATGATACAACCCAGTGTCAGTTAATTAAAACGTACCAATTTTAATTTTACCACCAGTTCTTAGCGCCATCTTCTCATGCATAGCTAACTAAATAAGAGAATCCATTGTGTGTCGGGAATAATATTCTGATACAGCGGTGTTTCGATACTCGATGAATTGTTAGTGTCAGTTGTCACCGGCTCTTTTGACAGCTGATTTTAGATGACAAGCAAAGAATATTTTTATTATAAACAATTTACAAACAAATCCTCAAATATCAGTAAGTTGCAATATTTTCCAAATCCATTATTATTTATCTTTATAAACGCTTTTATAACTGTTTTATTTCTTTTTCTATAAAGCTTAAAATGCCTTCATCGCCCACCAAAGTCTCGCAGTCGCAGATCCCCAAAGAAGTGTCGGCCTTCTCTTCGCATCATTCAACTTTTGAAATTACAGAAACTAAATATTCCGTGCGAATATTAAAAATGAACAATTCAACTTTCATCTATATCGGCATAAACGGCAGGGAGTTCCTCGATGAAATTGGCATTGCAATGCCAATCGCAGATTCTCCGGGCAATGTGGTTAACACAGTCGCGTTGGGCCCCCAACTTGGATGCGATTCGCAGCAACTTGCCCAAAAGCTAGCCAAACGTCTTAACAAGCAAATATACGTCAGCTGCAATGTTCCATTCGATCGAATGGTTATGCCAATGTTGGAAAAGAACTTGGTCAGAATTATTCAAGAAAATCCTGAAGCAGTTTAACATTCAATCATATTTTGAAAATAAAGAATGATTATATTTTTATGTATTAGGGGTAAAGAAATTATTTTGTGTTTTCATCGTGGAGGGTGCCTCTGCCTCATATTCAATCTTGTTCCATAGATAGACACCGAAGGAGAAGATGTGGGTTTATTTTTGGAAATATTCGTTAATAACTTCACACCATGCACTCGGACCCCACGGACCTATGTGCTCCTTTTACTCCGGTTCAGATATTGTTAATCCCTTGCGCTTTGTGCATACCTCCAATGAAGGTGCGTTGAGTAGCACGTGCTAGTTACGCTCAAATTCCTAATCAATTAAGTTGAGGTAAGCCTTCTTCCGGTTCTTTTATATCTGTGTGTGTTCTCCCTTTAAAGTGTTTTTTTTTTTTTGTAAAGACCCTCGTCGACTGTGAAATTAATAAAGATTCAGTTTATGTTCCAATTGAAGGCTATTGCGCGTTGACCCTTAACTAAGATTAAATATTTTATATACAACTCTAACCTCCTCTGGCCAAAGTATCCAGATCGACAGAAAAGCGAATTTTTATGTTCGAGCTGATGTCTAAAAAAAAGTTGAGTGATAAGAAAACTTGTGATACTCTCTCCTCTGAAATTTATTCGAATGTAATTTTTTAAACATTAATAACGATTTGTGGTTCGAGGAGATAAGGTGGATTTAATTATTTTTTTGTCTCGATAGATTAGAAGTAGAATATGGTGGTAGTGGACTATGGACCATCGGTCAAGTTAAATTTGAAAATGAACTCATTTAAAATAAAAATTGGACCACATGATGACATGTTATATATTTTTAAAAGTATATGCTTCTCAAGTGTTCTTTTGATACTTTTTGCAGATTATTTTCCAGGATGTTGTTTTTAAATATGTATGTATGTACATATTATGTTGCATATTTAAAGTATATTTTTTAAACAATATGCAATATGTTCGTTAAGTTAAAATTTATTATGTTATGTTTCGACTAGGCAAGACAGTGACTCGATCAGATATATTGTTAACACATTTTGGCCGATGAATGAGTTTTGTGAATGTTTGTATTCTTGAAAATATTTATTCTTAAGAACTAAAGGGTCCTTATACCAAGATTTATCCATTGTAAGAAATTTTCTTACATATTTGAATTGAGTACCTAGACAATGGCTACATCTAATTAATATTTCCTTGAAGCAATCATGGGTTTAAATAAATTTTGTGTTAAAACGAAAATTTGTGTGCGTGAACTGAAAAATCAAGGTCGTTCATTGAAAATTAGTGTGAATATATAATTCTCTTAAAATACGCACATACTTAATTAATGTTTGTCGGTTAGGTATATAATTTTATTAAGAAACTCATCTCTGTTTGAATTAAATTTTTTTTACAATATTTATAATTTCTTTCTTTTTTTCTTTCAACGTTCGTAATTCCTAAGGTCTTGACTGGTTCAGCTCTTAATACACATCGATCCTGCCTATTGCTACCTTTTTCTTTGTCAGACCATTTTTTTTACCTTACCAACATCCAAGATATGTATTTTTATCTATAGAATATTGAATTTTATCACTTAAAGTCTAGTACGCAACTGAAATGTGTCTGTGGTCGACCTTGACAGCGAAAACGTAAACGAAAAGACTATGGAAAAATATTTATCAGTTGACGAGCAACGGTTCTGGTCTCCAAAACAGTAGCAAAATACTAACGGAAGCCACAGCGAAAAATACCATTGAAATTGTCGTCACCATTGCAAAAAAACCATGCTGTTATGAAAGAAACAACAAATAATATAAACACGAATAAAACTCAAGTGTTACTTTTACGCACAATAATAAATAATCCGGGCAGTTAATTATGCGCGAAAAGTGATCGGAGAGTTCTCCAAATAACCTAAATATAACCTGGTATAATCATTAATTTCGCTCGTCTAACAGCGTACTTTCATTTTCATTAGATTTTTCGCTTCCAATCAGCAGCAATAGTAACAATTTTCTTTTTTAAAGTGCTTGCAAGTGTAAATAAAGTTTTTTATATTTAAATTTAAAAATCTAAATATTCAAATTTTAAAACTTAACAAAATATTTCATATTTAATGAACTACCTCTGAAGAAGTTGGGAAAATCCAACGAAACTTAGGGAAAATTATGAAATAAAGTTTTTTATTTGCATAAAAGGTGACCAAAAAAACCTGATATAACTCAAAAATCTTTTAAAATCCAAAGAATTGATCAATCAAAAACTATTTAATATTAACAATCTTTTTCTCCGAGTTTGAGGAGCTTATAAGGTTATACAGGGTAATTCGCATACGGTGTGACAAAAAGCTTGATCTTTGAGTGCTCAAAAGTCTTGTACTTTTTGAGAAAATTTAAAATAACCTAATCTACTGAACTAGTTTTTTAGTGAAATTAGATATTTAAAGTAACTTATTTTTGTTATTTTCAATTTTATTTCAATTAAAAAAAAAAAAAAAAAAAAAACTGGAAAACATTTTAGCATCCGGTTTTCTGTTTTTGAATAAAAACTAATAATAGTACCGTATGCGTAACAACCTGTATAAAATATATGTACATACATACTATAACTTTATAACTACATATGTATATTCAAATCAAAAACACCCCAAAAGAAGAGATCAGAACTTCGTACCTACTGTCTTCTTTCTCCACAAAACCTATTTGCATTGAATTATTAGAACGTTTTACAAAGCGTATCGCATACATGAATGTCCGCTTCTCTTGCGTTCTCATAAAGCTGAGTGTTTTTATTAAAATATCAAATCCAATATTGTATAATTATCCAGATAATGCGAGTTGAATTGAATTATTACTAACTAAAACTATTTGGGACACTTGGGCGTATACGTATTAAAAATAAAAATGTATACAAAGTTTTTGAAATTAATATAATAATTTTAAGCAATGAGCCATCAAGTAGATGACAACCGCGAGGAGTAATTAATAAATTAACTGAAAAGATCATACACATATATGTATGTACCTACATATTTTTACGGAGTTATCAATAATGCAGTTATTGATTCATGAGCTTAAGTGTAGGTATGCTTAAGATATCTAAACAAAAGGGGCATAAAGAAATAATGTATTATGATAATGCTGATGATAATTGAAAGCAACAATAACTAAGCCAAAACCTCTAACTAAAATCTCAAAACTTGTTGTAATCCCGCATTTAAATAAATTATTTATTAATACATATACGCGGTGGTTTATCGAACCTATCCATTCACTTATACTCCAAATACAATTATTAGAAAATCGATTTAAAACTAAAGAATTTTTTACATTTTGGCAACTTCTGTCTTTGACGGCGAGACTTTTAACATTTTAAAATTTCTTTAATTTCATTCACTTTTAGAGATTTAAGTTGGCGGTCAATGATCCACTCGCTGAGCATTCGTAAAAAGTTATAATTGTTTTAAGATAATTTCCGCTGCAACATTTATGCCTACATATCTGATTTTCAAACAAAATTTGATTTCGTATGTTATCAATCCAAAAATTCTAGAAAATTTTTATCATAACCGAAGTCAAGGTTATAGCTTCAACTCAAATTAAACATATGGCACAGCAACAAATGACTTAACAATCAATTTTTATTGCAATAAAACACCTACAACTTTTTCCCAATCATATATTATATCAGCAACCTGCATTGAATAATTAAATTTTATTAAAATGGAATTAAATTCCCAGACGTTGCTATCATTTTTAAGTATTAGTTAAAATAAAATATGATTTTAGACAAAAAAAAAGAGAATGGACATTTTGACATAAGTAATCGATTGAAATAGGAAATTTCCCAATGAAACGAATTATGTCATCAAGATGGTAGCATGAACTTGCATAGCAGCAAATTTCTTTGCAGATGAACTGCTTAGCCAGCTGCCAACAGAAGTGTAATTTATAATGACGAGAGGATTGTAACTAAAGAGGAAATGATGATGCGAAAGCTTTGCAGCTCCTTTCAAAGAGAAGGTGTTTTTCGTATTATTTAATTATTTTACTTGCTCTGTTGAAAAGTAGCTAGTATTGGTTTCATATTTTAATCAAAATTCACAGAATGATATCATGGAGATGTCCAAAAAGTGGATTTCGTCATATCATTCATGATGGAAAGATTTGCTTCAAAATTTAGTAA
The DNA here is from genome assembly GCA_951394125.1 of Epistrophe eligans. Classification (NCBI taxonomy): domain Eukaryota; kingdom Metazoa; phylum Arthropoda; class Insecta; order Diptera; family Syrphidae; genus Epistrophe; species Epistrophe eligans. Next base: position 93,382,992 of record OX596030.1, on the reverse strand, counting down.
ATATTTTTTTGTATGTAATTCCTATGACTGCTTTTAGACGACTGCAATTTCTAACGGCGTTTCTCTTTTGAGTTTCTTTTGGATTGCAACATCCATTTAAACGCTGCAAATTTTAATAGCTGCAATTTTTGTTAAATGAGAAGGAAACATATTTTCACACTCTTTACTCTGCTTATGTCTCAAACAATAAGAAAAAGCACAAAGAAGAAAGACCGATAACTCTGCAATTATTTCAATTTTCAACCTCTGCAACTTTTTTTACCCCGGCCACCGCATACGTCCCCTGCCTACTTGCTTAAAAAATAAAATTAATTAATATTAATGCGAAACGAAATTTTGGATTTAAAAAAACTTAATTAAATTTAACTTACATTTTTTTTTGTCAGATAAATAAATTAATCTTTATATAAACAAACATATGAATGTCAAAATCATACCTCATTATTTTTTAATTTCAATATGCTCAAGTTTTTTCATCAATTAGCTATGTACATATATATTATCATTATACATCACAAGCGTAAAAAATCCTAATAGCTCGAAAAAGTAAGAAAAAAGAAAAACAAAACATAAATTATAGCAACACGCGTATACAATAAAAGTCGCAGCAACAATAAGTTTGTTCTTAAATAAAATGTCTGATAATTTATTTATTTATTTATTCATCCTCATCTCGTCTGGAAAATAGTTTAAAATGCTTGTACGTTAGACATCGTTATTTTTCGCAATAAACTATACAAAATGATAAGATAAATATAACATTTCGCGGTCTAAAAAAAAATTAGGTACCTGTATTTTCAGAACAAGCTTCGCATGTGGCACTGATAAGCAATATATAATAAGTCAATATAGTCTGGGTGCATATCATAATATAAATCTATACGTCATAAAAAATATGATAAGTACAACCTTTAATAAGCTATATGTATATGTACATACATATGTATTTACCTAATATTTTATCTGAGATGCAGACGAATCACCTCATTTTAACAATTTCTAATCAGAAATCAGAAAGAGTGGCGTGTCAATGATCTATAGTCTAGCTATTTCGATTTCCCAATAAAGAACAATGTTAACATTTTTGACAGTTTTTACACAGCCGTTATATGAATGATCACTCAAAATCCAAAACCAATCCATTTGATTTAAGATCTGTGGAAACTTTTTTCACGCCCTACCAAGTGTTCGTGATATCCAATTGAACTTTGGATGTCTGGTTAGAAAAGAATAAAACCTCAATTCCAGATAGGACTGTTATCTTAGCTTTCCCGTGTAATAATCACACATACACAACGATGTTTCATAAATACAATAATGGAGCCAAGGACAGAATATGTTCTGTACATAATATGTACATAGAAGAAAGAACCATAATTTATAATAAAGAAGATGCTCCAAGAATCCTACGTGATACATATATTTAAAATGAACTTTTAATACCTACTAATTAAAATTAAAATTATTTATTTTAATCATCAATATTAAATCTGTCCTAGAACTATTCAATCAGATAGACTTTACCCGTCTTGCTGATAAATTGAGAACAGTTAAGCGATAGTGAATTCCCCTCAGGGGTAAAAGCAAACGAAGGATCTCATCATTTGTCAAAAATAGAACAGCCAAATAATTAATCGTACTTCCTGCGAAAAAATACTATTAAATAAATTTATTATCCTCCCATGATTTCTTAATTTGCTACATTTCATTCGAATACTCGAGACGGCTTAGTTCAGCAGAATTCTATGTGATAACAAATGCCCCCTGTAGGTTGAAGTGATTTTTTTCACTTTTATTACTACCGATCAGAGTTCAGTTTCAGAAAACGAAACACGACATATGGCGGCGCAGCTATTATCATTGTTTTGCGATACGATTATGAGTTTAATGGTGCGAAATCCGGTTCGAACCGGACAAATGGTGGATCATAAGTTATTTTCTATTTTGTTTTTATTAGCAGCAAGCTTTGCGAGTGATAGTGATGTTATTGCGGACGACTGGATTGGAGAGCGCTGGATAGATGTGTGAATGAGTAGGCTAGGCATACATATGTACGTTTCAATGTACCTCAACTTATCTCTACTCTGTCCTGTTCAGTTAACCGTGTTCGATTATTATTTTTATTCCAACTGGAAGAGTTCAAATTGGGGTCATCGTATTAATGTTTTTTTTTTTGATTAATTTTATGTAGGGTATACTATATGTAGGTATATTTCAATTAATTTTGTAGTTTAATCTGGTTTTACGAATTTTCATCGAGATTTCATCAAAACAAAGTCTGGAGCATCTATGTAGCTCGTCTGTTTTGCAACGAAATCATTTATAATTTGTTTGCACTCTATTAAATTGTTTTAATTAATTAAGGGCAAAGTATTGGTTTCTTTTGACTTTTATTAATTGAATCATAAATAAGTCAGTTTAAACTATAAACTTATTGGTTATACATATTCTTATTATACTTTCTGCGCAATAGAAATTAAAATATTGATATGTAGGTACAAATGTTCGTCTACGGCAATTATGTATGTACATATATCTAAAATTATGCTTTTTGACCATGCTTTAAAATCAATTTGATGTCGCAAGTTTTGCTAGACAAACAAAATGTTTTAGTCGCTCATAATACCTCTGTTAGTTTGCCAATTTCTATACCAATTTTGGTCCAAAGTTCTGTCACAGTTCATAAAAAAAAAAAACAAAATTGAACTAAAATTTGTAGAAATTACAAGGTTTAGGAAGTAAACAAACAGATCTAGTATACACCAAAACAAGTGTAAACTTTACGACGCCGTAAAATTGTAAATTTTCCGACACATGTTTCATGAACGCCCCTTTTATCATCTTGCATAAATGTTTTGTGATAAACCAATCTGCTGATTCAACCATAAAACAAAAGTTTACCATGTTTACTATTTTACCAAGGTATTGATGCAATTGCGCAAACTCGTTGTAAATGTTGTAAACTGCGTGTAAACCTGTCAAATTTGTATGAACATTTGACAGATTTACGCAGTTTACCATGTTTACGAGGACTTTACGACGTTGCATGAATGCCTCTCCTATTTTCATTTTACGACACAAATTCTTGTCGAAAGTTAACGATTTTTAGGAAAAGATTTCCCATACAAATTCTGACAGTTTGTTACGACATCACGTTTACGATGGCTTTCCGACGTTGCATGAGTACCCTTATTATCGTTGGATAAAAATTTCAAAATATTAGACATTATTTTCGGTGTAAGGAAATATCTATAACCAAGCTATACACTTTGAAAGAAAAACACAGCTGTGAAAAATTTAATTTTGTGGAACGAAATAAATAAGAATTCTATGGATCCCTCACAGGCGGCTTAACCTCAATAATCGAACGGTCTTTCTGTCTCGGTTTGCTATGGTAATTATTTGCCACTAAGACTGCTTTTTAAGCCTCGATTCTCTTTGATTCTTTTGCTTTTATTTTGGTTGCAAGGATGTTTTTAAACACTGCGATTTTTAATATAGATGTTAACTTTGTTAACCCAACTTATTTCTCAAACAATAACAAAAAGCACAAAGAAAAAGAATAAATATGGCAAAAAAAATAAAATAGCGTTTAAAGTTTTTGGTGAAAAATTCCCACAACGCAAATAGAAGTAATTCTCATATATCTCGTTAATTTTATTTAAATTTCAAATAGAGGTATTTCTGAAAGTATAAATATTTTTCAATGCAAACTGTAAAATCCAATTTCATAAATAATTTTTTTTTAAATCAACTAAAAAATTAATTTTGTCAGGTTTTGACTTCGTTCACATTTTTCTGCCAATAATAATGACTGTAGGTACATATTTATTAACTAAAAATTCTCTCCGTGATTCACATAATAGCCTTGAACCACAAAGACAAAGTTCGTGCAATCCAGTCATGCATTTATTTAAATTTCTAAATGAAAACAAAATTAAGGCATTTTGTCTTATCTATTGAAAAATGATGTGCAAAAAATAAGCTAGTCAAAACATTTTGCAGTTATCGCCGTGTGGGTATACAATTCAACTAAAAGAATTCCCGTAAAAGACAACATCAATATTCAATAACAATGTTTAGTTTTTTTTTTGTTTATAGGGTTCACTGCATTGATGTTTTGTTTTAGAAACCATAGAAGTGACTTAGAATAATATACATATGTATATGAGATAGACAAATAAATCGCTTGATTAATAAAAGGTTGCGACAAATTGTAATTATTCCTTCTTCTAAACGGATTGTGTTTGTCACACAAAACAGATTAAATTAAACTGACTCTGTTACTCCAATGATTAGATTTTAATAAACCTATTACGCAATATATTACCTTACAAATGTAAGGTAATATATTGCGCAAGTTGTCAAAGTTCAAAGTGTCAGATTAGACAAAAAAATCGGCACTGGGTCCACCATTTTCCTCGATTTTGACAGATGCGCAGAACTGAAAAAAAAAATAAAAACGCTAATGATATTGATAATACCTTTAATATGTGTACCTTGATTGTAACTATGTATATCGTCTAATAAAATCTATTTTTTTTTTAAACCGTTACGTTCATCCTCCCATAAAACATTTTTTCCTTAAATTTTATTATAATCGACTTGATTAACTGACATAGAAGCTTAATAATTGTACCATAATTTAAAATTTTTCAGATTAAAAAAAAAATCATTTCTTTGATATTTCAAAAACTTAAATTATAAAATTGTCTTGAAAATATGTGATACCAATAAATAAAAGTTTATGATTTTAAACGAAAATAGAACAAGCCTAAAAAGTTTAGAGTGACTCCATAACAGTTCATATTATATTTTGCAGTGCAATCAAATTTTTAGTGACATAGTCGAATAAATGATGCATTTATAGTTAATTGCAAACAGTGCATTGCAAACATTTTACATACATAATGTAGGACTTAGGGAAGAAATTGCTTTACAAACTGCAAGCGAAGACTATAAACTAAAGAATTTATAAGTGTTTTAATATCGTCTGATTGCTTTCCGAGAAATTAATTTTACACTTCATAACGGTTTCTTTAAATTCCACCTGACTATATGAATGATTGCTTTTCGAAGAAATTTAATTTTCAATTATAAGCGGAAATATATATATGTATGTATTTGCAGACTATAGACATGACAAACATTTTATGACGTAACAATATAAATGTAGGCTCCATTCTGTATTATATTTTCTACTGCTCAGTTTTCAGCTATCAAAATGTAGATAACGCACCATCAGACTACTTGACTTTGAATTTAATACCCAAGAACACAAAAAACCCCACGGGGAGGCCTTGTGTAACACATCACATAATCAGCAAACAACGGGTAATAAAAACAAATTAAAAAAAATATAACAAACCAAACATTAAAACAACTTGTTTAATTATACCTACCGCATTGGAAGCGTGTCATTGAAAAGAATAATTAGTCGCTATATGGCCACTCTGCAGAAAGTCAGAATCCTCAAATTAGAACATATGTATACCTTTACAAAACTATTTGCCGGAATCCGTTTAAATTTTTGAGGCACGAATGTTTTCAAATTATAATACTGAAGGTAGAATTTAGAATTGCATTTTATCATGGGGGCATCTAGGAAATTTGAAAATCTTTGTTATCTTCCAAAACCTGATTTTCTAAACGGGTTTATTAAAAGCTATAATATTTTGTTAAACTATAAAAAAACAGAGGCGCAATATTAAAATTGTGCTAGCCAATCAATAGGTGTCTAGACGATGGTGGTTCTTATTATGCCTTATCATCTCAAAATTCGATTTTTTTTACGTAAAAAACCTATCGCAAGTGTAAAAAATGATATTAAGGGTGTATTATCGCCCCCAATTGATCATGCATGGTTATCGCAACGTGTCTAAAATCCCCCATCTGGAAAACACAGGGGAAAAATTGTGCAAATAGACATTTTTGCGATAAGACCTCCTCACAGACACAATGCACAACTATGTGTAGGCCTTAAAATCGAGCGTACGATTTTCATTAACGTTTTTAACATCATGGGTGGCTGTGAGTGTATACTTTTTGTTGTAGCTATATCTACAAAATATAATTCGATAAGCCTTATCAAGTCTGCTGGCGAGCAGTCTGCTTTAAAGTATTACACATCAGTTTGCCACTAATTAGTCGCTAAGAATCACTCCAATGATTTAGTTCAGCTCTAGAAGAGCCACTATAGGAAACAAAAATATATAAATTATACATAAATTGCTAAACAAAGTTTGAATTAAAATTAATCATAATAATGGAATATCGGTGCCCAAGTTTTAGCCCAAAAATTGGAAGTTTGGCTTATACTCCTCCATACTCTTACGGATATGATTTTCGGTGCTCATCACTGATGAGTGAAGATGAGATAACCACCCATCACTATTTGCGATTTCCAACACCGCCAGTAACCCCACCAAGGGAGTCAACGGAAATAAGCAGAGTGTCTTTGTCGCCAAATCTACAAGCAATCTGCAGCACCGTGGAAAGCAGCAGGAAAAAGTCGGTCATAATGAAAGTCAGCTTGGACAACCAAATAACTGAATTTAACCCAGCTGCAAAGGACCATGATAGTAGTGCTTGTGAAAATGAATTAATTTGCTGTTGGGCCGATTGCGGAAGGTAAGTTTGAAAAAATTTTATTCAAAGCATAAATAGTTCGGGAAAATTAGTTAGTTTAATTTTTAAAAAATCTTTACGAATGACCTTTTCTTTTAATTAAACTTTTATTTATTTACTAATTTTTAATTTTCATTTATTTACAGAATTTTTGAAAGCCTTGAATTACTGGCTGCTCATGTAACTCAAATTCATGCCATTGCCTCACTTGATGGACTCTACTATTGCAAATGGGAAGGTTGTTCGCGAACATCAAAAGGTTTCAATGCTCGCTACAAAATGCTTGTTCACGTCCGCACCCACACAAAAGAAAAACCCCATCAGTGCCATTTGTGCGATAAGAGTTTTTCACGAGCAGAGAACCTGAAAATTCACATACGATCGCACTCTGGAGAAAAGCCATACGTCTGCACGTTCGAAGGCTGTCGAAAAGCATATTCAAACTCATCCGATCGGTTTAAGCACACTCGTACCCACTCAATGGAGAAGCCATATGTGTGCAAGGTATTCGGCTGTCAAAAGCGTTACACCGATCCATCTTCATTGCGTAAGCACGTTAAAACGTTCAAACATTCTGAGCAAATATTACGAGAAGAACCCAAACCAATGATAACAGTATCCGACGATAGTTACTCAATAAAGACAAGTGAAAGGTATATGCTGGAAGAACCATATGAAGATCAGTTATATATATCATCGGAGACATCACCACGCTCCGAGTGTTTTAGTCGTTTCCCTCAATCGTTTGATCTTAAGTATGACAGTTACTATTATGGACCTCATGTTCCGGCAGACCCATACTGGCTAACTGCAAGCAATCACAACCATAAATTTGTGTTGCCCATGGAGCCGATGGATATGGACTCACCTTTGGATCTCAGTACAAATAGAAGATAGGATAAATTTACATATCAAAGAAAACTGCTTCTTCGTCTAGTCTTTTGTCTACTTAATGTTTTTTTTTTGTTTTTATTAATTATTTATATATAACTCATCTTCATAGACTTTTTATGTTATTTTTAAGATATGCAGCAAAAAAATAAAGACTGTTAACTAATAAAAAGATAATATTTAACCAACTTCCTAAGTTATAATGGGATAAAATTCAGAAAAAAAGGTAGGCTAAATATTTTCCACAGTAAAAATACAAAGTACAAGGTACACTTCATAAGATGCGACACAAATCTTTGTATATGCTAAATTAAGACGAGTTGTACCTATAGGATCATTGGGGTCTACAAATTTCCTCCCGCTTATGCGGGATCGGCAATTTTCTACAAAAAACTGAATTTTAGTTTCCTTTAAGTGTAAATGCGGCCTAATAAATCAAGACATACATACATTGAATTTAATGGAAGTTTTTTTTTCTGGAAACTGAGTTGATTGCGCTAAGTTTTACTTAATTAGCTGAACTGTAAAATTTAACCCTATTTCAAAAAATTTGTTATTAAAATAAAATTGAGCTTATTTCCAAAGTTACAGTTTACCTCAAAAGTTTTATAATTTTAAAAGGACTTCTGTATACCTAGTATTGTTAGGAACATACATAGGACAATATGAAAATATTGGTATAAACATCAAGTATGTACATTTAAATGCCTGAAATGGAAGCATTGTTTTAAAGTGATTGTAATATACTAGGTTTGTACTATGTTCCGACTGGTCGGACATTTTTTACCATGGGCCGAACTGATAAACTACTCTGAGTTGTTTTATGTGACACTTTATTCGCTCAATTTTATTTGTGCTGTATTCGATGGTTGTTCGGTACGATATGCCCACTGAATACACTCTCACGTTTTAACTCGGGAAAAAAAAAAAAAACAGATTAGTTTCAAAATAAAAAATATTTTGAGAATTCAGTGCCTACGTTCTATAACTCTCGCATCTATAAAATTAGTCCAGAAACGATGAAAATTGAAACAAATAGTATGAGTTTTGTTCAATTTTTCAGCGTTTCTCGACCAATGATATCGATGCGAGAATTACAGATCGTGTAATGTACGATATTTGAAGCAAATCGGTCCATCTGTTTAACCCCTTTCTCAATGGACCGTATAGTGCACAGACGTAGAAATCAACGGACGGTATGGTAAAACTACTTTTTTAATTTTAATTTAATCACACATCCCTAAAATCAGAGCATTGTGCGAAGAACTTATAAACTTTTAATTTGGAGCCGTAAAACAATTTTTCACACTTAAATAATCTGTACATATGAATAAGAAGTGATTAAAAACATTTTTAATAATTACTTCTGTTTATTTTCCATTAAATCCACCTCAAAGTTTCTGAACATCAAAATAACGAAAGAGTCTTCACGAATGTAATCATGACGATACGTGTAATCAGCGTCTATTTGTAGTTTTCTGTAGTATTTTTCTCAACTACGGTTTTTGCTGACAATTGGCCTTCGCTCATCTCTGCCCTATAGTCAAACCATAAAAGTCAATGCTGAACCAGAAAAAATTTTAAAATTTTCATTCTTGCTTTCGTTATTTCATTCCCCCTACATTTCTACACCCCTTAACCAAGCTGTCAAAAAGACGAAAAACAAAACGACCGAAAAAAAGACTGATGTAATCAGCGTATCAACTTTTGCTGTCAAATAGAGACATCGTATAAACTGTTATAAACTTCTTCTGACAGTTTACGATCAGCTGTTTATTTCCGAATTTTGTTTGATCATTGATCTACATTATTATTTTATTTTTCGTTCAATAAACGTATGCGCAACTTGTAGCTTTGTTAAAAGTAATCAAAAAACAAATTTCAAATATAATTAGATATGGCATATTCAACAATCTTCAATGCATACGAACTCCTTGTCGCACAAAAAGCTTCAATTCGTCCTAAGCTGGATTCCTTATCCACCGACTTATTTCCATCGATGGGACCAGCTGCCAAGTCTCTCATTGAAATCACGGGGCCAAGTAATTCCGGAAAGAGCCTCCTCCTAAACGAAATCATAGCACTTACAATTCTCCCAACATATTTCAACGGAAAAGATTCAAATGTTGTATTAATTGATTTGGATCATAAGATTTCGGTTCCACATTTGATGAAAGTTGCCGAAAAGATCATCAAGAATTCCGGCGAAAAGACCAGCCAAGAAGATATACAATTCACCATTGAATTGCGCATGCAATCGGTGCAGATAATAAATTGTTATACACCAGATCAGCTAGAGATGGCAATGGACACATTGGAAGATCTATTGGTAGCCAATCCGGATGTAGCTCTATTGGCTATTGACAATATCGGAGTCTTTTATTGGCTGGATACGGAAAAGAAACTTTTGAGAAAAGAGACACATTATAAAAATCACATTGCAAGACTGAAGAATATTTGTAAAAAGCATAATATTGTGTGTGCATATACGATGGAGTCAAATTATATTCAGTCTAATGGACTACGAGCCAATGTCGATTACAAATTTGAAATGAAACAAAAATTTAATGATTCCAACAGTGATTGTTTGTTGAGTATGACTGCACTAGAACCTGGATCATCTGTTGACAAAGTAGTACGGGTCGATGATTTTGGAATGCACTTTAGTTAGTTATTCCTTTTGTATTTTTTTGTTTATTTTATTGTTTTTTTCGATTAGTAATCGCGAAGAACTTTTCGATTTTTGTGAATGGTTTCCGATTCTTAAATCAATAATTCCTTTTCGAGACCAATCGAATATGTAAGTTTGGATCCAAATACATAAAATAGGAATTAATTATAAACTATTTTGATAAGTTCAAATTCAATTAAAAACAAATAATTTTTTTTCTAAATAATCACATTTTTGGATGAAATAAAAAAAAAATTACATTTTGAACTACTCAAAACAATTGCTTAGCAAATCTTTAATTGAATGATTAGTTAGGAAATTGTTAGAATTATGTATCACAAAATCCATCGTGATCCGATAATTTGTGTTCTGTATCATTGAAATGTTAGGTTAATTTAAATCTCGAGTTCGATTTTTGTAATTGTATTCTGTTATATTTATTATATAAATATAATTATGTAAACCGTTCATGTGTAAAATAAACCGTTGGTTTAAAAAATTACATGTTTCTAATGAGACTAAGACTTTCTTTGTCTTTTGGGTGGGGTGAACGTAAGAGCTATACATTTGAAAATGTTCTTTTATTTATTTGAAAGTAGTTTGGGAATGTGCGATCAAAAATAAAAATTGAATTTAATAAGGACCACCCTACTAATTCATACTTTTGTTGTAATTTCATTTCATGCATTAAATGTTAATAGTTAATTCTTTTCTTCAAACAGCAAGTCTACATTGTTGCCGATCGTAGGCTGTCACCAATCTCATCGCTTAATCTACACACTACCTTCAGGCCTTTTTTGTCTGAATGTTTAAAGAAATCAAGTGCTCCTTAAAGTATAAGATGCATCATGTTTTGAGAATACTATGGCGTTTTTGATAGAATGTTCATCATTGTACTGAACGTTTTTATTAACAATTATTTTGATAGTCCTTTTTCTGAAAAAAAAATCAATTATAAAAATTAAAGCTTAAAGTACTCACATAATTTACACGTTTCGAAAACATGTCAATCTTGTTGTCTAAATAAAATATTCACGATGTTGTATATGTTTATATATCGTTATATATTTGAATTAACCACATAATTATGTAATTAGGAAACGAGCGGACAAATATATAATTGGTAATCTTAAATTTTAAACTAAATTAGTTGTTGGCTACATGCCTACATATGTATAGGTACATATATATTATACATTATATAATTAATTTTATTAGCCTACATGAAAGAACATAAAACGGAATTATAAAAACACAATACAAATTACATTTCCCCTCAATAAATTATAGCCAGAGAGTTAGTGAATAGTTTTATGCGACTTACTTGAGTTTCGAGTGGTTATAATAGGGAATGTAAAACTAATTCAAGTTACACTGAATTATGCTTATTAATGCTGATCATGCTTTTGCTGATGTAATATTGCACTTTTGGTTTTTTTTTTTAAGTCATAACATGCCTTTGATACATTGACTGACAAAGATGAATTTTAAACAGATGAGAATACATTAACGTTCGTCTCTAAATACATGCAAGTTTTTACATTTATTAGAAAGAAATTAAACCAACATCAGCATGAAGTGATCGTTACGTAAAGTGTTACTTTTTACTTGTAGTATTGCGAAATGAAATCATCACTCCCAACAAGTTACAAATAAAGAATCAAAGTCAAAACATAAAATTTAAATACAAATTGTATCTTGCATGAAATACAAAGATCAAAAGAAAAGCAGCTCCTAAATCAAATTTTCCCGAACTCAAATTTGTGTAGAGTTATTTTCTACCATAATGCAAATATTTAACTTTATAAACACATCACTAGCTTCCGGTCTATACGAAAATAATACAGCATAAAATAAAAATCAAACACTTTATTCCCGATTAAAAACCCTGTTATTTGTTTTGTCCCAGAGAATGTTTTAAACATAATACCTAATTATATAATAATGTATCACGTTTTAAAAAAAAAAATAAATTCACATAGAATGTATCGATTGAAAGATTTAAATTTACACTTTGAAAGCACACAGAATTTTGTTTGTTATTTTTGAAACGAGAAAAGGGCAAAATTTTAATATTTGGGTAACAGTTATATTTTTTGATACCTTAGGTATTTTATACGCAAAAATATAATTTTTTTTGGTGAAAATTTTTAGTGACCTTTCATGTTGAATAGAACTATTTTATGCGGCTCAGTCAAAAGAGCATGTTGTTATAGGTGATGTTTTGAATGTAGTAAGCATAATAAGGATAGAGTAGAATAAGAAGCTTCGATTAATAGACAAATAAATTACCACAATCTAGCCAAGAGTTAGTAGTAGGTCTCTACACCTTTGGTCTAAAACTTGAGATAAGAAGTTGTTTTCCTAGTATTTCACAACAAAATTGAAATGCTTTGTTGGTAATTCTGTTTATATATTTCTTCTAATGCAGAATTCCGAGCTCTTCTATAGCATTATTTTTAAGGAAATGCAAAGTACTTGCCAAATTATTAGTCCCTATTTGTTTCTTTTGAACGAAATGGTATATATGAGACAAACTAATGGCTGAGCCTAAATTGTAAAATTCCCTTACTCTATCTATATAATCATCCTATTATTTTTGTGGGACCCATTTCCTATAACATCTTCTTTTATTTAAATAAGCATAAAATAGTTCTATTATGAATATTACGAAAAAAAGTATATATAAAAATAAAGAACGAGTTTACGCTCTAAAGAATCGTACTACTCGCACTATGTATTGTCGACAAATTGGACATTCGCTTAAGACTTTTCCACAGTTTGTGCATGTCGCCATATGCCCGCATTCTAAAATCACACATTCAATTGGAGCATCCATGCAAATTTTACACAATTCATCAGTTGGTAGCTTTTCAATAGCTAAAATAACAATAAAATATAATTTTTCAAAAGATAGATTTTAAAATATAAACTTATACCTGGACATGATTTCAGGTTCTTCCACAGCCTTGAAACTCTTTCGAAAAGTTCCTGCTTTTCACAACAGCCTTTGTAATCAACACGATTGAGAGTGAGAATTTGTTTCAATTGCTTTACAGTCAGATTCTCGAGATCCTCTCTGAAAACAGACCATTAAAATTACTCAATACAAAAAAAAAAAATAATTCCTTACAATGAATCAAAATCGTTCAAGTTGGGAAAGCGACTGGCTGCTATCCGAGGATCGTAGCCTCCATCTGCTCCCACATGTCCGTAGACATGTATTCCATCGTTTCCATCGAAAAATGGAGATGTGGCACTCCCGACATCAACCAATTCGCCGCGGGTTCGATTTTCCAGGTAAACTAGAAACTCTTCGAGTTCCTGTTTTATTTCAGCCTCAGACATATTTGCATTCTCTAGATGTTGCCGCAGTTTCATAACATGGTTTTTAATGTTGGTTTTGTTCTTTCCGCATTTTCCACAACATTTACTCCGTCGACGTCGTATACTCACAGCGGCATTTTCCTGCTCATCGTCATCATCATCACCTTCTTCCTCCTCGACACTTAGCTCTTTGCTATTCCAGGCAAAAGAATGATCATCTCCATGCCGCCTTCGGTTCAAATAGCCATCCGATCGCCGTCGAACTACTCTTTTTGGCCTCGAAGCGAAAATTTTAGCGGCCCTGCTTGGTCCTGATGATGATTCCGATGAAACCAAAGCGACATCAGTTGAAGTTCCGGCTGATGGCTCTTCCTCCCTATGAGCAGTATGTGCCTTTTTATCTTCAACGGTAATTGCATCGTTCTCCAATTTGTTCACGAATTGCCAAGTTTCATTTTGAGCAACTGACTCTGTTTTATTGTCATCGGAAATGCCTCCAATAGCTCCTAACTCTTCAAATGACGATTCGGATGAGTCTTCAAAGGTTCCAACATGTAAACTCGGCGAACTTTTCTGAGCCAATCCATTGCTGCTGCCACTTGCTGATGTCCCCGCTGCAAGGTTGTCGATTGGCGAACTAGTTGTGGGCGAAGTTGAAGTTGCACCGACTTCACGGTTACTTCGATCCTTGAATGTTGTTATTAACTCGTCATCGGAACAATCACATTCCGAGACGTTTCCTTCGTCCTGTAGAACATTTTCAAGGAGTCTATTCCTGACACCCGAGAAAGCGGCTTGAGTGGGTTTGTCTTGAGTTTGTTCAGAGCTAATTTGGCCATTTGCCGTTCCACAACTGGCACTAACCGGTTGTGGAGAACGTGACACTGTACTTTGTGACGATATCGAGCTTACACTAACGACAGGACTCGAAATCGGACTAGTGGGTGTGCTCCTGTTGACCTGGTCTTGTTGTTGAGGTGGCGGCGATTGTTCCGATATCAATGGTTGATTTTGAAAACTAGAATAGCTTGGTATTTCTCGCGTAGATATTCTCGGCTGCTCTGATATATGGGCCGATGAGCCGCCAGCCTCTGCCATTCCAGCAGAATTGCTTGCAGCTGTTGCCTTTGTGTCGAAGCTAAAATCAGTTGCGATTTTATCGGTTATGTTATTAAAGAAATTCTGGCAAGTCTGTTTGATATTCTCAAACGGTTTGTCTGTATCGCTAAAATCTGAGAACTTGTTACCATTGGGGCTGCCGATGTTAGGGGTATCATTTTGATTTACATGGCTCAAAACCAATCCAACCAATTCTTCCTTTTCTAAAATGATAGTTTTAAATTGATTGTTTATAAGGAATTAATTTGTGAATATATTTTAACATTTTATTATTAATCCTCACCTACACATCCTGTTGTGGAAATGTGTTTTGATTGCAAGTAAAATATTAAATCCTTTGGCTTAAGTTTGAGTAAATCGATTTTTAGAAGAGGTCGTTTGGCAAATATTGCACATCGTTCGCATAAAACCACCGAATTTACTGTTATCATGCAATTACTGCAGTAGTATCGCCTAAAAAATAAAACAAACAATAAATTTAAAAATATATCTTTTCATAATTTTGAATTGATTTTAAAAGGCTTGAAATGTATGTTTCGTTTCTTTTGAGACCTGCATATCTTTCGCGAGCTTCTTGCCTTAAAAAATGATTTGATATTTTCATCTTAAATAACAAAAAAAAATCAACCTCTACTTTAGAAACAAATATAACAGCAGCATTTTGTTGCTTTAGCAAAGACTTATGAGAAACTAGAAAGAGATTTAAAAACACAAGAACTGATTTTGTACCATTTTCTCAAGTTTTTCTCGAAATCTATTTATCTTACAAACGAAGTGACACATCAACCTTTTTATTGTAGAGAATTGCATAAGCTACAGTTTTTATTTATAATTTTGGTAAAACATATGATTTTCAAGAAAATAATAAAAAAAGTAGTTTCACTTTCAAACGGGAATATCTCGAAAACCTAGCCAACTGCCTAATTTGGTTGCGATTACTTTCCAAGTGTACTCATTCTACCCATTAACAGACTCTACATGACCAACCATTTAAGCTTCTGTTTATTTTTAACCATTCCAACTCCATTTTACAGCCGGTAGAGCTCATCACACTTGGCAAATCAAATGATAAATGAAGAGGAATAAATAATTCATCTGTTCTCTGTACTAGTGTAATTTTTGATCGATGTTGAAAGTTCTTTCCTTTCCACTAACTAATATGGAAGCGTTTATACCTACCTACTATACATATTTAAAAATATTTAATTTGACACAATTATTTCCAATATAAGAATATTTCCTTATATGTACCATAACAATTGACATCAGTTTACTCCAATTGTGTTAGGCATATAATATAAAACCCGAATGTTCTGTAATATTTTTCTTACAAGAACTCTTCAAGACAAACATCTTTTAATTGTTTCATTTTTGTAAAACAGGCAGCTCAGGCCACAAAAATAATGGAACTAGAGCAAATAATATACCATCACCAATGTCCGAATACACTTTCATTTGGCAATAAGGTACCTACATAATACAATTTTAAATCGATTTGTTTGGGGATGTTGTTTTTTTTTTATTATTTTCTCGTACTAATCAATGTGGGTGGTATGAGGCTTAGCCAAATGGGCAGGCGACTTTTTATTGGTACATGCACATACAAGTTCGATTTTCAATGTCATCATTGTTGTGTACCTACGTACTTATATATAAATGTAGTAGTTTAGTTTGATGCTTTTGCGTGCACTCACCTGCAATCCTTGCAAATACGTTTCCGTCGGAAGACCGTGAATTGCACATTACAGCCTTCGCAGGGCATCTCTTTTAAATAATAAAAACAAAAAAACGGAATGGTCCTAATGCGTAATCAATAGTCACAATAATAATTAATATCAATTAGTTTTATCATAAAGACCAATCCAAAAAGTTTGAAAAGTACTCTTTTACTCGCAATGAGTAATTGTAGCAAAAACAAGAGAAAAAAAAAACAATACTAGCTAGTATCACCGACGGCAATTGATTTGTGACGAATTTGGAATGTTTTGCGCTGAACCCGTTGCATTATGGTCTTTTGGTTATCGATTAACGTTCGTTCAATTTGTACAACTATTAACTTAATCACATTGGATACATTAAATTTGCTGGTGTTTTCCCTGACGAAATAATTTTTTCTTAATTTTAGTTTTCAGTAGTTTTCTTCATTTGAAGATTGAAAATAAGATGAAGGTTTGTTTGTTTTTAATGTTCTGTTAAAGATGACAGCTGCTGCCATTAAAATTCGGGGATGGACATGTTCGATTTTGTGTATGTAGAAATTTTATTAGAAAACGAACTGCATTATCAATAGGTCGGTTTACGTATAGTGAATGCCAGGTTTGAAATGTCTCCTTTCACACGAGGAAACTCAGTTGCCAGCAACTTTTTAGGTTTTTAGGGAAAAAGGGCACGAAAGAACAGGCTTGAAATCTCCCTGGTGATTTGTGGAGATTTGTTTGACATTCACACTTCAAATAAAACTACCGGATAGTATATTTTTTGTTACTAAAATATAACTTTATTTTTCCGGAAAAATTTTGGTTCACTGAATTCGAATTCAAACCCAGAATAATTCCATCACGTCAAGTCTTAGAGTTATTCCCTATATAATAGAGGTTATGTAATAACGGCTAGGTTATTTTGAATATCTTATCTTTTTTGAAAACAGGCAAAAAACAGCCGAGATGTTGAAAATTTAAGATTTTTTCACGTTACGTGACAAAATCGCCATTTAGTTAATAATAGGCGTGTTTTTTTGCAAGCCCGGTGGGAATTGCAGGAAAAAAACGACCACAGAGATTAGTGATAGCAACACAGAAACAAAATGGAGTTTTCATACAAACTATCGATAACAAGCATATAATTTATGCCGGTAACACAGTTTTTCTGTGTGCTTAAGTTAAGCCCGGAGAATTATCTGGGTTTAGCTTAGCCCGTAGGGGATTAGTTGTTGTTGTATTTAACATGGTGATTGTTTAGCACCGACGTTGTTTTTTCGACCAATTCCCTCTGGGCTTACAAAAAAACACGCCTAATAATAATAGGGGTTTTTTTTGCAAGCCCGGAGGGAAGTGCACGAATAAAACGACCATCAAGGTTTAGCGACAGCATCACAGAAACAAAATAGAGTTTTCATACAAACTATCGATAAAAGGTATATAATTCACACCGGTAACACAGTTTTTCTGTGTGCTTAAGTTTAAGTTAAGCCCGGAGAATTCTCTGGGTTTAGCTTAACCCGTAGGGGATTAGTTGTTGTTGTATTTAACGTGGTCATTGTTTAGCACCGACGTGATTTTTTTCGTGCAATTCCCTCCGGGCTTACAAAACAACACGCCTAATGTTATGTTGATTTATTGATTTTAACACAGTAAAAGTATCCAAATACAAGTGTACAAAGTAAAAGTACCACCACACTTAGGGCCAGTTTGTTCGCAGTGGGTTGAATCCGCACCATGACTTGAACAGGTTCTATAATTATGGCGTTAATCAACTAAAATCGGCTAATTAACGATTTCCATGATTAACAACTCAAATTTTGGATTCCTTGAAAAACTGGTTAACATGCACATTCGATGACTTAACAGTTGCAATGCAATAATGCTTGATTAAAGATGACCAGCTGTGAACAAACTGGCCCTTAATATTAAAAATGTCAAAATTGAGTATGACTCCCTCCGCAGATGCAACGAATTCTGTAATCACTAATCATGTATAATGTACACAGTATATACAGTATGAATTTTGATTTAAAAAAAAAAATTTAAAACATGAGATAAAAAAAACTCTGACCAAACATCTGCAAATTCGATACTTTTTTTCATTTTATTTTTTCATTTATTTATGATAATTTTTTAGGTTTCTCCAAAATGTCATTCGTTCTTCATCAGGATTTTCCATCATTTTTATTTCCTTATCAAATATTAGAGCTTTGATCTTTAATTTTTCCCAATCATCAACTTTCTCCACAGGCTCCCAAATACAAACACCTAGTTGCTTATCGATTGTAGGAGTTGGATTACTATATTTTGCGAAATTCGTCCACATTTTGCACAAAATCAGAACCATTTTATGTGCGTCTTCCTCCCACGGTTCTGGTGGTCCAAATTGCATTTGGAAGACGTAACAAAGTTCATCAACATGGGAAGCGCCTTTTAAATGTTGCGCATTAAATTTTTTCTTATACAAATTTAATTGCCCATCGAAATCAAATCGATAAAAATACAACGGCGATTTATGTTGAAATCTGGTATGAAGTTCAGCAGCTTCACGAATACCTGAAGCGAAATAACAGTCACTCATTAGATCACATAACTGGTATGTCATCTTTTCGTCAATTTTGTGTCCTTTAAAATAAAACTCCCTAATTGAATCGGCTAACTGGATTCTTTTTGGGTCATCAAGTGGTAGATTTAGTTCATCAGGTATGAATTTACAAAAATCGTTGTCAAAATCTTTGAGATCTTCACCGAATTCCGGGATTTTGCCAATTGATTCTGCATTGGTGTAGCCCATTAAAATAGGAACATTAACAGAATTGAACTCTCTCCATGCATCAGAGATTTTTTTTGTGCAAACAGCTTCGGGACTTTCTTCTTCAATAACTGGTTTTATTGGGATCTTATCATTTATGAATGGAATCCCCGATTGCACATTGGGTTTGACAAACTCTGCCAAATTTTTGAAGTCTTGAAGGAACTTCAAAACTTCATGTGGATCATTTGAAGTGCAACCTAGTAATTTGGCTAGATTCTTTGTTCTCCATTCATTTCTCGAAGGCCCATCGTCATACATCAAATGGAAAGCGCCACTTTGCAATATAGCTTTGTGAAATAGTCCTCTTGAACTTTCTGAGAACAAATGTAAGATTACAGATGAGCTGCCACTGCTGTGACCAAAAAGTGTAATGTTAGTTGGATCGCCATTGAACTGGGATATGTTTTCCTTTACCCATCTCATAACTAGAACCTTTTGCGAATGAATAAAGTTATGTTACTATGTTTTTCAAAATCATATGTTATTGCTTACCTGGTCCTTAAGTCCAGCATTGCCAGGAATTCCCGCTTCAGGGAGAGAAAGAAATCCAAGAACTCCTAGACGGTAGTTGGATGTGACTACAATTACTCCTTCTTGTAATAAGTAAAGTGGATTGTGTCTGAAATTAAATAGACTTAGGTACATTTCTTGACTCTGTTTATTTTATAAAAATTAAAATGTTACTTGTCGTTATTGCCATTGCCTGTTAAATATCCACCTCCATGGATGTATACCATCACTGGCAATGAAGTTTTGGATTCACTTTCGGGAATATATATATTAAGATAAAGACAATCTTCCGATCCAGTATACTCATTGCCTGTTACTCTATCCTGTTGTATTGACACCGGACCTTCATTAATGCATTCAAGCTCCGGGACAGAAAATTTTTCCAGCGGTACTGGAGCCTGTTTTTTTAATAAAAGTAATTAAAAAAGCTTATGAAATGGTTGTATGGTGTAAGGTTTATTTGACCACATGATTTTCTTATTTACTTAATATTAATAGTAGGTACAATCAAAATTATGTTAAAAGGAAGAAACATACATATATACAAAAATCGGTTCTGATCATAAAGATCATCCCATAAAAATAAAACAATACCATAGATCATATTGTAAATGGATTAATTAAAAACAGCTATTAGCCATAAGGATACTTTTTTACATGTGACTAAATTTGTGCAAGAATAATTTGGTTTATCAATTACTATCTTTGTACCAAAGTATATAAGAAAAATTCAAACTTTGTAAATGATGTTTGATGGATATTAAAAATGTCTTTAATCGTTAATAACTCACCTTAAATCTTAATTTTCCTAATGGGGGAACGGCATAGGGTATTCCTTTAAAGAAATAATATCGATTTCCATTTGGAAGAACATCTTCACCACCAATCACAGTCCCTTGTTTGATACTGACTTTTGTCGAAAATACCATTTTGGCTTATTATTTAGATTTTTATCGAAGATATTTATGTGCCTGGAAATGTTGATAACATATTTTGTTTATTTTTATTACCTAAATGTATATGTATGTATGTGTAGGCGTATATATGTAGGTAAGTACCCATTATTATTTGCTAATAAACAAATTATTATACCAGTGTGCTACAATATTGAGCTTAAATTGTATATTTTAACAACTCCACTGATATCTTCAGCTTGATTAAGATCACAAATTATTCAACAAAAAAAAAACAAAATAAGATTAAGATAAAAATAAATACCAACAAACTATTGGTGTTATTGACTTTTTGTCCACAACCGAAAACCTCAGAATCAAATATTGTACTAAAAATATCTGAATAAAAATTCGGTAACGTACCTCTTCAATATCAATATTGCTGTTTAAATTTAACACTCAATAAGTTTTTATCTTAACTGTCTGAACCTATGAAAACAATGAAATTTAGCTATCACTTGATACACAGCCTCACATTATGTTTTTTTGGTAACTTGGAGTTTTTACAAATGTTTTTTATGTGTTTTGGTAAAAGTTGTGAACATTTTTAAGAATATTATTTTTAAAGGACTACAGGTAGGTATAACGTTAAAATAATTTGTTTGGATAAAGCAGGATACAAAAAATTTAACTGATTTTCCTGAGGAATTTTGTTCATAAATTGTATTTATTTTCGACCTCATACACCTGAACAGAAACGTGTTGATATTTAGTATTAAACTTATTTTAAAAGAATTGAAGTAGTTTTTATATGCAAACTGCAAACATTGCTGATAGAATTAATAAGGTATTCTTACTTACGAAAAGACAATTCCTCATTTTTTTTAGATTCGAGGATTCATACAAAATTTAAGCAGCAAATAGAAATAGATAAGCGCTTGGATAGGTAGGATAAGCACCTCTTTAACCCGCCCTTGATTCACTGCCGCCACGGATATGTACATAATATTATAAGCAAACATCCAAAGGAAACTTAATATTTTGCTTCCTCATTGTCGATAACCAAGGCCATATTTTATTTATCTGTAAATATTTGATAACAAATCATATTTCTAAGACTCCATGATGGTAGGTAATCAATAAAAACTGTATACATATACAATATATACCTTGTATATCTGGCACCCTAAAACCCCGAAATGTAGAAATTATAGAATTTATCGGTAAAACTTTGAATTTCGTAGAAATATTGTTTAATAGAAATGATTTCATATTCCGGACTTTCGTTAAGATGTCCACGTAGTTGATTTTTTCTCCAAATTTAATCTTTTCGTCACATTGTTTTAAAAAAAAATATGAAGTTGCCTCCTGTGAGGATTGAACTCACGACCCCTGGTTTACAAGACCAGTGCTCTGCCACTGAGCTAAAGAGGCCTCCGAATAATTTGCTGTCAAAACACAATAAAAGTTTACATTTTTAGATTTATTCGAAATTATTTCACACCTGATTTGTATACAAAAAAAAAAAACAAAATTTATTATATTTTATGTTTAAAAAAAAAACCAAGTTTTTGTTAGTTAGAATTTATAATTTTTATTGTTTTAATAAGATAAAACCTATGTTATATTATATGTATGTAGATTACGAACCATATATACGTATATAAATAAAATAATAACTGTGATATATGTATATGAATAATTTATACAAAGAATATTATAAAATAAGGAGTGTTCAATTGTGAGGTACATTTTTAAAATATAAACAAAAGACATTTTTTGTGAAATCTTTTTAACATTAGAAATGTTTAAACGGAGGCATACAATGTAAAAAAATCAACAGAATTTCAAAAATATGAAACGCCTAGCAGGCAAAGGGGGTGAAACGTGAGGGGAATAAACAAAATAATCAAAATAAACAAAATAAACGAAATAAACAAAATAAACAAAATTATTTCGTTCATGATTTGTTCTTACTAGTCTGAGGAAACAAAATACGAAGAAGATGATAAAACGGACAGACAAAAAGAAGAAATGTTCGTAGAAAAAAAATGGGTATGTTTTTGATGATGATTTTTGCGAAATCTGAAAAATACCCGATTTGCGTTTACTTAAATGCTTATATCTTTCGATCCAATTATCCGATTTTCAATATTAAAGTATATAAAAAAAACAAAAATCAAATTCAAAATCATTCAAAATTTTATATTAAAAACATGAAAATAAATATCGGACAAATAATTTAATTCAATGAGGAAGTTGATAAAAACAAAAAAAGCATTAAAATACTTTCAACCACCAATTGGCGAGAGGAAGATAGTATTCTAAAGCCGGCCGGGGCGGCGGCGGCTTTAGAATAAAATAGAATGCAATAAAAAACCACAATCGTGGCAAATTTGCTTCGCGTCGGAAAAAAAAATGCTAAATGTTCATATGTACCTAGATAAATTTGTAGTCGGTATAATAATTATGTTTGGTTTGGCTTGCTTATAACTTCCGTTCTAATAATCCGTTCATTAAGGTTTTAAAATTTAGCTAGAATATCGGACTACATTTTTTGTATTATATTATTGCACAGTCGCATTAAACTATATATGAAAAAACCTTATTAAATTGCGTATTTAATAGAAACAAAAAATTTTATACAAAACAATAATTTTTTTAAACCACATGTATTTGACCCTTTTTAGGAAAGTTATGATGTTGGTACCTTTGTTCAGAAAAGTTGCTCAACATTTAAATTTGACATTCAATGTACATACATAAATACATAAATGCTTTTTTCATTTCTAATGTTCCTCAACTATGCTGGAATGGCAAATCGGGTAAATTTTTATATTTATATTGTCGAAGTTAAAGTAGATACACAATTGGTTCCGGTTAATAATGAAAAAGATTTTTGTTTAAGTGACTTCCCTGCTAAATAAATTTATCGATTATATTAAACTTCCCTTTCAAAAGATCGAAATTTTCTTCTTCTTTTAACAAATTTAAAATAAGTTTTAGTAATGGAAACGCGTTCATTCGTGTAACGACTAATTTTAACTAACAGGAATGTACAAAGATAGATATATTTACCTCATACCTGTAAAAAAAATATCGGTGTACCTATATATGGGTACTTGTAAAAAATGTAGGCAAATATAGGCATGGTCAACAGTGGATCACTTTAAACACATTGGTCAAAATTTAGAGACGAATTAAATATTCAAGTAAAATGAACCATAATGGTATTATAGACTATAAATAATGAACCATACCTCACATGTTTTATATTGAAGAGTCCATACCATGTTATTCATTATTTAGGGTTTACTTAAATATTTAAGTCGATACCATGTTTGATTTGTTATATAGAACTGATCGGTAAAATGTATTAAATTTAGGTAAAAAGAAGTACACTTTTTTAATAAGAACGAAAACATATAATACGCAAACAAAATGCGTGCCAATGCAGAAAACAAAAAAAAAAAGAGACCAACCGACTTCGGATACGGGATCGCGCAGACCGATCGATGGTTTAATGCAAGACGCAGGAAAAATGCGTTTTTTGTTTGTTTTTTTTTTCAAATTAGTTTCAAAATAAAAAAGAGATAGTTTGAGTGATCCACTATGTACCCCTGACTAACTGTTGGTCAGTTTAACCTACTTAAAATTTGTACACCCTTTTTAAATGATGAAATAGATTCGTAGGCACATTAAATTGGAGTATAGGTACAGAAAAATTCATTTTTAATGCAATTTTTAACAAAATATTAATATTAGATATATCTAGCCAAAAAAATCTCATTTTCCACGCAGCCTTCCACATGAAAAAATTTAACCGATTTGCCATTCCAGCATAGTTGAGGAACATTAGAAATGAAAAAAGCTTTATGTATTTATGTATGTACATTGAATGTCAAATTTAAATGTTGAGCAACTTTTCTGAACATAGGTACCAACATCATAACTTTCCTAAAAAGGGTCAAATACATGTGGTTTAAAAAATTATTGTTTTGTATTAAATTTTTGTTTCTATTAAATACGCAATTTAATAAGGTTTTTCATATATAGTTTTATGTGACTGTGCAATGATATAATACAAAAAATGTAGTCCGATATTCTAGCTAAATTTTAAGACCTTAATGAACGGATTATTAGAACCGAAGTTATAAGCAAGCCAAACCAAACACAATGTATCTTTACAATTATTATACCGACTACAAATTTAGGTAGGTACATATGAACATTTAGCATTTTTTTTCCGACGCGAAGCAAATTTGCCACGATTGTGGTTTTTTATTGCACAAACTCCCCCGCCGCCGGCTTTAGAATACTATATTCCTCTCGCCAATTGGTGGTTGAAAGTATTTTAATGCTTTTTTTTTTTAATCAACTTCCTCGTTGAATTAAATTATTTGTCCGATATTTATTTTCATGTTTTTAGTATAAAATTTTGAATGATTTTGAAAATTTTTGGCTCTAACACGCCAGTCATTTTTCCTTTAATTATATACCTTAATAATGAAAATCGGATAATTGGATCGAAAGATATAAGCATTTAAGTAAACGCAAATCGGATATTTTTCGGATTTCGCAAAAATCATCATCAAAAACATACCCATTTTTTTCCTACGAACATTTCTCCTTTTTTTCTGTACGTTTTATCATCTTCTTCGTTTTCTGTTTCCTCAAACTAGTAACAACAAAGCATGAACGAAATAATTTTGTTTAGTTTGTTTATTTTTTTTATTTTGTTGATTTTGTTTATTTTGTTTATTCCCCTCACGTTTCGACCCCTTTGTCTACTAGGCGTTTCATATTTTTTTGATTTTTTTATATTGTATGCCTCCGTTTAAACATTTCCAATGTTAAAAAAAACTACAACTCATTTCATTTGGAAGTGTAGCCCGAAATAAAAATTATTTACGCTAGAAATAATTGATATACATACCTAGTTACTAACTTGAGCCCTATGCTTTTTTTCCTTAAACCAGTTCATGCTGCTGTTTTCAATTTTTGAATTCAATTTATTTTACTATGGACATTACAATCTGTATCTCATTTTAATGTTATCATTTACAACCATTTTTTACAATTTATTTTTAATAAAATTGTTTTAATTTAATCTCTGCCAACCTTGTGCGTTACAATCGGTTTATCTATTCGCACAATTTTTTCTGCAATGTTGAAGTAACCTTCATATTCCACAATATCTGGTGTCGTATCATAATGATAATGTCCACCCCAATTTTTTGATGAAAAACTATGAAAATGTTGGAGACGCAAGTCCATATCCTTTAAAAGAAGAAACATAAGGTTATAGCTATCGCTAAATTTCAGTATTAACAAACATTTTCATGAGTGACTAATGTTCCAACTGCATTAAGTTGAGCTGGCATATTGTAGAACTTGAGCCATCTATTCACATCCTCGTCTGTATGAATTGGTGTTTTAGAGAAGTCACGCATTACGTGCTGATGAACATTACCCTTCCTTATCAGAAATATTCCTCCCATTCCTTTGAAAAGGTTAATATTTAAAAAAAAAATTAAAAAAAACAAACGCCCCCGGGTGGGCTCGAACCACCAACCTTTCGGTTAACAGCCGAACGCGCTAGCCAATTGCGCCACGGAGGCATGTTCTCGTGTGGTTCTTAATAGAATTTAAACTTACCAACGCATTTTTCACCATAATTCTTCTCCAATCCCAGCCGCATGCATTCAACGAAATTCTCCTTTCCTTTACGCTTGCAACAGACAACTTTTAAAACTTTTCCAGGTTGCCCTTGACTAAGAAATAGATTCAACAAAAGGGCGCTTCTTGTCTCTTTTGGAGGTACTTTCTCCAACACACATTCCTCATTTGGACCGTGAACTTTGGCCGTATAACTGCTGTTTGTCACATCTCCATTTGCAGCGACCTTCATATTGTAAATACCTTCGCAGTTAGTTCCACGAATAGGGAAGGGTCCAGCTCCGGCACCGATAGCCAAAATGCTAGAATTTGCTTCTGGATAACATTTTCGTATTAGACTTTTTAGATCGTACACCTTGTTTCTTTGAACAAGCGGTAGCAAGTATGGTGGGCCGCCAACTTCAAGCAATAATGGAGAACCACCAAGACCTTTGTATTTAATTATAAAACAATCAACATTTTAAATATTTTTGAATAAACTTATTTTATAAAAACTCACCACTATCAACCAAATCATAAGGTGATTGTGATAAATTTGGGCAGTCCACTACCTCAACAGAAACATCTTCAAAATTGTTTAAAAGGGCACCTTTAAGGACTGTTAAAATAGTGAAAGGAATTACAAATATTTCGAATGTTGTTGAACTGTGGTTATGGGGAAATTAATTTTAATTTCAATTTTGAATTTGAATTTAATTGTTATAAATAAACGGATTTTTTTAAATAATTTTTCTCCTATTAACATATACATACATAGACAACGCTCCAATCGAATGTTTTATGCTTTGGACTTAAAGAAGCAAAAAAAATCCTAGAATTTTGATTTAAGGGCTTTTTATAAGCACCGTTTCGTATGTATTAGGTCTGTTTGGTAACGTAAAATATGTTGCGTTGCACAAATTTTAAAAATTTGCTGTCAAAACCCCTAGTCCCCTTTCACACGATGAAACTGAGTTTCAGAAATTGTTTGACGTTTTCTTTTAATTTCCAATTCTCACCAATCATAAACCGTTCATTCCCCTTAGACTGCTTTTAGACGAATGCAATTTTTAACGGCGTTTCTCTTTTGAGTTTCTTTCGGATTGCAACATCTATTTAAACTGCAAATTTTAATAGCTGCAATTTTTGTTAAATGAGAAGGAAACATCTCTTCACACTCTTTACTCCGGTTATGTGTCAAACAATAAGAAAAAGCACAAAGAAGAAAGAGCGATAACTCTGCAACTTTGTTTAGCCCGGACACCGCATACGTCCCCCGCCTACGTGCTAAAAAAAATCGCAGGGGGTAATTGCAGAGTTTAAAAGTAGTTTTACTTTGTGTCCTTTTCACTTAAAAATTGAAAGTTGCTGGAAACTCAGTTTCCTCGTGTGAAAGGGAACTTATTATTGCACCCTACTGTATTTTTTTTTTATCTCGAAGCTCCAATCTGACAGAAAGCACTAAAAAGCTTTTACAAAGTTTGCGATATCAAAATAAACACTAATGATTAGAATTATAATCAGTGCAAATGTAAATAATAAATAATTGTGGTAAATGTACATATTGTCCTACTCAGAATTTGGATTCGCAAAAAGTTGTATCAACCGCCATGACCCCAAATACCAACCTGTTTTAACTTCATCCATACTGGGAACAAACAATTGTTTTTCTTCATAAGAAATTTCATTCACATTTAAAGCCGCCATGATTTTACTTGCACAAATTGTTCACAAGATAATAATTCAATTATATACGTCACACCGACTGATTTCTATTCTAACTTAAAGCTGGATCTTTCGTCCAGAAGAAGTACTTGGCAACTGAATGGAAATCAACTTTTGCTAGAGTAATTTCGACTTAAATTATTTAGTCAACTGCTGTTATAGAATGTTCTGATTTAAGGTTACTCGACAGGGTGATAAGAACAAAATTGTTTTTTAGTTGCAAATTAGAATTATTAAGTACGTTTTAATATCAACTATTATGGCAAGGCCAACTTTTCATAGAAAATTGAGTTAAATTTTTAACAATCACAGCCCAATGCTGTCGTTCGTTTACTTCACAAACAAAACTGAAATTTCTACCAATGTTAGTCTAATTTTTTTTTATAGGTATGAACTTTGACAGAGCTTTGGACTAAAATTGGTACAAATTGTTGGGAATTAAACGAATGGAGGTGTGGTAGGTATGTATTATAAATATTCCTTTCGTTTAATAAAATGGCTCAAGAAGCGACAGTTGTCTATAAAACGAAACCGCTGCACTCTTTCCCATTCTCTATCTCGCTATTATAAGAATACATAGGTATATGAATGAACCTAGTTGTTTTACTTCGAAGCTAATTAATTATTGTTTTTTCTAAAGATGACCCGTGGCGTTTTACTGTCGCTTTAGGTACACGACAACCGTAATAAATACCGAGATTATTGTAGGATAACTATACCTACATTTTCTAAATTCGAAGGCAAGAATCTCTATTCCAGCCAAAATACATAGGTATATGTAATTTAAGTAGGTACATATCAATCGATTGTTAAAAAAATTAGATTTTATTATTTGCAATATAGAATTTTCAAAAACAACTTAAATAAAAAATTCTGCTTGTTTATTTAACATCAATTTTTGAAAATTCCGATTATTTGCAGAGATTTTAAAAATTGAATTTTGAATCACAATTTTTAAAAGAATTCTGTAAAAATGCAGTGTGTATTTTAAGTATTTAACGCATAATATGCACACTATACATACATATTATGAAGGTATAAAATATGCAAGTACCTACCTACCTACCTACATTGTGCATAATTTTGGATTGCCTAATTATTTATTTGACTCAAAAATATAATCATTCACACCTATTACCTAATTTTTTGTTTATAAAAATTAATATAAGTGAATCTATTATCTTATGTACCTACAATCTTTTAATTAGTTATTCTAGTCTTCTAAGCTGACAACTTATTTTATTTCCTGATAAGGGTATACCTAATATTATTTGATCATCTTATCAAAAATGAGCAAAACCAAAGCAAAGCACCTAACTTAAAAAAAAAACAAAAACATTAAATACTTTATTGAATAAGTCTGGTGTGTATTACCCTATTTTAAATAACATTTAATAAAAAAGATTTTGCAAAAATTAGCATGCCACAGATTTTTAGTTCATAATAAAGATGTTCCAAAAAATAAATGCAATAATTTATAACTTTAAATATGAAAAAAGCCCAAAACAAAAATGAAACAATTTAAATTCGAAAATGAAAATTTAAAAGTTACTTATTAATTATTATAATTCATAATGAAACAATTACGTTGAACAAAAGATGAATTAAGTCATTGAGCAAAATATGACTGATACTTCGGTCGCCTCCCTGACATTCAACATTTGTGTACATACAGTTTTGATATACTTTCAAAAGTTCAAATTTATTAATTTTAAATCAACTTAATTTCAAAAAAGCTTTGTCGCATGAAATACAATTTATAGAAAACACATTTGTTTGAGTTAAGTTGGTTCAAGAAGTCAAATTCAGATTTTTTTTCTGCTGTAAATAAAACTAGTGAAATGCAAATAAATAACGGATTTTTTGAAAGCTGTGTAAATAACATGTATCCATCCGTCATAAAACTATCGTTACCGTCGAAAAGTTTACGATGTCGTAAACGAACTGTTAAAATTTGTATGGGAAATCTTTTCCGACAAATCGTAACCGTACTAGGAAGTATTACCTTGCAAGCATATTGGCACTAAGGTTATTAATGTAACGTCGTAAACCATCGTAAACGTAATTTTCGGAAATTTTACGTCGTAAACGAACTGTCAAAATTTATTTGGGAAGTATTTTCCATAAAATCGCTAATTCCCAGACTCTTTCATAATTCAAATAACCTCATCCGTGTTAAAAACAACACCTACGAATATGAACCTGCACCAAAAAGTGAAACCTTTTAAAATTAAAGAAGGTAGTAGGTAGTTAGAAAAAAAAGAACAAAAAATGGAGCACGTGTGAGCACGTGTTCTTTTAATAACTACACAATAAGTCAAACAACATCAAAATACTAAAATCTTGATTTGGAAGATTGTGGAAACTAACTTTCAGATTAACCTTCTAAAAGAAACATTAATTAGCAATTATTTATAATGAACACTCGACTTCCTGGTACAAAATAGAACAAAATTCTTCACGAATTTCAACTTCTTATTAAAATATAAGATACACTACGATTCCATGGTCAAACAAAATTGTACCGTTATTTTTAAGGAAGTTACAGCTATTTAAACCCCATACCTTATTGGCATTGTATTTTTAAATCATAATTGAAAGAGAACTAAAATGGTTGCAAGTGCACGTTTTGGAGTGGGAAATCCTGTTTCGGAGTTCAAAGCTCTAATATTAAATAAAAACATCAATTTGAGGTCTTATAAATACTTCTTATTTACTCTTATTATTATCACGTTATTTAAATATTTCATTTAATTTTATTAGCAATTTGATATTAATTTTAATTTTATTTATTAATTTCATTTAAATTAACTTGCATACTCTTATAGTCATAATTATTGAAATAAAGACAAACAAAACTCATTTGACTTTGTACGTCAAAATTTACTCTTGTTTTTAAGAAGAAAGGAAAAAATATAGAAATATAACTAAAAAGAAAAATTTCAGTTTAAGTCTAAGGTTGTTTTTTTTTTATAATATGATGATTGAGGTCTTTGTACTTCCTAAGATTAAATTTATTTCATGTCATTAACATAGGCATCTAGTTCAGCGTCAAGTTCTTCGGCCGTCGGCGCTGGTACCTTTGGAGCTCCATTGCGTCGTCCTCCTGGGCCTCCACCAGAGCGTGGAGCACTACCACCACTAACACCACCACCACGCCTAGGTCCTCCTAAAAAATAAAAAAAAAAAGAACGAAACCATATAAGAATCTTTAGGAATATATACGGAAATGTATTGTATTGATCCTTTTATAAAATGACATTTCAGTAGGCCGAACAGAAAGTAATTTTTTATAACTTACGACTCATGTTAATTGTAATTTTAGCGAATACATTAATTTTAATGTCAAAATAAAGTTATATTGAATTTATAAAAATCTTCCTTACAATACGCTGTACTAAATCGAAATAAAAAACAAATTGTTTTGTTTAAGTTTTTCTCAGGCCATGTTTATGGTTTATTATGCATTATACATACTGTCTATTTGTTTCTGATGTTTCATTTACGAAAACATAATTTACAGCTTATGCAGTTATATGAAAATATCTACGAAAAATATCTGATATCCACGACAGACATACACAAGCGACAATTTGATAATAATCACCCAGTTATGAAACAAAAAACACGGTATCACTATTTTTTCCCCAAGTTTATCAACCTGTGCAAGTACTTTAAAACATGCAGCATTTACGAGTATTATCATAAAACAGTAATCAAGGCGAAGCCCATTAAAGAAACTGGATTTTTGTAGCATTACCAAACTTTTTTTTTGATTAGTGTAATAAGTTTCCGAAAACATCTGGATAAATCCGCAGAAAACTCTATTTTGTTTCCTGAACTAACATCAATTGTGAGATTAAAGTGGAATTATTGTGATCACACAGATACTAGATCATAATACCTAGAGTACTGAGCGACCGTAAAAATTTAGAAAATAGTTTACCAGAGTGTACCGTAATTAATGAAGAAAATTAAGTTAAAGTTTACCTGAACCACCTCTGCGAATGTACCCGCCTCCAACTTGGGGTCGTGGTCGACTGCTTGGGCCGCTGGCCAATCGAGATTTGCTTACTGGGGATGGCACCTCAGATGTGGCAAGCTGGATATTCATTGGACGACCATCCAAAGGAACCCCATTGTATTGTTTCATTGCTTTAACCGCATCGGCTTTTCGTTCGAAAACTACATCAGCAGTTCCTATTAATGGAGAAACAAAATTCAAAAATTAGTATAAAATATCCCAAGGTGCAAAATAATTGGTCCACTTTTCTGAAACCAATTTAAGTACCCAGAGAACGTCCAGATCTGTCATAATGCATCGAAGCACTCTTCAGTGGTCCGAAATCGGCAAACAACTCGTGGATATCGGACTCCGAAACTCCATATTCCAAATTTGAAACGAGTAACTTCGATGGTCCAGTACCAACTCCACCGTTGGAGGTTTTCAAACCGCCACCGAGGCCGCGTTTAGGTCCATCGTACATATCGTGTTTCCAAGCGCTGTTCACATCACCCTAGAATTTGAGAGGTTGGATTTTGTTGATGCATTTTTCTTTCCATTTTCTTTCCCTGCCAACAACAGACTGTCATCACACCGTCGCTTGAATGATTAATTTGTTTTGTTTTGGTTTATATTTTCGCGCAGAGTAGAGCAGGAAATGTGTTGAGATTGAGAACAAGCTACTTGGATTCATTTGCTATCAACGATTTTACTTTTATCTTAATAAATAATGTGGGAAGAGGGAAAGGAGATCATTCACTCTTTCTTGCATTTCCTGATGCAAAATATTCTATTCTTCATTTATGGGGAAAATTGTGATCTTCTATAGACTCTTAATAAAGATTTGCAGCCAAAAAAGGTATGATTCGATATATAAAATATGTGTACTTTTGTCCGGACAAAAAATAAAGCACGCATACGTTTAATTTTTTTTCACATTTGCGCGCTGAATGCGCCCTTTTATTTTATTCGCTTTGCTGAACTCTACACCACGACACTGCGGCGAATTGGTATTGATGGAAGAAAATTGGAATTTATTATAGGTATATCTTTTTTGTCGATTCCCAAATTGAAAATCACACAAAATTATTAACATTTTTAACCATTTAAGCTAGGTATTCAAACAAAAAAAACATGATTTCTCTTTTTGTTACAACAAAATATGCAATTAAATACAGTCATTATTTAGCTTGACGCACAAGCTGTTGTGGTGGAGAAATTTTTTTCTTTTTACCCAAACGGGGCAACACCGCCATTTTGAATTTCTTTTTTTTTCACTTCAATGTGAACATTTTAACATTCTATTTTTTAAAGTCCAACGAATTTATTACCCTGGGAAAATTAGATTTTTGAATGCCGCCACGATTACGGCCCTTTAGGACAGAACCACCACCACCTCCGGCTGAGCGTTGTGCGCCTCCGGCGCTTTGAATGGGACGACCTCCCTTGCGAATTGGTCTGCTACCGCCTCCACCACCGCCACCGCCACGACGTATTTGACTACCACCTCGACGAACTTTCAGGCTTTTTGTTGATTTGATGATGTCATCTAAGCTCATTTCGATTTTGTCGACCATTTTGATGAATATTTTTGTTTATATAATTTGATAGGATTTTTTATTATTATTTTTCTTTTTTCCTTTTGTAAGTACACGCAATCAATTTCAAGAGCACGAACCGATTTCCACAGAAGCTAATCACAAACTGAATGAAACAGAATCTGAAAGACAAAGAAAACTCAACGAAGAGCGTTCAGTACGAAAAGAAAATGGCGGTAATTAAATGACCAGTGAGTTCAGCTGAATTAGGGCTGGAGCATACAAATTTCCTTTCCACACGAGGAAACAGAAATTGCAATAACTTTCGTAGTGTTGACTTCTCTTAAACGGCAGCGATTTTTGAGCGTCGTTTCCTTTTTGGTCTCCTTTCGGTTGCAAATATCCTTTTAAACATTGCCATTTTTAATAATAAGGGACATCTCTCCACTCAACACACTTTATTCCACAATAATTCAAACAATAAAAGCCCAAAGAGGAAAACTCTTTTATGAATATACAAAAAAATTCATTTCGGTATTCGCCGTCTTAATTTTAAAAAACTGACATTTTATACAAAAAGTGGTTAACGCCTTACCAAGTTTGCCCTTTCTGAGTATAATTAGGCGTGTTTTTTTCGTGCAATTCCCCCCGGGTTTGCAGGGATTAGCGACAGCAAAACGGAAACCAAATGGAGTTTTCATACAAACTATCGATAACAAGTACATATATAATTCACGCCGATAGCAAAGTTATTTTTTATGCTTAAGTTAAGCACGGAGAATTCACTGGGTTTAGCTTAACCCGTAGGGTATTAGTTGTTGTTGTATTTAACATGGTGATTGTTTAGCACCGACGTCGTTTTTTTCTTCCAATTTCCTCCGGGCTTACAAAAAAACGCGCCTATTTTCTCCTTTTAAAATTTTAAAGGTTTTACACATTTTCCTAAAAAAGATACCAAACAGACCCAAAATTTGATGTATAAAAAGCAGAAGTAGAAATAGACGACAACAAAAACAAGCGATTACTGAAATGAGCTGTCAAACGAAAAGGAGAAGGAATTTAGTATGAAATCTTAATTTACCCTTCTCGATTCTACGCACATATAAAATTCTGCCAGTTTTTTACTCAATTCGGAGCAATTTTCCAAATAGTTCTTCAAAATTCACTTTATTTGGAGTAAAAAATGGATAGGAGAAGACCGTGCCATAATGAATTTTTTCGTGACACGACGAAATTTTTTTGTCAAAAAAGCACGATCGTGCTACTTCGGCAACGCTGTAATTCAACTCAACAGTGGTATAAAAGCTCAAACTAACTTCTAATATCAAAATGGCTTTTGTCAAAACTACGTCTCTCTCCCTTATACACACAACACAATAGAGTACCGACGATTTGTATATTTAATCTCTTTTTATAAACAAAAAACCTTATAACAATTTGAATTTGAAAAGAATAAAACTTGTTAAATTGTATCAATTTCTGGAAAAGATTAATCATTATTTATTTTCTTTAATAGGTATTCGACCATGGCGGCAATCATCAAGGGTAAGCCTTCCCAACTGTTCATATAAATTTAGTTCAACATGGTGATACATAATTATAATTTCGATGTCACCTTCCTCTGGTTATATTTCCTATATACACTTCTCCAAAACTCCATCCGTTCACCATCAGGGTTCTCAATCATCCTTTGCTTCTCGTCAATTATAAATGCTTGTAAATCAAACTTGTCACCGTTGTCAATCTTTCTTACGGGCTCCCAAGCGCAATCGATCAAATCTGTTTTACCAAAAGGAGTTGGATTTCCATATTTGGCGAAGTTCGCCCACAGATTGCACATTGTTCTTACCATTTTCATGTCTCTATCTGTCCAAGGCTCATCAGAAAAAACGGATTGAAAAAGATAAAACAAATCATCACCGTGGCATGAACCCTTCAGATGCTCAAACTGAAAAAGTTTCTTATAAAACCCAAGATCACCAATATAGTCAAAACGATAAAAGTATAATGGCGAGTTGTGTAGTTTCCTAGAATGAATCTCTGCCGCAACATACGCGTCAATGATAAAATTGAAATCGCTTAGGAGATCTTGAAAATTATCTAAGGTTCTTTGTTCCAACTTTGCTCCTCCCATATAGAAATTTCTCATCATCTTTGCAAGCTCTTTGCTCTGTGGATCATCTGGATGAAGATGTATATTTCTTGGTATAAATCTCGCCAAATCCCGTTCGAAACTTTCCAACTTCTTTGCAGCATTCGATAGCATTAGTAATCCTTCGCCTGAAGTGTAACCCATCATTAAAGGAATGTCAATAGAATTCATAACTTTCATTGAGTCCAGAGGTTCTTTTGTCACTAAAGCTTCTAGACTGTCTTTCTCTACAATTGGCCCAAATGGAATGGGCAAGTCTCGACGACTTTCTTCTGGCGTCATAACTGAAAACATATGCTTCCAGAAGTCACTCAATTTCTGATGAGCTTTTAAAAAATTGGCGTTTTCTAATTGATCGTTAGAATGGAAGCCCATTGCCTTGGCCAAAAGCATAGATTTCTCGGATAAGTTTGTCTTCATGGCCCATGGCATGTTCGCTGTGCCACTTTGTACAATTGCTTTGTGGAAAAGTTTTCTTGAACTTACAGATAGAAAGTGCAAATGCACACTCGAAGCCCCGGCACTCTCACCGAATAGGGTAATATTATTAGGATCTCCAGCGAATTTTGAGATGTTATCATTAACCCACTGTAGGGCTAGACGCTGGTCTTTCAAACCAGCATTGCCGGGAATGTTGGCTTCTGGCAATGATAGAAAACCAAAAGCCCCCAGACGATAGTTCAGTGTGACAACTACTACGTTTTCCTGCAATAAATAAAGTGGTTTATATCTATACAGAATTTATTATTTAAACATCTCAAGAGCTAAAAATACTCACAAATTGTTATCTCCGTTCCCAAACATATAGCCACCACCATGAACGAATACCATCACTGGGAGAAGTTCATTTGTATCTTTTTTTCTCGGTGTGTAGACATTGAGAAATAGACAATTTTCTGATCCACAATGCTCTCCGGACAACGGATCTTTCTGAGGACTAACCTCACCCTCAACAGTGCAGTCGATTTCGGGGTGAGAAAAGCTTACTAATGGAATTGGTGCCTGATGGTAACAAAGTAATACAATTTATTGCTTGATTTTTGATTTTCATTTAACTAGGGACCTTA
Organism: Epistrophe eligans; assembly: GCA_951394125.1. Classification (NCBI taxonomy): domain Eukaryota; kingdom Metazoa; phylum Arthropoda; class Insecta; order Diptera; family Syrphidae; genus Epistrophe; species Epistrophe eligans. The sequence continues at coordinate 93,346,296 of OX596030.1, read as the reverse complement.
CTTGAAACCTTAATTGTCCTAATGGTGGAACTGCATATGGTATTCCTTTGAAGTAATAATATGTTGATCCATTTGGGAGCGAAGCTTCCCCACCAACAACCGTGCCTTGGTTGACTTTGACTTTGCGGTGACTAACCATTTCTGCGATAGCCTAAAGTAAATATTATTCCTATAATATGCATATGACTTAACTCTAGTAAAGATAATTGACCAACCTTGGTGTAGATTAATCTTAACAGTTTTGACTGTCGTGAAACCAAATGCAATCGTCTTGACAGCATTATGTATTTTGATTTGCAAATGTGATATATTTAAATGATCAAAAATATGTTTATCGTATGAATAATAAAACTACTACAAAAAAAGCGATCAAGGCATCGAATTTATATGCAAATTTTAAAAAGTTATTACTTCGGACATTAAAAAAAAAACAAATGATAATAAAAGGAATGATAATAAGGAAGGAATTGCACTTCAAAGACCTCTCATTATATTATGTTCTTGCGTTAGTTCACTTTTCAATATGCTGCATGAACTAAAGAATAAATACGCGTCCGGCTACTTAAATTGAACAAGGCAAGGTCCTCTAAATCCAGAAATCTAATCATAAATTCTAACGGTCATAATTACAAATTCTTGATTTAAGAAAATTTTAAATCCAACCATTAAATCCGGTTTTATTGAATCCAAAAATATAAATATGTCCATATTCATTTTTAACGGCTGAAATTTTTACCAGGCTTATAATTTCACTAACCTTAACTAAAAAGCTATTGGCATTGAAAATCGAAGAAATTTTAATTTTTTTGAATCAGTCTAATGTACATAATACATATGTACAATACATGAGATAATTTATTAGTATAAGATATAGAAGAGACAATTTTTTTACGACCACTGTTTTTAACTTAAAAAGATAACGTACGGGATTGTGTGAAAAGCAATTCTAACCATTTGATTTGTTAAGGTACTCGCCTTATCAACCATTTGAATATACCCACATCTAACTTCTTGGGTTGGGGAAATTTTGCTATTTTTTTAGATAATGAAAAAAAAAGTTCAGACAAGTGTGTGATTCAGGTTTCGGAGCTAAAACAAAAGATTAACTGAAATTTGCTGTGTTCATTGGAATCAGTCGAAAAAATGACATCATTAACGAAAGTCACCGTAAAACAGGGTAGAGTTGTTGGTGGTGTGGATTTTCTACCTAATGGAAATCTATATTATTTTTTCAAAGGAATACCGTATGCCGAGCCACCTTTAGGAAAATTAAGATTCCAAGTAAGTGCCTGCAATAGATTCAACAAAAACAAATCGAAGTTCTGGGTTATATTTTAATAGGCTCCAATTCCATTGGAGAGTTTTGCTGTGCCTGAGATAGAATGCACCAAAGAAGGCAATGTATGTTTTCAACGAGATAAAAGCGGAAATTATATTGGTTCAGAAGATTGCTTGTTCCTAAATGTTTACACTACAAAAATCGATTCCGAAGGATTATTACCTGTTATGGTTTACATACACGGAGGATCGTTTGTGACTGGCAGTGGAAATAGTGAAAAGTATGCCCCGTTATTTAATCAGCCATGTTTTTTTAATTACAAATACATATCTATATCTTAGTTATAATCCCCTTTATTTGATGCAAGAAAATGTAGTGGTTGTCACGATGAATTATCGCCTTGGGCCACTGGGGTTTCTTTCCTTTCCTGAGGGGAATATACCAGGAAATGCAGGTCTTAAAGATCAGGTGAATAAGTATAATTTTAGTTTACAATTGAATTAAATAGAATATTTCCTCTAAGAGACTCGTGCTGCAATGGGTCCAAGAAAATATTTCCAAATTCGGTGGAGACCAAAACAATGTAACAGTCTTCGGTCAAAGCGCTGGAAGCTTTTGCACCCATATCCATGTTTTGTCAGAAAGATCTAGAAAATTGTTTCACAAAGCAATCCTTCAAAGTGGTCTAGGAAATATGCCGTTTTTAATAGAAGACAAATCTTCTTACAAAACGATGGAACTAGCTAAAACACTTGGTTGCAGCTCTAGTAATTCCATTGACGTGGTAGAGTTCTTACAGCAATACCAAAATCTAGAGAGCATATTTGAACCTTTATTTGCGCCGCCAAAGCTGGAGTACTTATTTACTGGTCGTTCAGTGCCAGCGAGACCTGCAATTGAGGAAGACTCTCCCGAAGCTGTTTTTACCAAAACAGCTTTTGAGTCTATGAACGATAAGAATGCTATTGACATACCCCTAATTATTGGGTGCAACTCTGCAGACGGAACTGTAGTACTACCCGCATTCATTGGAATGTTAAAATATTTGGAAAATAATTTACGTTATTTAATTCCTGGTGCTCATAATCACAGGAATTTGGAAAATTTTAAAGAACTGGAACTCGACATTAAAAAGTTTTATTTTAAAGAACGGAACATAGACAAATCAACTCTAAATGAGTTAAATGAGCTTTTGACTGATTTCCTTTTCATGATGAACACCATAGACGTAGTAGAAATGCATTCAAGAACGCAACATAAATCACCACTATATTTCTATATATTTGACTTTGTGGGAGATTTGAATTTACACAAGAAAAAATTAAAATTAGAAAATGTGGTCAAAGGTGCCGGCCACTGCGACGAACTCGGTTATATCTTTCAAACAGTCAACGCTCCAGAACCGTGGAATAAGAAGGAAATGACAATGGTACAAACAATCTGTAAGATGTGGACAAATTTTGCAAAGTATAGTGATCCAACATTGGGTGGCAAATGGATGCCTGTCAGGAAAATTGAAGATAAGGATGATTTTTCTTTGGACGCATATATAATTGATGACACTAAGAAAATGGTTAAAAATCCTTATAAGGAAAGGATAGATTTCTGGATGCATCTGAAGAAGACCGTGGACAATTTACTTAAAATATCTTGATCCAAAATTTCAAGATTTCATTTTTGTATAGGTAGTACACAAACAAAACTTAATAGGTATAGTTATTAAATTTTGTAAATTATACTTAATTCATTTAAAATGTTAATGGCCCTTTTGAAATAGGTAGGTATGTATTAAAAAATATATATTGATACTGCAAAATTTCTGCAAAGCGTACCTGCTAACTAATATACTCTAAAATGTTTATTTCAAATTATTTACGCCACGCTACCTGGTGGGTATTTTACGCACCAACGTACGCCCGGTAACCGCTAGTTCTGCCATAAAAATATGAATACAAATTCCTGACCTTTGATGTCAAGAAGTGAGAGATATTTTTTGCATTTCTTGATGAGTAAATCAAATAAGATAAAATTAGAATTTTTTATCTATAAGCAAGAAATAAGTTTATATTCAATTCTGTACAAAATGCCTAAGTCAAACTAGATTAGATAAATATCCTTTACTTTGTAGGTTCGCAACTGCGTGTAAACCTTGCTTGAAACCGAGTTTCCGATACCGAGACGTTCGAGAAACTATTAGATATAGAAAAGCTATTCACCTATCCCAAAAATTTTAAGATACGTTGGGTTATTGTTGCATCAGCTGTTTTGTCACAAGAGATTACAACAACACACCTATCCGAATAGCTTTGGATTGATCCCCGAACGCGATTTAAAAATTAAAAATCGACTGAACAAAAATCTGACAAACTTGACCGAGAACTGAAACTACTTCATTAGCTGTGTTTAATGATGAAAAAGTACATAGATCGGAACAGAGCAGAATAGCACAATAGCAGGGTGTCAGAACAGCTTTGTGTTTAATAGAGTTGACAGTTATTTACAGTTTGTTTAAATTGAGTTTTTTCCCTATGGGTTTTTACTACAAAAATAGTCAAAATTTGTTCAAATTCGCAAGAAATTTCACGTTACGAAACAGACCTACTTTTTAAGTATAAATTGAATTTAAATATGAATTTTATCTGAATTTACACTTCTGTTTTTGATTTTCAATCTAAAAATCTAATAAATGTATTTATATACTTTTTTGGTACATTTTAGCTATTTATTTTGCCAAACAACAATCAGCTAACGTGCAAATATCAAATTGCGTTCGAGGAACTACCAGATAGGCTATCCACCTACCCCAAACATTTTTAGATACGTTGGGTTGTTGTTGCATCAGCTGTTTTGTCACAAGCAATTAAAACAACACAAACCTATGTGGATAGCTTTGGATTGATCCCCGAACGCGACCATCGATTTTGTTTAGAAATTTTTCTCGAATTTATTCCGTCAAAACAAATCTTTGCAAGATTTCAGAAATATTTTACACCTTTTTGCACACATACTGGCAAGATTTGACATTTCTAAAATGTTTTTGTTTCTGTTTAGAAACTCATGGAACACATCCTGTTCTCTAATCATTTCTGTTGTTTTCTGTGCACAACAGGGCTTATTAAACACACCTATTTTTTATTGTGGAATTTGCACCAGCTGGCTGCAGCTGTCACTTAAATAAAATATGTAAATATGAGCAATCATTTTTTTTTCTTATCTTTGTCGTCAACCTGAAGAAAAATAATTAGTAAATTTAAAATTAAAACATAAATCCCTTATAATGGGTGCTCTCTTTGGAAAAAGTAAAAAGCCACAAAGCAGAATTACAGACCAAGATCGCGTTGTTCTGGTAAGTGTACTCAAATCAACCTATATTCCAACGAATCATAGACGAAAGACATCCTCTACCTCAGCAATTGAAGCAACAAAGAGATCGTCTCAAGCAATACCAGAAGCGAATTGAACTCAACCTAGAAAAGGATCGTGAACAGGCTAAAAAATGTCTACAAATGGGACGAAAGGAGTAAGAATAGATCATAACTCATAGGTTTAAACTTAGAATTACTAAAGCACAATTTTTTCTTTAAGACGAGCAAAATTACTTTTGCGAAAAAAAAAGTACCAAGAGAAACTCCTTGAAAACACCGATGTCCAATTGGAAAACATTGAAAAGCTTGCTTCAGATATAGAATTCGCTCAAATCGAAGCTGACATTGTGAATAAATTGAAGATGGGCAATGAAGCACTAAAGGCGGCCAATGATTTAATGAACATCGAAGAAATCGAGAATATTATGGACGAAACTAGAGAAGGAGCGGAGAAGCAAAGGGAAATCGATACAATTCTATCAGGAGCTCTAACAGACCAAGATGAAGAAGATGTTCTAGCGGAATTAGATGATCTGGTAAATGCCGATGAGGCAGAAAGGAATGCTTCCAACAATGACGACATTCAATTACCCGAGGTACCTACAGATGAACCTCTTACCGAAATTCCGAGCGAAGAAGCAGAGAAAGTCAAGGAGAAACAAAAGAGAGTTCTCGTTGAAGCTTAAAACTATTATTTTTTTATTTTTGTAAAAGTCTAAGACTAAGTGTGTATGTATTTGCAATGAAAATAAATTAGTTTTTAAAAAACGCCTTTACCTTAGCAGTCTTTACTTTAGTGCTTTGATATTTCTCTACATTGCAGCCATTCGTGCGAATCGCATAATTTTGTCATGATTTGTAGGGGAATCTGAGCTTATGACCACCCGCTGCCAAGTTCGACTGTCACTTGACTTGCGTATGGCTTCCAATACTGCTTGCACATAGAGTCCGTCTTCGAAGGTTGCAGCAACTTGGACGGGCTCCTTAACCCATGATGAGTCTTTTTGGGCAAAAGCTTCCTTTAAAGCTCCTACCATCTTACATAGACCCTTTATGTAGGGCTTTGGAAGATTGGTGTCTGATGTCGAGAAATGCAAATCTTGAACGTCTACGTAGATAGCTTCCTCCTTGACTTGATTTTCGTCTTTCGAACGAAGAGCGAAGAGGTCTCCTCCTCGCACTACCAAGTGCCCATTCTTTCCGCAGACCATGATTTCTTGGACGAATGAATTTGAAGCCATCATATGACTGTGTAGGGTCGCCGTCACCAAAGTTCCCCCTTCGAGCTCCATTTGGAAGTTGCAGAAATCCGGGGCAGATATCTGGCGAATACCATTCACGGCCGGAGTGGTTTTTGTATATGCCTTGACCAGGCCGTGAACCCTAATAGCTCTTTGGTTGAGAAGGAAACTCACTAAATCCACGACATGGCTTCCAACAAGATTCAGAGCACCTCCGCCCATTGCGGCGTCACACATCCAATCGAATTTATCGGGAAACAGTGATCCCATTTGAACTCTTACATCAACCAATGTGATTTCTTGAATAGGTCCAATAAGTTCCTCGTGAAGTGCACGTTTCAAATGAGTTACTGCCGGAAGAAACCTCAGGGAATGATTGACCAGAGTAATGAGAGTTGGGTAGTACTGAGAGGCACGAACCATTTTGATTGCGTCAGCTTGACTCAGACCCATTGGTTTGTCACACACAACATGCTTTCCTATGCCTAAAGCTTTGACAGAAATTTCAGAGTGCAAATATGGTTGGCATATGATGAAGACCAAATCGACTTCTTTTTTGAGGAGAACATCATCGATTTTGTTTGTGAAGAAGGGAATTTTTTGTTCGCGGGCAGTTTCTTCTGCATCTTTTAAAGTACGACCCCAAATTGCATTAATTTGGAAGCCTTTTTCTCGCAGCAGGGGAACAAGGACTTTTGCTACAGCTCCAGTTCCAAATACACCAATTCCGGGCAGCATATTGGGTTGATATCCGAGTTATGTTAAAAACCTTTAAAGCAAGTTTTAAATTGATGATTCTAATGCGCTCAATTTAAAAGTTACATACCCCAATATATTTGTTTATTTCTTTCAGTTAGTTAATTTTTAGACGCAAAACAATCGTTTTCGCTGATGGAAGTAGTCGTGAAGTAGAACTAGGTTGAAAATTCATTTTGTTAATGTCAAAACAAACCTACAAACAGAACTGTTTGTTGCAACAATTTTCCACCGATGTGATACAGTAGCATCTCGATTAATGAAACTTGGGGCTCATCCGAAAACAAATACAGGAAAAATAAATAAACATAGGTACGGAAAAAATAAGTGAGTATACAACAATGTTGTCATTAGGATCCGTAGGACCTATATGGGTTACTAGCGAAAGTAAAACGCGGGTAATATCGATTTGTTTTAGAAAAAATCGATTTTGTTTAAAAAAAAGAAAAGATGGTTCATTTTTCTTTTAGAAATTCGAAAAATACTGCGTGGTAAGTGAATAATAAAAATAATTTGAGTTATGAGTCTCATAAACTTAAGAGCCGTTTATGAGCCCTCGGTGAATACCACCTTAGAATGTTTAAATTCCCTAATTTCAGTGAATAATATTGCAAATAAAAAAAAATAAGTCGGTTTGTTTGCGTTTGCGTCGGTTCGTTTGCGAATAGGAAGAAATGTCAGTTTCGACTGCAGCAGTCGTATTTATAAACATTGGCTACGTGTGAGTTAAGCGTTGGATCTAGGTTTCTATCGGGGTTTCCTTTATGGATCCAAAAATTAGTTTTTATTCTTCCGGGTAGATGGCTTTTTCAGTTTTGCAAATGGTAACGTAGTGCTAATTGTAGTACAATGAAAAAAGACAGTAGGCGTGTTTTTTTGCAAGCCCGGTGGGAATTGCAGGAAAAAAACGACCACAGGGATTAGTGACAGCAACACAGAAACAAAATGGAGTTTTCATACGAACTATCGATAACAAGTATATAATTTATGCCGGTAACACAGTTTTTCTGTGTGCTTAAGTTAAGCCCGGAGAATTATCTGGGTTTAGCTTAGCCCGTAGGGGATTAGTTGTTGTTGTATTTAACATGGTGATTGTTTAGCACCGACGTTGTTTTTTTTCGACCAATTCCCTCTGGGCTTACAAAAAAACACGCCTAGTATCTATATGGAAAATTAAAAACATAAGGAGAAAAGAGAGAAAAGAGGGTTGTGTTTTTGACGAATTTGTTTCAAGATTTTAAATCATTAAAATAGTAAAAACGTTTATTAAACTCAATTAAGTGATATGAAAGTAAATATAGTGTATACATGCAATAATTCATTGAAAAAATATAAAACTACATGCGATCATTTCATTATTTTTTCACTATTTAAACGTTTTAAAATCTCGAAACACTCCTATAGTTCGGCAAAATGACATACCGACGGAAAATAAATTGATGTGAGGAATAAAAAGTGTGAAATAAACAATTAATTATCAATATCCAACTGTTTTGCGATGTTAAAACCTAATTTGACAGTCCGAGAAAATATGGTGTGCTATTACAACAGTGATTCAGTGAAACAACTAGTTGTATTCCTCTCCCTAAACAAATCCCCCGCTATACTCTAGGAAATGCCCTTCAGTTTGCTTTTGGAAAAAATTTTTATTTTTAATCCTTAAAGCTTACAAGATACTATTTTAAAAAATACTACAATACTTACAAAAACGTTTTTTTGAAGATTTACTTTCAAAACAATAAAAACAAAACTAAGCTCTTAGTTCTAAATTTTATTTTTTATGATTTAAAATTGATAAGAGTAATAAAGAAATTAATAAAATAAACATTAAATATAATTATATTAAACAAGTATTCTTAAGTTAAACATTATTTATACATTGTTACATTATATTATGTAAATCTAAATGTACGACTTGATAGACTATTTTAAGTTCCTTAAACATAACAATTTTTCGTGTGAACAAGACACTGAGTGGTCCCGTGTAGGAGCAAATAAAGAATTTCCGACAACATTTATAATTTTTTGTTAAATGTATACCTACATAATATGTGTATGTATATTTTTGTTTATTATATTCCTTCTTAAATTTATACAAGTTAGTCTTATGAACAATATGTTGGTTCCCATTTAGAAATGTATCTTTTCCATTTTGTTATCATTTCGTATGTATTGTAAATAATATGATTTTTTTATTAAAACAAAAAAAAACTAAAAATTAAACAACTAGAGTAAATATTTAAAATGAAAATTAACAATAAGTGAACCAATATTAATTTTTTTTTTTAAACATAACTACATACGTTAAAGAATGTTATAAATGTAAGGCACATCAGTATAGCATTTTATTTTTGTTTATTTCTATGAAATGAGCAAATCTACAAGGGCAACGACTTTCTGTTTTGGGGATAAGAATAAATTAGGAACACCAATCGAATTAGTTCACCAATATCTAAAAACTCAAGTAATATACTCAGTTTTAATATTAACCATTACTGTTCTTGAATTCTTATATTTTGGCTTGTGAAATAAAAAGTATAAATAGGCTGCAAATGTGAAGGTATATAGAAGATAACAAGCTATTCTTATTTTATATTACATATATATAAAAGTTGGGACGAGAAAAAAAGTTATAGACTAAAATGGAAAAGAGAAGATTGAAAAGTTTTAGTAAGGTACGTCAAGAAATAGGAATATTTTTGAATTGCTAAACTGATGTTGATTAAAGTTCTATTCCATTGCATTTTTTTTAAATTTATATTCCATTTAAATTTGTTATTACTTGTATTATTTTTATATTAATACAATTTTATTATTTATAACAAATATTAAAAATGAAAATATTTTTTTTTTTGTGAGTGCTTTACATATATTTTTTTGTTTTGTAAAATATTGGCAAGTTTTCTTATAGAAATCGAAATAATTTGATATTTCCTTAAAGCTGGTATTAAATTTAATAATAATATACATACATATTTTTATATGAATTAACTCATTTTTTCAGTCGCATATTAATAATTACATTTAACTTAAAATAATTTTATTTCTAATTTTGCCTTAGAAAAAAATTAAATGTGTTTTCATTTTATAAAACTTTCAAACAATAGAAAAAATAAGTAATGGTAAAGGGCTAAAGGTACATTTACATTGAGCTCAATCTGTGTAAGTATTTACATTTTGCTTTAATTTTAAAATAATTGCATCCCAGATAAGTTTTCTGTTGACCAGATGAAACAATTTTGCAAATACATAGTTTTAAAAGCCATAACAATTATATCGGATTTTTTTTTCTGTAGGACTGATCATTTAGTAAATAGCAATATCTTCAAAAACCATGAAATAATGAAAACATGAACAGTCAATGTTATCAAAAATACTTCGTGCTAAAATTGTACATTACTAACCCGCTTAAATGAGGCATTGTAGAGAGATTGAAGAGAGCTTAAAACTAACATCAATTCTTTGTACATTTTTCTGGAGTCGAATTAAAATTTGTAACGAATACCTGGTTCGAGCAGTTGGTTTCATAGATAATGGATTATGGTCTGTTTATTTGAATGTTAGGATGTTTGTATTTTTGTATTAAAATTAAAACATTAAAGCCATTCAACTCAACTTCAAATGAAACAATCAACTGAAGTCCAATGAACTTCAATTGGAACCCTACCAAAAAGATTCTGACACTTTTTCTTATAACTTAAGGTGTCTGTTAAGTGAGGGGAAATTGAAATACATTTTTTAGATCTAAGAATAACGGCAAAAACACAATCTTATTTATCTCAAAAATGGCTTTAACGATTTCCATAAAAATGTATCTGAACCTTACCTACATACTACATATATTTATGCAAGTAAGTATAAATGATCATGTACTACATTTAATTAACAAAAATTTATCAGAAACTGTTACGAACGGTACTTGGAATCATACCGTTTTTTTTTGTTACAATTGATTTTCTCGTAAACGGCTTCATTGATTTCAATCAAAAGGAGCTAATATATTGCTTATCAAAATTTGAATAATTTTACTAAATACTGACAGCTGTCAGAATTACAATGATACATGTGTCAAAAATCAAAATGAAAGAGATAAATATAAACCAGAAAAATATTTTGACTTAAAAATACCTCTTGCAAAATTGCTCTTCCAGTCAGTTTTTTTTTAAAACTTATGTTAGGTAAATACATTCTTTTATTTTTATTTTCTTATTTTTATGTAAGTAATACAAAATAATTGACTTATAATAAGTTGTCCTTATAATATAAATCTCTTACCTAATTGATAGGCCAATCAACATGTATAGTGGCCCAACGAAAAATAATGGTCTAAGCCTACCACAGTTTTTTTAGATACAATAATGTACATATTCAAAAAGTTTTCAGTGTTAAAAATAAAAAAATGAAAGTGTTTAATTTATTCGTTTCTTCTGAATTTGCACATTTAATATATTCTCTTAAACTCATTTTTTTAAGTGGACAAAGCAAGCCAGTACCTTCTAGTTTAAAACTTTGGTAGCCTTAGATCATTATTCTGGGCGCTTCATTTACTACCACTTTACCTCATAACTCAGAGACATTCACTGATGAAAGAAAAACTCTCAAAAAATCAAACATCCAAACAATAATTCCCACATATATGTATGTATGTACATAAAATGTGCAATCCTTTAACAATGATTATTATTTGTATGTATATGTATGATAATTTATAATAATAATAATATGTAGATATTATTAAAGAATTGTATTTTAAATGAACGTCTCTGATGGTAAATGTTACAAATAGTCCTTATCATGCGGTGGCGATGGTCCCGAAACCGAAACCATGGGCAAAGCTATAATTCGCTGTTTCACATTCTTTAAACTTAAATTTTTGGTACTTTGATGTGGCGAACCACCCGGCGAGGATTGACTATTATAGTTACCGGACGCATTTGAAGAACATTGATGGACGAGTTTTCGTGGACGTGGTGTCGTTGTTGTCACCGTTGTAACAGATTGTTTGTAGTCTTCTCCAGACTCAGCCGTTGCTGAGTCCTCCTGTGATTGCTGCTGCTTTATGACAGTAATGTCATCTTTGAGATGTGATGGTGGTGTTTCAATGGAGATACTACCCACAATGACATTAGCTGTGGTTACTGCTGTCGCCGAATGGCATGTCACGGCAGTACATTGATTAGTGATGTCCTGATTTCCCTCACTACTGGAGTTATTTCTAGCAACGGCAGGTCCAACATCTTTTAGTTCTATTGCTTCACCTCCTTTGCCACCTCCAGGTGACTGTATTTCTCCATCGTCAGTACGCCAATGTCTATTCTCGGAGAAGCTCTTCTACCGGAAAAAAAATTAAAGAAGATAGTTTTTTTTATAGTATATAGTAAAAAAAAATAAGCATACAAAAGAACCATTTGACTTTACCTTTCGTTCGTTGTCGGTGATGTTCTCGGCACTTCGCGCTTTCCTGCAAAGTACACTCTGTGAACCATGTCTCCGTAGAAATTCGATTGAATCGAATCCACGGCCCTCAGATGAAACAAATATTGCAGAATTAATTCTACTCCGGGTGCATCTTTCCGCAATGCTGGTAGATGGTTCCTCCTGAAGAAGATGGAAGTGCTGCAAAGTTTTTTAAATTTAACATTAAAATCATTAATTCAATATGTACAATGTACATAGTTGAGGATTTCTTTTTTTTTATATGTACGTATAAATATAGGTAGGTACACTAAAAGGAAAGTTTTTTGTTTAAGATATAGAAATTAGTGTTGAAGGAAAAAACAGAATCATTGTTGGAACTCTAACATATCTACGAGCAGGCATAGACGACTGGTAGGGATATATCAGATTGCAACTTACACGGCTGTTCAAATGAAGTGGTTGATATGTTAAAGCTCCACAATCGGCGCCGTCAAACTGAAATGAAATTAAAAACCAATTTGGTCCGCATGAATTTAATTAAATTTTTTATTCACAGTGTATCTATATAAGTGTATTTTATTTTAAGGTTTAATTTTTTGATTGCTGCAATTTCGCTTATAACTTCATAAACATTAACGACAAAGACTGGTACGATAGTACAATTTATTTTACATCAGGAAATATTTTTGTGAGTTCTCGCGAAATTGATGTTTGTTGATATTTCGAATATACAATTATATGTAAATAGAAGCGTGGTTTAGTGCATCAGTATAGGTTATACAGGTACTTAAAAGCTTACTGTTAATCAATGAAGAAATTTAATAAAAGATAGAAATATAAAGACGACAAAAGATGAATCGGTACATAAACCGACTTACTATAGCCGATGTCTTCAATTGAATAAGCATACATTTTTTTTGCTTAATTTATACAAAATGAGTGTGTATACAAAGTATTGAACATAGAATAATATTTGTTTATACATACCAATAAAAACAATAACAAACGGAAAGAGAAATTCAAAATATACTGGTGTCTTTATTCATTTTCACCGCACTGTTCTTACATTTTGTTTAATTCGTGTATTTTGAAAACAGTTTTTCGACAATTTTGTCCAAATTTGCAATTTTTTAAAGAATATTTTGTACAAAATCATTGAGTGTACCAAGTTTCGTCAAATTTCTTCAAGGGGATAACCACTGTTTGACCTAAAATTAAGTTGTTAAACCATCATGGTGACAAATATATCTGCTTGACAAAAAATTTCAAAATGTGAGCAATTTTATTTTTATTATAATATGTGCCTTCCTGTCCTGGATAATGATTCTTAACAAAGTCCTGAATTAAATTATTGCCGTCCCTATTTTATCTGTCTCCTCCACATTGTTCAGTATAAAAGAAGAGGGCTATTGAAAGTTTTTCAGATGATTTATCTTAAAAAATTATGTATACAATTTTGGGATGGTAAATCCATGAAAAGAATAGCTTTTTAAAAGATTAGGTACACATGAAAATTAACCATAAGCGTTTTTTTTTTTTTATTCTTAACGACGATACGAGCTAACAGGAATAAATTATATCCTGAAAGAGATTTGGTCTTGAATGGGCGAGGGACTTCAGTTGTTTTATGGCTTTCATGGGTTTCATGTTCAAATATCTAAGGTATGTTGAAATTTAAAATTATTTGTTATGGTTATTTATGGAGATTTGGGAGACTTACAGCTCTGTTTTAATTAGGTTCAATGTCAAGTTGACCATAAAAAATATTTACTAGTTTTTAAATTATTTGCGAAGGAAGTCTGATTGTAGACTAAGATATAAAAAAGTATTTGAATTTTAAAGATAAATTTGTTTTGGAATTAATTTTTTTTTTGAACTGCTAGTTTTCAATTAAAAAAAAATATTTTTTTTAATGTATAACATAAAAAATGTATAATCTTACATATGTTTCTTTTTTTAATGAAAGATTAAATAGCATTTATCCGGGGTGTCATAAATTTTCGTTTTGTAATTCGCTGTCACGAAATACTTTTTTATACCAAATTGTTATATTATGGTATAACGTAATAAAAAGAATTTTTATTTAGAAAAGAAGATTTTTATGATTCATTTACAGAAGGTTATATCAAATGGATATAATACACGATATATATGTAGGTATATCCTTCTCCATAAAGCATTTACCTTTTAAGTGCGTGCAGCTTATAAAAATAGAAAAAAAAACTTAGCAAATAATATTAAAGATGCAGGAACGTTACCTGGTTATGTTTTTATATAGTTTTAATATAAAAATATTTTTACTTAGATACTCTATGGGGCAGGTATTGGTTTCTTAAAAGAAATGTTTATATTGGGGCAGCGCTTCAAACAAAAACAATAAAGTGTTCTCACCGTTGTTGTGACTCTTTATCGCAGCTCCAAACATAAACACACTCTTATATTAACTTTTCTCATTAGAACTATTTTTAAAGTTCCTATTTACAGTACAGACTATGTTCTTCTTCGAACTATCTTCAATTTCTATGAAATGTTTTATAATCGAAGTTTAGTAATTTCTTAACTCACCGCTGATCCATGATGAGGATTAAATCTACACTTTCGGCAGTTTAACTAAGTTTCAACCAGAGTATTTAGATAGTATTTAATTAGCTCTTTTTGTTTACTTTCTAAAACAATTTCTAACAATTTTAGTCCGTCAAACTTCTTGTATAAAAAATAAAATTAGACTAAAATTGGTAGAAATTGATGGGTTTGGAAAGTAAACAATCAGACCTGCTATATTATTTATACATGCTTTCTCACTTTAATAAGGATTTTTTGACAGTTCAGCTAAAAGGACGGACGAAATAATGTAAGAACCACATAATAAAGAAAAACAATTTTTTGCTATGACTACGTACTGTCTAATAATACTTTAAAATAATTTTTAGTACCTATCTATATTTTTTTCAGACCATGACGAAGATTACACTCGTACGACTGATCTGTTTTAAGTATTTTTTAAACAAAGGTTTTTTAAGTCTGGCCGTTTTTACATTAGTAACATAATTCCCTTCAGAAAGGATTTGCGTATTGCATTAAATCATTCTTGAGATGGGATTAAGTTATACAGAATACGTGAATGCTTAAACAATAATAATTATAATCCTTTTATTTTGTTTAATTTGTCTTCACCATCCCCTTATTTAATGACATAGGTACCCTTGTTGACCACAGACGATGGAAATAGAATAAAAATTATAATTCCTGATATACTTGTGACAGGTTCCACAGAAACAAAATCCTCATTAAACCCTTAAGTTACCGCATCACTTTTGATTAATTGAATTTAAATAATTTTTGGCATTTCGTTCTTTTAGCATAATTTTCAAATTAAAATTGAAATTTGTTTGTGGTAACATGGTGCACTTTAACACTTGAGAATTTCGTGAAACCGCAGTTAAATTCGTTTGCTTGATGAGTGATATGTAAAGGATGGCAAAATGTATGTATGTATATATAGAAAGTCGAATATTAACGCGTGTGGGAAAGATACCAAGGTATGGATAAACTACTGTTATATATATACATATACATATATATGTACAATGTACCTGTTGTGGTTTAGAGCTAGGTTGAATTCGTACATGATCTTTAAACGTAGCAGGTTCAGGTACAGGTATGAGTTATATCTAATTTTGGATAAGTCATTAATCGATAGTTTATACAATTTATAATTGATTTCCTTCAATTTGGTTCATTTAATTTTAAACATAATTAAATAGGTATACCTTTGTACTTTGACGCTTAATTTTAGTCGAGTTAGTATACGATGTGTTTGGCATTTGGTCTTTGGTATTATAATATGTCATTTGACATTTTATTAAAGTTAAAATTACTAAATGCCTTTATTTTGATAGGATGTTCAGGAAAATGAGATCTCGGAGATCAAAATTAATCTTATATTAGCTTGATCAATTTGAGTTCCACTTTGACATTTACAATTATCAAAAAAAGTAGGTACTAGGTATGTTTGATTAGTTTTTGTACGAACTGTCATTGTTTTAAGTGTTTTCAGCTGGAGTTCATTAAGAAAATTCGTCATTAATTCGTCATTAAATTTTAGTAAAGTAGTTTTTCACTAGAAAATTATATAGCAGTAGCTAGATATCATACTAATACCTTAATATTTGTTTGTATATGAGACTCAAGGTAGTTTTCTCCGATTAAACTGATATTTAAATTCTTTTTTAAATGTTTCAATATACATATCTGGTGCCATTTCAAAATTTGGTCATAAGTGATGGATTTTTCACGCCTGACGTTAAATGATTATCATCAAATGACGTATACTCGTATAGATAAAATCTTATCGACAATGATTTAAAAATAAATGCTTGGTCCAAATAATTCTTGTTAACCCCATTTAACCGACAAATCCACGAGACCTTATATTCGCTTGACAGAAGGTGGTAGTGGAAGTGGGATAATATAGAATTCAATGAACAAAATCTTTTCTCCTCTCCACGAGACCTTATATTCAGCTCCACAGGAGGTGGTAGTAAAAGTGGAGTAGAAGAATTCAATAAACTTAATCTTTTCACCTCCCATATCTCTGGATATTGTGTCACATAAACTAAAACACGACCGCCTGAAGAATATTAAAACAAAAACTAATAGCATTATAAATTACAGTGGGCGAATCTAATCACAATAACACTTCATAGCAAAAATCTAATATATGACATAATAACTTTGTTGGTGGTCATGAGTGAGTTAAATCTCAACAATTTTCCGAACATAAATTGACTTTATACAGCATGGAATGAAATTTAAAACTTTTGCACATAAAGACAGAAGTTTTATACACAAAAAATAAATTCACAGCATTATACCAACTGCGCAATAAATTTCAGTAACCTTTTGAAAACAACCGTCATAACGAGGATAAATCACGTCTATTTAGAGTTGCTATCCAACGAGCATTGCAATCCATGTTATTGTGTCTATTTATACGATTAAAAATAGAGATTGATTGTAAAAAAAATAACGATGATACTCAACGTCGTTATTCATACCACTTTTCTTTTTATTTGTATTTAAAGCAAGCATTTTTTTCAAATGTGGAAATATTAAGTCTGAGATCTTAATCATAAAAATAAAATTGTTAACAACGTTATCAATTTAATAAATATATGTATAGAGATATTTGGGTGATTTTTCGAATTCGAATAGTACATATATTGGAAATGGCGTTATTTCGAAGATATGTAATTTCAAAAAAAAAAATACTTTCAATTTCCCCTTTTATTTTTCAATTCCTATTGATGGAAGAAAAAAGAGTGTGTAGGCTTAAAATATTCCGCTTTCGTCCTTCAAAATTGCACAGTAAGTTTTGGAATATTTACCAAAAATTTCGAAATTGCACAATTTCCCATACATTGACACAAAAATTAAATGACCCGAACTTCAATAAAATTGCAGGGGAGATTCTGTCTTATTGTAGGTCTATTTATTTACTTGCCCAAAACTTCCATAATCTATACGAGTTATGTTTTGTATATGAACCATGGCAGTCTTTGGACAAATACTGTCAAGATAAAGTAAACAAACAGAGCTGATGAAACTTTAAAAAAATTCGCTGTGGTAACATTTTAAATTAGTTTTGTTTTGGATTTTGTATTTATTTTGAACCGTTTAAATTCAATTTAAGTACATTATTTCTCGCACAATGCAAGACTAAACTTTTGGAAACATTAAATACATATGTCCTAGCTGCATCAAAAAACATCCCTTCCCCAATCATAGTTGTGTTGTGTCAAATATGGAATGGCGTCCTCAAAGTTTTGTTCGCGTACTGGCACGAAATTACTTTTTTCTTCAAATCCTTTGCGCGTTCACCCAATTTTCTTTTCAGTTTTTTTTTTTAACCTTCCACGATTATTATCTACTGCAAATTATTGTCGAAATTCCCATTCCAAATAGAACAAGATTCAACGACCCAGTCGTGCATTTGATTGTTTTTCAATTCATTAAATGGTTCGTTGCAACACATGCGACTATTTAATTCCTGAAAAAAAAATGTTTTATTCCAATAATAATGTCGATGTTTCGGGAGATAAATTTTTTAAAATGTTAAAACTTATAAGTCGATTGAGAAGGACGATACAGGAGTAGGTACTAAATTTTTTGTGTTGTTATAACCCTAAAAAATCATCGGAAATTAGGTACGGTTTACAATATATATGTACATAAAAATTTATAGAACAGTTGATCCAATCAGATCATGTTACTTTTTTGTTACGTTCCATTGATAATCATTTGAAAGCATCAAACATTCTTTTTTGGTCCCAGAAAATTCAATCCATTGTGCTGTTGAAAGATTAAAAATACCTCACCCTATGTTTGGAAAAGCACTCACTACATACTTATACATAAATAAATACAAGGACTGAGATTATTGTTGGTTAGTTTCTGGGTGCCTCTTATCCCTTTTGGTTTGACAGAATGTATATAGTATAGACTTTTAGATTTCTTGACTTTGTTTCTGTAAAGTGAACAGGAAATGAATATCGACCTATGAGTTGTTGGGAAACGCAATCAATATGTTTGCCAATTTACCATTTTTTTAATGAAAGAGGACTTGTATTTCTTTAGAGTTGAAAGTTGCACAATTATATAGCAACACTTTGTATATAAGTATTATTCCAGTAGTAAATGTTCGTTTTCAAGCTCTAACACCCAAGATAATATGAAATCAAAACAAAGTCCGGAAGATTTGCCATAGGTATATGTACTTAATTAATCTAGTAGATTTGAAATTAATCGATATGAGTAGGTAAATTTGATTTGTAAAACTATTGGTTATATGAATACACCTATAGTTTTACAAATCAAATTTATATTCATTTCGCGATGGATGCATTTAATCGTGAATTGAATTTTGTTTTCATCGTTTTCTATCTTACTTCCACTATATAAGAAAAAATTAAACAATATTTGTATTTTAAAAGTTACGTTCAAAGTTAATCTAGTTGTTAATCTTTTTGTGCGATGAAAATATTAAATTTATTAAGTCCAGACATATACATTTACATACATTTTTGTGAAAATATAGCATCAATGAAAAAATAATATTAGTTCAGCTCCCTTGTTAGTTTCTTCTGGTGTCCCTCAAGAAAGTCATATAGGACCACTCCTGTTTTTAATGTTTTACATTAAAGAATAACCAACCCCTATGCCACTATGAATAGGGCTTGGAGATTTTCATTCTAGTTGTTTGCATTGTACTGTTCAATTTCTCCATAAGTCTTATATCTGGACAAGAGCTAACTCACCTAAGTCATTTGGATTGAATTGTTTATGGTTACTTTTAAAAAAGGTGTTTTTGTGAATAGCCACTTATACTTCCATTCTCCTTGGAAATAATTTCACAGTATAAATCAAGTTTCCAGAAAAACTCGTCAGTTTACCTCAAAGTTTCATTTCTGGTTCAATTTCAGATGTCAATTACAGATATTTCTGTAGCCATTCGCTCAACTGTGGTATGCCTATGTTGTGGTTAAATCTTTTTTTTTTCAAAAGAAACAAATTACATAAATTGGGAATCTACAAAATGTGTTTCAATTCAACAGAAAAACTCTCAGAATAATGTTACAGCACTCCATGTTTTTATTATATTAGACCTTGAGTCTTAAAGTTTTATTCATAATAAAAACCAATGCAGAGGTGGAAAACATTTTTATTGGCAATTCTTTTTGTAGTCTTTCGAAAAACTAAAACTATTTGATGGAAATTCCGAAGATTACATTAATCTTGTATTAAATACCAGTATAGATACTACTTTTTATGACCACAGTCCTTACTCTGACTACGAACTATAAACGACAAAATAATCATAAAAGTGGAATAGTTTTTTTCCTATTTCACGCATTAGTTTTTTGGAACGTATGATGTAATTTCTTTTTATTTTGAAATTGAAGTGAATGCAATGGAAATAAAAAAAAACTATAGATAGTAAAACTTGCACAATATTAAACGCCTAACTATCCGGGGAAGAATTCTAATAATTTTGATTTACTTACTTCGGTGATTCAAGATAGGAAAGTCACGTATTTTAAGTGGGGTGTTCATATTAGACTCACTCAGCAGTCGGCGAGTCTAATTTTGAAGTCTATTTTTTTTTTTATCTCCCCCACCTCATGGTTAAAAAAGACAAGTGAGACAGCATTATTTCAAAAAAATAAAATAAAAAATATTCCGGCCTAGATGTGTCAAAATTAATAGCCGAAGTGATGCAATGTGAACAACGTCATGTTGTTCAAATTATTACCATAATAGCACCACGTTTTCTTTTAAACTTGGAAATTTCTAAAGGCTGAGCAATTTCATTATGTATCAGAAACGGATTTGTTGGTTGTTAAGAGATACCATTCTATGAGAATGTTTAAAAATTATTAAAATTGAAATTACAAAAGAATGCCATAAATTTGCGATATGTTTTAACTACTGGTGTAAATCACAAAATAGGTTATAGTTGACTTTGTTAAGAATAATTTATCATCTATTGTGTATATGCGCTATAAGGTAACGAAGGCAAATAGCAACAATACAAATGTGCAATCTTAAATTTATATTTACAACAATGTAGTAGGTACCTACAAAATAAAAACAACAAAAAATATAACTAGCAGTAGTGCTTTTTTAAAATGCTGTTTCGAAACGAATATAATTATTAAGTAAATTTTTCTATTCAGTTTCTTGAGCTGTGATCGCCTATAAACATTATTTTTTATATGAATGAAAATGACAGGACGCATTTCTGACAAATACAGGTGAATGGGGTGCATGTGCTTGTGTGGATATAAACAATGCTCGTGAATGGTGCGGAATAGATGGCACAGATTTACACTTACACTATTCGATTCGCTGGTGTTGTTCTCCTTGGGTGGATCCGCCGCCGCCACTCCTACTGATCCCTCATTCGGAATATAATATTTCGAATCATGACTATCGCGACTGCCCTCACTGTGTTCAACACAGGAGTATTGACGGCGATACAAGCGTCGCCTCTTAGTGGCGGCAGCGTTTACCAGCGGACGGTAGTGATAACTGTCATAGCTGAATTGTTTCTTACGCCACTGCTCATATTGCCTGTATTGGCTAAAAAGTCGTCTTCGTTTCAATATAATTTGACGTTTTGCTTCCAGATCGAGCAGGTTAAAATCATCAAATTGCTCATCTGAAGACCTCTGCTGCATTGTTGATGATTGTTTATATTTTTGGCCAAGATTACTTGGCATTGATTGTGTTGTCTTTAAACTATGTTGTGAGCTATCCTGCTGCAATTGGATTTGAGAATGGTGATCGGGTGAATCCTCAACAATACCGCCACTACTACCAACAACATCAGCGACAGTGCCGCCACTTTTTGTGCTATGTGCTGCAGCAGCGTTAGTAACGGCACCATCACCATGTGCTGGTTGCTAGCTCTCTACATCAGCTTTGTGCAAGAGCGCAAACTGACAGCCACAGTCACGTTCCAATTCTCGGCGTGGATATTGAAAGCATCGATCGAATATACCACAGCCCTCACAACGCGGCAAGCACTATATAGATTAATGAGTGATGGAGATCAATTTTCTATTCTTTCTTTTTTGTCAATTTAATTCTAGATTTTTAACTAAAAACAATCTAATTTATGAAGGAAAGAATATATAATTTGAAGGACATGACACTAAAAATGGGTTTTCTTTTCTTTAACAAATAAACTAAGCGGAAGCAAGCAGAACCAAATCTATAAAGTTGACAAATTTTAATTTATGTATTATATGGTGACAACTATGTATGTAACTTCAAATAAACATTCCTAATTTGCCAAATCTTAGCCAATGTCAACTCGGCTTTGGATCGAGCGTAGGATAGGGGTGTTACAATATAAATTTCTAACAAGGAACATTTAATTCCATTAAATTTGCAAAACAAAAATTATTTTTGAGATAGAATATGGTAAAGGTAGGTAAGGTATATAAAATAGTTAGGTATTTTTTTCTAAATAAAAGCACGTGGAATCTACGTTATCTCAAGTGAAATTTTGGATTGATTAATATTTTGAATCTTTAAATGAATGAGATTTAAAACAAAACTACGTGAATCGTACTGAAAATAGTTTTATGTACCTGTATGAGCATATCAGAGTGTATATTCTACAAAATCAAAAAAAAAAAATACATATAAAGATATATATAGATGTAGAAATTGCCTATGTCGAATACATTTAAACACTCTGTGGGAATTATATTAAATATATTATGTATTTATTTATATAAATTTTTGATGATTGTGTGAGTGATTAATGTTTGTTTTTTTATTTATTTATTTTTTATTATTTAAAACCCGCACTTTGGAAAATAAACGAGAGAAAACGGTCTAAAGCTTAATTTACTAAACTTCATCAATAAAAAAAATATCTGAGAAATTTAGCAAAGGAAAAAAATAAATTTGTATCGCAGAGGAGTATTAGCGTAGGGCGTATACGTATTTATTTTTAATATAAGTGTTCGTTATTCTGTTGTTCGAGGATTAAAAAAGGTTGGTTGGAACTGTTTTTAATTTACGGGATGTTAAAGTGAGGTCATTGATGAACGGACTCTTTGGACAAAACTTAATTTTCAAAAAACTGGGTTGTGAGACAGACGTAGAAAATATGTATGCATACATACATTGCTTAATAAACTGAACTGCTGGGTCGCACGCACTTAATCTTGTATAGGCACGCCCATTAGCGGAATGAAACGATTGTCGCTCGTTTTTGTCGTCTATTACCCGTTTTCAGACTTTGACTGTCAAATCAAAGCATTCGCTCATTTATTTGTATGGACGCGCGTCCCTGCATCGCATCTACTGTGTTCAAGCATAGTGAATTTAATTTTTAATTCTGTCAAAAAATAAATCAAGAATAGGTGCGTTCGGAAAAATGCGATCTCAGAGATTTCGCTTCGCCATCAGCAAACATTTTGCTAAGGATCCTGTTTATGTAAATGAAATTGCTGAGATCTCTGAAATCTCATTTTCCTATGAACATGCCTACTATTTTGAAAATTTTTTGTTTTCAGTGAAGAACAAAGAACAAATAAATATTAAAGTTTTCTTTTTTTTTTTTTATTTTTTAGTTTTTTTTTTTAAATAAAAATCATTTGTTTATATTGTTTTTTTTTGTTTTGAAAATTTCGTTTATTTGAAAGTCAACAACTATCAGAAATTATATACTCGGGTAAACTTAAAATTAAATTCAGATCACGCTAATGGGCAGTATTATAATGTTTTTAATTATTTAATGATTTTTTCATCTGGGTGTTTTCATTTTTAATCGTGTTGAGCGTGTTAACATCTGTTTTCCATTTATTCACAGGGGAACCATTTCACATTGTTGGGTTTTTTTGTTCGTAAAGTTTTTTTAATCCAAACACCTTTAACTTGGATGTAACACGATTGTTTTGTTCACACAATTTTTTTTTTATAAATTCTCTGGAACGTGCAAATATATTAACATTATACATATGTCAATTTTTCCACGCTTTTGTTTTAATATAGGATATGCATGCATTATTTATTTTTCTTCGAGAAAGAAGACAATTATAATTTTTTTTAAGTATATGATGCAAACTTTCCTCCGAAACAAAAAGTTTACATGAATCAAGTTATTGTTGAATTTTAACATAATTCTGTTCTTTTACTTTTCAAAACTGCTAATTCTATCAAAGTTTATATAAAAAAATAAAATTGGTAGAAATTGTCAGTTTTGGGAATTGAACGAACAGAACTATTAATAGAAAAAATTAACTTGCGGGTAAAATCCTATTCCATGGCTTATCAAACTCGTGGATTAAAGGTGAATTAAGCGTTTTTTTAATTAATAGGACTATTAGAGTTTTACTGTTAGTTTTACTTAAAATCTTAAAGTCACAGCTCGCGTAGAACCTGGAACTAGTGATTTACAACTCTCAACCATTCTTTTCATTTTTGTTCAGTTCTCCGCATCTGTCAAAATCGAGGAAAATAGTGGATCCAGTGTTGTCTAATTTCTTGTTTTATTTCAATATTCTGATGTTGTTTCTAATAATGCGGTGATTAGTTCTTGTGGGCACGCTAACAGCCATTTTTAATTTATGACGCTACCAACTTTTAAAACCTGCGCAGTATGTACATACATATATTACCTTAGATTTGTGTACTGTGCTTTTTCATAACAAGAGATACTCTTGGAGGATTTGTCAATGGCTCCCAAGTAACCCGAGAAAAACGTTTCAGTTTTTTGTTTTAGATGGCATAGGCTGGGAATCGAACCCAAGACCTACGGCGTAACAGTCCTACGCACTAACCCATTACACCACGGGCTACTATCCACCCCCTTGCAATACATACCCCGAACAAAATGGATCGCTTTTTATTTTGTAAGTGTCAAACAGGTCTTTGAAAAGAGCGAATCATACTTAAACTCGTAAACTATTCATATTTCCTCCTACTTTCCGAAATTAAAAAATACCTATCCAACGATACATTTCAACAGTATTTATTTTTTTTTAAATAAAAAAAATTTTGTTAAACTCCAAAATATCCTGTATCTTAAAAGTTAATTAAATCGTTTTTCATCCTGCTCTCTCTCGCTCTCTCTCGTTTTTTTAAATATATTATGTTTTAAATATTATGGAAAAATTGTATGAAATATGCATTTAAAAAAAAAGATTTTACTGTCTTTTCTTTTTATTTTCACTCCATACATCAAGTTTTCGTGTTGGTTAAATAAATTTTGCACCAGAAACTTTCCAAATGTAATAAACCAAAAAAAAAAAACAAAAAAAAATAAAATGAATAGTCCAGAACATGCTAAAAATACATCCCACCTCACGTCGCCGTGTTGGTCGGTCGAAGAAAGTCTGGAACATAATATAAATTGCTTTTATTGCCAACAAGACGACCTGATGTATGAAGATTAATCAAGGAGATATACGTATGGATATGTAATATACATATGTATGTATGTTTTGTGATTCAAATATGCCTTGGACGAATAAATTTACCTGATGCGAATGCTGGCCTGTACACACACCTCCTGCACACACCCCTGTGCCGGGTACTTTCAGCTGTTCATGCTTATAGTCTGGCTGATAGGGAAGCAACATCCTGATTTTGCCCCAACGATTAAAGAACAGTGCTATAGCTCCCGCCCACACCATGAGTACAATGAGGACGATGCCAATTTCTACGCCGCGAATCTGAAAATTCAGATAAACAAAAATTTAATATTAAAAATTAATTTTAAATTTGTATTTATTTATTTTTTTTTTAATTTTGTTTTACTGGTGGAAGCTCTCTCTGTTGTGTGGAATTCGAGAAATTGCTCGCCGAAGTTGAAATAATGTCATCCATGTATATGGCCGGATTGAGTGCTTTATTAGGTGGCATAGCTCCGTTAAAGTCCTGTTGATGGGAAGTCTTGGGCGAATCTGTTTTATTTTAATATATAAAAAATAAACAAAAACAAAAACAATCATCAGTGTCCATTAGATAAGCATCGTAGTTTCATTGGATTTACCTAGAGTTCTAAATATAATTTGCCTACTGCGATACTTTTTTCCAAGCCTAATAGCCGTTACTGCTATGGAATACTGCGTGCTTGGCGATAAACGATCTAAAATTATAGCCTCACTATTACCTGCGACATCCTGGACAACCCTGTAACTTGAATTCGTTCAATTACCATTCATTGCTACATAGCTACAGACATTGTGACATTTATATATTTAAAAAAAAAAAAATAAATTTGTATATATATTTTTCTAAAAAAAAGCACTAAAAATAATTATTATAAATATTTTAAAAGCATTTCCTCCATATTTTATATGTATGTATAGGGATAGTAGAACTAAATACATATTACAAAGGGGAAAAACAATTAACTTTTTATTTACTTTTTCATCGATATAGATTCGGGGCACTAGATTAGGGTGTATTTATTACAACGCATGCAAAAAATAAAACGGAAACTTCAAAGCACTTTACTTCGTATTTTGTTTTCTCTTTTTTTTTCTGACAACAAAAATGAAAAAAAAATTCGGTCTCTTGCGTTGCGGTAATGCCGAGTGTAAACACAATTAAGTGGGTCACACAATAGTTGAAATAATTAAAATTACACAGCACAGCACAAGAAATTTAATATCTAGAATAGTGACGACGGACGACACAACCAACAGCTATACGTTGCAAAGCCTGAAGGGACATCAGTTGGACTATCAGCTAGCGGCTGAATTACTGCAAGTGCACCTCGACTACAATAAAACAGTGAACCGATTAAGGGAAGTTCTGTGGTTTTGTATTGATTGATTGATTGTCTGTAGGGTTTGAGGAACGCGGGTGGTCTACTCTAGATACATACATACATACTTAATTATATCGTACCCAACACGTTTTGTCCACCTCAATTGGCCTCCGAGCTTGATACATTAGCCGTCATCAAGGAGCAAAGGCATTGTTAGTAGTACCGAGTATAGTCCAATAAACTCGACACTGTTATTTTCAAAACATTCTGGTCACGGCATCGTGGTTTGAAAAAACTCTATCTATATGTACATATGTAGTTGTATACTCAACTCATGAATATAATGTCAAACCCCTCGCCACTTACATATATGTACCTAAGTTTTTTTTGTTTTTGTTTTTACTTTTATTTTTTTATCTTTTACTAAATGTACCTACTGAGCTGACTGACTCTAGGCATTACAACTTTTCCCAGACAACTACGACTATAGGAGCAAAAAGTGAATTATTCATTCATCAGTTAAGAAATTCAATCGATACAACGAAAACTATATACATAGTATAAATGTGATACCAAATGCTCATGCAGCTTTGTCTGTTGACCTACCACAGTGTGGTCAAATCGAAGTGTTTTTTTATATTTCCTTAATTATTTTATTTTAAACTTAAAGAAGGTTTAAAACTACATTTAATGAAAAATTACACAATAAGTAACTTATAGATTTATAAATTGAGGTTAAGACGACAGGAACTTGTAGGTAGTGTTTTGAGAGTAAGCCGCATGTAAGTGATTTCCTATTGAAAAATATTCTCTATTTTGCATGGTTTGTGTCAAATTTTTAATAGGAAAACTGTTTGACCATAAAAAGTTGATGATTAATTGATAATTTCGATATTTAAAACAAACAGAATCATTGGTTCAGAACTCCGATATTGATGATATTTTTTGACATACCTACTCAAAATCTGAAGGTATTTTGTAATTGCCTGTCGAATTAAAAGTAATTCGTGAATAGAAAGGATTTTACAATAAAAGTATGAGTTAGGTTCAAACTTTTGAAAGTGTGAATCTCAAAGGCAACTTTAGCTATAAGTATTCGTGCTCCGACTAAATGAACATGCTATTAAAACAAAAAGCTGTTCAAAATAATCAAATCTTTCGTATCCTTTGCCCAACGTTTTGTGTGCCTATTATTTATAGTAAGAGTACATAAGCCTTTTTCATACATTTTTTTCTTTTCATCATTGTTTATGAGGTATTTGCTATATAGCCACGGAAATCACCATTATTTCCTTATTTTTTATTCATGTCTAAAAAATGTCATAATATTCATCCATTCAGATGGAAATCGCCTACATTTATCACGTTCGCCATAAAAGGAAACATTGTGTCATCAAGGCTGTTTATTTGTTGATTTGCATAAATTTATTAAACTGTGACAATATTTTCTTTTAACTGTTTCCTTTCATTTTTTTGCACTATTGAATCGTTGTAATTCTTATTCGGTATACCAAACCTGAATCGTTTGAAATGTTTCAGACTTTAGTAGTTGGGAAGTTGTAACTTTCGACTTGGCATTGAAAAAGTATGGAACTGGTGTAATACGACGAACAACATTATCGACATCTGCGGTCTGAGCAGTATTTTCGCCTGGAAACTCCTGGAATTTGATATAAAGTTCGGGCTCCAGCCAAAGGTTGAATTTACTTTATTTTTTTCATCCCTGAAAATCATCAAATGGAGGACCCATAGCTTTACCGAACCAAGTTATAAAAAATGAATTCGAAGACATTAACAGTCGTATTTATTAAATTTCCTTAGAACTCTCTTGGACAGTTGTCAGCTAGCCACTGTCTAAATAGTTGGACATCTCCCTATTTATAAACGAATTCCAGCAGTTGTCTAAATGTGTTCTCATATACCTCCTGACATCCCTGTAATCTGTCAATTTTTTTAACATTTGGATACGTTCAATGAACATTTCATTTATTTAAAGATAATTTAACAACTTTTCGCAATTTTGGAAAGTAAACGAACAGATCTATGAACTGTCATTAAATTTTATCTGTCATTTTCATTTGAATTGAAGTTTATTTAGCTGCAGTTGGGTGTATTGTTACGCTTAGGGCTCAACTCGTTGAGAATAAATAAAATAAAAATTAATAAAATTATCTAAAAACTATGTGAACCCGGTTTAAATATTAATATTTGTAAAATCTTTTCATTAAATTTTGAAATGATGTAAGAACTTCTCTTTAGAATACGTTTAAAAGTTTACACTGAAATAAACTCGTAGAATTTACCAATGCATACATCTTAAAATTCTGAAAACGGAATATGGATCTTTCGGATTTTTGCTATTTAACTTATAAATCGCAATATTTATAAAACAAACAACCTAGATATTTTTTTTTTTTAAATTTGAGTATATACAATAAAATAACTTAAAGGTTCTTCACATAGTACCTTGGTTTATAGATTTTTATCATTAAATATTTGTTAAGACATCAGATATAACATACTCTTACTGTCGTACTTTTAAACCGAGTTTAACTTAAGACAGCTGTGTTACTTCAAAAAATTATTAATAATAAAAACATTTTTAAATGTTGCCTAAGAGCCATAATCGGTTGTCTTGATTTAAATTGAGTGGACTTAAGAATCATTCTGTCCAACTATTTAGACATAGATAAGTTATTTAGACACCATCTAACTAGACCTTAAAAAAACCAATATTTATTTTTTGAAAGTTTTAATCTGCTGATGACAATTATCAAAATTAAAATATGACCCAATCATGTTTTTTGTTGTCTAATTTCACTTGAATACGAGTATAAGGACAATTGATGAAGACAACCGAAAAACTATCAATGGATGTAGACATTTTTTAACCCATACGTGATGTAATTTTCACGCGTCATGTGCAGCACTCTCTTGTAAATAAATAAAATTTTGTGCTTAAATTTCAAATTACCAATGAGGTTTTATGTTCCTTTTAGATGCAATCATCCAAAACAAATAAAAATAATATATCGCCATATCGACCTTTTTTTCGTAGGACTCCTTTCAGGCTTCACAGTGCCAAACCACACAGGAAAGATATAATGATTTGATGTGATATGGATAACATTTTATGGCAGAATAAGTCATACTGAAATTCTGATAGCCTAAATCATTCTATTGTATTCGAAAATGGTTATTCGTCATTCCCAAAATTTTTTTTTAAGGGGACAAGATGGCGTTGGGAATTGAAATCCTTTATACTTTTATACATCCTTTGCGGTCGACAGTCGGTTAAGCATGAGGGATGTGAATATTTTATGATTTATAAAGTTTTTATGCCGCAACATATAAGTAGATAAAAGCCCTATGGGTTTTGACTACTCCTATATAATCTGTCTGTTGTAGCCTATGATTTTTTTTTATGTGCATGGAGAAAAATGAATTGGAAAAACTTGATTGTAAAGCCAATAATTGGTTATTTGGCTCGAGGCAGCATCAGCAATAGGCATTTTGGGTTTGCAATGTAAATGTATTAAATGGGATTTTTGTTGTTTTGTTTTTTTCAATGTACATTTTTAGATTTAAGAATAGTGTGCGTAATTTATAAGGTCACTCCTTTATTTGCGAAATGTTATTTAACATGAATTTTTTATGACTCGGGTTT
Organism: Epistrophe eligans; assembly: GCA_951394125.1. Lineage (NCBI taxonomy): Eukaryota > Metazoa > Arthropoda > Insecta > Diptera > Syrphidae > Epistrophe > Epistrophe eligans. The sequence continues at coordinate 93,316,274 of OX596030.1, read as the reverse complement.
GGAAAATGTAACTGAAATAGAATATGTAACAAATTAACTACATACAAAGGTGTATATATTTTACGGGGTTAAATTTCGTGTTTGCATTTTTAGAGAATGGTAGTGACTCTTTTTTTGAGACCTTTCACACAAATTTGCTATATTGCCTTATTGTATATAAGTTTGACTATGTTTATGCGTCATGCTTTCAATTTCTTCTTATGTCCGAACATAGAACAAATAATGGCTTTCAATGCAAATAACTATGTATAAGTCTTTATATATGTATTCTTAAAATAATTCATTTTAAAGCTCATCATTTCATTACAACTTTGAATTAACGACCAGGGCGTTTACACATTCTTGAGTATTTAACATTTCGTGCTGGATTAAAAAGAGGATTGGCAAAAGGAAATATGTCTGTTTCAAAAGATAGAAACCTATTATAGTCAAGGTACCTTGAAAAGTCTTCGACTTGTCATACGTTTATAATAAAATACATATATTATTCTTTTTGTATAAGCAAGATATAGATATTATAGTTTTTTTGTTCATAAAATTTGATTCATTTTATTTGATTTCAACTTAAAGTTTTTCTTGTTACATCGGTTTCCAGACTGGCTTTAAAATAAAGGATCAAGGATTGAACACTTATTTGCGCTTTTTCAAATTACCAAATTCTGCGATTGCGAATATAAAACAGTGCTTCCACATATTTTTTTTTTGTGGTATAAATATGGAATTTCAAGAATTTATGTCATTAAAATTTTAGCCCTGCCAAGAGTTTTTAATATTTAAGCAGCCATGTGCGTTTTTTTGCGCACTATCTTTAATTTAAAACGAATATACTTCCATCATAAAAAAATCACACCAATGCATTGTTTTGCGTATATATGTACATACATACTGTAGAGAGAATTCAGATAATAGCCGTGTTAATATGAATAGAAAATTATTGGAGGCTTGACGAGCAATAAAAAGCAAATATGTATGTGTATTCAGCAAATTTCAAAACAAAAGCTGTTCCTCAACACGGCAATTTTAATTCTTCTTTATGGTGCTCGAGTTTGGGGCATTGTTTGTTCGATGAATGCTATAAGCATATTATAAGTTATGGATATGGAGGATAATATGATGCCAAAAATCATTTTTAAATTTGGCAATCCAAGCAAGAGGAGATATGATAACAGAATAGAAGAGGCTTGTCTCAATTTATGTACGAAGTATTGTTCTGAAAATAGCACTTAGTAAATTTTGAAAACATCATATATGAAAGAAAGAGATCTGATATTTAAGAATCCTGAACAGGCTTTGGGTTTTGTGAATAAAAACAAAACTTAAGCTAAAACTAATTTTTTTAAAGTAAAAGCTAGGTTTTTGATGAGTAAAAATAAGCTTAAGCTAGCTGGTAAAAGATTTCTTCAAGTTATAGCTACTATATCAAACGCTAAATTCATTTAGTTTTAGCTTGTTTTTCCAGCTTAACCTCCAATTTGTGCTGTGAATTAAAATAGCTAGACTATTATAGTAAAAGCTACAAAAATATTAAGATTCTTTCAACACTGTCTAGAAAGCTTTGACTAGGTCTTATTTTAAGAATTCTTCTTAGTTATTGCGTGAATATGGACAAGTTTATACACCAAATAGTAAAAATTATACATTAGGGAATATCCCAAAATTAAGACAATTTTCTTAAAAAAGAGTCAGCACTATATCTTTATGTTATGTAATTTTTTCCTCACTAACCTGAAACGCTAATAAAATTGCCTTAGTAATTATTACATAATGTATACCTACAAAAATTAATTAAAGTCATTAAATGTGATACTTTTAAAAATATCAAAAACGTTGTACCTATTGGAGGTACCCGCCCATACAAATTTTAAGTAAATTGGTCTACCTATTAAGGCTCGAGCTAGGAATACTGTGGACGTACAGACGCAGATACTGACAGTCGATATAATAAAAAACGTTTTTGTACCAGCAAGAACAACCAATACTTGCCCTATAGAGCAGGTTAAAATTTTTGGAAAAAAAACACTTGTTTTCCGATTCAATGTACCTATAAAAAAAGTTCTACCTAAAGCTTAGGTCGAACATGAGAATAAACAAAAGAAACTTTAAATTTCGAAGCTATAAAGCTAGCTCAAGCTGTTTAGTGTATTCTTTTTTTTAATGCCCATAAAACATAGCTAGAACTGCCTATCTGAAGCTACCAGTAAAAGCTTTGACTGTTTTGACTCTTTTACTTACTTCGATTTTCAAAATCTATAAGTTAATATAATCTTGATACATATACCTACTTGCTTATGTTCACATTCTACATATATGTATGTATGTAGTTACATAAATGGCTACTCGACATATATGTAAAAGTCATGTGACATCATGCATTTAAAGGTAATTTTCCAAACTTTTTTGGGGCGGGCACTTGAGAAAAATAAGTATCGGACAGTACATATATACATAAGTCTGGCCCGACATCGTTCTAATATTAATTATTCCCAGTAAAATCATACTCTCTGTGGACTAAAATCCTTGAACTTCTTTAAGCAATTTGACACCACTTTTTTTGTTTTTTTTTTTTTTAAGGCAACGCTATTTTTGATAATTATGGGTTCGATAATAACACGCTGCATAGACTTTAGTTAATTTACTTTTCACGTTATTTTTTTTTTTATTAAATTAAAAGTTAATGAATTAATTAATTGATGGTTTGAATATTTGAACTTCAACTAAGTTCAATTTTTCATTCGTTTAGAGGTCATACCCATACTTGTACTTTACCCAAATTATCCTTTATAAAAACCCTTTTTAATTGAGATATAAAACAATTTCAAATCATTTAACATCTGACTATGGCGTATGGGCCAGATAAAATTATATGTTTTCTCCTTAACTTTTTTTTTTCAATTACCTACCTTAATGCTACAAAAAATAAGGTAAAAAGCTAATATTTCTCATTGGCATTATTTATTAACCTTAAAGGATTATCTCAAAGTTTTATATATTTTTCAACGAGTAGGTACGTAAAGCCCAATTTCGCATTTATAACTCGTATCAGATATCAACTATCCCTTTTCCTTTACAAGTACATGTATAGATAAGCTTATCTTCCTGTAAAATAAACCTTACCAAAGAATGTACATATATGGTTTAAATAAGAAATTTTTGTTTTATTGTAGGTATATAATGTAGGTTTGATTTCGCTGTTTCTTTTGCACCAAGGTATAGGGGTGTTCGTGACAAAACGAAATCAAACTTATAAAGGAAGAAAAATTACTTCCTGTATTTTTACTCCTTAAAACACCCTATTTAAGCCTTCTAACACTACAATGTATGTATACACATTTTTTAATCTTAATTAAACTCAAGTATACCTACATACACACTCACACACACACACCTGAGTTAACCTTGAATTTTAATCAAATATTTTTTTCTTTAAACCGATTATACCTTCACTTAAATCACATTCTGCAGTGCTTTTAAGGCAACAACATCAACAGAATCTCAGTTAATGACTGCAGGCAGCCAGAAATACAACATTTTACCTGCATGAAATACCAATTATTTCCCTATACTGAGTCCTTTAGCGATTCACATGATGGCCAGTCCGAATGGTAGTATGAGTGCTTCAAACCTTCCAGGCTTCTATATTTGCATATAATTTTCCCCCAGACTTCGAAACATAAAATGCGAATTTCTTTACAATATGGCTTTTAGTTGGCGGTGCGGTGCCATATGGAGGTGGAAATGAAGGTGGCAGTGAGGTGCTTTCTCTCATAAAATCAGATATATATATCACAGGTATTTGACCGACTGGTAGCTTCATTTGCATATTGACAGAATATTGTCTCATTGTACTTGGAGCATACAAGTATGCAATATACACGTTTAGTGTACGACAAGCTATATATTACTGTAAACAATATTTTCGAAGTATTTTAGAACGTACCTCGAATTTTGTTGGAAACTCAATTTACTGTATGCATTATGGCTGAATAATTCCACCACCGTGGTGGTGAAGTGACATACACCACGAGTCATTTGTTTGAGACCACTTTTTCACTACGATTATCTTTCTAAAAATACAAATTCATAAAATTTAAGGGGTTACTAGAAAAATCCATTGGGATTTCCCAAATTCTGTTGATGAATCACAAAAAAGAGGGTGAGCATGTAAGTAGATGTTTGGAGCCACTTGATTGAGGGCACTTTATAATTTTTATGATTTAAAACATAATTAATAATTAGTTAAATAAACTACAGCTGCTGAACATGCCTAAAAAAGTGACAGTTCGTACAAAGAAGTAAGCAAACATACCATTTTCACATTTTTAATTGTCAAATTGACATTTGAAGTAAGTATAATACTAAAAGTTTAAATATGCATTTGGTAATTTTAACTTTAATAAAATATTTAAAAAATAGTACTAACTCGTTTAAAATTTGTAAACTCCTGTTTTTAATTTAGCATCATATTAAAAATGATTTAAAATTGTAAGCCAGTGGTTTTATCCAAGTGACTCGCAGTGTACATATGAACATGAGTCGGATATGACACAACACATACCATTCAGTTTCAATCCTACAATAGACTACTTAGCGCAATTAGTACCTACAAATAACACTCTACGTCTACATTCCTTCGAATATACATTTTTAGGAATTACATGGAAGGACGGGATAGGAAAAAGGTCACTGAATAAATCGATGTTTTTTTGTATTCAAAAAAAGTGAAAGAAAGAAATAATTTCTTCTTTATTTTTGTGCATTTATACAGGATCATATCATATCATAGGACCCTAAGCCTGTCTGAACATTGACACGTTTTTGCTAGGTAATTTTAGCTGCGGTTCGAATGGCTTTAAAATTCATTAGCTTTACCTTCAAAACTTACCTCGCTTCCAAACCCCCGCACATACACTTCAATAAATAACCTAAATTAAAGAAATTCCATGATGTTTGTCACTTTTTGACAAACAAACAAAAAAACAACAGGCGTGTTTACCAGACTTTATTGACTGGCTGAGTAGTGAGTACACTTACATACATATTTATACGCGCAGCCTTGAATCGCGTCCTTGTTTTTATGAGCTTGTGGTGAGCCTGCGAAAGTTGAACGCTTTTCGGTTATATATTTTATTCGTTGAATGTGATGTGTAAACATAAACAGATGGTTGGTAAAAAAATTCGGTCGTCACACCATCTTACTCATTCTGAATTTAAATCCCCAACAAGGACGACATCATGGCAACATACGTTAAGGAACTTATTGAGTGATTCAACATTTATTTTTTTTGTTGGTGATTCCCATCGTAATGTCACAAATGGTTGTTCATGAAATTTTAATACAAACTTGCTTTTTAGCATTTTTAAATTATTCGGTAAAAATTGAGCCAAAGTATAAAAATTTCACCGGTATTAAAGGCTGAATTATTAGAATTTATTTGTGTCACTTTTTAAAAGGATACATATCTTAATTATATAAAGAACATTTTCATTAAACACACAACTATAAAAGTATAAAAAATAATGTAGATATGCAGTTCTCCGTCATATGGTGGATGCATTTTTTTTACATTGATTTGTAAAGACCCGTTTTCATCTCAAGCAATTATACCAGTACTGAAATCAAAGGAAGAATAAGGCTGAGTTCCAAAACTTTAAATAGTTTTGCAGCGGTTGCATTTGTAACGCATCCCGGATGCTTTGCATACAGCTTTGCATCAATTTGATCAGTATTTAATAAGGGTGAATAACAAACCATAATTTTCGAAAAAAAAACATTGTAAATACAAAAATTACCTTACATTGCTTAAAATTCCATATTTTTGTTTCACTTTTAGTTCAAACGTCAAATTGTTGAATGAAAGCATCCACACAAAAACAAAGATGCTTTTAGACACTGCGATGTTTAATGAAAATTAACATCTCTCCGCACTCTTTACTCCACTTATGTCTCGAACAATAAGAAAAAAGCACAAAGGAGAATGAATGATAACTAATAATACTTTTAGACGACTGCAATTTTTTAAGGCGTTTCTTTTTTGAGTTTCTTTCGGATTGCAGCATCCATTTAAACGCTGCAAATTTTAATAGCTGCAATTTTTGTTAAATGAGAAGGTAACATCTCTTCACACTTTTTACTCCGCTTATGTCTCAAACAATAAGAAAAAGCACAAAGGAGAAAGAGCAATAACTCTGCAATTTTTTAACCTCTGCCGGGGTAAACAACCCCGGCCACCGCATACATAATCCGCCGACGCGTTGCCGTCGGGCTTAAAAATCGCAAGAAGAAATTGCAGTCCTTGCATCAAATGTGTATCTGTTGCGTTTTTGAACTCAGTCAAACCCTTGCTTAGGCTTAGAATGAAATTGAGTAGCAAAACAATTTTTCTCGAGCAACTAAGCTATTGAGCAATCGATATTCTCTTCTGACAGCAACAGAATTTCTCTAAACTGGTTCTGGTGAAATTCCCTTTAACTGAAAGTATTTATCTCGCATGAATGACATAAATCTGTTATAAATTTTTAAAAAGCCATTTATCAAAGCAAAAACCTTTATGCCATGGTAAAGTAAACTGTCTTTTGTCTCAAAGGTAACACAGTTTGTTGACCTTAAATCCACCTCTCTCGGTATAAATTGTAAATTAATTTGATGGAAATGATTGAATTACAAAACAAAAAAAAGCAACACACACAAAAATAATAAATAACATAAAATTAATATAACCTACCTTCGTAAAATATATAGGGAAGAACTTAATACCATTAACTAGTAGGTATTAATTTTGTCTTTGGATTTGCTGCTTGTGTAAGTAATTGTTAGGGAATTGAATCTTCAAGAAAAAAAGAAAGCAAAAAAAAGCCTCAAGGATAATGCGGTACGATAGGGAAGATAATAAATTTGGTTAAAGTGTACTCACATTGAAATAACGAAACCATGTTTTCTGCTTAGTGAACCGCAGTGTAAATTATGTTTTTAGTTTTGTGGGAGTCTTTTTAGAGGATAATAACAGATTATTATAAGAAAATTACCTTGTTCAAGTGCTATTTAAAATCCTCAACTTAATAAAGTTATTCTTTTTCTCCCCACGATTATTATTATTGATAAAGAGACTACGTACGCATTAAATCGATTTAGAAGCAGCGTAATAAATATTAATCTTTTTAATGAAGTTGACATTCGAAAGAGTGGCTGTTTTTCGAATATGAAAATAATATAATTTGGTGCTTTCATATCAAAATCGTTGTGAAATGTGACACATTTTTATTTTCTCTCAATTATGGGTTTGATGTAAAAAATATAATGAACAAATACATTACACGTACGTGCTCTTATGGTTCAAAGTTATAAAGTTGTTTAATATTGAAAATGGAAGAAATTCGTTTACTGATGAAATGACATACACACATTCTTTGTGGGATTACTTGCCAAAAGTGATAAATAGTTGAAGAAGTCATTGTATTAGACAGCCCCATTCGGTAGTGTGTGTGTGTAAATTTGGGAAGTTGATGTTTTTCAAATTCGTATAGTCTTTCAAGTGCAATCGAAATCTACATTATAAAGAGTACTTTTTTTTAAAGTAGTTTTTAAATTGGAAACACTGTTTCAAGTAAAATTGATTTGACAGCTGATAACCGATTTTTTTGTGTTCAGTATATATATAGCTCTGTTTGGTAACGTGAAATTTCTGCAAAATTTCACAAATTGTCACAAATTTTATAAAATTTGTGTTTGTAACTCAAAAAAGTTGCAACGAGAGAGCAAATAATTTCCTCTCCATTGGACAACTTCCAAATTTCTGCTACACAAATTTCTGAGTGCAAGAAGTGTAAAAACTGTCAAATACACATCTGTTAGTGTCTGCCACTTGATGTCGGCTAAGAATATTTAAAAAAAAAATTAATTTCGGTATTGGCCATCTTAATTTTAAATCACTAAATTTTGCGCCAGTATTTTTTCTTTAGGAAGATATACTTTCCCCAATTTTTCTTTACTATCATAATCTTTAAAACATGACTCCAGATATAGGAGATCTCGAATTCGAGATGATAGGGTAATTGCTGTTAAAAACATATTTAATTGTGTAAAAATTTAATTTTACCAAATAACAGCAGCAGTAATTTTTTTTTTCGACTTCTACAAAGCAATTAAATCTCTGACTATATACATATAAGGTACCAATTGGTTAAGAAAGGATCGATAACGGCTGTAACTGCGCAGTGTTACAGAATCTTCTTGTCAAAGTGTTTCAAGGTTTTAAGTTTGTTTTTTAATAATTGGTTTCTGTCGCGACGAAAAATATATTTCAAAAATCAAGAAGTAAAAAAATTACAACCTAATTATTCCGTGGAATCATGTTTTTTCTTGATGCGCTTAAAAATGAACCCCCATATTTTCTGTTATTAGTATTCATCTTAAGATTTTAAACGAGGATCTAAACGAGATGCTCCACAAAGTAAAATTTAATGCCATTTCATCACTTCACGCTACGCTCTGATGTAATTGTTAGTTTTTCTTCTTTTTTTTTTTATTTTATGCTTCTCCTAATTAATTCTTCTTTTTATTTTTGTGTTAAATTTTTTTTTCTGTCGCCCAACGTATAATTATATGCAAATTTTTGTACTTCAATAATTTAAACGATTTACACCTTGGGTTTTATCTTAAGTTTTCAAGGCATGAATCACAAAAATACATATAAAGTCATGCATTAATTCGACGTTGTTCGTAGAAATAAACTTCAAGGACATCTCCTTCAAATGAAATGCACTTAAGGTATGGTGTTTAAGAAACACTTCAATTTTTTAAATTTCTTTGATAGTACCGATGTACATACATATATATGTAATTTAAATTTTTAATTAATGAACTTTCAACGAGTGAATCTTGGTGTGTTTAATCTGTGCGTGCGTATATGTTTGCAGTTTTAAATTCTGATTATGTTCCATTAATAGTCAAACGCGACTCCAGTGAAGGGGGGGCATTAGGCCAGGTGCGCACTTGCAATTTTTAGTTTCGTAACAGTATGGATGGCATGACACACAAAGTGTTTTGCCTGTTGGGCGCCAGGCCTAAAAAGGTGACAATTGCTTCGAAAAAACTATTTTTGTTTGCTATGAGTTGTGTAAACAAGGCTTTAAACCAAATACAGTTTAGCAAAGTAATATACATACATACGTATATGTGACATATTTTATTAAAAATCCCTTGTGATAAATAAATATTTCTTTCAGTAATATACGTAGCTAGTTTTTCATAATTTTATTAATTTCCAATAATTATTTACGAAGCAACATGACCCCCACCAAACTGAATTTTTGAATCCGTGCCTGTAAAACCATCCATCACAATAGTACTTGTGTGCTATCTACAAAATAAATTTCCTGACTCATCCTATTCGCATTTGTTTTACCTCAAGTGTTAATTCAATAAAGCAACCACTTAGACCAGTAGTTAATGTTATCAAAACTTTTATCAAATGATTTAAAATTGGGATGTTTCAAGAAACTTTTTCAAAAAAAAAAAAGTTTTCGCATTTTTTCAATGGATGTCACTGATGATGATGATGATGACAGAGATAAGCAATTCAAAAATAAAACTTTCCAATGGACGAGAGATTCTCATGAAAATCCTGTAGGCAAAATATAATAAAAAGGTCACATCAGTACAAAACATGCACAAGCTATTCAAATGTTATGCTGTTTTTTTTTTTTTTTTTTTTGTTATACCTATACTTGGGAAGTACACTAATGTTTTCAAAATCAATTCTATGCTGCAAGCAGAAAGCTGGTCTCGTTCACGTAAATATTTTAAGGAGACATTTAATTTAAATATTTATCTTAATTATATTGTATGCGTATTAGGGTGGTTCTTAAAAAAAAATCAACACGAATTTATTATAAAACAGTGGCAACTCTTACAAAAATATTCATCTTTCCATTCTATGAATCTTGTGGAAAGTGAGAATCACAATCAACCAATTCAGTTTGTGTTGTGTATAGGGGATATCACATTTGATAGCTGTTATGGGCTATTACAACAAAATAGTGATCTTCACAACGAAATTGACGTTTATGCCGCAGTTAGAATAAAACCTTTTCAAAATTCTTTTTTTTTAATTATTCGAACAAAGATCTGATCTTTTATGACAATTTGCTGACCTTTCATATGGTATAGTTGTTTTGTGAAAATCCCACTTATGAGGTGTTTTTCTTCCATGAATTGTTTTTAAAAAATAAAATAATAACTAATAGGGAGTGTATGTATATAAAATACAAATAAAAACATGCATACAAATAAGACAATTATTTTATTTTCATTGTAAAGCGATTAAAGACCACCCAAATACAGAAACTAAAAAAAAACATATAAAGACCACCCTAATGCATGTTTATGTATTTGTAAAACGAAACACACAGGTACACAATAAAATGTATATATTATATATATATACAGACAATGAACAGACTATATGCGCATACATCAAACTGGAGAACGTTTAACTTACCTATCATCCGTTGGCTTATATGTTACGATATACTTGTCGACAAATTCCGAATGCAGATTTGTTTGCCAGGATACACGTACAGTGGTTGGTGTGAGAAATGTCACTGTGATGTTCTCTGGTGTAGCTGGTATCGTGCCTGAAAAGAATAAAAGGTATATTGACATAATATTTATCTTTTATTTCAATAAATAAAATGCCAAAAAGATTGACATTTTGATGTGCACATTTTGCTGATGTTTGTTTATTTGTTGTTGTTTTGTTAGCATACATAATTTTATGCTTAGCTCTAACGGAAGGCAGTGACACTGACGATTGAAAGCTTTTAGGGGTTTAAGTTATTTAAAAAAAAAGCAGGGGTCAGGGTGTTAAATTGACATAACTCAAATAATTGAACGTTTGAGAGAAAAACAACACCTACAGTGTTCTTTTACCAAGTTCTAAGTTTAGTCTGACTTCCACCGGATATGAAATGATATTTATTATCATAACAACGTTAACTAACCACAAATTAAAACGGAAAAAACGCAGTAAGCCTATTACTTTAATTCTTCTATAAATGTGTTCAAGTATGAAATACTTAAGAAAACCTTCTCAATCTGGTTTCATTGGATTTTATAACTTTATTTATCTTTAAAGTTTAGACCAGGTTTTCGTAGTTGCATCATAAATCGCCACAAATTGGAAATTTTCTAAAGCTTTAGGAAGCACCAAAACCCGAAAGTTCTTTGACAAAAATCACTAAGATGAGAAGTCCTTACGATTTGACTTCAATTAGAATTGGGAATGGTATCTCCACCAATTTGTCCTCAATTGTGTTACAAGACTGATCATAGTAGTATGTTTTATGATATACACCAGCATTGTCTTGAAAAATGCTACCTAATTAGTTTGTACACTGAGATTTTTTTTTGGATCAGGCAGGATATATGCTCTGCTTCTCAACGAGCCTTCGCGTTATCCCACCAATTTATTGAATATTATCTCAAAGATTTAATGTCTTTACAAGAAATTTTAAAAAGGATAATCTCTTTTTAATTATTTCTTTCAAGTTTTTTTTTAACATTTTAAAACTCAATCCTATAATATTCTTTTCACTTCTAAAAATCTGGAAGGTCATTCCTTAAAAGTGTCTTTTACATAATTCAAGCATATCCATTCAAAGCCAAGCCATGGGTGTCGAAATATTCAATGATTTTTTTATTTAGATAATCCACCTAACTTTAGGACCTTTTTATTTTCTTAAATAGTGACCTTTTTTACGATAAGTCGGTGATAATAATTACACTCCTCATTGAAGAAGTATATAAAGAAGCTTTATGTTATTCCATTGTCTTTTCTTTTTGGCTAAGCCCTTAAGTTTAGGCAGAAGACAGCAGCACTAAACAAGTTTAATTGATTGACGAAAAGAAATAAAACGTTTGCGTCTTTCTTCTCTATATATGTATATGTATGAGTATATCCGAATACATATATGTATGTATACACATTTTGTCTTATATTTTTTCTTTGTTTTTAAATATTTTATGGGCCATAGAAAAGACAACCTTATGTTCGTTCTATCACGCACTTTGCTCACAAAAAAAAAAACCCTAAATTGGTAAGGGCAGAATGACTGTTGTTATGTGACCTAGCACATTGTAAACTTCCATTATAGATGACTCCTCCTGTGTTGCTTATAGTAATTTTAGAACATAATGGCTTTAGACAAACAAGAAATAAGATGAAACATGAAAGGCGCTAAGGAAGCCAAAGTCAACTTAATGCTTACGGGTTTTGGTCATATAGAAGAAAATCAAACAGGAAATACAAATCTTTATACCTACCTGGCTATAACAATTTGATTTATTTGTCGACAGAAAGGTACAAACATACATATATAGAACTCTTTAAGGATAGCTTAAGGCCAATTGTAGATTCACATCATTAATAAATCAATAAAACTTTTAGGCGGTGAGTAATGCGACCTTAAGCGTTATTTTGTTATTGTTCTTTTTTGTTCATTAACGAAACTTTTGAAATTATTCGGGAAAAAAAAATCCTACAAAGTTATGAAACTACTTATACCCATTAAACAATATAACATAAAATTATTTTTGGTCAAAATTCAATATAAAATGTTTATAGGAAAAAAGTTTATATGTTATAACTCGTTAAGCCATAAGCTCTTATGTTTCAATTGAAAAAGAATCAATTCAGGAGCTTTCATGTCCCTATTATGGAAGACAAATACCAGGAAAGTTTAGTTGTAATCCACCAATCGGATTTATTAATCACAACTATACTCGTCAGTCAAAAACCAACCATTCCAATCAGTTCGAAAAAGTAAATATGCCGAATTACTGCTGCAAATAATTGCTAAAAAACGGTACTATGTAAATTTTGGGTAAAATTTGATTTCATTGCTAAGAGGAAATATCAAGACTTCTGAAACAGTAAACAAAAATTTAAACGGTCAGCATTTGATTCCAGAAATTGGTCTTGAATGTGACAGTGTTGGCCGAACTTCTACTTTTACGAACTCGAACCATGTTAACCAGGGCAGCGATTCACATTCGCTCGCATGCATTGCCTTCACTTTTTCGATTCACTTGGTGCAAAAAGCGATTCTGGTTCAGTGAATAAAATTCTCCAACCAACTATATTATCGATCCCGAACCACCTTATCATTTTCCCTGAAGCGCATGTGCAGTTATCGCAAATCTCTCATTTTTCTTATTTTTTGAAGAGAAAATAGAAACGCTTGAGATAGAAATATTGTTTTCTTTGTGAATAGGACAGAGAAGAAGATGTGGTTGAATTGGGCATTGTTTGTTAGTATTCACCCATCAACCTTTCTTTTCAAAGATTCACATCCAAATGACGCGACGCACGGCGGCGGCGTGAAAGCAAAATATTTATGTGAATTTTTTTGACGTTTGGTCTCACCTTTTCACAACGTGAATCGCATAAGAACTGATTTCGTTCAACTTTTCATTTATTTTAGAAATAGTTTGTTAAATTTTCATAACCGCATCTCGATTCTCTTTTTTAATTGCCCGGTAAAATTATTTTAGAGAAAAGTTTTGGTGTTTTTCAATATTTAGAAAATTTTCGAATATTTTCACTATGTGAAATTCCAAAATATTCGAATTTATTTTTTCTTTAAACTTCTCTTCCTTAAATATAATTCAGAAGTCGATTTGGCTTGAAAATCACCATTTAAATGCCTAACCAAAATGAAGTCGTTTCTTTAATAAAATAAGTTCATAAATTAGCAATATGACACCCTCAAAATAGTACAGAAAAAAAAACTCAACTCAACGATCCCACCTTTCTACACCTCACTTGCTTTCATTCCAAGTACCATATGTACGTATGTATGTATTTTTCTTAAATTATTACCACCGACGACGGTTTTGTCATTTATTCTGATGGCAAACATAATATGTAATTGTTTTTTGAGGTCTAAATAAGTGTGCTGTTAATAGGTCTTATTATTTATTTTCCTTCAATGAAATTGGGTAATAATGTTGTTTTAGATGGAATTCCATGGTTGTTTATTTAGAGGCTTGGGAAAATTAATTTAAGGCTTATTTAATTAATCATGTACAAGTCATTTCATAGGCATTTTGACACGGGATTTGAATAATAAAAGAGGAGCTGTTGAAATTGTTATTGTTGAAGAACATTTTATGTGTAAATATTAACTTTTACTTTAAGGGTATTCGAGAAATATTTTAGTTTCAATCAATGTCAATGTCAAACAAAAGAAAAATCTTTAGACCTGACTAATTAGATAGTCTGATTAAAAGATTAGGAAAAACTTTGATGAAATACATTTTCAAAATATTTTTATTCGACCGTCATCTAAAAGAAAATAATGCCTAGAAATGTATAAGTATTATAAGAATATACATAAAGCCTTAATAAAGCTTGTTGAACCAATTTGCTCAGTAGCTCAAACATATGTAATATTCCTGTCGTAAAATAATTTTAACGGAAAGCAACACTTGACATTCATTGAGAGTAGGCGGCTCTAAATGAATGTCAAGTGTTCCAAGGTTACCAACCAAGTTCATATTATATTTTTCTTTCAACATTTCAATCACACTTCATTTGAATAGGTATTCAAGGTAGGTTTTCAAAAATTTAAAGTCCTTATATATGTATACATGTTCTTGAATGGCAGGAGCAAATACATTGCATTACAAATACGTGCATTTAAAAAAAATGGGCATCATTATACTACATACTTATACAAATGTATGTATGCTAAATATGTATACAGTTCATGCAACCGAATCCTGTATTTTCTATATATGTATGTTTAAAGTTTAAAAAAGGGAACCCTTCTTACATACATATTGATTTATATCCTTGGGTCGCTTGAGCTTTAATCTCGTCACGTCAACTTAATTCAATTTTTCTGCTATTTCTTGGAATTATATCAAAGCAAGCATGAAAATTCTATTTGAAATACTTGTTTTATCCCTGGGGAAATATTTATTGCAACAATGTACCTTCGTAGATATGAACATCATACACAATTTAATGATATGAGATCTTTAAAGCCATAAGCCCTATCGAGTGCATATACTCTCATATTTAATTCTCTCCCTCTCTTCATGCTGGAACTATGGTAAACATTATATACATTACGAGAAAGAAGACCTCAGTTTTCCCAAGGTGACATAGAGTGTGGAATTAATATTTCAGGACGTGTTTCTGGAATATTTCACTGTCAGAACAAGGTCTTAATTAGATTTCATTCTTGGTTTCTGTGTTGCACTTTGAAAGTTTTTATTCTAACATATTGGAAGTAAAGCACATAACATCATTATTGTTGAGTAACATAAAAATGTTCGCTATGCAAAGAGGATTTCAGAATTTGAACGCTAATGGATTGGTTAGAGGTTTTGTTTTTTACTGATTTTTTTTTTCTAACCACACAAATTTCCGTCAGGTGGGCTAAATTTGTTTTGAATAGAAAAACGTTTTAAGCTTATTGCATAGTTAAACTGTTTTTCTCGATTGAAATCCTATACTTAGGGATTGGAGTTAATAGATTAATGGAGTTATCCTCTTGAGTAAATTTTCAATATCTTTTTTAATTTGATTTTCTTGTTAACTTGGGACTAGGTAAATAAATTAAAAATAAGAAACATCTATCTTTCTATATTTGTGTGGTGATGTGGTTATTAAGCTAAAAAAGATTCTCTTTTCCTTAAGTAAAGAAAAACATCTCTTTTAAATGAGAAAGTTTTTATTAATTCAACTATGCATAATTATTGCTCAAAAGCATTCAAATTATAAGAATTTTGGGGAATTTCCCTTGGTTAATCTGACTAAATTTTCTATTATACCAGGTTACATGTTTTGGTTATGTCGATCTCACCGCAAATTTTTGAATCGTCCTTTTAGTTCTGCGAAATTGTATAGATATATAACCCTGAAGCAAAATCTTGGGTTTAGAGTCAGGAAGGGATTAATCAAAAAGGCACAAATTAAATTTTCCAGAAATAGCTTATTTATGGTTTATCTTTTTCATCTAAATCGAGATAAGAAGTGCGAAATGTTAAGGAAAATAAGGTGTAGGTGTAGAATAGATATTAATAAGAAATGGCTTAATCAATTTGGGAGTGTTCCGAACGCACACATGGAACTGCTTGCGGCTACCTGAGGTAACATAATAAACTATAATGTTAGCAGTGGCGTACGCAGGAACCCTGCCTGCATTCACTTAATATCCATTTAATATAAAACTGCTTTTAATTAAAACGGAAAAATACGTCTTTAATTCAAATTAATTTTAATTAAAAAAAATTTATTAAAAATCTCCCATCACTTGATTATCTCTTTATGTGAGAGTGAGGTGAAATAAAGAACGTCAAAATGAATCAGGCAGAGTATATCAAAAGACGTTTTTCTTTTTTAGTTCTGAGCTCAGAGTAGCTGAGTAAACGGAGTAAAATGGTGAACACAACCGAGTTAACATTTGAAAGGCGGGAAATTAAAATAAAATGATTGTCCAAGCAATCAAAATGTCGGAAGAGTCTGGTTGTTCTAGTTGAGAAGGTAAAATAATTTATTAAAAAACTAATAGTATGTTGATGATATAAAAAACCTCTCTCCCCAAAATTTGTCCACCAAATAAATAATGAACAATAAACTAGTTTTACTTTTCTTGATACGTTTGACAGTCCGATATTTTGCATTTCTATCATGGCAGTTCAGTGCTCAAGTTGTTTCATAATTTTACTCTGTTCGCTCAATGCTCAGCTCTGAACTCAAAAAGAAAAACGCCTAACGTTCTTAAATTATATTTTGGCAATTTCAAATGACAGCTTTAAGGTCGCAACAAAGACGTTCTAATAAACAAGGTGTGTTCGATTGAAAATTTAACGAAAACATGTTAAGGTTTGTGTTCGATTAAAAATTTAACGAAAACATGTTAAGGTTAAATCACAATGCAGTAATTGTTTTTTTTAAATATCAGAAGATGTTTATACTGGGAATCAAACATATTTAACAAGCAAATATCTCAATACAAGACATTTTCAATATCCTCATTATTATCTACCTACTCCATGAATGAATTCTGTAATTTTATTTGTTTCTTTCAGTTTATATGATTCTTTAGTTGTATATTGTATTGAATTTTATTTTTCAATTACACATGTATAAATTCCTCACTAATTTACAATGTCAATAATTCTTAATTTGTTTAAATTCTTCAAAGTAATAATTTAAGACACTAATTAGACATCTCTTAATCGACTTCGAATTTTCTACACATTTAAATAATAATATCTGGCTCACTCTATAATGTCTTTCATTATCCTTCGCAGGAATACACAAAAAATATGTACACATATTCTATTGAATAATACATGAACACCTTCTCCCATTTACGTAGGTTTCAACGAAAAAAGAAGAAAAACGAAAAAAATATGTCAGTCTCCGATTTCAATCGATTATATTACTTTGACAATAATTTTTCATTTGGTTAATAGTTTTCTCTCTGCGAAATGTGCATTTACTTAATGGGAACACAAGACATATGACTTGGTATTCAACCCACAATTGAGTCTAGTCCAATATAAGTTTCTTATGACCAACCTCCAAAATGACAAATGGTATGACAGCTATCTGTTGAAATCGGTGCAGGTACAGCTATATACTTAAAGGTAAGTTCTTGAAAAAAAAAAAAAAAAATCCTAAACATAAATTTTTGTAAACAAAAAACAAAGTTTTTCTTTTATTGCAATATACCTACATATGTATGTATTTTCAAATGTTTCATGTTAAAACATATAGCATTGTCACTGATTTGTTGTTTTGTTTTTCCTTTTTACTTGTTTCTGTTTGTGAAAAAGGAAGGTAGGTGATTTATCAAAATTAAGAAAAAAAAACATGACCCATTTTATTTTTGGTCTTCTGAGTTTAATATTGGTATTTTTTTGGTAAAAAACAACAGACGCAATTGAATACAAATAATGTACATTATACATACTAATTATTTAAACTACAAAAAAAAACTCTTTTGAAGATTGTTATTTATTTCAAATCTTTTAATTCTTCTGGTGTTTTTTTCTCTTTGATCTTTTTTTTTTGTAATAATGTTGAAACGTCAACAAAAATGATAAAGAGAATTCTATGGATTCGATCTTGGGTAATTCTTTCAACTTTCTTCAGGAAATAAATAGATATAATTTTGGGTTAAAAAAAGTATATATAGAAAAAAGTACATTAATTTTGTATGTCTAAATATTTAGAATGTTGGTTTACTTGCTGGCAGTATTATCGGTTCTAACATGACGTTCAAAAAGCAAATATATATGTACATACGAGTTTTTATTCAAATTTTTTTGTGTTCTATCTTTCAAAGAAGACAGTGTTCATTCAAAGCGGAAGACCATAGGTCCATAATGGACTTTCGACCCACTTAGACAGATTTTAATCCACAACCTGAACCTACGCCGATGGTGGACTAAAAGACCACATGCAATTCCTGTAGACTAAGCCGATTATGGGCTTATGACCCTCTGCAATAGACAAAAAATAAAACCTTCACTGGGATGATCGTTTTAGAGCGTTTTTTTTGAAGCCCAAAGTAAACAATTTTCAACGTTATTAAGAATCTCGTTCAATTTGCGGCCTACCTACTCTATTGTAACTAGATATGAATGTGTTATGAAAGTGTTAATATTTATCTATGAAAATGTTTGATTTAATTTGTTTTTAATTAAACTCTCACAATAGTTTCTATCTCACAAAATTCCCACAGCTACTATATTACAATTAAGAGAAGAAACCTATAAAAGAGACACGATGCATGCGTATTTGTGTATCGTTTTTTTTTTTTTATAAAAACAAGTTACAGTTCCTTATCAAAGTAATGCAGTGGTGTCATTTAAGAAAATCGTAATTTATGTAATTTATGCACTAAAAAAAATACCCGGCGAGATTGTATGTACTTGCTGGCTAGTTCAAGGCTATAAAGTTGCTTAGCATTGGAGACCCGTAGAAAAGTTTGAAATAAAGCTTAATGGTAAGTTAGAAACAAGTAATTCAAGTAAGATTTTTAGGAAAACCTTTTATAA
Source organism: Epistrophe eligans (assembly GCA_951394125.1). Taxonomy (NCBI): domain Eukaryota; kingdom Metazoa; phylum Arthropoda; class Insecta; order Diptera; family Syrphidae; genus Epistrophe; species Epistrophe eligans. The sequence goes on along the minus strand of OX596030.1, from coordinate 93,297,196 downwards.
TAAATACAATGTTTTTCTAACAACAATTTAGATCTGCATAGTCATATATATTAAAAAAAAATACACCCCTATTAAACTAAACTAAAATCAAACGTTAATTATTTTTAATCAGTGAAGTCAGAGCAAAATCTTATCAATAAAACAAAATTCAAGTTAATTCGCATAGGTGGATTAACGAGTAATTAAATTTAGAAATTTCTTTGTTCTGATGAGAATTTAAAATATTTTTTGACTTTTGTTTGAACTTTCACTGTTCCTTAATTCTTTACTTTTCGTTCTTTTTTTGATTAATTCAAGCATTTTTGCTGAAAAATTTAAACGTGAAATTAAATGTACAACTATTATTCTCTCTTTATGAATATAATAATGGCCGTGTTTTGTTGAAAGTGTATAGCAACTCAGTAAAACTATTTACACGCAAACAATAACAAAAAATTTTTTGTTTTGTGTATGAAACAATAACAAAGTGTTTCTAATCGCTTTTATTTTGTTATTGTTATTTTACTAAGTTTCTATACACTTTCACCAAAACACGGCTAATATAACGCCATTATATAATAAAATGGAACAACAAACAATTATGAACAGACAAAAACAATTTAATTGATTCTAAAGTTTGTGTAAAATCGATTCATTGATAATTTAAGTGATATTTCTTTAATTAAATAAAACAATAATTACAAATTATATAAAACAATGAATGCTTGCAAGTTTTGAATCGCTATTCTCCTATTCATGTCACAAGAATGTGAGGTTTGTCGTTATAAAAATCGTTACTCCCATTTTCCCTTGCTCTTTAAAGGGTAAAGTATTGGTTTCTTGTAAAAAAAAAGCGTGGAGATTATAAACAAAATTATGATGGTGGAGAAGTCCATGTGAGAAATACTATCTTTTGTGCGTTAGCCCATCTAAAACTGGTAGCTGTCATACAACAATTTCGAAAACGACCATAACGATTTTGATAAAACTTCATATGTGTAACAAATAAAGCTATTGCAAGAAAACTGTTTTAAGTTTTTGCCAAAAAAATAAGCATTTATATGAAAATTTTCCTACTTTCGAATAATTCGCATAACTATAATTTTTGAATGGCTTGATCGAATTTGTTATAATTTTGCAATTTGGTCCTCATAAATAGTTTGAACAGTAGTGCATTTAAAGATTTCGAAAAAAAATTGTAAACCAAAAAAATCAAACAAAACTCAATTTTTAAAATTTTTGACTTTTTGAGTTTTTACTATACAGTTGTTAAAGACAGAAGCAAGTTCGAGTAATCCAATTGTGCATTTTATTTCTGATAGCTACAAGATTTACTGTTCTCTCATTTATGAATTTTGTTTGAAGTAAGTTTATTTTTTCACTTTATCTGTAAGCTGGTTTGTGTTTTTTTTTTAATAAATTATTCTTATTATTATTGCAAACCACCTATTACCTATTTGTAACTTAAATTATTTTTAAACGAGTTACTTACTATAGAAAGTCGTCAGTCTTTGGAACACTGTTCGAGTCACCATAAGGTATTGTCATGAGCTTCAAATTATCATTATTGTTATTGGGTCTTGAAATTCTTCTATTGACAAGCTTGGTTCGTAGTCAAGTTCCCTATATTGCGGGAGGTTTACCAGCAATCAATGGAAATGAAACACACTTAGGAGAATTCCCTTTTATGGTAAGTTAAAATTGAATGGACTTGATCCTTTATTGATTTATCTTTACATAATAAAGGCTGGGTTAGGATGGATTGATGAAGAAAGAGGCTTAGAGTTTCTATGTGGTGGAATGCTGATAAGTTCGAAAATGGTTTTAACAGCTGCACATTGTGCATGTAAAGATGGGTACGTATGTAAATATTTAAAATGTATGAGTTTGTTAACATTTTATTAAATACGATTTTTTTTACATATTTCAGCAAATTACCTGATGTTGTTTTTTTGGGAGGAAAACCCCTAACGGAATATGAACCATTTGGAAATTTAACTTATTGGGCTCATCGTGCAATAATTTACCCGGAATATGATCCAGATGAGGCGTATCATGATATTGCACTGCTAGAAATAAATTACCATCATTCCGAAAATGAAAGGTAAAAGAAGTTTGATTTGAGATTTGAAAGGGCTTTTTTTATATCATTTGAATTTTCACAGAATTAAACCGATATGCTTATGGGATGAAGACAATCTAACTGGCAATGACACTATAGCCATTGGATATGGGCTAACAGAATTCGGTTAAAAGATACAAAAGCAAAAGAATGAATAAACTTTCTAATATTGATTACCAAATATTTCAATTCTTTGTTATAGCTGGAAAAAATTCCAAACAATTATTAAAAGTGGTTTTAAAGATGTTTTCAACTGAATTTTGCGAACCTTTTTACAAAAAGGAAAAGAAATTCAAATCAGGTATTTCTAATGATAATTTGTGTGCCGGCGATAAGGATGGAATAAAGGATACGTGCCAAGTAAGTATTTAATTTGTATTATTTAGAAGAATACTTGATAAATGTTTAAAGATTTGCTTTTATTTTTAAAGGGTGATTCCGGTGGACCACTTATTGTAAAGCATAAAGGTCAAAATTACGCAGTTGGTATTACATCTGCAGGTCAAGCATGTTCTGGATTTCCACCAGCAATTTATACAAAAATCTCCGCATACATAAAATGGATAACCAGGATATTGGAGGACCAAGGAGAACATTTGGAATCATGTGATTAGCTGTATCAAGATAATGTTATTAGTAAATTTATATGTAAACTAGTAAAATAATGTAAAATTAAAAAATTAATTACATATTTTAATTCTCTAAAAGCACATTTGAAAAGCGTCCATATAGCTTTTTTTTAAACCTACATCAGCTGTCTATGAACTCCTTCTCTGACAATTCTGCGATCCGAATCATGGCGTGCCTAGTACTACTGAAGATTTGACTTGAATTACTTTAGAAAACTGTTGGCAACAAACGAGAGAGAGAATCTGAAAGAGTGTTTCCATGATACCAAAGACAAGTTCCATGAACTCTTGGCAGGTTCGTAAGAGAAGACATCTTTGATGTTACTGTCGAAAACTACAACCTGCCACCTTCGATAACAAACCAAGAAATTGTCTGACTGCTTTGCTATAGTGCGCAGTTCCCACAACTTAAAATTAACAAGGGAACATGGAGATATTTGGTTCGATCAAGATCAACCAGACTGATCAAATTGCAAACGAGGTAGGATACTACCTACTATAAAGCACATTACACAAATCGAAGGTAATATATTGGGCAGGTTATCAAAGTTGAAAGTGTCAGAAATTAAAAATGTGCCCACAAGTACTACTCACCGCATCATTAGAAAGAACAACAAAATGGGCACTGGACCTACCATTGTCATCATTTTGACAGTACGCAAAACTGAACAAAAATGAAAACGCTAATGATATTATTACCTTTAATGTGCGTATTGTGAGCTGCTTGATTTTTCATTTTTACATGTCAAACGTTCATCAGTGTCACCTTAATTTATATGATGCGATTAATCATACAAGTAAATATGGACATGTTCTTATCAAAACCCATCACAACCTAGCTCTCATGCCAATAGAGCACACAAAATTATCTGCGATAACTATCATAGTGTATAAATAAAAAAAAAATATGTACATGTAAATATCCACATTCAAAGTTTTGTTCGAAACTTACCTGCTATACAAGCATGGATAATGAAAATTGCCACAAAAATCAACATCTTAACCTATATATGTATATTTGTTTTTTTTTTTCCGTAGCCTGAAGCCTTCTGTGAAGTTGGTGTATGTATGTTGCGTAAGGAAATTCTGGAACTATGTAAATATCCCAGGAGAATAAAACGTAAATATAACGTACATAAATATAGTGAAATGGTTTCTCCGGATACAAAATGAAGTTGATTGAATGTACATATAAATGAAGAGGAGAGAAAAAATCAGTCTTGATGGTGTATATTCTTTGGTAATTGATCCCCGAAGTCCTCGAAGTGTGTCACGAAGCTACATCGATGCTACATATGAGTGTCTTTTGTACGTCAAATTTGCGTCTAAAATTTCAGCCGAATTTGTTTATTAATAATTGAAGCCTGCGTATTTGGTTTGAATATTCAAATTGTTTCATCATTATCATCATTGTCAATGTAACTGTGTTGGTTAGGGTGGTTGAATAGTTGATTGCATTTGACATGATATTTATATTTATAGAACATCCATTGTTCTTGATTATATTTGTTTTTTTTGTTATCCTTGAAGTTTTGAAAGTCAATTGAATTTTCTGAAAAGCAAAAAAAAAAACTAACATTTAAATTTTCATGAAAAAAGAAGCAAGGTCGATAATAATAAATTATAAATATATATTATTTTAAGAAAAAGATATATGTACATACATACATATATTGGGTGAAAAACAGAATTAGAATCACTTATTTTCAAAAATAAAAATAAACCAGTTGTTTTTAACAAAAGAAATTTAATCTCAACAAAATAAATATTTGTACATTTTACTATTAAATTGTATGCATCGAGTGGAACTTTTAAATTGATTCATGTTTATAAATGATTGAAAGCTAATTCGAAAGCTAAACGATGTGTTCAAGTGATCAAACTACATCACTCATGTACGATCACCATGTTTTATTACAAAAATTTCTGAATGTACTAATTTTCTTCATTTGACATTTGTCAAAACCTACATACCTATGAATAACGTTTTCATTACGGCAAATAAGGTTATTTCGTTAAAAATTTTCAAAATTCGATTCCAAATAATTTTATTTCCCATATAAATACACAATTCGAAATGAGAAATGAAATTTGCAGTAAAGTATTTTCCCCTCAATCTCCTCAATATTAGTTCTTATAGCAGACGTAAAAAGAAGTACATTGAACAAATTTGTATATACACTACATACATATGCCTATTTATGTACCATATTGTTTAATATTAACGTACATTTAAATATAAAATACGAAAGAAGGAACAAAATATAACATAAAATATGCGACTTTTGTCCTTACAGCATGATATAAAGTAATGGCAAAATAAATGGAAGCTCATTAAATTCCTATGAAAAGCTTCAACACCACCATTTCCTTTACTCCAACGGCAAAAAAAAACAAACCCCCGCCCATCTGTTAAGATTAATTGCTCGCAAAGTTGACCTACTTAATTTTTGAACGAACTTAATTGGAGATTTATATTGCTTGGCTGAGACCGTGGACTTCATCGGTTCATTTACTATATACTTTATATACCTTTAGTTTAGTCTTTTATTTGACATTTTGGAAAAGTGCAAAACCATGCTTCTATCAACAATAAACTTAATTGATAAATTGAATATTATCATAAAAATTATCAAGTATTGTATTGTTGTGTTTCGATTTATTGAGGTACTCGTATGATGTATATGCAGGTATATATATGGAATTTTAAAGGGATGAACATGATTTAATTTTAAATTAAATCCTCGAACGGATCACAAGAAGTCGCTCTTACACTGATGAGTATTTTTGTAATCAGTTTAACAAAATAAATAAATAATAAATTGTACAAAAAGTTGACGACCACACGAAGAGGCCAAAACACGCTAACGTGTTAGCTAGTTTTTATCCCTTGGTATCAACGCGGTAGACACTTAAAACTAAGACGATCACACGACATTTGAACACTTTGAACGTTGACAGAGTTCAAATTGTATTGACGATTACATGACGTTAAAATGTGACCTGTTCGCGGCTAATGCTATTTTTTTTTCAACAAATTTCCCAAATCCGAGTTTTTTCTTATCGATTTTAACAGCAAAAAAATATATCCAAACTCCCAAAAAATTTCACGTTAACAAACAGAACTAATTATACACACTGTCAAGCTACAAAATATAATAGGGGTATTCCGCAATGGCGTAAAGTCGTTGTAAACTGCGTAACCTTGTAAAATTTGTATGAACATTTGATAGGTTTACCACGTTTACGAGGAATTAACGACTTTTCAAGTATTCATATCTCTTTCTTATTATCATATTGTCTTCCTGTTGAATTACATTAACATGTAAATGCCAACATGACTTGTCTTTTTCTAAATAAACCCGAAATTAAAATATAAAAGTATAATGCTGCCAAATTATTTTCCAACAGTTAGTTTATTTATTTCTACAATCCCATGTTTAAATCCAGAAAAAAAACATATACATTTTGTTCTATAAGGAAAATGTCATTAGTGTTACTTTGTGTTTCAACTTTGTATTGATTTTTTTAAAACATAAAACCAATCGTGTAAAACTTTCAACATGTAACCATTGTTTGTAGTAATACCTTAAATTATAACGAGTATGTATGTATATGTTATAGCTTTAACGAGGACAAAGAACACATCCTTAATAAAACTTGTTTTGTTGACTTCGTTGAAATTCTAAATGTTTTTGTTTGTTTGTATTTTCAAATATTTCAACAATGACGCCAAGTTATTAAATGTTATTCTTCTATAAAAAAAAAAAAACATCAATGGGCCCCATATCATGGCCATTAGGGACTTCATATAGCTGACTCCTCTATATCATACAAGTTCTTATAAATGTATTTTTTAGAGCCATACACTGAGTTGAAAAAAAATATCTGACAGTCATTTCATTACTATCCCATTGACGTTGGTCAACAATGAAAATGACTGACATTATTGTAACTCGCCCCATGTCGCATCATGGCAAAAATGAAGCAGCAGTTTTACCAAACTCATCATGATGTATTATTGTAGGTTGATTTCCGTCTTGTTATAATACCTGAGAGGGTGTGTGCAGTTTGTTTTGAACGCATATACACACACAAAATACCGAAATAAGTATCTAATTGATAGTTCAGCTTTTTTGTTTTGTCTCCAGTTTTAAACAATGGTGAAGTACATAGGTATATATATAAAATATTTAAGATAAGGTACGCACTTTCCCTCTTCTCATTGAAGCTTTTTGACGCATGGCTCTGGGGTGAAAAAAAAACGACCAAAACGTAAATAATGACGAAAATTACGTCACTCCACACAGAAAAATATGAGGAGTTAAAAAAATAGAATCAAAATCAGTAAAGACAGTCCACAAACTTTAATAGATTGAATTAAGAATAATTGACGTCTTCATAAGTCAAGAAAGAATCCATACACAATGGGTGCTTTTTTAACCCAGTACTATAAAACAGACAGTTATATCTGTCAAGCAAACTTAATAATTAATGGTTGTTTTTTTTTAAACCCATTACTAAAGAATAGAGGCTGTTTTCCTAAATGTCAAATAAATGCGCATTGTGAATGCGCATTGCATTTGTTTCATGAATTATGTGATGCTTTCTCACTTTGTTGCTTTAAAAGTTGCTTTTTGTCAGTTGACATTTTGCACCGATTATGATGATGATCGTATACTGACGATGTATTTTTTTCCCATTTTCGGATGAACAGAAAAACATTCTCAGTAAGTTTTAAATTTTAAAGCTAGGTGAGTTCTACACTACAATAGTCACTTCATTCCTGTAGACATATAAAAATTAAAACAATTCAACCCATCTTCCAAACAAAATAAATGCACAAAAACTGACGTCTGCATCGCGACTATTCACGATGCGCTGTTTGCTTTTGCCTGCGCATTAAGATCTGTTCACAATGCATTTCGGAACGTGACGTAATGTAACGCTGCCTAGGTTTGCATTAAGGAATGGTTGCAAATGCACAATGAAGGCAGCATTGCATTTAGGAAAACAGCCAGACAGTTATAGCTGTAAAACAAACTGTCATATTGCAAACTGTCAGTAGTGTCATTTTTATTCAGAATCATTTTAAATTTTATCGTGATGACATACCTGTTTCCGAATTTTAGAAATGTGCGTCTAAATTTCGAATCAGAAAAGTAAAAGATTCCATGTTCCATGAGCTTAAACCTAATTTTAACTGTTCTACATTCTGTCTTTTTGTGTTTCATAAACTTGTCCAGAAAATGTTTAGAACTTATAAAACATTTTGTGCACCTTAACGTTCGAAATAGAAGAAGTTAATGAAAAATGCCGAACCTTTCATTTCTGTCTAAACTATAGGAATGTACGCTATTCATACAATTTTTTTTTGTTTTAATTGTAGTAGATTTCATAAATTATTTTAGCAGGAGATGGGTTATCCTTAACTGCTGTTTAATTGTGTGAAATGAAATTTATCAACTTATTTGACGAACAAATTATTAAAAACTCGTGATAATTTTAATATGTATTAAGATATAAATCCCTTTTTTCTTCTTAACATTTTTCTACAAGGGTTCTGCAATTGATAAATAAAAACAAAAAAAAAATATGTCTTGTCTATAATAAAATAACTATGTAATTTATAACTTATTTGCATTTTAATAGGAACGTTGGCAGTGGTGGCGTCGTCGTCGTCTTCATCTAATAAAAATACTAGAATAAGGTTGCACGTTTTGGAAATTTATTTTTATATTATTACAACAAGAGACGTGTCCCATCTTCATTTAAATAAATCAACAATAGTTTTTGATGTCAACACATCTATGTAAGGGAAAATACGTAGAATTATTCATTAATTGCATTAGATAGATAATACTTCCGCTTTGATGAAGTGTAAAGTTAGAATTATGTTAGAATTATAAATCAACTTAGAATGCTGAGAATATTATTATTATGTATATTATGTATGAAAGTACTGCAAAGTCGTAAACCTTCTGACCACGAAATTGTAAAATTGTAAAATTTATGTCAGACGTTTTATGAATGTCCCTAAAAACTAATTGCGTAAATTTGGTGAACTAATCATCTGATTCAGATTTTATTCTAGGTCCTAATAAAAACAACATTTTAAAGTATTTTTTTTATTTTATTATTTTCTTTTAAATCATTGTGAGTTTTATTGGAAATCTCTTGAAATATTTTATTTCTTCTAAAATGTGTGTGCTATCATAAATCGGAATTAATTTCCTTCAAATAAAAATCCTATGAACTCCAGAGGAGGAGTTCCCGATACCAAAAAATTTCGTGAGAAACTTCCGATCATCATTCACATTCCCAATACTCGAAGAAGGGAAACATTTTCAAGGAAATTTCTGTTCGCAATAACCCCACTCGATTGTAATGTGTGATAAATTGTAACAGATAAAATGTCATAATTTCTTGTCGGAAAGTGCATATACATAAGTCCGTTGGCCAAAATTACACAACGAAATTATATTTTATTTTGATTTTAAGGTAGAGCTTTTATTGTCATTGTCATTTTCATTATTATTTGATATTTCATATTTCTTATTTTTCATTTCTTATTTCTTACAACCAGCAAGGGACACGCTGGAAATTAATTTCAAAATTCAACCATCACATAAAAGTAATAATTTCCTTCAAGCTAGCTATGTATATGTATTTATATATGTACATATGTATGTATGTAAGCAAGGACAAAATATCTGTTTTTGTAAACTGGCATACAAGATGATAAATTAAAATATTAACAACCCGCTTGGGAAATTTCTTGGGTGCGTTTTATAGACCAGTCAGAGCAAACATTAACTAAAGTGTTGACATTTCAGTCGTTGTTGATTCGGTGCAATTTGAGTAGTCTGTGTTTTTCTGTTTCCCATTCTCATTTACAATGAAAATAAAAGAATTGTCTGAATAATATAACGCAAATTTATTTGCTTTACTGTCAATTTTTGTTAAGAATTACATACATACATATACAATATACATACATACATAAATATACATGAAAAAGAAGCCTTTTAATCATCTAGCTTGACTAATGAAATTTCTGACTAGAAATAGGAAAAATACTATATACAATAACCATGTTTTATTTTCTTACTTATTACCTACTCTTTGACGGTGTGACGGTGAACTAAAAAAAACGAAATACTCGTATGTATTTATTTTGAATTTGTTTTGCAGATAAAAAGTAAAAATGTATGTATATCTACTGAGAAAAAAAAAAAACAACTGTAATTTTTTTAGGGATAAATTCAATGAACGCAAAATTGCACGCAATAGACGTCAAAATTGACCTCCAATATCTTATGTTTTAACGGCTCTTGATTAATTACTTTGGGGATACGTTTATTCGACAGTCTCCTCTCTGACAAACCAACAACAATCGACGCATTGAAAGTCATGATTATTCGTATTATTAACCACAAATGCCATTCAAATCCAGCCGTGATGGTTGGTGGGCATATACCTACTGGCATCTGTGTTTAAAAATTATTGCAGAATTTATTCACTCGATTTAACACAAACAAATGGCACAATGTAATGAAATTTCATGTCTTTTGTTTAAAATCAAAGTAATTATGGTACTGACATAAAAAAACACCACGTATAAAGTAATTTTTAAAATAAAATTACTTGATGCAGATATTATCTTTTTCTTCAAGCTTCTTTCTAATACATATCACTATATAGAACAATTTTAAAATAATGTAAAAAATATATATTTATCGTGCCCTTGGCTATGTCCATCACTGTCACAAGCAGATTTTAGTCTTTCTAATTATGTGGTAAACGAGGATGATTATAAAACGAAGCTTTATACAAATCTACATAAAGTAGGTAAAATCATTTTAAAACTTAAACTATTTTAATTGCTTCCTTGGGCATACTTAGCACAGCAGTTGGCACTTTTGTAGCATAAAGCAAATTAGTAAATTGCGACGTTATAATTTCGAATAGTTGAGAGGAATCCTTTTTGAAGGAATTTAGCCAATGAAGCAGAATTTTTTCATCTTCCCTTATAGTACGATAAAAAACGTTTATATAGTTGAATTATTTTTTTTATATGTAAGGCCAATTATTTATTAAAGTAATATTTTCAAAGTAAAAGAAGAAAACTAAAAAGGTATACATATTTGACAAGCCAGTATCTATCTGCACATAGCGTTCGTCCTTTTTATGCAAGCAGCTTATAGCAAAGTTAACACGATTAAGTCATCCATATAATAAGAATTTTCTTTTTTGCTACTTTGAGAGATACAAATTACGTTGAGCTTAACTACAGACACTTTTTTATAGACACGTTCACTGAAAAGCCGCTTGTGGCTTGTATACAAGAGAAAAAGCAAAAAAAAACGTACAAGGAACGCAAGGACACGAATAATTAAAATAAATACTTTGTATTATGTTTTCAACCCTTATATAGTTAAGTATAACAACTAACTTTTATATACGACCGACCCAACGAAGTTCAGTAATTAAATCTTTAAAGCTATATCTAAGTAAAGGAAAGATAAAAATCTCTTTTGAGTTTGAAAATTTGTTTCAATTAAGATTTTCAAGTTAGTTCTAGATCTACTTTGCTCGTAGTTCTCTGTTAATTGTTTCACAGAGAAAGTGTATTTGAAAGGTGTTTGTTGTGAATTTAATTTAAACGTAATGCTCGCAGCATTTTACCCTCCTTTTTTATCATGTCCTATTGTTTTAAAATATTATAGGTGTTTAAAGCCTTTTGAATCTGTTTTTGATGGTGTAAAAAGAAAGGAAATTTTCTGGTTCATGAAAGGATAATATTTTAAAGTAATGTGACTTCAGGACTTTATTTGTATTAGTTAAGAAGTGAACATACTTAAAAAGGTGGGTAAGAGATGAAACGCTGCACCAAAAAGGAGAGAGCTTAATTTTAACAGGACAAGTAATTTCATGCAAATATTACCATCTTTTTACAAGTATTATGGCATACTTTCCACCTTTTTATTCATCCTTATCAACATCGTATCATTGTATGACCTTATTTGATACACACACAGAATGACAGACAGTTCTTAAAAAAAAACTACCAGTGTTTTGAAAGTAGAAAAATATACCTACTAAAACTTCACTAAACAATGGACTCCCTTATGAGATTATCCGAATCTCTCTCAGGCATTTCGTCCACATTAGATCGTTATTATCCTTAACGCCCGACTACATGATACTCATTAACAATTTTATAAATTTAAAGTTCTTTGCTTATTCGTTTAAACGTTTTTTAAATATTGTCAAATAAAACAGTTTTTCTTTATAACCCCAGTTGAACAGACCTCCTAAATAAATGACAGTTCATTCAAAAAAACTATGCAAACGTACCTTTTTTGATATTTGGAAATGTCAAATTAAATAAATCTTTATTTATAAACTTATATTAGAAACGATGATGTTGCAGGACTCTTGGGATCCCCAAGGTTCTAAATGAAATTTAAAGTTTTACGCAAAAGCCTATAAAAAACGGCTTTTAAACACACTGAAGGGGCTGACTCATATAATCTGTCGCTTGCGTTGCATCGACATATACAACTAACAGATCGATTAAATATACAAGTTCTTATGAGAAGCGACCCATAAGCAACGCATGCGCAAAAAGTAGCTGAACTTTTTACTTTTCTCTCCGGCAGGTCCGTTGACATCGGTTGTCAATATAGTAGGCTTGTTCGATCACTGGAATGCATTGGGTGCTTTATTGTGCTCCGAACTCGTTCTGATGTGTTTTATCTGTCTCTTTGTTCGCCCTAGTTTACTTACAATCAGTTTAGTTTCAAAAAAAATATATACATATAAAGGTACTTTGCGAATTTTTATGACAAAAATACAAAAAAATACATAATTTGTAGATAATTTTGGTATTATAATATTGCTTCAAATGAATGGTGTATTTTTAAGAGGTATGCAAATAAAAAATGAAGTATGTACCTATATAACACAGACAAAATATACCACACTTAAAAAATTCGTACCAGTATTCATTTTACCTGTCAAAAATCGTATCAGAGTGATCATTTCTCAATAACAAAAGTCCACTATCACACGAGGAGTGAAACTTCCCTGAAACAAAATCTTTTAAATTCGTGGTGTGAAAATTTTCCATTATACTGGCATCGTGTAAATATTATGTGAGTCGTTAGAAATCCAGCATAAGCACACAAGATATAAGTAAAGCTTCTTCTATCTACCACGCAGCCGCCACTTGCGAAAAATCGCCTGTGTAACTTCCCTGAATTGTCACTGCTCAAGCTTTTCTTATGCATAGAAGAGCAAGTTCAAGCGATCTAGTCGTGCATTTATTTTTTTAAATTTAATTATTTGAGTTAGGTGTGACAATGTCATCCTTATCGCTCGCTTAAAACATCTTGCAACATACTAATTGAAATTAAGAAGAATTATTTACTAAAGGCAGTCAACATAAAAATCTCTTACATTTTCTCTTTGCCATTTACTCTCCTCATCTCATTTACTCCCTCTTAATATTATTTTTGAATCTTATCTTTACATCTTTTAAGATTCTTTTGAAAAAACTTACACAAAACAGCTTACATTTTCAATTCAGGAAAACTTTTCGCAATTATGTATTCTTTTTCTTCATAATTTTGATGAACCCTCGAGTGAGAGTTTTTAGAAAAGATTTTTCATAAAGTTTACGGAATTAGCCGTTTATGATATTTTGTTTGTTTGTTTGGCAAAAGGCATTTAAGAATAACAAAAAATGATGTCAACTGGATAAAATTAAATAAATATACACACGTTAAATATGTATATTCACACGTGATATATAAATGATGATTAGGATTTTGATGTTTTTATTTACAAAGAATATTTTTTATATTTCGCACACATATGTATGTATGAACAGCCGTTGTTATAGGGTTTTATAGGTTTCACATTTTAAGCAATCGTTTTTAGATATATGATTATCGTTACAACTAAAACTAAACAAGATTGGTTATAGTCCCACTCTCAGTCCCGCTAGAGCTCTTAGGTTTTATGGAATGTTTCCCATTATTATCGTTTAGATAAAATCATCATTTTTTCTTCACTAAAACAAATTTCTAAGTTATATTTTTTTTAGTTGGATGGCAATCTGTTAAACCCCTCTTTACAAAAAAGAAAAACTCAAACCCATAACGCATCACTCCCTACCATCAAAAAAACCTTATCTAAGGCTATAAACACACATCATAGTTTGATTTAGTCCAAGATATGTTTTTGTGCTATTGTCACACGTTTACCAACTTAAGAATTGAAATGAGATGTTTATTTTTACGACGATTCTATTGATTTTATTCCTCGTCGCATAACAGGCCATGAAGAGGTTTTTTCTTTAAATTCTTGAATTCCTGATGAACCTTAAGTTGGAAAAATTATTTTCCCGGCAGCGATGGTAGCGGTGTCAGTGGTGGCAGTGAGAATATAATTTAACTAGAAACACGAGTAATTTGTAAAAAGAAGAAAAAAAAACTGAAGTTCAAATTGCAAACAACATTAAGTATAACATTTTCCATCTTTCGACCTTTTATATATGTATGTAGGTATCTATGGACGCTAGTGGTTATACTGTCTTATACTATATTCCTGGTAAAGTCATTATATCTTTCCCTTGTACTTTTCCCATAGTTTTCAGATACATCCTAAAATACAACGACTAGGATGGTAATATAATGTTAGAATTTAAACTTTTCACATGAAAGTATCTATTTTCAGCAAGAAAAAAAATGGAATAAGGTATGAATAGTTTTCAATGTTTACTTTTCAGGTCTTATTATAAGGCCAACATAGCAGCAAAATTCCAATTTATTCCACAAACTTTTAGAAGCGATAATTTAGACTTATAGACATGCAAAAAACACGCCTAGACTAGAAGGCGGGAAATTTCTTAAATAATAAAGGTAAATGGTAATTATCTAGAAAAAATAAACCCTCACCTCGAAAGGAATGATTTTTTTTTCGATTGATATAGAAATTACTCAACTTAATCATTTCAGTTTGTATCAGCTAAAAAAATATTGCTTCGTTGCATGTTTTGGCGGCGTCTGTCGTGACATTATAGGTCAATGAACACAACATAACAAGGCAGTTAAGAGCCTAATCAAATTTTAGGAAAATAACAATTTAAATTAAATTGGGACGTAAGCCAAATAATAAAGAACAAATATCGGATGTGTTCGTTTACAAATTATTCTGTAAGAGCTTAAAAAATACTTTGAATATACAACACGGGATTCAAACTGTAGGTGTGTCATACATTCAAAGTCATAAGGTTTTGCGGTACTTATGAAGACAACACCTCAACAACATTTCCTACTATCTATGTGTGCTGATACCAATTATATGAATGGACAAAATTAACAAAACTTACATACCATTTAAATATAATATATTTTAGGGCTAGCACCTGATCTATCGATAATAAATGACAATCACCACCGTCCACAATATTAATTTTTTCAAATTTATAACTTACCTTCAACAATTTAATTTAAACATCAATCGGTCACTAGGGCGTATACGCACTATTTTTTTCGTACACACATTTATAACATTATCGGTTTCTACATTTTTATTAAAAACAAATTTTTGTCGCTCTAATTGGCAAAACAAAAAGTGTTGTCTTTTTTTCTCGAAAACAAACGTTTAAAATATTGCTTCGAAAGAAAGATTGTGGGTTCTTATAAGCTACGATTAGATTACACTCTATGACGTCAAAATGAATTCCAATTCTGTTTCAAAGCCGTTAAGGAGTGTGATCGTGAACGCAGAACACGTTGATTATTTTGAAAAAAAAAAAAAAATACCTTAGAAATAGAAAGCAGTAATTTCCTTTCATCCACCGATGAAAATAAATTGGCAATATTCAAGGCAATAAGCCAAGCAATTTATTTACTCAAATATTGCCAATGAAGCAATTTTTGACTGAGATAAGTTAGAGCTCTTTATAGGTAAAGTTAACAATGGAGTTGTTTTCCAGGACGAATGGCAAAAAAGAATTGAACTCCTTTTGCTTGTGGCCGCGTTAATTTGTTAAGAGAAAAAGGAAAAAGAAAAACGTTAAAATAAATAAAAATAATAATAATAATAAAAATAAAAGACGTATTATTATGTTTTGATTTTAATTTTTTTTTTTAACTTTTTATTTAAATTTGATGCATTTCGAGTCCGATGTGACTCATCTTTAGCAATACACTAATTAGTATAGAAAATTACAAACAGTATAGACTAGGCAAATAGAATGTAAACAAAGAAAATATTACAAAAACAAAATTAAAGTAAAAGAAAAACATAAAAACAATATATAATTTAAAAGAAATGTAAGAAAGGGAAAGTTATATTTAAGAGCGGTGATATAATGTTCTCATCATCGTTGTTCATCAAGTTTTGGTTGATTTGCATATTTACCATTGTCATGAGTAGAACTGTCGTGCTGATTAGTTTTTATTTCGTGCATGGATCGCTGACAAAAAATTTTTTTTTCCTACATTTGGCTTTGAGTCCATGTGTCGTGTGACTATTTTATTTAAGCGCTTGGTCTCCTTTCAGACAAGAAGATTTGTTGACGATCTCCTCTATCTTTCACATTAAGAAATTTTCTTTAGTTTCCTTTCAAACTCTTTCGTTGAACGAACAGTAGTTAAAGTGTGAAAAGGAACGTGGAAAAAAATCTTTTTAAATCATTGACCGTGGCGATTTTGTTCACTCATCTAGCTTCGTGTCCATCTCTCCTAAAAACAATAGTAAAATCCGCCCACTTTCACGTCTGTTTTTCTTATTTTTTAGTTGTATGGGTTTTTAACGTCTTTAGAAAGCAAATATGTAGGTATTTTATAATTTTGTAAACCTAAGGCATAATATTTTTATAATTTTGGGTAATTCCATGGTAAGTTGGCGTTATATTCACATATGAGGGAGACTTTATGATCTAACTATTTTATGGATATTTTAATTTTAATGTTAATATAAATAATAATAAAAATAATAAACTCACGTTTTTCACGTTTTCAATTTAAAAACTTAGGACTTTAGGCCTTTTCCATTTTATTTTCAAGCATACATTTAATTCTTGTATTATATTTTGGAATTGAAAGAAAATTAAAAAAAGAAGAAGAACGTGCGATAAGATTTTCTATTGGTGAATTTTTTTTTTAAATTCGTTAAAATGTACCTCCATTTTGGATCTTTTTCTTTATTTATTCCATTCTTGATATTCTGGATAGTTATTTTGACTTTTCTGTCTTTTCTATTCCGTATCCGGAAAAAATAAAGAAACAAACCCTTTATGTACGAAATATTCGTATACTTTTATTTAATGTTATACTGTCGACAGATTAAGCTAAAAAATATTTAACAATACGATTTTAATTCAAATCATGTAATCAAGTCCCTAAAACTTTTTAATCCTTAAAAGAAAGGAATAAAACGATTTTTTTAGCTCAAGTAAAATTTTACAAATAATTATTTGATGCATACTTTTATTATTTCAGTGTTTTACGTAAAGATCTTGGAACTCCGTTTGTTTATTTAAGTTTTTTTTTCTATTTTGCCTTCTTTTTATTAATTTTCTTAAATTTTCCGCTCCATTAATACCAAATTCAATAGATAAAAAATACAAAAACATTTTTTCATTCTAAGTTAAGTATTTTATTTCGTATCTATTTTTGGTATTTTAGGTTATTTCAGTATAGTACGGTATGGGTATAAATCCTCTGGACTTTATATTATATTTTTTTCGTATGGCATAAAAGTCTTAATTTAAGATACATTTTCTCGAATCATTAATTCAGTCGGCTCTTGAAAGAACAAACTGAATAAATTTATCATGAGATAAAGAGAAAATCCACAAAATATTATAAAGATTATAAATTCCATAATTTCTTCAACAGAAAAGAAAAAAAAAACAGATTACCAAAAATAAAACAAAAGAAAAAAAATCACCTTTTGTGTTGTTAAATAAACACAAACACAAGATCATACTTTAAAAAATCTACGACTGAATGAATGAACGCACAAAGATTCCACAAGAAGTTCACGTTAACCTTTTCAGTTCGAAAGTAAGAAACTTATCTCAACGGTGTGTCCAAAGTTATATGGTATCCCCACATTGTTTCAGTTTCAACCAATTCTTAAAATACCCCAGAGCTCCTTATGCCGGCCGCGATGGTTTAAAGAACAAAAATAACAACAACAAAATAAAACGAAAGTATAAACAAATAAAAATAAAAACAGCCAGGCGTCTATAAATGGGACACTGAGGACTTTAATGCACACACAAGTTTCCTATTCAAAATGAAATAGATTTTCTAACTTAGATAAAAGTGTTTCAAAGCAAAATACAGAACTAAGTATTGGCACGCAACAAAATCACAAAAGTACTCTTCCTCATTCCTTTTATATCTACAATAAGTATCTATTAGGGGAAATGCAGTTTCAACATTAACATTATCTTTGTATCTTTGATGCAAAAAAAAAAATTTTTTTTTTATAAAATATGAAATATCCATGAAAAAAAATTATATGGAGGGTACTTACTTAAAGTGGAGCGGCTCTACTCTAGGTCAGATTTCAGTTGCATCTTCAAGTTTTCGTCCTTTATTTTTAAGGACTTGTTGTTTATTATTTATTCTTTTATTTTATGATTTTTTTGTATAAAATGCTTTTATCGTTTATACTCAATTTTATTCATTCTTCCGGAGAATTAAAGTTAAGTGGATTAATATTCATGGGAAGGAATTAATATTGATTTTGTCCTGTGTCGACATTAAACACGGGCTTTCACGGAGAGGGGGAGGGGGCAGAAAACACAAGACACAATAAGAAAACAATTTACACAAAAAACTTTCAACGTTATACACTGTTACACTCTCTTACACTCACCCTACCCTAAAGGAGAGGTAGGTACCCGGGTTTGTTGAATAAAAATATATCGTGTTGACGTTTTCGTTGTCGTCCTATAGTCGTCATGCAGGTGAGAAATTTGTTCAAAAAACTTTCCAAAAATATATATAAACTAGAAACGCACCGTTTCCGAGTTCTTGCCGAAGCCAACGACACGACACAAAAACACAACACTGACGACGACGACGACGACGGTTTCTTGAATCGACCGAAGAACACAGTGGCAGTGACGATGGTGATCTAGAAGAAACGGAATTCTAAAAATAATTCAGCACATCAAATATGTATGTGGAATCAGGGAGTTTGTGCCTTTGTTTTTCTTGAATTTTTCAAAAAAAAAAAAAGAACTATACGATATGTGGAATTGCCTTTTTGTGTGTTCAACCGTAAACAAACACCAGAAGATACATTTGATTACTACCGCGCACATATGCTGTTGCCCCCTTGCAAGTTTCAATAGATCTTTAAGGGTGTTCCGAAGTATCAAATGCTTTTTTTCGAAAATTAAACTTTACCTTTAATTCTAACAAACGAAGGAAATAAGACAAACAAAAATTGAAAAGCAACAAGATATAAACTTTATTCACGGTTTAAATAGTTTGAATCACTTTCAGCACAAAAAAAAAACAAAAAAAAAATAAAAACAGGAGAAAATTAACAAATATAAAAAATTCTTTCCTTCGAATAATGGAAAATACCGTTAAATGGACTCGGGTTGGATGCCAGTGAGGACAAAACACGTTACCGCCGATATGGCTGCCAGAAAGATGACTGAGAAAATGTGTGTAGGTACTTTCCGGAACTTACTTGCGCTCAGTGCATTATCCTGCTGCCTTACTGTAAATAGGAGATTACAACAATACAGAATTAGTTCTTCCCTGAGAGCAGGAATATTATAAAAAAGCTCTAATTGTAACGCATTCTCACAAAACAAAATATCAACAAAACGAAGCTTCCCTATTTGTGTAATAAAAAAAAAACAAGATTTTTCTCTCTGTTCATATTTCTGTACGCATTGTTCCGAATGCAACAGACTCTCTATGTGTCTCTCAATCTCATTCTCTCTCTCTCTCATTCTCTGGATAAGTGGATACACTTTTTCTCTTTGGTATTTGTTTAAGGTTTTTTAAAGTAATTTTTTTAGTAAGTTAGTTAGGTGGTATAAAGTTTGCCGTAATAAAATGCTAGATTTATGAGACTGAATTGTATTTACATGAGGGAATAAGCCTTATAGGACCAGCCTCTGGATGACGATTTCACTTTGGTGTTTTGTGGCTTTTAACAATTTGTGCCACAGACCACCATCTAAGTTAAGTTTGTTTAAAAAAAAAAAAAAGTAGACAGATGGTTTTTGTGTTTTTTTTTTTTTGGTTTGTGTTTATATTCTGAAAAATATCTAGAGGGATTTGGTTGATTTGGCTATTTAATTTGAATTTTAAATATGCATTTATAAATATTAAATTTTAGTGTACCTACTAACTGTAGCTACGCATAAATATTGTCATGATAATTAAACTGTGGCAACTTACTTACAAATGGAATGGAATAGTAAATATGGTTCTTTTTTTCTTTACATTTTAAATGTCAAAGTATCACAATGAAATACGACTGATACAATGAAATAATATCATTCTCGATGATTTGATTTAGGATTTAATAAAATATCACTAAACTTGGTTTTAATTGGCAAAATTTAGTAAGTACTTATCATATTCAAATAGTTTTAGCATCGTACTTAGATCGACTAAAATTTTGCGACAGTAATGTTATTTTAATTTAAAAAAATGAAATTCGACTAAAATTTAATATGTCAGTTTTATGAACGAACAGACTTTATTCATACATACATATGTACGTCAAAATGATTTTAGCAGATTTATATAAAAAAAATTGTGACAGATTTATTTCACAACGCATACGCAACCATTTTGCTTTAAAATAAATCCTGAATTATTGTTTAAAAGATCGGTTGGAAATCCACAATTAAAGAATAAAGCAATTCGTTCTATTTGCCAACAAAGGCGTAAAGAAACCATAACAAAGATTCTCTTCTAGGATATGTGCTTGGAAGAATGTTTTTGACAGAATGAGCGCTTTTTACTTTGTATATGTATGTATCTACTATCTAGACTTTTGGGTCGAATTAATTTAGTTAAAATTTTTCTTCAAATAATTCATATAATTATTTTACTTCCTTGAAAAAAAAGGAAAATTTACCAAGTAAACTCATCTCTATCCACCATACCAAATGTGGACTTAGGCCAGTCGCGCATATGCAACTATTAGTTTCGAAACAGTTTGATTTCGATTTTGAGTAATGAGTAATATAGGCTTATATAAGAGTCCGCGCATATATGAATGTCCGCACAGTCTCATATAAACCTATAGGATTCAAAATCAAACCAAATAGTTTCAAAACTAAAAGTTGCATGTACGTGGGTAGAGTTAAGGTTTACAAAAAAATGTTCATATATCTATTACTTCTTTCCCTTTTCTGAGAAATGTTACGCTTAGGGCGCGTTTTAAAGATTTTTTTTTAAACAATCGATTTAAAATTTTTTTAAAAATCGAAAATCCCTTAACAAGGTTTTTAAGATAAAGATATTTAAATACAGTTACTAAAACAGGGATCAATTATTTGGAAAAATGATAAAAAATAATAAAAGAAAAGATAAACTCACAAAATATCCCCTAAAAAGATTTCAGAAATTTCATCCTCAATCAACTGACGTAGAGTGCCATCCTCTTTAAATAAACTCAACCGAATGGAATATAAACTTTATCTATGTAAAATGCATACCATTCCCATAAAGTTGTTGGGTTCATTTATGTTTTTTGCTCAGACAAATTCCCTAACTATATTCATAATTTATTACTCTTATAGAACAACTCTCCCTCAGGATTCATGTGGACTATAAAGCTAAATCCAAAATTTACAGACTCTTTAGTTTTTGCGGTGAAAATACATATATTAATGTTACCCATCAACCTTTCCAACCTTATATATACATACATATATGTTTTTGACAAACAAAATATTTCAAAACATAATTTTCAACATTGAAGTGCAGATAAGTTTTGAGCAGAGACAGGGAGATGCGTTCATACATATCTACATGCTTAAGGAGATACATATATATCTAAACCTATTTAACTTTAGAAGCTTCTTAAGTTAACATAATTTATCAAAAATGAAAACAAAATTATTTCTAAATCTATAAAATGTAAATAATTTAAGATGCGAGAGTCGACTACTTCAATGCAAATGTTTACCTTTTACTCACATCAATCCCCATCATAATTGTATGTGCTTGAAAATTCATTCTTGTTTGTTTTTTTGCATTTGAACAACAATAAAAAAAAATAAAATGATTGCAATGTGTCTTTATTAAATTCAGTTTTTAGATTATTTTTAATTTAATCTTTCACTACATATTATAATTTGTATGTTTTTTTTTTTTTATTATTTCTTGAATTCTTTCAAGTTAAACGAAACACCTGTTCTTCCTATTTATAAAACAGTTTAATAAATATGTAGAACACTTTGTTTTACATCAACATCTACATTCCACAATCAAAAGTAAGTAAGAACTATTGTCTGTACTTCAATATTAATCTTCCCGTTCTTAGGTTTTCATATCATTTGGTTATTTGTATTAATCAATGTAATTCGACAGAATGTAACTCAATCAAAATTTGAAAAAAAAAAATCCGAATTAGTCTCTGATATCTTAAGCTTTCATCTTAGTTTTTTATTTTTTATTAATCTATTGGGTTTATTGGCAACAAATGTACCTAACTCAAATGTCTAAAAAAACTAAATAAAGGAGGAATAAAAGAAATATTTACAAAATCAATGAAACCTTAAATTAATTTTTCCATTCCAAGTCAAATAAAACAGTAATTGAAAATCCAAATGACTATACTTCTTCATGAAAAGCATTAAAAAAGAAACTACATAATATACAATCCTTTCTTTCCAACCACTTGACTTGGGTTGAACTATAAAAAAAAGAAAACATCAAACATCAAGATTGAATCACTCTAAAAATTCCGTCTTTTTGTCCATGAGAAGAATCATTAAAAATACATTTCTCTTACTTTTCCTTTTCTTTTGGTATGAATCTATAGACGTCCAACTAAAAGGGTTTATTGCAAATCTTTAACAACTTTAAATATTTACACACAGCAGCGCAGTTGTTGTTGTGATTAATAAATGAATCACAACATAGGTAGAATAGAATTATTTATTAGCAAAAAATGACTTTTACTTTTAAGTTTAGGAGAAGACTAAGGAAACTATTTTTTATAGATATTTTAAAAAATATACATAATTATATTAAGGTGAGTCGGTTTAATGTTGCTTTGAATATTGGGTTAAATTTGTGAAAAATTGCTTTATTTTTTGTTTGATTTTTGCAGTTTTGTGGAAAAGTATATACATTTTGAAAGATTACCAAGTCTTCTGTGGAGAGACATTAAGTCAGATAGTATACTCAGAAAAAACTACAAGATGATGTCAACATTTTATGGCCATTAAAAGTGGGTGCCTGAAGTATGCTTACAGGCGAATGGCCTTACGTGGCCTCATAAACAGCACTTGTATAAACAAAACTATTATAAATTTAAAAACAATTCTTTAACGTCTGTGATACCGTTAAATAAGAAAAATAAAACACTATGCAGATTATGTAGACCTACACTTTGTAAGCGAGTTCACTCATTATCTATGTGTACTTATATGTACATACATATACATATGTCTATGCTGCTACTAAAATTCTTGTTATAACATACATATGTACAAATATGCAGAAAATTTTTGTGGACTAAAGGCCTTTAAAAGCTATTTATAATCACATATATAATATGCAGTTATGTAATTGCAATGTAAAAAATATGCCCATCAATAAAAGTCTCAACAAAATTAATATTGATTTTATCCTATAATTTGGTGAAATCCAATTGACATCAAAGACAGACAACTTAATGTGAAGACAAAATGGGGGGAGGGGGGAAATAAATTGATAAGGATGCCAAGGTAGCTTATGAAAGTGACAGTTTAAAATTAGGATCTTACGCAGATACTCTGTGTCCTGATGTAGCAATTTCCTGTTGTTTAGTATTGAAGTTGTTGTTTTTAAGTTGATTTTGTAAGTCGTCATTGATTTTCATAGTTAGTGAATTGTGAATAATTCAAAGAGCTCGCGAGTTTAATATAAAATAAATATGAGAAAAGTTGAATTGATATTTTCATTTTCTAATGAATATTTTTTGTTAAAAATTATTTGTTCATCAATGTGACAGGAAAAAATATTAAGACCATTTACACAAACTATTTTATTTTTCTTCAAAATTGATGAGAATATATACAATACATACAAAATGGTATTAAAAATAAATTATTCTAGCAACTTCAGACAGAGCGACACTATTAAAATCGCTCTTTACATAGTGTCACATAGTCTCGCCATCTCTATTTTGATAGTTAAAGCGCATTTTCATAGTTTCGCACTTTAATTTCGATAAATTTTTGGCAACTGAAAGTTTAAGTTAATCTTACGTTGGAAAACTACTTCTGAGCTAACTGATGGAGTTTAACTTAGAGTTAACTTTGACCCAAAAATAAATCACCACAATTTTTTATTCGATGCAGGAGTTATCTAAATTCGATATTTTTAAGATTATCCATTTCTTAAAATGCGTACTTATTAAAGGCCAAATCAAAAATCAAGGAGACCTACAATTTTCGCCCAGATCTAAATGACTGATAGGATGGTCTAGGAGGTATTGTCTCTTCCAACGTGACAATCTAATGGAGGTATTGTCTCTTTCAACGTGACAATCTAACGCACTCACCATTAGACAATATTGGGAAGAAAGAACTTTATACTGAAATTGTTTTATTTAAGGTTTGAATGGAAATGAATGATGCGAGCCTTTACTGCAAATATATCATTATGCAAAATCGTATTTGAATTAATTTGCTTTCATTATAAAAAAAAAATTAATCAACAAATATTTGCATAAATGGTTATTCACTCTTATGTGGGCATTCAAAAATAAAATAAATTAATAATTACCAATAAAATTCTCCAAATCATACCTATATGCATTTCTCATTTAAATAAATAATATATATTATATATGTATTTACATATATATGTATGTATAAAAATGTATGTAGATTGTACATACAAACATATGTATGTACGTATGTAAAAGAAAATTGAATATTATGTAGTTATTTATTTCCATCCCTAATTTGGTTGCCTCAATCGATTTCTCTTAATTAAATTAGTAAAATTCAAATACAAATTGTCAATTGATAACCACTGACAAAAGCCCGCCAAAACATCAACAAATTTCATGATGTGGGTTTTCTATTTTCTACCCGAAAGAAACATTTAAACATCGTCCTATTGAAAAACACGCGCATATCGCCAACGAGCATATTTATTTACTACAATGACTTAAGGGTTATTTTACGTACATATATTTGTTTCATAAATACTACGTCACCTGTATATACAACATGTACTTATAACAAAGTTTATTCGTTCAACATACATAGATAAACAATCAAACTCTTTGCTCTAAATAGATACTTATTTTATAACCGAAGCTTAGAACAGTTTTCTGTTATTTGTTCATTATTCCTGTATTCACAGACAAATTATTTGATTAATTTGTTAGATATGTATGAGCTTTCGAAGAGTTGGTATTTCATTCATTCAAAGAGAAACAACGCGCCTCTATATCAGCGAAGAGCAAAAGCTTTGTTTTCTTTGAATTAACATTGTTTTTATTGCAAATATTGTAGATACTTGAGATTGATATTTCGTAGGTCTCATGGCAATAATATTCAAAATTTCTGTTTCTATAAAATGTTTGATCAATTTTCGATAGCTTTTTGAAAAAAAAAACTAAACTTCAAATTCTGTCAAAAAATATTTATTTTTTGTTGGTAGTCGCGAAGTAAATTTTGTTTAGACAAAAATATAAAATGGATGAAACAGTTTCGACAATAATTCCTGTCAGCATTATACCAAAAAATGTTTACGGTCTTCGTAAGGAAGTTGATGGCAATATTCAATTTAGTTTTAACGATGAAGTCATTTATCCAGTGGAAGGTGTTTTAGTATTTCATGATTTCAAAACAAATAAACAACGATTTTTGAGGTACATACATGCATATGATTCTATTTTATTAAATTATTTTTTTTTTGTTTTATATGTATTGCACAAAATACTAAATATTCACTTCTGGTTTTACCGAAAATATTAATTAAAAGTTTTGGTGAATCTTAACACTGTTGGTGTATGGTGGCGTATGTGGAACATTTTCTCTTCTTATTCTAAGTCAAGTAGTGAACAATTTTTTAGTTTCTTTTATAAATTTTTTTATCTAAAGACAATTTGTGTCTTATGTTGTTTTAAATACGAAAAAGATAAATACCAATTCAATAAATGATACCTCGATTCAACGTGTCACTTCATTCATAGAAAAAACTATAAGCTCTCTCTCTCATGATAGTTCAATTCTTTTAGTTTCAGCAAATGAGCCTTAAGATATCTATGTTTTAGTTTCAGCAAATGAGCCTGAAGATTAAGGCTGATTTACTATAGATTTTGAATGATGCATGTGATAAGACGGCGGGGTCTGCTTAACTGTCCCTAACAAAGTAAAATAACTTGAAGTCAATGGTAGTCGCCGGTTTTAGAGATAGAATTTGGTTTGTAGATATATTTTAATTTTTATTTGTCGCAGAGAAAGTGTTACACTTACACTTACGAATAATATTCAGGTTGTAACTAATTTTGACCAATTGTTATCTTAGCTACGATACTCAAGTTATTGAGAGATTTGTCAAATTACATTTGACTTTAAATCGAATAAGCTAAATTACAATGTGAAAAATAAATTCCAAGATGGCGGAGTTTTTCGTTGAAAATATTATTTTTTTCTTTAAATGTCTTAACAGTACTTAAGTAATTTTTTTTAACAATATCTGTAGATTTCCCGAAAACACAATACCATCAATAATATCAATCAACTCCAGCAGACGACTATTGGCCGTTGTCGAAATTACTACTTTATGCAGCATCGAAAAGTAAGTATTTTCTTTCCTTTATAAAACAAAATCCTTTTCTATTTAATTTTTATACCTAAGCACGAGTACCAATATAGCTATATATGACACGGCAACGCTTAAAAAACGTCGAAACTTTCAACTGCCTAGTGATGCTAAGAACAAAGAAATAGCCAAAATAGTTTTTGTACATGATTCTAGAGCTGTTGTAGCTTTGACAAAAAATCCAAATGAAATGCTCTTTATGATGTTCTTTGACAAAACCGGTACGATTTTAGAATCGGTAATAGGTCTTCCCAATCAACGAGTCACAGCTACATGTATTGCTGGAAATCCTCAAGACACTGGTATGGTAGCTGTTTGTGGTGATGGGATTTTAAAACTTATGTCAAAATCAGAGACGGGCTTTACAACAAGTTCGACTATTAAGGCACATTTTTCTGTCAAATCCATGGCATGGCTATCAATGGAGACATTATTATTGGGTCTTAATAAAAACAAACTGGCACTTATAGAAAATGGTGAAGTCAAGTGTCAATTTAATGCAACCGAAATAGACCTTATTGATTTGTCAAAAGATCAGGAGACGGAAAACGAAGAGTCAGACCAACAACATGGAGCATCGACGATGGGCACAGAACCACAGGAATCTGTAACATCTATGATAGCACTTTCCAAAAGTTTAGCCTATGTCATAGGTGATAAAGTATATTTCTTTGAGAAAGTGTCAAAATATAAATACCAAAGGCTTGCAATTATAAAGCTTCACAAATATATATATTCGGAAGATTTGTATAAAATTAAAAATATGACAATTAATGCTCAACAAGATACTGTCATAGTCACAGCTGGACATAGTCAAATTTATGAATGTAGTTTGAAAGATGCTAAATCTGGTGAAATTGGGACTAATTTGCTAATGTTTAAACCTCTCGGAGAACTTATTCACATTGATGAAATCGTAGACATCTCTGTTTGTTCATGGAGGACAATTATAATGACAGCTTGTAAGTCTCATCTAAGCACGAATAATAATAATTGAACTTAATCATATATTTCTTTTCTCCTTTATTTGTAGCAAAAGATCAAACTATTAGAGTATGGAATTACGAAACAGAAAAAGTAGAATTAGTAAAGCGTTATCAAGTTGACATAACTGTAACCGAATTAAATGCAACCGGTCAATTTGCAGCAATAGGATTTTCAGATCAATTGAGAATCATGCAAATATTTATGGATGATTTAAATGTAATCAATTAATTATATCATAAACTTTCCTTAGACATCACATTTTCTTATGCTTCTACTTACATATATTTAGATAATAAAAACCTACAACTTTCCACGATGCTCTCAAGTGAAATATTCATATTTTGGTCACCTAATGGCGGCTGCCTATGAAAGTTTTATTTCCATTTCATCGGTCTACAATCTTGATGTAATAAGGACTTTGAAGGTAAGTATAATCAAGTTTTAAATCTAGTAAAGATTCTTCAAGTAGCTGTCTTGAAGAATACTTCTAACAGTTATCGCTTCGATAAACTGCAGTTTTAAGGCTAAGGCTTATAGTACACTCAAACAGTGTGTTGAAAAAACTAACAATTTTTCAATTGTGTCTTAGGGTCATAATGGAAATGTACTAAGTCTTGCTTGGTCACGAGATGACAAATACTTAATATCTGGTGGGGCTGAAGGTGCAATTTATCAGTGGGAAGTAGAAACTGGACAGCGCATTCAAGAAATTGTTCAAAAAGGAACCGAATATCGTGCCCTGTGCTGCTCTGGTGATCCTTTTTCGATATTTGCTGTAACTGGTTCGGGACTTCTGCGAGAGCTAAACAATTCTGAGATCATTCGGGAACTTAATACACCTAAAATGACACCATTTCTCTCGCTTGCTCTTGCCAGATCTGATCTTATAATGTTTGCATCAACAGACGCTGGACATTTGTACAATGTTCAACTACCATTTCTAGATGCCGGAGGCGGTACATTCACCAATTATCGATTTTTTGATAGTGCTGTTACAAGAGTTATATTTTCTTATGATGGTACACTTTTGATAACAGCTTCTAAGTTGGGTACTTTGGCAATTTGGATTTTACAAAACATCGATGGTAAAGTTGCACCACTCGATCAGGACTTGATGAAAGGCCAAGAAGTAATAATTCCCCGGAATATGCTGAAGGAGAAAAATGATCAAATCATTAATCTAGAACTTCGTATACTTCAACAAGCTGCAGAATTTCAATATCAAGAGAGCCAAAATGAAATTTTCGACAGTCAACAGCTAGCAGATGTACACAAAGGCTATTGTCAAGCCTTGGAAGCACTAAAGACTCGAAATAATGCCCTGGAACAAAAACACATCGAAGAATTGAATGAAATTACTTTTCGAATTAATGATTTAAAGACTGAGCATCGAAAACAGATCCAAACTCTATCGGATCAGTTCACTGAACGTATGTTAATGGAATATCAAAAGTACACTTGTTTTAGTCAGAGTAGTAATGAAATTCGAGATGACTACGAGGAAAAGCTGAGGAAGTCTGCTGGACGTTTGCAGGACACTGTCGAAGCTTTAGAAATTGACTTTAAAAAGCAACTGGAACAACGGGAAGAATTAATTCGAGACCTAATGCAAGAACTGCAAGATATTAAGTTTGAGTTTAATGAATATTGCCGCCAGGTGGCGGTCGAAAATGAAAAGAATACGATGGATAATGTCATTAAGTATGAAAACACACTCAAAGCTGAACAAGATGAAGAAATTATGTGGCGTGGAAAGGCAGGAGTCTTAAAGCGAAAGTCTGATACTGTTAGTAAGGAAGCCGAGCGTCTGTTAGAAGAAGTTGAATTACTGAACGATGAACATACAAAATCACAAAGAATAATAGGTAAATTAATGCGTGAAATAGAAGATTTGCGCAAAGACGTAGCGGATCGTGAATTTGCTATAAGTGTAAAGGAAAAACGCATCCAAGAGATCCTTCACAAGAATCAAGAACTCGAAAAGTACAAACAAGTATTAAGTCACAAGATTACTGAGTTAAAAATGCAAATAGAACCGCGAGAGTGTCAGATAAATGAGAAACGGAAACAAATCACTGAAAAAGAACAACAACTTGATTCCTTGAATAAAAACAATGCACTGCTAGAAGGACAATTGATGAATCTTGAAGAAAAGTATCGGCACACAGTTGCCGATCTTAAAGAACAACGTCGTATTTCAAAAAGCTCCCGTGAATTATTCTTTAACTTATGCACGGAACTCTATCACGTTGCTGGTAAAATTAACAATCCAGATGAACTTAGAGCTGGGATACTTGAGCTTTCTCAGAAATATGCAAGCAACGAGTCTTTGAAAAAGCATATCATTTTGGAAACGCAAGTTAAGGCTGAATTTGATCGACAAAGGGCACACATTGAAAGTTCAATAATCGCTTATAAACACCAAATGCAGGACAAGTTACAAAAAAAGGGATCAGTTGATCTTTTGAAAGAAAATATGAGTTTGTTAAATGAAATTGAAGATTTACGTAAAGAAATTACTAAAAATAATAAAGAAATTGGAAATTTGATGAATGCATTGAAATTAACTAATCGAAACAGTTCGCAGACACAAAGTAGGCTTACTAAGGCATTGGAGGTATGATTCATAGTTTAATAACTCTTATTTGAATCTTTATTAACTTTTCTTACAGCAAATTGAGGGTTGCAGAGTTGAAAATCAGGACCAAATCCAGATGTTAATGTCCCAACTTGAAGACTTAAAACTGAAAAATGAGGAGCTTCACCGAGAACTTGCACAGATTGATGAAAATGTTGTTGTTTGAATATTTATACTTATCTATCCTACTCCATTTTCGTAAAATATGTTTATTGTGCATTTCTACAGATCTTTACAATTGTAAAATAAAAATAAATAAAATAAAAAAGAAGCAAACTAAATTTAATCTTGAAAAAAAAAATTATACATTTATAATTATTTTTGGACGAAATTTAATTTTCATTAATTTAGTTTTCCATAAATAATATTATTTTTTTCATTCACACAATGACCCCACTTTTACATCTACATTATTATTCAACCAAAACTCTCTTGATTTATTTTTACCTAATACCAACACCTCCCAGTTCATTAATATCTACTTTTATAATTAGATCCACATGACACAGCCCAATGTAAATACATATATGTACATACAATGCAGAATGCAACCCAACCATGTCGTCAATTAGCTAATGCGAATGTGCCATTAGAGTTGCATATTAGATTGACATCTTTGATGATTGCTAGCTATAATATACCTACCTACATACTTTATACAAATTGTTTAGGAAACAAAAGGAACAAATTGTTTTTGGGACAAACGAAATTATGACTAACTTATTCTTTTATACTGATACTGCTCCTGCATAATTATGGGAGGTACTAGATACATTTATATTTCTTAAAATCCATATACAACATTTGAGATTAAAATACATATAAGTGACAAAGCTATTTTTACTCTTAACCAATTAATTAAATTTTTTTTTTAAATTAATAAAATATTAAGTTATAATTTATATATAATATTATATATAAATTAAGTTATAATTTATATATAATTTATTTATTTAAAAATGAAGTAAATTGAAATTTAAACATTTCAACACAACATCAAATAGAACTACGTATTCATTAAAAATTCGATACTCTCGTCATTAAGACTAAAGCCCGTATGACACTACATTTGTATTCTCATTTTAGGCTCATTAAATCATATTTAAGTGTCAGCCAAGAGAAAAAGGGAAATATGTCGTTTTAAAGAAAGAAAAAGCACATATTTGGCAAAAAAATACTAATTTAATTGTGAAATACAATAAAAGTTACGAAATGCTGTGTTATTAACATTACATAGGAAATTGCAGGTACAAAGTTTAATCAAAATCGCAGGAGCCGTTTAGGATAAAATATTTGTGTGACAGCTATACCCGTTCTTAACAAGCTACAGCAAAAATTCTAATTTCTTGTGTAGGGGACCACATCTCATTTTTTGAAGCAAATCAGTCCACCGGTTTTAGCCTACTGTTAAGTCTGTCTTACTATAAATTAAATCTACGACTGAGCCTCAAACTTGCTTCCTTGCCAAATATTTAATTGGGTTCGGATGCTTTAAAAATGTGAAGAGGAAAATTAAAAGAAAAGTCCTTAAACAATTCAACACTCTTAAAATTATTAAATTAAGTTTTTCGGTCAAAAAGCTATAAACTTGAAGCATAAATTCTTAATAAAACATTTAAGAGAATCAAAAAGTTAATAAAAGAATTTTTCTAAAGAGAATATTCTCTCAGAAGCTTTTTTAAAAAAAGAGAAAACTAATAGTAAACAAAGTGAAAATAACTTGTTGTTCTGGTGATTTACACTTCCATGACAATACATTCGTATGTTTCGACTTACTGTTGGAATGTTAAATCAATTTAAAATACATAGCTTCACATGAAGATTAAAAATTGTAATTATTATTATTATAGAAAATATTAATTCACATTTAAATGGAAGGAACCACAAAGACAATTGTTCCTATTGTAATTGAACCTAAACATGTTTATGGAATACGCTCAGAAGTTATTGGAAATATACATTTTAATATCAATCAAGAAGTCATTTATCCTGTAGAAGGCGTTTTAGCATTTCATGACTATGTGAACAACAAGCAAAGGTTCTTGAGGTATGTTTGATTTTTTTTTAAAGTTTTTCAAATTTTTTGACAACTTGTAAGTTAGAAATAATAAAAGATACACAAAAACAAAGATATTGATTGCTATTTATTGGAAACTTCTCATCATTTTTAAGATATTTGACCAGTTTGAATATATTTTCCATCAACACTTTAATAACTTTAATATCAATCAATTTTAAGTAAAACTACGTGGGTTTTGTAGGTATGGAAAAATTGAAAATTTTCACTCAAAATAGCGTTGATTATTTGTAAAACAAAACCTAAATAAAAAAAACACCTTTACTTTTGTTTTTTTTTTTATAAATGACCTTTACTTTTGATTTTTTTTTTTATAAATGACCACCAACCAGACTAACAGTTCATTTATAATAAACCTAATTTTTTTCTCTCTTCTAAGGTTGCCCACTAATACTACCCCCACAATAATAACCCTCAATTCAACTAAACTTTTGATGGCAATGGTGGAAATAAACACCAATGAAAATCGAGAACGGTAATAAAAAATACTTAAGGTCAGAATTCCTTGCACCATCAAAGAATTTCAAATAATTTTATTTCCAGTCAAAAAATCATAGTCATCTACGACTTGACTGTGCTCAAAAGACTCCAAACTTATCAGCTGCCGGAAAATGTGCGACACAAAAACATCACACGGATATCATTTACTTGCGATTCCAAAGCACTGGTTGTCCTGACTGAATATCCCGATGAAATGTTATACATGCTATTCTTTGATAGGCTTGGAACAATAGTTGAAGGTCGTGCGGGTAATACAAATCGACGAGGAATGGCCAACCATATATCTTGCAATCCTCAAAATCCAGATATTGTAGCCGTATGTGGTGAAGGAGTTATGAAATTGATGATCAAATCAGAAAAGAGCTTCTCCTTCTATGGTGATATTAAGCCCAATTTCAATGCAACCTCGATAGCATGGATTTCACCGGAAACATTTATCGTAGGAACCAAACAGGGAATGCTAATTATTTTTCATAATGCTATAAAACAAAAGACATATCGTGCAATGGATACAGAATCTCTTGACATTGCTGACGAACCTAATTTCGAAAATCAGTTTCTCAATGAAACTCCAACAGTTCCTAATCCTTTAGCTAAAAGCCAAGCCATTGTTTGCATGACTGCTTTTGCGAGAGGTTTGGCATTCGCTATTTTCAATCAAGTTTTCGTTTTTGAAAAAATTTCGAAATTTAAATACGAAAGAAAAACAATATTGGATATAAAAACAGACAACTACCCGGAAGATCTTTATCAAATCACCAACATGGCTATAAATTCAAAACAAGACACTGTCATTGTAACTCCGAAGCATAATCAAATCTATGTTGGAGTTTTAATAGTTCCCGAATCACTTGAAACAAAAATGCTTCAATTTCAAACGCTAGGCGAACTCATGCACATCGATGAAATTCTTGACATATGCATGTGCTCTTGGAGACCAATAATTGTAACGTCTTGTAAGTAAGAATTTTATAAGTACTTTCTTTGTAAGTGTTTGTTGTAAACTTCATCGCTGTTTCATAAAGTGTATAACAAACCAGTGTGGTCAGACAGACTTTTGTTGGTTGTTGATGCGAGTCCGATAATTTTTTTTTATCTGCGATAAAATCTTTAAATTTCGATTTAGAGCAAGATTTACACGCACTTATATAAACACCAAAAAAATGCAAATAGCGAAATATAGCGCTTGTTTATTTTAATTTTTTTTTAGCTAAAGACAAAACAATAAGAGTTTGGAATTATCATACTGGAAAAGTTGAACTTGTCAAGCGTTTTCCAATAGAGGTAACTGTAATTGAGCTCTATGCTTCCGGTCAATATGCAGCCGTGGGTTTTATTGACAAAGTTAAAATCATGCAAATTTTCATGGACGATATGAATGTAAAATTTCTGAAATATTATTAAACTAAAGTATTTTTTTGAAAAATTTTAATTTTCAAGCTCATTAAGATGTACAACTTTCCGAACTCTAAGGATATAAAATTTTCATATTTTGGACATTTGATGGCAACAGCTTATGAGAATAGCATTGCCATCACATCAGTGTTCAATTTGGAAACCCTCAGGACTTTGAAGGTAAGAAATATAGGTATAAATAAACCAATTTTGTTCTTTTGTCATCTAAATGGGATTTTCAGCAATCGCTGCCATCAACCCCTGAAAGTATACAATTTTAGGTTTTCACGATATTACCAATTTTTCAATTTTAGGCTCCGTAGCGTGTTTGTCTGGTTCAATACGAATCAAATATACAAAATTGTCATACCTATTTACGCAGAAGAAAGTCGGTATGCCGATTTGTTTTTTTTTTTTAGTATTTTACCAACCTCTCGCAGTCACAAAACACGTAGATATATATTTCTTTATAGCGATACCCTAATCACCTAGCGGTATGAAATATACTTTACGTACTATTTTCATACCTACCAAATATCCAAAAAAAAATGCATAAATTGGTACAGCCGTTTCGGAGGAGTTCGACCACAAACACCGTGACACATAGATTTTTATATATAAGAATACTATGTTGTAGATCATTTTCTAAGCTTATGCATAATTTAATCTTTCATTTCGAAGGGTCACACTGGAACTGTTTTAACTTTGGCTTGGGCAAGAAATGATAAATCTGTAATTTCTGGTGGCGCTGATGGTGCGCTCTATCAATGGGATGTCGAAACAGGTGAGCGCTTACAGGAAATCATTCAACCAGGAATAGAATTACATGCATTATGTGTTCCAAATGATCCTGATTGCTTTTATGCAGCGACTAACACAGGAATCATTAGCGAAATTAAAAATTCAAAAATTGTTCGTGAAATTAAAATGCCATCGAATTCCCCATTGCAAGACATTGGTTTGACTCGTTCTGACCTCGTAATGTTTGCAGCCACTAAAGGTGGTCATTTGTATAATGTCCATATGCCACTTTCTGATGCAGGTGGAGGCACATTAACCAAATTCTCCTTCTTTGAATCGGCCATAACTAAGCTCAGATTTTCTTACGATGGAACTCTGCTTATTTCCAGTTCGGCCAGTGGAACTTTGGTTATTTGGCAGTTGAAGAATATTGAAGGTAAAGTGGCGCCCATTGATAATGATTTGCTAAAAAGTCAGGAAGTTCTGATACCCCGTCAAGAATTGGAAGACAAGATAGAACGAATAAAAATGCTTGAAACGCATCTTAAAAGACAAGCTGCTGAGTTCTATAAGAAACGAAGTCAAAACGAAGAGAATGAACAACAACAAATGGCTGACACACACAAGGGCTACTGTGAGGCTTTAGCAGAATTAAATTCTAAAAACCAAGAAATCGCAGCGAGACATGTTGAAGAACTATCTCAGATAACATCACAAATTGACGAACTAACTGGTGAGCATAAATTAACGATGGAAAAGCTATCAGCACAATACTCAGAGCGCATGTCAATGGAGTATCAAAAATTTGCCGTTCTTCGAGAGAGTATGCACCAGATGAGAGACAGTTATGAAAAAAAGCTAACAAAAAGTGAAGGCTGTCTACGTGATACCGTTGAGGCATTGGAACTTGACTTTAAGAAACAACTCGAAGAACGTCAAGAGCTCATACGGCAGTTAATGAAAGAAATGGATGATAAAAAGATTGAATTCACTGAATTTTGCCGGCAGGTGGAAATCGATAATGATCGCAAAATGATCGATTGTCAGATTGAATATGAGAACAAAGTTAAGTTTGAACGTGACGAAACGGATAAGTGGAAGACTCAAGCTGGTGTCTATCAGTCAAAGTATGACAATGTTAAGAAAGAATGCGAAAATCTTCTTGAGGATGTAGAAAAACTTAAAGAACAGCATTTCAAATCAAAAGCAGTAATTTTAGAGCTGATGGGTGACATAAATGATCTACATAAGGACGTGACAGATCGTGAAAATGCAATAAGTCAAAAAGAAAAAAGAATTGATGAGATGCTGTTAAAAAATGAGGAACTTGAAAAGTACAAACTAGTTTTAAACCACAAAATAAACGAGCTTAAAGCACAAATAGAACCGCGAGAGATGACAATTGTTGAAAAACGAAAACAGATAACGGAAATGGAACAAGAGTTAGCTGGCCTGCAAAAAAATAATATCCACCTGGAGCTTCAATTGAAAGAGCTCAAAGATAAGTGTATAAGTGTCAATGTAGAGTTAAAACAAGAACGTAACCGAGCTAAATCAGCACAATTGTGCCTAACCCACATATGTACTGAAATATATCAGCTTTCTCAGAAGCTAAGTCATACCGACGAAATGAAAGAAGGGATAAAGATGCTTTTTTTGAAATATTCCGACGATGATGCTCTTAAAAAGTTCACAACTTTAAGCGCTCCAGAAAAAGCTGATCTTCAAAAACAAAGGGCTCACATTGAAAAGATAATGCTTGGTTGTAGACAAAAAATGGAAGAGAAATCTTTTCAAGGAACGTCAAAGAAACTTTTAAGTCATAATACGATTTTGCTGGAAGAAGTTGTAAAATTACGACGTCAAGGCGAAAATATGAGGACTGAAATGAAAAACCTAAGGGTTTTAGTTGATATTTTTAAGAAAACCAATCTTAAGCAGGGGTTTCGACAATCTGAAGAAAGTTTGGTGGTGAGTTTTTTTTTATTATAGATTTGAAGTCATTTAAATATTAAAATTTATTTTTTTTTTTAGAAAATCGATAACATACGAAGTTATTTTGAGAAAAAGGTAATAAGTTTGAAAACAGACGTTCAGAATCTGATTGAACAAAATGAAAAATGTAAAAAGGATATTGGAATGAAGCGAATGATGTTAAATAAAACTGATTTATAAAAGTTACAATAATGTAATGCATATTTCAAACTTCGAACTATTAACAGACTGTATAGGTATGTTTGGTAGCTTGAAATCATTTTTTAATTTGGGTTTTTCGCTACGGTGATGTTTCCTACTTGTTTGTATTTGTAAGAATTTTCAAGTTGCCAACCATAACTATTGTGAAAAGATTCAAGTTCCCAAACGAACCTAATATCTTGAACATCTCTGTACTTTCTTTTCTTTAAATCCAACAAATATAACAAAATCAAACACACCTCACTCCATTTTTTCCTCATACAAACGTCATCTATATGCCGCAAGTAAACAAAAAAAAAGAGAGAAAGGCTGGGCCGAAAAAAATAAAACTATTTTATATTTACAAAATTATTAATCTTTTTATAAATTCACTTTAAAACGAAATTCATTTAAATTTCTGGAAGCCAAAATGAGTGAGGAGTAAGTTACTTTCCGTTCGATTTTGAATAAAAAATTTACTATTTACTTGCGTACTTACTTAAAAGATGAATATTGTATTAACCCCCAGCTTAGATTTAGTGAAAGCCAAAACAAATCTTCAAAACATAATACACCACATAAAAAAAGTTATTGCCGGAGAAGTTCTTGACAATTGCACTTTAGAAGACATTAAATTACAAATCAGATCTATAAGAAATGCCTGTTCCCAGGGAACACAGGCTCAGAACTTCCTCATCGAACAAGAGGAGACAATTGCATATATGCAAATTATAGCCTCTAATGAGCTACAAGTAAAAGACTTGATTGAGTTGTCGTGGCAATTCATTGCAAATCTCACAGTCCAGAATGAAAAATCGCAAAAATTCGTTTGGGATCACTTAGGCAAAACTCTGACCGATGACATCAAAGTTCAGCCCATTGATAATAACACCGACAAGAAACTTATGATTATTTATAATATCTGTCGTGGTGGGCTAACTGAATGCAATGAAAAGTCGGCTTTGGCTCTGCTTGCTGATCTTTGGCATAGAATTGTCGAAGAACAAAGCAATGAGGAACTGGTCTTTATTGATCTATTCTTTGAATATTTCTTGGTCACAAATCAGTGGACATTGAGGTTGTATGCTACTATCAGTGCACAGAACAGAATTGATATTCTGAAGTACATAACCACATACATACGAAATGACAGTCCCAATGGTCCCATTCGCACAATTCTCATGGAATACATATCA
The DNA here is from genome assembly GCA_951394125.1 of Epistrophe eligans. Classification (NCBI taxonomy): domain Eukaryota; kingdom Metazoa; phylum Arthropoda; class Insecta; order Diptera; family Syrphidae; genus Epistrophe; species Epistrophe eligans. The sequence continues at coordinate 93,258,688 of OX596030.1, read as the reverse complement.
AAGGAATTCAAAAAAAAGGCAGATTGTATTCTCAGGAATTCCGGGGACATGGAAAATAGCCTTCACCCTCATGAAGTCTATAACTTGCTAAGTGTGATATCTTGCGCTACTGGAAGTGAGTTATATTACAACATCTATGCCAGAGACGATGCTCTGTTCTTGAGTGCTGGAGCTTTGTTGCAGAGTATTGTTGCGTTGGGCAAAAAGGAAACTAATCAATTCACACCGATGACTAAGTTAGAAGAGGTAGCACCTGGATCAAATATAGACACTTCATTTGAATTGGAAATTTCATTCGAATTGAAGACATTACTTGTGAGGACAATTGGCAATTTGTTGTGCACTAATAGGAACAATCAGCAACACTGCATTGATACTAAGCTGCTTCCTGCGCTGCTCGACTGCACAAATATGGACGCTAGAAATCCACGTAAGTATCTATATTTTTTTTTGGATTTTTAGTACAGTAGATGCATACATATTTATGTATGTGTGTATAAAATTATTCAAAAAAATACTTCTTTTGAATTTGTACTTATAAAATCAATCAAATAATAATATTTTCGATTTATGGTTTTTTCTTTGTTTTCATTTTGTCATTATTTCTTTTGATGATTAATTTTAATTTCAAAATGTTTGTTGGGACAACTGACTTATCTCGGAATGAAATTTTAAATTATAGCGTGCCTTTTTACCACCACTCAAGAGCCCCTGTGATTTATTCCTCAACCTCGACCATAATTCCTCCGAAATTCTACAGCCTTTATTTATACCGCAATTTAGACAATTTAGAGCAAAGAAAAGAAATATCCCAAATAAAAACAAGAATACATTTTTAGTTTTTTTTTTTTCTTAACAAAACAAAATAACAAAAATTCGTTTATTCTCATTTAATACTTAATATATTTAATTATATACTCTTATTATAGAGTTCTTCTTTATTTTTTTTTTTTCTTTTAAATATTAATTAATATGTATTTATTTTCAGTCATCAAAGAATGGAGCATTTTGGCCATCCGGAATGCGTGTTACGATTGCCCTGAAATTCAACATATGATATCCGAACTCACTGAAACTGGTGTGGCCCCCAATCAGCTTTTGTCCGAGCTCAATATTGAAATGGGTGCTCTCCGGATACAGCCAAAAGATTAAATAAAGATAATAATAATAATAAAGCGAACAGAAAATACATAATACATACAAAAAGTTTTCATTTTTGTTTTAATTTTTTTGTCTTATAAAATTTGTTCAACTTGGGTGGCAAATCGTTGCCATATCAGGATGTCAGGCAATTTTGCGCAGTTCTTATCGATGAACTCAACTAACATCTCATCAGTTGAATGGAGAACACGAATAGAGACGAACTGATCCAGGATCATCCCCCCAATAATCTTAAGGGCGTTGTCTTCGTCGACTTTGTTTTTAGTGGCATTCGCTATTCCAACTATGCGACAACGGAATGCTTGAAATGAGTAACTCGACAGGTTTTTATTCCACTCAGCCAGACATGTCAATGGTACTATTTCCTCGTTGCCATAATCCACATAGAATACCCGAAATGTGTTGTCCTCAAAGCTGTCCATCACCTGAGCTCGATACCAATTCCCATCAGTAAATTGGGCAAGCACCATATCGAACTGGAATGGTGGTCGTTTGAGCTTTGTCTTATCAGGGATATCTCTGGAACCCCAGAAGAGTGGATTATCGTTTCGTTCACTGAATTCCATTTGGGCATAGAAAGTGCACACGTCCACGATGTGAGTTGGAATTACTCTAAGAATGGTGCCGTCCTTAGGATATGCCATTGGAACACATACATCGATAAGAACAGCTTCGGTGTCTTTTGTCCAACCGTCCCGCATGATCTCAGTATGTTCCATTCTGCAGTTGCCGCCTTTGAAGCAGCTCTTTGTTACCGGGTTGTAAAACTTACAAATTCGAGCATCATCTTTGGGAACGTAACCCATAACAGCCTTCATGGCGTTCGTCGTCTGCACTGGTTCCTCATAAAGTTCGTCCAGCTCTGCTTGTGTTAGTCCATTGCTGTCGGCCACCGCCTGTTCATCTGGATAGCCTGTGTTCTTGAATGTAGTTCCCTCAGCTCCCTGAGGATACACAGAACTACTGGATGTCGTAACTGCCCCCTCTTCTTGGCAATCACCGTTGGCCTTGTAGGGAAGGTGGGACGCCTCATCCTGGACGTACCCATTGCTCTTGAAAGGATTAGTCTCTAACGAATTTGGTACTATTGCAATGTCTTCACTCTCTACCAAGTTCATGTACAGAATCGAATCGTCTTTCCTAACGAGAGTGAACCTGGCCTTAGTGCACTCATACTTGAGCAGTGCCTTACGCAGGTCATAGTTTTGGTGATTCACCGACACCAGTTCGCACTGAACAGCTTGCGCCGGAATGTCCCGGTATTCTTCCGGCAAATGGAACATCTCGCTCAGACTATTGATCTCAGTTACTTCTCCGAATTCGAGAAGATGCGCCAGGTACTTTTCCTGGATCTCCTGTGTGTTCTCTCGAACAGCCCTAAAAAGTTGATTTTCTATCACGAGCCCAAACACCTCCTTGGGGTCGGGAATCCTATCGAATTTGCTGCAATTTCCATTCAGGGTCACTTGGAGGTGCAACAACGCCGTAATTAGGGGATTACGAATCTCGCAAATCGAAAAATTCAGCGATGACGATTGACGGTCAACGTACACAACACAGGCATCGATTACCGAGTCAACTTCAAAATGAGCGATACTTGCCTTTTTATAAAGAAACAATGGTTCTGGTTCTGGTTCAGGGGCCACTTCGGGCGCTGGCAATTCTTCTTCACACGTGAAGTTGAGGGCGTTGACTTGACTGCAAACATTTTCTATATCGAGGTTTTGTTGTTTTTCTTGGAAGTATAAATGTAAATTAAATTTTCGAGTCATTTCGGTTGTCGTCGATAATTTGGTGAGGTATTCATCATAAGCAATAAGCGAGTACACATTGTCATTTTTATCCAATTCCAGTTGGCTACGGATCAGTTGCAAAGTCATGGAACTTTCTTCTAAAAATTCTGTTATTGTCGTTTGGAGTTTTTTCATTTCAGCACAACAAACTTCGTAGATTAACTCGAGATTGTGGATTCTATCGCGAGTATTCATTTTATTTGGCAGTTTTGTTTAAGAACTTTGTCAATTTTATTGTTAAAATTAATAGGTTTTTTTTTTATTAATTACAGGAATTTCTCGAGAATATTTTTTTGTGGGTAATGCAGGTCAAAGGCAACACAAAATATTTAATTTAGCTAGCTCTAGCTACCATAGAATTTTTATTGCACTAATGCACTGAACTGGCAGTGGTAGAGGAAGATGGTTTGATTTGTCAACGGAGTGGCGATGAGAAAACATCCGTTCATTTCTTGATTTTTTTGAAGAGTTCCGTTTGATTTAGAAATTCAAAGAACAAATAAAACAATGAAACCAAAAGCATTAACATATAAATTTTTAATTAGTTTTGGTTTTTAAAAAAATGAGGTTTTTATGTTCAAATGAGATACTTTCGTTTAGATTTTCAAAATTCGATTCCAGATTTCTTACACGCTATAATGACAAGTTCACATTTTGAAACAAAGAAAGATTGAACGAAATTTAGTGTAATAAAAATGGAAAAAAATAGCAGAAATGTAACTCACAGAGAAAATTACTAATTAGCAAAACTAAACGCATTTAAAGTGGATCATGGATTGAGCGCTAACGTAAACATCAAAACTACACGCTTATTATTATGATTATGAATGTATTTTTATTTTTATTATTGTTTCGAAATTGCCGTGATAAAAGAAAATTGTATGAGTTTAGGTGTTGAAATTATACGCGAATCAGCTTTTAATCGAGATTATTTCTTTTCATTAAAGGAGTGTGAATAAAACTATAAAAACCTGTTGAGTCGAAAATTTGGCATCACTACTTCAGTGTTGTCACATTTTGTTTTTCCAGCTGTTTGGAGCGAGATAGACGTACTTTTTGCAGACTCCGCATGCAAAAAATTCAGTTATAAATTTTATTCCAAAAAGTGATTGAACAAAAACTCAAAAGCAAAACTGTATAGTTCATAAATAACAAAGAAACGCAAATCCTTCTACAGATTAGGAAAACTTAAAATTTACTCAAATTAACTAACATTTCCTTAAATGGCCTCGCCAGTAGTCAAGGTTCCGATTGTTCCACAATGGAATCTAGTCGCCGGTTGTGTGGCGACTCCCGATCAGGGCTTTCTTTATGTGGGAAACAAAACCATCAATTATATATCTCCGATAAAAAGTAGTGAACATGCACCTGTTATGAAAATCTTCCAAACCCGTCAAACTATTCGGGGTCTGGACTGTGACTCAAATTGGTCTGCAACAAAATACTTTGCTATACTAGCCCAGGATAACTCTGTGCAAATTTGGGATTTTGAGCAAGCCAGGGCTGTCTTCGGCCACAAAGCTCACTTTGTTAAACCACAAACCGAAGGGGATATTGCTGGGTGTGGGAATGAAGGCGTGCACATGAGCTTCATGTCGAATCGCAACATCCTTTCGATTTCCCCAACTGACTTGGTCGTGTATTGCGTTGCATCGAATACCTTCTGCCGGCGTCAGCGTATCATCCCAAAGAAATATTCTGTCACCATTTTGAAGTGTTCTCCATTTAATGAACACATTTTCGCAGTTGGAACTCCGAAAGGTCTAGTCATCCTGGCTGATCTGAAAACTGAACGAGTTCTTTACACATTGAAAGGTCATGATGCCACTGTAACTTCTCTTGCTTGGAATATAACTAATGCATCAAACTCAGTTTTACCCATGCCATGTGTTGAAACTCCTGCAAAGGCACCACAACCGAAGTCTAAACCAGAACCGAAGACACCTATTGGGGGATCTGATGATATATTCGATATTTATGACTATGACTACCTGGAAAATGAGTTTGGAGCTCCATGTAACAACAAACAGAGTTTAGAACAGTTTGAGGGCATTGACAAAAATCAGGAGGATGGCAACAACACTAACTTTAATTATGTCGAAGCATGTGAGAGTCTCAAAGAGGAAATCGATGCTTTGAAAAATAAATCGGAGTACTCTTCAAACGAACGCCAGGTCACTCTCGAAGATTGCCAAGAATCTGAGCATCGTGCTGAAGTCTCAAGCTCATGTGACTCGAACAACAGTGTGGAATTGCTTGACAAAAGCTCTACCGATGAGAGTACAAACAAAGAGAAACACGTTATGCAACATCAAGCTGAGGTGCACACACAAGAAGAAATGGAGCTGACACCTCCCAGGCCGTCTGTTGCACCTCCAGGAAGTCCTAAAAAAATCCCACTTCTGGCATCAGCTGGAGCTGATGCGGTAATTTGGATTTGGAATACAAAGAGTGGAGGAGCCTGCGATCAATTGAAGGGTAAAAGTACTCCACATGGAAAGAGTAAGTTTCATTCGATCCGATACGGTATTTTTTTTTCGTTACTAAAGTACTTCCAATATATTTTATAGATTATCACATTGAGGCGTTATGGCTAAGTTCCACTACTTTATTGGTTACCTCCAGATCTGGCAACATCACATCATTCACCCAAGACATAACCAGACCCGGAAAATACAAAGAAGATAAAATTGAATTCCCACAGCAAGCTGTGATATCGATGTGTCTCTCCTACAATGCTCCTCTCCTGTGGACAATATCATCCTTCCGAGAGATCATTTGCCAGAATTTAGAAACAAATACAATTATTGCCAAGTACAGCTGTGCTTCCACAAATATTATAACAATGAAGGAGCGACCCGATGACATGAACAAGTAAGTGTCGAAGTAGAATTTGATTGGGATCGTTAACTGAGAGTGCATTTGAGTGGATCAACGGTATAAATTAAAAACCTTGTCCCAAAAATGTACCTGAAATTTATTTTAATTTAAAAGAAAAGAAAACTAATAAAGTTATTGGTTGCTTGTTATTTTATTTTAAATATGAATAAATGTTTTTCTTTGTACGGAGAATTGAAGCTTTTAATAGGATAATAAAAGAAAGTTGATGCTTTTGATAAGACAAATTTAGATTGTACCATATCGGTTGCCTTTTGTATCCACTCAAATGAAAATTTTAATTCAGCAGATTTTTTTTTTTAATATTCTGCTTCGACCATGTCGTAGTGGATCTTTCACTTTTTGCTCCAGCAAGCAATGGTTTCTACGAATGCGGGCCCCCACTGCTTTCACTGCTGTCCGTTTCCTCACTAGTAGGTTTTCGTAATCGTGGTTTGTCTTTAAAAATTAACGAATTCGAATTACCTGACCCAGAGTAATATTATTCCTACAACCATTTTATATAAGACGTCCTATTATTTTTATATTATTTTTTTGATTTTACAACAATTGAATGCAAGCAAGCTCATGCTAGAAAATATATGCTGTGATACATTTGTAACAGAACTTATGAGACTTCGTATTTGTAAACTAGAAATAAACAAATTTACTCTGTGGTATGTGTAGTTTCTTGAGACACAAATCATGAATGGGCCACTAAACTAGCAATAAAATGTTTGTAAATTTTTTATTGACATATATTATTTCTCATTTCAGAATCGCTGTTGCCTTTTCTGATCGTCGTATTGGTATTATTGATATTTCCAAAATAACTCCATTCAACATTTCAATTGAAAATTTTACAAGCAAAATAGACTCCCAAGTGTATTCTTTGGTATGGGGGCCAAATCCAGGTTTTCTAGCTTTTGGAACAAATGAAGGAAGAGTAAGTTTTTAATTTTAATTTCAAAGAATCTAAATCAATAAAATCTGCATTTTTTTATAGGTTGGAATTTTTAACACTGAAAACCCGAAGATGTCGCCTTTCCTTTTCCATCCAGTCTCTGGTAAACCGATTTACTCAATTGACTGGAAGAATCATTACATCTATGTGTGCTGTAATGAAAAAGTGGCACTGTATAATGATAATATGCAAAACAAAGGTTAGTCAATATAATTGATTTTACCTTGTAGTCTTCTCATAAGTTTGTACAGCGGCATTTTTGGAACTATAACTAAGATCAGTCTGTGTAGAATGAGTTTTACTCTTCATTAAATTTGCCATTTGAATTGCCCTTCTACGATAATCCCATATATTCCATGAGTATGAATTCTTCGATTCAATACTAGAAGGTGGAAGACAGTTTTCCGTTTGATTACCGACATTAAAACTTTTCTTCTTTGAATTTGAATTTTTTCCGTAAACTGGAGATTGGTTAAGAGGTGATAAATCAATTGCAATGTTGAATAAAAGACACATCTCAGGATTTTTATAAGCGGTTTTTAGAAATTTTTTAACCACAGAATTGTAGTTCTTTTCGGTGAATGAAAGATAATCTTTACGTTGGAAAGCAATCAATTCCTTTTGGAAGGGAAGAACACCATAAGTTGAATCGGATTGGATTAGAATTCCGTTTGATGCGGCCATAGTCAGAATACAGAATCTCTGCAGTTGATTGCCCTAGAATTTATGAAAATTTATTTAAAAACATGTAACAGAAAACTATATAATTTCAACAAAAGGAATGAAACACACGGCTGATATTTTGCTTTTAATCCTTAGTACTGATTCCTGTACATTCTCGTTTGCCATATCTATTATTGGGACTTTCAACGTCACAATAGATTCAAAAGAACCAATTTTTAAAGCCATTTCCTCAAATGGATATTCAGTTGAGACAATATCCATCATTCTGTCATTAATTTTATTGATTTCAACCAAAAAATATAATTTCATTAAAATTTGATACCATGTTTCGAATAGTTTTGTGAAATGAGGCTGAAAATAAGATAACCAAAAATAAATTATCCATATAATAAATCTTAGTTCACAAGCTGAAAACTTACAAAAACCGATTCCGATGGAACTGCTAATCGAAACTTAACCACATCATGAAGCTTGAAAATTGATTCCTTAAGTTGTCCAACATCATGGTCAATGAGTTTCTTTAGGCTCATCACGTGTTCTTTTATTGTTTTTAGATACGACTCATGTTCTAAATTGAGGTAGTTGAATTTATTGAAAAATTCCAGATTATCAATAGAAACACCTTCCGGAATTCTATAAATAACTTTTTTATTAACTAAATCAACTGTTACTGAATTTGAAATAGTCCGTAAGCCGAGTTTAATTAAATCACTGCATTTTTTCATGTTTAATCGCAACGCTTCGAGGGTATTATCATAAGCCATAAAAACATCATCAACCACTACATTCAAAAAAAAAAAAAATACTTAAAATAAGATACATAGTTTCATTGAATTTGTAACTCTAAAGTATTAAGCTGCGTCCAGTAGGCCACAGCTCCAGTTTTAACAATATAAATAGGGTAAAAATTGAATCAGAAATGATCTTGATCCCTGCTTACTCAATTATGCCAACATATTATGGACGCAGCTAATTGACAACAACAATGCTAAATCTTAAAAATCATGCCGTCGGTTTTGAACCTACCATCACGTATAGCTTCTCCACCTTGACCTGTATGTTTGTTAAACAATAAAATACCACACATGATCTTTCCCAAACGTTCAAGATAATTTATCTGGAAATGTTTTTTCCGAGATACAAAATCAAGTATGTCCTGCTTTGTTAAGATGCTTTGCAGTGCAGCTTTTGCCAAGGATACCATCTAAAAACATAAATTTAACTTCATACTATCTATATAAATATAATAAATAAATACTTCTAAATTCTTTGGGCTAAACATTTTGTTAGAAGCTACAATATAAATTGTTATCTTTCTGATGAGTTCATCGTGGTCCTTTTTAGTTGTTCCGTTAGAACTGCAAATATTCTCCAAAAGCGGCATCAATTTGTCCTTTGTGATTTTTTCATACTTTTCCTGCACATCTGCTAGATTAAATGTAGAGCTTTCAAAGAAATGTTTTAGTTTGAGCATTTGTATAACTGGACCATTATCTATAAAAAAAATAAAGAGTGTATACATTTACACCACATAAATTTACTTCTCTGTCTTTTACCAATTATTTGATCATATATTGATTGGTAAATGCTCAACGTTGTCTCTTTATTCGCGTTTAACAAAGGTTCTCCATTTGACATCACTAACCATTTTATCATATATTGCATTAATGGTCTTGGAATTGATATATCTTGAAGGGAACATTGTTCAAGAGCTTCTCTAGTCAAAAAATCCACCACAAAATTGTAATCCATATTACATTAGATTTATTTTTACGAATTTTTTGACAGTTTTGATATTATTGATCAAACATTTGATTTCAGAGTTGCATACGAAAAGCTTTTTAAGGAAAAACTCACATAATATGTAAATGAGATTTAAGAATGGTATGCCACCGGCCGCTTTTTGGGTACAATTAAATACATTTTTGTTGAATATAATTTTTGTTAGCTTATTTACTATTTTATTTCATTTTGTTGTGTATGTTTATACAGACCCAATTATTTTGGAGTACATCACAGCTGCATCGTCTATTTCGGTTCGAAATAAATATCTCTTTGTTGGCACTCAAAATGGGCATGTTGAAATATTCAGAGAGAAAGAAAGTCCAAAAATATCTTACGATCTTATAAGGAGCCTTGAGATATGCCCACGTTATGTAACAGATATATCTTGGAGTCCAATAAATACATCACGTTTTGCTGTGGCTTCAATGTCCAAGAAAATTCGTGTTTTCAATTTCAACGAAATTGACGGAACTGCTTCACTAGCCCGTGATATTGTTATCAACAGCACATCGGCTTCAAATGCTAATGTCAAATGGAGCAACCTTCGAGATAATATGCTACTCGCAAGTGGTTTCGATGGAGCGATGAGAGTATGGGATCTCAATTCACAGCGAGATGATGAATTCTTTCTCAAACAATTCCAGTGCCCAATGACGTGTGGATTGTTCTTGCCTTCAGATGAAAATACTATTATGTGTGCTGGTCGAACAACGTCCATAGAAATGTTCAACATGCTATTGGAAAGCACTCAAAAGTATTCTAGTGTTAAGTGGAAAAAACAAACAATGAAAACTCTTGATGGAGTTCAGTGGGCAACTAGAATTCCAACTGTTGATGGTAAATCGAAAATAGAAAAACGTCGCAAGAGAAAAGATAAGGGTGGAATTCTTGCTGAAGAAGATGTCCAAAATGATGGAGAAGATGTTTCTGGTTTGATGACTAAACTGCAAATAGAGGAAAAACAGGAAAATGAAATCTCTGGAACGACAAAATGCACAGAGTGCAAAGATTCAGTATTCTTGAGGGTAAGATGAATATTTTCATGATTTTTTATGTTTGATTTAATTTTGTAATTTATTTTGTAGAATCCTCCAACTATATTGTACTTAACAACCAAGGAAATAAACAAAGACAGTTTAGACAAACTTAAATTCATGATAGATTCATCCCATGGAAAACAACGTCTTCTCGGACCAAAGCTCTTTGGGACTCAAATGGATGCTAAACGCATACTCGAGGAAGAAAGTAGGTTCTCCTCTAGTTTTAAGAATTTCTGACTTATGATGCATTTTGTTCTACTTTTTTTTTTAGTTCGAAATCAGCAATCTTCTGACTCCAAATCAATCTCGAACATTCTAACATACCAGGTTAACTCGAATCTTCAGCAAGAAATTGTTAAGCGCGTTGAAACAAAAACTCTTACAGAATGGCATGTTTCCCTTGCTCCATCTGTGTCTTTTATGTAAGTCGTTTGTTTTGTTTTTATTTGAGTTATGCTATAATTTTTTAAAACAAAGGTTCTGGAAGAAGTGCTGTCAAGCGTTCACCAACCAACTTATCGAGCAGGGCCATATTCTACAAGCTGCGACTTATCTCATTGCTTTACATGATACAAAGCAAGTTATAAACATTTTACTTGACAAACAGTATTTTAAAGAAGCTTTGATTATTGCCAAAATACATTGTCAGCCAGATGATAAGATAACAACTGAAATTACTGAAAAATGGGTTTGTTACTTGGAATCGGTTGGAAACCTGAATGCAGCCGCTTATATGTCAGTTTGTTTTTTGTTAAGTCATTTTTTTTTGTATTTATCAAACTAAAAATCTGTTTCTTTTCTTTGTAGTTGTGCAGCTTCTGGAGAACTTAAAAAAGCTTATAGTGTTTTGTCTAAGACAAGGAATGTAACACCAGAAATACAGGAAGTACTCGATAAAATACACGAGAAAATCATTAAAACATAAATTCAGGATTAACCCAGTACTAAATTGGTTTCAAATTCCACAATTTAATTAATTACTTTTTACTTCAATAGAACTGAACTGAATTACCGTTATTTTATGTGAATTATTTATAATAAATAAAATGAAGTTGATATGCAATTATTTTATTCTTTGTTTTTATTTTTCAAACTCAAAAATATATACAGTGGACGTCCAATATTACAAATACCCCATATAGCGAACTTGCGATGTAACGAAAGCTCTTCTTTAGAATAACATCAAAACTATGTTAGCGAAAGGGGATAAGCTATTCCGATACAATTTATACCAATCATTACTTTTTATATAAAGACGAAGCAATATTGTATGTCCGACTTAAACTCAGAAAGTATTAAATTAATTTACTTGAAACAAATTTTATAATATTCTTTATATTTTTAAGATTGTTTAAGACTATTTTTTTGTTTTTCTAATTTGTTTATTTAATCAGAATATTAATTTTGTTGAATTTTTGTCAACTTTTTCTTTGAGGTTGACACACATTTTCACGTATACGTCAAAACCTTTTGGATACTTTACAATAATAGAGATTGTTTCAAAAAGACAATATTTAAACGCAAATTGTTGGCCCTTAATATTTTCTTAATTATACCTACAAGCTGAGAAATATGTACTTAAACAAATTTTAAAATTACAACTTTTTGTATTTTTTAATTTAGAAATTTGCTTTTTTTTCTGTCCACTCAATTCCTCTCTGTGTCATTGAACTGTTCATTGTTTTAAGTTTTTCGTTTTTGGATTTACTCTTCCTCCGACATCTTTTTCCGTTTTTGCTAAACTTCCTGATTCCACTCAGTTGTTGGCTCTTTTTTTTTCTAACAGCGTAGTGCAGTAGGTTAGGAACGTAACGTATTTGTTTTTTTTTTTCTTCTGCATATCTATTTTGAATTATGAGGGCAAAACATTTTAAAGGGCAATCAAGTTAAAAAAAAAAAAATTAACGGGAAATAGCAATCGAACATGGCATTACGATGATAAGGAAAAGAAAAAAAGGGGGTGTAAAGATTCTGTTTGTCTGTCGAACATGAACCTAGCTACCAAACAATTATTTTTTAAAAAAGGGGATTGATTTTTCTCAAATCGTAGACATATAAACTTTTTTTAATAAAATAATATACATAAATTAAGTGTATTTGGCGAAGCAACGCGAGCACGGTTCTGCTAGTTTCCAATAATTGTGAAGTGACTTTTGGACCGAATTGTAGTACTATACCTATATTGAATTTTGCTTTAATGTTTAAACTTTAGTAAACCTGTATTTCGTTCCCTACCGGAATTATAGTTAAAATATGGAAACGAGAATTTTCAAAGGTATTACATTTTTTGTAGTTATTGCAGACAGACAAAAAGTACACAAAAAAATCTTAAAGCTATATGTCCATATTACTTTTAATATAAACCAGTGAAATCGTTATAGACGTTATGAAAAAATCTTTACACAACCTTAAGAATAGTCTTAATGTTCACCCAAAAGCATTAGACCATGACATGATAATTTTGTTTTTATGACCAAGAATATCTGTGCCTCCGCAAATAAATCATCATCAAAAAAAAAAAATCTAGAATACATCCTTCATAATTATATATCATAAACATGAACATTTAAAGCCCTTGGTGGTGTGGGGTGATCTTTTTTTACTTTTAGAGTTATAACGGTTGCAAAATTTATTCGCTTCAAATATTTGCTAGTTTATGAATGATAATCATTTCACAGTGTTAAGAAATCAAATCGTAGCAAATTTCATAATCGTATTGTCATTTACAAATGTCAATGGCTTACAATTTGTTTGAATAAAAATGAAATGATTAAACGAACAGAAAAAAACCGAAGAAAAGATACATGCGAATTTCACATCTTTATGATAATGAATGATCCCACATTAAAATTATACGACTTTATAACAAGCTTAACGCATTAAACACTCAACTAAGAAGTGAAAAAGAAGAAGAGTGTTAGCTTCAAAGCTATGTACAAATTTAAGTGAAGTAGCATTTAATTTTCCACAAAATTTGTGTCGAAATTAGGGACGAGGAAGACAATAAAAAAGAATTACTTATTATATTTTGTTTTAGAATATAAAGCTTTCTCTCTCAAATGATTTAATATGTAAACAAGAAATTAAAATAAAAAAACAATAAAATAAACTTTTTTCAAACTTTGAATTCGAAATGTGTTTCTATTGTGAATCATCAGAGCTTTTCAATTCACAATAGTCTGTTTGAATATGGTGAACTCAATTGGACAAACCATCTTCAACGCCTAGTCATACATTTAGTTCTCTTTTAGACTCGCAACAGGTGAGATTCGTTTTAAATTGCGATCGCGTACTTAATTCAAGTTCGTTACTCAGCTCTTTTGTTTTCACTTTTTTTCGTGCCACGAAGAACACGATATTAATAACAGTTTCAAAGTCCCTATGCAATTAAAACAAACAAAAAAACTGGCAAAACATCAATTAGTAATTTAAAATTATTGTAATGACGGAATTTAAAATAGCTGTAGATTAATCGCTTATTTTTTTGGAATACATTTAGGCAATTCAAAGAGAAATCTCAAGCTCAATACAAATTTAAATATGAATGGGATCTTAATCTTAATCAAAACAATACCAAAGCAGCCCTTTTGTCATCGCTCTTTCAATTTAATCATTTTTGTTTGTCTTCTTCTGCAGTAAAAGTGAAAGGTTCAATAATCGTCGGAGTTTCCCGGAGCAGCTAAGTAGCTATAGTAGAGTTATAGTAAAACTGCATACCTTAATGCCCATGATTTGAATTCACTTAAACAATATTGACGCCTCGTGATGGAATGGATCGTATCTATAAATTGTTTTTTTTTTTTTAGTTTTATTCGAGTTTATGTATCTTTGTTGTTTCTTTTTGCCCCAACATAAGTTGCAAACATAACAGTTTATGAGAGTATTTTATGTGTGAAGTGTCTTACGTAGTCTTAAAAATATTTCTACTATGCTAATTGAGTGAGATTGCGTCAGAGATCTGTGTCATAGCGCACCTCGGATCAATATTTAAAAAAAAATGAATCTCATGATTGAGACGTTTGTTCTTACAATTTCTTCGTTCTTACAATTTCTTCGTTCCCTCCTTTTTAATATGCAACTTATAAGTATAGAGAAGTATCAAAAAAAAATAAATGATAACAGTTATATCTAACGAACAGTGGACAGAGGCAATGGTAGCAATAATAGTACCGCGATGTACAGTGAAACGGTCTGTTTATGGTTAACTATGATTGGCAAAACCGTCATTGTTAATGAACGTCAATTTTGCTTTAACATTCTGCGCACGCGTTAACATCTTTTTTTTTTTTTTTTTTTGCATTTTTGGTAATCATTCAATGCTCAACAAAAACAATTGACGCTGGTATCCGGTGCTTGAGAAAGAGACACGTTCACATTCCATAATACAAAATTAAAACAAAAGAGCTGTCTTAAACGAACTTGGTGCAACATGCCGCTTCTACGCATTTAAACGGGATTGTTGTGTTGCTACAAAAAAAAAATTAAATAAAAAACCGTACCAATAATAATAGTTTTTTTTTTCTAGTCTATGATTTATGTAGCTATAGTGCGAACACACTTTAGAGTATATTGAACTTATTCGGGGCCAAAATAACAATAAAGATGGCCTTGCGAGTTTTTCTCGATCAATAGTGAGAGGAAGGAAGTCACATGGTATATAATTGTTTTTGGATATAAAGAGTGTGATTCATCATCAGAAACATCATCACTATAATAATGAGCTTTATAAATGGCGCAAAAATGATGGAGGCTGGTTGCAAGGGTGGCGCTGCACCTAATTCAACAGCGGCACCAACAACTGTGCTAGACCGTTTGTGTGACTTTTGGAATGAACGCATAATGGAGCGTTTCATCAAGGCAAACTTGTTCCTGATATGTTGTATTGCAGCTGCACTCCTTCTGGTATGTTCATATATAATATCATTTTCCATAATCTTTAATTTATAAGTTTTTGAGTGATCTAGTTGTGAAAGTTGTTCGTATAGCATTTAAGTATACCAAATGTTATTGAATAATATTACACAATGGAACAACATATACCTATAATACTTTAATTCTATTTGTGATCTTTCGTGGTTATTGCCTGACTCCACTCGCGGCTGAGTCCCATAATGATTCTAGAAAAAAATCGCAACGATAAGCTGACATCGTTTTGATTTAATGAGCTTTTACGAATAAAAGAAGGTG
The DNA here is from genome assembly GCA_951394125.1 of Epistrophe eligans. NCBI lineage: Eukaryota > Metazoa > Arthropoda > Insecta > Diptera > Syrphidae > Epistrophe > Epistrophe eligans. The sequence continues at coordinate 93,243,197 of OX596030.1, read as the reverse complement.
ATATTCGGAAGTGGAACAAAAATACATAAAACCTTCTTTAGTTTTTCGCTTGTAATCAATATTATTGATTGTTGCCTAGAAAGTTATATATTATTTGCTATATTGTTGTTGTTTCCACAATAAATGATTTAATAAAGAGAAATTTCAAAGAAGATTAATTAAAAGATAACAATTGAATTATCGAAGTTGATTAATTTGTTTTTTTTTTTTTTTTTGTTAGTTTTTCTCCTTTTTGTATTATTTTTTTTATTTATTTATTTATATTGCCTATAGATTGGATATTTAGCTGCATTTTCTTGTGAGGTCTCATGGATCTTAGAGGCAAGAGGAGAGCTGCCAAATTCAGCGTATGTGCTGTGTACGCAATATTTTATTGTTTTCGTAGCCACAACGATTTTAATTCATGGCTTGGTAACGGGACTTTCGTGGGGATTATTCGCGTGGTCAGTGATAATTGGAATTCTATCGATACCGGAGCTGTTTTTTGTGATGGTTATGACAACACAACATTGGGTAAGTGTATTGAAACAAAGAAGCAACAAAAAAAAAGTACGATTGTGTTGCATATTCGGTCTCTCTATGTGTGTGCATATGTACATATATATAGGAAAAATGTATGCATATAATATTAAAGGCCTAAAGATATGATTTTGTTTCTATTCAATTGACTGTTAATGAAGCAATGTTTTGTTTTAAATGTTTAAATTTGCGAGTATTAGAGAGAATTCTAACAAAACTGGATTTTGGTATTGTTTTGACATCTTGAGTTCTAAAAAGTACCCTAAATTTGAACTACTGCTTTGCAACTTAAATTCCTCGGTAGGATGAAATTTTTGTCACAGCAAAATGTATGGCCATCAATTATAAAACCTATAAAAACACGGCCGGCGGCGAGTCGTTCAATTGGGTTTAAAAAAAAAAATAAGAAAATTACGAAGGTTTTTGTAAATAAGTAATACAAATTCTATTTACTACTAAAATACATCAGCCAAGTAGAAGACTTTACCACTATCTTAACTCGACTTGTTGACTAGTTGTAAACAAAAATTGGCGTTTGTCCCGGTGATCTCACTTGGACTCATCAGTTAACTATTGAATGCCTTGTTAATATACACAATTTCTGTTAAAATCTAAATGATCTGAAAAAAAACTGGGTTAGTTAACTAGATAGGCATCATAAATTAAGTCAATTGAATAGTAAAAGAAATGTTATATTAATTAATTTGACTTTATTCGCAAAGAAAACGCAATCAGTATCATTAATGATAGTAATCTGTTACAACTCTCATATACACATACATATCTATAATAAATTCAAATGCAATGCCAATTAATCATTAATAAAATACATTATTTTAGGAGCTATTCATTTTTTATTATAAAACGAATAAACATATTTATATGACTTGTGCAACAAAGTTTTTTGCCACACCTAACTATTATTTTCAAATTAAAATACATATCATCTTTTTCATGGCCACATTATTGCCATCTGCAAATAATATATGTAATCATATACCCACGTGCCATACCTGGAATGCATTTCGTTCCAAAATAGAAGCAATTGACAAAATAATAGAGATAAAAGGCAAACCAAGCCTACGCATAACCATTTGCAAATGAATAAATACATAAAGTTTTTTATCCATTGGTACATAAAGTTCTAACTTGAAATATTTTCTTCAACAGGGTCTACAAACTGTACACGGTCTCACGGAACTTATATCCTACCTCATACGTCTTGTGATTAATTGCTTCGCCCTTATTTGTGTCATTCCTACTGGACTTAAGTAATTTATTATAAAAATAGAAAATAATTTATATTCAAACTAATTATGTAAATAAAATCTCTTTTGAATTTTGCAGATGGCGAAGAGAATCACAGGTGCTATCACAATTACAAAATTTAGCAACTCGCTTGCAGTTACAAACACCACCACCTAGTGCTCCAATAGCAAAAGGAGATTCTCGAAGAGCGAGTAAACGTGGTCAAAATAATCCGAATATAACATCATTTGATAATGCTGGTTATATCATTAACGAATCAAAACAACATCATGGATCACAGCAATTCTTTCACAGTAATTCAGCGTTTGGATCTCAGAATGAATTTAATGCAAGTGTTTTTGCGCCAGCTTCCCAATATTCAGCTCCTACTAGGGGTAAGTCAACCATTTTAGTGCAGAACTTTTTTTTTTTGAAATGAGGTCGAGAATCTCGACAAAGACAGGTCTTCTTAATTTAACTCGTTACATTCTAAATTTGATTTTTTACGGTCTTAAATTAAATTAAAAAAAAAACCTCTCTCTCTCTTTTAGGAAACCGTGCTCAATCCTTAATGGATCTACGCTGCACCCTTCCTGGCTTGTACAATCCACGATACGTTATTGACAACGAAGATCACAACGCTAAATATTTCAATATAACCGTTGATGATTTGAAAAACAGTTTAAACGATTCGAAAAAAACACCAATCAGTGCAGAAGAACAAAATTCAATAATTGGTTCAGTGACTACAGATCCAATTTATTGCACAATTGATGCAGCAAAGCCTCAAAAACTTTCCAGAAATTGTGTATCATTGGAAAATCTCGATGGCATTGCCAAAGTTGAACGTGATCTAAGTTATGGTAATAATTTACTTCAGAACTACGAACAACAATATATGCTAGCAATGATGGGACATCCAGTCAATTATAATCCTCACCAACATCAAGCATTATTGGAACATTTACATAGACATCATCATCTTAATCCAAGGCAGTCTAGACATTTAAATCATAGTTCCTCTGCTCAGCGACATAACATGATGAACGGAATGGTTGGTTGTGGTGGAATTGGTTACGGAGGTTATACGAATCCCTTTGCCTACAATGCACCTGGTAATAGTAAATTATCACTTGGAAACGAGTCAGATGATTATAGAAAATATCGTGATGTAGCTCTATAGATTTATTGAGGGATAAATGTATCTCTACCAAAGAAGCCCCACTAATACAATATTCAGTTCATCAAACGAGCGGTTGATTTTATTTATATATTTTTTTTTGTTTTTATCTCGATCAACCTCATACAGTTAAGATTGTTTTGTTTTTCAAAATAAATATAGAACTTGAATTGAGATGCAATTCCTAAATTGCAACCCAAATCCGCGTAAAAAAAATATGGTAGCTAACTTCGAAAAGTAATACTCTCAAGTAAAATTTAACAAACCTTATAGTTAAGCGATACCAAATGTGTCAACTATTGTAATAATTAGACAACGAAAATTATTTTTAAAAAAATATTTGTATTTATTTATTGGTTATAACTACATTTGTGTTTATGCATTGCATTTAGATAATAAGTAATACTTTTTTTTTACTTTGAAGAATGAATAAACAATTATATATATACATATATAAAATAAGATATGTTTTACATAATGTATATGAATGTACTAAGTAATTAAAATTCTTTATTTTTGCCTGTTTAAGGACCCAGGAGATCCGATAAAGGATTATTACTAATTGATTTCTCCTGCTGCGCCGCCGCCGGGGCAGGTTCTTTTGTTGATTGCAGTCGATTCTTAGGCGGGTTTGATTTCGATTTATTGACTGAAAATAGATTAAATATTTTTTTAACTTTTTATAAAATAATGTACATATTTTATATATGTTTGTGTGTTTTTTTATATATGTTTTTGTATATAATGTTTATGTATTTGGGCCACTTTGAATTATAACGCCTTACGTCTTACCTTTTGTCGACGTTCCAAAGAGACCATCGCTATCGTCATCTGATAAATCCGCAAATAAATTCGACGAAGCCTTATCCTTATCCTTGACAGGAGGTTCATGCTTCTTCGTTCTGGTGTTAGTTCTTGGTTTTCCAAATAAATCATTTCCAGATCCACTATCTTCATCGCTAGAAAATAGTGAAGCTGATACTTTAGCTTGTTTCATTTTCGGTTTTTGTTCAGGCTTTCTATGGATTACTGCTTTTTTAGAAACTATTGCCTCCTTAAAAAGATCATCAGAACCATCATCTGAATCGCCAAACAGTGATTTTGGAGTTGTTTTAGGTGATTGCTCAGTTGGTTTAATTGCACTTTTAACAGGTTGATCTTTTGATTCCTTCGGCTGTGCCGACTCAAATAGAAGATCCAGTTTTGATTTCTCTTCTGTCGGTTGATTTTTTTCTTTTGAAGTCGTTGGATGTGGCAAAAAAATCTTTGGTGTTCCAAATGGATTTTCATCAATTTCATCTGAATCAAAGAGTGAATCTAAATTTTTAGTCATAGGTGAAGGTTCAAGTTCTGATTTTTTTGTATTTGATTTTATAGTTTCAACAAATAGGTTCTCGGTTTCGGAATCAGAATTTTTAAACAAAGTAGGTATCTTAGTTGTTGTGGCTTTCGACGAGGAACTAGAAGTCACACTTTTGTTAAACAGTATATCCGATTCTTCAAATAGTGTTGCTTGGTCTGGCATTTTATTTAGGGCTTCATTTTTATCAAATGTTCCAAGATCTTCAAAGGGGGGAGAAGATTCTGGTGGTTTTTGTTGTTCCATTATCTCATCCTTATCCTTACTTATTTTCTGATTAGCTACTATAATGCCTTTTTTCTGTATTTCCGATGAAGAAATCGATTTCTTAATTTCTTCGTCCTCTTGATTATCGATAGAGACTGTCTCTTCAATCATGGATTTCATGTAATTCTCTCGTCGTGCCATTCGAGTCGATGGTCTTCGTTTGACCTGAACCTTGACGCGATCCTTGTTTAAGTTCGGTAAAATGTTCTCAGGTAATTCTCTTGTTTTTACTGCTAGTTGTGACTGGCTAGCAACAAAATCTTTATTTATCGCAGAATTTAAACTAGGACTATTTTGTTCATTTATTTTAATCTCACTTTGAGATTTCTCAACTGCTTGGGGTTTTTTAAATGAAGGCAATTTTGCCGATGGCATCAGAGCCCCAACATTAATCTGGAAATCCAACTTTTTTAATTTGGAAACTTGTGGCTTCTCTTTTTTAACTTCCGAAATAACTGGTTTATTGTCTTTATTATCATCTGGTGGAGGTTCGTCATTGATCATATAACTTGGTGGTGTTCGCATTTCACGACCAGCTTCGATGGTTTCATTAAAATCATCATAGAAAACGCTGTGGATTCGATTAGTTTGTACCATTGGTCGTGTGGATACCGATAAGTAATCATCCGGTGGAACATCAGCAAAGAGATTAATGCTACTGTACGGAACAGAAGAAGCAGAAGAAATAGGTTTAGCTTCAACGTCCTCCTCTACTGTGTGGAGTGGCGATTCCTCGTTCAGAGTAGGATTCGGGTTTTCATCTTCAGGTGGGATATCGTCATGAAATAGGCTTGTATAGCTTGGAATTGTTGATGTTTTCTTTGCAGATTGGTCAGCAAGTGAATTTTTATCTGTAATGTCTTTTGAAGGAGAAGATATGTTGTCATATTCAATAATTACTTTAGGCTTAGGCTTTGGAAAAGGTTTTAGGATTTCTTCATCTGTCTTCAAAACCGTTTTAGTTTGAGTATTATCCTCCTCAACGTAGATCTGTTTATCTGCAATTTGATCTTCTTTACTTACAGAAATTTTAGAGGATTCTGATAAATTCAAATCTAAGATGGAACTTTGTTTCGAACTACTGGCTACTTGGGTTTTTTCAGTTACAGAGAGTTGAGGAGCGTCTTGTGGTTCTAAATTCGAACAAGGATCTTCTGAATGAGAAGAAGATGATTTGTCCGTTTCGTATTTTTTAGCTTTAGAGTTAGAGCCGTTCTCATCGTCTGTATTTTCTGAAAGATCTGATTTAACATTTTTTGTAGGCATAACTTTGTTTTGTGGTTTTGACGTCTTATCTACCAATGGCTTCTGAGCAATTATTGGTAATCTTGGAGCAGTTAGTGACATAGTTGCAGGTTCTGTTGGATTTGGTGCATTAACTGGTAGCGTTACATTTTCAATTGACTTCGTTGAGAGTTCTGGAACTTCAGTAAACTCATTAACTTTGCTTGATTTTGAAGGATTTGAAGATATGAAGTTTTCAAAATCGTCATCAACTTCATCTGCGAAGATATCATCAACTTGTGTTTTCTTCATGCTTAAGGTTGGAGTAAAGATATCATCTGGTGGTCCTATTGTTAAGGGATCACCTGAGAAATTAGGAATATTTCCCGAATCGTTTGGGTTATTTTCGATATTTTCTTCAACTACTTCTGATCTCTTTGATTCATTTCTATCATTGTCTTCTTTTTCATCTTCATCACCAAACAAAGATTTGCTTTCAATTGTTGAAAACTTATTATCGGGTTTTTCCTTTTGAAATAAATTTTCAAAAGGATCTTTCTTCGTTTGTTTAGTAGAAAATATGTTATTTTCATCTGCCAATTCATCAAAATCGTCGAAAAGACCCTTTTTAGGCAATGAACCTTCTTTTAATACAGGATTACCATAAGATATTTCTTTTTCAACAATCGGGCTTATATGACCGCCATCATAGAAAATGTTTTTTTGAACATTAGGGGTTTCTTTTAACAAAGAAGCTTTGGTGTTTTCATTTTTTAGAACAAAGTTCTTTTTGTCGTCTTTAATGAATTCTGGGCTAGTCGTAGGAAAATCCTTAATCGATTCGTTATTTTCCACAATCGGATTGTTATTCTCTGGTTCCACAGTTAAATCATCTGAAAAGAGATTCTTGGTGGCCTGATGGAATGTAGTGCTTGTGCTTGGTTTCGAGGAAAAAATATTGTCAAAATCATCATCCTCGTCGTCATCGTCGAAGAGATTTTTTATTTTGGTTTTCCCAATAATAGCCACAGATTTAGGAGAGGCTGTGAAAATATCATCTTCCAACTTCGATGACGATGATTTTCTTCTCACGATTGGTTGTTCGCTGATGGAAGGAGTAAATAGATCATCAGAATCGTTGAAAAGATTTGGAGCCAAAATATTTTTAGACAGTCCTTGAACTTTCTCAGTCGGAGGACTAAAAAGATCATCGGAATCACTAAAAAGATTTGGAGCCAAAGCTTTGATGGGCTGTTTTTGTTTATAAACATTTGATTCATCGAAGATATTTGGAGCTAAAGCTTTCTTAGGTTGCCTCTGCGAATCATCATCGGGAGAAATATGATCATTAAAAAGGTTGGCAGCCAAGGCTGTCTTCGGTGGTTCTGAATTTTCTTGGGATTGTTCATTCGGTTTGATATTTTTATTTGTAGCCTTTTCAACGATTTGGTCCATAAACGAGCTAAATTCATCATCATCAAACAAGTTGAGAGTTTTCTTTGCTCCCACACGGCGATTACCTTCACTTTCAATCGATTGCTCATCTGGTGGTGGCTCATTTGGAATATAACTTTCCGGAATAACCTTTTTTAGCGGTGCGGGTATAACATTCGAGGAAATAACCTGAGGAGGAACAACTTTAGCAGTCACTTCTTGTGGTTTCGAATCATCGAAGATGTCATCGACCATATTTTCTTGTTGTCGAGGAACATGCTGATAGTATCGTTGATCTTGAATCGGTTGTTGTGCAATTGGAACACGCTTTTGGGTCCTTGGTGTAGATACCTTTGATTGAGAGTAATCTTCACCTTGATAAGAAGACTCTCCATCATTCGAAGGAGTATGCATATCTTTCCTTTCTATATTGTGTTGAGTATTTAAACCCCAAGCTGTGGAGTCCCATTCAGACATGGTTGGGGCAGTACTTTCGTTCGAATCATCTGCGGTGGACGATGATTCAGAGAATTGTTCTGAGTTTTCTTCGTTAGAAAAGTCATTATCAGAGTCACATAACCCAATATGCCACTTTTCTTTCCACATAATTGAGCCATATATATGAGGTAAGGGGCGAGCTTCGTACGGATTCTTGGAGCGATAAACAACACTATTAAAAGAAAAAATTATAAATAAACAACAAAGTAGTTTGCTCAAACATAAGAAAATCAAAAATTCACCTCGTAACTGGTTCATCATCATCATCGTCATCATCCTCAGAATCCTCGTAACTAAAAGAGTATGCTTCATGGCAGGAATTCATCATTTCAATATTTTTCTTCAAAAATGAATAGATGTCTTGACCTGAATTCTTTCTATCGGTCACCTTGTGAAAGATTAATTTCAGTGATACGTTACAAATACCATTTAAAAAACTTCGATTGCAGAATAATAATGATTAAGAAATGAGTATCGTATTTCGACTTTAAGTACAGCCCTATGCTATACATACGACTCTAGAAAAATCTCCAAAACCTGTGTGGTGGAGCAAATCTAAACTCGGATACGAATTCAGGATATTAAAACCCTTTGGGAAAGTACAGTTTTTTTTTTACACATTGATTAGGCACACTGATTTCTTGAACCCTTTCTAAATTTTAAAAAAAGCAAATTCACAGATAGGAGTAATTCTTTACTGACTCGAGAGTCCTCTTTTCTGTGCAAAAATGGAAATGTTTTAAGTACGGGAACTGCTTTTGACTGAAATTCCCAGATATATAGAGTAAAGGAACGACTATGGTTTTGAATAATGTGTGATTCATAGTTATCCGATGAACACAGAGTACAATCACAATGCTATGAATCAAATGTGATGCATGCAGTGATGTTGTTAAAAGAATAATATTCAATATGATATAAAGACATATTTTTACAAAAACTGATGAATCAATTTCAACGAGAAACTGGACTTGAGTTATTGCAAGGTCAAATATTTTTTATAATAATTCGACGGCTCGTATTTATGAGAAAAAGCTGTTCAGTGCATCGGGGTATCTTCCCAACCTCAGTATTGGTACAGCTTAACTTCTGGAACATGCAAAAAATGCATTACGTTCTCATCCTCTTTTTGTTCCCCTAGCTGGATTTAAAGTATCCTAGAGTCCGATATTTTAATTCCGAACTCGAATTGGCTTAAATGTGTTTCAAATGATAAAATTTTAGCCGATTAAGCCGACAGGTAAATAATTTACTTACATCTTCACTTGGAACATTAGCTGTATTGGCCAAAGTCTCATCATCCTCATGTACTCGATTTTCAACAAATTTGGAATATTGTAGAGCAGCAAGATTATTTGTCGCATTGCTTAGTGCTATGGATGTCCTGTCTAATTTGGTAGACATGTTAATTATATCTGAGCTGGTTTTCGTTACTCTTTCTTCGAGATTCTAACAAGTTAATTCTTTAATTGATTAACATATTGATAGCTAGCGTTATGCTAAAACTTACTTTGGATATTTGATTCATCCATTGGAGCAAAGTGCAGTCACCTTCGAGAGTCCATTGCTTGGATTTTTCTATTATTTTATCAATAGTAATTTCGTTTTCCTAAATTAAATAACGAAATGAATTTTTTTTGACAAATTAATAATAATTTATTTTTCACCATTTTCCGAATTCTTTTGTTGTGTTGTTGAATAAAAATTAACTTTCTGATTTTGTTTTTGCATCAGCTGTTTTTACAACAACAAAAACAAAGCTATTCTAACTTGGACAAATCTGAACGGATCCAAATAACAGTTCCACTTTGCAAATAAAAGTGCAACAAAAAGAGACGCATAAAAGTGTTTCGCTATTTTCTCTTTTACTGAAAATGTCAGTTAGGGTAAGTGGTCTGTATATGGTTTTAGTGCCTGTTTACACATTCGTTTTACTGAAAGGCGCTGAGACAGGCATATTTGTGTATGGTTGCGTAGAAACGAGAATGGTATGCATACAAAAATGATGCGCTTTTCAGCAAAACGACTGTGTAAACAAGCACGTTAGCGATCTTAAAGCTATGGCTCCATTAAAATGAAAAACTTAGACACAAGAGTAGACTGTTTTAACCGTGAATAATGTGATATTTATTTTTATTAAATAAAGCACATTTCTACAAATTTGAAAATAGTTAGACAGTGTCTAAGCGGTCAAAAATCTAATAAATACGACTGTTAGTTTTCAGGTACTTAAGAAGGGTACGAAGAAAGAGGGAGCAACGAAATCGCCCGGAAAACTACAGAAATTTCTACGATTTTGTTTCCACGTGTGAAACGTAAAAGAAATTTTTAAGGAAATTAAAAGAAAACGCAAAAAAAATCTCCAGCAACTTGTTTCCTCGTGTGAAAGGGAACTAAGAGCGACCAAAGGAAAACGACATACATTTCACAAGTGCGCGCTCAACACAATGGCAAGTTTCCTAAATTTTTTCTTGAACGATGACAATTTGTTGACAAGTGACAACACGTGCAAAATTTGTGTTTTCTGTAGGTTCCTCAGGTCGATTCGGTAATAAATATTTTTAAAAGAATTCTTCTTTTCTCTTAAAATTATAAATTAAACTTTTTTTTTTCAACACCGAAATAGTATTTTGGCTGTTAAAAAATGTCGATGTTAGCGGAACCCCGTCGAAAAAAACGCTACAATTTAACGCCAAAGGGAAAACCTCTCTTTGAAGGTATAACAAAATATAATATCCATTCCTGTTCAAATTCAATTTTTAAAATGTATTTTATTTTCGAATAGACAATGATCGTTTTGGGACAAAAATGCTTCAGAAAATGGGATGGTCCAAGGGTAAAGGCTTAGGTAAAAGCGAAGATGGAACTCAAGATTTTGTTCGTGTTAAATATAAATCAGATGAAAGAGGAATTGGTTACCAGGTTCGCGATGACCAATGGACGGAGCATGATAAAAACTTCAATGGTCTACTGGAAAACCTAAACGGTGGCACTAGCGCATGTCCTGATGATTGTGAAATTATCAAACCATCCGTAGGCCTGGGCTTCGTAACGAAGTCTTCTAACAAAAAAAAACTAAAGGACAAAATAAGCGGACAATCTCTGGAAGAAAATTCAAAGAAAAGCAAAGCTAGAGTGCACTATAAAAAATTCACTAAAGGCAAGGACATGTCACAGTACAGCGAAAAGGATTTGGCCAATATCTTTGGAAAGAAAGCAACCACTGAAGAAACGAACATATATAGTCAGTTTCAGGCATTTAACGCAGCTGAAAGCGATAGTGGTGGAAAGGAAGAAGCCGAAGAAGAATGTGTACAAGAAAATCCCAAAAACACTGGAACGCCCATTATCAACACTGGCGTTTCAATTAATGACTATTTTAAGGAGAAAATGGCTGCCCTAATGGAAAAAGAAGCAAACAGGTCATCTAACCCATTTCAAAGAAACATTAGAAAATTCAATAATGTCGATGTGGTTAACCCTTCAGCGAAGAGGAAAAGAAGCACTGATTCTGAAGTATTAGTAGTGGAAGAAGAAAAAGTTTCTTTAAAAAAGGAAAAAACGGAGACGCCCGAAGTTGTGAATTTTAGCCAAATAAACCAAACAACAGAATCTGTAAAAAGTGAAGAGGATCGTGTTCCTCGAAAAAAGAAAAAAAGTAAAAAACTGTCAATTGAAGGCGAGGAAACTGACTCTGTCACGAAAATGGGGGGATCTGAAATAATAGCTTTAGTAGATGTCACCGCAGAAGAGGCCCACAAGGAAGAGGAAAAATGCCAGAAGGTTGCAGGATCAAATGGCATAGAAATTGATGCAAGTTATGAGCACGAAAACTCAGAAGAATCTAATTTTTCAAAAAAGAAGAAGAAATCAAAGAAGGTCAAAAACGAAAAAATTAAAAATGGGGAACACATAGAAATTCCCTATACTTCAGCGGAAGATGAAGCCCCAAAAAAGAAGAAAAACAAAGACAAGAAGAAAACTTCAAGTGTAAATGATTCAGATGAAACGGAAAACTCATCATCCTTCCGGGAAGAAAATTTTCAAGAATCAAGAACTCAAAACATTGAAGAAACCCCAATGCAAGAAGAAAATATAAAATCCACGAATTCTAAGAAGAAAAAAAACAAAACAATAACTCCTAACACGACAGTCGAAGCAGAAGTAAGTTCACATCAAAAAGATTTGAATTCTTTAACAAAAGAAGATATCTATTTACAAGATAAATATACAATTTCTAAATTCTGTGCAGAAAAATTCCGCAACGTAGAAGCTCATCATTTTCAAGGATCGAATTTAATGGATTTAAATGGCTATGGACTAAGTACGAAACTTAAACTGGACATACAGAATATATTCAAGGATGACCAACGAATAATCAGGCTATGGAGTGGAACATTGGATAAATACACACATTCAACATCGAAACACAAAATTTATTCTTCCTATATTGATAAAATGAAACTAGCGAAACAGTCAAAACAAAAAATTCCAGCACTTAAGTTGAAGAGTTTAAAACGCAAACATATATTCCAATGTGTATAGTACTCATTTTATATTTTTATAAATAAGTATTGCAGTTTTCACTTAAATAAAATGTATGTAATTCCATTTTATTTCTTTTCATTGTCTTACTTTTATATTTTATTTTATACTTTTCGAAATGTATGATATCTATCTATGCAATGTTGATAACTGAACTTGAAGTTTATTTCCCAAGAACGTCAACCTTATTCGACTCAACAAAAAGACATCATCAAATTTTAATTGAAGTTTAAGTAAAAACGACTATCGTTTTAATAGTTAGAAGGGTGAAGAAAGAAGAAAGTCGATAGGTTGTCAAAGGTTGGGCGCGTTAAAGCCGCTATCGAAAGTTACCTGAATAGTTTATGATGTAGTAACTGTGAACATCTGATGCAATAATAACTAAAAAATTGAGTACCGATGATTGACTTTGACGATAAACGAGAAAAACTCCCACAAGTCTAATCCTCCTTGATTGCTGCATGAAGGTAGTCTTCTGACATTGTCGCGCAATATGTCTTCGCACATTTATGTTAAAATTAAACCAATACACATAATTACAAAACTTAATTTATTTATCTGATAATTTTGTTTTTATATTTCAGATTGAAATTTTAAAAATATGTTTTTTATATGTACATTTTTATTAATATAGTATTAAATAAATATAATACGAATATCAAACTTAATCGCATTGAGACCCAAAAACAAAATGTATGTTGAATTCATTTTCAAACAAAAAAATGTATAACATCGTTTAGAACTTCAGTCCACTTATCTAAAAAAAAAAAAAAAAATATTTTAAAAGTTTAATGTAAATAATTAAATACGTAAAATATTAGTGACTTAAAAATGAATTTGGTTGGTCTAGTTGAACCAAAGATTCAGGTTAGTCGTTAAATCCGGTTGGAATAATAGTAAATTACTACTTTAGCTACTGAACCTGTCAGACGTGTTAAGCCTTTGTAGGAAATGCATACATTATGTATCTCGGTTGGAAGAAATAAATAATACAAAAACTACTATAATAGTGACATTGTGTTAAATTTCACTAAAACATTGTTAAAATATTGGCTAGGCTTTAATAATTCTTGAAAAAAATTATAAAGCAATTGAATAATTTTGGGTGTTTAATTGTCCATTTTGAACCTGAAACATTTTAATTCAAATGTTTACATTTTTTGATTGGACATGATGTCCTTGTAATGAAAACAATCAAACGTGTAGCAGGTTCTTTCATTTTTCCTTGATAAAGACCAATTGACAATTTTATATAACTTATATGATCTCCAAACTGTACCCAAAGTAATTGCTTTTGAATTAAAAAAAAGCTTTTAACGGCTTTTAGTAAAAATTACATTTTGTCACTTCATTTTCTACTTACATCATCTTCATCTTCTTCGTCATCTTCGTGGTATTCTCCATTCTGCGTTGCTATTCGACGTGAACGTCTCAAGGGTCCTCCTCTGTAGCGTGTGCTCTCGGAACGAGTTCGGTTATTCCCAACTGTTTTGAAGCTATTAAAATTTACGTGAGAGTCCCACTACAAAAATATATAATGAAATTAAATTTCAATTAAATGGTGGAATGGATGTTCATTTACCGAACTTGACACAATTTCTGATCGTACTGGATGCCATGATAAATCCCGAACGATATCTTTATGTCCTTCTATAGCCTCCTTTATTTGTCCAGTTAACACATCATAAACTTATTTAAAAATATATAACTTAGTAAAAAAAAAAAATATTTAATTAAAAAAAAAAAAAAAAAACTCACTTATAATTCGTCCTGTTCCGCAACCAGTGTATATGTAACGCTGACCAGTCTGCGCAGCAGGAGAAAACTTGGCTCTAATCAAACTCTTTGTAACTCTGTGTCCCCTAAATGTCATTACACTTACATCGCCTTCCATGACTTTCGTTGGGTTATAATCTTCAACAAAAAAAAGAAGAAAATCAGAGTGAAATCTCTCGAATGTCAGATGTTTTCTTACATTCATGGGGCACTTCATCCCATCGGTAGTCCCAATCTAGAGTCGGCAGATCCTTTTCATTGCAGACTTTGTCAATAGCTGTCGGTTTCCGCAGATCCCAGATTTTTATACTTTGATCTTTGGAATTCGATAGAAGGTAATTGCCATCGTTTCTTGGATCAATATAAGTGATTCCATCGCTATGCCCGAAAAATGAAGAAACAGGTGAGGCAACTGCATCAGTTGGACCTAAACATCTTGCATCCCATAGTTTTATAATTCCTAGGTTGCAACCTGATACAAATATATCGGGACTCATATCACTCACGTAGCTTACGGCATTTATATCAACGTAGTTTTCACTTTCAGTCTTAAAGTAAGAAGGAAATATTAAAAAGGAAAGAACTTTACTAACCTAAATGATTAGTCTTTACCTTTACAGACCTCACTGCGGTAGTCTCTCTGTTACACATGTAAATACATGAATCATTACAACCTCCAATAAGAGTTTCTCCTCCCGGAGAAAACCTAACAGAGAAAATTCCAGGCCGGCTAACTTCGGCGCTAAGCCGCAACCATTGGAACACATCGGTTGTACCATTTAGTGGAACCACAAAGACTATAATTAGAATTAATTTATAACCATTTCATCTTCTTTTTAACGAAATTAACTTACAATACAATATATTTGAATCCTATTTCTGTGGGCTTCAGGTCTTTCTTTCCACAGCCCACAGCAATATTATTCAAATATATTGAATTAAGAATTAAAGGTCACGAAAAAGGAATAATTAACTTACAATATTCCGACCAAGTTGAATACGTAAAATACTGTCCACATGGACTGAAATCAATATCCAGAATGCCCCAGCCAACATCTTGTGCTTTGATGCGGTTTATCCGATGGTAAGTACCCTTTGATGAATCAAATACTCTGATCATAGCATCTAAACGGGAAGTTTAAGGGAAAATGTAAAAAACAATAATAATTCCAGCTGATCTCACCTTGACTGGCTGTTATAAGACGACTACCGTCTTTATTGAACTTGCATATGAAAACTTTTGAATCGAATGACATTAATCGAGTTTCTTTGTGATTTGGAACAAAAAGATTTGCTATCAAACGATGCTGACTTGGTGTAAAATAACCCGAAGTTTTTGACGCTAATCCGTTTTCTCGTTTGCGAAGTCCTCTCTGAAGGGACCATTTTTCATTGGGACGACGATTGGTCGGAGGTAGACCAGATAATTGTTTTAGTTCTTTGTAGAGTGGTGTATTCTGTGAAATGAATGTAACATTTTATAAAAAAATAAATCAGTGGATTCTATCAACGTAGTAAAGCTCCAATTTGGAAACTGAAATAAGTTATTTGATTCGCTTTAAAAACTCCGCAATATTATGTTGTTAAGGATGAAGTCATAAAGGAAACTTTGAAAAGGAAACTACAACAGCAACATCCGAATATTTGAAAACGTGAATTTCTTGAAGTTGTAAAAACTTAAATTTTGGAAAATTTAGTCGTATATTAAAAAGGATTTTGATAAGATTTTTTTCAATACATGTTACCATTTGCTTAAAGGTTTAAAAATGTAATACATCAATGCTGACTATTTGGTCATATCTTTATGCAACTGAAATTCCTCTTCGACTGTACGACGAATGTCAAGTTGCTTCGCGTCAACCTAATATATTAAAAATAATAAAATATTAGGTTGACCGAAGCAACTTTACGTTCGTCGTACAGTCGAAAAGAAATTTCATAATTCAGGGGAGTTTTTGTTTGGATTATAATTAGGTATAATGTTTTTTTTGATAATAATTAAAAGAAAGTCTTCCACCATTTGCCAGAGCGGTCAGCCATTGCACTATAGCAGTGCGCAATATCCCAGCTGCTGCAGTTTCTTTTAAACAACAAATTGTTAACCATTCTTACCCTGAACGTCCTTAGATCTGGTCTTTTCCGAATTACTGGCATTTCTGAAGATGTATATCGTGGCAAATTTCCTACGATACTAAAGAATAAAGCAAATATCGAAATCAATTTCACAATAGGTATAGTAAAAAAAAGGTTTTGAAAAACAGTAACATGATAGTTAAAAAATTACCCAGACTTACTTGCTAACCATCTGTCCTAATGCATCAGATATGTGCTGGCTGTAGTCTATATTGCGTTCCAATGATTCTAAACCTTCATTGCTGTCGTCGAGGTCTTCTTCATCCATTATTTCATAAGTTACAATATTGCCCATTAATGCTGCAATAGAAATTGTGTTCCTTTGTTATGTTTTGGCATTGGATGCATTTCTTTTCGATTGAATTTGGGCGAAAGTACACATACGATAAGTATTTTTCATCATATTGCGTGGAATTTTTTTATTATTTTTTTTTCAACTTAATTTTAAAATTTTACCTTTTAAAAATGATTCGGTTAGTTTATGAATTTGGATAAGGGATTCTTTATTTTTTATTGATCTCAACAATAACAATTATTATTATTTTTGTAGTTAAAGTTATTCGGCAGTAGGAAAAAAGCAGAAATGAAAAATAAAACACAAATTTGTTCAGTATGACAGATGATGAAATTTGTTCGAATGTCAAATAAAATACTTGTTCGGAACTTTTTTTTCAATAAATTTTCCAAAACTGATTTTTTTTTTCCTATGGGTTTTGACAGCAAATTGTGAAATTTTTGTGAACCTTCGCAAGACGTTTCATATCACTGAACAGACCTAAATTTTGTTCAGAATTCTTCAAAAAATGGAGGATGTTAAAAATTATATGTCAGTGGTTCAGGTATGTTTGTTTAAAAAATTATTAAGACCCGTTCACACTAGGAAATAAATCAACACTTAAACGTGTTGTCTTTTAACTTTCATTTTTTGTTGTCTCATCCTATAGTCCATAGAGAACATATATTATCTAGAGAAATGACTTAAGGGGTTTGTTCTCTTTCACAAGCTGTTAGAACAATAATGTATACTACCCCATGAGCATGTATTAGTGGTCCCGTGCATTTTAAATGGGACCCGCTCCAACACTACATCAACCGGTAGTAGACACGCTTTCTAACCCTTTTTCATGTAAATTATGATTAAAATCATTTTTTGTTGCTTCTGGCACATAAGTCGACCATACACACGGATTCATCGATAGGAAAGAAAGAGAGAAATAAGAAAGTTTTCTTTTACTGTGCTCAAGTAAAATTTGCGGGTGTTTTAGGCAAGGGGGGTACGAGTCGGTTCTCTAGAAAATATAGGTACTCTATGCTATAGTCTATGAGCCTTTTTACACTGTCACTTACCTGTCACTCTACATGCGCCTTTCAGTAAAACAACTGTGTTAACTAGTGCCTGTTAACACAGTGGGCTTATGCATTAAACAGATAAAAGCAGCGCCAGCATATATTTTTCAAAATGATTCGGTTAGTAGGTATATGTATATCATTTATTTTATTTTATTTTATTTTTTTTAAAGTTATTTTTTTGTAGTGTGGTGCTTTTGAATATCGCAGTATGAAAGATTGTCAGCAATGGACCAGCAACAGCAAATTTTTCCGCCAAACGGCGCTGTTGACGTTGCTGGTGCTGGTCTAATCTGTGTTGAACGGTTGAAATAAATTGGTTCTAAAATAATGGCGGTCGCTGTTGCTGGTGCTGGTTCAATCTGTTTCGGGTATTATGAAAAATTTCAAAAAAGTCTCTTCAAGTTGACGGGGGTGATTTGTTCCTATGAAGTTAGAAAGAGGGGCATAAAAAAACAAGAAAACCTACTCTTCAGAGTTAAAAAACGTGCGATTTTCGTGCAATATTAAAAAAACGCAAATTCTTATATTATGTCTGCTTGGTAACTGCAACTTCTTGCTACAAATTGCTACTTGTCAAAATTTTCTATGGGAATTGACAGCAAACTGTGCGACGTCGTACGATGTTGCATAACGTTCCAAGTTACCAAACAGACATATTTAAAAAAATATAATTCAACCAAAAATTAGAAGAAATAATCTGCCATATTCGTATATTGTCAAAAAATAAGAGATTCTGCGAGTTTTTACTCGATTTGGAACAATTTTCCTAAAATTTCTTCAATATTCGCTTTTTATAAAGCTCAATGTTGAAATGATCGAGTAGGGTTCTTCTGATGAATTTTTAAATTAATTCGAAAATGAACATCGAAAACACGTAGTACCCTGTATTTTGTATAATGTATAATGACTTCTAAAATAAAAATAAAAAGAACACAACCCCCAAACCACACATGTGTGTGATCGTAATGCATTCGGAAACTCGCCTAGGTACCTTAAAAGAATTTACTTATCGCCACCATGCCACTGTTCGGTGATGAGTGAAGTGTAGCGCTAATTTTAATTGCGTTTCGATGGTTAATTTCATGTCAATGCCTTTTTCATACACATATGCATAAATAAGGCAAACAAAATGATCTTAAGTAGATAAATATATTGGAATTTATGATCTGTCACTTACTCACAATAGTGAAAATATTATAAGTTGAGATTTATGATTTTGTATTTTTTATTTTTGAATACAAAAATATCAATAATTAGTTAGGTACGTAAATATATTTTTATTTTGGTGGTTGGATTTTTGTACCAAGAAGCACTGATTGGCTTTAATGTCCAACGGCGGATTTTAAAACTATGTATAGATTAGATATACCAACACACAAGTCACAAATATTGTGCAGAAAAATTATTTTATACTTTAATCCACTTTTTTTTTAATTTATTTTCTGCTTTCTATAGTACCTACCTATTGTTTTGTGTGAAATTTGCAATATATTTTTAACAACTTGATGTCTTGATGCGATTATGACAGATATTTATGATTGTGAAAAATTTCACATGTAGGTAGGTACTGCTTGTTTTGTAAGTTTGGAACAAAATTTGCTATACTTTGCTTGGGACTTAAAACTTAAAAGAAATTGTTCACATCCACAGTTGTTACCTATGTTAGCTAAACTGTAAGTTAGTCAAAAATCAATAACAAATTTAAAAACAAAAAGATATACAGCTAGAAATCGATAAACTATAGGTATACCTTGCATAGTTGAGTATACGTGTAAATTCGTAAAGGTAAAATGTTTGTCTTTGTGCACTGGTTTAAAAAAACATGCCTATTTTATTTTGAACTATACTTAGAGCACATAACATAAACACATTATACACAAATCTAAGGTAATATATATTGCGCAGGTTGTCAAAGTTGAAAGTGTTAAAAAATTAAAAATGGCTGTTTGAGTGCCCGCAGGAACTCAACGCGCATCATTAGAAGCAACAACAAAATATTAAAATAAGTAAGTAAAGGGGCACTGGATCCACCATTTTCCCTCCATTATACCTACCTCGATTTTGACATTTGCGTAGAATTGAACAAAAATGAAAACGCTTATGATAATATGTGTATGTCTACTGTGAGACCAACGAAACCATACTATAAACACTTACATACATCCAAAGGATAATATGTATATATGTATGTAGATAATGTATACACAGTTACACAGAAACCTTTGCCTCGTATCGTAAAACATACCCTTAAAACATTTATTCCCACAAAGATCGAACATGATACAGTATATTGGTACCATATACATAAATTATATAACTTACATCAGTTAAATCAATTGATACGAATTCGACAACCTTTTTCTCTACCTATGCATTTTTGGATACCTATACGAATAATAATTATATTTTTAATAGAACTTATCCGACTCCAACTATAGATACAACTGCAATTATCAATTATAAATAAATACTAAAATACATTGTGCTTACTTAATTACACAGTCCTCGATATGTTTACCCTATTTCTGTGGTTTCATTCATCTCAGAACTATAGCTATCATGTGGCCGCTCAACGGTTCAAATCGATTATACATGTCCTTTCTGTGACATTCAAATTAACCCTTTCTGAACTACGGATAGGATAGCTTGCTTGTGTAACTGTTCGATAAACAATAATTTGTCGTTCTCAACCTGCTAATTAGATTGAAATTAAAAAACATTTATAGCTTGTGTCCTGTGTCGTTATCTGGTCATTTTAGTGGGAGTGGTTCCTTGTTGGTTAAACATTGCGGTTTTGCATGATGATGAGCAGGCACGGATACGGATACCTACTTATATTTACCTCTATTTTGAGGTAAAGGCTGTAGAATTACATTTTACATAATAGATAGGCACAGGACGTAACGGTAGCGCTGTCAAATGAACCTTTGTTCGTGCGACCGTTATACACATGTTTGTTCCCACGACTTTGACTTTCCATAACTGAAAGCGTATAATAATTAATTTTTAATTGAAAAATTAATTCGGCAATAAATTACACCAATCTTTGGCAAATTAAATTTTTGTTCTCACTTATCCCGCGTCTCTCTGGCCGAAGGGTACCTCTTCTATGCCCGTCCCGCGTATGTATACAATAAGAATATATCTCGACACAAAATAGTTCAGAATGTCTCAAATGGTATGTCTTCTTTGGGCACACATATGTGCGGATTGTCATTTCCTATAGATGCCGACGACACAGTTATTTAAAATATGTCAGACAATTTGTCAGCTCGATGGCACAGGCACAGTAGCTGCGGCTGGTAATGCTGTATATATACTGTGTGTTGTCTGTGGGTTAAAAAGGGGATATTTGAAAACCAGCTCTTTAGTGTTTTTAATGCGAATGGAGCTATAATATTAGCAGACATATACATATCTTTAAGGCACCGACATTGTCACACTGAATGTCAACAACGTTCTGATTTATTTCTGAACATGAAATGCATCGATGAGTTTTGTTAATTTGACTTTAAATTTATTTCCCTTTGGTTTTTGATTATTTTTTTTTCGAAATTTCTTTTGTTTTTTGTTTTGTTTGGAAGAGTTTCATCAAGCGCTCAATTAATTTCAACATAATTAAAAAAAAGATTTAAGTATGAATATAAGAGACATGTACCTACTGTATACATATAAAAATAGAAGTTTAGATTTTCAAATAACACTTTCGGAAAGCTGTAACGAGTTATCACATTTGAAGTCCGGAACTTAAATATAGGGTGATGGCACCAGTAGTCGGCCCTTTAACTTTTTTTTTATGTTCAACTGGTCCTTAAAAATCAAATATTCAACTGCGGAATAGAGTATTTAGATTATCTGATTATTGGGAATGTGTAGATTATAAAATTTTAAGCGTTTTTAGTTAATTTTCTACCCAAAACAAATTATTTAACTTTATTGAGATGAAAGTGTGATTCTTGCGTAGTCAGCCCCTTAAGTTCCATTAGTCAGCCACTTGAAGTATCCAGTAGTCAGCCCCCAATAAAGTGTATAATATAAGCGGCTGACCATAGAAAATCTGTCTTCTGAAGTCAGCCGTCCATTCTACCTTCAAATTAACAGTCAGACGGGGGAGGCTGACTACTGAAACTAAGGTTTTTTTTTTATATTCTTCTGGCAAAAATCAAAAGAGAATAATAATATCATTGACTTTGCATACTCAGGTAAAAAAAAAAAACAAAAAAGTGATTTTCAGTAGTCAGCCGGGGGAGGCTGACCTTAGGGGAATTAAAAAAATGTAGTCTCCAGAAAGCAGCCCCCCTTGTAAATACCTATTTAACAATATTTTACAATATTTTTAGTTAAAAAAGTGTAAATTAAACTATAAATAACCTATAAATAACCATATAAAATAGTAAACTTCAATATTTTGGTAATTATAGTTCTTTTTCCAAAACACTTCTTCTAATTTTAATTTAACAAAAAATCACACAATCGACACTTAGAAAAACTTGAAGCAAACTTGCATTTTTAACAAGAAAACAAGCAGCGCCATTGGCACAAAATTTTGGATCCAGGCAAAAGATAAGTTAGGCTTTTAGAAAAAAAATATTTTATGGTAAATAAACGAAAACCGTTACTATTTTGCTGTATTTTATAACGAAGTGGCTGACTACTGGAGGGGGCTGACCTTACACGCCATCACCCTATGTATGGTACCTACTTATATTATATATACATAGGTATTATTATTATTATTATATCAACCTTGATTCACTAAAACAATATAGAAAATATTTTTCTTCTTCAATTAGGTAGGTAGGTATAATTGAACTTCACCACTAAGGACTTTTTATTTTTTACATATTATTTATATAATATTGAAACATTGCCCTTAATTGGCGAGCACTCAATATCTGCATTTACAAATTGTCTCTGGGCGCTCTCTCACTTCTGAATTTCGAGCATTCCACCTTTACACCAAACCGACTCTAACTAGGCAGGTATAGATGTCAAAGGAACTGTATAGGTATACATATGTAGATATGAATTTATTTTTTAACTTTTTTATTTTTTTTAAATAGGTATGGTAGGTACCACAAGTTTTCTATTTCCTTCAAAAATACTTAATAGCTGATAATTTTCTGAAACCAGAGACCTTTTACTTTTACATCAAAGATAAACATAAACAAGTATATGTAGCCTACATATACTATACATATACATAATGTAGGTACCTATATATATCTTTTAAAAGATTATGTAGGTACCTACCCTCCTTATTCACATTTGATCATCTTTAATCAAGGATTACTTTGACTGATAAACCCTAGAATGTGGCATGTTTACCAAATTTTTTATTAAGGAATCTAAAATTGCAGGTCTTAATCTTGGAAATTGCTAATCAGTCGATTTTTATTGGTTAGCGCCATTTAATTAGAGCCCGTTAAAGTGATGGTGCAGATTTAACCCACTGTAAAAAACTGGCTCTTAGTCGTATCCATCTTCTTCTCTTCAAAACATATATTGATATTTTTGTTATAACTTATTTATTATCGATTTCGCTTTAAGTTATATGAATAAAATCCTTTATATCTACTAAAAGAATACAGAAAAAACGATTACCATTTTCAAGAAAATACAAAAATAATTCTGACCAATTACACAAAATTACTATAGATTCTTGACCTTCTATGAACCTGACATAATTATAGGCACCTATGACCTACTTCTTTTTAAGTGTCAAGTAAGCAAAGCAACATTCGCGGATCGAAAATTTGTTATGTGAAAAATAACTAGTTGTGATAATAGCCGTGTTTTGTTGCAAGTGTAGGTATAGCAACTCAGCAAAATTTTTATACACGCAAACAATAACAAATCATTTTTTGTTTTGTGAACAAACAATAATAAAATATTTATAATTACTTTTTTCATAAAACAGGGCTAATTTTGAATTTTTCGTTCGATGTTTTCTATATTCTATGTAGTTTTTTCTGCTACTTTGAAGCATAAATATGTAGGTAGGGTAAACTGGGGTACATTTGACACCGGGGCACATTTGACTTTGCGATTTTAGGTGTGAACGCCACCTTAAAGAAGATAAGTTGGTATAGAGAAACAAGCCTAATTTGATTTAAAGGAACGTTATGAACTTTGGTAGTCGTACTTCAACTCTTCGCGAATTAGTACGTATTCTTGTGTTTTTTCTATTTTTGATGTAATTTTTTATGACCGTTAAGTAAGAAATTTGTGAACTTAACAAAAGAGTTTTTTTTATAGTGAGACAATATTATGATAGCACTATTAGTAAATGTTAATAAACTTAAGTCAGTTTTGTGAAAGTACAATATTAATTATTAAAAAAAAAAAAATTAAGTTATAGAGTACCTTTGGGGCACATTTGACTTTTGCAATGGGGGCACATATGACAAAAAATCCAGCTTCAACTTCTCGCTGTCGACAAAAATATTTATTTGATGTTGACTTTGGCAAATTATATATTAAATAAGTTGTATAAAAAAATGTTCCTTTCTATTATTTTATTATACTTATCAATGGACTGATGTTTCTTGTTTTTGTCTTTTTTCTACTTATGTATGAATGAATTTATTGATTTATTTTTTTTATATTGTTTAATAAATTGTTAAAAAAAGGTTCTTAGCTTTTCCTTCCATTCAAACAACAACAGACGATACTTTTTGGAATATAATGCACACGATGTTGGGTAAAATCTGCTATTGTCAAATGTTCCCCCTGTAAAGTCAAAGGTGCCCCTATCCCGGGGCACATTTGACAAAATGACTTTTAAAAAAAAAAAAAAATTTTAAATGTTAAGTTTGATATAAAACAAAAATATATCTGTAAGTATAACCTCGAATAATCAATGCACCAAATACAAAAAAAACATTGGAATCCATCGAAAGTTTTCGGAAATACAGGCCTTTCAAAATTAAGTGTCAAATGTACCCCAGTTTCCCCTACATATAGAAAAAAAAATGTAATAATAATCACAACTAACTATAAAGACTAATGAACATACCTATATCTGTTAATTTTCGCGGGGTGGCTTAGCTATCTTCATTATGTAAATTAAGCAAAAACAAAAAAAAACATAAAAAACATTTTACGACTAAATTGAAATTGTTACAACTTATTAAAGCTATAAGATAATGGCAAATTATTAAGCAACAAACAATTCACTAAAATAATTTGTATGGCTTTTTTTGAGAGGCTTATTCACTCACTTGATATCAACTTCGCATGCAGCTGATATAGGTACTAAACAAAAAAACATTCAACGTCAGGTTAGAATTTATCATATCTCATTTACGACTAATTAACGAAAAAAATCTTTTCTGGAGATTGTTAAGCTTCAAGATCAGCTTGGAGGAAGTCATCGCCGAATTTATTTTGTGGTGTGGAAATATAAAAATAAGTTTTTATTGGTGTAGAGTGTCCGTGCTGATCGACCAACCTTTATTAGGTCTTATCTAACAACGCATATATACCTACCAGTATAACCTACCAACATAAGTTCCAAGTGAGAAAAGAAAATTATCTTAAATCGTCCTTTTAATTTTATTCAAGAATTTTTACAAAAGAAAAATGTGTTTAAAACTTTTCAGACAAAGACGCTGTTAATTTTTATTATAAAATTTATTTTTCAATACGAAATAGAAGGTATAGGTATCCCACCTTCCATCATAATTTAATGAATATAGATATACCTACCTACATACATAGCTAACTTGCATACCTAACATCTCCTTCCAGTGGAAAATTAAAGAAACAAATTAAAGGAATAATTGTAATTGTTCTCATCCGGTCTCAAAACACCGGATCCAAGAAAAACTATCCAACTCGTTTGTGAGTAGAGTAGGTAGGTAGGTATGTATGTATGTATATGTAATTGCTCTCTAATCTATTTGAAATTCATTTTAATGTAGAGGCGTGTCTGTGTTGTTTTTCATTCCGTCATTGTTGTTGGATTTCTAATTGGTAGTGCACACACAATCTAACACAATGCTAATGAATTATGAACTAACAACTAACACAAAAACACCTCACAAAAGACCAATAAGGGGCGCATACATTTTACTCGCCCGATACACTGATTGGCATGCGTTGAAATATTGCAGCCATGTTGATTTGTAAAAGGGGCGTTCACATGGCGCACGCAGCAAGGAAAGAAACCTTTTGTACAATGGAGGGGATAACAGATTCGTGAGCAAAGCCAATGCGATTGCCACAACCCCCATCATGATAATCTGTCGCTAGTTTTGACAGTTTCACTTTGTACGTGGCTAGTGTCAGTTGTGTATATGTTTGTTGGTGCATAAGAATTCGGATTGTCAAACATTTTTGGATAATAATTATTTTGTTTGTTTATCTGATTAATAATAAAAGTTTTAAGTGGGAGTCGATATGCAAAAATATTGATAAAAAAAAAATAATGGAGAATCCAACGCGTTCGCTCGAAGTGGAAAACACAAAACTGTCAAAGATTTCTAGTCCCTTTTCTATCGAATCGTTAATTGCTAATCGAAATGCGCCAACAATAATGGCGACGCGTCATGTAAAAGTTCCTCCGGCGGATTCTGTTGAGTTGCCGTTTGCTACACATTCACTACCAATCGGGTTTCCTCCGAATTTTCCGTTCTACAACCCTTGGATACATGGATACTTTGGACAGAACCACGATCGCCTCAATCAACTGCTGTCAAATGGATCGTATTACCTCGGAAATCAACATACGTCGAACACCGTCGCTTCCGCAGGCGTTGCAGCAGTTAAGAGTGTTGATTCGGAATTGAGAAGTCCATCATCATCATTGGATAATCGTTCTCTTGCCTTACTCAGGTCGACAGACCAAAATTATTGTGAAAAGTTAGTAAATTTCGTCAAAAACGGAAGTTTCGATCCCGCGCGTGAAAAGCTTGCTGAGTTTCTTATGAACGCGAATAATGCTGAATATAACGGTGATAGATTACAGCAATGTTTAAATCGAACTGTTAGTGAAAGTGACCCAAGAACTTTGGATTTAAGTGAATGTAGTTCAATAAATAATACCGATCGTTTACCTCTGGCGATTTCGAAAATGGAAACAAATGAATTCGAACGACCGGATGAAGAATTCGAACATAGCGGTGATTCGTGTAGTGATATAAGCCTTACAATGTCTCCGGAAGACACGGATAAGAACCAAGGTAATTTTAGCTTCGAACAAAGAAAGGTCCTTATAGATTACCAGATAACAAAAATCCCAAGGGCGGAGATGGTTTGTTGGAGCCAATGCGATAAAGAAATTAAAAAAAAAATATATGATATGAAGACCTCTAAGAATATTTTAAATATATACTTACTACATTATACAGGTTAGGTATATATACCTATAGGTACCTACCGCTTAAACGAAAACTTCAGCAATTACATGAAAATTCCCCTTTTTCCCTGCTTCCAGGTATAGTGTATATTATATATATTACCTACCTATATCTATATCCCATATTATGAACAGTAAAATTATATTCCGTTTGTGCTCTCAACTGTAGATTCGCGGACGAATGACCCTGTTTAGATTGGGAAGATTGAGTCTGGACTGGTAAGTCCCATCGTGTTTGTACATTACAAACTTTGTGGCGTCTCAAAATATATTGGAACAACAACAATTTTGACTTTTCCTTTATTGAAACAAATGAGGCTCATGACTTCTGTTTTTATGTTTTCTTCGTGCCTCTCACGACCTCTCCCTCACTTCTCTTGTCCCCGAGCTGCCGTGATACCGGATTCAATTTTTCCAATCTAAACAGCGTCAATGGTCACACCCCGCTAAGACGCGCTTGTGTTTTATGTGTCAAGAGCCTTAAATTTGCATTGTTGAATTTTATTAAGGGGTTTCCCAATTACTTTTGATAGGAAAAAGAACTGTAAAATTGACTTTGGGCTTACATGATGGATATAAATGTTCTTCAACATCACTTTGGTTGAAATTTTCGAAGCGGATAGTTGAAGAATGCCGAAATAGATTAGATTTAATCTGCAATATCTCATAAAGTTATCTATTGGTACTGTAATATATTACATACCAATGTAGGTATGTATTTAAAAAATACACGTTTTCAAAACTTATTATTTGTGATCACAGCCATTTTTGCCTTTATGTTTAGGTGTTATTTTTCACTATACCTACAAGAGAAGTATTTTCTGAATTAAATATAAACCAGGTCCGAATATCTGTTTATATTAACTTGGGTGTTTTCAAAATATTGGGCAAGTTTTCAAAATATTTTGTAGATCGAGCTAGTGCCCCAATGGGTACCGAAAAGAAATTCCAAACAGACAGTTCTTCCCGGCTTGTTGTTGTAATTTTCACCCAGAAATGAAAAGTAAGGAAACGCATTTGGGATGTTTCTGATTTGTTTCTGGGTAAACCTCACATTTGACAACAGAAATTATGAGTAGTTTGACAAGCAAGAAAAGACAGTAGGTAAGATGTTCAGGTAAATTCTTGCTGAAAGGGAAATGAAGTAAATTTAAAAAAGTAAAACAGCTCTGGCATTTTCGTGCCAGAAAAAAGTAAAGAAACACATTTCTTATATTTGTTTTGACAAAGTGTGAAAAGCAAAGTTTTTGTGGCTTTGGTTAGTGGTGATGTTAAAAGGAGTTGGCTATACACACTGTTGTTTCAAAAGAAGATAATCAGATGAGCGCGTCACAGCTTCATCGTATTGTATATTTGTGTTCAATATAAAACCTTATATATTCGCTTGTTTTGGAATCACATTTTGCTCGAAATGAATGTTCATAATAAGGGGAATTTTTCGGACATGAAACATTTTTCGAGTGAAAATTATAATAGACGAAAAGTTAGGTGTCAAATTTTCCAAGTGGAATGTTGTTCGGGTGAAACACTCTAAAGACTGAAATAGCTTTTCGTTTACTTACTTACGATATACATATGTATATGTATGTACATATGTATTTCATAAATTCTATCAGCCTGATGGAATCGAAATAGAAAGTAGGTTCTAACACAAATGCTTATGATATCTTGGCATACGCAGATGAAATGCAAGTAAAACGCAGTCTTTGGACGTTTTTCAAAATGTTATTTGCGACAAAAATGGCAACTGCAAGATTTTCTTAAACGCAAAAGTTGAACAGGATTTGCAAGAAAATTTATTGATCAAACTGATTTTGTGCCAGCCCCAGCAGATCGATTTTGCATATTTGACGATAGCAATATCTGCGTCAAAAAATGACAACCTTTTAACGATAAAATTGAGGTTTATTTGACGTTTTCGATTATGGCAGAATGGATTTTCAACACA
This sequence comes from Epistrophe eligans, assembly GCA_951394125.1. Classification (NCBI taxonomy): domain Eukaryota; kingdom Metazoa; phylum Arthropoda; class Insecta; order Diptera; family Syrphidae; genus Epistrophe; species Epistrophe eligans. Next base: position 93,214,354 of record OX596030.1, on the reverse strand, counting down.
ACCGGTTGATAACAGAAAAATAGTTTAAGTTTAAAATGTTCTTTGTAATTTTTAGAAGAAAACACTTCCAGGTTCCAGTCCATTAAAATATGCTTAGAAAATAGTACCTACAATAATACAATTCGAGAACAGTGGCGCACGTATAGAATACCTTTATCTGTATATCTCTTTTAGTAGAGTAATTCCCTTTTTTTTTTATCTACATTCGTTTTTTTATTATACATATTCATAAAAAAACGACCGAAAATGCAAAGTAAACCTTTGCTTGAATGAGAAAAGAAACTTTAACAAGTTATTTCACACTATAAATAATTGTTTTAATTTAATTTATTATGCCAATTTTTGTTACTTTTCTGCTCAATGTACCAAACATGATCCGAACCGAAAAATTGATAATTTTGCAATTATTTTTCATTAAAATCAAAATTCCTGAAACACGTATATTTTTATTTAACATTAACTACCACATCAGCCACAGGGCGGGTTTTTTCTTTTCTTTTGATAAATTTTATTCAATTCATTCAAAAATGTATCCTTTTTGACATATTATTTGACAGAAACAAAATGTCTGAAAAAAAGAGGTGGGCAATTTGAATAATAAAATAAAAATTTTATTATTTTGTTGGCGTTTTTAACTTGAAGATTTCCTCAAATTTCTCAACAACCCCTTCGTATTGGTAAAAATAAGTTGATAAAATCAAAATAGCGGATATAATCCTTTCTTCGTTTGCCTTTCTTTTTTGTTAAATGAATTTTTTACGAAACATACAATATACAATTATTAAATAAGACCAAAACAGCCTAAAATACAATCGAAAAGATATACCGGAAAGAATTGGTCAAAAAATATCAAACGAAATATACATATATTGAAGATATATTTTAGTAATTCCATGTGGAAACTAGATTTACTCTCAGACATTCTTATTTGATTAATATTGCAAAAAAAAGAAATAAAAAAGATACATACAGGTATCTATTTTTGAAACATAATGTATTAACCACAATATATGTAGATACATTACATATGTATGTATGTTATGTACATACAATATACATACATACATATGGTATTTATTTGATTGATTGTATATTCTTTACAATTTTTACCTACTTTTTTTTTATTTTTCAAAACAGCTGACAGTTAAAATGTTTTTAAAATTTCAGTGCCTTGTTTTTTAATTTAATTTCTTAAACGGCAATGTTATTTATTTTTTTCACTTTTAAGAAAATATTATAAATACATATACTTGCACGCAAAAATCACACTTAATATGAATCCTGAAGAGAGTCACTTCCTAAAAATATCCACATAGAAGTCCACAATTTGTGCATCCTTCATTTATATTCATTTCCAAATGGATTGGAAAATACAAATTTGTAAAATATCAAGTGAACAAATATCTTAAACCTAACCCGTCTCTGCCGATAGGAGGGCAAGGGTAAATTTATAGTTATTCTTAAATTGGGGGTGTGCAACAAAACATTACCATCATATGTACATCTAATTCGTAATGTGATCCCCCTCTACGACCTAAGAGTCAATTGAATATACAAACGGTAACAATAACACAATGAAAAATTCATGATGAAATAGCATGGTTTAATGGGGTGCGGCTGCAATTGCCGGCGGCTTGGCGTACGGCTTTTTGTGTTGCGGTGGTGCTGACATTATAATTTCATCATCATCCACACTTCTAAATCCTTTTGACTCTGACACAAATGGGGGATGAAAAGATATGTATATATATCAATGTGGTGTTATCTCAAAACTCACCCCACCCGCAACAGCCACAAATTAAATCACATCTCATCGTTTTCCTAACACTTTTACGGTCGGATTACCGGAACCCAAAAATCACTATATGATGTATATTTCGGAGTTCTTTTGGACTAAACGGCACCCGGATCATCATCATCTCTGCTGAATGCCGTTAAAGGAACAAGCAAATTTATATTCCACGAGCAATTTGCGCTTCGGGGGTGGGGTAAGTTGTTTTAGTGATTTTCCAAAACGACAGACGACGTCGGTCGGTCGTCTCGCAGTTATGAATATAATTTGTATAAATATTGTAAACCCTCTTCGCAGAAGCTGGCATTCTGATGGATGCTTGTTGCTTTTATTTCTTTGGAGCGAGACTAACCGATTATTTTGACCGCTTGAGTGCTTGCTAAAGAGAGGGAGACACGATGACGACCGACCGACAACGACGACGTAGAGATGACGTTTGGCATAAAATTCTTGCATCCATTATACGCTTTTCAAATGCAACGCGCGCTAAATGAATTGAGATTTTAAGTTTTTAAGATTTTTTTTTGTTTTTTTTTTTTTGCTTGATGGGTGGTTTAGGGTGGAGTGTTGGAAATTAACATACTCTTTCGCTATGGATGTCAAGATGTCAGGATAAATGAACAGACTTTGGAGGGGGATATTGTGGAGAATTTTATTTGATTGACATCCAACAGCGTATAGCATTATGAGTTTTTGGTTTTGCCAGTAGATTAGCCCTGATGTTAATGATATTTTTGAAATAATTTAGCTTTGTGTATTTCAAAAGCGGTGGATTATTATACTTTTTTGAATGGTGTACGATAGACCGTCAAGAATACTTGAATAGGATACAATTTGCAAAATCATATTAGTAAATTATTCTTTCGGGGTCTGAACACAATGGAGACGAAGCTGCAACTGGAACTGCAGCTGAAATAGCTGTCAAAATATTAAATACACACAAATTCAATATAACGACACTTTTTCACAGCTGTTCCAGCTCCATCAGTTCTAGCTCCAATTCCAACACTCTATTGTGTTCAGGCAATTAAGAACGAGTTAAAATCTGAAACAATATTTCTGTTAACATTGCGAGTGATTTAAAAAATTTCGTAACTCAACGCGAAACTAACTGAACATATATTTCTGACAGGTGCGTAAAAGAGTGGTTCAATAATAATTTTTGACAGTTAAATGCAAATTTATATTCAAGTCAGGTCCTACACTTTACCACTTTACTTTGGGTCGAAATTGAATTGAAGTCAATCTATTTCAATTGATTTAAACCGGGTTTAGTTTATTTGAACGGATAGCATACTTTGATGTATAATTCAGCGCACTTAAAAACTGGCCCTAAGATACATACATTGATGTTTTTTTTTTTTAAATCTGTATGGTAATGGAAATATCCACCTCATATTGAATGTAAAAAACTAAAATAACAGTTAGATAAATTTAGCAATCAATTTATAAAAACAACCTTTTTTAATAAGCTATATAATTAATATTGATTTATTGCAGATTGTATTCACTCTGATAGTGAGGATTGTTCAGACGATGATGCTGTTTCCGGACCAAACACTTCTAGTGGCAGTGGATCAATCAAAGGTCAACAAAACAGCAGCAGTAGTTCTAAATCGAGAAGAAGAAGAACTGCATTTACTTCGGAACAACTTCTTGAGCTTGAGCGTGAATTTCACGCTAAAAAATATCTAAGTCTTACGGAGCGTAGTCAAATTGCAACTAGTCTTAAATTAAGTGAAGTTCAGGTAATATTTTTGTTACTTATGATTTTAATTATAAATATATCAACAAAAATAAAAACAAATTATAATAAAATTGTTTTAAAATATAATGTAGGTTAAAATTTGGTTTCAAAATCGTCGAGCAAAATGGAAACGAGTTAAAGCTGGACTAACTACTCACGGACTCAGTCGAGGTAGTACTGGAAATGGCACGAAAATTGTAGTTCCTATTCCAGTTCATGTTAATCGATTTGCAGTGCGTTCACAACATCAGCAAATGGAAAAAATGGGTTTGAGTGGTCCAAAACCAGATTTGCGTAAGAAAATCTCACTCGAACTAAGTGGTTTTGAATGTTTCAATAGCAATGGCCATAGCGTGGTAGTTCCAAGTACAAGTTCTGCAGTTGCACCTCATCCACCTCCACCTAACGTAACACGAAATATTTATTGATTCATGTCTGAGTCTGTCAAAAGTGTAACTACATAATATATACATAATTATATATATATTTATAATTTTTTAAGGAATTCATATATAATTTTTAAGTTATGTACAGGTACATTATTAAACTTCGTACATGTATAAAATTAGTTAATAAGATTGTTTTCGGTAGAATTAAGAAATAAATATGAGAAGTTTAATAAAAGTCGAATTAAAAATGAAGTTTGAATTTTGTTTTGTTTTTAAATTAATAATCACTCAAAGATTTATTTGAAAGTCTTTCTTTGGGAAATATTCTACAAAAAATATGTGTATGAGCTAGATACGAATTAATGAAAACTTTTATATATAATTGTCATGTTCGAAAATAAACGAAAAGCTTACGTGATTAACTATATACATATATACCAAATTAGTTTTAGGTTAATTAATTTTTAATTTAATGATTGACTAAATGATTGGCTAAATGAATAGCTGTTCATATCCATTAATGAAACTGTTGAGTGTTGAGTCAAGTTAATTATTCCATTAATCAACTTAAAGGACATTAATTTTTTTTTATTATATAATTAACGTTAAGTTTGTAAAATGCATTCGTCCAGTAATAATTTATTCGTTGAGTAAACATTTTAATTTTTGTTCCTTTGATCCTTAAGATCTTTGACTCGAATAAAGTTTAAACTAAATCCACCAAGATTTAAATTCGATGGTTTAGTTATATTTAATTACATTAAACAACGAAAACTGTTCATTATTAAATGAAACAATGAAGAATGTTCATTATTAAATGATATCAACATATTATTTGTAAGATTTTTCGTTCATAAAATTATGAAAGCTTTCATCAAAATATATAGATAAGTCAATTCAAAGTGAAGGGAAAATATGTATCAACATAATATTGAGACAATGAAACCTTCGTCTAATAATGTATATTTTAAATGATGAGTGTTTCATTGGACTAATACATTTTTCTTTGAGTTAACGAAAACTCAGTTAATGTATGCAAGTAATTTCTCGGAACTTTTTATAAATAAAACGAGAGAAAATGTCATACAGAGATTAATTTGAGAGGAGAGCGTCACTGCAAAAGTTGTTTTAGTTGTTTTTTCTTATAAATATATGTATACCTACGATTTATTAAGAGATTTTTTCATTTCTTTTGTTTATTTGCAATATACATACTTACACAGTAAAATACAGAAGAGATTAAAGATGTAGGTATGTATGTTGGTAAGTCCACCTTTTTGGAGAACTCTGATATCTAAAAATCAACCGTGGAATATATTTTTGATGCTGTTTAGATTGAAATTTAATGAGCCCATTATTTTCTGCCTTTGCATGATTGCACATTCGTATGGGAAAAAAGAATGTGTATATGAAATGAAATAGATATATAAAAAGCAGAGGGTGCTGTCGAAAAACACGTATTATAACTTTCAAACAGAGAATGATTTAGAAAAATACTTTGCAAATCATGCAATTTAAAATATACATACCTACCTTTTTTCCTACAAACATCATAAATATATTTTGAACAATTTCATAAATTAAGAGTTATAGGTAGGTAGGTACCTATAAAAAGATAAAAAAAACACTCGCAAAATTTAAGACGATTTCAGTACGATGTTAAATCATTTTTAGCATTATGCTATAGATATAATTATGCTATCTTTTAAACTTATTATTAAATCTATATAATGGCCAAATGTCAATTTTATCATTTTAGTATCATACTTAGGTACTCAAAATGACACTTTGCCAATTAAAAATGTGAAAATGGTATGTTTTGTTTAATGGTTTGCACGAACTGTTACTTTTTTAGGCGTGTTCAGCTGAAGTTTATGAAGAGAACATGGGGCTAGTATGATGCTATAGTATAAAAAATGTTTAAAATTAAGAACATTTTAGCAGAGAGCTAAAGACTAAAGACATGACAATACAAAACAATTTTTCTAATTTAATATTATGAAATATGCAACGATTTCAATCGACTTAATAAATAAATAAATATTTAAGATGCCCGCAACATGCCCATTGGCTGCCGGACGGCTCGATGAGCTTGCGGAGCGGTATAAACAGTTACACCTAATATGTAAATGTATATATATATGTAATAACAAGAACTGCTATAAATTAGCATGTTTTAAGTTAATTACATTTTTTTATAAAATGAGACTACAGAGAAATGCCAATTTAAGATAGAAAGTATAAGTGGATTTGCATTAAAGAACTTCGGGCAACTTAAAAAAAACTGGGCCCCTGAAGTATGCCCACCGGTTGTGGCCCAGTACCTTTAACCTTATATATACCTTTATATAAACGCTAAAGTATACCTTTAAATAAACAACATTTTTATAAATTAGCATTTATTTAGTCACTTCCTTTTTTATATGCGAGTTTCTCGCTGTCAGTTATTTTTCTAGTTAATATACATCCCGAGTTAACCTTCTGTTAACCGAACATATATTTCTGACCAAGATGATACGTTTCAAAAAACTTTGGAATACAAATTGCAGCAATTTGTAATTAAACTCAAAGTTAACTAAACTCTGAAAAACTGATGCGTTGTGAACTGTTGTATTGAAATAAATTTAACAGGAGTTTAAAAAACATTTAAATAATATCTATATCTACCTATTATGTAGATAGAATTTAGCAAAACAGTTTAAAAAAGTAGGTATATCTTTTTTTTTTTTTAATGCATAATGGCATAACTTTAACCGGTTCCCCAATTTCATTGAAAAAATTTACTTTCTTTTCCATGAAAGTATAGCTTGATTTGATGCTCAATCATTTTCCAATATAGGTATTACCTATACTGATGGAAACTATAATTTGTCATAATTTCCTATATTCCCTCACATCAGAATGACTTCCTCGTTTTTAAAATCAATTAAGCTAAACCCTTCTGTGTGATTACAAACATAGTGAAGTCCATGTACATTATTTATAAGGTAGGTAGGTATAAGTTATTTTTTACTTTTCAACTTCCAAGGACAACCCTGTATATTATAGCGTCATCCTCATTCCCATCACGCATACACCTACCTACATACAAACAACTTCCAAAATGTCTTTCAGTTCAAAACGCTAAATCTATAGGTACATATACTGTGCTGTATTACCAATTTATGAAAGTCGCATGCTCGCTTGCGAATATTATGAAAATTGCTATATGTTTACATTGTTTGCTATGACACTTGGGCGTTGCCAATGCAAATGATAAATTACGACAGGATTTCCGAAAATTTATTGAATGCTGGTGCCTTTTATTTCTTCAAAAGAATTTATCAATACAAAAATTTAAGTTTTGATAAATAATTGCAAATAATACAAATTAAACTTTTGAGGAATATCACTATAAGAATGTTGCAGTATTCTAAAATAAATTCAACTTGTATAAATGTCAGTCAATCAAATTTAAAAAAAGAAAAAAAAATATTAAACTATAACAGTAATTAATTATAAGATAAATTACATTAATGAATTTTGCCGCAAATTCCCTTCTATTCAATTTCCCACCGCACATCCTTAAATGCCCATTTAACAAAAGGACCATTCGACCGAAAATTCAACCAAAAGCCGATTTCAATTGCTCAACAAAAGGGGGAAGTTTATTCAAGATTCAAATAAACGTGTCAAAAGTATTCGAGGAGGCGTGTCAACGAATAAAACCCATTACGAGTTACGAACACAAATTATCGTCATTTTAACAAAGGAGCATCGTTATTGAAACGCACGTTTGTGTGAGCTCACATACTGGGATTCGGATCTTCGAATAAGTTTATAGATGTAGGTATATAGCGTAACGTTTGCTGTATCGTTTTTGAGGCGTTAAACAGTTGCAGCTTGGATATTGTTCATTTGGCAGCGAATAAAAAAAAAGAGGGCGCTAGCCAAAATAAATCTGCTAGTATTTAGCAAGGAGGACTGAGAATCACAACCCTCAAACGCAAAAACCCATTCGCCAAAGCAACAATTAATCCATGAAATTAGGTTCACAACAAAACAGCTCAAAAATAGGTGAATGAGTGACTGACTGACTAACTGACTGTAGTATGCGACTCTGTTCGCATTGAAATTGATGCTGATGCTGATGCTGATATGGAGGAACTTCCTTCCCTGCTAAAGGGCGTGTGACACCTGGAGGCATTGAACGTTTCGTTTACACACATCCAGCATCAATCTTTCAACTCGAATATTGCCATGTGCAGATATGTATAAGAACGTATATGGGAAGATATTTTTGTGAAATGTTTTCCGAAGAGCCGCAGACGAGAAAAGTGGCAATTTGGTGCATGAAATTGCCGAATTCGTTCCGTGTAGTTGACTTTGTCGCTAGCAATCGCCAATTTATGTCGAGTGTATTTATTTTGTTTAACTGGAGAATCTGTCACTTGGCCGATTAATGACAGTTGTTGTTGAGGTAAATTTGTAAGTGGCCCGCATTGGCAATGGTACTTCATGGCTTAGAAAGTCGTTTACAACGATTAGTACCCTTAATATTTCTGGGATAAGAATAAGGGTAAGGCATATTGCTATATGTAGGTTGTTGAGTGAATTACTTTTTGGTGAGATATATGTCTTTAAGAAATCCTAAGAATCATTGTAAATTCAAAACGGTTTGGCAATTTGATTATTGACACCTGAAACGTCTTATGTGAATATTAACTACTTTTTATAAATTATAAGCATGTATAGGTATAAAGATTCATAGTACGAGTACCAACATTAATGTAGCATAAATTGTAAGTAGATATTATTGTGAGCCTGCAATGAAGTGAAAAAAAAAATGTTAAGAGTTTTTTTATAGAGGAAGAATAAATAGGTATAGGTAAGGAGGTACGTGAAATTAAAATTTTTATGATGGTAGTCTTTATATATTTGTATTTATATATATGGGTGTGGTACTGACGCATAAGTCTAAAGAAATAGTTGGTTTGATGATTCTTAGGTTTATTGTCAGAGTTTTAACAGATAAACTTGGGATAACTTTAGTTTTTGTTTAAAAATGGGGCTTGGGTATTCGTTAAGATGAGTGGGAAAGATGATGTATCTATAGGTATAGGTATGCATAACCGCAACTGTTTATAGAAGGTATTACTGTTAAACCAATAATATGAAAAATACTACAGAATTGGAGAAAGGTAGCTGAAGGTACTTTTTTTTTGTAGGAAAATGACACCAGGCATGACAATTTATAACCGCATGCCAGTTTATAACAAAAGTCTATAAAGTATTAGTTTTTTCCTATTGGGGAAGAATAAAACCATTGATTGCGAAAGAAAGAAGTCAAGGAAATAGTCATATTTTCTAATATTATCAAGAGAAAAGAAATACTCGGATATATTCAGTCTAGCCAAGGATCAACTGGGGAGGTAGGGTGTTGTTGAAGAGAGCAAAGAATGGACTTTGACTTTATAAAAGGTAGTCAAATTTTTCAAAATGTTCCCATGTAAAAAATGATAATTATTTCAATTTGGTCGTATGGCCCAGAGTGGTCAGTCTTTAACGGTTGCGGAGAAATATTTAAGCTAAATGGTAATTATACCTACATAAGAAAATTGCAGCAATAAAGCAACTTAAAGGATGTGGGGATCGGTAGGTACAAAAACACTTTATTAGCAAAGGTTAAAGAAAAACAAAAATTATACTATGCCAAAACAAAATATTTGTCGAAGTTAAACACAACATTGAACGCAGAGAAAAATCTCATCTATGAATTTCAAACCGAAAATTTTCTTACAGTTTCGTTAGCTCTGTTTGTTTACTTTATCGTAAAACTTTCATCTATACAAACTGTAACAAAATATATGACATGAAATTTTCTCATGAAGAAATTGTCTGTCAAAAAAGTCTATAACGATTTGTGGGAAAACATTAATTTATGACATTAATTTATGATTGGTAAAATAATATAAAATACTGCATCACCTACCACAACCTAAATACAATACAAACTCGATTTACGCAACTATAGAAATTGGGGCAGTTGCAGTAACCGAGGTTGTTGCACTTACTGGGTGCTACAAAATAAGTGTTGCGAAAATCGAGGAGTTGCACGAATCGAGGGTTGCGTAAATCGAGTTCATACTGTATATATAAAAAAAGTAACACTTGGGCAACCTTTATGGGGTTTTTGTTTGGTAAATTTAGATTTCGATCTGTTGCTCTGCGGAACAGAATTTGGAAAAAATTGGTAACAAATCCTGACAACTGGCAGTTTTGTTCAAACATTTTTAAAAGATAATATAATATAAAAAAAAGTAAAGGGTTTTCCAATAGAGGCGGGTTGATTTTGACAGCTTGTGGCGGCCATATTGTTTCTTTTACTTTCTGTCAAAATATTGTCTTTGTCAAGTTACAGCGTCCATACTCAGCGTCGTGTGTTCGCTAATTGGGTTTAGGAGCAGTTGGAACTTGATCCCAATTTTGGTCGAAAAATCATCTTTAGCGATGAGGCGGATTTATTTATTATATTTCACACATAATGTCATTGATAGGGCTCTCAAATAAAGATAAAAACTTATTGATATCTCATACCCAACTTGTTTTATTCAATTTTAAAATCGACCCGCCCTTAATGGAAAACCCTTTATAACACACTTGGTAGCTTTATCGGTCGGTCAGCAACAATTTTTATTGTTTTTGCTCAGTTCTTATTCAGTTAATTTGCTCCTAAATTTTTCATAAGGCAAAGAAATAATAATAGAGTTCTGTTTCTTTTTCTACCATTGAACAACATCGGTTATGTACTTGGTGTTTTCCCATGCATTGCTCGCAGGAGATTGCTATATTAAAACTTTTTGGACGCATATATCATGGTTCATATACTCCTTCAGTTGATAGAACTAAAAAAAAATAGAGTAGATACCTAATACAAAACCCTTTAATTCAAAATTCAATTTATATTCTTATGAATAACCTTTTTGCATTTTGATCCTTTTGAATTATCTTTATATTATGTTACAATTACAGGCAGGTAACTAATTACTTACATGTACCTACATAAGTAATTTATACCTTTGTTGTCCCATACATGTTTTAAAAGCTCCAATCCCTACATGTAATCCAACAGACACCTGGGCATCTTTTTTAAATTAAATCCAAAAACCAAAAGTTAACGTTTAAAACCCGTACGCAGTTATTTACCTTCTTTAACCTATGCCAGGATTTCAATGTAATTTGATGGATTGATTTATTGTTTCCTTTATTACTAAGTATTCATATACGATGTTTTCAGATAATGTCACACAAATCACTTTATGCCGCTTGATGCTCATTAAAATAATATAAAAACCCAAAATAGTTTCTCATGACTTAATTAAAAATAAAAAAAAACATAATACAATTATCTTCATTCACAAACGGATACCGCAGACTTTGCGACGCATAAATATGATTACTCTCGTCGATATACCCCCGGTTCGGTCGTTCGTCAAATGGAAATAGACGGTCACACTCAAAAGACTCCCGCACATCTCCCGATCACGTGGATGTATTAACAATGTATTAATTACCCTATTCTGTCGAATTGATAACTGGTAGAATTAAGACATTAGACATATCAATGCACCTCGGACGTGCTCATATTGCCTGGGAACCAACCGAGGAGGATCGTCATACCGAACTCTGTATATATTCACCTGAAGGGGTAGTGCTGCTGAGGCTGAATTGTACGGACAAATGGACATGTGTGTGCGCGTTCCAGACATGTCCTTATTAGGCATTCAAGGGAGATTGCATTTTATTTTGAAATTCCTCAGAAGTTACTCTCGTGGTCTTGAGTCTCTGCAACAAACGCACACTCGCACTCCGGTATAACCATCCAACAGTGCATTCACCGACAAAGAGTCGGCCACTCTATCCCAATCCCCCAGCTCAACCATGTACATACATATACCATACCCAAATGATGACGACGATGATGGGTGCCTTCAAATTTTGGGCATAATTCACTGATCGATCAATTGATCCGCGGGCCGTGTTGTCGTGATATCGAATTTGCTATAAATTAATGATTCCGTGGACAGTGGTCAACTGTCTGATAAGTGATCAATGAATTCAGATTTCGTCGATTGAATGACATTTAAATATGTAAAAGCATAGGAGTTGCGCCCGCGCACCAGACTCACCATCGCCAAGTTTTCGACGCAGTGGGGCAAAAGGAGAAATTTTCTTACAGCAACTTTTATACAAAAGACCAGAATAATAAGTCAGGCAAGACAATTCGTCGAAAGCGGTCGATTTATTGGTGAAACTTTGTCGTATGTTTTGGATTTTGGCTTTGATTTTTGTCACAAGAACTTTTTAAGCAAATCCAAAGTTTTTGCAAATTGGTGTCATGTATCTGTATGAGTGGGTAATTTAATTGTGATCATGGTCGAAGCAAAGCGCATATATTTGCAGTGAAGTGGGGGCTAGGGAAGAATCAGAATAGTCTGGCCCAAAGTCACATTTTGAATAATATTAACCATTCAAATTCCATCATTATTGTCATTGTTCTGAATTTATTGCTTGCTTTAGCTAATTTAAATTCAATTCAATTTTATTCTTAAGATGGAAGCCCCGCAACTCATACGTTTGATCAATTTTGGCTTTCGTGATGGTTGAAAAAAAAGAAAGATATAAACGATGATGTGTTATATATGTATAGAAATTTCAAGGATTATCTAAATTTGGAAAAAAAACACGTTGGTTTACAAATTAGTAACAGGTATAGGAACTAAAAATGCTTTTATACAATAAATTTTATTATATGCTTTATTATTAGATATGTATTCCTGCATTAATATAGGTTATATATTATACACAAAACTTGATAGTTTATAATGATAATTATGTTTTATAAATATTATGTTTTAGCACATCCATAAAATATTTTTCTTTGATCCAGGCCGTTTTATTTTCCCTGCACAATTTCCTCAATGTTTCTCAAAAAGTGATTCCTATTTACAATTTGGAAGTAAACCTAAAGGATAAATACAAAAACTATGTTTAGATAAATAAATTACCGTTTTAACATCAAACTAACGAGTCAATATTTTAGAATCAGCATTCCAAAAACAAAATTTCTAAATAATGGGTGATTCTTTTTAACCCAGCATATAGTTTTTAACTTGACGGGAATATCTGTCAAACCAACTGTCAGAATCCAAAATGTGAATGTCATATCTCGTTTGCAAGACATCACTTTCAATTTCACGTTAGACTTAGGGGCCAGTTTTTTCTCAGTATGATGTTTTGTTAAAACAAGTTTTTAACTTACGCCGCTCATGCAATAAATGGCCCGCGGGCAATTAATTCTGTGCGAAAAAAAAGAGCAGAGAATTCTCCAAATAATCTGCTGCAATTATCGATTGGCTCGTCAAAAAAGGTACTGCAAAACAAAACGCTTTTATTGGTGATAAATTGTTATTATTAGGTGCTGGCATCATTTCTCTATAGAAAATAAAAGTAAGTGTGGATTTAGCTTTATCCGCGCTTCGAGCGACTGGAAAAAATCCTTGGTTCTTGAAGTATGGCTATACCGGCGGAGGGCCTGCATAAAACGTACCTTCATTATTTTATAATAATTGGCATTTCACTAATCACTTCCTCTGGACAATGACATTATTGAGCTTTATACCAACAATTTTTTTTATTTTTCTACCAAATTTAAAATTATATTTAAGAAACTAAGATTTTCTGCCACTAATTTCCTTATAGGTATGTACATTGTACAGCTTAAAAAAATCTGCATCAACTGCACAAAATTATGTAAGTATAAAAAGGGTGTTAATTGTTTTGATGAAAAGAATAATTCACTACCCATATCAAATGAACATCCACTGTCACATAAATAAACAAACTTTCAAAGTTTTTTTCCGAACACTTTGTCATTAAGGTCAACAGTCATCCCACACCAAAGTCACACCATCCCATAAAAAATAAACAAGACCACTCAGCAGATATTTTAATCTTTCAGCACCAACATCATTGACGTCGTCGACGTCGTCGGCCGGATCTCGGCTCACTCCAGGCATATTTTCCATGTTCGTCTTAATTTAGTTTACCAAACCACTTGGTACCGCCCCAATGCCACAACTTTGCTACAAACTGTGATGCTGATATTGACCAAAAGTACAATACTCCGAGTCATCTGAACTGAACTGCGGTCTCATAAAAAATCATCACACACGAGACCGAAAACCAAAAAATAAAAAAGATAATAATAATATTACATCCCTAAAATATGTTCGTCCCTGTAATTGAACCATAAAAAAACAGGACCAATCCACCCCCCAGTATAGCGAAGACGGCAATGTCCTTAAACCACATATATATATATATATATGCATGATATACCCTGAATGTAGTATGTATGGATGAGGATGCCTTTTTGGCATCGTTTTGTCCTGATTGCCGTTCGATTTGTTCTCCCACATACTGTGAAGTGGGCAGTGCCGTTGCGCTCTACTGTTAATGGTCTGCACTTCAAATGAATTATTTATATTCTGTGTGTTGTGTGATGTGCTTCTGCTGCTGGTCGCAATTTGTGGGTCCTTCCGGCAAGCAATCTATACTCCTGCTCCTGCACTCGTATAACACAAAGCTGATACATGGGAGGTCGTATAAGAAGCTTTTTTGTGAAGTCACTAAATTACGTTAAAATGTCGCCCTGGGTGGGAACGGAGGAATAAATTTCCTTGAACCTTCGCAAAATGTTTCGTCCTTTTTTTATGTTACGGTTTTTTTTTTTCTTCTCATTTTTATATCTATAACTACTCAATGCTGACAATGCACTATTTGATTTAAGAGTCCTTAAATGTGCAATGCGGATTGAATTTATAATAATAGAAGCGTCAAACGTTAATCGTTGCATCCGATCTAATGCCTCATTCTGAGGTAATTTGTCATTTGATGGTGCGGCTGCATGTTGGAATATTATTGGTTAATGGTAGGTATATACCGGAATACGTGCAGAGGCCCCACACATAGAATACCGCATAATGATGTGCACCTATAAACCAAAATAAAGAATGAAAAAGGATACCACATGCGAGCATCCGGCATCAGTCATTTTGGTCTGATTGTGTTAAAATTCAAAGGATTTATTACCTCGGAAAAATCACCGAAAAGAAAAACAATCACGTTTTAGGATTTTAATTCTTTTGGTGTGTTTTGTGTGGATGATGTTTTTGAATTGCTAAGTACATATATGGTTTATTTTTCATTCGGGAAGCGCCAAAAGAATGGTCATGAAAGCCTTTTAAGTATTTATAGTTCTATATTTATTTATTTTATATAGAAGGGGTTTTCATGCAATGTCGTAAAGTCCTCGTAAATGTGGTAAAGTGCGTAAACCTGTCAAATG
The DNA here is from genome assembly GCA_951394125.1 of Epistrophe eligans. Classification (NCBI taxonomy): domain Eukaryota; kingdom Metazoa; phylum Arthropoda; class Insecta; order Diptera; family Syrphidae; genus Epistrophe; species Epistrophe eligans. The sequence continues at coordinate 93,199,037 of OX596030.1, read as the reverse complement.
TTCATACAAATTTGACAGGTTTACGCAGTTTATAACACTTTTTCTCTCCTACCAATAAGAATTGAAAAAAATCGTATATCCTAGCAAAATATCTGAATATCTAAACTGAATAAAAATGAAAACGCTATGGTGAATTGACTGGCGCGTTCGGAAAAACGAGTTCTCAGAGATTTTTCTCCTTCAAAAGTTGAGCAAGCGAATCCAAGATTTTTTTCTCAGAGTTTTTACAGCTGAGAAATTTTGCTGAGGAATCCTGTTTGTGTAACTGAGATTGCTGAGATCTCCGAGATCTCATTTCCCTGAACACGCCTAAAAGGTCTGTTTCTTTACTCGCCCGTGGGATCCCGTGGTATCCCAAATCCACCCAAAATGTGTATCTTTACTATGTTTGGCACAAAAAGGCCAGAGGTTTTGTATTTTTTTTTAAATTTATTTCATTTCCCCTCCAGCAAAAATTTACCGTAAAACATTTTACTTCCTGTTTTTTTCCGCTTGCCAAACTACTAATAATTTCTGTTGTCAAATGTGACGTTTACCCAGAAACATCCAAAATGCGTTTCTTTACTTTAAATTTTTGGTCAAAAATTACACCAACAACATCAAAATGCTCGAACCCAAACTTTTTCCTGAACTTTTTTCCAAACTTTTCCCAAACAGTAAAGAAACAGAACTAATGACGTATCTGTATTGTGAATTTTGATTTCGATAATTAAAGTAATTCTTTTGCACCCAGATATTTCAATATTAGATACCTAGCTTATTTTATTTGAATTCTCAAAACCGTTTTATTAAGTTCTTTGTTTTACATTGACAAATTTAACTATACATTGACCTATACACGGATATATAGTCCAGCTAAGCTCATAAAATTCTTATATCGATAAAATTTCTAGTTTGATATAAAATAAACCCATTCACCTCCAAGTTCTAGGTTAGGAAAAACCTTATATTTCTCGAAAACGGATTTAAGAATTTTCATAAAAATTTATTTGTTTATGTAGATAAGCTTTTATTACGTATCGTCTACATTTTGGTAAAAAAATACGGCACTGTTAACGCTACCTGCCATACAATATAATATATTCTATGGCAGGTATTATGAATATTATGACAAAAACATATTATGAAGAATCTTTTTTTTATTTACGATTTTCACGTTCATTGATTTGCTGAAATATTCTTTTCTTGCTCGAGAAATACATTTTTTTTTATCTCAAACTTTTTTTATAGGGGTTGATGCTTATTTTAAGAACGAATTTCATGATTATGAACAATTTTGCTTTATTACGTCCATGTTTTTATAAATTAAATTTTTAAATTTTTAACCAAAAACCAATTGAACATGAGAGCAAGAACGTGCGACAAATAATTTATTTATTAAAAAAGTGTTTCATTTACAGAATTCAAAAGTATAACCGACAATTATTATCATTAATAAATTAGTATTAAATTGTTTTAAATTATATTAATCGTCAAAAAAAACAAGCATGAGCATTAACATGTAGTACAACATGTACATTTAAAAGAAATTCAAATAACAAATTTTCGAGCCCCTATAATCTCATAAATGAAAAGTCATTGACCTATTATATATGGACTGCCAGTCGAGTGTCTTTTCCATACAAATGCCGAAATGAAAATGGTTCAACCTCTCCTTAGTGACATGATCGCTAAAACGGTAGAAGCGGCAAACAGATGTACTTATTTTCAGTGCCATCTGTTGCCGCTTTGTCTGGACAAGCTTTTTTCGCCTTAGAAACTACTGACATCTATTATTATTTCTTATAAAAACTAAGCCATCTGTTTTAACTCTAGTGACGTTTGTAGTTTGTGTACTTATATTTTTAATTTTCATTTCACATTCGCGTCGTGCAATTTTACAATTTAATCAATTAAAATTTTAAGGAAAGAACGAGAAAACGAAAAACACTGAACGAACATTAACGATACAACCACAATTTAATGAAATTCTCTGATTTTCATCGCAATGTCGCTGCATGGGCAGTTTTTTTTTTTGATTACCAATGTGGATTCGAAAGACTTATTAGAAGCAGTAAATTAAAAGAAATAAATTGAATTCCATTTGCAACATCACTCTAATCGCCAGCTGATCCTATTTGGGTAAGATGATATCGTGTGTAGTGTGTTTTTTATTCAAAATTGTTAAACTTCTCAAAGTAACAAATTATCCACCAGCACCGTCGCCCACTTTTCAAACTTGCACGGACGCACTTAATTAAGCACTTGGACACAAATTCCTTTGGTCACCCGAAGCTTCTTCTAACACAGCGAGGTGCTAACTTTTTAGAATTTTATATCTTTTTTCTTAATAAGTTAATTTACACCGCAATTTTTAATTATTTTCGAGACTAAAATAAATAAATAAAAAAAAAAACAAAACACAAACACAAACATGAAAAAAAAAACAAGGAGAAAAACAAGGAGAAAACTGAAGTGTCAAAAATGCTTCACGGTGTTTTCCGCTTCAGCAAAAATAGCACTAGTGTCGTTTAGTTATAGGTTGAACCATCGTGAAGTTGGCTCCTGGCAGTCCATATCTAGTAAGTCAATGTGAAAAGTGATTATTAATTATTTATTTTTTGATTATTAATTTTCTTCCTAACATTGGAACGGCCATCTATTGTTCATATCCACTTCATTTATCAAATACAACAACCATCCTCGCACTGTCTTTGTACATAAAATATTACATTTCTCCCCACGATACCTGTTGTTCACACTCTTTTCACCTCACCTCTTTATATGACATTCCACAACTCATCAACCTCTCAATTTATTGTTGACAGCTAATTTCTCGAGTATTTTTGTGTATTTTCTTTCATAATTTTTTCCAACAAGTCGACCAAATCTCCCACCAACAAAATAAAAACAGCAAACAAACAATAAAAAGAAAGAAGAAGTATCAAACTTCAATTAATAATTTGTTGCTCTTTTTCATATTTTCCAATAAGCGCTGAGGCTCGGAGACTAAACTAATACTAAACTGGGTACGTAATTTTTAATATATTCCAATACCATTTGTCCAAACAAGACGATTTGCTGACGTCGCCCTACGTCTCAAATAACCAACATCCAAAAAAAAAAACTCAGAAATTAAACAAACAAACGGCGAGAAGAAAGCGAAAATATGTTCAGTGAGATGAGAATAAGATGAATATTAAGCCCGCTGCTGCTGTTGATCATTGCCAACGCGAACGCCACATCAGACTCACGTTCGAGCAACCACAATCATCAGCCGTCGTCGCCGCGGTTAACTTGCATTTCTTGACGTAAATACTTTGTGCCATGAAGTGCTGCTTCTCCATCAGCCAACCTGAGCCAAGTGTTGTGTGTATGTCGATTGGTGGAAAACAACCATCCATCTCTGCCATCGTCGCCCTAATCCGGAGCAACAAACTCTTTTATCAAAGCAATAATTACTGACCAATTAATATACAATAACTTCCTATTTGCACCTCGTCGTGAACATTCTAAATTTAGTTTTTAAGTAGAAAGTGTGTATAAGTGAGTGTGAGTGAGAGCTCGAAAATGCTTCCAAGATTCCGACGTTCGTTCTACGGCAAGCTGATCATCTTGACAGTCTTGATATCCTGTTTCCTGCTCTACCTCAGAGTCATCAGTCTGAATATGGCTGAAGATGCAATCGAAGCCCGAAATAAGCTTCTTCTAGCTACTCCGGCAGCTCTACAGAATCCCGATATAATGGAGGAAGACAACTCCATCGTGACACCGTTTATCTATCCCTCGGAGGAGAATATCTATGAAAAACAGATCCGGGATGATCTAGCCAAGCAAGTACCTGGTCTGGGCGATGAAGGACGAGCTGTACTCCTTGATGGAGATGAAAAAATTCGGGGAGATGAGATCTATAAAAAAATCGCCCTCAATGAAGTTCTTAGTGAAAAACTCTCCTACAATCGGACCACTCCGGATTCAAGGCCGCCCATATGTGCGAACATCAAATATGACCTGAGCGAACTTCCGACCACCAGTGTGATCATCATTTTCTTCAATGAACCGTATTCGGTTCTGCTGAGGACTGTCCACAGTGTTCTCAACACTGGAGATTCTCGAATTCTCAAAGAAATTATCCTAGTCGATGACGGAAGCACCAACGAGGAGCTAGGCGGCAAACTGGATTACTATGTGACGAATCGCCTTCCTAAGGGAGTTGTTCATGTGCTACGCTTGAAAAACAGGTGAGTTGCAAGCGAATTGTATTGGTTTTTTCGTAATCACCACTCTGCTATTAGATAACAATATCAATTTTGTTGGCACATCTCTTTGACCAAATCATCAAGAAACTCGTCTAACCTGCTTCTCATTTGCTTTTGACATTTAAATCTGTTTCGTGCTTTAAGTTAAAATCAACTTCCATCTGAAGTTTGGCATAGATTTCAAAATTTATATATATGATATGATAATTAGACAGACGTGTTACATAGAAGATGAAACTTCTTGTTGGTTAAAACATTGATTAAAGAAAGCTAATGTGTGTGGTGAATATGAAAAAGTGTGGCAATCAATTGAAAGATGAAATTAGGAGTCTCTTGTTCTTCCGATTAATATAAGAAATGTTTGCAAGGCTTTCGCCACTAGATCTTAATTTTCATAGCGTGATGTTAACTTAGTATTCCAAGTTCGTTCTAATAGAAGCAAAGAGTGACAAAGAGATGTGTTCAAAATTATTCGTAGTCGTTAACTTTTTTCTATCGAATTGCACTTGCTTCCTTCTCCATAGACATTTTTGCTTCTTCTTTTGTTTCAAAGGCCGTTGTTTCTGTGCATAATAATGAGTTTAGGACTAACAGTTAAAAGAATATATTTGAAAAAGAAAAACATTTGAATTACATTTGAATGACCCTTGAGGCAGTTAGAAATAGAACACGTTCTTTATACTCTTAATGATTTATATGGTTGTTGTTGTTTCTCATACCGACGCGACGACGTTGAAACGAGTTAAACAACTGTGAGGGTTTATTCAAAACTTGCTCATTTGTTGTGATTTTAATGTGACGAGTTAATATTTTGGAGTTGTAAATTAGAAAAAAGCGGATGCGAATATATATTATATGTATGTATGTACATATGTATGGATACGAATACATACAGTCGACTCCACTTTATAACTCACACATTTCGGGATGCATTTGTTTATAAAGAAAATAAAATAAATGTAGACATAAATATTTTAACGTAGATTCTTGGAAAAAATAGAACTGATTTGCATGGCATACATATGTACATACACAAATAAATTAGTTATGCAAAAAGAGTACTTAGAAGGTATTAATAAATTAATAACTTTTGAAATTGTTTTGGCAGCAAAAAGATGTACACTATTTGATTTCTTTAAAAAATCTCGTTTTTGATAAAAAAAAAATTAAAAATTGTAGGTTTTTAAAAAAATATTTTGTTTATATTATGTACATAATTACCTACATACATACATACATATGTACATATGTACATAAAATCTTTCAGACTTTTTTAGAAAAAGATATGATTTAAATATGTATTTAAAAAAAAGTGGAATTAAAAATTTTATTTCAAAAAATTCATTCGTTTTTAAAATATATCGAATTAAAAAAAAAATAACTTGCATTAACTTAGGGATCTTAGGCCTTCTGCACACGAAGCGTCTGGTCATAGACGCGTACTACGATTGTTTGTGACTTGAGTGCATCTTGTGTATAGACAACCGCACCCGAAGCGTAAGTTGCACTTATTGTTCGCAGCACACAAGGTACAAATCGCTTGCCGTACAGCTGTGTCATTCGACAGGCGTATTTGCTGAATATTTTGGTGAAAATTCAATGTCAACTTTCAATACGTCATGCCAAAATTGTGGGGAAATGTTCAGTTTTGTAAGAAAAACACAAAGAAATTATGTATTTATTTTGTTATGAGTAATTTCAAAAAGTACTTAACTGATTCACATCAAATGTTTTTATACATAATATATTCTTTATTTTGATAAGAATTAATAAGACCCCCATATGTACATAAATGCACTTATACTGTTTCATTTTAACAAAAATCGAACTCAAGATAACAATGAACGCTGATAATATTATAATATGTAATAGTTTTCATTTTTTTAAAACTTTTAATAAAATTCCATATTTTAGTTTTATATATCGATTAAAAATGGCATCGCTCATAGAACCATTTTTTTGGTTTTCGACTATCTCATTATCTGTTGAACCGATTTTAATCAAATTTTTACACAAAACTTTCTTATAAATTTTAATAATATTGCATATCAAAATTTTAAAATAAACAAATTTTGGATTTTAAAAAAATATTCTCAAAATTATTTTATTTTTTTTATCAAAATACATTTTTAAACATACATTTTTTTTCTTGGCATTTACCATAACCCATTATATTGAGGTTAAGATTAACTTTAGCATATACATATGTAGGTATTAATTGTGAAAAAAAAAACTAGTTTATTTGATTTGTATTCATATTAGTTTGAATGTACGAGTTGGATGAGTTCAGATTAATTTGATTATTTTTTTTTTTTGGTTGCGAAATTATTATTTACTTTTTTTTGTATGCCATTATTTTCTTTTGTCTTTCTTTCAACTTCAACAAAAGCAAATATTTTAACTGTGGTAGGTATAAACATAGAAATTCAACTATGAAAATTGTTTGATTTTTTTCATTTTGTTTTTATAATTTTAAGGAACATAAAGATGTTATTACAATAATAGTTGAAATCCAAGCATACTCACAGTTAGTTGGCAGAGTTCAACGGGAAATTATATAAATTGTTTATGCCGCTCTCATCTTGAGTGATCATTGGGTTTATTTCCTCATATTTATATCATAATATTATATGTATATACATATGTATACGTGGAATTTTCTGCATTTCTGCAATTACAATAATGAAAACAAATTACATTTGGATCACTCAAAAACTATTTGTGTGCTTCAAAATTAATTAAAACATAACAGTTCTCCATGAAACGAGTCAAAAGAATTATTTGATAGACACTTCATAATTCTTCCCTTTTGATAAATTATTATTAAAATTATATTACTTGCATTGAAACATGATATACTGGTTGCAATTAGGCAGGTATTATTGACTAACCACCAAAATCATTTAAAAACAACACTTGTGTGTATGTTTTTTTTCAAATTTTTAAAACCAAAAGTCATTTATTAATTTTTTTTATTGTTGCAATTAAAATTGTTTTTGAATAAATTTTTAATGCATTTTTTAGTTTAGTTTCAAAGGCTCGGATGAATTAATAGCGAAAAGAAACTGCTTAAGCGGCAATATAGAAATGTGGGATCATAACGACACAAATGAAAGTATTTTTCTCATGAAAACCATTAGACAGAAAAGTAGATATTTTGAAAAATTTGAAAAATGCGTTTAGCATGCGATTTCAGTCACCTGTCTAAAGATGTGGTTTTGCGGCCAGTTGAACGACTCGAGGAAGCAACTGGCCACACTGCAAAAATCGACTCGTGAAAAGCCGCGCGGCGGCGGCGTCGATAATAATGAATAATTTTGGCATGTGGGAGTTTTCAGAATTGAATGTTTACCGCAAGGGAATTGTAAACTAGGTTTAATCATAAATGTGTACAAATATTTGGTGTTTCAGTCAAATGCCAAAACAAATGTTAATTAACTCATTAAAGCTCATTGTTTCTACCATTTTTCATCATAGATGTTTACATATTTTTGCTTTTTATTTTTTCAAAATTATGTATAAATAATTTTAACGTTATGAGTAACCTTTTTATTTTGTATTAGACTTGGTCTTATTCGTGCCCGATTAGCTGGAGCTCGGATTGCCACTGGCGATACTTTGATTTTCCTTGATGCCCATTGCGAAGGCATCACTGGTTGGATAGAACCATTACTTTCCCGAATAAAGGAATCCCGGACATCGGTGCTTGTTCCTATTATCGATGTTATCGATTCAAAAGACTTCCAATATTGTACGAACGGTTATAAACAATTCCAGGTTGGTGGTTTCCAATGGAATGGACATTTTGATTGGATTAATGTTCCTCAACGTGAATATGCACGTATTCAAAAAGAATGTGACAGACCTTTAGAAGTTTGTCCTACATATAGTCCGACAATGGCAGGTGGATTATTCGCTATTGATCGACAGTATTTCTGGGAAGTTGGAAGCTACGACGAACAGGTATGAAAATAATACCGTAGAGACGTTCTTTTAAATTCAAGCAAATATCTTCTTTTTAACAGATGGATGGATGGGGTGGTGAGAACCTTGAGATGTCCTTCAGAATATGGCAGTGCGGTGGTACAATAGAAACTATTCCGTGTTCTCGAGTTGGGCATGTCTTCAGGGATTTCCATCCTTATGCGTAAGTAAAGCAGTTTAGTTTTTGTTTTTTAACCTTGTAAACATGTGTTGTTTTTTTTTAAGCTTCCCTAATGACCGTGATACTCATGGCATCAACACCGCCCGAATGGCACTTGTCTGGATGGATGAATACATTAATTTATTCTACATGAATCGTCCAGATTTAAAGATCCATCCTGATATCGGCGATGTAACTCACCGAATTATGCTGCGCAAAAAATTACGCTGCAAGAACTTCGAGTGGTACCTTAAGAATGTTTATCCCGAAAAGTTTATTCCCACTAAAAATGTGATCTCTTATGGAAAGTAAGTACAATTTTCCGAAGAATAATACATTTTTTTTTTTTAATATTCTTTAACTTTTAGGGTAAGAGCAGCGAATCGCAATTTATGCCTTGACGATTTGCAACAAAACAATGAGAAGCCATACAATCTGGGCGTTTTCCATTGCGGAACTCCTGTAACAAAATCCCAATTTTTCTCGATAACCAATGACGGTGTGCTCCGCAACGAATTAAGTTGCGCAACTGTTCAGCGAAGTGATTCTCCTCCTTTCAGAGTGGTTATGACACCATGCTTCGATAAATCAGACTTTAATGAACAATGGGAGTATGCCAACGATAAATTCGTTCATGTAAAAACTGGGCTGTGTTTGGATTATCGGGGTCTGAAAAGTGCCGACGATGTTCAAGTGGCCACATGTGATACGGAGAGTGAGACTCAGAAGTGGTTCATCGAACGTAGATAAATATATTGCTCTCTGCATAGCAATGTTTTTTATTAGATAACTTTTTCTAGATTTATATATAAAAAAAGAATATATTTTATTTTTTATTATAACTGTCCATTTTGCCTGTAATACATTTTTATTATATGCTTAGGAAGATTTATTGAGCTTTAATCATAAAAATGTGTATATGTATTATTATCGAATGCATCACTAAAACTGAAATAAATAAAAAAAAAAAACATATATATGAAATTCGTTAGCGATTCCTAAATAAATATATATATATACTATAAAAATAAAAAAAAAAATGGGAATTGAGAGCGGATAAATAAACATTCCCCTCTCACAAAAACTAGTCTATATTGGCGACTTTATATTATATAAAAATAATGAAAATATAAGATTTTTTTATACAAGTATTTTTTTTGTACGAGTATTATTAAAGAAAAAAATAAATAATTCCAAAATCAAAACAATTTCACGAAATCGTAGTTAGGTTCTGTAAATTTTTAATAAGTAATAACTATGACAAGAATTTATAAAACAAATTGCATTATTTATTAATCGCTGAATATTAAAAGTAAACAAAATCAATCGACAAACCAGAAGTTTTATTTTAATAATCGAATTGTGTTTGTTGTTGTTATTTTTTAAAAACGCGCTCTACTTTCGTAAAAAATTCCATACCGACTAATAAAGCAGATAGGAATCTAAAAATATCAGGAGAAATCAAACAGCACATTAAAAGATGCTTTTCTAATGGTACGTAAATATCAGATGCCCACTTAATAATTAGCGAATAAAACGTAAGGCATACAGGGGTGGAATCGGCTAACGCGATAGTTGATAATCAAAATCGACAATTTTGCTTCATGTAAGCTGATTATCAAAACGACAATCGTTTTTTGTACTGATATTAAGTGACAGCTTTTTAGGTGTCGTTTTCATACATTTATGTCATTTTCATAAAAAGTTTGATGTGGTCGGCTTAAAACTGGTTGGTTTAATAATACAATTAATATCTATAGTAAAAAATGTGTGTTAAGAATAAAAAATAGCAAATTAGTTCAATTGCAATGTTTACATCATTTGCAATTTTTCAAACCGCACAGAGAGTAAGGAGTGAAAATAATTATAAAAAGGTCCAACTGTTCAGAACAAATCTGAGAAACAACACAAACTCCAAACAAAACCAACACAATAACAAAAATGCAAAAATGACATTTAATTCTTGACAGAATTTTAAGTTTATGTCAAAGAACAAACAATTTTTGGCGATCGATTTACACAGAGCAACGATTAGATGATCATCAAAATTGACAATCAAAAAAGCGACAATCAACCACCCAATCCAAATATTCGGCTCAAGGCGAAATTTTAAAAGAATTGCGACTGTTACAGAAATATAATGGGCCCTATCGGGAATCTCCCGGGGAATTTTAGTTCCCACGGAAAGTTTCATTCCCAAGAAATATTTCTAGTTATCGTGAACTTCCCTCGGAATAAATTTTTCCCAGGGAAAAAACTACCAACATTCAAAAGACAAAATTATTTTCGGAGATCAATTTCGAATTGTGTACAGTGTTATCAGAGGATCATAATTAAAAAAAATTAAATTTAAGCTGAAATTCCCTTTACAATAAAACAAAATATCCCAAACAAATTCCCCATCCATGTGAAGAAAGAAATATTGGGTGCGATCATTTCAACTGAATTTTATAAAATTGCATAAAATTGTCCTCTTCGATACCTTGCTAGGGTGCACAACAAACAAAATAATTTAATTTTTTCATGTTGTCAATTAGATTTTTCCGTTTGAACGAGGTGTTAAATTTCGCAGAAGAAAAAAATCCCTCCATCTGAAAACACTGTCCACACATCGTCAGGTTTAGTGCATGTCTGCGTTTTTTTTGCTGAAGGTGGGTACCAAAGAGGAGTCGGCAAGGACCACGATGTAGGTCTTGTCCAGTCAACATTCTCGGAAGTTTTGTCGAACTTCCTTAACATTTTCGAGGAAAAGCTTTGTCCAGAATGGATCAAAATTCAAACCGCGGAAGAGCAAAGAAAGAAAAATATAAACTGAGTGATCTTTTTCTTGGTTTTGCATTTTTCGTTTTTTGCTGCAAGAAGGTAATCCAAATGAAGATGCATTTCGGCCAAATTTTGCCAAATCTTTTACCCTGTAGGTAGTAAATCCAGTCTCTATATCTGTATTCTTTTCCATAATACTGACCAGCAGTTCTATTTGGATTTGATTTGTTGAGTTCGTCCCATAATAAAATTAAAAAATAATAATAAATGCGGAAAAATTCCAGAGAAATTACAACAAATTTCCCATGGAAATATTGTTCACGATAGCAATAAATTCCGAGGGGAATTTCGAACACCATTCACGATACGAATTTTTCGAACGTGGGAAATATTTCCCGGGAAATGTCGTTCGCGATAGGGCCCAATATCTAAAGCAGACCTCTTTTCGTATGTGAATTCCATAGTTCCAAAGTACTCACTCCAACTTACATTTGCCTACCGCAATTCATTGTTTAGTACATGATAGATTTTTACTAACTGTGTTGAGCTGTCTCACGATAACACTGCTATCATCAACCCCCATGGGTAAGTACTGGAATAATAAGTTGCAATACATAGACTTTTTCTTAATCGAAATTGCAAAGAAAAAATAAATGCCAAAAAATGAAAACTAATCTTTAAACATAAAAAAATTAAATAAAATTGTTAAGGAAAACTTGCTGGTCAATTTGCAGACTACCGGCACGGCAAATATACAAAAAATATGCATCTGAATATTGTATTCTAAGCTATTTTTCAAAATTTGTAAAGCCATTGTGAAGCGAGGTGTGTGAGTCCACAATCGTAGCCCACCAGAGCTAATTATAAGATCACAATTGAATTTTAATCAGCCTTATTGTGCGTTTCACCTAAAAATTATTTCACCTTAAAATTGTTTGTCCTCCCGAAATTTAAAATGTTATTGTGAGTTTCGCCTGAACAAAACTTCGTTCGCCTTCTATAAAATAAGTGAAAATTAAGACTGCTTTTAGACGACTGCAATTTCTATCCGCAATTCCCCTTTGAGTTTCTTTCCGATTGCAGCATCCATTTAAACGCTGCAAATTTTAATACCTGCAATTTTTGTTAAATGAGAAGGAAATAATATCTCCTCACTCTTTACTCCGCTTATGTCTCAAACAATAAGAAAAAGCACAAAGAAGAAAGAGCGATAACTCTGCAATTATTTCAACCTCAGCAACTTTGCCTACCCCGGACACCGCATACGTCCCCCGCCTACATGCTTAAAAATTGCAAGGGTAATTGCAGCATATTTGCAGCGTTTAAAAGCAGTCTAAGGATCTTTGACATTAAATTCCGCCCGAAATGAATGTTCACAATGAGGGGAATTTTTCGAACATGTAATTTAGGGTGAAACTCAAAAGTAAAATGTCAAATGTTCCGGGTGAAATGTTGTTCGGGTGAAACTCACAATAAGGCTAAATGGATTATCCAGGTGGGTCAAAAATTAAATTTTGGTGTGGACCTATGACACGGCATCATCAGAACTCACATAATTTTTAAATTTGAAATTCCAGAGCTAATACATGGCTTTTCTATATATTTTTGATATTATTCCCGCTGCTTTGCTTTTTTCATTAAACAAAGCTGTATCTCCTCACAGGATCTTAAGAAAACGTACAGAAATGTATAAAATATACTCGTAATAAATTGATGGTTGACTTTTTTATTTGAATTTCCTTAAAACATCGAAAAATGAGTTTGTTTTAATTTAATTTTTATTTTTTTTTTTGTTTTACATATTAATAATTAATTTTAATTTAATGTTTTATTGTTTTTTTTTTTTTCTTGACATTTTTTCTATCTTTAAGTATAGTTAAACTAAAATTACATTAAAATTTTTGTTTATTTTAGATTTTCGAAAAAAAAAAAATGTGTTTTTGTCCTTTTAGTGTTTAAAGTGTGTTTGGTATCGAATTGGTGATTGAAGTCAATTTTGTTTCCAATTAAACTTTTAAAATAAACGCATGAGTATATGTTTGTATGTGTATATGTAGTATATATATACTAAATTTGCTCCATACCATCACAATTTCACAAATAGAACAATAAAATACGATATTTTATATTAATAGAGCAACCTTTCCATTAAAACTGCTTGAATTTAAGAAAATGAAATGCATAAATTGCGCTTATTAACTGAAAAATAATACAAATTAAAATCAATTTGAAATTCGTAAACAATTTGCAATATTTTTGTTTGCTCTTTTAATAATAATATATAATTAATATAATAACTTTTACAACTTTGCAAAAACAGGCTTTTTGAATTCCTGCTTCCTCCCGCCATTAAAGGGCCTTATAACGTATCTAAAATATTTTGTTATTTATTTTTGTATTTATATATTCTTAAATGTTTTCATATTTTTTTTTTTTGGTTTTCAGTATTTTCTTTATTTTTTTTTTTTAATATTTTACAATTGCAGATAAAAATACAAAAAGAAAACATTTGCTCTCGATATTATTAAAATTTTGCGTGAGTATGTGTGTGTATGTATATTATGTATAATGTAGAGTTTTATTGTAGAATTTTTTGCAAACACAAGTAATTCTACAGGCCTCGTAAAAGCTTTTTCTGTTTTTTTTTTTTTTAATATTTTGCTTTTTTTGAATACATAATATTGTTTTTAGATTATTTTAAAATTATCATCAAAAAGCACACGATTATTAGCTTTAGTAAACTTGCTAATTGTATATAGATTTAATGTTTTAAATATAATTTAATCTAATTAAAATGTTTTTTTTATTTTTCACTTCTGAATAAGATGGTTTTTTGAGCTTAATTTTTTTTTGTTTTTATGTTAATCATTTTTAAGGCCTTTCGGCTGTTACAGAAAGTCTTTAAGCTCATTGATGTGTGTGTGTGTGTGTCTGTGTTTTTGAGAAATATGCTCTCATCTTTCTATGGCTTTTTATATTTATATAACCATTTTTGTATATCAACAATTTGTGCAATTTTAGGCTTAGGGATTATTTTTTTGAATGGGTTATTTTTTTTTAGTTAAATAGTTGGTGTAAGCAGAAACAAAAAGGATTTTATTTTTTAACATTATTCTTTAACCTTCTTAAAGCAGATACGTGATTTGATTGACGCTTTTTCATCAAAACAACTTTGTGAACTATTTGCTTTGAATAAAATTGGCTTTCAAAACGGGTAGATTATAAAATAACTCATTCAATCGGTAATCCAATATCCGTAATCCGTGATCCAAAAAATTACTAGTTTTTAGGAAATTATTCCCATGGGGAAAGAGAAATTGGGATTTGTTGAGACCAAAAATTTCTCTGAGAATATCCGAGGGAACGAAATTCCCTTAAAAATTTACATATTCAGCCGTATCGCCAATTTAAAGGGAACTTTTTTCCCCCGGAAAAAACAAAAAATATCGGGGAAAGAATGTTTACCATCACGAATCTTCCACAAAATAATTTTTCCTCAAAAACTTACTTGGGGAAATGTTTGCATTGATAAAAGGAAAAAGTTCCCTGGAAAAATTATTCACGATAGCTATTTCACTGAAAGGAATATTTTCCCTAATAATTTTGAAGATGATTCCTGATACCAAATTTCCCAAAATGGGAAAAAACTCCGGGAAATTTCTTTCGCGATAGGGCTGATTGTGAGAAAGTGAGAAAAACACTTCCAAAAATGGATGTATAGTTTTTTTTCTAAATTATATCTATAGTTTTGAAGAGCCAGGGTAATTAACACGTGAACGAACTTTTTCACCCAATTTGTTTTTTCTGAATCTATTTTCACAGGATTCTGCTTGTTTCAACAAATTATTTCATAAACATCCACTTTCATGCGGTGGTTATGCTTGATGGATAGAATCAAATTACTCCTGTATTTTCTTCAAATCTTGCAAGTTGATTTCGGGAATTGGAAATATACATAACTGAAAAAATATATTACTCTAGAGGGCTGACATTGTCGACAACTCATAATAAAGCATGAAGCCTATTTTATACGTCAAAATTTCAAAAATAAATATCTTTTGTTTCCGCATCCTAAAACCAACTATTTTTTCTTTTAATTAAATCCCAGTATTTGCTTTAGTTAGATAAACTGATTGGTGCATAATGAAGAGTAGTGATTAAATTTTTCCATGAAGTACGTGTTTGATGCAATAAACTACAAAAATCTATTGCCTTAATATTTTGCATTGCACTTTATTTTCGTTAATATTGTACTTACATTATTTTATTAGCCATCAGAAGAGGAAACAACAAAAAAGAAAAAAGTTCTGTTTTTAAGTATTTTTTTTACAAAAAAAAAGTTAAGACATAGAGAGATATTGAATGAATGTATGAATAAATATGTTTGTGTACGTTTTTATTTATATTAAAATTTAATTTCTTTTGAGAAAAAATTGGACGTTTTCTTTTTTATTGTAGAAAAAATGATTCCAAAAAGTCTTGTTATTTGTTTGAAAAAAATTAGTTCTCACTTCGTGTTTTGTTTTTAAAATAGTTAAGACTGGGATTTTACAATAAAATATTTTTTTCTTTTATGGTTTTTTTTTTTTTTGTAAATTGCATTTTATTGTATCGAATTTCAAATATCTCAGACGTTATTTTTCTTTTACATATATTTTGTTGGTTACATTTTTTTTTGTTGGATGGACAATTACGTGTATGTTATTTGGATTTTCTTATTGTTATTTAAGTTTTTTCATTTTTTTTCTTTTTTGCTACATTTTAAGGTCGGATTTGAGATTTTTTAATTATGTATGTTTTTATTATATGGTTGGTAAAATTTAATTTTTTTTACGTGCAGTTTTAAACATCCAATCGGCTAATAGAGAAAAATTACTAGCACCTTAAGAGATGGCGGTATCTGAGCAAAGTTGAATAATTTGTATGTATGTATGTATAGATTATTTTAATATTATTTCATAATGTTAATACAACTCCCTTTGTTTTATTTATCATACCTCAATTTGCCACTCTAAGGGTGTAAGGATTGTACGGCAGAATGAAGCAAAGCCGATTGCGTTTTAAATATTTAATTTTTCTTTTTTTAAGTATGTATCGTGCATTTTTGTATCAATTATTCTTTTATAATGATTATTCAAATCTTTTCCCTAATGGTTTATAGATATTTGGTTTTGTTTTCGAGTTTTAATAAGAGAAAATGGATGAATATTTTTATAGTGAATATTTTTTTTTGTAATAAATTTCTTGTATTGCACTCTTAAAACTAAAAAAATTATGGATCAACTACACTCTATCTACTGCGTTTACGTGATGTTATTTCTATGTTCTACTCTTATTATAGTTTTTTTTTTTAATTTTATTTATTATCTCTTAATTATTTGCCAGCCAAAACAAAATTAAATAATAAATAAATTTAAGCTAAGTTATGAATATAAAAAATATTGCACAGTATATAATTTGAGTCGATTTAATTAGACTCGTATTAATTTGTAAATTAGTTAAATGTTTAAGGTTAATGCTACTGCTTAGTATTATTAATTGTTCTTACAGGCGACAATATTTTTAACTCCATGTTTCGGATGTCATTTTGAAGAGGAACAATTTTTAGAAACAAAATAAAAATAAAAATGCGTACCTTTATTTTTTTCACTTGTATTGTTGAAAATGAGCCATAATAAATTATCTTTTAACAGTAGATACTCAATAGTTTCCGCTGCGCTTATTCGAATTTTTGGATCGACGGCTAAAATTTCTTGGTGGATTTGACGTCATATAGCACAGATTTGTTTCTATTTCGCACAGAATTTTTACTCAAAATTTAATGAATCCTTGTGATGATTAAATTTGGTACAAACATGATGCATTTTGTGAGTAAATTAATTTGAATGTTTATAAAGGCGTTGTAAAATAAGCTTTCAGAAATAATGGAATAATTTATTGATGTTTATGTGCAAATTTTAATTAAATCGGTCTACCCTTTTAACCTTTATGCGCACATCCCTTGCTCATAAATTACAAATTATTACTTGCATCAAATCTGTTTTTGTTACAAAGGTGTCTCTTATTTGTTCCGTACATTCAGTTAAAATGTAAATTACAACGTTATATGTAAATTCAGTAGTGAAGATAGCCATAAGTTTAAGTCGCTCCAAGGTAAAACATTCCCGTATTCTTGAGTTAACAATATATCGCCATAGAAAAATAAACATCGAATTTAATTTCAGTTTCATATTGCTTAAGGTTGTTGATAAATATCTTTATTATACACAAAAATTGACGACTATCTGGATTCGAGAAAATTAATCTTGGTTGCAATCTGTAATCTGGATAAAATACTATAGAGGCATATGTACCTACTTTTAGATTTTCTTTAAACAAGTTATTTTAAGAAATGAGAGATGAATTGGCCTAAAACGACCCAAAAAAAGAAGAGCATTTAACGCTTGTCAGGTTTTGGTTATCTAATGACCAGATCTTTGAATGATGGAGAATTCTGTGGGCACCAAGTCCTAAACTTCTTCTCATTCCTTTTTGTCTTCTTTTACCTGCCATAAATCCTGTGGAAATCCAAATGTGGTCATGCGGCTTGCAGTATTATTTATTTTTTCAATTCTCTTATTGCAGACTCCATCAATTAAAATATCGCATGTGTTGTAGTGTAAATGCATGTTAAATCATTTAGTTACCCTTTCAGCAACGCTCATTAATCATTGGTCACTGTGACGAATACGTAATAAAAAAGAAGCTTGTATAAAGAATTATTTTGTGGTTTAGCAAAATAATTCAAAGGGAGAGAATATTACAATCATTCAAATACTTGGGATTTCAAATGCTTCTGTATCGGTAGGTGAACAATAATTAAAAGTGTCTCAGATAATTTGTATTCCAGAATAACAAAAACGGAACCACTAGTTATAGCAAAGCTTATAACCACGTTGTATGTTTTTCGATATCGCACTTTAAGCAGCTTTTTGTTTGTCTTATTTGTATAAAATGGTAACATTATAATAAATCAACAAAAAAAAAAAAGCAACAGTCGCTGAACAACTCTGAAAACAAAAATTTCAATAAAATAAAAACACAAAGTATAATTTAAAATTAAAAATAGATCACATAACAGTTTAACTTTAATTCAAATAATTGATTTTATCCTCAATCTACATAAAAACAAACTAAATCATAGTATGCATTTTAAAGAAGCAAACAAAAATAAAATATTTCATCACTACACTTTCTTTTCTTTATACAACAAAATACTTGATTGTAAAATTAATAACTACTATATTAAGAAAAAAAAATAATAATAAAATAAGAAACTCATTTGTATAATAATTATAATCACAAGTAACATAATTTTCTTATTTTGATTTGTTTGGAAGAAAATAAAGAGGAACAAAGTATGTTATTTTTTTCTCCTTATACTGTGTGTATACATAATATTTTAAAATAAAACAAAATATTTTAAATCGAAAAACAAAAAAGTCCTACAATTATTGTAAACATATATTTCAAACGTATAAAAGCAGGGAAATAAAATTTGATATATTCTATGTGAGAGACAGTTATGTATATAAATACAAACATTATATTTTATGTATACGAAAAAGTCGCACGACCTAAACCTAAGATTTATATAAATATCGTGTGTTCTTTTCTGTTTGAAGCACACATACTAATGCATTATGTTACAATAATTAATTTTATAGTTAATTGTCAACACAAATAATAATAATCTGTCTTTCAGTAGTATAGTAGTAGCAGTTGTTGTAGATTTTTTCTTCCTTTCTTTGTCTATATCTACACTAAATTTAATTAAGCTAATTAAAATGAATAAACTAAAGGTCTGAAATAATAAAAAAAAAAGAATCTTTTCTGTTTGCTTATCTGTTTTTTTTTTTGTTCTTTTAGTTTCTGTTTCGTGAGATACTATTGTATGCCTTTTTGTTTTAAAATGCAGTTGAACGTCTGTTGTAGCTCCGTGTGACAGTACTTGATTTTGTGTGTGAAGAAATGTTCGCATTTGGACGGCTCACAGCAGCAGCGTTCTTAACGGTTCTGTTGCAAGACCTGGCAATGACGGCAGTTGGAGCAGCCGATGACGCCTGCTCCTCAGCTTCTCCCCAGCAATGGAGACGCTGTACTTGATGCGAACATTTCGGATATAATCATTTGCGCGATGTGCCGAGCGTGTTGATGGATTCACCGCGGCTTCGGGATCGCGAAATATTGGCATCTAAAGCTAAAAAAAAAAAATATTAAATATTAATTTAATTGTTTTTGTAAGCAATTATATTTTTTACGGTTTTTACTTTTAGAATTCTTTTCGGCTTTGTATTGGCGCATTGCTTTTCCCCGCTTGTCTAATATCAGTTTGTCAAAACGAACGAAAATTCCGTGCTTTGCTTTGCATTGAAAGTAGTGAATGCCTTGTACGCTACCATCGTTTTTTCCAGTTGGTGTGTCCAACTCAACACCTATCCATGTACCACCTTGAAAATGTGTGTGACCAATGAAGCTTATAACGCCACTGGTATTGTAGGGCCGGATGAGGACTGATTCTCCGACGGCTACCCAATCGGGAAGTGGAACTTCGACATGATGTTTTCCGTCTTCTGAAAATTTTACAAAATTTTAAATGATGTTCTTGAATATTTGTTTTTAATTTCAAAATATCTATTTAGTCCAACTTCAAAGAACAGAGATATTTTCCAAGAATTAAGCATGGTCAAAAGCTTCTAGAGCATTTTGACATTTTTCTTCGGTTATCTTGAAGATAATTATTCTTCTGAAATAAGTCTACTTATGAAAATAGAATAACACTGTTCTTTTCGAAAATGTATTGATTTCTAAAAAAAAATTATTTTTATTTAAAATTAACTAACCTTCTAATCTCTCTGAAGAGTCTGTTGTGCCGCTGCTTGTCATATTATTAAATAGGGCGTTAAGTTTATCATTCGATGATGATAGATCGACTGATTTCATCATGGGAAGCGACGCTCGATGTCCACTATTCGAACGAACTTGATTAACTGCTGTCTTTTTTCTGCGTACAACTTTGCCCGGTGGCAAATGCGTCTTAACAATACCAGTTCCTTCATTTTGTATATTGCTTTTCTGGTTATCCAGTCGCTGTTCTTCTTTATTGTTTGCATTCGTTGATTCGTTTGCATTTTGATTGTCCTCAGCCTCTTGTATCTCGGAGAGCTCATTTTTATTCTCATCACTTGCAATTAAGTTATCATCTTCCTCTTCGTCCATTGCTGTAACAGATTCTTGAGTTTGTGCTTCATTTTTATTATCATCACTATATTGTGAGTCTTGTGATTGAGTTTCAGATTCATCGATATCTTTTAATGGATGATCTTTCGTTGGTGTCAGACATTTGGCTATTGGTTGCTCTTCAACTGGCGTCGGAGCAACTACATCTGCTATTGCACTCTTATTTAAAGTTGGCATGTCTTTCAAAAATGGATTGAATCGTGCCTGACGACTATTTACCGATGGTGTTGGAATGTTTTCGATGTTATTGCTGATAGACATAGCCGAGTTATATGTTTTATTTGGTGGCGAACACGAGTTTACACGATCGAAATCTTAAATTGAAATTATACATATATAAAAATTTCCAAACAAACAATCATTTTTAAATAATCTCACCAGGTGTTTCATCAATACTCATGGAACGCATGGAAACTGTGTCATCATTTGTGAGATTGCTGCAAGATACGGCCTGCAAAAACAGAAAAACAAAAATAATGTCACGTCACAACTTATTCAATAAAAAAAATAATTTACTTGTGATCCATAGCCACTTGAAGTCGAGGAGCTCATGCTAGGCGTCCCAATTCCAGTTAAATGTTTCAACGTCGAATTCGCACTCGAGGTATAACTCATGCTTGTGTGTGAATTATTTATATCCATAAACGAATCCATTGTCTTAGACGAGGTTAGCCTAGACTTTGCCTTAAAATTCTTTGCGTACTTTCCACTCTCATAGTCAGCATACTCGGAATCACTGTAGCTGTCTTCAGGCTCTTCAGCCAATGGACGCTGTCCTAATGGTTCCTCGTGCAACGTTGTCATTCGAAGTCCAACTAATTTGCCAGTTGCTGGAGATGCTACAAAAGAAATAAAAGTATATTAGTTAAATTTATTCACTTCAATGTCTCCTCTTTCAAAATCTCAAAATCCTTTAAAATTGTTTTGTTATTAAACATACGCTTTGTGGGTTGTGATCTCAATGAATTTAAATTCAAGCTGAGATTGAGGAAAGTGGGCCGAGCTGCATTCCAAGTGAATTATGATAAAATTAATTGTTAGTATTTTTAAAGTCTGCCTTTTAAATTATATTTTGTTGTTTTTTATGTTTATTTATGTACATCTCTAAAGATGTGGACATTTCTACAAACTAGTTAGAAACTTTTATACAACACTTTTTCTAAGTTTTTTTATTTAATGTGGGATATATAAACTTCTTTTTAATTTTTTAAGGACTGCTAATCAGCCACTATATGGTTTGGTGAGATATTGAATATTTAACTATAACTTTGATGTGCAACATTCGATCGGCTTTTGCAATGTGAATAGCTTGAGATGATGATTATGATGACAGGGGTAAGGTTTTTTTTTTTTTTTACCCTTAGTTTGAATGATGTAGTGATTGCTATTCGTGCTAAAGCTACAATTTTGATACCACATAAATAACACTCAAACTTTTATCTTACAATAAAAAAAAAAAAAACATTCTTTATCTCTACAAAACATTTAAAAGCATTTTTATCAAGAAATCAAATACAACAAAGATAAATATTAATAGTTTATATACAAAAACAAAAAAATAACTAAAAAGTGCAAACAAAATATTATGAGCTGATGCGTTGGAGTTTTAATTAATTTAACTGACTGATTTAAACATACATTCCATAATAAGATATGAAAATAAAGGCATTTTTTGTTGTAAAAATATTTTTAAAAATTTTACAAACATAAATGTTTCTCAAATTGTAGTTTCAGTCCTTTACTTATTGCAGAAACTCACAAAATAGCAAGGATGGAATACTCTCAAAAATTTGTATTTCGTACTGTGTTATGTAAATAATACGCACAACACCTTGTTTGGCTTTCATTTGGTATTATACCGACATTTTCTTGAACTATGATGAATTTCTGTCCAAATTATTTTTTATTATCCTGACAAATAAATCATGACAGTTAGATAAATTACAATGCAAGTTCTTGCAATAGTTATCTACTAAAATCATACTTGATGTTTGCGAAAAGGAAGCACAAAACAAGTGAGCAGCGGAGTACGTTAAGCAGATGTAAAACATCTAAAAAATATAAATAATTTCTTTATTAGAACGATGTAAAAATGAAAACATGTACAAAATATTTATACGGCACGCCTGGGCTGATCCCGCTTATAAAGGCCGGTGGATAAGGCAGCTTTTTTTTTTTTTTTTAATTTCTAGCTCTTAAATGATCCTGCAAGTCCATCTTCTTAATATGTATAAGATTACATTTTTTGATGTTACCCCATTTCACCCTATAAGTAGTTAAATTTTCGTGCCATAAACCGTCCTCAGAGCATTTTGAAAACTTCATTAAAATTCGTTTCGAAGATGTCTCGCTTAGCACGCACATATAAAGGGCCTTTAGCGACTGCATTTTATATTATGTACATAAAATCACATAATTATGTATGTAGATATACTAAATATAATATAAACATTTCTAAATGAATATGAGAGGAAAAGAACTTTGTTTCATGAAATATGTATATACATTTTTATTCATTTTCATAAAAAGCGTTGCTAGAAGGAAAATAAATAAAATAATAAGCTGAAGAATAAAATTAATTTTAATCCTAAGCGTTCAAAAGCATTAATTTTCTCTTACACGAACACGAGCACGTTGGCAATGATTAAACGTCTCAAAGTTCTTCCTCCTCAGGAATTTAAAATAAAAAAAAAAAATTCACAAAAAACACACTTTTAAGAGAAAGGTAGAATTACAGGAAAATATTGAAGATAGAAAACAAAAAATGCCAATTATTTCTAATTTAAAAAAAAAAAACATAAATAATTATTTAAAAAAAAGGAAACTTAATTAAGTACATAAAAGGGAATATCAAAACAAAACAATTGAAAAATCTAATCAACACGAACTAACAATCAACGAACATTATTCGGATCACATAGCGGTAAAATGCACAATCTTTTATTTTTAAAATATTTTGTTTTGTATTTAGAGTTCATTTGTTTTATTCACAGAGAAGTTTTGTGTTATGTTTTTGTACGAGAGGTTTACAGCACTTTAGTGTTCTT
Source organism: Epistrophe eligans (assembly GCA_951394125.1). NCBI lineage: Eukaryota > Metazoa > Arthropoda > Insecta > Diptera > Syrphidae > Epistrophe > Epistrophe eligans. Next base: position 93,175,566 of record OX596030.1, on the reverse strand, counting down.
GTATAGTAAGTGTGGGTTTTTGTATAATTTTTTTTTTTTAAACAACACTTTGCATTTTTTTATTCTTAATTATCCTTTACCTGACAATATAGAGCCTTGATAGAGATATGAAACAACAACGCGTGACAAACGGTGCCGATTTTCGTAATTTTTATTTTGTATTTTTTTTTTTTTTTGTATAACAAACATAAATAATAAAAAAATGAGAAAAGAATATACACATATAAGAAAAATAGAAGTTTGATTTTATAATTATGTTAAAAAAGTACAACTAATTTATTTAAAAAAATTTTTGTCTGAGGGGTTTTAAAAGTGGAGGGGTGGAGCTAGTCAAAAAATCACTGTCCGCCATGTCGAATCCAAAGATGACTTGGCGAACAGTTAATTGCAAGAACTTTGATCGTGTATAATTATATATTTTTATTGATTTTTTTGTCGCTAATTTTGATTATATTAAAAAATGCTAACAGAACAGAAGCAGATGGTTGATAAAATATATTTTTAATTTTGTTTAGTAAAAAGAGAAAAAAAATTGGAACAGAGCGCTGAGAGCCATTATTCAATAAAGCTAAGCACATTCCATTATCATCATAAGATAAAAAATATAAAATATTTGAAAATTAAAAATTGAATAGGAATATACGAATTGTATTATGCGCTTCTGTGTTGCTAAGCATATAAAACACTAAGAAATGTACAAAAAAAAAAAGAATTCTTTATATCGATCAAATAAAAAATAAATCAAAATGCACGAGAGGCTTAAAATGCTTAAATCGTACAACTTCACTCGTTTCGTTTGCTTTTTTCGTATGCACTCTTGAGGGCTGAAAGTGCTAGTGTTGAATACTTAAAGGTACTGCAAGTGAATTTTTATACAAATGTTGAGATGTGTGTTTTAAAGAAGTTGCGTGTGCACTTATGTATGTGCTAATTAAACTATCCTCAAATTGTTTAACTTTTAATTGTACTGTTTAAAGCCAGAAGAATTTTTTAATTGATCCCAAATAGTGATAGCGAATATCTGTCTGAGAACGTATCATATTTCGACGTCTAAAACTATTTTAATCCTTTTATATGGTTTTGAGGAAAATAAAGAAATTTTAATTTAAAACAAGTTAATATATCTTAAAACTTGAGCAATTGAAAATGCTCTTACATGTAGCTTAAACTCACACAATAATGCCGATACCGATACCAGTATCGATACGATAAAATGTTCTTCAAAATAAACAATGATACCAAATACGCTCTCGCTTCTTTTAATGGTTCTTGTGTAAGGAATACATTATCGTATCGAGACTGTATCGGTATCCGTAGTATAAATCTGATTTAAACGTTAAGTTAATGTCATGTTGATGTTTTGTGCTAATGAGTGCGACGAAATCTGATTCTTAAAAAAAAAATTGTTGAAGACTCCAAATAAAATTGATTTCTTATCTAATTGAGCTTATTTCACTTGAATAGTAAATTCAAACAATTTCACGGGTTTAAGGGCAAACTTCGAAGCGGACTAATCACCCAAATTTTGTTTTATTATTCCCTAGTTTTTTATTTGCTTGTTAAACAGCCAAAGTTTTCTATTACAATTCAGGGTGAGAAATTTAATATTTGATATACTTAAACCTACTTAAATTCAGTACCTTCGATTCAGATTAGAAAATAGGTTTTTAATAGGAAATACATACAAAAATACCCAATTGATTCCTTGAATATAATAAATGTAATTTAATTAGTCGCCGTGCATTTGAGTTTAATTGTACGATAAAGCCTTACAAACTATAGAAAGATTCCTTATAAAAACGTTTCACGTTTCCGAGTTAGTGTAAAAAATAAATTATCTTTTCTAATTGCATATAATTGCTCTTAATTATATTCGTGACTAAAACGATTACTTTCTAGTTGAAAACTAATTTGCATTTGCATTTTGCTTTTAAGTATTAATAAGTAAACTAACCACTATAAATATTATTGTGCTAACCATTGCTAAGGGTATTTTTTTTTTGCTTTAAATAGAATTGGGCTCTTGATACTTTTTTGGTTTTTAAAGCAAAATTAATAAATTAAAACAGATAAAACAATTAAAAGCATAAAAACATGCATATCCATACCTATGCCAAAAGGTTTGCCTGGTGAATCATCATTGGAACCCTTTCCACCAAAACTATGCCTATTGCGTACACCAAAGTCTCGAGTTCCTTGTTGACCTAGGAAATATAAACTTAATTTAAAACGAAAAAAAAGATGAATATTATCATATCATACCTGATTGTGATAAAAATTGCTTTGAAAAGTCTGTGTTGTTTAGATCCACAAATGACTCTGAACGTCCAACATTAATCAATGACTCCATGGACACATCGAATCGCATTATCTACATAGAAACACATATAACATCAGTTTTACTGTGACAAACATTCATTTGCAACTACGTTCCAAATCAATCATTGCAAAATTTCTAGCAAACAAAAAAAACTATAAGAACACATTCCACAAAGAGGCGTCTGTATGTGTGTTTATTTTATTTTTCATTTCGTGGAAGCTAAGCAAAAAATGATAAAACCAAAAGGACACAACAACAACAAGTAGAAGTTTTTGATTTCTTAACACAGATGAAGAGCTTTATGTTATACTTACACCACCAGTGGCTGCTGTGTCTTTCACGGCCTTTATTGTTTGTTTGTTGTGAGTTGTAACAAGGCCGAATAGAAACGACAGAGTTTCGATATGTGGGACAACAAAACACAGATACAACAGAGGTTTGTGTTTTTGTGTTTTTTTTTTTTGTTCAAAATACAGAAGTACATACAAGTGTGAAAGCAGTGAAGAAACAGAAAATAACGAAAATTTGAGTTTGTGAATAAAAATTGAAAAGAGAAATACACCGAGAGCGAGAGTGAAATTCTTCTTTTTTCTAAATGATGAGCAATTTTTTGTGTATTTAGAGCACCCTTGTGAAGCTTTGTGCTAGACAAGAGAATGGTTTTTGTATCTATTACCTGAGAGAAGTTCGGTACACTGACTGTCTTCCTCATTGACAGTGGTTGTCCGTGGGCGGTTTCAAGTTCTTTTACAGCTACGTTCTGTCGCAAACGATCCAGTGTAAGGATACTCTCCACAGCGGAAACACCTTTCGTGTATTTTTCTGGAATATATATGAAAAATTAATATGCATCAATTTTAATGGGTTTGGTTTGGTTTAATTACCAATATAAGTTTCTCCATCACTAGTCGAACAATCATCCCCACTTGCAGCTAATTGTGCCAATGACTCTCTGTCTTCCAGCTCTTCTGATGCCTTGGGAATATTTGATACCACTTCATAAGTTACACCAGTGAGTGCAATTGCATTTTCCAATCTAACAAGGCGGAATTTTTTCAGCCTATCGGTGATACTTTGCCTTTTGTAAATGTTTAAACTCAATCGCTTACGCAGTACTAAATCCATTGGAGCTGGATGTGACAGCCGTACAGTGGTTCTCAAAATCAAGTAGACTCGCTCATTAGTTTCGGTTACACGATTTAGTGCCTGACTATCGTGCATTGATGAATCCCAACTGGCAATTGCACAGACATCCTTGTCTAAGTGTTGCAGTATCTGAAGGGTGTAGAACTTGTGACCATGTTCTTTGGATAGAATCGAATTTAAACCCGCAATGGAGAATTCATCGTTTGTGTTTTGGGCAGATAGATCATCAGCATTTAGATTAAGGAAGAGAACAGGAACATGGGGCTCCATACCAGCTGGAGGATCCCATGAAGCTGGTGCACCAGGAATACCAGATCCAGGTGCTGGGACAAGAACTGCATTTCGCTCTTCTGTTAGCGATACCCATTGATGAACCAAGCTCAGCTCGCGTTCACGTTCTTCCTCACTCTTGTCTTCTTTTTTGATAAGTTTCTGTATCTGTTGGTCGAGATACTGCCGACGCCTTCCTAAAGCCTCACTCCATTTTTCTCGTAGAACTGTTAAATCTTCCTCTTGATAGGAGTCAAGGGGACGCTGTAGCCTCGATCTAACACTTACACTACCGACAGCAATATTAACTATCGACTGACAAATAATTGGCAGCGTGCCTGAGTTCTGCACGGGCTTTACACGAACATGAATTCGCCTCTGTTGGCCTTGTCGTAACTGGTATACTCCACCAGTTAGAACCTCATTTCGATTTGTCACCTCCACGGGCGAGTATTCTCCATTGTCGTTAAGTTCATGGATCTCAACCCAAAGTTCGATCTTACGCGATAGCTCAGCCCAGCGGTCAACCAAAGAACGGGCCTTAGCTTGTTGTTGTTCCACTTCCCAGCCTTTGGACTTTGAGAATCCAGCACTTCGATGTCCCCAAACTTCGATAGACAATGCACCCTCTATGCAATGCTCGAGGAACTCCTCATTTATCGAAACAGTAAAATCCTTTGTGTGTTCAAAGTTGAAGGATTTATTTTGATCAGTAGTGGGCAGCACCTCGTCATTTATAACTGGCACAACTGTCTCTTGGTGTCCCCAAAAGGTGTACTGGCAAAATACGAAATTCGAGAGCGACAATGGCAACCCAGACGCCTGTTTTATGGTCACTCGACATGTTATAGAATTTGACATTGGGTCACTTGGGTCATAATCCTCATCTCGGCTATCGGTGGAGCTATCAGAAGCCGACTCACACATTCGATCCTGCGGCAGCTGTCCGGCTATGCGAGATATCTCCACCTGAAGTCGTCCAGCGACTTCTCCTTGTTGGCTTATAATAGGCGTGTGATAATCCAGTTTTACATCATGGAAGAGCACCTCAAGAAATATATTTGCCACCCCGATTAGGTTGTGATTCTCTTGTGATTCATAGAATGGGTCTACCGGCTTCTGTGGTCCACCCTCCTAAAAGGAAGGAGGTTTTTTGTAAAAATTTGTTTGCATACATACATTCAAAGATGAAAGATGTTTTTTGGATGACTGAAATAATTGATCGAAATTACCTCTTCGTTGTCCTCGTCGTCACTTAAAGCCTCAATCATCGGCTTTAGTGGATAAGCAGCGTTTTTTTGTAGGGTTAATGATGAAACGTGAGTATTATTAGGTTTTATGATTTTTATTATTTATTAGGAAGTTATAAAATGAAGTAATGAACTTAAGAGATCTACATTACATACATAAATTTATAAAAAACAAAAAATGATTGTCTTCTTACCAAACCGGATAGTACATGCTCCTTGTGCTCTTGGTACATTTCTCGCATGTCAATTAGTTTGTTTTCAAGTTTTTCCATTGTCCAAATTTGACTGCCAGAATTGACACGCTTCACTAGAATTGCTGGCTCGCTGACGAAAGCTCCACGCTAGGGAAGAACATTATTTGTTTGATATTTGAAATTTCTCAGTGAAGTTACATATTATATTGATGGTGTTTAGTTTGATTAAATGATAAGCTTACCCTTCGATTTGGAGACAAATTTGCTGGTGGAATTTGGAGGGTAACACTGAATTTGGTCTTCTTTTCCATTTCTTCGGCTAAGAAATTAGCTTCTTGGACTAGAGCGTTTGCACGCATTATATCGGTTTTTAACTGGCCTAGCGAACGCTTAAACATTTCATCGCGTTCCTAAAAAATTATATCATTATTAAAAAAAAAAAAAAAAAACGACACGAACAAATGAGACGCTGGTAAGAATGTATGTGTAATTAAGAAGAGATATCTTTGTATGATTTTTGACAAAAGTAAAGAGTCAACATTTTTACACAGAGTTATAATTTATTTAAGTCAGTTTTAACAACCAGATTAAGTTTAGTATGCAAAATTGTCAGATCTTTTTAGAATTAGAATTGCCAACTTACATGTGCCCATTTTTCAACTCTCATTTGTGAAGTTGGTGTATTGGGTGTAATCTTTCCCAATCTCAATGGGTCATATGGTGCATACGGTGGATATGGTGTGCTTGGTGATAAGATATTCCTTAACTGTTGAAACTGGCGTTCATATTCCTATTAAAAAAATAAAAAAGCAAAACAGAACAAAAAACTGTAATCATCACCGATTTACAAACTTAAATAAAAAAAAACCCACCTGTCTCTGTTTTTCCAGAGCCACTTGTTTATCTTCTTCATGCTGTCTTTCGAGCATTGCTATAGCCGTTTGTATAGGATCGTTGCTTAATTCGTTTTGCATGATTTCATCACGCGCAAAATTGTAGTCAATAAGCTGGGCGGGTGTTTGTGGTTCGGAGCTGAGATTTGTATTTGTGGCACTTTTTGGACAATTCACGCGAAAAAAGTGATGATTTCCCCATAAAATACGATCGCCATGATGCAGAGGTGTTTTATCCGCTGCTGGTGATCCATTAACAAAACATCTTGCACCTTGTTTGGGTTCCATGAATAGTCCACCATCTTCGATTATGATCACGCAATGTTCGGGTTGAATACCGAGGCCAGACAACTGTATATCTGGTTGCTGACCAGAAATGCTATGACCACCAACCATTGTGCGCTCCTGAAATATTTGAATATAGTTGAATTATTTCAATATATGTATCATAAAAAGAATGTGAATTTACCTTTAGGTAATAAACTAATAATTCATTTAGGGACGGATCTGCATTCAAATTGACTAAATAGTATTTATTCTTCTCCACCTTAATGCCACTGGCCTGTACACTAATACCCATTTTTTCAAGGGCTTGTTGACGTTCATTTTGTATTCGTTCGGTCTTAACTAGTTTCTCTTCCCAAGTCTGAGAAATTTGCTTCATCAAATTTTCACTTTCAGCTAGTTTGTCGTGGATATCCACTCGCTGAATATCACCTACAGGAGAACCCTGGAGAAGAATAAAATAAGAATCTTAACATTAACCGAACTAACGAAAGTTTAGGCTTTCAGATCGACATACATTTTTTTGAAATGCTATCGAAATGAAATTTAATAATGACATTTGTAAACAATTACCGTGGCATGTTTCAGCATATTGCGCAATGTCTCCACTTCATGTCGGAGTTCTCGAATTATTCGTGCATTTGGATCTTCATTAACCACAGCGTGGTTGACGATTCTCTTAGCTCGATCGGCATATCGTAACGTCGAGAGTGTTTCTTCGAAATTATCTGCAGCAGGTGAAATTGTTGCCACCATTACAGTCTTTGAGTTTCCACCAAGATTATCCTTTAATAACCACGTCAAAACTGAATCGCGATATGGAACAAATTTATCGTTTCGATTGTTTTTTCCTATCGATTGATCGGCCAATTTTGATATAACAAGACCGAGTGTTGTGAGTGATCTAGAAAAAACAAAATATTCACTCAACAATGATTCTTCATCATTCAACCTGATCTACTCACTTGTTGATGTTAGATCCTTCTTTGAGACGATCTCCAACAGCACCAGTTTTAACTGCTCGCTCACTTCCAGCTAAATCGACTAGAGACATGCGAGAGACTTTCTCTCCACTCACACCAGACCCATGATCAGTCAGAATTTGTGTTAGTACAACCGAAAAGACGGCATGAGATCTGGATGATTCGGCGTTCATGTTTGTTGCAGCAACAGTTCTTGATTTATTACCCTCTGTCATCAAATTATCCACATCCTATAATTAATAGATAAGTTGTTATAAAATGAAGGATGGCCAAAGTTTATAATTAAACTTACCTTGTATGATGTGACTGCTAATTGTGATAGACCGTCCACATATGGACCAAGGACATTGTGCTCACGGACTTTCAAAGACTGTTTGTTCGGTTTTGGATCTAAAAGATCATGAACTTTTTCATTGTAGATCTCCATGTAAGATACTTCAACTTTGTACAATAGTTCCGATGATGTCTTAGTACTTATTGATCCAAAGAGCTCGTCACAAAGACGTGGAATTATACCTTTGGACTCTTGGGTTCCCATCATTGTATATGATTTACCAGAGCCTATTAAGATATTATAAAAATAAATAGAAATTCTGTGAAAGAACAAATTTATAAAAAAATTTACCAGTTTGCCCGTACGCGAAAATGCAGGCATTATAACCTTGGAATGCGTTGTCAAGAATATCTCGTCCAACCGAAGCAAATACATCTTCTTGTGAAGCAAAATTTGCATCTTCCGGATCAATAGAAAAGAAACAATGATCAAATGCAAATGTTTTCGGTTGTTTTCTGAAATAAAGTGAATAAGAAACATTTAATTAAGATCACAATTTCAAACGGAAATAGGCATACATTTTATTTATAACTCTTTTGGTATAACAAACAATAGATTATGGGAATTTGATTGTTTTAAGGAAAGAAGTTGATGATTTTTTGTTTGTGAAAAATTTTCAGGTTAAAGAAGCCATTCCGGTTTAGACGGTCACAAAGTTCGTAGAGGTTGTTTACCCATTTCCGGTCGCTCGGGGCCACTTCACAATAGAACTTTCTAAAGAAAGTCTTTACGAATCTTACGATCATCCCTACTGTATTTAAAAATCCAATTAAAGACCAGGATATGTTTTGAGTTTGTTAAACTCCTTTTTATATTTATTTTTTTTATTCCAAACTGAAACAAGTTCATGAATTAACCAGTAAAAATGTAAGATGTTACAAATGAAGATTTGTGAAGTTGCTTTTATTCATTTAAAAAAGTATTAAAATAAAGTATACAATGGACTGGACATGGACAAATGCCCAGGGTTTTCCTGTTTTCAAGAGTTTTGCTAAAATTGATTCACTACAAATGAATAAAGCGGAAAGAGAGCACTGCACTGTGAATCCATTTCACATTTTTATAAATTTATTAATTTATAAATTTGATTTGAAATTGAAAAAAAAAAGTTTGAAAATAATTTTTTTACGAACATTTTTATACACTCCACAATGACTTGACCAGTCTGCCATCGTCTTTTCTTCCCTGTACTGACTGCAGTTTTAGTTGAACTGAGTACGACCATGAATAATTTTAACAGTTGATTAAAAATGTTCTATGGTAGACATCTTATGACGATTTAGTGACCTTTCAGATACTTCAGTTTTTATTTTTAATTCCACAAACAAAGTGCTAAGATCTCAAAGCCCAATATTTTGACATTATTATCGAAAATCCTGATTATAAGTCAGCTATTTGAAAGAAAACAGTTTGAAGGACCTTTCTGCAATTTTCCATAATTAGGTAAACTTTTATATAAATACATATTTTCAGAATTGGTTGTCTATTTTTCATGGTCACCGTTTTGTCGTCGCCAAAAATGTCCTTCTACGAAAGGACGAAATAAATGCATTCATTCAGTAGGCTAGGCCCACTACAATATAACCAAAATAATATTGTTTTGTTTCTCTTGTTGAACCAACTACCACTCCTGCTTCGATGTTTTCGACATCTCAACTATAGTATGTCGGTATAGTTTTTTTTCTTTGGAATCAACTTCAAGGGATTAGATACATATTTTGCACACTAAGCCTACAAAATTGGCTTTTTGACTGTATATACATAAATGTATGTATGTAGTGCCATTGATGCATTGCCAGAGTACTTTTTTGTTTCGATTTCAGATTATTGTTCATTTTTTTTTTCTAAATTTGCTGATGCAGTCTCATTAATATTTTGACATTGAACGTGTTTTTGTTACGGTACAGCAATCTTTTATAACAAGTTTTTTTTTTATTTTAAAGAGAAGGAACCACCCAAAAATTATTCCATCGAAAGGAGACCAAATGACAAACACAATCTAAGGTTCCTTTTTGTCTCGACATTATCAGACTGACGTCACTTTGTGATGGCAACTTTACCGATAGATACCCTTGCTTCATAAACAAGCAAAAGAAATCCTTATAATGACTACATTCCGGATAGGAGACGATTACAAAAAAACAAAAAAAAAAAAAAACTAATGAAAGTGGGTATACTATTTGAATGGCTTTTTTTGCATGGCCAAATGTATACTCAAGCTGCTTTATCCGTTAAAGATAAAAAGGCACACCACCTACAGAGAGCATCTTGAGATTCTTTTAAGGCAATCAAAGCGCTGGGTGTATAGTCTATAAACAAGGAAAAGTATCAAACCACATGCTGGATACACTCTTCAAAAAGCCATAAAAAGTTCTATATAGGAATTACGGTCTACTCTTCACGTCACTTGTATTTATAGCATCGCATCGCATCACTTTTATAGAACTGAAAATGAAGGCAAAATGAAATCCATCTCTGTCTATATGGAAATGGTTTACACGTTTGGTTCATTTGCATTTGGCACGCAACCTGTTTTCCATATCTTTTATCTCTCCTAAAGTAGAATAAAATACATATACATATATATATATGTGAAAAGTTAGAATGTATATATACGGATTGTATATCTGGTGACAGATACATGAATGGGATGTATACCAACTAGTTTCTACATACAAATCTATATAAGCTTCCGTTCCCTCTGCGAAGCTTCCTTCCGTTCTCTACTTTTTCTTTTGGCATAATTTCAGATTTAGTTTAGTTCTTTTACAAATCGATTTTGCGGTCAAGTTGAGAGCTCAGGTGAAGCATTTTACTATAGTATCTAGATACTATGGGCTATAGACAATTGACAGTTCTTTTTGTATATGAACTCGTTCTATGGAACTGCCATCTTCTGTAGGAACTTTAAGTCGATTGTGTAAGGACTACGTTCTCATTTCAAATAATTGGTTGTATTTCCTTTTTGTAGCGGGGAGAAGAGAAGCGGGCTGGTTTCTTGATATTATTCGTTTTATGTCTTTGTTACATCACATGCAAGGAATAAGGTCGGGATTTGTTTCTTCTTTTTTTTTTGTTTTTACTAAGTGAGAATATATATGTACATACATTCTTTATTTGGGAGAATAATTTGAACGTGCAAAGGGCTATTGTGATATGTGCTTGTGCTGTGGACTGTTGTCTTTTAGTTGTAATATTAAAGTAAGTTGTTTTGTTCTTGCTCTATTTATTTTTTACACACACTGCTATATGAGCCCTCCAAAAAGGAATTGTCTCTGTTGAAGAAATCTAATTTCAATATACATATAATACATTATTGTTCTTGTTCTGTGTTGCATAAGAATACTTTGATTGTTTTAATGAATATGAAAAAAAAAAATTACGATTATGTCGATTGTACACTCAAATAATATATCGATTCTAATGGTTAAAGAAGCTTAAAGATGAAAGGTATTGGTTAATTAGTATAATGACGAAGTATAGGTGAGGTAGAAGTGAAAAGCCGATACACTTAGACCAATTGGAAAGGAAAGTTAATTCTTACTCGTTAAACCATTTGGAGGTTGTTATGAAGCGTGCAAGAGTACTTATTTATGTATTTAAAGTTTCCTTCTTATCTATACGTCCATGTTCCACATTTCAATTTCGCTTGAAATTAATTTTCATGTTCTACAATTCACTCGTTTTCGAAAATTTAACATTTACATATTTCGATCTGTCAAAACTGAAGGATCGGATGCACCCATTTTTAATTGTTTTTAAGTTACACTGCAGATGGGAATGAATGCAGTGATCACTTCATTCCATAATTCAAATCATCATGGCGCACTTAAACAACTACCAAATCCGCACTATACTAAAACGCACACCACCAACACAAATCATCGGTAAATATAAAAAACTCGGTCCGCCTGCGTTGTACTTATTGTCATTATAATAATGCCTTCTCCTTCTTCTTATTACTAATGCACTATTTGTAAATATCGCACATTTTTTTACCAATTATAAGATCTGATAAAAATAGAACTCCGATCTTTCAACCCCTTGATTCCACGAACAAAAACTTGTTCATTCACCCTGCATCTGGAAAACAAAAGAAATTATACCGCCCAAAAAATTTGTGATCGTCACCCTATAAAATTCACAAGATTGTCTAAAAAGTTTAAACTGCGAACGGTAACCTTATGAATTTGGGAGGATCTGGAATCCCCTAAAAAACCTGCTAACACATTAACAAAATAAGTGGTGTCACTTAATTTTCCATATTGGAACTTTAGGCGTAGTTTTATTGCCTGAAAACTTTTAATTGTTTGTTTTTTCGCTGTGGTTTCTTGGCCTGTATGATTAAAAAAAAACTTTTTTATCAATCTCTCAATGTTATAGGTTTAATTAAAACCTCGAAATTTGTTTTCCACGAAACCAATAACCATCTTATAAAGGAATTAAATATATATATATTATATATACCTATAGATATATTTATCTATGTAATTAAGAGTAAGAATGAATTTAAAGGGTTAGGGTTATTTAATGTTAGCGTTCATTAATGAATACAATCTCAAAAACCTCATAATCAGGCCAGAACAAATCGTATTATACAAAATAAAAAGAACGGTTAACTTACAAATATTTTATTTAACGAATAGGTGGTATAGTCCTGGAGCATATTCGAATCAAAAATTGAAATACAAATTACACAAAGTGCAGGTTTAAATTTAACTCTCATTCTTTAATGTTTCCATGAGAGCAAAATAAATTAATTAAACTCTTAAACAAAGCTCGAAGATAGTGATGGGGTAGAAACAATATCAAAATATGGTCGACAAAAAGTATGCTCCAGGATTGTTAAGATCATTAATTATATATATTTGATGCTTTGTAAAGTTGTGGCATACCGCATACCAGATAAGAAATTTGATTAAATCAAGGTGAAATACGTATATATATATATAGATGTTCATCATCAAATGAATTTGAAGTTTAAATTAGTTTACAAGATAAAAATTTTGGATTTGATAAATATTTCTTTTGGCATTTTTTCTAATTGTGCTAAATTGATTATGTATATACATATTTGGAAAATCTGATAAGATAACATAGAATATGCATACTAGGACGTAGTACATACATATGTACGTATTATTATTTCATTTGTAGAGCTGCCAATTTAGATTTATTAAGGATCAAGAAAATTCCTTGGAAGAGTTGAGCTCAAAAACATGAATATGAATATATTCGTACATTGATTGACAGTATCATGCTTTGAAATATAAATAATATAACCTCCAATGTTTTGATGCGGGCAGGCGAAAGGATGAAATTAAAAAATTTCAAATACCCTGCAACCGAGTACGATGGCGTTTTAAAGAAGCCGATACTCTAAAGCATTTGAGGGTTAACGTTAAAGTACACATAATGACATAAATGAGCTCTAGAATTTTGAAAATTTTTGTTCTAAGTCAAAAAACAGAAAACGAAAAAAAAAAATAATTTGAAGTTTAAATTTTCTAATAAATAACAAAAGTCGTCAATGCTTTTAACTACAACTAAATACAAGTTATAAGGTCAAGAAATAAATTCCATTTTCAATCTACATATATATAATTATGTACATATTTATATCGAAATCTATTTAACATTGAATGTTTTTATTCATAAAAAGCACTGGTACCCGTGCCTTGCCAAAAAAAACTCTACTCCTCATTCATACTAATTTGGATATAAATAAATTGAAAAAACATCAAAAAAAAAAAAAAAAAAATAATAAAACAAATAAAAATGATTAAGTAGCGAACAAAAACCGCCACTCCCTTTTATCCAACACCCAACGAAAGCAGGCCGTAATTTGTTTACGTTTCCAATTCAATTATAATATATTTTACAATGTTGCGTGCAAAATAGAAATTGGATCAAATATTTCCAACAGTCGACGAGACGCGAGGCGAAGCTAAGTTGACACAAACAACAAACACCACACCAACCAACGCCATCATTCTCAAAAATGACGTAATATACAATAATTTGGGGGTGCAAAATCATAAGGGTGAAAATATATTAATAAATAGGTATGTATGAAGGTAAGTATATGTATTTTGGAAAGCACGATACCCCCTTGATGGTTATAATAAGTTAACGAATATTTTTATTTCATTATGATTAAATCGCCACCAGTGCTACAATAAAGTGTGATAAAGCCAAATATAAATAGAAAATCAAGCTACCCTCGGTTATGAAACTAATACCTCTTAAATAGCTTGATAATTTGATAATAAGGGCTGATGAGCCAATCTGTGGTTGGGCCAGCTATGTATGTATGTTTTCCATCCATCCATCGATTGGCTATACTTTGACAAAAGACATTTTTGTCAGCAGGATTTATTTGTTTTAATTTTGTACTCTCGCAAAACCTTGGAAGTTTGGAAAATTTGTGTAGTTCATTGTCTAGCCAAATTTATAGCTTGGAAAGACTCACTAATTAACCATTGTTATAATTCTCTTAGTCTTGAATCAATGTCAGCTTTGCAATAAATTTATTACTCAAATTCATTTAAAGACTGAGAACGATAAATAAGCATTTAGCTATGTATATGTATCAACTAATTAAACGGAACATACAAAACTTGAACTAACAAAGGTAGAGTATGCGAGTATATAAAGATTGAAATATGAAATTATTTTTGACTTTGAAATTATTATCTGGGCCTCCGGGAGTCTCAGCGAATTTTATTTTGATGAGTTTCATATTCATGTATAAAATGCAACAAACGATTAAAATCTATGTATATAGGATTAAGCCCATTATTCTGGTTTTGTGCTTTGCTGGTGTTGAATTTATTTTCGTTTTGTGGTCAATTCTGTAGAGAGAATATAAACAACAAACAATTTTTAAGTTCGTATTCGTATTCGTATTTCGTTTTGTATAGTATTGTTTCCCCTAAGGGTTACAATTACAAGTCTCCCAGCACACTCTCCTCTCTT